>OW387144.1:40681504-43184004 GCA_936440205.1 Lepidonotus clava | reverse complement strand
AAAGCTATGCCATGATGTACAATTTGCAACCTGTGTCAATGAATTTACGAATCTGATCAAACACAGATACTGTCTCTATATTGATCTATACTTCATTAGTTTCAATCTATGTGGCATAATATCAAGAAGGTGAGCATAGAGGAAAAGTACATAGCAATGGAATATAATTTATTGGATTGATTTTGATGTATGTAGTTACAATTTACACTAAATGTTTATGTACTACAATTTATACTCATTGTAATATCACCGAAAACCAGGGGCAACCCTGAAGTAAATTACTTAATAAATGATTTAAAAAAAAGCTTCATAATAAGTCCTACTAACCTGTGAAGATGGTGCCGTCGTGCGTCATGAGGGCGGCGCCCACGGGGAAGTTACTGTACGGACTGTAGGCATGCTCCTTGGCCTTGAAACACATTTCGATCAGGTCGGCCAACTGCTCGGGGGCTGCAAGCATAGAAAGGAAAACGTCAACAATAGGAATAAGGTATTATATTACACTATTAGGTTCATATTTGTGGACTGAGGGGAATCTTGGACGTATTTTTAATGCACAAATATATATCCTTTATTTTGAGGAAAATTTTGGTGTCTTGCAATTGATTGAGTATAAGATATGTGATACTTCTTTTGGGGTCGTTTTGGGGTATTTTGTTTCACGATTTTATTTAAATTTAGTCTAGAATCCCCCAACTCCCCCCACCCCCACACCCCCTGTGTATGTTTACACTCAGTGGATGATGAAACACACCACCACTGGAGGTCACATGCACCCAGCGGGGGGAGTGGTGGGCAGGGAGCGCTCTGATTGGCTGTGGCCTCCCACGCCCCCAGGGAGCCTTCTGATTGGCTGAGAGCTGACACACCTCCGGGTGCCCGTGTTGACATTCCACAGGCCCACAACGTGACCTGAGGCACATAAATAACACTCTCCTCACAGATAGTGGTATGCAACAGAGTGGGGATTTGGGGTAAAAATCTGCCTGGAGATTTACGACAAGTTGGGAGTTGTCCTAGTTTTGTGAAGGTGGTTAAATGAGGCCTGGGAGATGATTATAGGGGACGCACCAATGGTTTGAGTCACGATTATAGTATGATTTCTCGCCCTGCATGAAAAACGTAATAACGCGGAAATGGTATGTGTGAACGTTTTGGTACGACGTTCTACGTCGTAGCAAAAGATCAGTTACTTTTAAAACAGATGTAGGCCTACGTATGTATGTATGTATGTATGTATGTATGTATGTATGTATGTATGTATGTATGTATGTATGTATGTATGTATGTATGTATGTATGTGTGTGTGTATGTATGTATGTTTGTATGTATGTATGAATGTATGTATGTATGTATGAATGTTTGTATGTATGTATGTATGTATGTATACATGTATGTACGTGTATGTATGGTATGTATGCATGGTATGTATGGATGATTGTATGTTCTGTTTTTCTTTTTGTTCTTTTGTTCTTTTTGTTAATTTGCAATCCAACGCGATCCTTGGTTGGTGTAATATTGATAGTGTATGATATGTACACTGTGGGTCTATTACTTAGAGTTTAATGGTTGTTGTGGCCTGAGCTTATTAAAACTTCACAAACGATTACATACTTGAAACAAGACTGCCTCCCTTTAATATAATGATATGTGTCTGTGTTTGCGCATATATATGTAAGAAATATGTGTGAAAACTTGTATTTGCATGTGTTTCTGTGTGCGTATGTGTGTATGTACGCGCGTGTGCGTGTGTGTGTTTACACCTAAGCATACCAATTGCAAAGAACAACCCTACTGGGAGCCTGTATGCATGAGGTAAAGTCATTGCATCATTTCCCAACAGCGGACCTGCAGAATCCTTTCACTATTCTCTATAATGACGCAGAGAGCACTACATACACGTAGAGCACAATTACATTATATAATCCCACCCAAGAGAGGTTAACAAACTTTGTTGCTAGCAGATACCGCTTTATCATTATCAGTAGAGCCCCAGTCGGATCAAGCATATCACCTATGACGTATTCTGATAATTCATATCGCTGATAACGTTACTGATAACCGCATGCCTTTACAGGGACATGCGAACTAAGGATTCTGTGGTATCAGCATATATATATCCTCCTTCCTTTCCCTTTTTAAGAATAACTTGATCACCACTCCCCTCACCTTCCTCCCCACCACCACTTCTCCCTGAAGCCACATTCGCCCTGGGCATGTTTTTATTGCGATCTTAAAATTGTAAGGATGGAAAACCAATATTTTGACTAAAAATGCATAACCTTATACATTGAAGCTTCTTTATAAACCACAAACATAATTTTTTCCCAAATATGAGAATTCTATATATAAAAGAACACAGCAATTATATTTCTCAGATCGCAATGGAAAATTGTTCAGGGCGAATTGGGCTTTATAAAGCTATAGGACTAACCAGCTGGTAGACTGTGGTTTCATCCAAGTCCGCTAGTCACTAAAACTGGTTAATATGGGAATGGTGCTAGGTCATTGACGGACCATACCAGTAGCGGATGTTTATAAACAGGGAGAGGCACACTCCCGCTGTATGGAAAACACACATTTTACAATACGTACTTTCCCCCTTTATCTTATGAAAGGACAGCCAGGGCAATATGTTTCAGTACTCCCCCTCAAACCTGAAACCCAGATTTATCAGGTATAAGCCTTTTTCAAAATTAATAATTATAATGTTTCAAAGTGTGAATATTAATATATGCTGGCCCTGGTGTTTTAAAACTGAAACAACTTTTTGGAAGTTTTTCTATGATTAAACTCTATATAGTGAAGTGACCTAATTGCCAAAAGTCCCCAAACCTGGCAGACTGGGTGACTGCGCAGGCTCGTGGTAAAGGTGTATTGCATTGCATCAGCCCCTGCAGGTGAAATGATGCAACCACACCTGGTGTAAACAGAACCACCCACGTGGACAGTAGCACACACAGGGATTCACACTGCCCACGTTACAAGGTTTTACTAGGTTTTGGAATATTCTGCTTATAAATATTAACAGAGAGATAGCCCTGTCATAGTGTGGTAGTACCGTATAAAACGGGGGAGGTATGTCCCTGAAGCGGCACCCACAGAGATGGCTAAATGTCTGAGGGCCTTGTTTTTCTGTAAGCTTAAACCTTTTACTGTGTGGAAGACCCAATATAAATAAAAGAAAGGAGAAATGTTGCTAGCAATCTCAGATGCGGCTTGTCTAATTTTCCGAAGAACCACCCAACAAACAGACCCAATATAGTGTGTGTTATAATACAGTATATTAACATACCTGATGGTTCAGTAGGCATGGTGACGGTGAGTTGATTCCTTCCTCTCTCAAAATCAGAATTTTAACAGAATTATTTCTGCGTTTTCAGCCGCTGTCTGGAATTATAACTAGCCTGTAGAGGTGGTGGTGTCGGTGGACGGTTGTGGCGGGAAACCTTGAGGTGAAATGTCGTCTGCTTGTTGTCGTCTGCTGCTCTGACTTCCCGCTCCTTTCTCATCCCTTTAATACACGACAGAGGCCACGCCCCCTGTCAATCACCGCCCTCAGAGGCCACGCCCCCCTGTCAGCCACCTCCCCGTCAGTCACCGCCGCTTCATTTGCATACGGCAACATGTGACGTCAGCCGTGTTCATTTTTTGAGGGGAGAAACCAAGACGAAATAGCTGGGTGGACTTTGATGGGGGGACATTTCAACAATCCGCACTATGGACTGGTACAGGAATCAAATTCAGCTCATCCCCTTATACCTCAACATCAGATTTTACCATGAAATTACATATCAATTTCTCCCTGATTTAATACCCAAAGATAGTAGTGTAAAACAAAATGAACCACAGTTATTTGACTGACAATTGTTCCTAAAATTTGTAAAATCATTCTTTGTATATTGGCTTTTTTTTTCCATAGGGAGCAATGTTAATATATGTCAGCCCAAACTATACTGTCCAACCCTATTTTTTGATTGGCTGGCAAACCTGCAAATCTGTCAATTGATATGATTTAAGAAATGATATGTGTTTTTTTTTTTTTTTTAAAAGGTTTTTATTGGTAATAATCTTCAAGGTTTCCCTTGGTTTTCAGAGTTATTACAGTAACAGTAAATATATACATACAATCAATATAATGTTATGATAATCAAGTATTACATAGAAGACATTGGATCATCACCATAATAATGGAGACTTGATAATAATGGGCGCATAATAATCTATTTGACAATTAACAGACAATTTGAAAATACGGTCAATTTACATTTTGCAGCAAGTCAAGGTATTTCGAATACAAATGTTTTACTTTACGGTTAAAAAAGTATGTTGTTTCACAGTTCTGAATGTCCCTTTCCAATTTATTTCAGAGTAAAGTACCTCTATAGTATGGACTGTTTTTGAAATGTGTTCCAATACGGGTCGGGACTATAAATGTTTTCTTCTCAGCTGCACGCGTTAAGCGGTTAGGGACAGTAATATTAACCTCATTTTTGCTATACAAAAACAATAAACATAACAATTGAACTATTCGACATTGCTCCAAACTTACAAGTTTCATTTTACTATGTAATACTTCTACTGGACAATGTTCGCCTCTATACACTTTTAAACATATACGCGATGCATTGTTTTAGCAGTTAGCAGTACTTGGGGATGCAGAAAATATAATTCTTGCTTATTTGAGTAACCCCTACTCTAGATCTAAGCGACAAGGATGGCTTACTACACTGTAAAATGTTAATGTAGTTTTAGAGCAAATTAGGTACTATTTTTCATAAAAATCACTTTACAGGATGAATCATTCAAATCTCTTTATTCTAAAGGGTATTAACCACATACTATAACTGATCCAAACATCAAAATATTGAAATCCATAACATTTACTTTAACTGTTATTAGACTATAATAATTTCCATAGTAAGACACCTTTTTGGTGCCACGTAAGGTTTGTAGGTAAGGTATAATATCTCCAAAATTGCTGTAACATCACCCAATGCATGTATTTACTAACAAAATTAGCATAAATACATCCCACATTAACTATATATTGATTTGTCGTTGGGAATTAATATTTAGTTTGATTAATGGAAGGGGGTCGCCAGAGGGCAGAAGGACGACCCGTTGGGCAGTGTATTTCCCAAGGGCGAAGCCTGTAGGCAATACACTGCCCAGAGGGTCGTATGTATGCCCGAGGACGACCCCTAAGGGTCTTCTATATTTTACCACCCAAACAATTCTGTAAATGTGTGTAAAACATGGTAAACAAGGAGCGGGCCGTACAGCCTATTCATACACACTGGCCTCTGTACGGCCCGCTGCTTGGCCATGCGGGTGATAAATATGTGTATTTTGTCCAACCCTTGTCCAACCCTGGGATATACCCAACGTAGGATGGGATTATCATGTCCAGTCTGGAAGGTTTTCTTGTAGTTCATGGAACGCCTTGTCTGCAAGGCTACCCTTGTCTTATAAACGTACACGGTCTCTGAGAACAGTTAGCTCAATAGTAGATCGCTAGTCTGTTAATCCAAAGGTCCTGGGTTCGACCCCCGGCCTGTAGCTGGGGTGCCAACCAAAAACCATCCATGAAATTCCAACGCCACGATACAATAAAATAGACATGATTGCAAAAAAATTGTGATCATGGGATTTTAGTGACCCATGATAAATTATTTCATGGATTTTTCTTGTAATGTTTTTTTTTTTAAATCCCAAATTGTTCCAATGTCCTTCAAACACACATCATAAAGCATTACACAGGCCCGTACCCAGAGTACTAAAAGAGGGTGCATTTGCGTGCACACACACGGTGTTATTTCTTTCTTTGGTCAGTTTAATTCCCCACCAAAATAAGAGGGCAGGGGCAGAAAACCCTAGACCCAGAGGGTCGTATGTATGCCCGAGGACGACCCCTAAGGGTCTTCTATATTTTACCACCCAAACAATTCTGTAAATGTGTGTAAAACATGGTAAACAAGGAGCGGGCCGTACAGCCTATTCATACACACTGGCCTCTGTACGGCCCGCTGCTTGTATTCACACCTAACCATAATAATCTATATAGGGAATTATGATTTCCTTTGATTTTCCACTGTGGAAAAATATTTACACTGTGCCAAAATCATCCTGCAACGAGGCATAAAAACAAGACAAAAACGAAATGCGAAGAGAATGTCGGCAACTTTGTTCCAGAAGCCATCCTTGTTTTAAAGAGAATGGTGTTGTGCAAACAATTGTCCAAATTGAGTACCACTATGTACTTCCCCCGTTATTATTTAATGAATGAACACCTGAATGTCCAGCTAATGTCAGTCAGAACCATGGGCACATGACTCAAAAACCCATATAGCCTGTAAAACTGAGTTTTCTTGATATGAATATTTTGATCTTTAAGTTCCCCATGATATTCATGATTGTATAACTGTTGTAAGGCCAACTTAAGCTATCGATTTTGTTAGGACAGGGCTTGTAATTAACAGGTTTGGGACAAGCTCCAATATTGTGTCATTGTCAAAAACGACGTCGGGGCCAAAGCTGAATGCATTGGTGTACTCATAAATGGCATCGTTGTGAAGAAGGGGGTGCCCTTAAGACAGGGGAACAAAGGGATTCATCAAATGCACATGCGAACATTATAAGCTCTCTATTTTACTGTGAGAAATCATAATATTGTACAAATAACTATTTTAGGATGATTGTCCGATGGAATTTTATGGAAACATCAAATTAATAAAGTTATCCTACTAAGAAACTTTGAACTGGCAGGCAGTAAAACTATGCAGTGTTATGAGGGGCGATCTGCTCTAGTGCACACATCTCCAGTCACACTGTGCATGCATACTGTTTGCACAGTATAAATAACTAAGAACCTCAGCCTGGAGAGTGTACATGCATAGACTGACCACGTTGTCATTTATGGTACCAACCTGGTTTATCACAATAACACCAAAAACGCATCGCGTCCCTAACCTGATTAAGGGTTATCGTAATGGTATTATAATGGTTAATTATTAGCGAGAATAACATGCTGCAGGAAGCGCTGCATCAGTTTTAGTCCTTCCTTTGACCACCAGATGGCCTTGGTGTCGCTCAGGATGCTAAAGCATTCGGGAGAGAGCCCAGTGGGTGCCGCCATATTGAAAAAGTGATGGTCCTGATTGGCTGAAAAGTCGCGCTTGTCCACCCACAGGCACTTAATTGCGCCAAAGGAAAACGCATGCGCAGGCCTAAATTCCCGAACTCGGTATAGTATTGCTTATTATGTATTACTGTCCATTCAGAGATTCATTTCTTTAAACGTCTGAGAAAATAAAACTTTGTTTAACGTATATTTCTAAACAATAATTTCTCCAAATGAATATTCTAA
The DNA here is from genome assembly GCA_936440205.1 of Lepidonotus clava. NCBI lineage: Eukaryota > Metazoa > Annelida > Polychaeta > Phyllodocida > Polynoidae > Lepidonotus > Lepidonotus clava. Next base: position 43,176,635 of record OW387144.1, on the reverse strand, counting down.
ATTAAATTCAGAGTCGCCAGATCTCCCGTTTGTTGCCTTTTTAGGGTTACCTCCTGACCTCCCGTCTTTAAATTGATTAGGCCTATACAATACCTAGAGACTCAGGCTGTGCTAAAATACCTAGACCGAACAGTAACACTTTTTTAAAAAAAAACTGTTTCTGGCTTCTACAGTTCGTTTATTTCAAAATAATCAATTATCTTTATAGACCTATGCCATTTACTTTCCTTTTTTTTTTATCAGTTTCAATTACTTCTTTTTGCAGACTTTATCTTTGACATGTCACTGTAATTTTGGCAAGAGATGTAGCTGTTTGAAAAATACACGATGTATACATTAAAGATATGATCAATTTATGTTACATATTATTATGTTACTATTACTGTGATAAAGGGGTTTAACATAATCAGGAGGTGATAAAGATTTAGCAGTCAAGAATTTAAAGTGGATACAAATTTTCGGACACTTTCATAATATTGTAAAACAGACATACAAAAGTATTATTTTTTAATCTAATCGACTTAAAAAGAATGTTTCAAAAAATCTTACTATTACGTGAATGATAACATTATACATAGATTATGATTCAATGAATAATAACAACAAACCATCAAATATTGGACAAGAATGGACAGTTTATTAATACTTTAGTACAACTTAATGAACCTCCGAGTTTCAACCAGTAAACGACCCTAATTCTGTTAATTACACTGTGAAAATGGATATATACCAAGGCAATTTATGCAAGTGTTACCCTTATGACAACTCAGAGAGCCATATTCTTTTAGGAGCAGTAGTCTACCATAATATGTCGGTATTTAGGGTTAATTACGTCAGGCAATGTAACCATGACAACTACGTCAGTGGCAACGTGCTTTGCCCTTTCAGAACGTTTTCCTCAAGGGAATTGGTCACGTTGCAAATTTGGTACGGTGGTAGGGGAGTTACAAAGTAGCAATATATGACGTTCAACTCATGTTGTAACGCCTTTTGAACTGATGAACGCTGCTTTAGATTAGATTTTTAATTAAGAGAGCCAAAATCAATATCAGCTCAAAATTCTGCAAATTGTGTTACATTCTTTGACCATAACTGAGGCCCATGATGGAATATAAATGATGAAAACAAGCTTTAATTTCATCACAATACAATTAAACCTTTCCCTGGTGAATTTTGGCGACCCACCAAAATTGGTTGGTTTACAAACATTGCTGTCTAGGGCTAGAAAAGGGTTTTATGGAATTGGTGGTAAGTTATAGTTAGTTTTATTGGTTTAAACTCTACAACTAGCTTAGGTTAGACGCTTAGAATGTATTTTTATATTCATTTGCAAACATTTTTAACACTTTAGCACAGACATAGGTTTTGGCTCCCTTTAAGAAATGACAAATTTGGCTTAAAATCCTTACAATGCATCAATTGCTTGGAGTAGTGATACCATAATAATTCAGAAACCCGTGTTTTATTTTACCCCTATTAGTTTGATTACACTTTAGTAAGACAACCATTCTTCATAGTGTCTACACCTGATTGTAGCCTTTTATGATGTCGGAATTGGGATATTGATGTTCCATACATGATACATGTTAATGCATACTTCAACCTTGAATGCACCAACCCATGTCATAACCGACAATTAGTAAAGTTGTAGTTTTGATTATGCTAAACCAATACTTCAGTCACTGAGGACACCAGATGAAATAGTGGCCTTAACTATGGTATAGTGCTTTTCAGTTCATAGCAGTCAGGACACTCTGAAGGCTCAATCACCGGAATCGTTACACAATCTGGAAAAAAAAGACCATTGTTGACAATTTCGGGATAATTCCTACAAACTAAAACAGTCACGTAAAATCAATGAAATCTGGTACGTCTAAAACTGATGCAATGTGTGATTATATATATATATATATATATATATATATATATATATATATATATATATTAGCCAACCATTTCATTATTTTATATGCCTGCATCCGGCGTAAAATTAAACCATACAGAAGTTAACCCTGGGGAATTGACGGATAAAGCTACAGTGTTGGAATTAAAAAGGTTCAGCATCCTTTAAAGAATGCACTGTGACTTGTTTTTACGTTTACAAGTCCGCTCCACTCCCCTATGTCCCCAACAGGTTTTGACCCCGGGCAGCCAGCACACGCAACTGACAATGTGTTAACATCTACTTCTTCACTTTCGCATTTACCTCTTGAAATATTCATCAAATCTATATACAATAAATCAGTGAAATATGTTCAATATTTAATTTTTTAATGATTTCCATTTTTTTATAATTTGATGGAAAATAATAGTAATTTCTTTCCATGTTAAGTCCCCATGAAACTACTTGACTTGACCATAGGGAATGTGGGGTCCCTTGAAACTTGCGCCCCCGTACCTTCATCCCTATGCTGGTTCCTAAAAATGTTATAATAAATTTATCAGTGAGTTCAAAAATGGGTCAAGCAGTGAAGGGCGTAATCAGGCCAAGAATGAAGCAAGAATGAAGGAACGCTGGTTTAGAAGAATGTTGTAATGAAGAGGTATAGTGAAAATAATAATATGTGGCAGCATGATTATTATGTAGACTTAAGGAGGGTAAATTCACTGCTTTTTACGTTGTTAAAATATATTGTTCCATGGAGTAGAAACAGGCAAATAGTGTAATTGTCTGTACAAAATGAAGATACTATGCGTGTTACTTTTGAAGTACTATGTGTTGAGCTCAGTGATTAATCCTTGTCTAAAGCCCCATTTGCCCTGGCCTATGGTTCTGTTGCAGAGAAGAACAAAAATTGTATCTTATGCATTCGCAAATAATCTCAGGCATGTTGAAATGATAGCAAGCCAGCGAAACTGAACACATAGCATCCACACTGGGAAGGAAGCTCCCTTGCAAATTTTTGCAAGCAATCTCATCCATAATCGCATAGGTTCTCTATGAAAATATTCAACATTTTGAATAATTTCACAAGGAACCAGGTTGCAGACAGCTATGATAATCCAGCGTTCCCAACATTCGCAGATTGCAGGGACCTACGATGGCCTGGTCGAATGGGGCTTTATACTCCCCTACATACAGATGCTGTATGACAGGTTGTTTTGGCTTGCAACTTAAACTGTGTCTTCATGAGAAGATAAAAACAACTCTGTTGCCCGGATAGAAATTCCCTTTTAAACAATCACTACTTCAATGCTATGTGATGGGTGCAGCCTACAGTTCTGAACTGTTGAAAGAGTTGATAAATATTTGATCAATATATATAACTAACTGAGAAGGGGGTATGAGGGGAGGACCCTGATATCAGCCTAAAGCCGTGTCTCCACTTGAGCGACGAAGCCACGGTGACAGAGTTTATCTCCAGGCGACGGGGGGTAAAACCCGTCGCCGGGCGACGGAAACCTGTCCATGGGCGAAGGGTTTTTGTCGCATTGCTGATCACATCTATGTCGCCCCGTTGAGATGGAATTTGGTCCAAAAGCACCGGCAACAAACAGGGCTTGTCGCCCACTATTCTGGCGCCAGGCTGGCAGGCAAAAAATCCCGTTTGTCGCCAGGGTGTATGGGCGTCATATCAAACATGTTTGATAGGGTTTGTTGCCGGGATTGCCGACTTTTTCCTTTGTTGCCGGGGTTTATCGCCGGGAGACATGTGGCTTTCATAATTCCTTGGTGCCTGCCTGTCTACTGGATCCTGGCTTCAGGTCTCCCTTCGTCGCCGGGGAACGTTCTCAACTCCGTCACCCAAATGGAGACACGGTTGTATGGCAGAGCCCAAAGCGCTTTGTGTTAATGCACCATTCCTGCGTGAACTACCTACAGAGCAGGGTATCACATGGGTTTGATATAGCATGCATTCAACTACTAAACCTGTATTGCCCTAAGGTATAATAAATAGGCAGATTTATATGTTTCCCAGACACTCAAAATATGGTATGTCAAAGCAATTAAGGGTTGGACACTGCAGGGTGGTCTGGCAGACTTCAGCATTGTTCACATGGGGAAAAGCATTTGTATTTGACTGCATTTCACAAAATGAACTCAAAAATGAATCCCAGGCTTTGAGGGGAATAGACCTGTCCACTTTGCCAACTAACCCACCCCTTATTTCTATGATATCAACATTTTTAGAAAAATGTTCATCATACTTGATTCACAGCTATTTTCCTAGTACTATTACCCAAAACAAAACTTTATAAACTTTTACTTTCAATATGTTAAATATGTAGCTGTAGGACCTGAAAGCAAAGATGGCATTTTCCCATAGGGAACAGTGTTAAAGCCCTTCAGCTTTGCTCATAATGTCCAACCCTAAAATGACAAAAACACACTTTATTTTTGTTCACCTAAAATTGAGGTAATTACCTAATTGAGAGAAAATAATGATTCATCCTCATTTATCAACACCTTACTGACTTAGAAAACACAAGTACTAATCCATTCGCTCAGATTTGTATTAGTGCCTGACTTTGCAAAAACTGCAATTATGTCCGACCTCTGTATCATGCCAGCAATATATCCCAAAGTGGACATGTTTATTTGGCGCTTTTCTGAAGAGAACAAGTTGGGAGGTGAACCTCGGCCTCCTACACAGCCTCTATCTATTAGGCCACCTCTGACGGGTCTCTTCCACAGGAGTATGGGAATCAGTTGGGAATCTAGGGATTGGAAAATTGAAAAAGGGAAGGGGCACTTTTGGGAACGTTTAACACATCTTTTTATAGATAAAAGATGGGCAAAGTGTTTAAAATAATAAACAGAAAAATGGTGTTGGGGGGCTGTGGGCCCCTTCAGTAGCTGACATGGGCTATCGGGTACCTGTTATACATCTTGCATATTGGTAACATGTAAAATTTAATTTGAAAGAAAATAAAGAAAAGAAAAAGAAAATCTGAGTAAGGTTGTTAAATCAGAAATCACATTTATAAGGGATCAGCAGAACTTACTAATTTCACAGATGGCCCATTTCGTATCGGTGCAGGCGATTGGTTTCCAGCAGTCGTCATCTCTGTTTTTATTTGCATTAATCAGACGGGCACACATTTTTGTAGGTCCAAAGTCGGGATCGTCAACGTCACACCAGTGACTATCACGGAAGGACAGCTCACTGCCATCATTCCACAGCCATGTTTCATTATTACTGTCATACGTCAGTCCGATGTGATACTTGTCTTTGTTTGAACTGGAAATAGCATTATTATCATGTAAGAAATGTGGATTCTTGTTTCATCTTTCCCAGTGTAAAAAGCTTCAGTTGAAATATTTTTCAACCTATCAATCCATCTAATATTTGCATCATGCACATTTTCAAAATGTTCATGTTACTCTACACAGTGCTAGAATATCTATTTAATCTTATTCTTGCATCTTTAGAAATTCGACTCAATGAATTCTTTTCACAAGTGGAAAGCCCTGTTCTAAAAACCTATGAGAGAGTTTTTTTTAGGGTTTACCGCCGCGGAGAGGGATGCTATGCTATATAACCTCTGCTGCTGCATTTACAAAGCTCAAGAAAGGATATCAGATGTATCTAGTCATTGGGTATAGGTCATGTGATCATTGCAACATGTACACTTGAATTATAGATCCATTAAAACTATTCATAGCATTGTTTATGACAAACAATTACATTCTACATTCAATTAATTCAAAATATGTATCACAATTTTACATTTAGTGGATTCATGGTGTCTGCTATGCAATCACCATTAATAAGTGGCAAAATTGCAGAGCAAATTTAAAACTTAACTTTTAAATATCCATAATAAATTATATCCGACATATTTGGTATGTCACAAACTACATTCATGGGTGGATCCAGAGGGGAGGCACTTGCCCCTCCCTTTTCCTGACAAAATTTGAGATTTTTAAAAGAAACATTCAGGCCAATATCTACTAATGAGAAAACTTATCTAAAAGCACACCCTCCCTGTTTAATTTTTTTTTACTGGATCCACCAATGCCATAAGCCTTTCACAAAAATTATGAAGATGAAAAAACCTACTCATCACTCATTCCTAAAGCGCCCCCTCCTCTTTTAAACTGCTATAGCATTAGTATTAAGAAAGAAGAAGTTGAAAAAACTAAGAAGTACATTTCTTTCAAATCGCTGTCCCAGAAATCCTGAAATTCTGCTGTCCATTTGACCAGAGTGCCATCTTCCTTCTCACACTCAGCCTGGTTAGTATCCCAGTCCACTTGGCTGGTCTCCAGGAAGATGAACCCCCGCTGTAGATCTTCAGAGTATTGATCGAGAGAGGGGAGAACCGAACAGTCCCCTAGAATCATATAAAGAACACAGACTTAGATACCAAAGAATGCTAACACTCAAAAACCCTGGTAATAGTATTAGTGTTCCAAGCGATAACAAATTGGGTGAGCTGTAGATGTAGGATATTGCTCGGGGGTGTTTATAACCAAATAGGAAAAAATAAAAGATTCATAACATATGATCACCTTTTCACCTCATCATAGCTACGTGAGTTTGGGTTTGCTTACGTGAGTTTTGGAGAATTTACGAGAGTTTGGAATGGATTCGTGAGGGTTCAGAGTGGATTTGAAAGGGTTTGAGGGTCATCACTTTAATCATCAGGCTTTTGGTTGGGTCGTTGCTATGTCATAATAAGGGAAATCCCTTTTTTTTTAAAACTTGGGAGTTCCAGGTTATTAAATGAATTTAGGTGAGTAAAGAATACAATTAATTATAGTTCTTCTTTATATATGTAGCCTGAAATAAATAATTTCTGCTAAAGCTCAATTTCCTTTCAATGAATTCTTTAGAGTGGGGATTCCCTTTTATTGAAAGCTAATGATTCCCAATTAGTGTCCTTGTGACGTCACAAGTATGGGGATTTCCTTCATAAGCACTCATAACTCTGTCTACCTTTGAAATATTTAAAATTATCTTAAGCATTATTAGTTCCTGATGCAAGCACCATGCTCCAAGAATTTCAGTGGCAAGTATTCATACAATTGGTATATGCAAGGTTTCTTATCTACCATGTTTTCCTATCTACCATGTTTAATAAAAAAAAAAAAAAAAAAAAAAAATCATACCCGTTTTTTTTATTTTATTTTTTTTTTTTTATTGTTCACTGTTTCACGTACAAGACACGATCTTCCAACAGTAGTATTACAATATTATATGTGTTCTAATGTTCCATTTACAAAGGATAACAGAATTCAATTTAATACAACAAAGTTATAACTATCAAGATTAAATATAATACATTATAATACACCAAATTCATTTGCATCGGGTAAGCTGACGCCGTATATAGGCATCTATCTAAATATTATTACAATGTCTAATTCCAACTTTGAACCTTTTTACATCACATTCAGTTTGTAAGTATTTTGGTAATTTATCCCACAGGTTCAAGCCCCTATAATAAGGGCTTTGCTGAACCTTTGTTAACTTTGTAAAATTACTTTACATTTTTACTTTGGAACTGCTACGGAGTTCCATTTTTGGTTTATGTATGTCTACATTTTCACATTTTCTGCTTTCCATATACATAATTCGTAGTAAATTATATTTTCGTCGTTGCACCAAATTTTCTATATCATATTTTAAGGATAATGTATCAATATTTGCTCTTATTTCAGGGCGTTTACAATTTTCTATATACCGTATAGCCCTATTTTGTAGCCTATCCAATTTTACAATCTTCTCTTGTTTACCAGAGTCTATGACAAAATCGATATAATCCAGATGTGGTCTAATCATAACCTTGTATATTTTACAGGCAGTGTTCTCGTTTATAAAGTTTCGAATTTTCAACAATATGCCTAGCTTTTGGTTTACTTTTTTCCACACTTGATCCAGATACATATCCATTGTAAGCCTGTCATCTAAAATGACACCTAAATATTCATACTTATGCACCGTTTGTATTTTACTTGTTCCAATAAACAAATTTTCATTAAACTTAACTTTATTATGATTAATCAGCATAAATTTCGTTTTATCTTTATTTATAGTCAACTTGTTTAATTCGCACCAGGCAGAGATCCGATCTAACTCTTCTTGACTTTTCGTTACAACCGTGTGTACATTTTCATCTGACTGCATAATCAAGGCATCATCTGCATATAATAAAATATCAATACCATTCTGCCGTTGTTTGAATATGTCATTTATATACAATATAAATGTAAGAGGCCCAATGATGGATCCCTGGGCAATACCATAAGTGATACGAGACGAATCTGACTTTTGACCATTTACAACAGTATACTGACATCTGGATGAAAGATAACTTTCTAGGAATTTTAAAGAATTTTTGTCCAACCCATATACCTTTAGTTTCTCCAGTAGTATTGCATGATCTATAGTATCGAACGCGCGCGAGAAATCGATGAAAATACACCCTGTGTATCTACGCATGTTCCAGTTGTCATAGGCGATTTTTAACATTTCAAAAATTGCAGTTGAAGTACTTGCACCAGGACGAAAACCATGCTGATTTTTGTTCAAGATATTATTTCTATCAAGATGCGCATATAATTGGGCATGAATTACGCGTTCCAACAATTTTCCCGGTAGAGCTATTTGTGTGATTGGTCTCCAGTCCTTTGGTTTAGTACTGTTTACATTTGCTTTTGGTATGGGTGTCACAAGACCCATACCCCAAGCAAGAGGGAATGTACTAGTTTCAAAACATCTGTTGAAAAGATATGTAAGTTCAAGAACCATAACCTTAAAAGCATCTTTAAATAAACGACTACTTATATTTTCCACAGCTGACGATTTACAAATTTTGATATCCGATATTAGTTTTAAGATTTCGCTCTCAGGAATGAAGTCAAAACCAAAAGTCTCACATTGTGCAGTTTCCATATTGTCCGGTGTCCAAGTATTAGCAAAATTCTCAGCTAATTTGGGACCGGCATTTGTATAGTAATTATTCATAAACTCTGCAGCCTCTTTGTTTTCCAAAAGTGTGCCTTGTTCATTTATAATTTTCTGAAGACCTTTTCTTGTTTTTGACTTGCCAAGTCCACTGAAATCATTTACAAATCGCCAAAACTTACGAGGGTTTCCCTCATTTGTTTCCAAATTTTCCAAAACCATTTCCTGTTTAGCAACTCGTAACATTTGTTTAACAACCTTCTTTTTATCTTTAAAAAGATTCCAATCAGTTTCATTTCCGCTATCTTTAGCAGTAGTATACAACTCATTCTTATGTTTTATCATTTCTAGAATTTCTTTGGTAAACCAAATAGGAGAGTCATTTCTTATTTTCATATTCACCAAGGGGCAGCATACATCAGCACATTGTAATATTATTGAATACATAATAGTCCATAACTCATTTACACTGAGGCTATCATTAAAAAAGCCTTTCCACGAAGTATGTTTTAGAATTAAATTCTGAAAGTCCTCCTTCACATAGTGCTTGTAACTTCGTCCCGTTGTCATAATAGTCTGATGTTTAATTTTAATTTTCTTTTTAACAATAAATACTGGGCAATGGTCACTGATTGATATGTCCAGAGTACCTGCAGCTACGATATGATCTATATCGGTCCATATTACATCCAACAAGCTACTATTTGTAGAAGTAACTCTAGTATTTTTGGTAATTAATTGTTTGAGATGAAATTCTCTTTCTAATTCTATCAATAGTTCAAAGGAAGGACTTTGTCTATTCCTATAGTTTATATTTATATCACCCGTGAGCAATAATTCAGAATCACTTAGATCCTTGACATATCTAATAGAATTGGTCAGCTCTGTCAGGGCCTCTTGAACACCCCCAGATGGCGGCCTATAAAAAAGGCCTATAATTTTCTTTTTTACGTTAGGACAATCTATTCTAATCCAAATTTGTTCTAAATGACAAATAATTTTACTACAGTCACATATTAGATTAGTATGATCATACCATTTATCTTTTACATATACTATCAATCCACCTCCTCTTTTATTTCTATTTCTAGCATTTAATATATTCCCACACTCCCGATCTAGTCGGAAAAATCCATAACCATTGAATTTAACCATGTTATCAGTAATAACCCTGGTTAACCAAGTCTCACATAGACAAATTACATCAAATGAATTAAAACTCTTGTACACTTCGTCGACATTTTGCCACAAACTACGTACATTCAACATCACAACCTTAAACCCTTTAATGCTGCCAACATCAGCCATTTCTACATAAACTTAGTATTATACAATAACAATTTTATACAAGAAAGAGATTGCTTTATCACAAGGAAATTCTCTTTCTCTACAGACTATGGTATGTACATATATATAGTCTATAGCTCACAATATTTAGATTGCGTAATATTTTTCCCAGTTTAATTTTGACAACAAGACAGAAGTCCAACAATATTTTGATTACCAGGTAGACAGACTGAAATACCAATATAAATTCCCATACTATACAATCACTCGACTATTGCGTTTTGTCCCTTGACAAGTTCAGATACTAATATGTCTCTAACTTTCATTAGTAAACGGCCCAGGTGATTTTGTCCTGTCCAGGACCCTTCCTCCAATGCTATACTTTGCAGTCTACAACCCGCTCCCCAGAATTCACATAAAGTTGCCTCTATTAAATTGTGGGGACGGGTGTTCAATAACATATAGTAGAGCTCCTTATTCTGTCGAAATTTACACAAGAGTAATTCTTCCATAACTTCGAGTTTTCTGTTATCCCATTCCTGATTAAGTGTTATTCGATCTCCTATATGTTTTGCCTCCAAGGGAGAGTCAGTGTTCATAATGGCTTCATAAGCCTGGACATCATTACATATCAGAGCCTTTATGGCCTGATAGCCCTGTTCAACAGACTTATACAGTTTTCCCCGTGATCTTATGTATGTTTTAAAGAAGTTGCTGAGGAAACAACCTGCCGAGAAAAAAGCTAGACCGTATGGTGTTCTTTGTAGGGATTCATTTATCATTATACATTTCGCAGCCTTTTTCCGTGCCTTCTGGTAGGAGTTCAATATACCCTGATTTACTGAGTTGTCTATAATAGGTTTAGGTACCTCCCCGCCTATTTTGAATTCGGGTGGGATTTCAGAAGTTTGGGCTACATTATATTCTATACCATCTATACGTAACATCCCTGGAGATGTCTGTACATCATGCCCTGCTCTTTTTGCAATGACGGCAGCCTGTCTTAACACAGCTTTGCGGACTCTTATATCTTTAGGCTCTTCTTTAGTTATTCTAAATTCACTGAACAGTTTGGAAAATCGCAGCCTTGACTTAAAGAAATATATTTGATCTCGGACTGATGGATCTCTCAAGGTAAGTTTTACAGGGCGGGGCCAACGTCTACCGGGCCTGTAGGGCCCCATTCTTTCTACATTTAATATGTCTTGGGGGGCTAGTGGGACACCCATCTCATTTATACAATGTAGTACGATCGCGAGTAGATCTTCATTTACACTTTCTCGAATGGCGTCAATGATCAATGTCATTGCCGGGTCAGTGTCACTGAAAGATGATTTTGTACTAGGTGCTTTACTGTTACTACATGTTTCATGGCAGGAGGTACTAGGGGTGTTTGATCTAACTTCTTCGTTAAAACGTTTAAACTTTTCTAGCTCTACTTTCATAAGGTTTATGTCATCCTTTACTCTTTTGTTTTCTTGATCTAAGTCCTTAGTTAATTGTTGAACTCTAGTTTCTAACGCAATTTGGTTTTTGTTAGTTTTGTCAATCGATTCTTCCATGTTAGTTTTAACAACCTGTATGTCTTTGGCAAGTTCATGTTCAAGTTTAACAACGTTGTCCGATAGTGTTTGCGAGGTCAGTGACATACTACTTTTAACTGTGTAGAGCTCATCTTCTAGTTCCTCTTGTCTTCGCTCACCGTCGACCAACTTGGCCTCGTGATAGTCCTGGACTTTTTTGATCTCGTCAACTAACTTTTTATTTTCTACGACCTCTATTTTTAAGTCCCGTAGCTCACCTGAAATGTCTGTTTTAATTTCATCTAACTTAGTATCAATGGAATTCAGCACATCACATTTGAGCGATTCATTGTCCTCCTTGGCAGTCGCCATGTCGTGTTGCAGGCTTAGTAGAATTTGTAGAATGTTACCGTCCTTCTCTTTCTCCAGTTGTTTTCCAGAGTCCAGGCTTGTGGCACGTTTGGGGGGCCTACCTCTACGTGCCAGAGTTCTCGCCGGTCGGTTTGTTGCACTACCTTTCTTCTTGGTCTCAGGTTTCGATACTGCGGACGACTCGGTCGTGTTTACGTCCGCCATATTTGTTTTGGCGACTGGAGCTTGTTCCTCGTCCGCACTACCAGCGGCCGCCAGCGCAGCAGCTTCGTCCGGCGTTAGTTTAGTATTTTCCATAGTAATACCACGTTTTTTCCCGTAACGCAGTGTTGACTGTTCGTTTGTGGTTTGGTCAGCATCTTCACACGTAAAATCACATTCCGGTGGTGCCTTTTCCCCCGGGGGAGTAGCACTGTTTGGTCTTTTTCCGCCTGTCCCAGCGTTGGGGGTGGACGCCATTGTGTCGGCCATTTTATCCTCGCGGGAAATTTCAAAATGAAACCTTGGTCGTATGTCCTATTCTGTTTCTCAACAGCACAGAATTATCTTTCTAGATACTCTCCGATTCCTTCGATATCTTTCAACGTAATCCAATACCAGGAAAATTTACTCGGTCTGTCCACCTGGATTAAAATCGTCGGAGCTCCAACTAAGCGTTACATGTTCAACGACCTTGACCTATACATCTCCACCTAATGGAGCACATATAATGCCACATATGCAAAGAAACAGGGAGCCTTGATCTCTCTCTTGGCGAAAAGATTTCTCAAAAAGATTAATCGGAATTGGAATTATGGACATTTGAACTTTCACTTCAGTCTCTGTTAAATAAGGAAGATATTCTACATGATAACCGAACTACAGCTAATTATAACCTATTAGTGTAGTAACCAGCCAAAAAATCACTAAAAGATCATTTAATTTGGAATGTTTTTCTAATTTGAAATAATTATTTGAAAAAATATGCCATTATCTGATTCAGCATGAAAAGTTGTCTAAACAAAATTTCATCATAATTTGACCATCTGACTTCTTTCTTATAATTTCCCTACTAAATATGGGTATTAACTGGCTAAAATAATGTCAAATCTCATCTTTTTAAATACCCATGCCATTTATTCAAATTTGCATAGAGAAGTAAAGTATTGATAGATAAACTGTTTTACATTTCAATCAAAATTACAACCTGCAGGCAGTAATCTATCATTTTAAATGGGCATGTTAAGTTACATCAAAACCCCTTAAATATATCACTGAGGCATCTGGCGTCCCTTAAGGATAAAAAATGATACAAAAACAGGCTGTTTCTGTGGGCTAACATGTTTATAAATCAACACCAACATTTTAATGCATTGTAAATCAGATGCAGCAACATTTAATGGAAATCATTGCAAAAATATAGGTGTGTCATATATAAACATCAAGTAAATACAAGCCAGGCTGGGATCCTAGGCTCTGTTTTTTGTTGACGGGAATGGTTATGCAGGGTTCCAACAGGGCCCAAGGGCAGAATCATGTGTTACACAGTGTATGTTTATTTGTGTATACTACATTACTTTTACAAGCTCGATATGACTGGTGTGTGGGGATAAATATTAATTAGGGATCCCCACGTGACGTAGCGTCCCTCTACTTGCCAGGTACTGTCTCTGGAAGGCAGATGTGCTGCGGCAGGGAGAGGGATGGATTGGTCACTCACCAGCAGAGCCCAGTGTGGGGCAACCATACAACTATAAAATCAGACGTACTGGAGAGCCTGGATAATAAAAGAACTGATTTTACCATCAACCGGTCGTTGTTCACCACTATACGATCCGGCCAACACGTGCATAACCATTACCCAAGATGAAATATAAAGCCGGGTCCCCATGTGGTGACTAAACAAGGGCGATTAATTAATTGTATGTGGCAGCCCAGACACTCAATTTGTTATGGGATTATTTCAAATTTATCTTATGTCATTGTTTTATTATTGTCATAATCAATGAAAAATGTATTGTCTAGAAGGCTGTAATTCCTAGACATTCATTCCATGAATGGCAATTATTGATAATTCTTTTGGTGAGCAGGGACCTGCTCTCAGGCTATTATTTATTTAGGACCGTGATTAAAGTTGCTCTTTGGCTTTTCATCTCTAACTGCATCAGTGGTTAACTCTCAAAACTGGCTGCTCAAAATTATTGAAGTACTGATCCAGTGCTGGAGACACCTTTGGCATGGGACACCATGGAGCACTTAGGTATAGCCTGGGATGGAACGGACTTGGTACTTTGGGCCACCATAGACAATTAATCACCCAGGTTTAGTCACCATGTGGGGACCCGGCTTTAGCCTCAGGATGCCAAACAGGGTTAGTATTGAATTTATTTCACCTCCTTAAGCTCTGCCAGTGATAAAGGATAACAAACTACATATTGGGGGTGAAAAAACAGTTTGTGATAGAATTAAGGATATACACTTACTCTCGCAGTCCAATGCATTTTTCCAGTTCCCATCTGCTTCGCATTCGGCAGTGAAAGTTGTCGTCATTGGATCTCTCACAGTGAATCCCTCGTTACATTGAATATTGATTGAAGGTGACCCATAGTCAGTTGCTGTAAGGTTTTGATCTGTGTTTTTAAGAGTTACTGCTGGACACTGCCTCGCTGAAATGAACATTTGCTTGTTTTATTCACATGCTGACTTTGCTGGTATTGCAAATCAATATTATATAAACTTATATTAGTTAACTAAGTCAACAAAAGGCAACAGAATCAAAATGATAAAAACAGAATTTAAAGGAACCCTGCACATACTTACAGGATAAATATTTGCCAATCAAATTCTTTCGGCATAGTCTTGGGATCAAAACTAATAACGGTAAAAATATCTTAAAGGCGGGAACCCACTTAGCGATCCAACTAAGATTCTGGTCGAAATAGGGATCACAAGGGACCAATATCTAGCATTTTAAGATAGTTTTCAAACAATTTCCCCCATTAACAATTTCCTGATCAATTTCTAGTTGCTCTCCTCAATGGGAACACCATTTCTCATATTTTCCAAACATTTCTGGGCTTTTTAGATAATTCAGAATTTCAGTTGGATCGCTTAGTGGGTTCCCGCCTTAAGAATATTTCAAATGTAAACAGACTTAATAGACTTTAAGAGTAGGTCAATTTAAGTTTTTTCTTTAGGTATTGACAGTATTGAAAGCCCAGAAATTAGGGGATTCCCCAAATAATTTTATTTCCTGCATTATCGTCTGATATTTCTACGTTTTGCCTTTTTTTCGTTCTAACATTTTTATAATACGTTACTAAATTAGAATTCACAAAAATTGAAAACTTATAAATTTACCTCCAGGGTACTGAATGCTAGTTGTTATTGTTATCAAAATTGGGAACTGCTGTTATTCAACTGTTTAGACTGTCTCGTTTAGCCTTTGTTATCGTTGCTAGCCAAGTGGTAGACTTTATCTGAGAGATGGGCGTTCATATCCATGACACGGACAACGCTTGGTTGAGAGTCAGTTTATTAGTGGATACTCCAATCGCATACAATTGCCATTGTGAATACAGCCTATGTAGTGATAGTCTCACATACAATACTGCCAAAGGCCAACTTCGTCCGTAGATTCCGCCCGACTTCACTCAGTCATGCAATAGTATAGATCCTTTCCTAGTCACCAGATGTCTGTGTACATGGCCAACCAAACCCCAGAAACCTCAAGATTCGTCCTGTTCCAAACAGTTTCAAATAGTGTTCTCCGGCTACACTGCTGGCTCTACCCTATATATTTTGGTTTAACTATTGATTTTTGCCCAGGCAGTACTGCTCACTGGGAGGTGCATCCTGTCTGCTATAGCTGAACAGGTATGTTACACCTACCAGCAGCTTCTGCTGTATTCACATTACATATTACAATAATTTATATAATTTTGAATACTCTTTATAATGTTCCTTCTACAATCTGGTGACTGTTTCTATATTTCGTCTATATACTACAACTCATATGCACAAGGTGTTTTACTAACTACCTTTGTGCAGTACCCTTTAATGGTATATCAGTTGAACTGTATGGCTAGTTGATATGATCCATATAAGCTGTAGCAGGGTACTTTTTGCTTTGTGTTGTCAAGAGTAACTGGACTGAATATGAACATAATTATTAATTTATTATATTAAAGGTCATGGAGATATCTTGTAAAGGTGACCTTTCCACAAAATAAAAGGTCACCTGAAAGACTATTGTAAAGGTCTTGTAAAAATGATATTTCCATTAACTTTACCTTAGTCGCCCCATTTACAAAATTTGGATTCATTAAAGGACAAATTTAACAAAGTACTATAGGTCTGCTGACTAAGAAAGGACTGAAAAACTTAAATGAAATTATATGTTATACAAGTTTGTGTAACTTACCTATGCAGTTCACCAGGTCAATCCACATGCGAGTTGAAGTATTACATTGAATCTCCTTTGTATCGTTTTCAGCAGAACCTTCCAATACATAACCCTCATCACAGACTATGTCAGCGACCTGTTGACGGGATGGGTTGTCACAACGACCGTTAGCAAGAGTACCATTAGCCACAGTAGTATTAGAACTCGAACATGGTGCAAGAGTTCTTATGAAGGCTAGATAAAGAAAAGGGGATTATTCAAAACATTTAAAAAGCAAACATACAAATTGTACATAGAAAAATAGTATGGTTTCCCAAAACTAGGTAGGGCTTTAAAATAAATTTCTAACTGGGTGCCTTTCTCCCTTTCTCAACAAATAGTTCAAAGAGAGGATGTCTAGGGCATGCTCAGGAGGGAGTAGTGAGACTTATGATTTGTCCTGTGTGTAATTTAAGACTTATTTAAGACAGTGGCCTGTTGCACAATAGAACTTCATTGTGATGATCAAACAACGAAAGCACAACAAACAAATGCTTAACAGCGATATGTTTCTTTGTTACGAAAATATTCACATGTTACAAAAAAAAGTAAAAATCTCTGGTTCTAATGAATGGAATTGAATTCTGTGAATTGATATAACCAGTGGCCCGTTGCCGATGGGTTTCCTAGCAACGCATATAATATTATTAATGAAATTAATATTTTCGTAACAACGATGGTTTTCACATAATTTTTTTCTATATTTAGAATGCCCCCAAAGAACTGTAACTGAATTTTCTCTAATTTTTTACCTATTTACATCAATTTTCAGAATTCAATTTCATTCATTAGAACCAGAGATTTTACTATTTTTGTAAAATCGTTACAAAACTTTTCGTTAAGATATTTTAACTTGATCCTCACAACAAAATTTTATTGTGCAACGGGCCAAAGGGATATTAGAGGAAAAACTGTAAAAATTACAGCTCTTTGAGGGCATTCTAAATATAGAAAAGTGATCTTTTTTTAAATTTTTTTTCGTTGTTACGAAAATAACTGCAAATAATTTATTAAGCAACAACAAACTGTTTCGCTATCTAATACATTTTAGTATGAAATCCATTGTGCAACGGGCCACAGGAGTTGTAGTATTTTTTATAAAACACTGTTAAGTTAGCATTGTGGGGTATATAAACAGTAGTATAATTATAATTCTACTAGGTAGGTCAGTAAGGCACAACAACCAAGTTTTGGATGCAAATAGATTCATAACTTAATGTAAGTTTCCAAAACTAGTTCATGATGACCAACTGACCTACCAACCCATTTAGAAGCACATGCCACATTGGGGTTTTTGATATGTACTGATGTGATTAGACGATGATACTTCCTTTCAAACTCCTACTCATACTGATACACTTAAAGGGGGTATAGACCCTTAAATTTGACAGGGCGACACAGCCGTTTCTTAACTTCGACAGAGCGACACAGCCGTTTTTTAAATTTGACATACGACATGGCAAATAAGGGACAAATGACTGTGATCTTTTTTTAAATTCGACATAGGACATGAGATTTAAAAAGATAGTGCCATGGGACAGGGCCATTTCTGAAATTAGACATGCCACATGGGTTTACATGGAGATTTATTGACAGGCAACACGGCCGATTTTTTTAATTTGACACGTGAAACGGGGGCCCCCCCCATCTAGACACTCTTAAAGGCCTAAGGTGACACTCCTGGCAGAGGAGTACTAGTGTGTTTCTTCCTGGGAAAGCAACTTTCTATGTCCCGCTTTTTCAAAACACATTTTTTGTTGGATGCTACAAGAAGATGCCATATAAGTCCACGAATACTGTTTGGACATTGGGCGATGGCAAATATTGGATGACACTTGATGTTGAGCTAGACTGGTGTTATTTATATATTACTAATTCTTATGATGTTTCGTCACTATTGTTCTTAGTCTTTTTTATGTCTCTTGGAAATATGTTTGATAGTTAGTTAGACTGTGCGATGTTGTTCACATATTGTTTACTTTCTTGCTGCTTGATTACGTTTTAAAGATGATTACTATGTAAATTAGAGGAGTTGTTCGCTATTGTTTGTCATATGAGCTAGCTTTCACTATTAATCTGATTAGATCTTACTTTGAATGTTTATCTGTTCATCAGTGGTAGAGAGTCTAAGTAAAGGGGTCATTCCTTTACAAAGAACACACGTTTGGCAAGAGGTAATTTTATTATATCCATTGAAACATTCCGAAGATACAAGTAAATAGTCATTGCATCCATACAATACATGCCATCCATCTCGTACGCTTACAACATCAGTAACGTTCCAACCAAGCTTCCCCTTTTGAGGTCTATGATACCCAATGGCTAGTGGGAGAGTCACCTCCCATCATCCATCCATCTCTAAGCTAACAACATCAGTAACGTTCCAACCAGGTATAGCTATGGTTAAGCTTCACCTTTTGAGGTCTATGATACCCAACGGCCAGTGGGAGAGTCACCTCTCCCATCAGCCATTAGTTCATCAGTGGTAGAGAGTCTAAGTAAAGGAATTCATTCCTATACAAAAAACACGCGCTTGGCAAGAGGTAATTTTATTATTTCCATTGAGACATTCTGAAGATACAAGTAAATAGTCATTCCATCCATACAATACATGCCATCCATCTCGTAAGCTAACAATATCAGTAACGTTCCAACCAGGTATAGCTCTGGTTAAGCTTCCCCTTTCGAGGTCTATGGTACCCAATGGCTAATGGGAGAGTCACCTCTCGTCTACCTGTGCCAGAGACCATGGGTAGAGTCTCCGACACTTCCAGTACTCTGCCTAGTTTGTCTCGATCCTTACTATCACCTGCTGTAGTTGTTATGCTATCCTAACACTACCCATTTTGATCTGTCTTGTTAGATTTTTGCTCCCATGTGTTCTGATCGAAGTCTGTATTGGTCTGCTTGTATATCCTAAGTCTCATACTGCTTATATAGTGCCAGCCGCTGGCTTGGCACTATACGCAGATATCCTAATACTCATAAGAGTTTGAGATAAGTGTACCAAAAGAGAGGTTTGAATAATACGTATTCAGAGGTAGGTGAACAAATGAAGAAGGGGTTGGAATCAGAAGATATTTTTAATTTATGTAACCATGTTCTTGATACTTTTCATGGTGTATCAACTCCTCTTTCTGAAGATGGTGAAGAGAAGAGTTGATACACTGCCAAACAGTAGTCACCATATTCAGCACTGTTTGATAACAGGTGCTTCGTGCTGACTACCCCTCCCACATACATTCTGAAAAGTAGAATAGGTTTTGAAAGAAAAAGTGTTGAGAGGGTGTGGGGGAAGTTGCAGGTGAAGGTAGTAGAAAAATTGCCGCTGTCAATATCAACATTGCCTAAGAATGGAAAATCGATGCTGCCAGGCAAATCTACAGGTTTATTGTTTATGAAGTGAAGTTGAGATTCGAAAGTGTCTAAAAGTGAATCGATGTAATTTCTGTCACAAATTCTTTGTTTCCAATTCTTTTCTCTTTCTTTTGGTGATTATGAGTATGAGTATTCTCAGAAAATTGCTGTTGAAATTTTCTTGGCGGTTTTCAGTACACCAGATCAGAATTCCTTTCATACCTATAGAAGTTTTTTTCCACCATTTAGGCTGTTGTTATTGAGTCTGAGTCCTCTAAGTCTGATTCAGGGGATTTCCCAGCAACCTCTCCTCCTCTATGAAGGTTAAAAACAATTTGATAGGTATGTTTTCCACAAGAAGGTGAAAGAATGTGAACTACCATTTTACTGTCACCGTGCGACTATCAAAATACAGATTTTACTGGCGACTCTGTCGCCGGTCATCCGTCACCTAATACACACACCATACCAACAGGGACTATCCTGGTACATTAGCCTAGCGATCACAATTGCTGGGCGAGTCCCCGTTGGTATGGTGTGCATTCTTGGCAACGGGCGACAGGTGACAGGTGAGGAAACTACTAGTGAAATCGCTGGTAAATTATCAAACTTGCTTGATATTACCGTTGGCCAGTGACAAAAATGGCCATCCTCCTAGTTGCCCGACACCCAGCAATGGTAAAATCACCTAGTGGGTATGGGGCTTTGGTTATGACCAAGTCCTTTACTAGATTCCATTTCAAGAGTTTGGAGCCTAAGAGAATGTTTTATGACACAGGGACAATGACTCGTCAGGGTTCAGAAAAGATGGGAAGGAATACCAGCCGGTAAATATAGTACAGAAAGATACCCGCAAACAAGAGGCAAACCAGCTCTGTTAGTATGAGTCTTCATGGCAGCTTGCCCTGATTCAGCCAAGCATGGAATATCTTGTATAAGTTTGTGTTACAGAAAATGCCCCCTGATGACTATATATATACTCTTGGTTGAGTATACATGACTATATATGTAATAGAGAATTTACTTCATCCCCCATTTATCTTGATATTCCTTTATTAAGAAATCTACCTAACATATAGATAAAAACATTTGGTTGCGGTATGACTTATGATACTTTCATTTTCCAGTTAAATCATGTGGGAAACACCGGAAATGAGGTCCACAAAATCCCGTGTAGGGCACGAGTTCAAAACACGTGTTTGGCACCCTGGAGACCAAGCTAGGAACATACAGAACATGTGTCCTTGTTACCTGGGATGTATAAGCGAATTCACTTTATCTCCCATTTATCTTGCTATTTCTTTATAAAGAAAGCTACTTAACATAATAGATAAACACATGTGGTTGGGTAAGAACTATGATAGTTTAAGTTACTACTATATAATAATTTAATTTTTAAATTGTCTCTCTTATGCTATGCAAAATGAGTTTGATAGATTATAAATCCACTACCCATACAAATCACAGAGGAAGGCTGCATCCCCACTCAGGTGACATAAGCCCCATTTATCCTGGTGTATTGTCCTGTCAAAGTGACCAGCAAAAAATCTGTGTCATGTATGTGAAAATAATGTCTTGGGGAGAAAATTATTGCAAGCTAGCGAAATTGAACTCATAGCATTCATACCACGAGGGAAGCTCCCTTGCAATCTCATCTTGAATCACACAGGTTCGTTATGAAAATATTCAACATGTTGAATAATTTCACAAGGGACCAGGTTGCAGAGGGCAGTGATAATATTCAAACATTCCCAACATTTGCAGATCACAGAGACCTATGTGTACGACAGCCGGGCAATTGGGGCATAAGAGTTTAGGTGCCAGTGACCCATCGCACAATGACCTATAGCCAGTTGCACAATGCATTTTCGTTGTGAGGATCAAACAACGAAAGCACAACGAACTTTTGCTTAACAACGAAAATTTTCATTGTAATGAAAATGCAATATCTCGGGTTCTAATGAATGAAATTAAATTCTGTAAATTGTTTTAAACTAAGAAAATATTATAAAAAAATCAGTAAACGTTACAGCTCTTTGAGGCCATTCTTAATATAGAAAAAAATTGTTGCAAAACCATCGTTTTATCGTAACAACAAAATGTTTCGTTGTTTTTTTATTTTTGTTGTTAAAAACCCATTGTACAACGGGCCACTTTTGTTATAGCGATAACTTTAAGATCACTTCAAACACAAGTGCTTAACAAAGACATTTTTGTTAGTATATTTTTGTTGCATTTTTGTTGCAAACCCTCTATAACTTTGTATAGATATATGTTGAGTCAGTATAGGACTATGCTGTAAAATTGACAGCTCATTTACAACATTGTAAATAATTATATATTATATTTGAAGTAGGAAAAAAGACATATAAAATTATATTGCCTGTAATTGTCGAATCATGAAATAAGAAAGTTTGCGCTTTGTTTTAAATAATAAATGAACAATAAAGAAAATATTCCAAAGACAGTGAGTACATATGAGGCTCATGGCAGCTGGATATACAATGATTACCACCAAAATAACATGTGACAACTCATGAACATTAATTAGATTGCCTCCGATATTATTCGAACATGCTCCCAAAAATATACATTAACATAATGATAAATAATAATTACACCTAAAATAGACACATGTAGACAGCTTATTTACAACATTGTAAATACCTATAAAATGAATAGCAATCAAAATGGTGTAAATGAATGGGTTTTTTTTTTTTTTTACAGAATATAGACCTACAGTGATTGGGGTAGCAGAGGGGTTGGAGCAATGATGAGTTTAGTTTACAGGCTGTATGGCAAAAATGTCATTTGTTGATACACATGGGGAAACATGTAAATCCTATTAATGGCAGTCTTCTACTGAGTATGACTAACACTTGCAGGAACAACCTACTGCCAACATCTCTCAGCCATAACAGTAGAGATCACAGAAGGTCACGTAGTACATATATATAGGGATATGAAATGTGATATAGGATGTACAGTGGACAATTGTATTTATGACACAATATGAGTCTGAAAGAGACATTTCCTTTTAATTGGATTACTTTAAATTGGGATCCTAAGCTCAATTTTAACATCACAATCTCTTAAAGGAAACCTAGCACATAATCAAGGGATAGGTATTTGTCAATACAATTCTTTGTGCATGGAATATGCATCACGAACAGTACTAATGATGCTAGAAATATTTTAGGCATATTTCAATTGGAGCCACTGTTGTGGGACTTTGATATCTAGTCTATCTTAATGGGTTTTTCAGGGAAATCCCCTTATTTGTGATGTCACAAGGGCTGTAATTGGGATTCCCCAGCTTTTAAAAAAGGGAATCCCCCATTCTCAATAGTGTAAACAAAAGAATTTTTGCTGTAGTATTAAATTCTTATATTAAGCCATGTGCAGGCTACACATACTTGTATCCTTTACTCACCTAAATTCAGGCAGTTACCTGAGATTCCAAAGCTATCTTGAAAGGGATTCCCCTTCATTATGATGTAGCAAGGACTGAACCGTAACCCTAGAAATTAGGGAATTCCCAAATTTTATTTTATTTCCTCTATAATTCACTACTACTTTGACTTTTTCCATTCTTTTATTTTGAAATAGGTTTAGAATACTTAAGAGTTGCTAATTTATCAAAACATAGGCTTGTGAGAAATTATGTGCAAGATTTCCTTTAATTTTAACATGGCAACACCACAATCTCTAAATTTCAACAGTGCGACATCATGACTCTAAAATTTGCCAGGACACCCTCTAGATTTCTAAAATTTGACAGGAGACAGAGTTATAGATAAGCAATAGGTACAGAGACGGGGGCATTTCATCTGACAACAACTCAACCCCCCCCCCCCCACACACACACATACACACACATCTAGAGCCCCACAAATGGCCCTGTTTTTCACGTGTCGGTTATGCCTCCTTTATCATCATAAGTTGGCCCTTGCTCTGTTCCCATGCTCTACAGGTATATGAAAAGATAGCAAGGGATACCAATATACACAGGGATAGACGCAAACAAGAGGCAACGCAGCTCTGTTAGTATGAGTCTTCATGGCAATTTGCCCTGATTCAGCCAAGCATGGAATATCTTGTATAACTGTTTGTTACAGGTAATGACCCCCAATGGCTATATATATGTATATATATATATATATATATATATATACACGTTTCAGTGAGTATATATAAATATAATTGTATCCCAGCAAACAGGACACACGTATTTACCAGTTTACCACATGTTAAAATCATGTTATACCGGTGTTTTGGTAATCTCTGTGTAATATCAATATCTTAAAAGGTTTTACCATGACTTTCCACATAGTAATACAGTAATGTCTATTTCACGAAATTGTCTCTGTGTAAAACATGTGCACCATACTAGAAAATCTCTGTGTAAAACATGTGCATCATACTAGTTTTAAGTCATGCTATTCTCATGTAATACTGGTGTTGCGTAAAACAAAGAGTTTTACAAGAGAAAACTGTCATTCACTGACACCAGTTTTTCACAAATATAATTTCCCAGTATGACATTTATATAACAAGTTATCTCTGAGATTTCATTGAAAAAACACACAGATAACCTTTGGCAATCCATAACCTTACACCAGGATTTCACTATGTAAACTCTTATAAAACTAGAATACATTTCCCAGTGAATTGTTTTGAGGTAAGAGTGCTATAAGCAAATGAATAGAAATACATCTTTACAGGAGGATATATAATATAATTTTCTTTCCATGAATACCACATTATTCAAATAAAATGGAATTGGCAACATACCCAAGCTTATTCTCTATAGCTCAGTGTTAGAGCCCTGGCATTGTATGTGAGGGGTCAAGGGTTCGAGTCTTCACACCTTTTCTCCTCCAGTTAAAATCATGTGGGACACACCATAAATGAGGTCCACAATATCCTGTGTAAGGCACAAGTTTAAAACATGTGTTTGGCACCCTGGAGACCGAGCTAGGAACTTGCAAAACACATGTCCTTGCTACCTGAGATGCATAAGAGAATTCACTTCGTCCCCCATTTATCTTGCTATTTCTTTATAAAGAAGGCTACTTAACGTATAGATAAACACTTGTGGTTGGGTAAGAACTATGATACTTTCTGTAACTGCTATATCATAATAATTTGATTTTTAAATTGTCTCTCTTATGCTATGCAAAACGGGTTTGATAGATTATAAATCCACTACCCATACAAGTCACAGAGTAAAGCTGCATCCTTACTCAGGTGACATAAGCCGCATTTATTCTGGCGTATTAACCTGTCACAGTGACCAGCAAAACAATGGTCCTGTAGCAGAGACCAGTGAAAATGTTATTCAATGCATGCAAGAATAATGTCATCAGAGAGAAAATGATTGAAAGCTAGTGAGATTGAACAAATAACATTCACACTGAGAAGGAAGGGCCTTTGCAATCATTTTTTGCAAGCAAGCTCATCTTGAATTGCACAGGTTCTCAACATGTTGAATAATTTTGCAAGGACGAGGTGCCAGAGGGCTGCGAAAATCAAATGTTCCTAATGTTCGCGGATTGCAGAGACCTACAATAGCCAGGACGAATGGGGCTTAAGATTTTAGCTGCAAGGTGATTAGTGTTGACCCTGGAAAGGGTCAATGCTAGTCATCAAACATGTAAAACTCTAGTCACCCTAGTGGGGATGTGGCTTAGTATTAGTGTCTACAGCCACACTTTTTTCTGTCTGTCACTGACTACAATGTCATGTAAAAGTTGTGCTTTTTAATTGTTAGGTCTCAATCTCACTAAAACTAACAATACCATTCTGTCGTGGTGAGGTCTCAACCAAAGGAAATCAGAATCTGTTTGTAACATTCTGTCTAAACCTAATAAAATCAGCATGTTATAATGGCAAACTTCCTTGGTGGGGACTCAACTGAATAACTCTTGGTAGGGAGAATTGAATAAAAGAAAGGTTCATTTACTTAAGCTTTTTCCCAAAATTAAACAATGAAAAGTTAATTTATTGAGTTAAGGTTGATGTGTAATATAAATCAAATTACTAGTGACACCATGAACACTGTCAACAAACATGGTCTATATCATTTCAACATCACGATGTTGCTTCAACATCACATTGAAACACATCAAGAACACGGATGTTTTCAAACAGAATGTTGGTGCAGAGTTATGTTAACTGCACATACTTTACAGCGGAAGTATGTGATCAAAAATTCAAAGGTTTTGGTTTCTCAAATTCTTTTTTCAACCTTGATTTTTAACTAAATTTGAGCCGCATCCCCACTTGGGCGATTATTAAAGATTTTAGTTGCCGGGCGACCAGTGTTAACTCTTTCAAACATTGGCAGTCAGTGCCTTTTTGTGCAATTGGTCCCAATGCATTGTCTGGAAAGGGTTAACAATTGCCGGGCTACTAAAATCTTAGTCACCCAAGTGGGGAAACGGTTAAAGCCTGCCAAAGCTTGTACGTGACCTAAGTTCTAAATAATGTAAGATAAAAAAAAAAAAATTACAAAATGCGTTCTATTTGATCTATCGTGTAAAGAAACGTAACCCTGGTCTAAAAGCTATTACAAAATTATCGTTATAAATCAGTCCAGAACCACTTGTGTCGACCCTTAAACACTGAGTTATTTTTGTATTGAGATTGCCTATTATATGTATTTTTTTTTTTTCATTGGAATCCTAGCTGCAGTGTATGGTCGAGAGACAAATCTTCATGTAAAATATAATGTGCCAACATGATATCTCAAGAAAAATTGATTACTTACATCGAAGCCACGGCTGGTTTTGGACAATTGAAGCACTATTTTCAAAGTCACAAAAAAGGTTTGGAAACCATGAGAAGCTGTTGCCGAACTGACCAGGTATATTGAATTGTGAAAAAACACAATTCGGCAGTGTCACCAAAACGATAAGAAATGCATAGATCTTCATTGCGGCACCAGCAGTCTTCTACTGAGTGACGCTAACTACTGTCGTGACAACCCCACCCCCGTATACCTCAGCCGGAACAGCATAGGGTGGACAAGCCACGATTTTTTAAATATTTTTTTTTTCTATGTATACATTATGTGGTGTAATATGTAACATGTCTTATACACCCTTCTGTCGACCCTGGGCAGAGGCACGCAGTCAGAGATAGTGGGAGAGCTTACATAGGAAAATAGAGGGAATGTTGGGTCAAAATCTTGCAAATTCTATTAACCATTAATATATATCCCTGGACCATAACCTGGACCTATGGTAAAATATAAACTGTCAATATAGACTTAAACTATATCAAAGTACATTAAAACTTGTCCCTGGTCAATTTTGGTGACCCACCAAAATTGGTTTGTTTACAAATATTGCTGTCTTCAGGCATAGATGACATTGGAATTCACATAAAGTTATAGTTAGGTATCATAATCTATACTGTACCAATGACTAAAGTTAGACTATGTATTTTCATATTTATTTGAATTTGCAAAATTTGGTCATATTTTGACTCAGCATTGCTTTTGGCTCCCTTTAAACTTCAGTTCTAGATGTTTTTTTCGTGTTTTTTTCCACAAAGACTTTCAGGCTAATGCCTGATCTTCCAAGAAGACGTCTATATAATACATTATGTCAGGTCTATCTATGGTTATTTAATCTGAGAGACATTTATTGTATAAAGAAAAGAAAAAAGGAAAAGAAAAGATAGGGAAAAAAGTCTTTAGGGCATACTGCTTGCTTGGGTTTTCAATATTATGGTGTAGTTTTCATAGATTTCAGTGCCTTCTTTAAAGCAGTAGCCATCCCTCAAAATCTATACCGACTCGTAGTTTTTCCATGTGTTAGGTCAAAAGAGACATTGGCATATCTGGACTCTTCCTTCCACAATCACCCCAGGGGCGGGTCCAGAAATTGCTAGGGGGGTGGGGGTGGGGGGGGGACAAAAACATGAATGTACGGGGGAGGGGGCCCCCCTGACAAACATGATTCAACAGGGGAGGGGGGGGGGGGAGCAAAGGCCCCCCCCCCCCCCACGTCCTCCTCCCCTTCCCCCCTGGATCCGCCCCTGCACCCCCTCCCTCAGTCATGGCTGGGTGGCCTGAGAGGCCCCCTCCCCCCACCTACGGGGAGAGAGGCACAGGTAGCTGTGAATTTGGCACTCGTTGAAAGGCAGTGAAAGGGAGCAGTCATCCACACTACATAGGAAGATTTAGACCCATACCGGTATAGGTACTCAAAAGTGGGGATTCTAAATTATTCTTAATTTTTTTTATAGCAAGAGGTCATGGAATTGAGCTATTGAATATTCTACATCTTATCAACTATATTTGCCTTGTCACCGTGTCATTCGTCCTCTTACTCACCCCTGGTTAACAGACCCCATAGATTAAGATCAAAGATTGAAACCTCTCAGGGCGTTAAGTTCCCGTATATATATATATATATATATATATATATATATATATATATAAACTTTACACATGATCACAAAACATGTATTTCCATTTTTTCTTCTTTTAGGTGTGGGAGTTGGGTGGTTTCTGACTTTGGTACTGGCTGGCTCCAGATTCATGAAAATATACTTATGGGTGTAGACCCCTAAAACCGGCAGGAGACATGCAACATGGTTATTCCTTAAAGTCGACAGGGCGACAGGGCTCTTTCTTATATTATTTGACATGAGACCTAAACCTTAAGCCCCGTACCCACTAGGCAATTTAACAGAGTCGGCCGATTTACTGGTGCTAATATTGGCCGACTCTACCAGAAGAGTTGGCCAATTTTAGCACCGACTCAGATCAAACCCGCACATTTCAATATACCATACTAACAAGGGATCATAGGAATCAGCCTACTGTGCCCGTTTCCCTTTGTCCATCGCTGGTAAAATCGCCTAATGGGTATGGGCTTTAGTGACAGCCGTGTGGACTAAAGCCCCGGCTACATTGCTCAACCGAACGTAACTTGACGGTACAATATTATTATTATGATATACCAAACTTTCTTAGTGACATAGGAACATGACTTTTTGTTTGGTGACATGGGACATGGCATTTTCTTTAAATCAACATGGGACGTGTTTTAACTGCAGACTATTCTAAATCACCGTCCAATGGGAAATATATGAACAAACTACAAGGCATAAAATTAAATATAAAAGTATTAATATTTAACTTATAAATAATAACAATAATCCCTGTCCCATAGCCCATTAGCAACAGTAATCGTTTCATTTTGCAGTCTCCTGTTTCATAATGCTTTGTACAGCTTTTTGAGTTTTGTGTTTCATAAAGTTATGATCACCTTTTCTGTCATCGTAGCTTCTAGCTCACGTAGATCATTTTCATCAGTAGCTTACTTAAAGGGAGCCAAAAACAATATTGTGTCAAAATATGACAACATTTTGGAAACTCAAATAACTATAAAACACATTTTAAGAGTCTAACTTTAGTCATTGGTACAGTATAGATCATGATAACTAGCACTAAGTTTACTTAAATTCCATGCCATGTAGGCCTGAAAACAGCAATGTTTGTAAACAAACCAATTTGGGTGGGTCACCAAAAATGGCATGGGATGAGTTTTTATCTTTTTTTGATGTAGTTAATGTTTGTATTCACAGTTTATATTTTTTCACAGGCCTAGGCTATGTCCATAGAATATATTTCAATAGTTAAATTTGAAAATTTGACCCTGCATTGCTTTCAATAGTTAAATTTGAAAATTTGACCCTGCATTGCTTTTGGTTCCCTTTAATAATGGACTTTGAGCAGAACGACTAATAACTCACCAGGTCATCAAATCCTGTGACTGGGGATGTAGAGGGGGGTCCCCGCATCACTGTCAAATTAAAAAAATCCTAATGTCGCCCTTTTGAATTTAAGAATAGGCCCTGTCGCCGTGTCGAATTTAAGAATTAGCCACATCGCTCTGTCGAGTTTAAGAATAGGCCCATGTCGCATGTCACTGAGCCCAAAAAAGGCCATGTCTTTTTGAAAAGGCCAGCCATTTTGAAAAGATTTCCCAGCATGCACCTCACCCCTTAACTAAATTGTGGTTCCTGTTCAGATTTCTGAAGGCTTAGCTATAGTATTTCATTCATTTTAAAGATACTTTTGTGAAAATGATATTGGACAAAACATCATTGGCCCGTTGCACAATAGAATTTCGTTACTAAGATAAAACAACGAAAGCACGACGAACTTTTGCTTAGTAACGAAAAGTTTCGTTGTAACAAAAATACAATATCTCGGGATCTAATGAATGAAATTAAATTCTGTAAAGTGTTCTAAACTAGAAAAAATTTAGAAAAAATTCAGTAAAAGTTACAGCTCTTTGGGAACATTCTAAATATAGAAAAAAAATTGTGTAAAACCATCGTTGTTAAGATAAAAGTAACAACGAACTCTTTAGTTGTTTACAATATTTTCGTTGTTACGAAACCCATTGTGCAACGGGGCACATGACACTTCATATCCTTAGTGGCTCATTGCACAATGGGTTTTGTAACAACAAAAATAATTTTATTAATGAAACTAATAATTATTTTCGTAACAACGATGGTTTCCACACAATTTTTTTCTATATCAAGAATGCCCCCAGAGAGCTGTAACTTTTACTGAATTGTCTCTAATCTTTTACCTTTTTACATCAATTTACAGAATTCAATTTCATTCATTAGAACCAGAGATTTTACTATTGTTGTAAAATCGTAACGATGAAATCTTTGTTAAAGATATCTTTGTTTGATCCTCACAACGAAAATCCATTGTGCAACGGGCCATAGTGGAGTTAATTTGAGGTGCATTTTGAAATAGGGAATCTTTTAGGATTATATCTTATCATTGTAATATTGCCATGGCAACATTAGTATGTAAAGCAACCCCACCATAAGTATAACAGCCACTATTAAGCTATTTATAATGCATTTAAACCTACCAAAACTATATATACCATGCAAAAGAAAATATAACAATATCAATTAAATGGTAAAAATGCAAGCAATTGTTACCAGTTGCCTAGCAACCCACATTTTGGGTAGTATAGTAACCATTGGTTCTGCCTAGTAACAGCCTGTTGCTTAGTGACCCATTATCAGAATTGGTTGCTAAGCAGCTTTGATACATTGTTTAAGTTTAGTGCAAAGGTTTTTCAGCATTCTGGTACCATTAATGATGTTTAAATGGCTGGTTTCTATGGTAATACCAAATCCTAGAAATGGTTGCTAGGGAAAAGCAAGACCATAGTTATGGTTTCTATGTAGTATAAGATTTACGGCAATACTCAGTTTTTATCATTTTGATTATTACAGAATGGATGAATTGGTATATCATACTCAATATGACACAGCAAAGTAATAAATGACACTTATATGTCACAAACCAAAACAGGAACCACAATTGGATTTATATAAGCTGGTGAAGTGCATTCTGGGTAATAAAAACAAAATGGCTGCCCCCAGTGAAGAGCTTGGGAGACCCTTTTTTGCTTCATAACTTTTGAACCATCGCCCCTATTTGCATCTCGTTTTCACCATCAATTTTGGCATTTTATACTCACTATGTACAAAACACATGTTTTTCACTGGGGTGCCCCTTTAACAACCCAAGGTGTGTCAGGGATACCAATTTTTGGGTGGCCCTTGAGACCCTGCCCACAGGCTGATATCCCCGACACAGAGTAAGTAACGGATACCAATCTTGGACCGCCTGACAGGCTGGTTATGCATATAGGTTTTAGGGTAAAAGTTTTAAACATTCTGATTCTTGTCTTTAGGCTAATCTATGCATCCATATGATGCATAAGACCTGATGTCAGCGACTATGGTCTATGATTTCAGGTACCAGAAAGGGAGCACAGTTGCCCATCACATAAATAAAAAGTGAAACAATACAATGTTTTGCAACAGTGACGTAGCTGTTGCAACATGGCGCTGTTGAATTGTGGCTCTTCTACTAAGCCGATTTTCAATTTTGTAAAAGATTCTGAAAAATATACATTTTTATCTAAGATTGCTGAAATTTTCGATTCTGAGAATTTATCTTAAGTGGGTGAAAATTGATGCTGGATTTTCACAACATTGCCTGATTTGACAAAACTATCATTTGCAACAGCGAGACTCATTATGTGATGAGCCACTGTGGCCTGTTGCACAATACTGATTGTTGCATTGACCAGTTGCAAAACATTGAAACTTTTTGTTATTCACTTTGATTGTAGAAATCTTTACACTATCAAAAGCCTATTTAGAATCCTGTCAATGTGATCTTTACAGTATATAAACACACCCCAGCATATATCAAGTTACAGATTCCAATTTGATCACGTAGAAAAGAGGTTTTAGAGGTTGTACAACAAAGACTTCGTAACAAAGATGCCAATGTCATGCATGTGTAACAATACACAATGTGACTTTGCGCTTAAAGTGTTATCAAATTTTTCATTGTGAAATACTGAATACTGAAAATGAGGAGATGAAAGCTTTTGTTCACCTATAACTCTGCTTTTGTAGAGCACATCAAGGTAACAATCTTGTAGTTCAGTTCTCTGTCTATACCTCTATAACAACTCAGAGAATTCTGAAAATTCTGAAAATTGTGCTAACTTCAATTTCAATACATTCTTTGGCCATAAATGAGGCCCATGATGGAATATAGATGATGAAAACAAGCTTTAAGCCCATCACAATACAGTCAAACATGTTAGCCGGTGAATTTTGGTGACCACCAAAATTCGTTGGTTTATAAACTTTGTTGTTTATAGGTAGAAAAGACAGGAGTTTTATGGAATTCAAGTCAAATCACAGTTAGTTTTCATGGTTGAAATTCTACAACTAGCTTAGGTTAGACTCTCAGAATGTATTTTTATAATCATTTAAGTTTGCACAAATATTTTCACTATGCAATAATTGCTTTGAGTAATGATACCATAATAAATCGGAAATCCACATTTCATTTTATTCCCTATTAGTTTGGTTACACTTTAGTGAGATGACCATAAGATTGAAATATTAATGATTGAAATATTAATGTTACTATATCATTGACCCTTTATTTTTGAGTTGCATTTTCAATAAGTATACCACTGATGAATGAATCACTATGAAGAATTAGATGTCTATCTAACTATAAAGATACTGTATATATTGTATAAGATTAAGTTCTGCTGGACCTGACAGGAAACCAACAATGTTGAATCAGACCAGGATAATAAACAATTTAGAAAATACACAGAAAAAATTCTTACAGAAAACATTCTTTTAGTGTCTACACCTGGTTGTAGCATTTTACGATGTCAGACTTGGGATATTGATGTTCCATACACCATCCTTGTTAACACATACTTCAACCTTGAATGTGCCAACCCATGGCATAACCAACAATTAGTAAAATTGTAGTTTAGATTACACTAAATCAATAGTTCAGTTACTGAGGATACCGGTGACATCATCTTTCATTTTCTCTTGCGAAAGATGTTCCTTTTTTTAGACCTGGTGAAACAGTGGCCTATTTATCCTCAGGAATCTTTACACAATCTGAAAAATGAAAATTATTGTTGAAAATGTAGTGGTAATTCCCACAACCTAAAACAGTTGTACAAAAATTAATAAAATCTGGTATGCTGGTAAAAAAAACTGATGCAATATATATGTATATACATTTGTCATACCTAAGTTTAGGCATGCCATATCCTCCCTCTAACAACTACAATTATTTACCAAATTTATCATATAAAGATATATAAATATCATAATTTCATAAACAATAATTAAAACACATATCAAATATGTATATACTACTTCATAGAGTTTATGGAAAAACCTCTGTTAGCACTCCCCCTCCCCCTAGTGGCAACTGGCCTAATTAAGTAATTAGGTCAAAGGCCAAAGGTGAGGTGGGGAAGTGCACCCCTGCTGTGAAGGCAGTGGGGCTGGAGACACAGAGCTATGCACATGTAACTTTTCATGGAGCTTTGGCCTGAGGCCATGCTCCTTAACCTGTGACTGAAGAATC
The DNA here is from genome assembly GCA_936440205.1 of Lepidonotus clava. Classification (NCBI taxonomy): domain Eukaryota; kingdom Metazoa; phylum Annelida; class Polychaeta; order Phyllodocida; family Polynoidae; genus Lepidonotus; species Lepidonotus clava. The sequence continues at coordinate 43,142,825 of OW387144.1, read as the reverse complement.
AATACAACAACATCTACAAACTACTCCTGTCTCCAAATCTTCATTACTCCCCTGAACAACATCCACAATTAGAAAGTGCTACACCAAAACTTTAAAGTACTTCACATTGGAAAATTGAAAAAAGGAAAGGGGCACTTTTGAAAGTGTTTAACAGTTCTTTTTGTAGATAAGAGATGGGCAACAGGGGTTCTGTGGGCCTTTTTTGTAGGCAACATGGGGTATCGGGTAGCTGTCATACATCATGCACTATGACATGATGTAAAGTTTTAGTTGAAAAATAAGCCAGTAAAGTTGTTCAATTAAAAAAAAAGTTAAAAAAAAAAGGATCACCAGAGCTCATCAATTTCACAGATGCCATTCAGTTATGAAAAGAGTTGCCAAACATTGAACTGTTTCATCATTGCATTATGGTATTTAGCCAATGGCCTGTCACATAAATGGTATTGCTGTTGTAATAACTTTGTCAAAAAGCGAGAGTCAGTGCTTTTGAAAAAAACAACAATGTCGCTGTTAGGAGGGGTCACGTTGTTGATGGTTCTTGTGGAACAATTTTCTGTAAAAAGTTCTTAAGAATATAGATTTAGATCTATAATTCCTAAATGTCAAGGCCAGGGAAATTATTTCATGTATTAAAACTGATGTTAGGTTTGACTAAAAAAACAGCTGTATATTGTGCTCTTGCGAGAACGTAATCTAACTTGGTTTTTTTCTTTTGTTGTTATTATGCAGAACAATGTCTCACAACAAATATGTCACAGTTGCGATTGGTCCCACTGTTGAATTGAGGCTGTTCTACCAGCCAATTTTGATTCTGTTAACCATTCTAAAAAGCAAACAGACAATGGGCACAGTGCAATGGGCCATGTGACAAATCATAGCACTCACCAATTTCACATATAGCAAATCTTTCACCAAGACAGTTGCTGGTATCCCAGCATTCCTTGCTCTTGCTCATGTGGGCACACATCCTTGAGGCGGCCATGTTGACTGAGTCACACCACTGGGCATCGTTAAAGGACAGCTCCGTCCCGTCATCCCACTTCCACCTGCCATTTTCGTCCCTCATCAGTCCGATGTGATACCGGTTCTCACTGGCCCTGAAAATATCATTAGTATTATGGGTCCTGAGCCTTAAAGGGAGCCAAAACCAATAAAATTGACAAAATTTTCAAAACTCAGATAAGTATAGAGATATGTTAGATGAGTCCAGTTAAGGTCAGTGGTAAAGTATTATGGGTGAAAATGGGCTCAAACTGAAGTTAAATACCACGAGAGATTGCAATGTTTACATTTTTGTGTAAACAAACCCCATTTTTGTGGATCCACATTAATTGATTTGAGCAAGAAAAACGTGTTTTTATTGATTTTTTTACCATATCTAATGGTTTAGATTTTAACGTGGGCCAGAAATAGAATCAAGCAATGGATTTCTATGATTATTTGAGTTTGGAAAATTTCATTGAATTTATTGGTTAGGGCAATACCCACTTAGCGACTTAGGCTGCAATGGGCGACAGGTGACTGGAAGAATTACTGGTGAAGTCACCGGGCAAATGTAATATCAAGCAAATTTTGATATTTGCCCAGCCACTTTAACAGCAATTCTATTGGCAATTCCGTCACCCATCAGCAGTTCCTCAGGATCTGTACCATAACCATTGGGAGTACCCAACAATATATTACAAACTCAGTTGCCCAGCGATTGGCGGTCACTGATTGCTGGTAAAATTGCTGGGTATGGGACTTTAAATTTGACATGTCAGCAACACAGTGACGATGATTGCAGGAGTTTAAGGGCCATAAGCAATTTACACCTATATTAGGGGGTGTAGATGGGGGGGTCCCATGTCCCGTGTCGAATTTAAAAAACGGCCGTGTCGCCTGTTGTTATACTTGACTTTAGAGGCCTGTCCCATGTCGAATTTAAGAAATAGCCCTGTCCCATGTCGTTATCTTTTTTTAGTCCCTGTCGCATGTCGAATTTAAGGGAAGGGCTGTGTCATTTGTCCCTTAGGTGCCATGTCGCCTGTCGATTTTAAGAAATGATCATGTCGCCCTGTCGAATTTAAGAAATAGCCATGTCGCCCTGTCGATTTTAAGGGTCAACACCCATATATTAGGATGGTTTTTGTGATGTACTAAGTACCATGACAATATCTATGGGGGTGAAAACAATGGAAAGGTGAGATGGTGTAACAGTCAGCACCCAGGATCAAACCTGCATGGGCTGGCCAGGTTAATGTATTTTTATGATAATGAAGTATAGAAGTAGCTATGAATTATGTCTAGGATCCATGCATGAATATTAAACAATCCAAAGGCCTTTCAGGGGCAGATACACAATTTCAGAAAGTATTAAAATGGCTTGCATTGGCAACCACAAGCAGGACATATTTATCTCCTCGGCAAGTTTAAGTCCCAACAAAAATACTATGTGTGACTTGCACCATTCCTTAAAGAAGTTTCGTGTTAGGGGCGCCCCCTACGAGAGTCCGTGCAACCAGATACGACCCGACGTCAATTTTTGCCGTTTTCGTGACGTCATCTATAAACAAAGGGTGGTGACATCATGAAAACAGCAAAAATGATGTCCGGTCGTATCTGGTTTCACGGACTTTCGTAGGGGGCGCCACTTTCAACGACGTCACAGCAAAACGTAATATAGTTATTAAAGGGAGCCAAAATCAATAAATTCAATGAAATTTTCCAAACTCAAATAATTATAGAAATCCATTGCTTGATTCTATTTCTGGCCCATGTTAAAATCTAAACCATTAGATATGGTAAAAAATCATTAAAAACACGTTTTTCTTGCTCAAATCAATTAATGTGGATCCACAAAAATGGGGTTTGTTTACACAAAAATGTAAACATTGCAATCTCTCGTGGTATTTTACTTCAGTTTGAGCCCATTTTCACACCTAATACTTTACCACTGACCTTAACTGGACTCATCTAACATATCTCTATACTTATCTGAGTTTTGAAAATTTTGTCAATTTTATTGGTTTTGGCTCCCTTTAATGTATTTTTATGATAGTGAAGTATAGAAGTAGCTATGAATTATGTCTAGGATCCATGCATGAATATTAAACAATCCCAAGGCCTTTCAGGGGCAGATACACAATTTCAGAAAGTTTTAAAATGGCTTGCATTGGCAACCACAAGCAGGACATATTTATCTCCTCGGCAAGTTTAAGTCCCAACAAAAATATTATGTGTGACTTGCACCATCCCTTAAAGAAGTTACGTTTAGGGGCGCCCCCTACGAGAGTCCGTGCAACCAGATACGACCCGACGTCAATTTTTTGCCGTTTTCGTGACGTCATCTATAAACAAAGGGTGGTGACGTCATGAAAACGGCAAAAATGACGTCGGGTCGTATCTGGTTGCACGGACTTTCGTAGGGGGCGCCACTTTCAACGACGTCACAGCAAAACGTAATATAGTTATTAATCTTTCCTTTGTACTATCGTTGGGAGGGGGTTCATGACCCCATGGATCTCCCCACCCCTTTGGATCTGCCCCTGCCTTTAGAAACCCTCTACTTGCAACCTGCAACCTAAAGTACTACAATATAGTTGTTTCAATGATCTTTACACTCAATCTACGTCAACTGTAGTTGCGCTGATTTCTAAGTGACAAGCGGGCTTGTTAGAATTTATATAGTCCTTTCTATTTTCAAGAGACTATTCTGAATTCAACTTTTACAATACATGACTAGTAGAAACATATGATGGTGGAAAGTTGTGTAATTACATATCCTTCAGTGTGTCGTCCCAGAATTCTCGAAAATAAGATGTCGCTTTGACCAATGTGCCATCCAGCGCTTCGCAGGCCACCTGGTTGTCGGTTCTGTTCTGACCTGGAGTCTCCAGGAGCTTAAACCCCAGCTCCAGGTCAGATGAGTACACAAAATCTGAACAGTCCCCTGAAAAAACACAGTATGATTAGCGATTCTAGTGTTGCAAATAAATTTCCAGGGTGTCTATTTTCGTGCATTTTACTTTAGTTATGTATTTTAAAATTGTAATAACGGCAAATAGGCAAAATGTCAAGATATATTAGGATGATTCAGGAAAAAAAGATAATTTGGGAATTCCCAAAATTCTGGACTTTCAGTACTGTCCTTGATACATCATAATATTCCGTCTCAAAATGATTAAGGAATTGCACTCTATCTTATGAAGTTAGCGAGTGGAAAATAATTAATAAGAGAGAGGTTAAGCAACCCAAACGCATCACCTAAACGTAATTGTCTCTTATATTATATAGCTATTATGAAACAATTACAACATGTTTCATCTTGGATGTATTTTCATTCACTAGTAGTAACAAGATAAAGTTAATTAACCTGCTTAATATCCTTTATGGGGCCTTATATAAATATCTTCTGCTAAAGCTAAGTTTCCTTTATATATATTTTTGAGGTTTTGGGATTCCTTTTATTTTTCAATCATCCCCGGTGCGCAGCAGCCCATGGCCAGTCAGGCCGTTTTGAATTACATTTTTAAGAATGGTCTAGTTTATGTCCCATGTCGAATATAGGCCTAAAGATATACTCACATAGCCCATGCCATGATAATTATTTTGAAACTACTTAAGGCTTACAATCACCGACGTTAGCCTAACGACGCAACGGCCGACGACGTGTTTTTCATTTTTGGAATGTAATCCCTCGACCTTATTGGCGCCAATGTACGGGAGTTACAACCCATCAAATTACGTATGTCTTACGGACAAGAACGTCCCTTTAAATTGGTTGCTAGGAAGTTTAGGCCAATTGCAGGGCTGACTATTTTCTGACATATCCCATGGATATTTACATGTGTGTTTACAACGTGGTCGTCATGGTGACAATGACGTCATGACAACGACGTCGTCAACAATATAAACAAATTTGACTATGTGGACATTTTGCATATTTTCATAATTCTATTTTTGATTTGAAGAGAAAAATGTAATTCATTATGTAAATGATGGTTGAAATAGTGAGAATATGCTTTAGATGCAAAAAATAGACCAAATAGTACATAGTCAAAGTGACGTCAACACCATAAACTTTTAAGGTGACAAGGTGTTTCAAAATAGTCAAGTCTTCCTTAAAGTTTAGGGAAAATGCATTTAATGTGTGCTACATCAAGACGTAAATTTAAGGATGCCTTGAATAAGGAAAATGTTTAAGGTAAGGTGTTTCGAAATATTGGGCCCATATCATGTCCTGAAGAGACCATGTCGCCCTGTCGATTTAACAAATGCAATAATCATTAAAAACGAAATTTTGCCATTTCTGTCTGGGGTGATTAGACTTTTCCCGGGGCGATTCCCCATTTTCTTGTTAAACTGGGGATTCTTGTCCTTGTGACATCACAGATTAGAGAATCTCTCTCAAAATCACATAAAAAAGACGAAAATCTTTAAGTCTCATAACTCTGTCTACACTTTGACTATTCTGAAGAAATCCCTTGCACTATTAGTTCTCCTTGTAAAGGCTATGCTCAAATAATTTCATTGGGAAAAAATCATCCTGCAAGCCTGTACAAGGTTTTCTTTAATTATAGGGACGTTCTAATCCTTGACCTTTTAGAGATACATCCGCCGATGTAAGCCTAATGACGCAATGGCCCGCGACATGTTTTTTTTCACTTTTTGAACATAATGTGGCAACGTTATTGGTCACGTCACAAATTTGGCACCAATGTAGGGGAGTAACAACCCATGAAATTACATACGTCTTACAGACGAGAACGCCCCTTTAAGTCCTATACTCACTGGTGTTTAACCAGCAACACTGGTAACCACGGAACAGCCATGCATTAATTATAGAATTGCCAGTAAATTTGTTTGGCGACTTAAATATTAAGCAACTGTATAATGGCTTTGCACTTTTACTTTTGATTTTACCACCGATCCTAGAGCTGGTAGCCAGTCACCAATTTGGGCTCTATATACCCTACAAACCAGGTGACTGCCTTGCATATAGGCTAAGGTGCATTTAAATATTCCATTACCAACACTACCATGTAAATTCTCAGCACCAGTTGCACTCTTCGTTGCGGACCATTTACACCAAATCAGAACAAATACAAACGTGTGATACATTAAAGCCCTCATTACACTATGGGTCTGATCCCAGTTTGTGTTTGGTAACGTTGCCCAACGCAAATGATTCACATTCAGGCAATATCACACTATGCATCAGACCCAACGTAAAGTATATTATACTACGCGTTTTGGCATGCATTAGCACACATTGGCACGCATTGATATTTGCTATTTATTGACATTTGCTGTTCCCATCTGCTAAATCACGAATGAAACGGCCCCAACCTGAGCCAGCCGATGCGTAGTGTAATATAGCCTTAACTTTGAAATACAAGTTTGTTATTGTCTTAAGGATATAAAAGATTAAATATCAAGGAAATCATATCTGACTAGTATTGTTGAAATTATCATAAGTATCTTACTATAGAATAGAAATTCACCTTAGATATAGAGTATTGAATTAGTCAGATCCATACTACTAGAGCTGCTTGATAGAACACAGTTTAAAAAGACATAGTTTTCCCATTCATGCATACTTTATTTTCTGAATAATGATATGTTCAAAATTAATGCTCTATATTGACCAATACTCTTTCCGTATATACCCTAAAGATTAAGGATACACACTTACTCTCACAGTCCCAGGCCCTTCTCCACTTCCCATTTGCTTTACAATCTGCATTGAAAGATGTCCTCTGTGGGTCTCTAACAGAGAAACCATTCTCACAATTGATAGGAATTGGAGATGAGCCATAGTCAGTTGCTGGAAGGTCACGATCCGTGTTTTTAAGAGTTACTTCTGGACACTGTCTCGCTGGAATGAACATTACATTGTTTTATTCAAATACTGACTTTAATGACATAAAGAATAGATGAGCTTACATTTTTCTTTTATGTAAAATAAAAGCAACACAGTGAAAGGTGTAGTTGAAAGAAAAGAGGACTGGTTGAGCAGTAGAGAAAGTGTAAAACCATGTCTCCACAGGGCGACAAAAATGCGTTTGTCGCCCAGCGATGAACTTAACCCTTTCTATCATTGGTGATTAGTGGATAATTAAAGCCCTGGTTGCCGTGGTTGGAAAGGGTTAACACTCTCGCCCGGTGACATACCTATATCGCCGGGTGTTTATCGCCCAAGCGGAGACACGGCTTTACTGAAGCCGTGTCTCCACTTTGAGGACGAAAATAAGGAGAGAAGTGGGCAACAATGAAGCCACATGTAGAGGTTTATCAACGAGTTGGCTAGACAGCCTGGCTCCAAGTTATTAAAGAAGCCACATCATAAGTGACATGATCCTGGGCGACAAACCTCAGCAATTTGTAAAGATAAACTGGCAAGATTGCTGATAAACCCGATCAAACAAGCTTGATATGATGCCCAGAAACCCTGGCGATATAAGGGATTTGTCACCAGACAGAAAGGCACCAGAATCCCTGGTGATACACCTTGTATTGGCACACTTGAAGCTGGTAATTTAATCACCGAGTGTGTCTCAATGTGGTGATAAACTTCTCCCAACTGGACTCGGTGACAAAAATCTGTCGCCCAGCGACAGATTTTACCCCTGATCACCCGGCAACATACCTATATTGCTGGGGTTTGTCACCCAAGTGGAGAGAAATAATCATAAGAAAAGCTCAAATATCAAGGCGATCAGGAATAAATAATGTCGTTTGATTGTCATACATATCTTATCATCAAAGAAATTCATCTTAGATATGGGTTATTGAATATTCACATTTGTACTGGTAGAGCTGCTACATGGCACATGGTTTAAAAGAAACATCTTTCTTATTCATACATACTCAGTTTTCAGAATAATGACATGAAGTATCATTCTAAATCAACTCATTGATCTTCACATTTATAACTAGGAAAATTAAAATGGAGTTTATCTAACTTGAAATTTGGATCAGGGACAACGAACTTAGAGAAACTATTCATTTGTTTCAATCAAGGATGAAGAATGATTTTGACAAGAATTTACCAAAGTTCCCCTATTTTGGGGCACATAATGAAAAGTAAAACCAACATAAAACATATGGGACCCTCTTAATGGGTAATACAAATAGTACTGGGCCTTTAAAGCTACACAATTCTATATGAAATACTATAGGAAAATATACAGCAGTTGAATTACCAACCCTGAATATGAGGCTCTATCAATATCCCCATTTAAAGTTACTTAAGGGTGTTTGGCCTAAATTCTTATTACCAATACAGTCTCCTGCAAATTTGTAGCATTCACCTAGGAGCAAATATTTAAACACAAAAATTGAATATTAACTGTTTGTGAGAAATTATACTGAAAAATATTGGAAAATTGAGGTATTTCAACTATGGTAATTTGATACCCTTTTATTCTAATGGAACAAAAAAAAACGTGCTTCTCCTAGCATTATTGGACATGTGAGATGTTTAGAATAGCTTTAAAAAATATTTTTTTTTGTAATTCTTAATTTGTCACCCAGGTGGCGCCCTGAACAGCCTCAAGTACCTTAAATCAGATTGCATTATTTTACCTGACATTAAAAGAAATGACTATGTAAATCCATTCAGAATTCACAAAAGAAGGAGTGGAGTGGGTAGTATACACATATAATACTTACTGTGCCAATATAACAAAAATACCTTATCACACTGTCCATTTAGTGATCATAATTTATCCTGGCATCGGTAAGTGATTTTTTGAAATACTAAGAATCTATACTAAGAATCTATTGAATATTTTGTTGGAAAAGTTCTGGTGATATTTTGGTCATCCTATTTTTCATCTATTGTACATGTCCTTGCGACTTAACTGTATGACACATGAATTTAGTTTGTTTTACCTGTGCAGTTTTCGAGGCCTATCCAGGTATATGTTGAGTTATCACATTGAATCGTCTTCATATTATCTCCATCGGGTCCCACCTCATGGCCTTCATCACATTCAATGTCGGCATACTGGACATTATCAACACAACGACTGTTTTCAATGGCACCATTAGCCACTGGGACTTTGGGGCATCGATATCTTAAAAATCCTGTAATTATAACAAAAAATTGAAGTTGTATTATCTCTGATATTCCCATATTTTCTTCCGGGTCTGGCTAGGTGTGAGTCATCTTATCACATCGAATAGTTTTTATATTGCGTCTATCCCGGGAACCAGATCTGAAAATCATGATATACCCTACATGGTTAGCACCCTGGATTTTCTTGATTATTTTCTTTTTATGGCATGCTAAGGACCCTGAATCAAGACTGTTCCAAAGAATCTGGGTGTATCTGATTACACAACTTTAGCTTGATTAGCAAAAATTGATAAACATGTTATTCCTGTTTTTCTCAGGAACTACATGAGGTATGATAACATGTCATAATATTATATCATATGTAAGGTAATTTTTCTCCTGAATTTTTGGCTTATTGTTTGGCATTGTCATAAATAATGTCCAGGAGCAATAAGGGAACAAGTGTCATTTGGGTCAGAATCATCGGACCATTAAGACAATCATGCCATTATAGTTCTGATACCCAGACGTTTCCAAAACTTTGTAATCCAAAAGATATTCATATATATGACTACTTCCACCTGTCTGTGGGTGAGGTGGCGGGAATGACTTATACCATATAGCCACCGCACCATCTTGGCCCAATGCCTCTGTGCAGGCGGGGTCATGAGAAAGGCGTATTCTGAGCCATAATAGGCACATAATAATATGGATAGATGCCAGGCCAGGGTGAGTTGGCATCACGATTTCTGAAAGTTTGGGGGGAGGGATCAGCATATAGACTCAAGGGGGTATTCCACTACACGATAAAAGCAGGCTACGACATGATGATCATATCGCACGATATCATTTATCAGTATCGCAGGAGGAGGCGCCACTATGTCTAACTTTGTGCTGCATATCGTAGCAATATCATAGCATTATCGCACCGTTTAGGGTATTACACTCAGTGCGACATTCCCAGGCTTTTGCCAATGATAAAGTACTATTCTATACGACATGCCCTACGACATGCCCTACGACATGCCCTGCATTTCTAGATATTTCTACTTTACCCCTGCGACATTATTAAACAGGTTGAATAAAGTTGTGGCCTAAGTTACTGCCTACGACATTGATTTCCACGACTTTGCTGCGATAAAAATCATATCGCACGACTTTATTATCGTAGCAGATGGCTATATACCCTATTACACTACACGACTTGGGCTGCGATAAAGATTTCATCGTGAGACCCTACGACATGGCCATGATTAGATCATGTCGCAGTCACATCGTAGCAGATGTCGTGTAGTGGAATACCCCCTTTAGTATTACCATGGCATACACTATTGTACAAACATGGGGAGGGGAGTGGTAGTACCCGATGGTACGCCCCATGATAGACTGCACCACTTCCTTATTGGAGAGTGTTTCAATTTGCTTGGCTGGGTTCCATTTGTGTTTGACTCGTTTTACTTTATAATTTGGTACATTGTTTTCTTATTAACTGAGTTTCTCTGTTAAATCTCTTGAGGTAGCTATTACTGTATTTAGCAATAAAAATCAATGCTATGTTACCTTTTTCTATTATCAGATTTTCTCTTGGTCTGGGAGTTATTTCTATTAAGTATCTTACTTTCCACATTCTATGGGTCTAGCTCTGGTTAGTTGTAGAGCATAAACCATGGAAACAAACTATAACTTTGCTCAAATTGCAGAAAACTTGTGTCTTTTCTGGTTGTAGACATCAATGTTTATAAACAAACCAATTTTAGTGTGTCACCAATATGGACCAGGGATAGTTTAAGTATATTTCAATTAAGTTAAAACCTTTTTTCACGGTCCCTATTTTACCATAGGCCTATGTTGTGGCCATAGAACGTATCTCAATAGTTAATAAAATTTGCATTGTTTTGGCTCCCTTTAGGGTAAAACGAACTTACAAACAATATGAATTATTTCTGGAGATATTCTGTATGATATTTGGCTATAAGTACGGCTGGGTAAGTGCAGATCCGGGCAATCAGAAACATAACGATCATGCATGTTCTGTGACCATACCTTTTGGTGAGTCTGTCAGGGGCGGCTACAGGATTTACGAAAGGGGGGGGGGGGGCAGTCAGGATAAAGGTTAAGTACTAAAACGGCATGCACTTGCGCATATATGCATGAGACAGTTCCCCCTCTTTTTGTAGTTTAGGGGCCAGCAAAAGGGAGGTGGGTCAGGACCCCAAGGACCCCCTCCCTCTGGATCTTGTTAAGTTTTCATGTGAATGAATTTGAGACCTTACTACTTCAGAATGGTTATATAACGTTATCTTTAGTGCAAAAGAACATACGAAGAATGTCTCAATAATATTACAGCGCAATCTCACAATGTTAGGGTTAAAAGATGTTTTTGGGTACCAACAAAATGATGTGTTTTCATAACATAACATTCTTTCTTGGGGTTATATATTGATTTGCATGCTCAGCAGGCCCATACGCAGGGAGACAGGGGTACCCCCAACAGAGAAAACTTTTAAAAAAATTCCACCTTTTCCTAAAAGATTCAATGTAAATACCCTAAAATATCTAAAGAAAATGTTGAAAAGTTCCACTTTTTAAATCTCGGACGTTTCAGCAAAATGTAAAAAAGAAAGTCTGAAAAATATGTTTAAAAAAAAGAAAGTTTTTGTTAGCTGCTTGTATTCATACCATATATACCTCGCCAGATACACATGTTTCGAGTGTAAATATTGTTCCTCGTGAGAAATAAGGTTGAAAAAAACAATGACATTTTGCAAAAAAAAAGAGTCAAATTTCCCCATTATTTGTACTTTTGATATGCATAAATCAGTTAAAAATCTAAATAAACACAAAATTCAAAAAGAAGTAAGCAGAATAATGTGTTACTGGGTCAATTGACCTAAACAAATTTTGTGATCATGTTCAGCTTTATACCAAAGCAAAAAGACAGAAAAGGTCGAATATGCACTTTTAAAATCCCCCCCCCCATGGCAGATCCTGTGTATGGGTCAGCTCACCTCAGGTATGGGTGTTAAGACGCTATCCTACATACATACAGACGCTATTCAACAAAATCCAGTATTTGTCACTTAGCAGCAGTATAAAGACGCTATCCTACATACAGATGCTATCCAACAAAACATTTTGTTGGATAGCATCAGCCACCTGCTGCTATCCTACATTTGGCGGATAAGGGGCCTTCCATTAAGTACGTACGCAAATTTTCAAAAATTTCAGACCCCCCCAACCCCCCCTTGGGTGAAAGTACGCATTGGATTTATACAGGCACGTACGCAAATTTTTAAACATTCCAGACCCCCCCTCCCCCCCTTGGTGTGTACGTACTTTATGGAAGGTCCCTAACCCATAAGGGAGAGGTGGTTGGGGGAAAGTGTACCCAGGGTATGGTGGGGTTTTAGGGGAGTTAGTGTACCCAGGGTATGGAGTTTTTTTTTAAAGGGGGGAGTGTACCCACAGTATGGAGGGGTTTTAGGGGGGTTAGTGTATCCAGGGTATGGAGGTTTTTTTGAAAAGGGGGAGTGTACCCACAGTATGGAGGGGTTTTAGGGGGGTAGTGTATCCAGGGTATGGAGGTTTTTTTTGAAAGGGGGGAGTGTACCCACAGTATGGAGGGGTTTCAGGGGGGTAGTGTATCCAGGGTATGGAGTTTTTCTTTGAAAGGGGGGAGTGTACCCACAGTATGGAGGGGTTTTAGGGGGGTAGTGTATCCAGGGTATGGAGGTTTTTTTGAGGGGGAAGTGAACCCAGGGTACGGAGGGAGTTTTAGGGAGAAGTGTACCCAGAGTATGGAGGGGGTATGGAATTTGTCTGCATAACGAGACCCAGACAAGGACAAGGACAACTTTGGGGAATAGGGCTCAATCTTTTGAAGTAGACCCAGTGTATAGTCAGCAAAGACCCTGGGTCTAGGAAAATTGCTACCTCTCCATTACACTACCCATCCATACCCTGGGTACACTACCCCCCTAAAACCCCATCATATCCTGGGTATGCAAGTTTTGTCAATTAGCATCTCTTTGTGGCTTAGCATATACAGTGGATGCTAAGTTACAATAGTTTTGTCACTTAGTAGCCATTTTGTGGCTTAGCAGCTTGTGCTGCTGTTATCCTACAGCAAGATGCTAAGTGACAAAATTTTGTTGGAGCGTTTGTATGTTGGATAGCATTTTAACAGTGGGTAGTTAATGTTTTGAATCAGGGTTTACACACTTGATTTCATTTGGAAAATCTCAATGCATTGACTCAAATAACGCCGGTGTTGCGTCTCGCTGGAAGACATGTATACGATTACGTATATATGATGTGCCAGCTTAAAATCTCAATAAAGTAGAATACTTACGTTCAGCAAACCACATTGGTTGTTGATCATTATCTGGCGCAAATGCACAACCAAACAAAGTTTGTAACTTTGATGAAAACATCTGAGAAGCCAATTCCAAAGGAACCTCACTAGTAGTAAGGGATGTCCCTAAAAGGGCCAGAAATACGTGAATCCACATGACTGCATGGACAGTGTTGTACTGAGTGGGAACGAGCTAGTTAACGGTTTCTCACCTGACAGACCGCGTCCACAGGTCGTGTCGGTTAAGTACATAAGGCACCAAATGTAACATTATAATATGTGACCCACTGAGGGGAAAGAATGCTTTGAGGTTTCCAAAATTTGTGAAAAATTATAAAACTATCAAATATAACAAAAGTTGTGCACAAAGTTGTAACCAATACAAATCCATTGGAAAGGATTATTTTCTTATTTTGAATATGAAGATTTTTTTTTGTTTCAGAAATTCAATTATTCTGTCCCTCTGATTACCATGGAAACTTTATATAATAAAAAGATTAAAATACCATGGGGGCTTATTATGAGAAAATATTAGAATATTATATTCTCATTAAAAAAAGAAATTTGATTATTTGTTTCATATGAATTCATCAAGATTTATCATTATCAATACAAAAAAAATCTATAAAATTTGATATTGGAAGTAGGGCTTTTACCTGCTCTACTTTTACCATAGTCTGTTTTGGGACATACAACTTCCTGAATAGTAATCTTACTTATAAATGATTGCTATCAATTGAAAGCCTAAAATAAGCTCTTGAGTGGTCGATTCCCATGTGTAGCACCCTTTTCCCTCGTCTGACACATGAATCATACCTGAATCTTCCTGACCCTGCACATTAGGAACAAGGGACCCCTCCCGCTTGGCATGGGGAACTTGGAGTACACAAAGAGCCAAAGGTGCCAAGTGTCTGCTTACATGCACATTTTTCCACCTACCCGTATCACCCGTTCACTACACCAGATGCCTTGAGGCTTTGCCAACCAAAACACACCAGTTGCGCTGAGGCATCACCACCCAAAACACGCCAGATGCATCTTTTCAATGAATGCCAAATATTGCATTTAAAGTTAGGGTATCGTCCGTGAGATGAACGTAATTTGCTACATTGTAACCCCCTGCCAGGCACGCCAATTTCGTGACGTGACCAATAACGTCGCCGGATTACGTTCTTACGTCGCAAAACACGTCACCAGCTGCGACGTCGTTAGGGTAAGGGGTGGAGACCTTAATCCTTGCAACCCACGGACGATACCCTCGCTTTAAAGCTAACTATTCAAAAATAAATACCAGTTACTATTCCAAAACCCTGAAAACGTCCATAAAAATTGTGACATATCTAACTATAAGAATGTTGAAAAAAAATTGTACATGTCATTTGGAGCTTAAATTAGGTTTAGTTTGGGAATTTAGTTTAGTGTTTTATGTGGTGTATTTTGAGGCTTTTTACTGCACTACATTAGCAGTCTTTTAAATCCTGAAGGAAATGTTGGTGGCACAGGGAAAGGGTTAATGGCCTTTGTATCTGCCCCCCAGAACAGCATGGTGTGCTGCATTGTAGTGTATTTATATTATATACCAATGCCAAAATATATTATGAATACCAACCGGACAAAGCCAGGCCATATTTTCGTCGTATCGGCACACTAGGCAGTATTTCTTTGTACGGCCCACCTTTCTCCGCCGTCCGCCGCCGCCATATTGCTCTTTTTTGGATGAAGCTGGTTCCCGAGGAGACGGACGTTACGTCCATGCAGGCTCTCTCTAGGCTGGTTGCCGGCCCCCTTGCGTAGTGAATACTGCAGGTGGGACCGGCAACCAGCCTAGGCTCTCGAGCAGTACTTTTTCGATGCCCACCTCGTATTCAGGGTTGTACGATCAACCAACCTCTGTAAGTTTTCCTATAGGCCTAATATATACACACACAATGCTAAGGTGGCACAAAAATGTTATAGCGATATACATGAAACTGTATCAGCAATTGGATACCTTCACCCGAGAGGACACATAATAGGCCCCTATATGTGGTTTGTAAATTTACAGTTGAAAACAAATTGTTGGTAAACGGAAAATTACATATAGGGGCCGTCCATAATATTAATGACGTGATGCTGTGGGGAGGAGGGGGGATCCAGCTCTGTAGGCCTATATAAAAATTCCTATAGTAAATGCATGACCAATGGGGGTGTGGGGTGTCAGAAATGAATACCATATATAGTAGTGTAAAGCACCCTACAGACCTGGCCCAAGCAAGAATACGACTTTATTATAATGTTAACATAACGTTCTGTTTAGTTCTGCTTTGGTTGTTACATTATTTTGATGGCACCCAAAAACATCTTTAGAATCTAACATTGCGACACCACACTGTGACTGTAATGTGACATTCTTTTGATGTCATATAACATTATTATAACGTTCTTTATTAGTAAGG
Organism: Lepidonotus clava; assembly: GCA_936440205.1. Taxonomy (NCBI): domain Eukaryota; kingdom Metazoa; phylum Annelida; class Polychaeta; order Phyllodocida; family Polynoidae; genus Lepidonotus; species Lepidonotus clava. Next base: position 43,126,993 of record OW387144.1, on the reverse strand, counting down.
TCTCAACTTCATTAAAACATAATGTTATAACATAGTAAGCCTTGACTTTACCTAAAATAAGGTATCTGTTATGTGAAAATTGGGCAGGTCACAGACTAACCAAAAATGTATGGTCACAGAACGTGCTCGTTACGTCACTGCCTGCCTGAGGGATCACGCTAGCCCTTTGGGGAAACAAATACCAATTTGGTAAATAGATTTCTGACTGACTATCCCGAAACGGTGAATCTATCTACTTCACAATACATTTCTACATTTTTTGCTAGAGAACGACATGGTTTATTAAGAGGTATATATCATCCGCATCCCTGGTACATCTCCATATATTACAAAAAAATATGTGCAAATCGAAATTCAGGATTTGAAGAGTTTAAACAATTACTTTTCATTCAGCATTACATCTTTGCAGAAATGATTATGGCTAGGTATCTCGTATTTTATTTGTAGACCCTAAGATACACTGTAAAAAGTTAATGTTTTTTTACAGCAAACTGTAGAGTTCATTTACAGCAATATTTGCTGTTGGAAAATAAACAGTTAAACTTACTGTAGGATTATAAAATGTGTACTGTTAACTTGAAATTACATGATGAAGTCGTATTTTTACAGCACATCTTACTGTAAAAAGCAGTGACCACCAGGAGTGCAAAAGTAAATAATAAAAAACGTTTTTAGTATATTACTTTAAAACCATATTTTCAGTGTAAATTAATACATTTTAATGATGGCAAATAGTGAATACCATACACATTATATATACTACTGTATTAAATTTTAGAAATACATACAAATAATTGGTATCATTACGAAATAATGATAATTTTCATGCATAGACACCTTTTTGGTGCTAAATTTAGTTTATAGGTAAGTAATAACCTCTCAAACCTGATCCAACATCACCCAGTGCATGTATGAGCTAGTAAATCTGGTATCATTACATCCCACAACCTTTATACATTGGTTTGTGGTTGGGAATCAACATTTGAATTGCATTATGGGTAATATTCTATCTAAAATAGATGATAAAGGGCTTTTAATTCAAAGTGCTGTAAAATAACAGTGAACTGTAAATGTACAGCAAAGTTTGCTGGCAACATTGTTGCCAGCAAACTTTGCTGTAAAAATACAGTACTTAGTTTGCTGCTTATTTACAACACAGTATGCTGTAAGACATCTACAGTACCATACACTATACAATTTACAGTATATTATGTACTGTAAATTTACAGCAAAGTTTGCTGTATGACATCTACAGTACCATGTACTGTAAAATTTAAAGTACATCACATGCTGTAATTGTACAGCAAAGTTTGCTGGAAACATTGTTGCCAGCAAAGTTTGCTGTAAATTTACAGCATTTACTTCTTACAGTGTACTAAGACCCAGGGGGGGTGCACCTCAGTAGTCAACGTGTTGATAGAAGATAATCCCCTCTTGTTTGTCTTAGGTCGGTCATTGTTTATGGGGCTATTAATAAGAAAATTTAGAAATAGAAAAAATGAAAGAAAAAGGGGGGCTTGGGGGCACAGCCCCCAATTTCTAACCAATATTGACAACAAATATTCAACCAAACCCAATAATAACATCAATATTCTTGTCTGGAAAGTATTTTTGTAATTCTTCTATAAACTTTGACCGGCACTGCCACCCGACCCTAATCCCTGAGTGTTGTGTTAAGTTGACTAGTGGATGGCAGCCCCCAGGGGTAGTTGTCCTATAGGGGTAGTTGTCCTATAGGGGTAGTTGTCCTACCCGTAGGGATAATTGTCCTAAGGAGTAGTTGTCCTACGGGATAGCTGTCCCAGGGGTAGTTGTCCTATGGGGGTAATAGTCCTAGGGTGTAGTTGTCCCAGGGGTAGTTGTCCCAGGGGTGATTGTCCTAGAATCAATTTACCTTTATGAAGCCACATAGAGGATGAGAGAGGAACTAAATAATGGTGTCATGACCTAATTTGCTGGTTCCCACAGGTCCTCTCCAAATGGACTGGCTTGTAACAACCTATTTTTCTGGTTCTTGGTATGGCCTAAGTTAACTGTGTAGACTGTAACATGCAAAAGGGCATCATTTGAGAAGAAGTAGGGTAATGAGATTTCTGGAAATTGTTCGCAATGTTCCCTCTTACCCTATTACATTTTAACACAGATTACTCACCTATTTCTAGTCAATATATGTCTTGTTACATGTTACATCAGAAATTAAAAGCAATCCATTGTATTGAACTTTGAAAAAATGGACATACAATGAAGTTGGAAGTTTGGAATAGGAGTATGTATTCACATAAAGGGAATGGAGGTTATAATAATATAATGTTGAATTAAATGGAAGAACTGCATATGTATGGGATTGGACAAATAAAAAATCAATATGTAGGGTACTGTAATAATCAATTCATTTCAAGTATATATATGGAAATATTAGTCTATTTGACTGTGTTATATAGAAGGGCAGGTAGGCAGAAGGGGAGCACATGCCACCCCAGGATGCAGCCCTTAAGCTTGGTGCTTTGGTCATGTTTCAGTGAAACTGCATGTGATGCACATGGTTTTTGGCTTGCACAATACATACATTTCTTGCTTAAACATAAAATATCAGTCGCTCAACTTTTTTCAGTATATCCAAAATACCTTGAATTCATGTATTGGCTATTTTAAACAATTTTTGTAAAAAAATTTTTTAGTTGTTTTTTATTTTGGTAAATGGGTTCAGCATTGCTGTTCTTCCACTCGCTCCCGCTGTACATATAACCTTCTAGAATTAGCAGAGCGGGCAACCTTCATCATTACAATCACAGGTACATCCTACGTTTGCCATTAATATGACATGATAGATGAAATGAAATTGAATGAAATATGATATGAATGCATTATTATTTAACTATTCACAGCTCTTTACAACAGTTCAAAATGGTGTCACATTTTAGCATAAGGATTCCTAACATTTCAACTTATACAGGTTTTAAATGTATCTTTATCGGGTATAAGAGATACAGGAGCACTTAAACTATTCCATTCCAATATAGCTCTCTATATAGGGTTTTTTACTACTTTAAAATGCGCATATGGTGGCACTTTTAGTAATATTCCAGCTCTTCTTCGTGTTTCTATTTCTCTTTTATCCCTCAGATCCAGATTACATTTTAGACTAAAGGCATAATAAACGGTTTTGCATGTTGATTATAAACGATCAGCAGCCCTTGGTTTGGTAATTTTTGTAATCTATCATTTATGTACTCAACTCCATTATCATAAATAAAGTCCGCATATTCAATGACAGGTAAGATTGTAGATATATACAACATTCTTGCAGCATATGTTGTTAAGTAAATCCTAATTGTTTTAAAATAATTTAATTTTAATTGAGCTACCTTGAAAATTCCACTATAATGGTTTTGAAAAGTAAGTTTATTATCAATCATCAGTCCCAGATACTTATACACCGTAACACTTTCGAGGTTCTGCCCTTTTACCTTAAACGTATAATCTTCTGCCTCAGTCTTTTTAATTACTGACAACCTCATCCATTGTGATTTCTTTATATTGATGGTCAGCAGATAGGTATTACACCATTCCACTACTTTTGTAAGCCCCTTCTGTAGAAGAGTCTTGTCATGATGATAGAGTACCGTATCATCTGCATACAAGTGTATGCCATATCTGCTATTTCATTAATATAGATGGAAAATAAGGTTGGGCCCAGTATACTACCCTGGGGAACTCCAAAGGTAATAGGTAACATGCTTGAAGTTGTGCTATTTACTTTAACACATTGCATCCTATTGGATAGATAACTATCAAACCATTTTAATGTATTTTCATCCAAGTAAAATTTTCTTAATTTATGAATCAATTTAGGGTGTGAAACCGTATCAAATGCCTTCATCAGGTCTAGGAATATTATATATGGGTCCTTATTCTCATTAAATGTTTCATATATGTCGTTCAAAAACGCACAAATTGCTGTTATTGTAGAATGTTTTTTCCTGAAACCATGTTGATATTTTGAAAAAAGATTGTGATTTTCTAAGTATTCTTGTAATTGGTTACAGATTACCTTTTCTAGTAGTTTCCCAGGGATAAGGGTTAGTGCTACTGGCCTTAATTCAGAGGCAAAATTAGGCTTGTTTACCTTTGGTAGAGGCACAATTGTACTTATTTTCCATTTATCTGGACAAATTCCAGAACTTATGGAAGCATTGAATATCTCCACCAATTTTCCTGGGCCATATAAAAATACATCTTTCAATACCATGGTTTTTACATTTCAAACTTGATAAAGTATTTCCACGGAGAACATCCAGTGTCTGGACTACCAAATCCTGTGTAGGCCCCATTCTTAACCTTACACTTTCTTTGATTGAGGTTCAACCTGTGGAAGCTCCACCATGACCCCGAGAGGGAGGATCCATGGGAGTTTAAACCAAATAGGTTTCTAGATGATGACGGGAACATTGTCCCTGCCAATCACGTAAACAGGAAAAGGTAAACTATCCCATACTACTGCATGGTATTAAATGTGACTGTCTCTCTTAGACTTACATTAGCAATGAATCTCAATTTTGGAGGAACTTTCAATTACTTGTTGAAAATTGTTTTCACTTTACAAAATCCAATTTTGCAAATTGGTTGAATGAGGTAACAAAAATGTCACCTTTGGAGGACATTGACAAGACTTTTAGGAGAGTCTTCCAGATGATCTTTAAAATTCTGGAAAGCTCATCGTTACAATCTCTCTCCATGACCTTTAATGTACCTTACTGGCCCCATTTAAAAAACTCTGAACAAAAATAGACTTTTTGTTCAATGTTCAAAAAGTTGCAAAAAGTATATATTGCAAAATACATTTAGTATATAATTGAACTGCCCCTGATGATATTATGAATTAGCTAAAAATTGAAATGTCCTAGGTCTTAGGGTTGTAAAAAGACTTCATAGGTATTTTGTTTACTTGACAGGTAGAGCTGGTAGACGAGTGTGTGTGGGAGAGAGGTTGGCCAAAAACTGCCTGTTCCTTCTTGTGACCTCCCTCATCCAACACTTTGAGTTCCTGCCAGCTGGCCCTGACCTGCTTCCCAAGCATGACCCACGGACCTACATGAGTCTGATGCCGCAGCCGTACCTGGTGAAACTGGTCCCACGACTAACAGTGGTTTGATTCCCTTTCAATGTGTGATGACTCAGCCAAACCTGATGAAACTGATCCCATGGCTAGAGGTGGTTAGATTCTGTCTCCTTTTCTGATGCCACAGCCATACTTGAAAATGGTGCCATGTCTAAAGGCGTTTTGATTCCGTCTCCTTATCTAATATCACAGCCATACCCAACAAAACTGGTCCCATGGCTAAAGGTAGATTGATTCTGTCTCCTTGTCTGATGCCTCAGCAATACCAGGGGAAACTAGTCCAACGTTTAATGGTGGTTACATCTCCTTCTCTGATATAACAGTTATACCCGGCAAAACTGGTCCCACGGTTAACGCCTGTCCCTTGTATAATGCCTCACCCTTACCTGATAAAACTGGTCCTACAGCTAAATGGCATTTGATTCCCTTCCCTTGTCTGGTGAAACTGGTCCCATGGCTAACAGTGGTTTGATTCCCTACCTTCGTCTGATATTACAGAAATACTTGTTGAAAACTGGTGCCGCGGCCAACAGTGGTTTGATTCTATTCCCTATTCTTATGCTTCAACCCTACCTGGTGAAACTGGTTCCATGGCAAAAGGTTGTTTGATTCCCTTCCCTTGTCTGATGCCTCAGCCATACCAGCAAAAATATTATAGCTGCACAAAGATGTGTAAGCTAGGCCATCGCCTACGGGATTTCCGTGACGTTGTTCATAAGGGTGCCCCCTACCAGAATCTGTGCACACCGTTATGACGTGGCCGTCATTGTTCCCCTTTTCGTGACAGCACTGCCCTTTGTTTATATATGACGTCACGAAAAGGGGAACAATGACGGCCGCATCGTAACGGTGTGCACTGACTCTCCTAGACGGCACCACCATCGCGGGGGTCATGCCAAAACGTATCCAGTCATTAATCTTTCCTTTGTAGAATCGTTGATACCAGGTGAAATTTATCACACAGCTAATGGCGGTTACTTCAACCTTCCCTCAGCCATACCTGGTAAAACTGGTCCTGTGGCTAACGGTAGTTTGATTCCCTTCCCTTGATAGGGAATAGGTTTTCCAATTCTGCTGTGTTGCTCAGTAACTTTGAGGGATAACGTACTGTTCACACATGTGCCCCCAGAAAGGGAAAATTTCAAAATCCTCAAATTTTAAAGTTTCACGTCATAAATCGAAAAGAAACAATTGTAATGGATTATATAGAAATGATAACCTATTATGGTTTTATCAACCTCCAATTTTTAAATAACATCAGTGACCCTATCTTTTTTGGCTTTCAAAATTTGCTATAGACTTAAGCTACATAGTCCCAAAACTTGGTAAAGCTGTAATGGATTTTGAATGTTCTTGGGTTGAATATGACTAAATATTTCTTCCCCATAGATTTCCTAAAGGGAACCCAAATCTAAATCCGTCTGACTATCGCCCTGTGTCTGTCTTACCCCTTCCAAGTAAAATTATAGAACGCTTGGTTTATAATTGAATCATGTATTTCCTGGATAGTAAAGGCATTTTGGATAGGAGGCATGGTTTTTGACGGGGATATAGCACATCAATAAGACATCCTCTTCCTTGTAAGTTGCGTCACTGAAATAAACACGAATATTAATTGTGTTTTAAGTTATCCCCAAGTACTACTGAAACATAGATATATATCAAATTTGATTAATTGACATACTTACAGCTTTTCCAGCCAATCAAAAGGCTGTGGTCCAGAGCAAAGTTGGGTTGGGAATTAAATGTTGGGCTGACAGTGAAAAGGGCTTTAATATCAGGCTGTATCATACAAACTTTAGGAGGAATCTGTCAACCAAATCGTTGTGGTTAATTTTGAATTATGCAATTGTCTTCAGGAAATAAGTTAGGAGGCAATTTTGATAATATTTCATGTAAAACTTGAATGTCAATGTAAATGGGGATGGCTTATTCTTTTACATTAGCAGAGGATTTTACAGATAGAAATGTCTATTTTTGATTATAGTTATTGTTTAAATGAAAATGCATTGATGAAAGGGTTCTTATTTTGAAGGAGTTCTGTGAACGTACATATTTTTGCCCTGCCAAATTTTCCCACACCAAGCAATGAATAGACTTTCTGTGCATCCATATTTTTGAGCATGTTATTAATATTTGTCCTATGGTATGTATACATTTCACCCACATTATAATTTTGCACATTTATAGTGGTGTGCGAAATGTGCGTGAAATATGTACTGCGTGAAAATTAATACTTTTACAGTATTCATTCTCTGTTCTCCGCCAGGTGACACTTTATGCCAATGCTCTGTAGTTCTTAGAGATTTCTTCTATGTGTTTTATAAATTAATTATAAAATTCAAGGAATTTTCTAGGTACTGTACAGTGTGTAAGAAATGTACATGGAATACATTAGAAAGTATTTTGAGTTAAAGGTTAATTACCCTGTGTGAGATTTTGAAGATGCGCTTTGTTTAGACACTTTTTTTCATATGCAAACATATTGATCAACAAAGAGGTATAGTTTAAACCTAGAGTTAAATTTCTTTCAATATCATACATGTAGAAATACAGAATTGATCTCAGAACCAAGGTAATGCTGAGCTCCCTCTAGCAAGTCCCAGAACCTTTAGATCAATCAATATTGGGAAATAATTTCCTCTCTGAATTGCAAGTCTATAAGATTCCAGAACAATATAAGTGAAAATTCCCAATCATGTGCCATTCCGACCTTTAGTAAACATATGTACATTTACAACCAAATGTAACCAGGGTAGAGGAATAAGATGGGTTGTCAATTCTCCCCACCACGGATAGCTGATTTACAGTATCTTAAGCACCTGCAGGCTAATTTGGGATGATTTTGTCAACAAAACCCCTGGAAAAACTATAGAAAATAAACAAATAATTGTTCTATATCCATCGATAATGAATACATTTTCAAATGCCTTAGAAAAAAAAGGGATATGGATACACATTTTAAAAAATAATAATTTTTCATCATGCTTAACTACAAATAATGATAAGATTTATGAAAATCTCTATACTAAAGCCTTGGGTCTTGTTGACATATTACCCAGCATGCAACTATGTTAGGCCAATCTAGGCTAACCTGCAGGTACAACTCAAAAAATTTGCTATCTGTGGTCGAGAGAATTTAAGGTGCTTCAGGATCATAGACTTTAGTATTGTAAAACATAAGGATTCTAACATGAGCTCGAGTTGCTGTTGTGTTTATCATAGCCTTGCACAATATTTACTTTCTGCTTCTCAAACTACTTTCTGTATCAACCTCCCTGTCTGATTGCTACATTAAACTAGCAAATACTCAATCTGTTTCACCAAATCTGCCAATATATTTTCATTAATTTTTTTTTTTTTTTCATCAATCTTATTGACATAAGTTCTTCCTTAGTTTATAAGTGATACATGTGATGAAATGATTGTGATATGAACAATATATACTATAGTTACTCTTCACTGTGTTGATAAAGATGCGTTCTTAAATGATGTTTTATCTTAAAAGTTCTATGTCTTCTATATTCTCGTGGTTAATTGGCTGCTGAAAGTTGAATATATACAAGATACATACAAGATAGCCCAGAAAAAGTTTATATTTTGTGAATCCTTTAATGAAAGTTTGAATGTTTCAGTTCCCTCATTTTGTAATTTGTGCATGCTTTATCCAAACTGGCTACAGCTTTCCATTGAAAACAGAATTGTTGAATTTCATTACAATTTCTACTTCAGGGAGAGATGAACACAGTAAAAAGATTAAGTTTTAACATTGTGCAAAATGCTTCAATGTAGAGGAAAAGGTTATGTTATAATTGTTAATGCACTGGCACTAAAATACCATGTGAGATGAGTTGTGGATCAACGTAATGTATAAGATTTTGTTTCTTTCTAATGTGATACTTGATATTTGTTGGAATGCTCTGAAACGTAATTAAGGGATTCAGCTCAGTATCAAAGGTAAATAAGGGTGTTAGGAATGATTCCTTTAAAACTGTGTCAAAATTTAAAACCCATAGGGTGGTTAGGTGGATTTTTAAGGAAGATAATGAAACTTTAAAAATCCTAAGTCACTGTATGGAAAAATTACCTTTTATTAAGAGTCCATGGGAAAAACTAGATATTTCAACATTAAAACATAAATAACAGTGATTTTTACTTTAGATGCTGATAGTGTGTGGGTATGACCCAAAGGAGTATTTTAAGCAAAAAAACCCTTTTCACTGTGGGAAATCCAATTTTATCCCTATAGATATGGAAAAAATGAAGAAACACTGCTTAAATAACTAAATGTAACTAATTATCCTAATTTATCTTTCATTCACATATTCATAGTCTTGATTCCTAAGGGCTGCATGACCTTTAACTGAAATTGCAAGGAGATCCTGCAATAAAGATAAAATCATACTAGGTGGTACTGCAGTGGTTATCCTTATATACTTTTAAACATGCCATTATGCAATAAAGAATGCGTGTGCATTGATCTTTAATTCCCTTTTGAGTGCAAAGCTATGGCATGAAAATATGAAATTTCTCCATTCCTGTAAATGGAATTTATTTTAATCAATGCCTTTGAGAACATCTTTTGTAATTTCCTAGGGAAGAATCATTCAGTTACTCATATGCAGCCATATTTTAGGCATATGAGAAGTTTTTTTCTATCATTAATAGAATTTTATGGAAAAAACTTAATTTTCTAAATGTGCTGGGAATAATAATAAGTCTAACAAGTCTAAGTATCAAATTTATTGTTACCTTATTGTCACATATAAGGAGGTATATTATATTATACTGTTCTATGACCAATTAATAAATATATCCTGAAAAATATTGATATTATAAAATAAGTCACATCTCAATTCAACATGAATAGATGATAATTGATTGTATTCAAACTGTTTCATCAAAACAAATACAACAGAAACAACTTTTTTTAAAATACAACAATAATAAACTGCATAATCAAACTATTCATCAATCAGTGCTTGTACAGCATACATCCATGTTCAACAACTGCAAAATTAATAAATACATTTCTTCACTATAAATTAACAATGTTTATTTGACAAGGAAAAACAGGAACGAGGAAAATCACTTGGTGTACTTTAGACATTGGTGTGGCCATTTTATATTTAGTTTGGTGGATTGAACAAACATATTTTTTGGTGTCCAAGGTAGATGTTGTAGAACAGTTGAAAATAACAATTGTGCAAACAAAAACTTTCAGTTGTAAACACATTACTGGACTACAGAGGCAGATAGAAAAGAGAGGCTGGGGAGGGTCAGGCCAATGTATATAAAGCTCAGTTATAAAGCAGAGTGCAATCATGCTAATACTTGTGGCATTTCCCCCTCTTTCTGTAGTTTTGGGGTTAGGACCCCCTATCCGGTCCCCTTTCTATCTGCCCCTGAACTACATGTATGTATGCGTTTTGTCTGCAACCATTCATAAGCAGAATTATAACAGATATATGTCCATACAATAGCTATTATAGGATACAATTTATCATGAGACATATGAAAACAAGTGCACTGGGACAAAAGCACATCAGTTCATTTACCGGAGATTGTCAGAATACACCAAGGTTCTTAGGAACATGCAGGTTAGTTGTTCCTAAGAAAATGGAGTCGACAAAGCAAGTGTCTGGGACAACAAAAGGCATGTAGTTGAAGTCCTTTTTTGCAAGTATATGTTAGATCTACCTCTGAATTTACAGTATCAAGTAACTATCCAGCCAACTTGTGATGTAACAGAAATGTTTTGCAACCATACAATTTAGTCAGTTTGTTACTTACTAAGATGGCACGTATCAACTACATTATTGATGGTGAGGTTGAAACCTTACCAAATCAGAAGGTTATCATGACATAATTCTTTTGATGAATTTAGGCTGAAACCAAAACAGAATATTATAAGAACATTCTGTTTGGGTTGAAGAACATAACTAGAATGTCATAATAACATCACAGCGCAAAGTCATGGCAGTTCATGACAGCAAAGTAATTAGGAGTCATCAAAAGAACGTAACAACAACCAAATACAGAACTGATCAGAAAGTTTTTGCAATGTTATAATAACATTGTATCCCTAGCTGGGTAGGAGATCATCCAGGTGAGTTCCAATCTCCACACCACTATCTAGAAATTTCTGTAACTAAAATACCAGCAAGTATTATCGTAACTCCCACAAGAATGACTGTAAGAGCCATATAGAAGTTTTTATTGCAGCAGACTTTGCAGTTCCCATTGCTGTGCTGCATATGACAGTTTGGCTTCCCTGTGTCTCCTTCAATCATGTTCACTTTATAGTTCAGCAGCTCCAGCTGGGTGTCTTTGGTCAGTTTCCCATAGTAAAAGTCCTCCCTGAGCTCTGCCTGGGGCGTATTCACGGCGTATCTCATACAGTATTGGCGCAGTCTGGGGAGGTGGTAGGTTTCTGTGAGGTGAAGTCCCCTCAGCCTGGGTGGGGTGGTCAGCAGGTGCTCCTCACAGCGCTGGGTCACGGCTGACATCTTATACTCCTTAGCCAAGTGTAGGAGGTCCAATTCATTGTTGGCTATAGGCAACCAGAAAATTCAGAATTAGTTTAGATACTCACTGGTTTTTGGGAAGTTACGTATGTGGAATATAAAGACTTTATCGACCAAATTGAAGATAGAAACCCACTGAACTAAAATGTGACTTATATTTTGGTCAGATTAGAGAATGCAAGCGACTAACATATTACATTTCCAAGTGACCGACCATTATTTAAAAATCAATTTCTGGTGGAACACCTCAACTGGAATCTCATTCCTGGTTGTTTTCAACCTGTTCTTGGCTGCATTCTAGGCTCAAGCCATTCCTGGCTTAGTAATCTTATTTTCTGGCACCTAAGTTACATACAGAGGTTCTCAGGACATAATAATAAGACATTTGCACCCGGGTAAACAACTTATGTGGGAGCCTCTTCTCAATTGGTAAGTAACGTCAAAAATTAGCTTTCTCTTGTGTCTTTCCATTGTTGTATGTTTTCACCTATTCTCTAGTTATTTATATACCAAACAAGAATGATATTGGTATGCTATGACAGTGTGTGCACTGTTAGGAGTGAAAATGTCATATTGTAGGTCAACCAGGAGGTAAAATCTTTTGTATAAACTAACTCAATACTTCTTATAGACACAAAATAAACAATTAATTGTAGGGACTATTCAAGACTATTAACTGAGTCACCACTGGAAGGATGGACTTGCTATAAAAAAAACTTGTGAGACAGTAGTTGCAAAGCTATAACGAATGATGACTCAGAGACATCTTTTTCGCAATCACAATGTCTTATCACACTTGCTCTTATGCAATAAAGTATGAGTGTGTATTGATCTTTAATTAACTTTTGAGTGCAAAGGTATGGCATGAAAATACAAAATTGCTACATTCCTCTAAATGATAAAGTTGGGGAAAATACATCCAACTCGACAATGGCTTCATGGACACTTGATGTTTATTTAAGACATAAAAATCATGGTTGAATTAACATGTTGAAGATTGTTACATCCTTCACCAGAATTGATTCTAAAAGTGGATTGGGATTGGTATATCAATAATTAACAGTTTCAATTCAAAGTTTAGACTTTAACCTGTTGAAAAACCCAAACTGCAGGTTGAAGAATTATTTAACAGTGTTGAATCTGAACGTCCACTTTTTTGTTGAATATAAGGCATAAACTTTACTGGAATAGATCAAAATTATTCATACAATAAATTCAAGGGATTGAAGACAACATTTAGTATAAAAGTGACTAAATATCACAGTAAAAGTTAATCATGAGTGATCAAGCACTAATTGATTGATTATATCTCAAGTGAAAGTCCCAATGAAATGAATTTTAATTAATGTCTTTGATAACTTTTTTTTTAGTAATTTCCTGGGAAACAAACCTTCAGTTACTCATATGCAGCAATATCTTAGGCATATGAATTAAAACAATTTCTGTAATGAATAGAATTTTTTGGGAAAAAACATCATTTTCTAAATGTGCTATGAATAGTAACAAGTCACATCTCAATTCAACATGTATATATAATGATTGATTGTATTCAAACCGTTTCAGCAAAACAGATATGACAGATATACATTTTTTAAAATACAACAATAATAAACTGTGTAATCATATTATTTATCAATCAGTGCTTGTACAGAACACATCCATATTCAACAACTGCAAAATTGATAATTGCATTTCTTCACATAATTACGAACTAACAATATATTTGTCTAACACAGACAATACACTATTGGTGTATCTCTCTTCATCACCTGGTGATCTACCCACTCCCAAATCTCAAACAACAACTTCCCCTACATATCATCACCAAAACTACAAACACTCTCAATCCTCTCAAATTTATCCCACAACTCTTTCACTTCATGCTTCACATCTAACACCTCACAACCATTACAACTACCCTAATATATTTTGGAATCTAACTGTCAAACGCAAAACCATAATGTTCCATTAAAAAACAGGCATGATGAGTTCTACTGATTAGTCAAGGAATAATAATACCACTTTCTTAATTAACAAACATAATGATTGTGTAACAAACAATCACGTATAGCTATCCTCATGATAACAACTTTGAAAATGTCTGCACAAACTAGACTACGCTTATATATCTGCTTACATATGTTATTCTAACAATCATATTCAAAATACCTGATGATTATAACCTTAGATTCAATTTAGCAGTGGCAAAGCAATGACATGAATATTTTGTTTGGTCTACCTATCCATGAACAGATGATAATAATAGTGGTCTTTTAACAAATATTGACAATAATATTTGAGTTAACAATTATTTACAATTGTGAATTTACAAATTAGAATTTGATCATAATGATTGGTCAACACATATGTCTCCTCACAATGATTTATCAACAAATAATCATACTGGCCAGTTGATGAGTATCATACAACAAACTGCAGGGGGCGGGGATTCCAGAGAGTGGCTATACAACCCATAAAGGATTGTCACGAGGTTCAAACAAGGTTCACGCCGTTACCTGAGGACAGGTCCTGAAGGTCTATTATATTCTATAACCCGAGCAGAATAGAGACATTCACTAAATCATAGAGAAAAAACAAAGAACTCGTTCAGCTATACATAGATATACATAGTTTCCGAGTGACATCACAAAACTCTCCAAGCAGATGTTCCGTAAGGGCAGCATTAAGCATTCTGCAACAATCTAGTTTCACCAACCTCTGCTGAGGCTGTACTGCTGCAGAATAATAACAGTATGTTCTCCAAGCAGATACTTTAAGTTCCTGCCTGCCAGATCTAGTTTTTTTTCAATACGAAGAGTGGTACATACAGGATTGTCGTACATTCCTTCTACATACTGTATGACACAGGAGAGGGTAATAATAAAGCCTGTCAATATGCACCACCCACTGATTGTACCACTGCAGGTGATAAATAATTACAATGATTTGTCTTTGGAAGATTTGTCCTTAGATAACCGTCTGTACTTTCCAGTCAATGTCTGGCTCTCTTCATTAGCTGGAGCATTGCCTTCAAGGTCAATATCTCTAGCAGGGTGTCCTTGGACAGCTTCCTGTAGTAGACTTCCTTGGCCAGTATATACAGTGCGTAATGTACTAACCGCTGTATGCAACGGTGGCGGAGTACGGGCAGTCCGTACTTATCGGCCAGGTACAGACCCTTAACACTGGGTGTCTGGGTCCTCAGGTAACTCTCACACTGCAGGGTCAGGTTGGGCATCTGGTACTTCTCAGCCAAGGGCAGCAGCTTTAACACATTTTTGGCTAGGGGAGACCAGAAGGAGGGTAATTATAACTAATTAACTTTTGTCTACTTTACACATTAATGTGGCCATGTCATAATTTAATGACAAGGAAAAACAGGAATGAGGAAAATCAATTTGTCTGCTTTATACATCAATGTTGTTTTTCTATAATATTCAGTTTGGTGGATTGAACAACACATTTTTGGTGTGCAAGGTAGATGTTGTAGAACAGTTGAAAACTATCAATTATGCAAACACATTACTGGACTCCAGGGGCAGATACAAAAGAGGGGGAGGGAGAGGGCCAGGATATATATTTGTGTTAATGTTTGCGGCATCTCCCCCTCTTTTTGTACTTGTACATTTTGGTTTCTGGATCTGCCCTGAACTACATGTTTGTACACATTTTGTCTGCAACAGTACATAATCAGAATTATATCAGACATATGTCTATACAATAGCCATGATAGGATACAATTTCTTACAAAATTTGCACCAGCTAAGAATATGATAGTTATAATGGGTGCATTATAATGATACAAGTGACCCTTTTTAGACACAAGACCTGCTCCTCCTGTCAGCCCAGACCAAACATTTGAAAACCTTACTGAGACCAAAGTACCTCAGTACCATAAAGAAATAATGAGATGGGAGTTTACCAGAGGTTGTCAGAATGCACTAAGCTTCATATTAGGAAGATGCAGGGTAGTTTACACTGAACGTAACACTCTGATTGGCTAATGCCCAGGCAAGTAGGGATATAACAGGCATGTTCTGTGACAATACTTTTTAGGTCAGTTTGTTACTTGACAAATTTTCACATAATAGTTATGTTACTTTAGGTAAAGTTGAGGCCTTACAATTATAGAATGTGATGATGGTATCATCGCAATGTGAAAGTGCATAATAAAAATGTCACAATAATGTCATAGTGCAACATCACAACATTAGGTTCTATAGACATTTTTGGGTGCTCTCAATAGACCGTAACAAGACATTGCATTATTGCTTGGCTGTGTGAGGTAACAACCATCATTGCCAATTGCAGTGCTGCATTAATATTCAGTGGTCAAATGACTATTAAGGCCGTATTCAACATACCGAAAGTGTACTAACAATTTCCTGCCGGTGTACATTATGCCATTGCCAATGTAATTTTGGCAGTGTTGCTGATAAAATTTACCAAGATTTTTGTAATTATCTCCTGCTGATTTTGTACTGGTTGGCGATAATGTACTTTTGGCTGCCAAAAGTGTGCCGAAATTTGATGGACCTGATACAGGACGTTTCCATAGGGATGCTCATTATCGGCGGCCATACTTACGGTATGTGGAATGTGGCCTTTAATGGTAATCAAAAAGCTCATTGAATCCATACCAGCATGACAAAAATAAAAGGATCTTAACTTACAAAATGGAGTGGACAAAGCAGGTGCCTGGGACAAGGAATGGCATGTCCATGAACTCCTTCACTGCAGGTATATGTTAAATCTACCTCTGATTTGACAGTATCATGTAACTAAGATCATCCAGGTGAGTTCCAATCTCTAAACCACAATCTAGGAATTCCTGTACTAAGCAAAAATACTAGCAAGTACCATCATGACTCCAAAAACAATTACTAGGAGAGCCAAGGAGAACATTATAGTGCAGCAGACTTTGCAGTTTGTATCAATCTGCTGTGTGTGACAATTTGGCTTCCCTGTCTCCCCCTCACTTATGTTCACTTTATAGTTCAGCAGCTCCAGATGGGTGTCTTTGGTCAGTTTTCCATAGTAAAAGTCCTCCCTGAGTTCTGCCTGGGGAGTGTTCACGGCATACCTCATACACTGTTGGCGCAGTCTGGGTAGGTGGTAGGTTTCTGTGAGGTGAAGTCCACTCAGGCTGGATTGGGTGGTCATCAAGTGATCCTCACAGCGATGAGTCAAGGCTGACATCTTGTACTCCTTTGCCAAGTGTAGGAGGTCTAACACATTGTTGGCTAGAGGCAATTAGAAGATTTAGCAATTACGTTAGCTATTAACTGCTTCTTTGGGAAATAAGGTAAGTGGAATCTAGAGACTTTATAAACAAACATTAAGAGAGGAACTCACTGAATGACGTGACTAAGATTTCAGTCAGAATAGAGATAGCAAGCAACTAATATATTACATTTCCAGACTACCAACCAGTTTTTAAAAATCAATTTCTGGTGAAATTGCTCAATTGGCTTCTCACTCCTGGTTATTTGCAACCAATTCTTAGCTGTGTTCTAGGCTCAAGGCATTCCTGACTTGGTGATCTTATTTTCTGGCACCTAACTTATATACAGACATTCTCGGGACATAGAAATAAGTCATTTGTCACTATGGGTTGGTGGTGCAATAAAACAAACAGGGCAAACAACTCATGTGGGAGCATCTCCTCCCTTGGTAAGTAACATAAAAAATTAGCTTACACCTGTAGTTTTCCATTGTTGTATGTTTCCACATATTCTCTAGTTATTTAGATACCAAACAAGAATTATATTGGTATGTTATGACAGTGTGGGCGCTGTGAGAAGAGTAAATGTCATATTATAGGTTTACCAGGAGGTAAGACTTTTTTTGGTATAAACTTATTAAAGACTTCTAATAGACACAAAAAAAACAATTAATTATAGGGATTATTCCAGACTATTAACTGAGTCACCACTGGAAGGATGGACTTGTTATAAAACAAACGCTTGTGAAATAACAGTTGCAAAGCTATAACCAATGATGACCCAGAGACATCTGTTGCACCATCACAATGTCATGTCACACTTGCCATTATGCAATAAAGTATGAGTGTCCATTGGTCTTTAATTCACTTTTGTGTGCAAAGGTATGTCATGAAAATACAAATAGCTACATTCCTCTAAATGGAATGGATTCTAATCAATACCTATGACAACTTTTTTTGTAATTTCCTCAGGAAACAACCTTCATTTCCTCATATGCAGCAATGTGTTAGGCATATGAAAAAATTCTGTTATCAATAGAATTTTATTGAAAAAAGCATCATTTTCTAAATTTGCTAGGAAAAACAACAAGTCACATCTCAATTCAACATGTATATGTATAGAATGATTGTATTTAAAGTGTTTCAGCAAAACAGATATAACAGAAATACATTTTTAAATATACAACAATAGTAAACTGTGTAATCAAACAATTCATCAATAAGTGTTTGTACAGAACACATCCATATTTAACAACTGTAAAAATGAATAGATACATTCTTCATGTATGGACTAACAAAATATTTGTCTAACACAGACAGAACACCCATGTTGTACAAGCATATCACACATTTATTTATCACCAATACTACCCACACCCACAATCCTCTCAAATTTATACCAAAACCCCTTTCACAACCTCCTTCACCACCAACACCTCAACCACCATTACAACTATCCTAATTCTACTTCTACAATTCCTACAAAATCACTTCCACCCACTCTATAATCACCTCATCACTCAACAATTTTAATTTCATCTACTCCGCATAGGCAGTTAACTTATCATAATTCAATACTATCAACGTTCAATTCGAATTAATTTTATATAATAAATTTTATCACCCAAATCACACCACCATCATCCTTTCACCTCATGTGCAGAAATGATAATTGTTTTTCTGTGAAAGTATCTTTTAAGATGCACAGATTTAAAATATAACAATTATAAAATGTTGTATGCATAAGCAAATCATAAAATCCTAAGATTTTGTACATGCACATGTATGTCATTTACACTCTACAAGACATTAAAAACACATATTTACAAACTTCTAAATTTATATCAAACAACTGCATTCATTGGATCATTGGTATTATGAAACAAATCCTCGGATAGTATCGAAAGAAGCTGCCTCAATAAAATATGGATTCAAAGACAATCGGTCCTAATAGAAACTTCAAAAATGACTGTACCTACAAGATAGTGCATACATAGGCAATAGTTAATATTTTCTATTCACTCTCAAATGCTAGATAAGTGCATATTTGATTTGACAGTTGCATGGTAATGACAAATAAAAATATAATCTTATTGTTAAACGCAAAATCATAATGTTCTGTTAACAAACAGGCATGATGATTTGTAATGATTAGTCAAGAAATAAAACTACCGCATTCTTGATTAATAAACTAATGATTTATGTAACAAACAATCATAAAGAGCTGTCGTCATGATAGCAACTTTAAAAATATTGATAATGATATTTCAGTTAACAATTATTTACAATTATTTAATCATAATGATTGTTTAACATATAGGCCTACTCACAAGTATTTGCCAACAAATAATCACACTGGCCAGTTGATGAGTATCATAAGACAAACCGGAAGGGGCAGGGGCCCGGGGCCCGGGGTCCCAAGGGTGGCTATATGACCCATAAGGGATTGTAACGAGGTTCATACAAACCTCATACAGCCATCTGAGGACAACCGATAAGGTTCTTTATTTTATCACCCAAGCGATGATCCAAATATGCTAAAAATAATTAAAATATGAGTGGTACAAACTAATCAAAGAAGACCCATGGGGGCTGTCTGAGCATAAGAGGACAGAGCAGAGGGGCATGGGAAGGCCAAAGGGCAAAGCCTGCGGACTGTCCCATGCCCCGGAGACATGTCCCATTACCCAAGGGCAGCCTCTGATGGTCTTTTATATTCCATTACCCAAGCAGAAAAGAAACATTCAATAAATAATGAAAAAAAAGAGCTCATCTAGCTATGCGTAGGTATGCAGAGTTTCCGAGTGAGGTTAAGAAACTCTCCAAGCAGATGTTATGTAAGGGCCCCACTGAGCGTTCTGCATAATCTAGTTTTACCAACCTCCACTGAGAGTATACTGCTGAAGAATGGTAGCAGGACAATCTCCAAGCAGATACTCAGTGTTCCCGCCTGCTAGTTTTTTTCAATATGAGCAGGGGTAAGTACAGAATTGTCATATGTTAAATCCTTCTACGTACTGGATGACACAGGAGAGGGTAGCGAAGCAGATACAAAAGAGAAGAGCGGTAGGGTCAGGATATATAAAGGAAAATTTTATAGCGGAGTGCATTTTCGCTAATGCTCGTAGCATTTCCCCCTCTTTTTTGTAGTTTTGGGGTTGGACCCCCTGTCCACCCCTCTCTGGATCTGCCCCTGAACTACATGTATGTACACATTTTGTCTGCAATTGTTCATAAGCAGAATCATAACAGGCAGATGTCCATACAATGGTAATGATAGGATACAATTTCTCACAAGATTTGCACAAACTAAGAATATAATGTTACAATAATTGCATTATCATGATAAAAGTGACCAGCATGAGACATGTGGCCCCTATCACAATACCTTGCGTTGTTACGATAACCATTGTTATTACGACATCTATCTTATTGCGCATATTATGAAAACAACTACCCAAAACAATTTCTAGAAAAGCCACAGTGAACAGTTTATAGCGGCAGACTCTGTTGTTCCCATCCTGTGTATGACAGTTCGACTTCCCTGTGTCTCCCTCACTCATGTTCACTTTATAGTTCAGCAGCTCCAGCTGGGAGTCTTTGGTCAGTTTCACATAGTAAAAGTCCTCCCTGAGCTCTGCCTGGGGAGTGTTCACGGTGTATTTCATACAGTGTTGGCACAGTCTTGGGAGGTGGTAGGTTTCTGTGAGGTGAAGTCCCCTCAGACTGGGTGGGGGAGTCAGCAGGTGCTCCTCACAGCAATGGGTCACGGCCTCCATCTTGTACTTATTCGCCAATTGTAGCAGGTCCAACACATTGTTGGCTAGAGGCCACCAGAAATTTAGCAATTAATTCAGCTAGTCACTACTTCTTTGGGAAGCTACATAAGTGGAAAATAGAGACTTTTTAGACCAACATGAAGATAGGAGCCCACTGAACCATTTGACTAAAGCTTTGGTCAGATTAGAGATCCAAAACAAATTATATATTACCTTTCCAAGGGACATAACATTTTAAAAAAAAATCAACTTCTGGTGGAATCTCGTAATTGGAATCTCAATCCTGGTAGTTTTCAACCAGTTTCTGGCAGCTTACTTCCATACAAACGTTCTCATGACATAAAAAAATAAGTCATTTCTGGCCTGAGTAAGGGCTGGAGGGGCAATAACACAAACAGTGCCAATATTTCATGGGGGAGCTTCTCCTCCCTTTGTAAGTAGGCCTAAAGGTGGGTTTCCACCAAACAACATTTTCCTCAAGACAGCCTAAGACAGGGATAGATTTGGAAATTGTAGGTGGTCATTGATGAAATTGTTTAGTGGTAACTATTGTTATAACAACACCTTTCTTATTGTGTGTATTATAAAAACAAGTGCAAAAGTACCTCTGTAACTGCAATAACAATTACAAGAAAAAGCACTGTGAACATTTTACAGCGGCGGACTCTGTTGTTCCTGTCACTGTCCTGTGTATGACAGTTTGACTTCCCTGTGTCTCCCTCATTCATGTCCACTTTATAATTGAGCAGCTCCACCTGGGAGTCTTTGGTCAGTTTCCAATAGTAAAGGTCCTCCCTGAGCTCTGCCTGGGGATTGTTCACAGCATACCTCATACAGTGATCGCGCAGTCTGGGGAGGTGGTAGGTTTCTGTGAGGTGAACTCCTCTCACACTGGGTGGGGTGGTCAGCAGGTGCTCCTCACAGCGATGGGTCACGGCGGCCATCTTGTACTCCTTTGCCAATTGTAGGAGGTCCAACACATTGTTCGCTAGAGGCAACCAGAAAATTTAGCAATCAATTTAGTTACTCACTACTTCTTTGGGAACTTACATATGTGAAATATAGAGACATTTTAGACCAACATGAAGATAGGAACCCAATGAACAATGTGACTAAAACTTTAGTCAGATTAGAGATCCAAAACAAATAATATAATTGTTACCTTTCCAAGGGACGAACCAATTTTTCAAAAATTTCTGGTGGAATCTCGCAATTGGAATCTCATTTCTGATCATTCTCAACCAGTTTCTGGCACCTTGCTTCCATACAGATGTTCTCAGGACACAAAAATAAGTCAGTTTTGGCCTGAGTAAGGGGACGTGGGGCAATAATACAAACAGTGCTAATATCTCTTGGGAGAGCTTCTCCTCCCTTTGTAAGTAAAGGTGGGTTTCCACCAAACAACATTTTCCTCAAAACAGCCTAAGGGGAAAGATTTGGAAATTGTAGGTGGTTGTTAATCAAATTGTTTAGTGGAAACAACAAATTGTTGGTAAAGATATCTGTAAAAGACTGTAAACACCAGTAAACAACTGCAGAAGGCAAAAGATTTACAAACGACAAATATTTAACTTGTTGACTATTTTTGACGACAGTTGCTTACAATTTCCTCCCAATGCAGTTAAAAGCAATACGGGTATTTCTGAATAGGCTTCACACCACGAAAATCAGGGCGCCCAGGGGGTCTGAACGCTGGAAGGACAGACAACTCCAGGGTAGGACAGTGGGCAGGAGGGTGGGGGCAGTTCCAGGGGCAGTTCTGAGGGTTCCTCCTGTGGGTTGGGGGCAGTTTAGAATTAGATAAGATTATAATCATAAATTCTAATGACACATTTCAGGTTCCTGGTCAAGGGCTGTATGTGTGTAAAGTTCAGATTAAAGAGGAGACAGGGGCCTGTTGGGAGATTATGGTTGGGTGTTAATTGACACCAACTGTATGTGGTCCTCTGATCACAAAATGGGGCTGGTAGGGGTTCCTTGTAAGGGGAAGGGGGCTTCCGAGACTGACTGATGTACTGT
Organism: Lepidonotus clava; assembly: GCA_936440205.1. Taxonomy (NCBI): domain Eukaryota; kingdom Metazoa; phylum Annelida; class Polychaeta; order Phyllodocida; family Polynoidae; genus Lepidonotus; species Lepidonotus clava. The sequence continues at coordinate 43,104,325 of OW387144.1, read as the reverse complement.
AAAGCAAAATGTGTTCTGATATTTTTGTCATTTATCATAACTTCCCAATCTATACATTGAGTCAGATTGTGTAGGGTTTCATTATCATGCATATTCATTTTTTAGCCTGTAACATAAGCACTTCTTCAAGTCAAAAGTCCCATGGAACCATACCCCCCTATACAGCTCTATACAGTGAGGGGGGACTTGTCCACCCTTCCGGTCCCTGGACAGGCTAGGATCCAGCTCCAGACCCTAAAAATGGCGGGAAATCAGCATTTAGAAACCTGCGTATTAAATCTATTGTTCCCTACTTTTTCCACCTCAAGTCATTAGAAACAGTCGTCCACAAAGTTCCCAGACTTGTCCCAATACCTTTATTTCAGTAATTTAGTAGAAACAACAAGTTCATAATCGTCACCTTGAACGCTAGTGTTTGTATAGGGTCTTTGTATTTAAACGTGATGGATAAGTAGGTCTCTATCTCTTATATCTCACTGTTAGTCGATGGTACTTCTCTTATACTAGCCAGTGGTAGAACTAGTCTACAGTCTGGGTGTTCAGGTCCGAAACCCAGAAAACACTTTGCAAGTTTTTTGTGAAGTATTGGAATGCCTCATATATGCCTGTGTAATTCACAATGGATTTGATGTTTCTACATATAGGTAGAGTTCAAAGGCCATGGAGGCAAGCTTCCCTATCGCTAGCCCATCTGTCTCTGTATGGTCTCACAGACTGTAGTTGTTCCTAATTAAGTCACCAGATATTACCAGACTCTATGCGTATTGCTACCAAGCCCCGAAACCCTAAGACCTAGATTGATCCAAATGTGTATTGGTTTTGCCTGATACTGGCTATTGCCATTCCTTTATACCTATCTGAGGCGCTACCCATACCTATTATTAAGCCTTGTTAAATCCCTTTACAATTTGGAACTGTTGATGACGTAACCCTTTGCACTCTGGTGACCTCTCCTTTAATTTAAAATCTACTCAAACGTTACCGTTACCATATGCATGAGTTATTTAATTACTACCTCAGTGCAACCTATCCTGAGCCTTAATTGGTCAGTGGAAACCCAGATTAACCACACAAATTAGTTTACTTCTATGGCTTTCCATTGATGTATGTTTTCACCTATTCTCTAATTATCTAGATGCCAAAAAATGGCAAGAAAGTGAGTGCACTGGAGCATGACAATTGTCAGGGTCCTTCTGATGCACTCAGACTTTGGGCAACCCGGTATTACTTTGATTGACAAGTGAAGGGTCATTCACTATTGAGAGCCTATAATTGCTGGTATTGGTCTATGGCACCAACCATAGTACCATGTAGGGGTGGTCCTGTTGTATTCAATTAGGTCAGGCGTAACCCAGATAACTCGGGCCCAAAAGGTGCATTTTTATAGTCACATCTTTCAACTGCTCATATAGTCAACTTAATCCATTTTATATTCCGATGCATATACACATGAAAAGCTTATGTTGTCTACTTTTATATGATGCACAGAAACGAAAATGTTTCACATTTAAATAATATTTATGTAAATTTTTCAACATTCTTTAACATGTCCTCTGAAGTTACAAAAGTTAGGGGTTCCTGACCCAGATTGACAGAAATATGATGCGCTTGAGAACAGTTAATGCCAACGGTTGGGTTATTTTTATATGTAACCTAAGAGAGGCAGTTACCTTAACACTCAGGGTTTGATGCATCTTACATAAGGACTGACATAAAGTATAGGTTAGGGTTCATTGGGGTAAGATAGGGCTTCCAGGAATGCAGCCTAGGTCATCTCAACCCACTTTTCCACCTCTGTGATAGTTCTCGTCATCTCGACCTGAGCTAAGGTGACTATTACAAGAGTCATGAAGCCACTTGGGTCCTGTAAGTATTGTTTGACACATAAAATTAACAGAAATATTACGGAAAAAGGATACAGGTTCCTGAATTTACGGAAATGCGTTGTGCCTTCAGTAAATGTAAGTTACATGTGTTTGCACAAAAATGACACTATGACTTATCTGTTAGATGAAGGTGACAGGGCGGGCAAACAGTAGGGGATCAAAACCTATAGCAATTATTTTTGCAGTAGCTCAGCCCTTAGTGAACCAAGCACTAACTGGGAATTGAACCCAAAAAGCCACTTGGTCAGTGCTGAGTCCCCCCTATCTTTGCCTTATATGATCAGCAGGGGCTACTGGGGGCCTATTCTTACTCGGAACCCCCACATGAAAATTTTAGGAATTTTAGATCTGCATGTCTACTTCTCAGAACAGTTTACAGAAATAAAATCAGTTCAGTAGAACAGTCATAATTCAACAGACACATTGAATAGGGACATCCCTTTAGCAAACTTTCGCTGTCGTAATAACTTGATTAAATGACAGACCGCACTCGCAGCCTTAGCAGCAACTCATTGTGAAGCCCCATTCACATGATGCTTCTGTTAAAAAGACTTGCAAAAAATAATCTTATAATACATTTGCAAATTATCTCAGGTGCGACAAAATGATCTGGAGAAATGAATCTTATAGCATTCACACTGAGAAGGAAGGTTCCTTGCGATCACTTTTGTAAGCAATCTTGAATCGCACAGGTTCTCTATGAAAATATTGAAAATGTTGAATAATTTTGCAAGGGACAAGGTCGTAGAGGGCTACGATAATCCAATGTTTCCAACGTTTGCAGATCGCAGGGACCTATGACAAACCACTTTAACCAAGGTGAAATTAAATTACTCTCCAGGCAGAGATACTTTTTGTAATTGGCTATTTACTTGGAGTATCATTCTAACAAAGGAGTTATCTTAATAAACCTTATTTAACCTAAAAACCTATTGCCAATCCCAGTGATTGCCTGGATCCTTTCCCCAGTAATGTAGCCTGGGGAGCAATACACTACAATTTGTCTTTTGGGCCATCCTGGCCGCCAGAGGGCCATACGACCACCCTCTGGAGACCCCTGCAGGTCTTCTTATATTAGTTTTTTTTTCTATAACACATACAAATATTGACTGTTGGGGCACAGTCCCTGATAATTGACCTTGTGCAGACGGTGTCACCTGTTACCTTTTGGTGATCACTACGTGCTCATTATAACCACATGACTATCATAATTTTTTGTATGTATCAATTTGAAGTAATAGGGCCTTTAAAGGGGGTAATTGGCGAATGGGTCTCCCCACCTTTGTACGGTAAAATAGATACATATGAGATCATTTGATATGAGGGCGGGGAAACATGGGGTAATGAATAGTAATCATTTTTTATCACAATTTTTTTGCGAAAATATATAGTGTCCACCAAGGCAAGAAATGGCTTAACAAGAACGTTCTGTGACCATATTTTTTTGTTAGTCTGTAACCTGCCGAATTTTCACGTAACAGTTACATTTATATTTAGGTAAAGTTGTGACCTTACTAGTAAAGAATGTTACAATTACATTATCATAATGTGAAAGAATGTTACAACAACATCACAGTAACTTTACAGTGCAATATCAGAATGTCAGGTTCTTAAGACATTTTTGGGTGCCATCAAAATAACATAACCAAAACCAAAGCAGAACTAAAAAAAACCTTGCTGCAACTTTATCATAACATCATATTCTTGCGTGGCCAGTACGTGGCCTTTTACGTATAATAACCTGTAAATAATTACAAAAACATAATACCTCTATAAAAGCAAAATGAAAGGAATCAGCACAAGAGAACGTTTTCTCTTCTACCCACATTTCCAAAACACCACACATTATGTAGGCCTATTGAGAAAGTTTGAATAATAAAATACTGTTACTATATTACAAAGTTTGTGCTCTAAAAGGTCTAGCATAACTGAAACTAATTCTATGCTTTAGAAAGTACAGAGATAACTAAGATAATTATTTCCTCCCACCCAAAACTGCATTGTATGCAGAGTTCGGATCACCAAACTGTATAGTCTAGTCGGATTTCTTGAAAAGAGGCCTCTAAAACAGGCTTAATTGTGGTACTCTGACTCATTTTAGTCAAATTTCCATATTTGACCTTCCAAACAGTGACCTTGACCTTGGGTCAAGGCCAAAATTTCAAAATTAAAATAAGGCCACCACACATGTGCATGTTCGATAAAAATTTGGTACTGAAACAATGAAAACTTTTCAAGTTATTAACAATTAAGTGATTTACCCTTTTAATTCGTAAAAATTCCACGGTAACCATGGAAACAGGGTGAAAAATGCAAAATCCAGCTTGGGAACAAGCATATTCAGATTCAGCAGATCCAAATTGTCTAAAATAGCCTTGTTCCCAACTTTTACTCAAAAATGCCGCCTAAACTTATTTTTCATAGAAATCCGACTAGACTAGTACACCTATATATCTTGATATATGCCTAGGTAGATTTGAGATACGTCTACATACTGAGACGCGTTGTGGGATCTTAAACTCCTTATATTGATTCAGTGCAATGTAAAGTTAATTGTTTGTATATAATATATATGAAACATAATATTATATATATAATATATATACAAAAAATATATTATATATTTTTTAACTTTATTTAAAAATTATATTGAAAAAGAGTACCCACCATCTATTTCAGCGTAGGGGGGGTGAGTGGCCTTGACCAGCTGCAGGAAGTCGTCCACAGTGAGCTCTGGGAGTGAGATGGCCTCCTCAAACCCCAGCCTCTCTGCCCCGGCCAGCATCTCAGCGAGAACGGGGGAAGCCTCAGACAGGATGGACGGGCTGGCGTACACCCTCCCCCCACCCTGTAGTATGAAGGGCCTCTCATCCTGTACTGCTCCGGGCTGGGTGAAGTCAGGCGGCAGGTTCAGGGGTAGTATCACTTCATTTCCCCCCTTAGATGGCAAGGGTTTCTTCTTAAACATCAGGGTCTTGATTAGGTGGCTGAGTGAGAGTGAGAACCTGGAAAGGGGTTATAGGATGGTTATAGTAATAGGATGGATATGCTGTAGTTTTGAATGATGTGTAATGATTCCAGGCCCATAACTAGGGAGCGGTGGCGGGGGTGGCACGCCACCCTCCCACAGGGGAAATTCGTGAAAAAGTTTCACCTTTCCTTTGAAAAAAAAACAACAATTTTTTTAAAGAGCTCAAATTATGAAATGTTTGGACCCCCTATCTCCTAGAACTAAATGCCATGTAAAAACTGTTTTTCTGTTCTGAAACTGTTTTGAAATTATAACCAGAAGTCCCACTTAGGGATTCTTGCCACCCCCCGACCCCCCACAGCAGACCCTGGGTAAGGCCCTGTAATGGATAGTGATATATTATAATTATTTAGACGGTGTGCAAATGGTGTAAGACTCTCATGAAATGTAGGAAAACATACATAGTTTGACAATAAGACCCTGACTACAAGGTGGGTGTTGGAAAGTTACTGCCCAATGCCGTAAGGCTGAGGGCTGTCATTATTCTGACATATATATGCATCCCACCCAGTATTCTGTCAACCAAGACTAGTTTACCTTATGTTATATACCATATTTTGTAGGTTATAAGGAATATAGAAAGAAAAATACAAGTTGAGTAAAGTGGGCAGTATCACAATGTCATGACTATGTACACACCTTGACTGGTCTCAAACCGTTTACCCTTCAAACCGTTTACCCTAAAATTCTTGGTTTTTCCCTCAAATATATATTCTTTTACTACCGATTGTCGTTTACAATTTTCTAGCTGGTTTAAAAATTCATTCATGACAAGTCGATATATGAACCAAATATTCAAATATTTTCCATAGTTCTTCATGCGTTTTAGTCGAAAATTAGTCCAATTTAACCTGCAGGTGCCTTAAATACCGTAAATCTGCGATCCGTGGTAGGGCGAATTCACAAAATAAAGAGAAAAACATTTTACACAATAGAGCAGAGTGCGCAGTATCATACTGCCCACTGTGCCAATACAGCAAAAATAGTGAATGGCAGAATCCAGTTAGTATTCGTAACTTATCCTTGCATTGGTATATGATATTACTGGATACTAATAGAGGGTCGTAGCCAGCTCAATTTTTGAAAAGAAAAATATACATTAGGTGTCATTATACAATTAGATTGAGGCATATTTTGCTTATGAATACTTCGATGTTAATTTTGTGACATTTTGATTGATGGTTTATTTGGAAAATTAAACATTTTATTGATACGGGGCATTAGGGCCACCTTACATCAACCAGAAAAGATCAAAATATCTGAGATTAAAAGGCTCTGATAATAATTCTAAATATAAATCTTTCTCTCTACATTATCATAACGTGCTCACAATTTGCATATGTATAAACTTGACGCTCTTTTACATATATTTATTTAGATTCATAATATTAATTCAACTATCTTATTCTGAGAAAAGGCTCATAAATTTTCATTCTTATGCAAATTCAAGATGGCCACCCATCATTTTTTGAGAAATTTCATTACCATTCAAAACGTTCTATAGTTAACATGGCAACCGAAATTAAAGATTTAAATATATTTTCAATATCCTGTCATGATTTGCTATATTACGATGATATATAACTTGTTGAAATAACCCTCTTATGAAATATCAAAATTTAGAAACTAAATTTTATATGCTCATTCTCTTTCCTAAAATCCATTTTGATGCCGTCGGCAAAGGGCTAAACGTTCCAATCATTACTGTTTGCTATTGGTTGTCCGACCGAAGGAGCTGGGTTTGTCTCCCAAGTGAAAGCAACCCCTCCCCCAACTATAATGTTAATATAATGTCAGTGGTGTTGCACAATACCCTATTTTATTAATACTACTACCCATACACGACTACCCTCATGCAGCTGCTATCCACAGCCCTTTCGATTACTTGTAAAATTACCGTTGACACGAAGATAGGGTACTAAGACTTTCTTTGTCTGCCCAGTGATAGCTCCCCCCCACCACCACCACCACCATCCAACTATAATGTCAATGGCGTTACGCAATACCATTCTTTCTATACACTATACTACCCGCACACGACCACTCCTCAAGCCGCTGCTGTCCATAACACAAATTGTTGAATGACCATTGCCCAAGTGTATAAACACGACACTGTCTTTGTGTACGAGTCCGGCTATCATGATGAGAGTTCAATTGAAGTTTGCCCTGTGGTACCAGGGAAACTGACTAGGCCCTGTTGGAGGTAGGTGTCTCCCCCTGGTGTTGTTGAGTGCCGTTAATACCCACTGTCTATACTACATAATTCCAATGGTGTTGCACAATACCCTCTTTTCTCTATACTACTACCCACAGGACAAGCCTCATGCCGCTGCATGCTGTCCACTACCCCTTTTGTTTAGGTGTAAAACTATCGGTGACACAAAGATAGGTTTTTAGGCATGTAGGGGGTGTAGATAGGGGTCCTGATGTCACCCTGTCGATTTTATGAATTGGTCCTGTCCCCCTGTCGATTTTAAGAAATGGTCCTGTCCCCTGTCGATTTTAAGAAATGACCATGTCCTATGTCACTAAGCCAAAAAAAGGCCGTGTCGCCCAATTGATTTTAGGGGTCTACACCCATCATGTACCTGTGTCTAAAGTCCCAAAACAACGAAGAAACTCTTACAAAGCTGGGCAACAGATCGGTGCTAAAATCAGATGATTTTACCCCTCGAATGGGCCGTTTTTAGCACCGATGCAGACCAAACATGTACATTTCAATAGATTTTACTAACAGGTAATCATACGAATCTGCTGGTTTTAGCACCGATCCATTGCCCAATTGTCTAAAAGTTGCTTAGTGTGTATAGAGCTTCATTCTTAGGAACACATGTACTTCTTAAACATAAAAATCTGAAAGTAATGCTGTCAGGTAAGAGATATATGTGTGTATGATAAAGGGTTACAGAAAATTTTGTCCATATTTACACCCAAAATTAATGATACCACAAACACGGGGAGGGCTTACCAAAGAGAGCAGGAACCAGTGACCTACCTTGGGTACAGTCTGTGTTGCCCTGACACAGAAATCTCCCTCAAAACCTTCTTCAGTATTGTGGTGCCCTGCTAGCGGAATAGTGTTGAACTGAGTGACTCCTGTGGAACCAGGCTCAACGCGTTGGGACAGCGGCAGGTTTGACGTAAATTGTGGCAAAGATGTGTGACAAATCCTGGAGGTTGCCTACCCATGTCCCCGCAGCAGGCCGCTCCCTCCCTATGTCCTAATATATACGAGCTGCTCAGCCCCTAGTTCCGGCTTTCCTCCCCTCGTGACTGCCTCACGTGCGGTGACTCAGAGCCCCAATGTTGTCATGTGCAGCGGGGGTTTTCCCCGCATACCACTATGCAAGACAAGGCTGTCTTGGTGGAGAATCGTATCAGCGCTGCAGCGAAGATTGGCTCCGGAGCCAGACACGAATCGACAAATCAATACACACTAGGCAGTCTCCCTCTCCCCTGCCGCCTCTCCCTCTCCGCTGTCACCTCTTCCTCTCTGCTGTTGCTTTACTACTGTCCCATGCTGCTTCCAAATGTCCCCTGTCAACTACCACTGTCCCCTGCTGCCTCCCCCTCTCCGCTGTCACCTACCCCTGTCCTCTGGTTCCTCTCCCTCTCCACTGTCAACTACCACTGTCCCCTGCTCCCCCCACCTGTCCACTGCCGCCTCCTTCTGTCTACTGCCTCCTGCCTCTGTCCAGTGCTGCCTCCTCCATTTTGGGAGCATGTTGCCACTAAAAAGTCTGTACGTGAGGATGAATACTGGCCTCGTGCTTTTAAGGTTAGACTTCTGTGATGAGGGGCCATTTCGCTGGTCTCGCAAAAATTGTAGTATAATTGTTTTCCTACTATCTATCTTAATTTTGTTATACATCATTAAATAAATGTTGGATTAGATTATCCTATGATATAAGTGAAATAATTTAGGGTAATAGAATGGAAATGAAAATTGATCGGAAATGTGAAAATATTGTTTTATACCTATATTTTTTTAATCGAAATATCTCGGTCAAGAATGAAGGGAACCCCATAATATTTCGTATGCATATTAATAATTACCATATGGAGGAAACAATCTCTCAGATTTTTTATTTAAGATCTAGTTTAGATTTTATGAAATCTGGAAAATGAAGTTATAAAAATGTACAAAAAAATGACAAAAAGTTACTCATTTTTTGTCATAGAAACAAAACTAGAGCCTAAATTGATAATCTGAGACATCGTTCCCTTTAAATGAATGTTATTGATAATAACATCAAATTTCAAAGCTGTAAAAATAATATTGAATTAGAAATCTTTGTTCAAAAAATAAAAGTGAAAAAAATGTGATTTTAATTCATGTTTTTCCAAATCCATATTTTTCCTAAATCTGTCATATATAATGAGATAAAAATTTTTATTAGCTTTCAATTGATGTGTTACACGTTACGATGTCATGAATAGCCGCGGAGATATTGTATTTTTCGTAAATTGACTGTTGATCACCGTTGTCTAACCTTAAACCCCCTCAGATTTAAGGTCTGGGTACACCCCTGTGGCTGTCTCATCGCAGAATGTGACACTCTCCTTTTCAAAGTCTTACCGCTACAGCGAATAACCTAACATCTGCAGGAGGAGCACTTCTAGGAAGAGGGCGTTCCAGGAACTAGGGTAGGGATTATTGTAATAGGCCCTCTGCGGGCAGGAGCAGATTCAGGAATTATGGAAAGAGGAGGAGGGGCTAGGTTAATTTTTACATTTGAGCACAATAAAAGGGGGTTTGGGGAACAACCCGTGCACCCCCCACCCCCCTACCCCACTGGAAAAAAAAGAATTTGTCCTTGACAGGCACTCTTAGCCCCATGCCACTAGGTGAATTTGACGGCCGACTAATCGACCCTAGAACTAGAATCAGCTGATTATTCTCATAGAATTGGCCGATTCAGGGTACATTGTACCTATTAAAGGCTTCTGTCCAGACACTGTCCAGAGACAAGCTTCCTCAATAAAGTCCGCCTTACTCCATACGGTTATGCAAACAGTACAGTTCCTCTTCTGGTCACCAGATGTCACATATATAGCTATCCAAACCCCCAAACCCCTAAGACTTGAATTGATCCAAATGTGTATCGACTTGCTCTGCCCCCACAAATCATTGCCCTTAAATATTTTCTCCAAAGTAGTGCTGTGTACTGGTAGACTTAGCTTGTCTGCCATAGCCGAACTTGTTTGTTACGCCTACCAGAAGTGCCTACCATATTTACATTACATAGCACAGTAATTTGTATAATTTTGAATACCGTTTATAATATGCCTTCTACAATCTGATGACTGTTTCTTCACTTTATTTACACACTACTAATATATTACGTGCAAAAGGTGTTTTACTAACTATGAATACCTTTGCGTAGGGGCACTGGGATTCTTTTTAATCATAATATATACGACCCCCCCTTTCAAAGTTTCTGGATCCACCCCTGTTCAGTTATGTTTTTATAGAAAGGTACCAAAAGAAATAAAAAGAAAAATATCAAGAATTTAGACAATGATTCGAGATAGAAAACTTAATTTTGAAACTCCCTAAATTCTGGACTGTCAGCACCATCCTTACTACGTCATGATAATGGGAATTCCCCTCCAAGGTAGCTTAGGAATTACAGGTCATGGAAAGAGTTTATTTTAGTAAAAAACCGGTAATAACAATAGTCTGCGTATGTCTAAATGAAAAGGAAGTAGCCTATATATATATACAAAGAATGTATATATGTATTAACTTTATGTAACACCAGGGGGTGCCCCTAATGCTACCTCTCACAGTGCTGCCTTCTTACTACCACTTGCAGCCCTTTATGGTAGACAGGGGTTACAGAATAGTACAAGTAACTAATATATATATATATATATATATATATATATATAAATTCACTCCATAAACAGAAGAAAACAAAACACATAAGTAAGTGGACTTGGAAGCCGGCGGCGATAAGTGTCCGCCCTTTTTTTATTATTTTTTTTATTAAGGAAAACCGTGCACATGGAGGCTATGGTGTACTACTGACTGACCATAAGGTATGGTCACCTTCACCCAAGATATACACCAGGTGGCAGCAGTAGCCTATGTACCTGTCCCAATTTATATGACCAGTAATAATAGAATAATTAATGGTTACACATATATATCGGACTTCATTACTTGATGATAAGGCTCAATTTCCTTTGTCTATAGACCTTGTGCAGACGACGTCACAACGTACAAAAATAGCTGGCAGCCATATTGGTGATCAATTCATCATTAATATTATTACCGATTTTTGAACATTTAGAACAAACAATATTGTTACAATTGATTAAAACCAAATGGTTCAACAATCCTCACTCTGTAGAATTTTGAATTTTCAATAAATTCCATAGCCACATGGTCATGATCACCACGTGATGATCACCAAAAAGTGATCACGTGATCTTATCTGCACAAGGTCTATAATTTTGAGGTTGTGAGATTCCATTTTATTGAATGATAGGGATTCCCAATTAGTGTCCTTCTGATGTCACAAATTTGGGGATTTCCAATAAAAACAAAAACAATTTTAGCAAACGGCCGTGTCGCCGTGTCGAATTTAGTGATCCAGACCCATAGAGTATATCCAGTTTTCTGGAGAAGGCCTCTAGATAATCTTCACAATGGTTAAAGGGGAAAGTGATACAAATGTAACGCTCTGCTGCTCGGCCGCCGCCTCCCTTGGTACGAGAGTAGTCTCTACACTGTAGCTGTCGTTTGATATGCATCACGGGCCACACCAGCAAAAAATGCCAGACTGTATGGGTCTGGACAAAAATGTTATAGCAACACAAAGATGTGTAAGCCAGGCCATCGCCAACGGGAATTTTGTGACATCTTCGATGGTGGCGCCGTCTAGGGACGTCCGTGCAACCAGATACGACACAGCCATCATTGTTCCCGTTTTTGTTACGTTATTGCCGTTCGTTTACCTTACATATAAGTTACAAACTGTCAATGACGTCACAAAAACGGTAACAATGACGGCCGCGTCGTATCTAGTTGCGCGGACGTCCCTAGACGGCGCCACCATCGAAGATGTTCACGGCCAAATGTTATGAATTGTATCTCTTATTTTGGAGCTTTGTTGGTCTGGACCAACAAATTCCACACGGCAACACGTAATCACAGTAACCTTATGTGGCAAGTATTCTTTGAGTCGGTTATCCGGGCACTTTGGCATAGGTGGCGCTGGTGTAGCTGCCAGTGTTGGTGAATACAACCCCATAGGCTCAATGCTTAAGAATCAGACTTTGGGCTCTGGCAGGTGACAGGGAGTACCTACAACAATTCTGGAAATGTATGATATTGTAGACATGATCATGCTTAGAATCATGTAAAACTTTGTAAATTATTGCAAACGATTTGGGTATTTTTTATGGTTTTTGTGTTTCCCCGCCCTCCCTCCCCATAGGCTTAACACCTGTAGTTAGGGAGTTGTTTGCACCCACAATGGCGGCCTGATAAGAGATCTCTGCCTAGCAACAGCCTATGCCGACCCAAAGAATATAATGAGTGTCCCCGCTGCGGGCGTCAATAAGTCTAGGGTGTGTGGGTAGGTTGAACAATGTGACACTTACCGAAAATGGGCGTTATTTACATGTTTAAAACAGGAAATTCAGTGTGACAGGGGGGTAGGACGGTTGGACGGTCTTTGGAATATCTCCAAAAACGTATATGTCCATCCCACAACAATACTTGCATGGGCTTATTTTCCACTGGGGAGGTAGATCTTGATGAAGTCTGCAGCTGCCATGTAGGGGCCCTTGATGGGGGGTCCTTAATGTGGCATGTCGAATATACAAAAACATCATGTCACCTGTCACTTATCTCCCCATGTCACATGTCGTCTCTAGTATGCTGTCATGTCACAAGCCAAACTTACGAAACAAACCATGTCATGTTATTTACTGTTTTACACCCATGTCACTGAGCCTCATGTCGCATGTCCATTTTAGAAAATGGCCATGTCGCCGTGTCGAATTTAGGGGTCTAGGGCCCCCATGTAGGATACTCGGGGCCTATACTGGGGCGCGGGGTTCTCATTGATTGGTGCACGGGGAGCAGCACTACCCAACCAACCAGAGAAATAACAGAAACGTTGGGAACTCCTCACTAGTCAACGTGTTTACAGAGGATAATCCGGGAATGTTTGTGGAAGGAGCTCGGGTCGAGGGTCCCCCAACCCACCCCCCGCCGGGTGTGTTTAGACTGGAGTTGAAAGCGTTGACTAGAATGGTCAAAATTGGTACCCCGGTGCAGTGGTGACTAACTCCCTCAAAATGAGGATCCCGATGGTAAGACCGTGCGCACATATGGTACGCCGGCGGGCTATACTCCAACATAGGCGGCATGTCCCCCTCCCCCCCCCCCCTGCGGCCACACCGGGTTTGAAACCCAGTCTACCCTGTTTCACATAGGCGCGCCTGGAAGACCGGGTTTGAAACGCGGTCTAACCATTGTATTTTTTCCCCCCAGATTTGAAACCCAGTCTACCCTGTGTAAATTAGGCGCTCCGGTCTAACCACATTTTTTTTTTTCATATGCTGCCAAACCGGGTTTGAAACCCAGTCTACCCACGGGGCTTCCCCTGAGATACTCGGCCAGCGGCGGTCAGCGCGACGGCACACGCTCAGTCGTGTGAGTCGATAAGGGCTACCTGAGTGAATGTTGACAAGTACAGGCTTTATAAACATCTGTTATAGACTTCCCTAATACACTGTATTGATCGACAACATGGCGAGGTACATCCCTAATAGCTTAAACCATTCCAGGTTACTCCACGCCTTGAGGCCAGAATCCGTCGCTGACCATGTGAGGCGTGTCATGCGGGGATTCCGGCGTACCATGCGCCACACCGGGGGCAGTATTTACAGGCAGGTGGAGTTCCACGAGAATCCTTACTACCTGTGTATAGAATACAGAGATACAGAGTACGAGTTCACAAACTGGCCAGACTGGTTCTTTTTTCAAATGAGCATGCAACAGGACTTTCGTGACCTATTGGATCCTGGCATGGACCTCAGACTTCCACGGTACCGGTACCACCTGCGGTATGAAGCTGGCGACTTCGATGGCGACTTCCAGATCTCGAGTCCAATGTATGATGACGTGATAATCATAGACATGGACGCGTACATTCTATTCGTGTCAAACATGGTGGACTATGACAGGGCAGCCCAAAAAGAAAAGGAACAAGAGTGGACCAGGAATGAGTAGTGTGCAAGCCTAAACATTTGTTATTTAAAAGGCCCTTTTCAGGGCCAACAAACTCGTCAAAAGTTGCTTTTCTCATGCCATACACCCCCACCAACCCTCATTAAACCTCATTAGAAGTGAGGTTTAATTCTAGCATATTGGCGCTAATTTGATAAGTCAGACACATAGAAAAAGATCTTCTATAAGTCCCCACTGGCGGCGCCACTGGTCAACCGACCACTGGCGGAGCCACTGTCGATATCCAATGTTATAGTTTATTTGCTTTTTCTTAAAACAGTCACCCAAAAAATTCCCCACTTTTTTTTCCATACATAGTAGAACCCAGTCTACTATGTGTAAATTAGGCGCTCCGGTCTAACCACATTTATTCTTTTCATATGTGGCCAAACCGGGTTTGAACCCCAGTCTACCCGGTTTAAATTAGGCGCGGTTAGACTGGGTTTCAAATCCAGTCTAACAATCGACAACCCGTCTACCCGGTTTAAATTAGGCGCGGTTAGACTGGGTTTCAAATCCAGTCTAACAAATTTGGGACCTTATAACGTATTTGGAAAAATTTGATAAGTCAGACACATAGAAAAAGATCTTCTATAAGTCCCCACTGGCGGCGCCACTGGTCAACCGACCACTGGCGGAGCCACTATCGATATCCAATGTTATAGTGTATTTGCTCTTTCTTAAAACAGCGATGAAAGTTTCAAACCCAAAAAATTCCCCACTTTTTTTCCCCAGATTTGAAACATAGTAGAACCGTGTCTACTATGTGTAAATTAGGCGCTCCGGTCTAACCACATTCATTCTTTTCATATGTGGCCAAACCGGGTTTGAAACCCAGTCTACCCGGTTTAAATTAGGCGCGGTTAGACTGGGTTTCAAATCCAGTCTAACAAATTTGGGACCTTATAACGTATTTGGAAAAAGACAACTTTGTTTCAATGGTTGGCCCTTAAAAGGGCCGTTTGGTGATATGTAGCTGTAGAATCGGCTTAGTTGACACGGGTTTGATCCTGCATTGTCTGCGCTTCTTGGTCCCGCTTGATCAAGGTGCTCACGAAGGCTACGTATTCATACTCTTCCAAAGTTAGTACATCTTTGTACAACGGGCTTATTATTTCAAATACGCCCAAATCATAACTCAGTTCATACTGGTACTGGGGAAGACGCAGTGACATGTCAGGGTCCAGCAAGTACCGGAAGTGCTGGAAAATGGATGTCAGGAAATCAGACCAAGTACCCCAAGCAGGCAGTTCAAATAGCTGGTTGTTGTACTCTGCCAAGATGTATAATGGATCCTGGGTCATTTCAATCACCCTGTAGATCCGTCCCGTAATTCCTGCCATACGTCTCACGGCAAGCATGACATGCATACTTAATGCGTGGGGCTGGCAGTCACGGAGAATCCTTGAATAGTTAAATCGAGGAGGAACCCTCCGCAACCTGGAGGGTCTCCTAGGACCCATGTTCGGAATCATGTTATACCCATTAAACATTCTAGCCATGTTGTTGTTGATTTTTAGGTCGGTAATGTTTCAAGCCCAGTCTATGAGTCACAATGGATGCGCTAACGGTGCAGCGCTGCTATTTATGTGGCCAACATCACCATGCATGGACCGTACTTGAGAGACTCGTGTCATGCAGGTTGACATGGCGCGACGTCCCCTGGCGCGACCCAGTCTAGGTAGCAGGTCGAGATTGCACCCAACCCCCCCCCCCCGACCCCAATATATTACTAATAAAGATTATGGTAGACTGTGTTTGAAACCCAGGCCTTTTTTTTTTTTTTTTAGACCTGGTCTGAAACCAGGTCTAATCAAAGTGGCTTTGACGACGCGTGCAGACGCGCTGTCAAACTTGCATTGTTTGAGTGAAAGTAACTTTTTTGTAAAATTGTTGGCCCTGAAAAGGGCCGTTGTACAAGTCGGGGAATGTGGGTATTAGTTCCCACGTGTCCAACGTTGTTCTTGCATCCTCTTCTCCTCTTGATCTCTCTGTATCAGGTCCGCCAAGAAGGGGTGATAGTCCCACGCCTCTAAATATAAGAGTTCATCATGCAGAGGGCTTCTGATAGTGAAAACATCTAGGTCAAATGTCATTCTATACTGGTACTGTGGTAGGCGCAGGGACATGTCTGGATCAAGAAGATTTCTGAAGTCTTCAAACATGGCAACTTGGAACTCGGTCCATGTACCCCAGTCTGGTAGGTCGTACAGGTGGTCACGGTACTGGACAACCATGTGGAATGGATCTACACTAGACTCTATGACAATGTAGAGTCTACTAGGTCCCACAGTTCTAAGCACTCGTCTGATATGACGATCCAATGAGATTGGCATGGTGGCACGCAGAACCCTGGCATTGATTAGAGATGAAGGAATGTTTCGATTTGCCATTGTTGCTGTCCACAAATCAAATTGCCTCCAAACTATAAAATCAAATTTGCCTGTGCTAGCGACTTGTTTTCAAACCCAGTCTGACCAGCGGCAGGCACCGCTCAGACTTGTTTTCAAACCCAGTCTGACCAGCGGTAGGCACCGCTCAGTCAATGTCGGGGTTGAAACCCAGTGTACCCACGGGGCTTCCACTAAGATACTCGACGACCGGTCAGCGGCCGGTCAGCGCGACGGCGCGCGCTCATTCAATGTCAGGGTTGAAACCCAGCCTACCCACGGGGCTTCCCCTGAGATACTCGACGACCGGTCAGCGGCCGGTCAGCGCGACGGCGCGCGCTCAGTCAATGTCGGGGTTGAAACCCAGCCTACGCACGGGGCTTCCCCTGAGATACTCGACGACCGGTCAGCGGCCGGTCTGCGCGACGACGCGCGCTCAGTCAATGTCGGGGTTGAAACCCAGTCTACCCACAGCGGCCGGTCACCGCGACGACGCGCGCTCAGTCAATGTCGGGGTTGAAACCGAGTCTACCGACAGGGCTTCCCTTGAGCTACTGTTGTCCGGCACAGTGAGTTGATAAGGGCACATCGATTCCCCTTAAATAGTGGTCAACCCTTCCTACTGGTCATCATTCCAGCATGGATCTTTCACAAGCCATCTTTGATGCCATCGACCTAGTCAACCAAGGTGAAGGTAACCATATACCTGAACCTGAGTTACTACTGTTGGAACCAGAAGCCAAACAAGAACTACTGGCTGCACCACAACCATATCCTGCTGCCCTGGACCTGATCCTGGAGGAGTTGCCCCTCATACCTGGACTCCAGCCCCCAGGGACTCCTGAGGCAGCCCCTGCACCTCCACCGCCTCCATCACCTGAACTTGTATGGCCTGCCGCCCGTCCTAGTCGCCCCGTACGCCGTCGACTGATGGAAGGGCCGAACCAGAACAATCAAGAGGAGTTAGGGGTTGATGAGAGGCATGTATTTGTTGAGGGGAAAAGTGGTAAATTGCTTTTGAAGTCCGGCGGGTACAAGTTCTACAGGAACGGTACTCAAGGGACTGGAGAGAACCGGAAACAGAAATTCATTTGCAGTCACTACAAGGTCACCAAATGTACTGCCAAGGTATTAAATTTTTATCAAGATAACATGACAGCATTTCATACAGGGGTCTTGAACCATGTAAATCTTTTGCAAGTTATACTCTTATGTCTTATGTCGCATATTGGAATAACATTATTATAATAAGACTTATTCATTCGCCACTGGGGGCACCACTGGCGACTGCATTAATTCAATCGAATTCGTATTTTTAAACAATTAGACTGGGTCTGAAACCAGGTCTGATCCATGTGTCTACCTTTACATCTGGTTTGAAACCCAGTCTAACTAAAATGTGTATATTCTTCACCTGTATTACCTAACAACGTTCACAAATAACTTACACGGGTTTTCTTCCCATTTCAGGCATGTCGGGGAAGACATGGACAACGTTAACATCCAGGGCCGGCACAACCATCCCCCAGAGATCAACAAGAGGAAGGCAGAGGAGATTGAGGCGCAGATCAGGAAGCGTGCACGGGACGATCTTCAGACCCCAGTAAGGGCCATTTACCAAGAACTTACACGTCCGATTGTCCACATGGAGGACAGTCACGCCATCGTGGATGCCCTTCCCACCGACTACAGTATGGCTGCTAGTCTCCAACGCATCCGGAAGACACAGCAGCCTCCTCTCCCAAGATCCCTGGCAGGCATCGATCTCACCGACTGTCAGGACCTACACAACGTCCTAATCGATGACGGAGCGGAGGATCGGATCCTTGTGGTCGGGGACAAGGACAGTTTTGCCCTGATGTGTGACTCGCGTCGGGTGCACATGGATGGTACCTTTCGAAGTTGCCCTACCCTGTTCTCACAACTCTTCATCATCCACGCTTTGTTCAAGTCCACCGTCATCCCAATCCTGTACTGCCTCTTGCCCGGTAAGAACAGCACTAGGTACACTCGTCTCTTCCGGCTGTTGCAGGACAAGGCAGTGGAGCTCGGTATGCGCTTCAACCCCCCTCGAGTTTTGGTGGACTTTGAACGTGCGATTCACCGTAGCTTGTTGGAGGTGTTCCCAGACGTGCGGATTCAGGGCTGCTACTTCCATTACTGCCAGGCCGTGAGAAAAAGGTTCTCTCGACTGGGCCTCTCCCGGTTTGCGCACCACCGTGGTACGGTGCAAAGCGTGAAACATCGCGTCTACGCACTGCCCTTTGTCCCCCTACACAAAGTAGTCGATGTCTACCGGACCTTCAGCAGCGAAAATGGATGGGATGTGCTACCCATGTTTGTGGTGCGTGACATGCGCAAGTTCCTCAGGTACTTCGAACGCAACTGGCTGAACAACCACCCAGAGCGGTGGAATGTGTTCGAAGCAGATGTGCGCACCAACAACCATGTCGAGTCGTACAACAAGAGAATAAACACTCAGCTGACCGCACATCTCAACATCTTCCGGCTATTGGCCTACCTCACGGACGAGATCGACAACGCACGAATCGCCATTATCCAAGGCAGCCAACATAAGAGGTGGCGTCCACAGCGTCTGCAAGAACGGATCAAGAATGCCAAAATAGAAGAAGCAAAGGCTGACTACTTGGGTGGTGAGGCTCTAATGATTTTCCTGAATAGAGTCGTCAACATCTACCACCCACCAAAGGCATTGGATCACCGAGCAGTTGACCCAGCAGAGTTGGTTGAAGGACATGAACCACCACAGGATGCGCCACCTGTCTCCGATGACGAGCTTGACGCGGACATGGATGACCCAGACGACCCAGCTGATGAAGACTTCGCCAACTTCGATGACTGAAGTGCCCCTCTCCGTTTCTCCATACACCACAAAAATGGCCCTTTTCAGGGCCCCATACTCTCACAAAAGTGATCACTCAAATACCCCCTCTCTTATAATAAGGCCCTATATCCGGGTTAACCCCCAAAAAAATTTCTGTTAAATTCCCCACTTGCGGCGCTCCGCTGTCATACTTTCAAATTGTTAAGTCAGACTGTGTTTCAAACAGAGAGAAAAAGAACTTCTAAAAGTCCCCACTGGCGGCGCCACTGGTCAACCGACCACTGGCAGAGCCACTAACATTATAGTTTATTTGGTTCTGAAACATCTATAACACTTCAAAGCCAAAAAATATTTTCTATTAAAGGTCCCACTAGCGGCGCGAATTTGATAAGTCAGACTGTGTTTCAAACAGAGAGAAAAAGAACTTCTAAAAGTCCCCACTGGCGGCGCCACTGGTCAACCGACCACTGGCGGAGCCACTAACATTATAGTTTATTTGGTGTTGAAACATCCATTCAAACAACAGTTCAAACCCAAAAAAGTTTTTTCGATTAAAGTCCACACTGGCGGTGCCACTGGTCAAACGACCACTGGCGGAGCCACTATCGATATCAAATATTAGATTTTAATTGGTTTTCGAGCATCTATAAACGTTTCAAAACCGACTAATATTTTCCATGCCCCACTACCGGCGCGTATTTGATAAGTCAGACTGAGTTTCAAACCCAAAAAATATTTTCTGTTAAAATCTAATGGCGCGAATTTGAGAGGTCAGACTGGGTTTCAAACCAAGAGTATTATTTAATAATGATAAAAATGTCATTAGTAGGCAAGTCCCGTCAGCTGTTGTTTCGGGCCATTCGCGCCTGCCTCAGAATCAACCTACTTGTGACTACACTTGCGCCCCTGCCCCTGTAGTCACAGGTAAGTTGTTTTCCAGGCAGACTGGTGTTGAAACCCGGCGACCTGGTGGGCTGATAAGGCCTGTGGGTAGACTGGGTTCCAATGCCGGTCCACGGTAGGCGTTAGACTGGGCTTGCAACAAGGCGGCGCGTAGTTGGTTTAGCGGCGCGGCCGGCCGGCCGGCCGTCCCCACCTGGCCGGGAGCGCCTGTGAGTCGGTGGTATGATAAGAGCCGGCCTCACCTGGCCGACGCGGTAGACTGGGTTTCAAAGCCGGTCTAGGCTGGGGTTGCAACAAGGCGGCGCGTAGTTGGTTTAGCGGCGCGGCCGGCCGGCCGGCCGTCCCCACCTGGCCGGGAGCGCCTGTGAGTCGGTGGTATGATAAGAGCCGGCCTCACCTGGCCGACGCGGTAGACTGGGTTTCAAAGCCGGTCTAGGCTGGGGCTGCAGCAAGGCGACGCGTAGTGGGCAGGCCGGGCGGCCAGGTGGGAGGGGGGGAGCACCTGTGAGTCGGTGGTATGATAAGAGCCGGCCGGCCTCACCTGGCTAGGCCACAGGTATATAAGCCTGATAGGGCAGGTAGGGGTCAATCAGATCCAAGATGCCACTCAAGAATGTTCCATGGAAGCCCACTGAGAAGGATGTTGCTGTTATTTTGGGTCACCCAGAAAAACACCTGCTGACAGCAAATTCTGCTGTAGTGAACTTCATACGGCCTGAATATCTATCGGTAGACATTTGCTGGAAAATGCTGTTGGCTGCATGTGACGCTGAATGTAACAGGGAGGTCGTTCCTGCCATAACCCAGAAGGCACTGGGTGTGTTTGAGCCTACTAACCTCACATGTATGGCCATCCAGGGACGTTGTGCCCAAGGTCCACCAGCTATACCCGGAAGATTCTGGCACATGTTTGGCACTGTAGGAGAGCTCAGTACCCTGACGATCAGGGACCGTGCACTAACACAGCTGAGATGGGCCAGAGACCATTTCCGTGAACTTGGGCAGCCCGGACCCCTGAACCTCCCAGTCAATGCCCCAGTTTACCCTGATGAGCTGTAGTATGGACGACATCGACCCATGACCAAAACGGCCCTTTTCAGGGCCAACAAACAACTCTCATAAGAGTTGGTCATTACTCTCTTTTCAAGTGATTTTTCTTAACAATTCCTAAATATATAATTATATCGTTAGACTGGGTTTGAAACCCAGTCTGACCACACTTCTAGTTTGCCGCGTTTGAAAAACATATTTCGTATCTATTAATGCTATTAAAAAACCCCACCGGAGCCAATCTCATAAGTTGGTTACAAACAAAGAGAAAAAATTTATGAAAATCGCCACTAAGGTGTGTGTATATGATTTTTACAATCAATTACTAACTATTACATTAAGATTAACAGGTTAGACTGGGTTTGAAAGCCGACCCATCCAGATTAATGGTAGACTGAGTTTGAAACAAATTGAATGAGTATATTGTAGTAGCTGTGAGGGAAAGTAATATTACCATTTATTTTCCATGATCCTCTAATTACTGTAAGTTATCGTTTAAATTATCCCTGTAGAACTGAGGTGGTAAACTCCAACCCTAAATAGATTATTTAGAAGTTTAGGATGTACGGTTCACGTTTCCTCTAAAAAATCAATTACTAACTGTTAAAAAAAGAATTAGACAGGTTAGACTGGGTTTGAAAGCCGACCCGACCATATTAATGGTAGACTGGGTTTGATATAAAGTCGCCGAAAAAAAATATGAGTATATCGTAGAAATTGACAAATAACAACAAGTGTACTGCTATTAAACAAACTTATTATTAAAATAAAATATTTACAGGGTTCCGCCATAAATATGATTCACCAATATTTACAAATTATATATTTAAAATTACTAAGAAATATACAGATTACAATATTTACAGGGTTCCGCCATAAATATGATTCACAAATATTTACAAATTATATATTTACAATTACTAAGAAATATACAGATTACAATATTTACAATTTAAGAAAACAAAACTTATTTACAAAATGCACTAGACAAGCCGCACCATCGAAAGGGTAGGAAGGCTGGGCATTGGGGCGGCACCGCCCCCCTCCTGGTCCTCATCGTGGGGGTCATTCCTTGAGGGAGCCGCGTCGGGGGGTTGCAGGTTCACCTCCTCATTGCCTTCTTCGACCTCCTCCACCGGGACAGCCCCTGCAACCATTAGAAATACAAACATTAGTATTGTCAGACTGGGGTTGAAACCAGATTAGAAATACAAACGTCAGACTGGTGTTGAAACCCGGCTAACTGTTGGGCCGATAGTAATGGAAAGTACCAGCAGTTGCATTCCATTTTGTCCGTTTGGGGAATGTAAATTAAGAAATTTTTATTTATCCTCTACAGTGTAACTGGCTTTAATCAATAAGACTAAGCGTTTTATTAAGAAGAAGTCTAACATAAACTTACTCGAGTTCTTGGCCCTCTTGGCCCTCTTCCTTGTCCCCTGGCCGGCCCGCCGCTGCTTCTTCTGGGGGGGGGAGGGGGGGAATGGGTGGCTCCTCATACCCTGCTATTGCTGAAAGGTAAAAAGCTTTGGTTTAGGACCTACAATCATTTTATCTACACATTAATTCACATGATTCCACTCTTTTAGTGTAGCAGGGCAGCATGAATCAATCATACAGACTTCCTTTAGTTAATAATTTAGCAACTGGGTGGCACCAGGGGGCGGCACCAGCGGTTTGGATTTACTTTCTGAAATCAGAAAGTCAACTAATCACTTACGTCGGTCGCGGAAGAGGCGAGCAGGTATACCCTCAGCTCTCCTTCTCGCCGCCGCCGACTGCCGGTCGTGGAAGTTTTTCAGCGTTTTCACCGGCAAGTCCTCCGGGTCGGGAGTGCCACCACGTACCTTGGGCACGTACTTCTCCTGTAAATGGAGAACACAAAAACTATAATTATAACTATAGTTTATAGAAGTTAATAGGGAAAAATATATCGCCCGAATCAACTCAATCGGTGTTTGAAACCCAGTCTGACCACACATACAATTCTCCGCGTTTGAAACGCAGTCTACCTACAAACAGTTTAAAAAGAAATTACCAAATGTAAACAATCAACCTACTCACCCGGGCTTTCTGCACTCTCCGCTCCCTCTCCGGCTCCGTCCTCTCCGCCGTTGCGGGTGACAGCGCCCGGTTGGGGCCCCGCCGGCCCGGCTGGACGGGCGGCACCCCGAACACCTGTAAGTGTTAGGGAAGGTTATTAACTCTCCTTGAAAACGGGTCTGGTCGTAACATTAATAATGACACCCCCATCTACAAACACCCACACACACCTGAGACACTCCCTCCACGCCTGAACCGATACACTGTTAGGCCTTACACCGGGGTCAGGTGTTATAACATGGCATTTTTTTGTAAGACCCCGTTTGAAACACAATCTACCGAAAACCCCCTATCTAATCCTGCTTTGAAACCCAGTCTGACACAAAAAAGTGTACTTACTATCGGTATGTTCTTCCGGCCGGCCTCGGTCACGTCCCGGGCATACTCGGGCGTTGGGGGACGGCCCCGGGCCCCATCCTTCTCCTCCTCCGCCGGTGGGACCTGTTCCTCCTCCGCCTCCTGCTCGTAATGCTTGGCGGCCCTCTTGGCGGCCCTTTTGGCGGCCCTCTTGGCGGCCTTTCTTGCTGCCTTCCGGGCCCTTTTTTCCTCCTTCTGTGGCTCCCCTGCCGACAGGTCCGACGCCGACGCCGGGTCCGGGCGCCCGTCCCCCTCCGCCCCTTCGCCCGCCGCCCCTTCCCCAGTAGTCTTCCTTCTTCTTCTCCGGTGCTTTGCCCGTTTTTCCTGGCGGCTCTCGAAAAGGTCGTGCACAAACTGGCGAGTGGAGCCCTCGGGGCCCGACGAAGGGGATGACAGGTCTGCTAGACGGAAAGGGGCCGACATTTTTCTCGAGGCGGTAAGTTGTGAGGTGTGTAGGTCGACGGTCAGACTGGGTTTGAAACGCGGCCGGCTGCGGGCCCTTATATATGGCCCCGGGGGGTGGGGTGACGCCACGCCTTATGACTTGCCCTTATTAGGAAAAAAAGCCGACGCCGGTACCGTGGGAAAGCCCCTGATGGCGAGTCTTACGTCAGCACAGTCATTTGGCTTGTTTATGAAAAAATTTGTTTCTATTAACGATAATAGTTGAGTCCTGGTTTGAAACCCAGTCTGATCAAAATTCAACTTCGCCGCGTTTGAAACCCAGTCTACCACCCGACACAATCTTTAACCACATTTCATTTTCGCCATAAATGTCATTTCGATGCAAACTAAAGTCGGGTTTTGAAAGCCAGTCTGTACTAGTAAGCCGCATTTGAAACACAGTCTGACCACAATTCCAGTTTTAAGATGCATTTTATGTTCGTCGCCTCGGAAACAATTTTAGGCCGAATGAAGGGGGAGGAGTGAGGGACCGGGCAAGGGGGGGGGGGGGGGGAGAACGTGCGGGAACAATCGCTCCCGGGCAGGGAGACCGATAGGTTCGGCCGCCACGCCGGCGGGTTAGACTGGGTTTGAAGGCCGGTCTGCGCCACAAGCCGCTCTAGGCCTAAGCCTAACGGGGGCGTATTTTGACGATTCTAGCAACCGCGGTTTTGTTTGTACAGCGGTTTAGTGGACCGAGGGCGACCGACCCGGCGGCCTAATCCCCCACCCCCCGCCCACCTACTTAACCCCTATGTTGTGATACGTTGACTAGCGAGCGGCAGTCGAAACATTCTGCAACTATACTTTTTCAGTCAGTCTGTTACTTACTAAGTTGGCATGTGATAGGCCTAATAACATTATTTATGGTTTAGTAAAACCCTCACCAAATCAGAATATTATCCAAACATTATATTTTGGGTAGATTAGGATAAAACCAAAATAGAACGTTATAAGAACATTCTGTTTAGGTTGAAGAACATAACCAGAACATTATAATAACGTTGCAGTGCAACATCACAGCAATACATTGCAGCAGCGTTATTGGAAGCCATCAAAATAATGTAACAAGAACCAATACAGAATCAAACAGAATGTTGTTGCAACATTATAATAACATCACATGCTCGGCTGGGTATGCCCTGTCTCCGTACATAGATCAGAACTGCATTTGGTGCAAAACATGGGGTTGGCGTCAGTACTGGTTCTACAGGGGCCGTCCATAATTGACGTCAGGTAGCAGGGGGGAGGGGGAGGGGGGGGGGTCTTTCTACCGTCTCTGTAAATTGATTCCATTATAGAACTTAAAGGAAACCTGGCACATAAGTACATGCTTAGTTATTATTTAATGAAAACAGTGCAGCTAGTCAATAACATCTGCCACTTTCAATATGAGAAAAATCTAAAAGAAAAATTCTAATTTTTGACACAATTAGAAGACATTAAAAAACTTGCATTTTATTCAATTTTTCAAGGGAAATCCCCATATTTGTGATGTCACACGGTGAGTTATTGGGGAACCCCATGGATCCATGAAAGGGAATCCCCCATTCTCAAAAATATATAGAAAGGAAATTGAGGTTAAGCATAAAAGATTTTTATTTAGGCCCATACAGGCCATCATTAATTGTAGTTTTTACTACCAAAAATATATTCAATAACCTGATATTTCCAATTTATTTTGAAAGGGATTTCCCTTTTATTGTGACGTAGCAAGGACAGAAATGAAAGCACAGAAATAAGGGAATTCCCAAATTTTCTTTTCTTTTCTTCATAATTCCCTAATACTTCATTATTTTCCATTTTTTTCTTTTGAAATATTTTTAGAATACCAAGGCGAAGTTTATTTAATAAAAACTAGGCCAATGGAAATGTATGTGCAAGGAAACCTTTAAGATCGTGTTGTCTTGATATGCTTTTTTACATTATTGCAAATTATAAAGTCGAAAAGGGCAACATCTGGGTGAATTGTGTGTGTGGGTGTAAGTGTGCACCCCTAGATTGTGCAAAACAATTTTCCCTCCAACTATTAGCTTGTTTATTGTAGCCCATATGTAACCTAGCCATATGTTGGAAAATATGTAGACAAGTAACTAGGTTTAAGTATAGACATTTTAACAACCAGGGCATAATGTGTGCTTTAATTTGATGAATAACTAGCATCAACTGTTTTTTTTCTTTTCCTTATTTATACAAGTTTAATATTTTTCCAGTTGGTTTGAAAATATATTCATTCCAGAAAATATGCATGTAAAATGTACAATGGTTTTTCAATGTAATCTTTACGTGAGGGTTGTTGTTTGATAAAATACAGGATTGGCTCTTGAGATTGTGGGTTTAAATTATGGGAGCTTTAAGAGGTAATATAAAACCAAACATAAGTAGATAGGTTTCAGCCACCATTCAAAAGCTGTGACCACCACAAATGCTTGACTATTAGAATAAATGTAACTTGGAATATATTTCTAAGATAATAATTTTGATGCCTATACTGGCTGAGGACTGGATCAACTTTCTTGGCAGGACCTTCCCGTCTCTCAGCCAGTGGTGGGAGGGATGCCTGTGTGGCCACCCAACTGTGACTGAGGGAGGGGAAGGTTTGACGTCAGAATCGCTGGGATTTTCTACAGTAAACTCTTTGATGTAAATCCCTTAATAAAATCCTCCTATTAACTTTACATATATTCAATATTTATATATTTCCATAGGTTTTCCAGAGTTTACTTCTACAAGATCAGCCAAAATTCACCCAAGGTGCCTGAAATACAGTTTATCAACTACAAAGTATGGAGGAGTGTGTATTATGACACAATTACAACACCAAGTGAAATGGTTAGAAAATCACCCCCATTGTTTTATCTTTGCTTCTACCATGTTTATTCATATTTACATTATATGAATAGTTTTTTTAAATGAAAATGAAATAAGTTAATTGGTATTTAAGGTTAACACATGTTCTGTTCAAGCTCTAAAAGGCAAACAAAATGTGTGTAATGAGGGAAATCAGATAACATGAACAGGCAGGGATGGGTTCCAATACTCTTACTATGGTACAGGTTCTACCAGAGTTAGCTTTATTGTCATAAATGAGGATCAAACAGTATTTGGTATTGTAGTTGTTACCTGGTTTACTGTCTCCAAGCAGAGGTACTGAGCTAGTTACAGTGCACAAACAGTATGCACTTTGCATACTGGAGACGTGTACCTGTGTGCACTGCAGCAGAATATCTCTCTTGTAGCTGTTATGCCTCACTCAGTGCCAATTCAACATTTCTAATGAGGATAACTGTATCGATATTGCTTTTTGTTCTAATAATTATGACTCAGTTTTTAACCATGATACAATTTATGACTATTCTGACCAGACTATATGACTAGATGCCATTTCTGACAATAATACCATTATGGGGCTTGTCTTGTACCTGCGTACTGGCTAGTTACATAACAGGAGGGGAACACCCAGTCACCTCTCATAAAAGGCGAAAATATCAAAATATCAATTAGAATGTTTTATCCCAACAGATAGCTTACAAGCCTGGGCCTAGATCTCGGTCCATACAGGAAAGCAAGTGCCATTCCCTCCTTCCTATCCTAGCCCTAACCTGATCACTGTTCAGGTGGCTGCACACTCTAACTGCTGTGTTTGGATTACTCTAATGCATCCTAAGGTCAAAATCTAGGTACTCAGGGTTTACTCAGCATAGACAAAATATGTGACGATCCGTGGGAAATGCTGAATAAAACTTGCAAAGTCTTAACAATAATATTCTTTACGTTGGTGACAAAAAAAGTCATATTTCTATCACAGAGGTCAACCCTGTGACCACCTGTACTACTGCAGATTAGAATAATGTACAGAAAAACTTTCTAGAAACAGACATTTTCCCAACCTGTCAACACCTTTTATCATCATAAATAGGTGTAATTGTGACCTTCAGTAACAGTTTATTATTAAATAATAAAACCATGGAGAAAAAGGAAATGTCTAGCACACTGACATACTTTGTGGAAACTTTCACTTAAATACAGAGTTAACTTAATTCAGGTAGTGATAAACATTTAAATACTCTTATCATCAACTCTAAATAATCTTAGACAAGTCATGAAAACAAATGTTTTACAAATAACTGTGTTATAACTAAATTAGACTTTACCAAACTCTTCATGAGAAAAAGGTCAATAGTCTAATATAGATATTTAATAAAATCATAAGTGATATAATGATATCCTAATGATTAACACTATTTCTTTCCAGTATCATTAGCTGCAAGGTAAGAAAATAGGTATTGGAAATCCAGTCCCACCAAGTTTTGATTCTATATTTCAAATCACCTCATAGTAATGGAGTGTTGTTCTGCACTGAATGGAGAAGTACTAATGTTTAAAGACCGGCACCTATCAGGTTATGAGCTATTAGGGATATTAGGGATCAGCTAATGGCGTAATAACACATTATAATCTCATATAAGTTGTCAACTTACCGCCTATAAATGTATATCTTTGATTATCAACCGTATTCTATGAAGTTGTTAAGGTTCCCTTTTGGAACGAGTACTAGTAACGTGGTACAAGAGTATAGGAAAACTGCATGAGGATGTGGGATGGTGAAGAATACGAGCTGGTAATAAACAATTTTGGTGCACTCACCCTTCGGGCTCGTGCACCAAAATTGTTTATTACAAGTGAGTATTCTGCACCATCCCATCATCCGAATGCAGTTTTGCTTTTATTATATGTCGAATTTTGTTTTTAAATGCAAAAATAAGTGAGCTAACACCTCCGAAACGTCCCGGTAACGTCGGGCAGGAACAAAAAACCGGCAAATGTTATCCCAACATGTTGTCCCTGGCCCAACGTCACATACTACGCCCCCTCCCATTGGTTAATTAAAACGTTCCGGGGACGTCATAATGCGTCATAATGCGTCTTTGATACAAACATGGAGGAGAGGAATTATCAAATAGTTGGGAGCCAGTGGGAAATTGGCAGAAATGTTCTTCAAAACGTCGAAAACGTTCCGGAAAACGTTCCAGTCGAGGAAGAACAAGTTCCTCCAGACATTACTGCTAACATCAAAGACCTACAGAATTATATAATGAGCAAAAAAAAACGTCGAAACGGTCCGGAAAACGCGCCGGGAAGCGGCTGCCTTCCAGAAGTGGTTGGATGAACAAGGTGAGGTTGTCAAGATGCAACATATTCAAGCAAGCCACTTGAAAATCCTGCTTGGATCATACCTGCTCACTAAGAAGAAATTAAATGGGGATGACTATGAGCCCTCTTCCCTTGCTGGAACGTTCTCCTCTATAAAAAGATTCCTGGAACAGGAGAACTACCCCACCCCTCTCATTGGTACTGACAATTTCAAAACCGCCAGGGACGTCCTCGCCTCCAAAAAAATATTTCATAAATAATTCGTAAGTTAATGCGTAAATCCTAACATTTCCGAGCATTTTTTCCTCCCTCCAAATTCACCAGAAAACTGTATATGCCTACATGGGAACTTATCAAGAGCCACGCCCCCTGACGTTTTTTCTACAGAATTTGTTACTGAAACATCCACACCCCCTAGGGTCTGACAGTAGTATTTCAATATGGGAACTTATCAAGTGCCACGCCCCCCTCACAATTTTGAATGTTTTTTTACAGATTTTTTTACTGAAACATCCACGCCCCTCCTAATCAGTAACAATTTTATATTTTACAGGCTGAAGAGATTACAGATGAGATGGAGGAGCAGCTCTGGGCATCAGGGGCCTTTGGGGAACACTCCCCAACAGCAGTCAGGACCACCCTATGGTACCTAACCACCAAATACCTGGGCCTAAGGGGCAGGAATGAGGCCCGGCAACTGCAACTGCAATGGGGGGACATTGTCAAAAAGGAGGATCATGAGGGAGAAGTCTACCTGGAGTTCTCTGAAAGGGCCACTAAAACCAGGTTCACGGGGGGTGAGGCCCGGGCATTCAGGCCCAAAATGTGGCAGAACAAGGAAGACCCTGCAAGATGTCCCCTGAGACTGCTGCAAATATATGAGACCCACAGGCAATTCTCCATGTTATATAACGACTCACCCTTCTACCTGGTCATAAATGCCAAGAGGAGGCCAGGGTCCCAAGTGTGGTATAACAAACAGGCAATGGGAGTGAATGACATTGGGAAATTTATGCCCATGGCAGCCACCATTACTAAGATCCGAGGGAAGATCACCAACCATTCAGTCAGGAGGACTGCCCTGACTGAATTGCTACAAGCAGGGGTCCCCCCTAACATAGTGATCCAGCTCTCAGGACACAAGAACCTTCAGTCACTGAACAGTTATTTCACAGCATCAGGAAGGCAGCAGAAGGCCATGTACCACATCCTGAGTGGACAGAAAAAAACATTCTACTCCCTACCTGATCAGGTGCAGAAGACGGCCAAGGAGCTGATTGCTGCCCACGAATCGGTAAGTCCGTGGGATAATCCGTAGGATAATCCGTGTAATAATCCGTGAGGTAATCCATGAGGTAATCTGTGAGATAATCCGTGGGGTAATCCAGTGATAATCCATGTGATAATCCAAGGCATAATCTCCTATGGTGATGTAGGCTGTAGGTACATGTTGATCCATGTCTTTTTGTTTAAAGTTGGGGAAATAAAAATAAAATAATAAAAAAACAATAAAAGGCACTTCCCTAAGTTTTCATAAATGTT
Organism: Lepidonotus clava; assembly: GCA_936440205.1. Lineage (NCBI taxonomy): Eukaryota > Metazoa > Annelida > Polychaeta > Phyllodocida > Polynoidae > Lepidonotus > Lepidonotus clava. Next base: position 43,073,370 of record OW387144.1, on the reverse strand, counting down.
TTCTATCATTTGAGAAAAAAACATAAACAAAAATAAAATTATTTCTAATTTAAATCGAATTTCATCTATATTTTCTCAAGTACGAAGTGCCACGCCCCCCTTTGGCCCCAGAGTCTGACAGCGAGGATGACTTTGAAGAGGCTGCTGCTCCTCCTGCTCCTATCCCTCGCCGGCCACCACCACCAAGGAAGAGGCCTGCTGCTGCCCTGGGTGCTCCTCCACCCCAGCAGGTAATCATAATTCCAAAAATAATAATAATGATTAAAAAAAATCTGTGAAAAAATAATAATTAAAAAAAAATCCGTGAACAAATAAAATAATAATAAAAAAAAATCCGTGAAATAATAATAAAAAAAATAACAAATCCGTGAAATAATAATAATCCAGGCATATCATCACAAGCTAACACTGATGAGATCCATTTGTAGTAATATAAATCCGTGAATAAATAATAATCCAGGCTTGTATTTCCTATTTGACACAGGGAGGAGGGCGACGCCCCGCTGTTGAACTCCAAGTGGTAGAAGAGACCGATGTTGCTGCCTGGCTGCCCCTCCAAGGTCTAAGATGCCAAAGCGCCAGACTCCGCCGGCTGCCCCTCCGTCACCGCCTCGCCGTCCGTATCTTGTAGAAGAGCCAGCAGGACCCCTTGAAAAGGTAAAATATTTCACAAAGCATCAATTCTTCAAAATTATAGTCCAAAATATAAAATATCTGTGAAATAAAAATAAAAGAAACATATTTTATCACATGAAACTAAAAATCGATGCTATTTTTTATATTTTCCAGGATGCTGACGAAGATTGGGCAAATGTGACCGATGAGGAGATGGCCTTAGTTCCAATTGAACCGCCCACTGCCCCAGCTGCCCCTCCTGCCCACGTGTGCCCAAATGCTGTAGCTATCCAGAGGAAAGAAATGACCGCTGAGGTCTTGAAAGGACTATTTTCTGGAGCAAATATATCTGGAGGCACTTTCAACATCAATATTTATTTCTGAGGCCTCAACAATCTGTATAATCTTCTTGGTTCTCAGGACGTCAACACTTTTATTTCCTTCATGTTATTTCCTTCTTGTACCCCATTCTTTTAAAGGCCTAGGGGTCGAAGAGCTAGCTAGTCATGAAGAGCAACGCAGAATGCTGAAACAGGCCAGTTAGCCCTGTTAGCCCCTAGGATTGCACTTAGATGATAAAAGCTCGATGAGCAATGCAGCTATACTCATTATCCAGCACAAGGTTAGAATGACCAACATGATGAAAATGAGGAACGTGACATCCAGTCCTAAGCCAAGATGCTACCACTTTATTCTCTTTGGCACAGACCCGAGGTGCATTTTCCCCACCATTGTGGGTTCCCACGCCCAGGCACAGGGTCAAGAATGCATCTAAACCCATTAACAGATGACAAGAATGATGGCCAGTGAATCCCCAACACAACATTTCTCATCATTATGACGTGAAACTGTGGGAACGTCGAGCAGAAGCGTTTCGCTTGTTCGGTATGGTAATAGCTGTGGTGAAGTATTAGTATAACTTCATGTCTGCAATTTCTTTGAAAATTAGAGGATTTCCAGTATAATGAGTTACATTCTAAGTGAAATCAAAATATTTAAATAAACTAATTTAGATACTTTATGAAATAAGAAGTATTATTAGAAGGTTTGTCAATTATCTTTCTCACAAGTCTAGAAACTTTTGGCATCCAATACAATCAATAATACATCATTCACTCTGTTTCTAGGCTTGAAATTACCCTTTGGGTGGTTTGACATTATAGAAGTTGTCAAAGTCTCATAATGACCTTAAATCTGAACTGTTCACTTCATACAAATATGAAAGCTTTCCTGTACTGTTGGCTACAACAATGATTATGAAAAGAGTAGGTGGTGACTCACGTGTAAAATTGCAGTTTTGGGTATACAAGAGCCGTTCTTCCACTCAGTGCCCAGTCTTAAGTTTCAGGCAGTGGGTCTAAAGAGCTCTCTGTACTACCAAAATGATTATAAGGGTTCAGGTGCTTCTTCTCCTTTTGGGAGTGCCCCAAAGTGGAGCTGTATTGGATATATATGGTCAGCTCGGTCCACCTTTCTGCAGCTGTGACTTTGATACCAAAATCGCCCAGAAGCCAGAATGGTTGTTTGAACGTGAGTATTTCCTTCTTTTGGATATTCTATTCACCTGTTCATATGATTCATTTATGTGAAAAGTGTAAACGTCCAACGTATGAGACTATATCGATCATATCATATAGTGAGTGATTGTTATTCAACAAAGAGTAATAGGCCATTCTTCACAAATACGTCATGACTAAATAATATCTGAATTGTAGAATACTCTAAATTTTCAAGAATTTATATTCATCCTGACACACACCAGCCATCTGAAGGGGTTTATACCTTAGTTACTTTCCATGGTTGATTATGATGGCCCTGGTGGCCAAAGGAGGTCTAGATGAAATGTCTGTGATTCTAATCAATGTAGCTATGTAAAATACACCATAGAATATATACCTAATAATGATTTAGAAATTGTGTGTGTCCTGGTAGTTAAGATGTTGCAAATTTGCAGCATGTTTGCTGGTATGGGCATTTGTTGGCAAAACAAAACTGTAATAAGCTGCATCACAAATTTGGTATTGCTTCAATCACCAGGAGGATGGTACCGTACTCACGACAACTTTGATAAAAGCTGCATTCAGTGGGGTACCCAGGGGGTTCCGAAGGTGTGTGTGAACCCCCTCAGATATCTCAAAGTTTATATGATTTAACTACAAATTTAGGGAAATTTAATCAAAATAACTTGTCAGAACCCCCTCACTTTTGCAACGAACCCCTTTGATTTACCTGGAACCCCCTCAGATTTTAGGGCTGGGTACACCCCTGGCATACTTGTCCATGAGGACATCATTATTTTGTACATTGTAACTCCTGTACTGATATGCCAAGTTAATGAGGGGACCATTAACATTACAAAACATATTGTTAGCCATTGTGGCTATCAGCTAAGATTGACAGATACAAGCTTAGCGATGAAAGGACAGGATTGCTCCGTCAAAGCCATGCTATCGTTCTTGGGGTGAATTATTTGATGTTGTAATGTTACTCCAAATTTGTAACAGGACATCGCTTGATTACATTCTAATGTTAATTGCTAAACACATCACCAGCACAACATTTCTAAGCTTAAGGGTGGAGCTGTGAAGGTTGGCAACACATAGATCATACTGAAACCTCTTGTGAGAGATCCGGTGATTAACGTTAATGAGCTTACTGGATAGGCCTAGATTTCAGATTAACTTTCTGTAGTGATCAAATTCTTTCTGGGGTAATTGTAATTTTATGTTTATTGAGATTCATATACTGAGAGGTTCTAATTTGTTTAGCATAATTTATAGATATTATTTATTAATTACCATATTTGCACATTTAGATTTTGTTATTTTTCTGCTTGATAGGAAAGTTGTTTCAAAAAGTATAATTGTTACTATGAGAACAAAAACTGCAAATAAGGATTCTGTAAACAGGCTTAGGTTCATTTTCTTTCATCATTCATTTTTTGTTACAATCAATGTCTACATTTTTTATTTATAAAAGGTTTTAAATTGCTAATTAATGTATCAAATAAAAGGTCATGTCATGATTTATTGTAACAGTTGGATATGGCTCATTTCCTGGTTAAAGAACCAGCCAAGCATATGCAGTTCTACTAACATTGCAGCAATGTTCTTGATTGATTCTTGTTACATTGCACTGTTAGGTTACGGTGACATTGTTTTGATGACTCCCAATAGTGTCACCGCAACCAGCTGTTGCAACATTACCAGGTTAGGGCAACGGCTTGAAACTAGTGACGGTGCAGAATCAAATAGTGACACAGTATATGAACATGTTACTGGATCACGTCACCTCACTCTCAGACCACTGGTGTTTGTGCAATACCAATGGAGAGCACTAAAATTGTGTTTGGAGAGTGATACGCAGGAAATCAGTCATGCGTGACAGTACTGTCTGCTCAGCACAGTCCCATTGATTTCAATTGAGAGTGGAAATGCACACATGAGGCTAAGAATCTATATGTTGAATTTTTCTTAAAACTATGCTATCTGATTAGATATGTAAAATGATAATTCGCAACAAGTCATTTAAAGTTAGGCATTTTCATAATCAGGAAATATTTGTGTTACAAGACTGTCTATGATGATGAAGTATTTGCATTAGATCATTCTGCAACGTTTTTATATCTTGCCATGCCTATTAGTCAGAAGTTTGCAACGACACAATATAATGGTAACGACGCTATTTTGCAGTTGTTTCCCCAACCTGATTCCATTGTTTTGATGGCTCAGAGTGGAAATGCACTGTGGTGGAGAGTGCTCACAGGCCAAGCCTTTCTTATATAAAGTGAAATTATGACCAACTTATAGCCTTCACAATGTGGTGCCTACAATCACTGAGTGCTCTACAACTCATCACAATAGTATAAGATTAGATATAATAGACCTGTACACTTTAGGATGTATTGCTGGCATGATACCGAGTTTGGACATAATTGCAGTTTTTGCAAAGTCAGCCACTGACACAAATCTGAATGAATGAATTAGTACTTGCAATAAGGTGTTGATATATGAGGATGAATTATTATTTTCTCTCAATTAGATAATTACCTCCATTTCAGCTGAACAAAAATAAAGTAAGTTTTACTGATTTTAGGGTTGGACATTGTGGGCCAAGCTGAAGGACTTTAACACTGTTTCCTATTTGAAAATGCCAATTTTGCTTTCCAGTATATTTAACATCATATTGAAAGTAAAAGAATAAAGATTAGTTTTGGGTAATGCTACTAGGAAAATTACTGTGAATCAAGTATGATGAACATTTTTCTACAAAATTAATGTTGATATCATAAAAATAAGGGGTGGGCTAACTGCCAAAGTGGACAGGTCTATTACGTTGCCACCAACAGTATTTATATCATTTGAAACAGCCCGATGCGCACCGCTACACCCACTAGCCATTACATAAAATGCCCCACCCTTGAAATATATGTATTACTCTATGGTTAGCCTTCCCAGCGAAGGATGTGGCATCAATGCATTAGGGTGGTTCTCTCCTACTCCGGTGGTTACACACACTAAATGCTATGTATGGAGAACCTGAAATCATCCCACGGTCATAATAGGTCCTCAAGGGTTATTGTGGACATGTTTATTTTCTCACTGTACATATTTTCACTTTCTTATTTTTGCTTTCTTATCATTCTCGTTGCCACGTACATGGTTAATGCAGTTGGCAGGATAGCCTTTCTGGCTTAATGAACCCCTGTATATGAATTTGCTTTTGGCACAATCTGTCCAGGCAATCAGTGGGGAATCAAATAAAGTGTCATGGCTATAGAAATTAAAACTACTAAGTTATTTTTTAGATCAAAAATGTTTCCTTCATGAGTACGTATGACAATCCACCATATGCCAAAAGCCAAGGCTCACTGTATGTCCAAAACATATTTTAGTCAAAAGTGCAAACTATCAGCCCATTGCCTGTATTATTTGTATTTAAAAGGGGGTTTGAATAAGCCATCAGATTGTTATCCTAAGCCTTAGGACAGTCCTGACAATTGTTAGAAGGTTGCCGACAGCCTTCAGATTGCCCCAACAATATTTCCAACAGTATTATGTTCTTATAGAGAGGTTGCGCAACGTCGTTTGCTGCGGGCCATTGGAGGACTTCCTGCCTATCTTTTAGCATTGGGAGCAGCAAACAACTCAGATTGTCTAATCTTTCTAAGATAAAACAAAGTTCATTTTGTGATATTTTGTAGAAAAAGGCCTAAGCTCCACATAACTGTTCAAATTTTCTTTGGGAATTTAGTTTAAGAGACACAGGGTACAAAAACACCAGCCCCCTGCACTTTATCCTACAGTTATCCTCCACTCGCTGGTGTCGCATGCCATTATACGTCACGAAAACGACCTTGCACCAGGTCCCTATATAGGATCTCACCAGTAACTATCGTAATAATAATTGACATAAGTGTGCTTATTGGGCTGTGTGAACCAGGTTTAAGCTATCATACCTCCTGTCTGAATGGCCCTTCGAAGGGTCATGCTAAAGGAGCATAACCTAGACCTAATGGGCTGCTATCATGCAAGCACTTGAGGATATTATGGGCACCTCTTTCCATACACCAAGATCTTACACAGACTTATTACCTTTAAATACACACATTGGTAACTGGTATATGCACAAAGAGTCAAATAGCAGGTTTTCAACATCCAGATCACTGTTCATGCCAATCAAGAATGTCAGTAAATTGCTGCTAGTTTATTTTAGTTAGGTAAATAGAGAAATTTTGATTAAGGAATTAATATAAGGGACCATGCCTATTTAGTGTAAATATGAACTCTTCCTTCCCCAATCACTGCGCCCATCATCAGTTATGGTTGGGTGGTGCACGAGGCCTGCTTCAACCGCGCACTGGGAGAAAGGCGTGGGTAACCATGAAATTGACACTCTGTGAAAGTCAGTGAAAGGGAGAAGTCACCCACACTAATAAAATTTAGGCTATTACCACTATAGGTACTCAAAATTGGGGATTACAAATGATTTTCTAACTAAGGCAAAGTTTTACTAAGGTAAAGTTTTATAGCAAGCATTCGTTCAGCTATTGAATATTCCAAGTCTTATCAACTTTTGGCTTGTCTGAGTGTCATTTGTACTCATTTTAATCTGAGGATAACCTCCAATCAGAGATTGAATAAGATATATCACCCTTGAGTAAATGCTTCAAATAGACTTTGCTTAGCTCCCATTGTGATATTTGTATAAATCAACATTCAAAATATAATCCCAGATTTTAACCCTATCAGGGCACAAGGTCCCTATCTTGAATGTAACATAATCAACAGTAAGATAAATCCATGAAAACTCTCTCCTATCAGCCAACTGACATTCCATTCAAATGTTGTTTTTTTTTAAAACAATTTTATCATAATGAGATTCCATCAAACACACACAGTCTGGTCTCTCCATCCACTCAGTCACAAGTACGCACATAGTAACAAAGCTAGACAGATCTAGGCAATAATCCTACATAACTATTAATACCATTATAGCGTATAGGCGCTTTTGCCTGTGGATAGAACAATAATTATAGTCATGCTTGAAAATTACCACTTATGTTGTGCATATGGTATAAATGGTTTGTCTAATTCTATATAGTTATAATTCATTGTTTCTGTATTCATAAAAAGTGTTCAAGCACAAAATAGGTCTGAAAGGGCCTCAACTCAAACCATCATGGATTGATGAATTAGGACGCAGAACTTTTAATCACTGCTCACTGCTCATCGATATAAGTAAATCACTTTGAAAGCTAGATATCAGATAAAGTCTTATACCTATCATTTGTATAATTTTAGGTCTTGCCACTGTGATACGATGCCCAAAACCCACACTGGCTAATGGTACTGTTGGCAACAGTCGCTGCGTTGGTGGGGTTCAGTACGCTGACATTGACTGCGACATAGGCCATGAGGTATCCAAAGGAAGGGGATCTAAGACAATTGAGTGTGACAACTCAATTCGTGACTGGATAGGCCTCGAAGACTGCTCTGGTAAGTAAACCTATATTTTAATCATTATCAAAAGGTTGTCTATTAGAATTTGTAAACCTGACATTGCCTGTCTCACCTATCTATGAAAATAAGTTTTGGTCCCGTTGTGCTGTTATCTAAGGCCAATTTGCACTTTGCATATTGAAATACCCCTTTCAGGGCCCATATTTTCACAAAATAGTTTCCTGATTAAGTATGCCACAGTTAATTCTGCTATGGTTAAGCCAAGGTTAGCAGTGGTCCTACCCACGGTGCATATTTTTGTAATATTTTGAGCTAATCATTACTAACTACAGTCTAAGCAGCATTTTTGTGGTTAGGGTTTGAGGGTAAAACAAAAGTGTGATGTAGCTATAGTTTTATGGAAGTGGATAATAGCAAACCAAATGTCAATAAATTATAAATGGAATCTCCATGCAATGACAAAAAATCAAGATAAAAATATATTTTTGAATTGGATGTCATGTTAAAAAGTGTGGGTAATCAAACCTGGCCCATATTTCACCAAAGAATGTTGATTTTTGTAATGTTGACAAAATGTTAGTTTATTTGTGGATCACATTGATGCGTACAGTGGCCAGTGCGATGATAATTTAAGATTCCTATAGGTTCACAAATTCCAATCAACGGAGAGTAAGCTTTCTCCTAAGAGTCCGCCTGATCTCACATCAAATCTGCAACACAGTAGTACTTCCAACAGTCACCAGATGTTCTCTCTATGTATAGCTATTCAAACCCCTCGAATCCTCAAGACTCGTATTGTCCAAACCGTTTCAAGTAGTTCTCCTCCCTGTAACCATAGGTACTGCTCTATATAAATCAGTCTGGATTATTGATTTTACCCAAGCATTGGTGCTCGCTGGGAGACGTACCCTCTCTGCTATTGGCAAACAGGTATATTTTCACCTACCAGCGGTCCATGCTATATTTACACTATATGATATAGTAATTCACATAACTTTGAATACTTTATGATACTCCCTCTATAGAACTGGTGATGTTTCTTCATTCTATTCCTATGCAGTATATTATATGCACAAGGTGTTTTACTAACTACCTTTGCACAAAAGCATAATTACCAAACCTATATAATTTCAGTGAGAATGTGCCCAAACTTTCCCCTGAACAACACGGACCTTACTGATGATGAGTTACCTTTAACTCCTTATGGGTCGGATCCAATCGCTGTAACATGTGACAATGGTTATTCAGTTCGAGACCCCCAAGTTACTACCTTCAATGCAATCTGCACATCGGAAGGAGAATGGAAAGATAATTACCACTGTGAGAGTGAGTGCTCATCATTTTATGGCGTCACAAGAGTTATTTGTCACATTTTTAGCTTTTCAATTCAATATGTTGAATATTCCTATTGTTTTATAAGTAGTCCAAGTGCATACCAATATCAACCTGTGGCTATGCATATATTTATTTGGAAGAGAGCGAGAGTATGTTGCCAATAGACGTGACATTGTATATATTTTTATTGAATATTATTAGATTGTGACAAATGTAAACTTAAATGTAAACCTATTTCAAAAAAAGGTAAATAACTATTTTGTTCCATGACCACCATGATCGAAAAACTACCATACACAACAGGCAATCACAGTTTACATTATGTTAGATTAAAAGAAACATTTTTGTTTAAGGTCTCTACATGAGGGACCTTTTATGGTAAATCTTGACTCTTTCTTTCACATTCACATCCCCTCTCTCAGTCCAGACTTACTGGCGGGATGCCACCCTCCAACCACTAAACAAAAGAGAGAAAAGGGCAGCTGTGAATGGAAAAACAGTGACAGACAGGAAAGGGAGCAGAGATCAGTATGAATTTAAAGATTATTTTTTCAGTGTTTGAATGAATGGAATCTTTCTTAACTGTCTTTATATAACCGTTAAGAAAGATCCCATTCAGTTAAACACCGGAGAAAACATGTTAAATATTAAACAATATTTTCCTTTTTTTCAGCCAAAACATCCATTCAAGCACTGAATGCAAATACTTACAATTAGAGTCTAGAGAATTTTCATTGTTGATGCGAACTTTAATTTCTTGCCCAACTGGATGTATTCATTGCTATATGCATCATACCTTACTTCATAACGAATTGTGAACCAAACAGATAATAAGCAGTCATCAGATGGAGCTATAAGACATTCCTAGAAATTTAAACAAAACATGAGTTAACATATGTATTGGTGACTCTTGTACTTTCCCTTAGTTTCTTAAACCCTAAATCACCCTGGTAAACTTCACAAAACACTAGGTGAACAACAAACCAAAACTCATGTTTCAAAGATCATATATTGCTTTTCTAACAGCTTTGTAATTAATAACACATTCTTCACTTTGTCAACAATATACCTTTGTTTGATTTGAGGAAATCATTTATCAATATATTTTGTGCAACCCTTATCTTATTTTTTCTGGACATCACTTATGTATGCACCATCTGGGTACAATTGCCAACTTTGCCTTAGAATAAAGCTCTACATGCTCTATTTACTAACCTCTACATGCTCTATGTTTTATTCTTCTTAAAAGATCAGTCACCAGACAAATCTTTTCAAACAGATGTTGATTATCTCTGTATATAAAGTTTACCTCCTGATTTGACCTGTGTTTGCTCTGTTCATTGGCCATGCTGTAATTTCAGGGGATTGTTCTACTTTTGAATACTCACCAACTCTGCAGAAGGGATACAAAATTCTGGACACCACAAGCCAAGACTATGATGCGAACCAAGCTGAGTGTGAAGCCGATGGAACTACCTTGGTCCAATGGACAACAGGTTTCGAGACTTTCTGGGACAGTACACTGAGAGTCATGTAAATACCATATTTTTAGTTTGTTACTAAATTTACTTTACCCATGAAGTAAGAGTAAAGGAAATGTGAGTAACATTCAATATTTTCCTATTTGCCTTCAGCACTTGATTCCCAAATAGAATTAGGTAACATTGTAGATCTACTAAGCCAATGTAGCGTATTATATAAGGCTGCCAGTAACCCTCACACATGGGTAAGTGATCCAGACATATCAGCCAATCAGATAGCTATCACTGGTGGCACCACCTAAAAGACTGGCATGAAATAATGTTCAGTGCACTGATACATTGGCAAATGAGATTTTTCCATTCTCTGAGCTTTGCCTCGCATTACATGACCAGAGGATGTTTGTACCAAATTAGTGTCAGACAAGCATGTGTCCTGGAGGGGCAAATTTTGTCAGTTTTTAAATGGATAACTTATGGCTTATGATTCCCACAGTGTATTATATATACATTTGTTGTTTTTTTCTGTAGGGCCCCAAACAATGCGTATTATATAAGCCTATTGAGGGACGATGATGGCATTTGGCGATGGACTGCTGACAACAGAGAGCTCTCTTTTAGTGAGGCCCAATGGTGCCCAGAAACTAACATGGCCCCTACTAGGAAGTGTGCATTTAAGAACAAGAACCAAGATTGCTTTGTTACAAGTTTATGCACTGCAAACAGATATGCCATATGTGAAATTGGTGAGTTCTGGGGATCCTTATGTTAAGGAGTTTTACCTAAGGGACATAGACCTACAAAACCTAGCAAATCTATGTGATTTGAAAATCAGAAATTGGGGAGGAAGGTGAGGGAGGGGTTGAGGCTTTTCATTAAGTATTTACACAACCAGATGTGGGAGGGCAGAGTGGGGATTGGGAGAGGGGTCGGTGGTGGCCAGAAATCTTATAGATTATGTACCTTTCTTTAAAAAATCAAATTCATACTTTTCAGCAAAACATCAGGGGGTAACAAGAAGTGAAAATGAGTGAGTACTAAATGGAAGGCCCTACATCTAAAAGTCAGAGTTGTCACAGCTATTCACCCAATCACAAAAGTGAAAAGCGATTACATAGTGTCGTATATGAAACTACCTCACTCCCTTACTGAATGTTAAATTTAGCATATGCATATGTATAGGCCCTGGCAAGGAAACATTGATATTCTCATGTGTTTTGAGTATTCTATAATTCAGCTAGCATGCTCTAGCTACATAGTGTTTAACAGACACAGTGTATAAGATGTTGGCACACCACCTATTCCATAATGTTTTTGAGTTGTAAACTTGTATACACCTTTTTCATGACCATGCTTAGTGCATGCCAAGGTTAGGGGAACTATCTATCTAATTGACCATTTAGCACTCTTTTTTTTTTTTTTTTTACAAAACTAAGCATTGCCATGATGACATAATATCATTTGGTGAATAATATAAAGTAATATCTGACATAGGAGAATATTTCATTTTTGTCCCTTGAAATAGCATAAAATAAGATATAATTATAGTTTGTGTTATTGTTTACCTAATTCCCTCTTGATAAATCATACTTCAGATGTTTTAAAAGATCTTTCAGGTTTGGGAACTTATATTGTAAAATATTGGCAGCTTAACCATTAACACAAGATTATTAAAGGTACTCCCCAAAAGGAGATCATTTGAATGGACGTTAGAGGTCCTACACTGTGCAGCTGAATCTGCATGGCCATTTTTCCTAGGCCAGCAATAGGGGTATTTTTCTAATCAATATCATTAGTGTGGTCACATGTTTAATCTAAAATAGAAAATATATTATTTTCATACTTTCTATAAAATTCCCCAAGTCAGAAATGAATAGTCTATGTTGATATATAGTGTTCATACACGCTGTTAAGAAAAAAACAACCTCAAAGGTACGTTGCCACCACAACTACACTACCCCCTCCTTCCCAACACACACACAGATTGACCTGCCACATACTACTAGTACAGACCCATGACCATTTAAATAGGCAGGCATTCTCACTGACCTATGTTCCTTATAGAGTGGGCTGGTCTGCATATTTCAGGTTACATATTTTTGCATACGGGGATCACACACCTTCGATAGAAATGTAAATACAACACTCTGGTTTGTTGGAGGAGTGGCGAAGGAAGGGAAACCAGGTGGTTATGAGAGAAAGGATTAAATGTTATCAGAACTTCTCATTTCACACTTCTTCCTATTGGAAAATATAAACATTGATCTGTGGATTTGTATGATACGCATTAGGTTTCTATGTAATTCTCTGATTTCCCTACAGTTATCAAAAATACCAACTGTTGCATAGTGGTTGAGAATTCAGCTATGACCAAAACTGTGTAGGGTTAACCTTTCTGTATGAATTCTTATTCATATTTTTTTCAGATTGTGTACCTGTACCTGTGGGATAAGTCCTCATGCAACACATGATCCAATCTCCAAAAAGCAGGAAACAAAGCATTCTACTTGAAAACAATCTACAAAAGATGCCAATGTAGATGAAAAAAGACATTACATCCAAGCCTGACCCTTGAAGTTAATGTATATTGGAAAAATTAAATAAATAGCTTAAGTGAGCTAAATTAACCTGTTTACATGGTACATAAAACTGGTATGATAATTTGTGCATCACAATTGAATTTTGATGTAAACTAGCACTTATCTGAATATCTATTTCGTTTATAAATAGTATGACTTAAAAAAGTATTCCTGTAATGGATGGGTCATACAATATAAGATAAACAAGCTATCAAGATATCAAAAATATCCAATGTTAAATGATCATACAATTTTAAGAAGGATTTCCAAAAAGGCAGATCTGAAAAAGAACTTTTTCACATCATGTTATCCCAGGAGAAATATGCATTAGAACTGTACTAAGGAATTGCCGTGAGATCTTGGAACAAGATCATTTGTGATGCAGCAGGTTCATTCAGACTTTCTGCAGACAGCTCCAAGTCACATAAGACCAAGTCACATATTTGAGACAGAACCAACTTTGTTGTAGTGCGTGAACAGAGTCTTCACACGATGACCTATAATAAATCTAAATGATATGCTAATTAATACTTGATTTGGCATTCTTAAGACTACACAGAGTAGGATGAATAACTATTACTAATGTTGGTGGTTTCTTGTATCTTTACATAGACTTTTCCTTTTGATGGAAAAGAATGGGGTCTTACCAGTCACTAACATAACAGGGGCTTATACAGAAATAAAGGTTTGACTATGGAAAATGGGATCTTTGAGACTTTTGTTCTTTTTCCATTTTCTTATAAGTGGCCCTTCACAACGAAGTGAGGCGTAAGTCACTCAGATCAATTTTGAGTACAGAACAAAACAGAGCAAAAGGTTTAAAATAAACATTACCCTCTATAAGTTGGTGAGAGAGGTAATCTGTGATAACTAGCATCGAATTGGCTGGGAGAGCAACAGTTGTTTTCAATGTGAACTCATTGTAAGTAAACATCTCATAGGGTCAATTGGTAGTTTGGCATGCTCTACTTTTAATTTCTTTACTATTCCAGGAATTTGATCAGCAATATTGTTTTAAAGAGATGAACCAGTTCTTGGTTGTTTTCCATACAAACACTTTCCTTTGAGAAACTGGTGTGTGAGCATCTGCTTGGAAAGAACCATTACCCCCACTTACATTCATCTTTTCAATAATGTGGGGGTAGGGTATGCAGTACATAGGCATTCAAACATTATCATTGATAACAAATTAAAATGGAATGAAGTGAAAATCAGAAAGATTGATGATTTTCCTTACGTAAGCTTATACATTGATCTTTCGGGCTTAACATAAGAGGTAACAATACTGTCATAAACGCTCTTTTTGAAAGCTTTCTTCTCTGGACAATTGACAATATTAACTGGTACATTATTCCAAACTTGCATAGCTCTATAGAAGGGATTTCTAATAAATTTACTATGTTTTTGTTTAGGTAATTTAAAAAGACAACCAATTCGCCTCCTAGTAGGGATTTGTCTCACATCCAATAGTGCTTGGTTAAAAGACAAATCATAATATTGTGACTAGTTTTGGCGAATTGAGTCGGATGTCGCACGGGGAATATTTTTAGTTAGGTATACCATCAGAAAATACTCATTATTAGCTTTAAAACGAGGTATAGCATGTCTAGGTCCGATATCTAGGGCCTGAGATAAGTTGCGACGAAAATAAAAAGAACCGCGCCTATGCGGGTATAAGAAACTGAGATAAATGAGTTCAAAGTTTTGAACCATACACGTGCTACCGCGGTCCTCCGATAAAGCCCTAGCAACGTACACTTGTAATCAATCCTTGGTCCTGAAACTTTACATAGTCATTCTACACTATTCTAGCTAACAAACACCAGTAATTCATGCGTTTATATACAAAACTTTTATTCATGCCGGCGCTGCAAAAAGTGACAAAAATCCGGATCTGAAACAACAACTTAACCTAGAACGGCAAGCATAAAGGATCACAATACCTCATCTTGGCTGCTTAAAAACAACTCTGTGATGACCCTAAGTACCCTGGGTATCCATAATGTGTCTATAAAAGTTCTTGGAATGTTCATGATTGTCTTTGGTCGTTAAAATAGTGAAAAGCCACTGAGGTAAAAATCTTAAAATCAGAAAAAGTCTTAACAACTAAAAATAAGTTAACAATATTCAAAACGGATTCTTAATAGTTCTCAGGTGGTCCTGGGCCTGCCACGACCACGTTTAGCACGTTTACTAGGACGGCCCCTGCCCCTAGGTGGGGGTCGGGGGCCTTCCTCCTCTGAGTCAGATGAAGAATTTGATTCCCTCTCCGGCTGTCTGACCAACTCCTCCTCCTCCCCCTCCGATCCTGATGATGTGTCTGGAGTCTGTCCTCTGCCTCTGCCTCTGCCCCTGCCCCTGCCCCTGCCCCTGCCCCTGCCCCTGCCCCTGCCCCTGCCCCTGCCCCTGCCCCTGCCCCTGCCCCTGCCCCTGCCCCTGCCCCTGCCCCTGCCCCTGCCTGGCCCATCCCCCTCGCCAGCCTCTGGCTCTGATTCTGCATCTGGTTCCAGCGGAGGTACGGCACGGGGGCCTTGACCGGGTGCTGGTTCTGGTACAGAGGGCTTAGGGCACATGATGTCCTTCGTGTCCTCAGTACAAAAATCCCAAATGTTCTTGAAGAGATACCACTGTCTTTTGGCCGGGAGGCCAGGGGATTCAGTGGGCTGAGGGCCTTCCTGGGAGACAGCTTCAGGGGCGACAGTCAGCATCTTGAAGGTCTCGGGGGCCGAGTTGGCATACTGCCGGAAGGTGACGTGGCCCTTGTTCTGGTCAGAGAATACAAAGTGATGATACTGCTTAATGCCCTTGACTGGTTTGATGAAAGGGGTCAAAAAAGATCGCCAGTCATGCGACTCGACAAACACCTTCTCATTCTCGTCCCCCACAAGTTGGGCAAGGTTGACACGTTCTTGGGTTCTCTTCACCACAGTCGCCTCCATCTCCGTGAGGCTCGAGAGAGAGGCTCATGACGAAACTTTTGTTTGAGCAAACCAAAACACCAAGTCCGGGGCAAACTTGGTGTGCCCTGTGATCAAAAAGTTTAAGGAAATGGACTGGTGCCAGCCAGTCAGGACCCGCCAGAGAAGATACGCTAGCACAAACTTGTTCTTGTTCTGACCACTACAGTTGTCACAGTGCATGTCCACCGCCTTCTCCCCCAGGGAATACATTTCAAAATAGTGGTGCAGGTATGAAATAACTGCATTTGACCCCTTACTACTGCAATGGCTTTCGTCGATCAAATAGTTCACCTGTTGGGGGATGGCCTCAGCACAGACACCGAAAATGCCGACCTTGCGGGGGACAAGGAAATACAATGGGTTAGGCTGCATAGGAAAGGAGGGAAGGTGGACCTGCTGGGCATAATCAAAACTGATGTGGACCTTCGTGTCAGAAGAACAAGGGGGGTGGGGGCCAAGGGGAGGGGACTCTGCTTCCTTGTAGGCAGCCTTGGCAGACTTGACCATGTCCTGATATAAGGCCCTCTCCCGAGCCACCACCTCCAGGTGAAGTTGTTGCTTTTTCAGCTTGGCCTGTTTCACAATGTCAGGTAGGTTACTAGAGGCAGAGATATCCCTGTTGTTGTGCTGGCATTCCCAGCAGAGGTCAGTCATAGGGCGGGAACACACTATGCGAGGGAGGAGTTGGAGCCACAGGTTTCTAAAGGTTGAGTCAGCCACACACCTGAAGTTAGCCTCCTCCATGACATTGCTGTACAACCTATAGATGTCGGCCTTTGTAGAAGAGGAGGGGAGGAGGATGATGTCATCCCGTTTGTGGGAAGACACACGACCAGGCAGGACGAGGGCATTGGTCTCGGCATAGGAGTTGATGAAGTCCACGACCCGCCTGATGTCCTCCAGCTGGAGGATCCTTGCAGTCGCCTGTCGCCCACAAGCCTTCTTTTGCCTGGTCACCACCCCGTAGCACTTGTACCACTTGATGATGGACGTCAGCTTGTTCTGGCTGATGCTGGAAAGGTCACAAGGTAAGAGTTACATTAGGCCAATAATTATTGGACACAGGCAACAAGTACAGGTAAGTATTGTAATATTAATATGGACGATTTGTGAAGGTAAGTGCCATGATCAGATTCTGTTATGATTCATTACAGTTCATCTTGTAATTTACCTCAAGTAGTACAATAATAGTAGGGATATCTAGGTAGACCTTATTTGAGCAAAGAAGTTGAAAATCAAAGCTACTCATGCGTACATGAACTTGAAAGTGTCCCTGCAGACTGGCCGAGAACCGACGAGGTAGTGGCTTCTTTGGTGCTGCCTCTCCCCTCTCCCCTTAATGCCCTTCTTCCAGGTGGACAGCCTTCTGCTATTGTCTGTGCAGGTACTGACGATGCCCAGTAGCAACATGTCCTTCTCGCCTAGAAAAGTAGATTAGGATAATAACAATCTATACATGATATGCATGTGACTCAAGGAATGAGGTTTCTGGATTGACCCATGAACTAGGTTAACACACCCTAAATACTACCTTAAAAACGGTCTGGTTGAGTGTCAATAGTTGTCTATTATACTTCAAGACGTTGTCATGGATTATGGGGTAGTTTTGAGCGAGAACGACATAGCTACATGGTCATGGCGACAGGTTTGCATACGTCGTGAACTGTTTACTGCACTCCTTGTCTTTGTAGTGCTTGCAGGAACATCAAAAGACAACAACATACATGATATTAGACTTAGTTCACCTTCCTGAGGGCCACAATGGCATGAGACATGATTGATAACCGTTACAGGCCGGCCGGATCAGCTGACGCCATTAAGTAGGTCACCGGACAACCCCGATGGATCATCCCTGTTTATGGCATGAAATCAACTTTGAAACTTGATAAAAACTAGTTAGGCAGATAGAATACATACTAGGGCACAATCGTAGGCAGTTTCATCAACATTGAAAGGGATTTAGGCACTTTGCGTACTTGTTTCAGAGATACGGCAACCGACCGCATGTCGGCCGTTATAAAGTTTTTTCAAAACTCACATGAAGCGTTCGCAGTCATCCCACTCCGCCTGTAGAAGGTCGTCCGTGGGGTCAGGGATGACCAGTGGCTCATCCTCATCGTCCTCAGCATCCTCCGGTTCCCCTCGATCCTCCTGAACATCTTCTTCTTCCTCGGGGGATCGTCTTGCCCCTCCTCCCCGTCGGCGAAGAGAAAGTACTCGTCGACCAAAGTCCGCCATTGCTGTGGCTCGGCTATACCACGTAAATTCGCCCAATTAATCGTATTCAGGGCATCCACGACAGCCTCCTCGCGATCCATGTCCTTCCCGACGATGTTGGGAGGTAATCCACATCAAAATCCAGCAGTGATCCAGGATTAAAACAGCTAAATCCATCGGAGAAGTGATGTCGCACGTACGTCCTGCTCGCCATGCGTCCCTTTAAATTTCCACAACAACTGAAACCGGAAGGCACGCAAGGCCTCTCAGCCAATCAGCGCGCCGCATTCCGCACACGTGACCTCCTTGACGATGATTGTTTACGGGACGACGATCGGGAAAACACGTTCTGATCGGACCGCATGTCGGCCGTTATAAAGTTTTTTCAAAACTCACATGAACCGTTCGCAGTCATCCCACTCCGCCTGTAGAAGGTCGTCCGTGGGGTCAGGGATGACCAGTGGCTCATCCTCATCGTCCTCAGCATCCTCCGGTTCCCCTCGATCCTCCTGAACATCTTCTTCTTCCTCGGGGGATCGTCTTGCCCCTCCTCCCCGTCGGCGAAGAGAAAGTACTCGTCGACCAAAGTCCGCCATTGCTGTGGCTCGGCTATACCACGTAAATTCGCCCAATTAATCGTATTCAGGGCATCCACGACAGCCTCCTCGCGATCCATGTCCTTCCCGACGATGTTGGGAGGTAATCCACATCAAAATCCAGCAGTGATCCAGGATTAAAACAGCTAAATCCATCGGAGAAGTGATGTCGCACGTACGTCCTGCTCGCCATGCGTCCCTTTAAATTTCCACAACAACTGAAACCGGAAGGCACGCAAGGCCTCTCAGCCAATCAGCGCGCCGCATTCCGCACACGTGACCTCCTTGACGATGATTGTTTACGGGACGACGATCGGGAAAACACGTTCTGATTGGTCCTTGCAGGCGCGAATTCAAAATTCAAGGCTGTCATTGGCCAGTTCAGTTCGCGCCCTTTCAGCAGGTACCCGGAACATGTGGCTGGGATGGGATCCAGACTGACAGGCGAGCCGCGAAGTTAGGGAAAAATGACGTGAATCGAGGGTCTTTTGTTTCAGATCACTGAGGCGTTGCGCATCTTTGGGGCTTATTTAGAGGGACTTAGATATGGCTTTGGGACCTAAATTTTTTTGGGGGAAGACTTCTGATATAGGAGATATGAATAAAAGAAAAAACCCATTTTCGATAAAAAATGCGAAATGCGACTTCAGAGCCCCATATCTCAGTTCGACTTTCTGCGACATCCGACTCATTTTGCCAAAACAGGTCACAATTATACAAAATAGGTCAAATGCAAATAATGTCTATAGTATAAACAGTAGAGTTTTGATTCAAGATGTAATCTCTTTGAATCCCATATTTCTAAATATGGACGAGTATATTGATTTAATCAGTCAGCAAACCTTGTGTTTGTAGGGATTGTAATTTGTCGGTTACATAGCCAACATCAGGGTCATTGACAAAATTACAATATTCAATAATAGGTAATATTGTTGTCTTGTACAAAAGCAAAGCAGTGTGTGTGTCAATGAGTTTTCTTATCGACCTGAATTGCCTAAGTTTAGAGTTTACTGTGGCAGTCATAATTGTTCTCAGATATTTATAATTTTCAACCTTATCCAATATTTGGCCAAGAATTTTGAATTCTGAATTATCTGGGAAAACGCCACCAGTAAGTTTAGTTTTTAGCCATTTAGATTTCTTAATATTTATTGTTAATATATTGTCAGAACACCAGGCCACCACAGCATCTTACATTTCTTGCATATTTACTGCATCAGTGCAAAACAAGACAGTGTCATCAGCATACATTTTCAGATGACCATTTCCCTTTCTGCTAGATTATTTATATACAATGCAAACAAGGTTGGTCCTAGTATGGAGTCTTGTGGGACTCCATACTCTATTGAAAGCGAAGTAGAAATAGAATTGCCACAAATAACTCTTTGCTTCCTCCCACTCAAATCATTTCTTATCCAATTAACATTTGATCTAGAAAAACCCATAGCTCCCAATTTTTGCAATAGTCTATTATGAGAAACCAAATCAAATGCCTTTTTAAGATCTAGGAAGATCAAAAAGGTGTCATCACCCTCATTTACATTCATATATATTTCATCCAGCAGACCCACAATTGATGTCAAAGACGATTTCCCTTTACGAAAACCATGTTGATGGTCAGTTAGTAAATTAAATTCATTTGACAAAAGTCATATTCTATTATTAATCATTCGTTCATACATTTTTCCTGGTAATGGGATTAAAGAAATTGGCCAGACATCAGTGACATGTTGTGGGTTATCTCTGTCTCTCAAATAAAAAATGGTATTAATAATAATACAATTTTATATAATGTAATATTTATGTGTGTGTTACAATGTCAACCCAATTCACCAATTTAACTCATACGAGTTTATAGGCTTAACTGTTCTATTAAACTCAGCTATAGTGTCTACACATTGAATCTCCCCAGCTAATTTATACCAAATACTACAATCTAAATAATAGGGACGCTTCAACACCTTCAGGATCAGTAAATGGCCTATACAGTTTTACATTCTCATTTCCTCGCAATATCATGTTGGGTATATCATTAACGAAATGTTTACAATTTTTACTCAAATTAAACATTTGTTGCAGTGTAAGCATTTTGCCATTTTTTGTGCATGGCAGAATTAGAAAGCTTTTTACTATTATTGATAAGACTTCAATACTGAGACTTTGATTATTACTAGAAGTAGAACACTTACAGTAAAGGCTACATGAATATAATAAAGGAGAATGGTCACCAGACTGGAATAAATAAGAACAAGCTTTAACAAAGTTAAGAAAAGGACTCAAATAATAGTAAAAGCATATTGATGGCTAAAGGCAGTGCAAAAGGGAGATGAGTCAGCCATAAGACTGATGTCTAGACACCAGTCTCACCCACCAGAAGCAGCACTTTGAAGGGGAATACAGGTATACATAAAACTGATAATGGTTAGTATGTAAAGGGCCCAGACCAGCCTGAAAGGGGAGAGCGAGAAGCAAATTGGACGTGGATGAACCTTTAGGTTCAGGAGCTGGGTGGAAATGGAACTTGGTTCAGTGGCAACATCTGGTGACCATACGTTGAACTACCAATGCACCTGGGTACAATTGAATCTCACAAGTACAACTGAACTCTTCTTGTGGACAACATCTTTTTGTTGATGAAGTGGATTGCAACTTTTTCAAAGTGCAATCCATCTTCCCTTTTGCAATTTCTTGAAGCATTTAAATTCTCCAGTCACAGTTTATATAAATGCACAAATGGACACAGAGAAAATCAAACAACCAAAAGTTAAGAACACTGTTCCGGAAATCCTCCCACTGTTTGATGTGTCAATAAACCTATCCCACATTACGCTTATCCCAGGGTTGGACAAAATAGCTGTATAAGCTATTCCTGTCTCCTAGAGTTTAGGTTACTGGAATGAGCCAGAATTATATTTCTCTATATCCCCAAGTACTGCTAAAACATTATGATTTCTGAAATATTATCAAGTGACAGATATACAGGTTTGACAGTCAATCAAAATGGTGTATTTCAGGGCAAAATAGGGTCGGACATTAAAGGTTGGGCTGACAGCCTTTAACATTGGTTCCTATGAGAAAAAGGCCAATATATAAAGTTGCAGTTCATATATTTTAGAGCCAACCTGTCAATCAAATTACTTTGGTTAGTTTTGAATTATGTCTTCAGGGAATAAGTGTAGAGGAAGTTTTGCAAATATTTCATGGTAAACTTTAATGTTTGTGTAAATTGGGATGGGTTTATTCCCTGGAAATGGAAATATAGTGTATTCAGTGTATCCATTAGTCAAAAATGAAGAATATACTCCCATATGACTGACATGTAAATGCAAGAATATCCTGTTGTAACTCCACCACATGGGGGAAATGTTGATAAAAGTCAGGCTCTTCAGGGGTAAATACAGGACTTTCAAAAGGGGGGGGGGGGGGGGGGTCAGCATAAAGGCTGAGTATTAGTACTGTAGTTTAGGGGTCCACCAAAAAGGGGGGGGGGGGGGAGGCAGGAGCCCCAGGACCCGCCTCTCCCCTGGATCCGCCCCTGCTCTGGATTGGACCCACTTCAAATATAACAGAACCCTCATATTGTTGTGTCTCTTGTGAACCACCAATGAAGTGAATGATTCGCCTGGCCAGTGATGCTTCAACCTCGCCTCTCACTGAAGGCATTATCACACTACACAACTTGAGCTGTGAATCGACAGTGTTGCTTAGAAGTCGCACATATCAGATATCAAATTCTTTGTTACACACATATATATTCCAAATTGGCAATTTTAACAATTATCTCACTCCTGCATAAGAATTGTCTGTAGATTGTGAGACTCAGGGTTTTGTGTGGTATGAAATGAAGAGAAGACTTGAAGGCAGTGCCCTGTCGCATAACGGGTTTCGCAACAGTGATGGTTGTCCACCCCACTCTCGCAACAAGGATGTCCCTGTTGCAATAGGTCCCCCTGTTGATTTGCGGCTGTTCTACTGAACCGATTATTAATTCCGTAAACAGTGTTGATAACTAGACATTTAGATCTAGAACCCCCAAAATTCTCAGCCTGATGGAATAATTAGAAATGGGTGAAAATTGATGGTGAATTTCGTGTATAACAGGGAGACTTTGCCAAACCCCTGCTGTTTTAAAGAACACCATCGCTCCTTCTGTTATGCGACGGGGCACAGGAGATGTTTTTGATGTTAAATATATTTTTCTATAGAACCAGGAGCGTAGGCCTAAATGCCTAAAGGCCTATGGCAGCTTAGTGGTTTAACCGTTACATGTTGTCTCTTCAGCTGCTGGACCCAGAGTGTCCTTATAGCATACCTGCACCTCCCACCTGACCTCTGGTCACTGACCTAATTACAACTCACCAATCAGGGTGGGGGGAGCGCTAACTGTCTAATTACCATAAACTCTATGATGTAGTATGTACATATTTGAAATATATTTTGTTCATTATTTAGGAAAATAAAATTCATATAATACATTTAGGTGAATACTTGTATTCATTACAGGGGGGATATGCCATGCCTAAACTTACGTATGACAATATCATACCACGCCAATATTGCAATCCGCGTCGCTTAGTGTAATAGTGCCTTGAGTGATTCACGGCCACTTGTAAAGGTGTTACATAGTTAGGAGCGGGGCAGGTATCAGCGGACAAGTGCACACTCCTGGTCCTATCAGTAGCCGCGTTCTCTGGGCCTCAGAGGGGCCTCAGTACACCTGTACTTATCTTTATTACCCTCAGCTCTCATTGTGAACATGACAAGTCATACAAACCACCAGTCTGATGTACTATTTACTATCACTCACCAAGTATTTTCTTTGATACTAATGATGATTGCTGGACCTTTTTGGCCATTCAGCAATTTTCAGCTATCTCAGATATACCTCATGGTTTTGGGGTTGGACAAAGTACTGGTGATCATATCTATGGGGGTGGAAACAATAGCCAGGTGAGGTGGTCTAACAGTCAGCACCAAGGGGTGATACCAGGCATGCAATGCCAACACACTAACCACTAGATCACCCCACCCCCATTTTTCTTTGATAACTTAAAATGATTAGATAAAATAATTAGATTAGGTGTTGTGATCTTGGTGCAGGGGGGTGGTCAGTTAGGAAATGCCAGCTCTAATCCCATATCATAACGACCTGGAGCCTCTTCCACCTTTTTTCTGCATGGAATTGAAAATTCCAATTTGATAGTTCGGTTTAGAGCATGATGTTTACCAGATGGTGGGGGTGATGTCTTTTATACAAGACATAGTTCTAAGCTAGGTCATTTCTTTCATGTCTGATTTAAATAGGAGGTACGGTGCATCAGTCCCCAGGTTTGACCATGAATGACAATTTTTTCTTCGCAAAAAGTTCTCAAGAAATTAAAATGTGACCCTTCAGATTTCTAATTTAAACTTTGAAAAAGATGTTGAACAGCTAAATTGGAGTAATAGCAATTTTCGTCCGAAGATTAACGTATTAGTTAGTTAAAACAACGCTATTGGCATTTAAACCATCTGAAGTATTCATTTAACAGTGATGAAACATAACACTGTTTTTCTACAGGGACGTCACTGCTCTGGGGGTCTAGCTGTTTAATTCTGTAAATGGCACGTAAATCTAAAGTCCATGAATACATCAGGTGCAAACATCAGCTGTTGATCACCCCTTTGCTGTTGTTGAAGCGCACTAAGAGTTAGTCAAGGGAGGTCCCCATGACGCCCTGTCAAGTATAAAGGGTCATACCCACTAGGCGATTATTCCTGAGTCGGCCGACTGAAAGGCACTAAAATCGGCTGGTTCTACGCTTAGAATTGGCCGATTTTACCAGCGATTCAGATCAAACCTGCACATTCCAATATGCTATACTTACGGGCAACTGGGATATTCGGCTGATTCTGCCAGTCGCCCGTCGATCATCGTAGTTAAAATAGCCTAGTGGGTATGGGGCTTAATGTTGCCCTGTTGAATCATTTAAACACCCTCGTCACTTGTCATTATCTCTAAAAAGAGAGAAATCCAATGCCACATGTCCCTGAGCCAAAAAGGAATTCCCACATCACCCTGACAATAATTATCATTTTACCCACATAATGTACGGGGTGTAGATGGGGGTCCCTATGGCCCGTGTCAAATTTAAGAAACGTCACTGCCCTCTGTCGTTCTCACTAGTGATTGGTTATGTCGCATGTAGAACTTGTAACACCATTGTTGTAGATTTTATAATAGTTACCGACAATGTCCACTGTCGTTGTTGCCAATGGTTATAGTTATGTCCCATGTCGAATTTACGAAATGCCCATGTCTCCTTGTCGGTTCTAACCTATTACATAACAGGCAGTGACCACTGTGAGGTGTCACGTGGTGTCACGTGGTGTCACGTGATGACACCATGGTGGTACCCACCTCACAGGAGATGTTGTTCAGATAAGATTACTTGAGATAAGGCTCTCGTCGGTTTATGGCCGTCATACTGCGGGAGCAATCTGCGGCAAATAACCCCTCCGCGCCAGAATCGACATCCGTGAGAGGTGATGATTCGCCCATAGCGAGCGTCGAAGTGGCAGAGTGACTGCGGGAGCTACCTGTGACCACACACACTTTGTCATAGGTGGGGGGGTGTAGATGGGGGGGGGGGATCCCTATGTCGCATGTCGAATTTAAGAAATGGCCATGTCGCTGGCCTTATACTTTTTTAATTCCAACCTTCAATGTTTCATGTCAAATTTGAGAAATCCCCTATGTCAAGTCGTTTATTCATTCTTCATGTCACTAAGCTCCATGTTGCATGTTGAATTTAAGAAATGGCACCTAGTCAATTTTGAAAGGTCTACACCCATATAGGCCGTAGGGGTAGCACTGCCAGACAGCATTGACCCAGCTGATTAGATATGGCTTTACCTTGTTATTATTATCCTGTTTGGCCCTTTGCGAAAACTTAGGTATAAATTATTGTAGAAAGTCACCAGCAAAGTCTATTGAAAGTCTTGAATTTATTATATTGAATGAGTAAAATCGTAACCAAAATTATGTTGCTAAACTACTGTATA
The DNA here is from genome assembly GCA_936440205.1 of Lepidonotus clava. Lineage (NCBI taxonomy): Eukaryota > Metazoa > Annelida > Polychaeta > Phyllodocida > Polynoidae > Lepidonotus > Lepidonotus clava. The sequence goes on along the minus strand of OW387144.1, from coordinate 43,047,584 downwards.
TTTTGTCACAGTTATCATTTGCTGAAAACGTACTATTAAAATAATTGTCCCAAAATGTCCCCCTCACACATTTATAAAACACAAACAAAACTATCGCTGTGAAAGGGAAAGTGTGATTCCATCGCTATTGAGCAGCGATGGGTCCTGCTGTGGGTGCCCAACCTCGCGACAGCAATACCCATTATGCGACAGACCAATGGGTTCATAATGAACCCCCCCCCCTCCATCTTTTTGTTGTTGCTTTTCTTTCTGTTTTTGTTTTGCTTGAGATTTGAAGTTGTTAAAGCTCGCACACGTGCACGGATGTGAAGTACTTTAGTTTTGGTGTGTAAGTAGTACCTCCTAAGTGTAGTAAGTTATAACACAGACTCAGGTTCTTGTTGCAGAATAGATGTTGACAGTCCCAGCTCCAGCCTCCAAGAGCGAGACTGGGTGTGTGATTTGCCTTTTTATTACCTCTCCCCTGTCCTGATTGGTCAGAACAAAGGAGGCTCCATATGGGGGCTAGAGCCCCTATTGGTCAGAACAAAGGAGGCCCCACAGGGGGTCACAGGATTATTGTTTTACTCAGCCTAGCCTCAAAGCAGGAGTGCTATATGGCTAATATATAATATATATTTTACATATGGAGCATAAAAGGCTATTGTTTGATAAAATATATAATAATGGTGAAGTGGTGTATAATTAGAAATTATATATAAAATAATGAAATAGATTTAAATTATAACATTTTTCTGAATAATAGAATGCCATACCCGTTTTAGGTATGACATAATGCCCCCCTCCCCCGAAATATTATTTGCCTCCGTGCAAATGTGTTGTTAACCGAATAAAAGTTTCCGAAATGTTGCACTGAGCATACACCACTTTACCGATAGACTTCTAATACAATGATAGCAGCTTCTATTGGATAGCGATTATATAATGATAGCAGGTGGAGTCTATCACAATTATAGCTTTAAGTTTTAAATTGCTTATCTAAACTTTCCTAATTTATTTGGATATTTATCAAAACCGAGTCACAAATTGACAAGGTTGTATTTGCTAATACAATGGTATTCACCTAACCTTAACTTTAAAGAGAAGGTAGTTTTGTAAAGATTACGATGAATATTAGTATCCCTAACTGTTTTTCTGTCTAAAAACCCTGAAAGAAAGAACATATTTACATACTTAATGCTAGCTGAAACAAAGCTCGAGAGTTAAATATAGTTCTGTTTTCAAAACCAGAGTCAAATTTTTTTTTTTTTTTTTTTTTTTTTTTTTTTTTGAATTAGGATAATTGATTATCTAGACAAATAGGGCTTTGCGCCTAAAGCACTAAATGGTCAATACTCAAGAAATTTTGTTGCAAGAATTTGGAAAGAAAGTTTATGTTTTCATTTGGGACCGTCTATGTCAAGGACATCGACGTGGCTCTCCCCATGGGGGCATGTCCAACATATATACAAAACTTGGATTTTGAAAACATAGGTTAGTTATACAATGTATATACAGAATTAACACAATACAAGTGTCCAAGCTTGAAAGTAATTAATTGTTCTTAGAAGATTTTCAATTTCTAGTTAGTTCATTTAGCTGTGGGCTCCTACAGCTTATCCTTTTGTTGATCGCCTGACGTTGAATCTGATGTGGTTTGTGAGCACTTTTGCATTTATATTGTAATTGATTGTTCTTAGTATTGTTCATGGTTAGTCCTGCGTTAGGTATGTAGAGATGTATCTGGGCGAGACGGGTCGTGCTTGTCCGATGTGTTGTCCCATCGGTGTTGGGTGGTTGTTGGCTGACTGCTGCCGTCCCAACGTACCGTCTCGCAGCAACTTGAATGAGAATTTGAGAAGGATCAGGGTATGCATATAAAAGAACGCAGGTTGTAGTGAGTGGTTTAAGGTTATTGAAATTTGTTTATGTACTTGCGATTTGAACTCCGTTTGTTGGTGTGTTTGTTTTCTTGGTTTCCTCTATTCATTTTTCATTACTGTAAAATTAAGATATGATATAATCATTTACAGCATAAGTGGTAGGAAATACTTAACCTTGTTGTTGATAATGTTCACTAAGATCTAGTCGGTCCAGTAGCCGTATGTCGGACAGATAGGCTATCTTGACATTGTTGTCCCAGTTGTCATCCCGGGAAGATTTGGAGACTCTCAGTCAGTTGGCAGTCTGGATGGACCAGTTGAGGCAGGTGAAGCTAGTTGTTGACTACTTCATTCCTGTATGGAGTAAGGTGAAAGTGTTTGAATGTGTATTGGAGTTTGTATAGGTCATGAAAGTGTATGAAAGCGAAGAATCTACATTTCTTTGTTTGTTTGCGCCTACATTATCTATGTTTTGTTTTCTTATAGAATTTCTTATATTCATTTTTCACATTTTTGAAGTACTTTTTGTTTTATTTACTTTGATCTTCGCTTACATACTGTAGACAGCATAACGACAATTTGGGGAGTAGATTTATTTTCAATTCAAATAGAGATTAGCATAGTGCTATTCTTTTGTGAGTCGCTGCTCAAAGAAGTATGAGGTTAATGTTAGTGAATACGCCCAAGTCAACCTTTACGTGAAACCACTATGAAAAATCAGGCTCAAATACCGTCCAAAGGGGTGTCACTGGGAAATGTGTAAACATATAATAGGATTGATCCTAGTCAAGATGTTGAGTCTTGCAAGATCTACTGTAATTGAGAGTATGTTGAACCTATTGAACCTCAGGGCGTGTGGACTGTCACACCATAGGGGTTTGGCTAGGACCCCGGAGCTTAAGCTCCCTGAGGGTAGGCTTATGGTGTAGATTTGGTTTCTATGGATAGTCGGTTGCTGCAAGTGGACATGAAGGCTGCGCAACCTATAGTCCTCAATCATCATGACTCAACATGCCACTAGATTGTCTGCTTCACCGTCTATATGGTTTGGGCAAAAATTTGCTAGATTATTTTTAAATCATTTAGTTTGGAATAGTTTGGAGAAATGACACCAATAAGGAATGTCATGAATATGGCCAGTGACAGTGGCCCAAGGGATCAATGGTATCGGCAATCAAAGTGTCCGTTTACGGGTATCTTTGGGGATGAATTATGGTGATGTGTTGACCTTATTTGTTGTGAGTGCTGGAAAGATAATGGTTTTCTTGTTTATTTGGACATTCACATACAATTGTAAATTTTGTTGACATTGTTGTTTATGTGGATTTGTTTCCACGTTTAGACTTTCTTCTCAGTTTAGAGTGAGTTGGTCTTGATTTGATTGTGTTGTCCGTACGGAGTAGTTGCTCCGCTACTTTGATTTCCTTGTCATTGATTTTCCACATCTTTTTCAGTTGGTCTTTGTCAGGGTTGATCAGTCTTCCGGCAAATCTGTTGTTTCTGATTTCCGTTATTCTTTTCATTCGATCGACGTGGACGTTCCGGGTCAGCAACTTTCCAGTTTGTATATCCCTAAGGGTGGCTGTATGAATGTTTGGTCTTTTACATACTAAATAAGGACCTGAATAGATTGGTTGAAGCTTCTTTGATGTTCCTTGTTTGAGCAGGTTTGGGATTTGTACATACACTATATCCGCTTTCATTATTGGTGATTGTTTGGTCTTGGAATCATACCTAGTCTTCATTTCTCTTTCTGTAAGTTTTAGATTTTTCTGGGACATTTCCCATGCCAGATCTTGAGCAAGAACAGTATCAGTGACACTCTGGAGGATGTTTTTCTCCTTGTCACCAAGGTTGATCGTTGCATCAAGAACTGTTTTGGGGTTACGTCCATAGGTCAAGAAGAAAGGACTGTAGCCAGTAGATCTGTTTTCAGTGTTGTTCATGGAGAATACAATTGATGGCAAGTATAAGTCCCAAGTTTCCTGGCTACTCATACAATACGATCGAAGAGCATTTCCAATTGTTTTGTTGTTCCTTTCTACAAGTCCGTTCGACTGAGGTCTATAAGGGGAAGACAACACATGCTTTATGTTGTACTTGTGACACATTTCTTTGAATTCCTTCCCTGTGTAGGATGTACCATTGTCAGTCTGAACGCTGCCGGGTACACCATGTTGGCATACAACATTCTTGACAAACTCATAAGCAGTTCGATGGGCAGTCAGATCAGCTGTAGGATAGGCTACAGATGCTAGACGTTTTGGTCCTTAGCCAATATATTTAGATTTGTGGAACCCCCCTTGTCTCTTTAGGGAAAATCGTGTTCTGTATATATATGCCCCCAGTTTGGATCTATAGTGCTGAATGCAGCTATACAGAATCCGCTCCAAAGTAATGTTTCTTTATCTTGTAATCATTAGGTTGGATCTTCATAATCTTGATGACCTAGGGAAGATCAGACAACTTAAAAACATGGCGTGAACTCTTCACTTATGACCTGCAACTAAATGATGGTCATAATGATACTTGGGGCATAAGTCGTGAAAGTGATAGGCTTAGAGTTCAGATGTGACCTATCCAGTGATGATAAAGAAACTATACACAAACAAGGGGTGCCATTTGTATATGATAATCGGGATTTTCAAGCCAATGTAACTTCAAGGTTCACATGTGAAGGCTGTATTCTACTGCCCGATTTTAATATAGTTATACAGATTTGGAAAATCGGTATTAGCCAGAATATTATTATCATAAGAACGGATTCAAAATTGCCTTTCAAATGATATGCATGAGATTCTGTTATATATCTGAAGAGAATTTAAAATTCTCCAAATTATCAGCTTTCAAAATCGCCTAGTGTAATACATGCTTTAGCGGTATCATTCTTGTCATCCCCATTGACCATATTACATCGCAGGGCATCTCCCATACAACAGGGTATCCCACTGCATGATAATTATACAAACGTGTTACTTTAAAGTAAAATGTGTGTGTGTGTGGGGGGGGGGGGGGTTAAGAAAATAATAGCCATAAACGTCAGGATTACGCCTGGTTTTCAGAGTTATACCCTTTACAGACTAGGAAGAGACAAGAACAGACAACTACTGTTAAGAACAAGCAATAAAACTTCACCCCTCACACACTCGTGTACAGAATGTGCATTCTGCAGGTTTTGTCTGTTGTTGTCTGTTCACAAAATTCGCATGCTACACACTAGAAAGACAATTCTACTGACAGAATGCAGTCATCTATAGTCTGAAGCATTGAATTTTGTTCTTTTAACAACAATTCCTCTTACTTTGTATACATTTGTAGACTAAATATTCATTTCTAGAAGTGAGGGGTTCTATTATCAATACATATTATATATATAATGTGGGTAAACTGTGTCAGGAAGTATTACACTTCACACTGTTATTGATGATTACCCTTTGTTATAATTCATGATAAATAAATATCTATTCAATGTTATTTTTCAAGTCTTAATTATAAGTGGAATATAATCAGAAAAGTATCAATATAATATTAAATGACTTCAATGTTGTGGGTTGAGGTAATGTATTATTGAACAACGTAAAAGTTCTGTTCAGGCTGTTCCTAGCCCCATAATTGAGTGTACTCACTAGGGTATGACAGTGGTTGATTGCAATGTCTCTCTGCAAAATGGGATAATTTTCTATAACCATTTCCCTTTCCCTTTTCTTTGCATACCCCCTACACACTAGACATCATGATACCAGTTGTTGATGGTTCTGGGTGCTTCACTCCACTTGTTGCTTGTTATAGAATGCGCTGCTACACAGACTTGTCACAGAATGCACATTTTGATTGCTGAAATAACCAGCACATACCACCATGAACAGACAAAACCCAGACTACCCCCAGAGGTAGTATTTTGTGAACCAGCATGAACAGACAAAACCCAGGCTACCCCCAGAGGTAGTATTTTCTGAATCATGTTTGTGAAACAGCGGTTGTTTGAAACATTGAAGTTAGTATACAACATGCATATGTTTCACATAATTTCAAAATTGTGTTTGTGAACTAACCCAAATAAATTCTCCAAGACATTTATCTTGCAAACAGCAATATGTAGCATGCATAATTGCATGAATAGTATACAAATATGAAACATATTTGTATACTAACATACTACAAAATCAGCTTTCAGATTGTATTTGTACACTAATTTGAAGTAACAATTAACAAAATTTAGTACACAAATTATGGTGTATGATTTGTATCCTAATGTTATATATAATCAGCTTTATGAATATTTTTACACCAATCCAAATCAATGATTATCAAGATTTGGTTTAGAAAATATCATTATGTGGTATTAGTATAGAAATGTTATAATATATTGTACACTAACAAATACATCATCAGCTTTCAGAGTGCATTTGTACACTAATCCCAATCAACAGTTATCAAAATTTAGTACACAAATTATTGTGTTGTATTTGTATACCAACGTAGTATACAATCAGCTTTGTGACTATATCAACACTAACCAAATCCATGTTTATCAAAATTTGATATGAAAAATATCATTCTGTGGTATTAGTATACTAACATAATATATATTTGTATACTAACATATACATAATCAGCTTTCAGACTGTATTTGTAGACTAATCCTAACCAACAGTTATCAAAATTTAGTACACAAATGATGGTGTATAATTTGTATACTAACACTATATATTATCAGCTTTGAGAATATTTTTAAACCAATCCAAATCAATGATTATCCATATATCATTATGTGGTATTAGTATAGAAATGTTATTATACATTTGTACACTAACAAAGTACATCATCAGCTTTCAGACTGCATTTGTACGCTAATCCCAATCAACAGTTATCAAAACTTAGTACACAAATTATTGTGTTGTATATGTATACTAATGTAGTATACAATCAGCTTTGTGACTATATCAACACTAAACCAAATCAATGTTTGTCCAAATTTGATATGAAAAATATCATTGTGTGGTATAAGGGTACTAGCGTAATATATATTTGCATACTAACATATACATAATCAGCTTTCAGACTGTATTTGTATACTAATCCCAATCAACAGCTATCAAAATTTAGTACACAAATTATTGCGTTGTATTTGTATACAAACGTAGTGTACAATCCGATTTGTGACTATATCAACACTAAACCAAATCAATGTTTGTCCAAATTTGTTATGAAAAATATCATTGTGTGGTATAAGGGTACTAGCGTAATATATATTTGCATACTAACACATACATAATCAGCTTTCAGACTGTGTTTGTATACTAATACCAACCAACAGTTATCAAAATTTAGTACACAAATGATGTTGTATAATTTGTATACTAACACTATATATTATCAGCTTTGTGAATATTCTTACACCAATCCAAATCAATGATTATTAAGATTTGGTTTAGAAAATTTCATCATGTGGTATTAGAATAGAAATGTTATATATATTTGTACAATAACAAAGTACATCATCAGCTTTCATACTGTATTTGTACACTAATCCCAATCAACAGTCATCAAAATTTAGAACACAAATTATTGTGTTGTATTTGTATACTAACAAAGTATATAATCAGCTTTGTGACTATATTAACACTAAAGCAAATCAATGTTTATCAAAATTTGATATGAAAAATATCTTTCTGTGGTATTAGTGTACTAATGTAATATATATTTGTATACTAACATATACGTAATCAGCTTTCTTACTGTATTTGTATACTAATTCCTACCAACAGTTGTCAAAATTTAGTACACAAATTATGGTGTATAATTTGTATACCAATATTATATGTTAACAGCTTTGTGAATATTTTTACACCAATCCAAATCAATGATTATTGAGATTTGGTTTAAAAAATATCATTATGTGTTCTCAGTATACAGATGTCTTATATATTTGTATACTAACACAGTACATCATCAGCTTTCAGATTGTATTTGTACACTAATTCCAATCAACAGTTATCAAAATTTAAGTTACACAAATTATTGTGTTGTATTAGTATACTTACGTAGTATACAATCAGCTTTGTGACTATATTAACACTAAAACAAATCAAATTATGGTGTATGATTTGTATACTAACATTATATTATCAGCTTTGTGAATGTTTTTACACCAATCCAAATCAGTGATTATTGATATTCGCTTGAAAAAATATCATTATGTGTTATCAGTATACATATGTCACATATATTTGTATATTAACACAGTACATCTTTAGCTTTTAGACTGTATTTGTACACCAATCCAAATCAGCAGTATCAAAATTTAGTACACAAATTATTGTGTTGTATTTGTATACTAACATAGTATACAATCAGCTTGTGACTTTATTAAGACTAAACCATCTTATTTCCTTATTTTCTTATCTAATTACTTCTCAAAGAAACATATATATATATATGTGTGTGTGTGTGTGTGTGTGTGTGTGTGTGTGTGTGTGTGTGTGTGTCAGTGTATCCCAAAAACCGGAAAAAATCATTTAAACAGACAAGAAGAATTCAATGAAATAATAATGACAAAATTGTCCTTATATATGGAAAAGGTATGATAACTATATGTAGTATTTGTATACTAACATTATATATTATCAGCTTTGTTACTATTTTTACAATAATCCAAATTAATGATCATCAAAATCAGATTCTGGTTTGAAAAATATCAATGTGTGGGATTAGTGTACTAATGTATATATATTTGTATACTTGCATGATACATAATCAGCTTTCATACTATATTTGTACACTAATCCAAATTGACAGTTATCAAAATTTAGTACACAAATGCACAGTTGCTGAATAGTTGTTGAAATATACTGCCAAGAACACCCAATTTTGAATTCATGAAAAGTTTGACCATTATGTGCACAGCCAAGGATCGAACCATAGACCTTTGGATTCATAGTGCCACAGCCTAACCACTACCCTACCAGGGCAGCTGTTAAAAGTCTGGTCAGTCTTACCTTTTATCCATTGTTGGTTCATTTAGTCTGTTCTGACCCAGATTTACCCTTTCATTGAGTTTGGGTGACTAGTGGAGTGGGATGTAACTACAGTCTATGACTGTACACTCACTGAGCAATCAACTACCCTTTCACCACTCCCCTCTCTCCCTCCACCCCTGCCCTCCCCCTCTGCTGGTAAGGACCTTCACTCTGCCACATTGACACCTCAGGCACTAGAGTGATCACAGGCTTTTACTTCTAGTGGGGAGGGTGATTCGCTGCAGAGTGGAGGAGCGCCGGTCAGAGCACAGGTGGGGGCTCTTGATGGGGGGATCCCAATGTTGCATGTTAAATTTGAGAAATGCTGATGTCACATGTCATTGTCACTTATTCTTATGTTGCATGTGGAATTGAAGAAATGCTTATTCCCCTTTTCACTTTATTTTTGAAGCCTATGTCCTTGTCACTAGGGCATGTGTAGCTCTGTGGAATTTTAAAAAATGCCCATTTTTTATTTAGGGGTCTAGGGCCATCCACTAGGGTCATACAGAGGCAAAGTGAACTTCAGAAGTTCATAAGGTACCAGGGGCATGAGATACTTTCACTCGTGGTTTATGTCAGATAATGGACTCGTAATAGTGCATGGGGTGGAATGATGCACTACTACTCATCCATTATCTTACACATAAATGTTTACATATTGATAAGGATATAACCAAAAGAGTTCATCATTACCTTTCCTGGAGTTATGGGATCTAGTATAAGCTTGTAAACCACTTTGGAGGTGGAGGTTATGCTATATGTGATATGTTTACCTTCATGTCAATGAATATTTTTAAATGACAGATTACATTTTATGTTGGTTGAAAGCATTTTTCCCTTGTACACTGAAGTATGTGAACAGAAAGGTTTAATTCAGTTTATAATATGCATTGGTGTTGGATATACTTCACAAGACTCATAGAAATCTGTGTTAGTTCACAAATAAATGTCTAATTTTGACTTCAGTGACACTGTCTATAGATCCTGAATACAATGTGCTTTGTGAACAAAATCCACCCCAAATGCTCATTCCAGTTCATGTTGGTTCTTGTCTGTTCTTTCCTCTTCAGAATGCACATTCTATTTCTAGTGTGTAAAGAACTGAATTCTATAACCAGCAACAATGAGCTTTAACCAACAAGAAGTGATAAGAACTGGTATTTTGGGGCCTAGTCTGTAAAGGGTATAAGAGTTATAATACAAGTATACCATCATGGCAGACGGCTCAGTTGGCTATCTAGTGATGAGTAATATTTTTCTCCGTATGAGTAAAGACAAACTAAATACCACAACTGTACATGCACAGATTGCAGTGTGAATGCGGCAACGCCCCCCCCCCCCCCCCTCCCCGAATCAAAAAAACAGTAGTCGCAGATAAGCCTACTTCATCATTCATTTTGATATCGTTTATTTCTATTCATTTGTTTTTCAATTGCCAGACAATATTCTATATGCTGATCCGCATGGGCGGATCAAGAGGGGGGGACACGGTCAAGGGGGCACGCACACTTCCATAGTTTCGGGAAATTCTGCGTTTTATGATGTAAAACTCAGCCAAAAAGTAATTGAGGACAGATTTTCCAATAAAGCCCCTCCCCCACTTTCAAAATCCGTGATCAGCCAGCGTAATCCTGATCAGTTAAGGTTTCCCCCTATCGCTTCAAAACCATCTGCAGAGATCTGTTTGATCATGTGAAATAGAAACATCCTCTATCTGTATAATAGTCCAGTTATCACCCTACACGGCCGGGTAGCCCACAACAATATGTTAGCTATCTACCCCTATCTCTCCGGCCTCATGATCTGAGCCTTATCTGGTGTTTTACATAACGCCTGGGGACCAGCCCAGTGGCCCTCTCCATCCACGGTCCTGATTTTTGTCTCGTCAGTGCTACAGATAACCCACACATGATGACAAGTCGGTTCCCGTAGGTTTGTATGTAACACACCACACCTCTCGGACTCGTCATTGGTGCAGTGCTGAAGCAAAGAGTGAACCAGCGGGACTCATCTTATCATTTAACAACCTCACTATGTGATATTCTCGCCTGTTCCTTCACTAAGTGTTTTCAAAGTGCAATTTACCTGGACTCTACCTAAAGACGGATACTGCGGCAGACTGGCTAAGTTTAACACCATGGGTGCTTCAAGTCCCACCATTATGTTGGTGTGTGTGTTGTTGGTGTTGCCCTGTGCCCTCCCCACGCTCGGACACAGCCTTCTGAAGGACGCTGCTGGGGGCTATAAGGCCGGAGACCCGGTGGGTTTCCTCCAGGGTCTGCTGAGGGGCCTGGACGCCTCCCTCAGACGCCCCGACCCCCCCGGCGTCTCCCCCAGCGTCCCCCACAGCGTCTCGGACGCCGCCCTGGCCCGGCTGGTGTTCCGGTACGCCGACCTCTCCGGAACCAGCTCTGAACACCTCCTGGAGGACGCTGGGTGGACGCTGGAGGGACTCAGAGAGAGGCTGACGGAGGGGAGACTCACAGAGGCCCTTCTGGACCTCCTGAAGGACCTAAAAAGGGCACCAGAAGGGCCTTCTTCTGAGGGCACCAAAAGGTCACCAGAAAGGCCCTATGATGGCACCAAAAGGGCACCAGAAGGGCCTTTCTCTGAGGGCACCAGAAGGGCACCAGAAGGGCCTTTCTCTGAGGAGGGCTTTGCGGGGCCCGAGGCGTGGGACACGGATTGTTACCGTGACCTGTCGACCTTCATCGAGCCCGTCACCGACGTGCTGTTTAACGCTACCCTGGAGCTGCTGCCCAAGACGGACGTGGGCGACTTCATCAAGGGGGAGATCCGGTACTTCTACTTCAGGGACCCCAAGGAGAAGGAGATCCCCGACTGGGGACTCACCAGTAAGTATAAGCGTTGAGCCCGAATTCTACTAGGCGACATTGGCTACTGTTAATATTAATGTGTAAATTCGTAGCCCAAGTCGTGTAGTGAAACACCACCTTAAGACAAACAAGTCCATCACAAGTCTATTTTTGAGTTTGGTGTAGCAAATTTTACTTAAGCTCTTCAAGCTCTTCCAATTATATAATGAGGTAATGAGGTTGTACCTCGTCCCATATAATTATCCTCAAATTCGGCTGGAAGAATATGCACTATATGTACGTGAAATTGATGTAAATCAAAACAAAGATTAAGTAAGTCGATCAGTTTCAGAAGAGTATACGCCAATTGGTGTGCCTATCTTTGTTATCCACTGTATCCATGCAGTCATTATCATCATACTTCTACCAGTAATGTGACGTATCACATTCTTTAACCTCACTTCTGTTATTCCTCATTGAACATTCACGTCAGGTCTATCCCACAACTTCACCTCTCTATGTTGTGCCTTTCTAAAAGGTAGCCTACAAATTCAGATTACTTCTTAGATCACTGTCGGTTCAAGTTCTTAATTTAATTGAACCCAATTCCTGTATTTTCGAAGCTCTACATCGGATTATAATTACATAAACAAATATAAGTATTAGAACAAATACAATTCAGTACAATTCGAATATATATAATATATACACACAATATATCATATAATCTATTTTACTATCAGTAATCAAGCTTGTGAGCTCACCATTAGAACCCTGCCTATACATCAGTTTTTCTCTTCCAGTAATAAACTTTTAATTCAATATATATTCTAAAGGCTATATTCCACGATGCGTTCAGTCCCAGTTGCGTTTCCTAAATTATGGAAACGCAAGCTTGCTAGCGGAAATTTATCAACATGTTTATTAATTTCCACAAGCAAGGTTGCGTTTCCATGATTAAAGGAATGCAAGTGTCACATAACGCACCGTGGAATATAGCCATGTACTTGCGTTCATACTTGCATTCATAAAATGCAAGCACAGCGCATCATGGAATCTACTTTGCGATCCACCCCATTTGCGTTCATCACTTGCGTTGCTAGGGTGCCTGAATGAAAGCTGTGGCCTGTTGCACAATGGGTTTCGTAACAACGAAAATATTGTAAACAACGAAACATATCGTTGTTACTTTTATCGTAACAACGATGGTTTTGTACAATTTTTTTTCTATATTTAGAATGTTCCCAAAGAGCTGTAACTTTTACTGAATTTTTTATAATTTTTTCTTAGTTCATAACACTTTACAGAATTTAATTTCATTCATTAGATCCCGAGATATTGCATTTTCGTAACATCGAAACTTTTCGTTACTAAGCAAAAGTTCGTTGTGCTTTCATTGTTTTATCTTAGTAACGAAATTCTATTGTGCAATGGGCCACTGACAACGCAAGTGACCACAACGCATCGTGCAATACAGCCTTTAGTGATCAATCATAATTTATCTAGCTCCGATGTGTTCTTTGCAATCTACGGTATGGCCCTTATCAATCAAGAAGGCCCAAGAAGCCTGCATACTTGAATACAGGTAGAATACATGTTTTGTTGATAAAGCTCGGGTCAAGATGCATGATCTCAACTTTTTTTAGAATATAAATCTTTCTATTGGCCTAATTGTAGGACAAATTTTATCCACCTGAAGGTTTTTGTCAATATATATTGATCTCTCTCTTTATATCTTTATCTATGTAGTAGGCCTATCATGTGTTTGCTTTTTCATTTATGTTAGTTTATTGCTATAAGTAACACAATTTCATTAGTTTACAAAGGGCATCCTAAACTGACATATCCACTAGGGTGGTTGTTGTTAAAATCAGTGTGCACTGATTTTAGCACTAATTTGTAGGTGACTGTTACCGAATTCCTAAAGTTAAGAAACAATATAAGTAAATAGAAATATGGAATCATTGCATACAGATTCCTGAAAAGTGTTGGTAATGTTACGTGTATTTAGCAGACTTCCGTTGATTTTCCTAAATATTTCCGTTAATTGTATATGAAAATCACCCTTTTTTAATTGAAATATTACCTAAAATTACTGAAATAGGCAACCGATTCCTAAAATGCAAGGTGTGATAACATAATTTGCTATGTTTTACATTGAATATATAGGACCTCAGGAGGTCCCGTAAGGAAATCATAAATTTCAGCTGTAAAATATCCTTTACTTACTTATTTACAAAAATACATCAATTAGGAATGCAAAATTACATTTCAGTAGTATTTCCTTTGTGCAAACACACATAACTTACACAGGCGCAGATTTAATGTAAAGTTCATGGGCCCAGATGGCCAAGGAAAAACATTTGCTATACCCCCCCCTTTGGAAAATTCCTGGATCCGCCCCTGTTACATGTACTGAAGGCACAACGTATTTCCTGTAATTTCAGGAATCTGTATCCTTATTCCGTAATTCTTTTTATTTCAACACTACTTTCGGTGCCAAAGTGGCTCCGTGATTCACGTTAGGAATTCGGTGTGTGTTGGTATGTTTTGGTGACTCAAGGGTCATCTGTTGGCCAGGGTCGGCCCATTCAAGTCGACTCCCGGTCATTACAGAAAATGCATTGTGCCCTCAGTGCATGTAAGTTATGTGTGCATGTGTTTGCACGAAGGAAATACTACGGAAATGTAGTTTTGCATTCCTAATTAATGTATTCTTGTAAGTAAATAAAGGATATTTTACAGCTGAAATTTATTATTTCCTTACTCAAGTTGACTCACACTCATGTGCAGTGATTCATATTAAGCAACTGACCGTTTACTTGAGGAGACGAATTCAGTCGGCAGTCTCACTATTGTTTTAGTGGGCATGGGGCGTTAAGTGCAAGGGCTGGCAAGTTAGACCTAATTGTGATAATACATGTTGAATTCACTATGTTGTCATTGCTACCGAAGAATACAGCCTGTAAAAATAGAGCTACAGTCATTCTCTTTTGAGAGAGATGTTTGCACTCATTCGTCAATCATTCTTCCTATTGGACTGGCTGTATGTATCAGGTGATAATCAATCTCTCACTGTTGTCTTTTTCCCCTGAATAGAGGTTGTGTAGATGATGTCATGATAGCCAAAAGGGACCGGGCAGGCCATCTTGGTGATCAATATAGAATTCTTATTTTCAATATTTCACAAACATCTAGGATAAATTTTTTGTTGACTTTTGCAGAAATCATCATATGAAATCATGGTAAACAATATCAGTTTTGCCATCCATTCTTAGCGTTCTCTTGTTCTAGAATCGATAGGCAATTGTATGTTTAATTTATTTAAGTAATTTATTTGAATTAACTCAGAATTACTTTTTTTCTGTTTCTTTCAGTGTTAGATGCATTCTTCAAATTGCCCGCAGCGCTGGCTGGTGGCAACCTTCACTGGGTGGGAGGGTACGAGATGTGTAATGCAGAGAAGGTTTCCTACTACTATAACCTGTCACTGCCCCACGAAGACCGGGAGTTTAACGGCCAGTACTGTCGAGTGGAGGTTGGGGCTCGACCAGTAAGTATTGGTTTTTGTTATGATATAAGGGACAGGGTGGGCAAGAATAAGACATGGAAGAAAGGGAAGGTTTCCTACTACTATAACCTGTCACTGCCGCATGAATAATACAATACGATACAATACAGTTTATTCACAGCCCTTGTTGGGGAAAAAGGAAAGAGATTGGATGTAGCCAATAGATACATGGCCTCACCGATGAACAATAATACAGATTTTTCCTCTTAAATCACAAGTAGCTTTTTAGCTGTCAAAAAGTCACAAATGGCTACTAATAGTACTAAACTATCTATTACATGGAGAAATAGTGGTAACTTGTGTACACAGGTGCCAGCACCTTTTAAATATTCACAGTGGCTGATGGCAATGGTACACAATATATACAAGTTGACTAGAGAAGTGACAAAAACAGTTGACCTCTTAAGATCACAGAGTTTGACTAGTGCGTGTGGTCTGGATAAAATTAAATATGGTTAGACTAGGGCTTGTTTATTGCTTTAGAGTTGGCTCTCTTTTGTTTGAGTTCCTGTACTTTTCTGGACCTTCTCTCAACAATACCATCTACTGTGTTTGTGCATTTTTTGACCTTGTGAAGGGCTTTTGTATGGGCTTTTTTTGTGCTTTTGGGGTGATTACTGATTGCTGCCCTACAATTGATATTGCGGAATTGGCTCATTATAGTGCCACATAATTTTAATAGATCATTTAAGGTTGTTGGGTCCTTACTTGTAAACAGCCTCTCCATGGTGAGGGTATTTGGGTTTCTAAGGTACGTTGCATCTATGTACCTTGACCTTGCATTGTGGAAAGCTTGACACATAAAAACATAGTGGAATTCATCCCCAATATCATTTGCACTGCATAGTGGGCAAGTTCGATGACTTTTCTCGACATTGTTATGTCTACCCACTACAATTGGTAGTTTATGGTTACCACATCTAAATTTACAGAGATTGGTTGCTTCCTTCTTGTTTATAACAGTAAGGTATTTTTCAAACTCTAGGTTACTTTTAAAGATCCTATAGTTAAAACAGTGGCCTGAGTCTGAGACTGAGCTATGCCAGTCATGGTTTTCAATAGCTTCTTTGCTTCACAACAGATTTGTACACAGTATTCACATAACCAGGTATGGTGTGGTATAGGAAGCCCATTCCACATTCATTAAATGAGGTTTCAATTTTTTGAAACCATGGTGAGTTAAATAAACCTTTAGTCTGTTTTTCCCTTACAATCTGGAATAGGATACACAATACTTTACTTGATTTCCCCATTGACAGTCTTGACCAGAAATTCACCAGTCACTGTTTGACTGCACACATAAGTCAGCTGCGTCCGAGTTCCCCAAGGGCCATACAGTTTTAGGGCTAAGGTGGAGGACATATTAACAAAAGTAATTTTGAACTCTCTCAATTGCATTAATATTTGAAAAGCCCCAGACTTCACACCCTTAGAGTAAAATAGGGACAATACATGCGTCAAAGAGGTGGTAGAGTTAGTCAAGTGGGAGTTGGAGCTTTCTGGCTTTTGTTAGTAGGGAGAATAGAGCCCTGTTTGCTTGGGATACTTGTTTACTCATAACTGGTCCGAATGGGATGAAGAATGGGAGTTTAACGGCCAGTACTGCCGAGTGGAGGTTGGGGCTCAGCCAGTAAGTATTGGTTTGTTATGATATAAGGGACAGGGTGGGCTAAAATAAGACGTGTAAGAAAGGGAAGGTTTCCTACTACTATAACCTTTCAATGCCACATGAAGAACGGGAGTTTAACGGCCAGTACTGCCGCGTGGAGGTTGGGGCTCGGCCAGTAAGTATTGGTTTTGGTTAGATATAAGTGACAGGGTGGACGGGTATGAGATGTGTAACACAGAGAAGGTTTCCTACTACTATAACCTATCACTGCCCTATGAAGACCGGGAGTATAGCCTCCAGTTCTGCCGAGTGGAGGTTGGGGCTCGGCCAGTAAGTATAGGTGTGTTATGATAAAAGGGACAGGGTGGGCGGGTACGAGATGTCTACCAAAGAGAAGGTTAAATAAATGAATATGTATGTTGGTATGCCTATATATATATATATATATATATATATATATATATATATATATATATATATGACCAGCCGAGGTGAAGGGTACCCCGAGTTTCCTATGTTTGCTATCCTAAACCTAATATTTAAGGAGATAATAATAGATTTATGAAAAAATAGTAAGAATTTTGTCTTAAATCAACTTTTTGTGTAGAATTCATTTATCATACCAAAATCATTCCATCATGATGGAATATTTCCCTATATGGAATGTCAATGGAACGTTTTGATATGGGCAATTCACTTAATTTATTCTATTTGGTTGCCATGGAAACTAAAATACATGAGATTTTCAGAAAATACTGTAAACTATGAGAAACCTATTATTTTCAGGTCGCAACATTGAAAACAGAATACATTTATCAATTCTGGTTAAAAAACAATAAAGAAAAGTGTGTTTTTGAATATTTTACTTGCAATTATGATGATTTATGATAATTTGATACATGTTCATACATATATGTCATATTTCAGTATGTATACATGTATGTGTATCTATATGTAAACATAATGTCTGTCTGTTTATGTATATATATGGATGTATTTATGTAGGCTTTGTGTGTATGTATGTATGTATGTATGTATGTATGTATGTATGTATGTATGTATGCATGTATGTATGCATGATTGTATGTATGTATGTATGTATGTATGTAAGTAACTATGTATGTAAGTATGTATGTAAGTATGTATGTAAGTATGTATGTAAGTATGTATGTAAGTATGTATGTATGTATATGTATATTCCCAGTATTTACTGCTAATTGATCCCTTGCCCCGCCAGGAGGAGAATGTGACGGCGTCCGGCTTGCTCCTGACCCTGGGTATGTGTGTCCCGTCCTCCTGCAGCCCTGAGAACGTCACCTCCTTCCTCTCTGACATGACCGAGAGCCGCGGTGAGTCAGCTTTCTAAACACCCTATTACACTACACGATTTAAGGTGTCTTGTCCTTCCTCTCTGACATGACCGAGAGCCGCATCGAGTTAGCTTTCTAAACACCCTATTACACTACATGATTTAAGGTGTCACATCCTTCCTCTCCGACATGACCAAGAGCCGCAGTGAGTCAGCTTTCTAAACACCCTATTACACTACATGATTTAAGGTGTCAAGTCCTTCCTCTCCGACATGACCAAGAGCCGCAGTGAGTCAGCTTTCTAAACACCCATTTACACTGCATGGATACTGTGATATCCGCGCAATATGGGGATATCACAAGATCGATATTATTGTCTAAAATGGTAGTAAAAGCAAATATTGTGTGTAAGTGTGACAAGCTTTTAATAGCAAACAATTTATCTAACAGTCTAGTCTTACTCTAAATAGCGGTTTAGTTTACACTATGAAAACTAACTTTAACTCGATAAAGGCCTGTCATTTATGACTGAGGACCATAATGCCTGTTAACAAGCTGATTTGGTGGGGTCGCCAACATTGTGATGACTGTTTTGATAATCTGCATTAAAAAGGTCATAGAATGAATTTCAATACAATTAATAAAATATTGACTCTACATTGCTTTTAGCTCCCTTTAATCCGCGATTTTGTCCTAAAGCAGACCAGTGGCGGATTCAGAATTTTGAAAAGAGGGGCGCTATTGAAAAAGTTTTCCTTAATTACTTTACATTAGGAAAGTCTACAGTTGGCAACAAAAAATGGGGGCGCACCCCCGCACACCCGCCCTACACCCGCCCTCCCTTAGCCAAATCTGCCACTGCAGATGCTATCATGACCATTGTTTTGAGATTTCTATATCATCATTTCGAGAGACATGGATGAAGTCCATTGTTGACTTTTGTACTAGGTAATTTGGTTTGATAGATAGAGGCTGATCATGGGATTGTCTATGAAGTAGGAGATAGTAGGGCGTTTACAGATTGCGTAAGTAGTATACAAAAAGTAGGATTATGGTAACCGTGCACACCATCTACAAGGACGGACTAGTAAGCTGAAAGACTGGATCTATTACTGAATTATGTGAATATCTATTAAGCCCTAATTACACTACGCGTCGGGTACAAGGACGCATTGGGTCGCGTTGCCCAACGCGTCTGATGCTCGTTAAGGATATATTACACTACGCGCTGCACACAACGCGAAATATATTATACTACGCGTTTTGGGTGGCATTGGATCACGTTTGTCAATTAGTTAGCTTTTTTATATATATTACACTTCGCGTTGGGCAATAAAATTCGCGTTTGCTATTCGCGTTGGCAAAAACGCGTTTGAAATAACCCAAACGTGTTTCAAAAACGCATAGTGTAATATGGCCTTTAGTATTTGATAATCAAGGGATTCAGAACAATTCGATTATGGCCAAAACCTTCAGACTAGATTAACTGTTTAAACATAATCATTCCATGAGCTTAAATCAGGCCACAGTAAAATATAGACCATGGAAATTTTCATAATAGTGTCTTGTCGTGAGAATGACACAAATAGAAAACATCCACACCATGTGATTATGAAAGACCAACTGATTATAGTAGGGAAGCTGAGTATGGATTCTGACAACAAGTGGTAGAACCTGGATATGGGTAAATATGTCTGCACACCTGGTGCTTAATTAGTGGTATATAGTGGTTATCACATACTGATATGAAAGATATGGATCCTTGTGTTGAGAATATTATGTATAGAAGGAAATGTATTGCACGTAATTCTTATGTTATGATACTTTAGTATGAATATGCAGCTGGTTAGGTTTGATTCACTGGCCTTTCTGTTGTTACAAAAATGTCTGTCCTTAACTTCATTTAAGTATTTTCAAAATATTTCTAAACGAAAAGGAATTCCTTTTTATGGGTAGATGAGGTTTACCATTAACTCCCCTTTCGACGTCAGAAGTCTTGATAAAGTTGTAACATCTTAATGTCCTATAATTGATTGTGCCAAAATATGGATCTTCTAACTATGCCAGCTTTATTAGCGCGTGACATTAACTACGCGCTTAATCAATTTCCTCCAGGGTCGACGCGGCTGCTGGGCATCATCCAGGAGGTGCTGGGGGCCGAGATTCAGGACGTCTTCTGTGGGCACGGCGACCTCAGCCTGGACTCCGACCCCACCGCCAGAGCCGGCGTGTACGTATATACAATGTATATACTGTCTATAATTTATAGACAAGTATATACATTTATAGTATAAATTATTTTTGAGTTTTCAGTAAAGATTTTAACATTTTTGTGTGATTGATATAGAAAAAAATAAAATCAATCTAAGACCAAGCAGTGGCGTACCCAGGAGGGGTTCCGATGGTGTCTGGAACCCCCTCAGATTTCTCAAAGTTTATAAAATCTAATTACAAATATAGATAGTTAGACGATGCGTTGGTGTGGTTGATCCTAGCGCAATACCGCTTTCATTACAAATATTAGAAATATTTACATGGAACCCCCTTGATTTACCTGGAACCCCCTCAGATTTTAGGGCTGGGTACGCCCCTGCCAAGGGGGCACAAAGCATTAGTTACCGCCCTCTTTTGCACACACCTCCGGAGCAAAAGCCCTCAACAGGCTGCAATAACAATAGCTTTAGGCAAATGCCCCTTGCTCTGTAATATATATATATATATATATATATATATATATATATATATATATATATATATGGTATATATGATGTCTGTATATATAATGTATATACTTTCAATTATGGCGAGGTGTGGCAATGAAACCATTTAAGATTACCAATAATCAATCTGCCGCTATGACCTTGACCTTCAGCATCGTCCTTCTGGTCTTCATCGCCCTGATCACGGCCGGTACCCTCTGGGACGGCGTCTTCCGCCGGATGTGGCTCCGGAAGTGTCTAACGGAGCATGCGCCGTCGTCGCCCCCCGAGACACCTCCCCCGGAGTACGAGAGTGTGGTGGAGCCCAGCCCCAACCACCAGCCCTCCCTCCAGCGGCCCCTCAGCGTGGCCTCCACCTCCGGGCTCGTCGTCAACGACTACAACATGGCCGCCGTCAGGGACGCCCCCTACTGGCAGCAGCGGCCAGGTGAGCAGAGGTTTACTTATTATGTGGTAGTTGCATACAGGCCCGTAGCCAGCTTGTCTCAGAGGGGGGGGGTCGTTTTTTTACAAGTTTTTTTTTTCCAGGTGGGGTCATTTTTTGAATAGATACATATTTTTTGGATTTAGTATTTTACATTAGAAAATAGAGAAAGATTCCTCCAAGGGAGGGGGGGGGGGTGTTCGTACTAACCCCCCAAACCCCCCCTGGCTGGGGGCCTGGCATAACTTATAGTTTTCGTAATACATCTTTTTCATAAAAATAGAGCCGTCCTGGTGGATTAAATTTGAAACAGCTTTTTAGGGTTAACCTATACAAAGTGAGTTGACGCAGTTACCAAAAGCCCTTAAAGGTAGGCAAGACTAGGGGTTGCACAGGTTCGTGGGAACAGTGTATACAGTTACTTTATTATTGCCTTATAAATGGGGATGCACAAAGTTGCATATTTCAGTACTTGAGTACTTCAGCAGATTTGTTTAACAATAAGAAACGTTAAAATTCAGCTTTCACAGAAATTGAGCAATGGATTTAACAATGCATGAGCTTTTGTTATTTGTTATGCAGCGCTATGGCTCCGTTAAGCATCTGCTAAATGTACCAGAAGGTTATTCAAACTCTTTTCACACATGTGAAACACACAAATGCAAAAAATATTTGTAACCGTGGTACAGTGTTATAGTGAATCATAACAATATCATAATACAAGATGCAATTGAGCTTTATAATAGCTTCTTGTGAAAGAGCATTTTCCATTGAATGAGATGCAAAAGAGCCTATGTAAGACAGGACTTTGAGACCAAAACCAACTTCATCCACTTCTCCTTCCACATACATCTCTCTTTGACCAAGTCTTCTCCCACAGAGGTTAGTACGGATGGACATTCCCCTTCTGTGGTAGTTAGCTGACCAATATTCCCCTTTTACAGGTATCTTTGACCGCATCGACCTGTTCCTTCTCAGCCTATTCCAACCTGCGGAGGTTAGTACGAGTGGACAGTACTCCCCTGTGGTGGTTATATCTTTATTCCCCTTATACAGGTATCTTTGACCGTATCGACCTGTTCCTTCTCAGCCTACTCCAACCTGCGGAGGTTAGTATGAGTGGACAGTACTCCCCTGTGGTGGTTTGTTGACCTTTATTCCCCTTTTACAGGTATCTTTGACCATGTCGACCTGTTCCTTCTCAGCCTATGCCAACCTGCGGAGGTTAGTATGAGTGGACAGTACTCCCCTGTGGGGGTTATACCTTTATTCCCCTTTTACAGGTATCTTTGACTGTGTCGACATGTTCCTCGTGGCCTTCTCAGCCTACTCCAACCTGCGGAGGTTAGTGCAAGTGGACAGTACTCCCCTATAGTGACCTTTATTCCCCTTCTACAGGTATCTTTGACCGCATTGACCTGTTCCTCGTGGCCTTCTCAGCCTATTCCAACCTGCGGAGGTTAGTACGAGTGGACAGTACACCCCAGAGTGGCCGACTCACCCAAGTGGATGCTGTCAAGTACCTTGCCATGGGCTACCTCCTCCTTGGCCAGACCTACCTCCTGGGACCTGTCGTCTCCTTCGTACTTGTCACAGGTAGGTATATTAAGTAATTTATCACCTGCATGACCGACAAGTGGTGCATGAGTGAGGAATGAGTGAGTGAGTGAGTGAGTGAGTGATGGATGATTTACACCGTACCGACAGCCAGGGTCTTTTCACAGTGAAAAAGAATTGGAACAAATTTTGTATTTCGTGATCATATCTATGAGATGAAGGTGATAGGGCAGGCAAACAGCAGAGGATCAAAACCTGGAAATCACTTTTGCTATACCTCTATAGAAGGAGGTGTGTTATGACCGGCTGTATGTACCACTCATTGTTTTCAAAGTTTTAAGCTGGTTTTGAATATTCCTTGGCTGGTACAATATCGAAGATCCTTAGGGGTCATCCTTGGTGGCCCTACAACCCATGGGGGTCGTATGGACCTCAGGCTTTGCCTTCGGGAAATGATGGTTCCCTCTCGATTGTATGGCCAAACTTGGATGCACCCCAACAGTTCTTATTATAGTAATATGAACCTGGACATATTGTTGATCTTAATGTACCCAATTTACATGCATTTATACCTATTATAGTGACTAGACTATCCACCAGGTGCCTCCACTGAGTGACCTTGGTTGTGGCAAATCCTACTAGTAACAGTGGCTCAACCATCTCTACAGAGTCAGAAATATGATAAGAAGGACCGCAGGGGGTGGCCGAGGGTGGCCATATGACCCATAGCGGATCGTCACAAACCAAGGACGAAGCCTAAGGTTTGGACAATCTTCTTGGGGATGACCCTTAAGGTCCTTCTTATTTTATCGCCTAAACACTATTCAAAATATGTCAAAATTATATTACTGAAAACAAGGACTACAGTGAGTGGTATGTGCGGTGTGGCAATACTACCTGCCCACAATATGCACCGCCAATCAGCCATGTAGGTTATTAAATAAGGTAACCACATGATTTTGAGTAATGATAAACCACTGAGAATATCTGAAGCAAATACCAGTGACACATGCCCTTGATGACAAGCCCTACAGAGGCCCACTATGACACAAAAGAGCTTTATAATTTGGATAATATTTACCCACTTTCCATTTTCCACAAAATCGATTGAGATAAGTATTTGCTAATATTGGTTCCTAGCTAGACAGCAAGAACATTGCCAACTGTGACATTGACATCTTTATAAAAGGGAGCAAAAAGCTATATTGTGTCAAAATATCTCTAAAATAACTCTAATAACTATCAAAATACAGTCTAACAGTCTAACTTTAGCCATCAGTACAGTATAAATCATGATAACTAGCTCTTACTTTGCTTGAATCCTATAATACTCATGTCATTAATGCCTGAAGCCATTAATGTTTGTTAACAAACCCATTTTGAAAAAGAAAGCAATGACAGCTTTTATCATTCTACCACCTACAGCTAACATAGTGCCTAACCTGCGCACCCTGCCCACACAGTGGAACTTCATGCCCATCCTGGCCTTTCACAACACAGTGGACACCTTCTTTGTCTGCAGGTAGGCCAGTTCTGACAAAATAACATCATAATGTCTTCAGGTAAGCCAGTTCTGACAAAATGACATCATAATGTCTGCAGACAGGCCAGTTCTTACAAAACAACATCACAATGTCTGCAGGTAGGCTGGTTCTGAAAAAAATAACATCATAATGTCTGCAGGTAGGCCGGTTACGACAAAATGACATCACAATGTCTGCAGGTAGGCCAGTTCTGACTAAATAACATCATAATGTCTGCAGGCAGGCCAGTTCTGACAAAATGATATCATACTGAAAATACTTGTATCTGCTTATGTATGTCTAAATCAAGCTATATGCTTTTTATAATTTAACGTTACTCAACTAGTACCTATTTTTCCTAAAATCATTTCACAATTATTGTAGATAGCAGAGTATATCTGTAAACTGCCTCAATTATTGCATGTAGGCAGAAAGCAAAATTGTTCCTTAATTTTAGTCAGAGCTGTAGCAAAGAAAATACATTACCTTCTGCTTTTGACCAAGTTTGTCTGTTCCTCTTGATGACAGTGGCTTACTGATGACCCTTTACTGGTTCCGGAGAATCCGACAGAACTCTGGGAGACTGACTCCCTGGTTGGTGATCAGGAACATTCTCCACTGGTACTGGAGGTAAGAGGAACACTTTTCTGTTACCAGTGTAAAGGCACATCCCCACATGGAGACTAAACCCTGGCGATTAGTTGTGTGTGGTGGCCCAATGTGCAAAACCAATCTATTCCCTGACAATTAGTGCTCTTTGGGGAATAGTCGCCAGGGAGTGGATGGGTTTAGTACTTGGGGCCACCATATGCAAATAATCGCTAGGGTTTAGTTGCCATGTGGGGACCCAGCTTTAGCCTCCATCAGTGTTGTACCAGTGCCTCTTGGTGTTCATATGGTAGCAAACCTTTAAACACCAAATTCCTTGTTTCACCCTAAAAGCCTGTTTTCGATCCTTATGTGTCAGTTGTAGATATAGACAGTGTAGGGATTGTGGATAAAGCTGCATTTACAATATTGTCACATCCTTATTCTCCCCACCATGGAAAGCTCATTTATTATAATTCACCTCCAGACTAGCCTAAACCAAGATGCATGCTAGGAAATTTGTAGACAATTTACAATGCTTAAGTACAGGAATTTTCGCTAATCATGGCATATCTTGTGATCTAATGTCGTGCAAAACTAGCATTGACCATTTTTCCATTTGGTGTCTATATATATTTAATATTTTTCAAGTTTGCATGAAAATCAATTCATTTCAGAAAGACTTGTAGCAAATCATTGTAAATTTTCTATAGTTTCCAATGAACTTTTGACTTCAAAATCAGTCAAAATAAAACTGGTGGTGCTTAAAATACCGTAAATCAGCTATCTGTGGTAGGGAGATTTTTAAATCCAACCTTGTTCTTTGGACACAGGTTCCATTCTGTAACCAATTATTATACAATGAGTTTTCAAAGTTGAGAAGTTCCAACATTGTCTTCTTGTAATTAATCGCTGTCAGAATCAGAATAATTATTATAATTGCAATTTGAATCATAATCCAACACATGTAATATGTAAAGCTCAAAAGTTAAACCATTCCAATAATAGGTTTATAACCAGTTAAATGCAGCTTAACATTTAAACTATTCCAATAATAGGTTTGTAACCGAATTTTTTTTACAACCATTAACATTGGAACTAGCTTTCTCCCCATTTAAGATTTCCTCAAGAGTGCCCCATATGTTTTCAGGTTGATGCCCAGTATGATGATGGTAATGATGATCTTTGTGGTGTTCTACAAGTACCTGGCCAGCGGGCCTCTCTCGGCACGCTCTATTCCCTTTGCCGACAACTGTAAACCCAACTGGTGGACCAATATCCTCATGGTGCAGAACCTTGTCAACCTCGACAAACAGGTAAAGTACATACAAACATATACAATATAAACCTCGTCAACTTCAACAAACAGGTAAACTACATACAAACATGTACAATATGAACCATAAACCCAACTGGTGGACCAATATCCTCATGGTGCAGAACCTTGTCAACCTCGACAAACAGGTAAACTACATACAAACAGTATAATATAATCTGTAAACCCAACTGGTGGACCAACATCCTCATGGTTCAGAACCTCGTCAACCTCGACAAACAGGTAAACTACATACAAACATGTACAATATAAACTGTAAACCCAACTGGTGGACCAACATCCTCATGGTTCAGAACCTCGTCAACCTCGGCAAACAGGTAAACTACATACAAACATGTACAATATGAACTGTAAACCCAACTGGTGGACCAATATCCTCATGGTTCAGAACCTCGTCAACCTCGGCAAACAGGTAAACCACATACTGTAAAATTGTACGATATAAACTGTAAACCCAACTGGTCGACCAATATCCTCATGTTTCAGAACCTCGTCAACCTCGACAAACAGGTAAACTACATACTGTACAATTGTACGATATAAACTTTAGACCCAACTGGTGGACCAATATCCTCATGGTACAGAACCTCGTCGACCTCGACAAACAGGTAAAGTACATAAAAACATGTATGATATAAACCTCGTCAACCTCGACAAACAGGTAAACTTCATACTGTCAAACAGTACGATATAAACTTTAGACCCAACTGGTGGACCAATATCCTCATGGTTCAGAACCTCGTCAACCTCAACAAACCAGTAAAATATGAACTGTTGACTGGTACATCCACCGTTGCATATGGCTGAGAACTTGTTGACTATGTCAAACAAATAATTAAAAACTCACCATGTTGCGTTATATATCGGCGAGGTAAAATGGGTGTAACAATGAATTGAAAAGAGCTAGAGTTTGTTTATAAAGTTATAGAAAGGTGAAATTTAAGCAGAAGAGAAAACATAAATATGAGCTGTACTTCCGCGGCCCATTGTCGAGAGGTGTGAAGGTGTGGGAGATGCTTTCTGCTGATATGCAAAAGGCAACTACAAAGGTGAAGTTGAAAAAATATGGTTAAACGAATTTGTAATTTAAAATTGATATGACCTGTTAGAACTGGTAATCTAACCTGCGTATCTGGAAACTTTGCTCAACTATTTCATTATTGTCACTTATATCTTTTACCACTTTTGTAATTATTGTCATCCACTTTGATCACTGCTTTATTGCCATAATCTGGAAGATCATTTGTGCATTTGAATATGCTAAATGCCCAGTAAAATAATTGAAAGGGTGGTATACAACATGCTTGTTAACTTCCTAGACAGTAAGGGCATTTTAGATGCGAGACAACATGGTTTTAGAGCTGGATTTAGCACATCGTCAGCGACCTTTGAATTTGTCCAGTATCTTTATGACAGTATTGATAGAAATGAAACAGTACATTGTGCCTTCATTGATTATTCCAAGGCGTTTGATACTTTAGACCACTCGCTCCTTTGTAAAAAATTAGAAAACCTAGGTTTTGGAGAATTACCCCTGAAATGGTGCAAAAACTATCTGAGAAATCGACAACAGTGTGTTAACTTGAATGGCATAATCTCAACAGCACAATCAATTACTTGCGGTGTCCCTCAAGGGTCTATTCTTGGACCGCTCTTCTTCATAATATATGTAAACGATTTGCTGTACTTCTTTGATAGAGAAACAGCAAGAATCACCCTTTATGCAGATGACACTGTCTTGTATATATATATATAGCAAATCCAGATCCTGAAATAGCCTCTAAAATATTGTCTAAAGCGCTCACTACCTTATCAGAATGGTGTGTTGACAATAAGTTAACAATTAACATTAAAAAGACAAAGCATATGATTGTAAACCCATCTGGTCATGATCCGGTTATTCAGCGGGTAAAACTAAACAGGGAGACTCTGGACATTGTACACAACTATAACTACCTGGGAGTAAGTATAGATGATAAGCTAACATTTGGAAAAATTTTAAATGAAAAATATTCAAAGGTTCATAATTGTATCTACCAGTTGGGGCACATGCGACAAACTATCAGTGCTGATATCTCAAAATTGATTTATAAGCAAACAATATTACCTCTGTGTGATTATGCTGACTTTTTGATAGATAGTGGTCCCATTGTGAAAATATCACGGCTGGATAAACTACAAGATAGAGCCATTAAAATCATAGATGTTCAGCATAATAAGAAGCAGAGTCCAGATACAACTCATAACATACTTGGAATACAAAACCTTTATCAGAGACGGTCAAAGCACATTTGTGCATTGATGTACCGGCTGAGCACGCAGTCAATATTCATCAATAAAGAGAGACCTTCAATAACCCTTAGAAATAGTGACAAAATTAAGTTTAAAAACCCGATGCGCAAGTATGAGAAATATGTCAAGAGCCCATTATCCCGGGGTATCTCACTATGGGACCAACTCTCTGAATCTGAGCAAAAGGCTGTGACCAAAGTAAAGTTAAACAGCAACTCCAAAGCAAATCCTTCAAAACAGTTAAATCATAACTGTATGAAGGACAGGAATGGAATACTGCTGTCGAACTTACCAATTATTTCTTGGATCACTCTGGAATGAATATTATCACACGCTGTTTTTTCATCATTTCCATCACATTTCATCATATCAATTGATCAACTGGAAGACCATGACTATGTGTGTGAAGTTGACAATAAACGATTTCAAAAAAAAAAAAAAAAGCTAAATAAACCATTAAAAAAAGGAAGAAATGTACTACTGATCTATATGGCTATTCTCACCTCCATTTCAGTGCATGGCGTGGACGTGGTACTTCTCAGCCGTCTTCCAGCTGCACCTGGTCACCTCCATCGTACTCATCGTCTACCACTTGTATGTCACTTAAGGACATCATAAAGATAGTATATAATATTAATGCATTCCCAAGTATGTCTTTGAGTTAACACTTGTATGTCAGTTAATGACTTGTAAAGCCCAAATTGCCGGTAAAGTCGCTGGGTGAATCAGGATTGCCAGCCGACTCCCTGTGGGTAATGGTGTGGATAATATCGGTGGGAAAATCTGCGGGAAAATTGGCTGTAAAATATCAAAATTACTTGATAATACAGTCACCCAGCAATTCCCCCAGTCACCCGTCGCTGCTAAAGTTGCTTAGTGGTTATGGCCCTTAAGCCTAAACTGGGTTCCACTGCCATAAAAAAGACATATTCATATATCTAATAACAGAAGTCTACACACTACACTGCGTGATTTTGCTAACTAGATAAGATTGATTATTTAACATCAACTGTTCAGAAAAGTAGTTATTTTGATAGTGGCACATATATACGGAATAACCATGATTCTTTGCTTACAGCACTCGCCTGGGTTGTTATGCGTTGATGGCCGCTCTGTTCGCTGTTCACCTGGGACTCACAGCAGCCAAGAGTAACAGCCTGTGAGTAATTTCACTCTTTACTCAAAGGGAGTCAAAAGCAATGGTGTGTCAAAATATGACAACATTTTGCAAACTCAAATAAATATGAAAATACATTCTAAGAGTCTAACTTTAGCCATTGATACAGTATAAATCATGATAACTAACAACAACTTTATGCAAGTTATGTAATACTCATCTCATTTAAGCCCAAAGACAGCATTGTTTGTAAACAAACCAATTTTGGTGGGTCACCAAAATTGACCAGGGACAAGTTTTAATGTATTTTGATGTAGTTTTAGTCTTTATTGACAGTCTATATTTTACCACAGACCTAGGTTATGGCCATGGAATATATTTCAATAGTTAATAGAATTTGAAAAAAATTGACCCAACATTGCTTTTGGCTCCCTTTAAAGCCTGTATTCCACCAGGTGAGTTCTATTGCTAGGAATTTGACAAATTGTAAGTTTTTATTAGGACAGTTCCCCCAGGATTCGAACCAAAAACATAGGTGTTTGGAGGGTGTATCCTACAGAAGGGATTGGTTTAGAAGATCGAAAGGAATCCCATCCAACACATTTTACTTTGGCACAGCAACTGAAACATAACAAAATTACCTGTACCATCCATCCATTTCAAAACACAGGCTCCATCCCTACAATACCCTTTATATTCTGCTTGTTATAAGACTGACATAATATACAATTAAAGTATGTGTCAAAAGTAAATATTGGAATTTAAAATAATGGAAGAGATAGAATCAAGTAAGTAAAGTAATTTTTGTGCATTCCAAAATAAATCTATAAATATCACTCAACCTGTATCTTTTCACCCCACCCCACCCCCCAGTCTAGAGAAGGGCATTCTGGGTAGTTTCCGGGAGTGGAACTCGTACCTGTTCATCACTCCGTGGGCCCATGCCGGCGCCTACTACATCGGGGTCAGCCTCGCCTTCATCCTCAGGGACCTCGGCTTCAAGGTCAACCTCAAGGTCGTAAGTACAAGCTTATTTTCTACCTGCAATTTCAATCTAAAACACTTAAAAGACAGTCTTCAGTGGCAGAATCAGGATTTTGAAGAGGGGGGTTTGCTTGTTTTAAAAAAAATCTTTTTTAAGGACTTTTGTGCCGAATTTTACGTTAAAAGAATGTAAAATTGGCCAAACGATTATAAATTCAATGTAGTAATCAATTTATCTAAATGCAAAAGGCATTTTCTTTTGTTCAATGAGGGTCACTGCTAATTATCAGAACTTTATATTTTAAACTTTGGAAATGGAGTAAGACAATTTCCAGGAAAATCACCCTCTGATGATTTTTGACATGCGCACATGACATCAATCATCATAAAAAGGGGTGAAATCAGTGGGGGAGATGCATAATGTGGACTCTTTATAGACTGGGCTCAGAATGCGCATTCTACCTGTATTGAACTGTCATTATGAGCGCATTTATATATACCCCTTTCAGACCTACACCTATAATGCTCATCAAATCACTTCAAATTGCTTCAGTATAGTAACTGGAAAGGAAGGGTATTCTAGAATGCACATTGACGCGCATTAGAACCGCATTCTAGAATTCGGATATGGACCAGTACTATAGAATACAATTCGTTTTGCTTTGGTTTTCAACATCCATGTGAAAGGTACAAGAGCAAAGCGAACTGCATTCTTATTATACAATCCACAATGTTATTGTACAAATCCACGGTGTTATAATACAGATCCACGGTGTTATAATACAGATCCACGGTGTTATAATACAGATCCACGGTGTTATAATACAGATCCACGGTGTTATAATACAAATCCATGGTGTTATTATACAAATCCACCATCAAGTCTGATAAGGCCGAATTTTACAATGCCATCATGTCAGTGCGGTTCGCTTCACTTGGAGATGCTTTGCTTTGCTCCTCTTGGCAATTGTGAAAGGGGTATTACATAGGGTTCGGCAAAACGTTCATTCTAAAATTCTTCTCTCGTTTCTCGTCCATTCATATTTCTCACTGTCCCTAAATGTAACCTTCATTCCCCCATTCCCCCCTCAGGGTTGGCGCATGCTGGGGTGGCTGGTCGGGGTGGGGCTCATCATGCTGATACCGCAGCCCATGTCGTGTAGTGGAATACCCCCTTACATTTAACTACTCATTCCCTTATTTGCAGGGTTGGCGCATGCTGGGGTGGCTGGTAGGGGTGGGGCTCATCGTGCTGATACCTCAGCCCATGTCGTGTAGTGGAATACCCCCTTACATTTAACTACTCGTTCCCTTATTTGCAGGGTTGGCGTGTGCTGGGTTGGCTGATCGGGGTGGGGCTCATCGTGCTCGTCACCTACCTGCCCTACGACATGTATCGTGACCTGGACCTGTCCAGGTGGACCCAGGCCGGGCAGGTCACCTACGACACCCTGTCCCGCACCGCCTGGGCACTGGGCGTCGCCTGGATACTGTTCGCCTGTATCACCGGCAACGGAGGTAGGTGTTATAGAACTTTTTCATTAGAGTGTTGCGCCTCCTGGTGAAGTGAATGGAACCAATGGTTTAGGTCATTTCCCATAGTTAACCTATATGAAGTGAAGCATATTATGCTTCACTTCATATAGGCTAACTATGGGAAATGACCTATGCACACAAATATGGGAAAATTTGGAAATTTCGGAAAAATACGTAATCAAATGCGCGAAAACTAGCAACTGCCAGACTTAATGTCTTTAGTTTTCATGCAGGGGCCTATTTTAAGAAATAGGCCTGGTCAATTGGGTATTTGATATGTAAATGAGAGTATATGACCATAAACTAATATCTGAAAAATATAGGGTACGTGGTCATCTATTTGACCAAAAAAAAGAACCCAATGCTCCTTAATTCAGAAGATATTATACTTATAAGAGCTCCGCCATTTCCTTAATTCAAACAAGCACAAAACTTTTTTCTCTAAATAATATAATTTTCAATATATCTCAACAGAATTGTGCTTTTATACCGTCACAATGTCCCCACGGATGTAAGATGACACTTAAATATTTCTGTCATATAGAGAAAAAAGAACGTCTATAGAAATGCCTAAAATGCGCAAAAACTAGCAAAGCTAGAGGTGCTGTCCTGGCGGGCCTTCCAGCCGCTCGGCCGCCTCACTTACTCCATGTACCTGCTATAACCAAATCAACCTGACATAATAAATGTATATGTATATCCTCTTTGCTGCAGGTTTCATTGGCGAGGTGCTGTCATGGCGGGCCTTCCAGCCGCTCGGCCGCCTCACTTACTCCATGTACATCATGCACGCTATAGCCATACTCAGGTACATGTACAACCGCATGTCCCTCCTCTACGTCGCCGAGAACGAAATGGTGAGCTCAGACTGCTGTATATCAAAATAAAATGGGTCAAAAGATTGCATGAAATATTGCGACAACTGTTCCTTGTTTATTCCCCAATAGAAGTGTCATAAAAACAGAATGACGATCATGACAAGTTGCTTGACAAATTGCTTCAATGAATTAAAGTTTGTGAAATCCAGCCATAAATAATGTATTTTCTCATAGGGGCCAATTCTAAAGCCTGTCACCCCAACCAAAATTGTCCAACTCTTTATTGCCTTGAAATACTTTAGTTGCACATGGGCACAACTGTAGGCAAACATCATAGAAAAATTATGTACAAGGACTAAACTGTAGCCCTATATTTTAGAAACGTATTGCGTATCACTTAACTGTAGGACTCTACACAGAATATAACACAAAATACAGATCTTTTAGCTTTGTACTTGATCCTTTTATGTTGTTTTCCAGGTGTACCTGTTCTTCGGTAACTTTGTGATGACCCACATCTACGGCTTGCTCTGCACCATCCTGTTCGAGTACCCCTTCAGGGGCCTCGAGAGGATGGTCTCGTGCAGGACGAGACTGGACGCCATGTTGGCTGGGGCACACCCGCGGGTACAAGAGGATGGAGAGGACAGTGGGAAAACGGAACGAACCAGCGAAAAGAACAAGTTTACCAGTGAAAAAAGACCCACAGTTGAACTGGAAATGTCCACACGTATTTGAACTGTGATTTTTTTTGCTGTTGTTGTTTTTTATTTGTTGTTGAACTGAATGCTGAGTGCATAAGGTGCTGCCCTTCTAAAGTGTTGCTCAAAGCAATAACATGCTGAAGAAAGAATATATGTACACACGTTTGGTTATCATGCCCCATGGTGCCTTTGCATTGTGACTAGAACCGCCTGGACAGTCGTGTAGAGACTATTATAAAGATCAACAAGGCGCTGATTTGTAACTGGATGATTGAGATCGATTCAATCTAGGACTTAATACTCATTTATTATCATAACCATATCAACTTGTATCCTGGTGTAGTATGTCATGAGCTTTTTCTGAAACAAGAGACCAGTTTCAGAATACAAGGATCTGTTTTTGTTATATTTTTGCGGGCGCCCCACCGGCAGGTCATCAGATATAATAAGTTGACCTCTGGATGCCCCGTGAGGGTCAGCCAATCAGAGAAACCAGAACTACATTATCTACAGGACTACCTTGCAAATCTTTTTTGAAACGTTTAAAGGAGTTTGCTCATGAAAATAATCTTACTTCGAAATCTTCTAATGGATGCCTTTAGATGTAACTAATAACTAAAGGGTAAAATGATATTGCCTCATTATATCAAGATGTCTTTCAACTTATTCGTCTCACGGAACTAATTGTGGCACCATCTGTAGTGTCATATACCTTTCTTTCCCGAGGGGAAGGGAATGATTGGCTTTGATTAGCTGATAATGAAATACAACCTGACAGAATTGAATGAAAAATCACAGGATACCCCCTATCATTTGTTTGGTAAAAATGAACCCTTGATCTGTGCGTGTTGGTATAGGTGCCAGAGTGAATTTCAAATGGGATCTGTGCCTTGTGAAAAACTGCAAAAATGGCAAAAATTTAATGATATCGATGGTACATCAACATTAGATTTTAGGATCTGTGCTTTAGATTTTGATCGTGAACCTTTCCTAAAATCTATATATTTTGTGCATCAAAGAGGTCACAACTGGGAAATGCGTCAGATTGAGGTTGTGCAAAATTCAGAATTGTTTTTCCCTGCTAGGCTACATTAAATCATACAGGAAAACAATTAGTTCTTTGAGATCTTATGTATAAAAAGTAAAGATGTTATAGTAACAGCATGGCCGGTATGGGAATAGGCTGTGAGCCTATGAAACATGTTCAAAACTAGACCAGGTAGGGAATTCTAACAAAGACAATTTGGAGTTTGTAATCCAGGGGACAGGAAACCCAATTTATTACTCTGAAATATGTTATAGATCATGATGATTGTTGAAGTTTAAGGTCCACTCAGCAATTTTTCAGCTATATCAGGACCAACTCACAGCTTTTGGCTTGTACAAAGTACTATGATTGAATCTATGGGGGTGAGAATGATAGCAAGGTGAGGTGGTGTAACAGTCAGCACCAGGGGTTGATACCAGGCCAACCACATGCAATACCAAGACACTAACCACAAGGCCATCCCACTCCCTAGAAGTATGAACAACATTGTATAGTCACAAATAAAATCTCTGTATAATAATGGTCTGTAGTTTATGCTTGATAATCTATGTGTATTATGATATATAGATAGTGTCTTGTTTTCAATTTGAATACTTTGCCCATAATTCTCATGCATTGTTATTCTTTCAGATGTAGCTCAGTTTTTATTCTAGTCCAACAGCCGATGAATCAAACAGAAAGAAAGCCTTGTAAATACAACAACATCCATCGCAATTAGAATCATAGCATATCCTTGTTTCCTAATCGACGTGCAGGTCTACGTAGGAGGGAGGGTTAAAAAACCACGTTTCCCAATACGTTACTGCATCAATAACCTTTAAAGTAACCTTTGAGATTGCGTTTTCAAAATTTGGGAAACATATTCACAAGGGCATTCATGCTATATGAAAAATGGTATTTATAATGAAGTAAAATGATTTTGTATTAAATTATTATAGCTTAGATACCAGATACGTTAAGCCTGGTTTCTACTAAGCGATTCTGACCAGGGGAAATCGGGGAGTTTCTCATCGTTAATAAAGATTAGTATTTCTATAATGTCAAATTAAATTGCATTAACTTTTTAAACCTTAGATAACAGATACGTTACCTTAAGCCTTGTCCCCACTTAGCGTTTTTCTGACCACCAGGAAATTTTTCATCATTAATAAAGAATATGCCCGAAACTGAGGTATGTTGTATACCCTTTGAAAGATAATTAAAATCCTTCCTTATGATACAATACGTGCCTCTGATTAACTTATTTTGGATCAAGATCAGAAGTTGACTGTATTAATACAGCTATTATATCATGGATTGCAGATTTTGACTACCCAGATTTCTCATTCTTACCAGGAATATTGCAGGACCCGTGCATGCTACATATCATTTGAAAGCAGATTCAAAATCCTGCCTAATGATATATATCATATCTAGGGTTAGCAGTTTAGCTAACCGGTTTTCTGAAATCATGACCTGTCCACTTTGGGATGTATTGCTGGCATGATACAGAGGTCGGACATACTTGCAGTTTTTGCAAAGTCAGGCACTGACACAAATCTGAGTGAATGAGTAAGTACTTGTGTTTTCTAAGTCAATAAGGTGTTGATAAATGAGTATGAGTTATTATTTTCTCACAATTAGGTAATTACCTTCATTTAAGATGAACCAAAATAAGGTATGTTTTTGTGATTTTAGGGTTGGCCATTTTAGGCAAAGCTGAAGGGCTTTAACACTGTTCCCTATGGGTAAATACCATTTTTGCTTTCCAGTCCTACAGCTACATATTTAACATAATATTGAAAGTAACAGCTTATAAAGTTTAGTTTCGGGTAATACTAATAGGAAAATTATTGTGAATCAAGTATGATTAACATTTTTCTATAAATGTGGGTGTCTCATCCTTCCACAATCTCCCCCCCCCCCCCAATGTTAGCCGAGGTTTTTGACTAACATAATACCAAGACAAAAATAAGTGACAATTTGTGTGAGGCATGCACATCCTGCTAATTGTTATAATATCGACATTCACCTCTGTATCAGATGAGAATGTACAGGTTATTCTTTGTAAATACCCATATAGATGCCAGTTCATTATTCACTGCGTGAAATTTGACCTGTAATCAATAAAAAAAAATGTTGTAAATGGGGCCATCAGGGTGCATTAAAGGTAATGAAAAGGTGACCTTAAAAAGATCTCTATGTGGTCATTAGCTATAGAATACCTTAATGTCCCCATTTCCAAAGCTCAAAGGTCATTAAAGGTCTGTTTTCACACAGTATAAGATTTGTCAGCTAGTCACCAATGCACCAAATCATTTAAGTTGTTATACAATTCACCCAGATCTTTTTAATTTGATAGTTTTGTGCTGCAAAAGAAACCTCCCCGTGCCCTCAATAAGTCAACTTGAAGACGTGCCTCTCAGAATAACAACACTCGTGGCCGGGGATTACAAGTCTTCCCTGATTAAACATCGCCTAGAGTGCTATTAGACTTTAGTGTGAAGGTGTATGATGAGTGCAATCAAAGAAACAAACATGTGTTCTAAGCTAAAGCCCCTATTTGTGTACGGGCGCCCGAGAGGCTTAAGCCCCATACCCACTAGGCGATTTTAACGGCAACCAACGACTGGAAACGGGCAGAATCGGCCGACTCTTATGATCCCCTGTTAGTACAGTATATTGAAATGTGCATGTTTGATATGAATCGCCGCTGAAATCGGCCGATTCTATGGACAGAATCGGCCGATTTTAGCAGCGATTTGTCGGCCGACTCAGGGACAATCGCCTAGTGGGTATGGCCCTTTAGCCCTGACGCCGTCATTGATGTTTGGTCGCGGAGATCAAATATTTCTCCAACAAACCCACATTAAACAGATCTAATGGGTTTTCTGCCTGTAATTTGCCAATATGATGATTGTAATGAAATCAAAGATCTAACTGACGTGTCAAGGAACTTTGCTCATCTATTTCATTACTGTCACTCATATCTATTACCACTTTTGTAATTATTGTCATTAACTTTGATCACTGCTATATTGCCATAATCTGGAAGATCATGTATGTATACACATGAAGATGCTAAAGAAACCATTCAAAGAAAAAGGTTTAACCTCCATCATAAAGACATTGACCTTATTTCGTGCTTCCGACAACAATACTGAGTGCTTTTATGAATGGCTTTCTCATATAGATATAATTGTTTCCAAAAGTTTCTAAGTTTCTATAAGGCCCCATATAATCTTAGTTTAACAGCAACATATTGGTCCGCGATTTGCTATACCAAGTCACGTGAAATACCGAAACAGGGTTATGGAGGAAAAAGATAAATGCAATATATCATAATTGCAACCATAAATTGGGAATATGATTAAAGCTTATTGAAACAGGTCAGGATAATATTGTGGCAATTCGGGGAGTGCCGGTGACTCCATGTTGGTTGTAGGTTAGGCCGTAAGTGAGCCTCCTTAGGTGGGGTGTTTACAGGGCTGGTAGGGCCGTATTTAATTAGGACAAAGGATAAAGGCCGTATTACACTACATGACATTAGCTGCAATGTGACGAGAATAAGACGGCGATTTATTGTTCGTTTCATGGTCGAGTATGTAAATGCTATAGGCTACTAATAATTATACCAGTTGTATTGCAGTAGTGCATACTAGAGTGAGTTACAGTTATCTGCAATATTAAAGTTGGTAACGTAGGATACGACATGTTTAACGATGTAGTTGAGGTAAGTTGCAAATGCTTTGAAATGTGTCCATGGCATATGTCTCATGTCGTAGGAGACATACACAAAAGCCTAGGAAATGATGCTGTGTAATTTAATACGATAAATGGTACAATAAGGCTGTAATGACGCTATCAGAGGCAGATACAGGATTTTGGAAAAGGGGACCCACATATAGGCTAATAACCTAAAACAGTGTGCGTTCGCATGCATGCGCGCAACGTTTTCTTCTGTTTGGCAGGTTTAAGTCCCCACCGTGTCATGTCGCTAGTGTCACTAATATTGTCTAATATTCTATAATTTTTCAGAAATATTTCTTACCTAGAACGATTAGATTTTAAAGCAATAGGGTACTTAAACCTCTTTGAATACGTTCCTTTGTCACTAAGCTCCATGTCACATGATGATTTTAAGAAAATGACCATGTCACATGTCACTAAGGTGGCCATGTTCCATGTCGAATTTAAGAAATAGCTATGCCGCTGTGTTGAATTTAAGAAAAGGCCATGTTGCCATGTCAAATTTAGGGGCCTAGAGCCATATATATATATATATATATATATATATATATAGGCTAATAACCTAAAACGGTGTGCGTTCGCATGCATGCACGCAACGTTTTCTTCTGTTTGGCAGGTTTAAGTCCCCACCGTGTCATATATATATGTGTGTGTGTGTGTGTGTGTGTGTGTGTGTGAGATTGGTCCCCACATTGCAGGCAGCTGTAGTGTAGTGTAGTGTGAACAGGGCATGAGGCGGCAGGTGAGTAGTGGGTCCACGCGCCTCCTACACCTGCCGGGACTCTCAGGAGGAGACACAGGACTATAACCACCTCAGGTAGGTCACACCGAACTGAATACCTCAGGTAGGTGACAAGCAGAGATATGTCAGAGATAGCCGATTTAAAGTTTTTCATCCCTCTGCTAGGTATTTTGGACTGACTTTTCTATACATTTTTAACCTTTTACTGTCAATATCACATTACAATGTGGTCTTCCATTTGAGCAACATTTAATAGGCCTATCCCAGTTTACATCTATATGAAAGTTTACCATTACACATCATTAAAATTGCCTCCTTGCTTATTCCCTGAAGGCAGTTGCATGATACAAAATTAAACATAACAATTTTGTTGACAGATTGCTCTTAAATTTTGTAAAATGTAACTTTATATTACAACCTTTTCCCAATATAGGAACCAATGTTAAAGCTCGTGCGCCAACCCTCTGATGTCCAACCCCATATTGCTCTGAAATGCAGCATTTTGTTAAAGAACTACTTGGGGATATAGAAGAACTAAATAATTATTTGTTTCAGTTACCCGACTGAAGCTGGTGATCCACATTGCGACAAAACTGAACCGATTTCCAACCGATTTTCAAAATATTTTCTATGTCCAAAATCGGTCCCAAATCGCTCCCAAATCGCTCCCAAATCGGTCCACTACTAAAAATATCGCAATGTGGATCATGTCAACCGATTTTTTCCAACCGATTTCCAGCCCACATAATTATTCCAACTGATTTCCAACCGTTTTCCACCCGACGATGGCCCGATAAAATTATTAAGCATGTTTAATATTTTTGGGCCGATTCTGGGCCGATTCTGGGCCGATTCTGGACCGATTCTGAACTGATTTTCTTAAGTTCATGCATTTTCATTGTTATTTTCGTTATTTTAGGGTCTATAAGATAGCAAACATCACTATCATGTATTACAATACATGTGCTTTAATGAGATATATCTTTTTATGCTTTTCGATGGGTATTTATTGTTTTCATCAATTTGTATCTGTACACACTAAATAACAAATATATGTGGGTGTACTGATCATATGTACACATGAAATGAAAACATAATTGTACAATCTTGATAATTAAACCAACCAATTTTTTTTCATTGTTTTCCTATTAATTTCTGGTCTAAGTACAAGGAAATAATCAGTTTTCAAAGTCACAATGGATCATGGGTAGGGAACCGATTCTGGACCGATTCTGGACCGATTTTAGGTAGGCTATGACAAGTTTAATTGGCAAACCGATCTGGTACGACAAAAAACCGTCGGTCCTGAGATCGGTTTGCTACTATCTTTTGTGTCGGTTTGCAAAATGTCGCAACGTGGATCACCAGCTTGAGATGTTTAACGTGATGTTTTTTGTCCAACCCTTGTCCAACCCCTGGACATACAGAATGTGGGATAGGCTTATTGAGTGACACAGCTGTCCTGAAAATGGTACAGTGGTTTTGTGAAGCTAGTGATCCACGTTGCGACATTTCCTAAACCGATAAAAAAAACCAGGAGCAAACCGATTTTAGGACCGACGGATTTTTGTCGGTCCTGAATCGGTTGGGTAATTAAACCTATTGGTCCTAGAATCGGTCCAGAATCGGTCCAGAATCGGTCCCCTACCCATGATCCACAGTGAAGCTGAAAACTGCGTATTTCCTTGAATCCTGGATCACAAATTTATAGGAAAACAGTGAAAAAAAATCGGTTTACTAAATTATGAAAATTTTCGAAATATTTTCACATTTTCTGTCTAAATATGGTCAGTAGGACCAGAAATATATATTGTTTGATCTGTTTGATTAATAAAAAGTAAAATAGTAAAATACCTGTCATAAAGCATTAGAAAATATATCCCACGAAAGAATATTCATTTTGATACATATTGGTAATATTTTCGTTCTAATATAGTCAAAAATCAATGAAATAACATTGAAAATACTTAGACATAATAAAATCGGTTCAAAATCGGTTCATATCGGTTCAAAATCGGTTCAAAATCGGTTCATAATTATTAAACAGGTTTAATAATTTTGTCGGACCATCGTCGGTTGGAAATCGGCTGGCAAATCGGCTGGAATAATTATGTCTCACATGTGTCGGTTGGAAATCGGTTGGAAAAAATTGGTTGACATGATCCACGTTGCGATATTTTCAAAACTGAACCGATTTTGAACCGATTTTGAACCGATTTTGAACCGATTTTGAACCGATTTTGGAGATTGATAATTCTTTGAAAATCGGTTGGAAATCGGTTCAATTTTGTCGCAACGTGGATCACCGCCTTGAAAGTTACATTGTAAGGATAGCAAATCAATCATTCATCACAAGTGAGCAACATCAATATAATTATATGTGGAATACGACCTTAACGTTATAAGGGAAGAAACTTTATCAATGAAAGACAAATTCCACCAGTACTAAGGAATCAGTCTATACACATATCACGGACGTGCTGATTCCCCATATAACTGCTAAGCCTGTCAATTAGGATATCATATCACTTCAGTGGTCGTCCTGCTTGTCATAATCTGGGGCGCGTTGCACAATAGCGAGCGTAACAACAAACAATACAACACAAAACAATGGTTTATTCACAGCCCCTTTTGAATCAAAGGAAGGAGATCGGGTTTGGCTGATGGTTCCTACTTTGTTATATCAAGCAGTTTTGGTAGTTTTGACTTAATTTATTAGATATGATTAATTGGTAGCACCATGGAGATGCGAAGGTGGGTCATTGCGTGCGTTTGTTGTCCATGCAGTTTGGTAAACATTTTCTCAACTCCTTAAAAACTATTTAGAATGTCATAAATGTGCTGTAATTTTTGCATGTAGATCTCCAGTGTCCTTTCATATATTAGTTTACATAGCTCATATAGATCCAAAATGATTCAGTATATTCCGTCACTAAGATGTCGCTGTTAAGCACATCAAATATTGCTATATCAAGTGTTCTAAATGCTTGTGATACCGATCGGTCATTGTGCACCGGGCCTCGAGGGGGTTTTCGAGTTTTAATTTAATTACGGCGGCCGCGCATGCAAAGCTCAGTGGTAAAATAGTAGAAAAAATCCTAAAATATAGGGATACATATATATGTACCCCTATATTTTAGGATTTCTCCTAATATCTTATACAGCATGTTCCCAAGAGCATCCTGTGCCTTGGTCGATTGAAGCAGTCTGTTGGGTGCAACATGAATCAGTTATGTGGCTTTTCTTTACCGGGTAAGTCTGTTATGGTAAACGTATAATCGCTTTTCGGCACAATATGACATCATTAGTTTTCATCTCATTTCAGAATGTACCAAACCGGAAACCATTGGATTGCCCTACTATGGCAGGGAGCATGAATGTACCATGTGGGTTTTACTTCATAACATCGACGGACAAAGAAGAACAGGCATACAATTCACCTGAGAAACTATGGAATATACATGAGGAAATTGAGATACAGATGTAATTGCAATCATTGGTAGCATTATTGACCAACGAACTATAGAGGTCGTTGACCTTGAAAACTCTGATTTTAAAAGACCTCACTTGGTGACGTCATCTCCCCTGGTACCATACTCAGTGACGTTATTTCACCACGTGACGTCATATCACCCAGTGACTCTGTGACGTCATCATGCCGCAGTGCACCAGTCAGAAGCAGCTGTACCTCCAGCCTTACGGGCGCGGGTCGCTGCACTCTGACCTCATCGACGTCACCTTTAAGGCCCACCAGAGGGTTAACAAGATCAACGAGGGCGAGGGATCACGATTTAAGGTCGTCGCCGGCATCATGGACAGGCACCAGGTGGGTCACCATGGTAACATGGGATGAGAAGGTCAGGGGTCAAGGTTATCAGCAGGGTCATAGACAGGCACCAGGTGGGTCACCGTGGTAACATAAGGGGTCAGAGGTCAAAGTTATTAGCAGGGTGATGGACAGGCACCAGGTGGGTCACCATGGTAACATAAGGGGAAGGGGTCAAGGTTATTAGCAGGGTCATAGACAGGCACCAGGTGGGTCACCGTGGTAACATAAGGGGTCAGAGGTCAAGGTTATTAGCAGGGTCATGGACAGGCACCAGGTGGGTCACCATGGTTACATAAGGGGTCAGGGTCAAGGTTATTAGTAGGGTCATGGACAGGCACCAGGTCGGTCACCATTGTAACATAAGGGGTCATGGGTCAAGGTTCATTAGCAGTGTCATAGACAGGCACCAGGTGGGTCACCATGGTAACATAAGGGGTCAGGGGTCAAGGTTTATTAGCAGGGTCATAGACAGGCACCAGGTGGGTCACCATGGTATCATAAGGGGTCAGGGGTCAAGGTTATCAGCAGAGTCATAGACAGGTACCAGGTCGGTCACCATGGTAACATAAGGGGAAGGGGTCAAGGTTATTAGCAGGGTCCTGGACAGGCACCAGGTGGGTCACCATGGTAACATAAGGGGTCAGCGATCAAGGTTATTAGCAGGGTCATGGACAGGTACCAGGAGGATCACCATGGTAACATGGGATGAGGAGATGGGGTCAAAGTTATTTAATAGCAGGGTCATAGACATGCACCAGCTGGGTCACCATGGTAACATAAGGGGTCATGGGTCAAGGTTATCAGCAGGGTCATGGACAGGCACCAGGTGGGTCACCATGGTAACATAAGGGGTCATGGGTCAA
Source organism: Lepidonotus clava (assembly GCA_936440205.1). NCBI lineage: Eukaryota > Metazoa > Annelida > Polychaeta > Phyllodocida > Polynoidae > Lepidonotus > Lepidonotus clava. The sequence continues at coordinate 43,003,584 of OW387144.1, read as the reverse complement.
GGTCATTTCTTAAATTCGACATGCTACATGAAGGATCTTTAAAATCTACAGAAAATTAAAGAATATAGGGACACATGACATAGCCTTTTAAATTTATGTGACATAGGGACCCCCCATCTATCAGTTATGGACAGCCCCAGAGTTGATTTGTTAGCCTGATAAAATTTATCAACTAAACAAAAACCGTTTCATCTTCCAGGAGATCGAACAGGAGCGGCAGGCCCGGGTGATCGGCCGGATGAGGCGGGGCCTGGAGCAGTTCAGGGCCTACCAGAAGGTCCTGGACGAGTACAAGGTCAGGTATATTCCATTCCGCCAGTTTTCTCATCAAAAAGCATCCCCTGTTTTTTTTTAAAATGAAGATATAAGATCAAGATGATATTTTGTGAACTCATGATAATATCTATCTACATTATTTTACCTTCAAAATGACACATAGTTTTGCTTCGTAATTTACCCTCAAGCTTTGAGCCTTCTAAATACATATGTCATTTTGACAGGGCAAAACCATGTATAATTGGCTGCAGCTCTTGAATCAATGTAGATAGATATAATATTCAAAAAGCATGTTAATTTATATGCTGAATCTGGCTGATGATATGTTCCTCCATATTTTTGAGCATTTCCAATTTTTTTGATAATATACCTAACAAGGTCAACAAACTGAGGACACTGCAGTTCGGCTTCAACCCGCGAGAGGTCGCCACCCCACACACCACGCACCGGCTACAGGTGGAATCCCGGCTGTATTTTGCTGGTTTCTCGATGCATGCACTACAGGGGGAGGTGAGGGACATGGTGAGGAGGCAGCAGCCCGGGAACAGGCGCGGGGAGCAGCAGCAGGAACTCCTGAAGGTGAATTTTGTAGGAAAAACATGCAGAGGTTGACACTGAATATGAGGTGGGCAACGAAAAGTTACTGCCTGAGGCTGTTAGGCTGAGGGCTGTAATTTCTCTCACATCCCACCTAGTGTTCAAGGTCAAACTGTCAACCGAGGGTAGTTTTCCTCATATCATATACTATGTTTTGTAAGTCATTAGGAAAATAGAAAGGAAATTACCAGTGGAGCAAAGTGGGCAGTGTCACAATGTCTTGCCTATGTATACACTTTGACTTGTCTCAAACAGTTTACCCTAAAATTCTTGATTTTCTTTAAAATGTATGGCTCTAGCACTATTTCCATTTAATCAGGCTACCTTACTTACCTGCCATTAAAAAATAATCATGCAAATCCATTCAGAATTCACAAAATAATGAGAAAAACATTTTACACAGTGAAGCAAGGTGGGCAGTATACACAAATACTGCCCACTGTGCCAATACACCAAAAATACTGAATGGCAGTGTCTGTTAGTATTCATAACATATTTCGGCATTGGTATGTAATATATAGATATAGAACCTTGGCTGATTGGCATCGTGTGGTGAATTATGATGTGAGACACCTCCCAAAAAGAACTTCCTGTCCACAGATTCCATAGAATGTTCAAGAATTAGTTTTTGTCTTCTCCTAGGCCTATCTCTTATAACAAGTTCCCAGAGAAAATGTTGATAATTTTCTGTAGCTGTGGCCCTCATAGATGACATATGAGAAAATAAGAATTAAATTCTCCCTACCACGGATAGCTTATTTACAGTATTTTAAGTACTTGCAGGCTAATTTTGGCTTATTTTGTCGACAAAAACATATGGAAATCTATATAAGATTAACAAATAATTGCCATATTTTTAAGTGTAATGAAGGAATTTTCAAGCCAATCCAAAAAATCATTGACTTATGTAAATAACAAATGAAAATATAGTTGATTTTGATGTGAACCATTTTGAAACACAAATAATGCCATGATTATTGAAAATTCCTATACATAAGCCTCATGACTTGTCGACATATTACCCAGCATGCACCTGGATCTAGGCTAACCTGCAGGTGAAATATAAGAAAGTGGCTAACCGTGGTAGGGATAATTATGAGGCATAGCTCTGCAGGAAGAGGAAACTGGCAAACGGGAAATCACAGCAACACAGTTTATGTCAGTTTAGTGGAAAATGTTTTGTACTAAAAAGTAATAACAAAATTGATGAAGTCTGAAGATATATAAAAAAAAAAGTAGAAGGTAGTAAATATATCATAAATATTATGCAGAAAGTTGAGTTCTCTTTTATTAGTATTTTATACATATTTCCTTTTTCATGAATAAGATGACCTGAAGTTGCCATCATTTAGTTACATTTAAAATGTTTTTATGATCCTAATGTATCGATCTGGCATCCCTAAAGTTTTGAGAAAATAGATTATGATGGGTTTTTTTAAGTTTTCTTTTTAATTGAATCAAATTCCCACATTTACCTCTGAAGGTGGCCAAGAGAAGGAGCGACTACATGATCGACAGGAGGGTTACCAATGAAGCGCTGAGGAAGGAGAGGTTTGCTGTCATCCTGAAAAAGAAAAAGTCTACTTTGAAAACTGAGGACAGTAGTATCAGCCTCAGGAAGGCATCCTCTAGGCCTAAGTTGCTGAAATAAATGACAATACATGGTTGGCTTGTTTAAGGTCAAAGCTTTACCATGAATATAAACTCTCATTGCCGCATATGTAATAATGACACAACAACATAGTTTGGGCTGCAAGCGGGCGGCAGAACAAACCGCCCATCATAAAAAAAAAAAAAAAAAAAAAATTATTTCTGAATCCAAGACAATGTAGTGTATGTGTGGTCTCTCCAAGTGTCAGCTGAGAAGTGTGTGCTCTAGCACTGGTCAGCAGTGGTCACCTTGTGGGTAGCTAGCTGAGGGTGGTGACCCCTGGTGTAATGATCAGCTGCTCTACTTGGTTTATATCAATATATAGTAACATATATTAACACATATAATAGGAAAGCCTGAGAAGAAATAGTAAATATTATATTAAATGATTTCTTATGTTAACCATCTATCTAAGTCTTTGAGTTGAGTCCTAGCCTCTGAAGCTCTAAACCCAGGGGTGGATCTAGGAATTCAAAGAGGGGAAGCGGCACAATGCCTTAGACAAGGCTCCAATACAATACCAACTCAACCCAACAGTTGAGTTGCCTTGTTTCTTTATTGCAGCTGGCCCAGCCGCCCTTTGATATTGTTGTAGGTCTATAAACAAAAACATTATATATATATATATATATATATATATATATATATATATATAGCCCCATATATAGACTTTTGTAGATGACAATGCATCTCCCAAAGGATACTGGCCGTCATATTGATGTTATATTCATAATCATTCTTGTCTACATTCCCCAAGCTTTCAAAAAAAGTTTTATGCCATATTAAGGGCTACTTAAAGTATTTACACCAAATCATAAGACTTCGTGAAAATTGACCTCTATTACCTTTGACTGTTGTAAATAGGGCAGGTCTTGTTCTGGTCCAAAATTAATGTTAAAGGTCATCTGAAAGACTCGTGTTAAGGTTTTGTAAAAGTCTAGTAAATGTGACCTCCCCATGGCCTTAATTTTATGTACCTTAATGGCCCCATTAACTTACAAAAAAATAATTGGATTCGTTAAAGTTTAAATTTCGCGCAGTGATTATCATTTCCAACTTATGTATTTATGCTATATCCCTGTGGTCGTGAACACCGCATGATGATGATCCCCAAAAAGTGATCACGTGACTACATCTGCACAAGGTCTATATATAAGCGGCGCTTTTAATCAGACCAATAGACAGAAAAGCCCACACCAGCACGGAATAAACCACGGCCATTCAGGTCTACCATGCAGTTCACAGATTAACGGGATCTGAGTTGGAATCATTGGCAAATCCAAAGCCTTGTGAAGGAGGGGATATGCTAATGGGAAAAATAATTTATGCCTTGTAGTTTAGGAGGGAGGGGTAATTGTTGTGCATGTGTTAGTATCTACTGTCCATAGACGCTTCCCCAAAAATCTACTTGTTTCTTTTTCTTTTTTATACGGATTTCTGCTTTTTGTTGCTGCTGTGATGCCGAATTTCTAGAAGAAAAAGATTACACAGAAATGTAGTTTCAAGGTGTCCCGTATTTTATTTTTATGCACAAGGAGCGGCACCTCTGCAATTGTTATCCCTAGATCTGCCAGTTTGTTGCGTCATAATGACATCACCATTCGTGGATTAAAGGAATCCCAAATTATGATTGCTTTTGCATTATGTCTGCATCGCTGTATTTATAATGTTATATTGTTGAGGCTGCCTCTCTATAGTATGTATTAGATACCCATGTTGAGTTGATTTAAGTGTGTTTAAGGGGTTCCTAGTCATGTTCTATCCCCAAAGAGTACAGTACAGAACACAGAGAATACTAATACACTCTAAATCAACATACGCTCTAGTTGGCTTAAGGTATACAGTGGATCGGGCTATTAGGTCTCTTTAAACTACAAACCAGAGTGTGATATTCCAATAAACAATTCCTTATGTATATATAGTCTCTAAGAAATACACGGTATGACCAGAAGGTATACATCTTGGAACTGATCATGCCAATGCATAATATAATAATAGGCCTATATAATATAGTAGATATAGTATAATAGTGTATACTATACTTTATGCAATTCCAACACATCGCAAATAAACCTGAACTTGATTCCACGATGTGTTCAGTGATGCTTGTCTTCATTCAAACTAGAAAATGCAAGTTTACTTGCAATTACGTTCAGATACCAACATGTTGGGTTTGCGTGCGTTTCACTTGTGTTCATGTAAATAAACGTTAACGCAAGTAAAATGATGGACGCAAGTACATTTAAGCATTGTGGAAAACAGACTTTACTTGTACTATCATTATACTCTGCCGTTATGCGGACTTATAATACCCTGATTCCGCGAATTGCCGGTCAATGACATTTAGTTATGTATGGCATTAATCAGTTACTACTATAATAAATCAAATCATGTGTAAACCATAATAAAAGGCTAGAATCGACAACATAGTCGAACATAATTATACAGATAGTTCATATATATATTGATGCTCAAATGACATTGAATTGAACAGGAATGTTGTTCAATTTTATTTTCAAGAGGGAACAATTCTTAAACTTAATACGTCTAATTTAGAACCTGTCAAGTATATAGATTTTGAGGACAGAGCTTTGTCTCTTTGTCTGATCTTGTACTCACTGTCCTGTTTAAGATAGAAAAAATTGTGTTAATAGGTATCTTTTTTAATCTTGATTAATTTAAATGAGCAGGAAAACCTTTTTTGTTTTTATTATGTTATGCCAATTTTCAGTTTAGATATAGGTCACAGATAAGCCTATAGACATTGTGCACATTACGTCACATCCCTTAAATTGCGATAGCTGTCATGTTGGTGATCAATGTAATTTTAGTTTTATTTCAATTGTAAAGCAAGTATGATTTAGATTTGTATCAATCTTTTTAAATGAATACTCATCATATCATTATAAACAAGTTTTTTCTATAAATTGTGGAGATATTTGATAGCCACATGAGTGTGGTAATCATGTGGTGATCACCAAAATCTGGACATGTGACCCTTTGTGCACAAGGTCTATACTCTAGCTTATGATACAATACAGACAACTGTTAAAAGCTCTTTTCAGGATATGCTGGTTCCCCGGTCACTCACTAGGGGGACACAGCTCGAAAGACCGCCTACCATCCGCTAGTTTGTCAGATTTTGACAAATTTGGAATCACATGCTACTGCTCGGCCAATCAAATGACCAGAAAAAATGGGCTGAACCTGCGGCTATTCATTACGTACAGTGTAGCTTAGTGAGTTGATGCTGCTGGAGTCCAGCGTACACATGGGCGGATCCAGAAAAGTAATTAAGGAACAAATTTTCCAATAGCGCCCCCCCCCCCCCCCGCGCTTTTCAAAATCCTGAATCCACCAGTGGACCAAAGGCAGATCCATGATTTCCAAAGGGAGGGGGTTAGCATAAAAGCTAAGTACTAAATATGTATGCTTTCACACACACATGCAACATTTTCCCCTATTGGTCTAGTTTAGGGGTCCACAAAAAGCAGGGCCCCCCCCCCCCCCTTGGATCTGCCCCTGCCTGGACTATTATCAAGACTTACATAATACTCACTCTAAAGACTGTCACCAGTATTTTGACTGTGTGTAAATGCCTCTAAAAGCAAGCAATGACGTTCTCGAATACGGCCTAGATTATGGACAAGCAGCAAAAAAGAAAATGATCTTGAACTAGATTTTGAATTGACATTGAAAGATAATGACTCATGGATGATATGAATATATCTAGTCTCTCCCACCTGAGTCCTCTTATGAGTAGGTCTTAGAGTCAAACGAAAGGAGGACATATCCTGGTGTTATACTCCTCTGCCGCACCTCAGACTATGCCGGGGGTTACTTGGTCTAGAAATGGGTACTAACTGCTGTCGGACTATCAAGGGGCTGTAGCTGTCAATCACCAACTTCGCTAAAAAAGAGGGGCTCTCAAATCATCAACCCACCTTTTAGGATAGCTGTCAATAAAAGATTACATCTGATACTAGATTAAAAGTCAATTGTAGGTTATTAGATTCCTTCAGGATAGCTCTTAAACCAATTGTCACCTTCTGAAAGTGGATTGCGACCAAGAAATGTGTAGGTTAATGCTTATTGTGTAGGGGCTGTCCATGATGGATGCGGAAAAAAGGGGGGCCATCAGAGTTTCTTTTTTTTCTTTTTTTTTCCCTTTTTTTTTTCTTTTCTTTTTTTCTTTTCCTTTTTTCTTTCTTTTCTTTTCTTTTTTTTTCTTTTCTTTCTTTTTCATTTTTTTTTTTTCATTTTTTTTTTTTTTTTTTGGGGGGGGGGGGGGGGCTGTAGTTTTGGGGACTTTCGCAGTTGGTAACAACCTAATATTCTGAGTGCCCCCCTACCCTGGGAACTATGTCGACAAAAAATGAATAAATGTCAACTGTGACCCACTGTGGACGACCTCTGTATACATATAGACACAGACAGACCTAGTTGGTGGTCACAGACTCTCAGTGGATGTATTTTATCCATGTCCACCAGGCAGGAGCCAGAGAACAAATACGAAGTAATCACAAGAATAAAAATAAAAGAAGGAAAAAGAAGGGAAAAAATGACCGGATTGTGGTTGTTCTTTTTGCCATTCATCAGAAAGAAGTATACAAAACATCATGGAGAGTGTGGATTCCCTGGGACATATGTTTAGATAGAGTAGGCCTATAAGTCAGATAGAGTATGACATTGAAGTATACATCTGGATGCACATATAAAAGTTAAACGATATAGTGGCCGTGTATATGGCAATTGAAACCATATGTTATCATATTGTTTAAAAAAAGGATGAAAAATATAATAAATATGCAACATTGTTTTGAAAATAAAGAACATAACTAAAGACTTTAAACATAAGTTTTCTGTGAGCTTTGAATGGTCTTTCTGGGCTTAAGGTTTCTCTTGTTTTGTTTTGTTTTTTTGATTAATTATTATTCTTTAACCACATAATTGTGTCCTTCCTGAATCCTCCAGCTGTTTAAGGTTAACCTTCACCCCCAGGTCTATGTCCCGTATGTACACCAGCGTCCCGTCGGCGTCTCCATGGCGTACGTGACCCGGCGCAGACGACTTTCACCTCCACCCACTCCGGGCACCAGCGACAGGCGGGAAACGGCGGGAAACAGCTACAAGAGACACTCTGCAACGGGCGCACCTCCGCGCCGGGGGATAGTCCCTGAGAGTATCACTCTCGTAGGCGAGGTGACGGCTGCGGCGGAGTGTACAAGGGCGTCTATTTGGGACTCAAGGACGACCAGACGCCCAGCGTTCGACGAGACGCAGCCAGACGGTTTTTCTGAGACCTCACGGCTTGGAGGGAAAGGAAAAGGTAGGTAAAAAGACATGTTTTCTTATCACACTGTGGCTGTGTATCTGTTTGAAATGAAGGTGATGTTGGCGTTGCCATGGAGCAGTATGTGTGATGTGGTCAGTTTGAGTCGATGGAAAGGCCCCCTCTTCCCAGGCATGGAGCTCAGCTGGCCTGGGATGCTGGGCGCAGCAGCACCATCAGCAGCACCATTAGCAGCAGCAGCAATTGCAAGCAGGAGGTTGACAGCAAGGCAGCCGGCGTAGACAGCCAGAAAGCGATGTTTTTGCATAAAGCATCCTTTTACATTTTGATTTGTGGTGGATGCTTCGTTTTAAGCGATGTTTTTGCGTAAAGCGTGCGTTTACCATTTGGATGCTTCGTTTTATTGGTCACCGTCGTGAACAAAGGAAACAAGAGTATTCCATAAATGTCCAAATTCGATTCTATATGTATGTTTTGTAATTGCTACTTGTGTAACATTGACAGTCCAGGGGCGGATCCACTGGGAGGGGAGGCCTTGTCCGCTCCCCCTTCCCCTGTTGAATCATGTTTGTGGGGGGGGGGGGGGGGATAAATGTCTGGATCTGCCCCTGGTATATGTGGGGCTTGCCATGGTCTAGATCAGCTGATCCACGCGTGTCCTCCGCCTATAGTCATGACAGGCTGAAGCAATACAAACTGTAAATGTTCTTTTTCGTTTTAGTTTCTTTAACTGTACCAAATGTACGATGTGGATTCCTATAACTACTGGACATCCAATGACCCCCTCGACGGCCATTTGATTTCAAGGACACCTGTTACTTCATTGGCTGATTTAGAGGGGGCGGGGGCACGCACCCCCTTTCTTTTTTGGCCAATTTTAGATTCTTGTCAATGTAAAATTCTACCAGAAAGTCATTAAGGAAGATATTTTCCAATAGCGCTCCCACCCTTTTTTCAAAATTCTTGATTTGTACTGTTTTATCCCTGGCCAGAAGCGTTTTACCGTGTGGTGGTGATTTAACCCAGATATCGATCCCCTGTGTATGTACCACCCTATCTGTCATCGAACAGGCGCCCTGGGGAGTAGGTGAGGGTGGGCTATGGGACCCGGTCATGATACCCTCTCACCATCTAGGCCTGCAGGGACTGATGTAAAGCCCTTTCAAATTCAATGAAATTAGTTTGAAAGTATAAAATTGGTTAACCCGTAAGGCTAGTGTATACATATATATTCATATATATATATATATATCACTATATTCATATATATATATATATATATATATATATATATATAACCCGTAAGGCTAGTATATGCATATATATGATTATATATCACTTGATATAGTGATATATTATATATATAATCATATATATATAAATGAATATAGTGATATATATATATATATATAATCATATATATGCATATACTAGCCTTACGGGTTAACTATCGTGTATCATCAGCCCATGTGTAGAACCACCATTTCAACAGACTTACAGTAGTTCAAACAATTGTTAGCGTTTATTTGGGATCCAATAGGAATCAATTCGTCGCTAATTTTCCATAATCACAGTCTAAATTCTATTGAACTGTACCAACTGTTGCACAGTCAGAAACGGCAGCTGGTTCTCAAACAAAAAAGAAGTGTGCCAGTTGCAATCTATGCTTCATAGACAAGTTAGCAGCGTATAAGCGGCCAATATGGAAGCGAAATTAATTATTCAAGATCCAAAATAAATCGACAATAATGATCGTGTATCGCCCATAGCGCAGCTTTCCCCTATACTAACAGGTACATACTGCTAACCGACGACTTGTTTGTTCGACCTGGTTTCCTTTCACCTCCCCGCACTACATGTACAGGAGTAAAAAACGCCAAGTGGCAACTGTCTACTATAAATATAAGTATATAGTATAGGGGAGATGGGCGTCCTGAATGACACGGTGACACTTTAGGGACACAGAGTGAAATCAGTGTCAGGGCCATGTCACTGCCTGACAGGGGCACATCTCTCCTTTTCTTTTATTCTTAATTCATTTCTTCTTCTTTTTTAATTCAGGGATTTCTGTTTTGGTTGTAGTTGTTGCCGAACTAGAGCTGGGGAGGGTTTTCTAACATTTAAGTGTTGCTTTTGGTACGTTCTATAATGACACTCAATCACTCAATTATGTAGGCAAGTAAAATTATGATGAATTTATTTCAGATGATGTCAATCGAGTTACAAAACCAAAATTAATGTAAATCCAAAAATATTAAATGACTCAATTTGTTGAACATAAAGGTATCATTTTATTATGACTACATATAGAATGCCAAAGTCGGATCTAGCTATTTTAACGTAGCATGGAATTTGATGTTTTTATGTGTTTACCGTCTTACCTATAAGCCAGGCCACATGCTAAGGGTTAGTGCCAAATACCGAAGGTTTGGAAAGGTAGCTCTCAAAATAATGATAAAAGCAAAAAGGGAAGGTGGTACGGATGTTTTGTGAGGATTTTTTCTTTTCTTTATTTCCAGGTTCTTTCCAGGAGCGTTTTGAAAACATGTTTATTGGAAACTCTGCCATAGACAATCATGTTCAAAATGATATTTGGAGATATATAAACAGATTTCCTGAATTTACCCTACCAAATTGAAAACATTATGTTTTTGATGCTTCTGCTATGCTAACAGTAGTAGCTGTCTCCCAAATTAACACAGAACCAGTAGAGTGGCCTCAAAACACCCTACTGCAGCTGGTGGAGCTGACTGGGTTATAAAAAGGGGGGTCAGGGGTATCCGATACACGAGCCTCTCTGGGGCTCTCTCCCTTTTCCCCTCTTATGCTTTAGACCTGAATCCTGTTTCATAACAAACCTCTGTACCCTACATGAGTTTTGCATTTCATAAAGTTACAATCACCTCTTTGGTCATTGTAGTCATATGTAATTTTCAATATTGCTTATTTGAGTTTGGATGGATTTACATGGATTTGTGGTGGATATATGGGAGTTCGGGGTGGAATAATTAACGAGTGTTTGGGGTGGAATTATGTGAGCATTGTCATGAAACGCAGTTTTACAGAAGTTTCAAACTTCAAACAGTTTCTGTAAGCAAACATATATACTCATTGAAGATACACTTTTCAATATTTTACCCATGATGCTCAGTTATTCTAAAAGCCTTGCACATATTAATTAAACGCTTGATGAAAGTTAATGTAAAACCTTTCTCACCTGTCTTGGTCCTGATATATGACTAATGCCAAACAAAGTATAGCCCTCAATAACTCTTAATGAAAAATGCGAATAGGCAAGGTATCGGCTAGAGATTTTATTTCATTTTTAAATTCATATGGTCTTTTATTTCTGGCAGCAGTTCTCCTGCAAGAGAGCAGTTTTTGGCAAAATACTTATTAGAAACTCTGCCATGAATAACATTGTTTCTGGAAGATGAAGGTTACTCTATGGGCCCCTTTGGCTGTAACCCCAACTCACATCACTGTCAGCTGGTAGGGCATATAACAGCCTCAGACTGACCGGGGTGGGGGGGGGTGATAAAAACTAGGGTCAGTGAGTGAGTGAGCGTTGGATGTTTTACGCCTTACCGACAGCCAGGGCCATTTTTGGCGAAAGGGGTTGGGATGAATTCTGTCTTTGTCGATTGAATGTATGAGATGAAGGTGACAGGACGGGCAAACAGCAGTGGATCAAAACCTAGCAATCATTTTTGCTGTACACTATTCCTAAGTTAATGAACCACAGCACCAACCGAGAATTGAACCCAAAGAACCACTTGGTTAGTGCTGGGTCCCCCCTATCGTCACCTCATATGATCAGCAGGGGCTACTGAGGGCCTATTCTTACCCGGAACCCCGATGGGGTAACTGGGGTCAGCAGCATATGGTACACTGAGACCTCCCTCCCCTCTCCTCCTCTTCTCCTCCTCTTCTTCCCTTGGAGGCTAGAAGAGGTGGTTATACCCAGGGAGGGGGGGGGGGTACTGACTCTTTGAAGGCTACTACCCACTGCCAAACTACCACCCCTGCTTTTTGTGACTGACAGCTCTTGAATTTAAGTCGACTGCCCCTTGTTTTGGGGGGATACAGATCAACACTCTGCAAAATTAGGGTCTATCAATACCAGAAAATATATGGAATTCCCCAAAAAGTGTTTAGGAAAACGTCTGATAACATTCTATTAGTTTTTTTTATGTAAAATAAAGTATCAATAGGCCTAAATTTAAAGTTATTGCCCTTATATTGTTCTATTGAATGATGTAGTTCACTGCCCCCCTTTTTTGCCTCAAAAGTGGTGGTCCACCCCTCATGACCAAGTTGGCTGACCGATCGGCGCTAAAATCAGTTAATTCTACCAGAAGAATCATCCAATTTTAGCAACGACATAATTATCAGACACGTACTTACTGATAAAACATTTGATTCACTGAAAAAAGACTTTAACTTGGACGATCATTCTGGTTTAATTGGCCGATTTTAATTTAGTGCAGATCAGGCAGCCGACTTGGTGAAAAGTGCCTAGTGGGTATAGGGCTTGAATCCTCTAAAACCTTGATAAAGGTTCCCCTAAACAGCATATATATACATTATTCGTCTGACATGTGTTCTTATTTGGCACCAATGGACTGCACAGGGGATAAAAGAAGAAAACTTACAGCGAAAGTGTGTTGAGCCAGAGAAATAACCGAGGAAATGTCAGTGCATGTTTTTGTGAGAAATTATCCGCCATTTTCCTCCGACCTTTGTCAGTTCTGTAATCCGCATTCTCAGAGGTAGTTCTAAGGGCCAATACATCCCAGAGGTGCCAAATCAATTGTAATTGAAAAAGGAGATGTATGGCTCAAATGAGGCGATTTTTTTCAGCTTAATATTGGTGCCGAGGAAAGGGCAAAGGTGATTTCTGAAATGTTATTTTTATAACAAAAAAGTTGTAATTTAGGCAAACTTGTCATCGGTCAAGGATATTAAGAAAGTTTGGTTGATTAATTTTCTGTTTACTTAGACACATGTAATAAACATTGAAAATTTGCAATGGTTTCTAGTATCAAGAAATATGTTTAGAAGAAATATATATTATGCATGTTTTAATGATTTTTAAAAATTGAGCTAAAAAAAGGAAAAATTAAAGTGAGAAAAGGAGAAAATGAGATCTTCCTGAAATGACTGAAAAAACAGGAGATCTTCTGGCAAAAAAAGGAGATTCAGTACCTCTGACATCCTAAGGCAATTGAGTCCGCGCCAACCGTGAAGCTTACCTAGTAGGATGCACAAGCACTAAGACTGGCATTTGCATATATTGATGTAAGCTAACTATGGTGCGCATGCATGGGGGGGGGGGGGGGGGGGCGTCCATCCCTTTGTATTGGAAACTTGTGATTCAATCGAACATGCAATGTGTAATATATTTTTATGTAAAACTCAACCCAAAACCGATTAACTAAATTGTTTACAAAAGGATCCCCTCCCTTTCCCCTAGAAGGAAATCCTGGATCTGCCACTCATGGGCCAAGGGAAAGTAAATATTCATGTAAAGTACCCTTCCCTCCACCTCTACTCGGCCCACAAAGCACTCGTTATGGTCCTGGGGTGCATTTCCAAGTCTGATTTGTGGATCCCACAAATACTCCACAAGTATTTTTATGGAGAGCTTAGTGCAAGAAACATTATGTAAACTAATTTTGAGGAACTGGCCATTTCCAACTTGTGAGTTTTGGAAGATTATGTGTTTCTGTGTGGGATAGTGATGTAACAGTGGACTTTGTAATCTAAAGTTATTCATTGGGGGAATCTATTGAAAGTATATATCAAACTCTACTGTCTTACATTTGACACTCCATAGGTCCTACTTACAAGACTTTCTTTCATTTGTTGACCCATAAGTATCCCACAAGTAGCCCACAAGTGCCAGTTTTGTGGCCAAAAGTTATAGGTGCTCAAAGCACCTGTAAGTCCTGAGACCTAATTGCTAAAGCAGTGGAGAAGTTGCCAACCCTCATTTACCTATGGAACAATCAGGCTTGATTCTAATGCTTATTCTGGGATGTGTAATGAGGGTGTGAAAGCTTTTGCGGAATACTTGCAAAATGTGTGGTCAGCACTGATTAGTCAAGAGCAGGAGGGCCCTAGATGTGGTTACCTTTCTTAAATGCAGTTTTCTTTTAAAGCATGACATTCCTTTATCATATTTGATGTTCCATTAACAGTTACAAAAAGGCACACATTTTACATTAACATAGCCTTTATAATTCCAGTTATTTTACTTTTAATTCTGTAAAGCTATAGAATGTGTCATTTTAAATAAATGGGTATGTTACAATGAAACTTTAACGGTCTTGGTGCTCAGTACTTATGGACTTTAAAGCACTGAGATTAGGGAGAATTGGCACTCATGATCTACCTGATTCATTGACAGGGGTGTCACCTGGGTGGACCTCACCCAGAGAAAATAACTCATAGGCTCAAATTGGGTGTGATCACTCTCTATGTAAGTAGGAGGTTTCTGGTTTGGTTTTACTAGTCCACATTTATTCCACAAATCTGAGTTGGGAATGCACCCCTGGTTTGCATATACCGTCAAGGGCTTTAGCCCGATCCATAGGTGTGTGCAAAGTGGGGCAATCACAGTAATTGCCCCACGGTTTGTACCTGATTTATTTCATATCAATTACACAGAAAGTGTTGAAAATCTTTGATGACAATGTAAAGATTGGCATTCACAGGTAGGCAATATCCTCCTTGACAATGACATATACTTTATTCACCAGCTCTTGAGAGTTCAGGACTATACTGTTATGTTATATGTTATGTACCACAATATGTTATGTTTGATAAAGATCATGGATAATAATTGATATGAAATCAAAGCTCCTTCCATGCCAAGGTGCTATGATATGTTATGTTTTAACTGGAGCGATCTGTATAACTTATCTTTATTTCCTAAAAAAAAGATTCATATTTTTTTCCTGTACATTGTTTGACTGACACATAATATCAAACTGTATGACTCTTACTTTGTCAATAGAATTACCACTACTTCTGATGGTACATGGGTTGTAATACTGATATAGAGTAAAGTACTCCCCCTCTCCAACCCCCCTCTCAGTACCCGTGCCTCCAGGGCCGGGGTGGTTGTCTGGTCGGCCAGTCTGGGCCCTCGGGTGAGTCCTGGCCCCCCTGTACCCCCCTCCCCGCTCCCTGTACCCCTCCCCCCTCCCTGTACCCCTCCCCCCCCCCGTCCCCTCCAGACTCCTCCCGTACCTCTCCCCCTCACAGACCGGTCTCAGCCTCCCCCAGGTACACACTCAGGTAAGGTAAACTCTGTCTGTTCGCACCTGCTACAACAGGTAAATAGTCTAAATACCTCATGCATATGTATATATATATATATATATATAATAATGCCTGATTAATGTTATATACATGTAATATTTAGGGCCTATGTAATTCTATTTGGCTTATCTATTCTGGAAACAAAGGCAGTGGCAATACAGTGTGTGGTAAATTCAGAATCATTCAGGCTTGCAGTAGGATTTCAGGACTAAATCAGTTGAAGTAAGAGGAATTCAATAGATTCAATGTTCAATAGACAATTGATTCAATATTCAATAGACAACTGATTCAATATTCAATAAACAATTGATTCAATATTCAATAGACAATTGATTCAATATTCAATAGACATGTACATTCCGTAGAGATCTTTGAATAGGTGCTTATCACATTCGCAAGTATGAGATTGTTCCGTTGTCTCAAAACATAGGAAATATATAATGTTTTTTTATAAAATATTTTCATTCTTGTTTGTGGAAAAAACATGATGGATGTTACTCCTAATTCTGGGTGGACAGAAAAACTTTTTTTGGTCAATTGTGGTGGCGTTCCCTTTAGCATATTGCCACGTCGGATGTCATATCCACACACAATATTATGCTTTGCCTAAATTATGTAGGAATGAAGACGTGATGTTACGAGTGCTATGCACTAAATATTTCTCTAAAACCCAGTGAGATTTAGCATGTAGACATTCTTTTTTATTGAATAAGTCATCGTCATAAATGTACTTTTAACAATGTCCAAAAGTAACAATTAACGTCATAACGTCATAAATGTACTTTTAACAATGTCCAAAAGTAACAAATAACAATCTGTTAACAAACATAATATGTACATACAAGCACGATACATAGTACTTAGATTAAGGTGACAACCTTCTTCTAAGTAACCCCAATTCCTTGAATCTTGTACAATACTTTTTCTAACAGTGTTGTTTTCAATTTTGTACAAAACTCATTTTGTAATTTTGACATTATATGGGAGCATTTCTCATAATATTGTTACATTTGCCCTGTACAGACATCCTTTCTTGTATGCATCAAGAATAGGTGTTTCCAAGTAAACACTCAGTTCTCCAACTTTACTTCTCAATTTTCTTCTCCCTTCTTCTGTCCTCACCCCCTTCAATCTTCCATAAACTCTCACTTATCATCAATAGCAGTCTACGCATTCGTCATAATACACCACACAGCCTATTGGATTATGTCTAATCCATAACATGTACTTAATCCAGGTGGCCTGATTTGAGAGTGTGAGTGAGAGTGTTTGCCCCATTTTCTGAATCTTTGCTGTGAATTATGTTCACTGGGTCAGAGAAACTTTCAAAGTGTGACATGACTGTGACACCTCACCGACTTTCCCCCCACAGGGTGTCGTGTTACGTGTCACACAAACGTCTTGGTGACCTGTGTCACATAGATACTTCACTGATCTTTCTCTTGATAAATGATTAACTCTTACATGCCCTACACCCTTTTCTTATCTACTTATACAACAGTATTGTATTATACAACAGTATTAAACATTTTCACTACATCTGGTTTAGCCTAAACAGGCAGTCTGACAATTAGACATAAAGTCAGAAAGAATTAGCTGTATATCAGCTACCACTTAAACTCTTCAATTTTGGATACCCAAAAGTGAAGGGAGAAAATGTCCTATACTTTTCAACAGTGAATATACAAATAAATTACAAAAAAAGCAATCTTGCTCTATGAGGTAGATTATTGAAACCCTATGTATTTTAGTATCGTTTTAGTAATTTCTTTCCGCACTGACCATAATAAATGTTTCTGCACGACCTGTATTTTTTCAATTGTCATGATTAACTAAAATGTCCTTCTGAGATATTTTATATCTTATGATATCTGATGTCTATATTCATGCAGTATCCACAGTTTAATTTGCTTTGCGGTTCTTAGAGCATACAGGAAAACATTAAGACTGATATTGGTGATTTGCATTAATTTTCAATAAGGACGTCACAATGTAAAGTTTGAACTTAACTGAAATGTTCCTTTTGCAATAAGGTAATAATACTACTGGATGTAAATCCCTTTCATATCTTCGC
This sequence comes from Lepidonotus clava, assembly GCA_936440205.1. Lineage (NCBI taxonomy): Eukaryota > Metazoa > Annelida > Polychaeta > Phyllodocida > Polynoidae > Lepidonotus > Lepidonotus clava. The sequence continues at coordinate 42,986,364 of OW387144.1, read as the reverse complement.
ATCTTTGTTTTGCTATAATTTTGTTTGATTTTCTTTTCTTGTCCTAAACGTATAAATTGAATAGTTTGTAATATGCATCTTGGATTTTGCTAACTTTATGTTTCTACCATGTACCTTTTGTACTTGTGAAAACTTTGTTTAAAATTACATTTTCACTTTTTTACAATTTTACTGTATATACTGCTTCATAATTCTTGATACTTTGATCCGGATCCACTACCACATTGGATAGCCTAATGATGACTACGCATTTATATTTGATTGTAATTTTGTAATTTCGATGGATTCTGCATGTAAACTAGCGAAAGCCAATTGAATTCTTTAGGATAAGTAAAACTGTTCAAAAAAGAAAAAAAAGGAATGGTAATATATTCTGTCCATTGACCACAGACTATAAACTACAATTTACAAGTGCAAGAAAACAGTGATAAACACCTTTCCAAATTGCTCTAAAAATATGAACTGTGGCAATGGTAGGGTGTTTCGTAACTCATCATGACACAAACAAACAACCTGCTCTCTCAGCCCAGCAGGAGTTAGGGGCAGTAGAAAACATCTACTCATCCCCGGCCCCAGTGGTACTTTCTACTCTGACCCAGTTCAGTCCGTCAAGGAGTCGGCCGGTTAGCAGGTTAGGGAGAGAGGCATACCTGGTGCTGTATGTGTGGACACGTCTCTAGTAAAAAAAAAAGATATATACGTATATACACAGCCTATATCTTCATAAGAGTATAGTGTAGAAATCGAGAGCATATGGTATTAAGTAAATGAATAGATGGATAAAATGTATATATAAATATGTATAATGTAAATATGTATATAATGTATAATATATATCAATATTAGAAAAGATAACATTTATAAGTTATTAAGGCAAAAATATGTATATGTTAATCTAATATTATTTGATAAATGGGCAAATACTTATTGCAGCAATGTGTGAGAATGACTGAGTCAAATATTGAAACCTATTGATTTTGTAAATACGGTGCAACAATATAGATTCAATAACTGTAACGAAAAAAGGGAGAAAAAAAATTATGTATGTGTCTATGCCATACATCTATTATGGCAAAGGAACATAACTGTAGAACTAGATGATAGAACAAAAGGGCCCCACTCACATTTTCACCTGCAAAGGTGAATATATATATAAGTGGAGTGAAATAAGATCCTTTCCGGGTAGCCCCCCCCCCCTCCTCCAGTGCGCCCCCTATACGTGGTCTACGTGAGCTCCCGGCCCCGGGGAATGGTGGCCGGCTAGACCTGCTCCAAGGCCCTCAGTCAATTATCATGATAACCGCCTAGACCTGCTCCAAGGCCCTCAGTCAATTATTATAATAAACAATATTGTAGGAGGAAACGGATAAGGAAATCCAATGGTATTAGAATATCATAGTATTTTATACCTTTTCTATTATTGACGGAGTTGTTAGGCCATTTTCCCCGCAACTTCCATCTGAATAACAAAATATCTTCACCTATGACCAAGTGTAGTAAGAAACCATGTAAATTAAATTGGCTCACTGAAGTTATCATTGCGTATATCATCATCACATAATATTATTTTGTAAAATACAAAATGATGATATTTCCCATGTGCAAGATACAAGACCGCTTTATTGTAACATTTGGAAGATCAGTTAATTCTGAAGATGAAAATACAATATTATGAAAGAATTTTAAAAAAATTACTCTGCATAGTGATGATTATGTTCCCCACTATAGCAAAATATTTTGCCACCTTCAGCAGGGGTGGATCCAGGAATTTGAAAATGGGGGACGTGCTATAGTACAAACATTCCCTGGACCCTCTGAGCACAGGATTTTTTTTTTTATTCAATTCTTTATTCAGACAAAAATTAGATTATACAACTTGTTTGCATTTAGTGTTTGTGTTACATAGGTAGTAAAATACCCATGCCAATATAATCATTATTTGATCACATAATGATTCAGCCTATGGTTCACAACGTAATCTACAAACAGGAAGATTCAAATAATGTATATAGTACAATTAATATCATAAAATGACAATACAATCAAATAAAACACAATAACCCAAAAAGATTCAGTAGTTCAGATTCCAAAAATAGATCGAAGTAGAACATTAAAATACAGCACATCAATTTATCATATTTCACCAATTTTTAAAGCAACGTGTACACATTCTTTTTTTGAAAGACTCAATCGTGTCCAATTTTCTCAATTTTGCAGGTTAATCATTCCATAAAGTAGCACTTTTGTAAATCACATTTTTGTTTGATTTTTCACCATTTGGTTTCAACAAAGATATGTACTGTATTGATCTTGATGTAATCGTTATGATTTACACTTAAAATGTTTATGTACTACAATTTATACTAATCATAATATCACCAAAACCCAGGGGCAACCCTGAAGTGAATTACTTAATAAACAACTTAAAAGAAAAAAAAAGCAAACAAGATGGTGAGTATGAGAGACATTGGCTGGGAGACACACACTTGGTCTACTGACTGGATACACAAAATCTCAAATTTCCTGAGAAAAGGTGATTTATTGTTGTACCTGTGAATGGAAAGGTGTCCATAATTGAGGAGGGGTCTAAGTCAATACTTCCAACAACAAATAGCTGACTTATATCTTCTACCTGCAGACTAACATAGATCAAATTGAATGCTGGGAAATAATATATCTTGTGGTTTAGCATGATAGAAAACTAGTGTTGACTATCTTGTATCCACATTATACCATTTATATTGGTTTCGAAATTCATTCATTATAAATGGGTGAATAGCCAATATCTTTATGTATACCTTCTGTAGTTTTGTCACCAGAATCAACCTATAGTCAGGGACAGATCTAGGGGGTGGATGGGAGGACGGGCCCGTGCCCCCTCCCCCCCCCCCACGTTAAATCATGTATAATGTGCGTGCCCCCCTCCCCCCTACATTCATGTTTGTGGGGGGGGGGGGGGGGTCACCTCTTCCCTTATTCAGTTCCTGGATCCGCCCTTCTTAACAGGTACTTAAAAACTGGATTTCAGTTATCTGTGGTAAATAGTGAATTGGTCATGGTTCCATTAGACTAAGCTGTGGCCCGTTGCACAATAGCATTTCCTGGTGAGGATCAAATTAAGATAGCATAATAAACTTTTGCTGAACAGGGAAATGATTCTTTGTAAGGACAATTTTCCTTGTTACAAAAATAGTAAAAATCACTGGTTCGAATGAATGAAATTGAATTCTGTAAATTAATATAAAAAGGTAAAAAAATAGAAAAAAATCAGTAAAAGTTACAGCTCTTTGAGGGCATTCTAAATATAGAAAAAAGATTGTTGCAAAACAATCTTTGTTACGAAAATATTTGCAAATAATTTATTATGCAAAAACGAAATGTTTCCCTAATAATATTATTTTCGTTGCTAGGAAACCCATTGTGCAACGGGCCACTTGGGTGTCCCTAAATATAATATAGACTCATTCTCAAACACTCACAACAGCAAGAGCACAGCGAAGACTTAGATATGGGTCTCACAACAACGATGTCCTTAAGGTTTTCAAAATGCCAAGCCTTGCAACACTGATGGTTGAACTTTTAATTGAATGACGAATACATTTCCACCATTTACCTCCTATATATTTTAAAAGTTGAGGGACACAGCTAACATAATGGTGTGCAAACCATTGCTGTTATTAGCGAAGTTGGATTCCCTCGCTGTTCAACAGGGATGGGTCCTGCTGTTGGTGCCAACTCTCGCAACAGCGAGACCCATCATGCGACGGAGCACAGTAGATACAAAGCTTGTAAATGACTGTTTTTAACAAGGTAATTAACAGCAAATGCAACCATAAACATGGATGTTTATTATTAACCTTGTGTCAATGATAACTAGATACAATATTTGTTGTAACAAGTCTCTTTATTCTAGTAGAACATTACCAGGTGACCACCTGGAACATACATAAAGGTATACATTAGAATGTAGTACATATATATAGATCTCAGACATCTCCCTGGTCATTAGACATTCAAAAGATCGATGTCTATGTAAGACCTGGGGTGACGACCAAAGAAAATTCACAAATCTCTTTTTTCATCCACACATCCACAAAATGCTCCAGAAAACATTCGCACATCTAAAAATGATGTGTCAATGTGTAAAAAAGATGCATGTCATGATCAGATTCGTGAATGAAAATGCCCATATAAAAACATGTTTAAAGTAGAATTATAAAATACTTCGTTATATCTATTAGAAACAAATTGCAATTTAATTAGAGAGATTTTAACCAAAAGAAATGTCACAAATCTAAAATTTGGTGTTTTTTCAAGAATCCAAATTTTGGAATCGTGGGCACATCTTTATAAATGTAGTCTTACCACTAGTTTTGAGACTCTTGAAGATCTAGGCACGAATGGAGATGAAACTGTTACTTGAGGAGATCTTTCAGGTACAGAAAGAGAAGTAACAGAAGCCCTTTCTACATTCATGGTCTCTCCATTCTTGACATTTTCAGCATTTGAGTCAATCACCCCATCTATATCATCTGCATCATCCATGGCCATTTAGTTATCAGTCCTTACAAACTGTTCTGATGTTCTCAGTAGATCCCCCCTGTTTCTTCTCAACACCGCCCCATTTTCAGCTCTTACTTTGTATGACCTTGGGGCCACCTCTTTTAATACTTGTGCACACTGGCTCCACGTACGCTTTTCATCTTGCAGTCTTACTGTGTCATGTACCTGTAGTTTAGGCAAATCTCTGGCACGCTCATTGTATGTTACTTCTTGATGGAACTGACTCGTGTTAACAGCTGTATTCCCTGATGTAGCGGACTAGATTGACACAGGAAATGACTCCAGCACCACTTGTGGCTAATATAGGTACAAGAGCACCACATGTGCGAGCGATGATCGTGAGCAATGTTTCCACGTGAATAAATACTGGTCATCTCCCTCTCAGATCACTTCAATGGTGATGAGGATTAATGGCAATGACACTTTAGACAAGTTCTGTGACACCCCAGCAGCTCATAAGGCTCTCCCTTTCTACTAAATGCCACTTTTCACTGGGCAAAAATAGAGGAATTAGGGGATCGACAGCATGTAAACACAGAGCTACCTGTCTAAATCTCAGAATGTGATGAGTGTATGTCCATCTACCCACCTGCTAGCGTCTATGTGCCAGTACACTACTCTATGAACTGTGTGTGACTACCCTGAGTGCCACAAGTTGGGTCTTAAGTGTGTTTTCAATGCCCAATACTGTGTGTATGGTGACAACGTGTGACATCCTAGAACAGTACTACCAGTGTCTTTAGCCCATGTGAGTGTGTTAGCAGGACCCTACACTCAACTCTACTCAACTGCTACACTCATTTACCCAAACTCTGATGAATAAAAATGGCTTTAGCACTGACAGCATTCTCCATCTTTGACATTACCAACACATCCAATATTGTCCCAAGGTCAAGGAAATATGTCCAACGGTTTGAAAATCAGGCCCTAGCACCTCTTATCACTGACCCTTGATGCAAACTCGCACTACTCCTAGACTAAGCAGGTGAGGCAGTGTATGGTGATTTCCAGACATTAACCGTCACAGCACCTGAAGTGCAGAATCCACAAGACATCTACGTACACTCACCCGAAGCCCTGAAAGTGCTCTATGTGCCAAAAGTCCAAGTTGAGTATGAAAGGTTCAACTTCCGCGAGGCAACACAGTTCCAGGACGAAAGTGCTCTATGTGCCAAAAGTCCAAGTTGAGTATGAAAGGTTCAACTTCCGCGAGGCAACACAGTTCCAGGACGAAAATCTTGACAAGTTCGTGACCAGACTCAAGAAACTGGTAAAGACATGTGACTTCCCCAACACTCACTCCAAGATAAAGTCACAGATCATCCAGAACGGCAGATTGTCAAAACTATGAATGAAGGCACTGTCCAATATGACCATCACTCTCGAACAACTCGTCAAACAGGGCAAGGTGGTGGAAAAAACAATTCGCTACGCAATGGACATCGAAAAGAAGGAAATCAACATATCATCAACATAAAACAAGGCCGTGAAAACTACAATAACCAGCCATTCAACGCAAACTCCAAAACTCAACACAGCAACGCTCAATGCTGCAACACTCAACGCCGCAACACTCGATGCTGCAACACTCAACATGGCGGACAGCAAAGCAGTGAACACAAGTGTAAGTTTAGGGTCTTTGTATAAGTTCATTGGGGATAATTAGGTCTCTACTTCTTATGCTTTACGTTAATCCGGTAATCATTTCTAATGCCTGCCAGTGGTAGAACTAGTCTCCAATTGGGGTGTTCAGATCCAAAATGCAGACACCACTTTGCAGAGGGTAAGTTTATTATGGAGTATCAAAATGCCACACAATAGCCGATGTAATTCACAATGAGTACAATGACCTTATGCACAGTTAAGTTCATAGACCTGGAGGCAAGCTTCCCTATCCCTAGTCTACCTGTCTCCGTATAGTCTGACAGACTGATGTAGTTCCCTTGTTGGTCACCAGATGTCACCAGACTCAATGTATCTCACTACCAAGCTCCCAAATCCCTAAGATTCTTATTGATCCAAATGTGTATTGTCTGTGCCCGATACTGGAAACTGCTGTTTCTTTATACCCATGATTATTGATTTCCCATGGCTGTGCTAGCACTGGTAGACTAGATCCCCTGCTGTTACCAGGGTGCAGGTTCCTCATACCTAACTTAGGTGCTACCTATAATTTTAAGTAAGATCCTTTACAATTTTTAACTATTACCTTTTGCAGTCTGGTGACCTTTCCTTCAATTCTCAATATCAATTCTCAATATCTCAATATATATTCTAACGCTGCCGCTAGTTATATGCACAAGGTATTAATTGCTACCTCAGTGCAGCGGTATGTCACAAGGATATAACATCAGCAATGCCAAGTGTCAACAGTGCATTAGAGTAGGACAACTCCATATAGATAAAGACGTCAAACCTACTGCACAGCCACATTGGAAAGAGCTATTCCATCTATGAAGCAAGGCCGAACTTGAAAAATCTGAAACTTCGGGCATCATTGAAGACACAGTCAGATCGACATCGTGGGTATCCAATATCATTGCAGCCCCGAAACTGTGGGATCCTGAGAATGTCAGAATCTGCGTCGATATGCGGATTGCTAACAAGGTGATAGAACACGAATGCCACCCTATGCCCACAGTATAAGAAATCATCCACGATTTAAACAGCACAACAGTATTCAGCAAATTAGACCAGTCCAGCAGATATCACCAGATCGAACTCCATCCCGACTTGTGTTATATTACTGCGTTCTCAACTCACACAGGGCTTAAATGCTATATAAGACTGAACTTTGGGATATGCTCTGCAGCTGAGGTATTCCAATACTGAGGGCCTATATTCTTCCCCAGAACCCCCACGGGGTCCACGGACTTAGCACCTTTATCTGTCTCTGAGCCGTTTCAGGAGCTTTACAGATCGCTATGGTAGTATCCAGGGTGAGACCAGGATCCCTTAGCATTTTCCCTTTCAGGCGATGTTCTCTTATACCCACTACTAATGGGTCCCTGTTTATTGAATTCAACATTGTCCTAAACTCACATGTGGCTGCTTTTAGTCGAAGCGTTTTCACATTTCTGTCTATACTTTCACCTTCTCCTTGTTCATGGATATTCAATGTGTATTGTTCATAAACTGTAATTTTCCTTGGAACACAGTATGCCTCGAATTTGCGTAGAACCTCATCATAATTGTCTGGTGATTCTGCTGATACATTCCCAACAGCTGGTGCATATGTGAATGTGTTGTAGACGTCTTGGGCTTCTTGGCCAGCAACTGTTCGTAGGATGGCTACTTTCCTCGTCCTCTCATCACCTGGTACATTGATAGCCAGCAGGTACCACTTCATTTGTTTCTTGAACCTTTCCCAGCTCTCCACAACATTTCCTCCTTCAGTCTAAGGGGCTCGGGTGCCTTGATTGAATCCATTTTTGCTTTTAATCCGCAGGACTCGTAATTACTCGGTACTATATGTCAATGATAAATAGCTATAGGTTTTATATCTGTTGTAACAATTCTCTTCATTCTAGTAGAACATTACCAGGTGATTAATCTGACTGGTCATATTTCACCTCAGTCATAATTATAGCAAAGTTGTCGACATTTAAACCTGTAGATTAAATGATATAGGGGCCTAACAGTGGTGCACAGGGGGAGGGGGTGCCATGTCCCCTATCTTTGGTCAAGGTGTCAATGATAACTAGGTTCCTTGATTGTTGACTGTATACTATGTATCTGTGTGACTGGTAACTGCATACTATGTATCTGTATTCTAGAAGAACATACCCAGGTGGCCACCTGGAACATACATAATGGTGTACATAGGAATGTAAGTACATTCTCAGACAGCCAACATTTTGAATGTTTAACACAGGGGCCTTCCCTTTTTTCTAGAGCTGTCTGAAGCAGTGCATGGTTTAGGTCTTACATTTAAAACATTCAAGTGATATCAGCCTGTAAAAAAGTCCAATAAAAAAATATGAAAAAAAACAACAACCCTGATTTCACTCTACAAAGATGATTATAGTTCTCTACACCAGGACATACAGAGGAACGGACAAATAAAAAGACATACACAACAAAAAAAGAACACATGTGGGTATGTATTGGTATGTATTTATTGTAATTCATATTATATTCATCCTATAAATCATGTAGAGCCAAGTTAGAAAAGTGTGCCAGTGGCATCAATGTCGAGAATAGCAGTATGGCTGTAGAGCGTTGTTTTCTGACCGTACCTCAGACCTGTAGTAAATAGTCACATCAGTCACTGACAGCCTTGAGCTGAAAGAAACAGACTGAAACAGGGACAGTAGAGTTATAGAAATCGATGGTACCTCAGTGATTAAGACTATGTGATGATATTGTTGCTTTTTCATACCTTGCATTCTTTGAGGAAACCCTTAGAGACAATGCCACTTCTCTTTAGTTATTAATCTTCAATTGTTAATTATGCTAATAGATATATGAACAAGAATGCTTCAATTAAGAGATGCTGATTTCAATTATTCCATGACATTTATATGCATTACTCTTTTTTTGCTATCGATCCACAAACTTATCTAGATGTTTGTTTAAAAGGAGCCAAAAGCAATATAACTAAATTTTGCTAACTTAGATAACTGTAAAAACACATTCTGAGAGTCTTACCATAACTAGTGGTACAATATAAACCATCATAACTAACATTAACTTAAGGTGAAATCTATAAAAACTTGTGTCTTTTCTGCCTGTATACAACAATTGTAAATTTTGATGGGTCACCAACATTGATAAGGGAGAAGTTTTATTGTATTGTGATGAAGTTAAAGTCCATACATGTTATCATGGGCCTTAGTCATGGTTATAGAATGTATTTCAATACCTGAACAATAGGGTGAAGGTGATTCTAAATTTCATAGACACAACCCTGATATAAGGCAGAAAAGACAGAAGTTCTTATGGATTTCACCGTACATGTTTTTGCATAATATTTTAACTTTATTTTCCAGCTAAACAGTCAAGATGGTGAAGGTTCTCATCTGTGGTGGCGGCAATGGTGCCCATGTCATGGCAGGCATTGGGGCCGGCCAACCAGGTGTGACCGTCAATGTCCTCACCCTGTTTGCAGATGAAGCAGAACGGTGGACCAAGATAATGGGAGATGGTGACTTCACTGTGCTCTGTAACAACCCAGATGGCACCACCAAAACAGTGAAGGCCAAGCCAGCTGTGGTTACCAAAGACCCAGCAGTCGCCATGGATGGGGTCGGCGTTGTCGTCTTTGTTGTGCCAGCATTTGCCCATGCGCAGTACCTTGGGGAGTTGAAGCCGTTTGTCAAACCAGGTCTGGTTATGGTGGGTCTTCCAGGTCAGGCTGGGTTTGAGTTTGGAGTGAGAGGAGCGTGGGGAGACCTTGCCAAGCAGGTCACCCTGCTGTCCTTCGAGTCTCTGCCCTGGGCCTGCAGAATCAAGGAGTTTGGGAAGAGCGTGGAGGTATTGGGTACCAAGGAGATCCTGGCTGGAGCAAGCATTGTTGGATCCACACCGCCACCTGAGGACGCCACTGGCATGCTGCAGATGTGCCTAGGCTCACTGCCTGTACTGCAGACCACTGGCCACCTGCTGGGAATCACCCTCATGGCTCTCAATGGCTACCTGCACCCCTCTATCATGTATAGCAGGTGGCACGGTTGGGATGGGAAACCTCTCGATGAACCCGCTCTCTTCTACAGTGGGCTCGACCAGACCGGTGCAGATCTCCTCTCCTCAGTGAGCGATGAAGTGGTGGCCATTGCGAAAAGTGTCATGCAACAACGTCCGCAAGTAGACCTCAACAATGTCTGCCATCTCTACCAGTGGTATCTCAGCCGCCACAGAGAATACATCGTTGACAAGACCAACATGTTCACCGTTATGCAGTCCAACAAGTCCTACCAGGGCCTCAACCACCCGATGGAGAAGAACGCACAAGGCAAGTACATGCCCGACTTCAAGCACCGCTACATGACGGAAGATATCCCCTGTGGCCTGGTGGTCATGAGGGGTATTGCAGCTGTCGCTGGGGTGCCCACTCCCAACATGGACAAAATCATCCTCTGGGCACAGAAGGTCATGGGCAAGGAATACCTTGTAAATGGTCAGATAGCCGGTAAAGATCTCGGGGAGACGAGGGCTCCCCAGAAGTTTGGCCTTACCACCCTGGATGCTGTCCTTGGGCTCAAGTAATTAAAATATGCATCACATGGCCACTTTTGAATTAATTCTAGTCTGAATTAAACAAAGATGACTGATAAGAACTGACTACATATTTCCTGATTCATAGTGTCATCTCCTATTGAACAGAGTTCACCTGCAGGAGTTGTTTCAGCAATCGTTTAGACTGAGCTATCACCCAGAGGGTGAAGACTTCATAAACCTAGCTTTTAAGTCAAATAATTTTCAGTGGGGCTCTCCATGTGAAATGACTTCTCTACAGAACAGAAAAACAAAGAACTTCAAGAGCTAAAAGAAATGAAAAATATTGAAAACCATGTATGGAATTGGAGGTTGAAAGTGGTTAGACAGACATCACTGGATATATCTCAGTCTCTAAAGTCATCTGAATAACAATCAAATACCGTTGTCAGTCCAAAGAGGACCTGCTGGAAGGCAAGTCAATCCATGTGTAACAACTTGAGTAATGCAGAGGCTGATACTACTTTCACAATGGCCATACTGGCAACAGCCAGATTCTTCAATCATATCCATCCAATTAAATTTTAGGTGGTAGCTAAATGTAGAGACTATGAAACATGGATTATGCAAAGATCACAAGAAAATAACAAAAAAAAGAATTACTTTGTGTCATAATATCATTGACAGTAATTAATGTTATGTGACAAATATCATGCAAACAACTTCTTCCTTTGAAATATGATATTACGACCATAGCATCATGTGATTGAAAAAGGTAAAAAACTGAGTGTGATGGGGGAAAATAGAATGTTCTTTTTATGCTTAAATATAGATTGCTCTATACGAGGGCATTATCTAGTTACATTTCGAAATTAGTTTTGATTGAGCCTTAGTATTTTAGGTGCTTGGAGAATTTACATATTCATTGGTTTGACCTGAATAATGCTTCAGAAAAACAGACATGAATGATAACCCAATTTGCTATTATATATGGTGTAAACTTGAAACCCATCACCCTGTATTTGTAGCCTGCTATAATACAAAAGCAATCGTGTTAAGTGCCAGAAAAGAATGGAGTCACTCAGGCTAACCATGACCTGCTACAAACCTATCATCCCAGGGAATGTGTGGATGTTTCAATTCAGCATTTGATCCTTTTATATGGGTCAGGTTTTTAACAGTGCAGCAATTAGAATAGATACATCAGTTACCTTTGGAACAAATGCATAATATTTCCTCACCTTTTCAGGTATAACAATTAAGATACCATGCTAATATGTCATTAGCATGACAATTTAGCAATATCACCATCTGAGAATGGGGAAATGATCCTGTAACTGTTCAGTGCTATACCCTGAAGAAACTGAATTTCCTCTCCAGATTGATGCCAAGCTAGAACCAAAACCCTTTTACAGACGTGTCGACAAGAAGATGCAAATTTTATTTTGCAAAGGAAATTTCACCATCTTTAAGTTTAACATGTTTAATTAATCTCTAATTCTACAGGAATGATAGCAGAACGCCTGCATATTCCAATATCAAATCCATAATCTCAATCTATGGGTTGTTGCCTCAGTAAAGAGAAAATTAATGGCAACGAAAAAGAAGACAATGTATGACTGGTAAGATGGTTTTACACCTACTTCACACCTACTGAATGGCCAGTACTGATTTTTTATACTCATATTGCTATAGTTTTATCAGCTCTTTGCTCATTCACAACTGAAACTTCAGACCAGCATCAGGGTTCTCAGAAACTTGGCTCATTGAAATGGAGCTCACCTTGTTAACCAGTTTCTATATGAAATGAAGACAAAGTATCATTGGAATACTTTATGAAATACCGGCAATATACTGCTATTCTACCTTGCTACAAAATGAAAGCTGACAGTTCTTCACGAGAAATGACACAATTTCTCAGGATAACAGTAAAAGAGTGATCAAAGCAGCACTTGGAAGCAGGATCCATCCAAGAGGATATAATACCCTGACACCCCCAACTGCCCACCCGCCCCTGATCCTAGATCTTGTTCATAGCACAACGGGGTGTTTCATAATTGTATATGACGGTTTTGGAAAATATTTCTGTTTCAAAGCCTTACTATGAGGGTTTGGGTCATCTTACTAACGATGGTTTGGTTTCCCTTATGACGGTAGGGTGGACCCTACGAAGGTTTGGGGCTACCTACGATGGTTTGGGGGTGACTTACGTTGGTTTGGGGGTGACTTACGACAGTTTGGAGGTGACTTATGACCATTTTATTATGAAATACAATGTCAAAACGATCGTAAGAAAATTGTAAGGGTTCCTCAAACATATAGTAACTATGATGGATATTATGAAACAGGCCACTGTTCTTACTGTATCCACTAGTTCACATCCAATATTTTTAGAGCAACATGAGAGACTGTTCATTGATATATCACATCTGACAGTATGTTGAAGAGTGCTAGAAGACATGGACAATATGACATGCTGATGTTGGCAGCCATATTAATTAACAACTATTTCAGGGTATCAATGCTATCACCGCTTACACCACAGACATCAAGTTGAAAAAAGGAAACTCATTCATTTCCCATTACATTAAGGTAAAATGTCAAAATGTCAATTTCAAAACTGTTGAAACTATTTGAGCAGCTGTTGATTAAAATGCGACGAATATCAAAAATAAAAATTCAGATTTCCATAAATCAACCTTAACTTTTGTTGTTCTTGATATGATTAATCATTTATTTCCAGAAAAATTCCTTTCAGAGAAAACATTTGAACTGGTTCATGAAGGTGATGTGTGAGAAAATATCCTTTAATCATGCTAACCTACATTTCTAGACTAATTTCTGTGTTGTGGCATGATTGAAGAGTGGTTTCAAAACTAGGCTAACATGGTGAATCGGAGACCATAATAAGATTCAACAGGGTTGCCACAGACAGAAGACTTCAAATATACCCTGATATTTCAATGACTTTTCCCTGTTACTTTTTTCCCTGACTAATAACATGGGAAACCCTTTTATTAAACAGTGTAAAACCACCCCTAGGGTCATACAGGCAATGACTCTCAGAACAATACCTTAAAGCCTTATAAATATATCTTGGCAACTCTATTAACCAAGGTCAGATCACAGCGCTGCCTTTGAGATTTGCAACATGCTTCCATTCTCAAGGGCTGCAAATTACAAATAAGCTATTGCCTCCATCAGACTTATTTATTTGTTATTACTTTCAGATTTTACTTTCCTATTGTTGCTTTTGATGACAACCAAATGTATACTAAATCAATTGCATTAATATGTTGTATATTTTGTTCACAGCTTAGTGGAGTTGATTCTATTTTAGTTTCCTGTTTTTTCCCTGTCCCACGGTTATCTTTTTCGCCGTCATGTTTTGATGTTTCTTTCTGATCTCAAAGTGTTCTTGTTCACAAATGTTATCATTGATGTGTGAAGCTTCTGTTCACAGGTATTGAGGGAAAGCAAATGTGTTAATGTTTGCAATGTGTTGTACAGGTTTATTTGTAACCATGTTTCAATTCAAATTATGCAATGTGGGATTTCTTTTAAATAAGACGCATCTGAAAGTAACTGAAGGGTAGGTCATTTAACAAAGCAATATCTTGTGGGAAAGGCATATGTAAATAATTCGGTTCAGAAGCTTCAATGGAAGGTTATAGATGCATCAGCATGATTTGTTGATTTGAAAGTTTTAATTGTAATTTATGTGACCATTAAAGCCAACATGAAAATTTGATAAGCTATTATTAAGTGACCTGGACAAAAGGGTGAAGTTGAATAATGATAAACTTGTTTTTACATGATATCTAACTTTATTTTCCAGGTAAACAGTGAACATGGTGAAGGTGCTCATCTGTGGTGGCGGTAATGGCGCCCATGTCATGGCAGGCATTGCGGCTGGCCAGCCATGCGTTACGGCCAACGTCCTCACCCTGTTCGCAGATGAAGCAGAAAGGTGGACCAAGGCGATGGGAGATGGTGACTTCACTGTGCTCTGTCACAATCCTGATGGCACCACCAAAACAGTGAAGGCCAAGCCAGCTGTGGTCACCAAAGATGCAGCAGTTGCCATGGATGGGGTCGGCGTTGTCGTCTTTGTCGTGCCAGCATTTGCCCATGCGCAGTACCTCGGGGAGTTGAAGCCATATGTCAAACCAGGTCTGGTTATGGTGGGTCTCCCAGGTCAGGCTGGGTTTGAGTTTGCAGTAAGAGGAGCCTGGGGAGACATTGCCAAGCAGGTCACCCTGCTGTCCTTCGAGTCTCTGCCCTGGGCCTGCAGAATCAAGGAGTTTGGGAAGAGTGTTGAGGTATTAGGAACCAAGGGCACCCTGATGGGGGCAAGCATTCCTGGAGCTACGCCACCACCTGAAGACGCCACTGGCATGCTGCAGATGTGCCTAGGCTCACTACCTGTGCTGCAGACCACTGGCCACCTGCTGGGAATCACCCTCATGGGCACTAATGGCTACCTGCACCCCTCTATTATGTATGGCAGGTGGCACGGTTGGGATGGGAAACCTCTCGATGAACCCGCTCTCTTCTACAATGGGCTCGACCAGCCAAGTGCGGACCTCCTCTCCGCAGTGAGCGATGAAGTGGTGGCGATTGCTAAAGGCGTCATGCAACAACGTCCGCAAGTAGACCTCAACAATGTCAGCCACGTGTACCAGTGGTATCTGCGCTGCTACAGTGAGGACATCAGTGACAAGACCAACCTATTCACTGCTATCCAGACCAACAAGGCTTACAAGGGTCTCACACACCCGATGGTGAAGAACGCACAAGGCAAGTACGTACCTGACTTCAAGTACCGCTATATGATGGAAGACATCCCCTGTGGCTTGGTGGTCTTGAAAGGCATTGCAGCTGTAGCTGGGGTGCCCACTCCCAACATGGACAAAATCATCCTCTGGGCACAGAAGGTCATGGGCAAGGAATACCTCGTCAATGGTCAGGTATCTGGCAAAGACCTCGGGGAGACGCGGACCCCCCAGAAGTTCGGGCTTACCACCCTGGATGCTGTCCTTGGGCTTGATTAAGTAAAAGATACATCACAAGGCCATTTTCAAATTAATACTAGTCTGAATTCAACAAAAGACAACTGATAAGAACTGGCCACATATTTCCTGATTCATAGTGTTATCCCCTAGTGAACAGATTTCACCTTCAGGAGCAGTTTCAACAATAATGTTAAGATTGCTATCACCTAGTGAGTGAAGAATTCATAACCCAACTTTATGGTCAAAACATTTTCAGTGGGTGCTCTCTTTGAAACGACATCTCTGCAAAAGAGAAGAACACAGAACTTCAAGAGGGTTAATTTAAAACCGGTTATACAATTGGAAGTTTAATTGACAGTGAATATATCTCATTCTCTAAAGTAGGAATGAACAGTGTCAACTGGAGCATCTGAATAACAAACACTGTCGTCGGTCCAAAGAGGACTGCCAAGAAGGAGAGTTACTGGTTGGAAGGAGAGACTGTTGGAGTATGGCAACTTTAATAAACACAGAGACTGATAGCCTTTTTTCAATAGCCATAGTGGCAGCACCCTGATTCTTCCATTGAATCCATCCGATTAAATTCTAGGTGGTAGTTAAATGTTAACAGGAAACTATTAAACATGGATTATGCAAGGATCATAAGAGAGAAAAAAGAAGGAAGTACTTGGTCTCATAAGATCATGGACTGTAAGTAGATAATGTTATAACAATATAATGCTAACAACTTCATGTGTAAAAGCTTGAGATTACGACCATAGCATCATGTGATTGAAAAGGTTAAAAACTGAATGTGATTGGAAAAAAACACTTAAATATAGACTGTCTGTATATAAGATTGTTATCTAGTATATATCTGCTGCATTAATATTGTAATGGTTAAGATTTAAGATTAGTTTTGACTGAACCTTAGCATTATAGGTGCCTGAAATATTTACATAATCAGTTTGACCTGAATAATAGTACAGAAATAGACATAAGGATAGGAACCCGATTTGCTGTTATATATGGTGTAAACTTGAAACTCATCACCATGTATTCATAGCCTGCTATAATACAAAACTAATTATCTGAAGTGCCAGAATAGATTGGAGTCACTCAGGCTACACATAACTTGTTACAAACCTATCATCCTAGGGAAGGTGTCAGCATTTTAGTTCAGTTCTTTATCTTTTTGTCTGGGTCAGATTTAACATTGCATCAAGTGGGAGAGATATACATTTGTAACTTTTAGAACAAGGACATAATATCATCCTTAGTTTTTCTTTTTTTATTTACTGAACCACATTCATTTGTACAAATGATCTTCCATGTAGGTAATTATATATAACAAATTCGTGAATCCTGAATTCCAGTTATCACGACTAAAATCCCATGCTAATATGTTATGTATAATAATTATGCAATATCACCATATGAGAATAGGGAAATAATACTGTAACTATTCAATGCTATATCCTAAAGAACTTATGTGTCTCTCCCAGTTGATGTAAAGTCAAAAGCCTGGACCATCTACACCTCTGTCTACAAAATGATGCAAAGTTTATTTCATGAAGGAAATTTCACTATCTTAAAGTTTAACATATTTGATTAGATTTTAACTGTACTTGAATGATAGGACAGCATCTTTCTATTCCTATGTCCTCAATCTTTGGGCTGGTGCCTCACCAAAAGAAAATTAATGAAAATTCAAACTGAGACAATGGCTGGTAAGATGTTTTTACACCTCTCTGCACCTACAGAATGGCCAGTACTGATTATATATACTCATACCCTTCTACTTCCATCGGCTCCTTGTTCATTCACAACTTAAACTTGGTCCAGACAAGGATCAGGGTCCTTAGAATCTTAGCTCATTGAAAAGGCATACACCATCTATTAAGATTTACATAGTCTCTAAGAATTACTGTTAATATTCTAATCACTGACCTGGCTACAAATATAAACGCAATCATGTAATTGCACAGGATATTTCTTTTCAATTTCAGGAAAGCATTGCTGTAATTTTTAATTCAAAGAATAGCCTGCAAAGTGATGATTCTTAACAAGAAATGATCATACAATTTCTCTGGATAAGAGTAAGAGAATGAACAGACCAGCGCTCCTGGGTAATGACTAGCTTTTGTTGTGGGTAAATATTGAAAGTATAATTATTATTGTAACTACAATTAAGATTAAGTGAAGACAAGTAAGGGATTTGTACTTTAGAAGTCCAACCTTTAGGTAGAATGTGTGTCATATTGAAATAACAGTTACAAGTTTCATAGAGTATTGTCTGGTGCATTTTAAACCTGTGAGCTTTCTGGTAGCTACCCCGAATGTCCGGACTCTGTTAATAATTGTTATTGGTCATTGGTGCTTTCCTCCCATCTA
The DNA here is from genome assembly GCA_936440205.1 of Lepidonotus clava. Lineage (NCBI taxonomy): Eukaryota > Metazoa > Annelida > Polychaeta > Phyllodocida > Polynoidae > Lepidonotus > Lepidonotus clava. The sequence continues at coordinate 42,968,257 of OW387144.1, read as the reverse complement.
GGGTGTGTCTTTTCTTACATTACAAAAATAAAAATGAAAATGAGATCTCCCCCAAACTATTCCCTTTGCATTGATAACGTTTTCCAATTGTAAATTTGTTGTTTCCTCTGAAATGTTGAAAAAAGACTTTATAGTTGGAAATTAGTGATCTCTCCTGTGTGCTTTAGTAGCAATAAGCTGTATGTATCTCAAATCTTTTTCATTAATTTTGAAAATCAGATTAAGACCTGATTAAGACCTTTTGCCAGAAAATTGTAAAATTTAAGAGCTGTTTAATGTCTTAAATATTGTTAAAAGCCTTTTAAGAATGCTAGGTCACATTGTGATCAATTGATCATCCAAGCGTGCACATGTGGTATTGTCCCTCTTATTTGGAGATTGGATCCACCAAATAGGAAACTGACTCTGAAACCCCTCTCCTGATCAAAGATCTTGTCATACCACTGTTCTTATCATATCCACTCCTCTATGTCCACCATCTTAACGCAACATGAGAAAATGTTCATTGATAGTTGTGTCATGCCTGTCCTTAGGTTTAAGAGTGCTAGAAAACATCTGAAATGTAACCTGCTGGTATCAGCAGCGACAGTATTCACCAAACATCTGACTGACGTGAGTTAACTGTCATTCATTTCCCATTACATTAAGGTGAAATGTCAAAATAACAATTTTGAACGTTTTTTAAAAAATATTTGAACGGCTGTCAATTAAAAAGCAATGATGGTACAAAATAAATTTACAGATTTACATTGATCAAACTTGTTATGACTTATGTTGTTCTTGATATCTATTATGTATATGTCAATTATTTTTCACAAGTAAATTTTTTAAACAAGATCTATGGACATAGTTGTAGTATGAAGTCTAAAACTGCAATCATCAATGCCAAAATTAGCTAAGTGTTATGTCTTGATTAAAGGATGATCTCTTTTTGAAAACTACAAATTCTTACAGTATGTACATTTAACATTGTAGAAGAATTTTTAGAAATGGTTTCCTTTACTTGAAAACAAATGCGACGCTGATTTGTGAAAAATTATTGTACGGCCACAAATCTTGAAAGAAGGTTATGCTTGAATAGAGGCTGGTGATATCCCCATAACTGTTGTCCATCCTTGGTGAATGATACGAGGGCTTTTAGAAATGTTGAAGGAATTTTACAAATAGTCATGAAAAATTACAGAGATGCCACCCTGGAGTGATGAAAAATCCAGGAAAGTAGGAAGGAAATTTCCGGATTTTTACTTTAGACACTAAAAGGTTGTAAATATTGACCAGAAAGCTTTAACTCATGGTTTAGATGGCTTACAAATGATATAGGAATAATTTGAAAAACAAAATTGATGACGTTGATAAAGAATATAAATTTCATTTCTATTCTGAACTAGCAAAAATCTGTAAATCCGGAAAAAGAAGGAATAAAGGCGTCTGTGAAAAAGGCGGGACAATTGTACATTCACGACCTTTTCAAATTGTTATAAATTGAATTTAAAAATGGACCGAACTGTAAATCATCTTTCCCCCTAAAGGTCTCAACCGTCCAGGTTGTTTGCGATTTTGGCTAAAACTGTCAACTCTGAGCAAAAATCATCAGCCTGGGGCCTACGAGAATAATAACACAGGATAGCCAGTACTTGGAAATTGCCTAACATGTTTATTTAGCATTTCTGATATAAATATCAACTAATATCTGAATATGAAGAGACGAACTATATCTGATTACATTTATATGAATTTATTATCTTTATTCATTTATTGATATGTCTCCCCTCGACATGACTGGTTTTCTGGTGAATCCAGCGTACGTTACAGAAATATGTCATCTTCAGTGCGAGTATAATACACGAGGTACCATCTACGACACATATAAAATAACATCTTTGATAACATCTATATTTTACAGTATAGGAGAGTATACAAGGCTAAGCATGATATATACAATGTTACTATGACATATATGAGAATAATATATCAAGAAACATCTGTGGTATATAAATGCAGGTTGCCCACGCATTTTCAGAAGTCCAAATAAGACCTTTTTAAGACCTTTGATTAATAACATCTATGATGATATCTACAGCTTAGAGTGTAAGATACACGGGAGTGTATAAAGCTGAGCATGTACAATGCTGCTATGACTAGATAGTTTTTTTTAGGGGGGGGGGGGGGGGTGACGATAATACAGGATTTACGTCTGGGTTAATGAAAAAAACTTGAATCATTCGAAAGTAACTCTGAAATTATCTTAAAATGCTAAAAGGTGTGTTGTAAGAAACCAATTTTGAAAATTGTTATTTGAGGTGATGATGTAAAAAGTTCTGTTGTCAGAAAAAAATCTGACCGCTTACATCCCTGAATTATAGTCTTTAATTTTCTAGGCATTATAACATTAGACTGTATCTGACTATCTACAAGTATTATTATCCGATCACAGGGAATTCCTATGATGAAAATTCACCTTCAAATTACCTATCTCTTTCTTGAGTTGTAAGTTCATAATAGCCATACGTACCACGTTTGTAAAGTTATTGTATTCCAGTATCGTAAAAGGGACAAATAGCTTAACGAGTGGTTTCAATTTACCCACTAGGCCAACATGACAGATTGGGAGGTCATAACTAAATTCTATATTGAAAAGGATAAAAGTTTATCCTACACTGTAACAGATCGATTAACTGGCAACGAATAGTCAGTACCTTCAGCATCTCTGATATAAATATCAAACTCCTGATATAAATAACAAAAGATATGAATATCCAACTAAGTAGCGACGAATTATGTCAATATATAATTTAGATAATTCAAAACCTGTTTGTAACAGAGGTTAACATAAATACAGACCTTATTTAGGAAACACTCCTCCAGGGATATTCCTAGAAAAATATTACGAGTATCAAAAGCCCCTCTGAGCAAGTTTCCATGGGGCCATTTTCTTGAAATCTGTGGGCATTTGACACATGTTTTCATATTTTTTTAGAACATTAATGCGGGAATAGCCCCTTCAAAGTCAATTCAATGCGGGAATTAAATTCCTGATGCGGGAATGGCCCATCCCGCAGGCCTAGGGAGATCCCTGCTCCTCTGTACAAATCTTCATGATGGTTGTGAAATGCCCTGCATTCCATCAAAACTCGTTATATTAACAAAATTCATTTTTCGAGTAGATTCAGTGTTTCCTCTTCGAGATGCACAGTATATAACATATAGTGAGACAGACCATTTGGACAATTTTACAATTTTTTCGACTAAGTTTAAATTAATTAATTTGTACATCTAGGGTTTCCCCTCGTCTTCTTGGATGGCTCTGCCGCTGATGAAAAAACATTCACAGAGTATCTTCTCCAACATAAAAGTAGACAAAATAAACTTTGTTTTGCCTCTTATATCGACCTGGAGGAGCTCCTGATATTAATAATCCATAAGATATACTCCATATTGCTTGACGATGCCGATTTAAGGCGTAAAAGGCGGTCATTCGTGGAGAAGACCTACACACGTGTTCACCGGGTCGCGCCATTTTGGCCTATGCCTGAGCACCGGCTGACAGGGTCAATGCGCACGATGCGCTTCGTCCCGGAAGGGAATACGCATGAAACATAGGTCGCAAAGAAATGCGAATTTCTGGGTTTATATCGACATATAGCTTCCCAACACATCGGCATCATCAATAAAAGATCGACATAAACCTATATATGGCGCGTTAAGTCGACCGAAACGCGCGCAAATTAGGCGAAATAGGCAAGCAATCCCGGCTGACTTTCCGATCGGAAACCGGGGGCCGCCATGTTCGCCGTCATCACCCTCATTAACATAATCATACTACACGGCAATCCAGCACGCTATAGGCCTTTGAATGCTGAGACGTTGATGTTATGTCATGATCTAGAAATAGAAATTTGAAATTTCATTTTGAAGCATTTAGTCCATCAACTGTTGATAGAATTATTAGAGATCTGAACATAAGTAAACCGTCAGGTATTACAGGTTTAACTTCTAAATTGTTCAAAGACTGTGCTGAAATATTAATTGTTGAATTAACTTTCTTGTTTAATTAATCCCTATATTATGGTGAGCTCCCTGTTGAATGGATATATGGTGTTATTACTCCTATACCTAAAGGGGGTGATCTTTGTGATATTAATAATTGGCGTCCAATTACTATTACACCAATCATTTGTAAAGTGATGGAAAAGTGTATTCATCAGCAGATCATGACATATTTCAATGAAAATGACTTGTTGGATCCAAGACAACATGGCTTTAGACCTGGTCACAGTACTGCAGGGGCAATTTTTACATATTTATATGAAATCTATAATAATATTAATAATGGGAAAGTTACTAGTTCTATTTATGTTGATTATTCCAAAGCTTTCGATTCACTGGATTTAGATATACTTCTATATAAATTAAAATTATACGGTTTTGATTCCAAGTCTCAAAAGTGGTGTGCTAGTTATATGCAACATAGGAAAATACAAACAAAAATAGGTAAAACTGTATCTCGTCCCCGTGATGTACATTATGGTATTGGTCAGGGAACATGTCTTGGCCCATTGTTTTTCATTATATATGTTAATGATCTGTTTCAGGAGATCTCAGATACAGGTACAAATATTATCATGTACGCTGATGACACTGTTATGTTTAATGGTGATGTTACAGCTGTAGGTGCAATGACTAAGAGTAATACTGCTTATGAAACATTAAAATTTTGGTGTCTGAGAAATAGGCTTACTATTAATGTCAAAAAAACAAAACATATGTTATTTAATCATAAGAAAATATTAAGCGATTTGTCTGAATCTGTTAATTGTGAATTAGAAACTGTGAGCTCCTATACTTATTTAGGAGTTACTGTTGATGATGGGCTTCGTTTTGATAAATTTATAAATTGTGTATGGAAGAAGGTGAATCAACGTCTATATAATTTTAAAAAAATTCGGAAATACATAACAGAACCAATAGCTTTACAATTATATAAACAAACTATTCAACCCTTATTTGAATATTCGAGCTTTCTAATAGATAGCGCATTAAAATCTGATACTGTTAAGTTGGACAAACTACAGGAAAGATGTCTAAGAGCAGTTCGATATAATAATAGATATACTGGTGATATTTCTGAGCTTTTTACCTTATACGACATCCAACCCCTGAACAGGCGCAGACAGAGTCAATTGTTATCGATGATGTATGGGTTACGGTTCAATGAGTATTATTTGGAACCCGTGAATTGTAATAGAACTGTTTCTACGCGAAGTAGTGGTAAGATCAAATTTAAAAAAGATTTCACTACGTTGACAAGGGTACTAAATAGCAGCTATTATAGAGGAGTTGATTTATGGAATACTTTGTCCATTAATGAACAATTGTTAGACAACAAATTATCATTTAAACGTGCTATTGAAAAAAAACTGTATAGCTAATAATTGACCTGTATATTGACTGAAGAGATCTGTACTTGGTACCATACCTTGTATTGTACAACATCATAATCCCATTACTACATCTCATCTTCATGTATATCATACCAATATCCAAGGAAGAACTTATCTGTGTAAGATTGGATTTAAATAAAAAAAAAAAAAAAAATGTTATACAGTTTGACCTCTGTCAATCTCCATCCCGATCTCGGCTAAGGCTAAGTCAATGGTCAATTTCTGGTATAGCCTTCTCATAGGGATAGCATTACGACCGGAAGCAGGTCCAAATTTGCGATCTTGTTTCCGCTGGTGCTGGTATCCTTCAATGGCGTTTCCCGCCTAATTTACCAAGTCAATATACCCGGGCGATATTCGATTTGATCGATCATATTTTGAAGATGACTGGATAATACAGCGAGCCCGGGTAACAAAAAAAACACCGGAGACCAGGGTACTGAGGTGCTCAGAGGACCCGACAGACCCAAGACACGACTCTGAGATCTGGAGAAAACTGTGTGGTTACTTATTTCACAAACCTGTCCAACATTTTTATGTGGCCGTACCTCATAACTCAAGGTTGATCACCATGTACTTTAAAGGGAGGCAAAAGCAACAGTGTCAAAATATGACAAAATTTTGTAAACTCAGATGATCTTGTAAATACTTTCTAGGAGTCTAATTTTAGCATTGGTACAGTATGAATCATAATAACTAACTATAACTTTAGTTGAATCACATATTACACAACATTATTTGCCTAAAGACAGCAATGTTCATAAACCAAACAATTTTGGTGGGTCACCAAAATTGATCAAGGACTGTTTTATTGTATTATATTGTAGTGAAGGTGTGTATTCAGTCTATATTTTACCACAGGCCTAGATTAAGGTCTTAGAATATATTTCAATAGTTTGACCCAACATTGCTTTTGGCTCCCTTTAAGCGTACATGGCAGATGCTGCAGATTTCAGTGAATAGCATTTTGCGAAACCACAGAGTTGTCGCTCTTCTGTGAACCATCCTCCGTGAACAGGGTCCCCTCCTCCCAATGCCCCATGTACCCATGGATGCACCGACAAAACTTCCACCAAGCACCATTTACCTGCCAATTCACCCTACCATGGATAGCTGAATTCCAGTATTTAATGACCTGCAGGCTAATTTAGACTAATTTTGTTGACAAAAACCCAGGAAAACCTATAGAAAATAAGCAATAATTGATATAAATCCATGTACAATGAATGAATTTTCAAACATACTCAGGAAATATTAATGGATATGGATATTGATTCAGAAAAATAATGATGGCTTACAGTTAATCTACAAATGATGATAGAATTAATCAAAATTCACATGCTAAAGCCTTGAGTGTTGTCGACATATTACCAGCATGCACCCTGTTTTAGGTTAACCTGCAGGCAAAACTCATAAAAATGGTTATCCGTGGTTGGGAGAATTCTTGTCTTCTTCCGTTTTTCTTTTGAAGAATTTTTATCAATAAAAAGTTGGCGTATAGCCAAAATTTTAGGGTAGGCCAGGTTACCTGAACACAACAATCTTTCTTTTTTTTCGAGCTAAAGAGCCAAACTTCCTAAAAGCCGGCATGGCTTTTCAGTGCGAAGGCTGTGCAATAAGCAGAGATGCCACTCTTGACTGATGAAAAAGTAGGAAAAGTAGGCTTATTTATGCAGTAATGTATGCCTGCATACTTCTTGTTTTTCCAGAAGCAAATAAGAGCAACAGGAATTGATTTCTGACATAGATTTTGTATTTGAATAGCTTGAAACTACCACAAACATTCTGTAAAACAGATATCTAAGTGCTGTGGGAAAAATTGGTTCTGCAGACCAAAATCACCGAAAAGTAGGAAATCCTATAAAGTAAGAAAAAAATGGCATCTCTGAATAAGTTATAAGGTAGCCACATCACAGTTCATTAAGTAACCCACACTGGTGGGACTAGAACCCGCGACCCGCACACTTCATGTCCCTCATGTCTCCCCTGCTCCAAGTGAAAGCGATACCTGACCGTTGGAAGCTCACTCGGTTTTCATACACCATCACAAGCTACAGCTCATGGCAAGGGAAGCTAGTAGATACGATTCTCCGTCCTTGTACAGTCCAGGGGTAGCACACTGCCTTAGGTTGACGTCAGAAACTAGTGTTTTCGAAGCTGTGCCTTAATGCTCTTGTGAATCCATGAAGAGATGAGAGATCGTTTATGCTGAAGGAAAATTCTCCACAACTTCATGAGATGGAGCACTTCTATGAAGGAGACTAGCTTTCCTCTGGACTGATCAGCGATATTGACAAGTTTCCCCCGTCTTCGAGTCCCGCGCTGTCGCTGGGTTCATAAGACGACCGCTGCGAACCCACACCGAGCCTCCTTCATGGGGTCATAGGTGGTCCACCGGTCGGTCTCCGGGTCATACGATTCAATCGTCTTCAAAACTTTCCGCGCCCCACCACAGCCAAAGGCATATGATTTACCTGGAAACAGAGTAACGCCTCTTTGGTTTAGCTGGATGCAATGGCAACATTTTTATTTCTATCAACAAATTACATGGCGGAATAAATTCCCTCAAATTTCACTGCCCACAAATATGGTGGCTGTGAGAAATATTATAACGTTACCTCTCTGGTATACAATATATCTTGGTTAATACCGCATATCAAACTAACTTTATTCTCCTGTTTAATGCTGGGGAATTTATTAAAATTGACTTAGGGCTAAGGTGCATTCTCCCAGAATAAATAACATATTTAACTTGACATCTGAGGTTTTTCCACGCTGACCGGCCAATGTTTCAGTGGGAACTCTTCAAACACCAACTTCCTACCCTTTCCTTGCACACTCACTGGTCGTCACCTGGTCCCTCCCCACACATTCCACCCTTTCCCCTCCCCTGGCCTGTCCCTGCTGGGGATGTGGCTACAGGGGCTGATTGACAGGCAGGTACTGAGGTAGGACCAATGAGGTTACTACTGGGGTCGGGGTGGGGGCAACGAATTCTCCCAACCAAGGATAGCCAGTTTGTTAAGTTTTACGTGCAGGTTAGCCTAAAACAGGATGCATGCTGGGTAATTTGTGGAATTTTTATGAATTGTATCATTATTTGTAGACTATCTTTGTGAAAATCTAGCCATCATTATTTTTGAAATTAGTATCCATGTCTATCAATATTTCCTGAGTTGTTTGAAAATCCATTCAATGTAGATTGATTTATAAAAAATAATTTACTAATTTTCTATAGAGATTCCAGGGGTTGTGTCGACAAAATCAGTCCAAATTAGCCTGCAGGTGCCTACAATACTGTAAATCAGCTATCCGTGGTAGGGAGAATTTAACAATGACATGGATCACTGCCCTCCTTCAATAGACCCCAATTCAAACACCAACCTATCCGTTTGTTTCAGCAGGCCATTCAAAGTAGACTACAGCAGCATTAGCTCACCGAAACAAAAAGGAAAATAAATCTTTAAGTGGGATAGGATCTGGTCTGAAGAAGAGTGTCTTTAGGAGCACATTTTGATTTCAGTCAAATTTTAGGTCACTGTTCTTGCATGAAATATTCAATCAATTTTCTCACGTCAAAAAACTAAAGATTTTTTGAAAAAAAACACACACAAAAAAAGTAACTGAGCGCCATTTGTGGAAATTTTTGGAACTCACTAAAACGGCTACAAAACTATTTCTAAGAAATGAACGAAAGAATAAGGTTGAACCCAAACGAAGAAGTATCTAATGAAACCCTTAAAAATATCTTTATAAAAATTTCTGTCATTTCATTTTGGTCATAAGCGACAAAATTTTTATTCTCCCATCCCCTCAAAATAATTTCTCTCTCTAAAGCCAATAAGTCCCAATGGCTGACCCCTAAAAACAGGGATGCCACTCCTAGCTGATGGAAAAGTAGGAAAAGTAGGAAACACTTATCCTTCTTTTTTAACCTAGAAGCAATTGGGAGGGCAATAACCTTTAGGATTAGAGACGTGATACTGAATTTGTATTCAAATAGCTTGAAACTTACCCAAAAATTCCCTTAACCAGGTAATAAAGTGATATAGGAAAAATCGGTTGCACAATGAAAAAATCACCAAAAAGTAGGAAATCCTATAAAAGTAGGAAAAGTGGCATCTTTGTAGAAAGTCAGTTTTGACTACTCGATATGCTCACAACCCGTACTGACCTCCGAGTGCCCAGACCTTGCCGGCGGCAGACACGGCACAGAAGTGGCTCCTCCGTCTGTCCATGTGGGCCAGGTCCTCCCAGCGGTCGGCCGAGGGGTCGTAACGCTCCATACAGTTCTCACGGTACTTGCCGAACCCGCCCAACGTGTACAGGCAGCCGTCTAGGGAAAGGAAGTCAGAGATGTAAGTCAGGGTTAAAAGGAAAATCTTAGACAGTATAGAGAAAACCAGTATGGAAGTTATCCTACAATGCTATAAAACGTGATGTAAAGAATCATTTTTGCAACTTATAATTTGGGTTGTTGACATAAAAAAATATGAAACTAGACAAAATCTGAAAACTTACATCCCTGAAGGTAGATTTCATTATAAACTTGCTGATCATTACAATATTCTCCAAACACTGACCTTGTGAAAGAATGTGACCTTGTCAAAGAATATTTCTGATTTCGTTGTTGGATAAATAGGCCTAAACCCTAGTATGAAATGATTTTCGTCTACTGCTATTTAATTATAAGAAGGAAAGATTAGTGGTGGATTAATCTCTTTTTGTGTGCATCTTAGTACATTCTGTATTCAGCAGTGCCATCACTAAAGGGAAAAGGTTTACTCTTGTTTTAACTGTGCCATGTATTATAAGTTGTTTTAATAGACTTTCAGATACATGATAAGATGGTCTAACTCCTAAGTTGCACATGCGATTGGCAGTGCAGTCTATGTCTGCATAATTGTGTTTACGAAGGCAGTACCATTCACGGATCTACGAATTCCTAACACCATGCTCACCCAGAGAAGTCAAAGCTAATAATAATAAAAAAAAAAAAAAAAAAAAAAAGAAAGAAAGAAAAAAGTACAAGCCTTAAACAGCCTGAGGAAATTGGAAATTATATCATAATGCTATAAGAAGTTTTGTGAGCAATTTATTTTCTTAAGTTAATATCCGAGGTGTTGGAAGTGAAAAAATCATAAATCAATCTGGAAACCTAAATCCCTGTAAGCCCCACGTTTTTCACTTACCCATAGACACGGCTCCTACTCTGGCCCGAGAAGACATCATACTCTGTCGGGGCGTCCACGTATCCTCATCGGGGCTGTAAGAAAACACGCGGTCTGACGGCCAGTAGTCCATGAGGGACTTCCTCACCGTACCGCCAAACGCATACACCGTGCCCTGGTGGCTTACAAGAGTCATATCATCCTCGTGGTGCTTGTCGGTCGCATTAGTCTCTTCTTCGGTAAAGTTAGTCAATGGACTTAACCGCTCTAGGTGATTGATGGAAATATCCCCATCGTCTTCTTCTATTTCAGCGCGGAAGAAGTAGCTGACGGTGAGGAGGTAGAGACACTGTCGGGTAGGGCAGTAGGTGATGGCGCCGGTCGGGTGCAGCGCCTCTTGGCACGTGTGGAGCACGTCGTGGGAGAGGGCGTGGGAGCGGTCGGCCCAGCGTTCCTCCAGGTAGTTGTACTCAAACAGCCCCTGCGTACTGTCAAGGCTCGAGTTCTCCTGTGGGTGTTGGTCAAAGGCGATGACCAGAAGACGGCCCTACATTGTAGTAAGAAACGTAACAACACATTAGTTATAGTCTGTAGGCCTGACCGCTTGCTACTCTTACAATCAGTGTAGGGGTACTGGGTCCATGGGTCTGAGTGGTCAAGACAGAAATTTGCATATCAAGGGAGGAACTTTGCCACTGGTTATTTATTTTTAGAACAGAATACCCCTTTGATGGTTGTTTGCATGCTGGCTGTTTTATGGACCAACCTGCCATAAACCAGCAGCTGCAAAGGACTCTGGGATACGGGTGTAAATTCCGCCCTAAAATGGTTGCCCCTTCACAGACCTACTTTGAGAATGGTAGGTCGGCTTGATAAGACTACATTAGTTATTGAATGAGAAGGCTAAAGACTATATAAACACCCGAACTGGTGGTCAATAAAAGTTTTACCATTTTGGGATTTTTTTTTTCAAACAATCGGTGTGTGAAGACCTTCACCAGGACTGTACTAGAATTAGACTGGGCATCCATTATCTACCAAAGTATTGGTTTCACGAAAATCGTACCAAGTTGACTTCTCTATGAAAAAACAAGGGAGTTGAGGTGTGAATACCTAACAATTAACTGATGTGCCGTAGTTTTATTCAAATTTTTAATTGAATAAATACCAACTTTAATTTCAATCTTTAGAAAAAGAAAGAAAAAAATACAACATCCGGTGAGTCACCTACAAGCTGGACGTCTTACCTGCATGTTGAAGGCGAAGATTGAGGAGGGTAGGATGGGGAGCGGGGACACACTGCTCCACTCCCCGGTCTGCACGTTGAACCGCTCGACACCGTTAGTCCGCGGACAACTGGGCCTGGGAATAAATACACACATTTATAATTTGAACTGATACAGGAAAAGTACATTTCCGTAATATTTTAACTTTTTTTTTACCAGGGAATCTCAATTCTAGTCCTTATTTGGCTTTAATATTATGATGAAATAAAGTATCTGCAATACCCATGTTTTTAAGTTACACTTAAAAAAGTTGCTTATTTCACTGACCAGTCTAAAACATTTATAAGATCACACTGTTTCTGAGTCAAACAGCTTTACTGTGAAACTAACATATAATGGTTGGTTGGTTATATGTGTTTAACGCTGTATCAACAGCTATGGTTATATCATGGGGAGAGCAAGGTTTGACAATTCTGTCTTTTTGATGAAAACTGAAAGAAAACCTACCCAGTCCGTGACTGGAAGTATCCCCCGATGGCGTATATATGCTGCTGGGGGACGCGGAGGCTCTTCTTACACAGAGGGGCCTTGTTGTGAAGCAGCTCTAAGACTTCTGCAGGCAAAGTAAATCATACATCACAAGTCAGCAGAAATTCATCAATTGAGTAACAAGAGTGTCCATGCTCATTTTTAACAATTAATTTAAGACCTTATTTTGATGACTACTGTCTGATTAAGTCTAGGCAACTGGACTATTTTATGTCTCGCATTACTTTAGGCTGTGGGCAGAATTATCTATCGAAAATTATTTTTTTAAATCAGATTTGAATCAGTATGTTAAGAGCTTTTGCTTGGAAAATTGCGAAACTGAATGCAGTAAAAAGATAAAGGTGAATCAAGTAAGAACCTTATGACTTGTATTTGCATCCAGTAGAACGGTATCATTTCTATATATTTTTGAAAATTGGTGATTCCCTTTTTTAACATGGGGATTTTTAATTAGTGGATTCACAAATTTGGGAATTCCCCTTAAAATCCCATAAAATAGACCATAATTATACAAGTCTAAAGTTTCAGTTGTGCCTACACTTGGAATATTCTTAAAATGTCTTTAGCATTATTAGTTCTTAATGCATGTACCATGCTCAAAGAATTTCATTAGAAAATATCCATCTTTTAATCATATGCAAAGTTTTAAAATTTCCTTATCTTATTACAATTTTTCAGATATTCTTTTACAAATTTAAATCGTTTGTGTAGAGACAATTGATATTTGAAAAATGTCTTTGATTTTGATAACTAAGAATTCCAAAAATCGAAGTAAAACAAAATTTCCTGTGCTTTGCCCTAATTTGCAGTTTTCCTTTATTCCCCCCCCCCTTTTTTTCCCCCTTTATCTCTGCTACCCTATCAGTTAAATTGTATTAACATTGTCTGAATTTCTGAATAACGACATAGGATTTCCAACTTAATGGCTGATTTTGCCTTCGAAACAGATCACCTGAGAAGTTCACCAGCAAATGAAATATTTATTTTAAATCCTGAGGATCCTAACTAGTGATTCTTTTGAAAAAAACATCACCGTTTGGTAGCAAATTCAAGTCCCAAAAAGGGGTAAAACTATGATGCAGGTGCCGATTATATGTAGTTGAAAAATATATGATTCATCATAATTTATACATCAAATATTTAATTGTTCATCCCTCTCCTCTTTACCTGGGTGTTCCCTTACTACGGCGAGCCCACACACCTCGTCCAGGTAGGCCTGGGACACAGCGCTCAGGTCGACGCGCGGCAGGATCTCGGTAAGTTGAGGACATCGCCTGACCGCCTCGTGCTCGACCCATGCCATGACTGCAGCCAGCACGCTGTCCTCACCCTTAGGGCCTACAGGAGGGAGAGAAGGGAAAAAGGGAAAGGGTTAGGTAGGCCATGGAAAGGGGTACAAATAGGTAGAGGGAACAAGGATTGGAGGTACATTATGAACAGGAAAATAATGGAAGTTAATGAAACGGAGATTCCATTAAAAAATCATATAGTATGTGCATTCTGATATTAAAAAGTAACTTCAAGAAACTCTTTATTTTCCCGGAAAATGAATAGAAATAAAAAGACGGGGAAAGGCTTATAGTTAATTAGTAAAGGTACTACAGACGCTGGAAAGTGTTGTACACTTACCAGTGTTTTGGGTACATTCTTAATTTCTTACACTGTCTCAGCAGTGTTCAAAAGTAAGGCGTGTACGTGAAATAAATCCTTGATTTCAAACACTCCTTAGTCTAATTAAATTAAAAGACAACTTTAAATTGACCTACTTCCCACAGTATTTCGACCAAGGCCAAGAAGAAAATAGTTAGGTTCCAAAACCTGACCTACCCTAATTAATCGCTGCCACCTCAAGTTTTAAAAATTTCTAAGTCAAAAGTATAGAGTTATCCAAAATATCTCAGAAGCTGGGATTCCATTTCACTTAAAGTAAATTAAATAAAAAGGAAAAAAAAGACATCCCGACCTACCTACCCCTTGTTTTGACTGATGCTACCAGAATGCAATAATTAATCTTGTTCTCCCCTGAGTCATATCCAGCAAGTTGTTCAAATTTAAAAGCTTCTGTGTGCGAAAAAAAGAATTTGGACAAATCAATAACAAAAAATCGAATCCCTAATCAGGAATTTCAGAACCTGGTCAAATAAAATTCCCTGAGTTTTCCCTGTGTTTTGGAAAAATTTTCAAATTCCCTGTGTTTTCCCTGTCAGGGATGTTTTTTTTGCCATTTTCCCTGTTTTCCCTGTGTGGTTGGTACCCTGAAGCATATTTCTTTATTTCCCCCTCACTCACCGAGGTGGAGGTCGGTGAAGCTGATGACCTCGAGGAGGACCTCTGGTGGCAGCAGCACGAACTCCTCGCTCTTGGTGACCACGGCGAAGCGCTTCTTGACCAGACTGAGCGCCTTGTCCACCAGCTGTGGGCACGAGTACTTACGGCCGAACTTAATCATCCCTAGGAAGAGGTATTGACGTAAAATGTCAAATGATATTCCTGCTGCATCGATGCAAGTCAGGGTTAATGAAAAAATCTGAAACCCCCAAGAGAAAATTCAGAATAAACTTAGAACGGTACAAAACGTCATGTAAGGAATTAAGTTTGAAAATTATTATTTGAGGGGATAAAGTGAAAAAAATCTGAAATCAGATTAAAATCTGAAAACTTGCATCCCTGCTGCTGTTAGAAATATGGCTCTAACACAGCAGTCCTGGTTGACTAAAGAAAAGATACTTTAGAAATAATTTTTCAAATGCTTAGGCAAAAAGAAGTTTTGTTGGGGTGACATGGAAAGGAAAATTTAGGGAAGGTAGGTCAATTTATTTGTTATCTAATCTTTTGAATTCTAATTGACACAAATAGACTCGGTAGGGCTCACGGAATTTTTAAATGGACAGGTGTCCACAGAACACCCAGCCTATGACTCGTGGGTGTCCTGCATGTAAGTTGGGGGTCCTGATTCCTCAACCTTCTTATTAGAGTATGATTTCTAGGGTGTCCACAGGACACCCAGAGGGTCTTGTTTGGGTGTCCTGGGCCTTTATGGGGGTGGACAGGACACCCAGAGGGTCCTGTTTGGGTGTCCTGGGCCTTTATGGGGGTGGACAGGACACCCAGAGGGTCCTGTTTGGGTGTACTGGGGCTTTACGGGGGTGGACAGGACACCCAGAGGGTCCTGTTTGGGTGTCCTGGGCCTTTATGGGGGTGGACAGGACACCCAGAGGGTCCTGTTTGGGTGTACTGGGGCTTTACGGGGGTGGACAGGACACCCAGAGGGTCCTGTTTGGGTGTCCTGGGCCTTTACGGGGGTGGACAGGACACCCAGAGGGTCCTGTCTTGGTGTCCTGGGCCTTTATGGGGGTGGACAGGACACCCAGGACGCTGGATTTCGTGAGCCCTGCTCGGGCATTTTTGAAAATTCTGAAATCACTCCAGACATTCTAAACAACAATTCAAAGCATTTCCTGTTCTTTAGTTTTAGTTTTAGTTGGATTTATACACAGTTTCATTAAAAATATTGGATAGGGCCAAATTATCAGGAAAGGCTGTTACCTGAAAACAGCAAGTTTTATTTAAGCCTCAGGTATATTCATAGATGTACAGACTGTGGGCTTCCTGCAATAGGTTGACTTGTAGGAGGCTCTTCCGGCATTGAAATTACAGAAAAGATCATCAAAATGCCCAAGATTTTCATAAAATGCTTTCCTATGGATAACCAAAATGTTGCTTTGAATACTAGTGATTTTACACTTGGACTAACCCTGAAGCCCGATGGTTGGGCTTGTACTCACCGAGGCAGTTGTTGGCGTCCAGGTGTTGCAGCATGAACAGCTCACAGTGGTGTTTGAGGGCGTCCATCTGTAACATGTCGGTCAGCACGAGGAGTTCCTGCGCCTCGGGCACCGTCACTGAGGGTGGAACAAACGATGAGTTAGTGGGGAGATTTGGAACGCAAACTTAGTTGGTGGGCATCTGTCTGTAACATTTCTGTAAGGACAAGCAGCTCCTGTGCCTCTGGCACTGAGGGTACAGTGAGTGTGTCAGTGATGCAGGTTTAACACCGTACCAACAGCCAGTATAATTTTTACGGCAAAAACAAGTTGGGATGAATTCTCTCTTTGGTAATAGTATCTGTGAGATGAAGGTGACAAGGCGGGCAAACAGCAGGGGATCAAAACTTAGCAATCATTTTTGCTATACCTCATCCCTTAGTGAACCAAGCACTAACCGTGAATTGAACCCAATGAATCACTTGGTCAGTGCTGGGTACCCCCCTATCATCGCCTTATACAATCACCAGGGGCTACTGGGGGCCTATTCTTACCCAGAACCCCCACGGGGTTGAGCACCATCACTGAGGGTAGAACAAACAATGAGTTAGTGGGGAGATTTGGAACACGTGCCAAGTTAGTGAGGGAGATTCAGGGGTGGACATAAGCAGGGGCCCGGGGGCCTGAGGCCCTTAAAAACCAGGTCAAGCCCCTGGACTTTCTGGGCTAGGGGCCAGATTGTCCCCGTAGAAAATCATGAATAACAAAGACTAGTATATGTGAGGGCCCCTAGATTTAGTTGAGGGCCCCTAGATTTGGAAAGCTAGGGGCCCGACTGGCCCCTGGATTTTTAAACTTACGTCCACCACTGGAGATTCAGAAGACGCTTGATTAGTGGGTATACAGAGACAAAATGAAAAATATTCAAAAACAGTATTCCATTATGTAAAATCAAAACTCATGCCATAATTTTTCAAAATTCCTATACTTAAGCAGTGAGGTTTGTAAGCATATTTCCCAGTATGCACTCTGATCAAGGCTAACTTGCAGGTATCAGTATAACTCAAGAGATTGGCTATCCGTGGTAGGGAGAATCAATCGCCATATATGGGAGATTCGCACTGGGCGCCGTCATGTTGAAGAAGGGGATAGCCTGAGAGCAGTCTGCAAAATTGGCATTATTTTCCACTGGCCCGGGAGCACATGAACATGCAAAATATATTGAATTTTCTTAAATTTTCCCAATTTTTTCACTGGTCCGGCAATAATTTTACCGGCCTTTAGCCCCAGGCCAGTGCCAATTTCACAGACTGAGAGGCTGAAAAGTCGCACTTGTGATGCATGCGCAAACCTGAATTCCCGAATTCGGTATTGACCAGTATATATCAGTATTGACTAATATTTACCAGTCACCCAGAATGCAGAATTTTTTTTTGATTTTTCAGTGACACAGGAGTTGAAAAGCTTTAAACGCTCAGACACATCTGTTGCACCATAACATGTCACACTTCTAGTTGCCCTCACCACAGCTACCACAACAGCTATCACATTACCAAAAGAGACATCTCACATTGCAAAGAATTTTCAATCAATCTTTCTTATGGCCGAAAAAAAATCATTCAGGCAGCCTATGGCCCCCGCACATCAACCTGCCCCATAAAAGAATTTTTAGGAACAATCCCCGTAATAGGACCCAATTTGTCAAGGGAATTGTGCCTTAATCAGACCTTGATCTAGGCCACCCACGAAATTGCCCAGACAAAGAACAACTGGAGAAGAACTTCAAAGGAGAGCACCCATGGTGTTCGCAAAACAACCATGTGAAGAGTGTTCCAAATGCTCTTCAGTTTTCAGCACGTTTTCTCTAAAAAAAAGAAAGCCAAGGAGATTCTTAAAGTTTGAATCATATCTCTATAAAGTGATCACCTTTGATTTCCCCGGTGTACATGAAGTCGATGATGGTGGCGAGCAGGGACCCATCGACCTGGCTCATGTCGACCTGAGGCGCGCTGCTCTCCTGGAGGCCGGAGGTGAACATGGCTTGGAAGTACTCACTGCTCACAGCCAGAATGTTACGGTGGGCCTGGAGCTCCACCCCACCCCCCGCCTGAGGGACAGAGAACACAGGGATGTAACTTACATTGTATGAAAGGTTACCTTGACGCATATGAGAAATAGGTGTATGAAAGTAAAAAAAAAGCATTTCTGTGTTATGGAATACTATGGCATAACATATAAATTACCATACAAGGTATAAAACTCTTAATGGTAACGGCGTAACAGGTGGCCAAAATTATGACCACTTGGGAGGGCGGCAATTTCTTTTTCTTTCCCTTTTTGGTAAGACGTGCATGTGTTTTTTAAAACAGTTTTTTAAAAACTTAATATGGGTATCCCATATTAGTTTGAAATTATTTATTTCAACCTAACAAGCAGAGGGCGCCATGTTTTACCTTGATTGTGACGTCACACATAGTTCCATTTGACCGCCATTCGTTCAGCTGGGCCAGAGATGACGCCACGTTGCACGTTATTACAACACCACCGGGCACGTTCTTCGTTGTCCATCTACCCGGAGATCGGGAATGAGAAAAATGAAGGTTTAACTTAAGAGGTTTTTTGTGCAAAGGAAAATGTTAATTATGTACCAAATCGTGCTGCTTAGTTTGTTTAATTCTATCGAGTTAATATTCTGGGGATAGACCAGGGACTCTCTTTTTTAAGTTCGAAGGTGATCACATAAATATGGACATTATTGGGAAAACAATATCAACTACCTGCATTTATTATAACTGAAACGAAGTGTTTTCAGTGAATCTTTGTAATAAAAGCAGTAGAAAGATAACTTAAAGGCAACAGACTCTAATTTGAAGATCATGAGACTAATCATGCAAAGGTTATAGACTCATCATTGGTGATCGTACTGAACGCTAGTGTTAGGTATAGGGTTATATTAGAATATGGGGTAACTAGTTCGTTATTTCTTGATATCCCATCTTCATTCCACGGTTCGTCTTAAAAAATGCTAGTCAATGGTAGAACTTATCCTAGCTCTGGACGCTCAGATCCAAAACGTAGACAACACTTAGCAGAGAGTTAGTTTATTGTGAATATCAGAAGCTGTACAAATGCCAGTGTGGATGTAATAAAAGTAAGTTCCTACATACAGGTATCGTTCCTAGACCCCGAGGTAAACTTCCTTAAATATGTCCATCTATCTCCGTATGGTCTCACAGACTGCGATAGTTCTGATATTAGTCAACAGACGCCACCAGATACTAAGCACTATCCAAACCTCCAAATCCCAAAGACTTGTATTAATCCAAATGTGTACCAAAGACTCATATTAATCGAAATGTGTATCTTTTAACTCTGGCCTTAACCAGCCGTCGTCCTCCTTTTTGTATCCCTTGATTATTGATTTTCCCTTCAGGTAATGCTGCCGCTGATAGGTGGGGCTTACCTTCCAGTGTCGGAAATTAAGCTGTGCCCTGCACCCAGTGCACACTTTTTCGCGGAAGGGTGCACAATTTTTGGATGTGCGCCCACAATGTACGCACTTTTAATCATTTATATAATAGGTACATATTAGGAGGGCGCATAGACCAAATTTTGGGCACATAGAATTGTGCACCCGCTGAGTGCATAAGATGTAAGCCTAATATCTGACACTGGTACAGGTTTACTATACCCATCAGAGGTGCTACCTATACTAACCTTACTATGTAGAATTCTTCTTACAATTTTGGGTCATTTTATACTATACCTTTTGCAGTCTGGTGACTTCCTATCAACTATCATTCTTTTATACCGATTATATCTACATAATGCGCAGGAGGTATTTCATTGCTACGGTACCTCAGTGCAGTACATACACAGTGAGACAGCTTCTTTAAGTTGTTAAGAGTAGGTATCCCAACAGGCAGAGTTTGAGTGGGGTCCACTCCAGAAAAGTAATAATGCCAGGAAGTTGTGCAAATCTAGGGTTTAATGGGTGGTTAAAAATGGAACAATAACCATTTTCTCATATATTTTTGACCAAAATAGTGAGATTAATCATGGTAGGCCAGAATTAGAAGTAGTTAGCACAGCCAACTACATGGGTTTGGGAAAAAACAAAATTTGCCCTTTTTCATCTTAAATTTTAAGGTATTTGTAAGTCACAAATATAAATATTTTTGGTGTCAAATTGAAGCTCTAACAGGGCTCAACATTAAGGTTTTTAACGTACCTGCCCACCGGGCAGGTGTAGGTCAAGTTTTACCTGCCCAATCCATTAATTCACCTGCCCCTTTTTACTTGATTATTAAAATATTACAAAAATTTTACCTGCCCTTTGGGCAGGTGGACATCAACTTTTACCTGCCCCACCATAATTTTTACCTGCCCCGGGCAGGCGGGCAATGCTTAATGTTGAGCCCTGTCTAACTATGAACTTTCAGGCTATATGGGTTACATGTAAGTATCTTGCATGGGGAAATAGCGCAAAGGGAAGTAAAAAGGGGGAAAATGGCATAAAAATCTGCATTTTCTGGAAATTGTCCCATTTTTTACCTTAAATTTCCATTTTAAAGGCATTTCTGAGCCATATACCTATATACATGTCTGGTAACAAATTAAAGCTCTTCTGATGACCTATCCTGCTAGATGCTTTCCATGTTTATTAACTTAATGGGGTAATAGCACAAGGGGAAAGTATGAATTTTCTACCCTGTCATTTTTTTTGACCTAAAACAGTTGATAGAGTATTCTAAAAATCTCAAATTTTCTTCAATCAAAGCATTTTTCACGTTTTCTTGGACTGTTCTACTAACTACTTTTTTCAAAAAAGGCCTAAATCATTTTTGAGAAAATCATCTGTGATACCTATTTATTGACAAACTGGAAGTCATGGTTGACTTATGTGTCATTTACAGTACATTATTCAAATTATTCACTAAATTCAGTCAAGTTTGACAAAACTGAAATCACTATGGACTAATCACTAAAATCACTACGGACTACGACTACACCTGTATTCTATTTGCTATACAGGTCGTATCTCAGTATTTACACAGCTTATCTCCATATCTAAAATCAGGAGGAATACAGAAAAATACAAGCCTGGTGATGTACATGGTGGTTATGGTTAGCTGTTTTCTGCACAATTAGGGTATGACTAGGTTGAGATGCACCAATATGAGGCGACCATCAGATGGGTCTCATTAGTTTCTAACTGTATAGCACCAGTTTTTATTGTTAGTATTTGATTAATCTTGGGTACATCAGAAGGACATAGGTGACAATTCATGGGAAAAAAAAGAAAAAGAGAACAGCTTCAATTCCGGTTGTATTTTTGCATCGCAGAATAGATGAATCTCGATAGAGCCTGTATGACCTTCACATGTTTACATTGTAGTATGAAAATGAATTTTTCCTGCTCATCTAGATCAGTGAAATGAGGAAATAGGGTAGATGTTATGTTTAGTAGGTATGCTCTATTGTCTGCGTGCATGGGACAGTTCATGAGTAGGTGTATTTCATTACCAATTTCTCTATTTGTACAAAGTAAACATAGTCTTTCTTCCAAAGGTGTGTTTGTGTATCTACCAGTTTCTATTTCCAGTAGGTGGGAGCTGAGTCTGAATCTGGTCAGGGCTATTCGAAGTTTTGGGATACGTAGGGACCTTAAGTAGGGTTCTTCTGAGTGACACTTTTTGTAGAGATTGTATGTCATGAGTTTGTTGTGTGGGTTTTCTGAGTTAATAGTTTCCATGAGTTTGGTTGTGTGTTTGTTCTTTAGGCCCTCTTTTACAGTCTTAATAAAGGCATTCGTGTTTCCTACTTTTTGGTTTTCCCAGATATTTTGTAAGTTTAGTGATATGAGTATGCTTTCTATCTTAGAGCACCAGTTTCTTTTTCCTTGATTATGAAGGTCTAGTAATGAGGAATAACTTGCTTTGATGAAGCTATCTGAGTGCACATTGATAATTCTTTCCCAGTATTTAAGGGACAAATACTCTTGGTGGTATGCCATTGGCAGCCTCCCCGTTTCAGTATAAATACTTGCAGTAGGCGTTGACATTCTTACACATAGGAGTCTTTTCAGGTATTTTAGGTGTGTTGCTTCGGTGTGGTCATCTGTCCCCCCACCCCATATTTGTAATCCATATTCTAGTATTGGCATAATTTGAGAGTCAAACAGTTTGATGGCTGTTCCATAAGGGATGCAACCTATTGCACTTTTGCATTGTGAGCGGGCCTGAAATATTCCTTTATGTGCCTGTTCAGCAATGTAATTTGGTACCTTTGAAAAGATGTTTTTTGTTTCGGATGTAAGTGGTAGGCCAAGGTACTTGTATTTAGAAGTAAAATCTATCTCATGCGGTCCAAATTTAAAAGGTTTCGATTCATCTAATTTTTTAGCGTTAATCACCATGGCCTTTGTTTTTGCCATGCTAACTGTAAGATGCCACTTAGAACAGTAGTGGAAGAGTTTGTCTATTAGCATTTGTAGTGCAAAAAGTGTACTTATCAAACCTACTTTTGCTTTGCAGATGATTTCCGACGGTTTCTGTTCATCGTCCTTCTCTCTAGTGTTTGCTTCAATATTTCTCTGAAAAATGTCATCAAACAAGAAAATACAAGCGACCTCTTATTTATTGAACTGCCCATCCCTGGAAACAACAAAAATAAAGATACACAAAACAGGACTTGAATTTATCATTGTTACGATTCATGGTGCAATGCCATTGGCAATGGGCCACAGTACAAAATAATGCAGACTGTACAACAGTTATACACATTGACTAGTTAGTCTCTAAGTAACGTATAATAATGTTAATTGTCAAATTCAATATACCGCGAATAATATTGTAGTATAATTCTCTCTGCTAGTTGGTGCAGCAATATCTAGCTCTGTAAGCCCCCTCTCCCGTGATCTGTTGTGTCGACAAGTAAACACAGCACCGTCGATGGTTCGGCTACAGCAATATCATATGATATCCAGAGGCGAATTCTTTGTCTAGGTTAGACAATGAGACTATATGGTAGGCGTAGGTCATTATTGTAGTAAGGAGGACTTGGCTGAGACAGTGATTTGCAGGCTTCCATGACCCTATAGACAAATATCCCCGATTCCTGAACAGAGTCAGAGCCAGAGAGGTTTGAGACTGAGAGAGGAGGGGCTTCTTGCGGCGCAGCTTATTTACCAAGATTATAAGTTAGGCACCGCCAAATCGCGTCGTAACTTTTCTGACCGCTCGCACGCTCTGTATTTGTGACCAAAGGCGGCGCCACCCACGGATTTCGCTCTTCACGCTAGAGGGCATAACGGCGCTGTTTACACTTGGATCGTCGCGATTCGAGCGGCATTTGAAAGGAGAGGTTCTGCTCTTTCTTCTGCATTTTATTTCATCTTTCTACGACAATTCTTTCATGTTTCACTCTCAAAGTGAAGAATTGTATTTACTTTAGGGGTCTGTAACATAATGTTATCTTTGTCCGGCATTAAAATGGTGTTTTCCGACAGGTTTGTCAGACATTTTTACATAGGAAAAAGTTTGGTTTGTGTCAATCAGGCATTGCTCACAGGAAGGGCAAGTTGCGCAAAATTCCCTAATCTCCGCCTTGTTATAGTGTACTGATGAGGAGCTACAGGCTTATAACATGCTGTACTCTTCTCAATTCTGTTACTTTAGAAAAACATCTTCTCCAAAATGAGTTATAGATAACTTAAAATAGCATCAGTTGGGCTAAAAATGACAAATGCTAGGTAAATTATGCTGAGGATTCCGATTCTGGCTCTGAAAATATCATAGATTTAAAATTTATGAGTATATCTTGCCATCACTATGATAAATTATTATTGGTCACACTTTTCTATTATAGAGCATATAGCGCAAATAGTCAGAAATATTGGCTATTTTTCAGATATATTTTTTTAAATAACTCTGGGACAAAAAATGATATCAAGAAGCGGAAAAAAACCTCGGGTTTCCCGTTCTGAACTCTATTGATTAGACAATTGAAATGATGTATTGGACTATAATATATTTTCCCGTGGTAGTGCCTATATAAGTAGTTAAAGTTAAACAAAACTTTGAGTAAAGACACTACTGGCGACACCGAGAACGTAACAAGTGGGAACTGTGTGATCTAGCAGACTGGTGCTTTCGTTAACTCCACGTACCTCCTTATAAATCCGTCAATAGCAGCAATATTCAAGATAACAAGTTGTTGTCCGATTGATCTTTCCCTTCTGCTACGCCATGTTTATGGTTTTCAGCAGTAAAACGTATCATCATACAAAAGTGACGCCGGGAACCAGCTAAGTTTAGGAGCCACAACACAAATTTTCAAAAATAGGACTCATCGCTCAGAATATGGATACAATTAAGGGAATTGAATGGGAAAATTTCCATTATTTAGTACGTTTATGAAAGAATAATTTGAAATTCATCAAATCATTGCTGTAAAATAGGAAATAGAGATTAATATAGTCATTGTAAGGAAGGAGGGAAAACATGTACCGTTGTGCCGCCTATGGTTAGAAGTGAGCGCGGGGAAATGGCGACTCCCACTCAGACGTGATAACTGTCTTATGTGCTGAATTTGGTTTGATTTTTGGTGTCTGTATCATAATTGTCTGTTTGTGAGCCTAATGACGCGACGGCTGGCGACAGGTTTCTCACTTTACTTGACTTAGACCGGCGGCCAGTCGGGCTTTCTCGGAAAAAAAACCTGTAGTGGAGCGCCCATCCGATCGTGCGGGGTGTACAGCCGGCCACCAGTCTAACGTACGGTACACTGTACAGGACTCTGGAGTTACACCGTTATAATATCAAATTTCAAATTAACTGTTCTGACTTATGGCATCTATTCTAATGCTATTATGTCAACAAATCAGGCAAAGTACACTTTCATTTAGATCTATGAGTGTTGCGATGAAGCATACCTAGGCCCGATAATTCAAAACAGCTAAACCTTAAACTTTTGCTGGTTGCTAAGGAATTTAACCCTATTTAATTAGGGAGTTCAGGTGATTTTTAAAACTTTCTCTATGAGCATCCTCTGTTATTTTTTATGAAAGCCCTATTAATTAGAATGATTTTGCTGTTTGAATTTTCTTTCTACTCCTTTTCTTTCAAAAGTTATGGCGCATTGAAGTTTGGTAAACCAGGCCTTTTGAGGGACAAAGGCCCCTATACTTAAGCATTAAGCCAATGGCACAGAAAATCAACCTTTTTTGATGCTGATTTTATTAGAATTGTTGATAACTTTGGAATAAATACTCCGATTCTTACAAGGTTTTCACCTATGACAGCGAAAGATGGTAGAGAATTATAATCTTACAAATTTTCATTTTTTAGTTGCCATGGTAACCAAGATGGCCGCCATTAAATACGCTAAAATCGCTAAATGCAGAGGAAACATTCTATTAATCTTCAATAATCTCGGAAGAAATGGGTTATTCTTGCCACATATTTTCCCAATTTACTCATTTATGAGTAGGAATTGCATGAAAACACTAATTCCTTCACCAGTTGCCATGGTAACCAAGATGGCCGCCATGAATAATGCTTAAATCACTGATTTCATAGGAAATATCCAATTATTCTTCAGTAATTCTAGATTTAATGGCTTATTCTTGCCAAATGTTTCCCTCTCTACATATTCTGGATAGGAACTGTATAAAAACACTATTCTTAGCACCAGTTGCCATGGTAACCAAGATGGCTACCTCAGGTGGCAAAATCTGGCATTTCATGGGCCAACATTTCATAATTCATTGATAACTTTGGATAGAAATCATAAGCTCTTGAACAGTTAATTAAGTGTCAATATGGGGCTGTGAACTATATCTGAAGCTTGTATCAAGCTTTTCAG
The DNA here is from genome assembly GCA_936440205.1 of Lepidonotus clava. Classification (NCBI taxonomy): domain Eukaryota; kingdom Metazoa; phylum Annelida; class Polychaeta; order Phyllodocida; family Polynoidae; genus Lepidonotus; species Lepidonotus clava. The sequence continues at coordinate 42,942,239 of OW387144.1, read as the reverse complement.
TTGCCATGGTAACCAAGATGGCTGCCTACAAAAGTACATATTTCCAGGATCTTGTAGGCCAATACCAGATTCCCCAGGTCATAGTTTTTGAGAAATATGGTAGCACAGCACTGGATCGTATCAAGTACAAGATGACAGCTGTCACTGCTAAATGATTTAAAGAAAAGTTATTGAGGAGTTACAACATACTTTATTGTTTATAGTAAATCACAGATAATACAGCTAATTCATTCCCAGTGTGTAAGATAAGCCTCCGAAAAATTTGGAGAAAAAAAAAAAAAAAAAAAATCCTCCAACCTCCACCTCACAATCCTTTCAGAAGATTGTATCAAAAGAGTTATGTAACTTCTATTAATCTTATTTAATTTTCTAATTGTTGACCATCATAGGTCTATTCTTTTCATCTAATCCTACATAAATATAATTTTAGATAGAATGCTGAGGCATTTAAAAAGTATGTCATGAAAGTTATTTGGAATTCTTAAAGAATTTTCCAATTGCCAAAAGGTATTCTAAAGTATAACAGTACAACTAAAATACTTGTCAATCATACACGAAATACTAACTTACAGATTAAATTGTTCAATTCATGACTAATATTGAATTACTTTCGGGAAAAGTCCACACAATTTGGATACATTACATTATTTCTTTGAAATGCACAATTTTCATACTAGATGTGGATACTTTTGTTTTGTCTTCTGAAAAGATTGTTCCAACCATCCAAAAAAAAAATGAAAAAAAAAAGAAAGAAAAAACATACAAAAAAAAGAAAGAAAAGGAGAAAAAAGCATGAAAAGAAGAAAAAAAAAAAGTCTGGCCATAGATGGTCACCTGCAAAGACATGAAAAAACATTGGTAAGACATCTGAAAAATATTTGCTCATTAAAACCAATTTGTCAAGTTAATACTAAATCAGATACACATTATTGATTTCTATCAACCAAGTTTTTTTTGTAATTTTTTTCCCTTTTATCAACAAGAAATATATTTACATGCACAACTTATTCACATGATAGATATTTACATCTTCATATACACTATATAGGCTCCTTGCTCCCTCGTTGATCCACCTCCCACAGGGGGAACACCTGGGGTAGTGTGGGACAGGCAAGGTTTAAGGATTTGTTCAGACTTATCACCTATAACAAGATTTTACTGTTGTGTTCAGTTGCCATCACTTGCAATTCCTAGCTCCCTCGTTGATCCACCTCCCACAGGGGGAACACCTGGGGCAGTATGGGGCAGGTGAGGTTTAAGGGTTTGTTCAGACTTATCACCTATAACAAGATTTTACTGTTGTGTTCAGTTGCCATCACCTGCAATTCCTTGCTCCCTCGTTGATCCACCTCCCACAGGGGGGACACCTGGGGCAGTGTGGGGCAGGTGAGGTTTAAGGGTTTGTTCAGACTTATCAACTTGATTATCCTGAATATATTTCCGTTTGAGTAGTTTAATATCTGGCCAACCCTTTGGTTTTTTCAAGGCTGTAATAAATTTTATTTCATATTTTTGTTCTATTATTTTACTAATGATTTAGTGGATGGCACATACAAATATATGTAATAAAACTATCCAAGATGAACCTGGGTAATTCACTCTTGGTTACAAAACTAAATTCTCTGCCAAGAAGAACATGGGTGGTTCACTCTTGACAGTTACATGCAATGAAAATATCTGTTTGTCACACATCCACCTTTGATAACGACTTATTTGAATATTCCGAAAGCAGGTTTCCTATCCTACGCTCAACATTCGCTTGTGGATAAAACTAGCTACAGAATTCCTTATAAAATAATGAGGTCTCCATTTTTCAGGTCTTGTAAGAGGGGGAAATGCCAATCATCATCCGGACAGTCTTCATATCTGACTATGTATTCTGTTTTTATTCCAGTTGCCTTCTTTTTTACTATTCCAATCACTTTGGCATCAAACCACTCAGCCTCTTTTGCATCTACTTCTATGCACTTTTGAAGAACTTGTTTGCCACAAAGTTTGTCTGGTTGTTCAACAAGCATCTGAAGTTGTCTTTGGGATTCAGTTACACGCCGTTTTTTCCTTTCTGCTTTTAATTTTCTTGCAAGAGTTGAACGGGTTTCAGCCATCCTCATTTCCATTTCTGCCTTTGTTCGATACGTCAGTCCAGTGCTTTCTCTGGCATCATCTGCAGCAACGTTTAAGGCCAACACTTTCTCCAGATTCCCTACAAGTTCTTCTACTGTGTATACGTGTTCCCTCTGACGTTGTTGGAAAAGAGATTTTGGACCTGTAGATTTCAAGACATCACGATGAAATTGCAGTTGAGACACAAGTGCCTCTTTCTTGGACTTGTCAGTTGAACACATTTCTAACTTCATTGTTATATCATCAGGTTTCCAAATACCACCAAGTTCTGTGACCTTTCCTGTCAGCTTTACACGTTGACTGTGCTGTTTTTTTTCTTTTTGATCCTTCTTTGCTTGTCTTTCCTTGAGCTTTTCCAACTTTTCCTTCTTGAGCACTTGCTCTCTTTCTTTCAGCTTTAGTTTCATCTCTGGATATGAACACCTGGCTGCATCTAGGATTTTTTTCCTTTTCTCAGAATCTAACTCTGTCAGCCATTTAGCAGTTTTGTTGTTTGTCCACATGATGATTACTTCATAGACATGTGTCCCAGCTGCTGGCTTGTTTCTAAGAAGGATGTCCAACATTGCAAAGTCTCTCTCAGAGCATGTGTTGGTCTTTGGTATGTGGTCACTAGTTGACTTTTGTTCTATAGTTGGTTCCCAATGTTTTCCTCCTGGAAGATTGTCTTTTGCCTGTCTTTCCAGGATAATCAGAAGACTTGTCATCATGACCTCCAGGGCAAGTTGTGTGAGTGATTCTACGAGTGGTGTTGCTGGTTCCATCAATGAGTCATAAATTTCATCCCTGTGGACACAGGCTTCTGCCTCATCAAAGAGTAGTTCTCCAGACAGCAGTTGAGATGCATCTTTTGACCAAGCTTCCATGCTGAGTTTCATTTGTAGGAGATATTTATTCATATCATAAATGCTCCCTTTCTTTTCTAGGAGCCTCCAGTAGGGGCCTGTTATGATCTTGTCAATAATTCCAAGGGCCCTTGCCCCAGCCAAGAAAGCTGGTTCATTGATGTCGAATCCCACAGATTCCAAAAGGGAATTCGGGTCAGCAAGAGATTCGAGGAAGCTTCTGATCTGGTCTTTGTGATAATATACAGCACCTCCATCAAAAAATGTGATGTTGAAACGGTTTCCTCGAAAGGTCACCAACTTATTTTTCTGATTTTGCTCCTCCAAATATGATTTCCAAAGGGAGTGGGCTCCTGCCTTGTCACATCCATGTGCAGTCAATGCCTTGCAGGCAGTCCGGATCAATCTTACAGTCCCACTTTCATTTGTTCCAAAAGCATGTGGGTTCCTCCCTTCTGCAACATTTGATTCATACACTTTGAGGACCTTGTCCGCTTCAGTTGCAAAGTTCACAACTATGTGCATCTTACAAAAGAAGTTGGTCATACTTCTAATGTCTTCCTTCATCGGTTCTGAAAGATCTTCCCAACTTTCTACTGCATTTTCTAGGGCATTTTTCCGAATTTCCATGAGGGCAGTGTTGAAAGCAGGATTAACTGAACCTTGGTCAGACATGGTGTGCTTGATAGATGCAATCAAACTTGATACAAGCCTTTCATCTTTCTCTGCAATTGCATTGCCAAGTTGCTCAATGGTCCTTAAGAAGGCTTCTGTCAGTTCGTTCGTCGATCCTCCCGCAGTTTCTGCGAGTCCAATTGACATGGTTTTCCCACTAGGCAGTGTAACTTGAAAACTTTCATAGTGCTTGTGGTACTTAGTTGTGGCATCTGAATGCAGAACATTTCCTTTCAGTTCTTCTGGACTTGTATTTTCTAACATGGCCTCTCCTACATGTTGACTTGCAACTGTTTTGGCTTCAACCAGAAGCTTGCTGAGAATTCCTTTTGAAGGCAGTTGTCCAATTTCTTGGCCAGTCAAGTTGCTAATAACAGTAGAGATGACTCTATTGACTTTGGACATACTGACATTACATTCGGTTAAGAGTATCATGATAGTCTGTCTCAGTTCATTGATGAAACGTCCTCCTTGGAAAGTCTGTATTGTGTCATTCTTCATCAAGGCCTGGAGGTCTTCAAAATATTGCAGATCTTTCTGGTGATCATTTATCATCTCTTCCAGATGGTTTATGACTTCATCCTTCTCTGTTTCATTTTCTTTTGTTTCCATCGCTTTTTTCTTTAGTCTGTGGCATTTCTTTTGTCCATTCCTGATCTTCTGTCTCATCATCTGATTTTCTCTTTCGAGGTTTGAAATCTTGAGTTTGAGCTCCTCTAACTCTGACAATGTAGTTGATTTGCTTTTTGTCTCGGCATCTTGATGTCTTTTCAAGTTATCATCTCTGCGATTGATTTTTTTGGTAAGGTTTCTGAGCATTTCATACCTAGCAGCACTTTGTGTCTTCACTTTCCTCAACTGTTTTTCAAGGGATTCACATTTTGATTTTAGATCCATATATTCCCTAGAAATAGTTCTCCTTGACATTGAACATGTCCTCTCCTCTGCTGAAAGTGCATCTTTGGTTATCTGTTCTATCTTTTCTGATAGGGCATTGATTTGAGACTGTAGCTGTACATTCTTTTCCTCAATGTCTTTTATGTGCTTTTGCAGTGTGCCAATAAGCCTAGCCTCTTCAGTATCATGAGCTGTTTCAATGTCCTCTGTTGGTTGTAAAACCCCTCTTGGTTCACTTGGTTGAAAAGGTTTGTTCAGGAACTCCATCAATACATCTTGTGACTTTTTCTCCATTTTTGTCATCTTAGTAAGAGTTTGACGCAGACGCGTGACCTTGGTATACAATGTCTTCACCTGGATGTCTTTTGTTGCAGGGAGATATGATGTCAGAATCTTGTGAAGAGGCCTCATTTTCTTTCCAACATAGGCCATGATTTCTAAGACTGAGCCATTCGTAAGATGACAAGCCTCCACTTCATGTAGATTTTCTTCCAGTATTTTGTCAATGATTTGACAGTCAATCCCTTGTTGAGAAGTGAAGGAACAGGAATAGCCCTGTAGATGTAATGACTCCATGTTTCAGGGTGTTGTTCTTTTGCTTTTGAGGTGGCTGTTCAAAAATTAAACTTTGCAACTACATTTTACAAAAACAAACAACATTGAAACAGTAACCTGAATTAAAAAATATTTAATTTCAAAACAATTAAGACTAGGATCCTTTAGACCACTTGTATTTTTCAATGCCAGTCGTTAATTGCACAATCCAGCTAGGGAAGAAAAAAGGGGAAAAGAGAATCAATATCAACGCCTTGGTTATAGTGGGGTATTCCTGGCTGGCTGAGATGGGCTCTACCCCCTAATGATAATTAAGTCTCACTAATTAATGCTCAAATGATACAAATATCAGTGACAGATCTCTATCATATAAAACGACCAATTGTACCAAAAAAAAAAAAAAAAAGCCTATACTAAAGTATTCAGACTTGTAAACATATTTGCCTGCAGGTAAAATACAGGAATTGTGCTATATGTGGTAGGGAGAATTCATAATGACTTTTTAAGGTGACTAGGTGTTTCGAAATATCCATGTCTTCCTTAATATCTAAGGAAAAAACATTTAAGGTGAGCTAGGTCTTTATGTAATGGCTGGTGGGCGCAGCGGTGCGTATTGTGCCGTTTCGAACGAAATAAGCCCTGCTGGAGTCGAGGTAAATATATCCTGGTATATATTCACCTCTGGAAGTTCGAAAGAAATTAACCAATGAAAATCGACCATTAGGTAAACAAACAAGATGTCGACGTCGCAGTCGTTGTGATTACATCGCCGTCAGCACTACGACATCGCCGTTTTTCAAATAAATTGATGGTGTTTTATGTTCTAGTCGTCATATGAAATAGAGAATATTTTTATGTCGTGTTTCAAAGTGACAGATTGAAAGATACGAAATGACGGCCGTCACGGCCGCCGTCGTTTCGTAAATGTTGCGTAGCGACGGCACCATCCCTTGTTTCGTACAAAATGTTATTTGTTAATTAATTATTTTCGTGTGTTTAGCCATCACATAAGATAAAGAAGACACACTTATGTAGTATTTCGGTGAGATATATTTACCCCTGGGACTGACGGGACCTTGGCCCGACAGCCGCAGTCCCGTCCGTCCCAGGGGTAAATATATCCCACCTCATACTCCATAATAGCGTCTTCTTATTATAGTACGTTTAAGGTCTCCTTAAGTTAGGAAAAACTTTAAGGTAATGTACTAATGGCTTAGTACTTTTAATATATTGTCATAATATATAATCCAACAAGGATCAGGCTTAGCAAGTCTACTTCTAGTCTAAATATCTTGCGCTCTTAGCGCCACCTGTTAACCAGTATAAAAGGTGTTGCAAGGTAGAGAGCGAGCAGTTAGTGGTTAGTAGTCACTAAAGTTTTAGTGAGAATGTCAGCTAAGTAGGTTTAGCCAAGGAGTTATACTTGGAGTAAGTACATCGGCTCCGTGTAACAGACTGGAGTTTACCAATACCCACTACCTCGGACATAGGATTGTGTTAGAGCTGAGTACTAGAATGGTCTAGAAGGTGTTAGAGCAACTCGTGTTCTAAATGTGGTTGATTGCTGATAGGAGATGGGAGGTGGACTGATGAAGACTTATACATGGTGGCTTTGACTCGGGATGAGATGTTTATTGAATAAAAACCCTTTCATATTAAGAAGCTCCCTCATCGTTCATTTCTTTTGAACTATTGGGAAGTGGACGGACAAACTTTAAAAGCCGTCTGAATTACTCAGGCATTCTGAATAAACGACTCATGAAGACTTGGATATACACGAACATTACGCAGTCTTAAATCAAACATTAACAATAGTTCAGTAAGGTGTTTCGAAATATCAGGCCTTAGGGTTGGGGCCCCTAATGTTAGCAACACAAGGACGATACCCTGGCTTTAAGAAAATATCAACTTTTTAGGCGTCTCATCTTGTTTCCAAATAATACAATCTCTCAAGCTAATTTTGCCTTTAAAATGCATGAATATTCATGAAATATCATCGAGAAATATCTCTTTTATTCCATCATAAGGTTCCTTAGGTGTAGGAGTAGAAAATCAAGAATTTTAGACACAAAAAGAAAAAAAGCACCAATAAAAATGTGTAAAATACATCAAAACTAGGGCTGTGTCAAAACTGGTTTCACGATTTTGAACATTTAAATCATCTTCTGTGATATTTTAATGTCCATAATCGTGATCCCCAGCATCTTTTACATAGGTTCAGTCATTTCTATCTCAAAATATCATATATTGTGTAGTCTATGAGCAATTTCGTTGAGGATGTTTTTCTATAGTGACAGAATAGGACAGCGCGATATGTGCGGCAGCCCGTCATTGCTAGTGTAAAGTCGTCTGCTCTGCAGACAGTCAAATTCTGCAGACATTCCGTTGTAAAAATGCGTTTTTCACCAACTAAATCTTAACTTACACAGACATAGCATATATCAAATGAAACGCCATTATTTGTATTTTCCAAATACATTTGATACTTCTGTACATTCTGACATGCCCCTATGGTTCTAAGCAAATGTTTAGAGTTTAGTTGGCCGTTTCTGACATGACTTACCGATTCCGAAGTTTCAAAAAGGTCAGTCAAGTGCAAGTTGCTCCTGATTGGATGACTAGGGAATCCCCGCCTCATTTGCATATTGTCCTGGTGAAAATAGCGCCAGAAAGTGGGTCGCCACGGAAGTGACGTCACGTTAGTTCGGGCATTCCCCACTTTAGATGCACGCCCAAGTTATGCAACGTGCGTCACGCATTTTCGCTAATAACTCCGGTTCTACTGCTTAGATCTTAATAAACTTATATTCGTTGAAAAGGTAAGACTCAGTTCTAATACTGGGGGAAGTTTCGCTTGTAGATTATTGTTATTGGCTACGCTAGAGCAGTGTAAAGTGCGGCCGTCACTCGCCGACGGCAAAAACGCGTTTTGTCCCGTCGGCGAACGTCGTGCCTGAACTCCCTAATTTAATAGGTACTACCACAGGATGGGGGTCGCCTTCTACGAATAGCAAGGGACTGCTGGGGAAGAATAGGTCCCCAGCAGCCCCTTGCTGTTCGTAGGAGGCGACAAATGGGGAGACCAGACTTAGTAGCTCGATTGCTAAAGTGCCTGCTTCGAGTCTGGGAGGTCTTGGGATTTATCCCTGGCCGAGTCACACCAAAGACTTTAACAATTGTAGTGGTCAATGCTTGCAGACCTGTCAAATTTTGAGAATTCAAATCAGGGAGATTACTGAAACACAGGCCCGGGCGGCGTAGGCGCCCGTGCGGAGGGTGTGGGAGGGGTACCCCCTCCCACTGGGGGGGGTATGGGGGGGCCACCCCCAGAAATTTTTTGAATATACCACCTTTCCTATATGCCTCCTGAAGCATTCTCAGACACTTAATCTTACAATATTGACCGTTTTTCCTTTAAAATTTTTCAGTATGCAGGGAGCACCTGTTTTAATTAGAAAAAGATGTTACATTTTGAACAAATAATCTCGTTCATGAAATCTAAAGAATGCTGCCCAAATTTGAAATCATGTGAAAGACCCCCATGGGGATCCGGGGTGGGGGTTCCTTAGGGAGCCTCCTGGGAAGAATAGGTCCCCAGCAGCCCCTTGCTGTTCGTAGAAGGCGACAAATGGGAAGACCAGACTTGGTAGCTCAATCAGTTGAGTGCCCGCTCTGAGTCTGGGAGGTCTTGGGATTTATCCCAGGCCGAGTCACACCAAAGACTTTAACAATGGTAGTGGTCACTGCTTGCCTGGCACTCGGTATAAAGTAAGAACCACGAAACATGACTGGTCAACCCGGTATCAGTATAATGTGACTGGGTGGGGTATTGTGTGGGCCTGTGACATGATATCTCAGTGTGTCAGCACTATAAAGAGGGCATTGGGTCCCACTGCTACAAATAGGCACCTCATTACATTAATTTGGTCACCGGCCCTGTGGCGTAAAACTAGCTGAAAAGCTTTACCTTGTGCAGTCTGGTAAAAGAACCCATAAGGGTTGGCCGGACGTTAAACTAATTCCACAAACAAACAAAACATGTGAAAGATCTTAGTCTTCTTTTTTAGGCTTTTCCCACATGGAATATACATGCATGAATATAGCCTACAGTGTTACAGGGAATTGGAGCAGTGGTGCCAATGTCCATACACCAAAAGCCTTAAAACAAGTATGTAGCATAATATGTATCGTAATGATTTTGAAATATTGTGATATTCTCGGATTTCTGTAAGTTATGACCAAATCAGGTAGGCTATACTTATGTTTGAAAAAAAGGGTTCAGGTTAACTTTATATATGCTGAACATGATTTTCCTATTCAATTATAATCCGGGCATTGGATAATCTCTGAACATATCAGGGCCTGCCAACTGTCCCATATTCCATGGGACAGTCCTAAAAGGAAAAATGTTTCTTAGATTACAAGTCGCACAATGTGGGAAAAATTAAGCTTTCTGTCTTTTTTGTTTAAAGTTTTTTCACTTAATTGTTCTTCAATAATCGCTGGCAATAGTCAGTCTGGAAAGAACCCATAAGGATTGGCCGGACCATAAACTACCCCAACAAACAAAGTTGGCAATAGTTATTGAAATCATTTTTCTGTATTCATTACGTGGTGTAAAAATAAATTGGCAAAATAGTATAAATTTGGTTGAAAAATTCAGTCACCTGTAAAAACAAGAGTGTCCCGTTTTGTATATTAATGCCCTGTCTTTCTAAGTATTTTTGAGGGCATGTCCCAGGGAGTGCTGAGAAAATTTTGGAAGGGCTGGATATCTATTCTAATTTTCAGCATGCCTAGACACTTTTCTAGAAATACTAAAATTCTGCGTCTATATCCCTCGTTTAACAGTTGAGAATCTTTGGTATTGGTAACTTTAGATTTCAATACTAGGAGGTGCTACATGCAAATAAGAGTACTAGGAAGGGGCTTGCAGTGATGCTGTACGTCATAAAAAACAGCCAATACATAGAAGACACATTAATGTTCCACTTCACTTTATTGAAGCACATAGATCAATATGCATTCAATACAACAGCGTACCAGTTGTGCACCTTTTGATTAAGTCTATGCAGTTGAGCCAGCGTTCATTTGGCACCAGATGCATTTGTACAGTGCTTGAAGTAGTTTGCCATCAAATACAAAGTATTGACATCAAGTAGTTAAGTTCTTGTGTTCTCTGTTGTACGTTGCTGTTGCCCCCTTTGCTGTTTTGAGGACACTCTCAGGGAAGCTGAACTGCTGGCAAAAGTCACACTCATTGAACTTGAGGGAAAAGATAGCACACAGAGTATCATGCCCAAGCTCCGAACGAAAGTCTGTCTTAACTTTCCGAAGCACAGAGAAAGCCCTCTCACTACTGGCATTACTGTGTGGTATGCAGAGGATGCCCTTAGCCAGTTTTGATAGAGTTGGGAATCTTGGTTTGCCACTGAAGAGTTTCAACTGACCAGTCTTTCCCCAGAGTGTCAACCATTTCTTCTTTAGGAAGCTCTTCCTCCTCCATGAGTTGATAGTCTGTGAATTCATCCCTCAAGTCATCATAATTGCTTGGAGATAAAAGCTGTTGAAGCTTCTCTGCAATGTCGATAACTTCAAAAGAGAAGGCAGCTATTAACATCTTTACACCTTGACTGAATTTGAAACATCTAGAATCAACATCAAGGTTCAACATTAATAATATTAATAACTAGCTTAGAATAACTACTCATCTAAACAAAGAAAGAAAATTATGAAGGAACTTGCTTGAAAAAGTTTGTGACAGCCACCCTATCGAAGCCTTCATCCTCTACCTCTAGTAGGTAGGCCCTTGATTCGCTACCAATGTTCAGATCTGCGTCACTCAATTGATGGACAGAACCCTTGAATGCCACCTTGGTGAGGTCATCTGGAATCGGATTCCCGCATTAGGGCTAATTGGAGGGGGCCATTCCCGTATTAAAATTAAGAAAATGTACATTAAGATAGTAAAGAAAAAACACAATTTAAAAAAATGCCCCCCTAAGCTTTAGCAAAAGGGGCTTTTGATACTCGAAATTATTTTCTAGGAAGAACCCTGTTAAATGGAAAGGTACCATGGCCACATTGCATATTCACTTCGCACTAGACTGGATCAAAGTATCAGGACACAGAAAGTTTATCATCTTCTCAGACTCAAAGTCCTGTTTACAAACTATCCTACAACATCAGCCTAACAATCCCATAATCAGAGATATCCAGCAAAGTCACACCAACCTGAAATCGGTTGGCAAAGAAGTGATTTTCTTCTGGCTACCTAGCCACATTGGAATCTCTGGTAATGAAAAGGCAGACCAAGCAGCCAAGGGGGCCTTGGCCCTAGATCCTGAGGTTGCTAGAATCCCACACACAGACTTACTACCACTAAGCAAAACACATTTGCGGTCTAAGTGGCAAAGCGACTGGAACAAACAGGGGAACAATCTTCTACACTCTGTCCAACCCAAATTGGAAGAGAAAAGTGACAAAAGCAAAAGAGAGTGCCTGACGAGGTCAGAACAGGTGAAACTGGCCCGTCTTCGGATGGGCCACACCAGGCTGACACATGAACACCTGTTGAAAGGTGAAGGTGCTCCTATTTGTCAACAGTGTAACACCAAACTAACTGTAAGTGTAAGAAGACGGATGATAGTTGCAAGCGGCATCTCCAATACAGAACATCGATGAAGGACGTGTTTAACAACAACGGAAGTAAAAAGATCCTGCAATTCCTTGGAGAATGCCAACTGATAGATAAAATCTAAGAAAGGATCCAAGAGTCTGGGATCCAGGGCCCATCCTGTGCTCCCGACAGGGTCATCAAAAGCTGGGTGTGTGGTGTCCTTTCTATCGGACATTGCACACTAAAGACCTCTTGCCACTCTTGGCCGGATGTTAAACTACCCCAACAAACAAACAAACTTAGCAACGAGTAGGGTATTGCACCCGGTGGCGGGTTTCTCCTAAACCATATCATATATTTGGTCACCGCCCTTGTGGCATAAAATAGGCTGAAAAGTATTACCTTGTGCAGTCTGGAAAGAACCCATAAGGGTTGGCCGGATGTTAAACTACCCTAACAAACAAACGAACATTAAATCCGTTCATTTTGGCAAGATTTAAAAGATGAGTGGGCTTATTGTAGGGTGATAGAAGAGTCCGCAACAGGCGGACGCTGCCCTCCAACTAGCACGTGACGCACGTGTAGAGAAGTACCACCAGGTACTACCCTCTACCTCCATGTGGGGATCCGGGTAAGAATAGGCCCTCAGTAGCCCCTGCTGATCGTAGGAGGCGAGCCCCGTGGGGGTCCGGGTAAGAATAGGCCCTCAGTAGCCCCTGCTGATCGTAAGAGGTGACGATAGGAGGGACCCTGCACTGACCAAGTGGTTTTTGGGTTCAATTCCCGGTCAGTGCTTGGTTCACTAAGGGATGAGGTATAGCAAAAATGATCACTGGGTTTTGATCCCCTGCTGTTTGCCCGCCCTGTCACCTTCATCTCAGATTCGATCACCAAAGACAGAATTCGTCCCAACTGGTTTTTCGCCGTGAAAATGACCCTGGCTGTCGGTATGGCGTAAAACACCCAACACTCACTCACTCACTCCCTTTGCCACTCTTCGCAATGAGTAGGGTATCGCACCCGGTGGCGGGTTTCTCCTAAACCATATATATTCAGTCACTGCCCTTGTGGCGTAAAATAAGGTGAAAAGTATTACCTTGTGCAGTCTGGAAAGAACCCATAAGGGTTGGCCAGACGTTAAACTACCCCAACAAACAAACTCACTCACTCACTCACTCATCTAAGAAAGGATCCAAGAGTCTGGGATCCAGGGGCCACCCTGTACTCCCAACAGGGTCACCAAAGACCCCTTGCCACACACGAAAGACCCCTTGCCACTCTTCACGAGTAGGGTATTGCACCCGGTGGCGGGTTTCTTCTAAACCATAATCACAGATTCGGTCACTGCCCTTGTGGCATAAAACAAGCTGAAAAGCATTACCTTGTGCAGTCTGGAAAGAACCCATAAGGGTTGGCCGGACGTTAAACTACACCAACAAACAAACAAACTTGTACTTTAAAGTTTAAGTAAGCTTGTGGTTATTTACCTTCTGCATTCAGGTGATCCGTAAGCGGGACCACCGGTTTGTATAGGACCAGGTCCCATACCCCTTCCCGTGCTTCCTCGGTGCTGACGGTTTCATTCATTCTCTAAACAGTCTGGAAAGAACCCATAAGGGTTGGCCGGACGTTAAACTACCCCAACAAACAAAATCATTCTCTAAAAAATGATAAATCACAGAAATTTGTGAATTATAAGGTACAAAAAATTTACATAAAACATATCCTGGTTTAAGATTGAATGTGTTGTAAAAATGCTCGGTTCAGTAAGGGATGAGGTGCAGCAAAAATGATTTACAGGTTTTGATCCCCTGCTGTTTGCCTGCCCTGTCACTTTCATATCATAGATACGATCACCAAAAATAGAATTCATCCCAACCTCTTTTCGCCATGAATATGACCCTAGTTGTCGAAACAGCATAAAGCATCCATTACTTACTCACTCACCCACTCATACTGACTGTGTAACCTGTTCAATCCTAGCCCTTTCTGTTTCAGTCACAGCAATTTTGGTCTTGAGTAGTTCAATGTTCTCCTCATCCATTTATTACCTCATTTCCCTATTTTTCATCTCCTTTCTTAAGATTTCCCTAATATCTCTATTTACAAATATCCAAGCACAACTTATAAAATTCACTTATATTTCTATCTTATACAATCTCCATCTTAACACTCTAATTCCATACAATTCTAATTTTACGATACAGGAAATGGTCCTTCTATTCCTTTCCTCCATGAACGGGAAATCTCAATTGTCCTCACAACTATACAATACAAATTACACATTTAAAGTACAAATTACTATTATTTTCCATTACAAATTCATAATTTCCCATTTTCATTAGGTCTTCCAAATTTTTTAACTTTGTCCTAATATTTTCCATGATCTATACCATTATGAATGTGGACAGTCGTATTTTCATTATTTGTAATCCTCACACAACTTTAAATTTCCAGTAATTAGCTTACCCTTAGTATGAACTCAGCATAATATTTACATTCCTAAACTTTTTATAACATTTCATCAATCACGCAGCAGTAAAGTTTTTGATTTCAACCACACTTTTTCTGAAAATCTAAGTATCCATCAGAACTTCTATCAGTACTATACCAAATACTAGAGCATCATATTAAGATTACTTAATTTTTCACAACATTTCTTGAGCAGTAAACTTCTTAATTTTAACCTCAATGCTTCTGAAAATCTACTAAGTATGCATCACAACTTGTATCAGTACTGTACCAAATACTAGAGCATGATATTCAGATTACTCAATTTTTCATAACATTTCGTGAAAAGTCTTGAAAATACTGTGAACGGTCTATATCTTATAGAACCGCCCCTACTGTGCCCCCACCGTGCTCCCACGGACCATGACAACTGTCCCCACGGACGATCACAACTGCCACCACTATACAGCACATTTTCTATCACGCAACAGTAAACTTGTGAATCATAACCACACTGCTTCTGAAAATCGACTAAGTATGCATTAAGAACCCATAAGGGTTGGCCGGACGTTAAACTACCCCAACAAACAAACTATTAGAGCTGCCACCACCATCCATCAGAACCGCCCCGACGGTGCCCCCACGGACGATGACAACTGGCCCCACTCACGATCAGAAAGTTCTCCGCAAACCATACAGCACAAGTTCCCCCATCACATCGCCAAAGTTCTATACAAAATATTATTCCATCATAAATTTCCTGTCACTACTATGCAAAATACTAGAGCATGATATTGACATTACTACATTTTTCATAACATTTCGTGTATAGTGTTGAAAATACTCTCAACGGTGTAGATCTTACAGAACCGCCCCCACGGTGCCCCCACGGACCATGACAACTGTCCCCACAGACCATCACATCAGAAAAGTTCTGTACAAAATATTGCATCATTTCCGAATAGGGTATTACTTTATATTTAAATCCACTTGTCTCAGTACTATGTACGTTTCATAACATTTTGTCAAAAGTGTCGAAAATACTGTCACATGATAATTTCATTAGACATATTTACTCTTTTACTAACATCTTTTAGAAATTCTGATTAATACTGTATAACAAGTTATTCCTTCAACACACTAACCCATTAATCTGGGAATTCAATAGAATTTTACAATATAACAAAATTCTCTAAATAAATATGGCTACACACATGAGGCCCGGCAGCTTAGGCAACTGAAATTAAACTTGTATGGAACCGGTGAACATTACAGGAAACTTCGTGGCAGGCAGTTTGTCTTCTTGTGGTGTTCAGGTGTTGAGTTATGTAGATCTTACAGGAGTTGGTAGTTCAGTTATCTTCCGGGTCAAAGGTATTGACGAAGCTACTGGCTACACACACTATGCCTGGCAGCTGAGGCAAATTACAAAAAATTTAAATCTATTACGAGTGCCCCCACGAACGTGCCCCCACGAACGTGCCCCCACGAACGATGACAAATACCCCCACGAACGAAATTAAAATGCTATTTTTAAAATTACAAAAATGTCCATCTATTGCAAGTGCCCCCACGAACGATGACAAATACCCCAACCTACCACACAATACCCCCACGGACCATGACAGAATACCCCCACCATCTAAATATTACAATACCCCCCACAGTCTACAAACTAAGGAAAAGTTGTAACTTCGTCTCCACCTCTTTCCTCTCCGATGGCGTCACATCAAAAACTAGCCTGATAGTTTTGGCTTCTGGATCCGTGTAAGAATGTTACCCATCTCTACGGTCCCTACATCCTCCAGTTTAGTCCACACGAACTTGTTGTTGTAAGGCTTCATGTACCGGATGTGAGGTATCGGTCCATCCACCTTACGGCACACCTGCACCGGGTACCACTTTTTCTGGTACATCACTGTCACAAAGCTGCCCACCTTGAGTGGTTGCTTGTCACGTACCCTAACCAGTTCCATATCATCTTCAGAGTCCCACGACTCGGACGACACCTGGAGACGAGACAGCTTGACGTCATCTTCCGATTCAGACGAGGGTTCCGTATGACGTACTTCCCCATCCTCTTCAGAGTCCGACGACACATGCCTCTTCTGCGTCTTCCACAGGCCAGACAGCTTAACGTCTTCTTCCGATTCAGACGAGGGTTCCGTATGACGTACTTCCCCATCCTCTTCAGAGTCTGACGCTATCCATGGCTCCGTCTCACATAGCTGAACATCCTCATTGCGCAGCAAAAAAACCTTTTATTCATCTTCCGATTCAGACGAGGGCTCCATATGATGTAGTTCATCATCGGAGTCGCACGACTTGCACGACTCAGACGACACCTCATCACGTAGTTGTGCGAGTGTCATGTTGTCCTCATCATCATCCTGAGGTTGCTAGAATCCCACACACAGACTTACTGCCACTAAGCAAAACACATTAACGGTCTGAGTGGCAAAGCGACTGGAACAAACAGGAGAACAATCTTCTACACTCTGTCCAACCCAAATTAGAAGAGAAAAGTGACAAAAGCAAAAGAGTGCCTGACAAGGTCAGAACAGGTGAAACTGGCCCGTCTTCGGACGGGCCACACCAGGCTGACACATGAACACCTGTTGAAAGGTGAAGGTGCTCCTATTTGTCAACAGTGTAACACCAAACTAACGGTGGAGCACATCATATTTAAGTGTAAGAAGACGGATGATAGTCGCAAGCGGCATCTCCAAAACAGAACATCGATGAAGGACGTGTTTAACAACAACGGAAGTAAAAAGATCCTGCAATTCCTTCGAGAATGCCAACTGATAGATAAAATCTAAGAAAGGATCCAAGAGTCTGGGATCCAGGGGCCACCCTTTGCTCCCGACAGGGTCATCAAAGGCCGGGTGTGTGGTGTCCTGTCTATGGGACATTGCACACTAAAGACCCCTTGCCACTCTTCGCAACGAGTAGGGTATCGCACCCGGTGGCGGGTTTCTCCTAAACCATATCATATATTCGGTCACCGCCCTTGTGGCGTAAAATAAGCTGAAAAGTATTACCTTGTGCAGTCTGGAAAGAACCCATAAGGGTTGGCCGGACGTTAAACTACCCCAACAAACAAACAAACCTCATCATCAGAGTCCGAAGACGGCTGTACAGCTGGTTCTGGTTGGTGTAGATCCAGGGGCACGGTGCGCCATCCAGGGCAGGTGGGAGACAACTTGCAGCATGGGCCAAAGCAAGAGGTGTCCCGTATGGCCACACCAGTAGGGACTGATACACACGCGTGCGTGCTCATCATTCCCTTGATGGGCAGAACGTTCCACCTCTTCACTTCATTCTGTGTTGCCTCCACCTCTTCCAGTGATGCCGACAGCAGGTACATGTTCAGGGGTGAGCTGTTTGCAGCGGTGATGAACTCACTGGTGTTGCGGATAACTTGTCCACCCTTCACCAGGTTGCTCATCTTGCGTTTCAGTGAGCCACCCACCCCATCACAAGGACCTTTCCCGTGTCCTGCCTCCAACCACATCCACGATGCCTTGATGTTGTGCATGTGGGTGAAAGCACCGATCATGTGCACGGCCGTCCGGTTCCTATACTGGCTTGAGGGGCTGTCCGTGATGAAGTGCAGAACCTCCGGCAGAAGAACTTCCAATCTGGCCAGCAGTTTCTTCAAGAAAGTGTACGTTGTGGGGATGGTGTGTGAGCCCACAGTCGTAACTCCAACAAAGCTTTTGACCCGGAGCTTCACCCCGTTGTGGTAATGGACAACCATGGGGTGAAGTGCAGTTTGTGCCTTGTCGAAGTACACAGCCGTAACTTCGAATGGGAACTCTGCCGACCAGTTCTCGGAGTAGTCCATCTGTAGTGTGGCCTCCTTGAATGGGATGAGTGCTTCCTTCAGGGTGCGTATCTGTGCATACTGCACTTCAACGCGATGGCAGTGTCCCCTGAAGAAAAGCATCTTCTGACGGATGGTGGACTGCACTTCATCCTTCGCCATGTGAAAGTCAACCAACTTGGTCTTCTTTATGTCGTCCTCTTTGTAAGTGACGGAGGTCTGTGCCCACTGCTGTACGGTGTAGTGGTCCTTCGTCATGCCGTGGAACAACTGATCCAGTTCATCTTCTGATAGTTGGCCAATATCCGGTGGGGAGGTGGGCATGCCCGGCACTGGCCCACTCAGCAATGTCATGTTTGCACAATGCGAGCATAGGCACTGATGTCGCTGAGTGAATGCGATCGTTTTGACGTACTTTGGTCGTGACCGACAGAGAGTCGCCAAAGATAACTTTCCTCCTTCCTCCTGGTACTTGCGGTGAAGGCTGCTGAGGGTGAAGTTGAGCCCGTGAATCTGTCGTCCCTTCACATGGTCCCGTTTCGATGGCATTACCGAACTGCTTTTGGGCCGGCACATGTAGGTTTCAACAGAAGCTCGCTTTTTTTCTTTATTCAACGCCCTCTGAGCGTCATCCTCATCCTCTTCCCTCTCTTCATCATCATCTTTCTGCCCCGTGGGGGTCCGGGTAAGAATAGGCCCCCAGTAGCCCCTGCTGATCGTAAGAGGCGACGATAGGGGGGACCCTGCACTGACCAAGTGGTTCTTTGGGTTCAATTCCCGGTCAGTGCTTG
Source organism: Lepidonotus clava (assembly GCA_936440205.1). Classification (NCBI taxonomy): domain Eukaryota; kingdom Metazoa; phylum Annelida; class Polychaeta; order Phyllodocida; family Polynoidae; genus Lepidonotus; species Lepidonotus clava. Next base: position 42,923,453 of record OW387144.1, on the reverse strand, counting down.
GTTCACTAAGGGATGAGGTACAGCAAAAATGATCACTGGGTTTTGATCCCCTGCTGTTTGCCCGCCCTGTCACCTTCATCTCATAGATTCGATCACCAAAGACAGAATTCGTCCAAACTGGTTTTCGCCGTGAAAATGACCCTGGCTGTCGGTACGGCGTAAAACACCCAACACTCACTCACTCACTCATCATCTTTCTCTTCCTGCCCCGTGGGGGTCCGGGTAAGAATAGGCCCTCAGTAGCCCCTGCTGATCGTACGAGGCGACGATATGGGGACCCTGCACTGACCAAGTGGTTTTTGGGTTCAATTCCCGGTCAGTGCTTGGTTCACTAAGGGATGAGGTACAGCAAAAATGATCGCTGGGTTTTGATCCCCTGCTGTTTGCCCGCCCTGTCACCTTCATCTCGTAGATTCAATCACCAAAGACAGAATTCGTCCCAACTGGTTTTCGCCGTGAAAATAACCTTAGCTGTCGGTATGGCGTAAAACACCCAACACTCACTCACTCTTTCTCTTCCTTATACATGTCCTCATCCTCCTGCTCCTTATCATCATACGCCTCATCATCATCCTTCTTCTCCCTCTCTTCCTCATCCCTATCCTCCTCATTACCTTCTCTCTCTTCCTCTTCCTTCTCTTCCTCATTCCTATTATCATTACACTTCCCCCATGGGGGTCAGGGAAAGAATAGGCCCTCAGTAGCCCCTGCTGATCGTACGAGGCGACGATATGGGGACCCTGCACTGACCAAGTGGTTTTTGGGTTCAATTCCCGGTCAGTGCTTGGTTCACTAAGGGATGAGGTACAGCAAAAATGATCGCTGGGTTTTGATCCCCTGCTGTTTGCCTGCCCTGTCACCTTCATCTCATAGATTCGATCACCAAAGACAGAATTCGTCCCAACTGGTTTTCGCCGTGAAAATGACCCTGGCTGTCGGTACGGCGTAAAACACCCAACACTCACTCACTCATTACACTTCTCCTCGTCCTTATCCTCCTCCTCCACCTCCTTTTCCTTCTCCTCATCCTCATCCTCTTCCCTCTCTTCATCATCATCATCTTTCTCTTCCTTATACATGTCCTGATCGTCCTGTTTACAAACTATCCTACAACATCAGCCTAACAATCCCATAATCAGAGATATCCAGCAAAGTCACACCAACCTGAAATCGGTTGGCAAAGAAGTGATTTTCTGCTGGCTACCTAGCCACATTGGAATCTCTGGTAATGAAAAGGCAGACCAAGCAGCCAAGGGGGCCTTGGCCCTAGATCCTGAGGTTGCCAGAATCCCACACACAGACTTACTGCCACTAAGCAAAACACATTTGCGGTCTAAGTGGCAAAGCGACTGGAACAAACAGGAGAACAATCTTCTACACTCTGTCCAACCCAAATTAGCAGAAAAAAGTGACAAAAGCAAAAGAGAGTGCCTGACAAGGTCAGAACAGGTGAAACTGGTCCGTCTTCGGATAGGCCACACCAGGCTGACACATGAACACCTGTTGAAAGGTGAAGGTGCTCCTATTTGTCAACAGTGTAACACCAAATTAACGGTGGAGCACATCATATTGAAGTGTAAGAAGACGGATGACAGTCGCAAGCGGCATCTCCAAAACAGAACATCGATGAAGGACGTGTTTAACAACAACAGAAGTAAAAAGATCCTGCAATTCCTTCGAGAATGCCAACTGATAGATAAAATCTAAGAAAGGATCCAAGAGTCTGGGATCCAGGGGCCACCCTGTGCTCCCGACAGGGTCATCAAAGGCCGGGTGTGTGGTGTCCTTTCTATGGGACATTGCACACTAAAGACCCCTTGCCACTCTTCGCAACGAGTAGGGTATCGCACCCGGTGGCGGGTTTCTCCTAAACCATATCATATATTCAGTCACCGCCCTTGTGGCGTAAAATAAGCTGAAAAGTATTACCTTGTGCAGTCTGGAAAGAACCCATAAGGGTTGGCCGGACGTTAAACTACCCCAACAAACAAACAAAACAAACATCATACTCCTCCTCATTACCTTCTCTCCCTTCCTCTTCCTTCTCTTCCTCATCCCTATTATCATTGCACTTCTTCTCGTCCTTATCCTCCTGCTCCACCTCTTCCTCCTTCTCCTCATCCTCATCCTCTTCCCTCTCTTCATCATCATCCTCTTTCTCTTCCTTATACATGTCCTCATCCGCCTCCTCCTTATCACCCCCGTGGGGATCCGGGGTGGGGGTTCCTTCGGGAGCTTCCTGGGAAGAATAGGTCCCCAGCAGCCCTTTGCTGTTCGTAGAAGGCGACAAATGGGGGGACCAGACTCAGTAGCTCTTTGGTAGAGTGCCCGCCCTGAGTCTGGGAGGTCTTGGGATTTATCCCTGGCCGAGTCACACCAAAGACTTTAACAATGGTAGTGGTCCCTGCTTGCCTGGCACTTGGTATAAAGTAAGAACCACGAAACATAACTGGTCAGCCCGGTGTCAGTATAATGTGACTGGGTGGGGTATTGTGTGGGCCTATGACATGATATCTCAGTGTGGCAGCACTATAAAGAGGGCATTGGGTCCCACTGCTACAAATAGGCACCTCATTTCATATTCGGTCACCGCCCCTGTGGCGTAAAACTAGCTGAAAGGCTTTACCTTGTGCAGTCTGGTAAAAGAACCCTGAAGGGTTGGCCGGACGTTAAACTAATCCCACAAACAAACAAACAAACAAATCCTCCTTATCATACACCTCCTCCTCATCCTTCTTCTCCCTCTCTTCCTCATCCCTATCCTCCTCATTACCTTCTTTCTCTTCCTCTTCCTTCTCTTCCTCATCCCTATTATCATTACACTTCTCTTCGTCCTTATCCTCCTCCTCCACCTCTTCCTCCTTCTCCTCATACTCATCCTCTTCCCTCTCTTTATCATCATCTTTCTCTTCCTTATACATGTCCTCATCCTCCTCCTTCTCCTAATGCCTATCCTTACTATACTTATTCTTATCCTCTTTCTCCATATTTTCCTCCTTCTCCTTCTGCTGATAATTACGAGAAAGTGCCCCCATGAACAATGACAGAATGCCCCCACTAACTATAAGTTGCGGAACCCCGTTAAGTGATGATGATAATATGAGGTTTACTGTGTCTGTTGGAAGCAGAATATTGGGAAAAGCACAACTTACCTTCTTACGTCGTGGGTGGTGGAGGTTGTGGCCGCCTGTCCTGTCACCTGTCCTGTACCCTCCTCTCCACGCTGTCCCCGCTCCTGTGCGCGCGATCTGTAAATTAAAACAAAACAATTAAAGTTATGTGAAAAGAAATGAAATATTTTGGTACTAAACAAGGGCGGGGGTCGATGTAGGGGTTGTAGTGCTACACTAAATTGAGGGAATATGAGGGGTTATGTTTGAATATTTATAAATTTTTGTTCACAAATTTATAGTTTTACTTTGGTCGAAGGATGCCGAGAGAGCACTGTCAGTGCTTTATTTGAATTCCCTATAATTTGAATTTATTTTGAATTCCCGTGGGGGCACATCCGTGGGGGCAATATTATATCATACTTGGTAGGGGCAGTCTTAATTGTTGGTGGGTTAAAGTTAGATTTACTAACTTTGTAGATGAAGTTAAAAACTATGAATGAAAGACTGCATACTTCTATATTAGAATAAGTTCTAAAATATGTAAAGAGTGAAATGAATATAATTGAAATTTCACTGGCTCATCTATTTAATACTTACTGTCTTGTCTCTGGGACACGCGCATTGCGCGCTTGTATTCTTTCTCCCTGTTCTGTTTCAAAAGCCTCTCGTGATCCCCCATTCCTTCCTCACTCGCTAGACGGTCACGCCTCCGCTAAAATGAGGTATAAATAAATAAATTTTGAAGTTAGCAAGGTGTTATGAAAAGAGTTACTATTTGTACAAAATTGTGGTAGCCAGAGCACGAGAATTAGTAGGAATATGGTGGTGCACAAATAAGTTTACAGTGTGTTCAATAAACAGAAAATTCCTTACAGTGTTACATGCTATTAGAATAGGTACAAAACAATATTCTGGAGGTAAATATTTCATGGGTTAATTTGGAATAATTATGTGGTCTTCAGGAGCACTACCAAAATTCATATTGTTCAGGTAGGCATTTTATGGTTTTCGAGGACAGGGGGATACACATATTTTCATAGCATGATTATATTAGTGGTACAGGAATAGAATAGATAATTAGATATTTCGATATTAATAGAAATATTTAAAAATAATGCCAAATGAAAAGGTATATTTATTACCTGACTCCGATCCTTGTCTTTTTCTTTGGTATCATGTGTTTTCCTATATTCTTGCATGTACTTTCTGTTCGATTCTTTTTCTTTCGCAGATTTGGGCTTCTTTATCATTTTTTTTCTTTTGTTTAGGGGCAACTTCTACCTGCTGTTGTGGTTCTACCTCCTGTTGTTGTTGTTGTTCCGCTCGTCGTCTCCGTCTGCATGGTGGTGGTGGTGGTGGCGGTGGTGGTGGTGCCGGTGGTTGGGATGGTGTTGATGACGATGATGGTGCGGGTGATGGTGTTGTCTTTCGCTTTCGCTTCGCCATTGCTGAAAACATAAGAAAAACAATAAAAAAAAGAATTAGAATATTTTAATTTTAAGAAGAATAAATTGTAAAATACAGGGGTACAAATTTAGACGGGAGGTAGGGTTTCATTTTTCAATGAAAAAGTTTGCCCCCACGAATCTGCCCCCACGGATCATCTCTTTAGCTCCCATGAATTATTTTGTATGGACATTATTCATTAATACATAAAGAATTGGTGGGGATCAAAGTAGGTGCATACATGGGACGTAGTATTACATTTCTATGAAAAAGTTTGCAAAATGTATGCAAATTATTCTATAATACTCAAAGAATTCGTGGGGGCTCACGAAATGATAGGTGGGGGGTGACGGTATGATTCGTGGGGACTGATTTCTGGGGGCTTATTTGACGTGGTGACGGTATGAATAGAGGGGGCTGGGGGGGGGGGGGATGATGGGATAGGTGGTTGACGCCATAATGGTGGGTGGATGCATGGGACGTAGTATTACAACATTTTCTATGAAAAAAGTTTGCAAAATGTATGGACATTAAATTACAATACTGAAAGAATTCGTGGGGGTGACGAAAATGATTCATGGGGGCTAATTTCACGTAGTGACGGAATGAAAGGTGGTGGCTGGTGGGCGATGATGGGATAGGTGGTGGAGGCCGTGATCGTGAGTAGATAAACGGCACCTAGGATTACCACATTTCTATGAAAAAGTTTGCAAAATGTATGGACATTTTCTATAATACTGAAACAATTCGTGGGGACTTACGAAATAATCCATGGGGGCTAAAGGAATGGTTCGTGGGGGCTTATTCGTTCGGAGGATTCGTGGGGGCAAAAATGGTGGCGGGATCCACGTCTTTACGAAATTTCGAAAGCATTTTTCGATCAAAAAGTTTATGTGTACCTTAACTGTATGAGAAAAAGTGGATATCTAGAATCTATACATATTATTCTATCATATTAACATAGGTTTGCATAGTTGACATTACGAAATTAAAGAATAATGGTGTTAGATTGAATATTTTAGTCTTTCCATACCTGTTTTCGCCGTGAATATGACCTCTGTTGTTGACACGGCGTTAAAGCTCCATCACTCACTCACTCACTCACTCCTTCGGGATGATGGAGTGTAGTTTCATGGTACCATAGATACTACAAAGTGCATGACGACTGGATGGACTGTCACCTGCACTTTCGAGTAGAATGCTGCGGAGACTTCACGCTTAAAATTGCAGACGTAATTCTGTGCGAAGTCAATCTGCACTGTTGCCTCAGTTGTTTGTAGCGCAGCTTTTAACTTCCGGAAGTTTGAGTATTGTGTGAGGAGACGCTCGTGGTGCTCCCTGAAGGCGTCCATCTCAGCCACGAACTTTTGCTTAAACTCCTCCGCTGTCTCCTCGACTTCCAACAGGGTCGCCCTCCTGACGTCTTTTCTGTTCAGTTTCTCGACGACCTGGTGCCAACACCTGAATCGTATGATTGGTTTATCCAGCGCGTCGACTTTCCCGGCGACCTCTTCCTTCTCCACTTTCTTTAAACTCTCCAGGTGTCGGTGGCACACCGGCTGGTTTCAGGGGACCGAGGCGGAGCGAGAAGTTTTGGTGACGTTGGCAGAGGCAGACGTTATGGCGGCCGTAAGACAGGAAGGATGTTGGCTGGCTGACACTTCTTGAAGGTGGCCAGGCTCATCTCGGTGGCCAGGTGAAAGAAGCAGAACCTCTCATAGAGGACGTGTAAGTTGTCGTTCAAGATGTACTTCTGTAGACGCTCCTTCCCGACCTTCACCGTGTCCCGTTTACCTCGGAGGCAGCTCGAGTGTTGTTCATCTTCCATGAACGTACGTACTGCCATAAGCCGGAGTGTTGCGTTGATGGTACGCTTCTCTATGACCTTCCTTCAGCTGACGTGGATCGAGCACGCCAGGAGCCTTGCGGTCTTCGTCTTAACAGCAGCCTTCATGGCATCCTTAATCTTAATCTTAATCTTAATCATGGAATAGTGCAGGCAGAGGGTCTTTCTCACCGACCTGGCCTTGGTAGGTGTGATACCCTCATCACGCATAAGCGCGTCGGCGTTGTGTACGCTGCGGGAGGTTCTGGTGGTGGTTGTTGTCTTTGTCCCTGCTCTTTTTCTTGTTGCTTCTTTAGTCGCTGCATCCTCTTTTCTAAGGCCCACACACGCGTTTGAAGTTTGACATTCTTCTTTATCAGTGCTGCCTTGTCTCTCTTTAGGATGGCCTCTGCCCTCCTGACACGTTTCCGTGTAGAGCCTGCCTTCCTCGTACGGAGGGGCAGCTGATCTATGAGCCAGAAAAATATTATTGGTTTTGACATGCAAGTGTGTGTTAAATGTTCGTATTAAATGTTCATGTTAAGTGTCATGTTAACTCGCATTAACTATGATAACTACAGACATGCACTGTTGTATTTCTACTGTTATATTTTCATGGATCATGATGATATTGATTTCATTTCATTACATGAAACTCAAATGTGTTAAATGTACATGTTAAGTGTTAAGATATGCCCTGTTGTATTTCTACTATTATTGATTATAATGACATAGATTTCATTTCATTACATGAAACTCGACACAGTAAATAGTGTATCATGATTAAATATGATTTATTTCAAGAAAAAAATACAAGAAAAAATAGTAATTAGTATTATAATTTAAGATATTTGTTGGGGTAGTTTAACGTCCGGCCAACCCTTATGGGTTCTTTCCAGACTGTAATTCAAGTGTCCAGCCGCTTAAAAACTATGAACAAGAAAAAACCACTCAAAGACAAACAACAACAACAAAATCTAAAAGTAGAGTAGAAGGGACGCCATGATGCTGAAAAAAAAAATCTAAAAGTAGAGTAGAAGGGATGCATGATGCTGAAAAAAAGAACGAAATTAGGTAACAGTACAATAATATAAACATTGAACAAATATTGTGTTATTGGATTGAAAACAATATCGAAAATTGAGAGAATTAATAAATGGTTGAGAGAATTGATAAATGGTTATTGAACAGCTGAATAAATAATGAAGATAAATTACCTGTCCATCTCCTCCTCTCCAATATGCCCTGGCCCGGGCATGGGCACGGCTGCTGGCACGGGTGTGGCTGCTGGCGCGGGCACGGGCACGGGCACGGGCATGGCTGCTGGCACGGGCGCGGGCCGGGCTGCGGGGACGTCCTGGGCCGGGCTGCGGGGACGTCCTGGGCCGGGCTGCGGGGACGTCCTGGGCCGGGCTGCGGGGACGTCCTGGGCCGTGTGTCTGGGCCGGGCTGCGGGTTCAGGCTCTGGCTCCGGGCCTCCACGCCTGGCGACCTTGGGAGGGGCGCCGACACCGTCACCGTCACCACCAACGCGACGCCAGCGTCTGGGCAGCTTCCATCTAAAAAAGAAAAATACTTTATGTATATTCCATTTATAATAATATTCAAGGCTACAGTTACATTTTTATAATTAAAGGAATCACTTAAAATTGTTACTGGAGCAATACAAAATGTAATACCTTGGTCTGTGTATAAGATAATTCGATAAAAAAGTATTCTTACCACGTTGACTGGAGGTGCAGGAGCTGGGAGGGGTGGAGCTGCCACAGGTGGGGCTGGTGCAGGTGGAGCTGCCCCGGGTGGAACTGCTGCCGCCGCGGCTGTTGCCTCTGCTGCCTTCCGCGCTATCCTGGCCTTCTTGTCCCTGCAGCGCTGCATCTTCTCTCAGCCTAAGCGCCGTCGCTCCTCCAGCTCGTCCGGCTTGTCACGGAGCTGCTCGACCGGGACATAATTGTCCCGGAAGCACTTGGCCTCTCGCTCCAGGTACCCGTCGTCCCTTATCTTCAGATTCTCCCGGTAGTTATGTTGGTTTTTGGCAGATTCGCGGGCCATGATGACTGTTAAAATGACAATAAATAGTAGGAATTGATTAGAAACAACTTAAAAGCACATAGCATATACAAATGGTATGTATTCAGCATTCCCAGGACCTGTTACAGTACTTAGAATCCAATACAAAGCTACTGGCGACCTTCGTTATCCGCGGTTTCAGCAACACTTTTATTGTCGAAAAAACAAAAAAATATTATCAAAACAAGGCCTAAAATATACCCAAACATGTTGGCTTTCCATGTAAATAAGGTTTAAAGTCACTACATTAACTTTCTTTAGAGGAGAAACAAATACGATCGGCAAAGTCAAGTGCCGTGTCACCTACGTTATCCAGTTTTTCGTCAAAATACTAGACATAGTGACATGCGACCACAAAACATTACTATACATGCAATAGCACGTATGAAAGGAGTAGATTGATGTATTAATAATGATCATACTGCTTGGCTTTCACCACAAACCACCAAATCTCAGTGACCTACATTATCTGTGTGACCTACGTTATTGATTTGTTTTGACAGCAGACACCCACTCGGCGGCGGTTCTTTCGAACAACATTCCGATCTGATTTGCAAGATACCGGCCGAATCTGACTAAATCTCGCCAGAAACATGGAATTTTTGTGATCTATGGTGACTTGGACACTTCATAATCTTGGTAAGCATGGAAAATTTGATGGATATTCTTACCTTCTCATGAAAAATGAAGAAAATTCCGGCTCAGATTCCTTGTTTGTGTTGTCCGGCGTCTGGGCGGAAGTGTCCTCCGCGAGTTAGCGCATGTAAAAGACAGACTGGCTTAAACCGCTAGGGAAACGAACCCGTTGCAACGAAATATTCCCGCCAATAACGTAGGTCACGCATAATGTAGGTAACGCAGTCTTCAAGTTTTTGGTTTGTAACTCTGTCAATATCTCATGGATTTTATCGCGGGAAGTTTTGTTCCTGCTCATTTATGATACTTTAAATGCTAAAAGACTGGTTTTACCCAATTTCACGTGTTAGTAGGTAAACCCGGATAACATAGTTCACTTTTCTTAACGAGTATGGTCTCTTTTTCCAAAAAAGTTTTTATGATGGAAGTGTCATATTTTCACCAAACATGGGTATCTTTTTTGGGCAAATGACAAATTTGTGAATTTGACCTTGACTCAAGGTCAAGATCACATTTTGGAAGGTCAAATCTCAATTGCATGAAAATTGGGAATCTTCCCTATTGGTTACCTTGACAACATACTATCTTGAATAAGGATCAAATTGAAACACTCCATAAACTTTGAACATATGAGCCCCTTTCACTTCATAGCAAAAATTTGAGCTCCATTAACATGGTTGCCATGGTAACCAAGGGATAAGCGTGTTTCAGGGATGTGCAATAATGTTTTTTATAGACACTCTACAGATATCACAAATCCAAATTATCAACAAGTCAAAAGGTATTCATAAAAGCAGTGCCATATTTTCACCAAAGGTAGATATCAATTTTGGGCAAATGTCAAATATGTTAATTTGACCTTGAGTCAAGGTCATGTTTTTCAAGGTCAAATATCAAAATTGTCATTAAAATCTGGAATTTTTGGCTCAGTTACCTTGACAACGCATGTTTTTTAAATAAGGATCAAATTGAAGCACTCCATAAACTTTGTACACATGAGCAACTTTCATTTCATAGCAATACTTTGAACCAAGTTACCTTGGTTGCCATGGTAACCAAGGGATAAACATGTGTTTCAGGGAGGTTGAATAATGTATTTTCATAGACTCTTTGAGGCGACGAGAGGGGGGACCCTGCACTGACCAAGTGGTTTTTGGGTTCAATTCCCGGTCAGGGCTTGGTTCACTAAGGGATGAGGTACAGCACAAATGATTGCTAGGTTTTGATCCCCTGCTGTTTGCGAGCCCTGTCACCTTCATCTCATAGATTCGATCACCAGAGACAGAATTCGTCCCGACTGGTTTTCGCCATGAAAATGACCCTGCCTGTGAACCTTATGGTGCAAAACATCCAACACTCACTCACTCACTCACCGGTACGGCATAAAACACCCAACACTCACTGACTCACTCACTCACTCACTTACTCACTCAATATATAGTGCTTCCCTGAAAACAAACTTTTTTTCTATAAAATTCTAATCCTATTCCTGTTCATTTTTTCTCCTTCACGCATTGTTTGAAATGTAAGAACTCAACCATTTCTTTCAAAAGAATTCCCCGTGGGGATCCGGGGTGGGGGTCTCTTAGGGAGCCTCCTGGGAAGAATGTGTCCTCAGCAGCCCCTTGCTGTTCATAGAAGGCGACAAATGGGGAGACCAGACTCAACAGCCCAGTTAGTGAACTCTAGCGGTTGTTTATGGGTGTTATTTAGATATGGGGAAACTACAGTTAATCGTTACTCAGACTGCCTAGTATCGTCTCAGTTAATGTCGCTAGTCAAGTGACAGACTACATCCGTGAAATGGGCGTTCACATCCACAACACAAATCCCGCTTGGCTGAGAGGAAGTTTATTTAAGGAGGGAAAAATTGTCCTTACAATATGCATTAAAGGTCAAAGCTGACAAGAGAAACCCAACACATGATACCATATTCCGCACACATAACAGCGAGTTGTTCCGGGTAAATCCAAGGGTGGCCAAACCATTCTCTACCTTTGCTAAATCTGTGATCAGAGAACCAGAGATACCTTTGAACATCGTCAAAGAAATAAGACCATCCAAGAACCCACCATGGTCCCAGAGTAAACCTGTGGTCATCCTGGAACTATGTGCCCCGTGGGGGTCCGGGTAAGAATAGGCCCTCAGTAGCCCCTGCTGATCGTAAGAGGCGACGATAGGGGGGACCCTGCACTGACCAAGTGGTTTTCGGGTTCAATTCCCGGTCAGTGCTTGGTTCACTAAGGGATGAGGTACAGCAAAAATGATCGCTGGGTTTTGATCCCCTGCTGTTTGCCTGCCCTGTCACCTTCATCTCATAGATTCGATCACCAAAGACAGAATTCATCCCAACTGGTTTTCGCCGTGAAAATGACCCTGGCTGTCGGTATGGCGTAAAACACAACACTCACTCACTCACTCTCCTGGAACTATGCAATAACAAGAACAACGAAACCAACCCCTCTGCTTTCAAGAATGATTATGGAGCCCTGAAAGACCAATACAGTGATCATTTCCCCATCTTCACTGATGGCTCTAAAGAAGGAAATAGAGTGGGTTATGCAGTACATACAGAGTATGGGGACCTGACTGGTGCCCTTCATGGCCAAGCCAGCATTTTTACTGCTGAAGTACGTGCTCTGGCGCGTGCACTAGACTGGATCAAAGTATCAGGACACAGAAAGTTTATCATCTTCTCAGACTCAAAGTCCTGTTTACAAACTATCCTACAACATCAACCTAACAATCCCATAATCAAGAGATATCCAGCAAAGTTACACCAACCTGAAATCGGTTGGCAAAAAAGTGATTTTCTGCTGGCTACCTAGCCACATTGGAATCTCTGGTAATGAAAAGGCAGACCAAGCAGCCAAAGGGGCCTTGGCCCTAGATCATGAGGTTGCTAGAATCCCACACACAGACTTACTGCCACTAAGGAAAACGCATATATGCGATCCAAGTGGCAAAGCGACTGGGACAAACAGGAGAACAATCTTCTACACTCTGTCCAACCAAAATTGAAAGAGAAAAGTGACAAAAGCAATAGGGAGTGTCTGACAAGGTCAGAACAGGTGAAACTGGCCCGTCTTTGGATAGGCCACACCAGGCTGACACATGAACACCTCTTGAAAGGTGAAGTTGCTCCAATTTGTCAACAGTGTAACACCAAACTAAGGGGCCTTCCATTTAGTACGTACGCAAAATTTCTGAACTTCTAGACCCCCCCACCCCCCCTTGGGCCAAAATACCGTTGGATTTGTACATGTATGTACGCAAATTTTCACAAATTTGAGACCCCCCCACCCCCCCCTTGGTGCGTACATACTTAATGGAAGGCCCCTAATGGTTAAGCACATCATATTGAAGTGTAAGAAGATGGATGACAGTCGCAAGCGGCTACCAAGAGGGATGAGCTCCTCAAGGGGTAGCCTCTAACCGGCGGCAGTGGGCCCGCGAGGGTCCGGGGACATGTTAATCTTGCGATATAGTGCAGGGGAGAGTCACTGAAGGCCCCCGTGTCTAACCAAGGATGAGCTAACATCCAGCCCCGTGGGGGTCTGGGTAAGAATAGGCCCTCAGTAGCCCCTGCTGATCGTATGAGGTGACGATAGAGGGGACCCTGCACTGAACAAGTGGTTTTTGGGTTCAATTCCCGGTCAGTGCTTGGTTCACTAAGGGATGAGGTACAGCAAAAATGATCGCCAGGTTTTGATCCCCTGCTGTTTGCCCGCCCTGTCACCTTCATCTCATAGATTCGATCACCAAAGACAGAATTCGTCCCATCTAGTTTTCACCGTGAAAATGACCCTGGCTGTCGGTATGGCGTAAAACACCCAACACTCACTCACTCACTCACTCTCAATGAATATTTCAAAAGCAAAAATGCCAAACAAGTTAACAATATCACTAGGCAAGCTCCCATACCAGGTAAGGGCTCCTATGAGGAAACAGGTTGGGGTGATAAAACCTCCTGCACTGTGATACCAACCCTGTGGGGGTCCGGGTAAGAATAGGCCCTCAGTAGCCCCTGCTGATCGTAAGAGGCGACGATAGGGAGGACCCTGCACTGACCAAGTGGTTTTTGGGTTCAATTCCCGGTCAGTGCTTGGTTCACTAAGGGATGAGGTACAGCAAAAATGATCGCTGGGTTTTGATCCCCTGCTGTTTGCCCGCCCTGTCACCTTCATCTCATAGATTCGATCACCGAAGACAGAATTCGTCCCAACTGGTTTTCGCTGTGAAAATGCCCCTGGCTGTCGGTACAGCGTAAAACACCCAACACTCACTCACTCACTCACTGTGATACCAACACGACCAGTGGTCTGAGAAAACAGGCTTTGGGTTGTTTTTGTATTTGCTGATTTTTCAGTGATTTGCTGACTTTAAAGTCTAGGTTTCTATAGGAAACCAAACAGAGGTTGACAGTACAACCCTGAATACGAGGTTGGTGTAGAAAAACTACTGCCTGAGGGCTGTAGTTTTCCTGACATCCCACCGAGTATACAGGGTTGTACTGTCAACCGAGGTAAGTTTTCCTTATACTATGTACAATAGTGTATATGTCATATGGAAAATTGAAAGGAAATTACCAGTGGAGCAAAGTGGGCAGTATCCCAATGTATTGATTATGCAAACACTTTGACTAGTGTCAAGCAGTTTTTCCTTATATTCATTATTGACTCTTAAATTAGGGCTCTATCACTGTACTAATAGCTTAGTACTTTTAATATATTATCATATTGTATAATCTAGTTAGGATCAGGCCTAGCAAGTCTACTTCTAAGGAGAGGTATTTTGCGCTCCTAGCACTACCTGTTAACCAGTATAAAAGGTGTTGCAAGGTAGGGAGCGAGGCAGTTTAGTCTGGAGTTAGTAACTATTAGAAAGTAAGCAGCGTTAGCTGAGCTGCTCGGAGCTATACCTACCAGCTCCTGCGGAGTATACTGGAGTTTACCGATACCAACTACCTCGGACAAAGGATTGTGATAGAGCTAAGCGCTAGGGTGGTCTAGGATGTGCTGGAACAACTTGTATTCTAAATGTGGTTGATCGCTGAGTAGGAGATGGGAAGGTGGACTGATGGAGACTTATTCACTGTGGCTTTGACTCGGGATGAGATGTTTACTTCAATAAAAACCCTTTCATATTAAGAGCTTCCTCATCGTCCATTTCTTTTGAACTATTGGGGAATGGATGAATTAACTTTGAGCGCAGTCTGATTGACTCGTGCAACCTGGATAAACGACTCATGGATAATTAAGTATATACACCGAGCAGTCTTAAATCGAACACTAACAATAGTTCATCACTACCTCCATTTAATCAGACTTTATCATGCAAAGCCATTCAGAATTCACAAAATAAGGAGAAAAACATTTTACACAGGAATGCAAGGTGGGCAGTATACACAAATACTGCCCAGTGTGCAAATACAGTAAAAATACTGAACGGCAGTGTCCAGTTGATATTCATTATGTATATCAGCATTGGTAAATAATATTGGACCATCAATAATCATCCTGGCTTTATGATTGTTAATGCAATTTGATAGATTTATAATATTTTGTAAAATGATCAAGGTTTTAAACTGCCCCAATGCTATAACTATGGGTACAGGTTTTACCCTGGTCATTAAATAACAGTAGACTGATACATCCTGGCCTGGCCCATGGAGGTAATGCTGCTTTAGTAGAGGTAATTATAGATGGAGCCACCTGGCAACAGGCCTCCTGACCAAGATAGTCACCTCGGGAGCTCCTCACTAGTCAACGTGTTTACAGAGGATAATCCGGGAATGTTTGGGGAAGGAGCTCGGGTCGAGGGTCCCCCAACCCACCCCCCGCCGGGTGTGTTTAGACTGGAGTTGAAAGCGTTGGCTAGAATGGTCAAAATTGGTACCCCGGTGCAGTGGTGACTAACTCCCTCAAAAGGAGGATCCCGATGGTAAGACCGTGCGCACATATGGTACGCCGGCGGGCTATACTCCAACATAGGCGGCATAACCCCCCCTCTCTCTCTCTTGGTTAGACTGGGTTTGAAACCCGGTCTCGCCGGCGGACTATACTCCAACATAGGCGGCATGTCACCCCCCCCCCCCCCCCCCTGCGGCCACACCGGGTTTCAAACCCAGTCTATACCTGTTTCACATAGGCGCGCCTGGAAGACCTGGTTTGAAACCCAGTCTACCCTGTGTACATTCGGTCTAACCACATTTTTTTTTTCATATGTGGCCAACCCAGGTTTGAAACCCAGTCTACCCAAGGGGCTTCCCCTGAGATACTCGACGACTGGTCAGTGGCCGGTCAGCGCGACGGCGCGCGCTCAGTCGGGGTTGAAACCCAGCACAGTGAGTCGATAACGGCTACCTGAGTGAATGTTGACAAGTACAGGCTTTATAAACATCTGTTATAGTCCCTAATACACTGTATTGATCGACAACATGGCGAGGTACATCCCTAATAGCTTAAACCATTCCAGGTTACTCCGCGCCTTGAGGCCAGAATCCGTCGCTGACCATGTGAGGCGTGTCATGCGGGGATTCAGGCGTACCATGCGCCACACCGGGGGCAGTATTTACAGGCAGGTGGAGTTCCACGAGAATCCTTACTACCTGTGTATAGAATACAGAGATACAGAGTACGAGTTCACAAACTGGCCAGACTGGTTCTATTTTCAAATGAGCATGCAACAGGACTTCCGTAACCTATTGGATCCTGGCATTGACCTCAGACTTCCACGGTACCGGTACCACCTGCGGTATGAAGCTGGCGACTTCGATGGCGACTTCCAGATCTCTAGTCCAATGTATGATGACGTGATAATCATAGACATGGACGCGTACATTCTATTCGTGTCAAACATGGTGGACTATGACAGGGCAGCCAAAAAAGAACAGGAACAGGAGTGGACCAGGAATGAGTAGTGTGCAAGCCTAAGCATTTGTTATTTAAAAGGCCCTTTTCAGGGCCAACAAACTCATCAAAAGTTGCTTTTCTTATGCCATACGCCCATGCCATACACCCCCACCGACCCACATTAAACCTCATTCGAAGTGGGGTTTAATTCTAGCATGTTGGCGCTAATTTGATAAGAAAAATATCTTCTATAAGTCCCCACTGGCGGCGCCACTGGTCAACCGACCACTGGCGGAGCCACTCTCGATATCAAATGTTATAGTTTATTTGCCACATTTATTCTTTTCATATGTGGCCACACCTGTTTTGAAACCCAGTCTACCAGGTTTAATTTAGGCGCGCCGTCAGACTGGGTTTGAAATCCAGTCTAACCAATTTGGGTATTTGGAAAAAGCTTGCACCCCAGCCCCCCCGACCCCAATATATTTCTAATAAAGATTTTGGTCGGCGGTGCCACTGGTCAACCGACCACTGGCGGAGCCACTCTCGATATCAAATGTTATAGTTTATTTGCCACATTTATTCTTTTCATATGTGGCCAAACCTGGTTTGAAACCCAGTCTACCAGGTTTAATGTAGGCGCGCCGTCAGACTGGGTTTGAAATCCAGTCTAACCAATTTGGGTATTTGGAAAAAGCTTGCACCCCAGCCCCCCCGACCCCAATATATTTCTAATAAAGATTTTGGTCGGCGGTGCCACTGGTCAACCGACCACTGGCGGAGCCACTCTCGATATCAAATGTTATAGTTTATTTGCCACATTTATTCTTTTCATATGTGGCCAAACCTGGTTTGAAACCCAGTCTACCAGGTTTAATGTAGGCGCGCCGTCAGACTGGGTTTGAAATCCAGTCTAACCAATTTGGGTATTTGGAAAAAGCTTGCACCCCAGCCCCCCCGACCCCAATATATTTCTAATAAAGATTTTGGTCGGCGGTGCCACTGGTCAACCGACCACTGGCGGAGCCACTCTCGATATCAAATGTTATAGTTTATTTGCCACATTTATTCTTTTCATATGTGGCCAAACCTGGTTTGAAACCCAGTCTACCAGGTTTAATGTAGGCGCGCCGTCAGACTGGGTTTGAAATCCAGTCTAACCAATTTGGGTATTTGGAAAAAGCTTGCACCCCAGCCCCCACGACCCCAATATATTTCTAATAAAGATTTTGGTCGACTTTGTTTGGAACCCAGGCCTGATTTTTTCTTTTTTTTAGACCTGGTCTCAAACCACGTCTAATTACAGTGGATTTTACGACGCGTGCAGTCGCGCTGTTAAACTTGCATTGTTTGAGTGAAAGTAACTTTTTGGTAAAATTGTTGGCCCTGAAAAGGGCCGTTGTACAAGTCGGGAAATGTGGGTATTAATTCCCACGTGACCATCGTTGGTCCTGCATCCTCTTCTCTTCTTGATCTCTCTGTATCAGGTCCGCCAAGAAGGGGTGATATTCCCACGCCTCTAAATATAACAGTTCTTCGTGCAGAGGGCTTCTGATAGTGAAAACATCAAGGTCAAATGTCATTCTATACTGGTACTGTGGAAGGCGCAGGGACATGTCCGGATCCATAAGATTCCTGAAGTCTTCAAACATGGCAACTTGGAAATCTGTCCATGTACCCCAATCTGGTAGGTCGTACTCATGGTCACGGTACTGGACCACCATGTGGAATGGATCTACACTAGACTCTAGGACAATGTAGAGTCTACTAGGTCCCAAAGTTCTAAGCACTCGTCTGACATGAAGATCCAATGAGATTGGCATGGAGGCACGCAGAACCCTGGCATTTACTACAGCTGATGGAATGTTTCGATTAGCCATCCTTGCTGTCTACAAATCAACGTGCTTCCAAACTATAAAAGCAAATTTGGCTGAGCTAGCGACTTGTTTTCAAACCCAGTCTGACCAGCGGCAGGCACCGCTCAGACTTGTTTTCAAACCCAGTCTGACCAGAGGCAGGCACCGCACCGCTCAGACTTGTTTTCAAACCCAGTCTGACCAGAGATACTCGACGACTGGTCAGCGGCCGCTCATCGCGACGGCGCGCGCTCCGTCAATGTCGGGTTTGAAACCCAGTCTACTAACAGGGCTTCCACTGACATACTCGACGACTGGTCAGCGGCCGGTCAGCGCGACCGCGCGCGCTCAGTCAATGTCGGGGTGGAAACCCAGTCTACTAACAGGGCTTCCCTTGAGCTACTGTTGTCCGGCACAGTGAGTTGATAAGGGCACATCGATTCCCCTTAAATAGTGGTCAACCCTTCATACTGGTCATCATTCCAGCATGGATCTTTCACAAGCCATCTTTGCTGCCATCGACCTGGTCAACCAAGGTGAAGATAACCTTATACCTGAACCTGAGTTAATACTGTTGGAACCAGAAGCCAAACAAGAACTACTGGCTGCACCACAACCATATCCTGCTGCCCTGGACCTGATCCTGGAGGAGTTGCCCCTCATACCTGGACTCCAGCCCCCAGGGACTCCTGAGGCAGCCCCTGCACCTCCTCCTCCTCCATCACCGGAACTTGTATGGCCTGCCGCCCGTCCTCGTCGCCCCGTACGCCGCCGACTGATGGAAGGGCCCAACCAGAACATTCAAGAGGAGTTAGGGATTGATGAGAGGCATGTTTTTGTTGAGGGGAAACGTGGGAATTTGCTTTTGAAATCCGGCGGGTACAAGTTCTACAGGAACGGTACTCAAGGGACTGGAGAGAACCGGAAACAAAAATTCATTTGCAGTCACTACAAGGTCACCAAATGTACTGCCAAGGTATTAACTTTTTATCAACATAACATGACAGCATTTCATACAGACAGGGTTCTTGAACCATGTAAATCTGTTGCAAGTTATACTCTTATGTCGTATGTACAATAGTGGAATATCATTATTATAATAAGACTTATTCATTCGCCACTGGCGGCGCCACTGGCGACTGTATTAATTCAATCAAATTTGTATTTTTAAACAATTAGACTGGGTCTGAAACCCGGTCTGATCCATGTGTCTACCTTTACATCTGGTTTGAATTGAAACCCAGTCTAACTAAAATGTTTATATTTTTCACCTGTATTACCAAACAACGTTCACAAATAACTTACACGGGTTTTCTTCCCATTTCAGGCAAACTACATCGGGGAAGACATGGACAACGTTAACATCCAGGGCTGGCACAATCATCCACCAGAGATCAACAAGAGGAAGGCAGAGGAGATCGAGGCGCAGATCAGGAAGCGTTCACGGGCCGATCTTCAGACCCCAGTAAGGGCCATTTACCAAGAACGTGCACGTCCGATTGTCCACATGGAGGACAGTCACGCCATCGTGGATGCCCTTCCCACCGACTACAGTATGGCTGCTAGTCTCCAACGCATCCGGAAGACACAGCAGCCTCCTCTCCCAAGATCCCTGGCAGGCATGGATCTCACCGGCTGCCAGGACCTACACAACGTCATGATCGATGACGGAGTGGAGGATCGGATCCTTGTGGTGGGGGACAAGGACAGTTTTGCCCTGATGTGTGACTCGCGTCGGGTGCACATGGATGGTACCTTTCGCAGTTGCCCTTCCCTGTTCTCTCAACTATTCATCATACACGCATTGGTCAGGTCCACTGTAATCCCAATCCTGTACTGCCTCTTGCCCGGTAAGAACAGCACTAGGTACACCCGTCTCTTCCGGCTGTTGCAGGACAAGGCAGTGGAGCTTGGTATGCGCTTCAACCCCCCTCGAGTATTGGTGGACTTTGAACGTGCGATTCACCGTAGCTTGTTGGAAGTGTTCCCAGACGTGCGGATTCAGGGCTGCTACTTCCATTACTGCCAGGCCGTGAGAAAAAGGTTCTCTCGACTGGGCCTCTCCCGGTTTGCGCACCACCGTGGTACGGTGCAAAGCGTGAAACATCGCATCTACGCACTGCCCTTTGTCCCCCTACACAAAGTAGTCGAAGTCTTCCGGACAGCGAAAATGGATGGGATGTGCTACCGATGTTTGTGGTGCGTGACATGCGCAAATTCCTCAGGTACTCGCGGATGTGCGCACCAACAACCACGTCGAGTCGTACAACAAGAGAATAAACAATCAGCTGACCGCACATCCCAACATTTTCCGGCTATTGGCCTTCCTCACGCACGAGATCGACAACTCACGAATCTCCATTATCCAAGGCAGCCAACATAAGAGGTGGCGTCCACAGCGTCTGCAAGAACGAATCAAGAATGCCAAAATAGATGAAGCGAAGGCTGACTACTTGGGTGGTGAGGCTCTAATGATCTTCCTGAATAGAGTCGTCAACATCTACCACCCCCCAAAGGCTCGATTGGATCAGCGAGCAGTTGACCCTGCAGAATTGGTCGGAGTTCCTGACCCACCACAGGATGCGCCACCTGTCTCCGATGACGAGCTCGACGCGGACATGGATGACCCAGACGACCCAGCTGAAGAAGACTTCGCCAAATTCGATGACTGAAATGCCCTCTCCGGTTCTCCATACCACAAAAATGGCCCTTCTCAGGGCCCTATACTCTCACAAAAGTGATCACTCAAGTACCCCCCATCCTGCTTAACCCCCCGAAAAATTCCCCACTAGCCGCGCTCCGCTGTCATCCTTACAATTTGTTAAGTCAGACTGGGTTTCAAACACAGTCAAAAAAAACTTCCAAAAGTCCCCACTGGCGGCGCCACTGGTCAAGCGGCCACTGGTGGAGCCACTAACATTATAGTTAATTCGGTTCTAAAACTTCTATAACAGTTCAAAAATATTTTCAATGAAAGTCCCCACTAGCGGCGCGCATTCGCTAAGTCAGACTGGGTTTGAAACCAAGCGAAAGAAAAATATTCGCAAAAAGTCCCCACTGGCGGCGCCACTGGTCAACCGACCACTGGGGGAGCCACTGACATTATAGTTTATTTGGTTTTGAAACATATATATAAGTTCAAACCCAAAAAAAAATTTCTATTAAAGTCCCCACTGGCGGCGCCACTGGTCAACCGACCACTGGGGGAGCCACTATCGATATCTAATATTATAGTTTAATTGTTTAACAGAATCACAACCAACAAATATTTTCTATTAAAATCCCCACTAACGGCGCGCATTCTATAAGTCAGACTGGGTTTGAAACCAAGCGAAAGAAAAATATTCGCAAAAAGTCCCCACTGGCCGCGCCACTGGTCCCCAAACCACTGGCGGAGCCACTATCGAAATCTAATATTATAGTTTAATTGTTTATAAAACTGTTGTTTAAGGCCATTCGCGCCTGCCTCATAACCAACCTACCCGTGACTACACTTGCGTGCCTGCCCGGGCGCCCCTGTAGTCGCAGGTAAGTTGTTTTCCAGGTAGACTGGTGTTGAAACCCGGCGACCTGCTGGGCTGATAAGGCCTGTCGGTAGACTGGGTTTCAATGCCGGTCCAGGTTAGGCGTTAGACTGGGGTTGCAACAAGGCGGCGCGTAGTTGGTTTTGCGTCGCGGCCGGCCGGCCGACCCCACCTGGCTGGGAGCCCCTGTGAGTCGGTGGTATGATAAGAGCCGGCCTCACCTGGCCGACGCGGTAGACTGGGTTTCAAAGCCGGTCTAGGCTAGGGTAAGCGTTAGACTGGGGTTGCAACACGGCGGCGCGTAGTTGGTTTTGCGTCGCGGCCGGCCGGCCGACCCCACCTGGCTGGGAGCCCCTGTGAGTCGGTGGTATGATAAGAGCCGGCCTCACCTGGCCGACGCGGTAGACTGGGTTTCAAAGCCGGTCTAGGCTAGGGTAGGCGTTAGACAGGCAGGCCGGCCGGCTGGGAGGGGGAGAGCACCTGTGAGTCGGTGGTATGATAAGAGCCGGCCTCACCTGGTTAGGCCACAGGTATATAAGCCTGATAGGGCAGGTGGGGGTCACTCAGATCCAAGATGCCACTCAAGAATGTACCATGGAAGCCCACTGAGAAGGATGTTGGTGTTATTTTGGGTCACCCGGAAAAACACCTGCTGACAGCAAGTTCTGCTGTAGTGAACTTCATACGGCCTGAATACCTATCGGTAGACATTTGCTGGAAAATGCTGTTGGCTGCATGTGACGATGAGTGCAACAGAGAGGTCGTTCCTGCCATGACCCAGAAGGCACTGGGTGTGTTCGAGCCGACTAACCTCACATGTATGGCCATCCAGGGACGTTGTGCCCAAGGACCACCAGCTATACCTGGAAGATTCTGGGCCATGTTCGGCACTGTAGGAGAGCTCAGTACCCTGACGATTAGGGACCGGGCACTAACACAGCTGAGATGGGCCAGAGACCATTTCCGTGAACTTGGGCAGCCCGGATCTCAGAACCTCCCAGTAAATGCCCCAGTTTACCCTGATGAGCAGTAGTATGGACGACATCTACCCATGACCAAAACGGCCCTTTTCAGGGCCAACAGACAACTCTCATAAGAGTTGGTCTTTACTCATTGACCGCGTTGATGGGGTTGATTCTATGGTAGGCGTCAGACTGGGTTTCAAACCCAGTCTGACGCTGAAAAAAAGGTAGGCGTCAGACTGGGTTTCAAACCCAGTCTGACGCCTAAACGCCTAGTCGCTATTTATTTTTAAATTAATTAATTAATTATATCATTAGAATTGGTACTGGTAGGCGTCAGACTGGTTTTCAAGCCCGCCGATATTATTTATTTAAAATTATTTAATTAACTATACCATTAGACTTGGTGTCAAACCCGCCGATGTATTTTGCGAAACTGTTTCATAAATTCCCCCTTCAGTCTCGTGCTTACTTAGTCTTTTTAGAATATCGTATATTAGCAATAAAGGACTACATGATTAGAGATTAGACTGCTCAAATCCTCCAATAGATTCTGCGTAAGTATGGCGTACATTCAAAGTTATTGATCTCGTAACTGAATGACTAGATGATTCATATAGTTAGTGCACATATAACAACAAGTTTTTTCAAATTCAAACAAATTATTATTAATAAATAAATATATACAATCATTGACAAAGGCGATAAAAATATTTACAAACTATTTACAGACTATTTACAGAATATATATATATAATTTATTTACAAATTTACAACAAAAACAAAAAACAACTACACTCCGAGCCGCACCATTGTAAGGGTCATAGGGGCGGCCCCGCCACCCTCCCGGTCCTCAGAGGGGTCGTCCCCATCCGGTCGCGAGGGGGCTGCGTTGGGTGGGGGGACGTACGACTCTTCTTCTTCTTCTGGTTCTTCTTCTTCTTCCTCCTCCCTCTCCTCCACGACCTTCCCTGTAACAAATAGAAATAACAAAAATAATTAGTATCGTCAGACTGATGTTGAAAGCCGGCGACCAAACTAGACTGGGTTTCAAACCAAGATTTCTTTTCAACTAGGCACATACAAACTACCAGCTTTACGTTTTGGGGAATATTCTTATTTAGCACATTAGCATTGGTACCTTTCACTATACACTCGGACGACTAGCTTGGAGCAATAAATGAGAGTGGTCCTATCTAACATAAACTTACCAGACTTCTTGGCCCTCTTTCGGGTACCCTGGCCGGCCCGTCGACGCTGCTTCTTTGAGGGGAGTGGTATGGGTCTGGTCTCATACCCCGAGATTGCTGAAATGGAAAACAATTTGGATTAGGCATTAGGCAGGTTTGAAACCCAGTCTGACCACAGAATATTGATATCTGGGTTTGAAACCCAGTCTGACCACACCGCTAATTCGCCGTGTTTGACAACCAGTCTACCACCAAACAATTGAAAATAAAATACCAAATATAAAGATCAACTCACTCGGGCATGTTGGGCTCTCCGCTCCCTCGCCGGCTCCGTCCGCTCCGCCGTTGCGGGTGACAGCGCCCGGTTAGGGCCCCTCTGGCCCGGCTGTACTGGAGGCACCCCGAACACCTGCAAGCGTTAGGGTGAGGGTTATTATCTCCGCTTCAAACCTGGTCTGGTGGTACCATTAATTTGACTTTATACTTTAACCTACTATTAAATTAGACAGGGCGACATGGTTAATTCTTACTCCGAGAGTGAGACATCGCCACTTAGTAAAAATAGGCGACACACGCGCCACTAAACCCCCACCCCCTAACCCCAAACACCCCGCCCCACGTACCCCACGTTCCGTACCTCTTAACGCTAATATTGATATCCGGGTTTGAAACCCAGTCTGACCACACAACTAATTCGCCGTGTTTGAAACCCAGTCTACCGCCGCCAGATACACCTTCAGGCCTACCGCCTGACACAATCTTTGTTTCAGACACAGTCTAACAATAAGGCTACGACTACTTTGAAACACAGTCTACAGAATTATGCTATTGAAACCCAGTCTAAAACCAAAAATTTTAATTTTACTTACTATCGGGATGTTCTGTCGGCCGGCCTCGGTGACCCGACGGGCGTACTCCGGTGTTGGGGGCCGGCCCTGGGCCCCCTCGTTCTCCGGTGTTGGGGGCCGGGCCCCCTCGTTCTCCAGCTCCGTCTCCTCGTGCTCCGGCTCCTGCTCCTCTGTCTTGGCAGCCCTCCTGGCGGCCCTCTTGCGGGCCCTTTTGGCGGCCCTCCGGGCGGCCCTCCTGGCGGCCTTGCGGGCCCGTTTTTCACGTTCCCCCTCCGACACACTGGAACTGCCCTCGCTGTCCTCAGGCGCCGGGTCCCGCTCCCCCGGGCCCGGGCTACCGCCCTCCGACGCGTCGCCGTCCTTCCGGGCCTTCCGGGCCTTCCTTCTCCTTCGCCTTCCCTTCTCTCGTTCCTCCTCCTTGCTGGGATCAAACAGGTCGGCCACAAATTGGTGCGTGGCACCCTCCGGGCCGGAGGACGGTGACGACAGATCCGCCAAGTTGATGTTAAATCCGGACATGTTAGTAGAGACGAGGTCAGACTGGGTTTGAAACGCGGTCGGCTGCGGGCCCTTATATATGGCCCCCGGGGGTGGGGTGACGCCACGCCTGATGACGTGCCCTTATTAGGGAAAAAGTCGGCGCAGATCCCAGGGGTGGGGCGACGCCACGCCTGATGACGTGCCCTTATTAGGGAAAAGTCGGCGCTGATATCGTGGGAAAGCCACGAAGAGCGAATCTGACGTCAGCAAGGTGTCCCAGTTATTGGCTTCTTTGCCAAATTGTAGTACTGATTTAGTAATGAAGACTGGCTTTGAAACCCAGTCTAACGCCAAAAAATAATGTTAGACTTGGTTTGAAACCCAGTCTGACCGGAATAAAGACGACACGTAAAAATTTCTTTGCCAAATTGTAGTACTGATGTAGTACGACAATCGATAATGAAGGCTGGCTTTGAAACCCAGTATAACGCCAAAGACAAAGTGTTAGACTTGGTTTGAAACCCAGTCTGACCGGAATAAAGTCGACACGTAAAAATTTCTTCATGGCCGTATTTGAAACCCAGTCTAACTTAGGCGGTAATCCTAGCGACCGAAGGCGGGGGCCTAACCACACTTCGTTTGGGGCGCCGCGTCTGAAACCCAGTCTACCACCCTACACCCGAACTGCCTAACCACATAAAAGTCATATGGACTAACGCCAATAGGTCAGACTGGGTTTCAAACCCAGTCTGACCGCGTTTGAAAAAAAAAAAAACATAGTTGATCGGCTCGCCACGTGTGCAAAAAAGTTAGGCCGAGAGAAGGGAGGGGGGGGGGGGGGGGAAGGGACCGAGCGAGGGGGCGGAGATACCGTGCGGGAAATATCCTCCCGGGCAGTCGGACCGATAGGTTCGGCCACCACGCTGGCGGGTTAGACTGGGTTTGAAGGCCGGTCTGCGCCACAAGCACGGTCTAGGCCTAAGCCTAACGGGGGCGTTTTTAGACACTTCTAGCAACCGCGGTTTTGTTTGTACAACAGTTTAGTGGACCGAGGGCGACCGACCCGGCGGCCTAATCCCCCACCCCCCGCCCACCTACTTAACCCCAATGTTGTGATACGTTGACTAGCGAGCGGCAGTCGTCACCTCTAATAAAAGGCTTGGAATATCAATTAGACGACCTGGTATACTGCCTGGCTGGAAATTTCAAGATATGTGTAAAAACAGATGGGTCCCGGTCTCCCTATCGTAACCCTAACCTGCATATATGTACACATGTATAACATATACATTTTGTGTACATGTCCGTATAATCATGTGGATAAAATATGTTTTATAACTCAAATTATTTAGAAAACGTCATGCAAATAAGTATTTACTGTATGCTCAATGTCTACATGACAACCATCATGTATGCAACCAATTCCGTTTTGGCTGGCACTGTTAATGGACCAGGTGGAGAGATCCCAAGGATTACATGAGTTTGTTTTGCTCCTCTGGTAACTCTAGTCTAGGCAATATAGTCAGATACTAGAACATATTGTTCTCCTAGTCTACCATGGTATATGAGCTGAGGCTGGCCTGCAAGCCGTATCTAAAATCAACCTGTGATGGTTGTGTCACGGACCTTGTACTCATAACCAGTCCTATAAGGGGGCTACAGGGTTGCCACTGACCAGAGACATCAAAATTCCCTGACATTTCCGTGACTTTCCCCTGACTAATTAGATAAGAAAATCCTTTCAGCAAACAGCCTTGAACAATCACTAGGACAGTCTTGTCCTTCCATTCAAGCCCAAACTT
Source organism: Lepidonotus clava (assembly GCA_936440205.1). Classification (NCBI taxonomy): domain Eukaryota; kingdom Metazoa; phylum Annelida; class Polychaeta; order Phyllodocida; family Polynoidae; genus Lepidonotus; species Lepidonotus clava. Next base: position 42,896,847 of record OW387144.1, on the reverse strand, counting down.
TCGAAACACAGTATCTTAATTTTTCCTTGGCAACTCCTGGAGCCAAGGCAATATTGCTGGATCACAGCAATGCACCTTAAAATCACAACATGCTTTTCAAGGGGCCACAATTTACAAAATAATGTTTGCCAAACCAGATTATTGTGACCTGATGCACAAATTCTAACTTTGTGATTCAAATTTGGGGCTATGACATGTTTGAAAATTCCATTTTATATTCCAGGGTGTTTTCCCTGACCTTTTTCAAAATTCCATTTTTCCCTGACCTATTCCAAAATTCCCTGACTTTTCCCTGACCTTTAAAAGAAAACTTTTCCCTGACTTTCCCCTGACCAGTGGCAACCCTGGGCTATGGTCTAGACGTTGGCTGCAGGTGGGAGTTATTATCAATGCAACATACAGGTGTCACAAGTCATACTGATGCACATTGGTGCAAGATGCACAACAAATTGAAGAGCACTAACTTGCATCAATCATGTCTTATGATGCTGGTCGGCATAGTATTTTAGATGACACAGGTAAAAGAAATACTGTCAATATTTCTTGTGTTAAGAACCATGAAGATACTTTTACTTTTTGACCATTTGTACAAAGGGATTGATACAGCTCCTGTAAGGTGTCCTCATGCCAGTTGCACCACAGAGTCCCGTGACAGGCCAAGCCCTGCTTCATCTGCATCAAGGGGTATATGGGTGTGCAAACTATTTTCAGGTTTGCAACATCAAGGGTTTTCGCCCCGTGGGGGTCCGGGTAAGAATAGGCCCTCAGTAGCCCCTGCTGATCGTACGAGGCGACGATAGGGGGGACCCTGCACTGACCAAGTGGTTTCTGGGTTCAATTCCCGGTCAGTGCTTGGTTCACTAAGGGATGAGGTACAGCAAAAATGATCGCTGGGTTTTGATCCCCTGCTGTTTGCCCGCCCTGTCACCTTCATCTCATAGATTCGATCACCAAAGACAGAATTCGTCCCAACTGGTTTTCGCTGTGAAAATGACCCTGGCTGTCGGTACGGCGTAAAACACCCAACACTCACTCACTCAAGGGTTTCCTCCTTCAAGTTGTCCTAAGTTGGCAGGTTCTCACCACCACTTGAGGACAGAATGTGGATAAGACGAGCAGCCAAGGGGGCCTTGGCCCTAGATCCTGAGGTTGCTAGAATCCCACACACAGACTTACTGCCACTAAGCAAATCATATTTGCGATCTAAGTGGCAAAGCGACTGGACCAAACAGGAGAACAATCTTCTACACTCTGTCCAACCCAAATTAGAAGAGAAAACTGACAAAAACAAAAGCAGAAGAGAGTGTCTGACAAGGTCAGAACAGGTGAAACTGGCCCGCCTTCGGATAGGCTACACCAGGCTAACACATGAACACCTGAAAGGTGAAGTTGCTCCTATTTGTCAACAGTGTAACACCAAACTAACGGTGGAGCACATCATATTGAAATGTAAGAAGACGGATGATAGTCGCAAGCGGCATCTCCAAAACAGAACATCGATGAAGGACGTGTTTAACAACAATGGAAGTAAAAAGATCCTGCAATTCCTTCGGGAATGCTAACTGATAGATAAGATCTAAGAAAGGATACAAGAGTCTGGGATCCAGGGGCCACCCTGTGCTCCCGACAGGGTCATCAAAGGCCGGGTGTGTGGTGTCCTTTCTATGGGACATTGCACAGTAAAGACCCCTTGCCATTCTTCGCAACAAGTAGGGTATTGCACCCGGTGGCGGGTTTCTCCTAAACCATATCATATATTCGGTCACCGCCCATGCGGCGTAAAATAAGCTGAAAAGTATTACCTTGTGCAGTCTGGAAAGAACCCTTAAGGGTTGGCCGGACGTTAAACTACCTCAACAAACTAAAAAAACAAACTGACGGTGGGAAACATGTTTTTGTCAAGACCCCTGTCTGTTTCAGTGAGAAAGTTTACAAAGCTGTCAAAGAGAGCAGTATCAGAAACCTTTCCAGTAATGGTGGCAAAGACTGATGCAAAGCTCAAACTGATGGGAAATAATCCGTACAACACATACACATGTGATATGATTCTACTTCTGTTATCGCCCCGTGGGGGTCCGGGTCAGAATAGGCCCTCAGTAGCCCCTGCTGATTGTACGAGGCGACGATAGGGGGGACCCTGCACTGACCAAGTGGTTTCTGGGTTCAATTCCCGGTCAGTGCTTGGTTCACTAAGGGATGAGGTACAGCAAAAATGATCACTGGGTTTTGATCCCCTGCTGTTTGCCCGCCCTGTCACGTTCATCTCATAGATTCGATCACCAATGACAGAATTCGTCCCAACATGTTTTCGCCGTGAAAATGACCCTGGCTGTCGGTACGGCGTAAAACACCCAACACTCACTCACTCACTTCTGTTATCCAGAAGTCGCTATTTAGCCTTTGAGCAGTCATTTCGGGGATTTTCTCAATGTCACCCTCACATTCTGTTGCCAGGAGCTGTTTAACATAAAAAGACAAAGTGTCTTAATTTAATTATGGTAAGTAAGACAGAACAAGGTCATTTAATTGGGTGCTTAAGGATAGACAACACCTCTGGGCAGCCGATTTGCTGGACTGTCTTTGAATATGCGTATATGATTTAATATTGGTAGCATGATTATGAGTCTTATAATTAAACACCCCCCCTTTTTTTTTTTTTTTTTTTTTTATCTTAAGGACATATTGGTTAGAGCAAAACTTAGAGATCCCCCTTTGGAATCATCTTCTGTCCCAAGCAATCCCTGTGTGACAAAAACATGCAGATTCTGCCCCAAACTGAACAAGAGTGGAAGGATCACGTGTACCCTCTCCAAACGCGAGTATCTTGCAAAACACAATGTAACATGCAAAAGTTCAAATCTGATATACTGTATTACCTGCAAACGTTGCGGCATACAGTATGTCGGACAAACGAAAAACCGCTTGATGGATCGATTCCAACAACACTTCTACAACATAGGTTATAATAAACCTGGGAGTGAGATCGGTAAACATTTCAACACAAATGATCACAGAGGATTAGATGATGTTGTAATACATATCTTGGACTTTATCCATGCACATCCTGCAGGAACAAGAGCCAAGAAATTAAGAGATCTGATTGAACACAATTGGATTCAACGGATGCATACTACTGCACCAATAGGTTTAAATATTATGGACCCCCATCAGCCATAACCAAAGTTGGAGAGATTCAACATGCACTACTTTGCCTCGTCCAAATTTTTTTTACATTTTTTGTGGTGCAGGAATGAATCTTTACAATATCAAGAGAAACTACAACTTGATTTTGACATGTCAACCTCTTCAACCCACTGGAGATGATAGCCATAAAAGCAATGTCACTGAATATTGCATCCCATGAACTGATCATTAATCATCAATGACAGTTTATCCATTCACTAGAATGGTACCCGGATTTTATCATATGATGCTTGAGAAGATACTTTTCGAAACCGTGTGTCAATTGCTAGGCACCCAGGCTAGCAACAAGTCACAACTGGTAGCCATGCAACAGACTACCTGTGACATCATTGATTTGAGCCATGCACAAGACATGGTGATGTCATCATGATTCCAACTGCCATAGTTACCATGGTTTGTTGATATGTCACTATAAAAACCAGGACTCGAAGTTCCTTGGTACATTTCCGCGGTAGCATCAGATAAGCAAACATTAGCCACATCTCACGATCTTAAACACCCTTTTTATAACTCTATCTACCAATATGAATCATATCAAAATGTGCAGTTTTATGCCTGATGAAGTATGCCGGGAATACAAAAACACATTTTTAACTTTTACTTTTTGAACAAAGATAGCTCACTTAATATTTTATGGAAAGTTGTGAAATTTGTACAGCATATAGACAATATTCATATCGAGGGTAGCGTGATTTTTTTTAAAGTCCTAGCTATAGTTTTATGAAATCTAGAAAATAATGTTGAAAAAAATAATAAAAAGTTTCCCATTTTTTGTTATAAAACAAAAACTGGGGCCTGAATAAAAAAACTGAGAGACACTTCCCTCCATACAAACATTATTTGATATCAACTATGTAACTCTATTTAATATCCCTAAGTCACATCACTATAAAATTGTTAAAGATCCGTATTATAAGGCTTGTGACCTTTGGAATAAACTTCTGGCAAATCTTGCACGAGTTGACAAAGTAGAAATCTTTAAAAAAATTAACCAAATTATCAATATAAGATGCATTTAGACGGATAGTTTGATTTATTAGTTGATGTGAATGATATGTAAGTACTATCACATTTCATTCATCATTCATATATCACTAATTGGGTATCATGTTTAAGTGTCTTTGTAACATCGATTTTTGTAAGGTTAGTTACAAAGGGGGAGATGGCGGAAGATCGGCTATGCCAAGCCTATTAAGACCCAATAAAAAACAAAAATTGACATAGTCCAAATTTCAAAATGATATCTGAAGTGGTAACTGAGATATTCATGTAAGAAAAAATAAAAGTGAAAAATTCAGTTTTATGGCTCTGATATATCAAATATTAAAGTGACACCAATATACTTTGTGTCAAAAGATGCAGAAAAAAGGTCTATCATTTGATATCAACTATGTAACTCTACCCCTAATGAATACAGCACAGCATAGTTTATTCCAAATAGCAGGCTGCAGCTGAGAGGTGTTGTCTATCCTTAATCGATTGAGATTAAACCTGAAATCTAGTGCAAAATTAGCACTTATAGTGCCCCTTGGGGGTCACAACAACGTTCAGCTAACTCTGACTGAGCTCAAGCGCAGGGTGCACCTTTAGTATGTTGCGTCACTTGTAGACTCCTCCTCTAACTCCCTCACATTTACACAGAGTTATTGCTAAAGCGTGCACTTCATGTTAACATATATGCTGCTAAGCCTTAAGAATATGGACTGGCCAACCGCGTAAGTACACCATTTAACAAAAAGTTGATTGAAAAAAAAAAAAAACTCCAACTGAGTAGGAACGAACTAACGCGTGGGAAAGTAGATGAAAGTCGTAAATCTATCTTCTAAATTTGCATCTGAAAACCATTATACTATATATTTATTTGTTGTTGGATGTTGATGTTGAAGTCATTTTAAACAAATTTGATTGAAAAAAAACAACTGGGTAGTCATGGCGGGGGGGGGGGGGGGGCAATCCCCTCCCTCCCCTCCCTCCCCTCCCTCCCCTCCCTCCCCTCCCTCCCCTCCCTCCCCTCCCTCTCCGACAGGTGAGGACCGTGCACGGTCTCACACCGCCGGGGTATGAGGCCGTTAGGGTCCGTCAAGGTTATAACCGCGAGAGTAGCGCTTGAAACCTATTTTACAAGCCTGAGCCGTTTTAACATGATTCTCAACAGTCAGGCCATGGTAAAGCTAAATAAATCCAATACCTGGTCATTGGATTTTGTGGGATTAGTTGAGCCATGCTCCCTGTGATCAGAATAGTTTGAAAAGAACATTCTGGGAAGCAGAGGGAGTCTTATGGCTTTAGGAGGGCCATAAGGCTAGAAAGGATTCCAGCTCAGGCTGCAGCCCACCATGTCTTATGACATAAGGGAAGGCTGAAGGAATCAAGTGACTGCACTCGGTGGTGGGTTTCTCCTAAACCATATCATATATTCGGTCATCACCCTTGTGGCGTAAAATAAGCTGAAAAGTATTACCTTGTGCAGTCTGGAAAGAACCCATAAGGGTTGGCCGGACGTTAAACTACCCCAACAAACAAACAAACAATCTCAACAGTGCCCTTTTCAGAGGGGTCTAGTCATCAAGACTTTGTTTTTATTATACCTTAGTGTGATACAAGGTTAGTAGTTAAGAGTTTAACTCAGGGCGATACAAACCTGGGTGATAACCAGCCTTGTATCACACTGCAGTGTGATACAGAAACTTTTTATTTTTCTAAAATTCATGAAAAAATGAAATCATTTAGAATTAAAAGATCTAACATTTGCATTATCTGCACAACGTTCCTAGCTACATTTTACTGCTTACTGTTTGTGGATTTGATGGATATCAAAAGAGTTATATGAAAAAACATTAAAAAAATGTGCAGCATCACAGTCCCACCATCACTGATTGCTGTGCATCCTTTCTTGGGAGCTCAGATCTAACAGAAAAGGTATAATAAATCCATAACCAACCTCGAAGGGAGTACTCGGGCGGTTATCACCCCCCGCCGGGACCCCGATATCAGCCCTCGGCCGGCCCTTCGGGCCCTGGCCTCGGGCTGATATCGGGGTCCAGGCTCGGGGTGATAACCACCCTTGTACTCCCTTCTTGGTTGGTTATATGTATGTACAACAACTTAGTGGGCCGAGGCTGACCGACCGAGTGGCCGAATCCCCCCCTCCTGCCCCCCTGTCCCTAATACCTATGTAGTGATATGTTGACTATGGATGGCAGCCATACTGAAGAAATGCATACCTTGGTACATGTACCAATGTTCTCAGTTACATAAGAAACAATTACAATTTGTATTTATAAACTAATTAGGAACAACAAAATTGTGAATGATATGAATCTGCATTTGATGAAGCTCCGGCTGTAAAACTGAATCGTATCAATAAGACTTGTTAGTTTGTCACCAATTTACAGAGTAGGTGAAATGTGGAATGGTTTACCAGCAAACGTATGCAATATTGAAGAGCTAGAAATGTTTAAGCAAGCGATAATTGAGTACTATAAGATGTTCATGTCAATAGCTTTATTAATAACCAAGTCCTCTCCCCCCCCCCCCCCCAAGATTTAGCTTGCAAAATTTCTCCTCAGATTTGTCAAAACTATGAGAGTCCATTTTTGGTCGGGGGGGGGGGGCAATTGCCCCTTCTCCCCCCCCCCCCCCTGGATCCGCCACTGTGTCACACATCGTCATCTCATTTATCTTCATTGTGAAAAAATTTAAGTGGAATTGTACTAATAGCTTAGCACTTTTAATATATCCTCATGTTATATAATCTATCAAGGATCAGGCTTAGCAAGTCTACTTCTAGTCTACTTCTAGAAGAAATTTCTTACGCTCCCAGCGCCACCTGTTAGCCAGTATAAAAGGTGTTACAAAGTGAGGAGCAGGCAGTTTTAGTGAGAACATCAGCTAAGTAAGTTTAGCAAAGGAGCTACCTGGAGTAAGTACATCGGCTCCCGTGTAGCAGACTGGAGTTTACCAATATCAACTACCTCGGACATAGGATTGTGATAGAGCTGAGCACTAGAACGGTCTAGAAGGTGTTGGAGCAACTTGTGTTCTAAATGTGGTTGATTGCTGATAGGAGATGGGAGGTGGACTGATGAAGACTTATACATGGTGGCTTTGACTCGGGATGAGATGTTTATTGAATAAAAACCCTTTCATATTAAGAAGCTCCCTCATCGTTCATTTCTTTTGAACTATTGGGAAGTGAATGAGCAAACTTTAAACGCAGTCTGACTGACTCAGACATTCTGGACAAACGACTCATGGATATCTAGTTATACACACATCGAGCAGTATCAAATCAAACATTAACAATAGTTCAGAATATACTATTGATGGAAACCTAGAATATAAGGGAGACCGGGAATAACTCCCCCCCCCCTCCCCCCACTGGAACCAGTATATATACAGTTTTTGGGGGGGAAAATCAAAAACATCAGAATAGTCTGAAAAAGGAATAGGTATAAGAGGAGAGTTAGGAGATGAGATAACTGCTCTGTTCTCTCGTACTGGGCCACCTTATAAGTTCACCTTGTTTCTACCAGGGGGCACTGCGGGGTCGGCTGGTTCGTCCCGCCGCCGGTGGGGGCGCCACCGAGTCGGCCACTAGGGGGCGTGGGGGTGTGCGCGCGCACCTGGCGGGGGCGGGGGGGATTAAAAGGGGCGGGCAGGGAGGGGCAGGTACCACAACACCCAGCACACACACACACTGACACCAAGACCACCCCCTACACACACCCAGTCACAGAGGACTAAGCCACACCGCGAGATACGGCGAGAGGGGACGAGAACTCACGAGATCCAGAAGCCCGGCCAATCCCACCAGAATCACTCTAACTCAGGCCTTACTTAATAAGTTGTCCAGCGCAGCGCCAGGACGAGGAAAAACGGGGAAAACGACCAGAAAAGTGCTTACAAAAAAGGGGGTATTTAATTAATATTACTCAGACGTGTCGAGCTGTCAGCCTGTTGGTGAGTTGATTTTGGTGAGTTGATCCATACTCTACCAGCCGGGCCTATCTGAGTTGCTCCATACTCGTCCTGTGTGAGCTGCTCCTCCTCCCGTCTACCCCCCGGGCCCGCCGTCCGTCGCCATGGAGAGCTGTGGGACGCTGGTTACCCGGCTGTGGACGCTGGCCGTCCTGCTCTGCGTCCTGCTCGTCCTGTCCTGGTGTCGGGGCACCGCCGGCGACGACCAGGTCAGGCACCATGGTTACCTTTTATTCTTTTTCTTTTAATTTCTTTTCTTTCTTTTTTTTTTTTTTTTTTTTTTATACTTATTTAGAAGAATTTCCTTCTTTTAAGTCATTTTGGCCATATAAACGTATCTTAGGCCAATAAAAGAGTTGTCTCAAAATGTAGATTTCTTTTTCAGTGTGTGTTCTTCGAAAAAACGTTTGCTTTACCTGAGAAATGATTCAGCAAGGGTGCATTTTTTGCTGCTTTTTAAAGGTTGACTACTTTTTAGGGTTTCCTACTGTTTAGGTATTGTGGCCGTGCAGATGAGTCAGCAGAACCAGAAACGCTGACCTAGGACAGAGAGAAAATGTGATTCCTTTTCAGCGGGCATCTTCAAAAACATGTGCATTTTCAAAGATTTCAGCCCCCCATCACATCCCCCTGAACTCAAGTATGGACTGATTTATATTTATTTTCGTTTTTCTTTTTTTTTGACATGACTGTACGTACTTTTTTTTTAAATATCAGACCCCATACCACTCCCCTCCCCCACCCTCATTTGGTGCGTACATATTTAATGGAAGGCCCAATGTCCTGAGCAATACATACACTTTTTTTAAAACTTTTATTTAAGTATTTCCTACCTTTTGGTGATTTTGGATTGCACCAACATATTTTCCCAATAACGCTTCAGTTTCTATTTCAGATTATTTTTACTCTTACCTTTAAGCAATTTAAATGAAAAGTTAAATGACAGCGCTTGATTTATTAAATTGTAGACTATATTTTACTCTAAGTTTCCTCCTGGGAAACAGTGTAGACAAAGTGTTGCATACTTGTCCATTAGTCGGGAGTAAAGATGAAGGCCATATATAAAACAAGTCGGAAATGTAGATTTCCTTACAGTGTGTCGTCCTCAGGAAGCATGGGCTTTACTTGAAAGCTGTCTCATTGGGCATACTCCGGATCCTTAATTCAAAGTTTCATTAATATATTGAAACGTTAACTGGATAAGGAAAGGCGTGGTACTTCAAAAAGAAAAAACGATGTTTGCATTGGCTTTGTACATCAAACATGAAAATCATTTCTAAAGGGAAATACGTCCTTTTATGGTTTAATATGATCCTAGTTTAAATAACAAGGGATTTTTTCTCAAGCAAAATGGCGGTAGAAAGAGGTATGTAAAAGTGCAAATTTGTAAGCGTACAGTTGCCCCTTTGAGTGGATATATATAGTGAGGGATAACTCAAATGTAAATTATAGGGATGTGGTGGCGTGGCTTGTGGACTGAGTGAAAAAGATCGATTTTTTTACAGGGCTGAAATCCTCCATAAAATCAATCCAGGCTAAGATCCATAATCATAACCCAGAATGCCTTGCAAAAGATAACATACACATATGAATCATAGCCCTGAACCACTTCTGAACATTTTCGTTGTTAATTCCCCCCCCCCCAAAGAAAAAAAAGCTCTAGCCTCATGCAGAAGGCTTTGGAAATAGTTCTAACCTGTCAAAATCAGGTGACACGCCCTTCAGAACCCTATACCTTTTAGTTTGTAGCATCGGAATTAACCTCTTTCTCGCATTATTTCTACTTCCATGAAACATTGTTTGATATTGCAAAAAATTACCAGTTCCAAGTTTAAAAGAGAATCCAAAATTGGGAATTCAAGGAGCCACACGCCTACTGCAGATTAAACTGCTCCGCCTCTGTTTGGCAGTTTGTCTATCTGAACATATTGTTATACAAAACAAACAAGTGTATACATTTCATCCATGCACATCTCATTGAACGTCATAGTGGATGTTGCAGTTTTGCATGACGTCCCTTCCAAACCTGCCAACGCATTACATGGTTAGTTCTAATCGGATGTCTTTCATGTGTTCCAATTCTGTTTTAAATCGATCTATTGTTATGAGTTATCTCATAATCTCATACTGCCCACAACCATCTCATTGGACATTTTTCTTTTTCTTTTCTTTTTTGGTGATAATCTTGATTCATTTCTTACGTGATTTAGAGTGTTGTTCTGCTGGCACGTTACATTACCATTTCATTGTCATAAATTACTTCTCACTGTGAATATGACCCTGGTTATCAAATCCATATTTATAGAACTACCACTAGCCTACTTGCGCACTCCCTCTCTTGAATCATGTGCATTTATGCAAAAGTGGTTGGGGAATAATTGCAGTGGAACCTTTATTACGTTTAGGTTATTTGTATCCAGAAAGCCAAGCCTTATAATAAAGAATTGTCAATATTGATGGCCATTTCAGTCTAGATCCCAAATAGGTCATTTTGTCCTGTTAATTTGAACCTGCATTTTAGGTACCAACGAATCTTGGGGGGGGGGGGGGGGGGATAACAAATAATTAGATTTTGTTTTCTTGTAAACACGTGTACAAACCTACTACAGTACGTTCTTAGTGTACGTGTTTTGGACATGTTCTGCCCTTTAACTTTGGCCTCTTAAACACTGAAAACTATAACTATAAGGGCGCCAGAAAGGGAAGCTAGGGCCACATACACCGCGCGCACCCTGCGAGTGGGCCTCATTGCTGGTGAGCTGGACAGAATTGCCTTATCGGCATTATTTCAATGATCTACATTGAAAAAGAGGGGTCGTATTGATTGGAAATTTTCGACATTTTATTACAATTTTGGGAGTATCTACAATGAATCTTTGAAGACTTCCATTCGTGGGATGGTGGTGCTCACTCCCCACTGTATACACCGTATTTACGAGCTTGCGCAGAGGCGTCCACACCAAGGGGGCGCTTACATAGGGTTATAGAGAGAAGGGTTGGAAAGATAAGAATTCATTTCATTTCAAGTATCTTTAACTCGTAATATTGATGCGTGCCTTTTATGATGAGTCACTATAATTATAACTTGTGTAGGAAATGTTCCTTTAGTTTTAGTTTTGAATATTAAGGTAGGAAGTTCAATGATTTAATTATTGATTATTAGGAATTTACATGGTATGAAAAATCCCTTTAGTGCCCCATTTATTACCAAGTACAAGACAGTGTCAATGGTAGCCAATTTACACCTATGCCTGGGGGCTCAGTGTGGGTGGCTATAGGTCATTTCCCTCACCATATCCACGGACAGGTGGCAGCAGGCCTAGTAAGAAAGGTCTTATTGGTGGAGGGTTTTTCTGACGTTCTTCTATTTTTGCATCGATATGCCTCTCCTGTGTTTCCCAAACGGCTGTCAGATATGAGGGCACTCCCAATAGAGGCCTACTTACCAGGTCTATTTCAGGCCCCTTCTGCCCACACACACTTCAAAAGCAGGACATCGTTCTTCAAAATAGAAAACGCCCCCTTTCCACCAACTTTTTTACTCAATAGGTGATATGGGCCTCGGCGATCGTATTTTCCCCTGATCAGTATGGAGTATTGAAATATACATGTTTGATCTCAATCGCCGGGAAAATCGCTGGGTGAATTGCCCGCCGATTTAATCAAACTTGTTCTTTCAATGTAGCATACTTACGGGCGACTAGGCCCAAATTGCCAAGTGGGTATGGGGCTTTATACCCCCAAAACTAAACGCTAAACGCTGACCATTTTTTCCCCAAAACTGTTTGCTATGATGGAAAAAATGTCTTTTTTCCCATATCGTGGACATTTGTATGGAAAAAGTACCTTTTTTTCTCTAGAAACGCGGACATGCCAAGTTTGTGGAAATGGACCCATTCTGCGCATTTTTCTTTTTAACTATGATGAGAGTGGACAGACTGGGATTTCATCTCGTCCCAGAGGAGACATGATCTACTCATTATAGGTTACTCCTCTATACTCACTGTAGGGTCACATTTCTGTTTACCCACTAAAGGTGACAACCGATCCCCTCTATTGCCCTGAGTGTGGGAAGATATTTATTTATAGCACTATTGAGAAGGATATATATCTATCGCTGACGACGGGGAAATATTATATCTAGATATATTAATCACTCCAGTGCAAAGCGGGCACCTTCCCCTCGTGGTTTTTTTTTTGGGGGGGGGCATGCCGTAGTTACTGTTCCTGGTCCATTTTACAGGTCCCCACCCCAATAATTTGGCCCTAAAAAGGGGGGATGGCGAGCAGTAAAAAAAGTGGAACTTTTTCATATTTTCTTGTTATTTTTCTGGGATTTTACATTAAATGTAGGACGGAACTTGTATCCTGGCCTGCCAATATTTATCATATTGTAAGTGATATCAACGAGAAGGAGACTCACAGACATCAGAATAATTATGTGAACGGTTCTAACTTTAAATGATAACATTGGCTAACTCTTCCGGGAGCGTGGTTCCAGTCTGATTACTCCAGTTTCTTGTTTAATTCTTGACATACGCACAAAAAGGGCAATTAGTACACATACATCTACTGTGATTGATTTACAGGGATGTAGGTTTTCAGAATTTAATCTGATTTCAGTTTGTCACTTCCACACTTTGGACGATAACTTTGAAAGATGACTGTTTACATAAGGTTTTATAGTATTGTAGGATACTTGGTCTTTCTACATGCAAACTTTTTCGTTGGCCCTGACTGACATCCCTAGATATAACTGTCTATTGCATAAATTTGCTGCTAATGGGAAAACATCCATGTATCGGTATGATTGTAGTTTTCCTGTTATATCCCCAACTAGTTCCGGTGACGCCATGTTCTACTTCCGGTCCGTCTCATTAGCAGACGTGCCGTCAGGGGGCGGGTCAATCGGCGGGTGATTAGTACAGGAAGTCGTGAAGGGGGAGTCACAAACAATTGGGACTTAAGCCGCGTCCCCATGTGGCGATTAAACATCGGCGATTAGTTGTATATGGTGGCCCAAGGTACTGAACCAATCCCTTCCCTGGCGATTAGTGCTCTTTGGGTGACTACTGGCCAGGGAAGGGACAGGGTTGGTATTTTGGCCACCACGTATAACTAGTTGCTGGCGTTAAGTTGCCAAGTGGGGACCCTGCTTTATACCCCTTTATACCGCCTGTTGTGCGGGCGGCCTGGATTCGATCCTGGGCTGTGCTGGACTGATATACCCCTCTGTATGTCTCCCTGTGACAACGACAGGGATATCAAAGGCTCCTTGAGGGCCACCGGCTGTGTGTATGGTCCTCTCTATCGGACCATGCACATTAAAGAACACCTGCCTCGGTAAAAGTGTAGGGGTATGGTCTCTACCTTCTCATAGATTCGATCACCATCACCACCCTTGATATGACCCTGGCAGTTAATTAGAGTGTAAAGCAACCAATAACCAACCAACCTGAATGCCTACTTTTATCCACATTGCCTTTGGGGCTTGCACTAGAGCATGTATTATACAAACAGGGTGCGTTTCACACTATAAGGGCCTTCCAAATAGTATCTACGCACATTTTCACAAAATTCAGACCCTCCCCACCACCTCTTGGGCAAATACACATTAAAGTTTTACCAGAAATTTATGTACCTTGATGCGTACATGTACGCTTGAGGGAATCCCCCCTAGCAGAATCATTTATATGTATGTTAGATTCTATAAGATAAGATGAATTTTACAGTCATTATTGTTGACTATAGGCCTGCATACTATATAACTATAACTCCAAAAACAAGATAGCAAGTCTGAACAAAACCTCAATATCTCAAAGTCAAAATAAAATGTATACCTAATTTGGAAAAAAATAAAACAGATCATAGGGTAAGAGTACTATAGAAACCCGAGTGCAAAACACCCCGCGCATACAAGTTTCATCCACAATTATGCAGTCTATTTTTGTAAACAGAATTCTTCCATACAATTTGCAAAGAAGGTAGCTCCTTTTGTATTCTTTTTCCCTAGAAACTTTCATTGTAATGATTTCCTATAATTGTATTTTGTAATATTCATGAAAATGGCAAATGTCAAACAGTGGCCTCTCATCTATATTCACTAACGGGGAGTTTGGATTGGTACCTGGGTAGGCTTAAACAGGTGTTGTGTGCTCTAATTAATTAGGGTCAACAAAATTACTGTAAAAAACGATCCAATCTCAGGAGTTTTACCATACAGGGTCCCAACAGCATTGGAAAAAACACAAGGAATTTGCAAATTTTACCAAAACACAGGGAATTTCATTTTGCCAGGTTTTGGAATTGGTACAAGGACAGACTCTCTTGTACTAACATGTACCTAACACGTTCCAGCCGATAAGGTGGTATTGGGGAACCATGCAGAGGGGGTGATTGGGTAAATGATAGTAAATAAATGCGGAGATTTTGCAGTCATCGTATACTTACTTGCAGCTTATATATATATACGTTCCGCGGCGCCTGAGGTGTAGTTTTCCTACTTTAATTAGGAGCCAGATAGAATAGTCAGAAGATAACCAGAATAATATATTATATTGTTCATATTGAGTGACTGATGATAAATAAGTGCGGGGATTTTGCAATGTTCTTCTCTGCTTACATGCCCTTTGCATTCATCATTGTTGGGTAGTGGGGTACGGGTCGCCATTACCAATAAACAACCACATGTGTACACTGATACATGATTCTACTTACCTTGCAGTTTATTGCCCTGTGGGGGTCCGGATAAGAATAGGCCCTCAGTAGCCCCCACTGATCATACGAGGTGACGATAGGGGGGGACCCTGCACTGACCAAGTGGTCCTAGGGTTCAATTCCCGGTCAGTGCTTGGTTCACTAAGGAATGAGGTACAGCAAAAATGATTGCTAGGTTTTGATCCCTTGCTGTTTGCCCGCCCTGTCACCTTCATCTCATAGATTTGATCACCAAAGACATGATTCGTCCTAACTGGTTTTCGCCGTCAAAATTACCCTGGCTGTCGGTACGGCGTAAGCAGAGATGCCATTTTTCCTACTTTTGTAGGATTTCCTACTTTTTGTTGATTTTGGATTGTACAGCCGGTTTTTCTTACATTGATTTAGTATCTGTTTTTGAGTATTTTTTTTCTTAGTTCCAAGGTATTCAAATAAAAATTCAATGTTAAGTTATTATTCCTAAAGGTTCTTTCCCGCCAAGTTACTTCTAGAAAAAAAGTAGGAAAAGTGTTTCCTACATTTCCTACTTTTTCATCAGTCGGGAGTGGCATCTCTGTGTAAAACACCCAACACTCACTCACTCACCACATGGGTACACCATACATGAAGGCATTACACCCGGGGCTATGCCCTGTTTCACTACACTACTCACATATCTTTACCATAGATTTTGATGTACCATTGGACAATAATACATTGCTTACGTCAACGGAAACATATATATATATATATATATATATATATATATATCCTACTTTTTAAAAAGTAAGGAGCGGCATCTCTGACTAACTCATCATTTGATTCAGTTTGGCCCTCCTTGGCATCTTGTAGGGATATTTCTTACTCACTATACTCGATTCCTTGCCACCAACACACTATTCCTACCCTTTATCACATGCAAGGCGGACAAGCAGAACCTAAAACATGGCGTCAGAGTGACAGCACGTGAACTAAGAAGCTCTCTCTAATCAAGCTGGGTTTTATAGATTTAAGGAGACACGGACTGTAACCTGATTACTACATACTTTTCTCATCCACCAGTGATCATATACATAGCGAAATAATTAAGGATTAGTAAGGATCCAACCAATCAAAGGACAATAAACCTGATATCGGATTCCTCTACCTATTATCGCTCACACCGTGTCACCGGTAAATAATCCAATGACAACTATGAAAGGAACCAGTAAAACCGAGATTGAGCAAATGGAAAAAGGTAGGCGCACTAGCCAACGTAATAAAATCACTAAGGACACTCAAACTGATACTGACCAAAATGATCTATACAACAATATTGACAAATTAATCACGCAAGTCAGTGGCCTAGCTTCGTCTGTTACCACAATGTCAAATAAAATAGACGCCATGGACAAAGCAGTAAACGCAGTGAATAAAACCTTAGCAGATATTAATCAAATGAAAGAAAATATCACACAACTTAAGACCGAAATAGAAGATGTTGTTGATGCTCAAGAGTATATGGATGCTGACATTGCTATGCTAAAGCAAGACATAAAAGATTCCTCCAAAGATCGAAAGGAAATTAGAGCAGAATTTAATCAAAAATTCAAGCAACATGCCCCTCAAAAATGCACATGCAACCACGATCAATCTGAATCCAAATCAAGAAAGCATAATTTGCTTTTCACAGGAGTAACAGAACATAAAAATATTGATCCCCGATTCATTGTTTGTGACATCGTGTCTAACACACAGATAAGGTTAGATCCAAAAGAAATAGACAACATAGTACGAGTAGGCCCCTTCAAAGGTGAGAATCGACCGCGACCAATGCAGGTCAGCTTCGTATCCACTTTTACTAGAAATGCTATATATGAGCGTAGGCAATTGATTAAAAGAAACAAAAAATGTGCAAACATTAGGATAGTAGAAGATCTACCCGAGCAAACCCAAGCAAATAGACATGACTTAAAAGTCATTGCAGAACAAGCAATCAGGCAGGGCCACACAGTCAAACTGATCGGGGATAACCTGTATATTGATGGGGTCCACTTCACAGCAAGAAATCTTGACATGCTACCCAATGACTGTTCCCTAGAAAATTCCTACATGGTGCGCACACCAAAAGGTCTTACCTTTTGTTCAAAATATGTATATCTCTCAAATTTCTACAAATGTAACTTTAGGTATAATGATCGAAATTTTAACTGTGCAGAACAAGCAATACAAGGTACCAAAGCCAGAATATGCAAGGACTGGGCTGCCGAACGTGCAATCATGGAAGCTACTGATCCTCTTCTAATGAAAAGGGAAGGGGACAAAATCAAGCCAAACGCAGAATGGTTAAAATATTGTGACGAAATAGTCTCTAACATTCTACTAGCAAAATACAAACAAAATAAAAATCTTGCAAAAAAACTAGTCAGCACAGGGAATATCCCACTGCTAGAAGCAACCCAAAGTATGAATTGGGGAATCGGGAAATCAATCCTAAACCCAGACACACACAAGGGAAAACATAATGGTAAAAATCTAATGGGACTTCACATGGAAACAACCCGTGAAAATATTAAAAGGTGGCTTGATGAAGAGAACGCTGCAGAATCTGTAGACAAAGATGCAACAAAAAGCTTGGTACCAAACGAACAATCAGCTAAAGTAAAATCAGTATTACCTGAATATATAGTTCCAAAATCACCCATTAACAAAGTGACCCCCCCACCCCCAGAGTCAACGCAACCACATATACCAGTAGTACAGCCAAAAATAGCCATGCCCTTCCCGGCACCAAATCCCCGCACGCCGCCAAGAGCCCCACTGACCACACCACATACACCGACTGTCACAACTAGCTATGCCGGCACGGGAGCACGTCCAAAAACAACACTTCTTGGAAAAGACACTACCATTCAAAACGCACCAATCGTGAGTTCCTATATGCAAAATACTACATAGCAGTAATACAAAATGCCCAGAAACACTGTTATTATTAGTGATTCTAGAGGCCGTAAAATTGAGAACTTTGTCTTTGACCTGAATGACACGGGATATGCAATAATACCATATACATACCCGAGTGCAACCATCCGTAATCTGGCTAGTGAGGCCCTTCAATATGCCTACCACAACCCGAATGACATGATATATCTGAATGGAGGAATATGTGACTTTGCAGTAAAAGACCCTCGTACTAAGCAATATGTTTTTGTTGAAACTACGGCAGCTGGCATGATTGGTAACATCATAACGGCTATAGACGAAGTGGATACTAACCTGAAAAAGCATATTCCGAACATAAACTTGGTATTTGTCCCATTAATTGGTGCGTCGATCCAAGATTACTACAATATTGAGAACCAAGAGTTGCAAGATGCTATTAATACATCCATTCCTTTTATAAACCGGCATGTAACATACAAGAATCTTCAAAACAACCATGCTACCCCATGGACATCCAGATGCGTGCATAAATATAGCCATGGTCGTCATTATCCCGTCTACACCCATTTGTATGATGGACTGCACCCAGACGACAACACAGCAAAGAAAATCACAACGGCATTCATCAATGCGGTCAGAATCAACAACTAGAGAACAATGGATGAAGATAAGACGTATTATATATCCTAAATATAACATTAACATTGTACTTTAAGAGTAAATTTTCTCTTGCTATATGATTAAAGGCCTGGTTATGATCTAAATCAGAACATTGTTTGATGTACTGTTTATGTCTCACCAGCCTAGAAAATGCGACTTTTCTCATTCCCCTATCATGGACTAGAACCATTGTTTGATGGATCTGTCTAAAATATAGGTGACTGGGCAAGTCGTTCTGATTATTCAGCAGAATACTAGCAATACCATTGACTAACTTTTGAATGACCTACCTACCATTGTATCGTGACTTTGATATTTTATAACCTTGGATTATGATACTAACAAATTGTACCAATCTATTCAAAGAGAGGAGCTGTCAGCTTCTAAATTTTGGATAATTGTACAGTGTAGTGTTGGAGGCAATGCTATTTTATAGCACAAAGGATATCCAACCTGTTTCACTCCTCATGATGTTCGCCTCACTTCATTTCATCGTAAACATTTCTTTTGATAATATATGGTAAATATTTCACAATTTTAAAAACGCCAATGTCGCATGGCTTTGTCGCTTATTTTTGTTTATGTCGCATGTGGAATTCAAGAAATGTCCATGTTGCATGTTACTATGAATTTCACCCTGTCTGTTGCGCTGTTAGGCCATCATGTCACATGACGATTTTATGAAAACGTCGCTGTGTCAAATTTAGTGGTCCAGACCCATATTTTGGGTCGTCCTCAGGCGGTCGTACCCTCGGTACATGACAATAAGCCCATCCCACTTTACCCCAACATCAAAGTTTACCATGATATATTTTCTAAATTGCATCCATGCTTATTTCCTGAAGAAAATTGGATAGTACAAAGATAACCGAAGCAATTCTTTGACAGATTGTCTTTAAAATTTGTAAAATGCAGCTTTATATATTGGCCATTTCCCCATAGGAATCAATGTTAAAGCATGTCATCCCAACCTATAACGTCCAACCCTATTTCCCCTAAAATACAGCATTTTGATTGGCTGGCAAACCTGCAAATCTGTCAATTTATAGAATTTAAGAAATCATAATATTTAAGCAGTATTTGGAAATATAGAGATATAGAATCCTTCCTTATTTCAGTAACCCCATCTCTAGAAAACAAGGCAATTTTGTCCAACCCTTGTCCAACCCTGGGATATACCCAATGTGGGATGGGCTTATTCCATGTGGGTCATATGGACACCCTCGGATGCCCCCCCCCCCCCTCCCGCGCGTTCCTTTTTATTAATAATAACTGCAGCCCCTACCATCTCACTCTGGATAGATGTAGTAGGGTTCATATATAGAAGTGATGGCCTATATGTGTTGATATACCATTCCGTTTATGCGCTAATAGATCCTACTTTTCCCAATACCCCAACCGGACCTTCTGTCAAACTGTATACAATAGACGTCAGTAGTCAGCCAGGACTCAGCCTACCTTTTACGGGGTGTAGATGGGGGGGTCCCATGTCGCATGTGGAATTTTTAAAAAAAGCCATGTCGCCTGTCCATATATCACAGATTAGACCCTTGTCCCATGTCGAATTTAAGAAATAGCCATGTCACTATCTTTTTAAAGCCCCTGTCCCATGTCGAATTTAAGAAAAAAGCAGTGTCATTTGTCCTAAGTTTCGATATTGCATGTCAAATTTTTAAAAAAACGGGCATATTGCCCTGTTGAATTTAAGAAATACCCTTGTCACAGTGTCAAATATAGGGGTCGAGACCCATCTCTTACGAGTCTTTATATTGAGACAGGTTTAACTAAGTAGAAACCATGTAGGGGGGCCTATGATAACACCATAGACCTTGATATTCTTATTCAAATATCAATATTTGGGCAATAGCCATAAACAAGGGATCGGTGGATATCACAAGATGAATAAGAATATCACAGAGCCATGTTAGATATAATAGATGTTTTTATCAATCGATAGCCATTAATAGAAATCCAATAGTTTGTGTTTTGTAGTAGTAGTAGTAGTAGTAGTAGATCTTTTATTGAAAGTCAAGAAGTCAAATTTGACTTATATGTCATTTTACATGCTCCTAGTACAGTTTACATGTATCTCCAGTGGCTACATGAACAACATATTTACAATGGTTACATAAACAATTTAACATATTTACAGTCACTACATAAACAATAACACAGCTTATCTCTATGATTTGCATGTGTAGCTTAAACATGACTCGTGAGTTTGAAACTACCGCCATGTTAATGGAGGTATCAGATTTTTGACTAGTCTGAGGGCACCATATGACAGACTACTGTTGTAATAGTCTAGTTGGTTAATATATTTGAGCACCATTTGTGTTTATCTCGTTAAGACATAGGAACATGAGCAGGACATATTTTAGGCACAGGTATTAAGGCTCATCAGGTGAGACATTGCAGGGTGTCATTCGGTTTGTTCGTGAGCTATGTCTTTTGAGAGCACTGGTAATAAGTTTAGATAGGGCATGGATAACTTTTGCATTCTCACACTTTAGGATAAAAATGAATCTGCTCTCTTCGCTCAGATGTGAGAAGTTTGGAAATATGGAAGCTATTAGTTTAAACAGATGTAACCTGTCTTCTGTGTGTGCATTACAGTTCATCAGGAGATGTTTTTCATCGCCAATATTACTTGTATTACAAAGTGAGCAAAGTCTTTCTTCAAGAGGAATATTCCTGTGTCTACCAGTTTCTATTTCAAGTAGTCTTTTTGTGAGCCCTTAATTATAGTTTTTAGTATTGTAGCTTATGGGAAGGGCTCACTCAATCAGTCATGTCTTTTCTAGGTATTTGGGCTTTGATCTGATTGCCCGGTTACACAATCTTACATACAAGTAGCTACAGGCCTTTGTCCACCGGCATGCATTTGTAAGCAGGACAATTAGTGTGCATCAAGTGTAATTTAGTGGGCAGGCCTCCCCCTGCACTCTCTCCCACCCCCACTCCTTGAACTCAGTTCAAGTAGTGGGGGTGGGGAAGGGTGCAGTTTGAGAAGCCAGAAGTCGGTTACATAACCAGTACTTGAGCCAATCAACCTCACCCCTCCACATTAGGACCTCCACTGACACCTGCAGGTGGGTGGGTGCAGGTGACCTGGTACTAGTAGGAGGAGGAGGAGCCCCTTTCCTAAGCCCCTCCCTGAGTTGTGTCTGACAGGTGGTGGTGGTGGTCACTACTCATAGCCCATATAGCCTTCTGGTTGTAGGAAGGCCTTCAGTTTATTGAGGGACACCATTGCTATAGATTACATACATTAGATATATTGGCATTTTGTTCAATTACCTTTCAAACACAATGAAATGTCCATTGTTATGTTAAGGGCGAACATCGATCGTTCCAACGATCGGAACTTTGATAGTCATTTGCTTCTTGTTGTTTATTGCCATTACTTTGGTTTTGGCCATGCTAACTGTGAGATGCCATTTACAGCAGTATGAGAAGTGTTTTATAAACAGTACTCTAGATACATTTAACGACGCTCTGGCTCGTAGTATTTCAGATTGTATGATATTAAACAGATGTTAGTTAAATGGGCATGGGGTAATTGTGAAGTAATTTACGACCTATTCCTTGAAGAACCAAATCACTGTGGTCAAATGTAATCAATAATGCCTCAGAAATAATCTATTTGCCTTAAATCTTATGTAAATTCTGCTGGTTGCTAATTTGGTCCATTTAGCACTTCTTTGCAAGTTTCTGGGGAGACCAGCTGTTAAACGTTATTGAGGTATAAACGTATATATATATCTGTATATATGGAAACCCAACACCTCCACCTCAACCCCCGTAGTGGTACTGGGATGGGACTGCCAGACAATAGCCTTTTATCATTATATCATCGTCATACCCTTATCACCTCATTAGGACTAATTAACCAGTTATCTTATTACTTAATGAGGTAATTAATTTCAGGGTCATTAAGATAGTGTCCCTACCCACTTCCTATCGGGCAGCCCTGTGGCAGCAGGTCACGACCTAAGTATACCAGAGTGGTGGCAATGTGCTGTAAAGTCACTGACCATTGTCTGCGACCTGCTGTGGTGAATTTTGACGTCACCCCTTGATCCCCTGCTGTTTGCCTGCCCTGTCACTTTTTGGTCTCACAGATTCGGTCACCGAAGACAGAATTTGTCTGAACTTGTTTTCGCCATGAAAATAACCCTGGCTGTCAGTACGGCATAAAACACCCAACACTCACTCACGCGCTCTTTTGAATGGTATATAATACATATTCTCAGAAAGTCAAACAAATACAAAATCGGCATGTTTGTGAGGGGTTTAAGTTGTCCCAGTAGAACTTGTTATTTACCTGTGTCTGAAGTACCTTTATTCTCAAATAAATCAAAATAAATTATGAAAGCAATGTCAATTTCATATGCAACCTTTCCTTGTCCATTGATAGAACAATGGTTAACTCCTTTTTTACAGTTGAAGATAGGATTGTCTATGAGAGCTTATAATAAAAGCATGATTAATGTCCAGAATCTTTAGTGTCCTATCTTCTATAGGTTAATGGGGAGTTTAGTATTTTCAAGACTAACCATTCATAAAAAACAAAAGTAAAAACGAACTGGGCTTTGGGGAAAAACCCCACAAATTGAGGTTGGTGGAAAACCTAAAAGATCTAAAAGGTAAGACTTTAATATTCATCGCCTTTTCTCCCCATTGACCATTACACAATGATATACACTCATTTCAAATCCACATCAAATGAACTCTTCTCAAATTTGACCCGTTTTTACAATTGGAAGTACTTGTCTTCCTTTTTTCAGTTATCTGTTTTAAAGGTTTTATTTGCAATAAGCTTCAGGGTTGCCCCTGGTTTTCAGATTATTACATTGGTTAGCATATATTATGAAAAATGTACAAAAGTGGAATTGACAAAACATTAATCAACAGTATTACATCACGAATTGGAAGCATAGACATCATAACACAGCATAGCAGATATATAATCAATATAGGAACTCAGTACATACATATACAGTCATTGTATCAATACTTAGAGCAAATCCTGATTATGCCTATATAACACAAATTTTTGATTTGAAGGAGTCCCTATCTAATAACCACATGCACAATATGTGATCATTCGTGTATGTAATACAGAATGATAATTAATCAAGTTAATCCTACAATGTCCAAGTTTCAGGTCTCTGCGCTCAGTCCGCTGAGATTGGTAGGTACTGATTGCAATATCTTAAACTATGGCCCAAGTTAACGTTAATTCTGGCAATCATTAGCACAAATTGACCCAGCTAAGATTAATGGGTGGGCAGCCAGGCAATTAGCAAAAGCTGATTTGACCTGATTTCTTTATCTAGTAGTGGGGCGGGGTGGTGTAGCGGTCAACATGCTTGACTTGCACTCAGGGGACCCGCGTTCAAGACTGAGCTGTGCCTGTTACACCACCTTAACTTGCTGTCGTTTCCATCCCCATAGATTCAGTCATGTAACAGTGTTGCGGGCCCCAATATAGCTGCAAAATTGCTGAGTGGACACTAAACTCCAACAATCATCACCATTATCTTTATCTAATTTAAACTATTGCCCTCGTTATCTACAATATTGTCATCATGATTGCAGATATTCGGTAACATTGGTCATAATTCAGCACCTAAACTGGGATGTCTACTCTTCACATGCCAGCAACACAGGCTGATAATAAAGTATTCATATAAACCTTTATATGAATATAGATATAATTAAATACTATTTAAGGTTCACCTAGAAACACACTAATAGTAAGGTTCAGTTTAGCATAAGCACTCTATTAACAAATCGCAATAATCTGGCTTGTTGCAATCAATTTGGGCGCAAAGCAGGGAACGTCAGAACATCCGCAGAAAAATACTTTTTATTTGGAAGTAATCCAAACTACCTCCTGACCTTAAACATGGTGTTCATTAGATGGCAGATATGCCTAGTTTTAAGGTTATCCAGTCTGGCTTAAGTATGATTTCCTACATTTGTGGCTTTTGGGTTACATATTGAAACAGATCCCTAGGCCTTGATTCTGCCTACCTTGCAGTTTATTTGTATCAGCCTTTTTACCCATTTAAAGTACAAAGTCCACATATTTAAGAGTAGGGAGCACCAAAAGGGTCAGTACAGCTGTAACACAGTGTATACAGAGCAAACAGTATTATTTAATGAATAATACTACAAATGTCACATGTTGAATTTAAGGAACATCCTTATCCCTGTAACTTCATGTCCTATCATGTCACCAAGTCCCCATACCGATTGATGAATTAAGGCAATGCCTTTGTCACTATAACCATACATGTCCTATCATATCACTACGTCCCCATGCCCAATGGTGAACTGGACCCATATGAGAGACAGACTGTGGGGGTGGAGGCATGTAGACCACTCCGCCACCACCTGGTCCTCAGACCCCGATAAATGGGACCCGTTAATCTTTAATCGTACACAGGGATTTACCCTATAGGTCCGCTATATGGCTTATGTTCTTCAAACTGTGTACCTTTATAGGTTTTACATAGGCCATACTTTCCACTTTGTAATGATCTAGGACACATTCTAGTTTCCAAGGAATTGAATTCAAATCTGAAAACCAATTATAACATTTATTCAATTTATTAAACTGAAATTTTTAATGCAAGTTATTAATTATCTTCCTTAGAAAACACTGTCTCAGATTTC
Organism: Lepidonotus clava; assembly: GCA_936440205.1. Lineage (NCBI taxonomy): Eukaryota > Metazoa > Annelida > Polychaeta > Phyllodocida > Polynoidae > Lepidonotus > Lepidonotus clava. The sequence goes on along the minus strand of OW387144.1, from coordinate 42,871,698 downwards.
TTAGAAAGGTCTTAATTTCTATTTCCTGTCAAGAAAGTGTAACTTTTCTTACATTAAATAAAACATTTCTACATTTATCAAAATAAAAAATCTGGATTAAAGAATTTAGAATCCGTCCACATATGTATTACAAGATACTACATTTCACAGCAAAGACCTCTATACCGCCTGCTTAGAGTGACTTCATGCATGAACCATTGAAGATTGCAGGTGTAGCGACTCGCACTCTCTCCTTAACTCCTCTGTTCCAAGTCTCCAAGTAACATATTGCTGGGTCCCCTGAATCGGTTCCCTCCCCCCCATTCCTCCAAAACCACCCATCCCCGTGAGTAATAGGCCTGCTTTAAGTACCATAATTAATTGGAATCACAGGCGGCCACACCTGCCTCCTCGTATAGTTTCTGACTCGCCAAACAGTCTTAGGGCCCTATACATTCCTACACAGTAGACCTTGACACACTGCAGGTAGAGGGAAGAATGGTCGCCGGGTCCCGTTGTGGTAGTGGAAGGAGTAGGAAGATAGTCATTAACTTGTAATCTTCTTTATAAGATAAGTAAACTTCTCAGGATATACACATCACACTAGGGGCCTTCCCGACGCTTCAAGCCACAGGGCCACTTAGGTATACACAAATAGGATTGATTATATCAATGAAAATACGTTCCCGTCACTACTCGCTACGACACCCATACATTCTTACAGTAGACCCTTCCCTCTTTACATTATACAGGGGTGATGACCAAAGAAATTTCACACATCTTATGCCCACGATTAAAAGATTTGGTTATGTGAAAAAACACAAAATTTTAGATTTGTGACATTTTGTTTTGGGTTGAAAGCACTCTATATGAATTGCACTATTTGGGTTTAAAGCATTCTAAATAAATTGCACTATATTTCTGGTAGATATAGTGAAGTATTTTGTATAAATATTTTATACATGATTTTTTATATGGACATTTTCCTCCACCAATCTGTCCCACATTTTCCCCTAGTTATATCTATATCTTGAGAAGCCAGAAGTGGGTTACATTACCAATACTTGAGTCAATCAACCCTCACCCCTCCACATTAGGACCTCCACTGTCACCTGCAGGTGGGCAGTTCTAGGTGGGTGGGTGGGTGCAGGGACCTCGTACTAGTAGTAGGAGCCCCTTTCCTAAACCCCTCCCTGAGTTGTGTGTGACAGCAGGAGTGGTGCTGGTGATCACTACTCATAGCCCATATAGTCTTCAGGTTGTAGGAAGGCCTTTAGTTTGTTGAGGGACTACCATCGCTCATGCATGAGCGGAACTTTGTAGCTCTTTTGCTTCTTGTTTTTTAGATGTGTTATTATTTTCTGGAGCAGTTTGTGGATGTGTTAAGAAGCATGACATTTCTTTGGTCTGCCCTCCAGGTAAAGGGGAGAACCATCTTTGTGCCCTGTACATTCCCCTACAGTAGGCCATGTCCCCATGTACGGTGCAGGTAGAGGGTAGAAGAGTCTTTTGGCTGCATACATTCCCCTGCAGTAGACAATGTCCCGATACACTGTGCAGGTAGAGGGGAAAACGGTCTAATGGCTGCGTACATTCCCCTACAGTAGACCATGTCCCCATACACTGTGCAGGTAGAGGGGTGAACAGCCTCAGGGCCGCATACATTCCCCTACAGTAGACCATGTCCCCATACACTGTGCAGGTAGAGGGGTGAACAGCCTCAGGGCCGCATACATTCCCCTACAGTAGACCATGTCCCCATACACTCTGCAGGCAGAGGGGAGAACTGTCTTAAGGCTGCGTACATTCCCCTACAGTAGACCATGTCCCCATACACTCTGCAGGCAGAGGGGAGAACTGTCTTAAGGCTGCGTACATTCCCCTACAGTAGACCATGTCCCCATACACTGTGCAGGTAGAGGGGATAACAGCCTTAAGGCCTCATACTTTCCCCTACAGTAGACCATGTTCCCATACACTGTGCAGGTAGAGGGGAGAACGGTCTTAGTGCCCTGTACATTCCCCTACAGTGTGCCATGTATCCATACACTGCAGGTAGAGGGGAGAACGGCCTTAGGGGCCCGTACATTCCCCTACAGTAGACCATGTTCCCGATACACTGTGCAGCTAGAGGGGAGAACAGCCTTAGGGCCACATACATTCCCCTACAGTAGACCCTTCAGTCTATACATTATACAGGGGTAATGACCAAAGAAATTTCAAACATCTTATCTCCATGATTAAAGAATTTGGATACGTAAAAAAACACAAAATTTTAGATTCGTGACATTTTGTTTTGGGTTAAAAACACTCTAAATAAATTGCACTTTTTTGGGTTTAAATCACTCTAAATAAATTGCACTTTTTTTCTGATAGATATAATGAAGTATTTTGTATAATGTAACTGGATGGGGTATTGAGTGGGCCTATGACAAGATATCTCAGTGTGGCAGCACTATAAAGAGGACACTGGGTCCCACTGCTACAAATAGGCACCTGATTTCATAGATTCGGTCACCGCCCCTGTAGCATAAAACTAGCTGAAAAGCTTTACCTTGTGCAGTCTGGTAAAAGAACCCTGAAGGGTTGGCCAGACATTAAACTAATCCCACAAACAAACTAACAAATCATCTTTCCAAGGAAGCTCCTATACATGAAATATAGGTAGAAAAAATGTCTGTGCTTTACATAACTGGTACCTATATATGTATCAATGCAATTCATACTATCAGAACATTGCAAATAATGTTTTATTGTAATTATACATATAGCTACAGTTTTATACTAGACATGCCCAGAAATGGACAGGTCGTTGTTTCAACTTACCATTTTACACTGTCTAAACCAGGTGTGACTCCAGTTGTCTGCTTTGTTGCCTTGAAGCATCCCTTGGAATATTTTCATTTTGAGGGGCGCACTGAGCCCTGGCTTTGTCATGCACTTCCAGACTCTTGTACAGGGCAATGATTTTACATACTACTTTTTCTATGGAAGAACCTGTGAGGTTAACCAAGCATTCTTCGGGAAGATTACAGTATAGGGGGGCCATCCCGATCTCTGTGACATGCGAGGGGCCCCGGGTTCGAGTCCCGGTGAAGCCTACGAAAAATGTCTCACTGAAACTACGAAAAACCCACACACCATCCACTTTCTTGCCTTTGTTGTATTTCCGCTTTCCAAACTTACTTTCATCAATCTTAATCTCACATCCTTCTCCCCCAAGGGGCTCTTCTTCTTAGTGTATCACGCTGCACACCTCCCGACAAAAATTGTTTCAGTCAACAAGGGTTGTAGGCGAAACCGCAAGTTTCAGAATATGCTCAGTCCAACAGTAGGTCAGTTCCACTATTGCTGGTATGCTTAATTTGCTCCCAGAAAACCAGGAATCATGTCTAAAACTCAATTTTCTCTTACACTTTTTGGCCCCACATCTCCAAATATAGCCCCGTGGGGGTCCGGGTAAGAATAGGCCCTGCTAATCGTATGAGGGGAACGATAGGGGGGACCCTGCACTGACCAAGTGGTTCCTGGGTTCAATTCCCAGTCAGTGCTTGGTTCACTAAGGGATGAGGTACAGCAAAAATGATCAAATATATCCAGCTCCTTTTCCAGGATCATCAGCCAACTTGAAATTGCCTGTCACACATACTGGACAATTGGGTCCCAAGTTATGAATCAGTCCCTTTTCCCTCAGGAAATCATAAAGCACTCCTCTATCTTCACAGAGTTTGGCCACATCCACATACCTAAAAACCTCCTTTGAAACTTTGGCTGGTTTTTCCCTTGTAGTCAGTTTCCTTCTCACCCTTTTTGGGGGCTTTTCATCTTCATTTTCCTTATTAGACCATCTTCAGATGACACCTGACACCACTGTTGCAGAACACTTCCCACAGTTGGAACCCTCCTACAATTTGAAAATCCGCCAAAACAAGCCCCGTGGGGGTCCGGGTAAGAATAGGCCCTCAGTAGCCCCTGCTGATCGTACGAGGCGACGATAGGGGGGACCCTGCACTGACCAAGTGGTTTTTGGGTTCAATTCCCGGTCAGTGCTTGGTTCACTAAGGGATGCGGTACAGCAAAAATGATCGCTGGGTTTTGATCCCCTGCTGTTTGCCCGCCCTGTCACCTTCATCTCATAGATTCGATCACCAAAGACAGAATTTGTCCCAACTGGTTTTCGCCGTGAAATTGACCCTGGCTGTCGGTACGGCGTAAAACACCCAACACTCATTCACTCACTCCGCCAAAACAACACTGAAACAATGGGTATTCCCCTCCCCTCTCCCCCGACGGCAAGCCGGCCGTGACCTTATCAACGCCATCTCCCACACCCCACCCATCCTAGAGGTTTATATTTATCACAGCAGTTACTGGTAAGTGTTGTCGGCACAGCCGAGTGGTCTAATACACCTCATAGATACGCGAGGGGTCCCGAGCTCGAGTCTCGGTGCCACCAACGAAAAACATCAGGCCATGGTGTACGCCAGGCAGACCAGAGGTCGGCCCGGCGAGTTGAGGGGGGCCCCCGATACTGGAAGTGTCCCGCATTCTTAAGGTTGTTCTACCTGCTTCCATTCAGTCTGGAAAGAACCCATAAGGGTGGACCGGATGTTAAACTACCCCAACAAACCTGCTTCTATCCAGGAATGCCTCTAGCATTAATATCCTGCTGGAAACAGATATTTGTGTCATAATGATTACAGGATTTAGAGAATAAATCTTTCCAGGTGTTCATTTTTACATATTTGGAAAATTGTAACTGACACACATATCCATTAGTTAAGAAAAAGACTAATTATGTATATACATGCATTACCTCATGGTTAAGAAGTATCAAGTTTAGCTGGCAAAGTACTGCCACCCATTTGGAAAGTAATATAGCTCCTGCCTGTCAGGGGCTGTCTCAAGGGCCCCACCATCCAAGTGTTGACTTAGGTGGCAAAGGGTTGGCTGGTGGTGGAAGACTTCCTAGCAGTGGCATCATGTACTATGGAGCTTATTGTGCCATTTAATTCTTTGTATCCCTCACCTTCTCCCTTGTTGGGGTATCTGGTTGGAGCTTCTGCTCCTGGGAAGAATATAGGCCCCCAGTAGCACCTGCTGATAATAAACAGTAATGAGGGGGGACCCAGCATTGACCAAGTGGTTCTTTTGGTCTGTTTGCCCACCCTGTCACCTTCATCTCATGGATACAATCACTAATGACCAGCCCCGTGGGGGTCCGGGTAAGAATAGGCCCCAAGTATCCCCTGCTGATCGATGAGGTGACAATAGGGGGGACCCAGCACTGACCAAGTGGTTCTTTGGGTTCAATTCCCGGTTAGTGCTGTGGTTCACTAAGGGATGAGGTACAGCAAAAATGATTTGCATGTTTTGATCCCCTGCTGTTTGTCTGCCCTGTCGCCTTCATCTCATAGATGCGATCACCAAAGACAATTCGTCCCAACCGGTTTTTGCTGTGAAAATTACCTTGGATGTCGGTACGGCGTAAAACACCCAATATTCACTAATGACAGAATTTGTCCCAACCTGTTTTTGCCATGAATATGACCTTACTTGTCAAAACGGCATGAAGCAGCCATTACTCACTCACTCATTCTACCTTATAGAAATGAACATTTCCTACAGGATTTTCTCCACTGTGAAGCACATTTGTCAAAAAATCATGAAGCTTATTATCAAAATATCTTGCTGTTACTGGATCAGAATTAATTCTGCTTCTGCTTCTTTTTCCAGACAATGTAATTCCATCTACAAGTTTACTGAGTGGTTCATTCGGTTTGATTCCCCTTTGATGTCTGGGTTTCTTAAGGGATGAGGTGTAGCAAAAATGATTTCCAAGCTTTGTTTCCTACTTGTCATCTTCATCACATAGATATGGTCACTGAAGAATGACCAAGTCAAGCCCCGTGGGGGGCCAGGGGCTGTCTCAAGGGCCTCCCCACCGACGATAGCCCTGCACTGACCAAGTGGTTCTTCTGTAACTCCTTTGCCCATCTTGACTTTGTACTTGGCTTTTGTCCCCATCCAAAGTCAAATTTCCCCTCAGCAAACTGCTTTAGTCTATCTAACCACTGTTGATCTGACAGGCCTTCCTTGGGCATGTTGACTCTCCGAAGGCTCAGCAAAACGAACAAAAAACTGGATGTGTCTGTTTTATATAGGTTCAATGGCAGATTTAGAGGGCCCCCCCCCTTTTTTTTTGGAGGGGGGGCCAAATTTCTATTTTTTAAATGTAAAATTAGGCCAAAAATTAGTCCACATTTTTTCTCCAACAGCGCCCCCCCCACCCCCCCACCCCCTTTTCAAAATGCTGGATCTGCCACTGAGGGTGAAGACGGGTTCAACTCTCCTATGCGGGAGGAGGACGATCCTCCTTCGCGTATCATTGACGAGACGTCTTTGGCAAGTGAGCCAGACAGAATCCGTTATCAACTTCTGGTACCTCCTGCAGAAGAGAGTTCAACCTGCTTGGGTCGTTATAGTAGAACCAGTACCATTCCTCAACACTGGAAGACTGTTTAGGGTCCAACAGTCCAGGTAAGCTTTTCTCAACTTTTCGCTGGTACAATAGTAGAGGATAGCTTTTGTCCTCATTTTTTTCCGCTAATTACTTTAAAATTTACTCACTGATTCCACTACTATGATATTCACTTTTGGAACTGGTTCCAAAAATGGGGAGAAGATCAGCTGGCATGGGTTCCAGCCAAAGTTGGAAGAGGAAGAGACAAAAACAAAAGAGAGTGCCTGTCAAGGTCAGAACAGGTGAAACTGGCCCGTCTTCAGATTTGTCAACAGTTTAACACTATACTAACGGTAGACCACATCATATTGAAGTGTAACCCTCGTGGGGGTCCGGGTAAGAATAGGCCCCCAGTAGCCCCTGCTGATCGTAGAAGGCGATAAAAGGGGGGACCCTTCACTGACCAAGTGGTTCGTTGGGTTCAATTCCCGGTTAGTACTTGGTTCACTAAGGGATGAGGTACAGCAAAAATGATTTGCAGGTTTTTATTCCCTGCTGTTCGCCCGCCCTGTCACCTTTATCTCATACATTTAATCTCCAAAGACAGAATTTGTCTCAACCTGTTTTCGTCCTGAAAATGACCCAACACTCACTCAGTCTCCAAGTTGAAATGCGTCTGAAAAGTCAGAATTCATGCTGACTTTTTTTTTCACTGTGAAAAAATACCCTTGCCATAGTTACTGTGTAAAACATCCATCACTCACTCTTCATCTTCTGCAGCTATAACTGCTCCATCAAAGGATCATCCGCAGGAGCAGTCAGTGGCTAGTTGGTCTGATGAAGGAGGAACTACATACCGATGAGTTTACCTATATAAATTCACATACAGAATTCAGAAATTTTAGTCAAATGAAAAATAATTCATATCACTTAATAAAACAAAGAGCAAAGGAAGTGGCCACACATGTTTTAGAAGCTATCATAAGTTTATTTATCAACTTTCTTAAAACTCTCTTTTTAGTCATGTATGGATAATTTTGATCTTACACACTATTACAGGGAATTTTTGGTATAATCCACTTATAATTGTATGTCTAAGGAAAAAAGTCCTTTTAGCAATTATACACATTTAGCAATGCCCTTAACACAAAAATGAGATAAAGCAGAAGGGTCAGCATCCATATTTCTCTGTGGAGTTCCTACCAATTTGTGCATCAGGAAACAAGAACTTTTGGCCAGGGTGCATGAGCACATGAATTTCACAATTTTCATGTGACAAGTGTTCTTGTATGTAAAAATGCCTGGGCATTGGGCCCTTATGTCCTGCACCCAACTGACACAAGATGTCCTGACTACAAGGAATGTAAATCTTCTTGCACTAGCAGCATTCAAAGTATTCAGTTACCATGTAGCACTTCCTGCTGATGACAACAACATTACACACATGGTTACAGAGTCCCTTCGATGTTACCCTGTTGGGGTACCAGGGTTGGGCTCTTGCTCCTGGGAAGAATATATAGGCCCCCAGTATCCCCTGTTGATTGTAAAAAGCAACAATAGGGGGCCAGGCACTGACCAAGTGGTTCATTGGGTTCAATTCTCGGTCAGTGTCTGGGTTCATGAATATGGCCTTCGTTGCGGACATGGCACTAAGGGATGAGGTACAGCAAAAATTATTTCCAGGTTTTCATCCCCTACTGTTTGCCTGCCCTATCGCCATCATCTCATAGATGCAATCATCAGGGACTGACCATGTCAAACCGTGTCTGAAAAGTCAGAATTTGTCCTAACTTGTTTTCGCTATGAAAATTACCCTGGCTGTCAATACAGCGTAAAACATCCATCAACATTAGGTTAAGGCTCTTTCAAAAATACCCTTTTTTTATTGCTTGCTTGTCTAGGATTAAATTCTGTAGCAGTCATTGCTGTGGTCCAGCTCTCTGGAGCAAATGTCAGCAATTGTATATTCTTCTAGATCTGGTTTCGCGAAACCTGTATTTTCTCTTTCGCTAACCTTACTTATTAATCAAAGTCATCACATTTCTGACACATATAAGACTGGTCAGGTCGATTTTCTTGTAGGGCAGACTTGGTCAAACTAGGAGCTGCTGCAACTTTGGTTTAAAGTGCCTCCTTGAATCCCCCGTGGGGATCCGGGGTGGGGGTTTCTTTGGAAGCCTCCTGGGAAGAATATGTCCCCAGCAGGCCCTTGCTGTTCGTAGAAGGCGACAAATGGGAGACCAGACTCAGTAGCTCTTTGGTAGAATGCCCGCTCTGAGTCTGGGAGGTCTTGGGATTCATCCCTGGCCGAGTCACACCAAAGACTTTAACAATGGTAGTGGTCACTGCTTACTGGCACTCAGTATAAAGTAAGAACCACGAAACATGACTGGTCCGCCTCGTGTCGGTATAATGTGACTGGGTGGGGCATTGTGTGGGCCTATGACATGATATCTCAATGTGGCAGCAATATAAAGAGGGCATTGGGTCCCACTGCTACAAATAGGCACCTCATTTCATAGATTCAGTCACCGCCCCTGTGGCGTCAAACTAGCTGAAAGGCTTTACCTTGTGCAGTCTGGTAAAAGAACCCTAAAGGGTTGGCCGGACATTAAACTAATCCCACAAACAAACAAAGCCTCCTTGACTTGTTCCAATTTTCTTTTACCATATATCCCGCATTGTTGTCCCCACTAACACAAGCACTTTTCTCAATACTGTACAATGAGTTCTGATCTGAGTTTCAGAACTTTTCTTGTACTGCTATCTAGTTCAGAAATCTTTAATAGGCCTGGTTTCCTGTGAAAACAAATTATTTACATAAGTATGAATTTGCCTTGAAGAATTCTTATTTTGCTAGTATTTACTTTCATATTGAACCCCATTGGGGTTCCGTGGAACAATAGGCCCCCCAGTAGCCCCTGTGGTTCGTATAACATGACGATAGTGGGGACCCAGAACTGACACAGTGGTTCATTGGGTTCGATTCCCGGTCGGTGCTTTGTTCACTAAGGGATGAGGTAAAGCAAAAATGATATGATTTTTAGAACAGCAATGGAAAGGAAAGCACACTGTCTGTTGTCTCTTTTGGTGGGTCAACTGTCCTTTTTCTTTGGCAAATCTTGAAAATAAAGTATCATTTTGTGAAAACGAAACATTTCTCGCTGCCTAGATCTATAAATGGTATGGGGCTTAACAATTTGACATCTATGTGATTAATATATATACACAGCATAAAAGTAGAATGAAACTTCTTTAGTCAAGTTAGATGGCTGAGGTAGAAACATTATGTCGGATGACACTTTAGTTGACCCCGCTCCCCTACACCGTCTGAAGTAATCCCAATATCTCAAACTGACTCAAACAGTTCAGTGTCACCAGACTTAATTCATTACTATAAGCATCATTGGAAAGGTACAGAAGATCTGTGACGTAAATCCCCGTCAGTTAAATATATGATTTTAAGTGCTTACCCTTTATTTTTGAAATGACAATACTGTAGCGCGCCCAGGGGGGCACAGCTATGAAGTAGGGAATCACTCCCAGGTCCGACCATTAGGGTTGGCTATAGGTAAAAGATGACCAGACCAGGGGCGGATCCAGAACTTAATAGAGGAGGGGACCCACAAACATGATTTAACAGGGGAGGAGGGGGGGGGGGCGTCTGCCTCTCCCCCCCCCCTGGATCCATGCATACAGGAAGCAAAAAGATTTAAGATATTAAAAATATGCATTTAAATACTCAGAACTTCAGTGTTAAATAGGTCTCTTACAAACAAAACAGACACTTTCAAGCTTAAAACTTTACAATACAGGTTCACGGCACATAAGAATATCCAAGTAGAAATCTAAAACAGGGCTGAAATTTAGAATAAGTCTAAAAGCCCAGCCCTTAAGGCCTCAAATAAAATGGACCAACAGTTAAATAATAATAAAAAAAATCATCTGTGATCACTATAATAGTAATTACATAAGAAGATAATGACCGTAACCAGATAAACAACTAAACAAACCCTGCATATGACCTTTGACCTGTAACTAAGGCCGAGAATATCACAACACTTTATTTTACATTATATGGAATATAAAGTCACAATGTATCCCTGATGAACCACTACGAAGTCCGAAACGTTGGAAATTAATAGAGCCACCATCAATACAAAAGATAGTCTTGTAGTTGTGGATTATTACAACCTTTCAACTAACTAGTTAAATCAAATGTCTGACCCCCTGACAAGTGAGTGGCCCAACTGATAAACTAAGGAATCAACATCTCAAATGAAATCTCCTATGGCCTGTCTAAAAACCTGGTAAAAATAGTCTCAGTCAGCAAAATCTAATACTATAGACCACTCATATAAATACAAGGCGGAATAAACTAACTAGTCTAAGTGGCATAATAACTCTGATTAAAATCAATTTTCTACAACAGGCTGGGCTACCCAGACAGGTCACCAACTCAGCAAAATATGTATACAAAAATGTCAAAACATAGTGAAGACAAGGCCACTAGAGATTTATATGGAAAAACCAAGAGAGCCCTCACCACACATCTGATCTCTCTGACTGCCAAAGCTAAAGTGAGGGAATCAGATGATGCAAGATGGAGACTCCCTCCAAAACTGGGCAACAGCCAACCAAAAAGCTCTTAACAATAAGAAAAGGTGGGAACCACAGAGCTAGGCTCCTATTGGCTGGGGCTGCTGGACCTCCCAGAATGCAATGTGCAAAATGGCCTCACTGGGCCCCATCTCTTCCAAAACTGGCTAGGGCCAAAGGCTAATTTACAGTGTAAAACATAAATAAAGAATAATTCTGAAAGGTAAAAAAGACATATTATACAATCAATTTGGAACAACCACAAAACTTTAGGAGACCTCCCCTGGGTACATACTTATTGGAATTCCCATTAGTAAAATGTAAGAACAGGTTCAATATCATGTGTGAATCACCATAATACAACAATTTTTCCAGTTGTCCAACATGTGTACCGCAAATTCTAAACACCTATAACCATTAGGTACAAAGAAATGTATATTGCGTTAATTATAGGTAGGAATAAGCATTATTGACAGTGATATGACTGATACATTCCAAAATAAAACACCGTATAAGGACCAGTGGTGGTTTACGAATGAGCATGCAGTGAGCGATAATAGAGGAAAGTAATGCGCCAATAGAAATGGATCTCGATTCACATGGCCTCACGTTAAGTATACATAATGAAAAGTGTATATATGAAAACCACCCGTAAGATACATACCTTTCGCTTCCCCTTCTTGTCTTGTTTGTCCATCTTAAGAATGTTGAATAACGAAGCTTGGGGAGGATGGGGGAGATAGCGGGTGAAGATGGTGTTGTTCAGAATGAAAGTGAGGCTTTCTCATACCTTAATGTGGTTTCCCGTGCGATTTCGTGTTTTCTTGCAAGAATCTGGGTAAAATATTAGTGAATCTTAGCAAACCGTACAAAAACAGTAGACGACTCACTAAAAATGCTACGAAAACAAGTTTTCGTGAAAACTTTACGAAAATACAACGAGGGGCTGTGTGAAACACCCTGCACATATTTTCGTATATGTTTTCTCACGGGAGTAAGGTAGATCTTTTTTTTTTTTACAAATCGTTCGTAGATTATGGATCACCACCCTGGGCCTGGGTAGGCAAAGGAGCAGGTGCAGGGGGTCTCTGTTCGCCGGGAAATTCGCCGACTCGGTGCGCTACAATATAGTACAGACCAAAAGGGCACAAAGCAAATTTTATTGCCCTGGTTTGAAATACCGTCGAGGGCTTTAACCTGAGACATGGGCATGTGCAACTATTGCTGATTGCACCCACAGTATGTACTTGATTTCTTCTATATCAATTAGCCCCGTGGGGGTCCGGGTTAGAATAGGCCCTCAGTAGCCCCTGCTGATCGTAAGAGGCGACGATAGGGGGGACCCTGCACTGACCAAGTGGTTTTTGGGTTCAATTCCCGGTCAGTGCTTGGTTCACTAAGGGATGAGGTACAGCAAAAATGATCGCTGGGTTTGGATCCCCTGCTGTTTGCCTGCCCTGTCACCTTCATCTCATAGATGCGATCACCAAAGACAGAATTTGTCCCAACTGGTTTTTGCCGTGAAAATTACCTTGGCTGTCGGTACAGTGTAAAACGCCCAACACTCGCTCACTCACTTTATTCACCAGTTTGTGAGATGGCAGGACATTGGTGAAGTTATAGGGCTGGAATCCTGATAATATAGAATAAAACATTAGGGTTTTGGCAGTTTGATCAAGACGGAATGAAAAGAGGTGAAATGTCTTTCCATCCTCAGAATTCCGAGTCTTATCATGAAGAACCTTGCATGATTTGGAGAAACTCAATAATTGTCTTTACAATTTCAGAAACCTCATAATATTTTTAATGAAAATGTTAATACCCAAATACGTCTTGAAAAGCATAAGGGTAATGATTGGATAAAGTGTAAATGAGGAGAGAATGGGTGGAGGGATTGATAAGCTGAAATGACTTAAATGATCCTCTGTTTTACAGTAAGTAAGACAAAGTGAATGAAAATACTTAATCTGCAGCGCGTTGACATTTGCCGTTGCAGTAGTAAACAAGATTTTACAATTATACTGGAAAGTTGAATTTCATTACTTTTCATTCCTGGATTAATTCACCATGTTATGACTAACAAAGTTATGAATTCTAACCAAAGTTATTGTAACAGAGCAAGTCAACAACATTGCCTTTAATGTAGTAAGGCTATACAGCATATCATTAAAGGCCCAAATATGTTCATGAAACTTCTTGAAATATAACTCATTGTAATATTAACATGGCCATATTTTATAAAGAGCAACTTTTCACTTAAACTGTCTCATGTAAATTGGACCTAACTAAGAACAGCCTTATGAAACCAGTGTCCATGTCCTATAACCTGATACATGTACTTGGGTCATTGATACTTGCTACAAGATCACATATTCAGTGGAGTTGTTAAGGTCTTAGAAATAACTTTGATGAACCGGAAATACTAACAGAGAAGCACAATCTTCTTGTTTGTTTTCTCTGACAAACTCACTTGAGAGAAACAGTAGGCCTAATCCTACTTAAAGAAACTTTCACATGTATAATAGCTATGGTCCGGATAGGGAAAGACACCCTGCTGACCCTTTCATTCTAAGTTAACAGGATATACCAATACAATTAAAAACCAATTTCCAAGCAAAAGGGGATGTACTGGCAAGTAAATTGGTAATTTACAATCATACTGATACAGTGTTGCCAACCATCCGTAAAAATTACGGAAACCTCCGTAATTTTACCAGTGAAAAGAGGCAGGTCCGTAATCCGTAATTTTGGTGACATTTCCGTAATTTTGGTCTTAATTGGTGAAAACCTCTGTAATTTCAGGGAAAAACCTCTAAGACCTCCGTAATTTCCACAAGACCTGTCTATTTTATACATAGAAAATGCCAATTTTTTTCAAGGCAAAATACCCCCTGACCCCCTTTATATTGCAATTTTTGAGCACATAATAAAATGTCCGTAATTTTGCCCCCTAGATAGTTGGCAACACTGCTGATATCTGGAGAAGTACACTGTTGATATGTCTACAAAATTAAGCTTCTATACATTTTATCAAATATCTTTATGCATAAATATACACATGTATTATTTTGTACTTTCTGGGATGATTGTACACTGCTGCATACACAATGAAAACAGGATCTAGTATCTGAGTGTAAGCCTGAAGTCTCTAGACTTGAGGCAACAGTCTTCTTGGGTGGTTCCTTATATTCTCTTGTCGACATACAACGTTTAACACCTACTCCCTTCACCTTGAAAGCATTTGGCCGCAACCACCTCTCCAGTGGTAAAGTACATGCATAAACCATTGGACCTGACCCTGTCGGGGTCCGGGTAAGAATAGGCCCCCAGTAGCCCCTGCTAATCATAGAAGGCGAAAATAGGGGGAACCCAGCACTGACCAAGTGGTTCATTGGGTTCAATTCCCGGTTAGTGCTTGGTTCAAGGGAAGAAGTACAGCAAAAATGATTTCCAAGTTTTGATCCCTTCATTTCATAAATTTGATCACCAAAGACAAAATCTGTCCCAACTGGTTTTCGCTGTGAAAATTACCTTGGCTGTCGGTACAGCCTAAAACACCCAACACTCCCAACACACGAATCAGGACACCCACTGGAAGTGTAATATATAACAAAGCAAAGCAATTGTCCAACACGACCCAAAACGCTTAGAACAACATGCTTCACCTTGTGTCCGACAAGTAGTGTAATACAGGCCCAACTCGAATAGGTTGCGTTGGGCAACACTACCCAATGCAACCCTAGACCCAATGCATAGTGTAAATACGGCTATAGATTACTGATTTGCAGTAAACTGAAGATGTTGTAGCCTTAGCTTACTTTTGTAACCTGTAACCACTATAAATAGGCAGCTTTATGAGCATGGATATCACAATGCTACTAAATTGGGAGCAGATATGCATGTGGCTCATAGCAAGCCACTCTCATATTTACAACTGCTGCCTCCCTTACATGTATCGAATTCACTTTCATTAAGCCCCATACCCACTAGGCAAATTCACTGTTGACGGGCGATGGGGTGAATTGCCATTGGCATCACCAGGTGACGGCAATATCAAGCAAGTTTTATAATTTACCGACAATTTTCCTGGTGATCCCGACGTCTGTCGCCGAGAACACACCCCATACCCACTAGGAATCGCCCGGCGATTATTATAACCCAGCGATTGTGCGGCGAATTTGATGGCCTTGTTTTTTTCCTTGTTTTCCAGAATAGGTCTGTTCTGGTAGTAGTTTGTTGTAGTAGTTTGTTCATTTTTTGCTGCTGTTTCTTGCTCCACTACTTCCTCTAAGTGTTTTCTGAGTTTTGTTTGTTCTATGTATATTGTTCTTGCTATGGTTATTTCTGTTTCGTTTTTGTTTTGTAGTGCCTTGTTTAGTTGTTTCCTACTTATTCTTTTTTGTATGCGGATGTTCTTTGTTTCGTCTGTTTCCTATTTCTACCTTTGCCGCATATGGTTATTGTTCCTATTGATTTCTTTAGTTTTGTTATGATGTTTCGCTTTAGCGAGTCATAGTTATCATTTTTATACTGCTTCCTGATGTTGTATTCTGTCCATTTATTATCGTTGCCTTTTGCCCATATTTTGCGTGTTGGTTTTGGTATTTTGTTCTTTATGGGTGTGCTGAGTGAAAAGGTTATTGTGTTGTGGTCTGTTGGTTTGATTCCTGTCAGAGTGAGGTGGTTTTTGGTGTCAATTTCTAGGTTGGTTATTTTCTTTGCGGCGTTTTAGTCCACTTGTATATAATCAATAATAGATTTTTCTGTTTTCCCTTGTCCATTGTATTACGTTTGGTCTTAGGGTTATTGGGATCATGTCTGTTGTGTTAATAATTACCTATAGGATTTTTCGTTTCTAGTTTGTTCCTGTTTGTGTGTGTGTGTGTCAATGTGTGGTCTTGCTTTGAAGTCACCTATTATTATTATATCACCTAACATTTTCAAGCGGTTCATTGTAGTTTTTATTTCTTGGTATTCTCTATAGGTGTTATCATTATCTATCTTTTCTTGGGGGCCATAATATGCTCCAAGGTATGTCAGTGTTGTTGTATTGCCAATTTTTATCCATTTTATATCATGTTCTTCGTGTGTGGGGAATATTATTTCTGTTGTCTTTTGGTATGTTAAGTTGTCTATTAGGATGCCAATTCCTCCTCCTGTCCGGTTGTTTCTTGGTTTGTGGTACCATTGGTATCCCTCTATGTTTGGATTTTTTTAGTTCTTGTTTCAGCTAGTACTGCTATGTTAGTTTGTATCTCTCTTAATATAGTTGTTAGGTTTTTTGACTTAGATGTTATTCTGTTAACTTTCGAGTATAGTATGTTCAGTTTTTCATTACCTTTCTTTGCTCTTCTCCTGCTACTGTTTCTCTTCCGTCTTCCTCGGCGCTGGTTTGGGTCAGCTGGCCGGTTCATTTAATTTTATTTTGGGTTCTTGGGTTCTTATGTCATTGGGTTCTAGCGGCTGTGTGTTTATCCTTTGTTGGGTGGGTGTTTGCTGGGCATTTCTAGGTCTGGTGTAGGGGGTGTCCGGTTTCCTAGTGGTGATCTTGTGGTCTATGGCTGTATCTTGATAGAGCCTCCCTTCTTGGGCTGGTGTCCCATCTCAGTCTTGTGGTGTATCTTTCGTCAGGGGATTGGTGTCTTGGGCTTGGTGGGCCGGTATTGCGTCTGTAAAGTCGGTGGCGTTCTTGTGGGGATGCTTCCTTGCTACTTGCTGGGCTGCATTGGTATGGGGAGTATGTGGGTTGTGTTATCCTTCTTCTAGTGTGGCGTTGGTCTGGGGATTCTTGTGGTCTTGTTCTTTTTTCTTCTCGTCTTTTTGTTAGTATCGTGAGGATCTGATCTACAGTATTTTCCACATCTTTCAGGTTATGCCCTATTACTACCATGGTTTGGGTTTCTCGGTTATATGAGGCATTGGTTCTATTGGGGGTTGTTATGTCCTTGATGATTCGTCCACCTTTGCCGAGCATGTGTCCGATAATTTCACTTTCTATGTCGAGTGTTATCTTGTACGGGGCTTCTGTCTTCCTGATTGTCTGTGGTTGTTCTTGTGTCTTCTTCATGGGGTTCTTAGTGTTCTGCTTTCGGTTTGTTCTTCAGGGCTTGGTGTTCTGCTTTCGGATTGTTCTTTGGGGCTATTGACAATTTCGTTGTTCAGGTTTTGTGCTGTTTTTGTTGCTGTTTCTTGGGTTATATGCTATCCGTCTGGTTCTAGTTTTGTGATTGACGGAAAGGGGTTTGTGGTTCTTACGCTGTTGTTATGGAGTATGTTGATCATCGTTCTTCTCTCTATTTCATGTGGGATGTGCTCGAGTATCAGTGGCTCTGTGATGGTCGTCTTGTTCTCCGGGAGGGTTTTTGTGACGGATATGAGGTCTTGTGCTATTGGATGGGCTGCCTCCCCTGTTCTTAGGTGGTTGGTTCCTACCAGTATGTATATTGAGTCGTCTTGCGCTATCTCTTTTTGGTTCTCATTGGTGGTTTCTTCGAGCTGGGCAATATTGAGTACGATTTTAGTGCCTATTGTCTGGTTGGCCGGTTGTAGTATATGGGGTTCCATTCTTCGGAGGTTGGAGTCTCGGAGAAGTAAGTTCTTGTGCGGGCAGGTTTTGGTCTCAGCGATTGTTGGGGTATGTCGGCTTATGAGTGTCTTGATCATATCTTCTTTTTTGTTGATGGCCGCCGTTAGGTCTTCCTTCTCTTGTTGTGCTTGTTCTAGTGATTTTTGGATATTGTTATTAAGTTGTCTTGTTTCTTGGTTCTCTTTTTGGGTTATTGTGACTTTTTCTTGGAGTTCTTTGTTTTTCTTTTGGAGCTCTCTCGCCGTGTCATAGGATTTTTGTAGTTGGACTTCGATCACACTGAGGCAAAGCCTGGCTTCTGTTTCTTGGCTTTGGTTTGTGTGGCTTTTAGTTCTCTTACGTTCTTTTTGGCCCTTGATAGTTCTTCTATGAGTTTCTGGTTTTGAGTTCTCTGGTCTTCTAGATCCTTCTTGGTTTTGGTTATTTCAGTTAGTGTCTCCTGGGTTATTTTGTTTTGTTCTTTTGATTGGTCTTTGAGGGTTCGTTCGATGTTCATTTGTGTTTTTGTGTTATTGAGTTGGATTTCTAGGTTGGCTATCTTTTGTTCTGCGGTTTTGAGTGCGGTGGTGAGGGTGTTTTTAGTCAGTGTTCTTTGGTTCGTCCTTCTTTCCAGAAGCCATTGATTTGTAGTTGTGCTTTTTCTTGTTTCTTGTCACTCTAGTTGAGGCGTTTTATGGTGTAGGGGTTGTTTTTTCTTCTTCTTCGGTTGATGAGCTTTCTGCGTTGTTTCTGGAGGGTCTGTTTGGGGTCAGTTCTGATTCACTTGTGGTTATAGAGTCCTTACTCATATCTAGGAGAAGTTATGGTTTGAGGGGCTGTCCGCTCTGGGTGTCCAATTCGGTGGTCGTTGTGGGGTCGGTCGTCTGTTTTGTTTCCATTTTGTGTGTTATGTGGTTTGTTGGTTGGGTTATTGTGGGTTCGGACTCAGTGGACCGTTGTTGGTGTCAGTATGGGGTTCAGCGTTCAGAGTGTGTGGGCCCTATGTCCCAGCTGGGGCTTAGGGTTCTTGGTTATTTTTGGGGTTTTTAGGGTTTTTATGATAAGGTAGGAATTCTCTTGCCTCTTGGGTTGTTTGTTCTTCTTTGTATTAGGTGTCTGGTAGGTTGTGCTTCACCTTAAAGGCTTTTAAATTCTGAATTTTGATCGCGGTGAGCGAGTGTACGTCCTTCTTCCCGCCATTCAACCGGATTTGGACCCAAAGAACCAATTGGTCGTTGCTGGGTCCCCCCTATCGTCGCCTCATACGATCAGCAGGGGATACTGGGGGCCTATTCTTACGCGAACCCCCACAGGGTTTCAGGGGATAGATATAGATATCAGAGGTCAATATTATTTCAAACTGGATAATCTTCCCCTAATTCCATACTGTCTCTGAAAACAAAATAAGTTAATCTCTTAAAGTTTCTATTCTCTGAGCTTCAATTTAGGTATCAACTCTTTACAATAAACCTTAGATACCTATCAATATATCAAGAAGTATTCTTGATTAATTTTTTATTAATTTATTATAACTTCAATTTCCCAGCATGTCACCTTCATCTTGGTAGAAATGATCTGCAAAGACAGAATTCGTCCCAAGTAAAATTCGTAAGAATAGGCCCCGAGTAGCCCCTGCTGATTGTATAAGGCAAAAATAGGGGGGAATGAGCACTAACCAAGTGGTTCTTTGGGTTCTTTTATTGGTTGGTGCTGGGTTCTCTAAGGGATGAGGTACAGAAACATGATTTGCAGGTTTTGATCCCCTGCTATTTGCCTGCCCTGTCACCTTCATCTCATAGATTCGATCACCAAAGACAGAATTTGTCCCAACTGGTTTTCGCCATGAAAATATCCCTAGATGTCGGTACTGTGTAAAACACCCAACACACTCTCACTCACTCACTCACTCACTCGTCAATTGACGTTACACCATAAATCTTTACATAATTTGAGTAACTTCTTTGAGTAGTCACATAATTGTAGTTACTTTTCTAGTGCCCTACATAGTTTATCCAATTATTACGTAATGATTGGGACACCCCCAAACTTTATCATGAAAAGTTATAGAGAACCAAAAGCAAGGTAGCTTAAAACTAGTTTCCATCTCTTTATCTGAATTCCTTTATAATTGTCCATTCTCCTATAGGGTCATTCTCCTGAAAATTCCTTAATTTTTCAGTAAAAGTAAATAAAAATCAAACTTCTGTTTTGTATTATTATGCTAAAGACAAATGTCTGTAATATATTTAAAAAAGGGGGCAACTTTATAATCAGTATTCTTCTTGGATTTGTATATAATGCCTTAAAGTTCCCATATAACGCACAGAACCAATATTTTAGCATACAGAACCAAGCTTTTTTTTGCCAATATGGTCAGCAGGAGACACCCTTTAAATTAAAAGTTTCACTGCCAGAAACATTAAAAACTATAGTTTTTATTGTCTGGAAATAATGTAAAATAAGATCCTGATAAGGATATCTTGCAACCAATTCAATAAAATTCCCAAAACCTTGGTTCTGTACTATACATTTTCTGAATTGTCAATGTCAACACTACGTGCAGGTAATGTCAAGAATGAAAATAAGTAGAAAGGTGGTTTTGATCAATTGAGGTTTCCGGAGAATGACCCTAAATATGGATCAACCCGAATCACTTTCTTTAAAAACTAAATAGAAATGAGGACACTTGAGTGGGAGTTCTGACTGGCAATGCCTTTTTGTGCTTCCTGAGGAAATAGAATTCACTTTTAGTTTTATAGTGGGGGTTCCCATTGGGACCCAATGCCTTTCCAAGCTTGCTGAAAAGTATAGTATTTCAGTGTCCCCTGCTGATCTCAATAGGCAACCTGAGGGGTATTTCTGTGGGAAGGCAGACTGTCTTGGTTCCTCACAGGGGTTTTCCGCTTTGGGGACCCTGGGTGGGGGTTCCTCCAGGAACTTCCTGAAAAGAATAGGTTCCTAGCATCCCCTTGCCGATTATAAAAGGCGACAAATGGGGAGACAAGACTAATGAGCTCAGTACCTTGTGGGGGTTTTAGGGAAGAATATAGGCCTCCAGTAGCCCCTGCTGATCGCATAAGGCAGCGATAGGGAAGACCCAACACTGACCAAGTGGTTCTTTGGGATCAATTCCCGGTTGGTGCTTGGTTCACCAAGGGATGAGGTACAGCAAAAATGATTTCCGGGTTTTGATCCCCTGCTGTTTGCCTGCCTAGTCACCTTCATCTCATATATACGATCACCAAAGACAGAATTCGTCCCAACCTGTTTTTGCCGTTAAAATGACCCTGGCTGTTGGTGCGGCATTAAACCTCCATCACTCACTCACTCACTAATGAACTCAGTTGGTGCCCGCTTCAGGTCTTGGCCGAGTCACACCAAAGACTTTAACAATAGCAGTGGTCACTGCTTGTCTGGCACTTGGTATGAAGTAAGAATCAGGAAACATTACTGGTTTAATGTGACCGGGTGGGGTATCATGTGCTGATTCCCTCTGCACTATGTCTACCAAAAAGGCATGGGAGCAGAAAAAGATTGGATATGTGGGGTTCAATTCTCTGCTGCAGGATAACATCATTCATCTCATTGATCAAGTCAGCCAACGACAGAATCTTCTCCAACCACTTTTCCCAAGGGAGAAGGCTACTTTTTACCTTGATCATTGAAACTGTGTAAAACTTTATTGGGACCTATTGGGAAAGGGAATGTTTAGGAATTGTGAGAAAGCTGGCAAAAATTGAAGTTGTATAGTAATATGATGTCCCTCACTATTTGAAAATTTGAAAAATATTTAATCAGTATTCTCCTATGAGTCCTTTGTTAAAAATCACCACCCACTGTTGATCGCTATTTCACAAAGAATAATTGATGCCAAGTTTTGAGACCTGCAATACCAGTGTACTTTAATTCTTGACATATATAGCTAAATTAAGACTGGTGAATGTATTTGAAAAAGCTAGTTTACGTATTTTATATAGCTGAATTTAGTCTGGTGAATGTATTTACAAAAAACTAACTTACATAATATAGCTGACTGATGAAATTATTCAAGAAAGCTGTTTCTCTTGGACACTTGCGGTTGCCTGTTGATGGTCCCTCAGCAGGTGCTGGCAGGCAGGGCCACACGGGGGCGGGGCTTCACGGGGGAGGCACCCTTCTACTGGGGGCTTAGTCGCTTTACCAATCCCATTCATGTAAATGACATTAAAGCCCCTAGGGAGAACTCAGATTTTGGGACTTGACAGACTGTACCAGGGGTATACAGGCTTAGTGGGTGTATTAGGCGGGCAAACAGGGCTAGCAGGAGAAGGCGGACAGGAAATGATACAATAGAGTTCCGGGTTACTTCTGAGGATTGTCGAAGGGGTCTAGACCCCTAAATTTGACAGTGCAACAGAGGCATTTCTTAATTTTATCTGGGGACATAGGGCCTTAAAACGGTGATCTTGTCTGTGTATTCAAAGAGGCATGTCCGCCAACGTCAGCTTAGCAACGGGATCACAAGGGAAATATTTTGCAATGTTAGAACCTATTCCGATGACGTTATTGGTCATGTAACGATGTTGGCGTGGCTGTATCAATTTGTCAGTCTCAGGGACAAGAATGCAGCTTTAACAACGCGACAGACACACTAGGAACTAGAGTGACAAGGGACAGAATAATTTGACATGCAACATTTACAAAAATAAGTGCAAACGTGCAACAGGGGTACATATATTTTGTAAATTTTAACCCGACATTGAGACCTCCCCCTCCCCTCAATTCAGGGCCCCTATTGAAGCAGCACCATGCAGGTGAAGGTAGTGCATGGTTGCTGAGGAGACACAATTACTTAAAAAATCACGAAAAAATGAAAGAATTGAGTGAATAAGATGGTCAGCACAAAACCATGATCTGATGCATACTAGGAAATTTATTAACAAGCCACTAGGCTTCACCATAGCAGGTTTCATTCATCATGGTGGATCAACAAGAAGTATCACTGACTATTTTTCATTTGGTATCTGTATGTATGTTTCTTATTGTTAAGCTGGTTAGAAAAATAATTGATAATAGATAGTTATATAGCAAATATACTTTAGAATTTTATACAGGATTTCAAGGCTTTTTGTTGATACCTAGTTAAAACTAGTCCAATTCAAGGTAACCTGCAGATGGTTAAGCTGCTGTGAATAAGCTATCAGTGGTAGGGAGAATTCAGTAAAAATGATAAGCAAAACCAAATTTGCATTGGGGGTCTGGTGGAATACTCAATATAAAGAAAAAAAACAAATTCACCATCAATGACCATTCCCTCATTACTAATCAAGATCTTTTAAAGGTCATATGTGACCAACAAAGCATCCTAATTGTAGCATTTTGAATGAGTGAAAACAGTGGGGGGTTTCTCCTAAATTAATTCCTAAATACGATCACCAAAAGCTGAGTGTGGCAGCACTATAAAGAGGGCATGGGTCCCACTGCTACAAATAGGCACCTCATTTCATAGATTCGGTCACCGCCCCTATGGCGTAAAATGAGCTGAAAGGCTTTACCTTGTGCAGTCTGTTAAAAGAACCCTGAAGGGTTGGCCGGACGTTAAACTAACCCCACAAACAAACACCAAAAGCTGAAAAGATAACCTGAATGGTTAACCTGACGTTATAGTACCCCAACAAAGAAACAGCTAGAAAGAAACTAGCGCCCATCTTTGCAATAGGGAAGGATCCATTCACTTAAGCACTCACATGCCCTGACATTGTTTCTTTGTGAAGACCTTGTAATTAAAGGAGCCCCTCTTCAGCCACTATACATTGTGGGCACAAACCAATGTTCCCAGCTCATATTTCTAAATAAACCTTCACCCACTTTCACTGTAGCTTCCCTTAACATGCTTCAAGAGTAGGTCTGCAATTATGGTCTTACATTAGTCCAATTAATAACTGGAACTGCTCCAAGACAAAGACATTCCATGAAAAGCATATTCTTCCCTCTGCTTGATTAGTGCATTAAAATGGGGAACACGGTCGGTATGCTTATGCGAAACAAAGCATTCCCACAGTGGGTGTTTCTAGTAGAAAAGAGAACCACTTTTGTCCTATATTTACCATTACTTTACAGGGTGGACCACTAAAATTGACATGGCGACACGGGCATTTCTTAAATTCGACATGCGACATGGGGGCTTAACGACATGACAGGGAGGGTTAAAAACAGAGACATGTGACATCTGTATTTTTCAAATTCAGCATTGGGATGAATAAGTGACAAAGACATGCGACATCGACCTTTTTTGAATTCGGCATGCAACATAGGGACCCCTCCATCCAGAGCCCCCTGCCATGCTTGCTGCCTTCTGTGAACCCTTTGGAGAGGAAAGGGGAGGGAGACTTTCAGACCAAAACATGTTTCCAGCTGAGCTGTAAAAGGAAATCAGGGTTGGACACCCATTAGTAACTGAAAGAATTCTGAGAGGTTTTTATTTGTTGTTTTGTTTTTATCTTACTTATCATCAATCAGAGTAGCCCCCCCCCCCCCCGTTCTGTTCACAACAAAAATACCACATAATTATATATAAAGTGATACATGAAGTTTGCACAGGTATTAATTTCTTATCAATCTACATCATCTTTACACATTTGATTGAACTTTCATTCAACGTAATGTACATTTTCACACCGTAAAATCATGTGGTAAAGAATATCACAATTTGGTGCTTATTTCTTATTGCCTGTTACTGTAGTGATGTAAGCCACTACTCTAAGAGACAGCAAAAGTATGTGTTCAAAATCGCTTCTCTTATTAGTTACTTACTGCAGGAAACTCATATTTACCGGGGGAAAAAATATGTATTCACATAGCACCAGTTTTGGGTAAGTTGGAAACTGATGAGTAACGCATGCATATAATATGTTGTCCACTTAAAATGTTAATTAAAAAAATGCTCCTGTCTTCCTAGAAATATCTATTATATAGCTTGTCGAGTAATCACCGTAAAATATTTAAAAGAAATTATCCTGTTGGACCACCCCCGTGGGGGTCCGGGTAAGAATAGGCCCTCAGTAGCCCCTGCTGATTATATAAGGCGAAGATAGGGGGGACCCAGCACTGACCAAGTGGTTTTTGGGTTCAATTCCCGGTCAGTGCTTGGTTCACTAATGGATGAGGTACAGCAAAAATGATTTCCGGGTTTTGATCCCCTGCTGTTTGCCCGCCCTGTCACCTTCATCTCATAGATTCGATCACCAAAGACAAAATTCGTCACAACTGGTTTTCGCCATGAAAATGACCCTGGCTGTCGGTACAGCGTAAAACACCCAACATTCACTCACTCACTCCTGTTGGACCAACCTTTGTATGAACTGACTGAGAGATACATGGGTTTTAGGCAGAACATTTATAATTTGTCAGGTCATCAAAATGACTCACCCATTGAGCCAGTGTGAAAGACTGCATTGTAAATTGACAATTCTAAACCAACATAGCCCCGGCTATCATGTATAATGCAACCGTGTGCATACCTAACACTACTATCACAATGGGAGCATGTTAGGAGTCGGGGAATTATTAGATCACTATCAATCAAAACACAATTGAACGCCACTCACATCTCGAGTCGTTGGACCTTTGCGAGTCCAACAGTGAATATAGATGTTGAGGGATGGCAGTTGATGTCCTGAAATATTCATAAGTACCTGTCATTTATTTTATGCATGGTTCCCACACTGCCTAGAAAATGAAAATGGCCATGAAAAAGTCATGGAATTTGAAAAAGTGACAACTTTCATGGCATTTTCTTCGGGAGTCGTGGAATTTTACCAATTTTGTCTCTGTGTTCTTCCTAAATGAAAATCAGTGCATTAGCAATGAACCTGAAAATGGTAATTTCGCATGGAAACGTCATATAATCAAATTCCCAAAGTCCTTTGGTACCTTTTCTATAATCGTCCTTTGCCAATGTAAGTGGTTTGCTCATAAGTTACACAGAACCGCATATGAGACGAGTGACATTAAATTACCATACATACTCTATAAGCATTCAGTCATGTGTGTAAGCAATATCGATTGCATGTCAGGATGTGTTATTGGAATGTAAATGTTTGATCAGTGAATTTTTAGTAGAAGTTATGCTGATATTCAACTGATCCACGGGCGGATTTGGTCAAGTGCCCAGGCAAGCAGTGATGTAACAAGCACGTTCTGTGACCTAGTTTTTGGTTAATCTGTAACCTGCCCAGTTTTCACATAAGTTACATTATTATAGGTAAAGTTGAGACTTACTAACAAGAATGTTATCATAACATGAAAGAACATTATAAGAATGTCACAGAATATTGCAGATTCTGGGCAACGGAATGGCAATAAAATTGCAGGTAAAATTGCTGGTAATACATCAAACTCGGTTGACAATCAAGTTCTCCAACGATCATCGGGATCACCCATTGTCTGGCGCCGCTAAAGTCGCTTATTGCGTATGTGGCCCATTGCACAATACCGATTGTAGCAACGAAAATTAATTAAACAACGAAACATTTCTTTGTTACTTTTATCGTGACAACGATCATTTTGACACTTAAAAAAACTTATTTAGAATGCCCTGCATAT
The DNA here is from genome assembly GCA_936440205.1 of Lepidonotus clava. Lineage (NCBI taxonomy): Eukaryota > Metazoa > Annelida > Polychaeta > Phyllodocida > Polynoidae > Lepidonotus > Lepidonotus clava. The sequence continues at coordinate 42,845,509 of OW387144.1, read as the reverse complement.
TCTGTAATTTTTACTGATTTTTTAAAAAAATGTTCCCTTCATATATCAATTAACAGAATTCAATTTCATCCAGTAGAAACAAAGATATTAAGGTGTTGCTGTTACGAAACCTATTGCTGTTACGAGAACGATCTTAAAATTATCTTAAAGTGATCATAACAGCAATAATCCATTGTGCAACGGGCCAATTGCCATGTCGCATAACCAAATCCTTGCAACAGTGGGAGATTAAAAATGGTTTAGTTTTTCTCTTGCTGTTTTGCACATATTTTGAACACATTTAATTGACATATAAACACATTTCCGCCACTCACCTACTATATATTTCATAAGCTGAAGGACACTGCTATCATTTGCTGAAAAGAGAATATTAAAATTCACACCCAAAATGTCGGATCACTCAATCTTGAACAAGGACAGGTCTTTTAAAATGTGCCAATCCTCGCAACAGCCAGACCCGTTATGCGACGCGGCAAATGGGGTCTTGGAAACCATCATTTAAATGGCTACTCCTGTCCTCTATCCTGTATCAGATGACTGCCCTCCATCTGCTACTTATACAAAGTTGCAGACCACAAAAAGATTCTTACCTTGCTGATCGCGTTTCTGGACGAATTGTCAGTATGCACTATTGAGTTGAACATGTTTGACCAAAATTTAGGTACAATTGGCTGATTCATTCGCTGATTCAGTGCAGTTGGTATGGGAATTAACATTTAACAAGTTTCATCATGTATTATTATTGCTTATAACATAATCGGTTTTCATGTTAAAGCTCCTACTGCAACAACACATTTTCTCTTCACACTAATGTACAAATCGAATGTTGTTTTAAAACGTCGTTCGTTTGGAAATGATTGAACGTCCCTTTTTATTTTCTAAAACCTGCTTCTCACCCAAATAATTGTTTACTTGACTTGGTAAACGACTTAAATGTCATAGACATGTACGTGGGGAATCACCTCCCACACTCGCCTATTTTTCAACCACTTTCTCATTTTTATTAAATTTGATAAAACTAAAGATAGCATTATTAAACTTATATTAAAATTATAACTATCTCGCCCTTTACAAATACCGCAGATGGCTATTTAAAAGAGTGTATTTAAAGAATTTAATTCAAAGGCGACTAGTAATCCATTAATTTATTTGTCAAGTCTATGTAATTAGTCTGTCTTTAATTCAGGACTTTCATAGAATAGATTTCAGAAAAACTAAGTCATTACACTCTTTGAATTCATCGATCCATGTCATTGTATTCTCAGCTCTATTTGTAGGGTTGCACTGTCACTTTGATGCCATTAAGAATTGCTTTAATCCAAAGTGGTCTATTTTCAATATGGTTCATGCAAATTTGTGTCAGAGATAATTTCCAAGACCAATAGGATTACCGCCCAGCAACGGGAAGCTGCACTGCATCTCTGATTAGTAGTACTGCAATCACTAAGCCTACAAGGGGCAAAGTGTTCACTGAGAAAACAAGTAGAACTAGAAGTAGGACACATATACTTTTACTGCTAATATTATTTTTCTTTTGATTACCTGTAACTTCACATATGATATTTGGATCTTCCAGTTGCTTTTACCAAACGCACACACATACATGTACATATATATATAGGCCAAATATATATATAATTCAGATATTATTATATATTTGTATTCACCCGCTACTGGATGGTTACACCTCATATTTTGACCAGATTGGCCAATTGATTGGTGCAAAAATTGGCCAATTCTACCACAATACATTTTTAGGACTGATTCAAATCGAACACATGCATTTTAATATAGCATACTCACCAGTCATTCCAATCGGAGCAAAATTGGCTGATTTTATTGCCATGGTGGTAGTCGGCCATTATGTGCAGCAATTAAGCCTGGTGGGTATGGGCTTTTAGTCTTTGAGAAATTGAGGTCAATTCAGTACAGAGACAATTGATTTACAAAAAAAAACAGATTTGAATGAATGTTAATTGTTATTGGAAGGTTGCTAAAGCCCAATATCCACTTGGACATTCTGATAAAGTCAGCTGATTCTACCAGAAGAATCGACGGGTCGGCCGACTTGGTCAAATTCACTTATAGGGTATGGGGCTTAAGTGTACTGTCTATCAAAAAAAATGGTTTTCCGTTCCATGAAATTATGCAGAATGTATTTTGTTTATCAACACAAACCCTCCCACGACTGACTTTGAAGTTGCCCATGAATATTCCATGATACTCATGGTTTCATAGACCCTTCACCCTGTGAGTTAATCGGCTCTCTAGGATCCTGGCTACTGTTACAGCCCACCACTAGGGGATAATCTCCTAGTGAGGGGTTTCACAGACGCCTGTGGACATGTGGTTCTAAAGGCCCTATTACACTACACGACATGAGCTGCGACATGACAATGTCGTAGAGAAATTACCCATATTAGAAATACAATTCTTTGTTACACATATGTAACGTGCTCCAAATTGTCAATTTTGTATGATTATATAACTTCTGTATACAAATTTATCTTTTATATCATCATAATGCACCAATATCGCATCCAAGTCGTGTAGTGTAATACCCCCTTAAATCGTTAAACATGGGTTCAGTTCAGGTCGACAGCAAAGAGCTACCCACTGAGGGGGTGTAGATGGGGGGGGGGGGGGGGTCCCATGTCGTGTGTCGAATTTAAAAAACGGTCATGCTGCCTGTCCATACATCACAGATAAGACCCATGTCCCATGTTGAATTTAAGAAATGGCCATGTCGCATGTCACTATCTTTTTAAAGCCCCTGTCACATGTCAAATTTAAGAAAAGAGCAATGTCCTAAGTTTCCATGTCACATGTCGAATTTAAAAAAACGGCAGTGTCGAATTTAAGAATTGCCCGTGTCGCAGTGTCGAATTTAGGGGTCTAGACCCATCACTGAGCACTTCAATTGAGATTGTGGTCGTTTCAGCAACCAGAACTGGTTGTCAATGACACTCCCGGATGTCCTACATCTAAAAGGGTACTTTTTTTAATAAGGCGCTTATGAAAACCTATATCTCCTTAGTTACAAACCCCATAGGTGTTCAGGGTAAGAATAGGCAGTAGCCCCTGCTGATCGTATAAGGCGATGATAGGATGCACCCAGCACTGATCATGACCAAGTGGTTTTTGAGGTTCAATTCCCAGTTAGTGCTGGGTTCACTAAGGGATAAGGTACAGTAAAAATGATGTTCAGGTTTTGATCCCATGCTGTTTGCCCGCCCTGTCATCTCATAGATATGGTCACCAAAGACAGAATTCGTCTCACCTTGTTTTTGCCATGAAAATGAGGTACAGCGTAAAAACACCCAACATTCACTCGCTCTAAGCTACAATGTGAAACCAACATTCTGCAACCCTACTTTTTGCATCAGTCTGTTACTTATACTCAGGGGCAGATACAGGATTTTCAAAAAATGCAATTGCGCATTCACATACAGTATTTTCCCCTCTTTTTGTAGTCTAGCCTAGGGGTCCACCAAAAGAAGGGAGGGGGCAGGTCAGAACCCCCCGGATCCGCCCTTGTTGCTTAGATAGAATGTAATAGTTTTGTTTTTTATTGTGATGTTGGTAACAGTGAGGGTTAGCACACCATGTGTCAGGGGGACTCTAGTGAATGGGTATTTTATATTCATTATTGTAATATATTGTTTTCAGCAAATAGCTGTGTCCCCAAGCTAATAAAATATATAGGAGGCAAGTGGCGGAAATGTATTTACCAATCAATAAAATGAGATGAAATAAATACTTATGTATAAGAACAGCGTCATGCTACATCACACTACGCTTCAGTATATCCCTGAATATCTCCGCTGTGATGCCGTACAGTCTACGCATCTCCCTTATTTTCCAGCAGCCCCTTGCTGTTTGTAGGAGGCGACAAATGGGGAGACCAGAGTCAGTAGCTCTTTGGTAGAGTGCCCGCTCTGAGTCTGGAAGGTCTTGGGATTTATCCCTGGCCGAGTCACACCAAAGACTTTAACAATGGTAGTGGTCACTGCTTGCCTGGCACTCGGTATAAAGTAAGAACCACGAAACATGACTGGTCGGCCTGGTGTCAGTATAATGTGACTGGGTGGGTTATTGTGTGGGCCTATGACATGATATCTCGGTGTGGCAGCACTATAAAGAGGGCATTGGGTCCCACTGCTACAAATAAGCACCTCATTTCATATATTATTCGGTCACCGCCCCTGTGGCGTAAAACTAGCTGAAAGGCTTTACCTTGTGCAGTCTGGTAAAAGAACCCTGAAGGGTTGGCCGGACATTAAACTAATCCCACAAACAAACTCCCTTATTTCTGTTATCAGGGTCTAAACATGCTCTCTATAGCTAGTGAATTGGACATTTCGTGGTCATTATTGTAATATTTGTTTTCAGCAAATAGCTGTGTCTCCAAGCTTATAAAATATATAAGAGGCAAGTGGCGGAAATGTATTTATAAATCAATGAAATGTGTGCTAAACTATTGCAATAGTGAGGTTTGCATTTTGAAAACCTTAAGGATATTGCTCTTGTGAGACCCATATCTAAACCCTCGCTGTGCTCATGCTGTTGATAGGGTTTGGTTATGTGACAGACCACTGCCTTTAGCAAGAGCTGAATTCAAATGATCATTATTGTCTTATGGTCGCAATGTTAACATGGTTAGACTTACAGCAACACAAAACCAAAATCTGTTTGTGTGACAAAAATATTGCAATTTCCATTAACTATTAAAAGACATGCAAGGATCTAGTGAAAGCCTATAGAAAGGTATAAAGTATGGAATCTAGCTTAAACTTTGACAAATAGCTTATGTTATTCTCTTCTTTTTATCATTTCGGGTCCATACAACGTTATAGTTGTTTACCATATAATAGTGATGCCCCCATAGGGATCCTTAGTTGGAGCTCCCACTGGAACTGCCTTTTAGGACTTCCATTGGAAGAATATGTCTTCCGTATCTCCTGCTGATCGTAAAAGGTGATATTAGGGATTTGTGTGGACCGGTTGTCAATGACCTTAAAGTTGTTCACCTATTATAATATACCATCTGGTGCACACCTGTGCTCCAGCTGTCAAGTCTCTATGGTCTCTTCTTTACGGCAGCAAAACTTCACTTCAAGTGTTTGAGACAGGAGGAAATTGGGTTCATCTAATATGAGTGGCCAGAGAATCAGGGTTCCCACTGAAATGGCTCTGTTATTGACTATATGTACATTTCCCTTAACCCAGTTTTAGCCCAGTGTACACTGCACTCACATAAAGACCTGCCCATTGAGGAGAGTATAAATGTATCAGTCCATTTGAGTGTCACTGTTTTGTTTGCTATTCATGATTTAAATGCTTCATTCACTTTAATGGCTATTTCCTGGAACATTATCCATTATGCAAATATAAACCGACCCCCCCCCGAACACATTTGTATCCATCACAATGCGTCTTGTAGTACATGAATGGTACTTCAATTGCAATCATCCAGGAGTGTGTGTTCACACATTATTATGAATAGGCCCTATTTGGCAATTAATTGGTTTTGGGTTGCATAAGGCTGTATAGGTGTGGTGTTTTGCCCTTTTAAAATGACGTTCGACGAGCTCATTGGACGAGTCATGAATTTGGTTAGACTTTCTAGTGCGTCCCACTGATCGTCAGGGGGACTTTGCAAGTCTGGGGCAACATGGCGACCATTGGAGGATTCCCCAGTTAGAAGGAATATTTTCATTGGCTATCTATATTTAGTAAGGAAAACCCCTTCGCTGGTTAACATTTAAGTTCATAGCTTGCCAGGAACAAGTGGGCCGCAAAGGATTCTGGGGGAGGTGGGAAATCTCACCTAAAGATGGCAGACTTACATAGGCCCCGAGAACGAGGAGGCGGGCTGTGAAATAGGCTAGAATTTGGTGTGCTCATAGTATAACAAGGCATCAGATGCAGATGTCTTTGTTGACGACACAGCTCCTTTAAGGATTTAAAGACAGTATCTAAAGATGGTCACTGGTTTAAAGTTCCATTCCCACTAGCATGAGATTACACATTATTGATGTAAATCCGGCGATGTGGTTATTCATGATTTTTCAATGCTCCTAAAAAATGAAACGTGGTCTCTATAGTTGGATTCCATTTTGTACGACTTATTGTTCCAGTAATATCAGATAACATGATTATCAGTCTGTTTTTTTACATATATATCTATAATAACACGTTCAGTAATATCATTGTTTCATAGATAGGGTAAAAGACGAACGGTGGACGATGGACTTAACCCTGATGTATTCCAGAGGGCTATCAGGACTGCCTAAATTTTAGGACAAATCCGTTTCATATATTAAAATCTACAAAAGGGCGTTAAAACAAGCTAATTCTCCCTACCACGGATAGCCAATTTCATGAGTTTTACCTGCAGGTTAGCTTAGAACAGGGTATATGTCGACAAAGCTCAAGGTTTTAGCATAGGAATTTTAATGAATTATGCTATTATTTGGAGATAAGCATTGAATAAATCTAGCTGGGTTGTTTAAAAATTCATTTACTACTGTAGGATAAATAGCAATTTTTTTTGTTTATTTTCTATAGTTTTTCTAGGAGTTTTGTCGACAAAACCAGCTCAAATTAACCTGCAGGCCCTTAAAATACTGTAAATCAGCTATCTGTGGTAGGGAGAATTTCGAAATTACCCATGTTTTCCCGATCCCATGAGATTCATGTAGTCGCCCCCACGTATAAGGATGGATCATCAATGGTGGGAGTTCTCGGGCACCTAGTCACGTGACGTAAGAGGTGAGTGGGTAGGGGCTGGGAGTGGGTGGGAGAAGGGAGCATGCGTCAACTGCCTCTATATGGCTTATGCATATTCCAACCCCAACAATAAAACCGGAACTAGGTAGCCTATCCCGGGAAGTGGGTTGAAAAGGTGTAGGAGGGGTCTATGCAAATCGTTGTTTATACAAACTCTTAGCATTGGGCTTTAGATACTGTTTCACTTCACTGAAATAACTGTTTGTCGGTACTCACCTAGTTGGTATGTGCTATATTTAGACATCCTATTTATAATTGATATTTGGACAGCCTATTTTAAGTGCAATTTGAAATCAATTCATTTGAATAACAATTGATTTGTTACAGTGATTGTCCCCCTAAATTGAACCAAAGTTGTCCCTTGTCAAAATTTACTTCCAATAAGTGCAACCTTTTATGTTAGAATAGAGCAGTAAACAGCAGGGGCATGTTAGAATTATCTAAAATGTATTTGATTACTTTGTAATATTTGACAAAACACTACTTTAAACCTGCACATTTTTGATAATCAAACTCTTAAACTGTCGTTAAAAGACATTTAAATGAATTAAAAAGATATGAAATAAGTGGAACTTATTAGAGGAAGGGTGTCCCGTTGGGTCTTTTCAGGGTGTCCTGGGGCTTTAAGAGTGCTGCTGCAGACAGGACACCGAAGGCGCTGGACATATAATAGTGAGGCCTGTTTAAGATTGGTGATCGCCCTTGTTTGGGACCAGTGTGAAATGTGCTGAACACTAGAGTATATGGACATCACTTTCTTTTTAAAGCTCCTGTCAGATGTCGAATTTAAGAAAAGAGCCATGTCATTTGTCACATAGTTGCCATGTCACCCTGTCAAATTTAAAAAAACAGCCATGTCGCCCTGTCAAATTTAAATAATGACCAGGTTGCCTCGTTGATTTTAGGGGGCTGCACCCATATACCTCCTATGGCTGTGTGGGAGCCACCCCCCCCCCCCTCCGGCCCAGATTCATGAGGTATTACTAAGCATAGCGTCCGTCTTACCCAATCAGCTCAGGCCGAGCATGCACTAAGACGCTCGTTGGCTAGGGGCCGGTTCACACTTCACCATTCATTTACCTACAATAGGCGATGTCACGTGGTCCAAAGGTTTCTGTTGTTAGATTTTTTTTTTTAAATAATTCTTTTTTGCAATTTTTGCATGTTTTCACGATGGTGACTCGATTCTGCACAAAACTAATGGTGATCTCCAATAAAGCCCGATTCGCCGTGGCAGATGAACCTGTTGTAGAAAGCTGGGAAAAATTTATAGCATTTTTTTGTACTTATCATGAGCAACAAAGTGATGGTAGGCAAGCAAAATCGACCGCATACCATTCACGTTGAGAAGAAAGCTGCCTTGGAATCTTTTTCAAAAGCAATCTCATCTTCAATTGTACAGGTTCTCTGCGAAAATATTCAACATGTTGAATAAATTCGCAAGGGATCAGGTCACAGATTGCTACCATATTCCAACGTTCACAGATAGCCTAGACCTATGACAACCCATATCCACCAGTGGGGCTTAACGCTATACCTATACAACCTTGTCATAAGTACACGTTCAAGGATTTCAGGTTTCCGACTTTGGTCGGGTTTCTGTTTTTTTTTCTCCCAAGCACCCCCAAAAAAAACAGTTTCAAAATGTGGTATTTAGAACATGTTTCACAATATTTTAGGATATATTCAGATCTTCCTAATGATATTCCATATTATTCCACTGTCCCAAAGTTATTACATCCCTACACATTAATCGTTCTGTGCAGGCAGGACCCTGACGGGGCCAACGTCCTGGGGAGGTGGGCCGGGCCTCTCCCGACATGGGTGGGGGGCATTTACATTTTGATACACTATTCTTCTCCGGGGGATTCACGTATCTACCATGCACCTGGTCTGTTGTTATCAGAGGTCTAATGAAAATCTGAAAAGCATTTTTGTTTCCCCCCATATGGGTCCCAGGGTGGGGCTTCTGCTTCTGGGAAGAATATAGGCCCCCAGTAGCCCCTGCTCATCGTATTAGGTGACAATAGGGGGACACAGCACTGGCCAAGTGGTTCATTGGGTTCAATTCCTAGTTGGTGCTGGGTTCACTAAGGAATGAGGTACAGCAAAAATGATTGCTAGATTTTGATCCCCTGCTGTTTGCCTGCCCTGTCACCTTCATCTTGTAGATACTATCACCAAGACAGTATTCGTCCTAACTTGTTTTGCCGTAAAAATGACCCAGGCTGTGGGTATGGCGTAAAACATCCATCACTCACTCTCCAGGGAAAACCATGTGTCCACCATGCGTATGGTCTATCGCTATCAGGAGTGGGGGGTTATTACAAAATACAGTGTTAGTTTTATGGACCTTCACTCATGATTTTTATTTATTGGAAAGCTGAACACTTTTATTTGTTTTTATTTCGTAATTCCCAGATCAAGTATCATGTAATATTCATCAACTACTGGCTGGAAAATAATTCCTTCTAGATCTAATTTTGTGTAGAATTATAAGAAATATCTTGGTTACTTGATACAAATTTGTAAAGAGACTCAATAAGTCAATGTACCACAATGGTGGCTGAGTGTAATTTACTAAAAGCTCTGATGCCTTTGATGGCATTATCAATTAAAAGAGTCTTTTTCTCAAATCCAGTTTCTGCAATATGGGTTTTCTTTTGAAGATCGTATGAAAGAACATTCTAATACACTTAAAAGGAACCAAATGCATTGAGCATAATTCTTAAAAGCATACCCTACTGTTGTTTCTTAGATGTTCAACGGGAGGGTATGGCTTACGAGCAAATTCTTATATCCCAGCAAAGGCTGAAGCAGTTTACCCAGTAGGCCATTATCAAGTTAGGTGACTAGTTGGCACTAAAATAGACTAAACACTAGTGGACCAATAAGAATAAAGGGGGTATTCCACTACGCGACATAAGCTATGACATGCAATAAGGCTGCGATATGGTCATATCGTAGTCAAGTCGTGGACCTCTACGATATCATTGATGTCGCATTAGTGTTATAGGGTATATCGCAGTTGGCTACGACTTTAAAGTAGTACGATATGTTTTTTTATCACAGTCAAGTCGTGGAGATGAATATCGTAGGCTATAACTTTGGCTACGATTTTATTCAACATATTTAATAATGCCGCAGGGCAAATTCAAGTTCCTTGATTTCCAGGCCATGTCGCAGGCCATGTCATATGGGATCTACCTCCCATTGGTAAAGGATTGAGAATGTCGTAGACAGGCCGGTGCCTCCTCCTGCGATACCAGCTAATGATATCTTGCGATATGGTCCTCATATCGTAGGCCGTTTTTAACATGTAGTGGAATACCCCCTTAAGTGGTGGAACGGTGGTGTCATAGACATAATATATGAGGGTGTATTACTCGTACTGATTTGAGACATTTTAACCCTGTGGTACCTAGTTCAAGCAGGTGATTTTCTCTTGTTTATATTATACAGATAGATGGTGAAAGTTCCATTGGTGGATCAATACGATCACCAAAGACGGACGTCATCCTAAATTGTTTCACCGTGAAAATGACCCTGGCTGTCGATACGGTGTACAACATCCATCACTCACTCACACACTCCATTTCGGATCCAGGATTTTGAAAAGGAGGAGGAGGGGTGCTATCGGAAAGAAATCCCTTAATTACTTTCCAGCTGAATTTTGCATTGAAAAAACTTTGGATCCACCCATGGAAACCAATACACTGTTTGGTGGAAACAGACATGTTTATTATCGCCAGACATCTTTGTTCTTTATGGCCTTTCAGATTGGCTGGTTTTGAGTTATTTCAGGGTTTTCAGTTTTAGGAGTTTAGGGTTCTTATTAAGGACAAGGGATCATTTCTAACTACTTAAGTCAGTTATGTTGTAAAAGCACATCTACGTCTCAGGTTCCTTGTATATCTAAATTGATAGTTCGATTGTCACCTATTAAGAAGGCCCCATGGGGGTCCGGGTAAGAATAGGCCCTCAGTAGCCCCTGCTGATAGTACGAGGCGACGATAGGGGGACCCTGCACTGACCAAGTGGTTCTTTGGGTTCAGTTCCCGGTCAGTGCTTGGGATGAGGTGCAGCAAAAATGATTTCATGGTTTTGATCCCCTGCTGCTTGCCCGCCCTGTCACCTTCATCTCATAGATTTGATCACCAAAGACAGAATTTGTCCCAACTTGTTTTCGCCGTGAAAATGACCCTGGCTGTCGGTACGGCGTAAAACACCCAACACTCACTCCTATTAAGAAGGGAAGCGGTAATTTGACTTTCAATTGCAAACTTTAGGTTCAGATTGTATTCCATTTGTGCATCTCTCCAGTAGTTCCTCTTTGGATCAAAGTGGGAACAGTCTTTCCTACTCTTCCTACATGTTCAAACGCTTTCAGTGGCTTATCACTAAAGTAGGACGCTATTCTGAAACTTCCTTATTCTTCTCACTGTTGTGGCGTCCCCAATGCCACCTTCAATTGGATAAAATACGAGGCGTGGTGCGTTTCTCTGATCCATTGAAGGAAATCTCTGCCAATTTCTTTACAAACACCTCTTGTAAATCAGGAAAATGTCATTGCTTTTCAAACACTTTGAACGGACACAGAACTTCACCTGTTTTGTATTATCTTGTAGATAATGTGCTAATTTGGCTTTCTAAATGAAGGTAATCTCCTTTTGCCATCAGAGGCATTGCGTGGTGAATCTGGGAAAAGTGCACATGTTCCTGCTTGTTTCTGAAAACCTAGCTTTGAAATCCAGGAAAGGATTGCCTCATATATAAGTACGTGACAGATTGGCTGAGAACAATGACACTCAGCTGGGAATGACAAAGCGGTTTGTTGTCTCATTTAAAAGGACCATTAAACACTTTTCAATCTGACAGTTTACAGAAAGATCTAAGACAACTCGTTAGTCGCTCTGATGCTAGGAAGAATCATTGCATCTTTGAAAGGAATACATTTCTTGCCTTATACTCTCTCTCTCAAAAAATGGGTCCTTAAGGATAGACAACACCTCTCAGGCCGCCATTTGGGATAATCTATGTTGCGCTGTATCCATTAGGGGTAGAGTAACATAGTTGATATCAAGTGATAGCACTTTTTTTTCTGCATCTGTTGATACAAAGTATATTATTTTCAATTTAATATTTGATATAGCACAGCCATAAAACTGATTTTTTCACTTTTATTTTTTGAACATAGATATCTCAGTTACCACTTCAGATATCATTTTGAAATTTGGACTGTATGTCAATAACGTTTGTATGGAGGGAAGCGTGTCTCAGATTTTTTATTTAGGCCCTAGTTTTTATTTTATAACAAAAAACGGGAAACTTTTTAGTATTTTTTCCAACATTATTTTCTAGATTTCATAAAAATAAAACTAGGACCTAAATAAAAAATCTGAGACACGCTTCCCTCTATAAGAATATCATCTATATGCTGTAAAAATTTCATAACTTTCCATTGAATATTAAGTGAGATATTCATGTTCAAAAAATAAAAGTTAAAAAGGTGTTTTTTGTATCCCGGGCAGGCTCCATCAGGAAAAAATCTACACATTTTAATATGATTTACATGGATAGATAGGGTTATAAAAAGGGTATTTAATTATATTAGACTCATAATTATGCTACCCATATCAAATCATATAGGCAAATTTAAAGACAGCCCAGCGAAATGGCCGCCCAGTGGTGTTGTCTATCCTTAAGAGCCTCCGGAGGTGCTTGGAAGTATGCTTACTTAATGGACGCAAGGTGTGTTTCCCTTATCATCTTGTCCATTCACTCCCTTATTCATTCAATTGCTCCTCATATCCACACTCATGTAACCACGCATGTATCCACATATATTCATGCACTTCTCATCCATTTGCAACCCCTTCACTCACATTTCTTGTACTTATTTACTTGCTAAGGTACAAAAGGGTGTGCCCATCCCCCCACCCCCGTTTTTGAAAATCTCTGATTCCACCCCTAGGCCCTTGTGGGGGTCACAGAGTATGGCTTCTGCTCCCAAGAAGAATAGTTCCCCAGTATCACCTGCTGATTGTATAAGGCAACGATAGAGGGGACTCAACACTGAGCAAGTGGTTTTTTGGGTTCAATTCCCGGTTAGTGCTTGATTCATTAAGGAACGAGGTAGAGCAAAAATGATTGCTAGGTTTTGATCCCCTGCTGTTTGCCCACCCTGTCACTGTCATCTCATGAATACGATCACCAAAGACAGAATTCGTCCCAATTAACTTGTTTTCACTGTGAAAATGACCCTGGCTGTCGGTACAGATTAAAACACCCAACACTCACTCACACACTCACTCACTCAAGGTCTTTGCCTTCCCTAATTTCTCATTCTCATGTTTTCCTTGTGTAGAAAAAGCAAAGTAAAAGACGTTCAGCAGTTCAGAGATATAATTCCCTCTTGAATATGTGCCTGCCCTCAAAGGTGTTCCTTAGTAAGAAATGAAGGACTTCACGAACCTTTGTATGAGCAGCAGTTCTTAGATAGTTGGCTTAGTCACCCATTAACTGTTTTCTGTTCTCTCCATAAGTAGTCTGGCATCATCAAATAGATTATTCGGTCCTGTTTTTGCCATAGCACCACTGGAGTTTACGATGCGGTGAAATCCCCCAGTCACCGACATAGGAAATCTCCCGCAGCTGGGAGATGCTTAACATATCACATACATCGCTATCCAGTCTTACAAAAATGAATTAACCACTTGTAGTTTTTCACCCAAGTGTCCAAGGGCTGACACACTATATCTGTAGGTGGTGCCTTCAGGAATGGACAGTGCCTAATAGGTGTCGCCAGGGTGTTGACTTTGAAATTGATGCATAAAGAGTCTTCCAGCCTGGGAAATAAATTTCTATGTTAAAGGGAGGGGCCAGGGAAATTCAATTTTTTCCTTCTTATATCTTAGATTAAATGCTAATGTGATGAACGGCTATTCATCCAAAATACATAGAGGTCAAAATAATAGAAATAAGGTAATAGTAGAAATATATGTAAGAGAACGAAATAGATGTAAAGGAACGAATATGTAATAATGAACGAAAGTATAGAAAGCCTGAAAAAGAGGCACGAATATGTAAAAGAACGGATATGTAAAGAACGAATATGTAAGGAACGAATATGTAAGGAACGAAAATGTAAAGGAACGAAACCCGGAAATATGTAAACCGGAAGTGAAATGTAAACCGGAAACGGAAAATATAAACCGGAAGTGACGTCAGTTGTAGGTCACGTGACCGAAAGCAGCCAATCAGGGCTGACCTCTATAGTATATAAAGGGGCGGTGAGGCCCGAATAAACAGAGTTCTTTAACAGTTCTCCTGGTGTCCAGACGTGTCCTCTTTCCTGAAACAACCGCTAAAGATGAGCCGATTAGAGTAATTAAGCAGAAGTTAGGACAAAACAGTCGAAGCTCGAGATAGGTAGTAGAAACACAGGGTAAGGGGCCCGACGGCCCGAAGAACGAGGAACGAGGGAACGGAGTAAGGCACGAAGACCCGAAGTAGTCCCGGAAACCGAGGCGTAGTATGGCACGAAGACATGGGGAACGGAACGAAGGAACGAAGTCCGCGGGGACGAGGGCGCGGCATGCTCGGCCCCACGCTACCAAACAATAGGCGACCGTCGGCCCGTCGCCCCCGCGGACCGGAACTCAGGGGTGGACCGCCCGGTCGGGGTGAATGCTGGTCTGGGAGATAGAGCGAGACGAACCCCGGCCGACCCGTACCCCTACCATAATTTCCCTCCCCCGCAGTCCTCCGTTGACATCGAGTGCCGATTCCCGATCGATTCGCTCAGCCCCCCCTCGTGCGCGAGGCACGACTCTAGAAACACATCTCGGTTCTTGGCCCGGATTCCCCGTCCGCCCCGAGACCCGAACAACCCCCACGTTCCTCTGTTGTAAGAATCGGCAACCCCGACTTACCAGAGAACGTCACACTGGTGGCAGCGGTGGTGCTGAAATAAGCACATACGGACTTGTGGATCTTGGGTGTTTCGTCGGTATTGGATACTCATGGCGACCGCGGCAGTCTTCGTGCAGATGGATTCTGACGTCGCCTTCAAGGAAGGTGGGGAGGAGAAAGGAGGTGCGAAAACCGAGACCAAAGGGGAGGACACGACCATCATGGGTAGGCAGTTTAATTTTATGGGAACGTCCACCCCGACGGATGAGCAGAATGCGGTAGGAGCGAGTTTGAAGAAGTTTAGTTTACGACCGGAGAAGTATGACGGTAAACCGGATTTCGAGGGATGGATCAACCAGTTTGAGGAGTACGCAACATTGGGACGTTGGACGGCCGAGGAAAAAGCGGCGATGCTCTTTCTCTCGCTGACGGGAAAGGCACGAATGTACTTTGTCGGACTCCCGGACAGGGAGCGACTCCGTTACTCAGCGAGGGTGGATGCGTTGCGCCGGAGGTTCGGTCAGGAGAAGGACACGTGCAATGCTCTGCAAGAGTTGGCAGGATTGAAACGTGTAAAGAACCAGACAGCGAAGGAGTTGGCTGATAATGCCCGGCGACTGGCATCGAGAGCCTACTTCTCCAACGACTACGCTAGCCAGGAAAAAGCAGCATTACATGCGTTCCAGGCTGCAGTTGGGGAAGACCTTCAGCTGAAGTGTGCAGAGAAAGGATGCAAGACACTAGAGGAGGCGGTAGAGGTGGTAGAAATACAGGAACGATACTCACGCCGCCTCCTGCGGGCAGTGAAGCCCGAGGAGGACGCCAATACACAGATCATGGCCTTAAACGGTAAGTTGGAGGAGATGATGAAAGAATTGGCAGAAGAACGGGAAGCTAGAAGACAAGCAACGGCCCGGAGGGAGGCGTTTAAGAAGCGAAAAGAAGATTTAGAGTGTCATCAATGTCACCAGAAGGGCCATTTCGCGAGAGAGTGTTCTCAGCGTCAGGGAAACGGACAGTCGCCGTCGCAGTAAGCGCGGGGCCCCCTTCGGGCGCGGCGAGAGAAGTAGTAGGCATGGGAGAATGTGGACTTTATGTGGCCGGGACGGTGGGAGAGAGTGTCGTCCGTTTTTTGGTTGATACCGGATCTATGATCAGTCTGCTGTCGGAACGCCTCTGGAGAGAGTGGGGACGAAAAAGGGAAGAACTGGATGGATATGAAGGACGTCTCTGCTCGGTGGATGGTAGTCCGTTGCGGTGCTACGGATGCACGAACTTGCCAGTAAAATTGGGAACGCGCGTGTTGCAGTGGACATTCATGGTGGCAGACATCGGTAGAGATGAAGGGATCCTGGGAAACGACTTCGCGGTGAAATACCGGCTAACAGTTAAGCCCCACGCGAGTGCTATCTTCCTGCCCGCCGAGGGGGAGGGAGAGGGGGAACGAATCCCGGGAGCAGAACAAAGAACGGATGGGATTCGGGCAGTTACCGTCGGAGGACAGGTCGTGCGAATCGAGGGAACGACGGAAATACCCCCACTCCAAGTGACCCGAGTAACAGTAGTAACGAGAGTAGACATAGGACAGAGTGGACAGCTGGCTGTCATCACCGGCGCTGGATTACCTATGGGACTGGAGGTGATCCCAGGAACGGTGACATTGGGAGAAGAAAATAGAGTTTGGGTGGCCAACCGAGGGACCGAGAGCGCGAAATTGGAAACCGGCGGGGTACTCGGAGAAGCCACCTTCGTACAAGAGGTACGAGGAATAGGAAGTGAAGTAAAAGAACCCCCTGGAGCGCTCGTTGAAATGATAGAGGAGGCTAAGAAAGACCTGACCACGGAGGAAGGCGGAGAGCTGGAGAAAGCCATCATGGCCCGGGAACAAATGTTTGCGACCTCGAAACATGAGTTAGGACGGACAGATTTAGTACAACATCGAATTAAAACGGGGGATCAGATGCCGATCAAGCAGAGGGTCAGACGGTATCCGGCCACCAGGAGAGAGGAAGAACGAGCACTGGTGGAGGATATGTTAAATCTAGGGATTATCCAGGAGAGCGGGAGTGCGTGGAGTAGCCCGACCGTTCTAGTCAAAAAGAAGGACGGAGGAACGAGGTTCTGTATCGACTACCGAAAACTGAACCAGGCTACGAAAGTGGACGCCTATCCGCTCCCACGGATAGAGGACAGCCTCAACACCTTGGGAGGAAGCCTATTCTTTTGCAGTCTGGATCTCGCAAGCGGATATTGGCAGGTGGAGATGGCACCGGAGGACCAAGAAAAGACGGCCTTCGTGACTCAAGGAGGATTGTATGAGTTCAAAGTGATGCCATTCGGGCTAGTGAACGCCCCAGCCACCTTCGAGAGACTGATGGAAAGAATCCTCAGAGGAATCGTGTGGGAGGAGTGTCTGGTATACTTGGATGACATACTGGTCTTTGGACCAACGTTTAAAGTGACTCTGGAAAGATTGGTACGGGTTCTGGACCGATTGAACGCTGCAGGACTGAAGTTAAAGGCGCGAAAATGCAAGCTGTTCCAGAAGAAGATTCCGTTCTTGGGGCACGTTGTTTCATTCAACGGGATCAAACCCGACCCCGAAAAGTGTCGGCAAGTAACCGAGTGGCCGGTCCCTCGGGATCTCCACGAGGTACGAGCCTTCGTGGGATTATGTTCGTATTATAGAAGGCATATAAACAGCTTCACGGAATTGGCTGCCCCCTTGTATGAATTGGCAACGAAGGAGGAACCGATCGTGTGGAGCGCGAGACGACAAGAGGCATTTGATGCGATGAAGAAGGCGCTAACAGAGGCCCCGGTGTTGGGATTCCCGGAGGAAGATGGACAATGGTGGCTTGACACGGACGCCAGTGACGTGGGGACAGGAGCCGTGCTATCACAGGAGCAGAGAGGGGAGGAACGGGTGATAGCTTACACGAGCAAAACCCTGGAGTCAAACGAACGAAAGTATTGCACCACGCGGAAAGAACTGTTGGCGGTGGTGCGAGCTTTGAAGCATTTTCGGTGCTACATCTATGGTCAACGCGTGATAGTCCGGACGGATAATAGCGCGGTCAGTTGGCTACAGAGAAGTAAGGAACCGATGGGGCAGGCTGCTCGGTGGATTGAGATTATCGACTCGCATGATGTGTCGTTCCAACACCGACCGGGCAGGAAGCATGGGAACGCTGACGCGTTGTTCCGGTATCCGTGCAAACAATGTGGAGAGGAGCACGAGAATACCGAAAAAGTGAGAGTAGTGACGCGGGCCCGGGGGTACGAGCCCGGATGGTCCCCGCAGGAGATGAGAGCAGCGCAGAGGAGGGATCGAGATATAGGGCCGATTGTCGCACGGATGGAAGAGAATGCGGACCGGCCAGGGTGGGAGGCCATATCTCCGGAATCCCGGGAAACAAAGATCCTATGGAGGCAATGGGAACGATTAAGCCTCAGGGATGGCGTGCTGCATCGGAAGTACTGGGAACTAGAAGGACATGGTTGGAGGAACCAGTTGGTCGTTCCCCGAGGGGAACGGGCCAAGTTGGTAAGGGAATACCATGGAGGCGCGGCAGGAGTGCATTTGGGAGTCGCCAGAACGACGGCCCTGTTGGAGCAAGGGTTTTACTGGCCGGGACTCCGGGAAGACGTGCGGAAGGAATGTCGAGAATGTGATTGCGCGTTGCTGAAAAAAGGACGAGGGAGACGGGAGCCGCTACATCAGTACATAGTGGGGGAGCCGATGGAACGGCTGGCCATGGATGTTTCGGGCCCGTACCCAGTCACCAAACGAGGAAATAAGTATTGCCTGATGGTGGGATGCTATTTCACCAAATGGTTGGAGTGTTTCCCGATCCCGGATCAAAAGGCAACGACAGTGGCGGACAAATTGGTTGAAGAAGTAGTAGCACGGTACGGCGCGTTTCGGGAACTACACTCGGATCAAGGCATGAATTTCGAATCCGAGGTGGTGGCTCAGGTCTGTGCACTATTTGGAATACACAAAACAAGAACGACGCCGTACCACCCCAGGAGTGACGGGTACATAGAACGAAGTTTCCGTACTTTGGGGTGTTGTTTGAAAGCCAGCTGCCGAGCAACAGGCCGGGAATGGGACGAGATGGTCCCGCTCGTGATGATGAGTTATAGAGCAACGCCGCAAGCCAGCACGGGAGTGACACCGAATATGATGATGCTGGGCCGACAGACCATGATGCCGCGACAGGCGATTTATGGGAGACCTCTAGGACCAGAGGAGGAACCCCGACGGGTAGGCGACTATGTGGAAAGCCTGGAGGAAGGGCTAGTCGCGGCCTATCGGGAGGCCCGGACGGGGCTGAAACGAGCTGCCATCCATCAGAAACACGAGTACGATGGGAAGGTGACTCGACGGGAATACCACGCCGGAGAACTGGTCTGGGTGCACGATACGGTAGTGGATAGGGACAAAGGAACGAAGTTGCGATTTCCATGGATGGGCCCTGCACTGATCGTCAAGGTGCTTGACCGAGGACGGGTGGTAGTACGGAAGAAACGAGGGAAACCGGGGGGGGTAGTCCATGTGGACCGCCTGGAACCCTACCGAGGACACGCTGCGCCAGCCTGGATGGTAGCTGACCAGCAAGGATACGAGGCTGCACAGTAAATGCTTGGGGTGGGGCGCGCTAGGGCACGTAAGGAAACGGGGCACCCCTTTTTGTGATGAAGTCGTTTTCGTGTCTCAATTCCGCAGGTGGAAGAGGACCAAGGGAACGACCAAATCGGCGCTACACAAAAAGGCTTTGGCCAAAAAGGACTGATCAACCTGGGGCCATTGAGTCGGGGCAGTGCGTTGACCACTACAGTAGGAGTGCAGGTCGATAGGCTGTAGAGATTTGCTACCTAGCTGAAGATTGGTTCTCTTGCGGATGTAATATAGGTGGGAAATGCGGGGTTGGAACGAAAAATGGCGTTCGGGAGCCACGACGGCCCGAATGTCTAAAGTAGTCCCACGGAGCCGCTTTCCGGTCAGTTCGGAGGAACCACAGCGTGGAAAAGATGGTTGGATTACAACAGAAGACAGACCCGGTGGCAAGCTGGTGAAGACTTTTGAAGTAATGCCGACTTGGTAATACCGCTTTACAGCGTCCAGGAGACCGGAGGAGAGTAGATGCGGCACTCTCGGGAACGCCGGAGGAACGAACGGACGGTTGTAAAAGGCGAGGCCTGAAACGAGGACGGGCTTTAAAGTAGGTCGTAAAAGGAGTAAAAGAGGACAAAGAGAACGGGGCGGCGGCGAGGAGATGATAACGTCGAGCCCCTGTGTTCTCCGGGAAGTGTGCGGAAGCACTGTGAGGGCCAAGATGAAAAAGGCAAGAGAAGGCGACGGAGGATGAAAAGACCGAGGACGTCCGGTGGGGCAATAAAAGGCCTAGGAAAAAAACGCGTGGACGGGCGAAGGGCCGCGAGGTAAAAAAGCAGGCGAGGGGGTGACCAGCGGCGGGCCCCGGGGACCGGAAAATAGTAGGGGGCGCCACCGTAGAAGTGGATGGTGAGTCTGACGCTAGGGGTCGCTAGCGCAGGCCACGCCCACTTCCGCCTGCGGCGGCTATAAAAGGCAGAGCGCTCGCCGGAGCAGGTCATTCTGGTCAGCCGATCAGGATTCATCAAATCGCAGACGAGCAGACTGAGCTAAGGAGAAGAAAACAAGAGAAAAAGCAGAGAAGCGAGACGAGCAGCATCACCACGAGACAAAAACGGAAAAGGCTGACGGGGCGAGCTTCAGGATTGGAACGAGCCCCGAAAGCCCGGAAAACGGACACGATGAGCGGACAGTGCTGGGAAGGACATTGCCGCGGAAAGGAGTTTAAGCACTTGGTCAAGCATATTAAAGGCCAGCACGATGGATTACGGAAGCAGTACTACATGTGCCCGGTGTGTTCGAATCGAGCCTATTCGACACACCAGGACTGGAAGAAGCACATGACGGACTCACACGAAGGGAACCTGCAGAGGGGGATGCCGAAGCAAGACCCCCTTCTGAGGCTGGAGTATGCTGCGGCGTTCGCCTTGGACCCGAAAGGACGACCGCCGTACACCAGTTTCGCTACTGGGGATGAAACGGCGGCCCGGGTAGCCAACTTGGAACGGGACTACACGGTGCGCCATCCGGAGGGGTTTCAACCTCCTGAGAGGGCGGTGGATAAGGAGGCACCGGAGAGGCCGCGACGGCATATCCGCGTACCTTACTACCCGAGGGCGTCGAGAGGGTCCGATGACAGCGACGCCGAGCAGCCGGAGCAGGTGGCAACCGAAGAAGGATCAGAGGCCGACGAGGCCGGCGAGGGAGCCCAAGCAGCCAAAGCAGCAGGGAAGGGACCCCTGGCCGAGGTAGCGGAACGATCGACGCCCACGCGTCGTTCCCCTCGGAGGGCCGCGAAAGGAGTGCGGAAGGAAGCCACCGAGTCGCCGCGAAGCGCGAGCCGAGCCGTGGTCAACCCGAAACCACTTCTGACAGCAGACCAGATAACAGGGTTGGTACAGAGCCGAATTAAGAAGTTAAACGCCCAGGGAGAACCACGGGAACCGAGAGGACGAGGACTCCCGGGCAGAGGAAAAGGAGGGAGATCCACACCCGCCCCGAAGCCGGGTTGCTCAGGAATACCACCGGGGGCTGAGGTGGTGGAATTGGTGAGCTCGTCCGACGACCAACGTCTGAAAGTAAAAGAGGAAGAGGAGCCGCTCGCTTTCAAGAGGCCCCCGACGCAGGGATGCCCGGCGGAGGAGCCGTCGCGAAAGAAGAAGTGGAAAAAGGTCAAGAAAGTCCCGAGGGAATTGGAGGAGGGAACGAGTTCGGACCAGTCGGAGTCGGGCAGGAGTATGTCGGTCCGAAGCGATCGGTCCTTGATTATTGCCGAGTCTAGTAGCACGGGAGAGCTGGGACCATCACAGCCTGAGACCTCGACAGGAGTCAAACGGACCACGGGACTAGAACCACCTTGTAGCGACGCACAATTTACTATGATGACAGTTCATAAGAAATCGGTGATATACGAATCGCGACACCCGAGGTACCCCGGATATTTAAAAGGAACAATGAACCGGGAGGGATCGTTCAGGGGTTACCACGAGGCAAGATCCGACCGGGAGCTGGAGGA
The DNA here is from genome assembly GCA_936440205.1 of Lepidonotus clava. Taxonomy (NCBI): domain Eukaryota; kingdom Metazoa; phylum Annelida; class Polychaeta; order Phyllodocida; family Polynoidae; genus Lepidonotus; species Lepidonotus clava. The sequence continues at coordinate 42,823,667 of OW387144.1, read as the reverse complement.
CAGCATTCGGGAAGCGCAGGGAGGCCGGCTGGTAGAAAGAGAAGCACTGTACCTGGGGAGGTTTCTACGCGAGATGGCAGAAAGGCAGGGACTCAAACCGTCGGGGCGAGTGGAGAAAGTAAAGTATGTTCGGCATGCGGCCAGACCGGAGGACACGGCGTCGATGGCCTCGACACAGCCGCTGTTCTCTACCCCTACCCCGACGAGAGCGGATTCACCCCTGGAGAAGATGGTATGTAAGCAGCCGGTAGTGCCGCCCCCGGGACTGAAACGAATGAGAGACATTACGGTAGCACCAGACACGCCAGAGACACGGGCGGCGGTTGACAACCTGACTCGAGCCAGTTTGGGGAGCTCGTTCTTCGGGTCGCAAGGATCGGAGGAGACCCCGGGACCGCCGTCGCCCGAACAAATGGGATCGCCGCCAGGACCGGATACCCCACTCAAGGACGAGGATAAACACGGGCGAGCGCTACAACCACGGGTTGTGATACACAGACTACAAATACCGGCTGCCCAGTCCATGGACGCGGAGGTGGAAGACTCAGAGGACATGGAGTTGGGGCAGGCCGAGACCAGAGGATACGAGCCGGAGAAGCAAGAATTGGACGAGTCGGGAGCGGATTCAGTGTTCGGGTCCATAAGAACGGAGATACCGACGGCAGGACCATCTAAAGAAACACCGAGACTCAAGTTATTACGGACACAGGCCATTCACCAGGTCTTACAGGGACACTTTCCGGTGACGGCGCGAGCAGTACGAGACTGGGACGCGGAAGAGGCCATTCGGGTGCAACTGGTGTGGCCCCCGAGGGAGGTGCGAGGAATGACGGCTAAGACAAGAGCAATGGCTTCGGCGTCTATGGCGTTCCTGATGGCACTAGAAACGGGCCGCAAGCCAGAGACATTTGAAGAAGCGATGGCGCAGTTCCCGACGGCGGCACTGGGGCCGTTGACCAGGGAGTTCCCGGGAGTCGACCGGCTGGTTAACGAACACAACCGGACCGTCCAATTGGCTCAGACCCTAGTGATGTACAAAAACGAAGATCAACTGGATGACTTGTTGAAGGCGACAAGAGAGGCGGAAAAACAGAGCGGAATGGTGGATCAGCTTCTCGGGCTCCCCGCTAGGGAGGAGAGGCTGTTGCTACCGATCCGACGCCAAGAAGAAGGGTGAAGTAGATGCTGCTCGAGGTCTTGCACGGAAGAGAGAAAGCGCGACGGAACCAGAGGCGGAATATGGCGCGTCGGGAGTCGGGTGGGGAGGGATTACGGGGCGTTGGCTCCTCACCCAATAGTGTCAAACCCCCAGGGAGAAAACCGGGCCGAGGCGGAGGTACCTGAGCCGCACAGGAGGCCGAAGCCTGGATAAAAAACTCTCCTGGAGACCGCTGGACGGGCCCGAAACTTTACTTAATTCATCGGGAACGGACTGGCGGGCTCGAACATTCTTATCTTAATTTATTCCTACTAGTTTCTTTATGGGAATCTTCTTGCGGAAGTGAACGAAACCACATGTGTTAGGAGGTGTTGAGTGTAATCAGCGAGCTGGAGGGTCCATGACTGGAACGAACTTACCAAGCCTGCGGGGCGAATACGGAACGGGAGGAGGCGCTAGGAGGAAAAACAAGTTTGTAGCTGTTCCTCTTCTTCCCTGGAGCCCGCTGCGTTGGTTGGGACCGAGCAGGTGGAACGGGATCGTCCGGTCGCGGAAATCAAATGGATAGCGGGCCGGGCGGCCCAGGAGCGAGAGTGAAAGTTGGGAGGCGGAATCGAAGAAAGGAAATCAGAATGGACAGATAGTGTTGTCATTGTAGTCTTTGAGTCGACGGTCGTGCCGGGGTAAATAAGGTACCGGTGGGCCGGCGACTCGCCGCTGGAGGAAAGGCTGGCGCGGGCCAAGACTGAAAACCCTTCTCCCGTGCTGCCTTGAGGGATCTGGGGGCGAGGAGGAGACGACCTCTGTCCTCTAGCGGCACTTCTACTCCCTGCAACTTAGTCTTCTTGATCTTGGATGGATCGATCAGAATGTGGATGAGCCCGGATTCATGTACCATCATCTTCTGAGTTTCCTTGTCTTCAGCCTCTTACCGCATACGAAGAGCGGCAAAATGGAACTTTTCAACCTGAATGCTGGTTTTATCGTGCCAGAGTTGATGCAGCGAGTCGTGAAAGGATTACGGCAAGTCGTAGATGTCTCCCGGAGGACCAAGGCACGAGCAGGGACGATAACTTAGGGGCCCTGGCTCGTGACTGACCGAAGCGATACATGAACAAGAACGAAAATTAATAGACTTACTAAAAACTTATATTAATAACTTACCTCCAGTAACGGCAGTAACTGCTTCCATGTCGTACTTCCTGGTATCTTCTTCTCGAGGAACGGAACAAAATAGTCTTTGAAACATATAGGGAAGTAGTCTTTGAAATATACAGGGAGGTGGCGCTTGGAACGTCGGCCGCGGATGCCTCGATAGACGCCTCAAGAGGTCTGCAAAGAGCGACGAGGAGCGATCCTTCTTGGAGTTCGACATCGGATGAGTTCTTCTTTATATATGCTATTTGTGAGATGGGCTCGTTCCGGATCTCAGAGGTTGACGTTGGGTGCAGATCCCAGTTGATGTCGTCCATCTTCACTTTCTACGGCTTCTTCCTCTCCTTCTCACTAATATCTTCAACTTACCAACTTCGAACCGCCGTACCTAGGAGCAGCCCGGAACGGCTCGGAGCTGTTGTCTCGGCGTTCGTCATAGGCATAGTGGCTTCATGCAAGGTGACATGGCACCGTGGACGACTGTGGCCTTACTCCAGAATCAAACCAGACCAGATCTTAAACTTACCTCTATTAACGAACTATTTGTTGGTATTACAGTCTCACGAAAATCGTCTAAAAGCATGGTCCTCCGGGAGGACGAAGAGAAAAACTTAGTAAGCAGAGCGAGGCCCGAGAGCCTAGGAGACGAACGAGGGCCCGAGTGCCCGGAGCAGGAATCCTCTTCTTAGGAAAATCATCTCATCAGTGGAACGAAGGAGCCTCCCTCTCCCCCCAAAGAGGATTGTCTTCCTGCCGTTGCTTACGGAGGGGGGGAGGGATGAGAGGCACCGGCTCCTGTCATCAAAAGAAACTTCATCAAAATTATCTTCTTAATCGGGTCTCCGTTCCGGTTGTTGTCATGCCACTTGGGCCCGGAACGGTGACGGAAATACTTTACTATGGTGGACTCTCTCCGACATCTCTTTCTGAAATCTTCGAGTGTGTCGACGTGGTCGAGGACTGAACGTCTTGGTGCTGGGTTAACCACGAGGACATGTGCCGTAAAAGTCAAACTTCAGTTCCTGTACGGAAAACGGACACCTCATCGATAATTAATGATTCTAATCTTCTCAGTCTTACCTTCACCCGGACTCCATCTCAAAGTTTCACTGTGACAAATAGCACGAAACCCGCGACGTCGTCTGCTGAAGCTTCCACTCTAAGCTTTGATGCATGAAGTTAAGTTCCTTTCCACATACAACGCCATTTTCTTCTTTGGGTACCTTGGCCTCTGGCTCGAACATGTTGTCCTTGCCAAACGTGAAAAAGTCACTGGAGGGCTCTGAATGCCGAGGCGACCGAGGGTGCGAAGTCCAAAAAGAACATTCTATCTACAAAAACTTCAGTCTTTCTTCTTCAACTCATCCTTAAAATCATCATCATCACCTAAGAAAACGCAGAGAAGAGTAATAGTTACGGAAGAACGAGGGGTCACGACCGACCGAGTGGGAGAATCACGACCGATTCTCTACCCAAAAACAACGGAGAACGTCTGGACGACGGAAGAACGGACCGAGGGTCGAGAGGACTAAGGGTCACGACCGGCCCTGGCCTCTGGGTGGGAGAGTCGCGACCGATTCTCCACCCGAACTAGGGGAGAACGTCTGGACGACGAAAAACGAAGGGAACGGGGGCACTGCAGGTCACGACCGACCCATGGCCCCGGGCAGGAGGACCACGACCGGTCCCTCTGTCCTAATGAGGGTAAAAGGCGAGGAAAAACGCGCCGAGGGGCTAAGTAAATAGAGCCCAGAGGAGAGGAGCGGGGGCGACGGGGTCACGACCGACCCCCAGTCCCGGGTGGGAGAGCCACGACCGGCTCGCTCATCCTAAAGACGAGAAAAGAAGAGGAGGTGTAGAACGGGTCCTAATAGATCCAGGATAAGAACTCTGACGAAGATAAAAAGAGACTAGGATATATAAAACGAATTATATGAACTTTCACTAAGAAGAGAGAAAAACGAAGAACGAAAAACGAAGAAAGAAGAGAAATAATAATTAGCCGGATAGGCCCCGGGGGCCCTCCGAAGTAGACCGGGGAGGACAGAGGGTGACACCTCCTCCTCTGCCGATAAGGAGCGTAGGATTGAAATGTTTCTGGTTCTAGAGTATGTTCTGTTGTCGTTGCTGTATGAACTGTTTTGAAATTTTGTAAAACGTGTTTTCCCACCTTTCAAGAAGGTGCGGGAGGGTGTGATGAACGGCTATTCATCCAAAATACATAGAGGTCAAAATAATAGAAATAAGGTAATAGTAGAAATATATGTAAGAGAACGAAATAGATGTAAAGGAACGAATATGTAATAATGAACGAAAGTATAGAAAGCCTGAAAAAGAGGCACGAATATGTAAAAGAACGAATATGTAAAGAACGAATATGTAAGGAACGAATATGTAAGGAACGAAAATGTAAAGGAACGAAACCCGGAAATATGTAAACCGGAAGTGAAATGTAAACCGGAAACGGAAAATATAAACCGGAAGTGACGTCAGTTGTAGGTCACGTGACCGAAAGCAGCCAATCAGGGCTGACCTCTATAGTATATAAAGGGGCGGTGAGGCCCGAATAAACAGAGTTCTTTAACAGTTCTCCTGGTGTCCAGACGTGTCCTCTTTCCTGAAACAACCGCTAAAGATGAGCCGATTAGAGTAATTAAGCAGAAGTTAGGACAAAACAGTCGAAGCTCGAGATAGGTAGTAGAAACACAGGGTAAGGGGCCCGACGGCCCGAAGAACGAGGAACGAGGGAACGGAGTAAGGCACGAAGACCCGAAGTAGTCCCGGAAACCGAGGCGTAGTATGGCACGAAGACATGGGGAACGGAACGAAGGAACGAAGTCCGCGGGGACGAGGGCGCGGCATGCTCGGCCCCACGCTACCAAACAATAGGCGACCGTCGGCCCGTCGCCCCCGCGGACCGGAACTCAGGGGTGGACCGCCCGGTCGGGGTGAATGCTGGTCTGGGAGATAGAGCGAGACGAACCCCGGCCGACCCGTACCCCTACCATAATTTCCCTCCCCCGCAGTCCTCCGTTGACATCGAGTGCCGATTCCCGATCGATTCGCTCAGCCCCCCCTCGTGCGCGAGGCACGACTCTAGAAACACATCTCGGTTCTTGGCCCGGATTCCCCGTCCGCCCCGAGACCCGAACAACCCCCACGTTCCTCTGTTGTAAGAATCGGCAACCCCGACTTACCAGAGAACGTCACACTAACAAAGACATTCATAACATTTGTTTCAGTTTGATATTTTTTGATAACTAGTGAATTTTCCTTATAAGAAAACGTCTTGGGAGCCATGTCAACCAGAAATGGACGTCTGTGTGTGACGTCATACAAAAACTCAAAATGCAAGATTGCATAATCTGTATAAATTACTCCATAACCTGTATAAATTATTTGCACCAGCCGCAGGCAAGGTCACAAGTTTCGAATTAGAAAAGTGTATATATATAATGTAAAATGATAAAGATAATTGTATGAAATTTGGCATGGTGAATACTTGGACGGTGACGATCACGGCACTGTGCTTTGTGATACTCACTTGCTCCTCTCTTTAAGCAGTTTTAGAGGGCAAAAGCATGCCATAGGCACCATGTCAACGCTGGTCAAGTGATATCCCATACATTGATCAATGAATGGAGTCTAAAGTGTTGGCTTGGCTATGAATTTGTCTTGACAGCCTTCATTTTCGATACATAGACCTGATCCTTCTTTGTCGCTTCCAAGCTTCTCTTCCTGCTTTCTTACCCAGCCAAGCATGTGACACTGTCATAACAGGGCACCATTGTTCTGTATTGGTTCTTGTGAGTTGATTTTCATGGCTGCCAATAATGTTGCTGCAATGTACTGCTATGACATTGCACTGCAAATCATTATAACATTCTGGTTGTGTTCTTCAACCTAAACAGAATGTTCTTATCATGTTCTGTTTTGGTTTCATTCTGACATCACCAAAAATGATGCTATAACAACATTCTGATTTGGTGAAGTTTTAATTTCACCATCAATGATGAGATTATTACGTCCCATCCTAGTAAGTAACACACTGACTTAAGTATGGTTGCAGAATATTGCTGTTATGTCCCAAGTTGGCTGGGTATTTTGGTACTTTACCTAAATACCCCATGAATGAACATTCTTCATATTGTTGTTACATGGCCATGCTTATTACATGTGTACTCATTTACCTCGTCACTTGTGTCTTCCTGTAAGTTCAGGTTGTCGATTGCATAGTGCACAAAGTTGCAAGAAATGATTATTTGGTGGTACATAAACATTGTCTTCCTGTTTGCTTTCAGTCACAGAGTATATTACTGATGTAAGTATTCTTTGTAGTTCTGTGTTACAGATCCACACTCCAAGTCTGTTAAGTAGGATAATCAATTCTTTGCTTTTAGTGTTATGATACACATACACAGCACCCCTTAGGGGTACCGGGGTGGGGCTTCTGCTCATGGGATGCTGCCCAGTAGCCCCTGCTATAAGGGTACGATAGGGGGGACCAAGCATTGACCAAGTGGTTCTTTGGGTTCAATTCCCGGTTGGTGTCTGGGTTCGTTAAAGGATGTGGCACAGCAAAAATGATTTCCAGGTTTTGATCCCCTGCTGTTTGCCCGCCCTGTCTCCTTCATCTCATAGATACGACAGAATTTGTCCCAAATTGTTTTAGCCATGAAAATGACCATTGTACATCATAAACACCTATCACTCACTCACTCATGTCATCACTTGTTTGTTTCTGGGGGTCCAGGTTTTCAATTGCATAGTGCACAAAGTTGCCCGGAATTATATCAAAATGTTGGTGGTACATAAACATTGTCTTCCTGTTTGCTTTCAGTCACAGAGCATATTACTGATGTAAGTATTCTTTGTAGTTCTGTGTTACAGATCCACACTCCAAGTCTGTTTAGTAGGATAATCAATTCTTTGCTTCTGGTGTTATGATGCACATACACTGCTACCTGGCCTTAACACCCCATGGGGGTTCCAGGGTACAATATAGGCCTCCAGTAGCCCCTGTTGATTGTATAAGGTGACACTAGGTTTCCAGGTTTTGATATATTGCTCTTTGCCTGCTCTGCCATCCTCATCTCATTAGAGACAATCACCAAATCTGACAGTCAAAACGGGTGTCTGAAAAGTCAGAATTTGTCCCAACTTCTTTTCGCCATGAAAATTACCCTGGTTGTTGGCATGGTGTAAAACGTCCATCTTTCACTCACTCACTCATATCTGTATAAATAATGTTAAAGATAAAACTTGTCCTACCCCGTGGGGGTGCGGGTAAGAATAGGCCCTAAGTAGCCCTGCTGATCGTATGAGGCAACGATGGGGGGACCCAGCACTGACCAAGTGGTTCTTTGGGTTCAATTCCCCGTTGGTGTCTGGGTTCACTAAGGGATGAGGCACAGCAAAAATGATTTCTTGATTTTGATCCCCTGCTGTTTGCCTGCCCTGTCACCCTCATCTCATAGATGCAATCACCAAAAACTGACAAAGTCAAAACACTTGTCTGAAAAGTCAGAATTCCTCCTAACTTGTTTTTGCCGTCAAAATGACCCTGGCTGTCGGCATGGCGTAAAACTTCCATCTTTCACTCACTCACTCATATCTGTATAAATAGTGTTAAAGATAAAACTTGTCCTTACATTACAAACAGCCCCCATCCTGTGGGGGCATGGATTCAAATTCACACACATTGGACAGTTCTGGAAACCCTTGAAAACTAACGCTCACAGAAAAAAAAATTGATAATAATTTTCCCATACCTTCATTCACCTAAAGCATATTGGATCATAAACACATTCATCTTAGAGGGTTTTATTACACCAGATTTACAGTAAGTTAGGGAGTGAGGGGCCACTGTCAAAGGGGTTGGATTTCCCACTCCCCACCTCACCAGCCATCAATCCACCTCTCAATAAATCTGACATTCAATAACACCATAAGGCCATTCAGAGAGTCAAGTTATTCCGTCCTTTGAACAACCCACCTGCGGGGAGTGAATTTACAGCTACTGAAGTTATGTTTTGAGCCCCTGTTGACCAAAAAGAGGGAGGGTGTGGGGGTGGTGTGGGGGCTGATGTTATGTTACGGACAGATGGGATGGTTTACATCATTCACATTTTCAAGTTTTTGTGGTTACTGCCATAAATTGTGGCAACTCACAGGTACTTAAACCTATTCAGAAGCATACTTAAACCTATTCAGTGGCCCCCGTGGGGGTCCGGGTAAGAATAGGCCCTCAGTAGCCCCTGCTGATTGTCAGAGGTGACGATAGGGGAGACCCTGCACTGATCAAGTGGTTTTTGGGTTCAATTCCCGGTCAATGCTTGGTTCACTAAGGGTTGAGATACATGAAAAATGATTTCCTGGTTTTTTATCCCCTGCTGTTTGCCCGCCATGTCGCCTTCATCTCATAAATTTGATCAACAAAGACAGAATTCGTCCCAACTGGTTTCGCCGTGAAAGTGACCCTGGCTGTTGGTACAATGTAAAACACCCAACACTCACTCACTCACCTCATATCACCTCATATAAATGAAAATTGAGCAAATGACAGACTGACAAAAAACTGTATGCTTGCAAAGTGTGCCTATATTACATCCCTGCTTGTCTGGGTATAGCCACCAAACTCCCGGCTGAAACTTTCAATGACAATTGCAGATATAAAATGTTTAACATATAAAAAGAGCAGAGAGACCGATGTCCTTTGGGGTACAGTACATCGTATTGAACTCCATCACATGACAAATGACACTAAAAAGCACAACTTTGGTGAATATTATATTTGATACACAGCAAATGAATACTATGAGATTCAAATTGCATTGGGCACCACGCAGCAAATGAGCAAGTTCCATTTTGTGTTTTTGTCCTCGAGTTCTGCCTAAACGTATCAGTGTCATCAGAAAGTCAATATATTATTTAAAAGTGGAGCGCTTTGTATGGTATGAGTATAAAGGGAGGCCCAAACAAGTTGATATTAGATTGGGGGCCGGTGGGTACATAGTATGTCCCTAGCGGACCAGTGAATCATAACAACCAAGATAGTGTTTTCCATTGAAATGTGTGTATGGCAAATGAAAGTAAATGTGCAGTATATGCATAGTCAATGTTCCCATGTCAAACGGGGGAATGACAGAAGTTGTATTTATTATTGACTCGATCGCAGGGGATTACAACACCTGTGTAATGTGATTTACGATGAAACGATTACCTCAAACAGAGTTATGTTCACATAGGACACTTTCATTATATCAGGGGTCCATTGCACAATGACAGTAATTTGAGATGTATTGTTTTACCAATCAACCAACATCAATGTACGGATTGACGAGTGTTAGTAGTATAGGGAAATGTCACTATACAGAAGGCACCTTTCAGTTCTTTTTCACCCGAACGGCTGACAAGTGGTGCGTATTGGGGGCGGTGCCTATTGCCGCGCCGTATGTACTTCTCCCATTCTCAGAAGGTTTTACATAGTTTGAATATCGCTTGGGGGATGACAAAATGAAGAACCTTTGGGGTCCTCCTCTTTGGGTGGCCGTATGACCCATGGGGATCGTATGAACCTTGGGCTTTGCCCTGGATATGTGACGATTCCCTATGGGTCATACAGCCACCCCCTGGTCCTTCTAGTTATAATATACCCACGAGGTTGCTTTTATCACCCGCACTGCCAAGTAGCGGTACATACAGGGGCCAGTGCGTCCTGGAAGGCTGTACATACCTCTCCTTAGTTTCATATTTTTGGACATTATTTTTCTACTTATTTTCATATTTTTAGACATTATTTAATACTTTGTTTGGCTGATAAGACATAGAAGATCCTGTGGGTTTGTCCTCGGGTGGCCGTACAATTAATGGGAATCATACGACCCTCGGGCGTTGTTATTTTCCCCTATGAGTCGTACAGCTACCCTGGACGCCACCTGTGGGTCTTCTTATAAGTATGGCCTGCTGAGTGGGTCCCTGAATGAACACGCGGCAGTGGAAATTAAAGTTAAATATTCACATGTTATATAATACTAGTAAGCTTTTCCATTCCTTTTCAAATGGTATAAAGGATTTAGAGTACCATGCTACATTCTAGGAGAAAACTAAACAACTACAAGTTGTTAAGTGGAATACAGGTTTTATAAGAGAAAAACAAAATTACACCCTGCCAAAGTACCTATAGGTTATGCGGTTAGAACGCCCAGCCTAGGCATAACCAATATGGCAACTCATACTCTCCTGTCGACCCAGTCAATGAGAAGAGTGCTCCAGGTCATAAAGATAGGCCATTTTTGATATAATCCTGATGAGAAGGTTTGCCTTAATGTCCTACTTTGACACCAGAGAAGTGACTAAATGGGTGTCAGAACTACATCTACAATGATGACAATGTTGGTGAGAATGCCTGCATATGTTTTTACTAAGCTACAGGCCTTTTCATCTTAATATCTATTTACCTTGCTTCAACAAGGTAATCGCTTATCGAGTGAACCATTTAATAAAGCTTGTCGTCTCTCGTGACACATTCATTAATAAGCCAAGCAAAGCATCTAGCGTGTGGAAAACGAGAGGGGATGGGGCAGGGGTCCCCTTCCTTAAAGGTATACAAAAATTGGGAACTAGTGGGCTTTAGAAAGGGGGTCCCGATGTCAAATGTTGAATTTAAAAACGCCGATGTTGCACGTCTCTGTTGCTAATTTTTCCCAATGTCGCATGAAAGCTAGCACATAATCAAGGGTTAGATATTCGTCAATGAAATTCTTGGTGCATGGAATATGCATCAAAAACTAATGATGCTAGAAATATTTCTAGCATATTCCAATTGTAGCCACTGTTGTGGGACTCTGATATTTGGTCTATTTTAATGGGTTTTTAGGGAAAATCCCCTAATTTGTGATGTCACAAGGACTAAATTTGGGATTCCCCAGCTTTTAAAAAAGGGAATCCCCAATTCTCAATAGTGTATACAAAGGAATTTTTCCTGTAATATCAAATTTTTATATTAAGCTATGTGCAGGGTATACATACTTGTATCCTTTACTCACCTAATTTCATTCAGTTGCCCAAGATTCCAAAGGTATTTTGAAAGGGATTCCCCTTCATTATGATGTAGCAAGGACAAAATTGTAACCCCAGAAATTAGGGAATTCCCAAATTGTATTTTATTTCTTCTATAGTTCACTAGTACTTTGACTTTTTCCATTTTTCCCTTTTGAAATCGTTTTAAAATGCTCAAGAGTAGCGAAATAATCAAGAAAATTAATAGGCTTGTGAAAAATTATGTGCAAGGTTTCCTTTAAGTTTATGAAATACTGCTGTCGCATATCACTGAGTTTTACCCTGTCTGTCTCGTCTCTAAGTCGCATGTCAAATTATTTAAGAAATGCCAATGTTGCCTTGTCGATTTTAATGTTCACTGAGAAGAGTATAATAGTATTGATATGTATTGAGAGTAGTTTTCATTATACAAAGATTGGATGTCTATTGAGACTAGTTGTCGCAATGCAAAGACGAGATATCTTTGTGTACTAGTCTGTTGTACATACATATAACCGACCAAGAAGGGCTGATATCGGGGTCCCGGGCGGAGTACTCCCTTTGAGGTTGGTTATGGAATAATTATACTTTTTCTGTTAGATCTGAGCTCCCAAGGAAGGATGCACAGCAATCAGTGATGGTGGGGCTGTGATGCTGCATATTTTTTTATGTTTTTTCATATAACTCTTTTGATATCTATCAAATCCACAAACAGTAAGCAGTTAACCCTTTCAAGACGCCAGATGCCTTGAGGCATCATTTTAGGTGATTTGTATATGCCCCAAAAGGTTCCCTGTGGAGAATCTTAGCTGGTACTCATATCTATCCATTGTTTTTATAGTTATAGGACAACAGGTTAGCTACCACACATTACAAAAGATCTACTTTTCTATACATTCATTAAAAAGTGACGAGGATATTTGAAAAGGCAAGATTTTACATAATTAGAGCCACTTAGTATCAATATTAAGCTGGCAAATAACAAAAAAGAAAATTAAAAGTCAAAAAATAGTGAAATTATTGTTAGGCCAGTTTTTTGTGCTAGATCTAAATATTGCATAATTTTTCAAAAAATTCCAACATGAAAAATGTTCCAAATGGAATGTTTTTGGAACGTTTTCAGGTGGGTAACCAAGGTAGCCAAGGAAAGGTGTTTCCATGGAAACCAGCTTACCAGAAATATACAATATCTCATCAAAAACATATTGAGAGTTTCGTCAGCTACATTGTAAAGCAAACAGAATTAGAATATCATAGACTTAGACAAAGTTATAGCCTGTTGTCTAACATCTAGCATTTTTACATAAATCTGCATAAATATGTTGAAAAAGCTATATATCTGTTATCTTAAGGGCTAGGCCAAACTACCTTATTCAACTGCAACTGACTTATAGTAATTCAAATGGCTATAACTCTGGCTGTAATCCATCTTTTAACTAGTTTTTTTCAACTATTTAAAGCCCAAGACTCCCTGCTTCTTGACATATCTAATTTCTCATATACTCATGTATGTGGCGGGTGGAAAGGGTTAAATGTAGCTAGGAAAGTTGTGCAGATAATGCATATGTTAGATTCTTTATTTCTTTTTGATTTCAATTTTTCATGAATTTTAAAAAAATTAAAACGTTTCTGTGTTGCCCTGTAGGGCGATACAAGGCTGGTTATCACCTAGATTTGTAAACTCTTAACTACTAAACTTGTATCACCCTAAGGTATAATAAAATGATTTGATAACTATGGGGATAGTTTTCATTGTACAAAATTGCATGTTTATTTGGACTAATGTGCGTTGTACAAAAATATTGGATATATCTGTTAACTAGCTTTCTGACAGTATAAAAAGAAAAGAGGGGCTGTCAAATAATCAAGAACAGCTGTCAATGATGTATTATCTATTATACTATATTAACAGTTTAATCAATATCGTATGCCATTAAATTACTTCATAATGCTTCCTAAATAAATTATTGAGTTCCAAAATCAAATAATGGCCACAAAATCGGTCAACAGATGCTTTTTAGTAGGGGCTGTCCCTGACATAGCGTGAAAAAAAGGGGGGAGGGGGGCTGTCAGAGTATTCCCATCATCCCCCCCCCTAACAAGGGGGGAGCTGTACCTAGGCCTGACATAGCCTGAAAAGGGGTGCTGTTAGAGGATTCCCATCCCCAAAAATGGGGCTTTACCTGACATAGCCTGAAAAGGGGGTGGGGGGCCTGTCAGAGTATTCCCATCCCCAAAAAAGGGGGAGGGTTGTAGTTTTGCAGTTGGTACCAACCTTCTAAGACTGAGTTCCCCCTATCTGTTCTTTCATTATATACGTTTTTAGAGATCTGAGGGGGCTCCAGACACGCTCAGAACCCCCTTTGGGTACGCCACTGGCCTGTGGTAAACGGCAGGCGGGGAGACAGCCTCCAATTGGCTTGTTACTGTTTACTGTATAGTAGCAGGTAAACCGTCAGATGTACATGACAGTGTAGTTACAAATTGTTGATTACTTTGTTAGATTCACAGTTGAAGATGCCGTGATGCCACCTTTAAGGTCAATAGGAATAGTGAGGGCAATATGAGGTGAGGGAGACCGCTGTTGGTGGCTTTATCACCCGCACGGCCGGCGAGCGGTGCTTATTGGTTGCGTTGTAAGTTGGGTTGTCAAGGCAGGTTGACAACTTCAATCTTGGGTTGTCAAGTGGGTTGTCAAGGTGGGTTCTCAACATGGGTTGTCAAGGTGGGTTGTTAGCTTGGGTTGTCAAGGTGGGTTGTCCAGTTCAGTTGTCAAGGTATCATGAGGTCTCATATAGTCTTACTAAGTCTCATCAAGTCTCATCAATTCTCCTAAGGTCATTTAATATGCTCTGAATATGATCATATTTCAAAATTGTATATATTGTTGGAATAGATGTCTTTTATAGAAATATAGGCCCCTATCATTATTTTTTTACTTTTTTGTGAAATCGAGTGTCGTCAGGTCTCACATAGTTTCACAACTCTCATCAGGTCTCCTAAGGTTATTTAATGTCATCTGAATGTGACAGAATTGAAAAAAATCTAAATTATAAATTTAAGATTGAAAAATAAAGTCTAATGGCGACCTATATGTTGTCTTACAACAACTCATCCTTCTATAAATTTGTACACAACCTGTAGGTTATTTTATGACAATCGAGAATGGGGATGCAACCGTCTGTCTAATTATATGTGGCAAAAAAAGAGAGAGAAACCAAAAAATGATTATATATCTAGCCATTATAATATATCAAAATGTTGTCCACATAAATAGGGACACCTGTATTCAACCCAGAACATTTATCAAACATATTCAGCATTGCCATTCATTGCATGCTCACATGTTTCCATGTCCATTGGAGGAGTCAAACCCCTTGCAAATTATGGATGAGACCCCTCAGGCCCTGCTGAAAGCTTTAGGTCAATGAGTGCACGTGCACTGACAGCAATGTATATCAATAGGTCATATTCAGACAACTATCAGGGTACCAACCACACAGGGAAAACAGGGAAAATGGCAAAACAAAATCCCTGACAGGGAAAACACAGGGAATTTCGAAATTTTGCCAAAACTTAGGGAAAACACAGGGAATTTCATTTGGCCAGGATCTGAAATTCCCGATTCTCAAAATATTAGGGATTCAACGTTTTGTTGGGATGTCCGAATTTTTTCTGTATGCAGAGGCTTTTAATTTTGAACAACTTGCTGGATATAACACAGGGAAAAATTGCTGCGGGACAGGGAAATCTAAGGGAAAATACAGGGAATTTGAAATTGGAGTTTCGGATGGTACCCTGAACTATGTGAACTATGGAAGTTGAAGAGTAGCTAGGCGAACCGGGTATAAATTGGGAATCTCCAGATTTGGATCTATTGAAATCAAATCAATGGATGGAATCAATTGTTCTCGAACAGGAATATAATATGTTAGGCATACCCAATCATCACTGATATTTTAGGATTATTTAGTATTAGTGGTGTTCAATTTACAACAGCAGAAGCATTATAAAAGATGAGCTCACAATTAATGGTGATTGTCATTGAGGCCTAAAAAAGAATTGTTGTGTTTAGGTCACCCAACCTACCCTACATTTTTGCTCCTAACCACATTTTTCAAGGATTTTTGATACAATTTTTTTTTTTTCAAAATCCAAAAGAATTGATCCAAAAATCTTGGAACCGAATGCCAATGGGACAGCATATAGATGCTCAGAGTATGTATTTTAGATGCTAGAAATGGGTGTCGAAGATTTGTGTTTCTTTCCTCATTTCCAATACTGCCCGGATCAATTTGGTAACCGTAAGTAGGCCCTAAAATCAAAACAAAAAATTAGATATCCCCTTATTTTTACCCATATTTTTTGCAACCTGTATTACCTGAACACAATTTGTTGCAACCTTTGTTACCTGAACACAATTTGGTATTTGGTCTAGTGGAACTGGCATTTCAAAACGATACAACCCAGCCACGTCTCTCATTAGTCATTAGAATCATATATGATGATGTCCACATAGCCCTTTACCCTCTCGCAATACGAAGAGTGATAGCAAACTATTTACACAAGCAAATTCCTTTGTTACTACGAGGGGGAGGGGTATATCTATAAAAGATGAAACTATACACAATGGCTGATCGCTCATCAGTTCTCGTACAGCGGCTAATTTATCCATGTATTTTGAGCACCTGCAGGTTTAAAAGCATGACACATTTGGTATGAATTATTAAAATATTGCTGATGTATCATTGTGTCATGAGAAAATATTTATATGTTTAAAGATTAAAGTACAGATACACAAAGGAAGAATGCTCAACTCAGAATGTAAAGTAATACTCATAATGCTCATAGAGAATAGTCACGTCCACATAATTCCCAGAAAGCAACCAAGGATAGTACAAAGGAAAGATTAATGACTGGATTATGCTCCGCTGTAATGTTGTCAATAGTGGGGGCCTGTGAGAGTCTGCACAACCAGATACGAATAACACAACAGTGTGTCAATGGTGATGATGTCACAAAAACAGCAAAAGTGACGACACATTGAAGCAGTTTGCACAGACTCTCATAGACAACACCACCATTGCAACATTCACTAAAATCATGTAGGCAATGATCCGAGTTGCATATCTTAGTGTAGCTATAATATTTTTGATGCAACCTTTCGACAGGCCCTCAAAGACAGCCATTCCTGTAGTTCAAACTGCCCTTACTCAGGGGTACACTTTGGGAACATCATGATCCTGAAAACGCCATACCCACTAGGACATTCTTGCCGAGTTGGCCAACAGATCAGCACTAAAAACGGCCAATTCTACCCCCAAATAGGTTGATTTTAGCGCCAATTAAGATAACACATACAGATTTATATATATAACCAACCGAGGAGTGGGTACAAGGGCGGTTATCACCCTGAGCTGGGACCCCAGTATCAGCCTGAGGCCAGGGCCCGAAGGGCCGGCCGAGGGCTGATATTTAGAAAAATAAAAAGTTAGCTGTATTGCCCTGGAGGGCAATACGAGGCTTGTCATCACCCAGGTTTGTATCGCCCTGTGTAAAACCCTTAACTACTAAGTTGTATCACCCTAGATCAAACATAATAACATTCGATTATAAGTATTGGCCGATTCTAGTGCCAATTGGTGGGTATGGGCTTATCTCATGCGGCTTGTTTGTTTGGAAAACATTGTTTACCAAATTGCCTCCCACACTGCACAGGGAAAAAGCACACCTGTTATAAAAACAGGGAATTTGGACAAAAACGCAGGGTATCACATAATAGAATTTAAACTCTTTGTGATCAAGAAAATCAACGAAACCATTGCGAGGAAATTTACCATGGGACAGGGAAACAATGGGAATTTGATTATGAGATTTGAGTGGGGACCCTGGTATTGGCTTGTCACGTGTTGGTTTAAACCTTCTAATGGATGCAAGCTGGTGAGAAAAGTCACGAACGTTTTGATAACTATGCTTGACGAAAACCATTAAGCGTATTCAATTGATCCAAATGACAGTTTTGTTTCTTGCAATGTGTGTCTCAAAACAGAGTTGACCTGTTTCTGTGCCCTTCAATATGACAATGCAAACAAACTCTAAGAAGGGGACAAGTTTTGAATCCTTATTCACAAATGGATAATTTGGTATAGATACGATGTTTATCTATTGATAAAGGGGCACTGGATGGGGGGTCCCACTGTCCCCTGTCAAATTTAAGAAATGGCAGTGTTGAATGTCCCTGTCTCTTAGCTGCTGGTGAGAGAGGGGGGGGGGAGGCACTAAAATAGACATGGAGACAGGACCATTTCTGAATTACACCCTACCACGGATAACTGGTTATTAGTGTTTTCTGCACCTGCAGGCTAATTTCCACTAGTTTTGTCGACAAATCCACTGGAAAAAGTATAGGAAATATAGAAATGTTTGCTTTATATCCGTTTGTAATGAAAGTATTTTCAAACCAACTTAGAAAACATAAGATATATGAATACAAACTGAAAATTTTTGATTGTTAATTTTCCATCTTATTCAATCACAAATAATGCCATGATTTATGAAAATTCCTATACTAAAGCCTTGTGACTTGTCGACATATTACCCAGCATGCACCTTGATTTAGGCTAACCTGCAGGTACACTATTGGAAAGTGGATATCCGTGGTAGGGTGACAGGTGACATGGGGGTCTAATGACATGACAGGGAGGGCTAAAAAAAACAAAAAAACATGCAATATATGTATTTCTTCAATTTTACATGCAACATATAAGTGACAAAGACATGCAAGATCGGCGGTTTTAAAATTTGACACACAACATTGGGAACCCCAAGTCCAGACCCCCCTGCTGTCCTGTCACATGTCAAATTTGAGAAACGGCTGCGTTAAGAGGTTGATCCAGTAGATCCTTACCCCCAACTTTGGTGCACCCCCAAATTACAAAAGGAGGGGAAAATGTTGAGCGCCTGCATGCAAATGCACACTGTATTGACACTAAGCATCTATGCTGACCACCCTCCCCCACCCCAAAAACCTTTTTTGGAAATTCAGTATCCATCCTTGATTCCCGGGCCTTGATTGCACTGTTGATTCTAATTTCTAAACCCATATAACGTCAGTTACATCACAGCATTAAAAGCTCTGTTCATGTGCTCCGTCGCATAACGGGTCTCACTGTTGCAAGGGTTGACAGACATAGCAAGAGTCATCCTCGTGCTCATGCAACAGTGACGTTGCTGTTGTGAGAGGTAATGTTGAATTGTGCTGGTTCTACTCAGCTAATTTTATTTCTGTAAACAGTTCTGAAAAGTACAGATCTAGATATAAAATTCCTACATTTTTTAAATCTGGGAAATTATTATAAATGGGTGAACATTGCTGTTTTAGTTTCACAACCGTGAGGTTTTTGTCACCACAACAATGAGACCCATATCGAAACCCTCGCTGTGCTGTTGCGAGGGTTTGGTTATGTGATGGACCACTGGCAGAATCTTGACCTGGAAAAAGCAGGTTGTTGTTTCACTAAAACCAGAGGTGTTCAAGGAATGTTTCTTAGTTCGCTCCTGACCCCTTTGATGGTTCAGGTCAAGAAATTCAGTGGGAATATATGTTTAGAAAACAATAGGAATTAAACAATCATTTTTCCCCCGCGTAATTAAATAGATGAAATCTTAAATTCACACCAAGTCGCATTAGGCGAAATCTTAAGTGGATGTATGTCAGTTTTGTGCAACACGACCGGTACCCACCAATGTGATACAGAGCATTTTACCATTGGAGAGTGGAGATGGGTGGCGCCAAAAGGGAGATGAGCTGTCATGAGCTTGCTGAACAGAGTATTCGCCTAATGTGTGAAATATTGGACTTTAACCTAGCTATGAGGATCCTTCTTTCACGGCAAGTATTATAACTGAGGTTTAATAGGCTTTAGATAACATGATAAGATGGTCAGTCTACATTTCGCTCGTGTAGATCAACCCTTTAGATTGACCTGGCACCCCTTTTGACGTTTTAAATAGGAGCGCTAGTAATACAATACACTATACTGCATTCAGGAGTCCAGTTTTGCGCATGCGTGTTCCTTTGGTGCCACTACCTGTGGGTGGTCAAACACGACTTTTCAGCCAATCAGGACCATCCCTTGTTCAGTATGGCCACACACAATGCACATCTCCCATAATTATTATGTGGTATATCCGTATAGCGTCACAGAGCACTTAGAAATGTCCTGGATAATGAGACAGCAATTGGTCAAAAGAGAGAACTCCATTCTTCTCCAATTATCACCCATGTCTTTGAGTCTGTAAGTGTACATTAGCGCCTACGTCAAAGGCCTTTACCACTATCGTTCCTCTTTTTATGAGGCTTAGAAGGGCCTGGACCCTTAAATTTGGCAGAGCTACAAGGGCATTTCCTAAATTTGACATGCGACATTGCCAGTTTTAAGGGGTAACCACACTCGGCCGAGCCATTTCTTAAATTTGAGAGTGCGACACAGTAATTTCTTATATACTACAGGGGACATTGACTTTTCCTATCAACAAAGACATGCGACTTGTCTATTTCTTAAATTGAAGATACGGTACTCGGACCGCTGCCATCCAGGGCCCCACGATAAAGCCTTAAGTAATGTCTGACTCAGTGGGTGTTAAACGTGTGTGGCTTCCTGTCTGTAGGGTACTAAGAGCAGGCTGTGAAGTAACACTATATCTGGGAAAGTGGGAACATTGCAAGATTAAAGACCAGAAGGAACTGTCATCTACCAAATGTCATGTATAGTTGGAAAGGCCAAGGACTTTGGCTCAATAACCAGGAAAAGGTTACTTGGGCAATGGCACACGTTATACCTCATGAACCTAGAACCAAATATAATATAGCTACACAAAGATAGGTGACTCGGATGACCGTCTACGCGTTTTTCATGACGTTGTTGTTAGTGGCACCACCTATGAGAGTCTGCACACCGTTAAGCGGCATACCCACTAGGACACTGAGCGATGATCGGCCGACTTTACCAGCGACCGGCAACTCGGTTGCCGGTGAAATCTCTTTTTCCCGTTTTGGTGACATCACCTCCTCTTTGTTTATGGATGACGTCACAAAAACAGCAAAAGAGCAGTGTATAGTAGCGCTTTGCATGGATTCTGCTAGACGGCGCCACTATCGATGAAAATCATGGTGAAACGTAATAGTGTCATTAATCTTGCTTTTGTACTATCATTGCTAGAACAAAGCAAGCCTAGAAATCTCCCTAACACTATAAGGTACCAAACTCTGATTAACACTCTCACAGTCAGCTAGGCAATGTGATTCTAAAAAAAAGTTTTTTCAAAACTTACCAAAACATTATTTTTAAAGGGACGTTCTCATCCTGCTGTTAACATTAGGCTAAGATACGCCGTCACTAGCCTAACAACGCCGTCACTGGTGACGTGTTTTGCCCTTTAAGAACGTAATAACACAACGTCATTGGTCACGTCGCGAATTTGGCGTGCTTATTAGATGGCTACAACGTAGTCAGCAGCGACGTCGTGACTGACGAGAACATCCCTTTAATTGAATCAGCAAAATAATATTAATGACTGTTTTTTCTCTGGGCATTTCTTGCATTATACCAATGATTGGAGACTCATCAATGCATCTTCTAGGTTACTCTTAAATATACAATTCCCAAATCAACAATTTTGTTTAAAATATTTTAAGTACCTACTTTAATTATATTGTAGCGCGCCCCGGCCCACCTAGCCTGGGGGTGGGGGAGTCAAGACCCAAGTCGATCACTAGGATTGGCACAGTGTGACATAAAACCCAACAACAATTCTCTTAAGAAGTTAAATAAAGTTTATTAAACAACAATAGTTCAGTTCCAAGTTCCTTAAAGATCTAAGTTCCTATACATTACCTGTAAATTCCTACTAAACATCAGGCCAAATACATACAAGGTCTAGAAACAACATGGGAGAACACAAAACACTTGTTGGACAAACCATCAATGTCAACTCAAAGCCTCAAACTCCACCACAAGTAAAGCAAACAGCAGCCTAAATATAGGCTAGGCCTAAAACATCAGTCATCTCCCATCAAACATCAAGGCCTTCTCAAGCCTATGCCTTCATCAAGGTCAGGGTTACCTTCTAAGGTCTGAACCCTACAGTGAGCCCAAACAGACTATTCCATCATCAACACCAAGTCAGGGTTACCTTCTAAGGTCTGAACCCACCAGTGAGCCTAAACAGACTGAATCTCTCCTCCTGAGTGTCCTCCTTATTTAGCCTGAGCCCGGACCTGGGTGAAAGCACCCACAGTCAGCTTCCCAAGGACCCCAAACTGGCTCTACTGTGTTTGAGCAATGCTGACCCCTGATAGGTCGGTTAGACTGAAGATCTCTCCTCTCATTGGTCGAAAACCGAGGCCTCTCATTGGTCCTGCACAGACTATCCAACTTGGCCCCAATATATAAAGAGAAAGTTGGGGAGCCAGCACACTCAGTAGGCCTAAGCCCCTGGGGTGCCATCATATACCTATACAGTCTGGAGTGTTGTTATATTAATGATTAAATATGCTGTAACGTTTGGAAATCAGACATGTCTGAAGATCCGCTAGGCATAGAATAAATAAGAAGTAACTCAATGGTAAATACTCATTGGTCATAATATCCACGTATACACCAGCAGGACCTATATACCAGATATGCCATTTTTGTGAGCCCTTAATTATAGTTTTTAGTATTGTAGCTTATGGGAAGGGCTCACTCAATCAGTCATGTCTTTTGTAGGTATTTGGGCTTTGATCTGATTGCCCAGTTACACAATCTTACATACAAGTAGCTACAGGCCTTTGTCCACCGGCATGCATTTGTAAGCAAGGACAATTAGTGTGCATCAAGTGCAATTGAGTGGGCAGGCCTCTCCATTGCACCCTCCCCCACCCCCACTCCTTGAACTCAGTTCAAGGAGTGGGGGTGGGGGAGGGTGCAGTTTGAGAAGCCAGAAGTCGGTTACATAACCAGTATTTGAGCCAATCAACCTCACCCCTCCACATTAGGACCTCCACTGACACCTGCAGGTGGGTGGGTGCAGGTGACCTGGCACTAGTAGGAGGAGGAGAAGCCCCTTTCCTAAGCCCCTCCCTGAGTTGTGTGTGACAGGTGGTGGTGGTGGTCACTGCTCATAGCCCATATAGCCTTCTGGTTGTAGGAAGGCCTTCAGTTTATTGAGGGACACCATTGCTATAGATTACATACATTAGATAATTGACATTTCATTCAATTACCTTTCAAACACAATGAAATGTCCATTGTTATGTTAAGGGCGAACATCGATCGTTCCAACGATCGGAACTTTGGTAGTCATTTGCTTCTTGTTCCTACTTTTGTAGGATTTCCTACCTTTTGCCAATTTTGAAGTGTGCAACTGATTGTTCCTACATTACCTTAACATCTGTCTTTGTGTAATTTTCAAGGTCATGTGTGGGCCACTGTCTCTGGTAAAAGACACATCAAAGAACTCCTACCTTGTTGAAAGTAGGGGTACGATCTCATTTCAGATTTGATCATCAAAACAGAATTGTCAAATCACATTCTCACCATGAAATGACCAGAGATATTGCTGCATTGTTATAACTCCAATAACCAACCAACCCACCACATACCTTACATTGCCGTAAGCAGAATTCAGAACAGGATGTTAATAACTGAGACAGCTCATGGTTACTTAATGTTATTTTTAGGTTCAGCCCTGACCCAGTTTAAAAGGGGTCCCGACCCCCTGGACCCCACCCCTGGATGTGCCTCTCCTAAGCCCCAGTATTTGGCAAGGCCAAAGCTGAGGCATGCACAAATACATTGTGCAATCAAACGTGGTTTACAGTCCACAACCTGTCATTCGGATGTAACTAGGGCACAGCACTGTCATTTCTTTAAAGCCAATGACACAATTTTCAGAACTCATTACGAGTTTAGAAATATGTTAGATGAATCTATGGTCAGTGGTAAAGTATTTGCTGTAAAAAATGGCTCAAACCAAAGTAGAATACCACAAGAGATATTAGTTCAATTTGTTTGTAAACAAACCCCATTTTAGTGGATCCACCTTAATTGAGTTGAGCAAGGAAACATGTTTTAAATTATTTTCTACCTTATTTCATGGTTTAGATTTGAACAAAGGCCAGAGACTGCCTCAAGGAATGGATTTCCATGATTATCTGTTTGTTAAATTTTGCTGAATTTATTAGCTCCCTTTAACATTTTTTGGGATATTTAGCTTGTAGTGCCCCACCGTAGGGAAGACCTCTGAATCCTAGAAGTGAACAAATTGTGTCTACTAAGCGATCATTTTCTACATTATTTCAGAAAGGTGCATGTGGATATTTTCTCTGATGGTTAATGATAGCAGGCCCGTACCCAGGGGGGGAGGCGGGGGTGGTGCGCCACCCCCCGACCAGAAGAAATTTTTCCAAAAGTTCCACCTTTCCTTCAAAAATTCATTCAAAAACCCCTATAAAAATCATAAGAAATTGTTGAAAAGTTCCACTCAGGGACCCTCACCACCCCCCATTTTAAGCAGAATTTATTGAAATGATAACTAAAAGTTCCACTTAAGGAATCTCGCCACCCCCCCACAGCAAACCCTGGGTACGGGCCTGGATAGTATCTATAAAGCAGTGAACCCGTGGGGGTCCAGGTAAGAATAAGCCCCCAGTAGCCCCTGCTGATGGTATGAGGCGACTATAGGGGGACCCTGCACTGACCAAGTGGATCATTGGGCTCAATTCCCAGTTAGTGCTTGGTTCCCTAAGGGATGAGGTACAGCAAAAATGATTTCCCGGTTTTGATCATCTGCCGTTTGCCTGCCCTGTCACCTTCATCTCATAGGTTCAATAACCAAAGACAGAATGCGTGGGAACTGGTTTTTGCCATGAAAATGACCCTGGCTGTTGGTACGGCATGAAATATCCAACACTCACTCATTCATTAGAAAACCATATGGGAATATTGCAAAGTGTGAACCAGCCTCAAGCTGTAGTGAGGGGTTTGGGGGATGGGAGGTGGGAGTGTGCTGTCAATGACAGAGTCAACTGACAAACAGGTACAACCAACACACCCTGACAACCTGTATGAGAGTCAACAATCCTGATAACCTCAGGGGCCTTGCCCATTGCAGTAGAGCCCTGGATACTGGGATGAGAGTCACAGTTTCTGGGACTGTAATGATATTCCCTGTCCATGGGGTCAGAGGGGAATGAACATTATATATATGTATTTTGCGAGTGAAGCTAAGGCTTAAAGCCTCGTTCAACAGAGAACATTATATATATGTATGAAGCAGGTTAGAAAATATTGTCAGGGTACTTGTATCCTAACACAATACATTCTTAACCTAAAACTGTGCATGTATAGTTTAGCGGCCCATACATATTTCGTAGTCAAGTAATTACCTGTCTTCTTAAAGTACATTGTACTAGGTATTTCCTTTGAGATCCAATTCAAACGTCACTAATAACCTCCAAAAGTTCCTAGACAGCTATAATGTGAAGGGGGTAAAACTAAAAGTTGTAGAACCGAGCATATTATGCTGGACCCCTTCGTTCTCCGCTTTGGACACACTGCGGCTCTCACCGAACCAGTTGTGTATTTCCACAGTAAACATGCTGGACCAGTAAAGTCCATTGGTGGTATGTCTGGCCTGTCCAGCACCCTGTGTATGTTCCTCCCCAAAGCAGGCCTTAGTGGGTGGACCGATGTGTGGTTGTTGACTGTAGAATACTAGTGGAACTTGTTCAGTGATGCGACTGGAACTTTGGTCCAATTAGACATTGCTAGCTACAAATATTTAACTTGGTTAGACATTTTCTAAGAGATTGACCATTAAATGGTAGATCATTGGTTGCATCACTCGATAGGAGCCAACTTTTTTGGTCATTTTCAGTCATGTCTGGTTGCTTAAACAACAAGAAGGAAGCTTACTTGAATAACAATGGTTAGTGGGAACAGTGATCCGCTGACCACAAAGTGAAAGCTGGGCATAAATATATTTTTTCTATTGAGGATATCCTTACAACAAACCCAAGTAAACTGATATGCAACTGTAACTGTTGTAGGGGAGTATTTAAGCACTATGTTTATTTTAATTATGCCTTTATGTTAGCTAGTCCAAGTTGCAGTCTTCTCTCCATTCAAGCTGGAGGCCATCTCAAGAGGTGACAGAACATTGTGTAAAAGGATGTTGTTTATTAGTGTCCAAACAAATATTCTACCTCACTGAGCTCCAATTGACAATCACCAGTCCTTGAGGCTCAGGCCACTCTACCCCTACAGCCAACGCTCCTAGCCACTCTGCCAGCCAGTCACCCCGTGGGGGTTCTGGGTAAGAATAGGCCCCCAGTAGCCCCTGCTTATTGTAGAAGGTGAAGATAGCTGGGACCCAACACTGACCAAGTGGTTCGTTGTGTTCAATTCCTGGTTGGTGCTTGGTCCACTAAGAGATGAGGTACAGCAAAAATGATTTCCGGGTTTTGATCCCCTGCTGTTTGTCTGCCCTGTCACCTTCATCTCATAGATACAATCACCAAAGACAGAATTTGTCCCAAACTGTTTTTGCTGTGAAAATGATCCTGGCTGTCAGTATAGTGTAAAACGTCCATCACTCACTCACTCCTCATACTCCAACAGGGCGTTTACAGTCCTGGCCCCTGTGATGTGGTCACGCCCCTCCCCGTGTGAAGGTGGTATCCCGCAGTACCCACACATGCCCCCTGGTGGACAGGGGAGGAGGTAATCCATTAGGGAGGGGCTCATACAGGGTAGCTGTGTATGTCATAAGCAGTGACCTTGTTTATGTGGAAGTGGGTCGGTTTGTCCTGACAGTCATTGGTCATTTGCAGAATATTGATCATATCAGCGGTTGTGCAACAAGGAATGGGATTGCTGTCCAAAATGTTTGTCATTGGGCAATTTTCCACACCCGAAAAAATCCCTTCGAGATTTTTTTCTTATTTTTTGCCTTCTTATATCAATTTACAGAATTTACTTTCATTCATTAGAAACAGAGTTTTTAGGATTTTCGTAACAACAAAACATCTCGCTGTTAAGCAAACGATCTTGAAGTTGATCCTAACAATGAAAATCCATTGTGCAAAGGGCCACAGTTGTTTTTAGGACAGCAATCTTAAAGTTGTCCTTGTTAGGACAATGATCTTAAAGTTGTCTTGTGGTGGAGTAGAATATGTGACTATCTGTTGGCAGTTATGCTGACATGCACAATTAAGAACCTTCTGTGAGAAGGAAGGAGTCTCAGTTCCTCAGATGCAAGTGACACTGACAACCCCCAGTGCCAAAAAGTAATCTTGATCAGACAACCACCCCGTGGGGGTCCGGGTAAGAATTGGCCCCCAGTAGCCCCTGCTGATCGTAAGAGGCGACAATAGGGCGGACCCTGCACTGACCAAGCAGTTCTTGGGTTCAATTCCCGGTCAGCGCTTGGTTCACTAAGGGATGAGGTACAGCAATAATGATTGCTAGGTTTTGATCCCCTGCTATTTGCCCGCCCTGTCACCTTCATCTCATAGATTCGATCACCAAAGACAGAATCATCCCAACTGGTTTTCGCCGTGAAAATGACCCTGGCTTTCGGTACGGCGTAAAACACCCAACACTCACTCTTTCAAACGTGCCACAAAGAACCAGTTGTTTTTAATGGATGGATTAATTTGGCCTCCTATGACAATGGAAACAAAGCCTAGTCACTTAGGAGATTGTTTTGTAAAACCTGGTTGCTCTGTTTTCCCTGACCTTGACTAAAGGTATTTGCCCTTCACGCGTGTTGATGGAAAACAAGGCCAGTAATGGGGATCTACCTGGAGGGCTTCCTGATGATCCGTGTCAAACTTAAAACGGGCAACTTTGTCTCCGTCGCTTATTTTTTCTCAATGTTGCTTGTTGAATTTAGGAAAATTAATGTCCATGGCACATGTCGCTAAGGTTTTGAAGCTCCCTGTCATGTTGTTTAGGCTCCATGTTGCCTGTCAAATTTAAGAAATGGTTGTGTCACACTATCAATTTTAGTGGTCAAGACCAATATTGATAGACCCTTTACAGACGGGGGTAATCTTGTATGGAGTTTTTTTGTTAAGAACGAGCCATTGGATCACCTCAAAGACAGACAGTCCTCACCCAATCAGAATGCAGCTACCACGCGCCTTGAGTTCCAGGGATTTTTTATTGGTTCATTCAATAGGACATTGAGTAGACGATGCACACGGCCCGCTAATGCATTATGTATGAGGCCCCTTTGACGGCTGAAGTCGACACATACCAATGACAACTCCAGCTCAGAAAGAGCAAATGGATACGTCAATATATATACACATCAGGGGGATCCATTGACAGTTTCCTTTTGGTCTCTCTGCAGAGCTACTAGGCAGTTCAGACTCCTCTTTGGACCATTTAATTACAAGTTGTTGGGAGAGTTTGTAAGAGTTCTTAGGGTGAATGGAGTCACTTGTCTCAGATTTATAAAAGTCTGAGTCTCATAATTCCATAATATATAATTATTCATTCGACAGCAATGATATGTTTTTGATCATATTGTACGAGAACCTAGACAGTTCTTCTTTTATTAAACATAAACCTTTGCATACATTTTAGTTTATTAATAATGCTAAATATTTATATTTTTACCTATAATATACTTGAATCGTTTCTTATATATGTTAGTAATACCAAATAGAAATTCACTGTAACTGAATAAGTGATTTTTTAGTAACAATTGTTATGGCATAGGTATACCTGTTTAACTCAGGCATTTAATGAAAACAAGTTGTATAACTTATTATTTGTCTGAATAAAGAAATTAATTAGAATACAAATGCTTACAATGTAAACAATCTAATTGAAGTGTCAGATGGCACAAACTACCTCCAAATCTGCTCTGATATCCCTTAGTTTTGTTCAACCAGGTATGGCCCAACTTTCCCCATCACACTAGGTACACAATTAGAAGTACATCCACCATGCATTTTTCATACATGCGGGATGTGTTAGTGCATAGCCAGTGTAAGGAACCTTTCCTGAGACCGTCGCTCCTCCTATGCTACCTGTGCAGCTTACGACTTAACTCATTCTCCCCACCCTGTCACCCGGTGCCTCCAACAGGGTCATTAAAGGCTGAGCCCCTGTTGGGGTATCAGGGTGGGCTTCTGCCCCTGGGAAGAATATAGGCCCCCAGTAGCCCATGCTGATCATAAAAGGTGACAATAAGGGGTACCCCGCACTGACCAAGTGGTTCCTTAGGTTTTATTCCCGGTTGGTGTCTGGGTTCATTAAGAGATGAGGCACAGCATAAATGATTTCCAGGTTTTGATCCCCTGCTGTTTGCCCGCCCTTTCACACAATCACCAAAGACAGAATTCATCCCAACTGGTTTTCACTGTGAGAATTACCCTGGCTATTGGTACAGCATAAAACCTCCATCACTCACTCACTCTTACCAAGTCAAAACACTTGTCTCAAAAGTCAGAATTTGTCCTAAGTTGTTTTCGCTGTGATAAGGACCCTGGCTGTCGGTACGACGTAAAACATCCATCACTCACTCCATCACTCTCCTCCACCCTGAAATCCCATCTGTTAGTGGTTGCTTTCTTTCTAATCCCCTGGAGAAGGGCAAACATCTCAGACTGCAGCTTGTGGGGGCAGGGGGCACTGGTCAACTCAAACCTCTCCCACTGTAGGAGCCCTTGATGGTTGGGGATCTGTATATCAGATGTCAAACTTAAGAAATGTCACCGTCACCTGTGGCCCGTTGCACAATAGAATTTCGTTGTGAGGATCAAACAACGAAAGCAAAACGAACTTTTGCTTAACAGGGAAATGTTTCTTTGTTACAAAAATTTTCCCTTGTTATGAAAATAGTAGAAATTTCTAGTTCTAATGAATAGAATGGAATTCTGTAAATTGATATAAAAAGGCAAGAAATTAGTGAAAAACCAGTAAAAGTTACAGCTGTTTGAGGGCATTCTAAATATAGAAAAATAATTGTTGAAAAAGATTTTGTTGCTAGGAAAATATCTGCAAATAATTTATTAAGCAACAACGAACTCTTTCGCTATTTATTATATTTTCGTTGTCAGGAAACCCATTGTGCAATGGGCCACTGTTGTTAAAGTCCCCATGTCGCTTGTCCCCTCTAAGAATCTGTCATGTCACATGTTGAATTTAAGAAATGGGCTATATCGGGTCAGTTACCTTTTTAATAATGTCGCATGTCAGTTGTCATATCTAAGAAATGGCCATTTTTACTATATTGAAATACCCGGTCAGTGCTTGGTTCACTAAGGGATGAGGTACAGCAAAAATGATCGCTGGGTATTGATCCCCTGCTGTTTGCCCGCCCTGTCACCTTCATCTCATAGATTTGGTCACCAAAGACAGAATTCGTCCCAACTGGTTTTCGACATGAAAATGACCCTGGCTGTCTGTACGACGTAAAACACCCGACACTCACTCACTCACTCACTATATTGAAATAGAGGGTCTTGTGCCCCTTCCCCTTAGCTGTTCAGCCGTAACGTCACCAGGTCAGATAACCAAGCATAGGTAGTCCTTTCAGTCAGTGGCTACTACTGGTCACTTAAAAATTGTAAAAATTCTTTTATTGGCCCTCTATTTATGGCATGGGCAACCCCTTTGATGGCCGTAGGGTTGCTGGCTTGTTTATAGTCCTACCTGCCATGAACCAGCAGCCCCAAAGCATGCTAGTACGCAGGGTGGAATTCCCACCTAAATTGGTTGCTAGTTCACAGTCCTAGTTTGAGCAACTAGTGCACTTGGATGGTGCTACAGTCTAAGGCGTGGGAGGCGGGGCTCAGGGGGCGGGAGGTAAGCTACTTTTGGTGTCTCAGGACGGAGGAGTAGGAAGTAACGTATGGCGCAGGGAGATCTTCATTAATTCTTTTTATTTGATTCATGTTTTGAAGTTTTTGCCCTTTCCTTTTGCCAAGTGCTTTTTGGTAGTCCTACAAGGGTGGATCTAGACTGGAACTTCATGGGTTAATAGTGTTAGAAACCTCTCCTCTCTTTGGTGGGCATTTGAACCATATAGGTAGAGAACAATTCTCCATGCTAAGAGCAAATTAACTATGTTTGTCTGATTAGGCTACATGAAATGTGGACCCCCAACATTGAAAAAAATTATATAGGGTAGGGTGGGGCAAGACGCCCACCTTAAGAAAACAGT
Source organism: Lepidonotus clava (assembly GCA_936440205.1). NCBI lineage: Eukaryota > Metazoa > Annelida > Polychaeta > Phyllodocida > Polynoidae > Lepidonotus > Lepidonotus clava. Next base: position 42,793,090 of record OW387144.1, on the reverse strand, counting down.
CCCATATTTCTGTTCTATGCTGTAGGATCAAAAACGAAAAGAAATAAAATCAAACAACTAGTGACTTTTTCTCAAACATCACAAAAATTATTTATTTTATTTGAATAGGGTTAACATAAAAGTAAATTTTTATAATGGGCCATTTGCCCCACCCCTAGGGTGTGTGGGGTAAAAGGCCCGGGCGTGTGGGGCAAAAGGCATACATAAAAATACTATATATCCTAAGAGGGGCAAAAGGCCCATATGGGGCAAAAAGCCCATGTGTGGGGCAAAGGGCCCATGGGCATCTTGCCCCATTTTGTCCATTTTTTTGGGTGGGCCTTTTGCCCCCCAATTTAGAAAGGTATAAGACTTGTAAGAAAATGTGTGTACAACATCTTTATATATCCCCTTACAATCAGAAAGGTTGTTACTTTCTGAATACATTCAATTTTTCAGTGTGGGATTACCCTGAAAATTTAGGAAATAAATTCATAAAGCCAAAAATTAACTGTGTAAGGGTCCGAAAAATTATAATGTTCATAATTATCTTAATCATTCATATATCCATTCAAATATGATATCTGCAAAGTAATATAGCCCTATGAAGTTAATTTTCAATCTTATTTTTGTTATAATGGTATATTTTGCAAAGTTAGAGAGAGTGGGCGTTTTACCCCACATGGGCGTCTTGCCCCACCCTACCCTATCACTTCACCATGAAAAACATATTGCTCTTTAAAGATCACTGCAGCCAATTGCTGTCAAAAATATTAAGTTGCCCTCACCTTTTTCAAAGAAATCCTCATTATTTCTACAATTCTTGGTCAATTTCTATCATCTTGGTGTTGTTCTTAAGCTAGGAATATGTAGAATAATTATGTGGATGAACATTTTTCTAAATGAACATTCCAAATGATTTTGAATGTTTACCAAGATGTGAAGAAATTTAGTAATTTTTGTTATTTCCAACAACTTAATTCTAAATTGAATATTTGGTATACATTATGCAAGGTTCCCACACAACCTAGAAAATCTGAAAAATGAAGGTGGTCATGGAAAAGTCATGGAATTTAATATTTGTCCAACAGTCATGGAATTTTGACCTGAGTCATGGAAAGTCAGCTAGTGATAAAAGGTGTCTAGTGTCATGGACATGTAACCAAGTTACTAGTTAGATACTTAAAAGTTATTTTCAGAATCTTAAACATATAGACTGCAGTCATCCACTAAATCAGTCCTATCCAGTAACCAAAGGTGATGGTTACTTGTGTGGATAGGACGGCTATAAGGGTGATCAGAAGCCATTAATTGTATGATTTTTTGATGGTTCTAATGGTTTGAACCCTGGAAAGTCAACCTGAAAAATAAGAATTGGTCATGTAAAGTCATAAAAAAAGTCATGGAATTCGATTCTTCCAAGTCTGTGGGAACCCTTTTATGTTTACATTCTATCTAAAAGGGATTTAGAGAGTTTCATTTGAAATCTAATTATGTGTTTTTATCATCTGTATGTATGTATGATTCTGTAAATCTCCTTAGACAGAAGACTAAGGCAAAATTATGAAATATTACCATTTTGCAGAGGGGTTTCTGAAACTGTTCCTTGGCAACTTCAATTCTTTTAAAGAATACTTAGTTATTTCTTACCTATTCTTGTCATATCTCTATACAATTATCTAGAATTATTAACAGGTTTTGTAATAGGAGAGTACAACATTAAATGCTGACACCCTCCTTTCTGAACCATTGATTGGTGGCTATAGATCTGGGACACAAGAAACAACTCAAAAACCTGAACACATTCTGTCACCTCCTGTTAGTTTATATTTCCTTACATTCTCGTTAATTCACCAAAATGCAACTCTTATGGCACATTCAGAATGTTCACAATATTTGATCTGTTAAACTATAACACTTCATATAAAATAATGATATCACTATAATACATTAAAAGGAACACAAAATGAGCTGTTTCTTGTTGACCAGATCTATAGTGTTCAGTGTGATGCAGGTATCCCAATTTGACGTCCTCCCATGCCCCGCACCCACAGCCCTAAGAGGTGTCAGCCCCCCTATTAGCTGGCCTTAAGCCTGTCGTGACACAATGCCCAGCCCAGAAGGGCCTTAATTGGGTGTTTAGGGGCTGAATCGGGCCCCAATTAGGCCCGCCAGGACCCCGCGTCCCTAACGACCACAGCCCCACCTGTTGGCGACCACAAACACACAATCAGTCTGCATAATGGGCGTGTTACGCAGGCAAAGCCCGGTCTTCATCGACCACACCTTTCTCACCTCCCCCCACCTCCCCCATATCACTAACACATCTTTGCCTACCCAGCACCCCCAACCACACACACACACACCATCCGTCATTGTAATGGGGGTTCTACATTGGCACAGTTCGTCCCTCATTGACCACACCTTTCTCATCTCCCGAACCTCCTTAACCCCATAGGGGTACCGGGGAGGGGGTTCTGCTCCTTGAAAGAATATAGACCTTGTGCAGACGTGGTCACGTAGCCACTATTTGGTGATCACCATGTGCTCATCATGACCATATGGTTATAAGGTAAACCAAAATTGTAACAGTTCTAAGTTGTAATTGTTATTAATCATGATCCAGTGAAGTAAATTTCAGTGAATGTTGTTTAAACATTAAGTAGTTTTAATCTTTACAATTGTGAATGATATAACTTATAAATTGATCACCAATGATTTCTAGGTTTTGCTGTTTGCCCGCCCTGTCACCTTCATCCCATATCATCCGATCACCAAAGACAGAGTTCGACCCAACTGGTTTTCACCGTGAAAATGACCCGGGCTGTCGGTACAGCGTAAAACACCCAACACTCACTCACTCACCAATATGGCAGCCAGTTCATTTTTTGAGATGTGACGTCATCTGCATGTCTATAGGCCCCCAGTAGCCCCTGCTGATCATATAAGGCGACAACAGGTCGGCCTAGCACTGACCAATTGGTTCTTTGGGTTAAATTTCTGGTTGGTGCTGGGTTCACTATAGGTCTGCAGGGCAAGAAAGGACTGAAAAACTTGAATATCTGGTCCTTCTACCTGTTTTAAAAACATAGCACTGTTAATAATGTTATGATAAAAATAAAATTGGAATATTTAGATTCCATATATTTTCTTCTATCATTAAATACCAAAACTGTTTGTCAGGCACAAGTATTTTAATATGAAAATGGGAGTAGAATCTGACAAAGACGGCACAAGTTTTCAGAATATGAGCATCATCCCATATGACGTTGCTAATGAATATAATAATTAATGGGAACAAAGGGGAAAAAATATAAAATACATTCAGATGATAAATGGCCATAAATGACAAGCAAAATATGTTTAGAAAATTCAAAAAGTCATCAATTATGTACTCCCCCACCAGTAAACATATGTGATTGATATAAAAAAATGTACCACAAATCTTTGGAAAGTAGAACTCAAAATAGAACTGAAAAACAAAACCAGTCCTTTCTTGCCCTGCAAACCTATAAGGAATTTAGGTTCCAGGTTTTGATCCCTTCCTGTTTGCCTGCCCTGTCACCTTCATCTCATTGATACCAATTTATCCCAACTTGTTTCACTGTGAAAAAAACCATGGCTGTTGGCATCACTCACTCACCTTCCCCACCTCTCCTATATCCCCAACACCTCCAAGAACCCCCTCCCCCCAACACACACACACTCAAACACACAGCCCCTTGGGGGTCCGGGTAAGAATAGGCCCTCAGTAGCCCCTGCTGATCGTATGAGGTGACGATAGGGGGGACCCTGCACAGACCAAATTGTTCATTGGGTTCAATTCCCGGTCAGTGCTTGGTTCACTAAGGGATGAGGTACAGCAAAAATGATTGCTAGGTTTTGATCCCCTGCTGTTTGGCTGTCATGTCACCTTCATCTCATGGATTCGATCACTCAAGACAAAATTCGTTCCAACTGGTTTTGGCAGTGAAAATGACCCTGGCTGTCGGTAGGGCGTAAAACACCCAACACTCACTCATTCGCTCCTGTCCTGCCTGCCCCCTTTACCTACCCTGCATCCCTCCCCCATACAGACACAAAAATCAGCATAATGTGGGTGTTACACCAGCAGCTCTCTCCCCCCACTTCTCTTACCTACTTAACCACCCACACCCCCACTGTTGGGGGTACCAGGCTGGGACTTCTGCTCCTGGGAAGAATGTAGGCCTTAAGTAGCCCCTGTTGATCATAAAAGGGGCCTTCCATTAAGTATGTACGCACCAAGGGGGTGGGGGGGTCTCAAATTTTTAAAGATTTGCATACATATCTGTACAAATCCAATGCGTATTTTGGCCCAAGGGGTGGGGGTGGGGAAGGGGGTCTAGAGTTTCAGAAATTTTGCGTACATACTAAATGGAAGGCCCCAAAGGCAACAAAAAGGGGGACCCAGCACTGACCAAGTGGATCTTTGGGTTCAATTTCCAGTTGGTCCTCGGTTCACTAGGGGGTGAGATACAGAAAAAAAATATTGCCAGGTTTTGATCCTCTGCTGTTTGCCCACCCTGTCACCTAGATCTGCCCTGTAGGGGTCCGGGTAAGAATAGGCCCTCAGAAGCCCCTGCTGATCGTATGAGGTGACGATAGGGGGGACCCTGCACTGACCAAGTAGTTCTTTGGGTTCAATTCCCAGTCAGCACTTGGTTCACTAAGGGATGAGGTACAGCAAAAATGATTGCTAGGTTTTGATCCCCTGCTGTTTGCCCGTCCTGTCACCTTCATCACATAGATTCGATCACCAAAGACGGAATTTGTCCCAAATGTTTTTCGCCATGAAAATGACCCTGGCTGTCGGTACGGCGTAAAACACCCAACACTCACTCACCTAGATCTCATAGATACGATCAGCAAAGACAGAACTCTGTGGGGCTTCCGGGGAAGAATATAGGCCCCCAGTGTGATCTCTTTGGATTAATGGTGACCCGTGCTTGTCTGTGGTGTTAGCAGTCATTGCTGAAACATGTTAACACTAATCACTCATTGCTTTTTCAACAAATTGGGGATGGACCTTTAAGTTACAGCTCCACTGCCGGACAGTTGAGTTGAGTTGGCCTCAGTCGTTCAGTGGAGCTGGGATTATGACTGGAGTTGCAGCCTTTTGCTACAACTGATCCAACAATCGTACATGTTGAGTTGTTGAAGATGTAGCACTTAATCATCGGCTCTTAGGGGGGATGCACAGTAGATACGCATGTATAATATAGAGCATTTAGGCTACAACTGTCCAATCAAACTCTATAGAAAGGTAAAGGTGTTAGCTACAACCAGACAGTTGTAGGCTCTGGCATCCTCAGAAGCTACGACCATCGAGTTGAGTTGGGCAGTGGAGCTGGAGCTTTAAGCTCTCTGTGCTTTGGATCCCCACCCACTACCAGAACACATGTAGCATTTGTATTGCCAATTACAAACAAACACAATAGAATAACTGGCACTGTTGCAACAAAGTGGGGAAACCATTATGTTGCACTGTGCATTGGATCCCAACCCTCCACCAAAACACATGTAGTGTATATCGCCTGTATACAAACAAACACGATACAACAATCGGCAATTTTATTTGCCAAAATATGGTTCCTGCAGATTTCCCATAATACAGTGCTTCAAATCAGTTTCCGGTCATTATTCCTTAATCTATAACATACTTCAAAATATTTGCGAAATTCCTCCAATCTTTGGAGATATTGAGGAAAAAAGATCACCATCAATGCTAAAGCATAGGCAGGGGACTGCTTTTACCTGGTTGTGTCACACACGATAGTCGCCCGTATCGGCGGACCATAATACGGAGAACGGCACATTTGGGATGCACCTTTATGTTCCTCTGTGCATTGGATCCCCACCAACCACCAAAACACATATAGCGTATGTATGATCTGTATATAAACACACGATACAATACCCGCTGGGGCGCTCAGCTGCATGCCCAGACCAATCAGCAGATTACATAGGTACAGCCATGAAGGGGGATGATTGAGTATAACTGAGAATAGATATTACCAGCAGATTGTTGGACAAAGGCAGACAATCTAGAGAGAAGTCCTCCCACTATATTTACTTTGGATAAACAGTGCTTCACATATTTATTGGGTGAAAGGTGAAAAATAAGTATGAATAGACCTGAAACATAAAGCAGATTAATTTTGCTTTTATTCATTCCATCATCTCTGTACATGGATAAAGTTCTACCAGTCAATCATACAGTCAACACAAACAAAACTATTTAGATGAACAATGTGAAAGTTTGGTGAATTTTTAAACTGGATAACAAATTGTTCATATAATTATCATCTCAGTAATATTGAAACTGTAACACACATCTACATTAACATTTCTTAATAGTTGTAAGTCAACTTATCCAGAGTCTTTTAAAAATTGGATACATTTAGTGAGTTTTTGACATTCTGATAAGAGCTCATTCCATAGATTTACACATAGATAGTTTGGATTCTCAAGCACACTTGTACATCTAATAATCCAAAATAATACAATTTGATCTTGATCTTGTTTTTAGTTCTCGAAATTCTATCTGGGAGGTAATCATCCATACTGTCCTTATTTCTGCTTATCCTGTATTCTACACATGATCATATTTCCACCCCACCATCAATTCGATCATTAAACTTGTGTAAAGTCAAAAACCGTTTACAAACAAGTACAAATTACAGTACTCTCATGTTTTTGAGCAAGCTCTGATGGTCAATTCTTCACATTACCTTGGCTAAATTTCAACTCTTGTCATGTATTTCTTTATCTCTCTGAAGTTACAAAATCTTATCCTTCTTAACACTACTCTTAGTCCCTGAAAGATGAAAGACCTTAAGCTTGGTTCAACCCTTTTGATACAACAGATACCTCAATCATTTAAAGTGATTTTCATATATAATAAAGGATTGTAGCTTTGGATCATATATATATATATATATATATATATATATATAATGTACCTCTCGATGGCTGTGTGGGTGATTAAACAAAATGCAAACATAAAACACTATACTATTCTAGTTTTTGATTTAGTTTAAAGACGATATAGATAAGGTACCACAGAGTAACCAAGTCTCACTCTCCTAGATTAAACTATGTTATTCAACTCCAACAGCAAAAGGGTAATTAAAGTCGCCATAATTCTAGTTGTAATTACTCTTTTAAGAAATTACTTTAATTGTACTAAGCCCAATACTACCTGCTTCTTGTCATACCGATTTTGTCTACAGGATTTGTCTAGAGAAAAAAGCAAATTGCTTACCAGACATCGTATACATTACCAACACATGTACGTTAACTTTAATAGAATGTATGGTTGATATTGTCAGAAGAATATTCTTTAGTGGATTATGAGATCGCCTGTTAGACTATTGCTGCAGAATGGTCCCCTTAAGTTGAGATTAGAAATCATCACATTAAGGGTGGCCCAGAGGGCAAGGCACAACATGAAAGTAGATTGTGTATAAAGGCAGATCTGAGAAGCATCTGTCAGATTGAAAACTGATGAAAACTTTGTTCACAGAGGTTTTGATTTATTGATATCTTCCTTCGTATTATTTTGTTAAATCGAACCCACCTAGAAATAGTTTCTCTTTTATAATGACATCAACAGGATAATTAAGGTCTAGCCTTGCTTCGATTATCTAAGACAGGTGTGTCCAACTTACTATCTAATTAGTCCTGGGAAATATCTAAAAGGGGGAACCCACCATGAGATTGTTCCCTCACATTGTTTGTGACCCCTTGGGTGTTTTAGGGAAGAATAGGCCCAGAGTAGGCCACGAAAGAGGGGGACCCAGCACTGACCAAGTGGTTCTTTGGGTTAAATTCCCGGTGATGAGGTACACCAAAAGTGATTTCTAGGTTTTGATCCCCTGCTGTTTGCCTGCCCTGTCACCTTCATCTCATAGATTCGATCACCAAAGACAGAATTCGTCCCAACTGGTTTTCGTCGTGAAAATGACCCTGGCTGTCAGAACGGCGTAAAACCTCCAAAACTCACTCACTCAGTAAATTCTTTTCTTCAAGTTGACACATGTCGGTCTAGATAAATCACTATTGAAAGGTAAATTTGATAGCAGGACATCCGTATCCTTTCTAGATAGAGTATATAAAAATACTAATACATTATACAAAGTAGAGTCTTCAAGGTGGAATTGATGTAATATAAGTACCCCTGACACGACAGCGAACAAGAGAGTACTTATAAAGTCTATTAGATATACTGTATAGGCTGTTAACATTTATTAAGTCACAGCCTTATAAGAATGGGGTCGTTGTCACTGGGCAACTGTCATATCAAGAAATTCTCATATTTATAGCGCAATTTTTCCTGGCAATCACTTTGGCCGTCAGCCGTGGTCGATAACTCACACCATACCTATGGGGAATCGCCCATCAATAGACCTGTCCACTAGCTGTAGGATGTAGTGCTGGCATGATACAGAGGTAGGACATAATTGCAGTTTTTGCAAAGACAGCCTGACACAAATCTGAATGAATGAGTTAGTACTTGTGTTTTCTAAGTCCATAAGGTGTTGATAAATGAGGATGAATTATTATTTTGTCTCAATTAGGTGATTACCTCCATTTCAGGTGAACCCGAAAAGGTATGTTTTTGTGATTTTAGGGTTGGACATTGTTGGCCAAGCTGAAGGGCTTTAACACTATTCCCTATGGGAAATTGCCATTTTTGCTTTCCAGTCCTACAGCTACATATCAAACATGATATTGAAAGTAAAAGCTTATAAAGTTTAGTTTTGAATAATACTACTAGGAAAATTACTGTGAATCAAGTATGATGGACATTTTTCTAAAAATATTGATATCTTATAAATAAGGGGTTGGCTAGCCGGCAAAGTGGACAGGTCTATTGTGATCACTGGGCGACCATCACCCTCCAATTATATAAACCCCAGTGGTTGCCCATCGCTCGTCAGAGGTAAAATCCCCTACTGGGTATGGGGCTTTACATTGATGATTATGTATATATAACTAGTATATATACTGATTCGCCGGGGGAATAGATGCAAGTACATAGCTGTACAGTGTCGAAAAAAAGTGAATAAAAAAAATCCGCATATTGATATTCCCCATTAGTTGATGGCCCATGGCCAAAGCTAATGTAGCTGAATCCAGACTATTCGTTTTACTGACAAAGAATGTCAATGCTGGTCCCACAAAGCAATCATTTTAGACGAATAGCATCTATCAATCTGCCATCTGTTTTGCTTATTAGCTTCCAAGAGATTATGAGATGATCGAAGTATCCAATGGAGAAGGGCGGGGATCTATTCAGGAAAAAAGGTTGAATAAGTATGACAAAAATTTTTCAAAACCAGAACAAAAACCGTGGTATCAACTACTTGGATTGAATAAGCAAGTTTGAGCGCCGATGACTATGTCATGACTCCCTCCCTCGTGTAGTAGCTGCGGAAAACATGTAGGGCACTGTGATATAGACTAACCTCATTTGACTAAAAGAACATGCAAATCAGGCAGTCCAAGTCACCTCCTGTTAGCTTCCCCCTTAGACAAAGTGGGGAGGGTGCATGCCTCGCAGTGAAGAGATCACATATTAACCGCAGACTGGATCTCTAAACCAATGTCACCTTAGCCTCTCTGTCAGATATCCCAAATCTGATGTATATATTTTTTTGTAACGTTCTTTATTCTGGCAAGTATTAGTACAAAGTGCTATTTTTTAGTACATGCCAGCATGCTCTTTATGTCACATGCTCAAATATATTATATATCACATAATACAGTTATATTATGTAATAATATAACTATAATAACTACATTATTGCCCAGGGGGGTGACTCGATTCCTTTTCACCCTGATGTGTGTACCGGATTTCAGAAAGAGACCCATTTTGAATGGCCTCGACATTTGTAAAATACACCCATATTGAATATATTATTGTCACCCTTGCATCTGACTCCGCTTCAGTAAACTGTTTTCAGATATGCAATACTAATAGAAGAACTGCATGTGAAATCCAATGGTGGTGATACAACCCAGAGGGTTTGTCATGTTCTGAGGGTAAAGCCAACAGTCGCACCGTCCATAATATCCCCATAGGGTATACGGCCAGCCAAAGATGACCCCAAAGGTTCTTCTATGTTTTTATCACCCAAATATGGAAAACAAAGAGCAGTATGTACGTCATCTCAATATGCACTACCCTTTATACGAACCTCTTGTGGGATGATTGAACCAACAACATACAAAGATGACACACTATACTTCTCTTTGTTGTTAAAGTTTAAAGACGACAGATGGGTTCAACATTGTAAACCAATTCTCATTCTTCCATAATTATATATTGTTAAGAAACAGAATGGGGATACATCAAAATCATACAAACACTGCCATCCATCGTTTTGTCGTTTTATTTCGACACTGTACAGCTATGTACTTGCATCTATTCCCCCGGCGAATCAGTATATATCAATGATATTCCTGATAATGTAAACTGTGGCATTCAGCTATATGCTGATGATACGGTAATCTATCATACTGATGCCTTGAAATTGCAATGGGATCTTGGAAATGTGGTTAGCTGGTGTGACAATAACTTGTTAACAATAAATATAAAGAAATCTCAATGTTTACAGACTTCTGTAGTAAAAAATAATCCCATGAATAATTTTCAATTCAGAATAAATGACCTCCCTTTGGATAAGGTAGATCACTACAAATATTTGGGTGTGACAATAGACAAATCCCTAAGTTTCACACAACATCTGGCCACAGTGACAAGGAATATCCAATTGAAATTAAACTATTTTAGAAAAATTCGTCATCATTTGACTTTTCATGCTGCAAAAACAATCTATTTGTTAACAATTTTACCTGTATTAGAATATGCAGATTTTGTGTGTGACCAAGATCTTAAATATGCGAATGTTAAACTGCAGAAATTACAAAACCAAGGTCTTTATATAGTGAATAACCAACACTTTTTGAGATATGATCAGAGGGAGTCAACGGATGTGATTCATAGGAAATGTAAAATACATAGACTTGTCCATAGAAGAAGGTGTCACTTACTGCAGTATGCCTTCTCATTGCTGGGAACTAAAGAGTTACTTGACAATAGAAATTTATTAACCAGAAGGCATAGAGGCCCTTTGTTTGTTATTCCAGCTTATAACCATTATAAGTACATAAAAAATCCTAAATACAGGGCAATTCTGGAATGGAATCATCTACCCGTGTATTTACGGAATTTAGAAGAGAGGAGTGTTTTTAAAGCTAAATTGAAAGCGTCTATTGTGAACCCTTACATGAAATTGCTATATTAAGACTGACGTACATTGTAAATAATCATTAACATCTCATCTCATTGTAATCCCCACCAAATGCCATTTTCATGGCAAGAAATATTCATGTTTAGTATTAAGATATTTGTACCCACTCCCAAAATTGAGAAATGTAATTATTATAGTGGGAGTGGGTGGAAGATCGGCTATGCCGAACCCTTAAACCCAATAAAAACTAATTAAAAAAAAAAAAAAAAAAAAAAATCATGATCTTTATGTGCAAAGTTCTCATGCCAATAATAGGTATAGAAGAGACATTCATTGACATACAATATGCTGTTGGAGCAGGCTATTAGCTTACCTTAAGGTAAGGCAACTGATAAAAAATATGTGTTTAGTAAGATATCATGGATGAACGACATATTATATGTCATGTATGGAAAAGATTCATTGTAAACATCTATCATCTTTACAAATGAAAGGATCATATTTCAAGAGGGATATTCTCATTGCAATCTCGCTGCCAAAGTAAGGAAAAGCATTTACATGTGGCAGTCCTCGACCCCCTGAAGAGACTGAGGTGGGCGTGAATACCAAAGGTCTAGCAACTCTATAGCAGTTGAAGTATAGGACAAAGATATGGGCATTTCATATCCCCTATTTCAAATTGGCTGCCTTCAGAACAACCTATGTGGACAAGAGTATTATGATTTATTGATACGTTTCCTTATTTCTTCAAATTATCTGAAGTATTCTGACATAAACAATTCAAAAGCTGTCTTTAAAATGTCTAATTTTCAGACATTTTACATTGTCGGTAAACCTACCTATTTCCTGTACAGTTTAATGAATTTTGATGATTCATGTTTTGGAAATCACAAATAATTATTTCACTTAACTTTGAATATAGATTGTCAGCCTAATTATGTATCAGACAAATAAAGGTCCATTTGTGCTAGGTGAAAGTGGTTCTTTGGGTTCAATTCCCGGTCGATGCTTGGTTCACTAAGGGATGAGGTAGAGCAAAAATGATTTCCAGATATTTATCCCCTGTTGTTTGCCCGCCCTGTCACCTTTATCTCAGATTTGATCGCCAAAGACAGAATTTGCCCCCACCTGTTTTCGCTGTGAAAATGACCCTGACTGTTGGTGCTGCGTAAAACACCCAATGCTCACTCACTCGCTTCATGCTAGGTGACAAGTTTTGCTATGACCTTTGGACATCGGAAACATTGCATATATCACAGCTATGGTTGAACAGGTTATACAACATATAAGCCATGATATTTTAGTGCAAAATCTATTGTGAAAATAATATCACAGGGTTCTTGTATGCAAGGGCGATGGCTATACTTTTCTATTTTCTCAAGGCTCCAACAAAAATTGTATGGATGCGATAATTTCATCAAAGCCATGACTGATTGTTACTTGCATCCAGGAGACAAAAAATGTTGCAGCCAAAATCGCACAATGTGAATGCACCTTAAGCGATAAAATGCTCCAAGAGTTCATGGTTTCAACTTTTGTTATCATTTTGTTATTTTTGTCAGGAAAAGTTTGAAAGCAAGCCTCACTGTTTGGCCAACTCCTGCTAAAACTGATTGTGTACCGGTGTAGTCTTACGAGACTACATCTGGCCCCAGACTAATAAACCGCCATTCATGCAGATAAACTTACCAGATTGATGTTGAAGCGTAATCAGGGATGTTAAGTTGTTTTATATTTATCTTTTGTAACCTGATCGAACACCATGGACCCGGTTGTGGTGAAAGCATCGCGCATTCTCGGGGACGGGCGGATATAGAAAACAAGTGCGGAGCTGCGATCTAGCCTTAGGTACGGGGATTCCCCCTAAGCCCCTCCCCCCACGAAGGGGAAACCACGTGACTTCACGGGTCAATGATCAAAGGAAATGGCGAGGTCACTGGGCTGAAAACTTACATATTTTCAAATGCAAATTGTGGTCAAATAGCACAGTAAAAATATTTCAAATTTCAGTATGCAATTCTTGAGTATTCAAATTATATATGACATCTCTTTTTTCTTCAGACATTTGATGATTAAACTTAGATATCTGGGGGTAAACCTGTGCGATTCATAATGCAAATGTATGGAGAAACTCCACTTCCTTCCCCCTTTCTTGATCACAAGTTGTGCCAGCTAAAGCTAACCAGTTACAACGGTAGGGTTACCCGACCTAGATAGCACTTGTGACGTCAGCCCGACTGCGAGAATACGCAGAAACACGACCGGACGTTAACTGGGTCACTTGTTCAGAACTTGTAGTGTATGATTAAACTGCTATGTCTATAAAAAACCAGTCCCCACTCGAACTTCAAAACACATGCTTCCAGTGTCAATTCTTTTGGTATTTAAAGCCATTTATCTCTAAAACCTGCTAGCAGAATACAACACCGGTGGGGATACCAGGGTGGGGCTTCTGCCCCTGGGGAGAATATGGGCCCCCAGTAGTCCCTGCTGATCATAAAAGGTGACAATAGGGGGGACCCAGCACTGACCAAGTGGTACTTTGGTTTCAATTCCCAGTTGGTGCTGGGTTCGCTAAGGGGCGAGGTACAGCAAAAATGGTTTTCTAGGTTTTGATCCCCAGCTGTTTGCCCGCCCTATCACCTTCATCTCATAGATACGATCACAAAAGACAGAATTTGTCCCAACTGGTTTTCACCGTGAAAATGACCCTGGCTGTTGGTACAGTGCAAATCAACCAACACTCCCTCACTAACATGTACACATTTTCGTATTTCAGACCCCCATCCCCCATTGGCCTGTAATACTGATTGGATTGTTACAGGAGCATATTTTCAAAAGTTTCAGACACCCCTACCTCCACTAATGTGTACATACTTTAGCCTTAGCTCCCTCATATTTTGATTTATTGACACAACCTGTTTTCTGAGTATGAAATACACTTAAGACAGATATATTGATTTCCCCATAAACCAACCGCCCCCATTCCACTACCTGCCTCAGAGATAGAGCTGATGATCAGATAATATGTGGACGTTCTGGCAAATGCTTGTGGCCAGCATTTCTAGAGATCAATATGATTGGGATACCTGATCGGACAAATTTTTGACGCTTTGTTAAAGAAAATGTTTAGGCATTAAATACATAACAAGTTTTACACAATAAAAGTGAGTAAACGCTTGATCGGCCTACAGGTCTATTTCCAGAAAACTGTTGAATTGGAATATTTATATTAATCAGTAATTTAAGAGTGCAAGAAAGGAAAATCTGTTTCAAAGGTAAGAAAAGAGGTAACCAAAATGAAACATCAAAAGAAGGCAGTTGTTGCGTGGGCCAAAGTCATTTTAATCATTGAAAACACTTACTCATAACAAAAGGCATTTACAACAATAACTCTTTAAGTTCTGCTTTAAGAGAAACGTTCTGTTCATAAGCTGTTTACTACTCCAAAGTAAAGCGGAGTACATAATGTGCCATCAGACGTATCAACAGGGTCTCTACGGCTTTTAACATGACTGGAATTCGAAGGAAATGAACAAACAACTTTTTATCTTATGTCCATTATATTTATCAATGGACAAAAATATGTCCCCCAAAAAGGTTTTTGACCAGTATCTAACAATGTCAAAAAAGACATTTCCTGTTTAATCCCTAAATGGAAACATCATTTTTATCTTTACATTTAACATAACTAAGGGATGAGGTGCACCAAAAATGATTTCCAGGTTTTCATCCCCTGCTGTTTGCCTGCCCTTTCACCTTCATCTCATAGATATGATCACCCGAGACAGAATTCGTCCCAACTTATTTTTACTGTGAAAATGACCCTAAAACATCCAACACTCACTCATTCACTCTTTACAAGCGATGCATCAATTATTCCAAATAAGCCTTTTGGATTGCTTTCGTTGTTTTAGGAAAGTAAAGACTGTACACATTCAAGGACCATCCTACAGTCTAAATGCATATTTGTGAACTTGGACGAATTTGGTTGCTACATTCTTCTCTGTAGCCTACTCATCTCTCCCGCACTTTGAATTGACGAAGCCAGTCCACACTTTGTGTTATTTGGCTGCAATCTGGTTGTGCATGGTGTAGATTAAGCAATATGAAACAAATCATGTAAATTGTCATGTGTATAATCATATTACTATAAATTATGATTTTATATTGCAGCTTGTACCTATTCAGCTATCAGGACGAGGTGAAAACTCACGCCATGGTCATGTTTCCCACAAACTGCATATTGCGATTTTGGTATCCTATTGTGTTTTTTATCAATAAAAATTGCTTTTAGCATAAAGGCTATATTCCACTATGCGGTATTTGCTTTCAGTTCCATGAAATAACTCAAGGCAAACTGCTGCAAACTTGCTTTGAGTAGGGTAGCACAAGGTAGAATGTAGAAAATACTTGTCATATTTGCTTGTGGTAGGCCCTACCACAAATGATTTTATTATACAGGTTTTCTTTGGATTGCTTACAGTGAGGGATACCAACATGTTTCTATCTAAAACACAAACTATTTGCAATGGCGAAAAAAAGGTACTGCAAATGCTATCTACTGCATAGTTGAGTATGGCCTTAAAATTAATGATAAGTTGCATATTGAATGAAACCCTTGATTGATTCTCTCTGCAAAAAAATATATTTCTAATACACCAATGTTGAAGTTTGAACTTGTTTTGTCTAGTTGAGATGCTGTATGAGGGGCCTGAAGTCAATGAATCATGTCGAGCTCTGCCCCGCCCCCTGTTGCCCTGGATACAAAGAAAAGGTGGCTTTCCCGCCAAATCTGGCGCCGGTCATCTGGTGCCAACGGGACGAGGTACGCATGTCCAAGATGGCTGCCGCACTCACTCTCCACCCGCTTATATCATAAACTCCAAGCAGAACGTGCATGTTGGACAAAGGCTGTTGCATTGTGTTGGTGGAGTACTTTTAGGGATGCGGCTGGAACGGCTATGACTGCGATTGAAGAATGATCTTATTGTTGTTGAATGAATATAGCCTTGCCTCTGGTGTTTGTTTCAGATGCTGGCACCGCTTGAGACAGTTGCTTTTGTGATATAGACCTATGTATATGTATATAACTTGCACAAGGATTGGTCAATTTGAACTCGTTCTTGGACTCCCCACAGCATTCCAATAAGCTAGTCCCCAACGTCCAAATGATTTTTATCTTAAGGCTGGCTTCCACAGAACTACAAAGTGCTCTGAATGAGGTTAGTCAATTGACAAAGGGCATTAACCCTTTCCAACCATGATGACCAATGCCCCAAATGAGGTGTGGTCGTCGAGATTTGAAAGGGTTAACACCTGTGGGGTTTGATCGGCAGCACTTAATCGTTCTGTGGAAACCTGCCTTAAAACCTGGTTTCCATAGAATGACCAACTGCAGCTTTAAAGCTTATTCATCCGACCAACTCTCTTAACCCTTTCCATAAACAATGACCAACACCAACTAAAAGACTTTAGTTGTCAAGGTTTGAAAGGGTTAACATCTGTGGAGTTTAATATTGATCTTTCTGTGGAAACCAGGCTTAAAGCCTGATTTAACAGAAGGACCAAGCACATCTTTGTAGCTTAGTCAGCTGACCAACTCTCTTTACCCTTTTTATACAAAGACCAACACCATCTTACAGACTTTAGTTGTTAAGGGTTAACACATGTAGTTTAATCAGTGGCACTTGGTCATCCTGTCGAAGCCAGGCTTAAAGACTGGTTTCCGCAGAATGACAAAATGCAGGAAATGGGGTTAGTCAGCTGACCAACCCTCTTAACCCTTTCAAGAAACAGTGACAAACCCCACCCAGACAGCCTTGGTCGTTGAGGGTTGAAAAGGTTAACACCCATAGAGTTTAGTCGGTGGCACTTGGTCGTTCTGTAGAAACTAGGCTTAATGCCGCGTCCCCACTTGGGCGACCAAGGACGGCTACTAACGTTAGTCGTCTGCCGATTAAGAAATTAGTACGTTGTCGAGCGACTAACTTAGTCGCCGGGCTACTTAAACACTAATTGCCACGTTGGGACACTCAGTTAGTCGCCGGGCGACAAGGGGGAACTTTAGTACGTCGCCCGACGATTAACTCATCGCCCATGGCTATTGAATAATATTAAACATGTCAAATATTTTGCCCTAAACCCACGGCGACTAAGGGTTTGGTTCGCCAGACATGACGGCGCCAGTATCTAGTTGGTCGCCCGACGACTAACGACGTTAGTCGTCTGCCGACTAAGGAAATCTAGTCGTCCAAGTGGGGACCAGGCTTCAGTCACCCAAGTGAGCATGTGGCTTTGGTCTAAACTCCTAAAAAAAGAAGGCTTTGTTGGCTTCTAAACTGGCGCCATCATTTGATATCCTATCCGACTGATTCATTTGACGAATAATCAACACTAGACACGGGAAATCCAAGAACACAGTTCAATTCCAATACAATGTGCCATAAGTGTGTCACAACAGGCAATTACAAGGCATTGTTCGATGTGCGCATATGAAACTTTGGTTTAAATTCATAGTTAAATTATGTGTGTTTTTTTCTGTTGGTGCAGTTTCTGTGTTGTATGCGTGGCTGGAAGGTGATCGGCTCTGTGGTGCTCTGCCCCGCTCCCTGTTGCCATGGATACACTGAGAGATTCGCTTCGGCCCCCGCTTTAGGAGATATACTTTACTGTGAAAGGTAGATATGGACATACACCGTGTAGTAGATGCTATATAGGAGGCCCAGGGGCGAATTTAGAGAGGGATGTGGGGCCCACACCCTTCTCCTTCTCTGCAAAATGTGGAATTTCTAATGTAAAGTTCGGCCCAAAATCCACCAAGGAAAGTTTTTCCTCAAAAAGCTTATAGATGCGATTTCTCCTACTTTTGTGGGTTTTTGCTACTTTTTGGTGAATTTGGATTGCACAGATGACTTTTCTTACATTGTCTTACTAGCTGATTTAGAGTATATCTGTGTTGGTTTCAAGCTATTCAAGTTTAAGTCAAAGCTCATGAATCTATTCCCTTAGGTTATTCTTCTCCGAGTAGCTTCTGTAGAAAAAGTGTTTCCTACCTTTCCATGAGTGAGGAGTGGCATCTCTAATTTCAAGCTCTATCCCCCTTTCCAAAGCCCTAAATTCGCCACTGGCCTGATACAGTTTGATGTCTTGACTGCTAGAGGTATTGTTTGACATGTCTATTGCATGTTGCATCAGTTGTAGCATTACTAGTACTAGCTTTACTGTGAAACTTACATGATGCAAATAAAGTGCTTCCCTGAGATACAATGATAAGGTATGTGGTTAACTGTATGATACATTGTGTTCTTGATCGGTTATATTTCAGTGGCGGATCGGGGGCAAAGGGGCAATTAACCCAGGGGACAACATTTAAGCATCTTAAAACGGGAAGATCTGTGTAAATTTGGTGTTTTTATTTTTCAATTTTAGTGGTGGTTGGGGGGCGGGGGGGGGGGGGGGTAGGAGACAACCCCCACTCCTTTTTGGTAGAGTACTAAACTACAAAGAGTGAGGAAATGGCGCATTTTCAGTACTTTTAGTTCATTATACTGATACCCCTGCACAACACACACACACTTTTGAAAAACCAGATCCGCCTCTGTTACACACTATTATATTTATGACCAGGTTTCCGACATCATCAATAAAGTATAATAAACTCAGTCCAGGTCCTGTAAGTGGGGTCAGGGTTGCCCCCCCCCCCCCCCCCCCCCCCAAGTTCGCTGACTTTAGATCCGCCCCTTGTTAATACTCTAGAGGCTGTATCCCACTGCCCAGTTTTAGTCACAAATTGAAACCAAAATGAAAATCAAGCCTACTCATGGATATGTTATAGCCCTATACTTTTAAAAAGGATTTTAAATTTTCTTTCAAATGGTAAGTGGTATGAAGTGGTCCCAGTAATATTCATAATGACAATTTTCAAATTATCAAAATCAAATTAGTCAAAAGAGTGGAATTCAGGCTATTTGTAGATCTAGTCTTCCTTTTTGAGTCTTGTTATAAAAAGGAGGACTGTAGGGGGTCCAAGGGTGGGTTTAGAGGATCTACACATACAAAGGTCCAAGTCAGAGGTTTGTATGATCCCCATGGGTCGTATGGCCACCCGAGGATGTCCCCACAGGTTCTTTATTTTATCACCCGAGTGATATTCAAAGTATGTTAAATTTGCTGAGGAAGATGAGCAGTACGTACGGCCTGGAGATACACACCACTAGTCAACTGTGTGGGTGATGACACTAGTAAAGCCTGTTGCCTGGACTAAGTTTGTTTTATCACCCGCTGTGCCGATGAGCAGTGCGTATTGTGAGCAGTGCATATTGCCTTGCCATACAAACCTCTCACTGAACACTCTTTCTTGCCAGTAATTGCCAATAACACCCAAGATTTCTTGGGTGATAAAATAAAGAAGGACCTATAAGGGAGCGTCCTTGGATGGCCATAGAATCCATGGGGATCGTACAAACCACGGGCTTCACATCTGGTATGTGACAATCCCCTATGGGTCATATGGCCACCCTCTGAGGCACCCCACGGTCCTTCTTATTATAATACTTTATCGATGATGTCAGAAACCATAATATAATAGCGTATCACAAGGGCAGATGGTTTTCCATATGTGGTGTGTGGGCAAGGGTTTCAGAAAAAAAATAGTCTATAAGTACTGACAAGGCAGCATTTCCTTTCTCTTTGTAGTTTAGTGCTCTACCAAAAAGAAGTAGGATATTGTCCCCCCCCCCCAAAAAAAAAAAAAAACAACACAAAACACACACAAAAAAAAACACAAAAAAAACTAGGGATCCGCCCTGTATCCTACAGTGTGAACAAGTCTAATACCACAGTGGCTGTGCCTTCTCACACTATTGGAGTAAATAACGCCGCCATCACATTACTATTGCAATACTTTCACAATGCGATAGCCTATATTCCACATATCAGAGTTATCTTTCATTATGGGTTTGCAATAAGGCCACTATGCCTGATACATGTGGTCGGGTGATAACGGTGTCATTTGTTCCTGTTTTATGAGAGGCAGACTCACTCGTTTGAATACTGACAAAAACTGAGAAATTTGCAGTGTATGAAAAATTCAAACACCTAAAACATTTAGACTTTTAATTCGAAGTCAAATCTATCACATTTGTTATTGAATGTAGGCTTCTACTTTCCTATAAAATTAGCCAACTGAAATGGACTCTCATTTGCTTCTCGCCAAAAAAAGAAAGATTTTCTCATATCGTTATTTTACATGACGGTTATCTAGTAAGTATTTAATAGCCAATACAGGCAACAGTTGCTGCTAGCATTACTTAATGAATTATTCGTTTTACATTATTATGAAAATGATAACTAGTACTTAAGGTAACATATGAAACTCATTTCAAGAAGTAACTTTACAATATAAACGTCAGGAATAAAGGTCATATTCCACTATACAACGTTTTGCTTGCGATGGGAAATTAACTTGTGGCATTTGACTCCACCGCTAGTAAAACTGGGCACCGCAACGTGGAATATAGAGATTCACTTGCGGTGGTCCTTGCAGTGACCCACCGCAAGGACCACCACCAATGATTGTATATAGGTTTTCTATTGAATGTTTGCGGTGGGAGATAACAAAATGTTGGTTTCTCCAACACAAACTACTAGCGATTGCAAAAACGCCCACCACACTGGTCCCCCACGGTATAGTGCAATATGGTCTTAAGCGGTTGCCTCCTATGTTGTTTGATCCAAGTAATGACTTCTAATCTATCGTTTTCTTTCTTCCAATTGTCTAAGGACGAGAAGTCTTCTATGATGTTCGGGCGGTACTAAGGAGCAGGTGATAACAGCGGTCACGTGGTGACCTCACGTGACCTCTCACTACATCACGTGACCAGCCGGGACCTCGGCCGCCA
Source organism: Lepidonotus clava (assembly GCA_936440205.1). Lineage (NCBI taxonomy): Eukaryota > Metazoa > Annelida > Polychaeta > Phyllodocida > Polynoidae > Lepidonotus > Lepidonotus clava. The sequence goes on along the minus strand of OW387144.1, from coordinate 42,771,930 downwards.
TTTTCCTACCCTCATGAGTTGACGACAAGCGAAGCACTCCGAGAGATTCTCCCAAATCCTTCACCTAGGATACAAACAATAGAATACCAACATGTTTATTATGTTTATGAAAAGTTTGCAACTATTTTTCTTATTTGAATGTTTTATATGTTTTAACGAAACGTAAAGAATGGGTCTTTACTTTTCCCACCTGTAGCGCCACCTACCACGTTCCTCTGTAAACGATACTGAATTAAAGTTTAGAAGATAACTCCCCAGATCTCAGGGAAAGCACATTGCTTCAGCATCAATAACTCTCAGCTCATTAATTATAAGAAGAACATTGGTTGTTGTAGACCCTGATGGCTCCATTTGGTAAAAACAAATACAAAAGCTTTTTCCAAAAGTCTCAGGAGCAAGGGATGACTAAATACAAAGTGAACGAATTCTCCCTACCACGGATAGCTGGTTACCAGCATTTGAAGTACCTGGAGACTAATTTGGACTGAGTTTGCGGACATAATCACGTTAAAAAACTATAGAAAATAAACAAATAATTCTTAAACGCCTATCTACAGTGAATGCATGTTAAAAATCATTTGAAATCACCAAACATATATCGATGTAACTTTACACAAAATCTTACATCATGTTAAATTTCTAATAGCGAAATGAGTCATGAAAATTCCTTTACTAAAGCCTTGTGGTTTGCTATATATCTTTCTGAAATGAACAATTTTTCAAAACAACTTGAAAGATGAAATTATGTAGATACAAACTGGAAAAATAATTATGAAAATTCCTATACATGTCTTGTAACTTGTCTACGAATTTCCCAGCATGCACCTATAGGCTAGTCTGCAGGTGAACTACAACAACAGATAAGCTATCCGTGGTGGGGAGAATTGTCTTTGTCAAAATTGATTCCTAATTGCATCCTGGATCATTGGTGTTGATATCATTAAGCGACTTACCGTACGTGGACCGCCTGCAGTGGTATAAACCCTTGGGGGTTCAGACTCAGACAGATGTCAATATACAGACCAGATGAGGGCGGCCACTGTCAATAGGCTAGCTACACTACTGTCAATATTACTGTCAATACTACTGTCAATAAGCTGATGTCAGTGACAGCAGAACCCGTGTCAACATACCACAGTCATACGCTGTAGCGGTCCGTTGTCACAGATATTAGATTTGCAGACGTTAGGCCATATTACTAGCAGTGTTCACCACCATCGCAAGCAAAACCAGGCACCGCAAGGTGGAATATGGGTATTTGCTTGCGACGGTATTTGAGTTGCTACTTGCATAGGGTCAAAGACACTAGCACCGCAAATGATTTTATATAGGTTTTCTTGGGGAGGGGAATACCAACATGTTGGTATCTGAAACGCAAATTACTTGCGGTGTCAGATGAGCCCAATGCAAGTGACACCCCACCGTAGAGTGGAATATGGTCTTTAGTAAGGGCGCGCTTTGCACTAGAAGAATAGTAAATGCATTTCTCATGTCTCAGGTCTGAAGATAAAATGTATTTACCAGTAAGTAATCTAAACTTTACATAACATATAGCTAACGATAAGACCATCAATCTGAAATGCAAAAATGAAAACAAAAAAAAAGCTCTTATTTGAAAATACGATCTTAGGGTTACGACCAGTGTGAAACATCCAAGAAACTTGTTGTTTGTGACTGACCACTATTCCTAATCCTATACTGGCATATACTGCTTATACTATGCGATGAAATGTTATTTTGATGATACTTAATAATTGTGATTACTTGAAAAAGAAGATACCCATCGATTGATTCAACTTTATAACTAAGAAACGACCAGTAAATATGTATATATTGAGTGACGTGACCAGTGGCCCGTTGCACAATGAATTTTGTAACAACGAAAATCAGTTAAACAACAAAACCTTTTAGTGTATCGTAACAGCAATCGTTTTGACAATTAGAAAAAGGTTATTTAGAATGTGCTCAATGAGAAACCAATGAATTGTAACTTTTACTATTTTATTTTTGTCCCTTTATATATCATTTTACAGAATTTAATTTCATCCATTAAAACCAGAAATATAAAAGTGTTATTGTTACGAAACCTATTGCTGTTACCAAAACGATCTTAAAGTTATTGTTCTCAAATTCATCGTGGAACGGGCCACAGATATCTATGAAAAGATGGTTGACAAGGTTGAATAAATCTGACATTGTTAGATGTTTCTTTCATAAAGTAGATTGATATATAAGAAATAAAATTGTAACATCTCAGGTCTCTGGTCTAGAGTCAGGCTTTTGGTAATGTCTTAACTATAGAATCAATGGGATAAAATACCTCATTTCTTATGCTAATAAAATGTATTTCCCTCTCCCTTTGTACATCAAAAGTATTTCTATGGCCTGAGACAGACACTCTAATGCAAGGAATAATTGTTACTGCCAACGATAGAATTTATGGATAGATTTACATGTAGAAACTTTAAACTAAGTGTATCTCATTGTGCTTATTTATGCTGTAAACAATTCTAGCTACCACGGAGAAATGATGATGCCTTAATTGTAAGTTTGGAAAAGCGCACCAGGTGGCTTCCATGTTAACATCCTAATTACCTTAATGAAAGGAGAGAACCTTAAAAGAACATCACTGATACACTCTGGGAAGGTCAGGTCAACCCCTAACCCAAACAGAAAGGAAATGTGAGAACAATCTATCAAGAAACCAGAACCCAGGGGGGAGGACCCTGGTCAAGTTACTGTATGTCAATAATGGTAACAGATTCATATTTTGTTGATTTTAATCAGAGACATGTTTTAAAGGGGCTTTCTCGTCCGTAACGCGGACGTATTTTGATATGTTGTAACACCCTGCCAGGCGCGCCAATTTCGCAACGTGACCAATCACGTCGCGTTATTACGTTCTAAGACTGCCAAACACATCTCCGCCGGGCATGTCGTTAGGCTTATGTCGGCGGACATGTCTCATTGAACTCACGGACGAGAACGTCCCTTTAAGGTTCAAATATAAAACCTTGTTTTACAACCACTGTTTTCTTTCTTTTTATCAATAATCTTATTAGCTTATGATTTTAAATGGCCTATATTCATGTTTTAACTTCTCGTAGGATCATATTTCCAATCAGGAAACTGAATGGTATCACCATTTTCCATGTGGGAAATACATACTGTTGTCAGGTTTGTAATTCAAGAACTGCACCTTTGAGATTATTTCTGTAAAACCTTACTTTATATTGTTAAGACTGTTCCAGGCACGGGACACTCAGTACCTGGAAGGGGAAAGTAGATCACAACAATACCACAGTAAAATGAATATACTCCAGAGAACAAACTTTGTCACACCCCAGAGCTTGCCCAGGCAAGCAGCAATATAACAAGCATGTTCTGCAACCACCTTTTTTGGTCAGTCTGTTTACTGCCCAATTGTCACATAACAGTCGCATTATTTTGAGTTAGGTTTAGACTCTCTAAGGCCTTATATCTTGGTGAAGTTACCAATACAGAAAGTTATAAAAATGTTATTTTTACATGAAATAATGTGACCAGAATTGTATAATAATGTCACAGTGCAATGTAGCAATGTTAGGTTCTAAAGACATTATTGGGTGCCATCAAAATAACATACCAAGAACCAAATAGAACGTTACTGCAGCGTTATTATAACGTTACTTTCTTGCCTGGGTGCGCTAAGGGGGAGAATACATCATTGGTCTTACACTGTTCCAGAAACAAATAAAGTTAGATATATAAACATTATAATAATTATCCTATGTTATGTTCGTAAAGGCTGTATTCCACATACCAATCTGCCGATATTGATCCTCCAAATGGTAACATTCTATACTGGCAGCCCGTACCTTCAGCGCATTTTCGGCTGTCGAAAGTGAAGTATGGACTGCAGAAAGTGAGATATCGGCATTATGTACGAAATTGGCATAAAGTATTTACTAACACATTGGTAAATCTTATCAGCAGTGGCACCGATTATGTATCAGCAGTAGTGAAAATGTATCATTATGAAATCAGCAGCGTACGTTCAGTCTGTGGAATATGGCCTTAAGCCTATATAAACATACAAACTTCACAGATCTGCTCGTTGTAATAAATAACCCTTTTATTGTCCTTCCGTAAAGCCTTGAGGCTCCGGCTGTTGGCGTGCTGTAGTCCCTTGATGACGAGTCCCACCTGGACCAGGGAATCTAACTATATGTGCAATAAACATTTTTTCTAAAATGTCATGTTGTTTTATTTTGCTTTCCTAGGAGAATCAAGAGAAACTAGTAAAGATTAGTGTTGTATATAACTGCAAATCTGATGTTCATGCATTACTTTCTAAGAAAATGTGGTCACATTTATAGATCTTGTGCAGACAGGGTCATGTGACCAGATTTTGGTGATCACATAACCACATGGATATGCAATGAATAGCTGAAAAGTTATCAGAATAGCTTATTATGATTTTACTGAGGCAGCGTTAAGTGAATTTGGCAAAACTATTGCCTATAGATGCTTTAGAAAGGTAAATAATAGATTGATCACCAACATGGCAGCCAACCTATTTTGGGATACGAGCATCGTCTGCACAAAGTCTATAGACTTTGGAAGAATGTGTGATGGTAAGAAAGAAGCTTAATTTAATACATAAATACATACAGTCATAAACACCTATATGTATAACATATATGACCAAAATAATTTCACATAATCAAACTATGGTTAGAAATATTCACCCAACACAGTCCGTGAGCCGAACGTCGCTGAATCAGGACAGAGAAAATAAATCGTTCAGGTTATCTTACGAATAGGCCTAGTACGTGTTAAGCTGGATTTCCAATGAACAATTTTCAGCGGGAGTTGTGGACCACTGCAAACAACTGTAAAAGATAAGTGATCGTTGTCCATTGTGGTCTTTCATGAATAACCGATTTGTTGTTTCCACCAAATAACTAAAATACTGATTTGTGAACGATTATGAGACGTTCTGAACGACTATTTCGTTGTAATTTTCTGGCAGCTTTACCTGTCTACTGTTGTCAGCAATTGTCAAATTCATTTTAGTTTAATTTAACATGTGAGAAATTTAAGGTTATTTAATACATAGTACGCTCTTTGAATGGAGAAATTTCCAATCCAATGAAGAAATAATCAATATTAAATATTTATCATTGATTTGTCTGATAGATTTAGGTTTCTACATTAAATTTTAGACAAACTTTTCAGACAAACAAGTCTAGATTGGTCTCCAGGATATTCAGTGACCACAAGCTACAATAATGAAATGGAAAAGAGGTTTTGTCAAATAAGCTCATAATACACTTTGGAAACGACATGACATGAGCCATTATACACTATTTAGAACTTTTATGAAAAAATACATAGAACAAAAGCTCTGTAAATGAGTTGCGACCCTGAAAATAATCTTATAAAAATCCATTTTTTGACCATGTGGAAATTGGTATTTCAAATTTTTGCCGCTTTTGATTATAAAATATAATCTTGGCCGTTAATAATAAATCTGAGGTACCGTTCCATGCTTATCAATGTCCTGCAGATGTGTGTAAAATCTGAACCATGCCAGTTGAGTGACGGTCTTGAATATTAAACAAGATATAAATGTTAAAAAAATTCAAGAAAAAGAATCTATTTTTATAAGATAAAATCTATAATTCCCAGCACAGCACTATAACTTCATATATACTAATAGATAGAGAAAGACCTTGATGTATAGCACGTAATAATCTGAGCTGTAGTAAGAAAGTTATTGATAATTTCCTGAATTGGAACCCCGTGGGGGTTTCAGGGTAGAATATAGGCCCCCAGTAGCTCCTGCTGATCGTATAAGGCAACAATAGAGGAGACCCAGCACTGACCAAGTGGTTCTTTTGGTTCAATTCCCGGTTGGTGCTGGGTTCTCTAAGGGATGAGGTACAGCAAAAATGATTTCCAGGTTTTGATCCCCTGCTGTTTGCCCGCCCTGTCACCTTCATCTCATAGATTCGATCACCAAAAAGAATTCTTTCCAATTTGTTTTCACAATGAAAATTACTCTGGCTGTCGGTATGGCATAAAACATCCATCACTTACTTACTCACTCTCTCACTCCTTAATTGGCCGTCCATCACTGGGGTCTTTCCTTAACTTGTTTTAGTTAGTGCAAGTCGTTTGGTACCACAGCCGAAGCTCATATTCTACACAATACATGCTTACTTCCACAAGTACAATTAGTGGATTGACTATATTTCTTTTGTTTACCAATCGTACATACCTAAGTTCTTCATTGGCACTATGTGAATGAATTAATGTGTACATTGACGATCAAATATCACAAATATAATTACCTCATACAAAAGCTAATGTGTTTTTCAGAATGTTTATTGTAATAATGTTCGGGGTTACCCCAGGTTTTCAGAATATTACATTGAATAGTAGAAATAATAATGATGATATATAGATTTTAAGACAGGTAAAGTTCACAAAAAAACAGACATTTCGTCACCAAATTGAACAGGAAACAATCTATGTACAATCAATAGATGGTGTAGATATCACCCAAGATTATTCAAGAAATGATTATTGTATCATGTTAAGAGAAAACGGTTCCTCACAAGGCATTCTTTAAATTTGAAATAAATTCATCGACTGGAGAAGTTCTTAGCAACAGCTTGAGCGTTCACCAAGGGTAGAAAAAGTCGACGTCTTGTTGTTCCTTAATGAACAACCCGACCATTTTGATTTAATGGGGATTATTGTCATGGAAATGAAGCAAGGCGTGTATCAGTCCGTGTAAACACAAGGAGTGGACCCTTCAGAGTCCCTGGTGGCCTGTTTGGGAACTACGACTAGAAGACCATTAATGAGACTGAAAAGCAATGTTCTGTTGAAATTGGACAACATTTTACAAACTCAAATAACTAAAAAAAATACATTCTATGAGTCCAACTTAAGTTATTGGTGTAGTATGAACTATGAAAATAAACTTAAACTTTACTTTGATTCCTGAAATCCCATGACATATCGGCTTTAGGACAGTAATTGTAAACAAAGCTCTTTTGGTGGCTCACCAAAATTGAACAGGGACAAGTTTGAATGTATTTCCTGAAGTTTCAGCCATTTTCAATTGTCCATATTTGACTATGTTGTACTGATGTGGGTGGCCAGTCCATTTTCGTGTAGGCTTGATAGCGTTAGCATTAGAACAGTGCACATGTCAAAAGCCATAACTCTCTGTCAAAGTAGGGAGTTGAAGGAGGAGTCAAAGTATGACGTATCATACTAAAGGCGTGTACGCCGTCAGAGTTAGCTGAATGTTGAGTGAGTAAACATCCTGGAAAGGTTCGGTCTTAGAAGCTGAGTCCTGTTGTTTGGAATAGAGGCAGTTAGACTACGCTCGAAGGCGGGAGCGGTGACTGAATGTGTTTGAGGGGATTCCTTCCTTGGAGCCGATCATTGTCAATTGAGATCTTGTCACGGAACAGCAATACATAAGAGAATATTAATAAAGAACAACCTTTCACGCAAGTGTTACATCTTACATGATGTGGGAACTATAATTATGTATTGGACGACAGCAGTCGAACTAGGAGACTGTGATTGCAGCTAGCTATTATCTACAATTAACTACGACTAATTACGTACGCCATATACAACGGATAATTAACTCTCTATAGTTCAATGTTCCTTAGTTATGGCCATAGCATGTATTTCAATAGTTAATAGGATTTGCAAAAGTTTTACTATGTATTGTTTTGGATCTCTTTAATGACAAACTCTGAATCACGAGGGGCACTCCAAGGAAATCAAGAATTGTTCCTTGTAAGAGAACCAAGAGTTTTCTTTATCGTTATCATAACTTGCAGCCACCCAGAGAAAGAGTTCTTCGTTTAAATGTTTAAACGTAAACGAAATATCATTAAAATTCAATGATACAAGGGAATAACGATTGGTAAGATTAATAATATGTTAATATTCCTCAACAAATAAAGAATACGATGACCTTTAAGGCCATATTCCACTGTGCCTTTAGGGTGGCCGCAAACGCGTTCAGGGTGGCCGCATATGTGTTTAGGGTTTCGGCAAACATGTTCCTACTGCTATATTCCAATTGTTTGCGGTCACCAGCAGCTAGCAAATGGCCGCAAATGCGTTTTTCGGCGGCCACAAATGCGTTTGCAGTAGGCTGCTGCAAGGTGGAATATAGAGGTTTGTGGCCCCTGTTTGTGGCCTCGGCTCGAGGATACCAACATGTTGGAATCTGAGCCGCAAACTGCTTGCGGCTGCCTTAAATAGTGGCCGAAAGGGCCCCCTAACGCAAGGTGGAATATGGCCTTTAGGTATGAACTTCCATAATGCATATTCCGGGTACAGTTTGCAAGTGTTCATGGAGAAAACCTACCACATTCCGCGACCCGGACTTCATGCCATAATGATGTGACTGTGGGGTGCAGATACACTGTTTAAAGTAAGTGAATTTACAGCACAAGAGACTGTACAGTGACAGCATATCATGACTTGAATCGTTTTGATATCGTAGGTATTAGACGAAATAGTGTACTGTAAATTTATATAAAGTACATAATTCAACCTCTATGTTTGTCATGACACAAAATATCGCACATTTTTCACTCTACAATAAGAATAATATGCTGTCTTTACAGAAACAGTCTGACATGCTGACTACATTTTTTCAGGCTCAGACATTCCAGGCAATCAGCGATGTAACAAGCACATTCTGTGACCATACATTTTTGGTTAGTCTGTAACCTGCCCAGTTTTCATGTAACAGTTATTCTATGTTAGGTAATATTCACACTTACTAAAAAGAATGTTATAATAACATTAGATTTTAGAGGGGTTGTGACCTTAATAATATATAATAATAACGTTATTATAACATGAGAGAATGTAACAAGAATATTACAATAACATCACAGCATGACGTCACAATCTTAGGTTCTAAAGACATTTTTGGGTGCCATCAAAATAACGTAACACGAACTCAACAGAACGTTATAATATTGTTATCATAACATCATATTCTTGCTTGGGATAGCTCCTGTTTTCGACCTTTGGGAACAGACTAGAGGTCTAATTATAGGGATTAGGGGGACTCCAAACCCTGTACCACCCCCCGAAGGTACTAATGGCCAATATGACAAAAGGTCTATTACATGGCTTCCGGGTCACACTAATTTGTCGTTGTATCCTGTTATAGACCATTTGTCGACATATGAATCAGTCACACCTGTGTTCTACTGATCATGACCGACGTTCGGGGAATCACCTGTGAAAATTAATTATGAAAGAAATCATATACATCATGGGATGGCTTTTAGATTCTGTGATGTGGTATGAAACAGGCTAGGGGCCTTCCATTTAGTACGTACGCAAAAATTCCCAAATTTTAGACCCCCCGACCCCCCCTTAGGCTAAAATACGCATTGGATTTGTAGAGGAACGTACGCAAAATCCCCCAAATCTCAAACCCCCCACCCCCCCTTAGTGCGTACGTACTTAATGGAAGGCCACCTAATGATTCTGACATATTACCCACCGAAAACTAAAAGACATCATAGTGGTCTAGGGGGGAAAATTTAGATTCTGTACGGTCTACATAGGCTGTTGCTACCTAGTTTTTATATTTAAGATAATAAACCTTGGGGATAACATGTCTTAAGTTCTGAGGAAAAAACTGTTTCTTCAGCTAAACACCAGTAATTCCTCATTGATAAAATGCATGTAAGCTATCAAAATGGACATACAGTGGTTCCCCTATATGTCCACCCCTCTTATATGGCAACATAATACTGGCACAGAGCCTTTTCTCTCTATATTTACCCCTCACCAGAGGCCACCCCTCTGACACGGCCAGCGGCCACACTTTAGAGGTTTAAAAATCTCTATTCTACCCCTTACCGGCGGCCACCTATACCTTTCAATGTTTCTCAACCTTGCCCCACCCCCTTCCCCTCTCCCACCCCCTTAGTAATCATAGCTTACATATTCCCTTCTATTCCTATTCCATTCCTCGTGCGTGTTACCTGGATGGCCGGGTCACTCAGCGGTGTTTCGTGAGCTACATGGTGTTTGTTCTTTTTCCCATTTTTCTAGGATTTTGTGTATTGCTTATATTTCTATGCTTGTTCTTTTGTTGATTTCGGTGTCCTGTTCAGTGGATTTCAGGAGTTTGTCACGATGTATTGTAGTGCAGTCCTGTAGTCTGTGTGCTTGGTTCTCTTCAGGGTGGCCACACCCCCTTGTTGTTCGTTCTCTGTTTCTTCTTTCTATTCTGGTTGTTCTTGGTCGGTGTTGTTCGGGCTGATGGTTGATTCATCTTCTGAGTTGTCTGTTGTCATGTTCTGGTCTTCTTCCTCCAGGAGTAGTTCGGGGACTTGTTCAGGGACTTGTTTGGGGGTTGTCATGGCTGCTGTTCTTGTGGGGGAAGGGGGGGGGGAGGTTGTTCTGTTGGTGTGTTCAGTGTTCTGTGTGGTGTTCTAATGTTCATAAGAAATCCTACAGATCTAACTGGTCAGACAAGTGAATTTGTACCCAAATAAGTGACAAAAATTGAAGTGGTCAACAAAAAGTTCAGGTAATTAACCCTGCCCATCTACTTCTTATCAAGTTAGCATCACCCTATAGGGGTCCGGGTAAGAATAGGCCCCCAGTAGCCCCTGCTGATTGTATGAGGTGACAATAGGGGGGATCCTGCACTGACCAAGTGGTTCTCCCACTTAGTGCTTGGTTCACTAAGGGATGAGGTACAGCAAAAATGATTGTTAGATTTTGATCCCCTGCTGTTTGCCTGCACCAAAGACAGAGTTTGCCGCAACTGGTTTTCACCGTGAAAATGACCCCGGCTGTTGGTACGGCTTAAATCACCCAACACTCACTCACTCAAGTTAGCATCTGCAAGTTAAGTCATTCCTGTACATCTACCAAGGTTGTGGGGTGTCCAGGGAGTCGGTATCCGGGGGTAAGTGTCCTGTCACCAAACCAGTTCGTAAATTAGTAATTTTTGTACCAAAACATTCCTAAGATTCTGGAAATCTACAGGTCAGGTGAGCAAATAGTGGACTTGAGTTAAAGAGGTAAGTTCTTAGCTTTAAAATCATATATTACTCAATATTGTAGCCATTGACCGTGTGGGTGATATAAGAAGACCTGCAGGGGTCATCCTAGGGGGACCATATTTCCTGTCATTTCAGCCTAAATGTAGGGCCCGCAGGGCTGATATCTGGGTCTGTGCGAGGGTACATCATTGAGATCTTTAATCTGTCATGGTGTCTCGTCACGTACTGAGGGCGAGGCCCGAAAAACATATGATCCCCGTGGGTTGTACAGATATCAGAGGACAACCCCAAAGGGCTCTTCTATATTTCATCACCCAAATGAAATACAAAATAATGTTGGAAATCATGAATACAAGGGCCCCGTGGGGGTCCGGGTAAGAATAGGCCCTCAGTAGCCCCTGCTGATCGTACGAGGCGACGATAGGGGGGACCCTGCACTGACCAAATGGTTCTTGGGTTCAATTCCCGGTCAGTGCTTGGTTCACTAAGGGATGAGGTACAGCAAAAATGATCTCTGGGTTTTGATCCCCTGCTGTTTGCCCGCCCTGTCACCTTCATCTCATAGATTCGATCACCAAAGACAGAATTCGTCCCAACTGGTTTTCGCCGTGAAAATGACCCTGGCCGTCGGTATGGCGTAAAACACCCAACACTCACTCACTCACTCATGAATACAAGGAGCGTTACTTACGACCTCTCAATACACACTGGCTCGTGTGGACCGCTCACCAGCCGTGCAGGTGATAAGTATATATAACTAAATGAGAAGGGGATATGAGGGGGTTAGCACCCCGAGCTCGGACCCTGATATCAGCCTAAATGTAGGGTCCGCAGGGCTGATATCTGGGTCTGTGCAAGGGTACATCATTGAGATCTTTAAAGTGTCATGGTGTCATGGTGTTAAGGATACCAATGTGACTTTATATCAGTATACATATTTGTCCCTGAATGGCTCATTTGTTAGCATTGTCAGCCTCATCAGAAGAACCAAGGCCCACCTTACCTTTATCAGTCATGTCTTTGTAGTTTTCTGTAATGTTATTAAACACCTCCCCTGGTTTCCCTCAAACCATTGGATTCTTATGTTTCACCCTCCATATTGCAACTCCTATCCATGTGCTTCTGGTTACCATGTGTGGGATCTGATGAGAGTGACTCCTTCCGTATTGATATCACAAGATTTGCACGCTTAACGTTCTGTTCCATAACAGACCTTTCATCTTTTCAAGTGACTTTGACTTTCTTTCTTTTGGGGTAAGAATAGGCCCCCAGTAGCCCCTGCTCATCGTAAGAGGCGACCATAATGGGCACCCGGCAAGTGGTTCTTTGGGTTCAATTCCTGGTTGGTGCTGTGGTTCACTAAGGGATGAAGTACAGCAAACACGATTTCCAGGTTTTGATCCCCTGCTGTTTGCCCGCCCTGTCACCCTCATCTCATTAGATACAATCGTCAAAGACTGACCAAGTCAAAACACGTGTCTGAAAAGTCAGAATTCATCCTAACTTATTTTTGCAATGAAAATGACCCTGGCTGTCAATATGGCATAAAACATCCATCACTCACTCTTTCCTTCTATCTTGCAACTCCTATCCATGTGCTTCTGGTTACCATGTGTGGGATCTGATGAGAGTGACTCCTTCCGCATTGATATCACAAGATTTGCACGCTTAACGTTCTGTTCCATAACAGACCTTTCATCTTTTCAAGTGACTTTGACTTTCTTTCTTTTGGGGTAAGAATAGGCCCCCAGTAGCCCCTGCTCATCGTAAGAGGCGACCATAATGGGCACCCGGCAAGTGGTTCTTTGGGTTCAATTCCTGGTTGGTGCTGTGGTTCACTAAGGGATGAAGTACAGCAAACACGATTTCCAGGTTTTGATCCCCTGCTGTTTGCCCGCCCTGTCACCCTCATCTCATTAGATACAATCGTCAAAGACTGACCAAGTCAAAACACGTGTCTGAAAAGTCAGAATTCATCCTAACTTATTTTTGCAATGAAAATGACCCTGGCTGTCAATATGGCATAAAACATCCATCACTCTCTTTCCTTCTATCTTGCAACTCCTATCCATGTGCTTCTGGTTACCATGTGTGGGATCTGATGAGAGTGACTCCTTCCGTATTGATATCACAAGATTTGCACGCTTAACGTTCTGTTCCATAACAGACCTTTCATCTTTTCAAGTGACTTTGACTTTCTTTCTTTTGGGGTAAGAATAGGCCCCCAGTAGCCCCTGCTCATCGTAAGAGGCGACCATAATGGGCACCCGGCAAGTGGTTCTTTGGGTTCAATTCCTGGTTGGTGCTGTGGTTCACTAAGGGATGAAGTACAGCAAACACGATTTCTAGGTTTTGATCCCCTGCTTTTTGCCCGCCCTGTCACCCTCATCTCATTAGATACAATCGTCAAAGACTGACCAAGTCAAAACGCGTGTCTGAAAAGTCAGAATTCATCCTAACTTATTTTTGCAATGAAAATGACCCTGGCTGTCAATATGGCATAAAACATCCATCACTCACTCTTTCCTTCTATCTTGCAGCTCTCATCCATGTGTTTCTGGTTACAATGTGTTGGATCAGATGAGGGTGTCTCCTTCCACATTGACGTCACAAGATTTGCACACTTAACTTTCTGTTCCGTAACAGACCTTTCATCTTTTCAAGTGGCTGTGACTGTTTCTTAAGTGGGAATTGCTGCTGGAATAATATACATCTGGTTTTGGTTTTCCGCAGAATGCACAGACAAAGGATCCAAAGTCAACTGTCAAATCCTCAGGAGGGAGAGGTGAGATTCTCAATTTTGAAAATCCAGTTATGTACATTGGTTCCTTTTCTATTGTTGACAATACTCCCACCTTACCTTTTTTCATGAAGCTTGCAGGGTAATCACCTTCAGTAAATGCAACCTTATTGTAAATACATTTATTTGCTGTATATTGGTGATACCCCTGTCACAACTGAGTGACCGCTTCTTCAACCCTGTGAGGGTACCAGGGTGGAGCTTCTGCTCCTGGGAAGAATATAGGCACCCAGTAGCCCCTGCTGGTTGTAAAAGATGATGATGGGGGGTACCAGGCACTGACCAAGTGGTTCTTTGGGTTCGATTCTCAGTTGGTGTCTGGGTTCACTAAGGGATGAGGTACAGCAAAAATGATTTCCAGGTTTTGATTCCCTGCTGTTTGCCCGCCCTTCCATCTTAATCTCAGATACAATCATCAAAGAATGACCAAGTGCATCCATTCTAACTTTGAAAAATTACCGTGGCTGTTAGGATGGTGTAAAACATCCATCACTCACAAACTCGCTTTTCTTCATTGTACCAATGTGTCTTTCTGAATTTCCTGATTTTATTGATCCTTTTCCCACTCTTTCTGTAAAACCTGTGGTAGTTATGTCTTGAACTTTTTTGACATCAGTGCAGCCCTGAAATCTTTAGGACATTTCAGGTCAGGACCAAAGATAACATGTTCTGTCTCATCAAGTCTTCTACTTCCTCTCTCAGTGGCCCCGTGGGGGTCCGGGTAAGAATAGGCCCTCAGTAGCCCCTGCTGATTGTATGAGGCGACGATAGGGGGGACCCTGCACTGACCAAGTGGTTTTTGGGTTCAATTCCCGGTCAGTGCTTGGTTCACTAAAGGATGAGTTGCAGCAAAAATGATTGCCAGGTTTTGATCCCCTGCTGTCTGCCCGCCCTGTCACCTTCATCTCAAAGATTCGATCACCAAAGACAGAATTTGTCCCAACTGGTTTTCGCTGTGAAAATGACCCTGGCTGTCGGTATGGCGTAAAACACCCAACACTCACTCTTCATCTCATAGATGCAATCACCAAAGACAGAATTCGTCCCAACTGGTTTTTGCCTTGAAAATGACCCTGGCTGTCGGTACGGCGTAAAACACCCCACACTCACTCACTCACTCCTCTCTCAGTGTCTTTGATGTACTTTTGTATGAATCACATACAATGTCAGTTCTTTTGAAGAGGGCTGACACCTTCCTGAGGACAACTTTCGTGAGCTTACTAAATGTTGCAGGGGGAGTCAGAAGGATTTGGACAATGAACACAGCATCAATGACACCTCCATCAATGCTGGTTGGTTGTTCATTTTTCACTCTTTCTTCTAGCTTATTCAACAGTTTTGATTTGTCTGTTTTGTTCATCGAACCATTCACATGTGAGAGATGGCGTTGGTGTGAGTGGATATCTTTGAAAATGACCCCGAGGGGCTACCGGGGCGGGACTTCTGGTCCTGGGAAGAATATGGACCAAGGGGTTCATTGGTTTTGATTCCGGTTTGGTGTCTGGGTTCACTAAGGAATTAGGTATAGCAAAAATGATTTCAAGGTTTTGATCCCTTGCTGTTTGCCTGCCCTGTCACCTTCATCTCATAGATACGATCACCCAAACCAGAATTTGTTGTTTTTTCCATGAAAATGACCCTGGCTGTTGGAACAGTGTACTAACATTACTTACTCACTCCTGCCTTCAAGTCTTCAGTTAATACTACACAACAAAGCCTCAGTCTCACGCTAACTTAACAGGAAATTCTGGCAGACAACTTTCTTTTTGCGAACACAAAGGGTAAGACAAAATTGTTCAAAAATTGGACATTTCCTTGTCTGTTGAGATGTAGAACATGGACAAGACTTGATAATGAGCGCTAGTTTTCAGTGCATCATATGGCACATATCTCACAACTGAATTTCATCATTTAAATTGAAAAACAGCTAAACATTTTAGCTGTAAATTGAATCAATGACATATTCAACTCTAAGGAGCAGTACTTTTCGGGTCTTTTCATGTTCTAGTGTTGCTTGTGCAGATGTTGGTGAGCTCCCGATCCAGCAATGCCAGTCAGATTGATATATGATCACTGTGATAAGGAAACAGACGTTCTCACTGTGGTCAAAGTCAGGGTTATCAAAGGTCTAGAGCCACCTGCCTTTGTATATGGTGCCCTGCCCAAAGGACACTGCATATAAAAGAACACCTGCCTCGGTAAAAGTGTAGGGGTGTGGTCTCTACCTCCTCATAGATTCAGTCATCTAGGGGCAAGGGTGAAATATCCAAGCTCCAGACCAAGCAACCATTGAGTCTGGACGTTCAAGCCAACAAACAAACACAAGGAAGGTGTTTAAAAAATACAGTTTCTGATTGACCAGGAGACATGTATGACCCGGAGACAAAACATTCATCTTTGGTATGGGAGAAGAAAGGGAAATTTAACAGCCAAGTCATCTTCAAGTTTCAACATGCTGATTTTATGGTGGTTTAATCCATGAAATGAAAGAATCTATGAGAAGATAGAGACCCCTACATATTTACCAAGGCAGGCGTTCTTTAATGTGCAGGATCCCATAGACGGCCTTATACACAGCAGCCGGTGGTCGACTAGGGACATTTGACAACCCT
The DNA here is from genome assembly GCA_936440205.1 of Lepidonotus clava. Lineage (NCBI taxonomy): Eukaryota > Metazoa > Annelida > Polychaeta > Phyllodocida > Polynoidae > Lepidonotus > Lepidonotus clava. Next base: position 42,755,449 of record OW387144.1, on the reverse strand, counting down.
TTCATTGGCACAGGGGGAAGCAGAGCAATTCAAAAATGTAGATCACTGCCTTTCTGTTTTCTGATGGTCCAGTTCCTAACCGTTTGAAAATTCTATGGATAAATTTTAAAGCTTTTCACATTTCACCCTACCAGAGTTAGCTGAACCATAGTATCTTAAGCACCTGCAGGTTAGGTTTGACCAAATTTGTTGACAAAATCCCTGGAAAACTGTTGAAATGAAGAGAGGTAGTGGTATAAAGTAAAGGATTTGTTCTATAGAAAATTGATCAATAACTGTGATATTTCCACCTAAAATGAATCAATTTTTAAACAACATGGTTATAATTTGTCGTTCCTGACTGTTACCGCTTGACGATATTTCAATACCAAAATGTATTAATCATTGATATTTTACAAATTCAAAGAAATATAAAATACATGTCTAGGTTTTTGGCAGAAGTTAACTATATCAAATTATATGTAAATATATATCTATATATTATGTTCCATTTTAAGGTTGTTAATCATGATGAAATGATTTTCAAACATAACTATTATAATTCAATCCTAAAAATAATTACGAATATATCAAAATTGAGAACAATTCTTTATTTTTTATATTTATTTCAACAAAGGTCATTGATAACATTCAGAATGAATTGGATAATAAATCCAGACTAGTGTCATGAAACATATCATAGGATGAAAACATTCTATTCATATCCCAAATCTGAAAAATGAAAAACACTTTTACAATAAAGTAGTATAATCTGATTGTAGGCTCTGTAGAAAGAATGTAATATTAATTTTGTGAAATGTGAAAATAGATATAATAAGCACATCTGTTCTTACATGAAGATAACAATGGTGTATAGTGTTAGTAGCTCTTATGTACAGTTCTTATTTTACAGCCAAATTGTAGAAAATGTAAAATGATGAAAAAAGAGCTAAAATAGATGGTTTTCACAGATTGCCTATGGGGATTTATTATAGGATTTAGTCATTAAATGTGGTAATTCATTATATGAAAGGTTGTTCTTAGCACAAAATCATGAATAATTGACCAACAATCCCATGATGTATCCTGTATCCTTAAACATTCAGTAAATGGATTTAGACAGTCTATAATGTATTGTAACAAAAAGTTCTTGTCAATTGATATGATGAACATAAGTGTTCATATAGCTGTTATTAAGTAGGTAACCAATAAAGGTTATTTAGTTTGTACTGTAGTTGATATTGTTGTAGTTTGTGTCTTCTATAGGTAGTCAAGGGTAAAGATAAGACTCTGATCTGGTTGTTCAGATCCAAATGCAGACACTCGCTGTGCAGAGGTTTACGTTTATTGCAGATAAACAGGTAGAAGATGTTCACAATGAAAGTCAAAAGATGAATCACAAATGAATACAAGCTATCCTGCAACACTCTATGAGTTCACTGTGCCTGGACCCAAAGGCTTCCCTATCGATAATCCACCAATGAAAGTCCTACAATTGTGAATATTTGATAGTCCATAGTATGGTCACTAGATGGTGCCACTGAATAAGGTAAATTCTATCCACCCAGCTTAAACCCTAAAGGCTCATCCAAGTCCAAACGTTTCTGGTTCTCTGTTCTCTACAGGTTACTACCGAATCTCTTATACTAACTCTTTATTGATTTTAAGTATTCCTGTATTCACTCTGCAGTGCTGCCGCTGGCAGATGAGGCTTCTCGTATGTCTGTCCAAGGGTTGTCTCACCTGGCATTAACATTCCTTATAGCCTCCAAGAGGTTCTCTTTAGTATTTCTCTTGTAGTAGTTTGGTTATGTTTACCTTAATTTGATACAGTCTGGTGACCATTCTTCTTTCTTAGGGTTATTCAGCTTTACCGTAAGCATTCTAATACTTAACTCTGTATAATGTTTGATATAATTAAAGGCTTATTCTATTTATCGCCATGCACTAGTTAATTTGACCTCAGTGCAATGATACTTGGATCATATCATTTCCAAGGGAATCTGAATTGAAAAAAGCAAGAGAGACTATAATGTGTTAACATGCATTATAAATGGCTATAAAAGGATGAAAAAGTCGCCCTTTCTTAGCGCAGAGGTCTATAAGATGTTGATATTAACCACATGTGCTTAAGATGATGTTGAAGTGTATATTCTTGCAATCAGTCATTGTGCAACGTTCCAAAGGGCAGAGTTCATCTCGTTGACACCAAATTCAAATTACATTTGATTGCTGTGGACTGACACAGAAACTCATACACCGTGTCTCAACGACTATGACATACATATTCTAAGAGTGTTTGCATGCAAACGTCCGAAGGGACCTGTCATTAAGTATGTATGCATCGAGGGGGAGTGGGGATCTCATTTCTTTACAGGTACTTGAATGTGTTCATCCTGATTTTCATTGACCAGCCAAATCTCTGAGATAATTTCTTAGATCAAAGCTTATATATATATTCATATATATAGAAATATATAGAGACTGAAATATCCATCTTTTACAGTTTTTACCTTTTAGTTTCTTTGAGAAAGAATTAGTTTATGTAAGTTTACCAAATTTAGACAATTACACAAATGTCCAAAAAAAAAGTCCACAACATTCACTGTTTGTGAGATTGGTTATAGTGAAAAAAACTTTAAAATGAGAACATCTGAGCACTATTTTACTTGGGTTATTTTAGGTAATGTTACTCCATTCAAAGAAAAACTTATGCATTGTACTCTCTTTAGTGTTCAAGAACCTAATAAAGCATTTTAATTCTTTTAAAAAACTAATATTTTTTAACTTCTTAATACTCCTCCCTGGTGACACCTTGAATGGTAGTGAGTACCTTTAAATGTGCATACATTCTTGTTTAAATCCAATGCATACTCTAAAGTGGGGAGGGGGTCTAGCTTGTTGATGTTGTAGCAATGTCATTATAATGACTCCCATATTGTCTGGAACATTTTTGCTGTTTGGTCTCGCTCTTCATGGTATTTTTTTGACTAAGCTAGAAAAAGGTACATAAGTTACAAATAACAAAGTTAAGTGTCTGAAACAGGAAAATCTGAGTACAGATTTATGACATTTTCTGAAATAATTACATATCCAAATGTTTTACAAGTAAGTCTTTTATCGAATGATTAGATTTCAACCATCCTCAATTCGAAAATATGAGTTATATGTCCTAATATTTAACTATGGCTCTTTATCAAACGATCAGAAACTAATATTGGAAAGTCAATACACCTACCAATCCATTTAAGTTATCTATATCTGAAATCACCCTTTATTTATTGACTGTGGTAATAGTTTTTGTGAAGTATAAGGGTAACTTCCTGTAGCACCTTCTATAAAGATAAGAGGATTTCAATTTCAATTAGCTACATTCTCAGTGAGATTTTTCATGAAAATATTGAAATAGTCTAATCTAGACACTTTATGAAATAAGAAATATTGTTAGTATGTCCTAATATTTGTCAATTATCTTTCTAAAAAGTCTAGAAACTTAGTTTTGGCCATAAACATTTTACTCTGTTTATATGTTTGAAATCACACTTTTTGAATAAGGAGTTGTTTCGTACAATTATGACAAGGAACTATGAGAACCTGTCTCACTAGAAACCATTTTGTTGGTTTGATATTGTAATGTTTACGGTGGTTTTTTCCTATGTAATATTTTTGTTAGGATGGTTGCTTTATTACAGAATTGGCTATTGTGATTGTGTGTTTGAATAATGGGAGCTTTAAGAGGTAATCTAAAACCTGACACAAGCAGATAGATTTAAGATACTATTCAATAGCTGTGACCACCACAAATGCTTGAGTGTTTAGAATAAAGGTAATTTGGAATATTTCTTGGATACTAGTGTTTCACAGCAGGACCTTCCCATCTCTCAGCCTGGTGGTGGGAGGGTGGCCTGTGTGGCCACGCAACCATAGCTGGGGGAGGGGAAGGTTTGACGTCAACATCCCTGGGAGTTTTTACTTTAAACTCTTTAATGTAAATCCCCGAATAAAATCTTCCTATTAAAAGGAGCCAATAATGATAGATTCAACACAATTTTCCAAATTCAAATAATTATGCAGATCCATTTCTTGAGCCTATTTCTGGCCCATGTTAAAATCTAAACAATAAAATATGGTGGAAAATCATTGAAAACACATTTTCCTTGCTCAACTCAATTAATGTGGATCCATAAAAATGGGGTTTGTTTACAAAAAAATGGAAATATTACCATCTCTTATGGAATTCTACTTCAGTTTATGTGTATATTTTACCACTGACCTTAACTAGACTCATCAACATTTCTATACTTATCTGAGTTTTGAAAATTTTACAAATACAATTACATTGGTTTTGGCTCCCTTAAACTTAACAATATTGTAGACGTTGTTAAAGTATCATACTGACATAAAATCAAAAATGTACACTTCATACAAAAATACAAGGATTTCCTGCACTGTTGGTCAGAGTCGTGATAACATTAAAATAGCAGGTGGTGACTCGTGTGTAAAATTGCGCTGTCATTATACAAGAACGGTTCTTGCACTCAGTTTTATGTTTCAAGTAGCTGGTCGGAATTTAAAGGCCTCTCTTTACCACCAAAATGATCATAAAGATTATTATGATTCTTCTACCTTTGGGAGTATCCCAAAGTGAGGCTGTATTGGATATATATGGTCAGCTTGGTTCATCTTTGTTCCAACCGTTCTGCAGTTGTGACTTTGATACCCCAGTTGTTCAAAGGCCAGTATGGTTGTTTGAACGTAAGTATTTTCTCCTTAATTCTTTTATTCACCTGTTTAATGGGGAAAGTATAAAAGTATAATATATACTAACATATCATATTATATGATTTCAACACCTATAGGTGATTGTTATTCAACAACGAGTAAGAGTTTCATGTGTACACCATGACTTATGCATGTCTGCATTACTTCTTATTTTTTATATGACATTATAACGTGTAACATTGAAAGTAATAAGTAACGTGAACTTAGGATAAATGAGATTTATTCACTAGAACGTCAATACGTGATAATCTATAATCCAATGTAACACGGTGTATTCGTTCAGTGAGAATCCTGGGCCCTAGGAGGCCTGAATAAATGCAAGTGAGAATTGAAAGTAATTATGAAGATTTATAGTTTATATGAGTTGTGGGGTGAGTGGTGGCAATCCAAGGCGTGAGAGTCTTTTTTGTCCGTATGGCGCAGTCTGTGTGCAGTTGGAAGTGGGCCAACCCATTATATAGCAGTCGTTATTAGGAGCGGGAATGGTGCAATGAGAAGCGTGTAAGTAGGTCATCTAGAAAGATTGACCTTGCCCTGATAGAGTAGGCCCTGTGACCTTTGGATAAAACAGTATAGCTATGCTTAACAAATATAAGTATTACATGTTGTATACATGATTTATATATACATATATATATTCACATAATCATTTCTGTAATTGCAAGAATAAGTCTGAAAGCGACACAACTGGAAAAAGTATGGTTGGATCCATTGGTGCTTATACATTATCTAGATAATTAAATTAATGTGATTGTTATGAACTATAGAGGTTTAATATCCATTAAATGATAGGGTGCTATTTGTACTTGGTTTATGACTTAGTTCCAAAAGATATTACCTAGCTCCAATGGCAGTTTCACCTGGTTCAGACTGCAGGTCTGATGTTAGCCTAGATGTTAGGTTCTACATAAGAACGGCTGAACTAGTTATGGACTGACCATCCATAAAACATGCATTTTGTATTTTGCACCAATGACAGCATTGTAAGTTGTTTTTTCTTAAGTCCAAACACAGAATTTTTTGTATCACTGCTAATTCAAATAAGCAAATCAACCTAGAATTAGATAACAGATAAAGAGGGAAATTGTAATGTTGTAAGTGTTGTAAGTTTTACACATATTAATTTGTATGATTCCAGGTCTTGCTACTATAATACGATGCAGCAAACCCACAGTGGCTAATGGTACTGTTGTTAACAGTCGCTGTGTTAGTAGTGTCCACTATGCTGACATTGAATGTGATGAAGGCCATGAGGTGGGACCAGATGGAGATGATATGAAGACGATTCAATGTGATAACTCAACTCGTTCCTGGATAGGCCTGGAAGACTGCACTGGTAAGAAACACACACCTGCGTGTCATTCAGTTGAAAAACTTCACCAGGAGAAGATGATGTTTGCCAACTGAAGGGGTCCTCGATGAAATACATACACAAATTTTCAAAAGTTTTAGGCCCCTCCCTCTCCCACCCCTTGGGCTGATGTATGCACTGGAATTTTACAGGAAATTACACACATTTTCAAAAACTTCAGAAGTTCCCCCTGCCCCTTGGTGCATGTATTCTTAAAGCAGCGTACCTACTAGGCTGAATCAGCCGATTTTACAAGAATGCAATATCAAAATCAGAGATGCCATTTTTCCTCCTTTTTCCGAATTTCCGGATTTTTTGCCGGTTCAGAATAGAAATAAAATTCATAATTTTCTGTACAAAAGTCACCAATTTTGCTTTCCAACTTATTCCTATATCTTTTCTCAGTCATCTAAGCCATAAATTTGCATTATCTGGCTAATATTTCCAACCTTTTAGTGTCTAAACTGAAAATCCGGAAATCTCCTTCCTACTTTTCCCGATTTTTCATCAATCCTGAGTGGCATCTCTGCAAAATGAGCATGTTTTGTATGAATTGGTGCTAAAATCAGCAAATTATTCCAGTAGAATAAGTTGATTTGAGCACCGTTTACTCTAAATGAAGTAAATGGGCTAGAAATCATAAATATGTCACATGTTAATTTTCATGTAGGAGAAGCATTATGGCTTTCATGACATCTAGTGTTATTTGTTGAAATACTACTTTACTTAAAACCAGTGAAAAAACAACATGGTAGTGCATGGAGTAATCTCATTTCAGAGCTTCTTTATATATATGTAGGGTTATCAATTTGGTGTTCTGATTTTGTCATCTCTCAGGATGGAAATCTAAACATTGGTTTGTCAAATTGGGGGAAATAGAATGACTAGTTGGTAGGCAACTGACACATAGGTTTGAAAATTCATTCTTCTGCTTCCGAAACCACTCATTTAATTAATACAGAATACATTTACATACATTTACATTTTGGATTCTGAAAGTTATATTCATGTCTGAGCTATATTTCGAGGGGACACTTCAAAATTCAGAGGCTGCGACCCTGGAACAGACTACAGCAGGATGTTAATTATAACCCCTATTTGTCACTGGGTGGCTGCAGCACTCTAAAACCATATTGCAATCTTAGACCTGAGCCTATATCATTTTATCATTGAAGTGAATGAAAAAATGGATCTTCTCTTTATAGCAGTAGGCTGTGATACTCAGCATAGGCCTATTGACATTCACAACAGTTCTTAAGAGTACCAGACAGCCTTATGACTAACAAAAGGTCACCTATCATAACATGTAAACCAGGCATTACCAAATTTTGACAATAATATTTAGTCCTATTGTGAAGTTTTAGTTTAGGCCTACTTGCATTGAGTGCTATGTTGAAATACCCCATTCTGGACACAGTTCCTGAAAGTAATCTCAGGTCATCTGAATTTGTATATGATTATTTTCATATTGCCTTTTAGCATACCCCCAAGATTGTGTTAAAACCTGTTTGGAGGAATAGCAATACAATTCTCCCTACAACGGATAGCCATTTTCTTGAGTTTTATCTGCAGGTTAGCCCAGATCAGGATTCATGATGGATAATATGTAGACAAGTCACAAGGCTTTAGTATAGACATTTTCATAAATCATTTCATGATGTACCACTATAGTTCATATTTTCTTTAATTTGTAACTATACATCTAATATTTTAAAGGTATCTTGAAAATTCATTCATTATAGATGGATATATACAAATTATTGTTTATTTTCTTTAGTTTTCTAATAGGTTTTGTCTACAAATTCAGTCCAAATTAGCCTGCAGGTCATCAAAATACTGTAAATCAGCTATCTGTGGTAGGGGGAAAAGGTTTTTGGACCAAACATCATCCAGCATCTGAAGAAATATTGACATACTTATTATACTACATTTTATGATATTATTTTCAAAGAGAAGAAAATAACATTAATAAAGAAATATGTATTCTGTAACTCTGAACCAATTTTTATTTCAGTGAGAATGTGTCCAAAGTTTCCCCTAAACAACACAGACGTTACTGATGATGAGCTACCATTAACTCCTTATGGGTCAGATCCTATCCGTGTTACATGTGACGATGGTTATTCAGTTCGAGACCCCCAAGTTATTACCTTCAATGCAATCTGCACAAGAGAAGGAGAATGGAGAGATAATTACCATTGTGAGAGTAAGTGTGCATCTTTATTAAATTTAGGTATCATGACAGTATGTCACATAGTTATGATTTTTCTCATCACACGCTGCAGATCTACAATTGCAATTTGTAGCATAGTAATGGTTCCCCCCCTGTTAGGCGCCCCATAGGCTCTGCACAGTTAGTAGTGTTAAAACATATCATTATCTGTCAAAGTGTACATACCAGTAGGCGGGGCCTATGTATAAGGGGCCCTATATATAGTGACCTGCTCAGCAGTGAGCATTTTTTCATGGTTGGGGCCAAGTGCCAAGGGCAGACCTTGTCACTTTGGAGTACGGCTGTATCATGATTCTTTAAATATACCATCTTTAAGAAGAACCTGGACTTTGTCTCATCATTTAACACAACGAACATTTATGGAGAAGTACTAGCCACTATATGACAAATTGGCTAATGAGTAAATGGTGAAAAGACTACTTTCCACCTCAAGTCATAAACATCATATTGTATTATCCATGGTAATATATTTTGCTTTACATCATGCTAAGGCTAGGGTTTTGTTTTCTTCTTGTTATCTGGGTATTTCCTTCATATTTGTAAATTATTTATTTGATATTCTTTTCAAATCAAGAAGATGAATATTCCTGTAGTTTTCTAATGTATGCCAAACATTGCATGCAGGTATTCATATGTATATCTCTATATTGTGGTAAATATATATGACCTATGGTTGTTCATTCATCACTATGGTATTTCAGGGGATTGTTCATCTTTCATATACTCATCAACTCTGAAGAAGGGATACAAAATCCTGGTATCCAGAAGACAGAACTACGAAGCCAACCAACAAGAGTGTGAAGACGATGAAACCACTTTGGTCAAATGGACAACAGGTTTCCAGTTTTTTTGGGATAGCACATTAAAAGCAATGTAAATGCCAGTTTCTTTTTCCTATTTAATTTTACAGATATAAGGGATGAAGAATTGTGAGTAACATTGGATAGTGGAATAGAGATAGTGATAAATATTTGTACAGGATGTGTCCTCTCTTCTTTTCAAGAGCAACAAGTACTTTTAGCATATGATTCCAAATCAGAATTTGGTTATGTTGCAGTCCTACTAAGTCAGTTGTAGTGTATGATGTAAGGCCGTTGGTAATCGTTATACATGTGTAAATGACTCCCACACGTAAGCCAATTAGATAGCTACAACTGATGGCACCAACTAAATGATTAGTACGAAATAATGTTGAGTGCACTAACACATTGGCCAATCAGGTTTCTGCATTCTTTGGGATATGCTTAATATTCAGTGTGACAAGGACCAACCTGCATTTTCTGAAGAGGAAGTTAGCTTCAAATAAGTGTAGCTCAAGTATGTGTCCTGGAAAGGCAATTTTGATATGTTTTTAACTGAATTACTTTCCACCCACCTCAGGATTCACCAGTGTTTTATCAAATGTTTGTTTTTTTCTGCAGGGCTCCTAATGAACTGTATTATATAGGCCTAATGAGGGATGATGATGGTATTTGGCGATGGACTTCTGACAACAGACAGCTCTATTTTGGTGAAGCCCAATGGTGTGCAGATGCTAACATGGCCTCTGACAGGAAGTATGCATATAAGAAAAAGGGCGATGATTGCTTTATATCAAATAGAGGTCTCTTTGACAGGTACGGCATATGTGAAATAGGTAGGTATTGAGCATCCTTGTGGTATGTAGGTTTATATGAAGGATATGGCCCTGCAATGCATGGCATGTCCATAGGATTTGTTACCCAAAAGTTGGGGTCGGGGGTTGCGTAATCTTTACTCAAATTTTCTATATTTGGTATTGAACCAGAAAAAAAAATTACCGGGTGCTCCAGGGCTCCCTCTAAATCTATTACCGAAATGATAAGATAATTTTTAGTTCTAGCAATATGAGCAATACAAGGCGCACAAAAACCCATATCCCCGCAAGTCAGGTGTATAACTTAATGTACTTTAACCTCAATTAAGCAGGCAGTTTGCTTTTCCAGACAACAGACAAATATTCATGTCCCAAATTATTATTATCTCTTTATTCATCAGACAATAGAGTCATTTCCTTACTCCCACCCATCACTATCCAGTGGAGGTTGGACAACAAAGCTCATTGGTCAGAATAATCAAAATCTTTTATATTATAAAGTTATTTTTTCTTTGTGTATATAAGTATTAATAAGTGCTTAAAGACCAGGTGAGAGGACCTGGAGGTGAATGGTCGCATCTAGAACAAAGAGGGGCAGCCAGGAGGTGTTGGGAGGACTTGGAGGTGAGTGGTCGCACCTAGAACAAAGAGGGGCGGCCAGGAGGTGTTGAGAGGACCTGGAGGTGAGTGGTTGCACCTAGAACAAAGAGGGGACAGCCAGGAGGTGTTGAGAGGACCTGGAGGTGAGTGGTCACACCTAGAACAAAGAGGGGGTGGCCAGGAGGTGTTGAGAGGGGCTGGAGGTGAGTGGTCGCATCTAGAACAAAGAGGGGCGGCCAGGAGGTGTTGAGAGGACCTAGAGGTGAGTGGTCACACCTAGAACAAAGAGGGGGCAGCCAGGAGGTGTTGAGAGGAACTGGAGGTGAGTGGTTGCACCTAGAACAAAGAGGGGGCAGCCAGGAGGTGTTGAGAGGACCTTGAGATAAATGCAGAGGTGCCAAATCTCCTGCGGGATCAGCGGGAGATCTCCCGTTTATTATGTAATTTATATGGTTCTCCCAGTCTCCCACATCAGACATAACTTCCCCCGCATTACTAAATGATTTTGCCAAAATTTAAACTGATTTTTTAATATAGAATTCTTGGTCTTGGGAGGGGACTGCCCCAAAACATTATATAAGGGCGCCTACCCCCTTTTAAAAATATCTGGATCTACCCCTAAGCTTTGTTATTCCCAACTAGAAGTACATGATGAGTACATTTTAATGCCCTTTCTCCAAAGAAGCAATTGATTGTCATACATTGGAATCAGTACTGTATCTGAAAAGCTGTTGCATCTTCATCCTATGATAGAGTACCTACAAAAAGAAATTTTGTCTCAAATTTCCTAAAATTAGTCTTTCTGTATTTGCTTCTGAAGCTAAACTAGCCAATTTGTTTAACCTTTCTGCTTTCATTTTTATCTTATTTCAGATTGTGTATATGTTCCACCGTAAGTAAAATACTTACATATATGCTGGAAAAGAAGCACTCTACTAGACAACCATCATTAAGAGAATCAAATTTAGATAGGGAAAACAACTATTACATCACAGCTTGTCTCTTAACATTAAAACGTTTTTGTAAAATTAAGCAAATATCTCATCCTTAATTGAGATCAATTAACATGTTTAAATACAATATTTATTTTGATAATATATGCAACAAAACTGAATGTTGATGTGTACTATTTGATTATCTATTTCAGTTATAAACATTATGATAGTGTATACCTGTAATGCATGGGTAAAACAATATAAGATAGACAAGCTCAACAGCAATGATTTTTTACGATGATTATGGCAAAACAGATTACCGTAATCTATCAAGAATATCCAATCTTAAATGATCATAAATCTTTAGGAAGGATTTTCAAAGGAGCAAAATTTGAAAATATTGTTCAACATTATGTTAGCACAGGATAATTACACATTAAAATTGTTGTATCATGAAGGGAGAAAAAATTGCTGTGAGATTTTGAAATGTTGGTTAAAATAGAAACTTCAATGACACTTGTCAGTGTCATACATTCCTGTCAGAGACAACTTACATGTTAACTTTGTTACAGTGGTTGAGCATGGCATTACTAACATATCATTAAAAATAATATTCACTTATATGGTCTTGTATATGACACAATTAATCTAAATGATGATACACCATAACTGTGAAATGCATGTGATTTCATACACAATTAGACCATCTCGCTGCAGTTCTATGATTAGACATTCTTAAGTGTGCACAGGGTAGGACAGATAACCATAACTAATTTTGGAGGTTTCTTTCAACTTTACATGCAATTTTCATTTGACTCACCGGTCAATGATACAAAAGGGGCTTATGAAATTCACATAGAAATAAAGGTTTAAATATGGGAAATGTGATCTTTGAGACTTTGATTCCTTTTCCTTTTTCTTAAATTGAGGATCACTCCTCTCTTTCTGCCTTTTATACAAAATACATGTCTTTTTATTATTTAACTTTTAACCCCAAAAGTATTTGCCTGCACCTCTGGGTATACATCTAGAGTACATAAATGTTCACATGTATAATTTGAGTCCAGAAAGCTCAAAGAGCAAAGATCCTATAGCTTAGTCCCAGCTGGAGGTACAATGTTAGGGGTGACTTCAAAATTCAGGGGCTGTGAACCTGAGATGCTGTGACAGGCTGCAGCAAAATGTTAGTTATAACCCATATGTGCCACTGGTTGGCTGCAGCCTTCTACAACCCACTGATATCTCATTAAGGGTGCCAGACATCCCTGTTTATCCATACATTATTGGAGAGAAAGATAAAATGGTCAACTTTTCTTTCATGTTAGTATACATTACACACCTAATCACCTCATTAGGGCTAATTAACTAATTAATCAATTAGTTAATGATGTCATTTGAGGACATTTAGATAGTGTCGCCACCCCTTTCCTATCAGGCTGCAGCCCATGGCAGCAGGCTGCGACCTTCAGTAACCCAGAGTGGTGGCAACATGCTGTATTATCACTGACCACTGGCCGCGGTCTGCTGTGGTGAATTTTGACGTCTCCCCTTATAATAACGTTGCAGCAACATTCTTTGTTGGTTCTTGTTACATTCTTTTTTATGACTCCCAACTATGTTGCTGTGACCTACGTACTGCTGTGACATTGCACTGCAGCATTATTATAATGCTTAGGTTATATTCTTCAACCTGAACATTCTAAACATTCTGTTTTGGTTTTGTCTTAACCTCATATAAATATAATGTAATAATTACGTTCTCATTTGGTGAGGTGAGGGCTCAACCTCACCATCAATAATGTAATTGTTACATGCCATCTTAGTAAGTAACAAACTGACTAAAATAATGTGGTTGCAGAATGTTTCTGTTATGTCACGAGCTGGCTGGGGTGTCCTTATAGCTACAGGGCATTTTGAGATGCTACTTTGGTGGCTGTCTCAACAATTTTCTATTTGTCTTCTAGTGATCTTGTGACTGACCGCATATGTCAGGACCTCTAAAAGTAAGATGTTTTATATTGCGAGATATGTCATGAGATCTGGAACAGTCACATACTGTCACATCTCAGCAAACAGTAGCATGAATCTTCCAGGACAATGTTAACTTTCATCAGTCTAGACCACTAAAATAAACATCGGGACACAACTTTTTTTCTGGATACCAACATGTGACGGGTTATTCTTAAATTCCACATTGCAAGAGAGACGTTTCTTATATTTGACATGCAACGTAGCTAGTATTGATATTCAACAGGGAATATTCTAAAATTCGATGTGGCAACAGAGCTATTTCTTATTCAATGTGCTGCACTGAGGTAGAAATAACCTCATTCATATTATTGGAATAGAATAAAGATTTAATAGAAAGTGCATGGTCACCAAACTGCTCTAGAACTAAAATAAACAAAGGAAAACTTGAAAATGATAAGATAATCTATTAATAACAATAGGCAGTGTTAAAGGAAGGCGAGACAACCCTAGAACCGGTGTTCATTTGGGAAGCCTTGTCTGCTAGGAGCAGCACTGCAGAGGGAAATATAGGTTATTATAAAAGGCACAGCGGTAACCTGTATTGGATAGAGAGCGATAAACTTTTGGATTGATACGAACCTTTGGGGTTCGGGAGCTGGGTGGTTAGAATCCACTATTCAATGGCAGCACGCGGTGACCATACTAAGGACTACTAAACCTTCATAGGGGCAACACAGGATAGGTGGACTATCGGTAGCGAAGAATGTCTGTTGTATCTTACAAACTCCAAGTGAACAACATTGGTTTAGCTGTGAACTCCTTCTGCACATCATCTGCAATAAGCTTAACCTCTGCAAAGCATTTGTCTGCATTTGGATCTAAACAACCCGATCGGAGACTAGCTCTACTCTCAACTAGCAATACAAAGTTAAGACAACTAGAGCTTAAGGATATTAATGGAAAACTAACATTTGATAACCCCTTACGAAACAACATAAACATATAAACACTCTTGTTCAACTGGTGGAGTGTTAGTTACTCAAATGACGCCATGTAGATTTTGTGTGTTACAGCACCTTATCCACACGTTCTCTTCTTCTCTAACAAGAAATCTCTAAACCTCTCTTCTTAAGCATCAAGAAATTCTCATTCTATGTTAAGAAAGACTGAGAATTCTTTCTTCCCTGAGAATAGAGAATGAGAGCTCTTTCTCAATGAAAATAGAGAATGAGAACTCTTTCTCAATGAAAATAGAGAATTTGAGCCTCTTTAATAGAAAGGAATTCTCATTCTCTATGCTACCAGAGAACATGAGAATTCTCTGGCATTGTTCTTCAAGAAGAAAACACTCAGAGATTTCTTGTTAGAGAAGAAGAGATTGTGTGGATAAGGTGGTTACACCTACATGAGTACCGGCTCCGCTGCTGGAGCTGGGCCACCCACGGGAGCCAAGCACAAACTTGGCATGAGTGGATCTGAAGATGTTAGAACAAGCTGTGCTACAGTGGCAGTGAATCAAGGTATTTTTGTAGTTAAGATATTTCTCACTAGCTGGTAATTATTGTAATGTATATTCAAACCTGAAGAACAATGAAATTATTGAAGATAAAATATTTTTTGTCCCTGCTGCTACAAAAAAATACCTGTTATTACAGTAATGTGACAGAAACAACCCATGAAGTAGTTCTCCAATCAGATGTTAGATTGTCTTTATATTGGTGTTTACCTTCTGCCCTGAAAGTATAACTTTTTATTCTCAATTCAGCAGAGGTAAGAATATAGTCCATAGTCCATATTTACTTCAAAAAGACCTTATACATCCACTGCTGCCTCCTAACCATAACAGCTAGACAATGTATATGTATAACATGAATCTGAATGAAATATGTTCCAACTGAACATTCCAAATAATTTGGAATGGCCTCCAAAATTTGCCGAAATTTGGTATTTTTCCTGACTTCTATAAACTAAATTCTAAATAGAATCTTCAATTTACATTTTATTTCAATTCTTTCAATAGGGGTTTAGAGAATTAAATTTGGAATCTAATGATGTCTCATTCACCTATACGCAAGCATTATTCAGCAAATGAACCTGGTCAGAAGGCTGAGGTGAAATTATGAAATATCACCATTTTGCACAGATTTACCAAATAAGCCATCCAGGTGCCAAGCAGCATTTTGAATTCTATTACAGAATCTTTGCTTATTTCTTGCCTATTTTTGTTGTATCTTTTTATACAACTATCTATTATTACAATTTAATAGGTTTTCTAATGGGAAAGTATAAGATATATTGTAATCATAACAGTTCGTGAGGGTAACGAGTACTTATACATCATGATAATGTCCAACTGTGTGCTTGTATCTGACTGAACACAGCATAATTAACATATTTGGGTTGCCCTCAGGGATCAACTGTAGTTAATTTTTTGCTTTTTTTTCATGCTTATTGATATCAAAAAGTTAATATTTAGTTACAGATAAAGGTTAGATACTACATTTGTCTTTATTCCAGAAAAAGCTTATCAATATCAGTCCAAAGTTCCATCCATCAGGCTTTGAAATAGAAAATGTCAGTTTCAAATATGGTACTTTTCACATATTATGTACATAATCAGCCACGTTTTGTATGTATTCCAAGAATAATTTGTCAATTTAAAGGGTGGAAAATGCTTTGAAATTCCTGAAACTCAAAGGAGAGTTCCTTAGTACATTCATTTCTCATAATATATGCCAATAATTGATGACACTTTTTTCTATCACAGTCCAAAACCTTGGAAAAGCTTAATATGTCCTTTGATCACTATTTGCTGCAATGATCTATATAAGACCATTTCTTGAAAAATATATCAAATATCAAATTTACTTGTATTCATAACTCAAAAAAATACATTCACTGTGCCATGATACTTGGGAATAATACAAGGTATTTGTCTCAGAAAGGTGCATGCCAGTATTTACCAACACTGGGTGAATTGCAGGAATGGAAGCATACAGATTTAGACATTTGAAAAACTACTGTTTCTCAACTAGTATAATCTGACTACCTCTCATTTGTAAATTTGACACATTTTTAGGGTGAAATTTGACATTCTGAGAAAGGGAAAATGTGTGGCTTGTATACAAGAATATTTGCATGTATGTCATCAAAATACTATTTGTTTCAAGGTGTTCTTTTATGGGTTATATAGTTTGACTGACCAAGTGCAGTCTTTAAAGAAACGTAGATACTAATCAATATAAATAGTAAATTAGGGTTATAAGTACATTGAATACCATTCTACAACCCCGAAGCCAACAAGGCAATTATCCCACCTCATATGAACATTGCCACATGCCTGAGAATATTAATATTGTCAAGTTAAATTATTTAAAACTATTACCTCCACATATTGGTTTACAGTAAATTAAATGTGGATGTTCTTGCATTTCGTCTGTTACTACCATATTGGGAAAGGAAGTCACAGTCTTTATATTCTTATTGGGCATACATAAAACTTAAATTGAAATAGAAATTAAGATAAATAAAAAGAAACACCAAACTGTCAACAGGTTAGGACTACAATGGGAAGAAGATGGATGGTCATGGTTGAGTAGACACGCTTGAGAACTACGCTCCGAGAAATATCCTTCATGTTGTAAGAACCTCATAGTAAAACAATTCAAAAAGGATTTACGATCGTGTGTAAAGGTACACAGGAGGTGTGTGTGTATTATTGTACGAAGAATACACATATTATAGGAAGGATATAACACAGAAACAATTGCACGACCGGTGGCGAGAATAGGTCAGCAATGGCAGACAACAACAACAACCCGGACAAGGTAAACAACCCAATGTGCAGCGGTGATACAGGCACAGAGAAGTCTAAATGTAAAAAACCGGAGGGAACGCCCGAGAAATCGCCTATATCAAAAAAGACAAGGGAAGATAACCTGGAGGATAGCATTGAATACAGTGAGTATGAAGATGCTTATGACAAAGACGATGAAAATAATGAATTAAACGATAGTATGGACTCGAATAGTCCGTTGATTGAGTATACGCAGTACAAAATCAGTAAGAAGAAGGAAAAGGATATGCGGTGGCAATTGTTGATGAGCAAAAATGATGAAGGTTTGTACGGGTTACTTAAATCTATAAAGGCAACCGTGATCACTAAGGCAGACTTAAATGAGCGAATTGACATAATGCAAAAAAGTATGGCGACTAAAAATGACTTGACATGTCTAATAAACAGGTTAGGGAAACGTAGGTGAAACAAAGCCGGGTCTCTTAATGAATGCGACATGGTATTCTTATCCGAGGCGGTCAAGCGCTACCCACTCTCCTGGCCGACTTCTAGTGTTATCTCACTGGGTGAAGGAGCATGACTGTGCTTGGAGAGTGGTTGCGGGAGTCCTTGGTCAATAAGTAGGACATGTCTGCCTCATGGTGTGAAGAGAAACTTTGTTTGTGTATCTTTAAATTGTTAACCCTGCGATGAAATTATGCTTCATGTTGAAGTATTCAAGCTCATAGAGCTTTTATAGCCTGAGAAAGCGAAATAAAATTCGCAGAACCTATAGAAGTATCCCCTCTGTATTATGTTTGTTATAAAATAAAGTCGTATTACTATTCTATGTCGCCATTGTGGTCAGCTTCTATTGCGGATTAGAATCAAGCATCGCATTGAAAATGCGGCCGTTTCCCCAACCTGATAAAAGACTTGGAATCATAGGAACTTAAGGCCACTAGTGTGGATAAGAAGGTACAACTGTTACGAGTTGAACATGATGGTGAAATACAGAGAAGAACCAAGTTGGAAGCAGATGTAAAGGGACTGGAAAACCGAATTTTACAGTTGGAACTACAACAGAAAGAGGATAAGCAAACGTATGAAAAAGAAATGCAGGTACGATTTAGAAGAATGGAGGAGGAGTTGAAAAAAGTATCAGAAGAAACGACCAGACAGGATGCTAAGGATCGTATACGAACGAAGATACGGAGGGGAGCGGTACCATCTGCTGAGCGCTGTCCACAAAGATCGTTAATACTAGACGGTCTTCATAGCAGTACCAAGCATCAGGATGAAGATATTATTATATCACTAGGGCAACCAAATGGGGGTAGAAGTTAAATTATCAGATATATCAGTTATCGAGTGGTTACGAAATTCTAGGAAAAAAACCTATGGCCATCACTTTTGTGACACAATCCAAGATGAAAGAATTTTTATAGCACGTTCAAAATTACATAACAGCAAATATAAGGAAGTATGGGTTAACGCGTACGAAACACGTGAAATAAGGGAGAAAAAAGGGAAACTCAGGGAAATAGCACGACGAGCAACAAAGGGAGGGTATAGGGTTGAGTTAAAACAATATAGTGTGATATTGGACGGAATCGAATACCCTATCTGTGACTTGAAACATATTCCTGAGAAATATTTGGTAGAACCAACCAATGTGAATGCAGACAGTGATCAAATGAAGTTAAAGGAAATGGATAAAGGTAGTAATGTATCGACAAATAGCAATGATATAGCTAGTATAACTGACATTGTTGATGATCTCGAAGGAAATCCAAGTAAAGAGCAACAGCAACAACGACAACAACAACATATAAACATTGACAATTCGAGTAACGATGAGAAAATGGATGATTATACACGAGACCTAACCCCATCTGAAGCCAAAGCAGCAACTGTAGTACCGCCAAAGACTTATCATCACGACCCAGACTTAGTGAAAACGCTTTCTTCTAAATTTACCATTCACACGAACAGTGGTATCGCGTTCTGTAGTAAGAACTCTTTCTTAAGTAATTTTTTTATGGTTAAAGTTAAATTTAATGGTATATTGTATACAAGTAGCGAACAGGCATTCCAACATGTGAAGGCCGTGTTATGTAAAGAATTTGATATTGCAGAAAAAATTATGCGAATGTCGAACCCGAAGGATATCAAGTTGTTGGGAGGTAAACTAAAATATAACCCTTTATGGGAGACCATTAAGGTCCAACGGATGCGGGAAATTTTGAGGGCTAAATTTACGCAGAATCCAGACCTGGCTGAGAAATTAATAGATGCAAACCCCCATCCCCTGATAGAGGCAACGGGAAATTCATTTTGGGCTGCTGGGGTAACCCTTAATGACAAGAGATTACAAACTCGTACCTGGACAGGTAAAAATATGTTGGGTAAATGTTTGATGGATTTAAGGCAAGAATTAATTCGCGAAAAAAGAACTGAAAAGTTTATGTCAGTAAAATTGTAAATATTTGTTCAGATTAATGTTCAGTACTATGTGACAAAAACTGTTAATGTTAAAGAAGTAAAATTGTTGGCCTTACGAAAAACACCACTAGGTTACTGTGACAGTGTTGAAGTGTAAGTAGGTGTTAATTGATTGGCCTATTTGCGAGTGTACTGACCTGATACAACACGACCGCAGTCATAGATAGACCTATTTATAGGAAGTACTATTTATATTGTGTTGAAAGACACTGTATTACCGGAGTGTAATGGATACTGTGAACCATATTGAATGAGACAATTGACTTTGACACTATGTTTACTAAACGACAGGGTTACTAGACTATATGTTTTACCCCGTTAGAGGTCCGTAATTTTTAAAGCACCGGATCCTCACACACTAGGTTATCTCCTCTATTGAGAATGTATATATTGTTTGTTGAATACTCAAAGGGGAGATATCTAAAATTGTCGATTGTTTCTAACAATGTGGAGAGTGTATATATTGATTTAGATCATAAATGTGTTTGCTATTACAGTAGGTTAAACTGGAGTGAGTTTGATGGAAAGGGAAAAGGATTGGAGTTGAATTCTATTCGAGATTATGGCTAACAAATATCAATCTCCAGAAGGAAAACTGCGGGTTTTTTCTATAGTGCATATTAATACAAGGAGCTTCTATAATAAACAAGATGAAATATTTATTAATTTTGGTATGTTTGATGTGATTTGTATGAGTGAGACATGGCTGACTGATTATATTGCGGATGGTAGTATAAGTAAACCAGGTTATAAAATGTATCGATTAGATCGAAAGATACCAATAATTATTGTAGATAAACCTAATCTATTCAAATGAGGAGGAGGATTATTGATTTATATTAGAAATAAATATGCGCCGTATGTGGAAATTATTGATGACTGTACTAGTATAGAACAAAACCTGGAAATACTTACACTAAGGTTGACATATCCATATGTGAAAACTCATCGTGTCTCACTCATTACACATTTACATATATAGACCACCAAATGGGAATTTGAAGGAATTTGAAAAATGCATATATACTATTTTTAAAGAAACAAATTTATTAAAGTGTGAAGTAACAGTGTTGGGTGATTTTAATATAGATTATAAAAAAAGACATAGCTCGGGATATAAAATATTAAAGGCATGGGGAAAAACTTTTGGCTTAAAACAATATGTAAATGTGAACACACGTATTGATAGTCGACATAAATCCTGTATTGACCTGATTTTTTCTAATATGAAATATGTATGTGATTATAACGTGTCTGACTTTGTTGTAAGTGATCATCGGCCTGTATACATAATCAAGAAAAAGAAAAAAGAGTCTCGTCAGTATGTAAAAATGGTTTGTCGTAGTTATAAAAATTATGATCGTGACACATTTACTGAAAAGTTGCTTGGGCATGATTATGATAATTATATGCTAACATACGATCCAAATGTGTTATGGAACAAATTGATTACTGTTATTGAAAACAATTTGAATGAAATGTGTCCTTTACGTTGTAGACGTGTAGAGGAAGACAGACCAAGTTGGATAAATAATTCTGTATCACAATCAATACATGTAAAAAAGAAAGCTTTTAAAAAGGCTAGGTTCAGTGGTTTGCAGACTGATTGGGAGCATTTAAAAACTGTAAACATGCTACAGCAAAGTTGATACGTCAGTCAAAATCGATATTGATTAAACAGAAGTTACAGGAAAATCGGGAGAATCCCAAAAAATTTTGGGAAACAATTAATAATGCATATGGAAATATCAAAGTGAGGGGAAATGTGACTACCTTCTTACAGAAATTGGCTGATACACCAATGTTGTCTGTAACGGACTCTACAGAATATCTAAATGAATTTTTCGGTTCTTTGGGTGATGTATCGGATGATGAAGTGTCTGATATTGATGATACGGTAATAATACAAGGTGAAAAATTGCAATTCCATGAAATAACGTCTATTGATGTTAAGAATATGATTTTAAATTTGGAAATTAATAAATCGTCTGCAATTGATAACATAAGCACTTTGGTGCTGCGTGATGCCCTATTGATATTATTGAATTATACTACTCATCTGTATAATTGTTCTTTGTCTACTGGAATATTTCCAGAAGCATGGAAAACAGCAAAAATAGTGCCAATACCGAAAAATAAAAATATTAAGTTGGCAAAAAATTGGAGGCCAATAAATTTGTTGCCGTATCCAGAGAAAATATTAGAAAAAATTGTACACAAGCAGATGATGCAACATATTTATGATAACAACATACTGGATGATAGACAATTTGGTTTCCGTAAGGGATATGGAACTCAAGGTGCGGTACAATTGTTTGTTAATATCCTTGTAACAGGAATTAATAAGGGTGATATAATTATGTGGACGTATTTATGTGGACTTATCAAAAGCGTTTAATTGTATAAATCACTGCAGTTTATTAAACAAATTAAAATGTATGAATTTTGCAGATGACGTAATATGTTGGTTTGAGTCGTACTTGTGCAACAGGACACAACATACTTTGTTTAATAGTAGTATTTCTCGAGAAATAGTAGTATATAATGGCCTTCCCCAAGGTAGTTGTCTCGGACCAGCCTTGTATATATTGTATGCGAATGATTGTTTTGATTTTATAAAGAAAAAAGTAAGAGATGTGGAGATTGTGATGTATGCGGATGATACTGTTTTGATTGCAAGGGGTCATGATGTTACTTGTGTAAATGAAAACTTAGAAAAGTGTATGCGAGAATACTGTGTTTGGTGTAAGAAAAATTTACTTTCATTAAATTTAGACAAAACAAAACAAATGTACTTTACTACACAACCAAAGGTAAAATCAGTTTATGGTGAAAACAAATGTGTGAAAGTTATGGAAAACGTGCAAATAGGATTGACAGAAACCTATTGTTACTTAGGTGTGACACTAGATAGTTGTTTGCAGTATGATGTGTATCTTAGATCGATTATTAAAAAGGTGTCATACAAGTTGTATATGTTTAGTAAAATTCGGTATATGTTGACTTTTGCGGCTGCTGTATTAGTGTATAAACAGATGGTTTTGCCATTCTTTGATTATTTGGATGTATTAATAGATGGTGGAGGGAAACAGTTGATTGACCGTTTACAATTAATGCAATTTAGAGGTTTAAAAATAGTATGTAATTATAAAATTGATGGAAATATGATAAAAACTGAAGGTGAAGAAAGGGTTCATGACATGTGTAAAGTGGAACCATTATATATTAGAAGGATACGACGGTTACTATTAGTAATCTTTGATGTGATTCGTATAGGGGATACTCAAAATGTTGTAGATGATGACTTACGAAGGTTACGTAGCGACCAAGGTAAAAAACTGATATTGGATAAACCAAATATAGAGTTTTATCGTAATGGTGTAAACTATAGGGCTCATTTGTATTGGAAACTGTTACCATATGAATTACAATGTAAGGAAAGGCGTGTTGATTTTCATAGGAGTCTTACACTTGATATGTTAAAAGACTTAAGTATATTGCATGAAATGTATCAAAGAGATAGCGAACATCATTGTTGTTATAGATGGTTATAATTGATATGATATTGTAAAAATTTAATGAATTTATTGATGTATGTACATATTGATTGTTTATTGAATTGTGTTTTTTATAAGACGTCGTGAAAAGCACATGTATTTATGTGATGATGGCTAATAAAAAAAAAAAAAGAAAAAAAAAAGAAACACCCTTCTTTTTCAATATGAACTGAACTCTCCAGCCCAGCTGTGCAAGAAGGTCAGACATAATAGAATGGTCTAATTTATATTCCCTGCTCTTTATGTGAGGTGACTGACTCAGCCAGGATCCCTGTTGCAGGGTGTCAGTATGTATAATCAGATCTACTAAAGAAGCGAGACCTCCATGGCTGGGCCGGGATGTGTTGGCCTGCTGTTATGTAATCACCCTGGCAGTGCCTGTAACCTTAGATATAGGATCGAGTCAGTTTAGAGCCTTGATAACTCCACAAAAACATCAGGAATATATCAAAGTACATAAATAATAATGGAGCAAGAACAATTATTGAGGGTTTCATGATAATTTTAGAGCCAGGAAACCAGCCGAAATTAGCAATTAGCAAAATAGTCCAAAGTATGTAAATATGGACCACTGGCCATTTTGACATCACAGTGCAGGAGGGTTTTTCATACCAACCTGTTTCCTGTGGTAATCCTAGCCAGGTTAAGGTTTATTGAAACTGGCAGAGTGATATAACTTTATGAAAAAAACAAACCTTTCTGAGCAATAATACATATATGCTTCTTTCTGATTAAAAGCTAACAATTTACAGCATCCTGAAAGAAAAGATGTTGCTTAGGCAAGAAATATACATAGGGCATACTAAAACTACCCTAAAAATCTTATTTCACAGGTGAATCTTTGTATTTCGTACCTCTATCCATTTGATATAGGTCTGAAGAAAATACTTTCCACATATGGAAGTATAATGGATTTTAGATTTTTTCAGTGACATTAGATTAGTGTGATGCTTGAATTTTAGATTGAGTCTCAATTTGTTGATCCAGACATTTTTGAAGTTCAGGGTACTGTTTTCAAAGTACTGGCTGTGTCCTATGAGCATGGGAATCACACATTTAAAAATATAAAATTCTGACCAAAATAGGGTATGTTTCTGCCAGGCTCTTCTATGGTTGATACCCTTATTTCTTTACATCATGAACATTAAATGACATTGGTGACATGGTTAATTGATTTTGTCCAGGACTAATGATAAACACATTTTTGAAGTTATGGTTTGGATTATTGAAGGAAAACTTGCACATAAATTCACAAACTGCTAGTTTTCGTGTATTTGACTTGACTTAGGAAACTTACAAAAAATCCAAAAGTAAAAGTATGAAAATGTCAAGGTCCTAGGGAATTACTGAGGAAAGGAATTTTATTTTGGGAATTCCCTGACTGCTGGGCTGCTCAGTACTCCCCTTGCTACGTCATACCTATGAGTTTCTTTTAAAGTTATTTTGGGATTCCCTGGTTAATGAATGGTCATGAATGGATATGTATTTTGATTTATTATGAGTTGCATTGGGCTAAATGTGTATAATTTGGTTTAAAGGGCATAACCCTTACTACAAATTCTACAGGAATGGGGATTCCCCAAGAACTCCCCTTGCTACGTCATAGATTAGGGGATTTCCCTTAAAAATGTCCCATAACTGTGTGTAAGCTGGGAATTGTCCTGCAATTCTTCTTATATTTATAGTGCAAGTTGTGAATATCAAGCTGGATTGAATTCATTGAAAAATAACTATGTTGCATTTATGTGCAAGCTTTCCTTTAATTTTCATTGGTTAAAGGAAAATCACAGCGAACAGTGAACTGTATTCCTGTAGAAATATGCTTACCATACTAAGAAACAGTCAACTTCATAGCAAAACAAACAACAGCTAGAGTAATCATTCTTAACTTTATTGAAGAATCAATCTTTAACATAAAAATATATCATAATGTACTGGGATAAATGCGTTTTCAACACACCATGGAACATTATTTTTTCCTGCAGATTCCCTAGACTAAGTCAGCATTGTTTCTCATATAAACAGCCAAGGCAGATACCGGATCTTGAAAGGGGGACTGTGTTCAGCAAAATAGTCGAACCAGTAAAAATGAATGCATGTTCATGTGCAGTCAGTTCTACACATGTTATGCGCCTAAATATTGCATATAAAAGTCATATGATACAAAAGCGCTCCTCATCCAAGGGTTGTCTATGAATAGGGCACCTTTTACAGAAGGCCCTACCTGTATATAGGCCACCTTTTCCAGAACACCCTGCCTGTGTACAGGGCACCTTTTACAGAAGACCCTGCCTGTGTATAGGCCACCTTTTACAGAAGACCCTGCCTGTGTATAGGGCACCTTTTACAGAAGACCCTGCCTGTGGGTAGGGTACCTTATACAGAAGGCCCTGCCTGTGTATAGGGCACCTTTTACAGAAGACCCTGCCTGTGTATAGGCCACCTTTTACAGAAGACCCTGCCTGTGTACAGGCCACCTTTTACAGAAGACCCTGCCTGTGTACAGGGCACCTTTTACAGAAGGCCCTGCCTGTATATAGGGCACCTTTTACAGAAGAACCTGCCTGGGTATGGGCCACCTTTTACAGAAGACCCTGCCTGTGTACAGGGCACCTTTTACAGAAGACCCTGTCTGTCTAAAGGGCACCTTTTACAGAAGACCCTGCCTGTATATAGGGCACCTTTTACAGAAGACCCTGCCTTTGTATGGGGCACCTTTTACAGAAGACCCTGCCTGTGTATAGGGTACCTTTTACAGAAGACCCTGCCTGTGTATAGAGTACCTTTTACAGAAGACCCTGCCTGTGTACAGGGCACCTTTTACAGAAGACCCTGCCTGTGTATTTGTCACCTTTTACAGAAAACCCTAAGGTTGTCTGTGTATGGGGTACCTTTTACAGAAGACTCTGCCTGTGTATAGACCTTGTGCGGAAGTGGTCACATGACCACATTTTGGTGAACACCATGTGCTCATTATAACCACATAGCCATCAGATAAATTTAGAGATTATGAATTCTAAATCAAAATAATTGCTCAAGGTGACTCAACAAGATGACTTTTACTAAATTCAACAAAAATAATATGATACAAGTTATTGAAATGTGAATTATCATAATTTCAAAATGGTCACCAATATGGCATCCAGTCTTTTGCTGGGCATCGTGACATCATCTGCACAATGTCTATAGGGCACCTTTTACAGAAGACCCTGCCTGTGTATACAGCACCTTTTACAGAAGACCCTAAAGGCCCATACCCACTAGGCGATTTTCCCAGCAACTGGCGATGGGCAACTGGCAGTATCGCCGGTAAAATCGTCACCGATTCAGATCCAGTCAGTATGTAGTATTGAAATATACATATTTGATATGAGTCACACTAAAATCGGCCAATTCTAGGGCCAATGAATTGGCCGACTCTGATCAAAATCGCCTAGTGGGTATGGGGCTTAAGGTTGCCTGTGCTTGGAATCATGTGCAGATCACCTTCTTGGAGTGCCAATTATTGTCTAGTACAATTCTGTACAAGCAGCCCTGTCATATTATAAATCAGGGTGTATTAGATCTAATTTAATTTAGAAACATAATTAAAAAGCTCATTAAATGTTGGCTTTTAAGGGTTTTACTTTTACAGGCAAAGATGCAGTAAATGTCATGTAAAGGTGATTAAGAGTGCCTTTAATCACATTTACATAGAAAGTAAAGGCCAATTAAATGTTATTTTTCATGCAGTGGTAGTTACATTACCTGACAATAATTTTAAACTTTTCAACTCATGGTTGGTAGTTCCATTTAAATCTAGATTAAAGTTGTCCACATACCAATCATTCTAGAATCATTTTACTGTTCTAAACTGTGCTAAATTTTACCATTGGTTGGGGTGGTGTATCTGTCAACCCCAAAGTTATATGTCTTGCCCTTCTTCTCCGTGGGTGAACGGGCCTGGTGGCACCTGGCTTCTCTGGTTCTGGTATGGGAGACAGTGGTATACGTAGTCTGTTACATTCTGCAAGTTCTTTCATCAAAGTTTATATTATTACGGCCTCGTGGGGGTCCGGGTAAGAATAGGCCCTCAGTAGCCCCTGCTGATCGTACGAGGCGATGTTAGGGGGGACCCTGCACTGAACAGTTGTTGCCTCTTTCTCTTACCATTTAGTGGGATTTAAACAGTTCTCCAAGGCCTAAACTATGTATTCTGTCATATGGGATTTGGGGGAGGGATTTCAATCTGTAACAAACCTCGGGAGACTCTTGCAATCAGACTAGGTTTTTAGCATTCCCGTGCAGTTCATAGTTGGTGACAAATGGGGAGATCAGACTCGGTAGCTCAGTTGTTGTGCTCTTTGAGTCTAGGAGGCCATGGTGCTCATCAGTATATGAAGTTAGAACTGCAAAATATGACTGTCAGGCCTGGTATTGGAATAATGTGACCGGGTGGGGTATTGTGTGGGCCTATGACATGATATCTCAGTGAGGCAGCATGATAAAGGGGACATTGGGTTCCACTGCTACAAATAGGCACCTCATCTCATAGATTCAGTCACTGCCAATGTGGCATGAAACTAGCTGAAAAGTGTTACCTTTTGCAGTCAGGAAAGAACCCTGAAGGGTTGGACAGACGTTAAAAGTAACCCGACGAACAAAAAAGAAACAAACACACATCTCATAGCACAAAGCGGAGTCCCTAATCCCCACCCCCACACTCTGCCCCAAACAAATAGGAAGCATAACCCGTCTGGTGTCATGAAAGGGCCACCCAAACACAGAGAAACCACTAGAGGACTCTCATCTCATTTCAGATGCATGAAGAACCAAGTCATCTGAGGCAATCAAATGTGTTCTTAATACCCTGTTTATGGGGACACCGTCTTTAAAATGGGATTGATCCTAGCTGAATAAGCCCATCCCAATTAACACCAACATTAAAGTTTACCGTGAAATATTTTCAAAATTGCTTCAGTGTTTATTCCAAGAATACAGTTGCATAATTCAAAAATAACAAAAGCAAATTGTTTGGAAAATTGCTCTTAAAATTTCTAAAATGCAGCTTTATATGTTAGCATTTTCCCATAAGAATCAATGTTAAAGCCTGTCAGCCCAACCTATAATGTCCAACCCTATTTTGGCCTGAAATACTACATTTTGATTGGCTGGTAATTGGTTGGTAATATTAAAGAAATTATTATGTTTCATCAGTACTTATATAGAAGATTATAATTATTGCTTATCTCAGTAACCACAACTCTAGGAGACAAGGATAGCTTATGCAGTATACGTAATTTTGTCCAACCCTTGTCGAACCCTGGGATATACTCAACATTTTTAGGCTGTTAACCCCCATGTTTGTGTTTGATAGGATCCAGTGACCCGGAACGCGACCAGACGCAAAATTTGATTGAAAGGAAGGCGAATATTTGTTATCGCTTTGATGCCAGCGGATGGGGCGAGAGCATCGCCAACTGATTTAACCCTGCGTCCCCTCTTTCAAAGCCTGAGATGCTTAGCTTGGCTACCCTAACTAACGCCCACACTTGGAAAGCTGGGTTTTGAAGCTCGTGCCCACCACTGCCTATGACATCCATTGTGGGACCATGTGTGAGTGTGGGCCTCGACAGAGACAGGGGGGCCAAGGAACCGGTAGAGAGTATGGGGGCCGGCCCCTGAGGACGGTGCGTGAGTGTGGGCTGTGACATATATAGAAGATCCCTTGAGGTTGTCTTGCTTGACTGTACGACCGACCCCCCGTGGGGACCCGGGTTGGGGGTTTCTCTGGGAACTCCCTGGGTAGAATAGGTTCCTAGCACCCCCTTTGCTGATCGTATGAGGCGACAAATGGGGCGATTCGTTTGCCGTGAATCACGACTTGTGTCGGTGGAGGAAGTGATCCTAGTGTCATGAGGACAACTGGAGATGCACTCTTCTTTCTGTCCAACACTGCACTTTGGCCCCTACTTCACCTAGACAGGAGGTTTGAGAAGCCCGATCCAATCAATCGGCTGGTCATGCCAAGCCCTAGGATAGTTCTTTAAACAAAATGGCTTATAACACCTGCCACCAACATGGAGAGCTGGAAAAGCTAACTGACAGTATGATCAAATATCTACATGTTTAATAAATACCTGATACTGGAATTTCCTAGAAGGTGGTGGCTAGGGCTAATTGAGTAATGCCTGTCGTTGCTTGAGTATATCTCCCTTGTATCCTTGGTGTGTACCCTGCTGGATATCCGCGGCTCTGCACATCCTCTCGTTGGGCTCCATGGTGGGTGAGGAACAAGCGTGATGAAAAAACTGTACTTCACCATGGCTTTTCACTCCCTTTCCCCCAAAAAGAAACTGATGCTGGACTCGGACTTTGACCCTGATACCGCTATCGCACACTGGCCTAAGTTTATTGTACTGAACTCAACCGACCCTTCTGAACGTCTAACTGACTTGTCGCCTTTTGCCATCCTTAAAGGCATTAATGGAATAGCTGGTGCTGTCACAGACATAAAGAAATTGAGGACTGGACAAATTCTTGTAGAGTGTTCAAAAAAGGCCCATGCTGACAACCTGCTGTGTGCTAGTATACTGGCAAATGTCAGCATTGAAGCCTCACCTCACAAGTCCCTGAACTCTAGTAAAGGAGTTATCCGCACAAGGAAACTAAGAAATGTTGATGAAGAGGAAATTGCAGACGAACTATCGACACAAGGCGTGACACATGTCAAAAGGATAACGATTAGAAAAGAAGGGAAAGTGAATCCCACAAACACATATATCCTGACATTCAGCAGACCACATCCACCCAAAAAACTGAAGGTTGGCTATCTCAGCGTTGATGTGGATTTGTTCATCCCAAATCCACTCCGCTGCTTTAGATGCCAGAAATATGGTCACGGCAAAGATTCATGTACCAACGATTTAACTTGTTTGAGATGTGGTCAGAAGGGGCACGACAACGTTGATTGTAAAATCCTGGCAAAATGTGCCAATTGCCAGGGTGCCCATATGGCCATATCAAAAGAATGTCCAGTCTGGCAAAAAGAAAAATCCATCCAGAAAGTAAAGACCGAGCAAAACAATAGTTATCCGGCAGCAAGAAGAGCTGTTGAGTCTATGACTCCAGCCCTATCCACTGCATCACAATCATACGCTAACGTGACAAAACCAAAAACAAGAACAATTGAATGTCAGACCGAATGTACGTGGCTCCGGCGTGATCAGCCAGTCAACTGTACTCCTGACATAGACAGAACCTCAGAAAAGACTGCACAGACTGAAAAACCCACACAAACAGCAAAACCTATACAGACAGAGACACAAACCAGTGTCCCACCGTCTAATATTCCTCAAAGAAAAAAGACTAGTTCTCAAACCGCAAAAAAGATCACACCAAGTGACCGCCTGTCAAAGGCCGAGAAATCTATTGTCCCCGTCAAAAATAAATTTCGAGATCTCCGTGATGTGGATTTGGATAAGGCTGAGACTGAGGCTGCTATCAGCCGAAGCCAAAGCCGTTCCCTACGAACAAACACGAGAAGTAAATCTCCTATCCATCCACCGTGATGAGAGGGAGATCCCTCATTCAATCGAATTGTCGAGGTCTTAAAAACAACTTTAATGAATTGAAAATACTCACTGAAAAACATAATCCTGTTGCCTACTGTCTCCAAGAAACACATTTAAAAGAAATAGATAACCTCACCTTTAAAAACTATTACATTTACAATATCTATGGGCCACAGGGAGAACGACCCTCTGGTGGCTCCTCTATTCTAGTTAGACAGGATATACTTCATAGCCAAATACAATTAAAAACTAATTTCCAAGCAATAGCTATTAGAACAACCTTACATAAAACCATCACTTTGTGTTCAATTTACATCCCACCTCAGTTTAACTTCACATCCACAGAATTGACTAACTTGGCCCGCCAGCTCCCCTCCCCCTACATCATGATGGGGGACTTAAACGGTCACAACCCCCTATGGGGCAGTCATATTCAAGATACCAGAGGCAGGAGGATTGAAAAATTCATAGAAGACCAGGCCCTTTGCATTTTAAACAATGGCTCCCAGACCTACCTACATCCAGGATATGGCACTTATACTGCAATTGACTTATCATTAGTTGAACCTGACCTCCTTTTGGATTTCACTTGGAGAACTATCCCAGATCTCCATGGAAGTGATGACTTCCCAATAATCCTGAAAACTGAAGAAAGTACCACCAGTGACAGAGAACCCAAGTGGAAACTCAACAGGGCAGACTGGGAAACCTTCCAGTCTCTGTGCCAGAAGAGGATCACAACAGATACTGTCAATGGGCAGGATGGTCTGGATTTATTCTCAACTACCCTGCTGTCAATTGCAGAGGAGACTATTCCTAAGACCTCGACAATTCCAAAACATCCTAGAAACCCATGGTTTGATGCAAACTGCAAGAAGGCTATAAATGAGAGAAAGAAGGCTGAAAGAAAATTTTACAGAAGACCAACTGCAGACAATCTTAATATATTTAGAGTAAAAAGAGCCCAAGCACGCCAAATTATCAAAGAAGCAAAGAGGACTAGTTGGAGAGAATATGTCTCTGGGATATCCTCAAGAACACCAATGAGGAAAGTTTGGTCCATGGTGCGCAAAATGAAAGGGAAGGGGTAGGACTCTAGGATCCAGCATCTACAGGACGGAAACAACCTACTAACCACTCCCGTTGAAATAGCTGAAAAACTGGCAGAGCAAATTTGAACATACCTCCTCCTCCACTCATTGTTTACCTATATTTAAACAAATCAAAAGAAAAACAGAAAGACAATCTCTTGATTTCCGGACAAATAATTAAGAAAGATACAATAGTATTTTCACACTGGAAGAATTAAAAATTTCCTTTCATAAATCTCACAACACAGCAGTTGGTCCTGACAAAATTCACTATGAACTATTAAAACATTTACCAGAGTCGGTCCTTAAAATCCTTTTGGAGCTTTTCAACTATGCTTGGAAACATGGTCACCTCCCAGAAACATGGAAGGAGGCTATTGTCATTCCCATTCCAAAACAGGGAAAAGACCATAAGTATTCCACCAATTATCGGCCAATAGCCTTAACCAGCTGTGTCTGCAAGACAATGGAAAGAATGGTTAATGCTCGCCTTGTCTGGGTCCTGGAGTCTGGAAATTTAATTTCTGACTCTCAGAGTGGCTTCAGGAGAGGGAGGAGTACTCTTGACCACTTGGTTAGTTTGGAAACATACATTAGAAATGCAATCATTAAAAAAGAGCATGTTATAGCTGTGTTTTTTGATCTTGAGAAGGCCTACGACATCACATGGAAACATGGTATAATGAAAGATCTGCATGACATGGGCTTCCGTGGCAGGCTGCCTATATTTATTTCAACTTTTCTTTCTAATCGACACTTTAGAGTAAGGTTGAATACTACCCTCTCAGATATCCACCATCAGGAGATGGGTGTCCCACAGGGGAGCATCCTGTCTGTCACCCTTTTTAATATAAAGATAAATAGCATTGTTAAGTGTATCAACAAGGAAGTGGCTTATAGCCTTTATGTAGATGACTTCCTTTTGTGCTATAGAGGTAAAAACATGCATACCATCGAAAGACAACTACAACTTAGTTTAAATAAAGTATATAAATGGTCTGTAGAGAATGGCTTTAAATTCTCCAAAACAAAAACAGTCGCTGTCCACTTCTGCCAACTGAGGACCCCTCACCATGATCCTGACCTGAAACTAAATGGAGATCCCATTAAAGTCGTTGAGGAAACTAAGTTTTTGGGACTAATATTTGACAAAAGACTATCATTTTTGCCACACATTAAGACACTCAAGAAGAAATGCCTCCGAGCTTTAGACCTCATCAAAGTACTATCAAACACCAAATGGGGTGCAGACAGATACATACTCTTGAGACTTTACAGAGCCCTCGTTAGGTCAAAACTTGACTATGGCAGCTAGGTTTACGGATCAGCCTGCAAGTCATACATACGGTTGTTGGACACAGTCCACCAAGAAGGACTGAGGTTAGCATTGGGAGCATTTCAAACATCACCAGCCCAGAGTCTTTATGTGGAGAGCAAAGAACCATCATTAGAATACAGACGCCTGAAACTAGACCTGCAATTTGCACTTAAATTAAAGCCCAACACCAGAAATCCAGCACATCACCACATATTCGACCCTCAGTATGAAGAAATGTATCACACGAGACCTAATTTCAATAGACCTTTTGGATTTAGGATCAAAAATCATCTACAGGGCATTGACATCGACCTGACTTTGCTCACTCATACCCACTTTCATCTATCCCTCCCTGGCGATTGAAAACACCCAACATCAACATGTCTTTAACCAAATTTAGAAAATTGGACACAAACTCTCTGATCCACAAGAGGGAATTCCACTTCATGTTCCTCTTTACACTGATGGCTCAAAGGAAGGAAAAACTGCTGCTGCTGCTGCCGTAGGCTGTGGCAAACAGGTTCCAATGTGTCTCCCAGACCACAGTTCAATTTTCACAGCAGAGGCATGTGCAATTATGATTGCCCTAAAGATCATTGAAATTTTAGACCATAAAAACTGTATCATCTTTAGTGATTCTAAATCATGTCTAGAAGTGTTGAGACATCTTGGGACTGACCATCCTGTCCTGTTAAAAATCCTGGGAAAGTTGAATACCTTAGAAAGGTCTGGCATAGATGTTAGATTTTGCTGGGTACCGGGCCACGTTGGCCTGCCTGGCAATGAGACTGCAGACCGAACTGCTAAAAATGGACTCAAAGGAAATGTACAACGTTGCCCAATGCCACACACTGATCTCAAGCAACTTGTAAGGGAGTACGTCAATTCCCTCTGGCAAGCAGAATGGGACACATACCTAGAAAATAAACTACATTCAATTTTCCCTAACATCACTGATGTAAAACCTCCTCAACTGCAGAAGAGAAAAGACCAAATTGTTTACTCACGTTGTCGCATTGGTCACTCAAGACTGACACACAGCTACCTTCTGAAAGGTGAACGACCACCAGACTGCATTATTTGCAATAAACCCCTTACTATGAAGCACTTGTTGATAGAATGTGTTGATTTTAATCTCCAGCGACAAAGGCATTTTCAAGCAACCACCTTACAAAACCTTTTTCAAAGCGTACCTCCAAGTATCATACTTGATTTCTTAAAGTCAGCCGGATTATATACACTACTATGAATCTCTTTTTTTAATATCCACTTAGTCAAACCTACAATACTTGTATATTTCCAAATTCATTCATGTGATGTTTTTTCACCAACTATAATTACAGCATAAACATGTTTTCGCCATGAATATGGCCTTTGTTGCCGACATGGCATAAAACCCCCAACACTCACTCACTCACTGTACGACCGATGCCTGCCTGTACAACCTCAGGTGCCTGTACGACCCATACCAGCCTGTATGACCCATAGGGATGGTACATGGGTTTTAAAGGGCTGCCCGTATAACCCTGAGGGGTTACTTGGGTTTAAAAGGGTACCCACTGCCAACTGGATCCATCAATTTGGGCCTTGACGGGGACAGGGGAATCAGGCGCCGTGAGATCACATGACCAGTAGGCGGTGAAATGGCGCAAGCTATGGTGTGAGTATGAACCCTCTCTACTTCAATCAAAGATTTTACACATAATAAGGCCTGCTTACCCTCATGTTTTTCTATCTTAGGATGGGATAGGATGCAGTCCTCCTCTAGGATAAAGAATTCAGACTCAGAAAGCGACTAAAAGCAAAATTTGATCAAAAGAAATGGGATAAATTTTGGTTATGTCAATGCTGGTGGTTTGGGCCTGTCAGCGTTGTTTCCGCATTGGGTCACATGACCTTCAGAATGGCGCAAGTTCAACCGGTGGTGACAATCTGTATACTGGATAAGTTAGTTATCCTCATCACTGAATCTTCCCGGCCCTTCCATGTTAGGTTTTGGCCATCAGTGCACAGACATAAAGGTCCCCGACTTATTTTACTTACAATGGGGACATCTGACAACAAGAGGGTATCAGGGGTGGCTGTAGGTGGAGGAACAAACATATCTGAATATCTCTCAAATTCAGCATTAGACCTGTAGCCCAGTGGTAAGACACTGGACTACAGATCCGATGCATTTTTCCCGTGTGGGTTTGAATCCTGCCTTGAGAAACCAAGTGGAGAAGTCAGTAAGAGAAGGGGAGTGCAACATCAGACCACAGAGAGGATCACAGATGACACATTTTCAGCTCTATATACGTTGTGCAGATGACGTCACAGCTCTCAAATTCTGATGGGCGCCATATTGGTGATCCAATTAAATTTACTATTATTGACATTTCAAAAGCATCTATGTTGTAGATTTTTGTCAATTTTATCAAACACAAGCCTATCAAATCATAATAAACAATTAATTTCTATAAATCGTGGATATATTATATAGCAACTAAAATGTTGTTGTAACAACCACGTGGTGATCACCAAAATCAGGTCACGTGACCCTGTCTGCACAAGGTCTATTTGACAATGTTTGTTCCAGACAAGCATTGACATATGTTGTGCCGGCAGGGCATGACATCTTCGTGAGGGCAGCCACCAAGGAGGGGGTGCCTGTACAGTAAGTAAACTAAGTTTGGATATACTGGGACAAAATTATGCCTCATAGCATCCTCCAACCTGGAGCCTAATTTTCATGTTTAATTAGAGTCGCCCTAACTTGGAGTGAAGTAAACGTTAACTTAGGTTATTGGTCTGACTACCGTTCAATTTATAAAAGGGAAAGTGATAGGCGCATAACAAGGAAAGATCACACAGATCCTACAACTCTTAAAGAGAGGAGCCAGTGAAATTTTGATACTGTCTATATATCAGGACACACATTGAATCCCCTGGACACCAGATCCAGGACATCTGTGTGTGACGTCACAAAAAACAGTTATATTTGAATTTCAAAATTATAAATTCCGTATCAATTGATATTTCTTTACAATTTTTTGACAATTTATTTACTTTTTTGATTATAAGTATTTCGAGATTCATAAAGACCCCCTAGGATAATTAAATATTGTTATAATTTTATAATTTTCATCTCTTCTGAGTGTGACGTCACACACAGACAAATGCACTGCGCAGGCTGCACCTGGTGCAAGCAGGCAAATATGTTTTCATTTAGAAAAATGTCTATAAAACAAAAACTACTAGAGATAGAACCATAAAACTTGGCATGATTATTCCCTGTATTATGGGGATCACAACAGTATACTTTTTGAGAGGCACTGGCTCCTCCCTTTAGATGTATGTACTTTAACAGGCACACATGGATCCTACAACTCTTAAATATATGTACTTTAATAGTGACTTATATCTATGTGTGTATGTCGCACATTAGTGACATTGATATAATTGATGTTGCTCATTTACTACGACACAGCGTCATCAATCCCCTGCCGGGTGCCCCAGAATTGATCCTCATTCTCCTGGTGGGGCAGGTGCAAAATGACAATCTGCCCAATCCTGGACCGCCACCCTCACCAGAGGGCTCGGAGTCTGGAGGTTCTGGGGCGGCGTTGGAGGCATTGGAGCATGCCCCAAAAGACGATCCAGGGAATGGTGATATTCCCCTGCATCAACCCCTGGTGAACAGGGAAGTTGTTCCAGGGGAAAATCACAATCATGTCATTGATGGAGCTGAGTCCCCTGCTTAGAAGTAGCCATAGAACCTCACACTGACCGGCTAGTCCCCCACCAGTGCCCTGCCGGCACATTTTCTTCGGTTTTGTTTTGTTTTGTTTAGTTTTTCAGTTAGTTTAGGTTTGTTTTAATTATAATTTTTGAAAAAAAGAAAAAAAAAAAGAAAAAAAAAAATGTTAGTGAGAAGTTTAATACCAGTAATTGAAACAAATTTAAATTATAATTCCTTGAAATTTTGTACTCTAGGGTTTTGTAATCATTTTTTTACATCGCATCTAATCAAATTTAATTTAAATATTCTAGACATTGTTAGGACTGTTTATATTTGTAAGGATGTTAGATTTTTGTTGTTTATTATATATATTATACTAGAGTTTTTATTAGGAGCATTAGAATTGAGTAGGGTTTTAGTATTTTTTTGACGTTTAATTTTATTTATCCCATATTGTCACTAATGTTATTGTTTTTGGCTTTCAGTGTCTACTACATAATGTACGTAGCACAGGTTAGGGAGACATTGGCCATAGGACTTTGACCCTATGTAACAGGCAGACATGGATCCTACAACTATTCATAATATATAATTTCATATTGAATATATAGCTATGTGTTTATATCGCTCGTTAATGACATCAATATAATTGTTGTTGCTAATTTACCACTATGCAGCTTCATCAATCCCCTGCTGGGTACACCTGCCCTGATTTTAGTTCTCCCAGCAGGGCAGGGCCAAATATTCATTCTGTCACCTGCTGGTCCGCCACTCTCACTCGAGGGGTCCGAGTTTGGGGGCCTCATCGGAGGTGGGGTCCGATGCCCCACACAACAACCAAGGGGACAGTGGTTTTCCCCTGGACCAATCCCTGGTTAATGGGGATGTTGGTCCAGGGCAAAACCACCATCCTGTCATCAATGCGCATGAGCCCCGGGCTTAGGCAGCATCCTTGAACTCCCCAATGGCCAGTCTCCAACCCGACACCTCTTTTTTTTTTCTTTTTTTTTTTTTTTTTAGTTTGTTTGTTAAATTTTAGGGGGGAAAAGAATGTTAGTTGGAAGTTATTTCCAAGTAATTTAACCGAATTTAAATCATTATTCCTTGAAATTAAAATTTTTACTCTAACAATTCGTAATCATTTTGCCAATCACATCTAATCTAATGTAATTTAAATATTCCAGAGGTTTTTAAGATTGTTTAGATTTGTAAGGATGTTTGTTTTTTGTTGTTTATTAAATATATTATTCCAGAGGTTTTTAAGATTGTTTAGATTTGTAAGGACGTTTTCTTTTATTTATCCAAGATTGTGATTAGTATGTCTTTCTTTTTTTGGGGGGGTTAGGGCGACATTGGCCATAGGACTTCGACCCCTTACTTTGTAAGCGACGTACTAGTTGCAAAGATCCATTGTGTAGACAGTGGTGTTTTTTAAAGTTAGAATGGTAGCTGGAAGTGGGTCATGTGTATATTGCGGGAGCCCCATAAGCTGGTGACACGTCAACTTGCACAAGTTTGTTACGGTAAAATATACCTAGAGGCGATAAGGGGCTAATGACCCAGATTGTTCATTCCTACCAGCCTTGGTACAGTCCAGAGGCTGTCAGGACATAGACTGTTTGTTCATTCCTGATACAGGTTATTTCCTACCAGCCTTGGTACAGTCCGGAGTCTGTCAGGGCATAGACTGTTTTAAGTTTTGTTTGTGTTGTCAGTCTGGGCAAATCGGCGTGTCTTTTTGACAAACTTTGATAGTTCTTGGGCAATTATTAGGTTGTGCTGACGGTACGGGGGACAAACTAACCAGTGATAGCAAACCACTGGATAATCCACATTGGTTGTCCAGTCATGACGAGTAAATTATACGCATTTTCCTAGCCTGGCTTGCATATTGATAAATAATCTGCCATTCAGTGGCACATTTCAGCAGAATGTTTCACGTCAAAGTATTTCCTGATGGTCATAGGAACATCACACATGGGTCGTTACATAACAGGGAGGCGTGAAAGTTTTCCGAAAGAGTCGGCTGGACTAATCAGTGGTAAAAATAGGGCCAGCCTCCTGTATATGCCTACAGTTGAGCCCTCATTTGAATAACACAGCTTTGGAAATGTCTGAAGAGACCTTAAATATTGCAACTGAGAAGTATAATTTAGAAGCAACCCTAGATGTATATACGCTCAAACGTGTTTGATAAATTAATGCACCTTTGCGTTCTCTAGACTATACTATCCAGATTAATGGTTATTGTATGGTGAAACAATTACATGAGTTATAATAGTCGCTATCTCTATCTATCTGCAACAGCAAGACGCAGGAAGAGACGTATCATACCACAAAGAGGTGTATGGCCTGCCTAGGGCCCCCATCAAAGTCTACCCTTACAAGTCTGCACTTGTCACGAACACTGAACCAACACCAGGGAAGTCAATTCTTCATTATAATGAGTCCCCTG
This sequence comes from Lepidonotus clava, assembly GCA_936440205.1. NCBI lineage: Eukaryota > Metazoa > Annelida > Polychaeta > Phyllodocida > Polynoidae > Lepidonotus > Lepidonotus clava. The sequence continues at coordinate 42,716,008 of OW387144.1, read as the reverse complement.
AATTGTTTTTCTGATTAGTGCTGACCCATTATGATTAGTCCCACTGACTTTGGGCTACTACCTTTCGTGAAGTCTTCTATATAACCATATAAACATATGTACTAACACAAGGAGGCCCGCTTGGGACGTCCCAGGTGGCCAGACGGACCAGAGTCAGTCAGTACTCACTGCCCCTTATACCAACGCCACCAGGGGTCGGGGACTGGGCCCATTAATCCAATAGTCTGGGACTGGAAGTAATTCAGATGGGAGACGGTTTTAATCTATATTTAATTACTTTACCATAAGTATCAGGGGGGGGGGATGTAGCACAACAGTCTAGTTATTCCCGACTCAAGACTGGGGTCGGGAAATATTAAACAAGTTTAAACCCTCCCAACGCGACTGCCAGTCTCAGACTCCAGTCGGGAGACCTCATACACCTACTGGCGCGACAGCAGCCACTCAGCGGCGGTACGCATGGTCTATAGGTACTCAGGGATTTCCCTAGGGCATAATTACATCCGGTTCATTCTGAACCAAAGATATGACAGCTGTTTAGCTATTTTATTCATGTCTTATTTTCCTGTTTACTTCAATATAATTCTGACCACCTTTAGGGTTTCACAGCCGGTCGATCATAATAACAGCTAGTCAGTAGAGCCAGCTGTAAGGGCCTGGGGAAAACCCTGGCCGTACTTATTGTATCAGTTAGATTAGGCCTACAAATGCCAGTCATACAACTAGGCCCTCAGGGGGCAAAAAATCCAAATAGGAATACCATGAAATCTTATTGTGTGCATATAGCCTAAGTGTTTGGGCAACCTATGATATAAGTGAAATCCGTTAAATATGATGCCATGTTGCCATGGTAACTGGGCAAAGTCGGTAGCCTCATGGGGTGTAATGCAAGTCCTAGCATTAACTCCCAGATATGGATAATTCTGTCCACCTGTGTTTTACTTTCTCCTCGTTAGATATCTCCTACAGAGGTCTGCATAGGATACTTGATTGTCATCTTCCCTTGATTTTTGTTGCCTCTATTCCTGCAACCTTTTGCTTGTCTTTCTTGGCTGTTCCACTGTTGCCGCTTCTACAGTTGTATCCACTTGAGGTGTTGTTTTCTTTTTCTTACTTCTTACCCCACTTTCACATCATCGTCGTCATCATCATCCTCAGAGAAGTTGACCATTTCACTGTAGTAGCTGTCATCATCCTCGTCATATTCCTCTTCTGATTCTTCTTCTTGACTGGTCACATTGTATGGTCCACTGCGCGTCCGCTGGTTGCAGCTGCCCAATTTCCTTAAAGCAACACTTCTCGTAGCAGGAGGTTTGCCATAGGAAGACAGCCCCGCCATAGTAGGTCCCTGATGGGCCTTCATGAGGCTGTGCACTGGTTTTGTGCTCCAGGTTTTCATGGTTCCCTCTGCACCTTTCACCTTGTTCTCATCTTCATAGAGCAGGTACACTTTGGTTTCGATGCTAACCTGCTCCATAAAATCCTGAGCATCTTGCACAGCACCGCTTGTTTTGACAATGCGGTTGGGCAACGTTTTCAGGCCACCTCCCACCCCATCGCAAGGGCCCTTCCCATGTCCAACCTCCAGCCAGTTCCATGTCACTCTCAGGTTGAACATGTCGGGAGCCTCACACAGAAAATCCCCGCACTGGCTTGATGGTGAGTTGGATATCACATGGTGTTGCAGGTCAGGAATCTGCTCTTCTTTGGTATAAGCATTTCGAGGAAGGAGAGTGTAGCACAGCACAGGTTATATTGCAGCAAAGGCCTTACTGTTGAGAACTCATTCTTAAGACATGGTCATGTAGTTCACCACCATGGGATGAATGGTGACCTGTGCTTTTCCGTAGAAGACGGACACAATCTCCTTCATGTACAGCGGTTCCAATTCTGGCTGTAGTCAACCTTCACCATGCAGTGTTTGTTGGGCAGGTTGTTCTTCAACAGATTGACAGCATCATATTGTGCCTGCATCCAATATGCGTGTTCGCCAAGGCGGGCAAGGCACTCATTACGACCTCTTCCATGTCTTCTTTGGTACCTTCCTTCTTTACGAGTACTGTGTGCCTGGTTGTCATGATCTTGTTTGTTTTCTTGTCTGTGTACTCCTTCTTTTCTGTCACCCATGTTTTGGATGACATCTTCCCCTTCTCTGTCATCTGTATCTTACTTTGCACTTGAGCATTATCCCTGCTGAACAGTGCTGTTGTAGAGGATGGAAGTGTGGAGCCAATGTTCGCATGATATATACATAGGCAGACGTGCCTCTTCAGAAACTTACATAGATCTTTTTGTCTCTCTGGCAGAACATAACAAGACCAGAGACACTTGTAGGGATGTCTCAGTGCAGAATTTTTTTATAGAGGTTTCTGAGAGTGTCTGTTATGGCTACAACTTGTTCTTGACCTTCCTTGTTCATGCATTTGTCTAGCATGCTGTACACATCGTCTTCTGTCCGCAAGAATTCTTTGATGGCAGTTTTCTTTGACAGGGATAATTCTTTTCTTGCCGTTGACTTTGGTCTCTGCTTCATAGAGGTTGTTTCTGCACAGTCCGGTGGTTTTTGATATAGCAATTGCAGAACCATAGTAGGTCTTAGTTACTTTCTGAAGGTACAGCTTCTTCTTAATAGAGGTAGGCTGTTGTGCTACCTGACCCATGGCCTCGTATAGCACCTGCACATTCCAGACACGTTCTTTGGTTGGTGTTACCCCCATATCATGCATTATGTCAATGGCATTGGTCTTGGGGAATTGGTTGACAGGTTTGACAAACCGAACCTTTGTTGCTGAGACTTGCGTTCTTGCTGAGAATGCCGTTGTTGCTGAGGATGTAGTTCTTGCTGAGGATCTTGTTGTTGCTGAGAATCACTCATGTTCACGTGTTCCTGCTGAGAACTAGGAGAGTTGACTGCAGTAGCAGGCATCTGTCTTAGCTGTTCCTTTACTGCCAGAACCTCCGCTTGAAGATCAGATACCTGCTTTTCAGCCAGCACACGTAGTTTCCTTTCTGCACTAAGGTCTGTCTCCAGGGAACACATAGATGATTTAATTCTTCTGGTAGCCAGATGCTGACTGTGCCAATATGCAGTACTGTTGCCGTGAATAAGGAAATGATATAGAATACAATAATATAGATAAAATACAATAAAACCGCATTCTTATTAATAAATCTTTAATACCAAACAACAATATTTTAGAATACTGACCTGACCTACTGATGATGACTCATTGTAATGACAAATCATCTTTAGAGTCAACTAGTAAACTGTAAAACATTGAATAATATAATTCAATACCAAACAGAACCAACATGAATGTTTGCAATTAGCAAATATTTCTGGTGTAGTAGATCCGCCACTGACATTAAAATCAAATTGATCAGATAATCATTGCACATGTAGTAACTGTAGTTAAAGTCTGGTGACAGTTCTCTTTTGTCCTTTGTGTAGTATGAATTCTCATCATCAAAATTATTGCATAATTATACAAATTATCAGCAGGATCGCGTCCATGTACTTTCTTGGGAAATCACAGGTTTAGTTGGTGTCTGGTAGTCCGTATATATCTGGTATTAAATGTCCGATAAAGATTAAATGATAAATTTGTCTGGTCCATCATGATCTATGATGAAGTTGGTTTGTGTTGCTATCCTAGGTGGGTGTGGTGATATGAGGAGTGGAGGGAGCATCCTGCTCAACCTCCGGGACCTCAGCAGTAGGAGGTGATGCATTTCTCTTCTTCCCCTTCTTCCCTCTTTTCTTAGGAGTCAAGGTTACAGCCTGATCTTCGACCTCCGGGACCTCAGCACTAGGAGGGGACCTTTGTGTTCTTCCCCTTCTTCCCTCTTTTCTTAGGAGTGGAGGGAGCCTGTTGCTCGACCTGCTTCACCTCAGCAGTAACAGGCGATGAGGTACAGTATTGTCCTGGTTGGGTGTGGTGTCCTGAGGAGCAGTTCACTGAGTGTGCTGCTGTACCTCGGCCACCTCAGCAGTAAGAGGCGACGACTTTTTAGTGTTCTCCTCGTTCAGTACTGTTTCCTGAGGAGTGGAGGGAGTGTGTTCCTCCCCCTCTACCTCCGGTACCTCAGTAGTAGGAGGTGACGACTTATCCATACTGTCTTTGTAGGGTGTGGTGACCTGAGGAGTGGAGGAAGTCTCCTCCTCCTCCATCTCCTGTACCTCACCAGTAAAAGGTACCTCAGCAGTAACAGGTATCTCAGTAGTACGAGGCAGTTCCTTTGCCAAATTATCTTTGTCGGGTATGGTGAGTTGAGGAGTGGAGGGAGTGTCATTATCAACCTCGGCCACCTCAGCAGTAGCAGGGGACTTTGTTGTCTTCTTCCCCTTCTTGGGTGCGTGGATCTGAGAAGTGGAGGGAGACTTGCTCAACCTCGGCCACCTCAGGAGATGCCTTTGACTTTCGTGGGCTCGTACGTTTGCTTGTTGAAGTGGAGGGAGACTGCAGCTCAGCAATAACAGGCGATGATCTATACTTCTTCCCCTTCTTGGATGTGTGGGTCTGAGAAGTGGAGGGAGCCTGTTGCTCAACCTCGGCCACCTCAGGAGAAGCAGGAGATGCCTTTGACTTTTGAGGGCTTGTACGTTACAGTGTAGGCTGCTCATCTGTGGAAGCTTCTTTGTCTGTATGGATATGAGAACTAAATTAAATTTTCAGCAATAACGTCAACTGCCAAAGGAAAAATATACAGCACCAAAAATTTTAAATTCTATTGGAATTATGAAATTGATTGAGACATGTGATGTAGTACTGACTTCTTTAAATTTAAAACAGGTAGATCTGTTACATTTTAATGTTGAGACACTATGTAAAAGCAAAAAAAATATGCATACATGCGATACAACCAAACGACCACATACACACACATAGAAATAATAGAATGATAAGAGAAATGTATTCACAGGTGAGAGGAACATAAATTTTAGAGAGACAGATCTATGTACTTACTCAAGACAACATGTAGATTAAATGGCTGCTTCTTCTTCGTTGTTGGTTCTGCCTCATCCACTGCCTCATTCGATTTCCGCTTCCTTTTCTGAGGGAGGGCTAGAGGCTGCTCGGCATTCTCCTTCATCTGGCGTTTGCTCTGTCTCTGCCCCTTAACTGGAACGTATTGCTTTTTGGCCTCGGTGGAAACAGTCTTGCCCTTCTTCTCTGTGAATTAAAAGTAATTATTAATGTACATATATCAGATACGTATGTTAATGAAATTTGTGTACAGATAGAGGTGTAGATAGACACGTACATGTTGTGGTTATTTATAAATGCTAGTAATTATAACACTAAAGAGGTTGTGAATAGTATTGAAATATTTTAATGCTGAGGTTCTAACAATTTCATACTACTGTTACAGCTTACTTTCTGAAATTTGCATACATGTCATACATGTACTTGTAAGTTTTTCCAACAGAATGATTAGAATACAAATATACCTTGCTTAGTAGTATAGGCCCACTTGTTCCTTTTAATCTGCAGGACATGCTGATCAACAGACATGGTGGCCACCTTGGGACTGTGTTTCTGTAGCAAAGATATAGGTTCAAGAAATAAAGATATGAAGAAAAAATAAACCACAAGATAGGTTAAATCCGACATACAATTCCTGACAGTCGTGAACCCTATCAAAACAATACTTGTTTCATGGATTTTTAGCAGGTGTATTGTTATATTAATAAACCTTATATTTTGACAGGTTGGAACAGATACTTACAGCATCTTTTTTTTCCTTCTCTGCCTTGAAATCTTGGTTGTTCTTGAGGCGGTCGTACCTCTTCTTAAAAGCATTCATATTTTGTTTCTTCCGATGTGTTCCTCTTCGCTCATGTCTTTAAGGGCACACCTATGAATAACCCTCTCCTCCTGACCAGATTTGTTACCTGCCATGGCGTGGGATGGTGGTTAACGTGTACCATATAATGTGAAATCTATAAATATAACACAAGATAGCACTATAGTGTTCACATACCTGCACCTCAGCAGTAAAGTTACAGTTATTGCTGATGTTTTTGACACTATGCCCGCCTGGTGTTCACAGAAATTGGCGTTAACATTCATGGTAATTACCAAAAAAATACTAATATTTCACACATGTGGAAGATAAATATGTAATACAGGATATCCCTGACGGTTATTCTTGCATACTACATGCATGACATGTCTAAATATACATGACAAATCATCATTTTTGACGAAATAGTTTGTTTTGCTTACCTTTGCGCATCCGTAAAGAATCCAATATGGCCCCGGTATACACTAGAGTGCAGGCAGGAAGCAAGCCATTGTAGTTAGTTCCACCACTGCTAAACAGACAGGCCAGCATCGCGGGGAATCCCCCTCTGCTTTAGTGCTGAGATGCGCATGGGGCCTATTACTGAGACGCGCATTACCAGGGAACATGAAATATGCTTCTCCTACCCACTGTAATGTATGTACATGGTAGGCCTTCCATTCATCTATTGCCTATATAGTTTAGCACATGTTGGACATGGAGTATATAGTTAAATATAGTAATTGTGGAAATGGCACAGAAAATAAGAAATCCGTTATTGCTGAGACGCGCATTAAACGTGGATCTCGGGATGCATTCTTCAGCCTACTGTAAGCAAGGTATCATATTCAAAGGGACAATAAAAATTGTGGAGGTATGGTGTACTAGTCTGCTTCTTATGTGCCACATTAGGTGAGTGTATATATAATTCCTAAAATAATGTGGTGCTCTAAAGCATTAATGCTGAGAATGGACATTTTCCACTTTACAATAACTCATTTTGGTCCTGTGCCTAAAATATTTGGTCGATTTTAGTAAATCTGGATAATGAAAGCTGATGTTTTTTCCATACATATAAACAATAAAAAGACCCATGTACCCGGTATAATCTGTATGTACTGAGTGCATGAAATGAAAGAAAGGTATTCAAAATGTGAAGAATGGCCATTTTTAGCATGTTTTTGGCCCACAGTTTCTTAACTATTGGTCAGAGATATGTAAAACCATTGTTACCTTGAAAGCTCTCATCAAACCAGACCCAATAGGATAAATTGGTCTTAAGCCACCACAAAGTATGAAGGAGATCTAGATAGGCATTTTTATCAATATCAGTTCATTGTTATAATGCAATATGAGATACAAATGAATAATCTTTTAACCATTCCAAAAGGTAATATTGCATTTTGTATTTGAGTTTTAGGTTTCCATTACATAAGTGATGAATGGAGATAATTACTTAATGTGAAGAGAAGACGTGTAATAATTAATGTTATTTAGTTTAGACGTAACAGGGATATAGGTTGTAGTTTCTTGAATAAGCCATTTCTACTACATGTATTCACCGTCACAATAATACAGTATTGAAAAGCTGTTCCTATTTGAGTCCTTTTAGTTTTATGTTTGACAATTGGATGTGGGGGAGAAAAGTAAAACACAATTGCCACTCTATACACGCATCAATATGGCCTTTAAGCCTGTATTCCACATACCGATTCTGATCCTGCCGATTTTGTATTTCTTTGATTTTCTCTGAGGCTATACAATAAGACCGTACATATCATATACCATTCAAAAGAGAATTGTGAGACCTTTCTATTGGTGTAAAATATTTCTGTATTTAACCTTTATTCCCACTGCCGATTTTTAAAATCGTCAGCAAAATTGGTATGAGGAATATAGCCTTTACTCACTTTGGTTTTCACATTACTCACCAGGTGGCATTATACCACTCCCTGCCAACAGGGCCTGCAGAGGGCGCCCTGGTGCCACTTCTCACAGCCAAGGCTAGCTGCACCTTAGTCTTACCATAGGGCATCAGTCCCACTACTTGTCCACCGCAGCGACATCTCAAGCGAAGGCCACTGTACAATAAGCCCATCCCAGTTTGCACCAACATTAAAGTTTACAATGAAATACTTTCTACATTGCCTCCATATTTATTGCCTGAAGACAATTGTGTAATACAGAATTAACCAAAGTAATTTGGTTGACAGGTTGCTCCTAATATTGGTAAAATTTAGCTTTGTATTTTGGCGTTTTTCCCATAGGAACCAATGTTAAAGCCTGTAAACCCACCCTATAATCTCCAACCTACTTTTGCTTTGAAATACTGAAATGTTGATTAGCTGCCTGACTTGCAAATCTACCAATTGATAAAATGTTAGAAATCACGATGGTTTAGAAGGACTTATAGATATAGAAAAATATAATTCTTGTTTATTTCAGTAACCCCAACTCTAGGAGACAAGGATGGCTTATACTGTAATTGTGTCCAACCCTTTTCCAACCCTGATATATTGATATATCTCAATGTGGGATGGCCTTATTCTATCAACTACGTACAGATATCCAAAATCTCTCGACTTTTACCTGCACGGAAGTCTTTATTAGGGTGCATGCTGGGTATTATGTTGGCAAGTCACAAGGCTTTAGGATAGGTCTTTTTTAATTGATCAAGTCACTATTTCTAGAGCTATCCGTGGTAGGGAGAATTAAAACCTCTGCCTATGACATCTATAGAAATATAGATAATTCAATTAGTAACCAAAAAAATATTGATTTACTGTAGGACGATATCAGAAATGTCTGGGCATGTTGGGGAATGTTGTAAACTTGTTGGAAATGTCATAAGTGTGTTGATCCCCCGTGGGGGTCCGGGTAAGAATAGGCCCTCAGTAGCCCCTGCTGATTGTACATGGCGACGATACGTGGGATCCTGCACTGAGCAAGTGGTTCTGTCACCTTCATCTCATAAAATCGATCACCAGAGACAGAATTCATCCCAACTGGTTTTCACCGTGAAAATGACCCTGGCTGTCGGAATGGCGTAAAACACCCAACACTCATTCACTAAGTATGTTGAGAATGCTGAATATCAGATACATGTTGGGAACGTTGTAAACGTTTCATGACTTTTGTGAACTTGTTGGGAATGTAAACCTGTCTAGAATGTCACAAACATGTTTGGCAGGTTGTAAACATGTCGGGAACGAATATGATGAACAGATCTGTAGGAAAAGGCCAGAAAATTGGATTGCTTTGGGGCTGTCAATTAATGATGTCACGCACATAGGGGTGAGTGGGTTGAACAGTGGGACACTGCCTGAAAACGGGCCTTATTGTCATGTTTAAATCAGAAAATTCAATGCGATTGGGGGTGGTGGGTCCTAAGAGTACCGTGAAAAGTGTGACATTATCTATGGACAGCCCTTTTTAGGTAAAAGCCCCTAAAATAGACAGGGCGACATGGCATTTCCTTGAATTTAACATGTGACACGAGGCTTAGCAACATGAAGAAAAAATAAACAAGATGATATTGGCCATTTCTTAAATTCAACATGCGACACTGGGGGATTATAAAATTGACATGGAAAATGAAGATATAGGGACATTTTCTTAAATTCTACAAGGGACACATGGACCCCCCATCAACGCCCCTAATAAAGTATATATGGCCATATCATGTCCATATCCCAGTGTGTTACACCCCCTATCCTGTTATGTGTCCACGTTGCCCAAACAAACACCATACAATGCATCGGTTACTATTTGGTTCTGGGTAGTCAATATTGATGAGCCGATCGGCCAAGGACACTCCGCCATGACCAGGGTGGGTGTGGGACGCTCCCAAACCGTCCCCGCTCACAACAACGGCTGGGGGAGGGTTAGAAACAGGGATCATGGGGGGACACCCAAAATAAAACTAAAAGTTAGAATACCCACTATAGGTCCATTTCCTATCATGGGATTTAAGGTTCAGCAATTTTTCGTTCAATTATTTTCAATTTTCCCATTCTTAAATCGTCTTAATGTTGGTCAGACATACATCAAACAGTATTTTCCATTCTAATATACATTCTAAACTATTTTAGTATGATTATCACTTAACGTTAATGTCCACGAAATTTTCTTAAATATTTTCCGGGCGGAATTTTCTTTTTTTTTGGTCGGCCCCCCAACTCTCTAACTCACTTTCGTGTTTAGGCCAATCAGCTGAGTTTAATTGTATCCCATAATGCCTACTTTAGTCTGTCATGAAAATAAGTGTTAGCATTTGAAAATAACCTTAAAACAGGATTGTTAGGCGTAGTTACTTTGATTTACAAACAGAATAAGAATGAATGAGATGATAATCAAATTTCACCTGATTAGCCTAGTCATTGATATCAGTTTCGAAAATATGGGTCTTGGTAATGGTTTACCCTAGAAGCATTCTTAAGATTATGGATTATTCTTATAAAAGTTCACTTGAATAACCATTAAATGGTTTACGTAATACAATGGTAATGATGTCTCGTCCAGCCTATATAATTCCGCCAAAAACGTAACGCCCCTAGGGCAATCCCGACCAGTGGAGTGTTAGAAACGGTTCATGTTTTTGTCTCCAGAACCATTCATAGAGTTATGAATTATGCTTATGATAGGCCATGTGAATCAGGTATCGCTTGATGAATTTCACAATAGAATCGTGATGTCGATGGAGTGTGGTATGGCGTATCAAAGGGTATCAATAACACAAGTCTAACATCAATTCTCCAAAAACATAATTTATAGCTCCTGGATAAACTTCTTTTTCTGTGCAGTCAATTGACATGGCCTAGTACTCAAACTTGCTGTGTGCCAGGCTGTATCAACTGGTATTAACATAAACATATAAAGTTTCACATCTAATTCGCCAATTGAAAAAAACGAGTAGCCTGGGCCTATTTCCATTTATGTTTAGTCAACTGAAGTGACCTTATGATCGCACGTAGAGTGGTAAAGAGTGAAGTCATTAATATCACCATTGGTGCATGCACCGTAATCGAACCTACTCTCAGCCACAATAACAGATACATTGTTTTATGAATATTTCATTAAAATGCAATCCCCTATAATGTTTGGGACAAATCAATAAAGTGATCACCTAGCGGAGTGTTGATACAGTTATTCGTACCTCTATCATTATTAACGACGCATCAGTCAGTGATATTATTCGAAATCCTTTTTTTTCACAATTGGGATATAAAAGAGATAAGATACTCGTAGTCTATACTCTATCTATCCAATACACTACAAGAACTTAGGTATAATATCATTTTAAACCCACCTATTTTCTCAAAATAAATGCCAAATAATTTGAAATATTATCATAGAATTTGGGAATTACAGGAAAATGATCAATTATTTAGTGTGGACAGAGGAGCAGTGATGCAGGGCGGGGCGGTGAAACACCATGGAGACGGATCAACATGTTTTGGTGACATGTTTGGCCTAGACTGTCCGACATCGATTATTCCTCTCCTCCTGTTCTATTGTTTATGGTTTACTTACTTACCTCCAGGTGGCTGCACCGTAGAAGGTAAACAAGGGTTGACGTCCACACAGAGATTAATTCATTAAGAGCGGGCTTCCATTTAGTATGTACGCAAAATTTAGGGGTCCGTCCATAAATGACATCATGCAGCAGGGGGGTGTCCCTAAAATGATCAACCGTGAATAAAATGGAATAAGACCAGTAGCTCACGTAGACTTCCAGAGACTTGCAGTTTTTAGCATCTTAATATACCGGCCCGTGGGGGTCCGGGTAAGAATAGGCCCTCAGTAGCCCCTGCTGATCGTAAGAGGCGACGATAGGGGGGACCCTGCACTGATCAAGTGGTTTTTGGGTTCAATTCCCAGTCAGTGCTTGGTTCACTAAGGGATGAGGTACAGCAAAAATGATCGCTGGGTTTTGATCCCCTGCTGTTTGCCTGCCCTGTCACCTTCATCTCATAGATTCAATCACCAAAGACAGAATTCGTCCCAACTGGTTTTCGCTGTGAAAATGACCCTGGCTGTCGGTACGGCGTAAAACACCCAACACTCACTCAGTCACTCTTAATATACCGTTTGTCTTACATACTTTATTGATTTTTCTATTTTGGAGAGGTGACATAATAATATGAATATTTATTGACCGTTTGACCAGCCAGATTGGCAGTTAACGAGAAATGTAATAATAAAATCCAGCTTTTTAAGGGTTGTGTGATGTTGAGTTGAAAGGACATTTTAAGACTGCACAGCTACCACACGTGTGCACACGGCATATTAAATTTTGTGGAACTTTGGTCCCAAAGTACTAAGCAATAATGAGCTTGTGGAAGCATACAAACCAAGAATGTGACGTTATTATAGCGTTGCAGCAACGTTCTGCTGAGTTCTGGTTTGGTTCTTGTTACATTATTTTGTTGGCACCCAAAAACGGTCTTTGGAACCTAACATTATTGAGACATTCTTGTTATATTCTTTCATGTTTGAATAACTTTATCATAACATTCTTTGTAACGAAGATCTCAACTCTACTAAAAATAATTCTAATGTTAACATAACACTCTTTTAGCAAGTCTCAACTCTAAAGTGACATAACTGTAATGTGAAAATTGAACAGGTTACCGACTGACCAACAAAGGTATGGTCGCAGAATGTGCTTGTTATATTGCTGCTTGCCTGAGATAAAGACCCTTCAACTGAAAACATTAGGGGCACCTTTTTAGTGGAAAGGCATGAGGAAAAAATCGGCATTATGTTTAAAGTAGTTATTTTCATTTGCTGTCACAGGTATGTTTTCAACTTTGCAATCAGCCAGGAACACGTAAAGGCTGTATTCCACTGTCCGATTTTGCTCCCGATTTTGAAAATCGTTCGTGCCAACAATGAGAACTTATAGACACACACACACAAATATATATATATATGTATGTATGTATATATATATATATATATATATATATATATATATATATATAATTGAATTCTTTTTCCAATGGTATGTAACATGCATGGGTCTCTGGGATACTTTTTAACGAAAATTTAGAAATAATCAAATTTTCAGTAGTCATAATCGCCTGGTTTCGTTATATCCTGCGGTCTTATAGACTTTGTGTAGACAGGATCACAGGATCACTTTTTGTGAAGATCATGACCACTTGGCCCTAAAATGAATCCTAAATTTAACAATTCTAAATGGTAATAGACCCTAGATACTGATTATTATTCTGTTAGTGCTATATATATATATATATATATATGCGATATAAGTGTTTGCTTCAGACACTGCCTGTCTTACACCACCTCCTGCTGGTTATAGCAGATCCCCGTGCTGCTGCAGTGTGCACCTGTCCTGTGTACCATCACCACCACCTGGAGGAGGGCCGTTACCTTGACGACAGGACGCGGTGTCCTCCTGGATCAGACCACTCCTCGATGGGTGGGCTGTCAGGGAGAAGTGAGCCCTTTCAGATCAATGGATGTTTGCCTCCTTTTTGCTACTTCAGTGTCTACCAAGGGAAGAATACGACGTTATCATAGTGTTATTATAATGTTCTGTTTAGTTCTGCTTTGGTTCTTGTTACATTATTTTGAGGGCAACAGAAAAGGTCTTTAGAACCTAAGATTGTGACGTCGCACTGTGATGTTATTATGTCATTATTGTAACGTTTTTTTAATGTTATAATAACATTATTATAACTCTCTTTAATAGTAAGGTCTCGACTTCACCAAAATGTAATGTTATTATAACATTCTTCTTTGAAAGTCTCAACTTTACCTAAAGTAATGTAACTGTTATGTGAAAATTGGGCAGGTTACAAACTAACTAAAAAACATATGTTGCTGAATGTCTTTGTTACATCACTGCTTGCCTGGGTAGTGTGTAGTCTATGTTACGACTGAATGATTGACTAATGATTATAGATGCAGACAGGTAAACAGGGTGTTGGTCAACTGCCCAATTAGTGGAACTCATTATTGACAGTACGACTCCGTATTTACACAAACTGTTGTACATGATATATTAATACAGTTCTGTCTGAATAGGTAGAACCCTGTGTTGGTCAACTGCTCAAGCGGCGGTAATGATGGTTGCAGGTGCAGCTTTGTGTTTACATAAGCTCATCTGCTTGTAAAGCTCTTTTTTCACTACAATCAAGTAGGCTGCCACAGGTAAACTCGGTGTCGAATACACTACAGGACCCAGGCGTCAGTATGAAATCTTAGGTTTTCACCAAAATCAATTTCAACATTTCAAGGTTCTATCTATTTCTTTCCATTGTGTATTAAAGGATCTTAGCAGATATCTATTTTCCACACATTATATTTCAGACATTTACTTTTCATTTTGATCTCGAAATGGATGTTGCTCTGTAATATCTTTCAATGGGGATGATCACTCCATATGCATATGGGAAATGAAAAGAAACTCCGAAATTATTCAAAATCAAAGAGCAAGAGACATACATGTTTCCATACCAACCACTGACTCTAATCCATAATGAGGTCAGGGTGACCCATATACAATAAGCTATGAGGGCAGGGTGACCCAGATAAGATGATCCGCTCTTCTAAACAACTCCCCACCCCTCAGTAATGAGGTCACGGAGACCCAGATAAGACAAGCTGTTTGTCCCAAAAACTCCCCACGCCTCAGTAATGAGGTCAGGGTGACCCAGATAAGGTGAGCTGCTCGTCCTAACAACTCCCCACCCCTCAGTAATGAGGTCAGGGTGACCCAGATAAGGTGAGCTGCTCATCCTACCAACTCCCCACCCCTCAGTAATGAGGTCAGGGTGACCCAGATAAGGTGAGCTGTTCATCCTAACAACTCCCCACCCCTCAGTAATGAGGTCAGGGTGACACAGATACAGGTGAGCCCCTCGTCCTATCAACTCCCTACCCCTCAGTAATGAGGTCAGGGTGACCCAGATACAGGTAAACTGTACTTGCACCTGTATTGGTATCTGTCCTAACATGCTATGATAAGGAATGATGGTTTCTTCGACGTTTGACCTAATACAGCTTTTAATCAAGTCCTGCTTGATCCTTTCAAACGTGGGCTGTACAGGTGCAGAAGAAATGCGAAGCCTATGTTTGCCATACAGTAGGCCTTTGTAGGGCCAGCCTCAACTCTACACACAACAATATCAATAACTGGATCTCTATAAAGGGTATAGGTCTGTCAACAATAAAAGCATGAAATCTTTAAGGCGAAATCCAATACCACTAAGTAGACTGGAGTGAGTGCTATGTTCTATGTACTAGAGTGAAGGCTCTATTCCACTACCCGATTTTGGTAAAAATAGTAATAAGAATTTCATATAGACATGTAACATATAATTGGAAAAGAATTCATATTCCCTTTCAAAGGATATGTAGCATGCAAGGGTTCTGTTTAGATTTCTGATAATAAATGCTTAATTCCAGATAGTTAAAATGGCCTAGTTGACTATAGGCTTCAGTTAATGAGACCTATTTGTACTTCTATAACGGGGGATTAGGCCTGAGGGTGCGGAAACACAAAGGTGCCATTATGGCCTGGTTACGTCAGGGGATGGCCCGTTTAGGAGCCGGAGAGATGTGTGGTGCACTTAGACTGAGGCCAAACATTTCATATTCTACAATTCTTTTAGGGGTTTTGTCTGCAAGTTCAGTCCAAATTCACCATACTCAAATAGCCAATCTCTTGACTTTTATAGGCAGGTTAGCCTGGATCAGGGTGCATCCTGGGTGATATGTCGACAAATCACAAGGCTTTAGCATTGTAATTTTCATTAATCATGTCACAATTTGTAGTTTGAGATGAAATAAAGCTAGAGATCATTTTCTTTTTAATTTTTACCCATATATACATTTTATATTTTCCAAGATGTTTGAAAATCCCTTCATTGTAGTTGGAAATATCACAATTATTCATTAATGTTCTATAGTCTTTTTTCAGGGGTTTTGTCAACAATACCGGTCAACATCAGCCTGCAGGTTATCAAAATACTGTAAATCAGCTGTCTGTGGTAGGGAGAATTTAATGCATAGGTAAGAGTTCTTGCTAGATATTATAATTGTTATTGTACATGAAGCATTGTACAGTAACACAACAAGTATTGTCGATACACTTTGAATGTGCCATTACACTTGCATTTTGGTGAATTTATGAGAATAAAGGAAAGGACACACTAACAGGAGGTGACAGAAAATGTTCAGGTTTTTGAGGTGTTTCTTGTGTCCCAGGTCTAGAAAAAAAAGACACACAAGTGCTAACTTAATATCAAAATCCAATAAACAGGTTTAATGAGTTGTTTGGCCTAATTGCCCGAGGGGCGGCAGGTCTGGGGTGGGATTAAGGCTGGGCCGATTGATTGGCTGTTTCACGAGTCACCGCCCGCCTATTGTGAGAGTATTGACCTTGGCCTGGGTGGGGAGCTGCCAGAGACAGCCGCCAGAATAGCAGGATCCGCCTATAGCCAGAATTGATCGGCCTAAACCATAGATCTGGGACGCAAGAAACCCCTAATATGATAAGAAGGACCATGGGGGGCGTCCCAGGTTGGCTGTACGACCCGTGGGAATCTCGACGCACTGAGGGTGAAGCCCAAGGTACGCACGATCCCCATGGGTCTTACAGCCACACAAGGACGACCCCAATGGTTCTTTTTTATTTCATCACCCCAGCAACTATTTTAACTATTCTAACTATGTTAAAACTACTGAGAACGAGGAAAGCCACATATGTGGCATGGCAATAGACACTTACACGGTTCCGCCAGTGGCGAGCACACAGAGGCCATTCTGGAGATTACACCAGCTGGACTAATGTAGCGCAGGAAAAGTGCGACTCCTATGGCACATGCATAGCACACCTATTATGTTCTGATGAATCTGTTGATCAGTTCAAAGCTTGAATAATTTGCAAGTCGGAATGTAAGAGCCACAAATATAGGTTACTTCTATTCTTATAAGTTGAGCAAATAACAACTCTGGCAGCACATACAATGTAACCAGAGAGAGTAAAGTTAAAAAGTTGTATTTTAGTCTCCATGATGTAACCAAAGCATACTAAAGTAAGAAGTACCGCAGGGGGCATCCGAGGGTGGCTGTATGACCCATAGGGGATTGTTACAAACCATGGGTCGTACAGCCACCCAAGGACAACCCCAAAGGTACTTCTTACGTTTATCACCCAAGCATTATTCAAAATATATTAAAATAGCTGACAATTAGCTGTGTACAGTGAGCAGTGCGTATGGCTTGGCAATACGCCCTCCCCACAATACACACCGCTGGTCGGCCCCGCAGGTCATAATGACTGTACTGCTCTAATGTCAAGCACTTCATATCATAATGAAATATATGATATTAAACCAACAAGCAAACTATTCCAATGTCACAAAACTAGAAATACATGATGGGTGTTTCATGTTGGTCAGATCTATAGAAGGCCTTAGTTCAGGCCTCCACTGGAGAAGTAGAGGTCGTGCGTGTATGGACCCATATTTCTGTAACTAATAAGGCTGATCATGTACATGATGATTAGCGTCTTATAATTAGTCATTCCGTCCGTCACAAAAAAGTACTTTTACCTGACAATCCCACCTTTGCAATCACCCCAACGTGTTTTCTATACATTTGGTGACAGATTTAATAACTATTATGACACAGTGATTATGGAACGACTGACTATGATTAGCTTATCAAATTACACATGGTCAATTGGAAGGTGTGAGATATGGGCTAAAGTATACTACCTATTACCCTGCTTGATTAGCAGCGTAGTATGTAGAAATGAAACATTTAGATTGTTATGAATTTCTTAATAAAGGTATAGTCACAGTCCTTTCTTTATGTCTATTCCCCTTACTTTTAAAAAGACTGGAAACAACATTATAATTATTTTAGTGAAGTTGAGACCGTACTAATAAAGAATGTCATAATAACCTGATTCTAATGTGAAAGAACGTAAGAAGAATGTCAAAATAACATTACAGTGAAACATTGCAATGTTGGGTTCTAAAGACGTCTTTGAGTGCCATCAAAATAATGTAACAAGAACCAAAGCAGAACTAAACAGAATGTTGCTGCAACGTTATAAATATGTCATATTATTGCTTGGGCTGATTTCTAGGCCAATCCTTTGACGATCGGCTGGTGATTACACAGCTATGCAAAGGATGCGACATTATTATAACGTTGCAGCAACTTTCAGTTGGGTTCTGTATTGTTTTTTGTTACGTTCTTTTGACAACTTCCAATCACGTCGCTGTGACGAACTGCTGTGATGATATACTGTGACATTATTATAACATTCTGGTTATGTTCTTCAATCCAAACAGAATATTTTCATAACATTATTCCGTTATGGTTCTGTCCTTACCTCACCCAAAATAATAAATAATAATGTACTGATTTGGTGAGGTTTCAACCTTACCATCAATAACGTAATTGTTCCATGCCATCTTAGTAATTAACAGATTGACTAAAAAAGTATGTCCGCAGAACGTTTCTGTTACATTGCATTGGCCTTTACCTGTCTGTGACACCTGTATTCAGTCCTCACCTGGGGGAGGGGGTAGGGGGGACAGGTAGGACGAGACGTCTCTATAAAGGACAGGTGCGTATGACACAGCTGGAATTCCCGGTATCCAGGAAGTCCTTTTCCCGGCGCTGGGCTATACTTAGATAAGGGAGACTTATACCCCTTTCAGACTAGGCAAGGGAAGCAAAGCAAAGCGAAGCAAAGCGCACCGACGTGATGCGCATCCCAGAATACGGACCTTTCACACCACCACATCCCAGCTGTAAAATTCGTATGATAACATCACAGATTCGTATGATAACATCACGTTTCATACATCATGGATTCGTATAATAACATCACAGATTCGTATACTAAGAATGCGGTTCACTTTGCTTCTGTGCTTTTCAGACAGGCGTTATGAAGTCAAGTGAAGCGAACTGCATTCTGGAGTACAGCTCTAGAAGCAAATTATAGAATGCGGTTCTAATGCGCTTCAATGCGCATTCTAGAATGCAGTTTCTTTCAGACAAGGCCCAGGAAGCGCACTGAAGCGATTTGAAGTGATTTGATGCGCATTGTACACGTATGTCTGAAAGGGGTACTAGGTAACGAGTTACATAGTGGGTTGAATAATATTATTTAGTGCAGTGGCCCCAGTTTTTGATATTTACTGTTGTGATACCTGAATAACGACTCGTTGTTCTTTCTGGTTATAAAGAAGTTCTCAATAATACTCCTGCATTCTTCCTGATATTTCACATAGCACCAGGGAACCCTAAATTCTAAATCAGCCATGTGGCTGACAAGCGGTGTATATTGGGGGCAGTGCGTATTGACAGGCCGTACGTACCACTCCTTGTCTTCAGTAGATTTTACATAGTTTGAATAGTGCTAAGATAATAAAATGTAGAAGAATATTTGGAGTCATCCTGGGGTAGTCGTACATCTCATTTAGATTGTACGAACCTCGGGCTTCACCCTTGGTACGTGACGATCCCTTATGGGTCGTCCAGCCACCCTAGGATGCACCCCGCGGTACTTCGTATTATATCATAAGGTGTTCTCATTACTCAGCATTGTGTCATTGCCTCGTTGTTCCAGGGTTGTTCCATGCACTCCAACATAGGCGGAAATAGATCTACATAGGCCTAAGCATTGCGAAAAAAAGACCCACCAATATAAAAAGCATCCCGATTCTGTTACCAATACAATTTTTTTTCAATCAAAAACGGCAATCCCTTGATCATCCATATTCATCCATTCAAATGATATTATGAAGGTGTACTTTTAAGGAAATATTGATGCTAAGGTAGTACAGAGTTGTCAGTATTTCTCCTCTATATATTGGTGCGTTTGACGTCTGTGTCTGGTTACAATTGTAGGGGGTATTCCACTAAACGACAAGGGCTACAATATCAGTGTGAGATGACCATATTACAAATTCGCAAATAGCAGTAATAAAATAGTTAGCAATTGGCAATTTGGAACACGTCAAATATGTGTAACATAGATATTTAGCTGTAATATGTGCAATTTCCTTATGACATTGTCACATCGCACCCCAAGTCGTGTAGTGGAATAGGCCCTTTAGAAACAAGTACGGCATTGCATTCCCACAGACGAATTAATACGGCAATAATATACCTAAGTTTACACACTGAACACTACCACTGAGTAATACCTATTCCGTTAATGCACAGCACACAAAATTCCCTGATTCTAAAAGCATCCTATCGGGTGACGACTGTCTGAAATACGCCCGTATTGGTAAGAGGAGCCTGCTTAGGGGGTTACCATGACGACCAGGTGTATACCTGAACCACCGCGGGGGGTACGGGGAGGGGGGGGGGGTAGGATCGATGACAGATCAAGGTGGGGGTGAGAGGTGGTAATGTAATTATAGATCTTGTGCAGACTTGGTCACTTGATCCCCCATGGGGGTACTGGGCTAGGGCTTTTGCTCCTAGGAAGAATATAGGCCCCCAGTAGCCCCTACTGATCATAAAAGGTGAAGATAAGGGGGACCCAGCACTGACCAAGTGCTTCATTGGGTTTGATTCCACGTTGGTGTCTGAGTTCACTAAGGGATGAGGTGCAGCAAAAATGATTTCAAGTTTTGATCCCCTGCTGTTTGCCTGCCCTGTCACCCTAATCTCATAGATACAATCGTCAGAGACTGATCAAATCAAAACATTGTCTGAAAAGTCAGAATTTGTCCTAACTTGTTTCTGCCATGAAAATGACCTTGGCTGTTGGTACGGTGTAAAACATCTATCATTCACTCACTTGATCACTTTTTAGATGACCATATGGATAGAAAATACACTCAGAATTGATAATTCTTAACGTAAAGAAATGTTGATTATAACTGATTGAATTTGTCTGGGTATGAATACCACTGGCTGATCCTGGCTTTTGAAAGGGGGGGGGGCTATTAGAATAATATATCATGTTGTACTAATAGCTTAGTACTTTTAATATTTCTTCATGTTATATAATCCATCAAGGATTAGACTTAGCAAGTCTACTTCTAGTCTACTTTAGACTTTACGCTCCTAGCGCCACCTGCTAACTAGTATAAAAGGTGTTGCAAAGTGAGGAGCA
The DNA here is from genome assembly GCA_936440205.1 of Lepidonotus clava. Classification (NCBI taxonomy): domain Eukaryota; kingdom Metazoa; phylum Annelida; class Polychaeta; order Phyllodocida; family Polynoidae; genus Lepidonotus; species Lepidonotus clava. The sequence goes on along the minus strand of OW387144.1, from coordinate 42,695,094 downwards.
GTCAGTTAGTGAGCAAGTCAGTGAGTTAGTAAGTTAGTGACCAACAGTTGGTTGGTCTTGTGAGACTTTTAACATCAAATCTACTTGGAGTAAATACACTGGCTCCGTGGAACAGACTGGAGTGCACTTAGATCTCTCACCTCGGACATAGGATTGTGATAGAACTGAGCACCAGAATGGTCTAGAAGGTGTTGGAACGACTCGTGTTCTAAATGTGGTTGGTTGCTGATAGGAGATGGGAGGTGGACTGATGAAGACTTATATATGGTGGCTTTGACTCGGGATGAGCTGTTTATTGAATAAAACCCTTTCACATTAGCAAGTTCCCTCATCGTTCATTTCTTTTGAACTATTGGGAAGTGAACGGACAAACTTTAAATGTAGTCTGAATTATTCAGGCATTTTGGATAAACGACTCATGAAGCTTTGGATATACACGAACATCACGCAGTCTTAAATCAAACATTAACAATAGTTCATTTGGTGGAGATTACCCGAAACATGACTTTTATCGTTTTGCTCATCCTTGATGTCAGCCACCGGTGATTTTGAGGCTTCTTCTAACGCCAAGCCTCAATCTTTGCGGCCCGCAGGACACGATGTGTCAACATCATATACAGGAAATGTGGAAAACCGCCACCAGGTAGGTGATTCCTTAGACGGGGAGGCACCGAGACAAGGGGTCTCAGCCAGACCCAAGCAGCTCGGCCCCGGAGGTACTCATAATCACCAAACCCGTGGCAGAGGTAAACCATTTTCCTGGCACCTAGGGTCCAAAGATAGGCCGGTTCTTGACGAAGGACTTGAATCCCTAAAACACTCAGGACGAGTTGAAGGGAGGAACCGTCTCCAGGAATATCAGCAATATTGGAATCCAGGGTACGTACCACCTACGGACCGCGAACCTGGTACGAGCTCTCACTCTACTTGTGAACCCGATGTGAACAGTCTGTGGTGTGAACCCGATGCGAACAATCCGTGGTGTAGTCAAGGAGTTCCCTATCGTTTACTACCTGCAGCAGGAGGACAAAGTGAACAGGAAACTTTCGATGAGGATTACTTATTTCCCATAAAGGACAAGAAAAATCGACAAAACACTGCAGATAACTCCAGCCCATCAGGGGGGAGACGCCCCGCAAATCCGGTAATTCAACCTGATGGGAATTCTCTCACCTATCCACATCCCCAACGACTTGAGTCTATCAGTCACCCGCTGGTAACACCGACTCACCCCACCCCGGGGGCGTCCATTCCTGATTCCACTGTAGTTAAAAGGAAAACAGTAGGTAGGGACAGGGGAGTGGAAAGGGAAACAGAGGGAGAGAGCGACAAAGTAGGCAACTTACAACCCTATAGACTAACCTTTGACATTGAGGAGAACTTGGACGACGCTAATAAAGGAGCAAAAGCTCGAGTTCCAGATCTGGGGTGGGGAGGGTATGAACCTGACCCGGCAGAAATAATAAGGAAGTTAGCAGAAACAGGCCCCGAAGAGCATGAAGAGTTAGAAAGGTTAAGCGATCAGGATAAAGCAGAAAGGGAAGCGCTAGAGACCCAAAGTGATAGAGAAGGGGAAGATAGAGATGAAGAAGGTAGTGCGGTAAAGAAAGCTTATCATGTAGGAGAAGGGGACATTGCAGCCCCTGAGCCGTATGATAAATACGAAAGCGAAGACGAGGAAGGAGACAGTGAGACAGAACAAGCCGGCGCAAATGTCAGAAAAGGTAGCCCTGATAGAAAACTAGCTAGAAGGGAGAAATCACGCTCGTCATCGTTTGAACTTATTACCGAGGATGTTTTAGGCACAGGTAAGAAAGACAAACCAGTGAGCGAGGACGAGATTAGTGTAGAGGAAATAACTGTGAGGGAACAGTGGGACGATCACGATATACAAAACCTCCACGAAGATAATATGGCGGTAGGAGGCGTACCTTTGGTGAATCTAGTAGGTGAAAGGGATGACCAAAACCAGCTCCAACAACCCGGCGAGGGGGGAGCTGGTGGTGTAGATCCTGGGGGACTTCGGCCACGGGGCCGAGGTGCGCCGGCAGGAGGTGGGCTAAACCTTGGGCCTATACAACAAAATATGTGGCAGCCTTTCTTTGCGCAAGCAATGGGAGCCCCTTTGCAGGCAGGTCAGGGAAGAGGGGGAAATCAACAGGCTCAAGGAGGCCAGAATAATCAGGCCGATCCACAAGGGCCTAACCCTCCTCTAAATCAACAGGCTCAGGGAGGCCAGAATAATCAGGCCGATCCTCAAGGGCCTAACCCTCCTCTTAACCAACAAGTCCCGGCAGGCCAGGATAATCAGGCCAACCCACAGGGACCTAACCAACCTCAAAACCTTTTCAACAACCTCCCTCAAGACCTGTTTAATAACCAACCTCAAAACCAACTCAACAACCCTCCTCAAAACCCTCTTAATAATCCCCCTCCGAATCAACCCAATCTTGGGATAAACCCTGGGGGGCTGCAGCAAAATGATGGGGGTGGCCAACCAGGCCAACAACCCGGCCAAGCCGTGCCAGCAGGAGGTGGGGTCGAGCAAAACGTGTTCCCTTACCTATTGCAGGCGATGGCGGTCGCAGCCAATCTTAACGCAGGCCGAGGAAGAGCGGGTAACCAACAGGGTCAGCAAGCCCCGGCAGGCCAGAATAACCAGCCGAACCCACCAGGACCCAATAACCCTCCCCCAAACCAGAACAACAATCCTTTCCTAAACCAACTCAATAACCCTCCTCCGAACCCACCGAATCCTCCACCGCCCGGACCACCGGGACCGCCGGGCCCACCAGGTCAGAACAACCCCCCAAACCCACCGAATCCTCCACCGCCCGGACCACCGGGACCGCCGGGACCGCCAGGTCCGCCGGGCCCACCGGGACAGAATAACCCTCCAAACCCGCCAAATCAACCAAATATTTGGGAAATTCTACCACAGTTAGGTCTGACACTGGGGCAAACACCAGCGCCAGTGCGTGAAACGACTCACAATGGTCACCAAAGGGGACCAAACATTAGGTTACCATGGTTTAGTGGAAAGGAAGACGAGCAAATAGAAAAGTATTTCAGGGAATTAAAACGACTAAAAGCTATCTATGACTGGTCGAACGCCCATCTCCTGAATATGGCGCTGTTAGGCCTAAAGGGAAGGGCAGACGACTGGGCAGGAGCGTTAGCTGAGAGTGAGAAAGACACATTTGAGAAGCTAGAAGCCCAAATGACAAAGATCTTCGGTGATCGAAGGGCTAAGTGGCAGAAACACGCAGAGTTCTGTGCCCTTAAACAAGGAAAGGACCAGAGTGTGATTGAATTCGCAGGTGTCCTGAAACAAAAGCAAGTTAAGGCAGAGGCGAGTGAAAGCATGATGTTAGCTGTGTTTTTAGAAGGATTAAAACAGGGCGTAGCCAGGCAAGTAGCTATACTGGACCCTAAGTCGTTCACCGAAGCGGTGGATTGTGCAACGAGACTAGAATCGTTGGACAAAGGCAAAGGGGGAACTAAAATATCTAATGCAGTGAGCGAACTGGCTGGAAGCCAAGAATCAGAGGAGACCGCGGTCCTAAACTCCATCTCCGAACGATTTGGAGTGGTGCTGGCCCGACTGGAGGCCGCTCCATGGTTCCAGAAACCAAAGCCAGGGCAAAGCGGGACTCCCCAGAGTGGTGGTAACTTTAAACAGCAAGGTTATGAGAGAAAGGATAGGTACGAAAATCAGAAAGGTGAAAGAAATTCAGATCAGAAGCCTAAATCCAATACCGCCCCGAACAGAGAGGCAGATAAGGGAAAGAATCTGCCAACTCAACAGAAAGTAGAGAGACCCAGGTTGCCTTTTGATGAAAGTAAGTTTTGTATCATTCACCAACAGCATGGTCACTCTACAGAAGCGTGCTTGTGGTTGAAGAATAGGTTGAGGGAAAAACCCCCGCGGATCTACAAAGATAGCAAAGCCAGTGGTACCGAACAAAAGAATCAGGGAAACTAGAGGAAGGGTCCGTTCATTCCACGATAGAATTAGGCGCAGTGGACGGACCGGCTAGGAGAGAGATAGGAGACGAAGCATTTTTCTTAACGTTAAGATTTGATGATCAGAAGGAGGTTAGATCTTTAGTAGACACAGGAGCGAGCGATTGCTTCATGTCCACCCATTGTAAACGGCAGATCCCTAAACAATGCATTTTAGATGAATGGAAGGTATCGAAGGGAAACATCAGTTTGGCAGACAACTCGTCTCAAGTAATACTAGAACAAATTAGATGTAAGTTTTCAATTCAGGGATCGGTGGTCTGCTATGATTTCAACATAGTGGACGATCTATGCCACCTAATAGTAATCGGGAGAAACTTATTAACAGTGCTTCGATCAGATTTATCTCTACCAGGCGCAAAGATAGAAGTGTTTTGTGGAAACCCTATAGTTAGCAAAGAAACAGTGAAAATTCCGCCGGGAAATGAATGCATCATACCGGTAACCACTCGAGAGCCGCTGGGATTAGACTCACCGGTAGCTTACTGCGCACCGGCGGTAACCGCACCAGTCCTAGTGGAGGGGTGCGTGAATACGGTGGGAAGTCAGTGGTGGATCAAAGTCATGAATCCGCTAGATGAAATGCAAGAAATCACTCCCCAGGAAGTGTTGGCTTTTGCGGAAGAATGCGCAGTGCCTGAGGTAAACCAAGATCAGATAGAAGAGTTCCTAGACTTGTGTTATCTAACTAAAACAGAGACCCCAATGTCCATCTGTAGGATTTCTGTAGAAGTAATGAAAGACGCAGTGCAAATGGAAAGCCAAACCTCTGAGGGGAAATCCCGAGGTAAAATGGATGAAAATGTAAGTAAAATAGATCTAACCGAGTCGTGCTTAAATGAAGAACAACAGGTAAGGTTTAGACAAATGCTTAATAACAACAGGGATGCACTAGCGTTTTCAATGGAAGAGTTAGGGCACTGTGAAATAGCGCCGATGAGAATAATTGTGGATGAGTCGCAGGGAGTAATAAGTTCTAGACCATACCGATACTCTCCACAGAAAATGGATATCATCGATGAACAGGTTAGGCAACTCATAGATATAGGTGTCATAGAGCCCAGCGAATCGGCTTGGCGAAGCCCGCTGGTGGTAGTGCAGAAGAAAGATGGCAAACCTAGGCTCTGTACAGACTTTCGCATGCTTAATCAAGTCACTTTTAAAGATAAATTCCCCATGCCCACAGCTCGCTCGCTTTTCCTATATATGGCCTACAAGAAACCCACTATGTGGACAGCTTTAGATCTGTTGAGCGGCTATCATCAGTGTGTAATCGAAAAAGACAGTAGAAAATATACCGCTTTTGAAACCCCGATGGGTGTGTATCAGTATAAGCGTGTACCATTTGGCTTGGTTGGAGCGCCTTGGCAGTTTACCAAGGTAATGGCCATAGCGCTAAAGGGATTGATTCCTAGAACATGCTTAGCATATTTAGACGACGTAATTGTCTACGACACTACATTTGAAGAACACCTGGCGAGCGTTGAGGTGGTTCTCCAAGCTTTGGCGAGAGCTAATCTTAAACTGAAACCGTCAAAGTGTGAGTGGTGCCGCAGTGAAATCAATTTCCTCGGCCACGTAGTAAACGCGGAAGGAGTGGCTACACAAAGGGTAACCACAGAAAAGATCACAGCCTTTAACCGCCCGCATAATGTAAAGACCATCAAGTCCTTTCTGGGGCTATGTAACTACTACCGACCGTTTGTCCCTAATTTTGCCGATCTAGCGAAGCCTTTAAACCGGCTGCTAAAGAAAGAAGTCTCTTTTGAATGGACAGAGGCCTGCGAGGAGGCGTTTCAACAGTTAAAGAAACTGCTGACCTCGCCACCCTTACTAATTCATCCAGATATAGGAGGGCATTTCTATCTACTAACTGACGCATCAGACGCAGCGTGCGGTGCAGCGGTCTGTCATAAACTAGATGAAATCTACCGTCCGGTTGCTTTCTGGGGGTGTACCCTCCGTGACGCCGAGTTAAATTATTCGGTAACAGAAAAAGAGGCTCTGGCAGTAATTAAAGGCATTAAGAACTATGAGGACATGTTGCAGGGAGCTAAAATCACAATAGTGACTGATCACAAACCGTTGATCCCCCTGCTACAAAGTGCCTACAAAGCCCCGTCAGCCCGGCTGAGACGGTGGGCTTTAGCGCTATCAGATTTTGATTTTGAAATCATATATGAGCCAGGAGCGACTCATTTTCTACCGGACTATTTGTCTAGAGTCTATCATGAACATGTCCCAGGTGAAGAATATGAGCCCGCTGTGGGATGTGAGTTATTTGAGGCCGAAGTTCAGGATGAAGAGCTTTCCGTGGCTACGGTAATAAACGCGCAACTCCAGCTGAGTGCGCGCAATTAATAGACTACCTTCAGGACGGAGACCTACCGCCAGATCCCCTTGAAGCTAGGCGAATAATGGACCAAGCTGATTTTGTGGGAATGGTAGCACCGGGAGTACTCTGTAGGTTCAACGTCAAAAGGTATAACAAACACCAAGACCAATTGGTAAGGCTAAAACCACGAATGATAGTTCCAGGAAAGCTAATTCCCAAAGTCCTGAGACTGTTACATAATGACATATTAGCTGGGGGACATGTGGGTATCAGTAATCTCACTACCAAAATCTCTGACAGATTCTACTGGCGAAACATGAACGCCGACATAGCAGACTATGTGAAGGCCTGTGAAACCTGCTCTCTAAGGAGACGGGCCCCACATTTCAAGGCCTTAGCTAAGTCTTGGGAGAGGCCGACTCGACCCTTTGAGGTGGTACAGTGTGATTTCATCGGGCCACTAAAGAGGGCTAGGGATGGGTCAAAATATATCATGACCTTCATAGACCTACTAACAGGTTGGCCGGAGGCTTTCACCACGAAAGACTCCACTGCGCAAACCGCGGCCAACTGTTTCCTAACCGGGATAGTGTGTCGGTATGGGCGGGTAAACCGTCTGCACACAGACCGAGGGGCGGCCTTCCTATCAGGACTGTTCCGGGAGATTACTACCCGACTAGCGTGCAAACAAACGTTCACTACCGGGCGAATGCCGACTGGCAACGCTCGAGTAGAAAGACTACATAAAACCATTGAAAACCTGATTGCTTATTATATCCCTGACGACCACTGTAACTGGATCGATCTACTTCCCATTGCATTATGGACAGTTAGATCCACAATCAGTGTACGGTCGGGATACAGCCCGCACACCCTGCTGTTTGGCAGAGATCCAATCAGTATGGGAATGCCTGAGCAGGGAACGATCCCTGAAACGCTGAATGACTGTGAATTCTTCATGCAAACAAAGGACAACATTGCTATGTTTAGGAATATGGCTGAAAGGGTAGTTCAAAACTACGAAAAAGATCTGAGGCTGCGAATTGATGAGCGAGCGCGGCCCACTCAGATGTACGAAGGTGATATGGTATACATGTACGACCCTTTAGCTAGTGAAAATAAAGCGTCTAAGTTCTCAAACAGGTATACTGGGCCATTCAGGGTAATTGAAACAAAAGGAGACCACCTTGTTAGACTAGTGTCTTTAAAAACTGGAAAACAGGTCCCACATCTAGTAAACATTTCGAAACTCAAACCTGCACATGGGCCTTGGTCTCCCGCCGTCCCTCATAACATTCCCAAACTGGTGAGAGAAGCGAAAATCACTAACTCAAAAGGGGCAGATCCTGACCGAAACCCTGAATTGCATCACACTCCGACGGGTGAAATCGCTGAGGAAGATGGCGAAATAAGGGGTGCTGAGACTGAAAACTCAACGGGAACGACCGGTCCCCGTGAGCATGATGCAGTTCCTATGACCAGGAAGGTACCTACACAAAAACCTGGTCCAAGTCCCACTGATTTAGCAGAAACGGATGGGCAAATCACTGATGGTCAGGGCACCAGTGCGGACACCGTGCTGTCAACAAACTTATCCTTTGTTCCTAATAAAGCCGCCTGTGAACGGGGAACAGCTGGCGCTAATGGACAGAGGAAACGCAAACGAGCTAAACGAAGGGGCAAAAGCCAGCCGTTGGAGGGGAGATCCCCTCCAGGCAACAACAAGCCCATAAAACTACCCTGCGGTGATGTGCCGATCTTGGATACATCGGAACAGAGCCCAGAAAAAACAGTAAAGGACCATGTCCCGACGAAAGGTGGCTATAACCTACGTCGGAACCGCCGCCCTAACTACGTCGCTCTGTCCAACGGCGGGGAAAGCGACGACATGGATGATTAATGCAGGAAATCTAGCCGCCCTGTGAAAATAAAGGTTCGGCGGAGCGGCACCGTTAGCATCAACGCTAATGGAACAGGTGGTCTGCCTCACGGCCACCTCGCCGCGCCCAGGGGCGTGGCAGAAAGGGAGGGTGCGCACACCGAGAGAGATGCCAGTGGTTCGGCGTCATCTCTTGGGACCGGATGCAAGCGTTCCCCCCCCACCTGAAACAAGATACAGCTCCAAATATGGAGACGGCATGGACAAGCGGATCGGTTATAATTTCGTGGGATCCGCGCCGATCCACCAGTCGGTCCGCAACTCTGCTCCTAGACGGTCACCTCTGCTGTAGGTGATTGTACGCACAACCCAGCCCGGGAGGAAAACGGAGATAGACATTGATTCTATCTCTGAACAGAAGTTGGAGGTAGAGGTTGTTCAACTTCCGACTTCTCCTGGAAGGAGCAGAAAGAGAACTTAGCTGGGACACTGATCCACCGACTCATGGGGAACTGTCTAGCCCTCCGGCCACATAGCAATCCAAAAGGAACCACTACTTTCCCTGCGGACACGGAGGGAAGGGTCATCGTCCCCCTGAGAAGGAAACGGATTAGCCGCCCCCACCGGAGGGCGCTGCCTACCAAGGGAAGGTTCGTTGGGCCATTCTTTTAGGATTTTACCAAATGAAAGAAAAGGCAGTCGAGAAGGAGAGTACTAAGAAACGACCGGCTCAGACCCTTAGGCGGTGGAGTTGGCCGGGCCGGGGCGGTGTCCGTCCGGACTCAACCGACGCCGGGATTGCCCGGAAGAAACCAAGGACACCAGCCCGGCGGCCCACCAGAACGACCGCAGGCGGAGCCAAGAAGTCCGCTAAATCGATTCCAGTCAAAAAGAAGACAGCAGATAAAGACTTTTACAATTTATCTGAGGTGAGTGACTCGGAGCCCGAGCCAAGGCTAACGGCGTTGGCCAAGCCGGTTCAGAAGGGAGAAGCGGCTAACCGACCGGTGCAGATCCAGGCCGGCTGGTTCTGGGACCTTACGCAACCACTGTTCCAACTATTTGAGACTGTTGACGAAATTAGAAGGACAGTGGGACTGGATGTGCCAAAATCGAACAAACAGTTAGCTGAGATTAAAACTCAGGTAGCTCCTTTCATTCAAAGGACCACACAAAACTCTAAATGCGTTAAGGACGGTGCCAGACAACAAACAACACGAGGCGGCCGAACTCTGCCCACTCTGGAAAGGCGATCGGGAGGGGAACAGCTAACCGTCGCCGCTCCAGGACTAAAAGTGGAGGTAGCACCCGTTCAACGCGCGCCAACCCCACCAGTGGGGAACGGGCCAGCGGGAGCTCCCCTCCTCCACCACTTGCAGCCTGCGGACCCCGCTTGTTTAGACTTGAGCAGCTTGACAACGAGCTGCAGCGCCAATCCCTCACCACTGCTATGGAACCAGCAGCAGTGGACGCCAACCGGCCAGCCGGGGGGCCCACTGTGGTCGAACCCACTCCCAACGACAAACCCACCGCAGGTACCGAACCCATACCCCTCGAGCCAACCGTCGTACGATCCAACGGGGGCCGTTTCGGACTGGAACATACTAGGCCAAAACCCCTCAGAGCAATGCGCCCCTCGTCCTGCGAACGTATGAGAGGCTTGAGGATCACGGTCACCAAGGACGAGAGCGGAATCATCAGGCGAGTGGTGAATGACAATGGGCAAAATCTCTATGAGCATGTCCCAAACTAAGTGGGCCAGGGGGCCCGAGAGGAGAGCATACTTCGGCGCATGGATGATAGTAGTGCGCAGGAGAATAAGGTAACTTTGCTGTGAACATGTTTTAGATAAACTGCAAAATTAACTTTCTCAAACTATCGCTAAGGCCAAACAAAGACAATGAAGTGGCTAGTGCTGTTCGTATTAGCTATAATAGGGGGCATTAGGGGAGTGCATAACGACTCCAGCCCACCTGAAGGGCTAGCCCCTAACGCTGAAGTGATAGCTTTAGAACGATATGGAGTAGTGTTAAAACCAGGGAAGTTAATGTCCACCGCGGATATAACACACGTCCGACAAGGCTTCCTAATCACTATTCCAAGGAGGCGCTCCTTTATTAAAGCTACCTTTGGCCAAGTCTGTCACCGATATCTACAGGGAGGAGACGCCCTCGATCGAGCCTGTTACCATATCAGGTCGCTGGTCAATTGGATGGATCAGACGTCGCAAGCGCTTAAAGGTCGGTATCGGGAAGTTCTTAATGAAACCTTAAGTTCCCTAATAAAGAACACTCAACAAGACCTTCAAAATCAAGAGTCGGAATTAAATCCAGGTGGAAGGGTCAAGAGAATGAAGAAGTTGCCCACAATGCTGGACGATCCAGGATGGCCGACCTTTCCTCTTCCAACCTCATGGAATCAAGGGCTGGCAGCTGATGTCAAATATAACAGAGAATTGATTAGAGTATTGCAAGAATCTTCGGACCAAATGATCGAAGACTTGGCTCTAATGAATGAAAAACATGACGAGGCTGTGGAAAGGGTTAACCATGTCGTGATAGGCCTACTGGACAATCTAAGATCACTAAATAAGGCACACAACACGACTCGCCGAAGGATGAAACTCGTGCAACAAAAGGTGGATTGGATGGAATTGTACCTGAATATGATACCGGTCGCTCTAGAAGACAAGCTGGGAGAGATGGTGTATCTTCAACTGATGGTAGAGCAAACTCGCGTGTTCAGGAAAGGTGTACAGCGCCTGACACGGGGCCAGCTGACTATGGACTTGGTACCCCGCCAATATATGGTCGGAGCGGTCCAGGAAGTTAACAAATATCTAAAGGGGATCCACCCCAGGTTCCATGTCGCGTTCACAGATCCTTCCTTCTATTACGAGAACAGTCAACCCTCGTTCAAATTCGATGAAACCACTCAGGAATTAATAGTGTATGTAAGGGTGCCGGTGGTGGCTGACGAACACTTGTTCAGGGTCTACGAAGTACTAACTTTTCCTGTGCCAGTGACAGTTAGGGGGCGACTTAAGAAAGACGCTCTCCAAATTGGTAATCTACCCAAAAGTGTCGCCATGTCCATGTCCCGCCAGTATTACGTACCATTGGCTAGTGGCAGTTGGTCAGGTTGTTATGGACAGACCATCACGCTCTGTAAGGATCTACCCTATATGAAAAAGATTACAGACAACACCTGCACTGCTGCGCTACTGAGGCGCGACGACCTAGCGATCCAAGAAAAATGTGAGCTGGACTATCTACTGGAAGCAGACTTTGGAGAGATGGCAGTGTACCTAGACGACGGAGATATGCTGGTGGTCAGCGCCGACACCCGAGGCCAAATGATTTGCAGAAACCAACCTGCGGTCGGAGTAAACATAGAAAATTATGCAAGGGTTCAGGTGGAATGCGACTGTGCATTCCAAACACAAGGAGCATGGATACCGTATAGCTTGCGAAATTGTGACCGGCACACCAGGATTACCACGGTTGTGTACCCACATAATGACCTGTTGGAAGCAGCAAGTCGTGTGAAGGGGTGGGACATGAATTTCACGACGTCCGAAAACGAACCCACTATGTTAGAGTCAGACCCTATCCCTGAAACAATTAGGAAAGACCTGCTGGAAATCGAGGAAAGGCTGAAGGCCAAAATACCTGTAACCTCCTTGGCCAAATGAATACAAAAACACCGTAAAGACTTGGCCAAGGGTATCAAGAAAGCGACTGACCGTTACGAGGTAGAGAAACACGCCCCGTGGTTCTCTATAGGTAACTTCGGAGGCGGTTTTGGTCTCCTCACCATCTTCTGCATAGTGGTGGCTGTAACAATTATTGGATGTGTCCTCTGGAAGTGCTGGCGGAACCATCAAGGTAAGGCTGCCCTAGCCGGACTAACCATGACTTTACCTCGGGCCATGGCCTTGGAGACGGCGGACCCGGAGAAACTGTTGCACCATGAAAAGGCACTAACTGGGTGTCCTGACGCGACCACCAACCCCACTGCAGTGGCAGTGCTGGCTATATTATTAGCAGTACTAGTCATCGCCATAGTGGTCCTCGTGTGGCGAAAGTGGAAAAATATTAGAAGAAAGACTGTGGATGGGTTGTACGTACAGTTTGCCAATCCACATATGATAGAAACAATCTTCCTAGGCGAACTGGCCATGCCTTCTGACCACACTTACACGGAAGGCTATGTGCTCATTAGGGATCTACTGGTGACCCAGCTGTGTCTGAAATATACTCTGACAGTTACCTGGGGGGCGCAGCTGATGGGGGCAGCGACTAGACCTGGACAACATCCATCTAAGGTGCCACTACCAGACACCCTGAGAGTATCTAAAAAAACTAGCCCGTCTGATGATGAGTAACTTAAAATACAATACCAGGGCCAGACTGCTGAGATACTCCGCGGGGCTAGCCACTCCTGTACCCATGGGAGTGCCTCGCCTCATCGACGCAGGATGGTCCGACGTAGGAGCAGATTGGCCCCAACCGATGATGGGACACGGAGCAACGCCTAACGCCCCTCCTAGAACGACCCCGTCCACATCCACAGTGACTGGAACGGGACCTGCCCAAAAGACAGTAAGACCAGGGGCATCTGGAAAAGACTCAGGAACGGTCTATGAAGTCATTATTTGAACAATGTCATAGGTTGTAGCGTTAATATGGTCTGTAAAAGGGAACTATAGGCCATCAATGTAAAGGTTAAACCATGTTATGTTGAAGAAAACACGGGAGAGCCCTATCGTATGATATCAGTAGGACCCCTTCGGTTAACTCATTCAGTAGTGACTAATCGGTTAGTCAAACCTGAGTCGGGTAGGCTGGTCCAACCGTCTCTCTATGGACCCATGGGTTATCTAAATTTCTCTCAAGTCGAGTGTCCCATGCCCGGTAGCCTAGCTCAACACTCTCATTGTTATTGATTTGGCAACTCTTTTAAAGTAGGGAGCCATTTGGAACCGATCCTAGTGTCGCGAAATTTTAGCATTTAAAAAGATACTCAAAATTCTGTATAAAACCTAAGAGCGCTCAACGGGACCAATGCTCCCAACGAGCGAAGTGAACTTCCCCAAGCAAGTACCATCTACACCTGACCCCTGTGCTGTTGTTACCGCTAGGATCGGGCTGCAGTACAGGAGTCACTTGGGGAACGCCACTGTCTATTCTTTAGCATGCTTACATATATAATCTTCTCAAAGATGAGGGGGCTGCCCCAGCGGCAGGAGCCTGCCCACATGCCTGGTGTCAGTGGTGCCTGACAGGAGGCAGGACGTTGGGGTTACGCGTCACTGACGCTGCGAAGGGCACTGGGGTGGACGCCCGACCATGGCAGTCACTATGCCCCGGGTGGATTGGCTCCTGACAAGCGGTCTCTTCATCACAAAAAAAATCGACGAATAGAAAGAAAATTTACCTAAAAACTGAACATATAAAGCAACCCAATATTTATTTAACTAAGAGCCCTTCCTCAGGGAATTATGAGCAAGTTGTGAGAAGAACATATGAACGCAGAATTTAGTAACATTCTCGGGGGGAACGCTCCGTGACAGCACACGAGAGTACCTTATACGTGGCTCGTTTGCTTCTGGTATGGGCGCGCTGCGACGGGCAGGGAAATGTACAATTCCGACCAAGGCGTGCTATATTCAGAAATTATAACGGAGGTCACAAGGAAAGGTAGTTACAGGACAACGGCGAACTGGTGACATTCACAGGGTGCTCGGCTCTCTCTCTTACCATATCGCGACTCCCTCAGACTGGACAAGCCATCCCTGGGGCGGGAGAAGCCGTAGCGAAAACCCACAAGGCGGTGGAGCGAGGTGCTGTCCTTATTAATAGCCCCATCGTCTTGGTTATGTGTAAATGGCCGCCGGATCATCGTATGTCTTAAGTCGAGGGATCCTGACTTTACCATAAAGTCAGGATCCAACGAAAACAAGTATCAAAAAGAAAGAGAATAATGAACAACTGCCCAAAAATACAAGACTAAGTTATTTAGGCCATGTTTAGACCAGTTTTAACCGGGTCTGAGGCAAAACGGCAAAAAGTCAAGTTTCGACCCGGGTAAATTAGAAATAATTAAAATTAATAAAGAAGACGTGCGGCTTCAGAGTTGACCGCCGTCGAGAAAAAAAAAAAAAAGAAATACTAGTCTTGGCCGCCGTTGTGGCGCTAAAAAGTAACTGGGTCTCCGCTCAACAGTTGAGCTGAAGAAGGGGGACACGGTCTACTAATTCCCTAACGAACGGCTGCAAAAACTTAGTTGACATCCATAGCTAATAGTCTACCCAATCTATTAGAAAGAAACTAAAATTCTAAGGTTGTTACCAAGAGGGATGAGCTCCTCAACGGGTAGCAACCAACAGGCGGCAGTGGACTCGCGAGAGTCCGGGGACACGTTAAACTTTAGGTATAGTGCAGGGGAGAGACCAACTGAAGGCCCCCGTGTCTAGCGAAGGATGAATTAACATCCTACTGTGGTACCGTCTAGTCGGCGTACATATCGGGCTGCTAGGTCACAAGGGGCACATACGACTAAAATTTAAATCCGATTCAGAGCTAATGGGTGCGGGGGAGGCCAATCCCATACGGCAGAGTCAACTAAATCAAGGTCTACTAGGTGTGCACCCGCCAGTAAGTGGTATGTACGTGGTACGGGGTCGACAGGCCCCACCTAGCTCCTGATAGTAGTATCATCACTCAGGAGTGAACAGGCAAGGCCAGTGAAAACGGTCAAAGTTCAGTGTGGGTTGGCAGATTCACCTGGATCAGACCGTCGGTGACCACCCAGGGTGACTTGGGACCGGTAATCGCTATCGACTGGGTCACTGGCCGGTCGTCTCTGCTCTGCTGGTAGGTCCAAGATCTTCCGGTAGCAGAGAGGGCTCAATGTACAGTCAGGCCATGGTAAAGCTAAATGCTGCATGTCCAATACCCTATTATTGGATATCGTGGGTTTAGTTGAGCCATGCTCTCTGTGATCAGAACAAGTTTGAAAAGAACCATCTGGGAAGCAGAGAGAGCCTTATGGCTGGAAAGGGTTCTAGCTCAGGCGCAATCCACTATGTCTCATGACATATGGGAAGGCCGAAGGAACCAAGTGCTTTGGGACTAGCATATTCCTGCCCCGCGTGCGCATAGTTAGGATAAGCTGGGGGCGGAGTCTTTTCAGGAGTAGTCTTGACTCTCCACAAGAAAAACGGGCATAGACCTGAACAGAAGACGGGTTTAACCTGATACTATACTTCAGCAAAAGCCCGGACTAGGTGCTGTCTGGAAGTGATGATCTAAAGAGATGCATTTATATGTCTCTATAATTTAAAGGGGGGGTAGGCTGCATATTAAAAAGAAGTATGCAGTTTGCTCCCAATTATAACAATGGGAGACTCGGTACTGCCCATTCCTGTACCCATGGATGGGGGGTGCCGACAACCCACGTATAACTAATGAGAATCGGAAGTCGGATCAGAAATAAATCTGAATCTGAGACCCGATTCTCTAGTGATAACTTTCTAGAAGTAACGAATAATCTCGCCTTCCTTTGTATAGTTAATACTTAATGTCCTTTAATGACATTTATACCTTTACGGAATGAACTACTACCCCACCGCTTGCCATGGTAGTTTCCTCCATGTGAAATAGAGTATAGGGTAGACAGTGAGATGTTACTGTTAACATAGGTATAATATCTATTCAGTGAACCGTTTGGAGTTAGCGGCACACCCGTTTGCATTGTTAGAAGGGCGCCACTACCCAATATAAAGTGGAACTCGGTCTTCAAACCCCAGGCTGAATGTAGGGGGTGAACGCCGAGCTACCACCTGTAACTAACAAAGAGGGAAGGGATTTTGTCGTAACATAATCATTCAATGAGAACAAACTGTGGTTTTAAAGCGGATGCTTCACAAAATGGAGTCAAATATGTTAGAACAGTTGTCACCCTTGAAGGGGGTGTTAACTTGTTTACATATAAATCCTTGGAGTGTATTGGGTAATTATTCTAACACACTGTACAGAAAGAATGTTGTCAAGAGTATTGACTCTTGTAAAAAAAAAAAACAACAACAAAGTGGCCTCTTAAGGTAAACCACCAGGAATCCAATTCCTATCATTATTCTTATCTCCCCATGAGGTCGGTCAGGGAATCTGAGCGGGACAGTTTTGCATCACATCTCGGGCACTCATGGAGCCTTTGTGGGCGGATGTTCTTGTGACGGCTCAGCCCCGACCTGTGGGCATAGGCTTTCACACATTCATCGCAAAGATATCACTGTCTGAGGTGTTTGGCAATCTCAGGCACTGATAAGCGTGGCTTCTGTGTTCAATGGAACGGCGCCTACTAAGGCCTGATCTATGAACGTACGAACTCCCGCAGTGTTCACACATGTATCTCTGCTTGTGACGCTTGGTAATCTTTGTGGTGTTGGTGCCTTTCTAGCTCTTAATAAGGATACCATTCCTTCTTTCACAATGACACATCCAGAATCTTCGTCCGAGAGTTCATTCAGTGTCCTGGAGGTTTCATCACGGTCTCCTCGCAGTAGTATTTTTTCCTCTTCTGGACGATTCTGCACAATATTACTCGCTATAAAATTTATTCTAACACCATGACACTGACGACGTCTTGTCGTTAGACTCAACATGGGAAGGGTATTGGTGGTTCTTACCACTCCCTCTCAAACTTACCTTGGAGTCGCCAACAATTCGTTGGACGGCTCCACCTGTGGTGTCGCCTCACGTGGCCAACACGTCAATCTTTCCAGTACCCTGTAAGGGGAACAACTCATCAAAGAATTCTGTCACAGCCAGTCCAATGCTAGGCAGACTGGACTAAAGTACTTGGTCATCTACAACTACTTCAAACTTACCAGGGTGACCACCCTACGGGACGCTCATAACCTTAGGGCGACCCCATGTGAATTGTTTCCAATGTAGACATTTACATTAATGTCCTGCACGGGAACGATAAGACTAAGAATTCTGTTATGACAAAGTTAGCACTGTACGAATATAGACCAGAATGTCCGGTCATCTCTATAAATCTATTGGGGCAGTGCCATCAAATTAACAGTAATCGTAATACAATAACATTTAAAGCCAACACGGCGCAAACTACCCACACACACTGAGAGCCTGCTTGAATCGGTAATGTCAACAAACCACTAGTTAGGAAAACCTCCTATTATCGCCCAACCACGCGCGAAGTAAAATGTTTGATCATGTTCGCCTAAGCAATCCCTCCCACTAAAATAGTAAGCCGAACGTTGTTCAGTGTCCAGCCGTGTCACCTCATTTCATTTACATCGTCCTAACTTACCACAGGACCTGGAAGAGATAATAAGTTTAGTACGCAAGGTCCTGACTCTCGGCCCGCGTCCACCATCTTGGAACCAAAAGTAAACACTAGGTGGCCACCCACGCTACCCGTTACTAAAATCACCAGCGAAACACAGTTTCTGGTTCCGGGAGTGACATCAGCTTCCGGAATACAACCACGTGAAGGCGAGCCGAGAACCACCAAGAAGAATTTGGCCAACAATCTCCTTAAATCCTACGGGTTAGTAGCCTGCCTAACATGCTAAGAACAGTAGAAAGAAGGCTGAACTCACCAAGTCTCGGAATGGTCAGGTCGAGGGGCCGGCGCTACGAGGAGGGCGACGCCCGGCAACGAACGAAGAAGAGGGGGCGACGTCTACTACAAGTCCGGCTTAAAACAATCTTGTCCTGGCTTCCCTTGAAAACAGTCTGGCCAAAGCCACTTGGATAAATAGAGTACTAATCACTGGCCGGGAATTGGATCGGCAGAATCACTTGGCAGAACCAACCCGGAAATTAAGTGTTCCAATCACAGGCCGGGAATTGGATCCAGAAAATTACTTGTTTAAAATCACTAGAATTAAGTATATACAGAGAAAAAATTACGAAGCGGGCTACTGGGCTGGGTGGCACCGCGCCAGGTCACTAACGCACCGGGCCCAGCGGCGTAGCTGTCGGCGACTCGGGAGGATACCATCGTTGAACTCCCGGTAGTCGTGGACCGTGATCGTCCCGTCTGTGGTCCTCCGCGTGACGTGCGTGAACCGGGCCAAGTTAACGCTGGGGGTCCGGTTCCATGCGTTGATGGCACCCAGCTCGATGTTTATCTTCGGGACGGCTTTGTTCATCCAACGCTGGATGGCCGAATCATCACAAAGTCGTTCCCATTCCAGGCAATTAATCCCGGTCAGTTGCGCGATGGTGAATTGACAGGAGGCCGGATGACACTTGAGTTTAGTCACAATGTCATTTAGTACTTGCACGTAGTGTGCCGCCGCCGTGTCCACCTTGGAAAAGCGTGGTAACCAAAGCTCCAGGTCCTCGTCCCAGGAAAAAAGGTCGTAGATCGACGGGACAATGACGAGGACATCCTTGGGCCACACGGTATGGTGGGCAAAGGCTTGACCTCCAAGGTCGGCGGTGGTGGCCTCTTCGGTGCTGACAATCTCCGCCTCCGCACCATCCGCCTCAATTAATGGGAGAAAGTCTGTGAGGCCGGCGACCCTCTCGTCTCCGAAAACCACAAGCTTGACCATGGTGAGGCGTAGAGAATAAAAAGTTAAAATTTGGCTAAGACAAAACTGAGGTAAGTCCGCACCAAACAAAATAATAACCGGCACTGATTAAAATGACGTCAAAACAAGGCTAATTTGGGAAACCCCTTTTTGATCCAAAAGATCCAAAATTTTGAAATCGGCTAGCATGATCAAACCATCGTATAATTTATTACAAACCCTACGCTAAACTAAAGCTTAGGTCCCCAACTAACATAATCGGGCGACAAAATTAATTAATATCGGCTCAAAATGTCAGGTCGAGCCTTCAAACTTGAAAGTTTGATCGAAGCAGAAATTTGCCATCCGGGCGCTTCGCGCCTGGAGGAATCATATCGAGGTCAAACCCTGGAGGGGAACTCCAGTCAAGCGTCCCGCTAAGTACACGTGTACTAAGTGTAGCTGGCGGACGCGTGACAGGAATGGTGGTATTTTCTGGTTCCAACTGCTCGGTATTGCTAAACCTGATACAGAGACCTTGTATTTATTGTAAATAATGTGGTTCTGATTGAAGTTCGATTGAAATTTGACACGCATTGTACAATGAAATTTGTTCGCTCAAAATGACCGAATTCTCCATGTTGGTTTCTGTTGTGTTAGACTTGTTCTGAAATTGAATTTGATGGACACTTGTTACTCTTAGAAGTTTAAGACAACCCTACACTGTATATATGTTGAGTTCTGTCGACTTGTGTTACAAATTACAGAATCTGTACATGTATGTACTAAGGAAAAACCCAACTCTATCACTTTAAGCACGAGTGTCATAAATCTTCATCCTCTAAAACTGAGTACGCCTGTTTATCAACATGATTATGTCATCATTTACTTATCATACAATGATCATGATTCACTAAAACTTACCTTGTTACCTCATGAACCTGTTCCGATATCCTTGAGCCTTGGGCTAATGTAATCATTGAACTTACCTTGTCATCTTGTGAACGGGTGACATGATTCTTAAGCCATAATATGGGCTAACAATGCTAGGAACTCTTCCTGAAAACTTCATGTTTATGAACCCTTTCAACGTGATCTCAAGTCTTAGCATGGACTACTGGAAATGTACTTATGTATTAAGTAAAACTGGACATATGAATGTAACTTTGTTTACAGTTCTTAAAAGAACTTCTGAATTTATTGACACTGTGCTGAATGTACCACGAGAGTCAAAGCCACCCCACCATGGTTTAACAAATATATCCAATCATCAAAATTGGGAGTTCATTATATTCATTTGGTTTGAGCTATGTCGTCCACCTCCTTAAACTCAAACACCTGACCGCCGTCGAATGTACTAATAGCTTAGTACTTTTAATATTTCTTCATGTTATATAATCCATCAAGGATTAGACTTAGCAAGTCTACTTCTAGTCTACTTTAGACTTTACGCTCCTAGCGCCACCTGCTAACTAGTATAAAAGGTGTTGCAAAGTGAGGAGCAGTCAGTTAGTGAGCAAGTCAGTGAGTTAGTAAGTTAGTGACCAACAGTTGGTTGGTCTTGTGAGACTTTTAACATCAAATCTACTTGGAGTAAATACACTGGCTCCGTGGAACAGACTGGAGTGCACTTAGATCTCTCACCTCGGACATAGGATTGTGATAGAACTGAGCACCAGAATGGTCTAGAAGGTGTTGGAACGACTCGTGTTCTAAATGTGGTTGGTTGCTGATAGGAGATGGGAGGTGGACTGATGAAGACTTATATATGGTGGCTTTGACTCGGGATGAGCTGTTTATTGAATAAAACCCTTTCACATTAGCAAGTTCCCTCATCGTTCATTTCTTTTGAACTATTGGGAAGTGAACGGACAAACTTTAAATGTAGTCTGAATTATTCAGGCATTTTGGATAAACGACTCATGAAGCTTTGGATATACACGAACATCACGCAGTCTTAAATCAAACATTAACAATAGTTCAATGTTCCTTCTGACATAACAAAGAGCTTCGTAGAAATTGCAATCTGATGTCTGGTCATGAATGTAATGTTTCTTCTTTCTTGAAATATTTCACTGATTTAAAGTATGATATACTTTATGATACAAAAATCCGGAAAAAATAACCAGGAAAAATGTAAATGAGTTTGCTCAGGTGGTATTAAAAGGGAGTCAAAACCAATATAGTTGACAACATTTTCAAAACTCAGATATGTATAGAAATATGTTAGAATATTCTAGTTAGGTCAGTGGTAGAGTATTAGTTGTGAAAATTAGCTTAAAGCAAAGGAGAGTGGATTTCCATTATTATTTGAGTTTGGAAAATTTCACTGAAATTATTGGTTTTGGCTCCCTTTAATTTCTATCAAGGTTGGGATAAAGGTGCAAACTTTTCTTAACCATAAATAAAACTCAGCAACACAGAAAACTGAAAAACATTCTGAATATATATGTTTTTTCTCTATTTATTTTTTTTCATGAGATACAATATGATAAATCCATGTAACAAATCCCTCTATTAAGGATTTGCTGAAGACCATGACACTGTACAAATTTTTGTTTTAAGCTTGGTTTAGGTTTCTACTTTGTCTACTATCACAGAATTCATGCTCGATCACCCGGAGCACCTTACGCATGACACAGTCATTGACCCCGGGCGGATAACTCTCTACGGGTCCTATACTGTAGGGATATACAGTCTGTAGTATGGTCGACTCTTGGGCAATATTTTTGTAATTGATTTGGATAATCAAGTAATACTTGGTTAGTGGATTTTGATTAGCAATTCTATCTATCACTAAACTTAGTGATGTCATTGCAATGAAAACTTAAAGATGGATTGTTATGATGAATATTGTTAGTGATGTATAAAATCACTGGTAACAAAATACTAATCAATATTCACTTGGTTATTAGCAAATCAGTTATGAAATATGACAAGTTTCTGCATAAACCACTACTGCATATGACATGGGAAAGTAGTCATCTGCCTTTGGGAGAATTGACCATTTATTACCATCCTAAATGGGGCAAATTGACTCTGAAGATCCAACATTTTACATGAACAATTTATCAGATGTCTGTTGGATTTTTTTGGGTTAAACATTTTTTTCAAATTAGAAATGCAAATACGTTACTAAATTGGATGGCACAGATATCCAAATTGAGCAGTAATTTCAAATATTAGAATAAATAGTTTGCATTTATACTACAATTTCAATATACTACTTGAGCATAATCCGAATGGTAAAAGGCTTTCTCAAATTTCAGCTTGACAATTTGTATGCAGTACTTAATTATCATGCAATCCAATAGTACAGCATTGGTCATGCTTGTGACCCTCCCCCACTAAATGAGGCATATGTGGCACTTTTATTATGGGAAATATAATGAAGAGTATTATTTTCATGATCTGAAATGATCATACCTAAAACAATTTTTTCTTCCTATGAGAACTAAGGTACATCACTGCAATATGAGCCTCATTTTGTGGCAAAGGGTCACATAATGATACATGTATCTAATAGGACACTCAAGATGAGGGCTAAAAAACAAGTTCTAAGCAGCCCCCCTTAATAAAGCAAGAATAATTAAGTTAGCTTCACCCTAATGTATATGATGTCAGTTTTGGCAGCATTTGTTCTTGTACATACTCATGATAATCAAAATACACCGCAGTCATCCTCTGTGCTCCTATCCCATAATAATAACATCGATGACAATGATTCTTTGACCAGCGAGCAGTGCCGCGTGAGGATTGTGGTATCCGCGGGTAAAATACCATAACACTAACAGTAACAGGTTTCATATGGCATGCTTCCTCAGTCATCCAACACTAACACTCCAGTCAGCTTTGTACAGAACACTCAAAAATAGTCTACTCATTGGAATAATGATGATAAAGTGGAAAATATCCTTGGCCTGAAATCTGCCATTTGAGGTGGTCTTGGAGATACTTGTAGCTGACCGAAGAAATCTAAATGGATGTTTCAGCCAATGTTCAGTCGATGCCCTTCCTGAGAAGATGCTGGTTTGTAAGTGGTTGTTTAACTCAACAATCAAAGCCATTTAAGTTGTGACTTGTAGCCTGTTTTGGCATCTGAATCAGCACATCCTGCTCACACAATGTGAACAAGCGAAACGAAAACAAAGTATCAAATAAGAATAAATATGTCTGCCAACTGAAAGGATTTCTCGGTCAGATATCTACCAAGAGCCACCGATAGCACAGGTCCATAATAGTTGTATGTACATCACAGCCCTTTTCTTCATTAGTTGAGATTCATGTCTCGGAAACGCTTGGACGGATTATGATCGCTCGGGGACGGTGTATACGAGTGAGCGTGAAGTCCCTATTCCTTGGGCAGGGCATCACCGTTCACTTAGCCTCAGGTGGCACAAAGGCACCAAATGACCTACATCTGTGACCTCAATACTAGCCTTGGCCAATCAGCAGGCTCAAAGGGGACCACATGACCCGCGAATGACCTATATAACTTGGACGGATCAGGAACAAGGCTTGTATGTGGACACATCCCCTGAATCACTTTATAAATACACTCATGTCCTCCTTAGATGTGCATCACCAGCTCTGAAAGCATTTGTGAATAGTTCTGTTCTATGCTTAGGGAGGGCAGGTTGATGCATTTGTCGCCCTCGCGGAACGTTACTACCTGCAGCATGGTGCTGTTGCTGCCATACGATGGCGTACAGTTTGTGCTTTTGCCACAGTTTTCCAAACTTAACTGCGGAAACAGTTTCTCAGATACACAGTCCACGAGGTACGGATCCTCTCCGGAGACGAAGGTCTTGTTTGCACAGGGCACTACTTTCCTAGGTCTGGAATAACAAATAAATAGAAGTGCTCAGTTTCAAATAATGTGAAGGTAAATAAAGTATGGAAATCATATAGGCAAATATTGACAAAGATTTTAATCTACTGGTTGTTCATCCTCGAACCTAGTATGTTTGGTCTACTGTTTAACTTTAAAATTCACATTGAATAAATTGAATATTTTCAAGCAAATGAAGATAAATTTAGGTTGGGAAACAAAATTCTCATTATAAAATGAATACTTTAATATATATTTTAATACATTGACTGTTCGTCAATCTAGTATGTTTTGTTTACTCTTTAAGTTTGAAAATCATTGTATGAAAAGCATAGAAGATCTTAATTTGTCCTGATTTGATTATTGTAACATAACATTCATATATGATATATTCTCTCTATTACAGATTAAAGGATAAGGCCGCCTGAAATACCAACAAGACAACCTACCTTCCACGCTTCATTGTGGATGACGAGGAGGAGGACCCTTTCTTTCCCTCCTTTTCAATCCCTTCAAATAACTTAAATAACAAGTCTGTGTTTGCTACTATGATTTTGCGGTCGGGTAACCTCGGAGGTTTGACAGTCTTTTCTTTCGCCTCCCGGTCGTCTGGAGGAGTCACCGGCCTCATCTCTGTCAGGGAGAGAAAGGAAACAGGGGTCAGAATTTTATCAGGGTTAATCGGTGTAGTAACACTTTCATTTCATCAAGTCTCCATGGTTATTCCATTGTACAGCATTACATTGACACCTGCATGTGATTTCTCATGGACAAGAAAACCTTGTTACAAAAATAAAAGTGAAAAATATTTCTAAAATACACTAATCATTTAAAAATCATGACACTTATATCAGTCAATATAGACAAGTAATCTTTGATTGTTCTTGGCCTGGGGTCAGCAGTTGCTGAAATGACTACCACAACAGACCTGTAGGGGTGAAATAAAGTGCTTGTCAAACAAAGTACATTGCCCCTCAACAAAGGCATACTGCTACTGCAAGGAACTACATGTAAACAGATAGTAGTGGAAGGAGGCACTGGTCAATCAGGGTACAGAGGCCCTGCCTGCATGCCCTGGTGCTACTGACCCCCACTGGAGGACTACCAATGAGAGAGCAGGTCACCAATTGTCTGGTAGTGGCGGCAAATGACAGGAGTCCAGGCCCCAGGCCTAGGACAACACCCGTTTTTGGGACATTACAAATTGGTTACAGTTATGAAGATGTCAGGCACAAAAGAAATGACCCTCCAACTCCGTGCATGATTGAATATTGGGCCTATAGAACATCTTATATATATATATGGATAGCATTGGTGGCCCTGATCTTCATCTTCTTACTACAGAATAGGCCATTGCCTCAAAAACATACATCCCTTTATATGATACTTGGAATACACACACGCCACCTTCAGTCTCACTCCCAGGGTTTGTTTGTTGGGGTAGTTTAATGTCTGGCCAACCCCCCAGGGTTCAATCCAGACTGCACAAGGTAATGCTTTACAGCTTTGGTTGATCATATCTATGATATAAATTTGGAGAAACCCGCCACCGTGTTCCATACCCTACTCTTTTTCAACAGTGGCACGGGTCTTTTATGTTGTATCAGGGATAAAACAATTTCACCAAGTTGCCCGCTCATCCCAGTTGACAAACACCATTGAAAGGCAGTGATCTAGGGCAGTTTGACCCCAGGGTCAGCATTGTGAGTGAAATAGAAAGTAGCTTCTCCGGAAACACAGGTGTGAAAACTGAGAGAAAAATCAGAGACAGATCTAAGAAGGGTACTGCTGCACCTGAGGGTCCCACCTGAGGGTCCCACCTGTCTGCGGTGGTCAGGATACACCGCAGTGTAACCCGAGAGACGCTCACCTGTCTCACAAACCCTCCCTGAAAGTCTAAGACTGAAGCCCGATACAACTAGTGGGGTTACCAAGGTGGGGCTTCTGCTCCTGGGAAGAATATAGGCCCCCAGTAGCCCCTGCTGATTGTATAAGGCGACGATAGGGGGGACCCAGCACTGACCAAGTGGTTCTTTGAGTTCAATTCCCAGTTGGTGCTCAGTTCTCAGGTACAGCAAAAATGATTTCCAGGTTTTGATTCGATCACCAAAGACAGCATTCGTCCTAACTGGTTTTCGCCGTGAAAATTACCCTGGCTGTCTGTACGGCCTAAAACCCCTCACTCACTCACTCACTCACTTTACGTCCACACATGCAATGTTTTACCCTCTTTGCCTATTTCAAGTGTCCAACAAAAAGGGCAACCCACCAAACCTCTTCCACACCTACCCCCTTGATTGACTCTTGGAGGCATCCTAATGTAAATGTACGTGTGTGTATATATATACAGTAAGTTACTTTTCTTCTTTATTTATTCCTATAGACCTAGCGTGAGATTACCATGGGCGCCGCCGTTATCGGGGGATACAGGGGTGAAGGTGACTAAATACCACTTGTCCAAATACAATAAATGAAAGAACAAATTTCAAATTTGGCATGGCAGTAGATGAAGAAACAATCGTGCACTTTCAGATTTTTTGAAGCAGTTTTCTATCATAAAATAAAATTTCCTGATTTTTTAAAGTTTGACCTATTTTACCAAGAGCCCCAATCGCACTACTCCCCCCAGGCCACCATACCTATTACATAATGTGTCACACAGCTTGTCCCCCAATCTACGTCAATTCACGCTAGGCTTATAGCTGACACATGGTGATCCACAGCTATGTCGCTTAATCAAATGTATTAATTTATGCTATTGTACGTCATTATTTCTTGATTGACGTGAACACAAACTATTAATTTTAGCTCCAATTACTTGAACATGACATTCTTGAAATGACTGATCTTAGTTAACATGTACTGCCAATCATAATGCATTTGTGATGTTGTCTACCATAGAAATATATTGCCTAAATTTACTTGTCTTTTCTAAATATAATTCACATACACAGAAGTTCATTTCCTGTGAAATGAGTATTGTTATATTACATATATTCTACCTGTGACTTATTGTTAATCAACTCATTGTACACATAGATCTTACTAAACACCCTTTTCTGTTAATTGTCCTATTTCTGACTCTTTCAACTTGATAACTAAGTCTATAAGTCTAACTAACAAGGCATCTCTGACCTAAATTGTTCCATTGATATTTGCATTGGTGGCTAACAACCCCAATTTGTATTTCAGTGAAATCGGCACCTACACGGTAAAGGCAGTATTACACTACACAATTTGGGCTGTGATATTTGTGCAATAAAATGATATTACAAACAATTCACATACAGGAGTGATGCAATTGTTAGAAATTGGCAATTCGGAGTATCTCACATAAATGTAACAAAGAATGTTATCTCTACTATGTATGGCTTCTCTGCGACATGGTCATATCACAGCTCAAGTCGTGTAGTGTAATACCGCCTTTAGTCTCTACTGGGCCCCTGCCAGCAACTGGCGGCAGAGAGCGGTGCACTCTGGGAAATCCCTGCCGTGTGTCGGCGTCCCGTTGTCAAGGAGACGGCTGGTACACTCTACAGGAACCAGCGTAAACTGTTCAAGAACCAGCTCACTGGGCCCCAGGAACCAGCTCAGGCTCAGTACGGGGCGTCATCTAGACCAGAAGTCTGGGAGCAGAGGCTTATTATACTTTCTTTAGATATGTTGTACCTGTTATGTTTTTACTTATAACAAAACACCTACATTGCCAAGACAGTAGTATATGGATTCAATCGTCTACTTGTTTACTATGCAAACTTCATCATACCGCTGCATTATTTTGCTGACAATAGGTTCATCATTATGGTGTCATTGCTGACCTAGTATGGTATTTTGATTGAACGTTTTGACAGGTTCAGACCTGATTAATGTATGTTTTTTGTAGTACATTAGGGAGGGTATCGGTGTGCTCTGTATATTTTCTCCAAATCACATATATATATCTCTGGAGTTACAAAATGCCTTTTTACACGTCAGTATTATAAAAGGTATAGTTATTTGTACATGACAGATTTGGAAAATTTGTATGAACTAAGAACCCCCCCCCCGTTCTCTTCTCCACCTACACCTTTTCCACATTCCTTGTAAGGTGTTCTCGTCAATGATCTATGCTTGGCACTGATCTAGACTCGACCCTTAGACCTGTCCACTTTAGGATGGCTGGCATGATACAGAGGTCGGACATAATTGCAGTTTTTGCAAAGTCAGGCACTGACACAGAACTGAGTGAATGAGTTAGTACTTGTGTTTTCTGAGTCAATAAGGTGTTGATAAATGAGGGTGAATTATTATTTTCTCTCAATTAGGTAATTACCTCCATTTTAGGTGAACCAAAATGAGGTATGTTTTTGTGATTTTGAGGTTGGACATTGTAAGCAAAGCTGAAGGGCTTTAACACTGTTCCCTATGGGAAAATGCCATATTTGCTTTCCAGTCCTAGAGCTACATATTTAACATCATATTGAAAGTAAAAGCTTATAAAGTTTAGTTTTGGGTAATATTTCTAGGAAAATTACTATGATTCAAGTATGATGAACCTTTTATTAAATTGTTGATATCATAGTAATAAGGGGTGGGCTAGCAGGCAGAGTGGACAGGTCTAATGAAGAAATTGCCAGTAAGTTTGAATAAGCTGAATTGCTTCAAGGTGAACAAATAGGCCGCTGTTGTCGTTGGTGTTAACACATCAAACTATAGGTTCAACCTGCACCCCCACCCCCAACCCCCAACCCCGTGCATGGCACTCTCCGGGTTAACCCGTAAGTTTGTTTGTCGGGTTAGTTTAATGTCCGGTCAACCACACAAGGTTGTTTCCAGACTGCACAAGGTAATGCTTTTCAGCTTTTGGGTGATTGTATCTATGATATGATTCAGAAGAAACCCACCACTGGCTGTGATACCCAACTCGTTTCAAAGAGTGGCAAGTGTCTTTCATGTGCAATGTCCC
This sequence comes from Lepidonotus clava, assembly GCA_936440205.1. Taxonomy (NCBI): domain Eukaryota; kingdom Metazoa; phylum Annelida; class Polychaeta; order Phyllodocida; family Polynoidae; genus Lepidonotus; species Lepidonotus clava. Next base: position 42,666,523 of record OW387144.1, on the reverse strand, counting down.
ATAGAAGGGACACCACACACCCGCCCTTTGATTATTCCTTGTTGGTGGGTTCTCAGTGGAAAATGTAGAAAGAATGGAAAAATTGGGTTTTTTTTTTTTTTTTTTTTTTTTTTGTAGGTGGCTCAGGCTGTATTGGGGATTCCATTCTCAGGCAGGTATCGTATGGCCAAATTGGGATCTGAAGGGTTAAGCCAAAGGGCATATCACACGTAATACACCGATCCCTATGGTCACATGTAAACATTATACCACCCGCCAAGTAGCTATTTGTATTCCTACTCTGGCCCTACTTTTTGTGGCGGACGGCTCCTACTTTACTCAGATCGCTGTCCAACAACCCATATAATATCAAGAGAAGTTTGCACCTCTAAAATTTGTCCAGCAGTTTTTGTTCTATTCTGATAGAGTTTACTGTTCCTGGATCGGATCATTGGGGAACTTCAGGATAGACAACACCTCTCAGCGGCCAATGCGCAGAGTCCACATTGTTTTGGAATTAATCTTTTTACTGTCCATGGGATAATTATATACCATAATAATTATATATTTTAAAAGCCAAGGCAGAATCCTATCTAATGTTATAAGTTATATCAACATGTGCAGAGCTATGCTACCTTTGTAAGTAGACCGGGAAGTGAAAAAATGCATTTTTCCCATTTTATTTTTTGAACAAAGATATCTCAGTAACTACTGAATAAGAAATGCATGAAATTTCTTTTACATGTAGATAACATTCATTTGAAGAGAAGTATTTCTCAGAATTTTAATTACTCTCTCATTTTTTGTTTTTATGAAATTTAGAGATTAATGTTGTCAAAAATGACTAAAATCTTCCCCTTTGTTTTTCATAAAATGAAAACTAGGCCCTTAATAAAATATCTGAGACAGGCTTCCCTCTAAACGAATGTTATCTTCATGTCCAAGAAATATCATTGGAAACTATTTATTGAGTGGTTCCCGAGATATCCATGTCCAAAAAGTAAAAGTGAAAAAGATAGTTTTTTGCAGTTAATTCCTCATATTTTAAACTGTTGATAACAAAATGTGTTCCAAAAGACAGAGAAAAATATATGCTCTTTCACTTGATATTTGAAATTTTGTTATAGCCTTACCAGTTACTGCACAATCTTCATTGTCGCAAATGAAGCCACTCTGAGGTGTTGTCTATCCTTAAATGCCCCACTGTTGGGGGGGTATATAGCATCACAGAGGTGTTACATCATTAACCTACATGCCCTAAAGCTAAACAAACGTATTGAAATATACGTATCGAAGTTATCAAAGAAAGATTCTATTGAAAAAAACACACTCATACCTAGGGAATTGTAAACATTTTTGGGAAATATAGCATCTCTACTGAAATTGATTGAGGATTCACAGTACGTTCCCCATAGTTTGGTGCTGGTGTGTCAAGTCTAACACTGCTACCTGAGGCAGTAGGAGCTAGGAGACTGAGATCAATTAGCTGGGAGAAGGGAGCTCTGAATCGGGGGTGGGGGAATCGGTCCCGATGTCATGTGTTGAATTTAAAAAACGCCGATGTTGCATGTCTTTGTCACTTAATTATCCCAATGTTGCATATTTAAGAAATACTATGACTTTAACCCTCCCTGTCATGTGGTTAAGCCCTCAATGTACATGTTGAATTAAAAACAAGAAGCAAAATGGCTATAAAGTTTAGCTCATGCATGGGCGATGGTCATCCCTCGGTAATCTGAAGGCCCTCCTTATACCAGAAGTCTATGTGTTATATGGGCTATAGGTGCGGACCACCACCACTCCTGCTGTCACACACAGCTCAGGAAGGGGTTTAGGAAAGGGCCACTACTAGGTCCATGCATGTACTGCCATACAGCTAGTACTAAGTGACCTATCACTCACCCACCTGGGACTGCCCACCTGCAGGTGACAGTGGTGGTCCTAATTTGAAGGGGTGAGGGCTGCTTAGTTCAGGCAGTGGTTATGTTACCTACATCTAGCTTCTTACACTGCCTGATTCTAACAGCACTTGGAGGACAATGTCTTTTCAACTGCTGAGCATGAGACTGTGTAACCGGTCACTGAGAACAAAGAGAATTAAATGGTGATGACTGATTGAGGGATTCCCCACCATTAGCTACAATACTATATAGATATATCTAGGGACTCCCAAAAAAAGGCCATGTCACGCTGTCAATTTTAGTGGTCCAGACCTATGAGAAGACCAGGTGTGCGGCCTGGATGTAGGGCAGAGTAGAGTCAGCGAGCTGCTCAGTCTTTGAATTAAAGCTCTTACCTGACTCTACTTCTGTGGAATAGGTCTCAATGGGTGTCAGTTTGATATAGGTCTAATACTGGGACTCTTTGAGAAAAGTCTATTATCAGTAGTCTGTTAGAAACAGGTCAAATGATGGGATTCTATTGAAGTAGGTCAAGTAATGGGATTCTGAAAAGGGTCAAATAAAGGGAGTGTATGCACTATTGTCTGTCTGCCAATAATCTACCTGCAGGCAATGACAGCCCAGAGGAGAGAAACCTGGCATAGTGTCCTGTACACCTCCAATCCAGTTTTACCTGAGATTAATGTACATGTAATTAGAGTCAGAGTGTAGGATACATCCACATCACTACTTGGCCCGAGTGAATCAAAGACAGAAGTCACTTCAGTTCTCCCATCGATACATCCAATACAGGGAAATATACTTTTCAATACAAAAACTGTAATTCCAGGTGAATGTTCTGTCAATTACTTCCCTGTGCCGACTTTTATTGGGTGGGCTATGTGAATTTAACACTGTGCATGAGTTTAACACTGCGTGGTCAAGCTCCTATCCCCTATTAAGTAGAAGACAAACCCATATTTAGGCGTGTGGGGTGGTGAAGTGGTTAGCACATAGCCCTGTTGTGGGGAAGAATGGGTTCATTCCTGGGCTGGGGCAGGCTGCCTGCTACCCCCCTCTACATGTCTCTGAGTCCCAGTGGCAACGACTGGGCTATAAAAGGGACTCTAGTGGGCCATCAATATATTGGTGGTTGTGTGTATGGCCCTGTCTATGGGGCCAGGCACATTAAAGAACATCTGCCTTGATAAATGTGTAGGGGTATGGTCTCTATTTTCTCACAGATTTGTTCATTCCATAGATACGATCATCTAAGACAGAATTGTCAAATGCTGTTCTCCCTATATGACCTTATATATTGCTACGGCAATAAATCCCAATAACAAACCAATTATACCAGTATTTCCCCTCTATACTGGCTACGCTGGGTCGAATGTGCTATTACTTAGCTGGAAATATATCGGTGGCTTTATGCATAGTTTATGAAGTGCTGTCTAATTTATTTATGCCCCTATTTGTCGGCGATACCTGCAGTTGCTATATATACAGACCGCCCTGTCTTACCATCGATCGCCTAACGCTAAGCTTTCCTACTTCGCTTTTATCCCTGAGTGTGTAGGGGGGAGGTTGGAGGGGGGCTAAGATCAATAATACTTCAAAGCACTGTGCACTGCTTCCAAGATTTTACAATGAAATAACAAAAATAAAACTTAAAGTAGGACTTGGCGCCAGTAAAATAGACTGAAAAGGGTTCTCAAGTAATTCCATTGTGTTCACCTGTTCACATTCTTTTGTGAATCCATATTCTAGATTCGAAGAAGACATTCTACCTTCTACAAGCCATTGACGATTGAAGCTGAGAAGTACTGAAGTCTTGCCATACATATAAACATATGGGTCCGTTGGTGAACCTCTTAGTATCGATACTCTCACAGTTCAGGCAACTACAAATGTTGTTTATCTCAGTGAAACAGACATGTTGTAACAATAATGACAGGAAAGTAGTAGATTACAATACATTTACTTTCTCTTCTTTTTTTTTCATGAAAAAATTGTTGCAGAATTTTGCCCGGACTACTACTAGGACTATCATTCATATAAAATTAGTCTGGTAAAAGGAAAAAACACCCCTATTACTTAGTTAGGCAGTTGTTATTCTGGGAGTTGGAGGTTGCCCATTATACTGTGCTCAGTGCCTTTCCCTGTACTCATGAATAACTCAGGTGGGGAGGTTTGAGTTTGAACATGCTTTCCGTCTAATTTGGATGACCTTGGTTCTGATACATGAATAACTCAGATGAGAGGTTTGAGTTCTAACACACTTTCCGTCTAATTTGGATGACCTTGGTTCTGATACGTCACGACTCCAGACCTGCCAACCCTGGACGTCTGAAAATCGGGACACCCCTATTTTCGCCGTAGTATTGATTCTAAAAAGACAAACTCGTGCCATTAATTTAAACAAATGAAGCTGAAAGTATTCATAAAAAGGGGGTCTAGGGGTCCTCCCCCAGACAATTTTAGGATTCGTTTTTTATAATAGAGGCAATTTTAAGCAAAATAAACTAAATTTTCCGATTATTTCTTACTCATTATTTTCTTCCTGAAAATCGTGACATTTCATACTTATTTGTGCCGGGAAATTCGGGACACTTGGCAGCCCTGCGACTCGCTTTCACTAGAATTTGTTTATCGCTAAGGTGTGCCCTTCAAATAAATGGTGTGTGTTTTCAGTATTAGCAGTTTGTACTCAATACAGACAGCAATATTAGACGGGAGGGAGAGGTGTTCCCTTTTCTGTTTGTCTTTCTCTTTACCTATAGACCTTGTGCAGATGTGGTCACTTGTGATCAGCGCATGCTCCTCACAACCACGTTACTATTAGATAAGTCTATGATTTACGGGTAATTATGACATAAATATTTTCTTATACAAATGTAGCATAAATTCTGTTCCAGATAGTTTTCAATGTTAAATAGTAATGATTTCAAATTGATCACCAATATGGCGCCCAGAACATTTTTGGGCTATATGACGCCATCTGCACAACGTCTATAGGTTTTGAGATCAGATGGGCGGGTGAGGGATTGACACACGATGCCTGCCAATCAACATGAGCATATCACTCAACACTGAGCACTCATCAATTCTGCCCATGTATCTCTTTAAGTAAAAATGAACTCTCCTGTCATTAACATAATTGTTTCAAAAACTCATATCACTAAGTGCACCTGATAGTCAGGTTGTTATAATTAATGTTTAATGGTAGTTTTTCTCACTCAGACCCCAATTCACCCTACACGGGTAGTTGATTTATAGAATTTTAAGTACCTGCAGGTCAATTTTTACCATTTTTGTAGACAAGGACACCAGAAAATCTATGGCAAATATACAAATATTTGCCATATTTCTATTTGTAGTGGATACATTTTTAAAATAACCTATAAATAATGATGTATATAGAGATTATATAGAAAATCGCAAAATATTCGTCACTTGTTTGCCGTTATGTTAAACCATAAAGAATGTAATGATTGATGGGAAAGTATGTCTTTAAGGCTTCAATATGTCTATATATTTTTCCAGCATGCATCTCGATCTAGGCTAGTCTGCAGATGTAATGCAGTTAATAAGCTATCCACTGTGGAACGACTTGAGAGTTGACCTCGTGCCTTGTAGCCGACCCAACCCCCCAGTGACCACCCGGGCGCGGCTTACATGATAAACATGTCAAGACACATGCGAGGTTATCATTAATTCAGAGGCCTCTACAAGGAAACGGCTCATCTACCACCCCCCTCCCCCACCTCTCCTCCCTCCCTCCCTATTCACACCAGGTGCAGGTGTTTTTGAGGTCATGATTAGAAAGCCTTTCCCCCCCTTAATTCAGGTAAATCCAGCCTTTGGAAATTGGAGTGAGTGAGTCTTCGGTGTTTGACGCCTTACTGACAGCCAATTGGAATTTGGATATTGATGTTCTATTTTTTTGACAACATGCACTGAGCTAAAACGAAGTTAACTTGACAACATGCACTAAGCTAAAACAAAGTTATCACGAAGGGTATTTAGAATTTATGTTTACCTAGATACGAAAAGTACAGCCAACTGAAATGATCCCCTTCTAGGACACTGGGCACAAATAGCCCTGCCTGTGTGGGAATGGCAGACTAACTTTAAGAAGATGATCTTATACTTTATAGGTCTACCTGGGGTTTATAACACCAAGATCAAAGAACATCTATATGTTGTTTACCCCGTGGGGATTCCGGGGAAGAATAAGCTCTCAGTAGCCCCTGCTGATCATATGAGGCAACGATAGGGGAGACCCAGCACTGACCAAGTGGTTCTTTGGGTTCAATTCCCCGGTCAGTGCTTGGTTCACTAAGGGATGAGGTACAGCAAAAATGATTTCCAGGTTTGATCCCCTGCTGTTTGCCCACTCTGTCACTTTAATCTCATAGATTCGATCACCAAAGACAGGATTTGTCCCAACCGGTTTTCGCCATGAAAATGACCCTGGCTGTAGGTACGGTGTAAAACACACAACACTCACTCACTCTCTATATTATGTTGTTTTGATAATTTAGTTGAAGGAACCTAGAGCCTTTTACTATGGCCACAGTTTTGATTACAATCGTAGTCTTCACTATGATGTTATCAAAAGGCCTAGAGCCAAAGATAGTTGTATATCGTGCCCTGCCTATGGGATACTGCATACAAAAGAACAACTGCCTCGGTAATAGTGTAGGGGTATGGTCTCTACCTCCTCATAGATTCGATCACCTGTGAGCAAGGTGAAACACCCAGTGCTCAAGACCTACTAAGTCTGGTAGCTCAAACCAACCAAGAACAACAATCCTGTTATATTATTAGCCCATTAAACCACTCACCGTCCTCAACCTCCTCGCCGTCCTTGGTACAGAGCGGGGGCAGGATGGGGTAGGCCGTCCCCGGCGACACCGTGTGGGGCACGTTAGGTTGTTGCCAGAAGGACTGCGGTAATGCCCGTAACCGCATTGGTAATGGTTCTGTAAATATAAGGAAAAGGAAAATTAGTCGATGAGTAAATTCAATGGGGTGTGAAAATGTACATTGTAATACCTTATGTTAGCCAAGTTCACAGATAAAGTTTAACACAAAATATCCAAGTCAAAAACTCCTCTGTGTCTTGCAGGTTTCAGGATTTAACGTTGTTGGTTGTTAAATTGCACATGATTGCACATATCATTAAAAAAAAACATTTACAAAATTCGGTAAATTTGATTAATAAATGAATACATATGATTTATAGACAAGTCACTTGTAGACCTCACGGTGATCCAGGGCTCATCATTAAGCCTTTTGGCTTGGCTGCCCGTCGGGCAGGTGTGGGGGAAATTTTGCCTGCCCGAGGCTTAAATTCACCTGCCCTACTTTACTAGATTATGATTATATATGCCAAAAATTCACCTGCCCAGCAGGTGAATGTCAACATTTACCAATTACCTGCACCAACTCAAGTTTTACCTGCCCCAGGCGGGTAATGCTTAATGTCGAGCCCTGTTTCAGATCACTTTTGTCTTTTTCATGATCTGGTAACGTACTATATATAAATACAAGTGTCTCTAGTATTTCCGTCTGTAAACTGTTTATAGGTTAAGGCTCGTAAAAAAATTCCTTGTGTGAAATGTTAATGAAGAGTCTTCGTGGAGTGCTGATAAGTCACTGAAAAGAAATTTTATGAATGAAGAGTTTTTTGTACACTGCACAGATATTTCTCTTTATTGTATGGTCCTGGCATTGTACTGATAAAATGTTGAGTATCAAATGATTTCTTAACTCGAAAGACTGTGTTTATCCTTTATATCTTTTTATATACCCTTAGTGTCTCCCAACGGGGGACCGGGTAAGAATAAGCCCCCAGTAGCGCCTGCTGATCGTCTGAGGCGACGATAGGGTGGACCCAGCATGACCAAGTAGTTCTTTGGGTTCAATTTCCGGTTATTGCTTGGATCACTAAGGATGAGGTACAGCAAAAATAATTTCCAGGTTTTGATCCCTTGCTGTTTGGCCGCCCTGTCACCTTCAACTCATAGATTCGATCACCAAAGACAGAGTTCATCCCAACTGGTTTTCGCCCTGAAAATTATCCTGGTTGTCGGTACGGCGTAAAACTCCCAACACTCACTCACTTTACCCTCAGACCCAAATCCCTGACAGAGACGCCATGCTAATGGATCAAACAGAGGTAGAGAATAACATCTCTACTGGTTGGGGGGTCTTAGCTCCTTGTAAATGGCAGAAGGGGGTGCTCAGCTTGTCTCTAATGTGGGGGGGGGGGCTTCAGGTGAGGTGGGGGGAGGTGTTCAGGTGGGGACAGGTAGAAGGTTACAGTGCGGACAGGTAAGGAACACCCACCTGACAGCCGGGCTTTTCAAGTGGTTTCAAAAAGGGTAAGCGTCGATTATTGACGCTTTTAGATGGGGCTTTTTCTTGGGCAGAACCTCTGTAGATATGCACCAGTTTAATATCATCCCTTAGTTATTTCTGCTGAGAGCAGCCTAACCCCTGAAGGTTTCTGTTAAGCCCCATACGCACTAGGTGATTCTGATAAATTAAAGTCGGCCCACTAATCGGCACTAAAATTGGCTGATTCTACCAGCAGAATCGGCCAACCTTACCAGCAATTCATATCAAACATGTACATTTTAATACTACATACTGACTAGTGATCTGAAACAGTGACAATTTTACCGGCGATTCTGCCAGTTGCCCGTCGCTGGTTGCCTGCAAAATCGCCTAGTGGGTATAGGGCTTTAGAGAGACGTGAGGTTAAAAACGTCAGTTTGAGTGATATGTTCCTAAATGAGTATAAGATGCTAGGACCTAGAAATGATGACCCTAAGAATGGATCCCTGTTGTTTCAATCTTCCCAATATTTCCCTGGCGCCATTTATGCGTGATACATAGATGTGGTGTGAGAAGGGGGCTGTGGAAGTGGACTAGTGATAAGTGAGGGCCCAGCAGTGATGTGCCTGTTTCCCCTTAATGATTTCCTGTCTGCCCAGGACAGGTAAAACTGTGGATGGGGCAGGTAAAACTAGAGATGCACCTGTCCGTATGGCCGGATACCTGGAGCCTCTGATGTTAGAGCCAGTCAGGGTACCAACCCAAATTCCATTTTCAAATTCCCTGCGTTTTCCCTGAGATTTTCCTGTCCTGCTGCAATTTTTTCCTGTGTCATATCCAGCAAGTTGTTCAAATTTAAAAGCACTGCATGCAGAGAAAATTTGGACAACCCAACAACACGACGCTAATCCTTAATATCTTGAGAATCAGGAATTTCCTTACCTGGCCAAATGAAATTCCCTGTGTTTTGCTAAAACATGCAAATTCCCTGTGTTTCCCCTGTCAGGTATTTTTTTTTTTTTTTTACCATTTTCCCTGTGTGGTTGGTACCCTGTTAGATGTTTCCAGTTGGTAAACAGCTTTCAAAGAGAAACAGAAAATCGACAAGGAAAAACACGTATTGCACTGCTTCCTGCCGGTTTTATGATTTTACATTTATATTTTATAAGTTTGGCTCTTGGTAGTTAAACAATGATGGTTGGAAATTTTATATCAGGAATTTGCACGTTGAGTCACTTTGATAAATGAAGACATCACATTTGTAGATGACTGTTAATTGATGACTTCTGGGTTATCATTCACGTCCTTCGTGTCTGGTCATGTAATGCTGATATACATCCAGTCTATCTGTCTAATGATATTTGTAAACCTTTTAGGCAGAATCAATTACATTTCTTATAATGCTGGCTAGATAATTTTATTTGTACAGTCCAAAGTCAGATTTTACAGGATACCAAAGCTACAAAAAACGTTTTTCGGCAGTAATTTACAGAATTACTCCTTAGTTACTAAGCACTCTCCTTTCATGAATTATTTCTAATTTTCATACATTACCAATAATTGTTGTCCTTCATTCAAGAAGCTGCTTTTGTCATTGTGTGTGTGAATGTTCTTTTTTGTCAGTTGTACTACTAAAATAACTGTTTGGCAATACATATATTAGAAATATTTTATGTTGCTAAATTAGTACTTTTAATTCTTTGATGTGCCTTAAATGTTTTATTTCCTATAAAGGGATAACCTATGTGGCTTGGTTTGGTAAAGTATTGAAAACCAGTTCTAGTCCTGTCTTTACTGCGCAGTGATTTTGTGGTGTGAGACCTGTATCAGGGTGGACGATAATTGGGGATCAAGTGACCGCTCTGTAAGACTTCCCATAGGGGCTCTGGACGGTGGAGTCCTGATGTCACATGTTGAATTTTTAAAACGGCAAAGTCAGATGTCTCTGTTGCTCATTTTTCTTATTGTCGCATATCAAATTTAAGAAATGTCCTTGTTGCATGTCACTAAGGTTTTAAACCTGTCTGTCATGTTGTTATGTCACCTGTTGACTTTAATAAACGGCCGTTGCACGCTGTCGATTTTAGTGGTAAAGACCCATTCCCCGAGCCACCTCTACATTACACCTACCAGGCACAGAGGTAACTTTACACGAGGTTCGTTAACCTCCTTTTGAACCCCTCCACAGCGCTGAACCTCACATCAATATGATCAGTCACACCTGAGTGAGCAGGGATGGATGAAGCTTACTTCACGTAATGCTTATAGCAGGGTCCCCACTGAAATATTATTTTCAGATTCCCTGTCTTTTCCCTGAGATTTCCCTGTCTCGCTGCAATTTTTCTCTGTCATACCCAGCAAGTTGTTCAAATTCAAAAGCCTTGGCAAGCAGAAAAGAAATTGGAGGACCTAACAACAAGAAGTTAAATCCTTACTGTTTTGAGAATCAGGAGTTCAGAACCTTGCCAAATGAAATTCACCGTGTTTTCCCTGTGTTTTTCTATACCACTTGCAAATTCCCTGTATTTTCAATGTCAGGGATTGTTTTTTGCCATTTTCCCTGTTTCCCCTGTACCGTTGGGACCCTGTAATAGCCAAGGCTCTGGCCAAATATGATTTTCTTTTATTTAAAAGTCTCGGTCTCAGAGGATCTAGAGGAAATTTTACAAAATTACGGCTCCCCTTTTTAAAATCTCTGGCTCGGGTCCTAACAGGTATATTGTATATCAGAACCGTGCTAAACACTCCCAATGCCTAAATACAGAAAAAGAAATAATAAATGCAGCTAAATGTTTAAATCTATTCTTGAAGGAACTTGGGTGTTTGGATTTCGAAATGTAACTTCAATTACTTAACCTATCGTGAAGACGTGGCTGTGTTTGTGTCATGCAAAAAAAAAATCAAATAAAAAAAAAATCAATTACTTAACCTACATGACATTAAGAAATTATCAGCTATAACATTCTTCCTTTTCCAAATGATTCTGAACACAGAATTGACTAAACTGGGGATACAATGTTCTGATTGAAACCTGATAAACGTTGTTGCTAGTCCATGCCTTTCTGCAATCAATTGAATCAATTGTGAATCAATTGTGACTGCCCCTTTCCATATGAGAAGTAGGATGATAGCAAGCATCAAGCAGAAGATGTATAATGATTATATGAATAGCTGTATGTTCAGAGTAAGAAACACTGGAGGTACGTTACGAACCTTTGGGACTTTTAAAGTGGAATATTGCATGGAAAATTATTTGTTACACCTATCTAACCTCAAACACATGACAGCCGTAGCCCGCTTTAGAATGAGTTCACATAAATTAGCTATCGAGACAGGAAGGCATGTACGACCAAAAGTTGAAAAGGAGAAAAGGATATGTAGAAATTGTGACCTAAATGAAGTAGAGGATGAGAAACATTTTCTTCTAAACTGTACCCTTTATAGACAAGAGAGGGAAGACCTCTTGAAGTCTGTCTTGCCAGTTCTTACTTGTGAACCCCAGGAGGACATTTTCAGCACTTTAATGATTAGTAAAAACATTACAGTGCTCAAAGCTCTGGGCAAATTTATACATGCAGCTTTTAAAGAACGTGACAACTATCTGTCCACACCCTAAGTATTCTAGAACTTAACGTGTTACTGCTATTCCCTTGTTTCTAGTCAATATTATATATGCTTGTACAAATAGTTTTAGTTGTTACTATAAGGTCCACCTCATATACCTTGACTAGTCACTGTCATGGTGCTACTATATTATGATCTGAGTTCATTAAGCTATCTCTTGCATTATAGTGCGATGTACATAACAATATATGTCCGTCCACCTATCCCAGGTTACCTCAAGTCAAACTGTATTGTAAAGTTGAGTAGAAGTAGTTTTTATATAGGATACCCTTTTTTCTGGTAGCTATTTTACTGGTGCTGATGTGCATAAAGGTAGTAGGCATTTATTTGTATTACTCTACATGCTGCCTAGAGAATGGATGCCACGTCTTTATTCATGGATTGTAAACTTTGTAGATGTAGATCTTATAGTTTAGTAGCAAATTTATGTGTGCAGATGTGCACAAAGATAATGTGAATCTCTGACTCTGTATTGTGTATTGTTTTGCTGACTCTGTATTGTTTTGCTGTTATGACATGTACATATGACACATGAGATCAATATGTATGACTCTTAGCTGTCAATAAAACTACTACTACTACTACTACTGCAATGAGATCTACCTACACGCCAAAAATAGCCAGTGAAACCAGACTGTTGCTCCGTCAGTATAAAAACCCGTCACCAGCGGGATAAGATTACTACGCCTTCCGGCTTAGAAAAAGTAGGTCGTTTTTTCCTGGTGCAGTCCGGGCCTCTGGGGCAGACCGAGCGGCACCTACAGTGCAGAGTTCACTCTCACTGCGACAGGGTAGCAACCGAAATTCCATTTTCAAATTCCCTGTGCTTTCCCTGAGATTTCCCTGTCCTGCGACAATTTTTCCCTGTGTCATATCCAGCAAGTTGTTCAAATTCAAAAGTTTCTGCATGCAGAAAAAATCAGGACAACCCAACAACAAAAAGTCAAATCTCTGGTATGCTCAGGATTAGGAATTTCATAACGTGGCCAAATGAAATTCCCTGTGTTTTCCCAGTGTTTTGGCAAAATTTACAAATTGCCTGTGTTTTCCCTGTCAGGGAATTTACTTGGCCATTTTCCCTGTTTTCCCTGTTTTCCCTGTGTGGTTGGTACCCCGTTGCAAGGTGGTCCGAGTGGCAGAGTGAACCGAGGTAAGACCCTGACTATGACCTGAGTCAAAGCCCACTCTTTTTACACTACTCACAGAGTAACACAGTAACTAGCACTCTGCAACACGACGCTCTCTTTCCCCAGCAGCCTCACGGACTATTTCCCAGGGTCGGAGGTGCGGCCGATGCAGAATGAGTGACTGGAGTCAAGGCGACCGGTCAAAATAGCTGATACGTACAGGAGTCCTGCTTTTGAAAGGATTCTAATCGATGTGAAATAATTAATTTTAGTGTATCATGAGATGTGTCGTTGCTGCTTGGGCGTTATTCAATCCGGGTACCTGGGTGGGCGCCAACAGGCCGTGTAGAGCGTTACGCCACCACCCTGACCTCTACTTAGGGGGTAGGGGGTTGGGGGTTGGCGGAAGGGTTGGGTCAGGCTCCCAATAGCTTCCTGGTTAGAGATCCGTGACCCTGCGTAAGGTATATTTGTTTGTTGGGGTAGTTTAATATCCGGTCCACCAATCAAGGTTCTTTCCAAACTGTACAGCTTAGAGGTCTATGATATGATTTAGAAGAAACCCGCCACCAGGTGCAATACCCTACTCATTTCCCCACTCGTTTCAAAGAGTGACAAGGGGTCTCTCATGTGCAGTGTCCCATAGAGAGGACACCACACACCCAGCCTTTAACAGTGCTGATGGATTATTGGTATGAGGCGACGAAAGGGGGGACTCAGCACTGATCAAGTGGTTCTTTGTGTTCAATTCCCGGTCAGTGCTTTGTTCACTAAGGGATGAGGTACAGCAAAAATGATTTCCAGGTTTTGATCCCCTGCTGTTTGCCTGCCCTGTCACCTTCATCTCATAGATTCGATCACCAAAGACAGAATTCGTCCCAACTGGTTTTCGCGATGAAAATGACCCTGGCTATCAGTACGGCGTAAAACACCCAACACTCACTCATTTACCCGCCCTTTGATGACCCTTTCAGGGGCACAGGGTGGAGTAAGGTATAACCCACAGGTACACTCAGAAGACTCCAGTTGGTAATATTCACCGGCTCTCGTCTCACAGGACTATAGTAAAACCTGATTTATCTACACCCCCAGCCCCACCCCGCCAGTGACCAGCTGAACCTATGAACAGCTCTGGGGTGGGCACCGGGCCAGGTAGGTGGGGGGTGGGGGTGGAGGAGGTGGGGTGGCACAGGGCCAACTGAGTCCGGCACGTCCCACCAAGGTTTGTTTGTTTGTTGGGTTAGGCCCAAGACCCACTAGGCGACTTTGACCCAAGTCGGCCAACTCATCAGTGCTAAAATCAGCCAACTCTACTTGAAGAGTCGGCCGATTTTAGGGCCAATTCGTATCAAACAGGAATCTTTCAGTATACCATACTGGCTGAATAATCTGAATCGGCATTAGAACCGTCTGATTTAATGAGAATTATTGGCCGCTTCTAGCGCCAAGTGGTCGGCCAACTTGTTCAAAATCGCCTAGTGGGTATGGGGCTTTAGTTTAACGTCCAGCCAACCCTTCTGGGTTCCTACCAGACCATGTACGAATGTACGCACATTTTCAAAAAATGTCGGATCCAATCATAGTGATACCCTTGGCTATTTTGCTTGAATAATGTATCTTTAAATAAATAATGCCAGGGAAAACTATTAATAACCATTATCTAGAAATTCTGGCCTTAACCTTCAGGTCGATTATGACTCCCCTAATTAACAGTTGTTTACATTATTTATTGCACTGGCGTGGGTTGACGATACTCTCAACCTTTGAAGGTCGTGATTTTCACTGAGGTTGCCCGCGCACACTCAACTAAACTGGCGCATGTTAGACGTAGGCTTTTAATGTATTGAATACAGTTTTTGGTATATGATACAATGGTAACGCAATAATGTTGATGACTGATTCTCAGAATTTCATTATGAGCTTTATCGACATCTATCATATTACCAACTGTCCTTTACCTTGTCCATAATAGTATAACGACATTTTATAATCTCTATGGTTCGGAACTTGATCAATTAAATCATGATTGTATCCTGGTAACTATCAGTTTAAAAAGTTTAAAAAAATCTCCATTCAATTTAAAACCAAGTGATTAGAGATAGTCATTACCTGTCGGGTATTGGATTGGTCATAAATTATTCCCCCTTAGTAGTACTAAGTGGGTCAGGAGTGGAGGCCGCCCCTCAAACAATAACAGCTCCTTATAATTACTTATTCATCACTTTGACCTGGGATGTGGTAAATAACCCAACCAGTTCCTCCTTTAGAAACTTCATGGGAAGTATTCCATGGGAATGGAAGAGCACGTTGCATAAATAGAAACATACCCATCAGGGGCGGATCCAGAGATTTCCAAAAGAAAGGGGGGGGGGGCGTCCTATTTTAAAATTTTCCGTTGGACCCACTGGGTCTGAGAATTCTTCTTTAATGAAAACAATATTTGGCCAAAAATAGGGAGTGGAGGGGGCGCACCCCACCCCCTAAATCTGCCACTGACAATGTAGATGTCTTTGATACAGGCCTGATCTCGGGTTCCGATGTTCATGATCAGATCTTGTATAAGGATCAACACTAGGCAATAAGATGTGAAGTTTAACTTTTCCACTTAAACTACATCGTCCATAATGCTAGCTTCCAGAATCTGTGGCGCATAAAAGTGACATCAAGCCACAAAAAAGACATTATGGAATGTGTCAAGACTTCTTTTAAAGGCACTTGGAACACATTATATTGATTATATCTACATATTATATTGATTATATCTACAACTTCTTTGATAAACTTCCTGGTATGAATATTCAGAACAACTTTCATTCAATAGACTTTTTACACGCTGATTAGCACCGGCCACCTAATTCTTCCTGCTGACATCTATATCAACACTGTAAATGTAACTGTTTATGGGTGATATACCTATCCATACAAGTGTCCAAACTTTCCCACACCTCAGCACACAAGGACCACTTGAAGATAGCCATATCCCACGCACACCACCCTCCGTACGACCACAAACATGTATCCATGTACTCTACATGTCTTATAGGTACGACCAGGGAATATCTGTCCCAGCAAGTCGGTATATAACAGCTTTTACCCCCCCCCCCCCCCCCCCCCACACACACACACACACTGCACCATATATATACCCCCCCCCCCCTCCTTGTGGTAAGCACGTTTCGTGGAGCGGGCCGCACGAGGTGTTTACAACAACACCTCCCGTCGCCACCTCCCCCCCCCCCCCCCCACCATTTCACCTTCCCCACCCACCACCCCCCCACCCCCCGGTGCCAGGCCCACACTGACTAAGCTGTTTTTTTAATACCCCAGTCCACCGACGACAGCTTAGCCCTAGATTAACGGTGAGGTAATGTTACCAGAGATTACCACAATATTTCTCCACCATTAAGGTTGATATATGATACTTAAGGATAGACAACACCTCAGAGTGGCTTCATTTGCGACAATGAAGTTTGTGTAGTAACCAGTAAAGCTAAAACAACATATTATATATCAAATGAAAGAGCACATTTTTCTGTATCCTTTGGAGCAACTTTTGTTGTTAACACTTTAAAATTTCAGGAATTATCTGCCAAAAACAACTTTTTTCACTTTTATTTTTTGAACATGAATATCTCGGTAACCCCTTGATAGATTGTAATGAAAATTTTTGAGCATGTTAATAATGATCTTATGGAGGGAAGCGTGTCTCAAATTTGTCATTTAGGACCTAGTTTTCATTTAATGACAAAAAACGGGAAGATTTTGGTTATTTTTTTCAACATTATTTTCTACATTTACATCCGGTCTAACTACAAAGGTGCAATTCTTCACATTATAATATAACTTATACCATTAGGTAAGGTTCTCCATTGTCTTTTAAGATATATATTGTATATGCTGATGCCATGAATAGTGAAACATTAATTCCAAAAGAAAGGGAACACTGCGCATTGGCCGCTGAGAGGTGTTGTCTATCCTTAATAGAGCCTTAATATCTTATACATGTCTATGTATCCAGTGCCGTTTTTCTAACGTGAAATGTAAAAAAAGAGTTTTCATAGAAAGAACTGGCCACGTTTTTCAGTTATTCTTTTATTAAAATACTTCTCAGACCAAAATAGTTTAGGTTTTATGAATATTTGTTTTTCTAATACTACTATACTTTCATAAGATGGTATAAAGTATCTGCGTCCTAACTTTAAAAAGAAATTATTTCACAAACAAATCAATATTACAGGTTCTCACGCCAACAAATTGCTCAATTCAAGATGTTAACAATCTAAGCTTTGCTGATTTAGATACACATAAATTTAATTCATACTTTAAGACTTTTCAATGCCGTTTGAGCAGCCTCTAATATGTGCCACCAGTGTGTGGAAAAACTATGTTCCTGCTATGAGGGTGTCTCGAACGCTCTCAGATTTCACAAAGTTTCCATGATCAAACTACAAATAATCATACGTAATTATATCAAAATAACGGGTATCTGAAACCCCCCTCAGCTTTTT
Source organism: Lepidonotus clava (assembly GCA_936440205.1). Classification (NCBI taxonomy): domain Eukaryota; kingdom Metazoa; phylum Annelida; class Polychaeta; order Phyllodocida; family Polynoidae; genus Lepidonotus; species Lepidonotus clava. The sequence continues at coordinate 42,649,057 of OW387144.1, read as the reverse complement.
CAAAGTTCATATAATTAAACTACAATCAATTTCATCAAGATACCTAGATAGAACCCCCTCGAACTTACATAGAACCCTATCAGATTTCGGACCTGGGTACGCCCGCCCCTCTCCTCTGAACAGACCGTTTGTCCATTTCTCGACATTCATCACATCTAACTTCTAAGGACGAGTGGAGTGGTCTGACAAGCTATGCAGACGGCATGTCTTTACATTATATATCGTGTCATTACGCACAGTTTATCTGTTGTACTAATTATAAATAAAGGCCATACAGGTAAGTCACAGCTCTATACCGCGTTCGGGAGTCCTGGTCTGCGCATGCTCACACCTTTGGCGGCACTTCCTGTGGGTGGACAAGCGCGACCTTTCAGCCTATCAGTACTCTGCATTGTCCAATATGGCAGCGCCCACTGGGCCTCTCCCGAATGCGGTATAAATGTTCCATTCCTTGGGTCGTAGTAACCCGACCCGGCACCACTCTGATGGCCCTAGACCCCCTAATTCAAGTTCAACACAGCGACAGCATCATTTCTTACAATCGACATGCGACATGGGGCTTAGTGACATGAAGAAAACCCCAAACGACATGACACAGCCTATTTCTTATATTCGACACGGGACAAGAAGGTCCCTTTGAGACAACATGGGACATGGAGAATTACGTGACAGGTGACATGGCTTTTTCTTATATTCGTCATGCGACATTGGGGACCCCCCCCCCCCCCCCCCCCACCAAGAACCCTACTCTGGTCGGTGCCACATGGTCCGACTTCACAGAATATGTGGTGGTATAAGACAGTCTGAGTGGTATCACATTAAAGACTCGGGGGTCTGAGTAAACCACAAAGTCCTTACAAGTTGTTTCACACCTGAGCCGCTTATAACGTATGACCGGGGTTACCCAGCTACGTTAGGCCTTAGGCCTACGGGCCAGGTATGCCTTAGGCCTAGGCCTATGTATTGTATGAGGGTGTATTCCACAAGCCGATTTTGACTCTGGTGATATTTCTTGTATTTTCCAGTGAGTGTATCCGAGTGAGTGTCCACCGTTTATAGAAATTAGATTGGACATGCCAATGCCATATTGGACATGTTCTATTCAAATCAAATCAATACATAGACAAATCAAGCAATATAATCATGTCAAAAATATCATTTGGGTATGACAAAGGTTGATAATTTCATTGGACATTATGTTCGACGTTTAAGGGTCAAACGTCGGAAATTGATGGAAAATTGTCGGACATTTCCGAATGTGGTATTTGGGATACACTGTATTTTCTCTTGTATTTTCTCTGATGAAAAAACAAAATGAGACCATACATTCTATGTACCATATGAAAGGGAATTATAAGCCCTTTCTAATTAAATATAGCATGTGCATATTTAACATTGTATTGGCACTGTCGATTTTGAAAATCGGCATCCAAATCGGCTTGTGGAATCTATAATATTATTGGCTTTAGGCCTACATGCCTGACCCGACTAGAACCGAGCCAACTCTTACCTCTACTCAGCCTAAACCGCAGCCAGTTAATTGGAATACCTGAACTCCAGGTAGTGATAAGCCAAGGCCCAGACGTTAGACTGGTCACAGAGTGTTCTGCCCGGCAGTGAAGGTATGTAACAGACCCACGCCGGCCTGTACGTAACGTTCTGCCCGACCCGCCCCAACATGTCCCCCTATATATAAGGCCTGACCCTGAGTGTGGCCAGGTCAAACTTAGAGGAGAACAGAAGCACTGAATTTTAAGGTTTTGATGGGTTAGCAATAGCTGAGTTTAGATATATTGAACAAATGTAGCTTCATATATGTTTAGATTGCAAAGAAATCTTATGTATTTGCTTCGTGCAATGTACAGCCACTGCCATATCGATGATGATGACTTGAGCTTGTTGTCACCTGCCTTTCCATATATCTATACGTTGCTTATTAACCTACTTGTTCTAAATCTTTGTTGCTTCGACGGCACATGCAGACCTATTAGTCCACACTGTGTCCCACCAGTAACCAGCGGTGCCATAGGGGACCAGCCTGTCCATCTGTACTACGGATTTGTAAACACTTTAATGTGGGGACCAAGGGAACCAGCGAATTGGGTCATGACCCCATTTCTTAGTTCCAGCCTCATCCTCCATGTGCATGGTGTAGTGGTTAAGACCCTCACCTCCACAGCCAAAGGTTGTGGATTCGAATCCTGGCGAAGCCACTTGTTATGGTAAAAACGCATGTATAGAAAGGCACCTTGAGGCAATATTACACTACACGACTTGGGCTGCGATATGACGACGTCGCGCAGAAGTGGCACATATTGGAGATAAAATTCTTTGTAACAACTATGTGAGAGGCTCCAAATTGCCAATTTTTCACAATTATATCGCTCTTCTATGAAAGTTCTCTGTAATATCATTATATCGCAGCCAATATCGCAGCCCAAGTCATGTAGTGTAATAGGACGCCCCCCCCCCCCCTCCTACACTGCCTGACCCTGAAGGGCCTTAATTTCCATACCTGCGTTGCGGGTGTGTTTTTTTACATATGAGTTGTATAATTATGTGGAGTCTACGCGTTTTTCTATATACGGAATTACGGATAGCCTCTGGATACCCTATATGGAAAAAAAACGCACCTCATATATAGATCTTGTGCAGACGTGGTCACATGACCACGTTTAGGTGATCACCATGTGCTCTTCCTGAAGTGTGGCTAATACATAAATCTGGAAATCATTAACTATCTGTAGTAGAAGTTGTTCGTGATGATGTCATATGATTATTTCAGATAAATTTGACAAAAATATTTGCTCTACATGTTTGTGAAATGTTGATATTCAGTATTCTGAATTGATCACCAAGATGGCGGCCAGTCCCTTTCTGGCTATTGTAACGTCATCTGCACAACATCTATAGAAAGGCACGTGTACACTTCACGACATGAGCTGAGACACATGATGTCGCAGATAAATTACCCATATTAGACCAAGAGACAAAATTCATTGTTACACATGTGTAAAATACTCCAAATTGTCATTTGCAAATAATGATATCAAATAATGATATATCACTTCTACAAGAGAATGTTCTGTTATATCAATCATACTGGGCTGATATTGCAGCTCAAAGTGGTGTATTGAAATAGGACCAGGATTATAAATACGACCCATGTACAGTGACATCACATGGCCTATTATCTACCTGTCGTCAGGCGTGGACAGATATAGGCCGAGTCTGAAGTGACCGTAACCATAGAGATCCATGAGATATGTATGTCTGTGCTCTAACTAATTACTTAGTGCCACGGCATTTCTATGGAGGTTGGCAGGCAAATAATGAAATCAGAATATATTTATTGATTTTACCTCATGGTCAGTTGTCAGACTCAGAATGTCCTCTTTCAACTTGAATTCAAATTGCACGAGGCGAAGAAGTAAAAAATAGGTTTTAAGGATAGACAACAGGTGATACGGGTTCTTTTGCAATGGTCGCACTCGCAGTAATATTAATATTATTTCTGTATTTCTGATCACTTATGTCTATAAAATATAGCCCCAAAAAGCCATTTAAATACCCTATCTATTGATGTAAATCATAAAAACATATTCTTATGGACACCTATGCAACATACCTGGAAAGTTGAAAATTCCTATTTTTACAACAATTTTTTGAACATTGATATCTCGATCAATTTTCCACATAAAGCATTGAAATTTTAACCACATGCACATCATAGCCATTAGGAGGGAAGCGTGTCTCAGATTTTTAATTTAGGTCTTGGTTTTTGTTTTATGAAATCTAGAAAATTAATTTTCAAAAAATGACAAAAAGTTTCCCGTTTTTTGTAATAAAATAAAAACTAGGCCCTAAATAAGAAATCGGAGACATGCTTCCCTCCATAGGATCATTGTTGACATGCTCAAGAAATTTCATTACAGTCTATTGAGTGGTTACCGAGATATCCATGTTCAAAAAATAAAAGTGAAAAAAATAGATTTAGGCAGATAATTTCTCAAATTTTAAAGTATTCATAACAAAATGTGTTCCAAAAGGTAGAGGCAAATGTCCTCTTTTATTTGATATATAATATGTTGTTTTAGCCTTACTGGTTAGTGCACAATATGCATTTTGGCAAATGAAGCCACTCTGAGGTGTTTTCTATCCTTAAGCCCTATGATAAATTATACATTATTGCTTTTAATAAATTGTTATACTGTTTATAAACAAAGCGTAATATTCATTTTATAATCCAAGTTGGAGAAAATTGAATGTGACTCTGTGAGGTACATCTCAAACCATGTTTTAACAGATATATCGTTTTATTTTTCAAGCACGTAGTTTTTTAAAAAATATAAACAAGAATGAAGTCTTATAAAATGATATCAAGTTTACACCTATCTGGTTGTACAACTACAAGGGGTTCTCCACATCGACATCATCACCTCACCTGTCTACATGCCCCGAGCATCCTCTAATGTAACTCCCCTTTACCTGCTCAACCAGACCTTCAGTAATAGTAATAGGAAGGTTGTGCAACGTTTGGTAATAAATCCTTGTACCCTGCTACCTTTTTTATTGGCCGACAGGTTTTTAGACCCAAGATGCAGTATCTTCTATTAGTTACGTGCGTAAAGAGTTCAGGATACACATGCATAATAGTACGGTATCATAATAAATCAATTATAATTTACAGTTAAGTAACTTCAAAGTTCAATGGCAGCTGCGGTTTCACTGACCATCGGACAGGTGAGAGTGAAATTTTACCTGGCCAACCCAAGTTTCATTGGATTTGTTATTAAGGTCATAAGAAACAAATGTTACAGAGGCGGAAACAGGATTTCGTAAAACTTAAGGAGGGTCCACATACACAGGCTAAGTACTAAAACGTCTCTTTATGTTATGTAAAGTCTCCACAAAAAGGGAGGTGGCGTCAGGAAACACTGCCCCCCCCCCCCTGCGTTTTGTTTTTACTAGATGAATTCGTCTGTTGGGTAAGTTTGACGTCCAGCCAACCCTTTTGGGGCCTTTTACCAGACTGCACAAGGTGATACTTTTCAGCTGTGGAAGATCATATCTCTGATTTGATTTAGGAGAAACCTGCCACCGAGTTCAATACCCTACTCATATCGAAGAGTGGCAAGGGGTCTTTGACTTTTATGTGCAATGTCCCACAGAAAGGACACCATACACCCGGCCTTTGATGACTGACATCAAGTTTTATCTGTCCTGGGCGGGCAAGCAACACTTGATGTAGATCAGTTTATGGAAACGACATCCTGCTTTTTTTTTTTTTAGCAGTTAATGATACCAAGGACCTAGTAATCAAAGCATTGCTAATTTTGGATCTTCGGTGATAGATACCATATGAAAACCTTACCTCTTTTGGGCCTAGTCTTTGGCGGTGTGGGTTCCCTCTTCTTGAGGCCATCCTTGACGGCCAGGAGGGTGGTTTTCTTCTTCTTGATCTTGGGCCTGGACACCAGTGTGGGCGTGGCTGTGGTGGGCGGGGTCGGGGCTGTCACCTCGTGGGCGTGGTGGGTGAAGCCCGGCTGACGGACGTACGTCGGCCCGGAGGCCGTGCTGCTGTTTCCCGGAGAACTAACATTCTCATAGTCGTGGTCGGGGAGGGCGTAGTCATGCTCCGTGGTGGGTGTGGTGGAGGAAGGAGAGGGGGAGGAGGCTGTAGTAGGGGGAGAGGCCGGGCCGGGGTGGGGCGGGGAGGAGGAGGAGGCCGGGGCAGGAGGGGGAGGGGTCGGCGGGGAAGGCCTCGCCTCTCCCGGCTCGTCCTCGTCACTCGTCGTGGCAAGAGGGGCCGACGGACCCCTCTTGCCCTTTCCGCCGCTCATAGATCAGTCCTGAGCTAATCCACGGCTGGAGTCCCTGATATTGATAACAACACTGGGATGTAACCAACCCCCAGATAATAAATCAATCACCTCTGTTTACAAAGTAACAAGCCCAATGTTGATGTGTATTCCAACAGATCCTCCTTGAAATCAAGTTTCCACGTTAATCCACATTTGAATGAACTGGATACATATATCCGCAAGTGTTATAGGTGGGTTATTTTAGTGAAATCCATGGTGAAAGCTGGTTGGTGTCCTGTCCTGGCACGCATTTGTTGAAGTAAAACGTGCCCACATGTAAGCAGCGGGCGGCCGGCGATCCCGCCCCGACCCGCCCGGCCAACTCACCCTCTAAACACACACTAAATAAACCTCTTTCCGCTCGAAATCGTCCAAAACGACGGCATTTCCAACATATGGCGTGTCATGATTATTAGCACTGTAATTTAGGTGTGAAACCAGTCTTGCAGCGGCTAAGTCCTTGCCCCTGACATCGTGTTGTTTGGGGTTGTTGATACAACAACAATCTCCGTCGCCATGACCCGCCATGAGGCCGCCGAGACGCCGCCTCTGATTGGTCGACGGCCGACCGGGACGTAACGCGCGTTCTGATTTGACGAGCCGGACGCCCGCGTCACTCTGCCAGCAGAACCTGGATAGTTTTTGTACTACAAAGAGAGGATGGTTGTGGTGGGAGAGTGAAGGCGTTTGACAGGTGTCAAAACGTTGCCGCGCTGGGCAGACAGGTGCGTGCAGGGATCACAGGGAGGGAGATACCGGGGGGAGATAGAAGCACATCATACATTACGGGGGATCCCTGCAGCCTGCTCGGCCAGAATAGATCTGAGGGACCAGGGCGCACCCCGACCCAGACACAGGGGAGCCGTTTTAGAATAAACCCATGGATGGGTGTGGGGTGCATGGGGGGAGGGGAGGGGAGCATATATATGGGTTATTATATGGGCGCCCCCCCCCCCCCTTTTATTATTTTTCTATTTTTTTTTGGCCAAATAATCAATTTTCTAATGTAAAATTGGCGCCCCTACAGGGTATTAGGTATCAATATCAATGTATATATTTTCTCATCAGGATTCAAGATGTAGCATTGCTATTTTGCAAAATTCCCCTCATTTTGTGTAGGCTAATTACACAAAATTCTTTTATTCTGGTCACGTGATCATGGTTACTTGCCTATAAAAGCTTTTAGGAAAGTGTGTGTGTGTGTGTGTGTGTGTGTGTGTGTGTGTGTGTATGTGTGTGTGTGTGTGTGTGTGTGTGTGCGTGTATCATTTTTCACAAAATCTAATAAAAAATGGGATTGAATATTTGTTTCTTGAAAACATTTTTCACACCTAAAAAAAAAGAGAAAGCAGCATATAGGGTTGATGGCAGAAAACGTGTCTAAAAGCGACAATTTTATTAATTCTATCTCATTCATCAACATCCATTTTAGGGGATAGCTCTCAAGTTATGTTTATTGTTATTACTCAGCATATTTGATGAACGTGCCTAAACCCATCTTTGCACCGATTCTACCCAACTGGTGTCATGGTCAATGTAAATAAGCCCTCAGGTGAGTACGTATATCGGAATGTGAAGAGCATCATCGTGCCTCTATCGGGCCGACCCCACAGATAAGGACGTGACACGGGGATTACCCCAGGATTAGGTATCCGGGAGACCTGACGACGACCACCCTGCTCCTGGACGGGTCTCGTCTCCACAACAGGCACAGATAAAAGGAAAAGGGGAACAGTGCCCCCCCCCCCCCTTTTTTTTTTTTTTTTTTTTTTTTTTTTTTTTTCTTTTTTGCCAAATTTCATTTTTTTTTATGATGTAAAATTCGGCCAAAAAGTAGTAAAAGAATGTTTTCCCAATAACGCCCCCCCCCCCCCCTTTTTTTTTCTCCAAAATGCTGGATCCGCCACTGGGGAAGATCTAGGCCTACTTGGGATGTACTTAATTAAGGGTCTAGACCTCTACCATGGACACGGCGACAGAGGCATTTATTAAGTTCGACATGGCCACACATGTTCTGGCCCCTTATTAATTTCACACAAACAAGTAGTGTCTGAACATGCGGGAGTTTTTTTTTTAAATTAACAGTACAGAAAAAACAAACAATAACTGTGAATCTGAAAGTTAATGTTTCAGTGTCCGACCACCTGGCAGCCTAGGGAGTGACTGCTGATGAGGTGGTTGTTACCAAAGCAGTGGCGTATTAAATTCTCCCTACCACGGATAGCTGATTTACAGTATTTTTTTTTTAAAGGTTTTTATTAGTAATAATCATCAAGGTTTCCCTTGGTTTTCAGAGTTATTACACTTACAAGTGTGAAAAATATATACGAGATCACATTAAATCATTACAATATGGGTCATTTTATGCAAATTTCAAGTAATATTCAGTTTATGACAACAACAATATCTAAAATATATCCTTGTCAATCAGCATCAAGTATATTCTACCCGTCAGCATTCAGGGTTCTTATGATTCGTACATAAACATGACGATGATACATACTATTAATTAAGGTAATTCAGGTTTTTGTACCGGGCAATTTCAATAGCATTTTATATTTCCAATTGATTAGAAATAAACAGCAGATACAATCAGGCTATTACTAGTAAACAGTAGATGCACGATCGATGCCGTAATACATAACAACAATGCCTTAGTGTATAATCACATGAAGGTACAAAGATACTTTCTATATTGATCATTTCAATTTTCAACATCAGGATGAAGCAAGTCTTGATATTCGGTGTGCATTAATTTTATACGCCAATTAAAGAAAAAAGATGACTCACAATTCTGCACATCCTTATCTAGTACGCTCCACAGTAAAGTATCTCTATAAAAGGGACTATTTCTATAGTGGGTTCCAATACGCGATGGTACAATAAAGGACTTTTTATCAGCAGCACGTGTTGTCCTTGGTGGAGTGACAATATTTCTATTGTTTTTACTACAAGTGTATAACAGACAAAGCAATTTTTAAGGACCTGCAGGATAATTTTGTCAACAAAATCTGTGGAAAATCTATAGAAATCTATATGAGCGGCGAAGCCGGCGGGGGGGGGGGGGGGATACTGGGTGTCTGGAACCCCCTTGATGTCCGAAAATATGTGGTAAATTTAGATAATACTCTGGGAAATCAACGGTGGAATCCATTTCTATTTACAATGTACCTGGGAATGGTCAGTTGTGCTTGGGGCCCCTTTCAAGCCCGTATCCAGAGGGGGTATGCGTCACATACCCCTCCCCTGCCACCTTGGCTAGTCTAGCTCCACTTTCTGGAAAAATGTTCTCATTATCAGTTTACACTTAGACCTGTGCTTGGGACCTACCGTACATTTATTTAGGATTTTTTGTCCAAATTCTTTTCAAAATTCAAGAGATTTGACAAAACATGCTTGGAACAGAATGGGAAAGCATATAGATGTTCAGGGCATGTATACTTTAAATGCTAGAAATGGTTTTAGTTGATATTTAGACTATAATGTTCATTTCCAACAGTGTCCAGTGCCCCGTTGCACAATGGGTTTCGTAACAACGAAAATATTGTAAACAACGAAAGTGTTCGTTGTTACTTTTATCTTAACAACGATGGTTTTGCACAATTTTTTTTCTATATTTAGAATGTTCCCAAAGAGCTGTAACTTTTACTGAATTTTTTCTAAATTCTTTCTAGTTTAGAACACTTTACAGAATTTAATTTCATTCATTAGATCCCGAGATATTGTATTTTCGTTATAACGAAACTTTTCGTTACTAAGCAAATGTTGTTAACCTCTAGATCACTTTTTTTTTCCGATTTTACCTAAAAACAACCCATTAAACATCATTGATGATCATTATCAATTAGAATTTAATTATTTTTGTTTAATTCATTACCACATGGTCTTGGTAATCACATCAGGTGTACTTATACTTAAAAGTCTTCTTCCTGTAAAACTACTGAAATTGCCAAGGCCTAACTATGTATCATACTATAACAGGGAGTCGCACTTCGCGGTTCATGCACCAGCAATACCATACCACACAACGTCTCACACATGAAGACCCACACCCGTTAAAGAGCTCATATTACATTACTTGATTACCTGCCATTAAATAGTGCGTAAGGTGAGAATCAGGGACGTATTGCTTGAGGCTAATGATTTGTATGTGATGATGACGTAATGGCTACTCTAATAGCCTGCGCGACGAAGGTCAAAGACATGAATCTTGCAGAAACCAACCCTTCACTCTCCTACCATAGGCGTTATCACTATGGCAACCCCTACTGCTCATTATGATGACCAGACATCTGGGTTGGACATTGATAATATATATATAATATATATATATATATATATATCTTTAAAGTTGTTATTGCCTCACAGCTTTTAAACATGGCTTGATCTTCTAAGCATAATGAATTAAAATCCTAGTTCAGGACATATCACGGCATTTAGATAATAATATGTTTTTAGTTATAACTCACTTATTCTGTAAGCTAGACCCCCAATATATGTGAAAGAATTGTTCACAAATATAATATGTAGTTCTTTGAAGTAATCTTGAATTAATTGTATCTTTACGGAATTTTTGTTACTTTGCGATTTGATTGGCCATGGTTCACTGCAATGGGCACATGGTAGTTTGTTTAAAGGGAGCCAAAACCAATGTCATGTCAAAATATTATGACAAAATTTAACAAACTCAAATTACTATGAAACTATGTTCTAAGAGACGCTGGAACAGTAAAAATCATGATAACTAACTATATACTTGAATTCCATTATACTCCTGCTATTTATGCCAGGAGACAGGCAAGGTCACCAAAATTGTTATTTGATGTAGTTTAATAAATCTGTATTAACAGTCTATATTTTCCACATGCCTAGGTTATGACTATAGAATATATTTCAATAGTAACAACATTTCCAGGGGCACGGGGTGGTGAAGTGGTTAGAGCGTTCGCTTGGCATGCGGGAGAGCCGGGTTCGATTCTCGGCTGGGCCAGGCAGGGCTGCTACACCCCTCTGTGTTTCTCCCAGTGACAACGACTGGGATATCAAAGGCCTTGTGCCACCGGCTGTTGTGTGTCTGGCCCTGTCTATGGGACCAGGCACATTAAAGAACACCTACTTCGGTAAATGTGTAGGGGTATGGTCTCTCCCTTCTCATAGATTCAATCACCATCACCACCCTTGATATGACCCTGGCAGTTGATTAGGGCGTAAAGCAACCAATAACCAACCAACCAACCAAAGGTTGCTTTAAATAATAGTAGAAGGACAATTTTTCGGTACCAGGTGGCGCCACAGAGTAGAAGTCGAGCCTCGTCCACGGCCCACAGCACACTAACGACACCTGGTGGGCACAGACTGAACAAGAAAAGGCACTGATCACCACTGAAGTCCGAGCAGGAGCAGTTTGATTTGGACAACTTACTGAACAATGTTAACATGTTACAGTAGGGAATAGGGAGGAGAAATCGACACAGGTAAATTGCGCTAGTGACACCACATGTAAACAGGTAACATCGAGCGAGCAGTGGCAGTTAGGGGTTACATAACTTTAGCGGATCCATAAGGGACCTATAACGGAGGCCATACACTACAAAACTGAGAGATTTCCAATAGCATTGAATTTTAGCGGATTTTCTGTTACAGAAACTGTAGAAAATTCATGCTATAAATTATTTAACAGACTCAATGATTAATGTATTTTCAAAGAAAATAATATTATCATGCAACTTTACAATGGGTGAATCCATTCATCATGCCATAATAACTGTTTGTGACAGTTCAAGGGAAATCAAATCTTATTGTATAGGTATGGATAAGCTTGGATTTCCATCGTGTTGTTTATTCTGCCTATAATGAAAAACTCTAACGGAAATTTATTTAGGCCTACGTCCCCACAGGTTAGAAATATATATATATATATATATACATATATATATACATATATATACATATATATACATATATATATACATATATATACATATATATACATACATATATATACATACATATATATATACATATATATATACAGAATACAAAGGTCCATCAAGCCAACTTCGTCAGTAGGGCTTTGACCCAATAAAAAAGAAAAATCATTATTAAAAGGTAGCACTTATTGTCAAAAGAGGCTATAGACCTTGTGAAGACGTGGTCACATGACCACATTTTGGTGATCACCATGTGCTTCAACTGAACGCTAGTTGTTGTTATGCTGTTATTTAATGATTGGGGAACTGTTCTTATTATATTCGGTCGAATTGTCTTAATCAACTTCTTCGATAAATGCTAGTCAAGTAGTAGGTAGTTTCACGAGATGGGTGTTCATATCCATGACGCGAACAATGTTTGGCTGAAAGTCAGGTTTATTCGTGGATATCTTGAACGCGTACAATTTGCCAGTGTGATGATGGTCTTTAAGTCCTAGGTTCACAATTCCTGTTGCTTGAGAGCAAGTTTCCTCCTCAGAGTCCGCCTGGTCTCACATGCAAATGCAACACAACAGTTCTCTTGTTAGTCACCAGGTGTCCTTCTACATATATAGCTATTCAAACCCCTCGAATCCTTAAGACTCGTATTGTCCAAACAGTATCTAATAATGGTCTCCGCTGTAACCATAGGTTCTACCCAATATATATCAGTCTGGTTATTGATTTTACCATAGCTTTGGTGCTCGCTGGGAAATGCACCCTGTCTGCTACTACCAAACAGATATATTTACACCTACCAGCAGTCCATGCTATATTTACACAGGCTGTCAACGGGTCCTTACGAAAATTCCCTTATGTTAACCTTAAGTTGATTGGTTGTCGTAAGGTAAATACGTAATATGTAGGTCACTATCTTAGTTATCCTTACATGTTTGATTCTGAAATGTTTACACAGCCAGAAAATGTCCTTATGATAATGGGATGATAAGGGTCATCGTAAGGGTAGCATAAAGCCCCATTCGCCGTGGGCTACGGTCCAGTCGCACGGCCTGGCGAAAATTCTGTCTCAAGCCTACGATTATAATCTCAAGGGAGAGAAAATGATCGCAGGCCAGAGATATTGATCGCATAGCATTCACACTGGGATTCAGGGTACCTTACGATCATTTTTGCAAGCAATCCTGTCTTGAATCGTACAGGATCTCTACGAAAATATTCAACATGTTGAATAATTTCGCAAGGAATTCCATCGCAGATGGCTACGATAATGCAACGTTTCCAACGTTCATAGATCGCAGAGGTCTGCGACAAACCACATTCACCACGGCGAATGGGGCTTAAGGCTTACGACAATCAAAGTATCTAATAGGTTTGTATACCAATGGATATGATGGCATACAACAAGGGGGTTTACACAGGCCCATAGAGGGTATTGAGACAAGTAATCTGACTATCATTAGCCCAATTTCATTGTCGTAAGGTCATTATCCTAAGGTTTTATTAAAAAATTTCAAACACGTCTGAAATTTTCATTAACCTAAGGAATTAGTCCCGATTAGTCATCGTAAGGCTTATGCCAACCTTAAGACAATGATTTCCCTGCAATAAAAGGGGTTTACACAGGCCGATAACGTCATTGTGATTATCGTAAGGCTATCGTGATTATCGTAAGGCTATCGTGATTATTGTTAGGCTTACCTAAGGGACCTATCGTAACGATTTTATCGGCCTGTGCAAACCTTCCTTAATCTAGAATTCATAGACTCTAAACAGTGAAACTGGCTAATTATGACTTCATGTGACTATTAGAGATGAACCCAACAAAGATATACGCTCTAGGTATTTTTGAAGTGTTTATAATGAAAGTATGGAAATGATCACCAACATGCCGCCCAGCCCCTTTCTGGACATTGTGACGTCATCTGCACAGGCAACTATGCGTTTTTTGTGCTCTGTTCAACACAATGTCAACGCTAAATTCAGTACCTATGGTATTCAGCAAAGGTATGAATTGCGGTAAAACCTAGGCCTTCTATGTAGCACTATCCTGAACCCTATTTATGATTGCACTCTCTGACTATTAATCAGAATGACACAATTATCCAATCGTAAAGATAAGTAGAGGGCCCGTTCTGGGGCCTGTTTCATAAGTGAGTTTTGCGTCTCATAAAGTTACAATGACCTTTTTGGGTGCCGTACCAATGTGAGTTTTGTTTTTGATTATGTAAGTTTGACTGGATGTACGACAGTTTTGGGTGGAGTTACTACAGTTTTGGGTCCAGTTATGCAAGATTTTGGTCCCATTATGTGAGTTTTGTTATGAAACGGGCACATACGAGAGTTTCAAACTTGCGTACGGTTTCTGTAAGCTCACATAAAACTCCCATAGCTACGGAGCTTCTTATGAAACACCCCACTCATTCTCCCTATGGATCTTTACAATTATGTTTAAGATTTTATGTCATGAAACGTAATGAACATAGAAACTCTGAGTCATAACATAAAAGCTTTATTTTGTCTAAGATAAAGGGAATCATCAACAAAATCATAATTTAAAATGACATATCACAGAATTGAGCATTTCCTCTTGCTATAAGCTTTTCTGTCTGTCCTCCATTTCATGTTTTCGCCTGCTGATCATGTGACTTCCGGTTCGGCCTGTCCTGGGTCTGGGTCATCGCTGCTGATGGTGATCTCTATGTCAGCCGCTGCCTTCAGTGCCGCCTCTGCCTCAGCCGCCGCCTAGGGAACGTAAATAAGTATGCGGCTTGTTATAACTAGTATGTGTGTACATGTATTATATTGGTGATCTCTATGTCAGGGGGTTATAACTAGTATTTGTATAAATATATTGTGTTGGTGATCGCTATGACTGTGGCAGCCTTCAGCGCACCCTCCGCCTCCGCCTAGGGGGAATATAAATAAGTACTTATGCAGCTCAGGGGGTTATACCTAGTATAAGGATGATGTGTTGGAGTTTAACATCCACTCAGCAATTTTTCAGGTTATATCAGGACCATTTTTGTATTTTACCAGTTAGCTGACCCCATCTATGGGGATGGAAACGATGGCAAGGCAAGGTGGTGTAACAGGCACTGCCCAGACTCGAACCTGGGTCTCCCACGTGCCAAGCAAGGACCTTATCCACTACACCATCCCGCCCTCCTATAAATAGTATGTGTATTCATGTATTATGGTGGTGATCTCTATGTCTGCTGCAGCCTTTAGCGCTACTTTTATTTCAGTTGCCGCCTGGGGGAAAAGTAAATAAGTACACGGCCTGTTATAACTAACACGTGTATTATGTGTTATAACTAGGATGTGTATACATGTATTATGGTGGTGATCTCTATGTCTGCAGCCGCTTTCAGTGCCAGCTCTGCATTATCCGCCGCCTGGTGAGAATGTAAATAAGTACACAACTCAGGGGGTTATAACTAGTATGTGTATTGTGTATTATAACTAGGAATGTGTACACATGTATCATGATACGGTGATCTCTGTCTGCAGTAGCCCTTCAGCGCTGCCTCCATCGCAGCCTGGGAGGAACATAAATAAGTACATGGCCTGTTATAACTAGTATGTGTATACATGTAATTAACAGGGAACAAAAATAAGTACACAACTCAGGGGGTTATAACTAGTATGTGTATTATGTATTATAATTATATGTGTACACATGTGTTATGGTGGTGATCTCTATGTCTGTGGCAGCCTTCAGCGCCGCCTCCACCTCAGCCGCTGCCTGGGGGGAACATTAATAAGTACACAGGTCAGGGGTTATAACTGGTATGTGTATTGTGTGTTATAACTAGTATGTGTACACATGTATTATGATGGTGATCTCTATGTCTGCCGCAGCCTTCAACGCTTGAGAGGAAAAAATAACTACATTAATAACTACATAGGTCAGGGGGTTATAACTAGTATGTGTATATACATGTATCATGTTGGTGGTCTCTTGCTGGAAACAATGTAAAATTGTTCTTCAAGTTATGTACGTAAAGTTGTCAGTGTTCAATCTTCACTAGCGGGGTTCTCCCCAGAAAAAGTCTGAACCAATGGAACTTTCAATAAGCGTTTGAATGACACATCGGCCATTTCCGTTCGTGAAATAACTCCAGACGTATGGCAATTTATGTTAGAAATTTCAGTTAGGCCTATAAACCTTGATTGAAAGAAATTTACAGGCCAGTGCTCACAATTAACAGCCCCGCGCTTGCCCCATTTTAGTAAAATGAGATCGTTAAATGACCATTAATTACAAACTTTAAAGAGTGGGTGTTGAGGTAGGCTATCTCTTACCTGCTCGGCCCGCCGTGTGGAGAGCAGCTCCCTCGCCTCCTGCAGCTCCTCCCACTCCAGGGGGTCCTTGTCGATGCGCTCCAGGTTGGTCGGTACCTCCATGGCGACCAGTACCTCCAGGCGGTAGTCATCCTCCTCAGACAGCTGGTTCTCTGTGAGGGGACAATAATAGATTTAACAAACAATAGATAGGGCCAATACCAAGTTGGTCGGCACTTCCATGGTCACCAGCTGTACCTCCAGGCAATAGATAGGGCCAATACCAGTGTGGAGGGTACCTCCATGGCAACCAGAACCTCCAGGCGGTAGTCCTCCTCCTCAGAGAGTAGGTTCTCTGTGAGGGGACGATAATAGATTAACAACAATAGATAGGGCCAATACCAGTGTGGTGGGTACCTCCATGGCCAACAGTACCTCCAGGCGGTAGTCGTCCTCCTCAGACAGCTGGTTCTCTGTGAGGGGACGATAATAGATTAACAACAATAGATAGGGCCAATACCAGTGTGGAGGGTACCTCCATGGCCAACAGTACCTCCAGGCGGTAGTCGTCCTCCTCAGACAGCTGGTTCTCTGTGAGGGGACGATAATAGATTAACAAACGTCAACCACAATAGATAGGGCCAATACCAGGGTGGTGAGTACCTCTATGGGGACCAGTACCTCCGGATGGTAGTCGTCCTCCTCAGACAGGTGGTTCTCTGTGAGGGGACGATAATAGATTAACAACAATAGATAGGGCCAGTACCAGGGTGGTGAGTACCTCCATGGTCACCAGTACCTCCAGACGGTAGTCATCCTCCTCAGACAGCTGGTCCTCTGTGAGGGGACGATAATAGATTAACCACAATAGATAGGGCCAATACCAGTGTGGTGGGTACCTCCATGGCCACCAGTACCTCCAGGTGGCCTTTTGGTCATCACACAGTACCTCTAGTCTGACCTTAAGGTCGCCTGTTAG
Source organism: Lepidonotus clava (assembly GCA_936440205.1). NCBI lineage: Eukaryota > Metazoa > Annelida > Polychaeta > Phyllodocida > Polynoidae > Lepidonotus > Lepidonotus clava. The sequence goes on along the minus strand of OW387144.1, from coordinate 42,632,000 downwards.
TATGGTATATTGGAATGTGCAGGTTTGATCTGAATCACCGGTAAAATTAATTGATTTTTAAGGGCAGACTTTGCCAATTTTAGCGGCAATTTGTTGGCCGCCTCTGGGATAATTGCCTAGTGGGTATGGCCCTTAACAGACATCAACTACCATGAATAGGTTCGTTTTCTCACAAATTGAAAGGAATTGCAGATTGTATGTAGATACACACAATTATAACATGTACATAATATACACATATAATTGTACTGGTGATTTGGTATGGATTACACCAAGCTACCAGCTCTTTTTTTGTGATTTCTTGTTGGAATGACCGGTAGGGGAACTAGTCTTAGTATTGGTTCCGGAATCAAGTTCAATAAAAACTATAAAAAAAAGGTAGGAAGTAGTATAGGGAAAGTGAGAACCGTTCTTGGGTCCTTATACATTACTCCATTGTATAAAAAAAAATCAATACTAAGAAATTTATCTGAGTTAAAAACCAAGTGTCAAGTGTGTATAGACGTTGTGCACATGACGTCACAACCCCCATATTTGAATGGCCGCCATGTTGGTGACCAGTTTGTATTTATCATTATTCAGAATTCTACAGCATTCATGCAGTAGACTTTTGTCTATTCCACCAAAGGAAACCAAAATGAATCATAACAACAAATTATTATCTGTAAATTATGGATGTATTTAATAGCCATGTGGGTGTGGTGACCACATGGTGATCACCAGAATCTGGTCATGTGACCCTGTCTGCACAAGGTCTATAGCCGGGGGAGGGGGTGATTACAGAGGTAAGCCTGTATTACAATACCCGACTCTGACTGTAGAATTTTGGTAATAAATCATTTTTCATCAGTAATAATTATGGCATAGGACCACACATCCCACATATCATTTAAAAGAGAATTAAAACCCCATTCTAATGTTATATAACATGTCGATAATCAATCAAACAAAGTTCAACTACCCAACTACAGGGCCGGTAGTTGGGGAACATCCTTTAGCCTCTTCAGCTCAGACCTTGGGTTCCCCCCTCCTACATTGGGGCCTTCCATTAAGTAAGTACGCATCAAGGGGGGAGGGGATATGAGATTTTTCAAAATGTGCGTACATTTGATTACATATCCATTGCATATATTTGCACAAGAGGGAGTGGGTGGGGGGGGGGGTCTGAGATTTTTGAAAATGTGTGTATGTACTAAATGGAAGGCCCCATACCGGCTAGTGACAAGGCTCGTAGTTGGGGTACGTCCTTCTTTAGTTCAGACCCTGGGTTCCCCCTCCTACCCAGCTAGAGGTGTGATATTATAATAATGTTGCAGCAATGTTGATAACTCCTGATTATGTTGCTGTGAATTACTGCTGTGACATTGCACTGCGACATTATTATATAATGATCGGGTTATGTTCCTAAACAGAATGTTCTTATAACATTTTGTTTTGGTTTCGTCCTAACCTCACTAAAAATGTTATAATAACGTTCTAATTTGGTGAGGTTTCAACCTTACCGCAATAACATGATCATTACATGCCATTTTAGAAAGTAACAAACTGACTACAAAACTATGGTTGCAGAACGTTTCCGTTATGTTGCAAGCTGGCTGGGTACCTACCGGCTAGTGACAAGGCTCGTAGTTGGGGTACATCCTTCAGTTTCTTCAGCTCAGACGCACTCTTCAGCTGGTTCCCTCTGGAGAAAATGTAGATTGACATGGGTCACATGTTTACAATGCAAACATCACTACATATATCAGAAACACGAATATCATCATTTATGTTTGCTAAAGATCTTGAGAAACAGCTGTGTTTATAACTTTCTCCCACCCCTCTTTAGATCAGATGTCATCTATGAACATAACTAAGACTTCATGCATGTTAACATATCATAAGGGTACCATTAGGTTGTCATGAATATTCATATATCAGTATACCCAAAGTGGCGGATATAGGGGGGGGGGGCAGAGGATGTGCACCAACCTTTTTTTGGCCAAAGTTTGATTTTTCTTTAATGTATAATTCTCGAGTCTGGTGGAAAACTACACAATAGAGCACCCTCACCCCCTTTTAAAAATCTCTGGATCCGCCCCTGACTTATAAGATAGAGGGATTAACTTCTCATGGTGGACTGGTTACAGCAAAGACTGCCTTCATGACTCAGGGCGCCACCTAGGGAGTTGCAGGGACTGGGCACCAGGGGGCTCTACCTGTCCTTTGCTGTCATCTCCCCAGGTCTCAGAACCAGAGGCATACTTTCTACTGTATGCCATATCGGTTATAGAGTACCATCTATTGCGATAAGTTAAATAAACAGACGTACCTACCTCGAACCCCTGAGGGACTGTCCACCTTTTATCAGTAAAATGTACCAACTTTAGGATGTACACATTTTTCCACATTTCCCATACAGCCAATGATGTATGAATATAAATGATATATGGAATTAAGATAATATTTATGTGATAAATTGATGTACCACCAGAAGAGCAAACATTTGTATGCACTAAATTTGGTATTAACTCTAGATATAAGAACATTACAGTAGCTCAATATTTATATTAAATATATATATTAAACATAAATTTTATGTTCATAAGCATCATGCGCAGATACATGATTCTGGAAAATGGGGGGGGGGGGGTGAACATAAATTCTAATTACTCAAACGGCACACATTTGCGTGCACATGCTCCATATTTCCCCCTCATTTTGTTGTTTTGGGGTCAACAATAAGGGGTTGGGGGGGGGGGGGTCTGGACCTCCTGTACCCCACCATTGATTTGCCAAGGATTCATATGTCATTCACAGTCACTGCAACTAGTATCCCATGGGGGGATCCAGAAGGGGTGTGTGGGGCACACACCCTTCCCTTTTTCTTGAAAATTTGCATTTTTTCAGTGTAAAACTCGGCTGAAAGGTTTCAAAAATCCTGGATCCGCCAGTGTATCCTCTCTGAGCGGTTTTAGGGGGCACTATTAAATAAATTTTATTTAAGACACCAATAACTTGTCGGTTCCGTACCTGATGTTGACGTACTGGAGGGACCTCATGGAGGGCCCGAAGCCGTCCAGCGTGTCGATGAGGTTGTCCCTCAGGTGGAGGATGGTCAGGTTCTCCAGGGTCTCCAGCCCCTCCACACTCCGCAGCAGGTTGGCCGGCTAGGGGGGAGAGAGTGAGGGAATTAATGAGTGAACTACAGGGTTTTACTTTTTGGTCATCCATAGGGTTGCCAGTTATCGTTATTCCATATTAATTATTCCAGTGTGCAAGCTTGTTTATATCACAGTCTTCCTTCCCGTCTCAGCTGCAAGTCATCTCGGAATGAAGCTCGTCATTAAGAGGTGATAAGACATTTGAAAGAAAGGATAATGTGTATAGAATCCAAAGATGTAATGTATGTGGCTGCACTCCCGTTGACAACTATCAGTCCACTTACTCCACAAGGTTTCACCTATATCTGCTTACATGTTACACTCTGAAGCTACCAGCTCTCATGCCTCTGTTTTACCAGACCTATGACATAGCCTCTACGCTCTCAACCCCCAGTGGAGAGTCACTCTTAGCCCAGAGTCTCACTTACTTATAAGTTAGCTAATATTATGCAGTGGACTGATACCCGCGTCAGCATATGAACATGGAATTTATGTTATGATTAAAGATTCATTATAGAACCCTTACCCAATCCCACCCTATCCTAACCTTACCCATACCCCTCTCATGGCCCTCCACCCTCCACAGCAGGTTGGTCAGCTGGGGACAGAGAGAGTGAGGGAATCAGTGAGTATGGACTATAATGTTATGATTAAAGATTCTTTAACGTACCCTAACCCCATCCCACCAATGATTGTACAAAGGAAAGATTAATGACTGGATTCATTTCAGCGTGACGTCGTCATTAGTGGCGCCCCCTACAAGACTCCATGAAACCCGTTATGACACGGCCGTCACGTTTGCCCTGTTCGTGACGTCACCACCTCTTAGGTACTTTGTTTATGAATAACATCACAAAAAGGGCAAAAGTGACGGATACGTTGTAATGGGTTGCATGGAGTCTCGTAGGGGGGTGCCCCTATTTCGAAATCACGGAAATTACTTAGGTGACGGACAGGAGCTACTTATCTTAGTGTAGCTATAATATTTTTGATCCCACCATATCCTTACTGTACCCATACCCCTCTCATGGCCCTCCACACAGCAGGTTGGCCGGCTTGTGGGTTGGTGGGGGGTGAAGGAATCAGTGAGTATGGACTTTATGTTGATTCATGATAGAAGCCTAACCTCACCCTACCCTATCCTAACTGTACCCATACCCCTCTCATGGCCCCCACACAGCAGGTCGGCCGGCTGGGGGGGAGGGAGAGCATCAATGAGCATGGAACTTATGGTATGATTATAGATTCATTATAGAACCCTAACCTCCTCCCACCCTATCCTTACTGGACCCATACCCCTCTCATGACCCTCCCCACTCCACAGTAGGTTCACCAGATGGGGAGAGGGGGTAGAAAGTGAGAGAATCAATGAACAGGGAATTGTTATAACTAAAGATTCATGATAGATGCCTAACCCCCTCCCACCCTATCCTTACTGGACCCATACCCCTCTCATGGCCCTTCACACTCCACAGCAGGTTGGCCGGCTAGGAGGGAGAGAGTGAGGGAATAAATGAGCAAGGGATTTATGTTCTGATCCTTACTGTACCCATACCCCTCTCATGGGCCTCAACACTACACAGTTGGCCGGCTGGGGACAGGGGAGAGGGAGGGAGGGAACTAATGAGGTGGGGGGGGGGGCGCTAAAGGGTTAATCAGATAAGCATTCTGGGTCAGGACCCCACGGACACTTGATGGTTTACACATGTATTGAAGACCTAAATAATAATTAAATAATTATGGATTCTTGGACAATAAGTGATAGGTCAAGAAAAAGGAGAGTCAGTATATTTCGACAGATACATGCATTTTAACTTTTTATTTTGATTGTACAAAATTTACAAGAGATCTTAAAACATTGGTAATACATGTCGCTGAATATCAAATTACTTTCAAGTCAGGTACTCAATAATTTGAATGTGAAAACATTTCAATAAAGAGAAAGTTAAAGTATTATTTCTTGTACCATTGCTATGTCAACTCACCATGTAGACCTCCTTGAGAATTTTTGGGAACGTGCCCATGGTCTGTTTCTCAACTATGGTATGACCTGTTGTAACATTTTTAATGTTACCTCACCATGTAGAGCTCCATGAGAGTCTTGGGGAACGTGCCGATGGTCGACTCGAGTCTGTTCCCACCTATAGTATGACCTGTTGTAACATTACTAATGTTAACTCACCATGTAGAGCTCCATGAGAGTCTTGGGGAACGTGCCGATGGTCGACTCGAGTCTGTTCCCACCTATAGTATGACCTGTTGTAACATTACTAACGTTAACTCACCATGTAGAGCTCCATGAGAGTCTTGGGGAACGTGCCGATGGTCGACTCGAGTCTGTTCCCACCTATAGTATGACCTGTTGTAACATTACTAATGTTACCTCACCATGTAGAGCTCCATGAGAGTCTTGGGGAACGTGCTGATGGTCGACTCGAGTCTGTTCCCACCTATAGTATGACCTGTTGTAACATTACTAATGTTACCTCACCATGTAGAGCTCCATGAGAGTCTTGGGAAACGTGCCGATGGTTGACTCAAGTCTGTTCCCACCTATAGTATGACCTGTTGTAACATTACTAAGGTTAACTCACCATGTAGGGCTCCCTGAGAGTCCTAGGGAACTGGCCGTTGGTCAACTGCAGCCTGTTCCAACCTATAGTATGACCTGTCATATCATTTCAACTCACCATGTAGAGCTCCCTGAGAGTCCTAGGGAACTGGCCGTTGGTCAACTGCAGCCTGTTCCAACCTATAGTATGACCTGTCGTATCATTTCAACTCACCATGTAGAGCTCCCTGAGAGTCTTAGGGAACGTGCCAGTGGTTGACTTGAGTCTGTTTCCACTTGTAGTATGATCTGTTGTAACATTACTAATGTTAACTCACCATGTAGAGCTCCCTGAGAGTCTTGGGGAACGTGCCGATGGTCGACTCGAGCCTGTTCCCTCGCAGGTCGAGGGTGGCCAGACTCTGCATCTTGGCAGGGTCAAGGCCACTGATCCGCTCTATCTGGTTGTCTGCAGGGACAGGAATAGTGATGGGATCGGTAAGGTGAGTAAAGAGAGACCCAATTCAAATCATCCCTTTTGTACTTTTTGGGATTCATTTTCAAAATAATATCTTAGTTTATATGGAGATAGGGTAATAAGTTTGACTTAACATTTTGCTACCTGGTTTGAATCTAATTTTGCACTATGGCATCATGATACGTTTAACAAATTAAGGTATATAGGCCATGATCTATTAGGTTTTCTAATATAACAGCTACTTATAGGGAAGGTCGAGTATAAAACCGCTACTTATGGGGAAGGTTGAATATATAACAGCGACTTATGGGAAAGGTTGAGTATATAACAGAGACTTATGGGCGAGGTTGAGTGTATATCAGTAACTTACGGGTGAGGCTGATTATGTATATAACAATGACTTGCGGGAAAGGTTGAGTATATAAGAGCGACTTACGGGAGAGGTTGAGTTTCTCCAGCAGGGGGTGGGCCAGGCCCTCCATGGTCCGTAGCTTGTTACTGGCGAGGGACGCCACCTGTAGGTAGGGCAGCGTCTCCAGCTGCACGCCTGGAGGAGGGGTACAGGCGGAAGGGGGAGAGGGGAGAGAGGATTGAAATTTAGTGGGGGACAATGACAAACACAATGGATCATACTCACAAACTTCATTACAGAAGTTACAGGATTAAGCCCATCCCAGTATACATCAACATCTAATTTTACCATGAAATTACATAGCAATTTCTTTCTGGTTTAATGCTTAAAGATAGTTATGTAGAACAAAATGAATCATGGTGATTTGTTTGACAAATTGCTCAATAAAACAATAAAACAAATAGTGGAAGAACTCCTGGGACTTCAGAAACATTATAAAACGTAACTTTTGGCTACACGTCAAGTGATTATTTCATGATATGAACAAAACTCCATAACTGGTGGCCACATGGTGGCCAAATATGACAATAGGTACCTTTACCCAAAAACACTTCCAAATGGTTATTTTGTCCAACCTTTGTCTAACCCTGAGATATACCCAATGTGGAATGGGCTTGGTACATACTTTGACCGGGCACCAAAGGTTTTGAAGGTGTTTTACCATATATATGTATGTGCGTGTGTCACCACTGTATAAATATGCAATGGTGGATTTAGAAGGCCAAATTTAGAGTTTCTTCAATTCTAAATTCAGGGGGGAATTGCTGTGCCGCTCCTTTTTATGATATAACATTCCCCCGCCTTTTCAAAAAGAGGGAACCAACACTGGTATGGCCCCTAAAACAATTCTCTGGAGTAAAACTAAGCATTGCAAAACTTAGTTTGTAACCGACTAATGAATTAGACGTTCAGGATCATCTTAACTGTGAATTTTAATGTGGAGACCGTCTATCATATCTGCTGAGTGGAGTTATTTCAATACTTGTATTTGAACATTGATATGACACTGCAAATACATTTTACCATGAGAACACAGTGGCATTTACAGTCCTCTTACAAGTAAGTTATATTGAAGTTCTTCAAAATAGAACTAATGGGATATGGGAGTTGCCAGAAAATAGAATAACTTGGACATGGAAGTTCCCAGAGGCTCTCTCCTGAATTTAAGATTGACACAAAGAAGAAGACAACAAACAAGTAAACAGTAAACATCTAAGAGCTATCCCTTTCTTAATATAAACAGTCTATATTTTTAAACGTTTATTTAAACCAATGATAGTTTATCTCTACTGGTAGAGTGACTAGGAGCGTTGGCTTTGGGGGTTGAGGGGACTGAGCCTTAAGGACTGGTGATTGTCAATGGGAGCTCAGTGACGTATAATACTTATTTGGTCTTTTATAAACAACATCCTTTCATGCAAGTGTTCTGTCAACTCTTGATGAAGAGAACTATGTCTCGAGATGACCTGCAGGTTTAATGGTGAGAAGACTGCGACTTACACTAACTGATATAATGGCATCATAAGTGGAACATAATACTTAGATACTCCCCTTTAAATAACACTAAAGATAAACGCAATAGTTCAGTGAAACTATTTTTTCCTTCCCCTAAACAGACTATATCTGCAAATGTTCATTAAACCCAATAATAGTTTATCCCTGCCCCAGTTACCTGTGATCCTGTTCTTGTCGGCCTTGAGTGTCAGCAGGTTGGTGAGTGACGTCAGAGCGCTGACGTCTTTGATGGCGTTGTTACTGAGTATGACGTGACGTAGGTGGATGTAGTTCTCCAGGATACTCACGTCCGTCAGGTCTCTGTGTATAGACATACCAAATGACACATTGTCAGTTATCTGGTCTTTGCAAGGACGACCAAAGGGAGGGCAGTAAGCATTTTACATTCAGTTTGTTTAAGTTTGAAATAACTTTTCCCGGTACATCACCATGAATTCTCTCCCCTGCCTTTGATGTTTGTATGATTGTTTAGGTTTGGCTTAGATTATTTGAATATGTTGATGTAGATATCTTATATTTCTCAAAGGATAGTATGACTCTGGAGACATTTACATGAATATGAATTATACAGTTATGGTGTCTTGATATCATAAGATTACAATTTATAATGACATTCACAGATGAGGGATAGAAGAATGAGTAGCATCTTTAGGAATGGTGGAGAGTAAAGTTTGGAACTAAAAGGATGTATCATTTAGCCTAATACCTTAATGGTTGATTAGGCCAGATTCACCAATAATAAGACAAAGTAGATGTCACTGACTTGTTCCTGAGGTCGACCCGTGTGTAGGCGTGGGCGAGCCCGTCTCCCACTCTGCCCAGCATGGACAGCGCATCCCTCATCACGTCCGACGTCAGGGGGTTGGGGTCTGGGGACGGCTGGAAGGTAGAAAAGGTATAAAGGTACATATTATGTAGACTGTTGGGTGGGTGGGGGGGGGGGGGGGCGTCATGGACAGCGCGTCCCTCATGACTTCTGACGTCAGGGGGTTGGGGTCTGGGGACGGCTGGAAGGTAGACGAGGTATAAAGGTGTGTATATATATATATATATATATATATATATATATATGAGAGGTAGGGGAGGTATAAAGGTACATATATGTAGGAGCAGCCCGTCTCCCACCCTGCTCAGCATGGACAGCGCGTCCCTCATGACGTCAGACGTCAGGGGATTGGGGTCAGGGGATGGCTGGAAGGTAGAGTGGGTATGAAGGACTGTGGGGGCGGGTATGTGGACTATGGGGGGGGGGGGGGGGGGCATCATGGACAGGGCGTCCCTCATGACGTCTGACGTCAGGTGGTTGGAAGAAGAGGTATAAAGGTACATATATGTGTATATGAGAGGTAGAGGAGGTACGAAGGTACATATATGTGTATATGAGAGGTAGAGGAGGTATGAAGGTATATATATATATATATATATATATATATAATTATAGGAGCAACCCATCTCCCACTCTGCCAAGCATGGACAGCGTGTCCCTCATGACGTCCGACGTCAGGGGGTTGGGGTCTGGGGACGGCTGGAAGAGGAGGTATAAAGGTAAATATACATTTATGTAAGCAGGTGAGTCTGTCTCTACCACCCTGTCAAGCATTGATCACACAATCACAGTGTCTTTGGAAGTCATAATGTGATGTCATTTTTGTAACGTTGCGTTGTTGGTCGTAAAAACATAATTGGGTGCCATCAAATCTATGTCTAAGCCTTTAGGATGTCAAAATGCAATGCAAAAAGAATGAAAAACCTTATTGACTATGGCATTATCAACAACTTATCCTTGCTGGGTGACTTTATAGTTTTTATACGTAATGTTGGCATTTGCTTCTTTTCTCTCTATTAGAGTGAAATGAAAAAAACGATAATTGTATTTCGAAGTTTTTTCTCACTTTGTTGTCAAAAATAGTAACAAGATTTTTGGATGAGGTGCAGACAAAACATTAAGTGTCTCAGCGTTGTAGGTTGGGACCAGTGTAATGGTTCTCAACTAACTTTGCAACGTTAAAATATCGTTGGAAGGTTAATTTGGATCCATTACACTATATATTTTTGGTTGTGGAGCATGTGTTAATAATCTGTACTACAACTTGTTGGATAATAAGACACGTAAGTGCGTTTTGTATTGTATAACCTCAAATATCACAGCATTCAGTTGCAGACAATGAAAGTGCTTAAGTGTTAATGAGGTGTTTTGCGTTGTGGTGTATCATGTTTTAAGGGTTAATCATGTGCAGGAGGAGAGGTTATAATCTGAGAGTTTACGTCCCAAACATACACCTGTGTATATGGTAACCTCCGCGTGCTAACCTCTGTATGCTAACCTCTGGTCATATTTATTCGGGAAATTCTTATTTACGGATTATCAGAATAGGTGATAATCGATACATGCCTGAATAAGTAATGTGATAGCTCCGAGTCTAACATGGCGCAGGGCAGCGTTTTATATCGAACCCACAACCATATATAGACCAGAAGAAAAGGAAGGATTAACTGGCCAGCAAACCTCACGTAGGCCAAGAAACAGAAGAGTCCGCAGTTTGAGTGACATGTTAGTCGGAACCTTAAGGATGAAAATGGTTCAAGGGCCATCCGCCCTGGCTGAAAATTCTGTCGGTTGGAGCAACACAAATTGTATCGCTTGCATATGACGGGTCTCTAGGGGCCAATAAAATTATTGCATTCAAGCAAAATTGAAATAATAGCATTCACACTGAAATCAGAGGCTCCTCCCGACTGCACACGATAATTTTTCAAGTTCTTATCCCCTGCAATCGGCTGGAATTCAAACGATTTAATCCAACATCTGATCACTTGAAGATCATTTGCACCAGGATTGCACATTATAATTGTCGGAAGAGATCGCAAGCACCGCATCGGCCAGGGCGAAAGGGGCTTTAATCAAAGATTGTATACTCTGTCAGCTTACATGAAAATACATGAAAATATACGATTATATATCACTCTGTATTTTACCACCCACGGCCACCTGGGGCATTAAGAAGCGTATCTAGCATATGAACTGTTTGTACCAAAAAGGATATAGCTATATTATCGTTCATTACACTCACTATTTCCACTTTGGTCCATAGTGCATTGCATTTTGTAAAAATTGATTATACAAAGTTGCACCTATCATTTTATAATATAACCACCTTTATCCATGTATTTCAGGTTCATGCAATCACAACATGCTTTTGGTGGACACATGGTGATAACTAAAAAGGCGACCATGTCTGCGCAAGCTCTAGGCCTATACTCCGCGTTCACTGAGTCATGATTGGCCCACAATGCAACACTCACAATCACATGGGCTCCCAGGTCCATTCTACAGCCTGCTATTCATTATGAACCTAATTTCCACCCCAGCCCGGTGCCTTTGAATAAACAGTACCTATTGGTTCCTGGGCTACCTTTCACCGGGACAATTCCCACTCCTTAAAGCCAGGGGCCGGGGGCTAGAGTTGTAACGGGGTTATAATGACGGTCAGCTATTTTACACTTTTACACGGGGATAAGGTTTATAAATTTGACATAAGGTGAACGCGGACTTTGATTTATGTTTGATTAGACAGCGATAAACGCAGTTTTAAGAGAACTTTTTATTTTGATTTACCTGTCGGTAAGTGTCAATATTTGCCTAAGAGCGGTGTGGCCAAACATAGCGGTAAGGTTCATTGTTTGCCGGACTTTGCAGTGTGTTTTTATGACATAAGCCCTGAGAGGCTATATCTACCGAGTAGTATGTGGTATTTACACAAGTCTAGTTTCCATGTTGCATGTTAGGACGAGAGAAAGTGTAAAAGCTTTTGGTGTGGGTTTTAGATTTCTGTTCTGCTTATATAGAGAAAGGAAAGGGTCCTATGATAAGCCGATCCCAGTTTACACCAACATTATAGTTTACTACGAAGGATATTCAAAATTGCTTCCCTGATCAATGAATAAAATTGCATGATAATAAATTAACCAAAGCAATTTGGTTGACAAATTGCTCCTAAAATCTGTTATTTTGTATATTGACTTTTCCCTATAGAAACCAATGTCAAAGCCTGTCAATCCAACCTATATTGTCCAAACCTATTTTTCCCTTAAATACAAATCCATCAATTTGTAAAATTAATGAACTTATAATATTAATGTTCTATCAGTTCTTCCAGATATGGAAAAATGTACTTCTTGCTTATTTCAGTAGCCCTGACTCAAAGAGAAAAGGGTGGTTTATATGGTAATTTTGTCCTACCTTTCTCCAACCCCAGGCTATACCCAATGTAGGAAGGGCTTATAAAGTTTACTAATACTCATTCCTGAGGACTCTACTTCTATGACAAATGTAATTAACATTGAACGTTATTCATCAGTTTTTTTGCCATTTGGAATTACTGTCCCATTTAAAGTTGTTGCTTTTAGATAGGCGTTGACTTAAAGCATGGGGTCTATGTCAGGTGTATAATTTGCTTCATATGTTGTCATTTTTGTAGGAGTGATTTCCATTATAGAAGATTATATGACCCAATGGCAGATGAACGATAAGTCCTTCGGTTAATGAGGGGGAGAACGACCTTTCAGGACCACTGGGTATCAGCCATAGGCTATTGGTGTACCTCGTCAGTAACCAGTGGCAAAGAAAGTTCCTGGTGTGGTACACTGATAACCTACTGCTGGTACCCCAAGGCCCAGAAAAGTTTGTCATTTCTTCTGAATAATCTGAGCTTGTGTTTGTAAAGATATTCCCATAATTATATAAATGATGAATCTAGGTGCAAATCGACTATCGTATATTTCATGATAGATTTCCGCCATATAAACAAAAAGTAACAAGATAGCCTAACTTTAGCCCTCCTAGCCCTCCTACCCCCTTTAACTCTATCCCTCCTTCACCCTTTAACCGTTCAACTCTAGCCCTTATCCCCTCTATAACTATCTCACTCCTGCCCTCTCCCCCCCTCCCCCTTTATTGTTCAACAGTTCTTGAACAATACTGAAAACAAGGGGTCGTATGTACATCCCATCAATACACACTTCCCTCTATATGCACCACCCCTTGGCCAAGCGGGTGATAAAACTCGAGCCCTCCTCACCTCCTTCTCCTCCTCCTCGCCCTCCTCCTCCCCCTCGTCTGGAGACAGGTTGTCGATGTCATCGGGGATGTCCAGCTCCTCCTCCTCTCCATCCTCGAACAACTCCTCGTCAGATACGTCCGACATGGTCCTATGTGTTTAGTTAATATGGCCTTCACTGATCAGGTATTCTACCACACTCTCTCTGGTTAGTTAGGATATTATCTCTCTAGTCAGGTCGTATGACTTTCTGTGGTCAAGTAGTATGACTTTCTCTGGTAAGATAGTATGGCCGTTTTTGGTCAGGTAGTATGACTGTATCTGGTCCGGTAGTATGACTGTATCTGGTCAGGTAGTATGGTTCTTTCTGGTAGTATGAATGTCTCTGGTCAAGTAGTATAGCTCTGTCAGGTCAGGTAGTATGATTCTGGTCTTTTAGTATTACTTCTCAGCCAGTTAATCAAACTGAGAGGGCCCGTCAGTAACTCACAGTGAGAACTCCCTATAGTCCGTTGGAATCTCCCTGGTCAGTCAGTATCACAAACCACTCTCTCTCTCTCTCCCCGGTCAGCCCCACGTGCACACTCAGACCTGTGCCCGCCGCTCCCTGTCCACACTCTGAGTACCCTTCCCGCCCTCCCTGGAGTCACTCCGGACCACTGCGCACCTCTCCCGCGCACACAGGGGCACTAGACCCCTAAATTCGACACAGCGACATGGCCATTTCTTAAAATCAACATGCGACACGAGGCTTGGTGACAAGATTGAAGAAATAAATGACGAGACGTAGCTTGTTTCGATAGATTCGAGGTGCCAAATTCGACACCCCAAACAAAGATATTTCAAGATACGATATTGGGTCTTAATGAAACGACTGTACCTAGTAACTTGTGATATGTGCATTTTTGTTCAAATGGAATGAAATTTAAAGCGTCACATTTGCTACACTTTGTTTGAAGAGAAAACTATGAAGCAAGACGTAAATTAAGTTCGCACCTACTCTTCCCTTAATTTACTTAATATTTTGAGCACCAAAATGAAAACATGAATCAAAAGAGGCAAGACAAGTCAAGACTCTAAGAAGCATAGTTTCCCGGTAACTAGGCAGGTATGTCTTTTTTTCCCAATTATAAGTATATGAATGTCTCGCAATGCTGGAGTTGGTAGATCATTATTGTAATATATACTCTATTATTGGCCATAAACAATGCTTTGGGTAAGTCGTAGCCTTTGTCAATGTATACTAAACATTGTTTCCACCAACTGATTTCACCACCGACTTTTTTGGGTAATTTATTACTTTTAACTAGTATTATAACAAAAGATTATATATCTTACATACCATTTGAAAGAGAATTAAAAACGCTTTCTGTTGGTATATACCATGTTTGTGATTAATTAATATTCCCACTGCCGATTTTTTAGATTGATAGTAAAATCGGCTGGTGGAAACAGGGCTTTATTGGGTCTGTGTAAAGGCAGGAGGAAAGGGAGCGTGTTTGGTCGAGGGGGGGGGGGGGGCGTGTTGGGGGAGGTGTGTAGGGGGTGTTGACTTTACTGATTGTATGTATACACCACCAAGCTACTACTCTCCACTACAGGGCTCTGCTCAGACGATATATCAGAACATTATCTTGGGAGCAATGGGCTGTCGTTAGGAAATTTCAATATATTTCTAAAAACCGTATTCCACATACCGATCTTATTGCTGCCAAGTTTGCATCTGGTTGATTTTCTCTGAGATTATTGCATGAAACTGTACATCCTATATATCCTTTGAAAGAGAATTGTAAGACCCTCCTAACGATGTATAATATTTTTATATTTGAACTTTATTCTCACTGGCCCGGCGACTGAAAATCGGCAGCAAAATCAGAATGTCGAACCCAGGCTTTACTTGTCAGAAAACCTTCACAATCCAACAATGCTAATGACAAGATAAGAAAAGGTTTAGACCAACATGGGAACGTGTTTGTGGTAAGCATTCCTCATGATAGAATCAGTTTTACACACACACACACACACACACACACACACACACACACACACGGTGGTTTACATTTTTTTGTCAAGAAATTTTTGATTTGATACAGTTACATCATGAATTTGATGGAGTGTTAAATTCATTATATCGATTAACAATATAGTACTATTAAGTATCACCGAATTTCAGCATATACTTTATCCAATATCGTACATGTGTCATAAATTCTTGACTCTAAAGGCGGGTTTCCACTGAACGATTTTCGTTGGGAAGAGACGAAAATTGCAAACAACTCGACTGTAAAATTTTTTGGTAAATGAAAGATTTGTTGTTTCCACTGGACGATATTATTTGGACGATTCTGGGACTTGTGGACGACTACTTTCGACTACTAGAGCTAAAAAACACAGGTAACAATGAATTTAATTGCTTTTAACTGTTCTTGAAAAAAATCGTTGGCATCTGTTGTCCAGAAAAAATCAACAGGTTAAATATTTGGTCGTTAGTGAATCATTCACTTTGGTTGTTCACAAATGTTGTTTGCAGTCGTTCACAAATATCTTTACCAACGATTTTGTGTTTCCACTGAACGATTTTCCCAACGACCACCAACGATTTCCTAATCTTTTCATGTCTTATGCTGTCTTGAGGAGAATGTTGTTTGGTGGAAACAGGCCTTTAGCTGCGTTTTGCACTTCCAGCATCAGGTTATTTTGACCACATAATTTGTATTCTTTTGGTACTTAGTGCTCATTTGCTAGGTACAATATAGTTTGTTTACACCGACGACAGCATGGTCGGGGACTGTGATAGAGCTTATGTTGTCGGGCTGTGTAAACCCCCCCTGACTCAGTAAAGGGCTATACCCACTAGGCGATTTTACCGGCGCCGGTTGACCGATCATGATCGGCAGTAAAATCGGCCGATTCTAGATCAAACATGCACATTCCAATGTACGGTACTTGCAGGCGATCATAACAATCGGCTGATTCTGCCAGTGGCCCTTCGCCCGTTGCCAGTAAAATCGCCTAGTGGGTATTGGGCTTAGAAGGCAAAGCTCCATTATAGGCCCTCAGGTGGCTGGGTAGTTGGTAACAGGCACTCCAGGGTTGGCGTGGCCAAGGAATACATCACTTATTCATGAATCAAATGTCAGCTGCATATTTCACTATATACATGACATTTGCTTGTGGTACCATGAAAAGATGCAAGTAAACTGCTGTAACCTTACTTGTGGTAGGGTACCACAATATGGAATATAGGTACTTGCTGTACTCCCTTGTGGTACTTACTATTTTATATTAGTTTTCTATGGAGTGCTTGTAGTCGGGTATACCAATATATTGGTATCTGAACCACAAACTACTTGTGGTGGGTAAAAGAGGGAAGTGCAAATGCCAACTACCACCTGGCCTACCATATGGCCTACAATACCCTTGTTTGTTGTTACGGCATACTACCCCTGCATCTGATCGAATGGCTGATGTGGAAGCCTTCTCTGTTAGGCAGGGTGATTGTTGTGGCAGACAGACACTATCAGTATTCATGTAGGAAGAGAATTGCCAGTGATTTGTAATTATAAAAAAAGAACAAGAAAATCCCCTCTAGTGCTTTTTTTTCAATACGAACATCTAAAGTTGATGAAATACTTACTACATGCAGATTATACCACTGATTCCTCCTGTCTGACATTTTTTCCATTTGTGGGGTTGAAAATGAGCTAACAAGATCACAACTGCTGCTTCATGTTCTCAGTTAAATGAATGTTAGAATGATGTTACGGTCAATATCAATTATCAATCAATTCCTAGAAACATTACACATGTTTTATCAATGTAAACAGTATCTTGGTTGTTACCAGCAGTAATTCTTTGCATGCAATGTCATCATTCTCAATGTCAAGTAAAAGAATGTATTTCCTTTTTGTGAAATGGTGAGTAAACACAGTGTTGTCCATAGCTTTCATCGTCATCATGTAAGAACTACCCAGCCAAGTTGCAATGTAACAGAACCATTTTGTAACCATACTATTTGGGTGAGTCCCTTAAAAGATTACACATAAAAGTTACGTTATAGATGGTGAAGTTGAAGGCTCGCTGAATCAGAACATTTGTTTGTGTTGAAGAACATAATCAGAATGTTGGAATAGTGTCACAGTGAAACGTCACAGCAGTAGGTTGTAGCAATGTAATTGGGAGTCATCAAATGAATGTAACAAGAACCAATGCAGAACCAACCAGAACGCTGTTGCAACATCATACACATAATAACATCACATCCTTGGCAGGGAAAGACTCTTTAATCTTACCATTATTTGAACCACTGTTATCAATGTTACAAGCATTATACATATATATATATCCTGATGAAGGCAGTGACATGCCAAAACTAGTTGATTCGCCATAACTATAAGGTCTGATTAATGAATCAAGTCAACAACACTCCTGCATTGCGTTTGGTGTAGATTCAATACTTTTATTATATACATGCTATATAGTATAATTTTATTCATGAGTTACATCCTGCAGTATAATGCTTCAATAAAGAAATCTATTCACCCTTAAACATATAGAACACGCATGAAACTTGAGTGTTGTTATTAGCCTCATAATTTTTGTATTTGGTCAATGCTCTCTTTGAAAATGTCTAAAAATGTTCAATGCAAAAGCTCTGACAAAGACCATTTCAAACTTTTTTTATGCACCCCTTTTTTCTAGCATTAAAGGTAGAAGAGAACCAATACCTGAGAAGTTTTTTCATGTTTCTATACCAGTCTCATATCAAAAACAAATAACCAAAGAAGATGTTATTGTATGAAACATCCCACTTCAATATGTGCATAACAAAGGGGTATATCAACATGTAAGTAATATTTGTGTTCACTTCTTAATTGCAAAAACTGTAATGTTTGAATAAGCACAAGAGGTTTTGTGGTATAAACAACATTTATTTGCCTTAAACAACAATAAAAATCCCAGAATATTTCAAAAGTTTACATCAATATATTGCCTATATACATGTGTGTGTAAAATATAAGGTGAAAATAAGCATAAGCACTGGTGTAAGAAATGCTAGGATCAACTGTAAGGTGAACCTCACTTCATGAAGTGGATTTGAAAATATTTCGATATTTCCCAACTTTTGTCACTCTTAAACAACAAGCATACATACACAGAGTCGAATCAACATTCTAAACGTTTCATATATGTAGACAGTAAGGAGCAGATCCTAGAAAGTGAAGAAATGGGTCCCTTTGCAAAAAAGAACTTTCAATCAAATAAATGTTTTCATAAGCAAACCAAAATCAGTTCCTTTTGGTAGCAGCAGGCCTGGGGTGATTTAGGGAAATTCGTGTTTTCTTCAAAATCTTCAAATCCAGCTTCTTTTGTGGAACAATGAAAAGAGAAAAAAAGCAACATTTGGTCTTTCACTTTAACAACTAACCACCACCTTCATGGGTTATATTAATTTGATCGCACCTCTGAACAGGATGGATGCCACAATTGTATTTTCACTTGATTTATTTGTGATAATCCTCATCACCCTTGTTGGAGATATTTTTTCTTATCAAGTATACAAATAGTTTACAGTGATGATATGATATATTAGAAGAAAGTAAGAAAACACAGAGTGTAAAAAGCATGTGATGTATATATGGGTAAATATGTAAATAGTTTGATATGTCCAGCTGCAAATAGTCAAATTAGCAAGGTCTCCTGGAACAACATCATTATTTATTTCATCGCTTACCAAATACCCACCTTAATTCAATTTGTTTATAGAGATGAGTCCTTAAGTATCTCATTGACATGTATTTTGGAACATTAAACAACAAGTTCATGAGACCTTCATGAATATGCGAAATAGTCTCGTTTTAACTATGAGTGTTCATGCAATTCTGCAGTTGGACCCTTCTTCTCTGGGCAAAACTATTGGTGTTTAATAAAGACAAATATAAACCATTGGTCAGATAAAAAGTGCATTTCTCAGCAACTTAAGTAAGAAGCATCGTTTGAAATATAAAGGGTGAAAACCACAATATCCTTTTTGACATCAAATCTATCATGGATAGTAACAGAAAACTGATTAAAGTGTTTGTTCATTGTTATCCCGGTTAATGGAAACAATGTCACAGAGGTTGGTTCTTCAAAGAAATAGAGTTCTAGCTAATTTCCAGACATTTGTATAATCATTCAAAGAGTGATTTAAACAGTTTAAATGACATCAATAATATACATTATAATATAGACTGATTCCATATGCATGTACTGTAAATTAACACACTTTTGCACTGCTAGGTTTTCCCATATCTTGTGATCAACAGCATTTTAGTGATGTCAAAATGCACACACCTGGCAGTTGATCTTATTCTCACCATAATTTTCAAATTTTTGGCTCACATCATACCTGTTTATGGTAGTGTATGGCATATGCAAAAAATGCATACAGAAAGAAATACAATTTGCTTTATGACAACATTATATTTTCTTTCAGAGCAAATGTCATTATACTATTTTGTTGACTGAAAGGTCATACAGATTTGATTTTTTTTTAAAATTCTTTATCATCCTGGCCTGCTTCGACGTAGTCAGTTTTCATGCAGGACCAGCGAAACCTAATTCTATTACAATAATAGTTTTTCAAATCCTCCAAAAAAGCACATAATCAATATTCAATCATGGCATGTAGCATGTGGACATGTGGTGAACCACTTTTCCCTTTTAACCTACTTAAGCATCAAGCATCCAATTCTTTATGTATTTTTTAAAATCTTCATAAGAATCAATATTTCTTACATTGACAGGCAAGTTATTCCAGTGAACAGCACCCAAATAATAGACATTTCTTTTAAACAATTCACAGTTGGGTTTAACAGTTTTAAAAATATGCTCCGTGTCTGCGAGTAACTATATTTCTAGCATCAACAATTGACAAGTCATGCTGTTGTTTATACATGAAATTGAGGATATGGCCATGCCTCCTTTTATATAAATTGCTAATTTTCGCTGAGGACTGTAATAAGTTGACAGGGATTGCTCCTCTTTCATGCAAACAAATACGAAGTGCCCTATTTTGCAATTTTTGAAGCTTATCCAGTTGTTTAGAATTTGCATTAATAATAAAAATATCTCCATAATCAAGATAAGGTACAATCATTGATTTATAAAGTCGAATCACAGACTCTGTTGTTAAATATTTTCTAATCTTTTGTAATAAAAATATTTTATGTGAAACTATTTTAATTGTATTGTTTATTTGTTTAGAAAAAGATAAGGTATTATCAATGATAATTCCTAGGTATTTATAAGTATGTACATATTCAAGAGATGTTTCATAGAGTTGAAGTTTTGGAAGCCTAATCTGTCTTAGTTTATATTTAGAGCCCGTAATCATTGCCTTAGTTTTGTTAACATTAATTGTTAACTTGTTACTTTGGCACCATTTGGATAAAGAATATAGGTCACTTTGAACATTATTAAGAGCAACATGGACATCTTCATTATAACTTGTAATAGCCGTGTCATCAGCATATAAGTTAATAGTGCTATAGTTTATGATACTGTCTAGGTCATTAATATATACCAAAAACAATAACGGTCCTAGAACCGAGCCTTGTGGAACGCCACAGCTAATAGTACACATGTACACATGTTTCTCAGGATGCATGTACACATGTTTCTCAGGATGCATGTACACATGTTTCTCAGGATGTTGGGGTTGCCATATTTAAGTATTGTTGGTCATTTCTTGCATCAAAAGTGGTTTTTTGATTGTAAACCCTACTTGAACTGGGGAAAACTTCAATAACCTTGATGTCAAGGGTATTCACATCTTTTATTGATTGAACATTTCTGATTCCTTCAACCTTATTTGGAGGCCCATGATTCAATTGCTTTACCTGCTTTTTCTGAAAACTAATGCAATGGCAGAACAGTAAATGTTTAAAAGCTGAATAATAGTTCTGATCACTCCATGCATAAATTATAGGGTTGACCCAGAAGTTCACATCATATAACAGGATAGAAATGATATAAAGTAGTCGAAGCCATGGAGGAGGGTTTTTTGGCATAGTGATAGTGATACAAACAAATGGTAAGTAAAGTGCGAAATATACACCTACAACTTTGACCATCATCTTTGTAATAAGTATATTACTTCTAAGTTGTTGCTGCGGTGGTTCTGCATTGGTTGACGCTGCTACTCTACGGCCACTTTTGTAAACAATGCAGGCAATATGCCCATAATTCACAAGAGTTGACAGTGTTGTAATTATGAACAGGATCATACCAATATGAATAAAATAATCTGGGAAAATGTTGTTGAAAGAACATTTAGTTCCATTCTGGGGATCTTTGTTATCAAAAACTGATATTGCACAGACCCACAATATAACAATCACCCAGAAACAAACAATGAAAGTTGACATCCTTTTCATCGACCACTTTCTTTCCTTGTTCAGTTGACTCAGTAGCATGTTCCTACGCTCTAAACTTAATACCATAAAGCTAACTTGTTGAGCCATAATGGTGATGATCTCTACAGCAATACCTGCTATACAAGTACTTCTGACTACTTCCGATTCTGGTGACATAAAATTGAAAGGCAGACGGATGCTTACAGTTAATCCATGTAGGAAATCACTCAAGGCTATGCTAGCTACAATCAGATTTGCAGTGGATCTCAGTTTTTTATATTTCACCAGAGAGACGAGGGTTAAAAGGTTAGAGAATATTGCTAAGGCTGACTGAAGAATCCTTCCCACAGTGAAGAACTTGAAAAGTAGAGACTGTTCTACTGTACCATTCATATTTGAGGGAGAAATATGCCAGATCAAAGGACTAGAAACATATGATATGCTCAACTGACTAACGAACTCGACTTGAGGAATCAGATTAAGTCTCAGTAAAGAAAAAATGATTTGAAGTTCTATAAACAGTCAAACTGATCAATTACTAATGACTTCTTGATTCTATAGTGTTCGTCGTCAACACTCCTGAGTTACAGGCACTAAAATGTTGTCAGTTTGTACACATGAATCAGCTCTCACCTTCTCATCCTGTGGTGAATTTGAAAGGATCTCTCTGATTACTTTTTCTCTGTGATGCAAGAAGAAGATTCCATTCCTCAACCAAACCAAAGACATGTAAGAATACGTCTATATTGAATGTCTGGCAATGAGATGTAGCTTGTCATCAACAAATGTCTTATAGGTGTGTGAGCAGTGATACAAGGACAGACAATGCAGAATGAGAAATTTTTCCTGCTGTTTTATCTAATTTACTATCATAAAACCTCTCATTTAAGCCATGGGGGAAAATTTCAGATTTAAGAAAAACAAGCCTCAATTTTAAGTGTGCGGCTTCAATCAGGATTTTACATAAGTTTAGCTAGAATGACACTAACCAAAATTACCAATGAACAACCTAAAAGTCGGGATGTAGCTTGAACAAGGGTGCAACTTAAATGCAGCATGCAGCCTAAATTAGGGGATATACAGTGTACCTCTCGTATGGTAAGATGTTGACAGATGCGCTGTGGTTACACCAGCTCTGATGACAGGATGGTGAAGTGTAAAGTTACTCATATTTGTATCAGCATACAGATAGACTCAGATTCCATTCCAAGAGCATTTGATTTACATAAAGAGATGAACAAATATTCAGATTATTTATGAAACATCAACTACCATAACCTAAAAATGTATAAAACTTGATTATAGAATGTCTGTAAATTCATAGCTGCTCAATATTGTAATCTTTTGGTAATTTTGTCTTGTAGATGTCTTTGTGACCTCAGAGTCACATGCATGAAATCTTTATATTTGTCATTTGAAAATCAAACATAATAGATGATAGCATGTGAACTTTAAGGCTCAGAATTTTATAAAGATAATGATGAGAAATCTTTATATAAAAAGATATAAGTAAAAATTATTGGGTTTAGAACTGGGACACTTAGCATTATTGGAAGCAATCATTTAGCAATACACTTGGTTATGTCACCTCTAACAAAGGGATGAACTAGGATCTAATCCACGCAAATTGAACTGACTTGTTGTTATTGTTTATTGCACCAGTTCTCCTGTTTATATGTTAAACTTTATTTTGTAACTGTTTATGGAGGTAATAAACATATATTTCAGCCCACATCTTACTCTGTATCTGTCCCCAATGTGAAACCCTTATATCTGACAATGTTAGATATTGATATATGGCCACTGCTATATAACAGTCATCTAAAAGTGGGGTACCAATTGAGCCATTGAAGTTAAATCCTGGTTCTTGAAGACCAAAACTGGTTCAGTCAATCCCCCCCCCCTGCTTCATTTGACCCAAATTTCATTTGCTTTGCAAAATAAGTTCCCCTTTCACCCCAGTCCCAGGTGGCTGGTGTGACTTTACACCTGCTGGGCTCCCTGCTCTCTGCTCAGCTGCAGCAGTTTGTAATCCGAACTACAGCATTGGCCCAGTGGCCAGGTTAAACTTTGTCAGGTGTAGAATCCAGATAAACTAGGATATGTCATGGTAGTTTTTTTCTAAATGCGTAATTGTATCCAATATAAAACATTTTTCTTTTTATTTGGATTTTAGACTGGTACAGCTAAGCATTATCTGATCTTCAATTTTATAAAACAAACAGATTCACTTAGCAGTGATATGTATTATGATATAACTGTAATATCAAAGCAAAGTAAAGTTTTGATAAAACTACAATCTAAAATAAGTTTGTCTCTCATGCAAAACACATTGTAATTTGAAATATGCTGGATGGAACTATTCTGTGATAAAAGTTTTACAAATTAAATAATTACTTAGATAAATGATAAATATGGTAAATGCCTTCACATCAAATGTTCCTAGATCCTTTATTATAGAGCCCCAGTCATTCATTCTGATGGCCTTGATTAAATTGCTGCTGTTGTGCTCAAATCCAAAAACTCACTTTTGACTGACATTTCCACTAGCCCGTTGCACAATGACTTATTGTAACTTCAATAATATCATAAGCATAATCCTAAATATTATAGACTCAAAGGATTATGTACTTTATACTGAAGGAGGTGACACGGTGTCAAAAGACATAAGTTCAAATTATATAGATAATTATTTCAGTACAGTGGGACAGAAATTATCAGATCAGATACCTATCCCGCCTAAAATAACATCAAATGTGCTGATGAGAAATATTAGAACAGATTTTTTGGATTTTCCAATATTATCCCTGGAAGCATTTACTCTTGATGATCTACTCATTGAAATAAATAAAATTGATATCTACATGTGGTCAGGTATTACTATTATGCCTAGTGGACTATGTAAAATCCTATTCCAATCAATTCCTGAAATATTACTGGATATTCTGAATAAATCATTAGGGACAGGAATATTTCCCAATGAGTGGAAAATAGGTACTGTTATCCCAATCCTGAAAGCATCAAACCCAAGTACAGTTGCAGACCTTCAACCAATTAATTTACTACCACTTCCAGGCAAAATAATGGAAAGACTTATACACAACAAATTATATCCTTACCTGGAAAATAACAATATTTTACTGCCTAACCTGAATGGCTTTAGGAAACACCATGGAACGCAGGACACAATGTTTAAATTACTTAGTTCAATCACTCCTGTTGATTCCTAATTTTTTCATGGGTCTACAGTGGCTTTACCACACCCAAATACTTTATGATTTTTGCAATCTGTTAATGCCTTCAGATCTAAATTCCCCACTCTTTATTATCCCACACAGAATCCACCTTTGTTATGTCAGTTCTAAAACATTTGAAACAAATGTGATGGAGGGTAGTGTCACTTGAAGCAACTTTCCCTCCAATCAAAAACAGGGAATTGGCTCCCCTATTTAGTTCCCTTTTCTGTTTTTTAAGATTGCCATGCCACTCACAGTATTTACCTGCTTACCTATTTTACAGCTACCTTATTACCCCACTCCTTTTGTTTAGTGAAAATTCTCATTGTCCTCTTGTGCTAATACACCATGAGAGAACTGGGCCTGGGAGCCATCTAGATCTTTAGAGCCTGAAAAGGGCTTTCATTTGGTACCAAACATGTGTAGATGACTTACCTAGAAGTATCCTAAAAATCAAAATCAAGGGCACAGAATAACGTTAAAGTCATTATTCCATTTTCTTCTAGACCTTAAATTCAGGATATCCCTCAACTCAACGTCATTTTAAGTGTATAAGCTTCTGGCCCTCTCTCCCAAAAACTCAATGGGTATCCACTGAATAGAATTATCTTGAAATATAACCTTTGCGCTTGGTTTGCCATCTTTCCTGGCAATATCTCAGACTCCCAAAATAGGCACCATTTCTTCTGACTTTTTCTCATTACACCATTTGTAAGCCAAAAGCCTTTTATCTGGCTTTTCTACTTTATTTTTCCTTACCTTTTTCTGAGGCCCTTCCTGATTTTCTGGCCCTTCATCTGCCTGATTCTCATTCCGAGGGTCATTCGTCTGAATTTCAATTTGTTCGTCCCCCTTTTTGTTGCTTGTTTCAGGTGGGTTCGGGTCGTCCCCAACCTTTTGTACTACCTCAAACTATCGGTCGGTAGGTCCCCGACGTCCAACGCGGGCTCCTCGTCGGGTGCCATGGGTGGAATTCATATGTTTTTCGATCCCATTTTCTTTAACCTGGAAATGGATACAGGGCGCAAAACAAATTTTCCCGATCTTACGTCTTTCAGAAACACCGTCACTGGTGTGTGAAACTTGCGTATTACAAACGGACCATGGTCAATTTTCGCCAGTTTAAGCTTTTGTGTAGGTTCCTTAATATGGGGAACATACACATACACCAGATCCCCGGGCTTTAGATCGGGCTCGTACGACCTCTTGTCGTAATAGCTTTTCATTTGCTGTGCCGCATGTTCCATTGTTTTCTTTGCTTGCATGTGGGCTTCATGTTGCCTATTCAAGTTTTCTGCAAAATGGTCTGATACTGGCATAAGCGTATCATTTATACTAGGCAGCTGTGCCAGTGCCGGCTCCAGCGGCAAAAACCCATGCATTAACAAATACGGAGAGATCCCAGTGGCCGTTGCCTTGCTGGTATTCATCGCATATTCTAGCGCTCCTAACAATGTGTCCCAATCTTTTTGGTTTTCGCTCACATAAGAGCGTAGAATGTTGAGTTTTGTTCGATTCGCCCTTTCAATCAACCCATTAGCATTCGGTGCTAATGTTGAAATGAAGCTGTGCCTTATTCCATAAAAGGCACAAAACTGCTCAAAGGCTTTTGACGTAAACGCGCTTCCCGAATCTGATATCAGGTGGTGGATCGCTCCATACCTATATATCACGTTCTCGGTGAATTTTTCGATTAACGTACTCGCCTGTAGATCGGCCTGAGCCCACATTATGATGTAGCGTGAATAATAGTCTATTACGCTCACAATGTGTCGGTTTCCCTGTTCCGTCAGCGGTAACCTTTCTAGAGCGGCCATTGCCATGCAATACATTGGACGCAGACTCGGGTCCCAAATTGTCAAGGGAGGACGAATTTTCCTTGTCATTCTCTTAGTAGCGCAACATTTTTCGCAACTACTTACATAGTTTTGGACATCTCGGGTCATGCCTGGCCACCATAGCGACCTCATGCGACTCAACATTTTGGCCGTCGCAAAATGCCCTGAGGGCGGTGCATCGTGCATTTGCTGTAAGAAATGCAACACTAGGCCCTGTGGCACAAACAACCGAACTTCTAATTCAGATTCTTGTGCCGTAAAGCGGAACAGTACACCTTCGTGAATTATGAAGTCTTCTTCCCGCAGGAGAATACCGCGGGCCTCTGCGTCATCTGTCGGCAGGGTCCGCGTCTGAATAAACTTCATTATCTGTGAACACTTCGGGTCTTTCCGTTGCTCTTGCCGAATTGTGTCTGGGTGAATCGCATGCATTTTAATTCGCTCTTCCACCTTCGGCTGTATCCTTGTAGCATACCGCCGACGCTTTCTATTATTTGGCGCCGTCTTATTTTGTACCTTTCTACCTGCTACTTCGTCTGGCGGTAGCTCGTCCTGTTCTTCAACTGTGATCTCCCAGACCCCGATTTCTTTGTTTTCTGAGGTTTCGGCTCCACTTACCTTGTTCTCCTCGGAGGGAGTCTTCGTCTTAGTTTTGGCTTTCTTAGCTCCTGAGGGCGACCCCTTTGCTGTACATGTGGAACCGCCCATCGGTGTTCGATCCTTTTCTATTGGTACGTCAATCCTTGAAAAGAAATCTGGCACCACATTCTCGGTCCC
This sequence comes from Lepidonotus clava, assembly GCA_936440205.1. NCBI lineage: Eukaryota > Metazoa > Annelida > Polychaeta > Phyllodocida > Polynoidae > Lepidonotus > Lepidonotus clava. Next base: position 42,604,594 of record OW387144.1, on the reverse strand, counting down.
CGGAATGTACTCTACCGTAAAGGAGAAGTGTTGAAGAAAATTGAGCCAACGCATAACCCGACTGGATGCGTCCATGGGTTTACTTGCGATGCGATTTAACAGGGGCTTGTGGTCTGTGTAGATCACAAAATGGTTTCCCTCTAGGTAAACCTTGAAGTGCTTCACACTAAAATAGATGGCTGCCAGTTCCTTGTCTCCCGTGGAGTATCTCAGCTGGGCTCCCTTGAAGGGCTGGCTAAAAAATGCCACCGGTTTCTTCCCTTGTGCCATTTCCTGCATCAGGACGGCACCCCACCCGAAGTCACTTGCATCGGCTGCAACATAGAACGGGCGATCCCATCGTGGGTAAATCAAAACATTGCTACTTGTTAGCATTTCTTTATTTTCTGGAATGCTTTTTCGTGGGCCTCCTCCCATCCAAAATCTTCGGTTGACTTTTTACCTGTTAGGGTATATAGGGGCTGTGTGATTCGACCATACGATGGACAGAATCTACGATAAAAACTGGAAACGCCCAGGTATCTCTTGACTTGTTTTACCGTTTTGGGCCTCGGGAGATCGACCATTTTCTGTATATTTTCGGGTGTAGGTCGCACCCCTTCCTGTGTGAAAATGTGGCCCAAAAATTGAATCTCGTCTCTCGCGAATTCACATTTTTCCAGCTTGACCACCATTCTTGCCCTGATCAGTCTGTCAAGAACCTCCCCGAGGTCGGACACGTGCTGCTGAAATGTCGGGGACCACACCACCAGATCGTCCGTATATCCAATCACGTATTTATATCTTATCCCCGACAGAACGAGATCTATGAGAGCTTGGAACACGGCGGGACTGGACGATAGTCCCATACTCAAACGCTTGAAGGAAAATTTCCCGACTTCGGTTATGAACGAGGTCACCTCTCTGCTGGACTCGTCCAGCTCAATTTGGTAATATGACTCCTGGAGGTCCATCTTACTAAGATACCTTGGTCTGTTCTCTCCGACTGTATCTATGATCTGTTCGATTCGGGGGATACATGTTGTCTGGTTAATTACCTGTTTGTTGACTTCTCTTAAATCGCACACGAGCCGAAATTTTCCATTCGACTTTTTAACCAGAAATGCTGGGCTTGCCCATGGTCCTTCTGTCGCTGGTTCTATGATCCCTTTATCTAGTTGTTCCTGCAAGACTTTTTCTAATTCCCTTCTCATTGGCGGTGCCATGTGATACGGCCTCGCATTCACGGGTTTCGCATTAGGAATCAATTCTATTTTGTGTTTAACCAGGTGCGTACATGCAAGCTTACCTGGTTTTGCAAACGCTTCTCTCTTGTCTTCTAGCATTTTTCTGAATAATTTCTTCTCGCTGTCAGTTAGGATAGAATTTGAAAGGTTTACCTTAAGTGGAGCTTCCTCCTCGTGTGACTCGTCCTCGTCCTCGGTCGTCTCTTTCTCCTCATCTTCTGCATGTCGATAGTTGGATGAAATTTTGTTGGGGGTTTATTATTGTTTTTATATTTATATTCTTTGTGGGGGTCTTTCCCTTTTCTTCAGGCCCTTCGGCCTCTTCAGGCCTTTCGGCCTTTGCCTCCCCCTTTTTCCCTAAAAAGGATCCTTCCACTGGATCCCATTTTTCTGCAATTTCTGCAAAATATGGTTCAATGGTGTTTGTGTATGTGCCCACTGTTTTCCCCTTTTTCAAGATGACTGGTGTGTTAGTCACGTTGAGGATACTTACCGATATGGTGTTGTCTTCCACCCTAACCAATGCTACCCTAATGGACCTACATCCCCGACCCCATAGTGAGGGGGATGACTCAAATATCCCTACCTGATTATTCCATGTTGTTTCATCCCTTGGAACTGCTGATGCTATTAGGGCTTGAGACTTACCTGGTATTGTTATTTCTTCTTTTAGCCTTACCGGCAGAGCTTTCCGCGGGCACTCTTCGGCTGCAAAGTCAAGACTCATTGAGAACTTTTGTAGGAATGACCTTCCCAAAATAACCTCACTTGACAGACCCTTAAGTATGTGAAAAACTACATCATAAGATACATCATCTATTTTGATGGGTAATTTGGCCGATCCCTGTGCTTTCACCCTTGAACCGTCTGCCATAATACAAACTACATTAGATTGGCCCATATCTGCCCCCATTGACGCTAGATCCATATCTGACAGGACAGTCGCCGAGATGCAGCAGTCATCGGCCCCACTGTCGACCAATACTTTGTATTGTTTCCCTCTAATATTGACTTTGGTGCACGCCTGATCATCCAGAATATGCCATTGTTCGGCCCCTTTTCGTGACTTCATCATAATTGAGTTGACCCCCATGGTATGCCGACCATCGGCACGCTGCCTAGGGACCTGTTCAAAGACCTTCCTGGTCTCCGGTGCAAAGTTCATTTCCTGATCCTTCATTAATGCCTGAATCTCGTCCGGGTGCACAAGATGGTTACCGTCGGGCATACAGGCCACGTGCCTCGTGCACCTCGTTTTAGTAGTTCCGTCCCACACTCGCTCAATATTGAACCTCGCACATTGCTCAACGCACACCTTCAAATGTTCGCAGGTTTGAGTACTATATACTTCTCCATGTTCATGATACGCGATTTCGACACATTGTCGGATTTTATATCGTAATGAGTTCACACATATATTATCCTTAATACGACACGAACAGCTGGGTATGATTACTCCGTCAACCAACGTCGCCCGACAAACACAGAAATTGGGGCAATGTTTACAGTCAAATATAATTGCCCCTGTCCCCTGTTTATCTGTCCCCTGTGGTAATTGTCTCTGATGTTGTGACGGCCTGTCGGGTTTATCGCGATGCTGTTTGTAGAGTTCATACGCTAACCGCTTCACCCAATCCGAACTGTGCACATCATAATTTTTAGTTTGCCCACAGGAGAGCTTCGGACCGTCTTCATTGGCGGCGGAGTCACCTTCTTCTATGACCCCGCTTAATCGCTCTTCCCCAAATAGTTTCCATAGGAACAGATCTGGGAGGTCCCAGGGCACTCTGGGGCCAACCACCTGTACACCCTCTAGTTTGAACCCAGTAATTTCCACGGAATTGCCCCCATTATCCACACACTGTCTATCTGTACAAACTACTATGGGTTTGTCTATGGCTTCCTCCTCTACATTAATCTGAATTTGATCACCCCCCGGCTCACAATGTTCATTGTCTGCTGTCAGCTGTTTAGGGGACTCTAATTCCTTTGAATTGTCTGCAGGGGAATGGGGTTTACACACTCGACGATATATATCTGCTATTACTCCAGCGTATTTTTCTAGAAGAAACTGGTCATATGACTTTGGGGCCCGGTGCCACCCGTAATTGGGGTTGGGCCCCCAGCCTAGTTTCCCTGTTCCGCGTCCGGTCCAAGCAGTAGCTGGGCTACCCGAATGCGCTCCTCCCGGGTGAGACCGCTGGCTTGCGTTCCCCCACTTCCGCCGTGGGGCTGCTGCCCAGCGTAGGCGAAATGCTCCCGCCATTCGCGCTGGGGATCCCGGGGCGAGGCGTAGGTCAGCCCCCTTGGTGGCTGAGTTGGATATGGGTATGGCTCCGGGTACCCATATGAATAGCCTGCTGCCGTTGGATAGGGGCCGGGCGGCCCGTATGGTGTTGCGGGGTAGGCTTGCGAAGGTTCCTCCCTATTTGGTTGATGATTTCCGCCGTTGTTCCCCTGTCCTCTATTATTATTGTTATTGTTATTGCCGCCACCTCATTGACCTCTGTTGGAGTTTCCCCCGCGATTGGGTCCGCCGCCATTTGCAACCCCTGCCGCCTCCATTGCCATTGTAGTTTTGGCGACGTCCTTGGTTGTTGCCCCCTGCCTGCGTATACCTGAGAGGACAGCCCACGCTGTAATGGTCGCCTCCGCAGGTCCAACACTGTATGGGTCGACGTGCTGGTGGGCCCTGTGTGGTCTCGCCTCTTGGCTCGTGCTGGTACCGAGTTTCTTCGACGGCTGGTCGTTGACCTGTCCAGTCCGGCACGTTGAACTTCTTATCGTGCCCCACGTCTGTCTGGTCGCGGCTATCGGCTGAGGCCCCCTTTGGGTTAGCGGAGATCGCCATCACCGACACCATCTTCTCAATGACCTTTTCTGTCCCAAGGTCAACCTTGTCGGCCACCGTGTCCACTTGGCTTCCGACTAGCTTCAGGCGCTTCTCCAACGCCTCCAGACGCTTTGCATTTTGGCTGGATTTTCTAACAGTTTCGTAGGCCACCTGCGCCTCTCTCGTTAGTGTGGCCAGATTGTTACACTCTTCGATTGTTAGCTGCTCACGAATACCCGAGATAAGGCCATCTTTATAGGCCTGGAGGACCTCGTCCACTTCATTTTTCCCAATTTGGCCGCACGTCTCCAGCACCCTTCTACTGAACTGCCGACAGTCCTCGCCTTCCTTCTGGTTGAGGTTTCTCAGGGTCGTTCTGATCTTCTCTGCCCCTGGTCCAGCGACCTCAATAATGGCCATCTTTATAGCACCCCATGCTTCCATTGCCCTGACGTAGTTATACAGTGCTGGCGGTAGATGGAATTTCAATTGTTGGATCAGATTGGCATTATCGTCGCCGACCCTGTACACATTCGTGATGTAGTCGATGTACTGGGTAAGCCAGGGGATAACTTTCATGTCGTCTGTTGGAAAGGTTCCCGGCTGTAGATTTCTAAAAACCCTTTTGGCCGCGTCGACATGCCTCATCTGCTCGTGTGCTGCTTGTTCCGTCATTTTGTTGAGATCAAGGAATAACTGATCAGACTGCGTGGGACTGGTTGAATTATTGTTGGTCAGCTGTTGGTCAGCTGGCTGGTCCCAAAATATTTGTTCAAAATCTTCGGGAAGGTCAGAATGCGGGGCTTCTTGCAAAGCGTCATTTTCGTCTTGATTCGGATTTCGGTCTCTGCGTTCTGCGTTTTCGGCATGAAATATTGGTATGTCGGTTATCGGTCTCGGTCGATTATTTGATGCGCATGGCGATTCACGTGTTGGCTTGGGGACATCCCCAGGTAGGAGATCAATTGGCGAATTTTGTGTTTGTTTCTCGCCGACCACTGAACATGGTAATGGGGCCGACTCTTTCTTTGTTCCCTTTTTTTGTCTTTTATTTTTAAGCTTTTGGTATAACAACAATTTCTCCTTCTTTTCTTTGGCAGTGGAGCGCCTGGTGTCCATGGATACAACACATCATTCTACTATTCTTATTTACCTTATGTGTGTTCATTGTATCTTTATTATTCCTGGCTAACCTTTCTTTCTAATTCATGAAATATACCACAGATATACCCGGGTCTGACTCCACCAATGTAAGGACACAGGTGTGTTAAACCCTCTTTTCAGGGCCACCCTGCTCCTACTTATATTGTGAATATGGGAAGCTACACTCGGTTGGCTATGTGTTACTTAGTGATTACCTTGAATTGGCTGAGGGTCATTGCGACAGACCCTCTTATTTAGCCCTTGATATACTACTATTTTCTATGGATAGCTACTTGAATAATTATATTGATTTGGCTGAGGGTCATTGCGACAGACCCTCTTATGTAGCCTTAATGAATGAACATGAGAGTATAAAACAATTAAATAAGGTTTATTAAACAGAGGTTGGGAAGGCCAGTAGAAGACCTTTTATCTGTGGAACATTTACTTGAAGTACCAGTCTGAACACACATAACTGTCTTCTGAACACACATAACTGTTTTCTGAACACACATAACTGTCTTATGAACACATAACTGTCTTATGAACACACATAACTGTTTTCCTACTCAAAACAATTAAAACTGTGGCCTCTCCAGCCCACCAGGCCCTCTCACATGCCTACACCTGGCATTTATATTCATGCCAATTAATTTTAGTGATCAAATCGTGCCTAAATGTTTTAAAGGGAAAAGAGAGCCCCATCACCAATGGTGTGGGTCTCCTTACCTACCTCACAAAGGGAAAGCCTAGTGAAAGCCTAGCATTGATGACCAACCAATCATTCCTGATATTTAGCCTGAAGACACAGAGCCTGATCCAAAAGCCTGGGTGCACACAGCACTACCAGCTCTGACCAACACCAGTCCCGGAGTCCCCGCTCACCGCTTTCTCAACCTCTTTGCTGTTTCCTATAAGGCCAAACCAATGAATTTATGTTGCATGTGAGCAGACCTGATATGCCAGGCATGTCCCCCTGACATGCCTCCCCAACATAAGCATAATCCTAAATATTATAGACTCAAAGGATTATGTACTTTATACTGAAGGAGGTGACACGGTGTCAAAAGACATAAGTTCAAATTATATTGATAATTATTTCAGTACAGTGGGACAGAAATTATCAGATCAGATACCTATCCCGCCTAAAATAACATCAGATGTGCTGATGAGAAATATTAGAACAGATTTTTTGGATTTTCCAATATTATCCCTGGAAGCATTTACTCTTGATGATCTACTCATTGAAATAAATAAAATTGATATCTACATGTGGTCAGGTATTACTATTATGCCTAGTGGACTATGTAAAATCCTATTCCAATCCATTCCTGAAATATTACTGGATATTCTGAATAAATCATTAGGGACAGGAATATTTCCCAACGAGTGGAAAATAGGTACTGTTATCCCAATCCTGAAAGTACCAAACCCAAGTACAGTTGCAGACCTTCAACCAATTAATTTATTACCACTTCCAGGCAAAATAATGGAAAGACTTATACACAACAAATTATATCCTTACCTGGAAAATAACAATATTTTACTGCCTAACCTGAATGGCTTTAGGAAACACCATGGAACGCAGGACACAATGTTTAAATTACTTAGTTCAATCACAGATGCCTTGAAAGAAAGCAACCTTTTATCACAGTCTTCATAGATTTCAATAAGGCATTGATACTTTTGATAAACAGCCTAAATTTATCACTTACTTTGAAAAACTGGATAGCAAATTATCTTAGAAACAGGCAACAGAGAACCTTCGCAAATGGTACTCAATCTGACTTACAACCAATTACCCATGGTGTCCCACAAGGTTCCATTCTCGGTCCCCTTTTTCTCAACCTGTATATCAATGAACTACCCCATATTGTCAAGACAAACACACTGTTATATGCAGATGATTCTGTGATATTTGCTTCTGGGAAAAATATTGATGTGTTTTATCAAGAGATGCAATATGATTTGAATAACATAAAGCTATGGTGCAATATTCACAAGCTTACTATTAACGTCACAAAGACAAAAGCCATGTCTTTTTTTGGTTGAAAAAAAAAGTTGTGCAGATTCCCAGAGCTTTGAAGGTGGGGCAGGAAATCATGGAACTAGTCAATACATTCAAGTATTTAGGAATAAATTTAGATACACAATTAAATTTCAACACTCAATTTGCTGACACATATAAACTTGCTTCTTATAAATTACTGATGCTCAGAAGACTACGGGGCTCTATTACTGAATTCACTGCATCAACAATTGTCAAATCAATGATCCTGCCCTACATTGATATGGGAAATGTATACTTCACTGGAAAAAGACATGGAAGACAAAAATAAGCTGGATATTATACTGAACACTGCCTTGAGAATAGCTTTCTCAGTCAGGGACCCAAGGGACATGCATTGATTAGATTTATTCAGATATGCAAATTTATTTCCACTAGAATATAGAAGAAAATATTTTCTTCTGAACCTAATACATAGATTGATTGGTTCAAATGGTATTGAGCTTAATGTACCTGTCATCATGTAAGAAAGACGAGGACATGTTTTATAAAACAATTGAGCATTTATTTAGAACTTGTGGACGAAGTAAAACACATTTACAGGAGTCAATGTCTGTTGACGTAACGAGTCAGTGTTAATCCTTTTCACATGCGGCCCCAAGCATGTGAGTCATGTGCCAGCCCAACGGTAGATGTTAGATTGATTGAAGGGCCGTATGGACTGATGTCATATGTCCGTCCATAGGCTTTATATAGTCACGCACCCCCTCCGAATGCCAGGTGCCCTGGGTCATGACATCATTCAGCCTAGCCCCGCCCTGGATATAGGCGAAAATGGGCCCCACCCCTCCTCAGAGAGTGGAGGGAGTAGGCCGTGGTAGGTAGGCCAGCAGCTTTGGTAAGGGAAGTCCATTCTCTTGACAGGTGGCGGGCAGTGACTGGGTTCCCCTCCCAATGCGCTAGGAGGGGAGCCAACACACCAGCCTTCGGAGCTTGAGCGATATACTCGGCATATGCTCGAAGGGGAGAGAGAGCCAGGTCCTTAGTGTCTGGAAGGAGGATGACCTGGGTGTCAGAGGAGCGCTGGAGGGTTTTTGGTCCATTTGACGTTGATCAAGAGTCCTTTAGGGGTCTGGCGAACGTCGCCCCTTGTAAGATGGCGATTAGGGTCATTGGCTGAGACAGTTTGTGGGGCCAGCGAGCTCTGTCGCATGAAGCCGAAAAACATAAGTAACACAGCCAGTCTGAACACGACAGGGTATGAGGCCTGGTGTGAATGTGCCAGGACCGCACGGACGACCTCCGGGGTTGCTGGGCATTTGGGGGCCGCCCGAGAGAGGGTATTAGATATTGCCCCTGGAGAGTATCCACTGTCTGCCATGTATTTGATGAACCAACATACATGGTAGAACTTGACCGCTCGGAAGGGGACATGGATCCTATGACAGAAGGCTGTCAAGAGGTTGACAGCAGCTGTGCGTCTGGCTGACGTCCCTGGGCAGTGCGCCTGCTTCTGTCTGGTGGTGGCTGCCCGACAGAGCCTGGCGGTGAGGGAGTCTGGAATTATATAAAAGCATTGTAAGAGAATGTGCGGGGGGCAACTGACACAGACTTGAGGCCCAATTCTCTGATAAACTTGTCTGCAAGGCTACAGTGGTGTGAATCCAGGGGGGCACGGCTAAGGGCGTCCGGCAGGGCCATGCCGTCGCCGGGCACAGTGTGAACTGGAGGGTGACATCCATGGTCGCCGCGTGGAACCACAACGCCCTGGTGCATGCCGTCAGGACGCCATCCCTTGCCCTATCTGAGGTGGACAAGTCAATGGCCGCGCGGTTGTCGCAAAAGACCTCCACTGTCCCGCCCGCATCAGCTGGTGTGGTGAAGGCCCTGACCGCAGCAACACAGTTAATGGCCTCGAGCTGGGATATGTGGTGCTGGGCGGTTGTGCGCGCCAGGAAGGAGTAGATGTAGTATGATGCGCGGTCTGATGCCCCACACCCCTTGAGGCAAGCTTCCGCCCGGATGCGACGGACCACGCGGTTGACTGGTATGATAGCCTTGCCATTGAAGCCGCTGTTGTAACGGGCAAACCAGGCGAGGTCAGCCTTGACACTTTTAGTGACCACAATCACGTCATTGTGGGCGGATCTCAGGGCGGCCAGCAAGCGAGCGATGAACACCGGGCCAGGTGGTTCAATCACAGATGCCTTGAATGAAAGCAACCTTTTATCACAGTCTTCATAGATTTCAAAACGGCATTTGATACTTTTGATAAACAGCCTAAATTTATCACTTACTTTGAAAAATTGCATAGCAAATTATCTTAGAAACAGGCAACAGAGAACCTTCGCAAATGGTACTCAATCTGACTTACAACCAATTACCCATGGTGTCCCACAAGGTTCCATTCTCGGTCCTCTTTTTCTCAACCTGTATATCAATGAACTACCCCATATTGTCAAGACAAACACACTGTTATATGCAGATGATTCTGTGATATTTGCTTCTGGGAAAAATATTGATGTGTTTTATCAAGAGATGCAATATGACTTGAATAACATAAAGCTATGGTGCGATATTCACAAGCTTACTATTAACGTCACAAAGACAAAAGCCATGTCTTTTTTTGGTTAAAAAAAAAAAGTTGTGCATTTCTGCATGTGTTTCTTGGTTATTGAGGTGTACTTGGAGGCCGCGGCCACACAGCGTTTTATATCCTCCAGTTTTGCAGTTGGGATTGATATGGAGTTATCGGCCACGTCGATTCTGATCCCAAGCCACATGACGGCGGGAGCCGGAGGTTGGGTCTTAGCGTCAGCGACCTCTAGGCCCAAGTCGCTGAAGAGTGCCACAATGGCCACCATGTGGTCCATGGCCATGGCCTTAGTAGGGGCGATAATCAATATATCGTCAAGATACTTATGAGCGACAATGCCACGAGTGGCCAGGGCTCTGGTGAGGAAGTCTGCTATGCTCTGCATGACAAAAGAAGACATGCGGCTCCCAAAGGGGAGCCGCCTGTCAAAATAGAATTTTCCCGCGTACGTAATGCCCAGCAGGGGCCAATCTGCCGGGCAGACTGGAAACTGCCGGTAGGCTCTGGAAAGATCTATCACTATCATGTCACCGGGGCAAGTCATAGACAGGGTTCTTATTGCAGAGTCGATGGTTGGAAGGTTATGTTATGCGTCCATCCCATTAAAAACATGGGGGCGGATGTGGTCGTTGACGCCCCCGTCCGGAAATGACAGGTCGACGATGACTCTCCTGGATGTGCCCTCTGCCTTCTCCCGGGTCATCATGGGGCTTGTGGTGAACCACAGGACGAAGGGGGGGGGGCATCGTATTGGCCGGCCATGGCACCCACGCCCACCTCCTTAGCAATGTATGCCCTGACATGTTTATCATAATGCTCTGCGGAGTCGTGATTGTAGATCAGGGTGGAGTGATATCGAGGGGGTCCGTCGTATTGTATAGGAAAGCCATATCTCACCCTTTCGAGGACCATCCGGTCAGCGTGATGGCCAGTCGCCTCGTCGCGCCACCGGTCGAGGCGCAGGGCTGAGTCAATAGTGATCCTGCTGGCTGCGTAATTGTGAGCACCCACCCGTCTGATTGGGATGTAGTCGTTTGCTGCGGCTGGGTCCATCTCGATGTAGGGAAATGGCCATTTCCCAAAGTCCCTTGGCGACAGTATATTACCACTGTGTTGGGTGGTCATAACCTCGACAACAGCGTTGCCCTCCTCCTGGAGGGATTATGTAGTTGTAGTATTTATATCCTCGTCCAGGAACGGATATTGAATGGTGGCCATGAAGTCTGGGAGCGGTGAGTGGGCCAGTCCGATGTCTGGGTCACGGCAGACCTGATGCACGTCCGGTTGCTGATAGGCGATGTAGTCTCCATGCACCCGGCCCTTCGTGGGCACGATGATTCCTTGTCCGGGGGGTTCGTAGGCCTTATCAAAACCTGATGCAGGCCCCGATGTTGATGGAGTGTGCCAGCGGGCGTCGTCTGTGCCCTTGTTATCATCGTAGTTGGAGGTAGATCCTGGGTGATGACAGCCATTTTGAAGTGAGTGGCCGCGTATGTCGCTGGTTCGTTGAAAGGAGGCCCCTGATTGGCCGCCCACTGCAACATTGTGGTAAGGGGCCTGCGGGTAGTGGGGGTGCTGTACCATGGGCTGTGATTGGTTGTAAGTTGCGCTGACCTGCTCCGTGGAGCTGAGGGGCATGGTGAGAGGTTGAGGTCGTCCGCAAGCACGTGGTGATGTTTACCAACACCTTGACCCAAAGTGTCGGTGAGCACAGGGGGGCCGTATTGCCACGAACAGGGCTGGTAGAGGGAGAGGTACGTGTCCGAGGACCAGGGAGGGCCTGACCGTATAGGGTTTGTTTATTACCCTTGGCCAGGCTAGCGTCTAGTTTTTTGAATGGAATGTGTCCTTGTCACGCCTCTGGTCATTCCTGTTGGAGTTGGAGTTTCCTTTCTTACGATTATCGTGCCTGTGCTCGTCGTTGGGGGCCTCAATGGCACCCTTCTTGTGCACTCGGCCCTGCAAAGGCGGGCCGAGTGCACCGAACGTTCGTCTGCTATCCTGCATAAAAACACACACCGCACAGGTGGACCCATGAGATACCCTCCGCTGTGTGTGATGCTCGCTCGGGGCACCTATCATCATTATGTTCTGGGCAGGGTACTTTAACCTCATGCTGGGTCCGGGAACCGATCCAGGACAGACAGGTACGCTTGCTGGCGAATAGTTCGTCTGTCCCCAGGGCGTGTCCATCCTCCAAATGGGTGAGACGAATCGCGAACCGAGGGCCATTGGAGGGTAGCGGCATCTTCCGCCACCTTTGAGGCATGGCGGATCAGTGAGTATGTATCGGACAGGGGGTCCAGGGACTTAGCGGCAAGGGTCAGCAGCCCACACATGTGCTCAGCGAACGACAGGTCTCACCTAGAGCGCCTAGCCCGGGCCCGCTTTTTAATGGCGGGTGGGAGACAACGGTAGAGTTGCGATGTAAGGCTAGAGGTTGAAATGTGTTTACCTGTCGGCGAGCCGATGGTGGGGTATTGTCTGTCAATGGCGCGTGCCGTGTCTGCTCGCGGGCCTGGGTCCCGCCTCAGAGAGTGGGGTGAGGGGAGCCTATGAGGGGTGTCCCTTGATCGTGAGTGGCGCCGACGTCGTCTGTGGCTGGTGGACCTGGAGGAGTGGCCTCTGGAGTACCGAGAGGTTGATCTTGTCCCAGACCTTCGAAAGGTATGACTTGACCGTGACCCGTGGAGGCGTCGGCTCCTGGACCTGGAGCGGCAGCGACGGCTATAGTGGCGGCGCCTGCTTCTTGACCTCTGGCTCGCCGGTGAATAGCCCGAGTGGCGTGAGCGGTCCCTAGACCTGGGTCTTGACCTGCGGGGGGAGGGTAGAGTGGATCGTGACTGGCTGGCCCAGGAAGCTTGGCGTAACTCGTCCAACTCTTTCTCCAGTCTATTTAGGTGCTGGTCTCCAGTGGTTCTGTGAGGACGGCATCATTCCCATCTTGATCAGTGACCTGTTTACCCGCTGTCTCGTCCACATTGGGTGGGAGACTGGCAGGCGTCAGATCCTGGCCCTGACTGGGCTGTGTGTTGTCGACCATGTTGGTATGTATGTTACCTGGCCGCGGGTTTCCCTCTCTCAGCGACTCCTCCGAGCGATGTGTATGCCTGTGAGAGCGGCGCTTTGGTGGTGCTTGCGGAGAACTGAACGCTCTACGAAGATCCCGCGTACTTTTCTGGATGGACCTTGCTGACATGGCCCAAGGTTCGTGAGCCTAACTTATAATACATCAGATGTCCAGTATGTATTTTGAGAGAGTGGGGTTTTGAGCGGGAAAAGGAACCCCAGTCCCTGACATGAAGGGGTGTGATTGGCTGATAAAAATAGCCCAACTAGATGTCCAGGTGAGCCAAATGTCCGGCAATGCGCAATAACTCCATTCCTCGCCCAAGAGAAACAAGACTAACCCAAGCTCCTGTAGTTAAAACGCTCATTGCTGCTAATGAAACAATTGCTAAATCACCTGTTTATTAGGCTCCAGATTGAACATGATACATTTAAGAATGCAATATGGAGTGAACTTACGAAGGAATATGTTACTGCAGAAACACAGAGGTTGGTTGGTTGGTTATTGGGGTTTTACACCGTATCAACATCTAAGGTTATATCACGGCGAGAACATGATTTTGACAATCCTGTCCTTGATGATCGTATCTATGGAATGATCGAATCTATGAGAAGATAGGACCATACCCCTACACTTTTACCGAGGCAGGTGTTCTTTAATGTGCAGGGTCCCATAGGCAGGGCCCTACACACAACAGCCGGTGGTCTACTAGAGACCTTTGATAACCCAGTTGTTGCCACTGGGAGACATGTAGAGGGGGGTAGCAGCCAGCTCACCCCAGCCCAGGATTGAACCCGGGCCGCCCGCACAACAGACGGACACTCTAACCACTACTCCACCCCACACGCCTAACACAGAGGTTGATGGTTTTATAACTCATTCCCCAAAAAGACACAATGTAATTATAACTGGATATTTAAAGAGGATTAATAATGAAATCATCTCATCCCATCTACCATTAAGCAGCCCCAATGTGAATTCACCTATATATATATTATGACTAGATTTGATAGACCTTGATAGAGTACGTCAAATTAACATGTATGTATTCAACCAATTACTATGAAAGGATTGGAACACTTTGATGTATTAGTTTAAGTTATAGCTGAGGGTGAAGGAAAACTGGAGCGATCCAATTCACCCTCAGGGTAAATAAATTGTCTTTTTAAAAAACTTTAAGATTGTTTTTGTAACAACTATGGTTATTGTTATTATGATACCCCTAATATCTCTGTTTCTACTTAATGAAATTAAATCCTGTAAATTGATATACAAAGGGAAAAAATAACATTCTTTCCTGTAAACATTATAGCTTATTAACAGCATTCTAAATAGTTTTTTTAGTTTTTATTCATGGCTATATTCAAAGCAGACGTTTATATGGATATTATGTGACTTGATAAAACACCCCTCTTCAGATTACATGGCTGACAGACTAGTGCGGAAGGCTTCTCTGTTGTACAGGTTGATTAATGTGGAGGATGGATGTATCCTGCGAAAGCCGGGTTTCCACCAAACAATTTTCATAGGACAATAAATTTCTTGTTTCCACCAAACGACTAGAATATAGATGTTTGGACGATTCTTGGGCATTGTGAACTACTATTACTGCCGACTTGAGCTAGAAAACATCAGGAACAATATGTTTAATTGCTTTTAATTGCTCTTGGAAAAATTGTTGGCATCTGTCGTCCAGAAATATTAAACAGGTTTAATATTTGGTCGTTTGTGAAGCATTTCATTTCTGCAGTCGTTTACTGTCGTTTGCGGTCGTTTACAGAGTCTTAACAAAGGATTTTGTGTTTCCACTAAACGATTTTACTAACGACCACAAAAGATTTGTGAAACGTTCATGGTCGTTGATGGTCGTTAGGATAATGTCGTTCGGTGGAAACAGGCCTTTATCAGCATTCATGTAGGAAGAGACGCTTCCTGTGATTTGTAAAAAAAAACTCCCAAAAACCCAAGAAAATCCCCTGTAGTGCCTTTTATTCTGTTTAATATGAATATCTAAAAGCAATAAAATACATACATGCAGATCATGCAAGCAATACCTACTGTCCGGCCTGACATTTTTACATTTGTGGGCTTGAAAATTAGCTCGCAAGATCACAACTGTGGGCTTCATATTCTCAGATGAATGCATGTTTGAATGATGTTATGGTCAATATCAATTATCGATCAATTGCTATGAACCCTACACACGTTTTATTAATGAAAACAGTATCTGGAAGTGACCAACATTAATTCCTTGATCACAATGTCATCATTCTCAATGTCAAGTAAAAGAATACATTTCCGTTTTGTAAAATGGCAACTTAAGACATTGTTATCCATAGCTGTCTCTGTCAATAAGTAGGAGCAACCAAGCCAAGTTGCGATATAACAGAACCATTCTGCAACCATACAATTTTGGTCAGTCTGTTACATAATAATGGCACATAACAGTTATGTTATAGATGGTGAGGTTGAAGGCTCACCAAATCAGAATGTTATCATAATGTTATTCTTTGGTGAGGTTAAGACCAAACCATAACAGAACATTATAAGAGCATTCTGTTTGTGTTGAAGAATGTAATCAATATATTGTAATAACTTCACAGTGCAATATCTCAACAGTAGTTTGCAGAAAGAATGTAACAAGAACCAATACAAGACCAACCAGAATGTTGCTGCAAGGTTATAAGAACATCACATCCTTGGCTGGGAAAGACTCTTTAATTTTACCATTATTGGAACCACTGTGTACACTGTTACAAGTATTATATATATATATATATATATATATATATATATAAACTCTTCTAGTAAAGGGGGAATAATTGGAGACAAACAAGTAGGTTGGCTGATGCCGGCGTCAGTAGACCGCCCTTTCAAAAGACAATTTTTTTATTACTAGAATGGAACATTGTGCAAATATTGGCACTGATAGTCCTAACACACATGTGCTCAATGGTGATCAATTCAAATATGGCAGTTGATAGCATAGCAACAGTCAACATAGAGAAGGTGCTGCCTGTTAACCAGAGAGGGCAGCACCTAACACCTATCCTTACAGGTTGATATGACACATTGAGATTCTCAATATTTACACATAAACTCTTCTAGTAAAGGGGGAATAATTGGAGACAAACAAGTAGGTTGGCTGATGCCGGCGTCAGTAGACCGCCCTTTCAAAAGAAATTTTTTTTATTACTAGAATGGAACATTGTGCAAATATTGGCACTGATAGTCCTAACACACATGTGCTCAATGGTGATCAATTCAAATATGGCAGTTGATAGCATAGCAACAGTCAACATAGAGAAGGTGCTGCCTGTTAACCAGAGAGGGCAGCACCTAACACCTATCCTTACAGGTTGATATGACACATTGAGATTCTCAATATTTACACATAAACTCTTCTAGTAACGGTGGAATAATTGGAGACAAACAAGTAGGTTGGCTGATGCCGGCGTCAGTAGACCGCCCAACATCCCAACAAAAAATAAGTAGTAATCAATCAAATGTTCATGTTCACTTGAACGAAGAAGAAACTTTCTTCTGTATATCCAACTATTGATGTGGTGGGGTACATAAGTATGAAAATAAGTAGTAATCAATCAAATGTTCGTGTTCACTTGAACGAAGAAGAAACTTTCTTCTGTATCTCCAACTTTTGATGTGGTGGGGTACATAAGTATGATAGTACGGCCATGGAGCGCCAATCGCCAATAGACATAATGTCCTCCAGGGGAATGGCCAGACTGTGCATATGTGCAGCTCCACTCCTACGTAGTGAATGACACCCAAATGATGGAGGATCCAGACCAATGTTCTTAGCACATGTCTTGATAAACGACAAAACCTGCCGATACTGTACTGGAATCAATGAAGATCCCTTCCCAGGACACAGGAAGAGGGGATCCTCTGGTTTGGCTGGGAATTTAGCCAAGTGGTGATGGATAGCAGAAGCTGCACACAATGCCACACAGTCAGTATAATAAATGGGTAGTTCAAGGGTATGTTGACCATGTCGGAGCGTTCTAGACGAATGCACACGTAACATAATTCCCCAAGGATGCAAGTCCACATCACCACGAGTCAGAACATGATCCGCCATGCGATCTCCGTCAGGAACTAGGTTTGACTTGCGTAGTAGTGATCTGAATGACGTAATGACCACTGTCCACAATATTAAATCTAACTCATTCTGCATGTCAAGTTCTTGGAACATCGACTTCAACTGGAGTACACTAAAGGGCTGCATCTGCACTACTGGATTGCCTAAGACATTCTTAATACCTTGCATAACTAACTTGACCAGGAAATGTTCCCTGAAGTCCACATCATATCCATAGAGTTTGTGGAGAACATTAATTGCCGATAGGTAATTATTCACGGTCGAGAATTTTGACGATCTGTTCTGCCAAACCAGAAACCTACAAATTGTGTTAGAGGTAGCTGGTAGAGGTTGTAACCCGTACTCTTGACAAAACTTGATAAACTGGGACCACTGAGAGTTCCTAGTCAACAACGTGCTTTTGGCCCAAGCAGCTCCTACCATGGACGACACTTCCTGATCCAAGGTTGCGAGATTCACTGCATCATAATCCAGAAGCAGAAAATTCCTTAATACTATCCATTGAAGACAATCTGGACAATAAATCGGGAAGATAATTATCAATGCCCCAAACATGTCTAGAGGTAAGGTAAATGTTATAGCAAGCACATACCCAAAAAATCTGTCGGAGCAGTGTCATGGAACTAATGCTATTACTAGTGCCTCTATTAATAGCTGACATAACCTGAGCGTTATCAGTGTACAAAAGTATGTGTTGGTCTCTCCAAACTGACTTGTATCTAAGCAAAGCCAAATAGACCGGAACCAACTCTAAATGATTAATGTTATCATCAACAATAGTCAACACATCTTTCCAATGGGCATGTGTAGGAGAGAGACCTGCCAAATGTTCTTGATCTGAGTTGAAAAACCCGGCTTGCCAGTCTTTACCCGATACTAAACCATAACCTGAGAATGATGCATCAGTTGTTAATATCGGACCCTCACCAAAATTTGGGCAAATAATATATTCCTTGCCATTGAATATAGTAGCGAATTCCATCCACCACTGAATGTCTTTTTTGAATTCCTCCGTTAGGCGGATTCTAGGATTGTCACCTGACAAACCTTTCAACAAGTCAATGATCCGTCGTGAGAACGTTCTACCACCATGTATTACTCGTGCACAATGGGACAGGATACCACAGAGTCTTCGCAGTTTGTGTTTGGTAGCTCTGTCCCTATCTATGAAAAAGTCTAGTTCGTTGGATAATTTGCACATTTTGTCATCAGGGAGTCGCAAGGTGAATTCATCAGAATTAAATATGATACCTAAGTATCTAGTTTCCTTGGAAGGACTAGAACATTTTTTCCAAGAGACTCTGAATCCAAGTTGGCCCAAGAGAGTGATGAGCATTATCTGAGCCTCCTGGCATTGAGAAACGTTTGTCCAAACACAATGAAATCGTCCAAGTAGTTAACAACCGGGCTATATCCCATACGAGTAATAGTATTAGCAATAAAATCACTGATTTCTGAGAAAATATATGGCGCATAATGCAGGCCGAAGCAAAGGTGAGTGTCCATAAGGTATGTTGAATGTCCGTCTATAGGCCATGATATACCTTGATATGTCCACTGATCTGGCCTGACCGGAACAGATCTGTACGCTGACGAAATGTCTATGGTTGCCATAAAACAACCAGGAGTAACTAGAGCGGCCACATCATCCACCGTATTGTTGAAATGTGGAGTTCATGTAATTGTTTATCGATTCGCCCAACGGCCACTTACAATCAGTGATAATTCGAAAAGACCCGTCTGGTTTCTCTATGGCTCCAAGGTCATGAACACAATGAGGAACAAAGTCAGCTTTGACATATTTGCCATCTGCAATTTCCCTCATAATACTATCATTGACACTATCAAACGCCTCTGGTGAAAACACCGAATTGTAATTAACACATTTGTATGAAGGAAAATATGCATCATGGTCAACGATAGCAAACCCAATTGATATTCCATCCCACAAATAATTTCGGACTGATACATCGGTCTCATGTTGTAGGTAATAACGCCAACACTCTAAATTCATTTGTGATTGAAAGTTAGAAGTAGATTCATAACCTGTTAGTCTAGTAGACATATCACATAATAGAATGAATGTATGATCAATATCATTGGAACACAATTCATCAGGTACAACACTGGAAGTGATAGTAGGAGATACAGAGTCAACCTCATATAACGATTTACTCACATTTGATCCTGCCAGGCTATCATCTGAAACAGGAAAATGAAACGCAGGTGATGAATTCAAAACATGATAATCAACAGATTCACAAAATGTAAATGTATGTGTAGAAGAGGTTCATAACCATTATGGGTACAACAGCCGCTGGCTGAAACTCTATTATCACCATTACAGCCGCTGGCTGAAACACTATCATCGATATAACAGCCGCTGGCTGAAACACTATCATTGCACGTTGTCACAGGACTCCCAGGACCGCTGGCCCATAAAGATTCTGTAGTATCTAATGTTTCTGTACGTGAAATGTTACTAACACATAGATTAACCCCAACACTATTCACCTTGGAGGAGTTGTCTTCATGTATAGTATCAGGCGAAATACAATCCAACATAGAGTGGAGTTCAGTAATCCTTGTGTCATCCTCGCCATGACAGTTTTGGACGATGGCATCATGGGAACTGTCAAGTCACTTCTTTTTGTCAGCCTTTTCCTTGCAGGCTGTTGCAGGATGGTCGCCTTTACACAAACGACAGATGTGCGACTTAGAACAATGACCAGTGCAGGATTTATAGTTGTATCTGAAACAAATATCATCAGGAAAACCGTCGGGCACATTAGGAGGCCGATCGGTGCCGAAGAACCCCGAACGACGGCCACGACCTCGGCCGTGCCCCCTCTTGGCTTCCGAGGTAATAAAGTTTCCCGCGTGAAAATGGCTCGACACTCCCAACGTATCTCCAGCCACAAATGTAGAAGCCTCACCACGAATATACTGATCCACAATATATCTATCGTAGTTAACAAAAGCCGCATCTGTAAAGCTGTGTTGTGCTGCTTGTGACACATACGCCTCCAGGGATAAATATGCCGACCGTGACAACCTGAACAGTTTTTAAGCATAGATTCAAGAATGGAACATTGTGCAAATATTGGCACTGATAGTCCTAACACACCTGTGCTCAATGGTGGTCAATTCAAATATGGCAGTTGATAGCATAGCAACAGTCAACATAGAGAAGGTGCTGCCTGTTAACCAGAGAGGGCAGCACCTAACACCTATCCTTACAGGTTGATATGTGTCAATATATATCTATATATATTTATATAAATTCCAGTAAGGACATGTTAGCACCCTCACTACTGGAGGGCACCACCTGTCTATTACCATCTTTTGACACTAGGGGCTTCCTGCCTGGTCTCAGATCCCAGCCAGAGCCAGAGGAGTCCACATGTACCTTACTTATCCCGGAATTTATAATGTTGTTACAAGCCTGCATATCATGGATTATCATCTTCTATGTTCAGGATAATTATCTAGACTGTGACACAATGTCGACATTCCGAGGACAAGATTGGGACTCTCCTGCTGGAGCAGGTGCATTTCAAGGTAAGACTGACCCACGCTACGTTGCGTACCTTGAACAACAGCTTGCCCAAGCACATGCTAGCCCAAAGGCTGGGAGTAATGAACGCACTGACGCTTATATTCAACAAATTTTGACCAGGTTGGACCGTCTTGAGTTAACATCTAATGCTCCTAGTACCAACCCTTGGGGGGAACCAGAACTGGATTTAAGGTTGCGTCAGCCTGTTGAAAATCCCAGAACGCATGTATTTCCCGCCACCACTCAACCTGGCGTCCCCCCACAGGCTAAATATAGCCTACCAAAACCTATGACGGGCTTCGGTGCGCCGACTGACCGTGTGTCGCAGACCACCGATCAGCTGGCTGCAGCGAACTTGATCAATGCTCCACTCACTCAAGCCCTTGCGGATCTTTCTGATGCTATCAACCCTGGCCCCATTGATTACAAGAAAGGTATCATGTATCGTCCTGAATATTATGTACAACACCTTCTTGATTGCAAGCCTGTTAAATCTTTGGATCATTCTAAGATGAACTACCGTGATTTAGTTTATGGTATGACCCAGGTTTTGAGCCAGCTGTTGAAATCAGGTTATGATGTTTCGGGTTATTTAGATCATTTTGCTTTTGTGGCAAAGCAGGCCCAACTCAACTGTTTCACCGATTCTGCTTTGGTCTCCTATGACCGCAGTGTTGTTGACAAGGTAGTACGAGCAGACCTACCCACGTTTGTAGCAGCAGATACCGTCAGTGCCGCATGTTGTTTTCATGCTGGCAATATTGCTTCAACCAGACGTGACCAAGGTCCCTCTAAACGTGGTAAAGGATCTTATTTCAAAGGTAAAAGCCGGTATGACTCCTCCAACACGGCTGACACAGCTGATTGTGAAAACCAGGCATCTGATCCGTTTCCCCCTGATCTTTGTTATAATTATAATTACAGAAAGTGTAACGGAAACTGTGCTAAGCAGCACTTATGTCGTTCCTGTCGGGGTAAACACAAGGCACTTGGTTGCCATGAAAAACAATGACTAATTAGTCAAATTTCCTGTTTAACCACTGATAGTAACGATTCTATGGAATTTTCACAGGATGAAGATAATGCTGCTGTCTCATCTCATATTGGTCAGAGTTCAGAATGTGGTTTAACTTGCTCTTATACCAATGATGTATATTCATCTTTTGATGTCCCGGCCCCATGCATTGATAACGTTGGCAATATAAATATCCTAATGGATGATGTCAATGCTAATGTCCTTTCGGATAAAGACGCTTGTGATACTAATGAATCATTTCAGTGTGTTAGTACAGGTACCAATCAACCAGGACCCAGATGCTTGGAGACTGATGATCTCTTCTCGGACATGCATGACTTTGTGAGTAGTACACTAGATAAGGAGTTTTCTCCAGGCTGTTGCTACCATGAATGTTCTCATACTTATTACACTAATGTCAGTGCTATCGACTTTTGTCCAACTGACCTTCGTCTCCGAAGCAGACATCTCATAGGCGGTTAACCTTCTCAGATGAATCATCATGTATGGGATTATTATCTTTCATATGAACGAGACCTGTCATTAAGAAAATATATATCTCAAGGAATTCAAGAAGGCTTTCACATTGTCGATGATGGAGCTCCAGTTCCTAGTTATATATGTGATAACTATTCATCTGTCTGCTCCGGTCCTGCTCATGACTATATTAGTGATATCATACTGAAGGAAATCATGGAGGGCAAATATGTTAGGGCTGACTTTGTGCCTAAATGCGTACATGCCCTGGGTGCAGTGCCTAAGTCAGATTCTACATTTCGTCCAATAACAGATTGTAAGCGCCCTATTGATTTTTCAATCAACAATTTCATGTTTTCAACATGCTATGACTTTTCATATTCTTCAGTGGACGATGTTACGGAATGCATTTACCCTGGATGCTTCATGGCCATGACTGACATATCATCGGCGTACCGGTCCATTAGCGTGCACCCATCTGATTGGACGTATCAGGGTATCTCATGGTGTTTGCCTGAGGGGGTTACATATCTTATGGATACCCGATTATGTTTTGGACTAAAATGTGCTCCTTATATTTTTACTCAGGTGAGCAACTTCGTGAGATCTACAATGATCAGGTTGGGCTACACATGTGTGATTAACTACCTGGATGATTTTATCGTCTTCGGTAAGGATTTCAACGAGTGTCAGAATGCACAAGCTACCTTGATTACCTTATTGGGTCAATTAGGTTTTCATGTTTCTTGGAAGAAGTGCTCTACTCCATGTCAAGTGACTAGATACCTTGGTTTGATTTTTGATTCCATCCATATGAGAGTAGAATTACCTGACGACAAAATGTCCAAGTTGTTATCTGAGTTACAATTTTTCAAGGATCGTCGTAGAGCAACTAAACGCCAATTACAAAAATTGTGTGGTATCTTATCTTACTCTGCCAGACTTATTAAAGGGGCCCGAACCTTTTCAAGGCGTGTTATTGAACTATTGAAGGGTCTTCCTAATGGTAATCCTCGTATAAGGTTAACATCTTCATTTCATGAGGATTTGTTATGGTGGGAGAGATGCGCTGCACACTTCAATGTGACCACCCGGACCATTGGGTCAATGTGACTGTTCCTGAAGGATCTAACATCAACTTCTTAGAGCTGATTCCAGTATACCAAGGGCTTAAACGCCATGCAGATGACTGGAGGAATAGCCACGTGATTTGTTACACTGACAATACCCAGGTTGTCAGTATGGTAAATAAGGGTTGTAGTACGAATCACTCGGCTATGGTGTTGTTGAGAGAGATGTTCTGGTTAACTGTTATCAATAATATTCATCTCACAGCACGACATGTACCTGGAGAGTTGAATGTCGTTCCAGACTACATTTCCAGGCTATCACCATTATCTGCTTTATCTGATTTTCCTGTTATGTTATGTTGTAGCACGCGATCTTCAGAAATTGGATGAGGAGGTATCACTGACTGTTGGGCAGGCGTGGGCTACCAATACCCTAAGAACAAGAAATTCTCAATGGAGGAAATATCTTCATTTCTGTATGGATTTGCATCTGCGTGCTCTGCCTGCGGAGCCTACTACTGTGGCACGTTTCTTGGTATTCTTATCCAGGACCTGCAGATATACCACCATCAACAATTATCTGTCTTCAATTGTGTCTTTGCACAAATTCTATGGACACATCGTCGATTTCAGGAACTATTACCTCATCCAATTGGTTCTAAAGGGTTTGAAGCGACAGCTTGGAACAACAGTGTCTCAGTCGAAGCCCTTCTCTAATGATCAGCTAATACTTATGTTTGATATGATTGACAAGTCTTCTCAGTTGGACTTATCATTATGGTCAGCTATTATATTCTCATTCAGGACATTACTACGAAAATCTAATATTGTACCTGAAGGACATAGTGACTTACAACATGTTATTCGTCGCAGAGACATCGAATTCAAAGACTGGGGTATGCTTGTTCATGTTAATTCATCTAAAACTATTCAGTATCGTGAGTATACCCTTGACATTCCTGTTTATTACACCCCTAACAGGATTTTTTGTGCAGTGTCCTCTCTTGAACTTCATTTTAAGAAGGTAACAGGAGGTCCAGATGACCCATTGTTTCTGCACCCATCAACTCACAAGCCAATACTGTATCGTGATCTGCTTGCATTTATCAAAAGACTGGCCACTGCTATTGGATTATCAGGGAAATATGGATGTCACTCTCTACGACGTATGGCAGTGCTCACATATTTATCTGTTCCCATGTCTCGCAAACTAGACATTCAGAAGAATATTGCTGCTTCTTTTTCTTGAATTGGACATTGGCGGTTGACCTGCCGCCGGCTTTGCAGCCCAACTTGACTTATTGTTGTTATTATTCATAGTTCGTCTATAATTTATGTGTCAATATATATCTATATATATTTATATAAATTCCAGTAAGGACATGTTAGCACCCTCACTACTGGAGGGCACCACCTGTCTACTACCATTTTTTGACACTAGGGGCTTCCTGCCTGGTCTCAGATCCCAGCCAGAGCCAGAGGAGTCCACATGTACCTTACTTATCCCGGAATTTATAATAAATTTTTTCTTTTGTCGGGCGGTTGACCTGCCGCCGGCTTTGCAGCCCAACTTGACTTATTGTTGTTATTATTCATAGTTCGTCTATAATTTATATATGACACATTGAGATTCTCAATATTTACACACACACACACATATGTATATATATATATATTATATGGTTAGTTTTATGCATGAGTTACATCCTGCAATGTGATGCTTCATTAAAGGAAAACTTGTACATAAATTCATGAAGTGCTAGTTTTAGAATAATTAATTTCACTTAAGTATTCTAAAAATATTTCAAAAGTAAAAAATTGAAAATGTCTAGGTATTATGGAATTATTGAGGAAAGTAACTTATTTTTGGGAATTCCCTAAATGTTGGGCTGCTCAGTACTCCCCTTGCTACGTCACAGCTATGGGAATTCCTTCTAAAGTTATTTTGGGATTCTCTGATTAATGAATGGTTGTAGATGGATATATATTTTAATTTATTATGAGTTGCATAGGGTCAGATATATTGATTTTTTGTTAGAGTGCATAACTATTCTTACAAATTCTACAGGGATGGGGATTCCCTTCTTTAATTCCCCAAGAACTCCCCTTGCTACATCATAAATTGGGTAGATTTCCCTTAAAAATGTGATAAAAAGCAAGTTTATTAATGTACCATAACTGTGTGTAAACTGAATATTTCCCTTCCATTTTGCTATCATTTACACTGCAAGTAGTAAAGAACATACTGAATTCAATCCAATGAAAAATGAGCATCCTGTATTTATGTGCAAGCTTTCCTTTAAAGAAATGGCCATCTATTTACTCTTGAAGGGAGTCAAAAGCGATGTAGGGTCAAAATATTGCAAATTCTGTTAACTGTTGAAATATATCCCATCGTCATAACCTAGGCCTGTCTTAAAATATAGACTTTGAATATAAACTTAAACTACATTAAAACAAAAGAAAGCTAGTCCCTGGTCAATTTTGATGACCCACCCAAATATAGTATGCCTATATGTAATACAAACATATTACATATAGGCATACATGATAGGAGTATTGTGGAATTCAAGTGAATTCACAGCTAGTCATCCTGATTTACGCTGTACCAATGGCTACTGTTAGTCTCTGAAAATGTATTTTCACAGTTATTTGAGTTTGCAAAATTTTGTCATTTTTTTATATCAATATTGGGGGCCTTCCATTTAGTATGTATGCATCAAGGGGGGAGGGGGTCTGAAATTTTTGAACATGTGTGTACATTCTAGTACATATTCATGCATATTTTTGGCTCAGAGGGGGGGGGGGGGGTTGGGGGTCTGAGATTTTTGAAAATGTGAGTACGTACTAAATTTTTTTTTGTTATTTCTTTATTTCCAAAAAAAGACTTTCAAGCAAGCTTGATCTTCCAAGTTTTTACTGTTTTGCTCCTAAGTTCAGGATTTTCTTGTATTGATAATAAATATTAGAGAAAAAATGATGATAATCATTGATATGTAATTAATTGAAAATTATACAATGCATCAATTATTATGCCTTATATATACATATGGACATAATTCAGGCTTTGAATCAGTGCTATGGAGAGCACATTGCCTAAGTTCAGGCTAGCTATCCTCCATATTTATTCAACATAAAATTTTACTTTTTTCTTAATAATTCCCTTAAGGATAGACAACACCTCTCAGCGGCCAATTTGTGCGACTCTCTTCAAACAGGCTTATATTTTTCAATATCTGAAGCATATTTGTGAGTGTTATATCACCAAATACCCTTTTGAGAGTGCTATCTATCCGTATAACTCCTATTTTGATGTTTAGATAAGTAGAATTAGGACCATGCCGGAAATACAAAAAATACATTTTTAACTTTTATTTTTTTGAACATGAATATCTCACTTAATATTTCATGGAAAGGCATGAAATTTTCACAAACTATAGAAAACATTCATTTGGAGGGAAGTGTCTCAGATTTTTTATTTAGGCCTTAGTTTTTGTTTTAGAAAATCTAGAATATAATGTTGAAAAAATAAACAAAAAGTTTCCCCTTTTTTGACATAAAATCAAAACCAGGACCTAAATAAAAAATCTGAGACACGCTTCCCTTTTTACTAATGTTATTGACAAGCCCTCCAAATTTTGTAATGATATCTTAAGCAGTAACTGAGATATTCATGTTCAAAAAATAAAAGTGAAAAAAATCACCTTTTTACCTCTAATTTCTCTAATTTTAAAGTTATGAAAAAATAAATTATATTAAAAGATAGAGAAAAATACAATTCATCATTTGATATTCACTACCCAACTGTACCTATTCTAGTGAGAGCGCAGTTTAGATTACCCTAAAAGGCGCCCTGAGAGGTGTTGTCTATCCTTAAACTCTGTATTAGTTACAGCAGTCTGCTCAAATTGACTCAATTTACCCCAGAGTATACTACCCCTATTTACAGGTGAATTGATATATTTTGTAGTTTTCAAGGGGAGTAATTTGAAATTAATCTTTTCCTGTTGCCTGGTGGCTCTAATTGGTACTTTTACATTTTGTACATCATAATTGGCCCACCAGTACATTAGGCAAAGCAACTGCAAGTCCCATCTTTGTTTTAGACTAAGTAATTTTAGTTCTAGATGCATATCCTTTTGTGATACATCCAGAATATTACAAATTTGCAAAATAGTTCAAAATAGAGTGTTTAAACATGTAGAGCATGCATGAAATGGAAATGTTGTTATAAGCCTACCTAACTTGAAAGGATCATATTGTATTTGAACAATTTCCTCTTTAGAAAATATCTAATAATACTCAATGAAAAAGATCTGACAAATACCATTTTCAAAATTCCTTTTTTTAAATCCTTTTTCTAGCAATAAGGGAAGAAGACCAATACCTCAGAAATTGAATATCATTCACAACATTTTTCATGTTTCTATAACAGTCTCATATTGAAAACAAATAACCAAAAAGATGTTTGTTTTTTAAACATCCCACTTCAGTATGTGTGTAATGAAAGGCAATATCAAATAATGCAAGTAAGACTTTTGTCAACTTCTTTATTACAAAAAACTTAAAAAATGAATAAGCACAAGGTGTTTTGTGGTATAAAAAACATTTATTTAGCTTAAACAACAATCAAAACCCCAAAACATTTCAAAGGTATACATCAATATATTTGCGGATATATATGTAAATGTAAAATATAAGGTGACAATAAGCATATAAGCACTGGTGTAAGAAATGCTAGGATGAACTTTGAGTGAAGCTTGCGTCATGAAGTGGATTTGAAATATTTTGATATTTTCAAACCTTTGTCACACATTCTTAATGTGTTGTTTATATAAACAGTAAGGAACAGATCTAAGAAAATGAAGAAATGGCTCCCTTTGCAAAAAGAACTTTAATTTCAATCAATTAAACTTTTTCATAAGCAAACCAAAATCAGTCCCTTTTGGTAGCAGTAGGCCTGGCGTGATTTCGAGAATTTCATGTTTTCTTCAAGTCTTCAAATCCAGCCTCTTTTGTTGAACAATGAAAACAAACAACATTGAGCTTTTCACTTTAACAATCAATCACCACCTTTATGGGTTACATTAATCTGATCGCCCCTCTGGAAAGGATGGATGCCCTGACTGTATTTTCTCTTGATTTATTTGTGATAATCCTAATTGTTTCCCATTGTTGCAGATACCTTTCATCATCAAATACGCAAGTAGTTTACAGTGATGATACAATACATAGAAAATTGTCTAAAGTCTGGTCCCCACTTGGGTGACTAGATTACAAATCGGTGGAGACAAACATCACCTGGTGACCAACTAGGCACTGGCGCCATCATGTCTGGTGACTAAACCACTTGTTGCTGTGGTTTTCTAGCCAAATATTTGACATGTTCAATATTTCTCCATAGCCATGGTTGATAAGTCAGTTGCTGGACGACAAACTAACGGGTCCTCTAGTTGCCAGCAGATTTAAAACAAGAGCGTCCGAACCTGGAGATTAAAGGTGACTAGTAAGTTGTCTGGTAACTATCATTTCCTTTTTGGTCACTGCTGAAATCCACTAATCGTCGTTGTTAGGCTCCCAAGTGGGGACGTGGCATTAGTAAGAAAACACGGGGTGTGCAAAGCATGTAATGTATATATTTGAATAAATATGTAAACAGTGGATATATGCAGCTGCAAATAATCAAACTAGCAAGGTCCCCCCCTGGAACAACATTTATTATATCTATTTCATCAGTAAACACATACCATAATACAATTCCTTTACAGAGATGAGTCCTAAAGTATCTCGTCAACATGTAGTTTTGGAACATTAAACACTAAATTCCTCATACCTTCAGAAATATGAGAAGTAGTCTCCTTTTAACAATGAGCATTTGTGCAATTCAGTAGTTGGACCTTTCTTCTTAGTGCAAGACTATTGGAGTTTAATAAAGACAAATGTGAACGATTGCCCAGATGAAAAATGCATTTCTCAGCAACTGCAGTAAGAAGCATCGTTTGGAATGTAAAGGGTGAAGACCACAACGTCCTTTTTACATCAAATCTGTCATCAATAGGAATGGGAGTTATAGGTCGTATCTTTGGCTGTATGTAATTTATTACTGATTTACGACCATACAAACAGTGAAATGATGGGGTCGTCTTATGTAATCTTTTGGACCCCCTTCAGTTCAATCTCATAATATACCATTGCAAGCTGTCTGTGGGACAATCATAAAAGATTGTAGCAGGCAGGGTATTTGTGAAGAAAAGATACCTATTTGTGTAAGTGCAGGGTAATACTGACAAGAATTTTTAGAGAAATCGTCGAGATTTGTTGATCAAAATAGAGTGCAAGAAAGCCTCTATAATTTGCAACTTTTCCATTTTTCAATTATTACTTTAACTTTTATTACTTAAGTTTTATAATGGTGGAAAGACAAGCATGTCATTGACCCTATGAATCAGAGGCCGCCTGCATTTCTAGCTCTAGACTATGGCTACATAGACAATGAAGCCAATAGATGATTCAGAGGTCAGACATAATTGCACACGTTTCTCAGAAGGTTGGGGTTGCCATATCTAAGTATTGTTGGTCATTTCTTGCATCAAGACCAGTTTTAACCCTACTTGAACTGGGGAAAACTTCAATTACCTTAAGCTTGTTGTCAAGGGTATTCACATCTTTTATCGGTTGAACATTTCTGATTCCTTTAACCATGTTGGGAGGCCCATGATTTAATTGATTTACCTGCCTTTTCTGAAAACAATTGCAAAGACAGGACAGTATTTGTTTGAAAGCTGAATAAAAGTTCTGATCACTCCATGCATAAATTATAGGGTTGACCCAGAAATTCACATCGGCTAACAGGATAGAAATGGCATAAAGCGCCCGATACCATGTGGGAAGGGTCTCTGGCATAGTGAGCGTGATACAAACAAATGGTAAGTAAAGTGCAAAATATACACCTACAACTTTGACCATCATCTTTGTAATGAGTATATTACTTCTGAGTTGTTGCTGCTGTGGTCCTACGTTGTTTGATACTGCCACTCTACGGCCACTTTTATAAACAATGCAGGCAATATGCCCATAGTTCACAAGAGTTGACAGTGTTGTAACTATGAACAAGGTCAAAGCAATATAGATGAAATAGTCCGGAAAAATTTTGTTGAAAGAACATTCAGTCCCATTCTGTGGATAATTGTTATCAAAAACTGATATTGCACAGACCCACAATATAATGATCACCCAGAAACAAACAATGAAAGCTAACGTCCATTTCATTGACCACTTTCTTCCCCTGTTCAGTTGACTCAGTAGCATGTTCCTACGTTCTAAACTTAGTACCATAAAGCTAACATGTTGAGCTGTTACAGTGACAAGCTGGACTGTCATACCTACCAGACAATTATTTATGTCTATTACCCAATCTGGTGACATAAAATTGAAAGGCAGATGGATACTTAAAGTTAATCCATGAAGGAAATCACTAAAGGCTATGCTAGCCACAAGTATATTTGAAGTGGATCTCAGTTTTTTTTATTTCACAAAAGAGAAGAGTGTTAAGAGGTTAAAGAATATTGCTAAGACTGACTGAAGAAGCCTTCCCCCATTGAGGAACTTGAAAAGGAAAGACAGTTCTACTGTACTGGCCATACTTAAAAGAGTACTTAAATACGCAATTTGAAATACCAGATCAAAGAATTAGAAACATGTATTCTCAACTGACTAGATAACTTAACTCAAGGAGTCAGTAAGTCTCAGAAAGAAAAGACTTAAAGTTCTATAAACAGTCAAACTAATCAATAACTAATGACTTCAACATTCCTGAAAATACAAGAACTAAAATTCTGGAAGTTTATACACATGAATCAACTCTCACCTTCTCTTTGTTATTATTGTTTTGTGATGCAAGGATAAAATTTCCTCCTATAAACAAGCCAAAGTCATACAGGAATACAATGTCTATGGTGAATTGCTTGCACTGAACTGTCATTTGTCGATAAACAGATATCTTACTGAAATAGGTTTGTCAGCAGTGAAACAAGGACAGACAATGCAGAATGAGAAAGTTTTCCCATTGTTATAACTACAGAACTACTGTAAACCTTCTTATTAACACCACTGCTTAAATAGTGGGAACTTTCGTATATTAGACCGAATAAGCCTCAATCTTAAGGGTATGGCTTCAATTAAGATTTTACAGAAGTTTGAATAGAATGGCATTAACAAAAATTACCAATGAACAACTTGAAAGTCAGGATGCAGCTTAAAAAGGGTGCAGTTTAAATGCAGCATGCAGCCTAAATTAGGGGGAATACTGTGTACCTCTTGTACAGTAAGAAGTTGACAGGTGTGCTGTGGTAACTCCAGGTCTGATGACAGGATGGTGAAGTGTAAAGTTACTTATATTGGTATCAGCATACAGAAAGACTCAGATTCCATTCCAAGAGCATTTGATTTACATAAGGACATGAACAAATGAACAGATTATTTATGAAACATCAATTACCATAACTGTGTCTATAAACATGTAAAATATGTTTGCAGAATGTCAGAAGAAAAATAGGAGAGCTAAAGAATGTTACATCATTGATAACAATTTATATATGAAATCAATGTGATATGACTTTTTGCTGTTGGTAATTTTATGTTGTAGATTTTTTGTGATATCATAGTCACAAGCATGAAACTTCATATTTTGATTTGAAAATCAAACATAATGGACGGTGGCATGACAGGCCTGTACCCAGGGTTCGCTGTGGGGCGGTGGTGAGTTTCACGAAGTGGAACTCTTATATGTTTTGTTGGAGATTATATAGGCAAAACACTTGATATGTTCCACAAAGAATTGTATAATATAAGGGAAAGCAAAGCATATCCCCTATGCATATGAAATCAAACATTATGCTTCAAGCAAAATCTCTATTCAAATAAGACAAATAGTGGGGCAACCTCTGTGGTGTGGCAACCCCACAACAAAGGTTTCTTCTCTAGACGATGATATATTCATGAAAATAACTACACAAGAGTTACAGAACTTGTGAATATTTTTTAGCATTAATGCCTTTTCACCTCTTCCAGTTTTTAAACAAAAATTTTGTATGTTCTATTTCTTCTCAAGTAAGGGGTGTCTTAATTTCTTACTTAGGTCTAAGTTTTTATTTCATGAGACAAATCAGCAACCTTTTGTATACCTATCAAACAGCATATTCCATTTATCATAAAAACTAAAATGGAACTCATATAAAAACCTCTGACAAAACAGACGGAACAGAATCTGATATTGGGTGGAACATTTAAGATTCTTGGTAAAAATCTGGGGTCGATGACATGATATCCTAACATTCCCCCTCTTGCTTAGAATATGTTTGAAAACCTAACTGTTGGATGGAGCAGATCTTACATTTCAAAGGTTTTTGAAGAGAAAGGGAACAGTAGATAAGCTGTTTCAATGGAATTCCTGGTATTCTTTACTATCTGTTTTATAGACTTTTGAGGGAATATTTCTACTTGGGTGGAACTAATTATGAGTAATTCTCTGTGGGGGGGTGGCCCACCACCCCCACCTCCCCCCCTGGGTACGGGCCTGCATGAACATTTTAAGGGTTATAATTATTTCCATTAAAGAGAGGCACCTATTGAGGTATTCAATTAAAATGCTGGATGAACCTCATCACTCATCCTGAAATTGAGTTCCAATTGAGAAAATGTCTAGAAATCTATGTAAAAAAAACGTAAAAGTAAAAAGTTATTTGGTTTTAGAATAATGTATACAAGAAATTAAATGGGTATAAGATCATCAGTGAGCTGGGCTATCATAACTATTGACGTATGTTCAGCCTACACCTGACTCTGTATCTGTCCCCAATATGAAACCCTTATATCTGAAAATGTTCGGTATTGGTTGGTTGCTAGCAATCTCCCAACCACGGATAGCTGAATTTCAGTATTTTAAGCACCTGCAGGCTTAATTTGGACTGATTTTGTCAACAAATTCATTAGAAAAACTATAAAAAATAATCTAATAATGGTTATATATCCATATATAATGACTGAATTTTTAAACTACAAAGGAAATATGAAGTGTATATGGATACACATTTAAAAAATAATTATTGCTAAATTTTCATCATGTTTAAGTACAAATAATGAAAAGATTCACAAAATTTCCTATGCTAAAGCCTTGGGTCTCGTCGACATATTACCCAGCATGCACCCTGATCAAGGCTAACCTGCAGGGAAAAATCAAGAAATTGGCTATCCGTGGTAGGGTGAATTATCTAAAGGAGGTACCAATTGAACTTTAAATTCTGGTTCTTGAAGAGACAAAAACTGTTTCAGTCTATCGATTGGTACCCCCCTTCCCCACTTTATTTGAGCTAAATTTCATTCGCATTGCGAAATCAGCTCTCCTTTCACCCCAAGTACCATGTGGCTGGTGTTGCTTTACATTTGGCAGGCTCCCTGGTCTCTGCTTGCTCTCTCCTCAGCTGCGGCAGTTTGTAATCCGAACTCCAGCCTTGACACTGTGGCCAGGTTAAATTTTCTCAGGTGTAGAATCCAGATATAACTAGGCTATGTCACTGTTGTCTTTTCTCAATACGCAATTGTACCAAATGTAAAACTTTTTTTTCTTTTTATTTGCATTTTAGACTGGCACAGCTAAAATAAACATTATCTTATCACCTACTTTATAAAATGAACACGTTCACTAAGAGTGATAATGTAATATGATATGACTGTAAAATCAAACCAAAGTAAAGTTTTGACATAATACAATCTCAAATAAGTTATTGTTTGGACAAAATGATAAATATGGTAAATGCCTTCACATCAAATCTTTGTAGATTATTAATTATAGAGCCCTAGTCATCCATTATGATGGCCTTTTTTAAACTGCTAAATTACTGTTGTGCACAATTCCAAAGCATTACTGATAACCCCCTGTTAAGTCCTCATAGATAAAATGGTATATAATATAAGACGATAACGGCGAACTTGGGCACAAATAATTTATTAAGAGTCGCATTTAAGGTTAGACTATGGTTATGCAGAGCTATTCTGCGTTACTCTCTATAATGTTTTCTATATATTTCATCACCAAAGGTCTTGTTACATGATATATATCTTTGAATAGATAATTTTCAGGGCTATCCAATGATATGACTCATATTATAATGAATAAAAGGATAATTGTGTAGTCTGGTCGGGAAATTGAAAAAACTATTTCCACTTAATATTTTTTGAACTGAAATAACTTTCTCAATAATTGATAGAAACATATGAAACTTTAAAGGTATGTAGTTTATGTCCATATGGAGGGAACCGTGTCTCAGATTTTTTATTTAGGCCTTGGTTTATATTTTATGAAATCTAGAAAATTAGGTTTCAAAAAAGTACACAAAGTTTCCCGTTTTTTGACATAAAATCAAAACAGGGACCCTTATCAGAAATCTGAGACACAGTTCCCTCTGAATGAATGTTATTTACAATCAATCCAAGTTTCAAAGCTGTGGGTTTGATATAAGTTGAGAAATATCGATTCGAAAAATAAAAGTGAAAAAACATGTTTTAAAATTATATTTTCTCTAATTCCAACTAAATGATAATATCTTCTATACCATGTAATAGGGAAAATTAATACCTTTAATTTGATATATTATATGTGTAGATCCAATCAAGACTGTCAGAGATATCCCAAGTTTACAAAATTGGCCTCTCATCACCGTAGTCTAACCTTAAGCAAGATAATATTATAAGAACACATAAACATTAAAATATAAAATGTGCCAATTAAAGTGGCTGAAAGAATGGTTATACAGTACATTGATAAGATGGATGGATATGGTAATAAATAATGGTGAGGGAGGGTGGGTAAAATAAAGGCAGTAGATGTATACTGGACAGTGGTCAGAGCTGGAGTGTCAAGTCTGTTTGTGTACCACTGGAAGTCAGTGTATCCAGGAAGTTGTTGTTGCCAAGGGGGAAGGCAAAAGTTTTTCCATGGCATCCAACTGACTTTTGACTTACATTTCCAGTGGCCCGTTGCACAATACTGATTGTAACAATGAAAATCAATTAGACAACGAAACCTTTTGCTGTTAATTTTATCATGACAGCAATCATTTTGACACTAGAAATTTTTTATTTAGAATGTCCTCAATGAGCTGTTACTTTTACTGATTTTTTCTATTTTTCCCCTTTATATATAAATTTACAGAATTTAATTTTGTCCAGTAGAAACAGAAATATAAAGGTGTTGCTGTTACAAAAACTATTACTGTAACAAAAATGATATTAAAGTTATCTTAAAGTTATCCTAACAGTAAAATATCGTTGTGCAACGGGCCACAGTGGCTGGTGGCCCATCGCACAATGGGTTTCCTATAGCTAGCAACAAAAATAATATTGTTAACGAAATTAATATTTCCGTAACAACGATGGTTTTGACACAATTTTTTTTCATATATTTAGAATGCCCCCAGAGAGCTGTAACTTTTACTGAATTTTCTCTATTTGTGTCCCTTTTTATATCAATTTACAGAATTCAATTTCATTCATTAGAGACAGAGATTTTACTATTTTTGTAAAATCATTAGAACGAAACTTTTCAATAAGATATCTTAACTTGATCCTCATAACGAAATTCTATTGTGCAAAGGGCCACCGTTGCACAATGACTGATCAGAACAATGAAAAATTTAAGAAAACTTTAAGATCTATATCCCAACAAAGACATTATTGTTATGATATTTTTATTACAAAACCCCTATATATTTTTCTGGTGGATCAAACTGAATTCTGTAAATTTATATATATATATAAAGGGACACTATAGGACTATATCCTGTAAAAAACACAGCTCATTTACAGGTTTATAAGTAAGTGTTTTGATAGGGCAAGAAAATGGCCTAACAAGGATAAGAGTTGACAACAATGGATATCATTGTTATGACAACAATTGCTGTTATGATTGGTATTGTACAATGGGCCACGGGAGGTAAGAAAAAAGAAACTGGTCCCACATACATATCTTCGTATACATACATGTACCCTACCTCTCTGATCATCTTGGATATTTGCTTCAACTGACCCTCATTTGATCAGAATTCCAATCACAAAGCTCAATAGTATAAGTTAGTATTATGTGTTATGACTGTAAGGAGGAAATGTTTTTTTCCTATTAATTTTGTATGGCAAACTCTTAATGTTAGCTGAGCATAGATTCTAGATAGTTACATTTAATGGTAATGGACAAAGAACATCAGAGTTAATATTTTCAGTTTATTCACTGAACACAAAGCTCTCAACAGATAACAGTTATTCACCCAACAACATTATTGTTATTTGCTGCTGGACATGACACAATCATAAATAAGTTACTCGCAAGGCATATCTTTTTACTTCTTCTTGGGCATGGCGCTGGTGAGGGAGTAGCCACCGTCCATGGGGAACTTGGCTCCTGTGATGAAGGACGCAGAGTCTGAGGCCAGGAAGAGGGCAATGTTTGCTACCTCCTCAATTTCACCGATGCGGCCCATGGGGATCGCCTTGCAGCTCCAGTCCAGGTACTGAAACAATGAAGAAGGTTATAGCTTAGACAAATATAGACATATGGACAGGTTAAACATAACAAGGCGCAGAGAGAAACAGAATATGCTGGTAATTTTCCAAGATAGCTGACATAAATTCTAAAATTCTTTAGACTAAAATAGTGTACATTTGAGTTATATATTGAACCACTGATTTGCTCTCTTGATTCACTCATTTATCAGAAAAGTTCTATGATACAAAAGCATGATTTTCTTCTTAAAGTAAACTTGATATATCTAGTAGCTTTGATCAAAACAATTAGTCTGACATCACTGAGTAGTGTCGATAGGCTTTTATAGGTCCTGGGCTGTCTAGATAGTGGCAAAAATCACACGTGGAGCCATAAATCTACTTACAGCTTGTGCTTTGGCAGCGGTTCCTCCAGGTCCATCCTTCTTGTTGAACATATCAGTCATCACAGTGGCCGGGCTGCAGGTGAAAAAGTTATGGTCAGACATAAAGGTTCTCCTTACACACACAAGAAAGGAGTATGTTGAACATATTGAACATAATAAACATTGGATATTCTATTTAGTCAGCTGCTCCCACAATAAGATTCCAAGGGCTGATGGTTTTTCTAGTTTCTTTTACATATCCTTGTTTACTTAGGATACTTAGGCCATAATGCACCTGCCATTGTATGCCTTTGGAATAAACACCAATAAACTTCCTCTCAGCCAAGCGGGATTTGTGTTGTGGATATGAACGCCCATTTCACGGACGTAGTCTGTCACTTGACTAGTGATTAACTGAGATGATACTAGGCAGACTGAGTAACATTTAACTGTAGCTTCCCCATATTTAAAACAACACCCATAACCAACCAGTGTTCATTTCTTTGACATATTTTTGCTCCTATAGGTGGCACAGAGTGAAGGATATATCCAAACTTTATGCTTTTTCAACATTGATAATTGAATAGCTGAAAAATAAATCATCAATGGGAGTTAACCATTAGGTAAGGATTTTTACAGACATATACTTACTTGATGCTGTTGATCCTTACTCCCTTCGGTGCCATGCCTAGGAAAGGTTGACAGAATGTTATCATTAATATATTGCCATTTGAAAAAGATCAATGTTAGCAATCTGTGCATAAAACTTTATGTATGGGTAGCAAAGAAATATTTTGAACTTGAAATACTAAAGTCTTTAACTATTGCCTATTCAAAATTAAATAGATTAGATGATATATATATATAAATCAAATGGTACTTACTGACTGAGACAATTTCTGTGAAGCGATCAACCATACACTTGCACATGGAATAAGGGACGGCATAGGATAGCTAGGAACAAGAAAATTAATCATTTGCTAAAATGCTTGTTTAAGTTACTAAAATAAAAGTATGAAAGCAAACTTTTTATTTAAAAAAATGAAATTCAGTTGCTTGAACTTATCAAGAAGAAATAAGATCAGACAAAAATATATAGTAAGCCTGATAAAGGTTATCATGAAAACAGGTCTATTTTGATTTAATTCTAAATTCATAAAAAAAATTGTATACATATCCAATCCAGTTTACTTTTTATAATCAATATTTTCACAATCAGAGTTCTCTTGTATTTAGAGAATAAGTTACAATTATATATTACTCAGGTGTTAACTCACAGGTCTGAGGCCAGACAGGCTGGACATATTGACGATGTTTCCTTTGGTCTTCTCGAGGTGAGGCAGACAGGCCTTTGTCATCATGAAGACGGATTTGACGAGGACGTTGTAACAGAAGTCAAGGTCCTCCACCTCACAGGCATCCAAGTGACGTGCTTTGGTAGCACCAGCTACATTACACTGGAAGATAGCAAGAAGCATCATTTAACCATGGACAACTATAATGACAACTGTATCAGGGAGAATTTTCAAATCTTAGACAAAGAGAAAGATCTGAATTACGTAATTACGTTTAGAGAAATTCCACTTAAGTATGAATATAATTTCAGTTTGAGAAAGGCGAATATATTCTATTGAAGGGGCAGCCAAGCCTTGTGCAAGTTATGGCAGAGTATAAGCTGTGGATTTTCATCTGTATAATCGGCAGCAAATAATTACCAACATATTGGTAAATTTTATCGGCAATACTGCTGATAATACATCGTTACTGCTGAAAGTACAGCAGGCCAAAACATTTGCAGCATACTTCTGGTATGTGGAATACGACCTTAACAATATTATGTCCTTCTTTCCCTGAGAATGGGAGGCGTTATACAGTCAAAAGCAACAAGATTTCAAGCTATTGATAAATGTGACCCGTTTTGACAAATTGAGTCGGATGTCGCACCGGGCCAAATTTAAGATACCTATTCCATCAGAAAATACAGATTCTGCAGCATGCGACATCCGACCCATTGCTACATCCGACACAATTCGCCAAAATGGGTCACAAATGTTGACTCGTGGACTACACCATCCAAACAATAACTACTAACACTTGCTACATGCTACAACATACGATGGATTACTCACCAGGACATCCAGCTTGCCGAAGTAGTCCACGGCCGCACTGACGATACGGTCAACGTCATCCTTGACAGTCAAGTCACCAGTGACAATGAAAATCTGTCAAACAAAAATGGTCATATCAGTCGCTGAATATGAGTTATGAGCCTTCATTGGACAATTTAGTAATCTTGTTTGATGTCAAACCCCATTATTAGCACCCACTAAGGTATAAATGGATAAACCCCAAGCCTTTAAACCCCAAGCTTTATACATCTCTAACTTTCAGCGTATTCCACACTGGATCCACAGTGTAAAATTGTCCACATTGTTATCCACCCTGTTAATTCTACAGTGTTGAGCTAGTATATAACAATTCATATGTCACTGCTCATTCATCCTGACTAAGACATAAGGTCGTATCTGACATAGGTTAACCTAACCTTAACCAACAACTCTGAGTTAACCTATGTCAGATACGACCTTATGTTACTCACCCAATCTTGTTGAGTTTAGATTACACTACATCTTTAATCTCAAGTTCATGTATCAAATTTTGGGACGGAGAAATGGGAGAAGGCCTATATAAAATTTGTCACAGTGATACCTATTTTGGTGAGGCCAGCGCTGATTTTGGCTTCAGCAGATGAATGGTTGTAGCCATGTTTTTATAACAGTGTGTTTATTAGGTAGGTGAATATTAAGATTAAAAGAAAGGTACATGAGGGAAAAATAGTTTAGTGTAATACCAAACTCATCAAGGTCAAATGATGGAAGACAGTGTGGTTAATTTATCGATGAATAAATTTAAAGGGCAATATATGTCTCGGCTTGATCAACAATGTTTCGAATTTGTTACAGTATTCATCTGGAAAAAATGTACTCTATTGAGTTAAGGTTAGTTTTCCTTGGAATATATCCTTAGGGATGGGTGATTCCCATTATGGAATAGGTGGGGGTTCCCAACAACTCCCCATGTGACGTCATAATACCTGTACATTCCGAGGAACCCTCATATAAAACACAGAAACAAAACGCCCTGCACTTAAATGCTATAGACTTATACTAAAATCCCCATAAAAGTGCAAAAGCATGATTTATATTTCAAATATCAAACAAGTTCCCATTGAAAAATTACTGTATTATGAATCATGTGTTGAGTTACCTTTAAGGGAGGTTACATCATGATCGAAACGAAAGGAGCGTCTGTGGCTAGGGGTTGGGGGAGTTGCATACATTTCAACCTAAACTCTTCAGATTGACATATTCCATATTTATTCTATTCAGACATTTAGACCCCACCTATTAAATTTATGTATAGCTGGATATCCAAAGAATTTCCATGAGGTTCCCTCTGAAATTTCCTAAATTCCTTGTACTTAAATAAGAT
Source organism: Lepidonotus clava (assembly GCA_936440205.1). Classification (NCBI taxonomy): domain Eukaryota; kingdom Metazoa; phylum Annelida; class Polychaeta; order Phyllodocida; family Polynoidae; genus Lepidonotus; species Lepidonotus clava. The sequence goes on along the minus strand of OW387144.1, from coordinate 42,564,066 downwards.
CAAAAGTTATCCTACTTCTATTAATTGAAGTTAAAGTGATCCGAATTGTAGCATTGATTAGTAAATGAAATAAGCATACATTGCTTCTGTACTTTGAATACTTATTGAAGTATTCTCCTTTGCAAAAATATCGAAAATTCATGGAAAAAAATCTGTTTATCCAGGCGGTTATGGCTGGATTGCTGGATTTTACACGAGAATAGATAAGTCGCATGCAAACTTTGAAAACTATTCAGGTTACACTTAACCAACAAGTTAAACCTTGCCACTGACGTTTTTCTGTGGTACTCCCAGAGTCTGGCAGGCGTCGGCCGTTTGCTGGAGGCGCTCCTTGTTCCTGGCGGTCAGGGCCAGTTTACACCCTGCCTTAGCGAAGCCCTTGGCCAGGCCCGCCCCGATTCCGCTGCTGGCACCTAGTGGAGGGAAATGAAAACATGTTACACCATGTACTATAAAATACTAAATGATGTCTGCCTTGATTTTGAATGGCCAACAATATCTGTCAGCAAAGGTTATGTCATTAACAGACCAGAGCAATCAAAACTTTCAATATTGACCGTTTCTGAGAAAAGTAACAACATAAATTTCAATGAAATATTAAATATCAAGCGCCGAATCAGGATCAACTCATACGGAGCAAAATATCACCTTTATCACCCCATGACCCGACCTATCATTATAGAAAATCGAGTCTGGACTTGTAACCACATATTACATCCTTGTTCACCATCAATCATCATCACTCACTATCAAGTTCATATAGATACGATTCTTTGTAAATGGGAAGATAAAGAGCATCTAATGTACATCTATAACTATGACTGTAAACCTAGCTGAAATTTCAGAAAGGGGTTAAAATAATATATTGGAATGTACAGAGTATTCTGAATAAACTCACTCAAATTAAAGACTGTTTCGAACTACTACGTCCTGATATTGCTTGTCTAACAGAAACATGGTTAAAAGATCATGTAACTGATAACTTTTTATTTATAGAAGGATATAAGATCGTGAGAATGGACAGAATGATACTGACGCCAACTGGGTCATTAAAACGAGGAGGTGGTATATGTACCTATATTAAGGACTCAATTCGATATAAATTATTACCTGATCCCGAGTTCTCCTGTATTACTCCAAATATAGAACTACAAACAATAGGGCTTGAACTACCAAATGTTAGGCCAATATATATAGTCAATATCTATAGACCTCCTGATGGAAATATCCAAGAATTTATTACACAAATAGATCAGGTAATGGCAAGCTTGACCTCTACCAGACGAACTGATGTGATAATTGGAGGAGACTTTAATATAGACTACGTCAAGAGATCTAATTCTAAATCTAAGTTGAAAGATTTAGAAAGGAGACATGGATATAAACAATTGATTACACATAGTACACGACCCTTATACTCAGAGGCTGTAATTGATCTTATTTTTTCTAATAATGAGAAAATACTAAACTGTGGTACACTTGATGTAAACATTAGTGACCATATACCAATATATGCAATACGTAAAAAGATTAAATTAAAACAAGAGAAATGTGAATTTCTGGGAAGAAGTTATAAACATTATGACATTAATTTTTATCATGAGCAGCTATCAAATTTCAATTGGAATGAGATATATCTAATACAGGACGTGAATGAAGCTTGGGAGTTTATGTATAACAAAATTGTGACTGTGACTGATGAGGTATGTCCCCTACGATCATCAAGCTATAAAAAACTTAAACCACCATGGCTAACTAATGAATTGATAGAACTTGCAATTGACAGAGATACCTCACTTAAGAAAGCAAGAAAGACTAAATTGGATGATGATATTAAATATAGCAAAAGACTGAGAAATCTATGTAAAAGTGAATTTAACAGAGCTAAGGATGAATATGTAAGGGACAGACTTCAACTTTTTCAGAATGATCCTAAAAAGTTTTGGCAACATATAAAATATATCATACCTGATGAGGTGTTAAATTCGAATTACCATCTAAGTGATTCAAATAATCAGGATGTCCAATATGAAAAAACAGCTGATTATGTTAATGATTACTTTACAAGTATAGGACGTACACTTGCCTCTAAAATCGATTCCCCACTACTGTCTGAACAAGATTTGATAAACATGGATAGTTCTACCATTCAAAATGACAATATTGATACTTTGGATTTGAATGCTTTTACTATAGAAGATTTAGACAAAATACTAAATGAAATTGATATTTATAAATCTTCAGGCCTACAAATCTCATCCCGCCTACTGAAGGATGGTTTCAAATTCTTAAAGAAATATCTATTATACATTTTTAATCTTTCCATCAAAACTTCAAAATTTCCTGATGCATGGAAAATAGGTACAGTGATTCCCATCCCTAAAGTAGGAAACCCTAGACGAGTTGAAGATTTACGTCCAATTACACTACTACCATTACCTGGGAAATTATTGGAAAAATTGGTTCATTTGCATTTATATTCCCATATTGAAAATAACAAATTGTTTAGTACTGTTCAGAATGGGTTCCGTTCTAATCATGGTACTCATGATACAATTTTCAAATTTTTAGACCATACTTTAACTAAAAAGAATGAAAATGAGTCGACAGTGGCCATATTCATAGATTTAAAAAAGGCTTTTGATACTTTAGATCATACAATATTATCAAAATTAATCAACAAGTTTAGATTATCGATATCATTACAAAAGTGGATTGAAAATTACTTAAGTAATAGGAAACAAAAAACTTTTGTGAACAATCACCAGTCTAAGACATTGCAAATATCACATGGAGTCCCCCAAGGTTCTATCCTAGGACCTCTATTATTTAACATCTATATTAATGAGTTACCAATGACCATGAAACATTCTTCGACTTTATTGTATGCAGATGATACTGTTATCTTTAAGTCAGGCATTCTAAATCAAACCTTGTTTAATGATATCCAGCATGATTTGAATATGCTAGATATCTGGTGTAGATGTCATAAACTAACAGTGAATGTTGCCAAAACAAAAACTGTTGTTTTTAGACAAAATGATAATTATATCATACCCAATCTATATTTGGGTAAAGGATGTATTGAAAATGTGAGAATTTACAAGTATCTGGGAATCAATTTAGATGAGAACTTGAATTTCAAATTCCAACTTAATGAAACCTATAAAATAGCCTCCCACAAGCTCCTTATGTTAAGGGGAATAAGGAAATCAATTACAGACTTCACAGCCCTTTCAATAGTTAAAACAATGATCTTACCATATTTAGATATGGGAAATTACTACTTCTCAGCTAATCCACAATATGATACCCAGAGACTTGAAATCCTGTTAAATGTTGCTTTACGATTATCATTTAGGATACAAAATCCACGGGATATACATCTATTTGATTTATACACAAGAGCAAACTTACTTCCTATGAAGTATAGACAACAGTATTTTCTATTGAATATTGTATATAGGTTAGTTCAAGATGATGCAATTAAAAGGAAAACTGTAGTACATAAAACAAGACAAGCGCAAGCTCCTCTTGTTAATATACCGACTACTAAACAGGACTATATTATGAAATCACCAGTATTTTTTGCAAAAGATCTATGGAATAAATTACCATCAGAATATAGGATTATTAAAGAATATTGTTTATTCAAAAGTAGGGTAAAGCAACATTTAACAGATATGTACAGAAATATTGAACTTGCAAAACTAGCTGCTGGTATTGTTGTATAAAGTAAGTTAACTTTATGAGAAGTGTTAATGAACCCATCTCATCTCATCTCATCCTATCATGTTGTTTTTTTGTTCGTAAATTTATAATAACTTGCCTCATTTAATGAGTGCTTAAAGAAATTATTTTTCATATCCAATTGCTCTGTAATAGAATAAGTTATAGCTGGAGATGAGGGAAGACAGGATGTATCCTACTCATCCCAGGATAAATAAAATTGTTTAAAAAAAAAAAAAATTATATTATATTACCTTTAATAACTGTTTATCAATAACTGAAAGACAAACACTACATTGTATATGCGAAGTTGAATTGCAACACAAAATATATCAACGTAAATTATTCATTACCTAAATATTAACAAGATTGTAAAATAAAAAAGGACGACTATCTAGGAATGCATACTGATACTGGTTCTTATTAATTTAGTAGCAACGAGAACCGTAATGAATCTTACCGTTGACCAGTTGAATCAAAGACAGTTAATAATGATAAAAACAAAACATCTGTGGCCCGTTGCACAATAGAATTTCGTTACTAAGATAAAACAACGAAAACACAACAAACTTTTGCTTAACAATGAAATGTTTCGTTGTTACGAAAATGCAATATCTCAGGATCTAATGAATGAAATTAAATTGTGTAAAGTGTTATGAACTAAGAAAAAATTATAAAAAAGTCAGTAAAAGTCACAGCTCTTTGGGAACATTCTAAATATAGAAAAAAAAAGCAAAACCATCGTTGTTACGATAAAAGTAACAACGAAATGTTTCGTTGTTTACAATATTTTCGTTGTTGCGAAACCCATTGTGCAACGGGCCACATGTATCTTTAAGAATGTACACATCTGGGGGTGGGGGGGGGGGGGGGTGGAGAATGGGAAGAGAGAACTGTAGATATCCAATGCGTGCGTCAGTCTAAGATTGGGTGGGGGGATGGGTATAGGGAGGTCTGGATTTTTTTTTCAAAATGTGTGTCGTGGACCTTTCCCATTAGCTGGGGTGTGGATGGGGGGTCCCCTGGGGGCGGGGGGCGGTCCTGGTGTCCCAGGCCGAATTCAACAAATGGCCATGTCGCCTGTCACTATAATATTCATGCAGATTTTATGGACCTTGCATATCGCATGTCGAATCTAAAAAATAGCCAATGTCATGCCGTTTATTTTCTTCTCATGTCACTTAGGCCCATGTTGCATGTCAAATTTAAGAAATGACGGTTTTAATGGGTCTACACCTATATCAGCATGGCGCTCTGTCTGAACCAATGAGTTGGGGTATGGGTTTCAACGGAAGTGGGCCTGGGTTGTTGGGTACAAGGTTTATGTGGGAGGGTCCACTGCGCAAACTCGTAAAAAGATGTATAGTGCTATTTCCATATTTGTCAATCAAATCAAGTTATGACCAATTATAGTATAAAACACAGCTCTGGTCGTTGACTGTAGTTATCATAATCTGAAGGATCTCTATGTAGCGAGCGTTTTTAATTTTCTTTTTACAGTTATATGTATTACAGATTCCCATTCGAACATCTGACGCTCCCACATTTTCCCCATGCGCCCATATTTTTCTACAACTGTGTCAGGCATAATATTACATTACACAATTTGAATTCACAAATGTAGATGCATGGGCCCCCCTCTACTTTTGCCACTGATGTTTCCGTAAACTATTCAAATTCTGTACAAATTACACTGCCAGATCCAGGATTTTGAAAAGGGGGAAAGGGGGTGGGGTTGGCCGCTATTGGAAAATCTTTTACGTAATAACTTTTTGGCCACATTTTACATTAAAAACACAAGTATTTATGAAAAAAAGAAGGGATTGGCCTCCGCGCCCCCCTTCTTGATCCGCCCTTGATGTAAAGCTGGATATAGGAAACCTATCATGGTGTGTCCAGAAATAGGGCGACCTTGATGCACGGGTGTCCTCAAGAAGCGCAGATCTCCTATCATTAGGTAAAGAGAGAAATAAAAAAAATATCCCTTCTCCCACTATTGATTTCTGAAGGTTAATGACCAAAAATCAATACCCAGATAGATATCATTTGGCGTTCCTAAACTTTAAGCAGGGCGGAATCCAGAAGTTGCTAGAAAGGGGAGGGGGGGGGGGGGCATAAAAATGAATTAACAGGAGAGGGGCAAGTTAAATGAAAATATATAAATAGAAAAACAAAAAAACAAAAAAAGCTTAAGGTTCCCAGTTCTTATAATGTCGACTTACCGCTGATGAGAACGACCTTGTCCTTGAGAGACGCCATCTTGGATGTGTAAAGTTTGACCTTGACGGAGGAGGACGTGGAGTCTGACCTTGAGGCAGTGTTAGAATGACGCCCCCTTCCCGGAGAGACGCCCCTTTTATAAGCAGACGACTTTTGGCCGCTTCCCGCCCACAATAGGCCCGCGTCGCGCAGGGTGTGACCCCCGTAGTGGGCCCCGGACGGCCGGGAGGGGGCGCCACCTGGAGCCCGCATGGTGGGAGGGGTGAGGGAGGGGGGGGGGGGGGGTGAGGGATGAGGGGGGGGAGGGGGATGTCCACGTGTTGGTGCCAGCACGTGGAGGAGCATTATGGGGGGCCTTGATTCAATGATTGGTTATTTGTCCGGTAGGTGGTATAATTTTTTATTTTTTTTATTTTTAATTTTTAATTTTTATTTTTTTTTGGAGGTGGGGGGGGGGGGGGGTCCATGTCGCGTGTCGAATTTAAAAATGTCGGTCGAATTTAAGAAATGGTAGTATTTTCATTTAAGAACATGGCAATTGTCCCTTAGTTGCGATGTACATGTCGCATGTCGATTTTGAAAAACGGCCGTGTCAAAGTTAAGAAATGGCCTTGTCGCAATGTCAATTTTAAAGGAAAGCTAGTACATAATCAAGGGTTAGATATTTGTCAATGAAATTTTTTGTGCATGGAATATGCATCAAGACCTAATGATGCTAAAAATATTTTAAGCATATTCCAATTGTGGGCACTGTTGTGGGACTTTGATATTTGGTCTATTTTAATGGTTTTTCAAGGGAAATCCCCTAATTTGTGACGTCACAAGGACTGTAATTGGGATTCCCCAGCTTTCAAAAAAGGGAATCCCCAATTCTCACTCGTGTATACAGAGGAATAGTTGCTGTAGTATTAAATTTTTATATTAAGCCATGTTCAGACTATACATACTTGTATCCTTTACTCACCTAAATTCATTCAGTTACCTAAGATTCTAAAGCTATTTTAAAAGGGATTCCCCTTCATTATGACGTAGCAAGGACAGAACTGTAACCCCAGAAATTAGGGAATTCCACAATTTTATTTTATTTCCTCCATAATTCCCTAATACTTTGACTTTTTCCATTTTTTCCCTTTGAAATAGTTTTAGAATACTCAAGAGAAGTTAAATGATCAAAAAATAGGCTTCTGAAAAATTATGTGCAAGGTTTCCTTTAAGGGTCTAGACCCATATGATCGCGGAAGGGATGGGGTGGGGGATGGGGTGCTCATGTCGAGTATCGAATTTAAGAAATCAATATGTCCCTAAGGTGTCGGGTGAATAGCATACCATTCACCCATTTAGTCTATTCATGTCCCATGTCGCGTCTAGGACCTTCTCATTTTCATGTCTAATTTAAGAAATGGTCCCTGTCATGTCGTCTATTTCTTTACTTCATATCACCAAGCCCCATGTCGCATGTCGATTTTAAGAAATGGCCATGTCACCGTGTCGAATCTAGGGGTCTAGGGCCATATTATGCACCAGGCAGGAGATATACAAGACATAAACCAGGAGGCCCCTATCTGGTCTATACCTACGGCCAAGGTGGGGACGTCAAATATGACTCTAATTATCGACATTGACAGGCGCAGATTCAGTGGATGAAGGTAGGGGGGGGGGGGGGAGGGGAGGAGGAGGAGGAGGAGGGGGGGGAGGGGAGGAGGAGGAGGAGGAGGTGGCGGGCCTCCCATTTTGTCCCAAATATTTATCTGTTTTAATCACACTCACAGTGCCCGTCATTGAAGGAGGTGTGGATGGCTGGGGGGGGGGGGGGGGCATGTCGAATTAAAAAAAAACTTCAGTCTCGAAACAGAAATTTGGCCGTTTTCCCCCAAAAAAGGCGAGGTCAGTGCCACATTAAAATAAATAGGAAATTGAAAGTGATCATAAGTTCACCTGTAGTATTTTCATTTATATAACGTTTGATATATTTAATTAATATATTTATGCAGAAAGTAGAGAATAGAAAATGTTATTATATGAATATTGGACTTGCCACATTACCCCTTCATCGAGGGGGCCATCATACAGGGCTGGTTACTCTATTCATCACTCTTTCAATATCCCATAATTAATCAACAGTGATCAGCGATTTCTTTTCTTATAAAAGTACGAACACCAGACAATCCTTCTTAGACCTTATTTTGCAATTTATTTCAATGTTCATTTTGCACACATTTACACATACTTTATTGAGAATACCTTGTCAATAATCTGGTGACAACTTTCACAACCTCACAAAAGCACTGAGAGTTTAAGGGAGCCAAAAGCAATGCAGGGTCAAAAATGGCAATACATGCCTTTTTTCAATCTTGACCATGTACGTGCTTGGTCATGAAAAACCATTATCGCGTATTCTAACAAAAATTGTAGTATGAATGTCAAATTTAAAGGAATTTGGAGTATCAGTGATATACCATTAAATCCTTTGAGATGGAAATTATTTTAATTTCTTATTGCAGACATCGATTTGGAAAGGCATTTTGATATGCCGTTGACCCCCCTGTGCTACTGTGTGAACTGTACATAGTGTGCCTGCATAGCAAGTCACGTCATTGTTATAAGTAAGTTACTCAATGTTACAGAGACAGAGCGCCAAGACATGTTTTAGATGCATTTTCTGACACCAGGTGGTGCGAGGTCTTCATGTGTTCAGACCTTCTAGTTCTTCTGCCACTTTAAAAAAAATAAAATTATTTGCAATAAAGTCAGAGTTGCCCTTAGTTCTCAATTTATTCCGCGAAGGAAATATCCAGAGTGTTACAAATTCATTTAAATGAAATACGTACACACATATATTTTATAAATATATACAGCATATTGTATGTTCAGGAAAGTTTGATGATACCCTCATTTCGTTGTGCTTTGGTGCCTTGATTGACTGTGGGTCTGACATTTTGAAAATGCGAGTACCTTCTTCATGGAAGGTCCCATGTGGTATTCTCCGTTTTTCAGTATTAACTTTGATGTTTTAGATATTTCCTACTATTTGTTCCCGTCCTTGGATGCTTTCGGTAATCAAACAACTAAATAAAGTAGCAATATAAAACACGTTTTAACAGCAGGATGGTAAGAATACCGTTGTCAGAGTAAAGGGCACAGATTTACATGAGGTAGATGAAATTAGTGGTATACAGTCGACAGCTTCTGACATGATAAGACTTAAGGGGCTATGGATGTGGGGGTTCCATGTCATGTGTCAATTTAAAAAAAACCCAGCCATGTCGCCTGCCACTATATCACAGTTTAGACCCATGTCACATTTCAAATTTAAGAAATGGCCCTGTCGCTTGTAAGTATCTTTTTAAAGCTCCTGTCCCATGTCGAATCTAAGAAAAAAACAGTGTCATTTGTCCCTTAGTTGCCATGTCGCTTGTCGATTTAAAAAAAAAAAAGTTGTGTCACCGTGTTGAATTTAGGAAATGGCTGAGTCGCGCTGTCGAATTAAGGGATCTAGACCCATACTTAAGGTAATAGGGCTGCCATCCACTGGTCAAATTAACACAACACTGAGGGATTAGGGTCGAATGGCAGTGCCGGTCAAAGTTTATACAAGAATTGCGAAAATACTTTCAAGCCAAGAATATTGATGTGATTATAGTGTTCCGTTTAATATTTGTTGTCAAACTAGGTTAGAACTCCCCCTTTTCTTTCCTTTTTTCTATTTTTCAATTTTCTTATCAATTGCCTCATGAACAATGACCGACCCAAGACAAACAAGAGGGGATTATCTTCTATAAACACGTTGAATACTGAGGTGATCCCGGTGATAGGGATATTTGGATTAAGGTATTTTCATGAGATACACATGTAAGGTAGAACACCTTGCATCTTCTTGCAGCAATCCCTCCCCGTCAGACATGGTTGTTTGGACATAGAGGCCGCCTTGCCACGACCAACTGGGAAAGAAGCACATACCCTGCCAAGGATATGACATTCTAATAATGTTGCAGAAACGTTTTGCATTGATTCTAGTTACATTACATTTTAAGGTTGCAGCGACGTTCTTTTGATGACTCCCAATTACGTCGCTGCAACCAACTTTTGCAACATATCATTGGAATGATCTGATAATGTTCTTGTAACATTAGTTAGCATGACATCCTCACTTACAGAGGATGGACAATAATGTTCTGTTTAGGTTAGGTTGACAAGTTATATGTAGTAAATATGCAGCCATGAAATCAGCACTCAGTGACAGATGGGAAAGTGGACAGATTTAGGCCCATTATCTATTTCAGTGAAGGTGGTAAGTTTCTCTAAGTATCACATTGCAGCAACATTATTGGGAGCCATCAAATAATGTAACAAGAACCAATACAGAACGTTGCTGCAGCATTGTAATAATATAACATGTTTGGCTGGCTTATACCGGCCGCATATTTACCCCTCTTTACTCCACAGGTGGAAAGAGTAAAGTCTGAGAGGGGCTCGGCTGGGAGGTTGTTCTATTCCAGAATGTAAAGTGCTATAAATTGCAATATGGGTAAAACGTGACGGGACCAAATGGTGGCTGAGGTGGTGTATGTGGGGAAGCTTAAGGGTGGGGGGAACTTGTTAATGTTCAGAAGAAGACGTTAGGGTAGCCCCCCCCTTTTTTTTTGAGGTTACGGCCATTGAATATTTTCCATAGCATTGCTACTATTACTACTATGTCTTCTGTTTATATACATTCTTTTGTATTTTAGTAGTTCGTTCCTCAATCAATAAACAATTTGGACGAACATATAAAAGGCAAAACATGGCACTCAAAGTAAATAATTAGTCACCCCTTATCCTCACTTAAACATTTGGTAAAGTAGGGAAACAGTCCAGATAACAAACAGAGTCCTCCACTCCCCGCCCCGCCGTCCTGCCCCGGAAGAGGAGGGCACCAGGTCCGTATCCCAGAAGGCCAGGACGCGCGCGGGCGCCCCACTTCCGCCCTGGAACGGAAGTGGCATGACGGCGACGGTGGCGCCGACTGGCGGGATCCTGTCGAGGTTGTGGATGTTCTCGACACAGTAACGTCCCCGTGACGTCAGCGCCACGTGCGCCACGAGTGACGTGGCCTTGCCCGTGTCGATGGACATCCGGTCGGTGGCCAGGCCGTTGATGTCGCGTTCGTCGATGAGCCAGGTGACGACTTCCGCTGAGAAGGCCGGGAAGTGCATGCTGGAGCCGTCCTCGGGGGTCGGGGTCCCGAAGTGGGCCGTCCTGTTCCAGTACACCTAGGGGGAGGAGAGATAAAGATAGTGAATTATCAATTCTTGGTATTTTACACGTTATACATTAGATAATGCTGATATCTAGCAAAGAAATAAGCAAAGTTTCTGTGTTAGTTATTGACTGCTATATGTGATTAAAGGAAAGCTTGCACATAAATTGACGAATTGCTATTTTTTCTGTAATTAACTTGACTTCAATATGCTATAAATATATTTTAAAAGTAAAAACTTGCAATAGACAATCTTGAGGTCAGGAAATGAATTGAATTTCGGGAATTCCCTGAATGTTGGGCTGTTCACTTCTCACCTATATGACAACCCAAAAGTCACCTATATGACAACCCAAAAGTAACCTATGACAACCCTCTGACAACTCTTAAGTGGCTTTCTGACGACTTTGTGTTTTCAGTGCCTTAATTGCTACGTCACATATTTTGGAATTCCTTCTAACGTCTGATTCATTTAATCCACAGGAAAACAACAAATCTGTGTGTGACGTCACACAAAATAGACATTATTTTGAAAGACAGTTTGTAAGATTGAGAAAAGTCTGCATCAAACAGAAGCTATTATAGTTATTGATATACAATTTGGCATGAACACTCTTTGGACAGCACGGGACATGATTATAACCAGTGTCCCCAAGACAATAAACGTAAAACATCAGAACAAATATCAGCATTTGGATGGCAAACCACCAAATAATTCAATCGATGGTTTATGAAATCATAATGTTTAAGCATTACTTGGGTATATTGAAAAATATAATTCATGATCATGCTTATTCCAGTCACCCCATCTTCTATGAGACAAGGAAGACTTATACTAGCTTTTTTTACCAACACTTGATGAACCCTGGGATGTACCCAATGTGGGATGGGCTTATCACTTTATCGGCCTTCACTCACCTTGTATCCCCCAGTGTCGATGGCGACGAGGGCCTTGGGGGGAATCCGTCCATGCTCAGCCTCGAAGTCTGTGGGGTAAACATGGTAGAAACGGTTAGTGCACCAACAGAACCCATAGCGATTTACATCACCTCACTTGTAAAACAGGGGTCTGATCATGTAAGGTAAGGCACATAAAAGAAAAAGAGAAATATGTTCTCATGCACAACCCCCACCCTATATGATGCTGTTGGGTCAAGGTTGTTAAACACGACCTCAATAGTAAAGGTGCGTGACTTGCTTAATGGTTTAGTGGGTAGAAACCCTTGTCCCCTTACGTAGAAATCGCACCAAAGAGAAAGTATCCAAATATGTTACACTGTGTCAGAAGCAGGTCAGAGTTACCTCTTTGCACTGGGATTCACCCTACCGCGGATGGCTGATTTACAGTATTGTAAGTTCCTGCAGGATCATTTGGACTGATTTTGTGGACGAAACCACTGGGATATCCATAGAAACCAATGAATAATTGTAATAATTCAACCTGAAAATTCCTATGCTAAAGCCTACTTATTTTGTTGACTTATTACGCAGCATGCACCCTGATCAAGGCTAACCTGCAGGTATAAGTCAAGAAAATAATAGTGGTAGGGTGAATTTGGTTTGCTTTGAGTGGTGACGCAGTAGCCTTTAAAAAAAATAGGGTCATTCGCTACGGTGGTTAAATAGTCATTACATTAACGATTAAATTAACGACCTATTTGTGTGAAGGCCATTTATATAATCTAGATTAATCTTTCGTCTTAACATGAAATGAAACCTTTTTTCTAGTTCATCAAAGACAGTGCATTATATACTTATGACATATACGTGCCAAAGAGAGTTTTTCATACATAGGAAGCTTATTAAGTCAGTTGTTGTTTGTAGACATATAAATGAATTTAGATACGTCAAAATGATTTCCAAAATATTCGGGTATAGGCCTTATACAAAGGTCTTATTTATGTAACATTATGTCCAGATAAAGTGATCTTTTGCAGAATGGAATGTAAAATCTCTAGCTGGGAAAGATTTTGGTCGTTATCAACCAATTTCTTGAGTAACCTTGTTTAAAATTAAAATATTCGAACCTCACAGGGTGACATAACCGCGCAGCATTTGAGCAGAGTGTTCTCAACCTTTGATGGGACGATACCAGCCGGTTTTTGATTTCTATTGTTTGAATTTCTGGATCAATGGAAGCATCTCTACGTCCATTTTTTTGGGCACTATTTGTTCATCCTTCATAGAACATATGAGCGTTTCACGTTTGCTATAGATTAGATAAAGTAAAATTCTGTTTTTCTTGGGATCGGGAACATTTACATGTTTATTCCACTTCAATTATTTTGATACCCCTATGGCAGATAGTGTTATTAATTAGAAACACCCTCAGTCGTGATATTCCCATCTGTGTAGGACATTTTGGGACAAACTCTTAACTTGATTCAGAGGACTTCTTAACCCGCATAATGTCTTTCTCACATACAGATTTGAACCAGAATGCTTTATGGTTATCTAATGTTGATATAGATAACACAAACTGAAAGTTATGCCCCATACCCACTAGGCGATTTTACAGCATATTGAAATGTGTATGCTTGATCTGAAAATCGGCTGACTCTACCAGAGAAGTCAGCCGATTCTCCCAGTTGCCTGTCGCCAGTTGCCAGTTGTCAGTTGCCAGTCGCCAGTTGCCGGTAAAATCACCTAGTGGATATGGGGCTTAAGACCCAGCCAAGTTGTGGTGTGACGTACAGAAACCTTCTGCAACCATGCTTTTTTGACAAGTCTGTTACTTACTAAGATGGCACGTAACAATTGCGTTTTTGATAGTAAGGTTAAAACCTCACCAAATCACAACATAGTTGTAACATTACTTTTTTGTGGGGTTAGGACAAAATCATAACAGAACAATATAAGAACATTCTGTTTGGTTTGAAAAACATAACCAGAATGTTATAATAACTTTGCAGTGTGATGTCACAACAGTACGTTGCAGAAACGTTATTGGGAGCCATCAAAATAACCCAAGTGGCTTTCCCTTTTACAAAGTCTCATTAACACTTTGGCTAGGAGTTTTCTTTTCTTTGGTTATTAGATCAATTCCTGAACACATCAAGTTTTCCATCTACATTTATGATAGTTCACATAAGATTTATAAGTATAACACTTATGACGGAATAGGTTCAAATCCCAGTTGGTATTTGGTCCACTAAGGGATGAAGTACAGCAAAAATGATTTGTAGGTTTTGATTCCCTGCTGTTTGCCCACCCTGTCACCTTCATCTCATAGATTTGATCACCAAAGACAGAATTCACCCCAACTGGTTTTCGCCGTGAAAATGACCCTGGCTGTTGGTATGGTGTAAAACACCACTCACTCACTCACTTATGATGGAATAAACGATATAGTAATTGACATTTTTACCTAGCACGTCCTGCACCTCCAGAGTGGCGTCTGGGTCATCCTTGGCCTTCTCCGTCAGGTTGAGGACGACGGCCGGAGAGACCAGTCGGTCCAGGGTCAACTCGTCTACAGTCGCACCTCCGAACCAAGTGTGGACCGGGGCATCAACGTGGGTGCCTGTGTGTTCCGCCATCAGCACATCGTTAGACTGGATCCTGAGAGGGGAAGGAGTTATTTTAGTTTAATATTGTAATAGTTAGATAAATTATTAGTAAAATACTGCATCCTGCAAGGGGAAAGGACTGGTTTTAGATTCACTAATGAATCTCAAGGAAAAAATCCCCTTTGGCGAATAGGGCATTTGCTTAACCACCAGTGGTAAATCTGTCCGGCAGCAATGGCAAGATGGCAAACATGTTTCTTTCTGTATTCATATATTGCAGTTTTAACACTAGTCATTGCATATAATACGAATACAATTCAAACACAATTTTGCTCGGTCCTCTTCTAGACAGAATGATTCCTTGGGGCAATGCCCATCATGAAAATAACTCTATCTAAAGTATCATGTGTGATACACAAAGAATACACCCCGTTGGCGACACATAAGTATGTTGCTTTACTTAAAACACATGGCCTTCTTCGATCTAAAAGAAAGGGAAAATTCAAGAAAGGGGAGATCCTTTCCATTGAAAGTCCCCCACGTTTTAACTTAGGGATAAAATCAACAGATATGTTGACTGAAATCACAAGTATTTCAGAGGTCAGTGTCCTCGGTGGAGGTGCTATAGGTTTTTAGGAGAATACTTGACTTATTTTGCACTTTTTAGCGGTACCGGTGCAGGTATACTTTTGTTAACTAGTACACACATTTTAGCAGGTTCACCTGTTCCCGGCCTACTTCCCTTGGCTTTAGCATGGAGAATAATGATACATAGGATATGTCTATGGCTGCAGGTACACTTTGAATTTTGACCGGACCGCATACACATTTCTAAAGAACTCCACAGGCAAGAAGCGAGGTGACAAGTATGTTCTGTGACCATACATTTTTGGTCAGTTACCTGCTCAATTTTCACGTAACAGTTACATCTCTTTATTCTAGGGTGATACTCTATAATATAAAGTGCTAGAATAATATTACATTCTGGTGAAGTTGAGACCTTATAGATACTGAATGTTATAATAATGGTATTATTATGTGAAATAACACAACCGGAATTAATATTATGTCACCGTGCAGCATCACAATGTTAGATTCTAAAGATGTTATTGAGTGCCATCAAAATAACAAAATAAGAACCAAACCAGAACCAGATACAACCTTACTGCAACATTACAATAATGTTATGTTTTTGCCTTGGTACCCCCTTCAATCCCCATTGTTGCCAGCTTAATCAATGGAAGCCTCCAATGGGTCAATAGAGAGCCGAAGTAACCATGCTGATACAATCCAGGGGCAGATACAGAATTTCGAAAATAAGGGACTCTGCATATATATATAGGCAAATTACTGAAACGTCGTTCGTACACACACATCAGTATAATGATGTTAAACTCTTTATGAAGTATCGTCATCAAAAGGAGAAGGGGGCTGGGGGTTCAAGAGCCCCTGGTCAACCATCCTCGCTATATGGGTGCATTAAAGGAATACTTGAAGCCAGGAGTCGTCGTGATGGTATAATGTATAGCACTACAGTCTCAGGAGTGTAGACCAAAAGGCCTGTTGCTGCTTAGTGGCTACATGGTGTGTTCTCTTCAGCTGCTGGACCGAAAGTCTTCCTCACAGCAGGGGTGCACTTCCCCACCTCACCTTTGGCCTCTGACCCAATTACATTGATTAGGCCAGTTGACCAATAGAGGGAGGGGGATTGATAACAAGATTGATTACCATAAAGTCTATGATATAGTACATTATACAGACAATTTTACCTTGGCACGAGTGGAGGGGCTCTGGATGGAGGTGGGGGGTTCCAATGTTCTGTGTCAAATTTTAAAAACGTCAATGGCGCATGTCATTGTCGCTTATTTATCTTAATATCGCATGTTCAATTTAAGAATGATCTATGGCGCATGTCACTATGTTTTTAACAATCCTTGTCATGTTGTTAAGACCCCATGTCACATGTTGAATTTGAGAAATGCCCATGTCTCCATGTCGATTTTAGTGGTTCACCTCCCTAATGGAGTCCAGGTCACAGTCCCTCATTGGCACCAATGAACCACCAATTTACCCAACACCCCCCCAGTGTCATGAACAGGGACTCCCACAAACCCTCCCATGATCTCACATCTATACCTAGCACTCTACAATAGTAAGGACAAGGTCAGCCACTTTGAAATGGTATCAAACGCCTTACAATGGGTCCGTAGATTACAATCAGGTACGGATCCAGAGATTAAAGAGAAAAAAAGAGAAAAAAGGTTGGGAAAAGAATTGAGGCATGCCACTTCGTGACGATGATGTTAAATAGAAAATCTGAATTTGTCCAAAAGAAGGTTGGGGGGGGGGGGCGTCATGTTTAATTGCTATTTCACTTATTGAGATGATAATACCTCGCAATGGAAGAAACACACTCTGTATGTATCAATTGCATTACTACGTTTTGAAGAACTCTATATACTTACCAGGCCCCTGCCAGTGTCTCGTTGATAGTGTTGGTGTGCTCATAACCCCTCATCACCTGCGGGTGGGAGGCCGAGGCGTTCAGGGGGTGCGACAGGTCCGCCATCTTGGCGTTAACTCCCCACCCGGCCACCAGGAGGAGGCAGCAGCAGAGGGGGGCAGCCCACCCCCGAGTCACGGTGAGTAGAGAAAGATGCGCCATCCTGAACATCCCGACTGGGTCTGAGGGGGGCTGAGGGGACTGGGCCAAAGCTTTGTGGGACTACAGGGTGGGAAAAACGTCCTTAAACCTACGCCACCAACATTTCATTCAGGATTTACAAAAAGGCTAATTAAAGCTCTTGAGTAAATAGTCTCAAAATACGCCACATATGTCCAATGACCTATTTAGACTTATGGTTAAAGCAACACATGAAATATAAGAAATTATTTTTAATACTACTAATGTTAGTTCTGCTTAACTATGGATGGTTCAATGTCTTAAAACAGTCATCTTTATCTATTATTTGAGAGTAAGCTTGAAATTCAATATTATGACAAAAAAAACGTACATGTTGTACTGGACTACTGGACTAGTATGTACACAGTAACACCATCAGTGTTAGTTGAGTTAGAAATGTATAACGTATAATACACACTTATGATAATAGGAGTCGAACGTATGATGATATGGATGAACAACGTATGTTGATTGTGACCTCGTGGACATGAAATATATATATATATATATATATATATATATATATACGCCTCGGCCTCCCACCCGCAGGTGATGAGGGGCTACGAGCACACCAATACCATCAACGAGACCCTAGCAGGGGCCTGGTATATATAAACATACATGTTATACATGATAATAATTGTTAATTCGTCATGATTCAAAGAAATTATTTTTATTTAACGTGAAATGTAATCAAAATCCCTGAGAATTGTAGATAAAATAAATCACAAATTGATCATCGATATAGCTGCCAGCTCATTTTGTGTGGCTGTGTCTATTTGCACACCACCCATCCCCCACCCCATTGGTTCTGCCTATGCTGCCAGATGTGAAAACTAGACTAGTATAGGTATAAAGTAGCACCATCAGTATCAGTTCTGTTAGAAAACGTATAATACACACATGTAATGTTAGGAGTAGAAAGTATAATTATATGCGTGAAGACCCCTACAATCGACAGGGTGACATTACTTTTTCTTAGATTCGATAGGGAGACATAGGATTTAGTGACATACAACATCAACTTAAGGCTCAAGAAGATGGCTACATGGGACATGGGGATTTTTAAAATCGACATGGGAGATAGAAATTGACCAAGGCCTTTCTTAATTTCGACAGGCCGGTTTGGAACCCCCACCCCCCCCCCCCAATTATGTTACGTTCACAAGGTTATTAAATCAAAACAGTAAGTACATGTGCACTCTGAGGTTGGCTGTAACGCATCGCCGATCTTTACCTTTACATCTACCATTATCACTTTTCAAACTGGCAATTGCCAATCGATTTCAGTACAACTTTTATTCTAAGTAATAGGAAATAGGGTATGATAGAAGAACTTTTTACTCAAATTTGGCTTTATTTTCACTTTTATCTAATTCTTATCTCTGCAATGGTTAATAACTTCCCCAGTTTTATTTCACCCTGGAATTATGTCCTTGACACAACTGAATGAGTCTACTTCAGTTGCTTCCGCTACAGTAAAGCCTGTGCAGTCAACAACTCTCAGACAGTCATTGTATGATATCATAAGATGGTTATTTTCTTCATAACTCTCGTGTTTGCTTGTTCCCACAGTTTGTACGATTGTTTTTCGCTATTTGTTTTGCCTTGTAGCCATCTTTTGCTTCAAAGATTTAATTCAACAAATTAAGCTGGTCACGATACATTGTCGTCTCCACAAAATAACACTAAATATCCATTGGACACTAATTGATAAATTGGTATTAATCGGATATGAACTCATGTACTCTTAGTCTACCTCCAGTGACCGGGTCGCTCACGGACTACACCTCAATCTCCACACTACCTAGCGGTCACCCTGCCTTCCACCACAGGTCACTGTACCACCCGGCGCCTGGCACTGCTACCCTTTATAAGGCCAGCCCCTCACTGGGCTCACCACTCCTCTGCATATCACCGTACCTGCTGGTCAGACGATTCTGCACCACACTGCACCACACTGCACCCACTGCACCACTGCACCACGCTGTACCATGCCGCCGAAACGCCGGGCTGCCGCCGCTGGGCTGAACACTGACACAGGTGGGTTACAACCTCCACCTCCAAAAGCTTAAAAACCTACAGTAGCGGCTAATGCCGAAGCAATTGCAGCCTTGTCTACTCAAATGGCCGGTATGGATGGCCAGCTTGCAAACATTGCATCATTACTGTCAAACCTAGCCGGCGGCTCAACAAACTCGGCCAATACGGCAAGTAAAGAACTATGTGGTAATACACAGGCAGCACAACTGACCCAGGCGGTTATTGATTCTAACGATAGTATTGTCGAAGCATTACAGGCACCCGTTTCACATCATTTAAACTCGGGCGTCAACCCTGCCTTGGCTGCGTCACGCGGCTTGCAGGCTCAGGGCGCATACACTCAGAGCACGACCGCTCCGGGTGTTCCGGCTATGGGCACGACCGCCCAGGGCCCTATACCAACGGCTGCGACTTCCCAGGGCTTCTCGCCGCTGGACGCGGCAGGCTTCGTACCCCCGGGCACGACCGCCTACGGGCTCCGCTCACAGGGCACGACCGCCCAGGGGCTCCCCATGGGCACGACCGCCCCAACGGCGACCCCGCGTACCCGCCACTTCACGACCGGGCAGCTCCCCCGCCCCTATCAACCCTCGGCGGGGTGGGCTGGAGCGCACGGCCAGTCTACTAGAAACCAACCAACTGCCCGAGCCGCAGCTGTTCCTTTGGCTGCCCAGGCGGCTAACCCGTGGGCTCCAACAACCCTACAGGATCTGGACCAGGACAGTGGCCTAACGAGACGTGTGGCGGAGGCGCTGCAGGCTGTGGCTACACCCTTCACAGGCGCTACGGCCGCAGGTAAGCATGCACAATTCCCACATCAACTTGTCAATAGGGGGTCAAAGAAGCACAAAACAAATTTGGGCGAGTTGTCAATGGCAGAGTACTTGTGGGGACTGATCCAACTAATTAAAGTAAAAGAACCTCTGGATGATGATGTTTTCTATATGAACGTCCACCTGGAAAAAATTACGGAGGACGCTAAAACGTACAGCTGGGACTCGGTCCGCTCATGGTCAGAAGAGGTTTTCACACGTGTTTCCCAGGGTCGTTTGGCATGGTCTGACTCGTATGAAATAGATCGGTTGCAAACTCAGTTCTCCCATGACCGTTCAACTCAAGCCAAAGAACATTCCAAGAAAGAAAAAGTAGATAAGGGCTATAGAATGTCCGAGGAAATGCGGGCGGCGAAGCCCGGCCCTCCCTGTAAATCGTTCCAAACTGGGGGATGTTCCCATTCAGAAGACCATATTAACAATGGCTATCGCCACCTACATGTGTGTACATATTGTCTTGCACAGAAATGCGAGCTTCACCCACACCCCCTCAAAAGCTGTCGCACGAAGCGATTTAATGAGTCCGGTAAAAAGGACCAGGGCGAGTCGGGGTTTGGGAACAACAAAGCAAAGTAAGTCCAGTGCTGCAAACACATGTCGCCCAAAACAGGGTGGCCACCGAACTAGGTATGTAGTCAAAATAGAGGTATATCTGACACTTACTGTAGGATTCTGGAGGTGTTTGGGAGACTTGCCTGATGAACTGAGGGTCGCACGTGTACGCTCGCTCAGGTCGGGATTCAGTCTGCCCCTTTACGCTCGGTCGCCGGCCCGGCCGCCGCCCGCAGCGCCACCTCGCGGATTACGCGAGAACGACACGCTACGGCGTCGTCTACATTCCTCCCCGTTCCATTTTTTTAGGAGGGTTCCCTCCACCAGTAGTGGCTATGTTCAGGAGGGCACCCAGAGGGAGTGGTCATGTTCAGGAGGGCACCCTCAGGAGAGTGGTCATGTTCAGGAGGGCACCCTCAGGAGAGTGGTCTTGTTCCGGAGGGCACCCCCGCTCAGGCAAGGTCCAGCCTGAGGTCTCCTAGTATCTCACTAACATGCCAGCCTGACGCCGGCTACTGACGAAATATATACAAGTTTGCGAGTTCGCCGAGTCTAGCCCAGCAGCTCACATCTAGTTACTACTATGTACAGTGGTTGGGTCTTCCTGACTTACAACCCGAAAAGGTTCCTTGCCTTCCCCGAGGAGGTCTCCCGGACAAGGCTTGGAGGGATTCCATAAAGCTCCCTCTCTCGGTCCACCACCAGGCAGCTGGAAGTTGGCCCATGCTGGTTGGACCAAATCCCTTGTGGGCTATGGCATTGGCTACGGTAAGGGCTGCCCCTCTTCTGAAGAAGTTCATCCAACTCCAGGCCCTGCACGACCTGATCTACTTCAGGGTGGCCATCAATACTCAGTAATTTTACCAAGATGCTGGACTTCGCCCCAGGGGATGCCTCCGACTTGCGCTTCTCATCTGGTCCACTGTTGGAGCACTGCCGCTGGATCTTCTGTGAAGTCAGTCCACGCTGGTTGTACCAAATCTCCCACAGGCACTGGGATGAGCTAAGGTACAGGCTGCCCTTCTTCCTAAGGAGCTTGTCCAACTCCAGGCTCTGCACGACCTGATCCACTTTGGGGTAGTGCTCAACACTCAGTAATTTTACCGAGATACTGGGCTTCGCCCTAGGGAATGCCTCCAACTTGCACTTTTCATCTGGTCCACTGTTGAAGCTCTGCCGTAGGACCATCTGTGAACCAGGCATTGACCTCTGCAACATCTCTTGGCTGTGCCTCCATGAGTGGATGGAAATGGGCTGTTCCTTTTGAGCAGTAACAGCCAATAGGTAGGCCACCACTGCCTGCTGCCAGAGGGTTGTGTCCTCGGAAACCGGAAGGTAGATGTAGATACCAATCTTCTTGGCTGCCACAGCATCTCTTCTTATGGTTGGCTTTGGCAATGCATGCATCTGGTTGATCTTGTTGTCCCTTCCCAGGACCCGAGTTGGCTGGAGTTCTGCCACATTGACAATGTATGACCCTGGGATATTGATGGGTGGACAGATGATACCCCTCTCCACCATACTGGATATCATAGTCACTTCCGGGGAGCAGGTGACACTAGCGTGGCAGTCTGCACAGGCTGTAACCATGAGCTTAACTTCCCGGTCTTCTTTGTGTCCAGCACCTCTCACAGCGTCCACTTTTCTATGGGCTGAGAATTCTTCTGTCTTCTTCTCCCAGGGGGCTACCAGCTGTTGGGATTCCTGGCCAGTGGATGGAGCCTGTTGAGCCTCCAGGTCTAAGGGTAAAGACTGGTCCGGGGGGCGACCTCGGTTGAGAAGGGGTGGTGACACTTGTTGAGATCCCTGGGCCAAGGGTGAAGACTGGCCTGGAGGGCGACCTCGGCTGAGAAGGGGTGGTGACACTGGTTGAGATCCCTGGGCCAAGGGTGAAGACTGGTCTGGAGGGCGACCTCGGTCTGGAGGGCGACCTCGGTTGAGAAGGGGTGGTGACGCTTGTTGAGATCCCTGAGCCAAGGGTGAAGACTGGTCCGGAGGGCGACCTCGGTTGGGAAGGGGTGGTGACACTGGTTGAGATCCCTGGGCCAAGGGTGAAGACTGGCCTGGAGGGCGACCTCGGCTGAGAAGGGGTGGTGACACTGGTTGAGATCCCTGGGCCAAGGGTGAAGACTGGTCTGGAGGGCGACCTCGGCTGAGAAGGGGTGGTGACACTGGTTGAGATCCCTGGGCCAAGGGTGAAGACTGGTCTGGAGGGCGACCTCGGTCAAGGAGGGGTGGTGATTGGCCGCGCTGACCACCCCCTTCTAGTTTTCCGACCTCTTCAACTGATGCGGCGCCACCTTGTTTAAGCTAAGATGGCCTGGGGCAATGAATGTCAGTTTCTGACGCTTGAAACCTGGTCCTTTAAAATTCTTGGAAGTGTAGCAGTTGACTACTGGCCTGTGTGACGGGATGAAGACCGGGATGATGACCTTGCCCAGTGTCTCCTGTGTCAGGGATTTCAACAGCTGGTATGTAGCTGGTGAGGTCCACTTCTGTTCTTTTTTCTTGACCTTTTGCTTCTCACCAGATTGACCACTCCTTTTCCGTTCCCCCTTTATGTTGCATTTTTCTTCTGCAGCTAGGGCCTCTTGACCCGGAGCATCGGCAGGTGGGCAGTCCCTGTCCCATGTCTTCCTCTGCCTCAAGGATTTTGATGCCCAGTATGGAGCTGGCAAGGTCCACTTCTGTACTTCCTTCTGGACCTTTTGCTCCTCACCAGATGGACCACGACTCTTTGGTTCCCCCTTTATGTTGCCTCTTTCTTCTGCAGCTAGGGCCTCTTGACCAGGAGCATCGGCAGGTGGGCAGTCCCTGACCCATGGCTCCCTCTGCCTCAAGGATTTTGGTGTCCAGTATGGAGCTGGCAAGGTCCACTCCTGTTCTTCCTTCTGGACCTTTTGCTCCTCACCAGATGGACCACGACTCTTTGGTTCCCCTTTTGTGTCGCCTCTTCCTTCTGCAGCTGGAGCTATTTGTTCCAGACCATGGGTAGATAGGCCGTCCTTGTTCAGTGTCTCCTGCCTCGCGGATGTTGATGCCCAGTATGGAACCCGAGAGGTCCACTTCTTTTTCTCCTCCTCTTTTACTAGCTTCTTCAAACTGACTTCTTCTACAGCAGGGACCTCCTCTTTTGTTTCATCAGAGAGGTGAGAAACTTCCTGGACTTGTTTGTGTGCTGAACTGGAGGAGTTTCGTTGCTCCTCTATACTTCTAAGAATGTGTACCTGTTCAGCGAAGAGCTTTGCTGTGAACATATCAAACTCATTTTGGCTAACAGTTGTTTTCTTCCATGCTGAGTCTACATTTTTGTCCTGTATGACATCAATTCCGCCGTCTTCAAATGCAGACAACAGGATGTCCGTCAGGTCCCGGTAGGTAAATGGGCCGCGTTTTGGTACCCACTTCCACAAATGCTGAATAAATTCTTGGTTGAATTTCTTCAGTAATAGCTGGACATGGTTGACCCTGTCATATTCTTTGTAGATCCTCCCTTGTACATACTCTAGCTCCATTATCTTGTTTCCCCATTCTTCTAGGAGCCTTTCCTGTGAGTATCGCAGCTCAGCCCGTTGGTTGTCATCCACCTCTAAGCACCATTTTTCTATGAAATGGAACTCATCTTTTAGAATTTTAATGTCATATAGATGCCTTTCTTCAACGCGACGTAATTCAGCCATGTGACCCATCGCTCAATGGTCATTACATTTAAGGTCCAGAAGTAGCTTGAATATCTAGCCGATGACGCGGGTCGTCAGAAATAGATCTTGGAACCACTTGGAATATTCAGCCGATGACGAGGGTTGACGGAAGTTGATCGGGGACCACCTTGAATATTTAGCTGATGACTAGGGTTGACGGAAGTAGTTCTCAGAACCACCTTGGATATTCGACTGATGACGAGGGCTGACAGTAGATCCCGGTAGAAGGAGGCGGTTAGTTGGCAAGAGGTATTTAGTTCATTAAAGTTCTTACCAGGGTAATATTCCCGGTTTAAAATGGTTAGCATATAAGACTAGCCACGGATGTTACGCAGGCCAGTGCGTGTTGGAAAAATCAGCGTAAACCTGCCGAAAAACCTGTGTAAACTTCCCGAAATAATCAGCGTAAACTTGCCGAAAAAATCAGCGTAAACTTGCCGAAAAAATCAGCGTAAACTTGCCGAAAAAATCAGCGTAAACTCGCCGAAAAAATCAGCGCAAACTTGCCGAAAAATCAGCGCGAACTTGCCGAATTAGTTGTTAGTGGGTCGCAGAGGTTGGTTGATTAAGGTGGTAAATGAAGGTAAAACCAGGGGGTATGCCCGGCTGAGTTTGTTAGACACAATTAACCCAATGTCAATGATTGGCGCCGTTACCAGTGAAATTCACCGATAAAAAATCGACAAAATAATCAGTTTTTACCGAGGTGTATACCTAGTAAAAAATATTCACCGATTTTAAGGAACTGAGACGCCACCTGGTTCTGGGCCTTTAGTATAGGGCAAAGGGCCAAAATTTTCTAAGACCAAAAAGGCTTAATAAAGTTGGTAAAAATAATTCAATAATTTGGGGCAAAATATCCTTTGGTAAATATATACCTCAATAGAATGGTGAGATAGAAAGATTGTTCACTGAGGAGCCCTTATTTGGTTTGATTGATTTGGGTTCAAAATGGCTGACCCCAGACCATGTGCTCAGGGCCTAATGAAAATTAAGACCCAAAATTAAAGTTTTCAAAAGTTGTCAAAAAGTAAAAATAATGGCCCAGAACTGAAGTTTAGATACAATATAGTCCTTGTAGATGACAAATAAATTAATTCCAGTCTTATTAAATGTAGGATGGCACCGGATTGAAATAATTAATTTGGTCAGGGGTTAAAATGTGGCTCCTCCAGGGTGGACAGGAAGTTGTCAATTTTACCCCAAAAGTTGATTAAAATACACCAAATCACACTCAATGTCAGATATACTTATAAAATTGTCCTGTGTGGATAAATCCTGGGAGTTTGAGTCCTGTGAGTATCCTTTTACTATGGATCTGAGAGCAGCTCAGATGTAAACAAACTGCACACACTGTAAGTTTGATCTCCACAAAACTGTCTTTTTCTTGATCCAAACTGGTCAAAATCCACTTGGGTAAGCACACCTTCACTCCTGGCACCAATGTAGTCAAAATAGAGGTATATCTGACACTTACTGTAGGATTCTGGAGGTGTTTGGGAGACTTGCCTGATGAACTGAGGGTCGCACGTGTACGCTCGCTCAGGTCGGGATTCAGTCTGCCCCTTTACGCTCGGTCGCCGGCCCGGCCGCCGCCCGCAGCGCCACCTCGCGGATTACGCGAGAACGACATGCTACGGCGTCGTCTACAGGTAATTCCACTGAACAAAACCACTGTAGCAACAGCTTGACAGCCAATACACCGGGCACTGGGGCGTTGCAAACCACTGCACACACTGAACCCCCGGCTACTTGTCAGTGGCCGGAGCCTACCCTAGAGAGTTATGTAACGGCGCCGTTCCATATGGCGCTATACTACGACGTCCGCAGCTCAGGCGTCCCTAATTATAGGGAGGTCAGGCGCCAAATTCCCTCCCAATTGAATTGTGACACCTGGGAAGCTCTTCTAGTTGACTATCACGATAGGCAAATCACTGAATTCCTACGCTTTGGCTGGCCTGTGGCTTATACGGCCCCGGTCCCGCCAACTCCTACTTTTAACAATCATGCCTCGGCTCTGAGACACCCACTCGCCATTGAGAAATTCATTACAAAGGAGCTGGCGAAAGACGCTCTACTTGGTCCTTTCGCGACTGCCCCCTTTCGCCCCTGGACACAAATCTCCCCCCTTATGACCAGAGACAAGCCCGACGGATCGGGGAAGAGGGTCATCATAGACCTCTCTTTCCCGAAGGGTCAAAGTGTCAATGACGGTATCATAAAGGGGGAAGAGGAGGGCGAACTCAGAACCTACACCCTCCCGTCCGCATTAGACCTTGCTGAACTTATGCTCCGAGCGGGTAGGGGCTGCGTTATGTGGAAAGCCGACTTGGAGAGGGCGTACAGACAGTTGCGCGTGGATCCTCTGGATTATCCCTTACTTGCAATCCGTCACAAAGATAGCATTTATTTGGATATCTGCCCTAGCTTTGGGTGCCGCTCTTCCGGTTCGGCCCAGCAGAGGGTCTCGAACGCGGTGGTTCATCTAATGGGAAAGGCGGAGTTCTCCGCTTTAGCCTATGTCGATGATTTCTGCGGGGTTGAATCTAGTTTTGAGCGCGCCATGGCCAGCTTCACAGAGTTTGAAACATTAACGCAGTCGCTAGGGCTCAAACTTTCACCTGATAAAACATGTTTCCCGGCCACATCAATGGATTGGCTGGGATATCACTTTGACTCTAACCTGATGTTGATCACCATTCCAGAACAGAAACTTAGAGAGGTTGTGCAGGAGACATCTTCGTGGACCACAAAGACGACGGCAACCAGGCGTGAGCTGCAGTCCTTAGCCGGGAAGCTGAACTTTGTTGGTAACTGCGTAAAACCAGCTCGTAAGTTTATGAACAGAATACTTGACGCGTTGAGAGACCCGGGCTCCGCTGATTACATTCATATCTCCGCTGAATTTAAGAAGGACGTGGCATGGTTTGCTGACTGCGCAACCTCCTTCAACGGTAAGCTGCTGATTGAGCCCAAATTGCCGTGTCTGGTTATAGAATGCGACGCATGCCCCCGCGGCGTCGGCGGCTTCTCAGGGACACACTATTATATGTTTACCTTTCCCCAGTCCTATACTGTAAACTGGAAGCGATCAATACGGTAATGGCTGTTAAGACCCTGCTCCCACGTGACATCACTGGAGTCCGTGTCCTTATTAAAACCGACAACTCTGCAACTATGTATGCCTTGTCTACGGGCCGGACAAAAGATCCGGTGTTGGCCGCCTGTGCCCGTGAAATGTGGCTCCTCTCGGCGCTGAACCAGATCGACATTCTCCTTCATCACGTCCCAGGCCACTCCCTTGTCCTGGCCGATGCCCTTAGCAGGGCAGGCTTTGACCCCCTTCTCGCCCATAGAGCTGAGACTCTCGTTGACAAATTGGGTTTGTTGCATGCTATGCCTGTTGAACTAACCTCTGCTCTTTCCTCCATATGATTCCAGGCCTTCATCAACACCCGCTCCTAGCCCAGCTCAGCGCCTCCTACACTGCTGCCTTCTCCCAGGGCACCATACAGAACAGGACTCGACAGGCGAAAGCATACCTTCGCTTCATGCTGCATCATAACTTTGACGCTCTCGCTCCTACCCCCCTACAACTACTACTTTATATTCAGTGTTTGGCCAATACTCACAGAAACATTAAATCAGTAAAGAATTATCTCTCGGGAGCGAAAACTTTTGTAATCACCGCAGCGGGAGACCCTTACGGTTTCTCTTCCCCATATATTCCCAACTTATTTAAAGGAATTACTAGGCTATCAACTCATTTACCAGCCCCTGCTCCGGCCTTGAACATTCCTACTATTAAAGCCTTATGTGATCTTCTTGCAGCCATGTCGCCTGATGCACGCACAGTTCGGTGCGCCGTCCTGCTAGCATTCAGCTCCTTTATACGACAATCCAACCTCCTCCCGTCATTCGGCCCGGGGGGTGCTCACACACTCCGCAGATGCGATGTGGTTGACGATAACACTGAACTCTGGCTAAGTATCAATTCCTCTAAGACTATCTATGACCCCAGAGCCCGTGTAAGTATTCCTGTGCCAGCCATCCCAGGGCCTTACTGCCCGGTCCAGGCCTGGCGATCCTATATTGCTCGACTCCCAATTCCCCCACTGGCGCCGGCCTTTATGTTGGCCCCGGATCGCCCTTTAACCCCGGGCCGGATGAACCTCTATCTCCGCACAGCCCTTCAGACCCTTGGACACCCAGACGCTCCTCGCGTCACTGTGCACTCCCTCCGGAGGTCGGGCGCCCAGGAGTGCGCCCGGGCGGGCGCGACACAAGAACATCTCATGCGCCATGGCACATGGGCGTCCTCAGCGATTAACGCCTATGTCCCTAAACGCCTTTACACCAACATCCCTTCGACAATTACACACTTGTTTGGCCCATAATTTGTACGAGGAGAACTCACTTTTATTGTATACTTATACTTTTAATTATTCACTTTATGTTTTAATGAATAAATGTATCCAAACCATGTGATCTTGTGTCCGATTGGACACTAATTGATAAATTGGTATTAATCGGATATGAACTCATGTACTCTTAGTCTACCTCCAGTGACCGGGTCGCTCACGGACTACACCTCAATCTCCACACTACCTAGCGGTCACCCTGCCTTCCACCACAGGTCACTGTACCACCCGGCGCCTGGCACTGCTACCCTTTATAAGGCCAGCCCCTCACTGGGCTCACCACTCCTCTGCATATCACCGTACCTGCTGGTCAGACGATTCAACACCTCTCAGACAGTCGTTGTATGATATCATAAGATGGTTATTTTCTTCATAACTCTCGTGTTTGCTTGTTCCCACAGTTTGTACGATTGTTTTTCGATATTTGTTTTGCCTGGTAGCCATCTTTTGCTTCAAAGATTTAATTCAACAAATTAAGCTGGTCACGATACATTGTCGTCTCCACAAAATAACACTAAATATCCATTAATGCGCATTATGAGGCCTAGTTGGTAACAGTACACCTCCAATATACCGAGTATGGTGTGCGGGTGTACGTGTAATCAAGGTAACATCAAGTGGGCCAAGTTCACCTACGTCTGTGATGTATGTTAAAGGATGCAGCAGCGGCAGACACAATGAAAAAATAATGGGTCAAGGTGCGTTTTTTTTTCTGAACTTGCGCAAACAAGTTCTCTAGCTCCGACCAGCAACACTGAACGGGAGATCCTTTCTATGTAACCACAGGGGCGGATCGGGGGGGGGGGGGGGGGGGGTTCCAGGGCATCTTGCCCCCCTCCCTTTTTTTTTTTTGGTGGGGACTTGAAACTTGCCAAAGAGAAAAAACGGCGCGCGTGTTGGTGTATGCACTCCGTTTCAGTACTTACCCTATACGTGGACCCCGCTTTTCCTGAAAACCTGCATCCTCCCCCGCGGATGTACTTAAACGTGGGAACCCACCGAGTGATACCACTGCCAAGATTCTTGTTGAATAAGAGATCCCTAGCAACTAAAATCTAACACTACATGATATTTTCCAAGTGATTGACCATCTTTTTAAAAATAGATTTTTGGTACGATACTTTAATGAGAATTCTGGTCATTGATACCACTTGACTAGTGTCAGTGGCGGATCTAAGATATTAAGAAAAAAAAAGGGGGGGTGTTGTTATTGGAAAAAATCTTCTTTATTTACGTTTTGGCCGAATCTTACATTTAAAAAGTATAAAATTTGCCAAGGAAAAAAGGGAGCACCCCCTAAATGTACCACTGAGTTTATAACTAATTCTGGTTAACTTTAAATTAGTTCCGTTCCACAGTGGTTATTTCTTGTAATTGTAACAAGATAAACATTCTGTGGTGCATACATAGGGAGTTGAATTGGGTTAAGTATTTCTGAACTTGTCTAAACTAGTCCCCTGAATGACTGCTCTAACCGTAACATAACGTAAATCACTGTCACTAGAAGGGCCCGCACTACGTGAAACTGGAGGCCGTTCCATAGAAATTTCGCTATAATCATGTTTAGGATACAATACAATACCAAACAATGTTATCGCCATAGGGATTTTTTCCCCATTTTTTCCATTTGTTTTTTAATCAACCTAAAACTATATAGTATCTTTTATACATATACTTCATTTATTACTCTTTGTAAAAAAAATTGCATTATCAGGACATTTTGAAATTATTGTCAAGATACTACTGTAAGGCCTTGTTGATAATTTTTCCCGTATCATGATTCATGGACATGCTTTGAATAGCGATAAGTATGTGAAATTTCTATGGAAAGCAATCCTGAGTCACTACTTTTGGTGCTTCCAGTTATGACGAGGTTAATATTGTACAGACGCAGGTGGCCAGTCCATGTTTGTTTGG
Organism: Lepidonotus clava; assembly: GCA_936440205.1. Lineage (NCBI taxonomy): Eukaryota > Metazoa > Annelida > Polychaeta > Phyllodocida > Polynoidae > Lepidonotus > Lepidonotus clava. The sequence goes on along the minus strand of OW387144.1, from coordinate 42,533,222 downwards.
GCACTATAGCGTAAGCCTTAGACTAGCGCACGTCCTAGTGATAATAATTCTCTGTCAAAGTAGGGAATTAAAGGAGTAGTCAATGTGTGACGTATCATACTAAAAGCGAGTGTGCCGCTTTAGCAGGTCAGAGTTAGCTGAACGTTGAGTGAGTAACCATCCTGGAAAGGTTTGGTCTTAGAAGCTGAGTCCTGTTGCTTGGAATAGAGTCAGTCAGACTGTGTTAGAAGGGGGAGTGGTGCCTGAATGTATTTGAGGGGATTCCTTCCTTGGAGCTGATCATTGTCAATTGAGATCTTGTCATGGAACGGCAATACATAGGAAAATATTGATAAAGAACAACCTTTTATGCGAGTGATGACATGGTTAATATTGTACATGATGTTGGAATTATGATTATGTATTGGACGACAGCAGTCGTACAAGGAGGAGACTGCGTTTGGAGCTAGCTATTATCTACAATTAACTACGACTAATTACGTACACCATATACACAGATAATTAACTCTCTATAGTTCAATATGGCGTTATCTGAATGGGCAATCAGCTAAAAACAATTGAAGGATTGAAGGATTTTGAGAAGAATACAGAGAGGTTTTACAGCATAATTCTGAGTATTATCTTATTTTTGGACAGCCATTCTCACAAGTACATTCCTACAATTGGGTCAGTTTCCTCAGATAAGTCTTTCACTAAAAACTGCAACGCCAAGGTAAGTTTCTACAGAAAACACGAGATATTATCGTAAAAAGTAAGCACAGAAAATGATGTACATCTTTGCAGGCAATCAGACCATGCAGCTGTATTGTGGTTTTTTTTCGTACCCAAGTGAAGTCTGACATATCCTTCTCCTTACAACTATAGACGTTGTGCAGATATGACATCATATCTATCCAAAAGAGCAGGCCGCCATATTGGTTATCAGTGTAGAATCATAATTAGCTATTATCCTAAAACATTTATAAGGTAAAATTTGGAAAAGATTAACTTCAAAATAACTCACTGAATCATAATAAACAATTTTGATCATTTAGATTTGATACATCTCTCTTTTTTTATAGCCATGTGGTATTGAGATTCACGTGGTGATCACCAAAATCTTGTCACGTGACCACTTCTGCAGAAGGTCTATAAGTATTCACTACATCGAATACATAAAAACTTTATATACAGCTTCCTTCTTCTAACCACTTTATGTTGAAATCAGTATAAATAACAAGATTTATGAGATGATGTTTGGTGGCTGGTATGTAAAAAACATAGTACAGACCAAGGGGGCGCAAAGCAACTGTTATTGGCCTAGTTTTCACATACTGTCAAGGGCTTTAACCCGATACATAGGTGCGTGCAAACTGGGGCAACAAGACTTAGTGCACCATCAGTCTGTACTTGATTTATTCTCTAGCAATTACACAGAAAAAGTTGATTTTTTTTACTGACAACACAAACATTGGCATCAGATTCTCAGAGAGGCATTATTGCCCCATGGGGAAATAACAGATCTTTTATTCACCTGTTTCTGAGAGGGCAAGACAATGATGTATATAGAGCCTGGAATCCTGATATAGAAAAAAGACATGTAACCAGAGGCATAGGCTCTATTTAGAGGATGGTGGTTCTGGCCAAATTTAGATTTCTGTAAAAATGTAAAATGCAAAAAGCATGGGGCAACCCCCCGCCTCTCTATTAGCACGCTCCCACGTGACACGCTCCTGACGAAAAAGAAAAATAGCAAACCCGGCAACAAACTTAATCAAACATGCTTGATATGTTGCCCAAAAATTCCAGCGATTAATATATATATTTCCAACCACATTGACACCAGCATCCTGGGCGATACACCTTGTTGACATCATTTTGGTCGCCAAGTGTTTCACGAGGCAGTAAACCTTCGATTTTTACCTCTGATTCCTGGTAATTAACCTTTATCGCCGGTGGTTTATTGCTTTTGGAGACACCGCTTTATAAGAAACAGACGTAGTATCGTGACTTATGTATATGAAATAAGAAATACACGTGGTGTTTACACTGCTGCACAAATGCCTTGATATATTTATGGACTGCATCATTCCATAGGCTGAAGGTATTGTTTGTTCATTAATGATAGTCATCACAATACTGATTATATATATATATATTTATATATATGTGTGTGTGTGTAAATATATATGTATATATATATGTATATATATGTATATATATATATATATATATATATATATATATATATATATATATATATATAGGTTGTAATCACGATTCGACCATTTTGTCTATTTTGCAAAAACAACTGGAACTGATCAAAACGGTACAGTTAATCACTCGCAAAAATATCTGAGCATATAAGATGTTGGTCACTTGTGATCTCTAATTGCTCAGAATTCAAGTTGCATTGCTGAGTTAAACTATGCATTTTAATACCTATTGAAAAACTTCGAAATCCTTTCCAATGATGCAATAAGTGCCGTTTAAAATAAGCCCGTATTCAAACTGGCGATTTAAACAAAAATGGTGTTAAATTGAATAGTGAAGCTTGAGTCTTGACAGAAAAAAAATCTATAGATAAGTTTGATGTTGCAAGTAAATCTTAATGAATCTTGATGGTGAACTTAAAATTCTTTGAGACTAGAAAGATCACTTCATGTTACTGATTTCGATAGCCAAAGTGTCTCCTTAACGTTTAGACTTAATTAATGTGATAAGCCATACATATAAGTAATACGGTTCAGCGGGGTTGTATTAGTTAAATTTTCTACAGCGATAATCTCCTGGCAAATGCATTATCACTTCGAAATATGAATTTACTCTATGGATAACATTCATGAAACATTTTTCCTCTTCATATCAGTATAATTTATTAACAATTCTCCTCGCACATAAATATTTCATAAATATCTGGTGGTAATGTTGAATATCTGGTGGTAATGTTAATTAAGTTGTGTTATTATTGCGACTCTGGGGCTGCAGACAGTGTTGTTTGATTTACTAAAGTAATAATCACTTTGAAATGTGAAGTTTCTCTATGGATACGTATGCCGTCATTAAAACAGACAACTTCTTTCCCTCCAGATCATTATAATTTGTTAACAATTCTCCTCGCACACATAAATCATTTCCCAAATATCTGGTGGTACTATTAAATATCTGGATGTAACATTAAATAAGTTGCGTTATTATTTCATAAATATATGTGGTAATATTAAATATCTGGTCGCGATATTAAATATGTTGCGTTATTATTTTATGGTATTATTGAATAAGTTATGTTATTATTTCATAAATATCTGGTGGTATTATTAAATATCTGGTTGTAATATTAAATAAGTTGTATTATTATTTCCTAGATATTCGTGGTAATTTGAATATCTGGTCGTAATATTAAATAAGTTGTGTTACTATTTAATGAGTATCTGTGGTAATATTAAATATCTATTTGTAATATTAAATAGAATGTGTTATTATTTCATAAATATTTGGTGGTACTATTAAATATCTGGTGGTGATGTTAAATAAGTTGTGTTATTATTGCGGCTCAGGTGCACTTTAGACATTGTTACCATTAATGAAACAGACAACTTAATTTTCTTCAGTTCATTATAATTTATTAACATTTCTCCTCTCACACATAAATAGTTCATAAATATCTGGTGGTAATATTAAATATCTGGTAGTAATATTAAATAAGTCATGTTAATCTATCCGTTCAGGGGCAGAGGACGGTGTTGTTGTAGGCGCCGGCGACTGGTATGATTGACCCGGTGGTGAAGGCGCTCTTGTCGCTGAGTAGGAACACACAGAGGGGGACGACCTCCTCCAGGGGCTGCCCGACACGACCCATCGGGATGGACGCGTTGGCGTGGGCCTCGTACTGTAAGGGGTAAAGGACAGAGGTTTAGTTTTAAAGTATTCTACTTAAATAAGTTAGATACATGATAAGTTATGTACAAGTTCTATTGATAGCGTAAGTGCTTCTGTGAATAAAGTGCTTCTGGGCCATAAATATAATTATTGCCCTGTCCATATAAAGCTAACGAAAGAAGAAAATAGTTGAAAAGGGTTGCTATTTCTAAGAAATTTCACCAAATTGTTATAATACTCTGTATACTATGGATTGATTAAAACGTCAATGATGCATACAACATTCCTATTTTATATAACAAAATAGCCATTTAGACTAATGTAAAACTTTTTTGTGTTAACATTGGTACAATCATAAGACTTCATGGAAGTATACTGTATTTTCGTTTGCGGAAAATATAATTTGTTTGATACAGTTGAATTAATAAGAATGTATGACGGAAATCATATAAAAACATTCAAATTGTTCAGGGTAAAGTAATGGTGGGAGGTTGTACGTACCATGCCGAGATGCTCCTCCGTCATCAGACAGTCGCCCATCCGCATGTTGAACCGAGACTTGAGGGCGCACGGCCTGCAATAGGAGAGTAAAGAGGGTTGTAGGGGGGTATTTTATGAACAAATTGATGCAAAAGGATGGTTGGCAGCTTCTATGACAATCACTAGTTGTAGTAGTTAAGGTGAGACAAGAGTGAGTGTTGAAAAATGTACATGTGGGAAAATGGATGACAATTGAGAATTATGATAAGAATCAATCCAGTTTGGCAAATATTTTTTTGGATCTAGCTAGTTGGAAAGAGACCTTTTAAATGATCAACTCAGATTTGTTTGATAAAATTACTACTGAAAATAATACTTACGACACAGCGTTCACTCGGACACCAAATGGACCCAATTCTGGAAACAGATGGAAAATATATTTAAAGTTCTGCTCGCACTATTCTGGGATAATAGAAAATTAATATGTATTTTGGTTAAGATATTATACTTATTACGTGATTATGATGTGATGAGGAAGAACCGCTGTCAAACACAAATTTGAAATCAAATCAGGTGAGGAAAATCTGTTCAAAACATAAATATTTAAGGTCAAGATTTGTAATTAATATAGTTATTTATCTTGGTATGGCCTGAAGTAAGTTCAGTGTGCAGACTGCTACGTGCGAAGGACATCATTGATATTTAGAAGTAGTATTTAATAATAACAGGGCGTGTTACGTACCACATGCGATGGCCCGGGTGAACTGGTTGACCGCTGCCTTCACGGTGCAGTAACACAGAGCCTTGTACGCCTGCAGGAAAAGAGGATTACATTAGAAACGATTAGGAACATTGTATTACAAACATAAGGGAATGATTATGTTTAATCAATCCATCAATTCATAAATTACATAACCATTTTAAGGAAATTAGTAAAAATTGAGCAGTTACAACCAGGATACTGAAATAACCATTTTATGAGTTTCAGTGATGAATTTTAACCCCACGTTAATCACCATTCAAAAGAGATAAATCGTAGTAACGAAAGAAGGCAGATGTAGGGGAAGATATCATATTATTATGAATGGTTGTATTCTGCTACGCATATAAAACCAGATTGTTTGTGTTATGCATTTCAAACTATAATCATACACTATTGGAAGGTACTGAGTCCGTCATGCATATGACAACACACAGGTTCTTTTTAAAGTTTCTGGTATATCAGACTATTTGAGAACTGGACAAATCACAGGAAACTACTGCAAAACAAGGTTGAGTGCCAAACAACGTTTGTTAGCTTTGCCTATGCATCTTAAGCCCCGCGCCTAGTAAGCAACTTTTTTTTGGCCAGGGGTAGAATCGGCCAATTTTGGCACAGCTACATCGGCTGACAGTGTAAGAATGTCCCAGTGGGTATGGGGCTTTAAAATGTCCCAGTGGGTATGGGACTTTATTCACACGGTGTAGAAAATCAAAAAAGGTTGTTTCACATTTAATCCACCAGAGCGGCGCCACTTCTAATGAAAAAGGTGTACTGAAGTAACCTACCTGTCGTTCTCCGGAGACGCTGGACATGTTGAGGACGACCCCCTTAGAGGCCTTGAGGGGCTCCAGACAGGCCTGGGTCACGTGGAACATGGACTTGAGGTTGCCGTTAATCACGTACTCCCAGTCCGTCCACACCGTGGTGTGCAGGTCGGTCATCCGCTTGGTGCCCACCACGTTGAACTGGAGGAGGGAGAAAAGGAAATATATTATTATTATCATTTGGTGAATAGTCAAACACTTGTTGTTTAGTATGACCAGAGAAAAGGTGAGCTAGATTTATGGAATAAGTGCAAACAAACAATATCTTAATGTCTTATTATTTGTGTGATTAGTCAAATACTTTGTGTTTAGTATGACTAGAGAAGAGGTGAGCTAGATTGATAAAATCAGTGAAATGAAATGAGATGACAACTAGTCAAAGATGTATTGCTAAGTATAACTAGATCTAGAGAAAACTGCTAGATTTATAAAATCTGTGGAATGAAACTATGTCTTTATTATTTGATGAATTGTCAAACACTTTTTGTTTAGTATGACTAGAGAAAAAGTGAGCTAGAGTGACATAATCAAAACTGCATTTCTTAGTTCTGGGAAATTCAATGTTGTTTGGTGTGAAAGGTCTTATAAAATCAGTGAAAAATGATGTCTCATTATTTGAAGATTAGTCAAACATGTGTTATGACCAGAGAAAACTGTGCTCGATTTATGACACGAAACGATGAAATGAAACAATTTCTTATTATTTGATTGGTTAGCCACGTTTTTCATAAGTAACCAGAGAAAAAGTGAGCTATAAAAGCTATGAAAGTGAGTTATAAATCAAAACTGTACTTCTTAATTCTTTGGTTAATTCAATGTTGTTTGGTGTGAGAGATTTTGTGTTGTACACAGATATAAATAGTTTTTGATTAATGAGTGACATGAGTTCCTTGACTTACGAGCATGTCGATCCGCTCGAACTTCTGCATGACGGCGTCCCTGAACCTGTTGACGATGACCGGCTCACGCACGTCTCCCACCTTCTCGAAGATCTGGGCAGGAAGAAGAAAAAGTGTTTCATTGAACAGCTATATGGCGAATGGTTTAATTTTTCCTCCTTTAGTCCTTTAATCAGCAAAAAAAGCTGTTCGAGTATTTCACCAATCAGCACAGAGATTTATAGAAACATCTAATATACGGATACAAATGCCAATGAAATCTTATATTAATTTTGACGGACTGGGATCATATAGTTTGACCGGGAATTAATCCATTAGATTTAGACCCCATGGAACGATGGTGCGCATTCTTTGCATCTATCGTTTTTATATTGATTTAAAGTTTAATTCAATACAGCAAATTTTATGCATTTCTATTGCTTTGATAATGTAGTAATAGGAAGGGCGTTACATCTATAGATAAAACAAATGTATTATCTCCTTATCAAATGATATCCTGGTGACTTAGACCTATAATTATGACTAGTGTTTTTTTTTAACTTTTGTACTCACTTTGTCCTTGGGCAGGCCGGCGTCGACACACTTCTGCACCGTCTCCTGGAGCCGCCCCTCGTGGATGTCGATGAGGGCCAGAGAGGCCCCCCAGCGGGCCAGCTCTACAGCCGTACCACCTCCGTGCTCACCGCCAGCACCTGGAGGGGGCAGAGACAGGGGGTTAGAGAGGATAGTATAGACAGTCTGCTAGTGGCGTAGGTGGAAGTGTGGCTATTTTCTTAGATATTGAGATTGTACAAAGGCCTGTGGCAAAACTCTACAACTTTGTTGTCAGTAGAAAAAACTATGGCAAACGATGGTCACATGCATTGGTCTGTTCAGTTTTATAATTAATCGTCGTAAAGTGATTTTCTGGGTTCCCTGATACTACCCTGCCCCCTACCGTGGAATCCACACATTAACAGGTTGTATTGCCACCTTGTGACACTGTCCAAAAGAATCCCATGCAGGAAACAGGCAATAAGGTTACTCTTAAGGCTCTATTGCACTAGACGATTTTACTCCTGATTTACAAAATCGCAGTGTGAATATGAATGTTAGATATCATCAGAAAGGCCTTTGAATTCCCTTTCCAATGATATGTGACAGTCAGGGGTCTTTGTAATATTTCTACTGAGAAAATAGAAGTATCAAACTTTCAAATAGTTAAAATCGCCTTGTGGAATACAGGCTTTAAGGTGGTGGACCTTGCCTAAATTGTACCATCCAGGCTAAATATTAAAAAAATAAAAATAAATAAAAAATAAAGAAGACTTACCGGTGATGACGGCGACCTTGCCGGCGAAGTTGGAGTAGTCCATGCCCTGGGCGTTCATGTTGAAAGGTGTAGGAGTCGGAGAGACTGAGGTAGGAGTGGGTGTGTGGAGGAGGTGGCTGGTGAGAGCGTTCTGCCTGGTCCATCGAACGTCAGGGCTTATATACGGCTGGACCAGGCTGCCCCACCCACCAGACCCACCCAACCACCCACCTACCAAAGGGACATTGTACATTGGTCAGTCAGGCCCCTATGCCCTGGAGCATTGACTACCGACACCCCCCCCCCCCCACCCAATCCCCTGGTCAGTCCTGCCCCTATCCCCTTCAGTCTTGACCATTGAGACCAACCCCCCCACCCCCCACCCTACACACATACATTTCACCTGCCCCCACCTTGATCAGTGTCCACCCCCACCCCCCACCCCCCACCCCTACCTCATCCAAGTCAGCTCTGCCCGCATCACCTATACCACTGACCAGCCGTCTCCCCCCCCCCCCCCGTACCCCCCACCTTCCCAGCTTCACCTGGCCCACCACCCTGATCACGTTGCCCCCCCCCACCCCCCGGCCCCCCTCCCGCCCTGCCACGTGCTGCCGTCACAATGAAAGTCGCCCTCATGAACTGACCGCCGCCCGTCACAATCAGAGTCTGTGAATGGTGGCCGCTACCCGCATCTAGGGGTGGTGCCATGTGGTTATGTCTGCCTTCAGTGCAGAGAGTGAATCTCCTAATCCTAATCCAGTCCGTCGCCTCTTTTGACTCGATTGGGAGGGGGGGGGGGGGATGAAAAAAAATTCAGGCGCGCTTACGGCTATGACGAGAACACTGACACGAACGGAGAGTGGAATGAAAAAAACCACAAGAACAACAAACATACAAAAAAAAGAAAGAAATTAATTCACTTAAGAAGACACATTTTGTATAGTCAATTATTAGTTGAATCCATAGCATTTTTGTAATATTTCAATTATTCTCTTACTGCTACCATGCATGCTTGATAATCCTCCTACACCCTTGAAGTATCAACAAGTATGACAATTAACTATACCCTGCAGAAAAAAACAACTAATTATACCAACTAAATCCAACTTAGCTGAATAGGTAAAATGTGAATAACCAGATGTCTTTATTTTAGATTTTTAGATTTTTATTTCCGAAACATTTCAATTGCAGAAAATTGTTCTTCCAATAGTATGAGGATAACAATGTGAGTGACAGATGTAATGTTATTGTATATTTCAAGGTACGCGACCCGCATCTAGAGGTGGTGCCAGGTGGTTGTGTCTGCTGTCAGTGCAGTGATTGAATCTTCTAATCCTATCGGTCGCCATTATGAATTACATGGGATAGTTGTAAAACAACATCAGGCGCGTGGACGCTCATGGCGAGAAGACTGACACACGAAGAAAGGGGAACGGAAATTTAAAAAAGAAACTGTTTTCTATGTTATTTTGATTATTGGAAATAGAAATAAAGGAATATTTTGTATATTAATTTTTAGTTATAATTTTGTTTGAGGATTTTATTTTGTAATTACCATGAGAGTTACCCCTGGTTTTTCAGAGAAATTACATACATGATGAAATAGTTATATATTATAAACATATACAACATGATAATAGTTTTAATAGTTATAAGTTAGCATTTCCATTGATTCTTTTTCTTATTATCTTTATTTCAAAGAATCCCCCAACCCTTTGAATTGATTACAGGAAAGGGACACTTGGGATATATTGACAGAAGATGACACATTTAAACACTTTGATCGCACCTAGCATGTATGCTATGATGACCCAACCCGATATGTGACATGTGAAAACCGACATGCTTTTTTTCGTATATTTTATTCTTTGAAGGTATATCTCACAGTTAGAGGTCCACATTCCACACCGTAGCTGTCCATTAAAAACGCTGGTTGAGGCCCTATTGCACTATATGACCTTTAGATCTTAAATATTTTCAGGTAATGAAAAAGCAAAATTTACACAACTAGATGTTTTTTTGTACGTTGGATATATAATCAGGACAGCACAAAGTTCATGCGAGGTCTTTGAGACACTTGAAAACGTTCCTAACCACCTACTCATCATTCAATGTGAAGTTTGTATTTGAAAATGAAATGTATGATAATATTTTGTTCATATTTCGACGACCCCCCCCTTTCTCATGGACTTTAATTTCTAATTAAAGGGAGCCAAAACCAATATAAATGACAACATTTTCAAAACTCAGATAATAATAGAATTATGTTTAATGAGTCTAGTTAAGGTCAGTGGTAAAGTATAAGCTGTGAAAAATGGATCAAACTGAAGTAGAATTCCACGAGAGAAGGTGATATTTTTATTTGTTTGTAAACAACCCCATTTTTGTGGATCCACATTAATTGATTTGAGCAAAGAAAATATCTTTTTAATGCTTTTCTGCCACATTTCATGCTTAGATTTTAAGATAGGCCAGAAATAGGCTCATGGAATGGATCTCCATGATTATTTGAGTTTGAAAAATTTCATTTAATTTATTGGTTTTGACTCCCTTTTTGATATCTGGACCGCCTTCATTTCAAAATAGAAACTATATGAAGCCATTCTTCAGCACTTTCCTTACGTCAATATAATCTCAAAATGTTGAGAAAAATGTGAGTATTAGCTTGGGCGGCACAGAGAAAGTGTTCATGCCTCCTTGATGCGTCAACCTACAAATCCATATTCCCATTAGGGAGGTTTGAAATCAGACATTATTAACACTGTTCAGGATTTCTGGGATTACACGTGTGTGAAGGTGGAAAGAGGTTTGTGTGAGGGTTTTACTCAGAAGCTAAGTTGACTAAAGCCCAGTTTACATAGCCTGATAACCACTCTAAAGGCCCGGACACATACACCGACCCGACCCGACAGTTGAGTTGAGTTGGGGTCAGTTGGTGTGTGTGTCATAGCCTTACGACTGGATGGTCGGGCCTTATTCCCGACGGATCCGTCAGGTCGGGAATCATTAGATGTTGAAGATGAACAACTAGACTGTTGGGTCTATAGGGAGTATCCCTTCTGTTTTTCACATATGTATTGGTCTGAAAACAATTAATATTTCTGAATGGAACGCAAAATTAGCTTTCAAATGATATATTGTTTGTCTTCTTATGATCATTTTTCACTATGATAAGTAACATTATACTAACTTCAATTTTGTTACAAATTAAGGACATGTTATGGCATGAATAACTTCTCTTTTGATACATTGTCTGTTCTACAAATGTATAGTTCACAAAGAATATCTTGTTATCTATTGAAATAAAACCCAATTTCTCTGACCAAATGGTCAGTATATATGTGGCACCCCTAATAATATCCCTACAACTGGTTGGGCTGTCGGGACCCTTAGGACAACTGTCAGGACTCTCATGGTGCTTAGTATAACCCTTATGTTAACAATTTTGGGTGGAGAGAAGTAATAACAATGTTATTACATGTATATTCGGAGAAAATAACATTGTTCTTCGGGGAAAATAACATTTTTCCTACGTGCATATGGAATGCAACAATATTTTTTGGTGGAATTCATATCATTACACAAAGATGATCTTATAATGTAAACTAAAGGGGATGATCCACGATACGATTTTGGGCCAGTTTTGAGCCGATTTTGAAAATCAGTTGGTGAAATAATCGTTTTTCCTATAAGATATACAATTTTTCGACAAAGTTCTGGATAATCCATATCAGAAAAATGGTAAATTCACAGGGAAAATTATTCCAAATATGCGAAAAATGCATAAAAAAAGATTGGTTGGCGTTTTGTTGCATCGTGGATCATGGCCTTAACATATTTTCGCACTGTTAAATGTTTGCTGAGAGGCATTTCCCCCTCGTCATAATGTACGCGCCTCTTGTTCCCATTTGGATCTCATCCATTACCTCATTCTTTCAGTCACATAATGCTTTCGTAGTGTCGTTTCACAAATAACACGGGTTTGGAGTAGCACAGAACACTTCACCCAGGCTACCGTCTTCACGTCCCCGTCTTTGCCACCCAATACCCAAGGCAATACATCCTGAGCTGTGTCGAATTTAGAACTAACCTTGCTACCAACTTGTTATAGTCCAATGAGTATTATGCAACTGTCTTTGAGGAATAAGCCAGGAGGCAATTTTGATATTATTTCATGGCAAACTTTTAAGATCCAATAACCATTTTCATTTCAATTGTATTGCTTGGGAATCAGGTCAATCTGAAGACAGTCATTAAAACATTAAAAAAGAAGAATAAAGACCTTCTTGACACCCTGAATTGAATAATTTATGTAAACATAAAAGATTTGTGAACTGCGTTTTTGCTTTAAAAATCAACAAGACAATGATTCTACCATGATTATTTCGATTATGTTAATGCGATGCATATCGCATCAACATAATTGAAATATAGATATATGTTTAGCATCAACCAATAATACTCTATTCGGTATTTGCAATTCATGGGCATATGGCGCACTTTCGAACATCAGATGTGCATGATTATTGAAAAATATGTCTGATTGACTGTCGATTCATACCTATAATATTATTGATAATAATCCATGCTTTGTTTTACCTATACTTGTAAGTGAGTATGGTTTGATAAAAATGCCTTGCTTAACTGGAACCGATTCAACTTGAGTCATAACCTTGGTCGTACCATAGAACTGTACTACGTACAGTTCTATGGTCGTACCATGATATGCATTTGATTATCATATTTAGAGCAAATACGTATGGGAGCATTGACTGAATAAAATGTGTTACTATTTAAATGATTTTTGATGTGAATTAAATCAAAACTATTTTGTATCTTTTTAAAGGCTTATTTCATAACATCCATCAAGGTTTCCCCAGGTTTTCGGGATATTACAGAAAGGTATAATGTAATGAGGTAGTAATGATCGAGGTGATTTATACAGGAGACATTCAAACAGAATGTGGTAAATTCATAAAGATATTTACAAACAACAACTTAATGCATTTTTGTGATATTACTAGGACCAGACAGACAGTAATGTGTCTCCTCACACAGAAAGGATGCTCCGAGGGGGATATATCTTAAGCTCTACAGGTAATATTAAGGGAGATATGGGTAGATTTGTGAAAAATAGGGACGAAAATGTCTTAAACCAACTTTTTGTGTAGAATTCAGTTATCCTAGTCTAAACATTCCATTTTGTTTGAAAAACATTCTATTTGGAATGTTAATAGAATGTTCTTTCCCCAAATATTACCAAACATCAGATTTTTGGTTACCATGGAAACAACAAAATTTTGCCATTTTTGTCAAAAATTGTAACCCATTTGGAAAAACATGACTTGATTGTATTACCAGTCCAAACTGAAAGAGATTATCTTTTGTAGAACAAAAGTTATAAGCTTAATAGCTTTTATGACTTTTTGTTAATTTATGGAGAAAATTGTATTTCGTTACTAAATATTTGAATGAATATTCAATATCCGGGGTTTTTGCCATTTTCCGGAATACTGACCGTCCTGTGTTCAACAGCCCGTAAATTCCTTGAAATTTATTTAATTTTGATGTGCGTGGTATCAGTTGAAAGCTTAAATCACCCTCTTTAATGCCTAATTCACGCCTGGAGCATCCTCTCTGTGTGGGGAGACACAGGGTATCTATATCATTTTATACCAACTTTAGTTCACTTCAATATTTCCACGGTACTATTACTCTTATAAAGTAAACAATATAGGATTGATCAGAAATGTGTTCAGTTGAAATTAAGCTATATATGAACGTATATATATAACGACAAGGATGACCTGTTTTCATTACGTTGTTTTGATTCACGCTAACCAAGTTTTAGTTCATGAAGTAATGTTGTGGGTCATATAATAAGCCTATGAGTTCTACCATTAATTTATATGGGAGGTACTCCCTACTGTTTTCAAGGATTTAAAGGTTTGAGTGCTAATACAGGATCAAACTAACTTAAAAGTTGTTAGTCAAGGATTTATGTGTGATTTTGGTAGGCGTTTATTCAGTAATATGCCTACTCTTCAACACCACCTGGGTTTTCAGGGATAATAATTAATGTTTTACAGGATGAGAAACGAAGCTTGGAAATATTCCTACAAATAACAATGTAATTTTGTGTCCATTCTGATAAAGGATGTAACAATCCGAAACATGTTGATTCGACCATGGTTTTAATGTCTCAAATAAAGTTGGATGTATTTTCTACGACTTTATTTTTGTGTATGTGTGAAAGAAGGGGGGTAGCCCTAAAGTCAAAGGGGTCTCCAGGTAAATTTAAGGAGGTTACAATCTACATTTTACGACACAATGTCTTATATCATACTTATATTTTGGGAAATCAAAGAGGGTTCCAGACACACAGGAACCGTCCTTGGCCACACCACTGTGAAAGGGATATGGCTTTATTTTGATATTAGCCGATTAGTGTCATCACTGTGTGTGGGGTGACAGGGGGAGCCAGGTGGGTGCGGCCTGAAGCCACAACGTCAACAGAGCCCGGAGGACGGGTCTGCCTCTAGACTGTAGGTACGGCCAAGTCCGCTAGGTGCTCAAACTAGTATCATGCTAGAGGTATCTAGGTCACGAAAGGACTAAAGTGCCTCCACGACCCTACACCATAGGGGCTGTGTGTGTGTGGGGGGGGGGGGGAGAGTTTGGGGTTAGCGTGGGATGGGGGTGGGGGTTTGAGTGGGCTTGAGGTGAGGAGGGGGGGGGGAGGTGGGAGGGGGGCGGTCTTCAGGTATAAAGCCCAGACCTGCCCTGTCCTGACCATCACTTCCTCTCCCGTCACCCACCGACCACCTCACCACACCTCACCACCTCACCCCTCAGACAACATGGCCTCCCTGCACGGCAAAGTCGTCCTCATCAGCGGTAAGGCTACAATCTCCGACTTTCTGAATTTATTTAGTTTCATTTTTTTCCATTTTTTGTTCTTGTATCATATTATTTCCTCTTGTATGTATATATATATATATACTATATGTCTATAGACGTTGTGCAGATGACGTCACACCTACAAAATTGGGATGGACGCCATATTGGTGACCACTTTAAATTTACCATTATCTACAATTCAAAAGCATCTATGATGTAGATCTTTGTCTATTTTTTGACAAGAAAGTTCATTGAATCATAATAGAAAATTATTTCTTTTAAAATGTGGATATATTGCATAGTCATGTGGGTGTGGTGACCACATGGTGATCACCAAATTCTGGTCACGTGATCCTGTCTGCACAAGGTCTATAAACTATATATCCACATATTGGTGGCATGTTAGATGCCTAAGTGTGCGGCACACTCTTTTAAACGGGAATTTAAAAATTAATGTTGGTCTTTGACTTTGAGCCTGCAAGAGCCAAATCTATATCAAATTGGCCAAAATATGTATGTATTTCTGATGCATTATAATTATGTCTTAATTAGAATGATTTTATAATGATCACCATTATGGCGTCCAGTCCATTTTGGGGTCTTGTGACATCATCTGCACAATATCTTTACATCAGGGAGGGAACTTAAATAGGGTACCCATACAGCGATGCGATCTGCATTCTGGTTAAAATTCTGGTTGAAATACGATATATAGTTGGATATTTTCCAAGCATTTGGCTATTTCTTAATAGCTTTGTTTGTGATTCATAGCATTGTTCAATGGGAACACCTTTTCTGATCGTTTTCAACCAGCAATGGTCGTTTTCTATCAGTTCTGGTTAAATTAAAGCCGAGCAGTTCTGGTTGGTCAAACGACCAGAAGTTTAGGAATCTCAATGGGAACTCCCCTTAGCTAAAAAAAGAGAAACTTTCCTTAGAAATTATACTATTTTCAAATCAATTGATTCGTATTGGCATGAATGTCAGCAAGAAACTATAATGCATTAAAATTCATTCTCTAAAACCGATGATTGGTGGAAGGAGAAACCAATGACAGCAGGTGCGTGATTATGGAAATGGTGAAATGTTACAAATATGATGTGACAGTTTAACCGATTCTGTCCTTAATGTATTACTAGGTGCCAGCAGCGGTATCGGCGCGGGCCTGGCCAAGGGCTTTGCTAAGGCGGGATGTAAACTGGCCCTGACCGCCAGGAACAAGGAGCGCCTCCAGCAAACGGCCGACACCTGCCAGACTCTGGGAGTACCTGCGGACGATGTAAGTCTTATTATGTTATTTCTTTGATAATTGTTTATATTTTGATAATAATCGTTCAAATAAATGGTTTTGGACTGATTTTCCCCCTGTTTTACAGTACTCCTCAGTTTCATATGAGGTGTTCCGGTAATCGCAGAGTGAAATTATGATGAATGAACTTTGGAAAAATATAAAAACATGAGAATTGTATAAAAGGGAATCGTCACAAAGCAAAATAGATATTGCTGAATTTGATAAAACGTGATAATTCTGAAAACGTTAGTTCTTCCATAGAAGTCTGTCGAACAAGCCAGGCTAAACTTTCTCAACTGTATGTGACTTAGATAATACAGAATCTTGATGGGTTAGTGATCCCTTGAGTAGTCTACAGTAAAATCAAGTTAATAGTTTGAAAATTCGTTTGAAATTCGTTTAACAATGTGTTTACTGACCGTACCTAGGTCCACTGGTAGATTGGTGACGTTCTATAGTCTCTCTGAGGCTCGAGTCAACTTTGATGATTTTCAGATATCAAACAATGTTTCAACCCAAGGAAGAATTTCTTTCAATGCCGTAAATCCATCAATTTTTGATGTGACAAACCATGCTGTTCTATTTTTTTTTTTATGAATTCTATCAGACCTTCCTCTTAATGTTCTATTAAAACAATCATGGTCAATATAAATATCAGTGTTACCATTCAGAGCTTAAAATAAATCTTTTACGAACCCAAATTCTGAGGCCATCCATTTTTTTCTTTCTCCATTCATTTCACATCATGTTACTCTCCCCACAGATCTTCATTGTCACTGGGGACCTCACCGTCCAGGACGATGTGACTCGTATTGTCAAGGAGGCCGTCAACTACTTCGGCCATCTCAATGTTCTGGTAAGATAATTTTTCTGTTCTGTTTCTGATTCTTTGGGACCTTCTTTGGTGGTGGATGGGTTTTGACCTCGAACGCTAAAATTTAAGAAGGGTTAACATTAGCATGATTTAAAGATAAAATCTGTGATGGAAATGTCTTATCGTAGTGGAAATAATGTTATGACAATCATTTCTTAGAAAGTGACAACTTGGTTAATCAACTGCACAGCAATGTCAACAATGAAAACAAGAAGTAGATCAGGAACATTGGTACTGGTTCATACTGAACCCCTTACTCAACAGCAAGGTCACAACAAAGAACTCTACATGTATGTTATTGTTACTCACAGTGCAATGTAGCTGGTGCTACCAAAGCACGTCACTTGGATGCCTGTGAGGTGGAGGACCTTGACTTCTGTTACAACGTCCTCGTCAAATCCGTCTTCATGATGACAAAGGCCTGTCTGCCTCACCTTGAGAAGACCAAAGGAAACATCGTTAACATGTCCAGCCTGTCTGGCCTCAGACCTGTGAGTTATTAATATCTGAGTATTATCTCATTATAGCTGTTTCTCTTGATTTTGACAATTTTGAATATAAGAAGTAAACTGGATTAGAAATATGTATGAACTATTTTTTTATGTCAATACATGATAACAACTATGAGTGTTACTATATATTTTTGCCTAATCTTATTCCTTCTTAATAAGTTCAAGTAAGCTATTTTTTAGAATAGAAGTTCTGCCTTTCATATTTTCATGTTAGAAACTTTAACAAACATTTTAGTAATTGACCAATATTCTTGTTTCTAGCTATCCTATGCAGTGCCTTACTCCATGTGCAAGTGTATGGTTGATCGCTTCACAGAAATTGTCTCAGTCAGTAAGTACCGTTTGATTTTTCTATTTATCATCTAATTCATTTCATTCCTAATAAAAGGTAACTTTACTGCTTCAAACTCAACATATTTCTTTTCTGCTTATAAGTAACTTGTTTAAGTATAAAATGATTATACCAATCTATTTCCAATGGCAGTATATTCACATTATCATTCTGTTGAACTTTCCTAGGCATGGCACCAAAAGGAGTAAGGATCAACAGTATCAAGTAAGTATCTTTTTGAACTTTTCCTCTGGTTGAATGCATTTCTTGCCCATTATACATTGATGTATGTAAAAGCTGTTGTCTTACTTATTGATACCAATCAATTCTGCCTATGAACTCATTGCATTAATCTTCATGTTTATTAACATTAGCTCATCACATAGTCATCAATATGTGTATATATAAGTTCTATCTAGCTTTACTAAATCCTATATAAATCTGTTGAAGAAGAAGACAATATAAGGGTATAAATAGTACCACATGTACATGTAGCACAAATGATGGTAATGGTGCTCATATTTTTCTTGCTGATACCAATGTTAACAATATTATAACAAAATCAATTATCTTGATGCAAATGGAAATAGTTCAGATATGGATTGATAAAATACGTTTTCATCTTAGTCCTATATTCATGCTTCCGTATTAAGAAGAATCTTTGTCTGACGGCAACATAAATTTTCTCACCTGCAGCCCAGCGACTGTGATGACTGATATGTTCAACAAGAAGGACGGACCTGGAGGAACCACTGCCAAAGCACAAGCTGTAAGTAGATTTATGGCTCCATGTGTGCTTTTTGCTATTAATTTAGAAAGAGAAGGAATGATAAAAGGATATCACGGCCACTACTGAGTGATTTCAGGCTAATTATTTTGATCAAAAACTCTATCTATATCAAAATTTACCTCAAGAATAGAACTAGACTTTAGTATCTAGTATCACAGATTTTCCCCAAGAATGATTCAATCTAGAGAGCAAAACAGTGTTTGATATATAACTCAAGTGCACACTATCTAGAATAAAGGGTTTTAGGATTCATGTCAGCTATCCTGGAAAATAAGTAGCAAATTCTGTTTCTCTCTGTGCCTTGTTATGTTTAACCTTCATGTCCATATGCCTATATATATATATATATACACACATTTGTCTAAGCTGTAACCTTCTCCATTGTTTCAGTACCTGGACTGGAGCTGCAAGGCGATCCCAATGGGCCGCATTGGTGAAATTGAGGAGGTATCAAACATTGCCCTCTTCCTGGCCTCAGACTCTGCGTCCTTCATCACCGGAGCTAAGTTCCCCATGGATGGCGGCTACTCCCTCACCAGTGCCATGCCCAAGAAGAAGTGAAGGGGCAGCTTGTCTATTCCTTGTGTAGATATGTTATATACCATTCAGCAGAATTGCCTAGTCTCTGACCAAGTGGCAGTATTTATCATATTTATTTATTTCAAATAAAAATCCATCAAAAATAACTAACTTGTCTGTTCTATATCAATACACAAATGCCCAAAGTTGGTGAAGTGAAAACGTACACTTATATCATTTTGTTATATACTGTATCAATGATATTATGATTCTATAAAGCACTGCCATGACTAAGCTACTTTTTTGTTTTAAAATTCACGGTTTAATATAAATTTTCAGATACAAATATATATATAAGTTATAGTATTGAAATTGCTATAAACGGTTGTTTAAAGCTAACTTCTTTAACAGAAAAATATTTGTATGCAAATTTTTGAGGAAAATGACAAAAAGTATATAATAAAAGTCTTGTATTTACTGAATCAATAAATAAATAACGTCAGCCTTTTTTTTAATTGAAGATTGATTAATAATTATCAATATAGAACTAGAACATAGAGGGAACTTACGAAACCTATCTTGCCCATTCTCCCTGTGTTTAGAACCTTTGACTCACTCTTATTGATCCTCTCTTGTGAGAGAAGTAAGGTACCTTCCACTAAGTATATATACTTAGTGAAATAAATAACGTCAGCCTTTTTTTTTAACGAAGAATGGTAATGAATGAAAAGAATCAGAACATCCTTGTGTTTAGAATTATTATTGACCCTCTCTTATCAATTTAACCCTATCTTGTGAGGGTAGTAAGGTGCCTTACAAAATAAGTATAACACGCATCAAAAGTAGTAGAGATCTTGAATTATTTGTGAAATATGTCTGAAATTTTGAAAAATGTGGAAACGTTCTTAACAAAAGGCACCTAAATGATCTTAAGTAAGTTTTATTTCATAATAGCGGCATCCTACCCCAGTGAATGTTGGTAGTTCAGTAAAACTCCACAAGGGGCCAGCACCGTTTGAGTTGAGTGACTGGATGGTAGTAGTGGGAGGTCGGGAGTTGTAGGCTGGGACATCTTTACAAATCCCCCATTCTGGCCCCTATCACCTCACGCCTCAATAGATGAGGCCTGTGTAGACAGAGCTCCAGAATACAAGGCCGGTGCTTATTTCAAAACATCAAGAATTATTGGCTTGATTCTTAAGACTCTTAAACTTGACATTTGTCTTGTTGTTGTCTGAACGCCTGCACTGAAAACACAAAGTCGTCAGAGAGCCACTGCAAAGTTGTCAAAGGGTTGTCACAGGTCACTTTTGGGCTCTCATAGGAGACTTTTGGTTCATCACAGGGATCATTTCAGGCCATCAATTCTATGTGACGACCTTGTGACAATCCTTTGACAGTTTTGGGGTGGTCAGAGGGTTGTCATTGTGAATTTTGAGGCTGGATGACAACCCAAAGGTAGTCATTTTCCCCCGACTACTTTGGGCCAAAAAGGTGGTCATAGAAGCAAAAATGAAGATCGGGTTGTCATAGGGTTGTCACAGAAGAAAATGAGAAGTCAAAAGTCCTGCCTGACTACCCTAGGGTTGTAAGTGAATGGTGCCTAAAGTGACAGCCCAGGGTTGTCATGGCCTCTGTCTATATCAACCCAGTGTTGTAAGTGAATGGTGTCAAAACCATACAACTCATAGGCCTCCTATGTGTAATGGGCACACATAATAACTAGTAATACCATACTAGGAAGCCATTATAATGACTGATATCTACAGCATGAAAATATTCATAAATAAGATTTTTTGTCAAACAGACACAGACACAGCCTGTGACAACCTTGGGTTGTCGTTTTTGGCACCACTTTTGACAACTCTGTGTTTTCAGTGATGAGAGATACCTACATGTCCCATAGTCTCTATAGATCTAGTCAACAAGAAACATCTCATTTTGTGTTCCTTTTATTATGACATAGTGGTAGTTCAGAGTTCTGGCTAGATATCATAAATAATATTCTATTTGAAGTGACGTGTATCAACAGAACAAATATTGTCATTACACTTTGAATGTGCCATTAGAATTGCAGTCTGGTGAAATTACAAGAACATAGGAAAAGACAAATTAACAGAGGTTTTTGAGTTGTTTCTTGTGTCCCAGATGTATAGACAATGCTCTTTTCCAACATGATCTGACCACCCATTGTTTTATGTTTTTGAACATCATCCCTTGATGCTGTGCTTTATGGGTGATCTGCTGGGTTCCAATTTACGAGGGAGGTAACTTTGTACATAATGCGTAAAATGAGTTCCTTCTGCCCACGTTTTAATGGAGAATCCCATACATTTTGTATCATCATAAGCCTGAGGGTTAGACTTTATTGTCAATCAATTTCACGGCTTCCTCCTGCAAATCTTGTACAAAATGCCATGTTTATCATAAAACTGTAATATGTTCTATCAGGGAGCAATATCCGTTGCTTATAAACAATGTAAGATATATTGTAGTTTGATGTGATATAATTACTTGTACTTTGATGTGATATAATTATAATCATTATTCCATGAATATAGGTTTTCTTATAAACATTATCCAACTCAGTATAGATTTCAGAAATCGCCTGAGGCAATCAGTATTAAACATAGACATGTTACATATCATTAGAAAGGTTTTCAGATTTTCTTTCAAATGGTATGTAACATGCAAGTGTTCCTTTATATTTCTAAAAAAACAAATTAACGAAATTGGCCAAATTCGAGATGGTCAAAATCACCTATAGTGGAATACAAGCCTAATACACTGTCTATGCGAGTAATATTTTCAGCAAAGTCAAGTCTAGTCCGGTTTCCTGGACTTTTTATCAGCTCTCCATGGTTGGGAGTATATATACCCAAATGTAAAATTGGCAGAAAATTGTATGGGAATCTATTTTTATTTGTGCGTTCACATTTTATTTCAGAAGAAAGGATCGCACAAACAAGGCACGGTTTTCACCTTGGTCCAGCACTAAATATGATGATAATACAAATTCACTGTGTAATCCCTGGACATTCAGTGTATACCAAACACATACATTGACTTATATTAAATCATAACAATGTGCATGGTTTTCCATTAAAGACCGTCATTCATGGTTTAGGTTTTTTTTTTTTTTTTTTTTTTTTAAATTGATTTTTATTGGGCAAATAAGGGTTCGGCTTAGCCGTTCTTCCACCCACACCCCTTTATTACAATACATCAAATTGGTGCGGGTGTTAACTTACAAATAATATCACGGCTCTAGTTATTCTGCCATAAAAACGGCATTTGGCTTGGGTGATTAGGATGAGATGAGATGAGATGAAATGATTAACAGTATTAAATGTTAGTCATACTGACTCAAGGTTTGTAACTGTTAGATATAACCTAAGTATTCATGACATAACAACCGATGATGTATCATTACCTATGATATCCAATGATACATCAATACCTATATATACAGGTTCAGACTAAACAAAATAAGACATCCAGCATTCTCACTTAGGGATATCTCATACACGATCAAACCCTATCATTTCTTTACAAATTTTCTATTAAGTTGATATTGAAGCAAAAGGGATCACCTCATATAACCACTCAGAACATGGTTAATAAAACAGAACAACATGTGTAATATCTCTAAACGAGTTGTTGTTTAATTAATGATTTAAGATGTAGTTTATAGATATAGAATCATATTCTAATTCTAATGACAGGCTATTCTTTACAAGGTGAATCTATGTGACTGGACTGGATTGCTATTAAATGAACAATGCAAATGAAGCATATGATATATTTTTCTACCTAGTGTTACTTGTAACGGATTCACTATGCCATAATTAAAAAACACATGGTGAACTGTTTGAAAGGTCATTGAATATAACAGGGTCCACTGCCCCATCACATTAAAGTACTATAAAGTTTTGGTGTAGTACTTTCTGATTGTGGATGTTGTTTAGGGGAGTAATGAAGATGATGGCAGGAGTAGTGTTGAGATTTTGTATTAATTCTTCAGTCACAGGTTAGAGTATGGCCTCAGGCCAAAGCTCCATGAAAACTCACATGCACATAGCCCTGTGTCTCCGGCCCACTGCCTATATAGAGTGGTGCATACAAAGTTCCCTCCAGAGGCCTCCAGGGCCTTGATTAGTTGGTCAGGCTCCAGGTGGAAGGTGGCTCCACCTGGACCCAGTGAGTATAGTTAGACCTACTTTAAGGGTATAGTTTTAGTACTTCTTAATTTTGAATATGTTGTATATAACTTTATATTAGTTTTCTCATAAGTTTATTTAGAAATAATATGTTTTAGATTATAGATATGTCATATCAATTTTGAGGTATGACAGCATAACGGGTGTTGCTGTAGTGACGATTGGCACACATAAGGACACCTGTGGCCCGTTGCACAATGGGTTCGTAACAACGAAAATATTTTTTTTGAAAAAGATTAATATTTTCGTAACAAGGATGGTTTATACACATTGTTTTTCTATATTTAGAATGCAGCCAGAGAGCTGTAACTTTTACTGATTTTTCCTTAATTTTTCCCCTTTTTACATCAATTTAGAGAATTCAATTTCATTCATTAGAACCAGAGATATTACTATGTTTGTAAAATCGTAACAAAGATATCTTTAACAAAGATATCTTTGTTTGATCCTTGTTACGAAAATCTGTTGTGCAACGGGCCACTGTGGCCCGTTGCACAATGGGTTTCGTAACGACGAAAATATTGTAAACAACGAAAGAGTTCGTTGTTACTTTTATCTTAACAATGATGGTTTTGCAATAATTTTTTTCTATATTTAGAATAGCCTCAAAGAGCTGTAACTTTGACTGAATTTTTTCTAAATTTTTTCTAGTTTAGAACAATTAACAGAATTTAATTTCATTCATTAGATCCCGAGATATTGCATTTTCGTAACAACGAAACATTTCGTTGTTAAGCAAAAGTTCATTGTGCTTTCGCTGTTTTATTTTAACAACGAAATTCTATTGTGCAACGGGCCACTGTCCTTGTTGAACACCTTTTATCCTTACTGGGATGGTTTGACCACCCCATTTTTTGATATCTCGGGAGTCAATTTGGGGTGTGAATTTCAATATTCTTTTTTTCAGCACATGATAGCAGTATCCCCTCAGCTTATAAGATATATAAAAAGGTGATTGGCGGATATGTATTTATCAGTCAATTAAATTAAATTAAAAGTGTGTACAAAACCATCACAACAGTGACGATTAGCATATGGTGTAAACAAGGATGAAAAAAACAGAAAAAGAGAAAAACTAACCTATTTTTGTCCTCCCGTTATTGCGAGCGTTTGGTTATGCAGCGCGGAACAGGGGATTTTAAGGATATTTCTACATAGCTGAAAGAAGCACAATATTGATGAGGCTTGGAAAGCCGCCAGACTGCTAGGGACAATTCTAATTTAGATCTGAAACATGATAAAGCTGGTTTCATTCAAGTTAGAAAATTTAAAAAGAAAGATTCTGTCTGAACATGATTAATTAGAATATGAAATAATCAACTGGGCCCGTTTCAGTTAGAAAATTTAGAAAGAAAGATTCTATTTGGAAATGATTAATTAGAATCTTAAATAATCAATTTGGCATGTGAGGGCGATATTGTAGTATATTGGAGCATTTCAATGTACAAAGAAAATGGCGGGTGGACCACTAAAATTGACACGGCGACGTGGTCACTTCTTTGATTTGACATGCAACATTTGGACTGAGAGGGTAAATATCATAGTGACATGTGACATAGGCATTTCTTGAATTTGACATGTGACATTGGAACAAATACGCAAAAGTGACATGCAGCATTAGCATTTTTGCAATTCGTTATGGGACATCGAGACCCTTCCATCCTAACCCCAACAAAGGAAGTTGTCTATATTATAAGGGAACAATTATGACCAGATTAACCTAAATCACAACAGTGATTTTATGCACATTTTCCTAAATGTCATTAATTGAAGATGTTGTTTAAATCCATTGTCTTGATTTTGAAAATGTGGTTTGTGCATATTGTCGTAATTAGCATTCATGTTTTTCAAATGTCAACACTGATTAATTCAGTGGTATTTTCGATGAAGGTAAACAAAATCAACTCATTTAAATTTCGTTACCTTCAATCAGCATTTTCCAATGAATCCAGTTTATGTTCTGAAAACCGCTACACTAATACAATCATCATAATGAATGTCCTGTGCCCCGTCGCATAACGGGTCTCGCTGTAGCGAACATTGGCACATTTCAAAAGACCTCTCCCTGTTCAACAGGGAGCGAATCCACCTTTCATCCTTACAGGGATGGTTTGACCACCCCTTTTCTTTCATGTCCCGGGGGGACATTTTGGGGTGTTAATTTTAATATTCTGTTTTCAGCAAATAATAGCAGTGTCCCTCATCTTATAAAATATATAGGAGGTAAGTGGCGGAAATGTATTTATCAATCAATTAAATTAACTTCAAAGTGTGTGCAAAACCATCACAACAGGGACAATTGGCACATTCCAAAAACAAGGAGAGAAAAAAACAGCGAGAAAAAAACAAATCCATCCTTAATCGCTCCTTCTTGCGAGAGTTTGGTTATGCGACGGGCCACTGTGCTCCATCACATAATGAAACCCATACAATAGGGATGTTGTTGTACAGGGACGTTGCTGTTGCAACGGGTCCAACAATTTGGGCTGATTGTAATTCTGTAAACAGTTCTGAAAAATAGACATTTACATCTAAAGAGGCTAATATTTGTGAGGGTGAAAATCGATGCTGGACTTTAGCACTACAGGGAGAGTTTTGTATTTCTCATTTTTTGACATCTCAGGGGGACAATTTGGGGTGTGAATTTTAATATTCTTTTTTCAGCACATGATAGCAGTATCCCCTCAGCTTATAAAATATATAAAAAGGTGATTAGTGGATATGTATTTATCATTCAATTAGATTAAATTCAAAGTGTGTACAAAACCATCGCAACAGTGAAGATGGGGTAAACAAGGATGAAAAAAACAGCAAGAGAAAAACTAAACCATTTTTGTCCTCCCGCTATTGCGAGCATTTGGTTATGCAACGTGGAACAGGGGATTTTAAGGATATTTCTACCTAGCCAAAAGAAGCACAATATTGATGAGGCTTGGAAAGCCGCCAGACTGCTAGGGACAATTCTAATTTAGATCTGAAACATGATAAAGCTGGTTTCATTCAAGTTAGAAAATTTGAAAAGAAAGATTCTGTCTGAACATGATTAATTAGAATATGAAATAATCAATTGGGCCCGTTCCAGTTAGAAAATTTAGAAAGAAAGATTCTATCTGGAAATGATTAATTAGAATATATATATAGAAAATATTAAAGGGGCAATCGGGGGCGATATTATAGTGTATTGAAATGTTTCAACATACAAAGAAAATGGTGGGTGGACCACTAAAATTGACACAGCAACATGGTAACTTCTTTGATTTGACATGCGACAATTGGACTGAACGACATGACAGACAGGGTAAATATCATAATGACATGTGACTCGGGCATTTCTTGAATTTTACATGCTACATTGGAATGAATACACCACAGAGACATGCAGCATTAGTGTTTTTGAAATTCAACATTGGACATCAAGTCCCTTCCATCTAGACCCCAAAGAAAGGAAGTCGTCTATATTATAAGGGAACAATTATGAACAGTGATTTTATGCAAATTTTCCTAAATGTTATTAATTTGAAAATGTTTATATCCATTGTCTTGATTTTGGAAATGTGGTTGGTGCATATTGTCGTAATTCCCATTTACATTTTGTATAGAACCTACCTCTCAAATGTCAACACTGATTAATTCAGTGGTATTTTCGATGAAGGTAAACAAAATCAACTCATTTAAATTTCGTTACCTTCAATCAGCATTTTCCAATGAATCCAGTTTCTGTTCTGAAAACCGCTACACCAATACAATCAACATAATGAATGTCCTGTGCTCCATCACATAATGAAACCCTTGCAATAGGGATGTTGTTGTACAGGGACGTTGCTGTTGCAACGGGTCCAACAATTTGGGCTGATTGTAATTCTGTAAACAGTTCTGAAAAATAGACATTTACATCTAAAGAGGCTAATATTTGTGAGGGTGAAAATCGATGCTGGACTTTAGCACTACAGGGAGAGTTTGGTATTTCTCATTTTTTGACATCTCGGGGGGACAATTTGGGGTGTGAATTTTAATATTCTTTTTTTCAGCACATGATAGCAGTATCCCCTCAGCTTATAAAATAAATAAAAAGGTGATTAGTGGATATGTATTTATCATTAAATTCAAAGTGTGTACAAAACCATCGCAACAGTGAAGATTGGCACATGGGGTAAAAAAGGATGAAAAAAACAGCAATAGAAAAACTAAACCATTTTTGTCTTCCCGCTATTGCGAGCATTTGGTTATGCAACGTGGAACAGGGGATTTTAAGGATATTTCTACCTAGCCAAAAGAAGCACAATATTGATGAGGCTTGGAAAGCCGCCAGACTGCTAGGGACAATTCTAATTTAGATCTGAAACATGATAAAGCTGGTGTCAGTCAAGTTAGAAAATTTAAAAAGGAAGATTCTGTCTGAACATGATTAATTAGAATATGAAATAATCAATTGGGCCCGTTCCAGTTAGAAAATTTAGAAAGAAAGATTCTATCTGGAAATGATTAATTAGAATATGAAATAATCAATGGGGCATGCAGGGGCGATACTATAGTGTATTGAAATGTTTCAACGTACAAAGAAAATGGCGGGTGGACCACTTAAATTGACATGGCGACATGGTCATTTCTTAAATTTGTCGTGTGCAATTGGGGCTTAACAACAATGACACGGAGGATAAATATTATAGTGACATTTGACATAGACATTTCTTAAATTCGACATGCGACATTGGAATAAATAAGCAGCAGAGACATGCAATATTATAGCATTTTTGAAATTTGACACATGACGCTTGGACCCCTACATCCAGACCCCCAAGATAGGAAGTCGTCTATATTATAAGGGAACCATTATGAACAGATTAACCTCGATCACAACAGTGATTTTACACAAAATTTCCAAAATGTCATTAATTTGAAAATGTTGTTTAAATCCATTGTCTTGATTTTGAAAATGTGGTTTAAATCATATTGTCATAATTGCCATTCATATTTTATATTGAACCTACCTCTCAAATGTAAACAATGATTAATTCAGTGGTATTTTCGACGATTGTAAACAAAATCGACTCATTTGAATTTCATTACCTTCAATCAGCTACAGCGTTTTCAAATGAATCCAGCATTTGTTCTGAAAACCATTATAGCAATACCATCAGCATAATGAATGCTCTGTGCTCCGTCAATAAGCCAACCCTCGCAACAGCGAGACCACAGCGAGGACTTTGCAGGTCTTGATGTTATGTGTAAAAACTCTCGCTGTTGCAAAAATCTAACAGCAAATTTCACCCACTAATAATTATTTCTTAGAGTTGGGATTTTTAGGGATATTAGATCTAGATCTATATTTTTCAGAACTATTTACAGAATTTGTATCGGCTGGGTAGAAGTGGCACAATTTAACATAACATACCTCTCGCAACAGTGATGTCGCTGTTGCGAGAGTTCTAGGATGGGTCTTGCTGTTGTGGACAACTCTCAAGCCAGCGAGGAGATTACGTCGTTGTACAGGGACATGCTGTTGTAATGGGTCCTGTGCCCTGTCGCATAACGGAAGGAACGATATCGCTCTTTAAAACAGCGGGGGTTTGGCAAAGTCTCCCTGTTATACATGAAATTTGACATCAATTTTCACCCATTTCTAATCATTTTTCCGGGCTGAGAATGTCAGGGATTTAAGATCTAAATGTCTAGTTTCTAGAACTTTTTACAGAAGTAAAATCGGTTGAGCAGAACAGCTGCAAATCAACAGGGGGAATCATCGCAACAGGGACAACTCTCCTAACAGGGAGAGGGTGCAAACCATCGATGTTGCCAAACCCGTTATGCGACGGGGCACTGGCTGTTTGGTTGTGACTGTTCTACTGGGCTGATTCTAAATCTGTAAGCTGTTATGAAAAATAGACATTTAGGTCTTAAGGTGCTAAAATTTGGTGGGTAAAAAGTGATGCTGGATTTAAGCACAACAGGGAGAGTTTGATATTTCTCCAGAAAACCACTGCTGTTGCCATTATGCAATGGACCACATCTATCGTATTGTTAAGACTAGGACTTAGAGTGCTGCCAGACTAATGAAAACACCTCAGGGCCATGGGGAATCATAAAACGTTGAAGGCTAGTCTACCTTCCCCGGCTAAGGATATCGATGTGACATTGCAGGTTGTTCTAATATCATCACAGAAGCTTACCGAATGTTATAAAAACGATGCAGAAGGTACTGATAATCGCTCAATACACGGCACAAGGAATTCACATAACATTTAGATTCAATACATAGGTCAACATTTTAAAAATGTTTTTTGCATGGCGAGTAAAAGGTGTAAGTGTTGAGCAATTCAACTAAAGTTCTGGTCACCCATATAACCAGAAAACATTGAAAACAAACAGATATCCCCAAAAGGATCAGAAATAATGTTCCTAATCAGTGATGCTATAAGAAATCCATGAACTCACGCACTCGGAAAATATTTAACAATGTTAGTTATTAGGCCTTAGCAATCTTTGTTTGACCCAAATTCCAGACAATGGGTCCCACCTTGAATCAAAAAGATACTTGTACCAAGATTAAACATGCTACGTATACGTGTACCCGTGCTGACCATACTACCTAAGACCATACATTTTTCTTTTACATTTTTGTGTAATTTATATTATATTTTTGTGTAATCCCCAGTCAAAGAATATGTATAATACTAATTTTGACTGGTGTTGTTCCATGTAATTCTGGTGGTATGTAAAACATGACATAACCATTTCATATTACACTAGTTTTTTAATATTTTTAATATTAATGTATACATGTAGTATGCACCTGCCTGCCTGAATATAGGTGGTCATTTAACTGTGCCCAAAATAAGCATAATTCTGCATGTACACTAACAATACTATCTGTACCAATACTAAATAAACTACCTGACCCATACTAGGCCTACTATCTTCACACACACAAACATTACCCATACTAAACAAATACCTATGCCCAAACTAAATACACTACCTTTTTTTTCTTTTTCTTTTATTTTTTTAAAAAAAGTCATCCTCAGGGTAACCCCCCTGGTCTTCCAGATGATACATGACAGTGAATGTAAAATTTAAGTGGAATAGAAATAGAAAATATCAAGAGTTACAATAACAACAATAAACAGGAATGAAAAAAACCCTATACCCACACTAACCCGAACAAATGTGGGTTTTAGCGAGCGCCAATCTTACCCGATGTTGACCTTCAAGCTGACAGTCTGAAAAGGAAGCAGGAAGAGGTAAAAAAGACCAGGAAGGAATTAGCATTTTTTACTCTGCGGGAAACAAACACGCAACAGGCGCAGGATGTGTTGGCACGCGACTGCCGAAGTGAAGGAGTTTGAAGGTCACAAAAGGAACAAAAACTCAACATAACTCTGGTTATCTGGAAACCCAGAGGATGATGATGCGGCGATAAAGTACTCCACAAAGCAATGAATATTAATGTTAACCAGATGCTTCCCTCCGGGTGGGCGGCTGGCTCGTTTCCATGTCACCGACTGGGGATTTATCGCCTCAGTCTTATAGGGGGAAATCAAAGAAAGCGGTGTTTCTAAGGAAGGACTCTTCTTTGGAACAGATTATACAAAAACCAAGTTTCTGTTTTAATATTTTTACAATTCTTTTGAGATTATTGGAATAACCAATATCAGAAAAACCTACTTTTCTTCCCACATCCAAGTTTTTGTTTTAACCACCAAGTAAAATTACTAGACACATAATATTGTGATATATTAGCCTGACCATTAACGTCCATACCAAAATACTTATTTCTAAACAAACCAGTATGTCTCTAGCAGAGTGAACTAGTTTTGTCCTCACTTTATGTGGTAAGCATGATCTTATGAAATTTGAGAGGCTACACAATAAGGCACTTAGAATGTGCTTTATAGTATGAAATCCCGGCAATATCAGGAGATACGACAAAATGATTGCAAGGTAGAGAAATTGCTTAAGCCGTGGTGAAAGTGGTTTTTCGTATACCTCTGCAATCTGCGAACGTTGGAAACATTGGATAATCGGCAATAATTCAACATGTTTAATATTTTCATAGAGATTCTGTGCGATTCAATACAAAATTGTTCGCGAAAATGATCGCAAGGGACCTCAATTATCAGTGTGAATGCTATACGATTAATTTTGTACGCTTGCAATCATTTTGTCGCACCTGAGGTCTTTTGCGAATCCCTAAGATAATATTTGTGTGGGTCTCTGCAACGAAAATACGACCACGGCAAATGGGGCTTTACATAGCAGTCACAATGAGAAGGAAGGTCCTTTGCAATTATATTTATTTTTGCAAGCAACTCATCTGGAATGGCACAGATGCTCTACGAAAATATAGTGTTGAATGATTTTGCAAGAGACAAAGTCGTAGAGGGCTACGATAATCCAATGTTTCTAATATTTGCAGATTGCAGAAAGCTACGACAAACCACTTTTACCAGGGCGAATGGGGCTTAGACCTACTTATTTTTGTACTATCTACCACATATCAATGCGTCAAATGAAGGAGACACAGAAGGGCTTGAACCACTGTGTTGTCTTAAAGGGATTAAGCAGAAATATATAGATAGTAATGACCGAGGTGAAATACCAAACCAGTTATTCCCCTGGTAGTCATGGTTGAGGGCTGAAGCGTAGCGTAAGCCCGAGACCTTGACTACCAGGGGAATAACTGGTTTGGTATTTTACCAAGGTCATTACTGGATTTATTTCAACCTCCCTGAATTTATAAATCCAAGGGAATATACTTTGAGGTCTATTCTCTTGATCACGGATTTTAAATTGTGAAAATAGACTTATAAGAGTGGAGATATTGACAGATAAAAGTTACGCCAAAATGTAAACAAACGGCGGAATTGTGTGACGAAGCAACGCGACGTAGCAACGCGACCTAGATATTCCACTGGGGCACTCTGATTGGCTGATAGCATTCGGGGGTGTGGTTTATCAAAAGTTATTCCCCGGCACCCTGTATTCCTATTGGTTTAGCCTGAAAAAGGGGGCTTGGCTCTGGTTTCCTTGGTTTTCCAGGGGAATATCAATTTGTTATTCCCCTGGTATCTGTACTTAAGAGTTTAAACCAGGGGAATATCATTTTTGTTATTCCCCTGGATGAATAAAGTGACATGTATATAGGAAATGTATAGACACTACACCATTAGGGGTGAAATAAATTCCAGATCTCTGAATTGAGTATAAATGGGTAAAGTGGACCAAGCAAAATATGAAAAAAACAAAAGAAAGCATATGTCACCATGCTTATCTCTGACTAAATGCCTGAGGAAGAGAGTGGCCTTAACTATGAAAGTCTATGGCAATTATAAATATCTATCAGAGCCTTACCAAAACTGGTCAGGATGCACCTCAGGACCTCCATAAAAGCATTAGAGATCAAAAAAGGTGTAGGTTACCAGTGAAATGAAATAACTAAAGCCTCTTGAATCTTTATGAATGGATGATTTCAGTAAACGTTCAAGTATAAATAATTTCTTTCTGGCCTTGTTTGCTTTTCATCCAGAGGAGTGATGTTTCATATTCTGAGTGGACTCAGGTGCCTCCCAATGAATAATAGTCAATTTTTGAATGTTGAGAATTTTTTTGTTCTGACCAGTAAGCATTAGCATGCAAAGACTGATAATATACCTTTAAATTTGCTGTGTCATTACTATATCTGTTTGTTTTAACATTGACATAAGTTATAATCTAACCAATGCTCTTGGCTGAAACATGATTTTGAAAATTTACAGAATTGAAATTTTCACTGGGGGGTGCTTGTGAAGACACCTCTTAATCCCTTAAATTAAATCAAGGCAGCATTCCTGTAATCAGAACATGCCATCCAGAAACAGAACCCATCCAATCTCATATGAGTTAAAGGTACTAATTAATCTTTGGTTTTCTCTCTGACAGGGCCATTATGATACCTGGAAGTATTTTTAGGCCCAGAACATTGCCCCCATCTCAGTAACATTCCAGGTACTCATGAATAGGCTCCCAACCCTATAAATAGCTCTAATAATCAGCATTACACTGAGCCTTTTTTAGTTCACTTTATATGTGTCTATTTGCATAAGGGGCCGTCAACAAAATGATGTCACACTTTTTCAGGGTAATTTTAGGACGCCCCACCCTCCCTGTCACACTAAAATCTCTTATTTAAATATGAAAAATTGCCCGCTTTCAGGCTGTGCCACACTGTCTAACACATCACCTACCCCTTTGTGTGTGGCACCATTCATAGAAGAAAATAACAGAGGTATTGTGAATCTAGAGGCAATATGTGACATGTAAAACAAAACAAAATCAGTGTTTTCATTGGGCCATGGATTCGCATTGGTATTTGAGTTTGGTTGCAATCCGTATTGTGATTTGCATTTTAATGCGTTGATAAAAGTACTGCAAATGATTCTCATGTCACCTTTTGCATGGAGACAATATGTGAAAATACAAAGTGCAATTATAATGTTTCAGAGGGCCTTTATGATGGAACACAAATAATCTCTTTAGTTCACAATTATGTATCAGTTTCACCTTGCATTTTCTTCGCATTTTGAAAACGCATAGTGTAATATGTCTTTTTGACTGAAACCAATTTTATAGAAAGTGTTAATTCCGTTCACTCATTGCAGAAAATAGTCCTTTTGGATTTTTGAAATATGTGTATACATAATTCAGGAATCGACATCCTAACTATCACATACTCACTGTTACGAGGGAGCTATTTGAAATGACATTTAAGTGGGAGACACATGTCACCGAGTTGCCCTTTAACATCTCTGGAAGGGAGATTCCCGATCAGACTTTGGGCCGCAGGGATCTTGATATTGCTTTATTCCTGCATTTCAATATTTCCTCCGTCTTGGATGGGAAAGAAGCCTCTATTACACTGGAATCATACACTGTATACCCACTGATCAGAGGACCAGGAGTTGCTGAGTGAGCGTGCAGTGGCATTCATGGTCAATTGCAAGTGTTATTGAGGCATATCCAACCAAGGATGTGACGTTATTATAACATTGCAGCAAGGTTCTGGTTGGTTATGTATTTGGTTCTTTTTTTTTTTTTTTTTTTTTTTATTGAACTACACTCATTCTACAATGATCTTCCGTGTAAGTAAGTTATCAATTGTAGTCGTTGTAAATGACTAAGTTTTCATAGCTTAATTTTAAGACTATGAATTATGGGACATTTTCTATGTTAAGAAATATTCCCATGGTTAGACTTCTAATCATATAGAAGAATCAGAGGCAATTAAGCCAACATTTTAGCAATGGGCAAAAAGAAGTAATCAAACGATTAAGGAGTAGCGAAAGAAAATGTATACCTAATAAGTAATATGCAAATCGCCTATGTGAATAATGCTAAGTTAAGCATTATATCATTCAGATTGTTATATCTGAGTTATATATTGTTCAACCCAGGTTTTTACTAGGATTTTGAACTGATGTATACTTTCTGCTTCTTGAATATGTTTGGGCAACTGATTCCAAGCTGTTGCCCCTACATAATATGGACTTTTACTATACAATTGTAACGAGACTTTATCTAGATGAAATTTTGGAGTAACAGTACCCCTTGTGGCTCTATTTGGTTTTGTTATCCAGCCCTTCTTGTCCTTATATCTATACATTAATAATAATGTATGTACTAGTCTTCTATTCTCAAGTGGTCTTATCCTACAATATTCATGCAGGTCTTCTACATGATAGTGATAATTTGGGACATTATGTACATTAAGACATATTCTTAATGCTCGATTCTGCATTCTCTGGAGTTTTCTCAAGTCTTGTAGACCCAAGTAATGTAACATTGTGTCAGCATATTCTATTACAGGTAGCACCATTTGTTTATACACCATTATACTGGTTTTGGTGCTTAGAAATCTCTTCATTTTAGATAATTTGAAGATTCTGTGAGCAAAATTCTTTTTTACCATTGCATAGTGATCTTTCATTGTTAGACACTCATCAAAAATTACTCCTAGATATGTGTACCTATTACATGACTGTAATAAAGTTCCCTGGAGTGTGATGGCTATGTCACCTGCCTTTTTTAACATAGCTCGTGTACCATAACAACAGAGTTTAGATTTCTTAGTATTAATGCAGACTTTATTGGAAATACACCAATTACTAGCCCGTGTGAGTACAAGCTGTAATTCCCTTTCCATTGGGATTATCTGGTTGCCTGCAGCATAAAAAACTACATCATCCGCATATAACAAAACTTGCACGTTAGTGTTTTTTATTAAGTCAGCTATTTCATTGAAATAAATTAAGAAGAGCAAAGGTCCCAACACTGAGCCTTGGGGTACCCCCGTTAATAACTTAGATTGAGCAGATACAATGTTATTAACGGTTGTGGTAATTTTCCTATTTGATAGGTAACTATTAAGCCAGGTTATAATACTTTTGTTAAGACCTATTTTCGTCAATTTGTTTATCAATATTGCATGGTCCAGTGTATCAAAAGCTTTGGCCATGTCTAGGTAAGCAGAAACAATATACTTATGCTTATTAATGTTTTCAGATAAGAATTTTGAATATTCAGAAATGGCCTGAGTTGTTGATCTTTCCTTACGGAATCCATGTTGGAAATCTGACAAAATATCATTATCTTCTAAATGGTATACTATGTAGGAATGGCAGATTTTTTCTATAATCTTGCCAGGTAGCGGTAGAATAGAGATCGGTCTATAATTTGTTGCTTGTGATTTATTACCTGGTTTTGGTATAGGAGTGATACTCGCTATTGCCCATTCATCAGGAAATATCCCAGTTCTAAAGGAACAATTGATCATATAGGTCATTTGTTTGCTCAGTGTCAGGAAGCACTCCTTTAATATGAAAGTTGGTAAGTATTTTAACCCTGATGACTTATTAGTATCTAGGTCTTTAATTAATTCTATTACTTCTTCTGTTGTTACAGTAATGTTGTCACTTTGAGAGGTATGTATTTTGATGTCACTATGCAATGGGTAATCTCCTGCATTCTCATTATGAGCAAGGGGGGCACATTTTGCAGCTGTCATCGGTCCTATATTAGCAAAATAGTTATTCAAATAGTCAGCTGAGTCCTCTAGGGCAATGTCATCTCCATCATCATTCTGGAGATTAATTGTTGTATTGCATCTCACATTGTTACCCATGACACTATTCACCTGACGCCAAAACTTTTTAGGATTAGTGATATTGTCAGCCAAATTGCTTTTCACATAATCCTCCCGTGCCCTACGAATCATAGAGTTAATCTGTTTTTTGATCTGTCTTAAGGTTGTCATTGTGTTAGCACCTCCCATGTCACCACGCAGTTCTCTAGACATAGTGTTACGATCATTTATTAACTCTAAGATTTCATTATTCATCCAAGGAGCATTATCCTTGCGGATCAGGATATTCTTTATGGGGCACATTATTTCCAAATGTTTTGATATTAAGGCTATAATATATCTCCACATCTCATTTGGGTCGGTCATATTATAAAATGCTTCCCATTCTTCTAATTCAAGTAGTTCTGACAATGTATTTGCATTATAATTTCGATATGACCTCCCCAATATTTTGTCATAAGTCTTAGTTTCACGTGTTTTCTTTTTTATAACAAAGACTGGAATATGGTCACTGACAACATCAAGTAGTGTCCCCCTCGCATCAACTGAGTCACAATTTGTTAGAATTAAGTCAATACATGTTTTACCATATTGACTAATTCTGGTAGGTTTGGTAATTTGTTGCCGCATACTATTCTCTCTAAGAAAATCTATCAGTAACTTAGTTTTTGCATTGGCCCGATCCAGGCAATTTATGTTAAAATCGCCTAGGACCCATTTCTCCATGCCGACATATTTATCATCACAAAGAATTGCTGACAATTTTTCCAAAAACACATCCACATTACCAGAAGGTGGTCGATATACTGTTATTATCACCATATGACGATGATGTAAATGTTTCATATACTCCAAAGTTAAGCATTCAATATCTGGGGTTATTAAAGAGAAGTCATCATTTTGCCTAATGTAACTGGCAATTCTGTTGTCGACATAACAAGCAACTCCACCTCCCTTTTTTTTCAGAACTCCATTTTTTAGTCCATTATATCGGTCAAGTCTAAATATGGATTTATCCGGAATGGATATCATCTCATTAGAATATCCCTCGTGCAACCATGTCTCTGTCAGAGATATAAATTCCACTTTTTTCGTCAAAAGTTGTAATTGGTCGATTTTGTTGAACAAGCTACAACAATTGATATGAACTAATTTAAGTCCTTTCTTTGCATTTAGGTCATTAAATGATAACTCCTCTTCTATAATCATAAGGCAATTTGTCCACAAATATATAATCAAAGTCAGTTAACTATAATATATATATATACAATATATCTACAAATCAAGCACCGTGTTATTTAACAGAGTGTTTGAAAGACAGGACGAAATTCTAATTTGATAAGCGGAATTTTGTCTAGTCAGGCCGTTGGCCAAACAAAAAGGAACAACTTAAATACTAATCAACGTGTTAATATACAAGATATAATATAATAATATCATTGGGCTCCGAGTCTTTTAATATTAATACATACAAATCACGTGATTTAACTGATATTATTGGACCTGTGAAGTATTCAGTCCGCATGTAGATCCGTTAAGTTAAACAGATCTAAGAGGTAGAAAATTACTTATCATCTGGGTTATGATCCATGTAGGTGGTCATTAACGTCAGGAGACTACTTAACTATTTGGTTAATAGAAATAGTTCACTTCCCTGTTATTGAGCATCTGGCGGGAGAGGGCAATTGCTATCAACTCCTGGGCCTCAAGGGTGGGATGGCAACCGTCACGCAGTCTGTGGTACAGTGTCTGGTAGTTTCCATGTTTCGGACGGTATCGGTGAATGATGTTGTTTATCCACGGGGTAAATACTCCATTTTCAATGTTCACATTGTTTATCAGTCTGTTGATTTTCACGATCACAGAGTCAATGAGGTCTTGATACCAATACCGAAGGTCATACCCATTATAACTGGAGACGTCAATGCCATACAGGGGGCAAAAAACCACACTTGTATTCCAAAGGTATTTATGGATCGCGTATTCAATTTTGCGGTAACCTCTAATAAGATCACCCAGAAGTACGTCGGGATTTGTGTGGCGTATATACACTGACCAACTATTTCTGTCTAGGTAGGTGAGGTTATTAACCCCCGCCAGGATATAGACAGCTTCAACGTCCTGCCTATATTTAAATTTGCTCACTTCACATTCTATCCGTTCCAGTGTGGCCCCTGGATATACGTATACCTCCACATCGTATTTTATCCTTGAGTTTAGGAAATGCCACAGATTTGATCCTCTGGAATCAGAAAGCACAAGAATCCGACCCATGTTTACAGTTTGGCTGCCCAGTACGCAGTGCAGAGATATATCATGCGTAGAGGGGGTTCCGCTGCCGGCGGTCGCACCTATTAATAGGTATAGCCCCTTTTCTGTTTCACGCACACTGACCTTGCAAAGAGTTCATTGTCTCGGAGGTCAACTAGAATGTAACCCATAACGTTGGATCCAGTCCACTCTTCTTTGTCATATACAGTAGATTCAAACACTGCTCCCCCTCCCCAAAATCCACTCCGTGTTGACTCTATTAATATTTTGCCTTCTGTAGCCAGTAATCTCTCCATTAGGTCGGGATGTTGTTTGTATTTCTCATCATTCAGAGATGCCAGTTTGCCCACACGTTTCCTATTCCAGGATGCCGTGGTTGGTATGGTCCCGCCTAGTCTTTTCATTTCAAAAGGGTTTGTTTCATTCATAATCTTTTCAGCAATGTCGAGCCTATTTGCATCCAGGGCTTTATAGTAGTTTATGCCTTGTTCACAGCAATTGAAAGTGTTTCCCTCATGTTGTATCTCGCAGGGATACATATTTGAGAAACAAGCAGTTGGGCCGTTGAAAATCACACTTGTAGGAGTTTCTCTGATTCTTTCTTTTTTCCTACCGGTTTTTGTGTTTGATTTCATAGGATCGGTGCCTGTTTGCATATCCTCTATTCCATTCTCTCGTGTGCTGCCACTCGTCGTTGCTTTGTCACGCTCCATTTGCCTTTCGATTGTTTCCCCTTGACTATGGGTGTAGGTTGGGACAGACTCGATATTGTCCCAGGTATACATGATTGAGTTAATTATAACTCCATCTGAATGTATGTGGGCATAATGTCCTTGGTTTCGGGCTTGGCTCACTACCCTTTTACCTGTGGCTTTAGCACTCAGTAACTTCGTATCTTGGTCGGGAGTTATTCTAAGATGCGATGTGTGGGGATTATTTTGTAATCGGTTTTTTATTTTGAATGCCTCATCTCGGGCAGCCTGGTCGTGGAAACTGATCAGAACTTGTCTGGGGGCGTTTTCTTCAGATTTTTCATCTACCCTTTTAACATTGCAAAAGTCTTCTTCTATAAAGAAGATACCTATTGAGGTAAAAACACTGATAACTTTTGTCACGAGGGGTTCATCTTCTTCTTCTGTTAGTCCTTCTAGTACTAAGTTGTGTTTCTTGTTGTGGTTGTGATTTGTTTTTTCTGGCTTATTTTTACTACCGTTTTCACCCCTGACAGAGTCTGCATACGATTGGGTGTTGTTTGGATTGTTCTGTCTTTTCAGCTCGTTAATTTCTTCTTGTTGTGAGGCTATTTGACTTTGTAATTCACTATACATAGATCTTGTTGTTGCATCATTTGTTTGAATTTTGTTGGTCAATCCATCAAAGCGTTTGTTATTGTTAGCTTGGAGTTTAACAATTCTTTGTGTATTTTCATTGATTTTCGTCATGTATGCCTCCATATCTTGTTTTTTGACTACTGATTGGCTTAATACACTTACATTTACCGATAATTGCTGAAGTGATTGTGTGAGTGTCAACAGAGTGGATTGTATTGTTTCTAGGTTTGACGCACCAGTGTTGATTGTTGGTGTCTGTAAGAGATCATTGCGCTGGAGATTAAATATTGGGTCATTCAGGTCGCACATACTTTTTGCCTTTTTAAATGCTGGAGAGGTACTATTTGGTGACGGTGAAAGGGTCTCGTCTACAATTACTGATGTGTTGAGATTTTCTTGACTTCTGGTACAGTCAAACTGATCGGACGGACGGTCAGAATAGCCCAGTTCCCTTGTGTATCTACATGGGTTGCCGCGCTTTCTTTTGTTTGCCACGTCTTGTTTACCAGTCATTATCAACAGATTTTCAACAGTTTATAAGGAAGGATCCCACCTTATGCAGAATTATAGTTGTCTATGATGACTCTGCCCGTTCACCTTTGCTTCTTAGGTTAATCCAGGGTGTTTACGTTTTCCTGGAGGGGGTTATCCTTCTGTTTTCTCGGAGCCCTTTGATACACACGTCTTACCTCGGCGCCATCTTACCCGAAACTGGTTCTTGTTACGTTCTTTTGATGACTTGCAGTTATGTTGTGGCAACTTACTGGAATGACGTTGCACTGTGACATTATTA
Source organism: Lepidonotus clava (assembly GCA_936440205.1). Classification (NCBI taxonomy): domain Eukaryota; kingdom Metazoa; phylum Annelida; class Polychaeta; order Phyllodocida; family Polynoidae; genus Lepidonotus; species Lepidonotus clava. Next base: position 42,492,158 of record OW387144.1, on the reverse strand, counting down.
CAACATTCTGGTCAAATTCTATAACCCAAACAGAATGTTCTTATAATGTTTTGTTTTATTGTAATCTCACTATAAAAGATGTTATACTAACATTCTGATTTGGTGAGGTTGTAACCTCACCATCAATAACATAATTGTTATGTGCCATCTTAGTATGGTTGCAGAACGTTTCTGTTACATCGCAAGCTGGCTGGGTAGGGCAAGATGCTAAAGAATGACAATTTGTGGTGGGCAAGTGCCAGAAGTGCATGAACCCCTTTTTCGATGCTACATTTAGATCACCTTTATAAATTCATATAGCTCAAAACTATGCAAACGCCTAAGGGACTACTGCTCTCATTTTTCATGTTAGATATATTATACATGCATGTGAAACATCTAGTGGTCAATGATATGATTATCATCCCTTGTAAAATCAAAAAAGAAAATGACAATAATTTATAGGCACACTCACGTGAGGGAAGACTTGACACTCAGTGATTCATCATTCCACCGCCAGGGGCTCTGGGGTCTCCGGGGAACCTTTCACATTACCTGGGGATTCATTATGCATTCAGGCTACTGAAAGGTATCAAAGGAAATTTGGTGGACGTCCACCAATCAGTAGGCAGTGTGTTTATAGGAGGAGAGCGTCCACCAATCAGTAGGCAGCGTGTTGGTAGGAGAAGAACGGCCACTAATCAGTAGACAGCGTGTTGGTAGAAGGAGAACGGCCACCAATCAGTAGACAGCGTGTTGGTAGGAGGAGAACGGCCACCAATCAGTAGACAGCGTGTTGGTAGAAGGAGAACGGCCACCAATCAGTAGGCAGCATGTTGGTAGGAGGAGAACGGCCACCAATAAGTAGCCAGCGTGTTGGTAGAAGGAGAACGGCCACCAATCAGTAGGCAGCATGTTGGTAGGAGGAGAACTGCCACCAATCAGTAGACAGCGTGTTGGTAGGAGGAGAACGGCCACCAATCAGTAGGCAGCGTGTTGGTAGGAGGAGAACTGCCACCAATCAGTAGACAGCGTGTTGGTAGGAGGAGAACTGCCACCAATCAGTAGACAGCGTGTTGGTAGGAGGAGAAGGGCCACCAATCAGTAGACAGCGTGTTGGTAGGAGGAGAACTGCCACCAATCAGTAGGCAGCGTGTTGGTAGAAGGAGAACGGCCACCAATCAGTAGGCAGCATGTTGGTAGGAGGAGAACTGCCACCAATCAGTAGACAGCGTGTTGGTAGGAGGAGAACGGCCACCAATCAGTAGGCAGCGTGTTGGTAGGAGGAGAACTGCCACCAATCAGTAGACAGCGTGTTGGTAGGAGGAGAACTGCCACCAATCAGTAGACAGCGTGTTGGTAGGAGGAGAAGGGCCACCAATCAGTAGACAGCGTGTTGGTAGGAGGAGAACTGCCACCAATCAGTAGGCAGCGTGTTGGTAGGAGGAGAACTGCCACCTATCAGTAGACAGCGTGTTGGTAGGAGGAGAACTGCCACCAATCAGTATTCAGCGTGTTGGTAGGAGGAGAACGGCCACCAATCAGTAGGCAGCGTGTTGGTAGGAGGAGAACAGCCACCAATCAGTAGGCAGCGTGTTGGTAGGAGGAGAACTGCCACCAATCAGTAGACAGCGTGTTGGTAGGAGGAGAACTGCCACCAATCAGTAGACAGCGTGTTGGTAGGAGGAGAACGGCCACCAATCAGTAGACAGCGTGTTGGTAGGAGGAGAACTGCCACCAATCAGTAGGCAGCGTGTTGGTAGGAGGAGAACTGCCACCTATCAGTAGACAGCGTGTTGGTAGGAGGAGAACTGCCACCAATCAGTAGGCAGCTTGTTGGTAGGAGGAGAACGGCCACCAATCAGTAGACAGCGTGTTGGTAGAAGGAGAACAGCCACCAATCAGTAGGCAGCGTGTTGGTAGGAGAACGGCTACCAATCATTAAGCAGCGTGTTGGTAAGAGGAGGGTGTATACAGGGGGTGGGAGGTGATCCATCAACAGTATCTTAAGTAACACTGACTACTGTGACTGCGCTCAGGTTGCCATTAGTCCTTTCACTGTATTTACTGAAGAAGCTTTAAGCAAACATTGGATTGCCATTTTTATTTATCCCTTTAAATTCTATCTGAATTTTGCATACTTGAATAAAATTATGTATAATACAAACAGCAGACCTTTTGATTGTAACGTTTACACATCTAAAATCATTCATTAATCAGGGAATCCCTAGCTATTTGAAGAGGGAATTCTTGGTGTTTTTAGGTATAAAGGAGAGCTCGAAAAGAAAAAGAAATTAGGGAAGTTTCTAATTTAATTTTCTTTCCTTAATAATTCACTAATACTTCCTGTTTTATTCTTCTGTGTTAGAGAATATTATATACGTGAAGTTGATCGACAAAACCTAACAATTTGTACATTTATGAATCCTTTCATCTTTAGTTTTCATTTCCTAAATAAAAGTACTCCCTGCTAGGTAAATGTAGCACTGCATACGTTGTTGCCCAAAATATTAAAAACTTCTCACGACAAAATCCTGTTCAGGACTGTTTGGACGCCAAAAAAATAGACTTCCTGCAGACGCAATGCTGACACAAAGTATCAATTAGAAGAGACATGAAAATAGGAATAGATTGACTATTAGTCTGCTTCACGTACACACTCCCAGTGAATCCTTTTGCCTAAGTTCTGTCTGCCACTAAAACAGATGTCTAATCAATATCATTAACTTCTTTGTTGTGTGTATGCAGAATTATGGCGTTGTCCCTTTGACTATAAGGAAAGCATGTTTGAATTGTTAGTTGTTAGAGAAAGGTAATTACCAGGAGGGTGCAAGAAGCTCCGTCTGATATGAATGGTGCTAGGTAATTAAGTTGTATCTACCAGAACTGGAAAAGCTCATCAAGCACCAATAGACCATCTGGGTGATTAGTAATCTTCATTGACTATACGCCCCGTGGGGGTCCGAGTAAGAATAGGCCCTCAGTAGCCCCTTCTGATCGTAAGAGGCGACAATAAGGGGGACCCTGCACTGACCAAGTGGTTCTTTGGGTTCAATTCCTGGTCAGTGCTTGGTTCACTAAGGGATGAGGTACAGCAAAAATGATTGCTGGGTTTTGATACCCTGCTGTTTGCTCGCCCTGTCACCTTCATCTCATAGATTCAATCACCAAAGACAGAATTCGTCCCAACTGGTTTTCACCGTGAAAATGACCCTGGCTGTTGGTACGGCGTAAAACACCCAACACTCACTCATTGACTATACAGTTGCCGTTTGAGGAGAAAGGACCTTTACGTTTTCAACACAGTAATCTTCATGGAATGACCATACTGGCTCTTGCACACATTAGCCCTATTATCCCCTCATATATAAATGTCACGATTAGTTATCAAAAAGCCTTAAGGTGGCAGGCAGAATAGAGTGAAGATGCACTCTTGAATATTGTTGAATAATTATGAACCAAAGGTTTAAGCTCATTATCTATGCCAATCCGGATAGGATACAGGATTTCGGAAAGGGTTTTTTCCTCGCTTATACTTCTCCCGGCCCACTTGTACCCCTGGGAGGTTTCTTAGTGTAACCAAAAATATTATAGCTACACAAAGATAGACGACTCTCGCACTCCCCTACAGGAAAATCGTGACGTTGTTGGCTCCCCCTATGAGGGTCCATGCAACCCGTTACTCCGCGGTGGTTTACCTTCATGTAGGAGGTCATTCAATAAACCTCCAGAGGAGGTTTATTTGGCAAACCTCCGCAGGAGGTTATTTGAAAAATTCACCCAATTCTTTATGTCAATTTTGAAAAGTTTAAGTTCGAATTTTGCACAGCCTAGGATTGAAACTTCAACCCTCTGATAAAGAGTCCAAGAGCCTAACCACTACCCTACTGGGGCTCATCGGCCAAGACAACATGGGCGAAGTGCGCCTACAAGATAGTGATATCAAAGCGATGATAGATTCACGATCAGAGATTAACATAGTCAGAGAAGAAACCTTCAACAAGATAATATGTAAAACAGATGAGCTGTCCCCTGTAACACAAAAGTTTTGTGGGTACAGTCTTGAAGGGGAGCGAGTTGAAATACCAATTCTCAGATCTTGAAGAGAATTATGGCTGATGGGAAAATGATTGAGTATTTCAACATGAGTCGTCCAACTGAGCTGGTTGTTGATGCAAGCCCCCTTGGCTAAAGCCCCATACCCACTAGGTGATTTTACCAAAATAGTGGTAATATTGTTACCAATTCAGATCACCTGTTAGTATGTAATATTAATATGTTACATACTAACAGGTAATCTGAATTTGTGACGATATTACCCCTATTTTGGCAGTTGCCCATCCCCAGTCGCTGGTAAAATCGCCTAGTGGGTATGGGGCTTAAGGCGACGTGCTCACCCAAAAGAAAGCAGATGGAAGTCCGAGTGTGGTCGAGTACGCGAACAAGAAACTATCAGACACTGAGGGTTGTTATAGTCAGACAGAAAGAGAAGCATTAGGAGTTGTCTGGGCATCTGAAACTTTTATCATTACTTGCCAGGATATTTATTGGTAGTTATAGACACGTATAGTCGTTTTCCTGAAGTTGAGATTGTCTACTCAACGTCTGCGAATGCAGTAATTCCAAAACTGGATGCTATCTTTGCCCACCAAGGTTTACCAGAAGTGGTAAAAAGTGATAATGGACCCCCATTTAATAGAGAGCAGATTAGCTCTTGGGCCAAGTATATTGGATTTGCTCACAGGCGCGTCACACCGTTATGGCCTGAAGCTAATGGTGAGGCAGACACTTTTTGTGAACACTTAGTAAAATCAAACACACAGCAAAAGTTGACAATGGAAACTGGAAACAAGCAAATTTTATGTTTCTGAGACATTACCGCACGATTTCCCACAGTTCAACTGGACTGTCCCCAGCAGCAATGCTGAACAGAAGGAAAATGAGGACAGAAGTTCTCATGATGTCAAAGAAGAAGACAGTAACCTTCCAGGATCGCGTTGACCTTGCTAGTCGAAAAGATGAAAGAGTTAAAGCTTACATGAAGGATATTGCAGATCAGAGAAGACAGGCAAAAGAAACTGATATCTCAACAGGAGACAGTGTGCTGATCAAACAGCCTAAAGAGAATAAACTCACCACGCCATTCAAGCCTGTTCCATACAAAGTCATTGATAAGAAAGGATCGATGATCAATGCTCAATATGGAGGTCACGTGATGACACGTAACTCGTCACTCATGAAGAAGGTCTCATCTGAGTGTGGGAAAGGAAAGGTCTTTGAAGAGGGCCTTAGTCCAAATCTGGATGATTTTGACATCCGTTTTTCAGATAACAATAATGGATATGCATCCCCTCATTCTTCAACCAAGAGTTTTATTCCTAACATCCCAATGACGAGCTAGCTGTAACTCCCCAATTTATATTTTCACACAAATGAAAGGCCAACTCAAGTAATTAAGAACATAATCTCTAATAGAATCGACAATAAGGCATAACATATAAGTAAACCCAAGAATAGTTCAGCTGATATAAACACTTTAATTATTTGAATAATTGGTGGTCATGTTTCTGTAAAAAGAGCATTGACTTGTAACACGATCCACATGTTATTGAAATCCAATTCAGCTGATAATTTCACTCAATTTGACAAGGTTCAACTTCGTGATGGGCGTTCCAGTTCATTTAAACTTTTTGAAACAACTTATGATTAGTTTCTATCTATATCTTTTTGGAACGATAAGAGTGACTAGTCCAGTCCATACTAGATCAATAGTTGATTCAGGAAACACTGCAATACATACATGCTTGATACTAGGTAATAGAATCATGTTACATTATAAATTGTTAATTTTTTTAGGCAATCTACAAGATTGAAAGGGTATTGTTCTGAGGGAACTTTTATTAAATCAATATTTTGATTATATTATCTACAATCAGCCATGTCCACAGGTCACATGTCCAATCTCAAAATTAAGGATTTCCGACATCAAGACACCTATATATGCATTTCTTGTATCATTCTGTACATTTAAAAAAAAGTGTCTGTCAAGCTGTTGAGTTTTCTGGTCAAGGGCCCTCATGGTTTTATGTTTGTTCTGTAAGTTAGGTCGTTTGAAAACCTATGAAAATTGATTGCAATGCAGTAGTTCACGTTGTCATTGTCAACAAAATAATTAGAAAAGGAAAGACCACAGGCTATTGGTATACTGCCCAGTTCAACTGATAACCGTCCAGTTCAACTGATAACCTATTGTTGATACCCAAAGGCTCAGTTCTCATCCTCATTATCTTTATTTCAATGTTCAATCCAGAACTTTATAGCATTGATAGGGTTGGGGGGAATGTAGAAGAATGCAAATACCTATTTGCCTTGGCCTAACCATACCTTAAAAAATTCACAGGTATCAAAAGCACCTGTATCCTTGTCCAGACGCGAGATGCCCACGTCCCTGTCAGGACTCAAAGCCTCAGCGTCCAACCTGTGGGGAACGGCTCCATCACACTGGGTTCACCCTGGAGGTAGGACACAATACATCTTACCACAACTGAAAAGATTAGAAAAGAACGTCCTGATCCAAGGTGTCATACCTAAGTTTACCTAATCTTTCATATAAATAACATTATTATCATAATTTCCTAAATAATCAAAATATATGTTAAATATGTACATATTTTATTATAGAGTTTATGGTTATTAGATATACAGAACCTTTGTTAGCACTCCCCCTCCCCCTAGTGGTCAACTGGCCTAATTAATGTAATTGGGTCAGAGGCCAAAGGTGAGGTGGGGAAGTGCACCCCTACTGTAAGGACTCCGGGTCCAGCAGCAGAAGAGTCAACATGTAACAACAAAGCAGCAACAGGCCTTCTGGCCTACTCTCCTGACACTGTAGAGAAATATATTTTATCATCAACTTCAACCTCCTGCCTTCAAGTCTTCTCTGCAATTCATACCACACAAAACCCTATGTTCACAATGGCAAACATACAACTTTATTAATATCATAAGGTTGCAGTACTGTTCTGCTATGGTGTGCTTTGGCTCCTGCAACGTTATTTTAATGGTTCTTGTTAAGTTATTTTGAAGGCACCATATAACCTCTCTAGAACCTAACATAGCAACATTGCACTGTGACGTTATTGTGGTGATACATTTTTTTTCTTTTTAATTAACATTTGATGCAACTGGTCAACGCTCAGGCAAATCCTGGTTTACGTTGTTGCACCAGCGGGCTTACATGCTTTGAAATTTCCATTTTTGACTTAACCTTAACATGATTATAACAAACAAACTATTAACATTCTTGATTATCAAGTGACAATCAAATTTGTTCTTGTTGAATTTAAATCAACTAAGGTCAAAATAATTTATTAGGTATATTCAAAGTTCTAAGCAAACATTATTTGAATAAAAATGTTCAAGAGATTATTATAGTTTACAAGTATATATATAATCTTAATTATTCATCAGATTGAATACCAATTAATAAAAACTATGTATTAAATGTATGTTTTCACCATTTTGTTCTTTTGAGATCTTTTGAATTCAATTTTGGTTTCAATATTTCTATTATTTGGGTCAAAACTATTCCACATCTTAGTGCCCGAATAACAAATGCTTCTTTTATATGACTCAAAATTTGGTTTTGACAAACTAATAGGTTTGTGGTGTTACAGTTCTTCTATTGGAGTTAAATGTCATAATTTTCATAAACATTAATACAGCAGTACAGAACAGTTATAATTATCAATACAATATTACAATTATTATAAAAGTAGAACTACATTTCAAATGCAAATTTACAAATTCCTATATCATATGATAATGAATTCAATGCTGAGGAGACGATTGCAATCTATCTCAAATTCACTTTGTGAAATCTTTTGCAACCTAATTTGATAAGCATTTGAAAATTTAGAGTACTCTTGTTATCATCAATTTTGTTCATGCTGTATTGAAGCCAATTAAAACTGCTGTATTGAAGGTTGGACACCATGAGCCTCATTAGGGGAATAGACTATCAAACTTGTTGAAGATTTGCAAATATAATACTAATTCCTGAATAACAATCCCATTCAGCTAATGAATCATTCTGTTTAAAGGAAGGGGCCAGCGACTGTAGATAAGTATGCTTCCATGACCCATATTGGGAATAACCAAGGGCGGATTTAGGGGGTAGTGCAGGGGGCGCCCCCTCCCTATTTTAGCGAAAAAGAAATTGTGTCGTGTAAACTTCTTGGAACCGGAGGGTCCAAAAGAAATTGCTACAAAAGGATGACCCACTTTTCCAATATCTCTGGATCCGCTGTGATGAAAATACCAAAAAATCGTATATTGCCTCTGGAATTTATGTTTTATACACATTTTTCTGAATCTAATAATCTTAGTGTCCCTGCCTACACCTGGTGCAGCCTGCTTAGTTCATTTCTCTGAGTGTAGCATTAAACTCAGAAGAGTTGAAAATGATAAAACTGAAAAAACCTATATCTATTTACATCCTCTGTCAGGTGGATTGTGGGTTCAATTGATGGTCTGATATAGCCGGGTTTCCACTGAACGATTGTGGTTGAGAATATGTGACGACTGCAAACGACTCTAAAAGATAAATTGTCATCAGCCGTTTTAGTTCAGGAATAAGATATTTCTTGTTTCCACTGAAAGACTAAATTATACTGATAGTTGAACGATTCTTGGACATTCTGGACGACTATTTCCCAATGACAAAAGGTGTAGCACATAGATAACAATGGATATAATTGCCTTAATTGCATTTGGAAGAAATCGTTGGCATTTGTCGTCCAAAAATATTCAACAGGTTTAATATTTGGTCATTTGCAAATTTTTTACCTTTGTCTTGAGCATATGTCATTTACAGTCGTTCACAAATGTCTTTACCAACGATTTTGTGTTTCCACTGAATGATTTTATGAACGACCATCAAAGATTTACAAATCTTTACAAGTCTTAGGTTGTCTTTAGCAAAATGTCGTTCCGTGGAAACAGGGCTTAAAGGGAGGGGCCAGTGATCATAAATTAGTATATTGCCGTGATCCTTACCATCCAGGAAATAAACACACCAAATTTTATACTTTTATCTCAAATAGTTTTTGTTTTATAAACTTTTGTGTGTATCAATCTGAGTTCCCCTGTCTGCATCTGACACTGCCTGCACAGACCATTTTTCTGTATGTGGCGTCACAAGCAGAACAGTTGAAAAATTATCAAACTGAAAAAAATGCAATTAGAAAAGTATTAAATGCACTTTATAAGTCTAAAAGAGATAAAAATCACCAAATTAAATGATTTATAAAAGAAAATAAGTAAAAATAAGTTTTTTTAATGGACTTTAGGATTTTAAGATTTGAATATAACTGTCATTTTGTATGACATCACATACAGATGTCCTTTGTCAGTTGAACACAGAAGCCAGGACATGTCATGATAAAGATGGCCATATTTCATACATAAAAAATGAAACATTTGTGTATGAAAGTGACATACCTCTTTTTCAGAATAATATCAACTGTATTACATGAAAATTTAGAAAAATTTAAATTTCACTGGCCCCTCTCTTTAAGCTGACAATTTTTTCTCTATATAAGGGGTTACTTATAGTTAAAATGATGTGTTACATACTTATACTTAGGCATCATAGCTATAGTATGATATGATCAATAATTTAACAATATGATAATTTCACTATCCCTCTACGGGTTGACACTGACTGTCTGACTGTGATTCATGTTTACATATTGTGGAGTTCCTCGGTAGATCGGGGTTGCCAGTTTCTACCGCCGAGGGACGTGGGGGTTATTTCGGTTCTCAGCTGGGCACGGAGGCCGAGCATGAAGCCGAGATGTGAGATCAAGAGTCGTGCCTCGCGTACGAGGGGGGCTGAGTGGGTCGGTCGGGGGATAGGTATTCATTGAAGGGGGGAGGGTGTGTTGGTCAGGTCGGACCGAGGGGTTGCAGCCATCAAGCACGGAGGATGGCGGAGGGCAAAAGTGTGTTGCGGTAGGGGTCTGGGCCGTTTCTTCGATGTCCCTCTCAGGCCAGCTAGGGAGGCTCTACTCCCTCATTCCCTGGCCGGAGGTCTCAGGCCAACGGTCGCCTATGTTTTGGTAGCATGGGGCCGAGCCGGTTGCGCCTTGATGCCTCCGGTCATGGGACTACCGCTTGTTATCTCGGGCTTCTTCACCTGGCCGGTCTTCCTTCCTCGGGCCGTCGCGCCTATTTTAAGTCTAAGTTCCCTAGAACTTTACTAATATTACTTCTATTTTCTATTTATCTAGTCCATATTAGATCATCTTATCGACTGGAACCCTTTCAAGGAGCTGCTAGAGGAAGAAGACACGTGTGAACACCAGGAGCACTACGAAGGAACTCTTTATTTTCGGGCCTCACCGCCCCTTTTATACCTTAGTGGTCAACTCTGATTGGCTATTTCATGTCACGTTGTCATAGTGACGTCACGCAGTCATACTGACGTCATTTCCGGTTTACATTAAATCTACTGCATCATTTCATATTCACATTCTTGCTTTGACACCTGATGAATAGACATTCACCAAAATATGTACCTCCATACCTACCCTAGATATATCAATCAAATATGTACAATTTGAAAGGCCAGATTTTGTTTTCTATTCAGTTGCATAATATATTATCTAAAATTGTAAAGTCTTAACTTTTCTTTTTATTAGGGGGGGGATGACAAGGATTGCCTACTGATCAATAAATAGATGTGTCAATTATTTTCAGGTGTGGTTATAATTCACTTCGACTTTAGTTTTTATTTAATCAAAAAAGTGTAAAGGCTATATTCCAATACGCGGTATTTGCTTGCAATGCCATGAAAAGACTCAAGCATATTGTCAAAAACTGGCTTGCAGTATGGTGCCACAAGGTAGAATATATATGTACTTAAGACACCTGCTTGCGGCACTTTCTTGCGGCACCTGGTTGTGACACCTGCTATTTCATATTGATTTTCTATGGTTTGCATGTGGTAGGGGATACCAACATGTTGGTATCAAAACTGCAAATTAATATTGCTTGCAGAACCTAAAAATAGCAACCGCAAATGCTACCTACCACATAGTGGAATATGGCCTTAACTCTGAGGTGGAATATGTTTTTTAAAATGTTCATGACCCAATTGCAACTAATTGTGCCTATCCTTAAAAGTTAAGAATTAGTTATTTCACTTTCAATTTTAATCCTGATGGAAATTGTAATTGGCCAAATTTTATCTGCACACAGAAACCACTCTAACCACTAATTATTGACTCATTTTCAGAAACATCAATTATCATACAATTGGATGCAGTAATGACTCTTCAGTTACATCACTGATTGTTACATCTACTGTGCATCCTTACTGAGGAAGAACTAGGCAACGGAGTATCACACACAATCTATTAAAATTGCCTATAATATTATTTCCAAATTATCTTTATTCAGGAAAACAGAATTTTGCCTTTCATTGATTCAGATCAAGCAAATCTATAATTCTACAGCTGGTAACCACTGGAGGGCAGAACAGTACTTTCTACTCATCTTTATAGCACAATGTCGTCAAGTGCAATATGGCAATTCTTCCTTAGCATTAGATTTTGCAATGCAATAGCATCCTTGCTGAGCAACCTACTTACATTGGTATGTATTGTGAAGTTCAGGTACCTGCGCACTCCTGCTAACATTTTGGTGGCCAATATTGCCCTCACTGACTTTCTGCATGGTCTTATCTTCATTCCCCTTGCCCTTGAGCAATTTATTGACAAACATCCAGGGAAACATATAGTCTGCCTTATTGAACTGTCTCTTGAAACAACTACCCTATTTACAGAACTTGGGAGTTTCACAATTCTGGCTATTGAACGGTGGAACTCTCTTCTTGCACAGTTGAATAAAAGGAAGACATGGAGCATCAAGAGAATTCTGATTCTCATAGGATGCCTGTGGACAGTAGTTGCAACATGGAACATTGTGGTTAGTGTGTTGTACACCACTGAAAAAGACCACTGTATTATTTCTCACCACTTCCCGAACTTCTATCTGTATGTAGGGATCATATTTTTCATCGTAAACTCTGTTGTTATTTTTATATTCTATGGAAGTATTGCTTGGATGGCTCACAGAACTCAGAGTCAAGTAGCAGCTGAGGTTCCTTCTACTTCCCAAGTGCAGGCACGAAAGACTGATATTCGTATTACTCGTATGATGGCAATGGTATGCGGAGTGTTCTTCACTCTCTACAGCCCAAGGATCTTCACTGGTTTCTTCATGACACCACATTCCCCATCATGGCATCGTGTAATTTTCTACATCTCCATTATTCTCTATGACATTAACTTCTGGATCAATTCAGCTATTTATTCCTGGCGTGAAAAGAAATTCCGGAAAGCCTTCTGCACAATATTTGCAACCATACGTAGTTTCTTTCCAAAGTGTCAATGCCGCAGCATGGAGAATGTACAATCTGCTGGCCAAGCTTCTGATGGTATGACTGCCTCCAAAGTATATATTGCTGAAAGACTAAACAATATTGGACAGCCAGGACCAAGTCAGAATATTCTGATTCCGAGAAGAGACACTATGATCCTGCTAGCTTGTGACCTAACCATGATTACAAACTCTGTTTCATAGACATTAATTGCGACAAATGAAATGTCAAACCAAATACTCCCAAATATTGTCACAACAGAAAAATAAAACATTCATACCATGAATCAATACATATACACTGACAATAATATTCTTGAATATGTCCAAGCTATAGTAATCTTTTGTGTCTCCTATCTCTTTGGTCATAATAATATGACAGTTATCATTATTTATGTTTTTAAAATTACATGCGATTCTTTTACCGTTCCCTGCCTCGAAAATCCTTGTGCAACATCATGTTATTTGTATCTATAAATAGAGATTATGTTAAATGAATAAGAAAATGTCAATCATATCTCATGTTTGATGAGGGAACAGCAGAAAGTGAAAATACATTTGTTTCTGAAAGAATATATATCAAAATGTATAAACATTTTATTGTTTCATAGATATATCATATATGTGTGTGTTAGATGGGAGTACATCATCATTCATAATCAAGGAGGGCAGGGTGGTCTAGCGGTTAGCATGTTGGTATTGCACTTGGCTGGCCCGGATTCAGTTTCAGGACATGGTAGCTACCTGTTAAACCATCTTACCTTGCTGTCGTTTCCATCCCATAGATCTGATCACAGACCTGTTAAGTCAAAAACTGGAATTGGTCTTGATATAGTTGAAAAATTGCTGAATAGACCTTAAACTCCAACACATCATCATCGTCATCATTGTCATTCATAGTCACGTGTTGAAATTTAAAACTAAGCTTATTATAGTAGATGACATCTCTGTCATTTTTAGACAAGATATCATGATTCTGATAATAATTACATTTATTGATGCATCAATAATTCTATGTATCCTACTGGAATGATTATAATTTTACAAATATCTTGGTGTGTACATAGACAGATAGAAATTGTGTTAAGTTTGTATCAAACATAATCTATTTATTTTCTTGCAGCAGGAATTACATAGATTATATGACATAATATAGGATATATAAAAGCATATTGCTCTTGTTATTGATTATTTATGGTGATTAATTGTAATGCTGGTGGTCCAGAAGTGCAATTAACAAACTATAGAAACACAAAGTAGAGGATTATGTTCATCAGTACCATATTATAAGCCAACTTTCCTACTCCACCACTCTGTAAGGTACCTTAAGGCCGTATTCCACATACCGAAAGTTCAGGCCGCCGATATCGAGCCTCTCCATAGCAACGTTCCATACCGGCAGCCTGTCATTTCGTTGCAATTTCGGCGGCCAAAATTGCCTTATCCGCGGCCAGTCAAAATTGGCAGGAAAAATTTACCAACATGTTCGTAATTTTTATCGGTAGCACCGGCGATTATATACCGGCGGTAGCATAATTGTATCGGCTCAAAATCGGTAGCACACTTTCGGTATGTGGAATACGGCCTTTAGGTTGTTGATTTCAAACTGTATGAAAATAACTGGATGTGAAAAGCAATTACGAATGTATCAGAATTAAAGGCCAATTGTGCATAGATGTAATTATACTTTATACATTATTCTTGATAAAAGAAGCTTCTGCTTTGTGGATCCAAGTATGCTGACACTTTGCATCAGGTTTACATCAGACTTTTGTTGCAAATAATCTGTAAGTGTCATAGCCTACATGAACAGGAATATATATAGTGAAGTGAATGAATGGTCATATAGAAACAGGCAACCGTAATGATACAAAAATAGAGAAAGGTGAAAGTGAATAGAGGTAAAAGTGTACAAAATGGCCATAGCTGCTGTATACTCTCACCAAACCATCGTGAGTATAAGTTATGTCAAGAGACTTTGTAAAGGAATTTGTGACTATAGCCCTGTTTCCACCGAACGACATTTGGCTAAAGACAGCCTAAGACTGGTATAGATTTGTAAATCTTTGATGGTCGTTCATAAAATCATTCAGTGGAAACACCAAATCGTTGGTAAAGACATCTGTTATGAATGCAAACAACAGTAAACGACTGTAGAAAGCAAAAGATTTATAAACGACCAAATATTAGAAAGGATTTATCGCACAGAAAGTATCAACTCATACTGTCCTGATTTACAGATCTAAAAATTAGCTGATGACCTCTCTTTCGTTTGTAAGACGTGTATACTTATAATTATATGTGCTTATTATGTGTATTATCGTCCGTATTGGTAAATGGATGAGTGACATAACTCATGTAACTCATACTATATTAGCCATCAGTCATGCCATACATATATACTGTCACAATATGTCTATTTATAATATGTAATATAACCACTCCTAATATCTGTTAAACAGAGTTAGACACTTATCTGATTGTATTATTATACTGTCACCGTATACGTACTTGACTCCGAGTCACTGTACAATCCATGTCTAGTTGAATCATCATACTTACCCAGGCAAGCATGTGACATTATTATAACGTTGCAGCAACGTTCTGTTTAGTTCTGTACTGGTTCTTGTTACGTTGTTTTGATGGCTTCCAATAATGTTGCTGTAACGTACTGTTGTGACGTACTTATAACGTTCTGTTTTAGTTTCGTCATAACCTCACCAAAAAATAATGTTGTAATAACGTTCTGATTTTGTGAGGTTTCAACTTCACCATCAATAACGTAATTGTTACGTGCCATCTTAGTAAGTAACAAACTGACTAAAAAAGTATGGTTGCAGAACGTTTCTGTTACGTCGCAGCTTGGCTGGGTTACCTTCCTGGTTAAGAGGACTGTTTGTATATAAGTATATGTCATCGTACTTGTACAGGTCAGCATACAAGTCATATTACAAGCCCTAACTAAGTGAGTCATCAAACACCCTGTACTTGATCAATACTAAAGCCCTGGCTCCACTGCCCGATGATCGAGTTGAGTTGAGTTGAGTTGGACTCAGTCTTATAGTGGAGTCGGTATTACAACTAGAATCGTAGCTTTATGCCACGACGGATCCGTCGGGTCTTAAATGTTAAACTGTAGAAGATGTAGGACTGGATTGTCGGGTCTTAGGGGTGTGTGCAGTAGAGTTATATATGTTTTAGTAGAGCTTTTAATCACGACAGTGGAGTCCTGGCTTGTGGCATGGCAGAGTTTTGTGCTAGAGGTTCTGACGCCTCTTGGAACTAAGACAATCGAGTTGAGTTGAGTTGGGTAGTGGAGCAGGGGCTTAACTAGATTGAAGTCAGAGTACATGTACAGGTTATTGTGCAAGGCAAATTGTAGCGTACCATTATATCATTAATCATTGAAGACTGATATGTTATATCCTTGTGTGTTAATTGTCATAATCTTACAATGTTCTAATTTGTATACCTACTTAGAAGATAATTATGTAAATTAATTTGGTTCAATAAATAAAAAAAAATATAAAAAAAAAAACCTGTTTAATATTGTTCCCTGTGTGTTTTTCATTTAGTCATTGGAAATGGTCGTCTACAATGTCTCAGAATCCTCCAAAAATCCTGTTTTTAGTCATTCAGTAGAAACAAGAAATGTTTCCTTTCTGAGCGACTAAAATGAGCAAAGATTTTCTTTATTTACAGTCGTTTATGGTCGTCAGGAACCCTCCATGAAAGTTGTTTGGTGGAAACCCGGCTTTAGTTGTATCACGTATAAAACATGTAAAAGAGTGGTCAATTAAAGCGCAACTTTTGATTTAATCAATCCTAAGATTCATAGAGTAACAGATACAGAGGCTTTCAGTGTCTGATACCCTATAGCTAGATTGTCTCTCACAATCTAAATTATTTAAATAAAACGTTTAGGAAGTATATGCCAAATACATTTACAGCAATTAAATGTATCAATTCAGTTTTTGTTTTATTTTTTGATGAAGATTTCTTTTTTTTGGTTTCACTCACATTACATACAATCAACAAGAAACCAACATATATATTTGAATAATGGTAAGATCATAGTTTTGTATGATTGTATGGACATTAATTTTGCATAGTAAGATATTTGCATATTTTCCTCAATGAAAATATTTCTTTTTGTATATAATGTTTTGTATCATTCAACGAGGGAATAAACGTTAGCTCAGGGTCAATGTTTATGTCGAGATATTTATACATGGTTACGTACCCCAACTGCCTGTTACCCTGTTTGAAAACTGGTTTATCCTGTAATCGTTTCAATTTTTCTCTAGCATCAACTACCATGTATTTTGACTTATTTACATTTAGGTACATGGAATTATTAATTCCACACATTACAAATTGGTCCAACAAATTTTGTAAATTCTTATGTACAGTAGTGTATCTAAGCGCACTATAGTACAAACTACGATCATCAGCAAACATATGAATTCTACAATACCCAATAAATTTTGTAACGTCATTAATTTATAATATAAAGAGGGTTAGGCCAAGGTATGTCCCTTGTGGAATCCCTGATAATACCTCTAATTTGGCAGATAGGGTGTTATTGTACCTTGTATGTTATGTTCTAGTCAGATATAACTCTCAAACCATGGCCAGTTAATCATACATTTTGGAAGGCCCAGTTCCAAACATTATCTACTTCAGATGTTACTGCAGCATACCATTTAGGTGCAGTCCTAACCTCACTAAATTGGGATGTCACTTCAACATGCACTTAAGGTGCAGGCCTGACATCAACCGTTTGGGGTATCACTGCAACGTGCCATTCAGGTGTTGACATGGCCTCACCGAATTGGGATGTAACCGTGATGTGCCATTTGGTAGCAGTTCTGATATCACCAAAGTAGGATGTCACTGCAAAATGTACTATAGGTGCAGTCCTGACCTCACCCAGTTGGAACATCACTGCAACATGGCATTTAGGTGTAGTGCTGACCTCACTCATTTGGGATGTAAGCTCGACATGCTATTTTGGTGTAGTGCTGACCTCACTCATTTGGGATGTAAGCTCAACATGCTATTTTGGTGAAGTCCTGACATCACTAAATTGGGATGTCGCTGCAATGTGTACTGTAGACACAGTGTAGTCTACACCAGGTGGGACAAATTTCAATAATGTATAAAACATTGGCAGCTTCATCTTAAAACTAAATCTAAAGATAATTGCTTTACAGTTTATTAAAATCATATTATGCTATAAAGATATATCGAGAACATAAGATGATTAATATCCATGCCCCCTATTAATACTTTCTAGATACAAAGGTTATTGTCTGACCTAGACACCTTTTTGGTTACAAATGTGTAGGTCTGCAGGACAAGAACAGACTGAAAAACTTGAAATATCTGGTCCTTCTACTGGTCTTAAAAACGTAGTGCTGTTAATATCGTTATGATAAAAATAAAAGTGGTATATTTAGATTCAGTATATCTTTTTCTATCATTCAATACCAAAATTGTTTGTCAGGCCCAAGTATTTTAATAAAGAAATGGGAGTAGAATCTGACAAAGACGACACAAGTTTTTAAAATATGAGCATCCTCCCATGTGACATTGCTAATGAATATAATAATTAATAGGAACAAAGGGGAAAAAATGAAGATACGTTTAGATGAACAATGGCCACAAATGACACGCAACATATGTTTGAAAAATTTAAAAAGTCATCAATCATGTACTCCCCCACCAGTAAGTTAGGTGATTGATATAAACAAACTTACTACAAATCTTTGGAAAGTAGAACTCAAAATAGAACTGAAAAACAAAAGCAGCCCTTTCTTGCGCTGCAGACTTAGCTCAGATACATCCCATACACAATATACTTTGGTGTGTGGTAGGAATTAAACCTTACCCCAAAATTTAGTTGGGATTCATTAAGGAAATTAATTTATGTAAATGAAATGTCTGAGTGAAACCTCCTTAAGACGTAATTGTGAAGTAGCGAAATAACATGAAAAAGATGTCATTTTTATAGTCACATTGCCATGCCATTCTGTGATGTTGTTATCACATCAATTGGAATCTCCACTTATCATGTTAATATGATGTTGCAATGAGATGTCATAATGATGTCTCAGAAAGACATAAAAGATACATCATAGTCAGTCTGTATATGAAGTTGCAAGTGCCGTCTTTATGAAGTGAAATGGAGCCCTCACTTTTCCCGTCATAAAGATGTCACAATGTGATGTAACTTCAACGTAACATGTGATGTAAATATGACGTGATGTAAATATGACATGAATGTAACGTTACATTCTTATTTTCAGGATCAAAGGCAGATCCGGAGGTGGGGGGGAGGGGGGTTTCCAGGCGGTCCTGACCACCCATTTTGGTGGACCCCAATAGTACAAAAAGAGGGGGAAATGCTGTGGCCGCACACTCAAATGCACACTGTTTTAGTCGAAATGCTGATCCCCCCTTTCGGGAATCCTTATCCGCCGCTTAAGGGGCTGTTTATAGAGTTAATGCTATGTTATTTTACATCATATTGTGGACTCTGATGTTCAGGACCCCCTGGAAAAACCCCTTCCACAAGATTTACCCGGGGCAATAATTATGATCTACTTAAAGATTAGTGTTATGGTTCCTTTCAGCTATAAATGGGCTGATTATAAAATCAATGCTTGTACATCTATATGAGTTTTTACATTCTTTTTTGACTTTGATATTTGGGAGTGAGACTGTCACAGACATTGATTCATGTGACGTGGATGTCCTTCTGCCCGCCGCGCTGTGACGCAGAGATAGACACATGAGGCGTAACGTCAATATGTAATTAACTTTTTGTTACATTGCTTCAGGCCTCCTAAAGCCTTTACAGTGATAATATATTGCCTGCTGATGAGAGATTGAAGTAAACAAAGCAAATAAGGCACTTTACTGAAAATGACTGTGATTCCAAAAACAAGGTATATTGCCTGTGCATCCTATTTGCTCTCATTTCTTAGAATATAGGAAGTCAATTACGTTTCAATCCATTAACAAATTTACTTAGATTGTGTTGGTAATTGCCTCGTGAATTGGTACTTTAGACAGGGAGGAGAGTCATCTGTAATCTAGGAAAACACAAACAGAGCTTCGAATGGTTCTGTTCGCCTTATAATAATCCAGACAGGGTATGGTACATTTTATTTCCTTATTAATATTTTACATAACATCATCTGAAATTCTGTCTTAATTACCTTTAGCTTTATTGTAGACCCTGTTGTAATGCCTGCTACCATGTCACTGTAAGAATACTTTTCCAGCCAGCTGGCGATGTACCAGAAATGTTCTGTGATAATACTTAATTAGTCAGTTTATAACTTACTAAGATGGTGCTTGAGGATTACATTATTGATAGTGAGGTTGGAACCTCACCAAATCAGAATGTTATAATAACATTATTATTTGGTGAGGTTTGGACAAAACCAAAACAGAATGTTAGAAAGAACCTTTTGTTTGTGTTGAAGAACATAACCAGAAGTTTGTAATAATGTCACAATGCAACCTCACATCAGTATGTTGCAGCAATGTAATTGGGAGTCATCAAAAGAACATAACAATAACCAAATACAGAACCAACCAGAATGTTGCTGCAACATCATAATAATGTTGCATCCTTGGCTGAGGTGTCACCACTGTTGTAAACTCCACTCTGTTCACACTTTGTTCTCATATGTCTCTTTCGATACTCTTACTTATTCTGGTATACAATTGACAATGAAATTTGATGTTAGCTTTATATTGTATGTGTGTTGGCTTTAGTATGACTGTAATTATTTGTATATAATATATATATATATATATATAATGTCAAGAGTTTGTAAAAATGTGATATTATTAATTTGAATCAGGACTAGGTTCCCCCTAAAGGTAGCTTCTAGTAGTTTCATATAACTAAAGAAAATCTTTATGGAGGGTTTCACTCCTAAGTGGACAGTACTTTCTACCAACAATCCAGAATTTAGATAAATCTTTCTGATGAGTATCTGTAAAGTATGACAATTTTCACTCTTGGATATATTTTAAGGTAATTGCAGTACTGCATTTTTGAGTAGATTTTGGTTCCCCAGTTTGGGTCTCTGGAACACAATCAAGGTTTTAAGGGTCAAACCTGGTTCACACATTAAAAAAACAGTTTTTAGAGCTTATTTTTCCAATTCATTATTGACAGGTGTCCTTGTTACATTCTTCAGTACAGAGAGAAAATAAATCTTTCTCGTGAGAGACTTGTGACCAATGTCATTTATCTTTGCTGGATGCAGTTAACCCTCCCCCTGGATGGAGATACCCTCCAAGCCTTCCAGTTCAAATAATAAAATTACCCTTCAGCCCCATACCCACTAAGCAACTTTGACACAGTTAGGCACCAGTTCAGTGCTAAAATCAATCAATTCTACCCCTAGGAAACGGCTGATTTTAGCACTGATTCAGATCAAACATATACATTTCAATATGCTATACTAAAAGGTGATCATAAGAATTGTGTCTTGCACTTCTGATTAAAGCCTACCACAAAGGAATCTGGGATAACAGAGGCAATAAATATCCCACTTACCAGACAAAAGCTATAATAGGTCTCCGAGGCCTGCTTCCTCGGGGCCTCATCCATCCAGGATGAGCCTGTGAACCCGCCCGGACCTCCTCTAACAGACATTGAGGGCGGGGCGATTTACTGGGAGGAGTTATGTGCCTGACTCCAGCCTTGACCGGGCAATTTGCCCCCAGCTGGGGCTTTGAATGGATGGATGTTCTAACAGGGCCCACCTGCAGCCTGAATCGCTCTCTCTTTGGGACTAGCGAGATGCCCATTCTGGGACTAAAGGCCTGACCACACTCGCCAACTGAACTCAACTTGACAGTTGCAGCTTGTGAGAATGCTAGAAACCTTGACCGTCTAGAACAAAAAATATCTATCATGCATATGCATAGACTAGGACTCGAGTGTGGCTGGGCCTTAACGCCTATAATTATTCCACTTTGTGCTGGGTTGCATTTGTGACCACTAATTGTAGGTGCAGCAAGTAATTACCAACATGTTGGTATCTGTGACTGCTATATAAATTCATTTGCGGTACTTTTGAGTACCACAAGCAAGTACCGCAAGTACCTATATTCCACCTTGTGGACCGCAAGTGAGTTTGCAGCTGTTTCTTTGCAATATGTCAGGGTGCCGCAAGCAAGTACCATATAGTGGAATATAGCCTTAAGACTCCGAAAATCTATGCAGCAAGATGGGTATTTTGTACATTCATCAGGATGGCATGGACATTAAGGACAGTAACATGCTCTTTGAATTATAGTGACATAGGATTTTTAGCTTTTTTCAAAATTGACAGTTGACACTGCAGATAATAAGCGACACCAACATTTTTCCAAATTGGCAAGTGACTTCAGGTCCATCTCCCAAGCCTGGTCTCTATATGGAGTAGCCCCCAGTGGGGGTCCTTATAAGCCTTACTCAGTCACTGAAGAAGACCACCCACTGTCAATGGACACTTTAACCATGTTCCAGACCCATCCAAGTTATCCTCCCTCTCTACCTTAACCAGTGTAAGGGGTTGCACTGAAATAAGCTTGATTTCACTTGTCCATTTAAACTTGCAAGTAATGCATCTCCAGCAGGAACATGGCTTAAGCCCTACAACCACTTGACAATTCTGAGAAAGTCGGCCAACTCATCGGTATGAGTCAATTTTAGCACTGTCTCATATTAAACATGTGATGATTTTACCAACGATTCTGCCCGTTGCCTGTTGCCAATTGTGGGTAAAATCACCTATCGGATATAGGGCTTTAGTCACTGACATGTTTTGTATCAAGAGAAAGGGATTCTAGTTCTCTTTCAAATGTTTTGTAGGATGCAGTGTCTGCTGTTATATCATCAGAGAAAAATACCAAATAACGGAATTGATGATACTAAGGCCCCATACTCACTAACCGACTTTAGAGGTGCTGGGAAACAGGGAAAGTTGCTGATGAAATCATCGTGCGACTGGGTTATCACAGGGAACTTTGCATTAGTATGGTGTGCGTTCTGGGTGATGGACGAAGGGAGGCAGAATCACCAATAAGATTGCCAGCAAAATCACCGGTAATATCAAACTTGCTTGATACTCCAGTTGTCAGAAGATTTCACTGCCAGTTCTCCCAGTTGCCTGTCACCTGTTGCTGCTAAAGTAACCTCGTGGGTATGACCCAATACCCACCAAGCAACTTTAGTGGTGACGGGTGGTGGGAGACTGGGAGAATCGGGCGATTTGTCCAGACGCCTGAAAGTATAGTATATTGGAATGTGCAGGTTTGATCTGAGTTGCTGTTAAAATTTGCCAATTCTAAGGGCAGAATCGGCTTTTTTTAACAGTGATCTGTCAGCCGACTTAAGCCTGTATTCCTCGATGCGTTGTGGTCATTTGGGTCGTCAGCTTGCATTGCAATGCAAGTGAAACATTCCATAACGCAAGTGATTAACGCAAATGGGGTGTAACGCAAGGTATATTCCATGATGAGTTTTACTTGCATTCATGATGCGTTGTACTTGCGTTATTAGGAGACGCAAGTTACATGCGTTTTTACTTGTGTTTCAGATACCAACATGTTGGTATCTGGATGCAAGAAGACTTGTGTTTCAACGCAAGTATAACATGCGTTTCAACGCAAGTGTGACTGAACGCATCGTGGAATATAGCCTTTAGGGATAATCGCCTAGTGGATATGGCCCTTTAAGTCCAGGGGACACTGAAGCGCTCTCCAGAGGCAGTTAATGACCAGGAATAGGGCAGTTTGGGGAGTCACCAGGGGTCACCTCGGACCATGCAGGTAACAAGCTGCTATAACTGGTAGAATACAGAAGATAACGATGATAAAAGAAGATGAATTTATGAAAGGAGAATGGTTGCTGGGGTAGTATGAATATATATGAGAAGACCCGCGGAGGTCACCAGAGGGTGCCTGTAAGAGCCATAGGGGAGAGTCACGTACCGAGGATGAAGCCCCAGGTACGTACGATCCCCATGGGTTGTACAAGCACCCGGGGATGACCCCTAAGGGTCTATATTTAACCTATATCACTAAATGGGGAGCGGTACATACAGCCTATTTATATACACTGGCCTCTGTATGCACTGCACCTCCGCCCTGCGCGTGATAAATAATATTATGATGAACACAAAATCGCTTTCTCATGTGCATTTGTCACACTCTGAATCAGTTAAATGCTATCATGATACCTTTCTTTGTTATTTTCAATAACAATTACAAAGGAATTGCAGATATACATGGATGCAAGTCTTCTGTTCTATGCTAACCTGCAGGTAATGTTCAAGAGACTGGATACCCGTGGTTAGGAGAATTCACTAATCCAAAATCTTACCTTACTTTGACAATGCAGACACGTTTTGTAAAGGCACTTATCAAAGGTCACTCAGAAACTGCTGATGCAGCATAACAGGCCTAGGGCCCTATCTGTCAGAAATGGGATGAAAAATTGAATGTAAGTCTACTGCATAGAAATGTCAAGATTGAACTGCTCACTGAGGGAAGAAACTGTCACCTTCTAAATTATTATGTATAAACCTGAGAACATGCTCAGATATATATGTTGGGAACTCCTATGGTAGACTTATAGGCTCTTTGATGCTTCTAGTTTG
This sequence comes from Lepidonotus clava, assembly GCA_936440205.1. Taxonomy (NCBI): domain Eukaryota; kingdom Metazoa; phylum Annelida; class Polychaeta; order Phyllodocida; family Polynoidae; genus Lepidonotus; species Lepidonotus clava. The sequence goes on along the minus strand of OW387144.1, from coordinate 42,468,060 downwards.
AATAATGTCACAGCTGTTTGGCAGGAAAGCTTTGAGAAAAGTATACATTTCAAGGGAGCTTCTGCTTGGAATAGACTGCCAGCAGGGATGGAAATCTTCCTTCATATGTCTTCACCTAAAAGGAATGTCACACTAACATTCCCATAGATGTGCATATTGGAAAATGAATTATTCCATCCATGGATAGCCATTTTCATGTGTTTTAACTGCAGGTTAGCCTAACATAGGGTGCATGCTGGGAAATATGTCAAGAAAACATAAGGTCTTAGCACATATATTTTGATGAATTTTATCATTATTTATAGATTAACATTGTTAAAAACAAGCAATTATTATGTTTGAATTAGTATCCATGTCCATTAATATTTCCAGAGTCATTTGAAAATGCATTCATTGTAGATATATTTATTACACTCATTTGTTTTCAAAACTGGACAAAATTAGTCCAAATTAGCCTGCATGTCCTTAAAATACTGTAAATTAGCTATCTGTGGTAGGGAGAATTGCCTGTCAGTACCTTATTGATAAATATGCCAATAAACAGCCAAAGTGCCCAAGGCCGTGGGCGGGTGTAATCCACTGTCCCTGGTTGGTTGAATCCAAAGCGAGGCTCCGGCTGTTTAAGGTCTCAGAGAACTAAATGTGGTGCCATCTGTAGTGTCATATACCTTTCTGGACTGCAGTGAATACTTTGCTGGGCTCTGATTGGTCCATATTAGAAATAAAAATGTAGTGAAAAACAAAGGAAAAATTCAGGATGCTCCCCAACTATTCCTGAATTGATTTATATATCATACAGTCTGGTATCTGACTGTTAGAATTTTTGAGAATGCCTTTAGGACTGGGTGTATTCTAGGTGCATTTTGGCAGTGCGTACCTGTCAAAATGAGTGTAGGTACACATTTTTGGCCCTTATTCAAGATTTTCAGGGTTAACCTATGCTGAAATTTTGATATGTTGTGTATGAAAGGTCTGTCTAGAGGCTTAGAATTGAATTTTTGGGCAACACTCTTTCTGGATATTTCTTATTGGATGCCGCGTTACATTAAACTATACAAGAAAAGACATTATTCTGCCTAATTGTAAAAACAACATTATTTCAATCTGATGACGCACTACATTGTATTGATTATATTGTTGCTTGGTAGTTAAATAGGGACACCCAATCTGTCTTCCGCCAAATTGGCACAAACACATTTAGTTGCCCAGGCAAGAGTGTGACGTTATTATAAAGTTGCAGTAACCCCAGCCAATGGGTGATGTAACAATCACGTTATGCAACCATACATTTTTGGTTTGTCTGTTACTTACTAAATTGTTACATAACTGTTACATTATTTTTATGGGAGGTTGAGACCTGACCAAAACAGTATGTTCTCATAACGTTCTGGTGAGGTTAGGTCAAGATAAAATTAAGATAGAACGTCATTGTGACATTCAGATTAGAAGAGGTCCAGACCTCACTTAAACAGAACATTATTGTGACCTCCTGACTAGAGGAGGTCCCAACTTCACCTAAACAGAATGTTATTGTGATGTTCCGATTACATCAGGTCTTAACCTTACCTGAACAGAATGTTACAGTGACCATCTTATTAGGTTAGGTGTCACCCTAACCTAAACAGAATGTTATTGTGACATCCTTATTCAGTGAGGTCTCAACCACACCTAAACAGAACACTATTGTGACATTCTTATTAAGTCTCAGCCTCATAAATAATGTTACAAGAACGTTATTAGAATGTCACAATGTAATGTTGCAACAGTTGGTTGCAGTGACGTAATTGGGAGTCATCAAAAGAGTGTCGCTGTAATCTAACAGTGTACCATAACAAGAACCCATCCAGAACATTGCTAGAATGTTATTAGATCGTCATATCCTTGGCTGGGACATTTGATTTGGTTCTGGTTTGCTTCTTGCTTATTTTGATAAGTTATTTTGATGGATCTCAATAACTTCTTAACACTGTTACATATTATATAACATTATATATTCTGTATTGGGAAGGTCTCAACTTCGTCAGAATGTAACATTGTTATAACACTCTGTTTTGGAGAGTCTCAACCTAGGTAAAGAAAAGTAACTGTTACAGAAAATTGGGCAGGTAACTGGACGATCAAAAACGACCAAAAAAATATGTTATGCCGCTGCTTGTCTGGGTGCTCAGTATCAATTCTTGGAGTCGGCAGCGGGTGGGTTTGCTCAGCGGGGACCAGACACTCATCTGTCAACTCAGTTTAGTCGGTGACCATTTAAAAAGGAAAATGGCGGTTAAAGTGTGAAAGTGTTTCAAAGAACTGCTTAATACCAGGAGGAGGGGGGGGGGCACTGACTCTTTAACTATCACTAACCTCTACCAAACTACCGCCCCTACTTTTGTGAATGAATTTCCTGAATTTTAGATGACCAACCCCTATTTTCGAGGGATACAAATCATCACCCACTAGAAATATGGTAAAACGGACAAAATCTTCTGAATTCCTTGTGGAGAATTCTTGAAATATCTTCAATAATTATGTTCTGTATATTGAAATGAAGTTAAAAGTCCAAGTTTCATGATTTTACAAATAACTTTTTTACAGTAGTATTTTACTGCCCCCTCTTTTGCCTAAACATGTCTGACCCCCCCCCCCCTCATTTTTAATTTCACCTTTTGCAACCATACTTTTTTGGTTTGTCTGTTACTTAGTAAAATGTCACGTAACTGTTACATTTTTTGTCTGGGACGGTAAGACATAATAAAAACAGAATGTTATCATAAGGTTCTGGTGAGGTTAAGTCAAGATCAAATCAAAATAGAACATCATCATGATGTTCTGATTAGATAAGGTCCAGACCTCACTTAAATAGGACAATGATGTGACCTCCTGATCAGGGGGGTCCCAACCTGACATAAACAGAATGTTATGTTGATGTTCTTATTTCTTCAGGTATTAACCTTACCTAAACAGAATGTTACTGTGACAATATTAGCCTCATAAATAACATCACAAGAATGTTATCAGAATGTCACAATGTAATGTCACAACAGTTGGTTGCAGCAACATCATTGGGGGTCACTGCAACCTAACAGTGTAATGTAACCTGAGTCAATCCAGAAGGTTGCTGCAATGTTATTCGAATTCAATATCCTTGACTGGGAAGTGACTCCCCCCCCCCAAGGCTGAAACCTACCCCTTGGACCCCTTGGACCCCTCCCCCCCTGCTCCCTCATAGTAAACCTACTTCTTTACATCTACTCTCCTGTCTCTTAGACTCTAAGCATTAGGCACTAGTCACCTACTGTGATAATGGAATTAATTTTTTCACTTTAAGGAGAGGAAATGGTTGACACTAAGTGCTTTGATACGATGGAGGAGTTTGTATGAATTGCCTGATGCCAAAAGGTCTAAATAATCTCGTTCCAGTTAACTTTAGAATGAACCATGAGTATACTAGTACTTAAATGAAGTCTAATTTAAAAAAACAGTAATCGAATACATATTATATTAATGTTAAATTCTAGGCTGCAATAATCTAACCTTATTGCATGAAAAAACACATAACAATTCTACAAAAAAACTCATCGAATGCTATATTCCCCCTTATTTCTAACACGAAATTATGCTAGCAGCAATTGGCTGCATGTCTCACGATGTCCTGCCCTCGACTGCCTCCAACAAAGCTTTTTTTATTGGCTGGCAACCCCTGCCATTATAATTATACGATCATATTTCAAGTGTGGATACACAGTTAGAAGTAACTACTGTACATTTACAGCAAAAGTTGCTGGCAGTATAGGTTTAAATTGTACTCTCTCGAGTGACCAAATGCCTAAAATAACATTTCTATTGTTTTAAACAGATTTTTCTTAGTTCCTAATATACCTCCCAGGTGGCACCTGAAATGTACCTTTAAAAACGGGAAATACACAGCCAATGTACCCTACTATTACCAGGTGTGGATCTAGTGGGAGGGGTTTGGGAGGGGCGTGCAGCATTCAAAATTCTCTGGGCAAAAAATCTTTTATTTCTAAAGCAAATCCTCTCCCTTTTTCAGATTCCTGGTTCTATGCCTGCTTACTGCAGCAATGTTCTCTCACCGTTCTGGTTATGTTACATTATGACATTGGACGTTTTTCTATTGACTCCAATAGTGTCAACTACTAACAACTACTGCAACCTTCTCTAATGGTGAGGTCTCTGATTAGCTTATTGGGCTTCGAGCAAAAGTATCTGTCACATAATTATTATTAAATTGAGGCTCTGGATTGCGGGGGTGGCATGTCGAACTTAAAAACTGCTGATGTTGCATGTCGTTATTTATCCTAATGTTGCATGTCAAATTTAAGAAATACCCCAGGCAAGCAGCAACGTAACAAGAACGTTCTGCAACTGTACTTTTTTTTAGTTAATCTGAAACCTATCCAATTGTCATGTAACAATAACGTTATTTTAGGTAAGGGGCCTTCCATTAAGTATGTACGCATCAAGTGGGAGGGGGAGTCTGAAATTTTTGAAAATTTGTGGACGTTCTAGTACAAATCTAATGCTTACTTTTGCCCCAGGGGGGTTGGGGGGTCTGAGAATTTAGAATATTTGCATACGTACTAAATGGAAGGCCCCTAAAGTTGCAACTTATAAAAAAATAACGTTATATTTTGGTCAAGTTGTGACCTAACTAATAAAGAATGTGATTATAACCTTATTATGACATGTAAGAATGTTACAAGAATGTCACAATAATGTTATATTGCGACGTCGTAATGTTAGGTTCTAAAGACATCTTTGGGTGCCATCAAAATAATGTAACAAGAACCAAAATAAGACTCACCAGAACGTTATAATAATGTTATTATAACTTCATATTCTTGCTTGGGACCTGTCTGTCACTAAGTTGTTAATCCTCTCTGTCATATTTTTAAAACCCATATCGCATGTCATTTTTTTTAGATGTCCCTGTCGCCATGTCGATTTTAGTGGTCCACCCCAATTAAACTGTGAGTTCATACATTTAACAAAGTAAATGGTAAAATAGAAGTATGACATTCTATGTAACCAATTCAACTCACGTTGAACATGTCTCCCATTATTTGGCGAATAAAATATTTTGGAAAAAAAAGGGGGGGGGGGGGGAGTATAAGGGGTAAGTACTACAACCGCGTGAAATGGCGGCTTTGCGTGTGTCATTTCCCCATCTTTGTGTAGTTTAGGGATACTCTTAAGGGGGGGGCGGGGTCAGGATCCCCTGGAACCCACCCCCTGGATCCGCCCCTGCCATTCACTGGGATGGCCACACAGGGTCAACCCACTATGTATGCAGGAGGTGTAGGAGGTAGGTATCTACCTTAATACCCACCCCCTGACCAGCATACCCCACCGTGGAGGCCTGACCTCTGTACCCTGTGCTCCGTCGCATAACCAAACCCTCGCAACAGCGAGACCACAGCGAGGGTTTAGATTTGGGTCTCGCTGTTGTGCAAATCACAACGAGGGTTTGGTAAACGTCTCGCTGTTATAAATATGCGAAATTCGGCATCAATTTTTGCCTATTTCTAATAATTTCTCCAGGCTGAAAATTTTAAGAATTTTAGATCTAGATGTCTTGTTTTCAGAACCATTTACAGAATTGAAATCCGTCCAGTAGAACAGCCAAAAATCAACAGCGGGACCCATCGCAACAGCGACGTCCTTGTAGGGACAGGTTGTATTGTTTCAATTTTTGAAAAGGAAGTGGTCTCGCTGTGGTGGACAACCCTCACAACAGCGAGACCCCTTATGCGACGGACCACAGGCAGGTAGCGATATAGCAGGCATGTCCTGCCAACATACATTTTTGATCAGTCTGTTACTTATTAAATGTTCTGATGCTGAATGTAAATAACAGAAAGGCCATTTAAAAAGCTTGAGAGTCCTGCCCCTTTTTGTGCAGGTGAAAGCCAGGTGCGTTTTGTAGATGGGTGCACGTATTAAGCCTTTACCAAAGACTCCATGTAAGGAATACTGTTGAAATTGGTCAAGAAATAAGTCAAAATGAATTTGTCATACAAAAAACGCATTCATATTTAAGCAGCTATTTCAATATATAAGCAAACAATTCTTCCACATTATGACTTAAGTAGTTATAAAATTGATATTGTGTTACTTGAAAGATAAAGGAATACATAGATTATGAAAAGTAATTCTACGTATATCTGTCTACAAAGTAGTCAGGATTAACATGTAACCATTAAACTTTTACATGCTTAAATAGGTCTGGCCATCTAAAATTACCTCAAATATATGAGATGCCTGCCTTAATACACAATTTTATTAGAAAATTAATTTTGCATGCATACCCAGAACCCTTAGAGGACAGACTTAGAACAATAAGTTAAAAAAGAGTAAGAAATATGATAAAAGTAATAACCAAGTATTGGGTGGATTGGTAAAAGTAATATTTTCTTTATTGGTGTTTTTTATTGTTATTCTTATTCAAGAGAATGATTTTGGAGTTTATCTTCCAACCACTCCCTCTTTAGTTCGTATTAAATGACAGTTTTTGAGGCATTGATCTTTTGTTGTAAAAGTATATTTGGGATTGAATATTGTAGGAATGGGTGGTGTCATTTGGGATATAAGTTATAATGAATGGTTCATGCTGATACTATTGTGACATTCCTCGGAAGGTCAAGGTTTCCGATTCATACAGCAAAGGGACATGGAGGTTGTTTTGGTCTTGAGCTAAATGAAGAGTTAGAGCAGGAAACCAAGGTGTCAGATTAAGAGTCGTGCCTCGTGCACAAGGGGGAATGGGCGTGAATGGGTGTGGTGGTTGGGGAATCAGTATTCTCTGATGGAGGGTGTGTGTGCTGGTTTGTCGGGCCTGGAGTGTTCCAGACATCTGGCGGAGGTGGATGAGTTTTTGGTTAGGGGGGAGGGATGGATTTTGATGTTCTGGCTGTCTGGTCCAGTCTTCCATGGGGGTCGGTTGACTGCTTGCCTGGTGGTTGGTTGCGTGGGGCCAAGCGGGTGACACCTTCCTCCCAACGGTCACAGGCTGGCCGCTTACTATTTTCGGCTTCTGTACCTGCCCAGTCTTTCGGTCTTGGCTCGATCTTCAGGCCGATTCGGGCTTTCAGGTCATCTTCGGTTTTCCAGACCCCTACTCTATTGGTTGCAGATAACTTACAATTTAGCCATTTACTTGAGTTCAACTGGTTAATTAACGTCTACAATAGCATATTTTCGACTTAAACCCATTCGCGGGTCAGGTTACTGGAAGAAGACACGTGAGAACACAAGGAGTACCCAGAAGGCCTTCACATCCTCTTTTATACTCTATCACTTGATTCAGATTGATCACTTGACTACTCCAATGTCATATCCGGTTACAATACATTTTCGTGCTTTTGTGCTTTCGGAATTTCCTGATATACTTTTCATACCTTATTCGTACCTTGCATCTTTACCATATTATCTCGATACTTGATTACATTCTAGTTCACACAGATGAATTGACATTCATCACACTATCACTGGATGTCCTTACTCTGACAACAATATCATAAGACAAGAAGTGGGGAAAATCTGAACGTAGAATAAAATTTAAGTTACATAATCTCAATAATCTCTAATCCCCCAATCCCGCTGGGACAAAAATATGCATTGGATTTATACCAGAAGGTATGCACATTTACATGAAATTTCAGACCCCCTCTCCCCACTTGATGTGAGTACACATACTTAGTGGAAGGCCCCTTATGATAAGCCAAAGTAATGAACATGTATACTAATTATCACAAACAATTTTCAGTATTTTCAGTATTCTGTTCAGTGGCTGGTCCCCCCCCTACACACAACTCTGAATTCACTGATGATGTCTGCAATAAACATGTTTACAACAAGTCCTTATACTTAATAAGTAAAATAAGTACCATCTTTTCATGACTGTTGACTGATATTAGGATAAACTCAGATTCTATCCCCCAGAATCCGACACCATAGTTCATTACCACTCTAATTACATATGGTGGAATAAATCAAACAGCAAAAAAAGTAAAAGCTGGAAGATGTGTCCTGTAATAGATGTGTAATGAGAATGTAATCACCGAGAAAATGAACGTATTGACTACTTTGACATAGCAGCTTGCAGTTTTCCAATCTAGGTATGTTATTGGACTGGATTTGTTACTAGATGAGGTTCGGGGCCAACCAACGCCCACTCCTTTTCTGGTGGGGCCCAGGTTTAATGGAAGCGGAACCATCAACTGTAACAAACCTACTAACCCCTCTCCTCACCAGTGGACACATTAATTGGGTGAAGAGGTGTTCATAGTTAGGGTCAAAATTGTTACATTAGTACCACAATAATGTTTATTGTAGAATTTGAGATTGACCAGAAAATGGAACTATAAGCATTGCTATAGACAATAACAACTTTGTCTATCTGAGTGAACTATATCTTAGCTCCCTCTCTCCTTATGTTCATACAGAGAGTCATTGAGTATTGCAGACCTCATGGCCCTTCGTAAATGGGGGCCATAAGGCCTGGTCTAAGAATAGATTGACCAATATGCAGACTCAACTGTCTTCATTAAAGAATACATGTGGGTAGGTTCTGGGCAGAAATTCCTAAGACCAGATGATGTAGTCTAACATCTTTACCATTTCAATATCTAAGAACCAACTGTTTAGTCTTAGAAAATGCTAAGATTATAATATAAGCTGCCATGCCAAATAACAGAACTGATCATGACAGCTATTCTGCAATCAGGACACAATGATGTTAATGGATGTCTGTCTGTTAATTGAATCAATGTTTTATCACAAAGGTTGCTGTATACATTAGGTTCTACCAATGATTTATTTTTCCCCATAGCGTTTGCTTCAGAGTCTCCTATGGGAAAACACAGGTGAATGTCACACTAGAGTCATAATAGAAATACAATAATTATCGGACTTCTCTTTCCATCCTGGCTCTTCTTCAATGGTCTTTTGTAGCAGATGGTCTCTTAAGAGTGTCAAAATAAGTTCAGGATCAATCAACCCACCTTTTTATCAAGCTTTTGCTTAATCATGGGCTATTTTGGATTATGTTTGGGCACTTTTTGTATTGAATTCAATTGCCTTGGCCATTGATCTGAATAGAATTGTTGGGAATAACATTTCATTTAGACAGTTGACAACTTTGGCTTTCGTATTAAGCTGCTAGGAATGCATACAGAGCCTTTTTGTCTCAGATCTTATTTACAGCTATTGGTTTGTTCCATTCAGCCTTTCATTGAGTAAGTTTGTGCATTGAGCTCATGTTTCAGTAAACTCTGGGATTAGGTTTGGTAAACCCTGGCCTATCACTGTGTCTCTGACAAGGACCAATAATTCCATGATGTTTGAAAAATGTTGCAAAAACACTTAATATTTGTAGCTATGGAGTTTATTTCTAAAGGGAAATTGTTGCAAAAGCCGGAAAAGGTGTTTTCGTCAAAGATTGATCTTTTCCATCAAAATGAGAATGAAATGCAAATTGGCAGAAATAACCCTCACACTCTGGTAAACAGTCCCCCAAGAGTTGAAACAACTTCTTCACAGAGAATCTCTCCCTTAATTGCCTCAAGATTGCAGAATCTAATCAAAACTGCGGCTGGGACTATTTCAAATTTCCAATGGTCCAATATTGCGAAGACCCTTGTCAGATAATGCAGATACGCCAATACTTATCTTAGAAAATAATATCTATTGGATTGACTCACAATGCATCAATTCAACTAAACGTGCTTTGTGTAGACCCCATAACTTGTCTGATAAGCAATATCCAGAAACAAGCATTTACCATTATAACATCCCATCCTCATACATTCCAATCAAACTGACATTTTACTTTTAGGCTGCAGGACTTACAGAGATGCAGGATTTCCAATGTCACTAGGGCACAATTCTTAATGTGAGCAACACATTAGGGGTTGATATGCAGCTAGATAAGCCGCTTATGGAATGTTGGGAAAATGCAGAGAGATTTTATTTATCCTTGCTGGGAGGAGGTATGGAGGGCCAAGTCCCTTTTTTCCTTTCACAAAGATAAAATTGAATGAAATGTCTTCTAAGACTTGAAATGTGAGGCATTCTGATGTACTGTGCATACCTTTTGAGGAGATTATGTGAAGGTCATCTGCCTCTAAGTCATGTGAAGGGTTGTCGCTAACACAGACGTCATGCTATATAACCCCCTGAGCTCATATTATATGGCATTTACTCCAAAGCTGTACATATCTCAAGGGTGAATCCAGACATTTTCCAATGGGGTGGCACTCTAACGTAATACTTGTCAACACCCTCTTTTAGAATAAGAGTATTTGGTCCACATTATGGGAGTGGGGCATCCCATGCAACCCTCCTTTAATTCAAATCTTGCATATTTTATAACATTAATATTGATAACCAAAAGGGATAATTATATTGCTGTAATTTTGATTTATAATTTTCATTTGCACCTTTAGTTATTTTAGATAAACTAATGGATGTTTAGCCTTGGAGGTAAAATCAATTTCTATCTCCCTGTTGACATCAAAGCTTATCACCATGCGTATTCCAGATGGTGGAATAAAATAAACAGTAGAAAAATGTAAAAAGCTGGAAGATTTGTCCTGCAATAGATGTGTGACGGGAATGTAAACGCAGGGAAAATACAAGAATATTGACCTAGGCCTGTCTCTTTCAACTCGCTGTTTTCCAATCTAGGTACAGTGTTTGTTACGAGGGTCAGTTTAGATGAGGTGCAGGGCCTCCTCTTCTGGTGGGGCCTGGGATTAAAGGAAGCGGAACAGGAAACAGTAAACTATAACAAAACTACAAACTATTCTCCTCACAAGTGGACTGATTGGTGGGTGAAAAGGTTTACACTTAGGCTCAAAACTATTACAATGGTATCACCACCATGTTTACACAGGCCCTAAGACATGCCAGAAAATGGAATTAGGCACAGTCAAAATGTTGTCCATTTTAGTGATAAAGTGCCTGCTACCAAATACCTGTTCATACAGAAGAGTTAGGATTACAGTTATCCTTCTTTTGCGAGGGGAGTGGCAAATGAAGAAGTTACAAATGTATTGGTGCTATAGGACCTCCTATTACATAAGGAAATTGACCAATATGGGACTCTGAGTCAACTTCTTCCTCAAAATAAGAGTATATGAAAGTTGTCTCAGTTTTGTGAAGACCAGGTGAAATAATCGTTTTACAATTCAATATCTAAGACCCAATTGTTTATTTCAAAGTAAATGCTAATATTGCAATTGAAGCCCCTCAACTAAACAACAAAACTGTGCCTAACAGTCTTTTTGGGGCAAGTCGGGTGGTGTGGCCAGGGCTCACTGCAGCTGAACTGACAACAACAACTCAGCACAACACATCAATGTTAAAGTTGTCTGTCTGTCAGTTGAATCAATGTTTTATCACAAAGGTTGCTGTATTCATTAGGTTCTATCAAAGACTGTAAGTTCTAGATGGTGTTTGTTCAGTCTCTTATGGGAACACACAGGGCGAATGTCACACTAGAGTGACGACAGAAATCCAATAATCATTGGGCTTCTATTTATGTAAGGGCTATTCTTCTGCCGTCTTTTGTAGCTGGTGATTTTCTCAAGAGTCTAGAAGTAAGTTCAGGATCATTGAATCAATTCAACCCTTTCAACTTGCAATTGCTAAATCATGGGTAATTTTAGATTTAGCTAAACCCTCAAGTGTCTTGGCCTTTGATCAGAACAGAAATTTTGGGAATAACATTTCAATGAAATACTTGATGACTTCACCCTAGGTTTTAAGCTGCTAGAAGTGCATACAGAGCCTTTGTGTCTCAGGCCTAATTTGTTCTCGAGGAGCAAACAATCTAAGGCAAGGCCAGCAGACATACTCTGCCCTTTGCAATAGACCTCTTAGAACTCAGACACTGCCAGTCTTATAAGGTAACAGACTCGAGCCACTCAAATGATTCCAAAGCTGGCATTTATTCCGTTTGTTTCTGAGAAGATTAAACAGCCTAACAACAGTGTTCTCACATTGTGATTATCTCTCATCTGATATCACCCATATGTTAGTAGTGTTTCTTGTGAAGCAAGTTTTCACAGTTATCTTATTGAGTGAATACCAGATAACTATTCCACTCTAGCAATCACTTTGAATAAATGTAGGTCCAAAATTAAAGACTACTGGTACTCTTACTAGTGATGCAGTTTCCACAAAACAGCACATTGCAAAAGAATGTAAGCCTCATATCTAAAATTCCCATTCTGTATAAGTAAGGTCTCAACAACACTAAAATGTAATGTTACTTTTTATAACAATCCAACCTTACCCTAAATTACATAACTGTAATGTCACAATTTAACAAGTAACATAATAACAAAAAAACTAAGCAAAAACATAGACCTAAGAGTACGCTGAATGATGTTAATATTCAACATGGCAAGATATCAAACAAAATAACAAACCATGAATTAGGCTTGTACTTCCAAATTGACATGCTTATATTCACACCAGCTCAAAGGAGCTAGTCTCTGAGCTCATGTTTCAGCAAACTCTGGGATTATGTTCGGTAAACCCCGGGCTGTCAGCGTGTCTCCGGCACGGGCCAATAAGGTCCGTGGGCAGAACTCACCAGGCCCACCCGATCGGGCCCACATAAATAAAGGGCCCTGGTGGTCGTGCTGACACCTGCATAATAATCCCATAATCCAGTCAATCTAGTCTGGATTCATATCACCTTATTCAAGAACAGTGCTTGTGATAAAACATGTACATGAAAACACCTGGCTATACTGTGCTTGATTAAACTTTGAATAGCTACAGTCATACAGTGAAAGTGTAGACTGTGTTATATAGATTTCACATGAGGAGAATAAACTGATATGGAAATGAAGTCCAACCATTTAAAAAAAAAATCAGAGGCCTACATTTTTGACAATGTGAACTTTGACCCCAAGTGACATAACTAAGGCAACAAATGCAAAATGTAGCCATTTTCACAATTGAAATACCTAAACGTGCAAAATAATGAAAAATGAACGTACCTATGTATGGCAAATTCTTAAAAGTATCATATAATTTTGATACACGTTTTTTTATCTTTAAAAGTTTCCTCTGAATGCAATATAACTGCATGCAAATATTTTCTTGATGGTCAAACAATGTTGCAAAAACGCTTAATATTTGTAGATATGGTTGTTTTTCTAAAGAAAGATTGTCAAAAAGGCCTTGCAAAGGCGTTCTTGTTAAAGGTAGATTTATCTAATATATAGAAAAAAAAGAAAGTACTGGAAATTGGAAGAAATGACATTCGCACTCTAGTAAGCAGTCCACTCTGAGTTGAAAGAACTTTTTAACAAAGAATCTCTCACTTAATTACCTCAAGACTACAGAATCTAATTTAACCTGCAGGCGAGACCATTTCATACTTCCAATTGTCCAATATCGTGAAGACCCTTGTCATGTAATGTAGATATGCCTATACTAATCATAGGAAATAATGTCTATTGGATAGACTCATACTTATAAACATGGTTCCACTGCATCGATTCAACCAATTGTGCTTTGTGTAGACCACATAACTTGTCTGATAAGGCGATATCCAGAAACAGGCATTTACCATATAACATCCTCTCCTCGTACATTGCAATAAAACTGACATTTTATTCCTAAGGGAGCTGTAAGACTAATCGAGATCCAGGATTTCCATTGGCGTCGGGGCACATTCTCCTTATTAATGTGAGTCGTACATTAGGGGTCGATACGTGGCATGATAAGCTATTACAGAACGCAGGGAGAAAGCTGGGAAGATTTATTTATTCTTCCTGGGATGAGGTATGGAGGGCCAAATCCTCTTTTCCTTTACCAAAGAATAAATTGAATAAAGCATATTCTAAAAGGCCATACCAACTAGGGGATTTGACTGTTGACGGATGATGGGTGACTGGGAGAACTGCCATCGTCATGGCCAGGTGACTATAATATCTCATCATTTTGATACATTGAAAATCGGCTGTCGCCGAATTATATCATTCCAGTATAAATAAAAGGATTTTTAAAAAAAACACGCCATTAAACCAGTCTCCAAGGTGCTTTACAGCCTTATAGAACATAATTAACCACATGAGTATGGGATTTTTATTTTGATATATCATTCTCCATTTGCACCCTTACAAAATTAAATGACAATAAACTTTAAAGAAAGGTATACTGCAGTTTTACTTATGATGACTCAGACTTCATTTTTTGTATGTTTGCTAAATATATCAGGGGCAGATACAGGATTTCTGAAAGGGGTGGGGGGTCAGCATATAGGCTAAGTACTAAAATGGCATTCGCAAGCATGCACACAATTTTTTCTCCTCTTGTTGTAGTTTGAGGTCAACCAAAAGGGGCAGAGAGGGTCGGACCCCCTGGACCCCCCCACTGGGATTCATCCCAGTATATATGTAAGGGATACATCCCTGAGAAATATACTCCCTTTCTATGAGTTCGGAAACATTTTGTTATATATTTACCACATATTAATCAGTACTTTTTGCCTATTACTTGTTCGCTACCCTCAAAGGTTGCCCACACTCTAACCTTTTACCTGTGTTTTAGCATTAAAGGTTGCCCTCACCCTTACTTATAACCTGTTTATTAACATTAAAGGTTGCCCACACCCTTACCTTTTACCTGTTTATTAACATTAACGGTTGCCGACGCCCTTACTTTTTACCTGTTTATTAACATTAAAGGTTGCCCACACCGTTACTTTTTACCTGTTTATTAACATTAACGGTTGCCCACACTCTTCGCCTATTCCCCTTTCACTACCTCAAAGGTTGTCCACACCTTAACCCATACCCTGTTCACCCTAGGCCTCTCAAAGGTTGCCCACACCCTTACCTTCATTTTCTTTTTGTTTTTCCTCTCTCTCACCATGAATTAGCTTATTGCGGTACCAGAATACAACCGCCCATTCAAAAATCAAAAAGTGGCTAAACGACTTTCCTATTCAGAAAAATGAGCATCTTAAACTTCCATTCAGCCCCATTTATTTTGGTGAAAAAAATTGCCCTTTTTAAAAACTACCATTTCATATCCGGTTACTTTAGATTCCTAGACCACATTCATAGACATAAGAGAAATGGATTTATTGATTCATATAGAAAAAAACTATGTGGCGTGTTCTTAATTCCCCCTTGAATACTATCCCTAGAAAGAGCAGGGCTACTAAACCCTTGGGCTAGAGGGATCTTATAACTTCATCCCACAGGCCCTCTAGGCAGAAGAAAACTCTATGGAGGGCACAAGACCTTCAACTTCCTTATTACATTTCAGACATAGCAGACTTTCCTTGCATGTACCAGCACTATATAACCTAAGACTACTTCTATTTCCATTGGGAGCCAATAGGATTGGAGCAGGGCTTGTACAGTCCTTTGCAGTTAGATTCAACCAAGATATATATATATATATATATATATATATATATTTATATATACATGAAACTATATGATACACATTTCTTATCTTTTATTTCTTTGAATACTTGTAGGTTTAGTTAAAGCCATGTTCTCGTCCATAAGACAGCCATAATTTGATACATTGTAACTCTCATACGATGGCACCAAATTTGTGACGTGACCAATGGTGTCTCTGGATTACGTTCCAAAAGTTGAAAACACATTGCTGGCTGATGTGTTATTAAACTTATATGGTGGACATAAGCCTAACAACAGGAGGACGAGACAGCTCCTTTAAAATTCCTCAGACACAATACTTGGTATTTTAGAATGCACTTTGATATATGATATGTCTTATAGCTTTCTCTTAACTGCATGTCACCTGCCTGCAGATTTAGAGGCATACCATAACCCATCCAAACATTTGACATTATTATAACGTTGCTGCAATGTTCTGGCTCGGTTCATGTTATGATATTTTGATGGCTCCCAATAAGGTTGCTGCAATATACTGCTGTGACGTTGGATTGTGACATAATTATAATGTTCTGGTTATGTTCTTCAACATAAACAGAATGTCCTTATAATATTCTGTTTTGGTTTTGTCCTAACCTCACCAAACACTATTGTTATAACATTCTGATTTGGTGAGGTTTCAATGTCATCTCCAACAATGTAATTGTTAAGCGATGTGTCATATTATTAACTAACAAACTAAAAATGTATGGTTGCAGAACGTTTCTGTTATATTGCAAGTTGGCTGGGGAGGCAATATTTAAATGTACCCTCTCAGCAGGCTACAACCAAATCTTTATAGGATACATAATATGCCTGAACATATTACCATTCATCTGTTATTTATTTTTTTTAATTCATTTTATTCAGGTAAAATGGCTTTGGCATAGCCGATCTTCCAACCACTCCCTCTATGCTATGTTATAATTATACAGTTTTTTTTACAGTCATTATATATCCATTCATTTTACATATGATTTGTGATTGAATTGATTTGTGGGTATGAAATGTGATGAGATGAAGTGAATAACTATACAAAGACCTTATATATACAAATATCTAACTTACTATAGTGGTATAAAATTCGCCATTTTTAGGGTCCATCTCATTTCTCCTATGCATAACCCATCAAGACTAGATATCGACCTGTGGTGTGTCAGGGATTTCAGCCTGATATCATCCCTGACACATCGAGGGACGCACCCATGGAGCGTTTCTACAGAGGTTAGGTACATGTTTAGTTTATTCTAGCACAATATGAAATTGAAATGGTCAACTTTAGACCAATTGAACCAGCAAAACTATTCTAAACTGCCAGAACTACTTTCAGTATCACCCTCCAGGGTGTTAACGCTTCAGTTATCACCCTCCCTGTCTCAGTGATGCACTTAACTCTTGAGCACTGAACCTTATCACCCCAGGGTAGGATAAAAAGTACCATCACTTCCAAATGTGCCAGCTAACAATACAATTAGGTACACTGTTTGAATGGTCAGGGTGGTCCAGGAGTGGTGCACTCTTTCCAAAGGTCTAGGGAATCAACCCAACATATATATAGATGGACACCAAGCTCCCCCAATGCTGGAGTCTCGTTTTGTTAAACATTGGCTGCTGAAGTCTACCTCTTAGAGATGAGGCCCTGCAAACCCTGCCCACTGTGGGAGTCATCAAATGCCACTCACATTCGGTGGGGCAGTACTTCTATATTACTCTTGGGGGTACATAAAGGTAGGACGTAAAAACCAACTCATCCTAGCAGCCTTTTTCTCCTTGTGTCGCGATTGCCAATTTCCGCACGCCGTTGTCAACTGTCATTCAGATTCATGGTAGTCATAAAGAGTTGAGGAGGGTGAGCTCAGTGGTGGAGTACTAGTCTGCTAACCCCAAGGACCCCAGATTGATTCCCTGTCTGGGTTGACATCAGGATTATAACCTGGAATCTATATATTGGGTTCTATTTCCAAACAGGAATGCAGCAATAAGAATGGCGTCAGATGCCGACTGCGGAATTGAAAAAAGAGATGTCACACTGTCAAACCCCTGTCACCAGCCCTTTTGGTGGCACACTGCTGTCACTGGGAACAAAATGATCAGATTTTATACAGGAATTCCCAAGTGACAGAAATATGCAGTAAACACTATGCAAAACACTATATTCCCTGGACATTCTGACTCTTAAACCCCATACCCACTTACAGCTTGTTATAGATTCAGTGCATAAATCGGTGCATGAATCACTGAATGTGTTAGTTTTAACTTAATCATGTACCAATTTGTGTTTTTTTTCCATTTATTGGAACAAAGAACGTGTACATGGAGCCAGTGGTGGACAGGTACTGACTGTGGAGTAATAGGAGTATGATAGAACCTGCTGTCCAAAAAACACTAGGTGGCAGCAGGGAAGGTGCCTGTCCCAATTTATATAACCAGTAATAATAAAGTATTAATGGCCACACATAAATATCTCCTAGAGTTAGGGCTACTGAAATTCGCAAGAATTATGTTTTCCTGTATCTTAGAGTATTGATAAAGTATCACGATTTCTACAATTTTGCCAATTGATAGATTTGTAGGGATGCCAGCCTATCAAAATTCTGTATTTCAGAGCAATATAGGGTTGGACATTATAGGCTTGGATGACAGGCTCATCGGTTCCTATGAAAAAAAAGGCTAAACTAATAAAGCTGCATTTTACAAATTTAAGGAGCAATCTGTCAGCCAAATTTCTTTGGTTTATTTTGTAGTATACAACTTCAGGGAATAAGCACATAGGCAATTCTGAAAATATTTCATGATAAATTTATTGTTGGTGTGAAATGGGATGGGCTTATTGTGTGTGGGTATGCCATGCTAGTTCAGACTCAGAGTCAGCTGACAGGAGCACTGACAGGGTCACTGATACATTACTGATTCATTATTTGATAACTGATAACTGCCGAAGGTGATTCCTGATACATTACTGATTGATCATTTCATGCCTACTACCAACAGCAATAGGCATGAGGGGTGGTGGAGTGGTTAGCATGACCGTCTGCTGTGCGGGCGGCGGGGTTCATTTCTGGGCTGAGCTTGCTACTGGACCCCTCTGCATGTCTCCCTGTGCCAACGACAGGGATATCAAAGGCCCCCTGGACACTGGCTGTTGTGTGTAGGGCCCTGCCTATGGGACCCTGCACATTAAAGAACACCTGCCTTGGTAAAAGTGTAGGGGTATGGTCTCTACCTTCTCATAGATACAATAATTTCATAGATGCAATCATCAAACAGACAGAATTGTCAAGAACTTGTTCTCACCGTGATGTGACCATAGATGTCGATACTGTGTAAAAGCGCAACAACCAACAAACCAACCAAGTAACAGCCATCTGCCCACTAATCCATCAATAATCAATGTATCAAGATATTGCCTGGCCGTATGATTGTTTTTGTTTGCTAGATCATATAGTGCACGAAGTTCATTTCTTTGTCTCCTGGTTTCTTCTGTAATTCTCCCTACGCCGGATAGCTGATTTACAGTATTTTGAGCACCTGCAGGTTAATATGGGCTCATTTTGTGCGACAAGATCCCTAGAAAAACTATAGAAAATAGTCAAATAATTGCCATCTATCCATCTATAATGAATGGATTTTCAAACAACTCACGAAATATAAATGTGTATGGTTACTAAAAAGAATGATGGCTAGTTTTATTCAATGTTAATCTCCAAATAATGGTGCATTTTATTAATATTTCTATGATAAATCCATAAGTTTTGTCTACATACTACCCAGCATGCATCCTGTTTTGGGCTAACCTGCAGGTAGAATTAAAATAGAATGCTATCCGGGGTTGGGAGAATTACTTCATTTATCCAGATATTCTGGCAGTTTGGGTTCTTCTTAATGTTCCCTCGGGCTTTATACACTTCATTACGTGTTGACAGCTGTATTTTCATACACTACTTACAACCCAATAAGCCCCACTAAAGTATTGTCAATATTTCCTATCAAGCTTAAGTGATGTCATGTATAAATGCTTAATAATAGCAAATTATCCCGCACCAAATCAATATTGTTATAATTATAAAACTTACACCATCACAATCTTGTTGCTCATATAAAAAAAGTATGTATTGTGTAATGTGTCCATAGGCAGCACTCCCATTGTTATATTTAATGAGCATAGATCTTTGTATTTCAAGCACAAACAATACTATTACAATACTTAATCTCTACATATTTTGATACTCTATACCCAATCATTGTCAGCATTTAAAGAACCTTATACTGTTTAACCAGAAATTTTAGTAGAGCGAAGGAGCACAAATCAAACAAATTGTATATTTTTAAAAACTATCAAAACACATCCTTAATTACTATTTTTTTTATATAACATATCTTTGTAAACAGCAGCCATTAACCCTCTATCTGTCTACCACTTACAGGTCACATTATATTCTCTGCCTTTCCCTTCCCAGAAGGCAGGGATGGATAGAGGATTAGCGAAGTTGAGGTGGGGGGGGAGGGGCGAAGTACTAAAACCACGGGCATGAACCCTCTAGATGGCACCAGGGTTCCTGATTAGAACTATAAGAATAGAAAGGGTAACACACTCGCCATTTTGTTTTTAGCTGGTGCCTATCAAAACCTATAAGCTGATGACCAGCAGACTGGTAGGATTCACACAAGACCACAGTAAATGACCTAGTTTTAGTTGTAATTTAAATAGGAAAAACATATCTTAACTTATTATATTTGTCTAATTTTTATAGTAATAAATCATAATTATTATAGTTTGTTTTGTGTTATTGTGTGGCCTATTTTACAGGTAAATGTAGATGTATGTATCCTTTCCCCCTTCAGTGCCCCTTTACTGGTTAGAATGCAACTCATTGACTGGGTTGGTCAGTTACTTATAGTGCTAAAAGGGTTAAAAAACATTCTGTCAAGTAATCACAAGTAGCAAGTTACAAGCTATATGCTCAAACCATTCATGAACACCCTCTTTTACAATGGGCCAAACTAGCCCAGAGCCTAGAGCTTAGAGTTTCAAATCTGGAAGTTGGTGGTTCAAGTCCCACCCATGGCTAGTCAACCTTTTTCTTTTACGAATAAAGTCATTTTAAGAATATCTATTTTTGCAAATTATAAAATAGAACTTTTGAAATCATATACATGCAATTGTTGGTTTATCCGCAAGTTATATTGTATTTATGCTACAAATTTTATTTTCAGCTTACAATATAGTAAAATATGAAAAGGTTTCATCCTGATTTGAACTCTTTAACTTTATATTTGCAGATGATCTCTCTAACCATTAGGCCATATGTATCTACCTTCCTACCTTCTTTACAGTTACACTTATTCATACATATATCTATTATATACATAATACTGAATTATGTCAAAGTGCAAGCAGTACTATTTTATGCTATTTATATACCAGGACCATTCTTACAAAATAAAGCTATTATTTATAATTGTAAGTATCCAAGGGTAATTCATATATGTATGTATCTCAGGGTATGAATACATTTAATATAAATGGTTAAAATGATACAAATTGAAAAATGACTAATAAGATGAACATCAGAGATTTGAACCTCCAATCTCCTGATTTGAAGTCCTGCACCTTAGCCACTAGGCCACTGGTTACTGTGATGTTAGTGGCACAAATGCCTGGGCTGTATGAGGGTGCTGTATTATGTAAACCATGAAGTCTTTTGTTCAGAACCCCCATGTGGGGGCCTCTTGTAGAACTAACATTGTGATGTCACAGGGGATTCCCCTACCCTCCCATGTCCTAATTAACCTGTTTGAAGGAAATGGTAATGCATATTACACAACAACTAGAGATCTAGGGTCATATATAGGTTTTAGCACACATAGGAGTTGTAATAACAATTGTACATTGCATATAATTACCAATTGGCATATATGCACATTGCCCTATGTGGTTGGTCATGTGACCTCCATTCATAAAGTCCTTTCCAAAAAAGGCCATTGCCATATATGGTATGCTGCTATGCTGGGTGGGGTTTCACTTATTTCAAAGAATTTGTCAATTGCCATTTAGTGAGCATAAATACCAATAAAATGCGACAGCCAATTGGTTTTTATCCTTTGTCTGCAATACAGACTGTTGTTCATTTCACAAAAAAACATAAAGCTTAGGCATAAATCCAAAATATATGTCAGTGCAAACTGCAGGGTACAGTTTTAGGTTCTTACCCTGTAAGTATTATAAGAAACTATATGAGACAGGGGTAGCGCCATCTAGAGAGTTCATGCCCATGACTAAAACGGTGTACATGTGTCTGCACGCAAGCACCATTTACCCCTATTTTTGCGATTTAGGGGTCCATCAAAATGTTGGGGGGGGGGGGGTATCAGGACCCAATGTGGTCCGTTGCACAATACCAATCAAAACAACGAAAATCGATGAAACAACAAAAACCTTTTGCTGTTACTTTTATTGTAACAATGATTGCTTTGACACTTAAAAAAATAAATATTTAGAATGATCTCAAAGGTCTGTAATTTTTATTGAATTTCTAAATATTTTTTCCCATCATATATCAATTTACAGAGTTTAATTTCATTCATTAGAAACAGTGTTTTTAGGACTTTCGTAACAACAAAACATTTTGCTGTTAATATATAAGCAAACAATCTTAAAATGATCCTAACAACAAAAATCCATTGTGCAATGGGCCACTGTGTAATTTTCGTAACAAAGAAAATAAAATAAAAAAAAGAACATTTCGTCGTTACTTTTATCGTATCAACAAACGTTTTGACACATTTTTTTTCTATATTTAGAATGCCCTCAAAGAGCTGTAACTTTTACTGATTTTTTTCAATTTTTTTCCCTTTTCTGCTACAGCTCTTTGAGGGCATTCTAAATATAGAAAAAAATTGTTGCAAAACAATCTTTGTTACAAAAATATTTGCGAATAATTTATCATCAAACAACGAAATGTTTTGCTAAAAACATTATTTTCGTTGCTAGGAAACCCATTGTGCAATGGGCCACTGCAGTGTTATTCACTCTCCCCCTTAAAGGCCTCAGCTCTAAAACATCCCCCTGCGACCGGATGTCCCAACTCAGCACTCAACTCAGGTCCGGGCCGGAAATCACTGACCAGGAGGCTCCTCCTTGTTGTAACGGGAGCCCACGGGTCCCGTTCCCACTAGAACATTACATGTTCTCATAATAACCATGGTTCTCAAGAAAGGGCTTTTACAGCTGTTGTTTTTTTACAGGATCATTTTCAGTAAGATGACTGGTGTCATTAGTATGTTTAGAAAAGGTACTTCTAAGGTAATGGACCTTGACCTATTTATTGCCCTCTTATGTTTTCATATTTGATATTTTCTATGAACTATGGTTTAGTAGTAAATAGTTAAATGCATCACTTAGACTTGAAAGGTGGTAACCAAAGTGTTATCACTCTGGAGGAGAATACATCAAAGTAGTTCCTGAAGAAAAAAAAGTTCCCTTGGAATCTAAGCTTAGAAATTCAATTAAGATATTTTCCCATGGTATGATAGAAAATTCAAAAACAGTGTTGGGGTACTCAAGGGGGTTATAAAGTCAGAGTGTGTCAGGCATATCAGCCTCTTCCTTCGCAATATCTCATAGTGTGAATAGAGCTCTACCCTCAATGGGACCGAAAACTAGCCGCAATATCGGGCGTCAAACTAGCAGCTGGGCCTGTTTCAACAAGGGACCCATGTCTGCACCCTGGGGTACCCCTCAACCTATTGATTGAGTGCCTCATAGCCCGTGTCTATAACAATCGCTGCTTCACGGCGATTCCCTATCGCCTGTGGGCCGTCAACGGGCTGCGGCCAGGTTGGGATTTATGGAGTGTACTACCTTAAGGGACCCCAATAGGTTTGACCTGATAAAGTGCTTCTTTAACCAGTGATGGCAAGTTGATAATTCACTGGAACCTTGGTGGTGGGCATAAGGGGACAGGGTGGTCTGTGTATAGCCAATCTTGATAACAGGCCTAAATTGTGTGTATTCCTTGATCAACTAAAATCAAATTACATTCATGTTATAAAGATGATTCCAGTATATTGGCCAAGTTTAACATTACATTCTAAAGGAAGCAACTCTCAATGTGTAAGACCTTGGAGTTAAAATGTTAGTACTGCACTGACAGATTAGTTGCATTGCAGCAAGATACCCGACCGATAGTTGACTAAAGGCACATCCCCACTTTGCAAGCAATGGCTGGCGATAAGTGGCAACCCTCTCCAACAAGGCTCATTGTTGGTTCGGGTTGCCGGGGTTGAAAGGGTGAACAGCTCCTCTGCTGACTAAACCCTTTCTTTGTAGAGTTCAAGACAACTTGTAAAAACCTCTGTATTCTTATACTTATATTTACAAGTGACAGATTGGCAGGGATGTGCACAGAATTTAAGTGTTGTGCTCATACTCGTAATGGAATTATTTTGCAAGAATACTTACCTCTGACGATGAAAATAAAGTACAATCTAAATGGATAACATCAACTTAATGGTTCTGCACTGCACCTGCCAGGCCACTTTGACTTGTTTCCTGCTTGGCCCTAACCTAACACCATAGGACTCTTACAGTTCCTTGCCTAACACTTAGGCTCAGCCATAACCCAAGCCTGCAGAAAGGGGCCTTCCATTTTAGTACGTACACACATTTAAAAAAATCTCAGAGCCCCCCGACCCCAAGGGCAAAAATACGCATTGGATTTGTACAAGAAAGTACGCACATTTTCAAAATTTCGAACCCCTCATTCCTCCGCTTGGTGCATAAATACTTAATGGAAGGCCCCAAAGCTGTGAGTGAGTTATGTACACGGAACAGACCGCGCAAAGGAAAACTGTTAAAATATTCATGACTGAAGAGCATTGCCGCGACACGGACATTTTTCAGTCGTATAATTCTTGAGTTGAATCAAGAGTCATGCTCAGTGTGACTGTTTATCATGAGAATTGTGCACCAATTAGGTGCGTTTAGCTTGTCGCTCCTCCTTACAGACAGCCGCCTGGTTTTTGTGCTTGTTTTATTAGCTATAAACTGTATTCTTTGCTAAACATGTAAGGATTATTTCATGAAATTCAGATGACACAGCTGTAACTGAAGAAGATCTACAGTACTGCAAGCACAGGAAGGATGAGGGTGTCTGGTATGATTTTTTAAAGAAACATAATATCATTCCCAAATATTTGAGAAGTGAGAGGGATACATAAGGACTTTCTTAAAATTTGGAAGCTCATGTGGCATCATGCCAATTTACAAAATATTAGCATATGTAGAAATGACTGTTTACCATAAGTTTCCGTAGACAAAACTAAATTTTTCCACTTTCATAAATCGCTATTTATAATATTGTATTCAAAAGCATAGCAGTGTATCAATTTTCATTTAAAGTGAATGATCTAAGACTAAGACAACTTGATCACTGAGTAACCGTCAAGAATCTTATTTTATTTATTAAATTGAAAATATATATAAGAGAACAGCTTTAGCCAGTAAGGTGCATGAAAATAATGTTGATACTAATGCAAGATTATATTCTCATAAAGTATCCCATAGAAGGAGCAATTCTGAAGAGCTGGTAATAAATCAAGCACATTTGATAGTTTATCAAATTGTTTATTAGAAGACTAGGTTGTCCGCGTATAATATATATGATTGTCAAGATTTTGATAAGATACCTTATGTCTGTAACATCATGCTAGCGCTTTTGCCTTATTTTTGGCTGATAGGCACACCTTGAAGGCAGTGATTTGACACAATATCTTTTTCAGGAAGTGTTTCTTTCCCTGAAACACATTACGAGATTACTGCACATTGCTTCTACAACACCAATTCATGAGTAGACAACTCTACATATCCTGGTCTCCAATGGACAACTCTAGACTTTCCTGGTCACTGATGGACAACTCAACACCTCTCTGGTCATCATTATTTTGCAACAATACCTTTCCAGTTAGTCTGTAAACTGCCAAATTTTCACATAACAGTTAAGTTATTTTAGGTTAAGTTGAGACTTACTAAAAAAGAACATTATAATAACATTAATTTGATGAAAAAAAAAAGTTACACGATTGTCACAATAATGTAGCATTGTGACGTCACAATGTTAGGTTCTAAAGACATTTCACTCGCATTGTAACGTCACAATGTTAGGTTCTAAAGACATTTTTGGGTGCCATCAAAATAACGTAAGAAGAACCAAAGCAGAACTAAACAGAACATTATAACAACATCATATTCTTGCTTGGGTCGTCACCAATGGGTATCATTACACCTCCTTGTCACCAATGGAAAACTTTGTGTCGCCTACTTTACAATGGGCAGCTTACAACCAAGCCTATATAAGCCTTCACATATCTTCCTTGGCTTGTTGACCAACTCCTTCAGAACAACACATCCACCACACCTGCTTTGTAAAGCAGTTTCTTGAGTCACTTGTCCCTTGTATTAAACTCATAAAGCTTATGCCCTATAAATCTGTCCAAAGCAATCCGGTCCTGATTCTGATTACATTTAGTTTTTTGTCACCGCTTGAGCCCAACTTATGTGTGTTCCTGATAAATCAGCTTTGGTTGTTTTTTTGTTAAAGATTATTGATTATTCTCTGTTGTATCCATCAGTTTTTGTCCTGTATTTTCTTCTTTTGAGTAATTATGACCTGTTTTTTGGCTTATTGAGACGATGTATATAATGGATAAAGTTAAGTGTGTATAAGATTATTGGGTTATTAAAATACTAGTCCTAAACTGGTGGAGTACTGTTTGTCTGTTTCTTAAAGAGAGGGGCCAATGAAATTTAGAATTTTCTAAATTTCATGTAATACATTTGATATAATTCTGAAAAAGAGGTGTATCACTTTCATACTCAAATGGTTCGTTTTTTATGTATAAAACATGGCCATCTTTATCATGATATGTTCTGGCTTCCATGTGCACCTGACAAAGGACGTCTGTGTGTGACGTCACACAAAATGACAGTTATATTCAAATTTTGAATTTCTAAATTCCATAAAAACCATATTTTTTTCACATTTTCTTTTATAAATAATTTGTTTCGGTGATTTTAATCTCTTTTAGACGTATGCTCTACAATTGCTACATTTGTTATTGCATTTTTTTCAATTTTTCAATTTTTCAACTGTTCTGCTTGTGATGTCACACACAGATAATGCTCTGTGCAAGGTGCACCAAGGATGCACATAGGGAAACTCATTTTCATTCAGAAAAGTTTGAATAAACTCAAAACTGTTAGAGATAAATGTATAAAAATTGGCATGGTGACTACTAAGATGGTCACGATCATGGCACTATGCTACTGCAAAGTCACTGGCCCCTCCCTTTAAGCTTTCACCCTTCTAAAGCATACAGTTTTCTTCGTATTTATTCATATCAAAGAGAGGGCGCTAGTTAAATTTCAATTCTGATTGCTTTCTACTTTATACATGTGGTAAATGCAATGCTAATTTAGAAGTATGCCAAATTTCAATGCCAGTGGTTCCTATGGGAACACACAGGTGAGTGTCACACAAGAGTCACAATAGAAATACAATAATTATTGGACTTCTCTTTCCATCCTGGGCTCTTCTTCTACCGTCTTTTATAGCGGTTGGTTTTCTCAAGAGTGTCAAAAAAAGTTGGGAATCAATCAACCAACCTTTTTATCAAGCTTTTTCTAAATCATGTGCTATTTTGGATTAAGTTGGGCACTTGTTATATTGAATTCAAGTGTCTTGGCCATTGATCAGAATAGAAATGTTGGGAATAACATTTCATTGAGACAGTTGACAATTTTGCCTTTGGTATTGAGCTGCTAGGAATGCATACAGAGCCTTTGTGTCTCAGATCTTATTTACAGCTATTGGTTTGTTCCATTCATCCTTTAGTTGAGTAAGTTTGTGCATTGAGCTCATGTTTCAGTAAACTCTGGGATTAGGTTTGGCAAACCCTGGGCTTTCAGTGTGTCTCTGACAAGGACCAATAATTCCGTGATGTTTGAACATTGTTGCAAAGACACTTAATATTTGTAGCTATGGAGTTTATTTCTAAAGAGAAATTGTTGCAAAAAGCCGGAAAAGGTGTTTTCGTCAAAGATTGATCTTTTCCATCAAAATGAGAATGAAATGCAAATTGGCTGAAATAACCCTCACACTCTGGTAAATAGTCCCCCAAGAGTTGAAACAACTTTTTCACAAAGAATCTCTCCCTTAATTGCCTCAAGATTGCAGAATCTAATCCAAACTGCATCTGGGACTATTTCACATTTCCAATGGTCCAATATTGCGAAGATCCTTGTCAGGTAATGTACACTGCACGAAATTTGGAATTTACTTTATTTTACAAATTGCTGAAAGGTCATGGAAACTTTGGTAAATATTCACGCTTACCCTTTAATCAACTTTAGTTGTCTTTACAAGAAAATCATATTTAAAGTTTGTCAAAAGGTCATTAAATGATTTCAGGATGTTTTCATAGTATTTACTTTCCTCAGTACAGAAAAGTCAACTACTGCATCAGTTTTACTCTGTCACCTAAAAGTCCATATTGAACTCTTAATTCTCCTTTTGAAGTTTACATTAAAAAAGTAAAGAGTACTCAACAAGAACTCATATTTACTTACAGTAAATTGTGTGCAAAGTTCCATGTCCTGACATTTACTTTTTCAGTAAAGACTTTTTTCTGAGATTGTCATTAGAGGGCACCACATGCTTATTTGAGTTTTTGCATGTTTTATGCATTAATGCATATTCAGCTTACAAATAAAGAGATATTTTGAGAAAAGTACAGTAATCATAATTATGATCATGATATTCCAGCTTTTAGCAATAGAAAATCAGATTTAGGTGAACATCATTCTTGAATTATGTCCCAGATCCTTTAGAAATATGATTTCTGCTTAACCTATCCACTATACATGTACACAGACCTTTTGATGTTATAATGTGCCTATTATGTTTTTTTAGACAGACATTAAATCCAGAACCATATCATCATCTTCTGGTGGTCAATAATACTACAAGTGAAATGTTGTATATCAGTGGTTTATGCAAAAAGTAAATAGTAATAGTGTCATATTTACTTTGGGTATTTTTGTGTAAAGCATAGTAAAGGTATATTACATGACCTTTATATTTCCAGTAAAGCTAAGTTTCCTAACTCAGATGTTGTACCATAGGGGGCACCACATACCTACTTCTGCTTTTTAGGAAAAACGTTTTTCTAAAAGTGGTTATTTTATGCACATTTTCTTTGTACATAAACAAACACAACCTTGTTTTATAAGAACAGATATCAAGCAATTATCACATAAATGTCGGTTAATGAAATGATTGTGAAAAATGGTTTTACATCAATATTAAAAAATGTGTGGTGGATAAACACCTTTTCTGTCTCAAATATTGAGTAAAGGCTTCCAGCCAGAGGCCTACTAACCATGTATCCACTGCCCATGCGGTCTGTTCTATGTGAACTAAGACTGAGTTTATATTGCACTATGATAAACTTCAATAGATGGGTTTCATTCACAGAAATTTCAATTTTCTGGGAGGGGAGAAATATTTACTCAATTTTGAGTAAAATGACATGAAGCTTTGCCTTTCAAAGTAAAGTCCTTAAATGAAGCTTGTGTCCTGAAACCACACTAAACATTTAATAACATTTACTGCAATTTATAGGAGACTGATGGTAAAGTAAATGTGCTTAAAACTACCTAAAATGTCTCAACGTGTCATGCTTGTAAAGGTCCTGTACAGCTAGTATAAAGTAAATTCAATTAAACCTGATCTACTCAAGCCCATTTAATTGTTTTGAAACATCTTTACTAGGATTTAAAGATGATTAAAGTTAACCTAAACATAAAATATCAAGTACCTTTACAAAACTTTACAAACTGTTATAAGCCCCTTTATTCATCTTTTAAAGTTCATGCAATGAGAGCCATTACTTCTTTTCAGCAGCATTTAAAGAACAGTAATGTTTCAACTTTAAGACCTTTAGATTTTTAGGCCAAGTTGAAGTAAATGTCTGGTAATGAGCCTTAAATATGGCCATTACTGAGATGTACTGTAAAAGTTTAGGCCTTGTAAATCCCAAAATTCGTGCAGTGGTAGATATGTCTCTTAGAAAATAATATCTATCAGATCGACTCAGACTTATAAACTGGTTTCCAATGCATCAATTCAACTAAATGTGCTTTGTGTCGACCACATAACTTGCCTGATAAGGCAATATCCAGAAGCAAGCATTTACCATATAACATCCCATCCTCATACATTCCAATCAAACTGACATCTTACTTCTAAAGAGGCTGCAGGACTCTGCCAATGTCACTAGGGCACAATTCTTAATGTGAGCAGTACATTAGGGGTTGATATGCAGCTAGATAAGCCGGTAATGGAATGTTGGGAAAAAGCACAGAGATTTTATTTATGCTTGCCAGAAGGAGGTATGGAGGTCAAAGTCCCTTTTTTCTTTCACAAAGATAAAATTGGTGTAAAATAGTTAGTGGATTAGTAAAGTTTGGTACAACAGTGGTTTTTGTACTGTTATTCTTATTTAGGTGAATGATTTCTGAATAGCTAATCTTCCAACCACTAACTCATTAGAATCATATTAGTCTACATTTTTTGTAGGAGTAATTGTTGTTCTTATAGCATTTCTTTTTACATCACCTGTAAAGTCTGTGAGTTTGATATAGCAATGATACTAACAGAATATATGATGTGTTCACACAAACTTAATATACTTTGATGGAATAGATATAATCTAATGGTAACTGACAACAAACAATTTCTATCTCCTTATTGATTTCAAAGCTTATCACCATGCTAATTCCAAATGGTGGAATGAATTAAACAGTAAAAGTGTAAAAAGCTGGAAGATGTATCCTGTAATAGATGTGTGACGGGAATGTAAACGCAGGGAAAATACAGGAATATTGACTACTTTGACATAGGCCTGTCTCTGTCAGCTTGTTGTTTTCCACTATAGGTACAGTGTTTGTTACGAGGGTCAGTTTAGATGAGATGCAGGGCCTCCTCTTCTGGTGGGGCCTGGGCTTAAAGGAAGTGGAACAGCAAACTGTCAACTATAACAAATCTACAAACTCTTCTCCTCTCCAGAAGACAGATTGGTGGGTGAAATGTTTACACTTACAGTCAAAACTATTTCAATGGTATCACCCTGATGTTTACATAGGCCTTAAGACGTGCCAGAAAATGGGACTAAGCACAATAAAAATGTCCATTTTAGTGATAAAGTGCCTGTTACCAGTTATTGTTGTAGACTGTGTTGTCCAGAATAAATGGGGCTCTACAGAAAGGCTAGGGTTACAAATATCCTTCTTTTACGAGGGGAGTTGGAAATGAAGGAGTTACGTCATGGCGCTATAGGAAACTATGAGACTCTGAGTTAACTATATTTTGCAAAATAAGTGTGTAAATTTTGTTCAGTTTTGTGAAGACCAGGTGAAACAATTGTTTTACAATTCAATATCTAAGACCTTTAATAAGTTTATTTCAAAGTGAATGATAATATTGCAATTGAAACCCCTCAACTAAACAACAAAACTGTGCCTAACAGTCTTTTTGGGGCAAGTCGGGCAGTGTGGCCAGGGCTCACTGCAGCTGAACTGACGACAAGAACTCAGCACAACACATCAATGTTAAAGTGATCTGTCTGTCAGTTGAATAAATGTTTTATCACAAAGGTTGCTGTATTCATTAGGTTCTATCAAAGACTGTAAGTTCTAGATGGTGTTTGTTCAGTCTCTTATGGGAACACACAGGGCGAATGTCACACTAGAGTGACGACAGAAATCCAATAATCATTGGGCTTCTATTTATGTAAGGGCTATTCTTCTGCCGTCTTTTGTAGCTGGTGATTTTCTCAAGAGTCTAGAAGTAAGTTCAGGATCATTGAATCAATTCAACCTTTTCAACTGGCAATTGCTAAATCATCGGTAATTTTAGATTTAGCTGAACCCTCAAGTGGCTTGGCCTTTGATCAGAACAGAAATGTCGGGAATAACATTTCAATGAAATAGTTGATGACTTCACCCTAGGTTCTAAGCTGCTAGAAGTGCATACAGAGCCTTTGTGTCTCAGGCCTAATTTGTTCTAGAGGGGCAAACAATCTAAGGCAAGGCCAGCAGACATACTCTGCCCTTTGCAATAGACCTCTTAGAACTCAGACAGCGCCAGTCAGTTATAAGGTAACAGACTCGAGCCACTCGAATGATTCAGAAGCAGGCATTTGTTCAGTTTGATTCTGAGAAGATTAAACAGCCTAACAACAGTGTTCTCACATTGTGATTGTCTCTCATCTAATATCACTCACATGTTAGTATTGCTTCTTGTGAAGCAATTTTTGACAGGTATCTTGTTGAGTGAATACCAGATACCTATTCTACTCTAGCAATCACTTTGAATAAATTTAGGATTAAAAGATTGTTATAACTAGTGATGCAATATCCACAAAACAGCACATCGTAAAAAAAAGCTTATATTTGAAATTGCCCTACTATTCTTTCATGTAAAAATAGGATTATCATAACATTTTGATTAAGTAAGGCCTCAACAGCACTAGATGTAATGTTATATTTCATAACAACTCAACCTGATCCTAAATAACTTTGTTATGTAACAATTTAACAAGTAACAGAATATGAAGTATGGTCGCAGAATATACCCATCATGTCACAGCTGCCTGGGTCAGCTAAGACAAAAACATAAAACCTGAGAGTACACTGAATGATGTTTATATTCAACATGGCAAGATATCAAACAAAATAACAAACCATGAATTAGGCTTGTAGTTCCAGATTGACATGCTTACGTTCACACCAGCTCACAGGAGCTAGTCTCTGAGCTCATGTTTCAGCAAACTCTTGGATTATGTTCGGTAAACCCGGGGCTGTCAGCGTGTCTCCGGCACGGGCCAATAAGGTCCGTGGGCAGAACTCAACGGGCCCACCCGATCGAGCCCACATAAATAAAGGGCCTGGTGGTTGTGCTGACACCTGCATAATAATCCCATAATCTAGTCAATGTCGTCTGGATTCATATCGCCTTATTCAAGAACAGTGCTTGTGATAAAACATGCACATGAAAACACTTGGCTATACTGTGCTTGATTAAACTTTGACAGAATTGAATAGCTATAGGCATACAGTGAAAGTGTAGACTGTGGTAATATAGATTTCATATCAGGAGAATATACTGATATGGAAATCAAGTCCAACCATTTAAAAAAACATCAGAGGCCTACATTTTTGACAATGTGAACTTTGACTCCAAGTGACCTAACTAAGACAACAAATGCAAAATGTAGGCATTTTCACAATTGAAATACCTAAACATACAAAATAGTGACAAATGAACGTACCTATGTATGGTAAAATTGTTGAAAGTATCATATAATTCTGATACACGCTTTTTATCTTTAAAAGTTTCCTCTGAATGCAATATAACTGCATGCAAATATTTTCTTGATGGTTGAACAATGTTGCAAAAACACTTAATATTTGTAAATATGGTTGTTTTTTCTAAAGAAAGATTGTCATAAAGGCCTTGTAAAGGCGTTCTTGTTAATGGTAGATTTATCTAAAAAAGAAAAGAAAAAAGAAAGTAATGGAAATTGGAAGAAATAACATTCACACTCTGGTAAACAGTCCGCTATGAGTTGAAAGAACTTTTTAACAAAGAATCTCTCCCTTAATTGCCTCAAGACTACGGAGTCTAATTTAACCTGCAGGTGAGACCATTTCATGCTTCCAATGGTCCAATATCACAAATGTAATGTAGATATGCATATACTAATTCTAGGAAATAATGTCTATTGGATTGACTCACACTTATAAACTGGTTCCCACTGCATCGATTCAACCAATTGTGCTTTGAGTAGATCCCAAAACTTGTCTGATAAGGCGATATCCAGAAACAGGCGTTTACCATATAACATCCTCTCCTTGTACATTGCAATAAAACTGACATTTCATTCCTAAGGGAGCTGTAAGACTATTAGAGATCCAGGATTTCCATTGGCGTCGGGGCACATTCTCCTTATTAATGTGAGTCTTACATTAGGGGTCGATATGTGGCATGATAAGCTATTACAGAACGCAGGGAGAGAGCAGGGACAATTTATTTGTTCTTCCTGGGATGAGGTATGGAGGGCCAAATCCTCTTTTCCTTTACCAAAGAATAAATTCAACAAGGCATATTCTAAAGGGCCATACTCACTAAGCAATTTGACTGTTGATGGACGACGGGTGACTGGGAGAACTGCCATTATCGTGACCGGGCGACTATAAAATCACATAATTTTGATAATTCATAATTTTATCAGCGATCACATTGTTTGTCGCCCATCACTCAGAATTCCCACATTACCAGAGAATATTATACTACTGTAGAGTATAATTCTCTCTGACAATACCCAATGGGAGTTGCCCAGCAATCCATTGATAACCCAGTCGCCAAGTGACCTTACCAGTGATTCTCCCAGTTGTCCTTCCCCTGGCTATGTGAAATTCACCTATTGGGTATGGGGCTTAAGTCTTGGAATGTGAAGCGTTCTGAAGTATTGTGAATACCTTCTGGGGAGATTATCTGAAGCTCATCTGCTGCAAAGACAAAGGTAACACCATACAATAATCCCTGAGGCCATAGGGCGAGGGTTTATTATACTTTATATGTCATTAAACCCGGCTCAAAAGTGCTTTACAGTCTTATAGAACATGATTAACCACATGAAATATGGGATCGTTATTTTGATATATCATTTTCATTTTGACCCTCGCTAAAAATTAAATGACAATAAACTTTAAGGCAAAGGGATACTGCAGTTTTACTTATAATGCCTTCATTGTTTGTATGTTTGCTAAATATATCAGGGCCGGATACAGGATTTCTGAAAGGGCTGGTCAGCATGTGGGCTAAGTACTAACATGGCATATATACACTGCACGAAAAAAGACCTTTAAGACCTTCAAGTTTCTGTAAATGGGGTCATTGAGGTGTGCTAAAGGTAATGGAAAGGTCACCTTTACAAGACCTTTCCAAAACTTTTTCAGGTGACCTTTAAAGTTTCATCAAAGGTCTTGCAAAGGTATTGGAAAGATGACATATCCTAAGCCTTTAATGAACCTCAATGACCCCATTTACAAAATTAAAAAGTGTAAAAAGGTCTGATTTCACGCAGTGGTACATTCGCATGCATGCACACAATGTTTCCCCCACTTTTGGTTGTCTAAGGTCAAAAAAGGGGCAAAGAGGGTCGGGACCCCCTGGACCCACCCCTGTATATATGTAAGGGGCTATATCCATGAGAAATATATTCCCTTTCCATAAATCCGGAAATGTTTTGTTACATATTTAACACATATTAATCAGTACTTTTTACCTATTACTTGTTTGCTACCCTCAAAGGTTGCCCACACACTAACCTCTTATCTGTTTATTGACATTAAAGGTTGCTCACACCCTTCACCTATTGCCCGTTTATTTTCTTATTGTCATTTTCCTTTTGTTTTTCCTCTCTCACCATGAAAGAACTTATTGCAGTACCAGAATACAAGGGCCCATTCAAAAATCAAATGGTGGTTAAACACCTTTCCAATTCAGAAAAATGGGCATTTTAAACTTGCATTCAGCCCCATCTATTTTTGTGAAAATTGCCTTTTTTAAAAACTACCATTTGTTATCAGGTTACTTTTGATTCCTAAACCACATTCATAGAAATAGGAGAAAGGGAATATTGATTCATATTATACAAAAACCATGTGGCGTGTTCTGAATTCCCCCTGGAATACTATCCCTAGAAAGAGCATAAACCCTTGGGCTAGAGGGCCCTTATAACTTCATCCCACAAGTCCTCTAGCCAGAAGAGAACCCCAAGGAGAGGACAAGACTTTCAACTTCCTTATTACATTTCAGACATAGCAGACTTTCCTTGCATGTACCAGCACTATATAACCCCATGACTACTTCTATTCCCATTGGGAGCCAATAGGATTGGAGCAGGGCTGGTACAGTCCAATGCAGTTAGGTTCAACCAATATATATCTTATGAAACTATATGATACACATTTCTTATCTTTTATTTCTATGAATACTTATAGGTTTAGTTAAAGCCACTTTCACGCCCATGAGACAGCCATAATCTGATAATTTGTAAATTGTAGGTTGGCACCAAATTTGTGACGTGACCAATAATGACTCTGGATTATGTTCCAAAAGTTGAAAACACGTCGCTGGCCACTGTGTAATTGGGCTTACTTAGGTGGACATAAGCCTAACAACAGGAGGATGGACTGCTCCTTTAAAATTCCTGAGACACAATCTTGAACTTTTTGGTATTTTGGAATGCACTTTGATATCTGATATGTCCTATAGCTTTCTCTTATCTGCATGTCACCTGCCTGCAGATTTAAAGGCATACCATAACCCATCCAAACATTTGACATTATTATAACGTTGCTGCAATGTTCTAGCTTGGTTCATGTTATGATATTTTGATGGCTCCCAATAAGGTCGCTGCAATAAACTGCTGTGACGTTGGATTGTGACATAATTATAGTGTTCTGGTTATGTTCTTCAACCTAAACAGAATGTCCTGTTTGGGTTTTGTCCTAACCTCACCAAATGCTAATGTTATAA
The DNA here is from genome assembly GCA_936440205.1 of Lepidonotus clava. Classification (NCBI taxonomy): domain Eukaryota; kingdom Metazoa; phylum Annelida; class Polychaeta; order Phyllodocida; family Polynoidae; genus Lepidonotus; species Lepidonotus clava. The sequence continues at coordinate 42,431,954 of OW387144.1, read as the reverse complement.
CATTCTGATTTGGTGAGGTTTCTACCTCACCATCAATAATGTAATTGTTTAGTGACATATCATATTAGTAACTAACAAACTGTCTAAAAATGTATGGTTGCCGAACGTTTCTGTTACATTGCAAGTTGGCTGGGAAGACAATATTCAAATGTACCCTCTCAGTAGGCTACAACCAAATCTTTATAGGATACATATGTCTGGACATTTTAAAATTTATCTAACTTACTACAGTGGTATGATATTCACCCTTTTTATGGTCCATCTCATTTCTCCTATGCACAACCCACCAAGACTAGATATTGATCTATGGTGTGTCAGGGATTTTAGCCTAATATCATCCCTGACACATCGAGGGACACACCAGTGGTGCGTTTCTACAGAGGTTAGGTACATATTTATTTCATTCTAGCACAATATGAAACTGAAATGGTAATGGTTAGACCAATTGAACAAGCAAAACAATTCCAAACTGTCCGAACTACTTTCAGTATCACCCTCCAGGGTGATAACACTTTAGTTATCACCCTCCCTGTCTCAGTGATGCATTTAGCTCTTGAGCAGTGAAGACTTATCACCCTAGGGTTTGATAAAAAGTACCATCACTTCCAAATGTGCCAGCTTACAATACAATTAGGTACACTGTTTGGATGGTCAGGGTGGTCCAGGAGTGGTGCGCTCTTTCCAAAGGTCTAGGGAATCAACCCAACATATATAGATAGACACCAAACTCCCCCAATGCTGGAGTCTCGTTTTGTTAAACATTGGCTGCTGGAGTCTACCCCTTAGAGATGAGGCCCTGCAAACCTTGCCCACTGTGGGAGTCATCAAATGCCACTCACTTTGGGTGGGGCAGTACTTCTATATTACTCCTGGGGGTACGTAAAGGTAGGACGTAAAAACCGACCCATCCTAGCAGCCTTTTTCTCCTTGTGTCACGATTGCCAATTTCCGCACGCGGTTGTCAACTGTCATTCAGATTCATGGTAGTCATAAAGAGTTGAGGAGGGTGAGCTCAGTGGTGGAGTACTAGTCTGCTAACCCCAAGGACCCCAGATTGATTCACTGTCTGGGTTGACATCAGGATTATAACCTGGAATCTATATATTGGGTTCTATTTCCAAACAGGAATGCAGCAATAGGAATGGTGTCAGATGCCGACTGCGGAATTGAAAAAAGAGATGTCACACTGTCAACCCCCTGTCACCAGCCCTTTTGCTGGCACACTGGGAACAAAATGATAAGATTTTGTACAGGAATTCCAAAGTGACAGAAATATGCAGTAGACACGTTATGCAAAACACTATACACTAGCCTATTCCCTGGACATTCTGACTCTTAAGCCCCATACCCACTAACAGCTTGTTATAGAGTCAGTGCATGAATCGGTGCATGAATCACTGAATGTGCTAGTTTTACCTGAATTATGTACTGATTTGTGTGGCAATAAGCCCATCCCACATAGGTGATTTTCAGGGTTGGACAAGGGTTGGACAACATTCACATATAAATGTCTCCTAGAGTTAGGGTTACTTTAATACACAAGAATTATGTTTTCCTATATCCTCAAGTATTGATAAAATATTATGATTTCTAAAATGTTGCCAATTAATAGATTTTGCAGGGATGCCAGCCAATCAAAATTCTGTGTTTGAGAGCACAATAGGGTTGGACATTATAGGCTTGGATGACAGGCTTTAACATCGGTTCCTATGGAAAAAAAGGCTAAAATGATAAAGCTGCATTTTACAAATCTAAGGAGCGATCTGTCAACCAAATTTCTTTGGTCCATTTTCTAGTATACAACTTCAGGGAATAAGCAGATAGGAAATTCTGAAAATATTACATGATAAATTTATTATTGGTGTGAAATGGGATGGCCCTATTGTGCGTCGGTATGCCATGGTAGTTCAGAGTTGGCTGACAGGAGCACTGACAGGGTCACTGATACATTACTGATTGATCATTTCATGCCTACTACTAACAGCCATCTGCCCACTCTGCACAGAAACGATTGACCATCGGTCCATGGCGAGTATCTCCCAGTGGTGACAACAGGGTTATCAAAGATCTCTGGTAGACCACTGACTTTTGTGTGTATGGCCCTGTCTATGGGACCAGGCACGTTAAAGAACACCTGCCTCGGTAAATGTGTAGGAATATGGTCTCTATCTTCTCATAGATTTGATCATTCCATAGACACAACCGTCCCAGTCTCTGACGAATCCAGGAAGGCCATTCCATACAGTTTGGTGAGTAAGGTTGAACATGATCTGGTCCTTGATCCGGTCCCACTCTGGGGTGGATGGGATCGACACTCCAATTCTTTTAATTTTCCTCGGATCATTTTCAGCAAAAATTTTCTGAGTCTTATCTTGGTTGCCAGCTGTTTTTATTGCCTTCTGGTAGAAAAAGGCTTGCTCTAAACTGCAGAAGGTGATTCCTTTCACTTTCATTTCCGCTGGGACACAGTTATACAGGAAAACATGTTCCGAGTGTGAAAAGATCATATCATCAAATTCACGTATGTATGCACCCGACAGTTTAAGACCAGCAGGTATCTTGTGGATTGATGTGTGATCGTAGATGAATCCATCAACAATTAATGTATCAAGATATTGCCTGGCCGTATGATTGTTAATGTTTGCTAGATCACAGAGTGCTCAAAGTTCATTTCTTTGTCTCCTGGTTTCTTCTGTAATTGCTTCATTTATCCAGATATTCTGGCAGTTTGGGTTCTTCTTAATGTTCCCTCGGGCTTTATACACTTCATTACATGTTGACAGCTGTATTTTCATACACTACTTACAACCCAATAAGCCACACTAAAGTATTGTCAATATTTTCTATCAAGCTTAAGTGATGTTATGTATAAATGCTTAATAATAGCAAATTACCCCACAGCAAATCAATATTGTAAAAATTATAAAACTTACACCATCACAATCTTGTTGCTCATGTAAAAAAGTATGTATTATGAAATATGTTCATAGGCAGCACTCCTATTATTATATTTAATGAGCACAGCTCTTTGTATTTCAAGCACAAACAATACTATTACAATACTTAGCCTCTACATATTTTTTGTACTCTATACCCAATCATTGTCAGCATTTAAAGAAACTTATACTCTTTAACCAGAGTTTTTAGAAAAGTGAAGAAGCATAAATCAAACAAATTGTTTATTTTCAAAAACTATCAAAGCACATCCTGAATTACATTTGTTTTATATAACAGATCTTTGTAAACAGCAGCCATTAACCCTCTATCTGTCTACCACTTACAGGTCACATTATATTCTCTGCCTCTCCCCTCCCAGGTTAGCCCAGACAAGGCTCACAGTGCAGGGGTGGATACAAGATTATTGAAAGGCTGGGGGGAGGGAGGGGGGTCAGCATAAAGGCCAAGTACTAAAACGGTGTACATGTGTCTGCACGCAAGCACCATTTCCCCCTAATTCTGCAGTTTAGGGTTCCATCAAAATGTTGGGGGGGGGGGGGGGGGATCAGGAACAACTCTGGCCTGTTGCATGATACCATGAGTTTTGACACTAAAAGAAACAATCTTATTTAGAATGACCTCAAAGGTCTGTAATTTTGAATATAATTCTAAATATTTTTTCCCTTCATATATCAATTAACACAATTTAATTTAATTGACTAGAAACCGAGTTTTAGGATTTTCGTAACAGCGAAACGTTTAGCTGTTAACATATAAGCAAGCAATCTTAAAATGATCTTGACATGATCGTAACAACAAAAATCCATTGTGCAACGGGCCACTGGACTCTCCCTGGATCCCTCCTGTGGCCTGTTGCACAATGGGTTTCCTAGCAACAGAAATAATATTATTAACAAAATAAATATTTTCGTAACAACGATGGTTTTCACACAATTTTTTTCTATATTTAAAATGCCCCCAGAGAGCTATACCTTTTACTGACTTTTATCTAATTTCTTCCCTTTGTGCATCAATATACAGAATTCAATTTCATTCATTAGAACCAGAGATTTTTCTAATTTTGTAAATAATTCTATTGTGCAATGGGCCACTGTGGCCCATTGCACAATAGAATTGTGTTGTGAGGATCAAATTAAGATAGCATAACAAACTTTTGCTAAACAGGGAAAAGTTTCTTTGTTATGAAAATTTCCATGTAAATTGATATAAAAAGGGAAAAAAATGAAAAAAATCAGTAAAAGTTACAGCTCTTTGAGGGCATTCTAAATATAGAAAAAAATTGTTGCAAAATGATCTTTGTTACAAAAATATTTGCGAATAACTTATTATTGAACAATGAAACGTTTCCCTAGTAATATTATTTTCGTTACTAGGAAACCCATTATGCAATGGGCCACTGCAGTGTTATTCACACTCCCCCTTTAAGGCCTCAGCTCTAAAACGTCCCCCTGCGACCGGATGTCCCAACTCAGCACTCAGCTCAGGTCCGGGACGGAAATCACTGACCAGGAGGCTCCTCCTTGTTGTAAGGGGAGCCCGCGGGTCCCGTTCTCACTAGAACATTACATGTTCTCATAACAACCGTGGCTCTCAAGAAAGGGCATTTGCAGCTGTTGCTTTTTTACAGGATGATTTTCAGTAAGATGACTGGTGTCATCCATATGTTCAGACAAAGTACATCTAAAATGATGAAATTTGACCAACTCATTGCCCTCTTTTCTTGCCATGATCAATATTTTCTATGAACTATGAACTATGGTTTAGTAGTAAAGAGTTATATGCATCACTGAGACTTGGGGGATTGGTCACCAAAGTGTTATCACTTTGGAGGAGAATACATCAAAGTAGTTCCTGAAGTAAAAATAGTTCCCCTGGTTAAGTGAATCTAAGCTTAGAAATTCAATTGAGAAATTTTCCCATGGTATGATAGAAAATTCAAAACCAGTGATGGGGTACAATTCTTACTCTCAAGGGGGTTATAAGGTCAGAGTGTGTAAGGTATATCAGCCTCTTCCTTCGCGATATCTCATAGTGTGAATAGAGCTCTTCCCTCAATGGGACCGAAAACTAGTCGCAATATCGGGCGTCAAACTAACAGCTGGGCCTGTTCCAACAAGGGACCCATGTCTGCACCCTGAGGTACCCCTCAACCTATTGATTGAGTGCCTCATAGCCCACGTCCAAAACAATCGCTGCTTCACGGCGATTCCCTATCGCCTGTGGGCCGTCAACGGGCTGTGGCCAGGTTGGGATTTATGGAGTGTACTACCTTAAGGGACCCCAATAGGTTTGAGCTGATAAACTGCTTCTTTAACAGGTGATGGCAAGTAAATAATTCACTGGTGGTGGGCATAAGGGGACAGGGGTGGTCTGTGTATGGCCAATCTGGATAACAGGCCTAAAGTGCATGTATTCCTTGAAATGGTAACAGTAATTACATTCATGTTATAAAGATGCCTCCAATACATTTGGCAAGTTTAAAATTACATTCAAAAGGAAGCAACTCTCCATAAGACCTTGAAGTTAAGATATCAATACTGCATTGCATATTAGTTGCATTGCAGTAAGATATCAGATAGTTGACTAAAGGCGCATCCCCACTTAGCTAGGAATGGCTGGTGATAAGTGGCAACCGTCTCCTTCAGTGCTCATTGTTGGTTCTGGTTGCCATGGGTTGAAAAGGTGAACAGTCCCTCTGCTGACTTAAACCTTTATTTGTAGAATGGTACAAATCAAGACAACTTGTAAAAACCTACTTATATTTACAAGTGACAAATTAGCAGGGAGGGCAACAGAATTTAAATGTTCTGCCCATACAGTTATTGACATTACTTGGCAAGAACACATAGCTCTGACAATGAAAATAAAGTACAATCTAAATGGATAACATCAACTTAATGGTTCTGCACTGCACCTGCTGGGCCACTTTGACTTGTTTCCTGCTTGGCCCTAACCTAACACCATAGGACTCTTACAGTTTTACGTCTAACACTTAGGCTCAGCCATGACCCAAGACTGCAGAAAGGGGCCTTCCATTTAATACGTACGTACATTTAAAAAAATCTCCGACCCCCAGGGCAAAAATATGCATTTTATTTGTACAAGAAAGTATGTACATTTTCAAAAAATTCGGACCCCCGTCCACCCCTTGGTGCGTAAATACTTAATGGAAGGCCCCAAAGCAGTGGGTGAGTTATGTACACAGAACAGACCGCGCAAAGGAAAACTGTTAAAATATTCATGACTGAAGAGCTTTGCCGCGACACGAACATTTTTCAGTCGTATAATTCTCAAGTCATGCTCCGTGTGACTGTTTATCATGAGAATGGTGCACCAATTAGGTGCATTTAGCGTGTCTCTCCTCCTTACAGATGGCCGTCTGGTTTTTGTGCCTGTTTTATTAGCTATAAACTGCATTCTTTGCTAAACATGTAAGGATTATTTCATGAAATTCAGATTACACAGCAGTAACCGGAGAAAGATCTACAGTACTGCAAGCACAGGAAGGATGGGGGTGTCTGGTATGATTTCTGAAAGAAATATAATATCATTCCCAGATATTTGAGAAGTGAGAGGGATACGTAAGGCCTATTTTGAAATTTGAAAACTCATGTCAGCATGTCAATTTACAAGATTTGGCATAATAATATAAAAATGATTGTTAATCATTGTTTTCAATGGGAAAAAATATACTTTTACACCATCACAAATCAATATACATAATATAATGTTAAAAACACAACAGTGTGTCTCTAGGTTTACTCTCACACAAAGAATATTTATTATGGGGCAACCAAAATCAAAAGGAAAAAAACATAATATCTCAAATATGGAGATCAAACTTGTGTTTAGAAGGAACAATTGATAGTAATGCATGATTATTTTCTCATACAATATCCTATTGTAGGAGCAATTTTGAAGAGCTGGTAATAAATCAATCACATTTGATAGTTTATCAAATTGTTTATATTAGAAATATCTATACTTGTCAAGATTTTGATAAGATACCTTATGTCTGTACCATCAGAGTGAAGTCCAATACCCACTAGGCGATTTTGACCAGAGTTGGCCAACTCATGGGCCCTAAAACAGGTGATCATAAGAATCGGCCGATTCTCCCAGTCGCCCGTCGCCTATCACCGATAAAATTGCCTAGTGGGTATGGGGCTTTACTGTTTTGTCTTATTTTCTGCTGATATGCACACCTTGAAGACAGTGATTTGTTCTTGAGAGTGACACAATATCTTTTTCCGAAAGTGTTTTTTTTTCTGAAACACATTAAGAGATAACTGCAAATTGCCTCTGCAACACCTATTCATGAGCAACACCTCTCTGATCAATAATGAACAACTCAACACCTCCCTGATCAATAATAGACAACTCAACACCTCTCTGATCAATAATAGACAACTCAACACCTCTCTGATCAATAATGAACAACTCAACACCTCTCTGATCAATAATGAACAACTCAACACCTCTCTGATCAATAATGGACAACTCAACACCTCCCTAATTGGCGGGATAATATACAATCAATGTCGGTCGACGGCCCAATGGGTTGTACTGATGTGAAGATAGGGTGCGGCGGGTGGGTTGCTGGCTGCGAACAAGGAGAGAAGGGCGAGACGACCAGTGGCGTGCCTTATATAGGGGTTGTGATGTCAGCAGTTTGTGTGTAGGTGCCTTCAGTGGCGCCCTCTGATGACTAGTGGCAGATGGTGAAGCCACTCCCCCAGCTGGTGGTGGTGAGGAGAATGTTGTCCACATCAATTAGCGCCAATTTGCAATTAGCCTACAATGAACAACTCAACACCTCTCTGATCAATAACGGACAACTCAACACCTCTTGATCACCATTGGACAAATCTGCCTCTCCCTAACCAAGCAAGCAGCGACATAACAAGCACGTTATGGAACCATACCTTTTTGGTTAGTCTGCAACCTGCCCAATTTTCACATAACAGTTAAGTTATTTTAGGTAAAGTTGAGACTTACTAAAAAACTTATAATAACCTTAATATGACGTAAAAGAATGTTACAGATTTGTCACAATAGTGTTGCATTGTGACATTGCAGTGTTAGGTACTAAAAACGTTTTTGGGTGCCATCAAAATAAAGTAACAAGGACCAAAGCAGAACTAAACAGAACGTTATGATAATGTTATAACAACATCATATTCTTGCTTGAGTAGTCACCAATGGATAACCTTACACCTCCTTGTCACTGATGAAAAGTTCTGCACCCCCTGCTCTACAATGGGAAGCTTACAACCAAGGTCATATAAGCCTTCACACATATAAGCACATATAATCTCATACATCTCATACATCTCCCTTGGCTTGTTGACCAACTTATTCACAACACATCCACCACACCTGGTTTGTAAAGCATTTTCTTATGTCACTTGTCCCTTGTATTGAAGTCTCAAAACTTATTAAATCTGTCCACAGCAATCTGTTCCTAGTTCTGATTACATTTATGTTTTACTCACCATTTGAGCCAAATTTCTGTGTGTTCCTGATAAATCAGCTTTGGTTGTTTTTGTTAAAGATTATTAATTATTCTCCGTTGTCTCCATCCGTTATTTTCTGTATTTTCTTCTTCTGAATAATCTGCTGGTAACATATTCTATTCAGGAGACTTGAAATCACATGACCTGGTATTTTGTTTATTGAGACTATGTATTCAGTGGATAAAGTTGAGTGTACATGAGATTATTGGGATTGGTTATTCAAATACTTATCCTAATCCGATGGAATACTGTTTGTCTGTTTCTTAAGCTTTCACCCTTCTAGAAGATACATAGGGCGCCAGTGAAATTTCAATTCTGATTGCTTTATACTTTATAAATGTGGTAAATGCAATGCTAATTTAGAAGTACGCAAAAACGTGGTTTAATTCTAAAGACACATCTTATCTCTCTGAACCTAATGAAAACACAAGTCTGTGTGTGACATCCCACAACAAAAACGTTATAATGAACGCTAGTGTAATGTTTATGGTTAATTGTAATTATTGGGGAATTGTTTAAGATGTTCACTGTCGTCGATATTGATATTCCTAACGATTGCTAGTCAAGTGGTAAGTTAGTTCACGAGATGGGCGCTCAATCCATAACATGAACAACGCTTGGCAGTAGGTTAAGTTTATTTATGGATACGATGATGCGTACATTTGCCAGCGGGGAGATGATAGTTCCTCCAAGTGTCACAACCTTCATTCTATGGAGAGTAAGCTTTCTCCTAGGAGTCCGCCTAGTCTCACGCTCAACAGTAGTGCGGTAATTCTCATATAAGTCACCAGATGTCACTGTGGCTTGCGCAGCTATCTAAACCCCTCGAATATCTCGATCCGTATTGTCCAAACGTTAATGATTTTCTCTCTACCCTTACATCGTGCTCTCGCTTCTTATAGCAGTCTGGTATTGATTTTACCCTAGCATCGACGCCTGCGGGGAGGTGTATCCTGCTGAACACTGCTCATCAGGTATATTTACACCTACCGGTGGCGCATGCCATATGTATACTACGTAACCTCATAAGATATATAATTTGGAAGAATTCTGATTATCCCCTTGTGTTCAACTGGTGACCTTCACATCATTTCAATCGTTTATATGCGCAAAGTGAATGAGTTAATTTCTACCTTTGTGCAATAACTTTAAATTTTTGAATTATTAAAAAAGAACACCCACTGGGGGCGTCCGAGGGTTGGAGGACGACCTGCCAGCCAGCGTATTCTGTAAATATGTGTAAAACACTGTAAACAACTAGATTAACGTTTTTTCTGCATTATAAAGATTATATCTACTCTCTATGTGACGCCAAACACAGAGGGATGCGCTGTGCAAGGTTCCCCAGCAGGGCGCTGTTCCACAAAAGATGTTCGTAAGTGTAAAACCTAATTCTGAATTTGTACGCAAATAGTGTTTGTAAGAACAAGTATACATAGTGTCAAAAAAAGCTTGCTACGAACACAGTACGCACAAAAATGTTCACAGATTACCAACAGTAAAATGTTAATTAATCATCAGTGTTCCTTTGATAGTTCCAGAAGTTCACAATCGATTCTAATTGGGTTTTCACCAGCAGATTCCTTAGAAAATAAGCCTTCTAATGACATGTCGTATATTATCATGGCCTTCGAACTTCATGATGAAACAAATATTTAAAAATCAAAAATGCGTTACGAACACTGCTGTACCTGTCACAGCTTCTACAGAGGTACGCACACTTTTGCATACCTGCGTACAGTATGCAGACATGACGTTTTAGTTCGCATCTTGTTTCTGGAACGAAATATAAGACCTTAAAGGTTCGTAACTTTTTATGGAATGGCCCCAGGTGCATTCCGACACCACCCCTCTTTGAATTTGTGCGTAACAAGTGTTAGTAAAGAAAAGTGTCTGTGATGCCAAAAGAATCGGATAACTTGTAGTTACACACTGAATGCACAAATGATTGAATTTAAAATAATCTTATGTTTTCTTTACTTTTTCCATGAGTTCACAGAAATATATATTTGTGCATATCTCGTTTCTGGAATGAAATATAAAGTATTTATGAATATTCGTAACATTTCATGGAATGGTCCCCGGTTATATATTCCTGAGAAACCTTCACTTTGTAAATAACTTAGGGGTAGTAAGTAATCAGGTTGTTCTTTTCCTGAGGTACCCAATGTAACAACATACTTTTGTTCAATAAACATAAAAACAAAAATAAAATCACTTGTGGCTCATAAGTAGGCAGATTTTTAATTTTTTGTTTGACATACTCTACCTGCTGGGAATTTTAAGTAAACATGTTCTTTTTATTCCTGATGTCTTCTACCTGGAGAGTGTAAGTAAGAGACTCATGTATCCCAAAAAAACACCTTCTCAGGATGGATGGGGATTTCCTTTTGGGTTATGCATGGCGGTGAGAAGGGTTGGGCAGCCCGGATTTTACCAGGGGCCGTCCCACCTATCATCCTGTCACAGGCTGGGCCTGGTAACCAACATGTCGATGTGGGCGGGTCAGGGTTCTAGGTACAACCGCCCGGGAAAGTGGGCCTATCAGTCATATGTTTGGGGATAGATCAGTGGTGTTGTATATACTATAGATTTAACCCCCCACCCCCACCCCCACCCCCACCCCACCCCCACCCCCACCCCCACCCCCACCCCCACCCCCACCCCCACCCCCCCCGCCCCCCCCCCCCCCCAAAAAAAAAAAAAAGAAAGAAAAGAAAAAGAAAAAAAAGAAAGAAAGAGAAAAAAAATAGCTGCTGCCTGTTAGACCACCTTGCCTTGTCGTCGTTTACATCCCTATAGATTCAGTCAGCCAACTGGTAAAGACAAACATGAGTGCTCCTGATAAAGCTGACAAATTCTCCCTACCACGGATAGCCAGTTTCATGAAATCTACCTGCAGGTTAGCCTTGAACAGGATGCATCCTGGGTAATGTGTCGACAAAAAAGGTTTTAGCATAGGAATTTTCATGAATTCTACTGCAATTCTGAGATTAACATTGAATGAAATTAACCACCACTATTTTTAGAATCAGAACCCATTTGCATTTATATTCCCTGAGTTGTTTGAAAATCCATTCATAATAGATTGATAAATAGCAATTATTTGGTTATGTTCTATATTTTTTCCATGGATTTTGTCAACAAAATTAACCTAAATTAGCCTGCAGGTCCCTAAAAATGTAAATCCAGCTATCAATTGTAGGGAGAATTGCTGAGCGGATGTCAACCTCCAACAATCATCATCATCACCGTCGTCATCGTCTATATAGGGAATAGTAGTGAATCTCATATATAAATCATGGCTTATCAATTGAGGGATGGTTGCGTTTTTATACCTGAAGACAATCCCCACATATGGATAGAAAATTGTTATGTGCAATGTACATGACAAAAAAGTCGTACACTCAAGTTGAACAGGAAAGGGTCGAGGTATTCCCTGTAGGTTGAGCTTAGGCCCATTAGCACTAAGCAGTTTTTGTTGCGACAATTATTTTTTTCATTCGCAATAACTTGTAACATACAGTTTCTTTGGCATGCTTCTGCCGGTCTTCCAGATTCTGCCGGAGCTATATGTATCTCACAGTAGCAGACAGTTGACAAATTTAAGATGATATTACATATAATGGTGTTTTACATAACATATAGTTGGTGAGTTCTTGATCACTGGTTGGTTATATACTGTTAATAATCCCTGATTTTGCAGTTTTTGAAAATTTTTATTTCTATATTTGACAACCTGGTCCACGAAAAAGTCAGCTTATTTCAAACTGGTAAAATTGTATTTTACAAACAGATATTGCTGCTTTAATAGTCAGCAACGATCTTGCTTTTTTAGGCATTTCTTGTAGTATACTGACTTTTTCTATTGCTCTTATCAAACTAACAGATCGTCCATAGTGTGACAGGGGGTCGGGTGGGTCCTAAAAGTACCCTGAAAATGTATGCCATCATTCATGGATGGCCCCTATAATAGGAAGACACTATTATGCAGTATAAGGTCCTTTATTCATTTTTTTTTTTTTTATTGATCAAAACATCATCACAAAAATGTGCTTTTCACGATGCCGTCAAAATGTCTTTGTTCATCCCTGCCATGGCTAGATTAGCTGCATAAACACTGTTCAAATATTGCTACTCAAATAATTATAATACTGAAGAGGAATTCATTTAATAGACTTAATTGACATTTAGATTACTAAAAGAAATTGCAATAAGGTTTTCTGTTGGATTATGCATATTTCTCTTGGTTTTAATTTAGTTAAGCCCAGCACTATACTACTGGGGCGGCATACTAAGGTTATATAAAAAGCCTGTTTCAAAGGATATTAAACATAATGGTACAATGGATCAATGGAGAAATGGGAAATCATCTCTCAAGTACTCATTTATCACAACATTTTTGCTTTTGCACATTTTTTTAACATAAGTACATTCATATATTGACTTGATGAAGACATCTAAACATTATCATTGTAGGCCTCTTTTTATTTCTTTTTTTTAATTTGCATCCTGAAAATCAAACTGGAAATGGCATATTTTAATAAGAAGGACCTCAGGCGACGTTCCTTACCAAGGGCAAAGCCCGAGGTTTGTACAATCCTCATGGGTCGTACTGCCACCCTAGGACGCCCCCTTAGGTCCTTCTTTATTTTATCACCCAAGAAATCTTCAAAATCTTTTTAAATAAATGACACCAAGGAGTACACAGTGAGCGGTGCATACGGCCTGTCAATACGCCCTGGCCACAGTACACACCGCTCGCCGGCTGTGCGGGTGACAATCTGTCATCCTCTATGCAGGTGGAAAGCTTACGTATACTGCATGCCTAACCTTCAAAGGATTTTAAAATATAGTAGTTATCTAGCAATCTGGGGAATCTATCCATTACATTGAAGGTGTAAAACACACCAAACAATAGGATCTCAGTTACCATGGAGACCATCCCTTCTGGCTCGTCCCCCCTGCCCCCTGCGCAACCCTCAGACCATAAACCTCAAACCTCAAACGGCCGCCCCATTTCACCTGCCACCTCCTGCTTAAAGAAAACATTACAAATAAGTAGAGGATAGATACCTTTAAATGAAATTAGTGCAACATTGCACTCATCTATCATGCTTTTAATCTTAAGAGAATTCCTTATTTAAACAGAATTAGGTGCATTTTAAAAACTTGTATTTTTTCATCTTTTAAAGGAAATCCCCAAATTTGTGATGTCACATGATGAGTTACTGGGGAACCCCATGTACATATCGAAGGGAATTCCCCATCCTCTAAAAGATATAGAAAGGAGATTGAGATTAGGCATACAATAATTTTATCTAACTATAGCCCCATACAGGCTATTATTGATTGTTTATTTACTAAGCTTCATGTATTCAATAACCAGGGATTCCCAAGATATTTTGAATGGGAATTCCCATTATAATGACGTAGCAAGGACAATACTAAAAACCCAGAATTGGGGGAATTCCCAAATTTAGTTTTCTCTCCTGAATTATTCTCTAATATCTTGACATTTTGCTTTTTTTCGTTTAAATTTGTTACCTTTTCTAGAGTACATACCTGAACTGAAAAACACAAAAATTGCAAAGACTTGTAAATAGTATGCAATAAATTCTTTAAATGGTTCCCTGCACACAATCTATTCTCAGCGTTATTAAGCTCACTTAAGTGTTCTAAAAATATTTCAGAAGAAAAAAGAGAACATTTTGGAATTCCCTAATTTCTGGGCTTACCAGTACTCACCATGTGATGTCACAACTATAGGAATTCTCTCGTGGGATTACTTCGGGTTCCCAGATTAGGGAATAATTGTAGATGAATATTTCTTTTAATTAATAACAGATTATTACGGGAAAAATATATACAATATGTTTTAGTGTGCATATTCCTTACTGCAAATTCTATAGGGATTGGAATTCCATTTTTACAGATGCATTGGGTTTCCCAAATAACTCAAAAATGTGATGTCATAAATTTGTGGATTTCTCATAAAAATATAATGAAATGTAAGATTTATTATATCCCATAATTGTTTCTTAGCTCAGAATTTTCCTTGAATATTGCTTACATTAATAGTGCCCAATATGAATGCGATGTTTGATTAATTCTATTGAAAAATAGTTACCTTGTAATTATGTGCAAGGTTTCCTTTAATCTACTGAAACTTCATTATGCCTGCGTTATTACACTCAAGCTTACCGATTATCCAAGTATAGGTGCAATGTAATCATTGGCAAAACCAAGGGCCATATATATAGGTACTATCCTAAGTCTCGGTGGTGGAACAGTAATATTTTAAACCATAAATCTTTAAGAACAGTAGATTTTAAGTAGTACCATTGTCAGCCTTCCCCCGGGTGGCCTTTAGTGGTTTAGTGGACTCCGCTATGTGAGGGGCGGCAGTCCGCTCTTTGTCATGGGTCTCCCTTCTCACTGGGGTCAGCCCCTGTAGGTGACAAACTAGGAGGTTGGCATCTGGCCATGTTCTGGACGGGATGGTCTTTTAGGACCATCACAGTAGGCCTATTATGCTCCTCAGTAAGGCCTATAACCCACCCAGTCAGGCCTATAATCACCCAGCAAGGCCTATAACCACCCAGTCAGTCCTATAACCACCCCTATAACAATCCAGTCAGGCCTATAACCACCCAGTCAGGCCTATGAACACCCAGTCAGGCCTATAGCCCACCCAGTCAGGCCTATCACCCACCAAGTCAGGCCTATAACTACCCAGTCAGGCTTATATCCACCAAGTCAGGCCTATAACCATCTAGTCAGGCCTATAACCCCCCAGTCAGGCCTATAACCACCAAGTCAGGTCTATAACAACCGAGTCAGGCCTATAACCACCGAGTCAGGCCTATAACCACCCAGTCAGGCCTATAACCACCCAGTCAGGCCTATAACTCGCCAAGTCAGCCTTATAACCACCCAGTCAGCCCTATAACCCACCCAGTAAGGCCTGTAACCACCCAGTAAGGTCTATAACCATCCAGTCAGGCCTATAACCCCCCCAGTCAGGCCTATAACCCCCCAGTCAGGCCTATAACCACCAAGTCAGGCCTATAACCCAGGCAGGCCTATAACCACCCAGTAAAGCTATAACCACCCGATCAGGCCTGTAACCACCCAGTCGGCCCTATAACCACCCAGTCGGCCCTATAACCACCCAGTCAGGCCTATAACCACCCAATCAGGCCTATAACCACCCAGTCAGGCCTATATCCACCCAGTCAGGCCTATAACCAACCCGGTCAAGCCTATAACGATCCAGTCAGGCCTACAACCCCACAGTCAGGCCTATAGCCACCCAGTCAGGCCTATAGCCACCCAGTCAGGCCTATAACCACTCAGTCAGGCCTATAACCACCTAGTCAGGCCTACAACCACCCAGTCAGGCCTATAACCACCCAGTCAGGCCTATAACCACTCAGTCAGGCCTATAATCCACCCAGTCAGGCCTATAACCCACCCAGTAAGGCCTGTAAGTACCCAGTAAGGTCTATAACCATCCAGTCCGGCCTATAACCATCTAGTCAGGCCTATAACCCCCCAGTCAGGCCTATAACCACCCAATCAGGCCTATAAGCCAGGCAGGCCTATAACCATCCAGTAAAGCTATAACCACCCGGTCAGGCCTGTAACTACCCAGTCAGCCCTATAACCAACCAGTCGGCCCTATAACCACCCAGTCAGGCCTATAACCACCCAGTCAGGCCTATAACCACCCAGTCATGCCTATAACCACCCAGTCAGGCTTATAACCATCCAGTCAGGCCTATAACCACCCAGTCAGGCCTATGACTCCCTAGTCAAGCCTATAACCACCCAGTCAGGCCTATAATCACCCAGCCAGGCCTATAACCACCCAGTCAGGCCTATAACCACCCAGTCAGGCCTATAACCACCCAGTCAGGCCTATAACCACCCAGTCAGGCCTATAATCACCCAGCCAGGCCTATAACCACCCAGTCAGGCCTATAACCACCCAGTCAGTCCTATAACCACCCCTATAACCATCCAGTCAGGCCTATAACCATCCAGTCAGGCCTATGAATACCCAGTCAGGCCTATAGCCCACCCAGTCAGGCCTATCACCCCACCCAGTCAGGCCTATAACCACCCAGTCAGGCCTATAACCACCCAGTCAGGCTTATAACCACCCAGTCAGGCTTATAACCACCCAGTAAGGCCTATAACCATCTAGTCAGGCCTATAACCACCCAGTCAGGCCTATACCCCCCCCCCCAGGCAGGCCTATAACCCCCCAACTCAGCCCTATAACCACCAAGTCAGCCCTATAACCATCTAGTCAGGCCTATAGCCATATAGTCAGGCCTAACATTACCCAGTCAGCCCTATAACCACTAAGTCAGGCCTATAACCCACCCAGTCAGGCCTATAACCACCCAGTCAGCCCTATAGCCACCCAGTCAGCCCTATAACCACCCAGTCAGGCCTATAACCACCCAGTTAGCATTATAACCACCCAGTTACCCCTATAACCACCTATTCAGCCCTATAACCACCCAGTCAGGCCTATAACCACCCAGTCAGGCTTATAACCACCCAGTAAGGCCTATAACCACCCAGTTAGCCATATAACCACCCAGTCAGTCATAAACCACCCAGATAGGCCTGTAACCACCCAGTCAGGCGTATCACCGATCTAGTGTGGTATGTAACCCAACCAGTCATCCAGCTTGGGCTGTCTAAAGCCTTATCTTCAGATAAAATTACCTCGGCATGTTTTGTTAATGCAAAATCTTATGCCAAGAAGTCTAAATTTCAGATAAATAGATTGTGTATGATACACAAAAAATTCAGCGGAAACATCAAATAGTTTTTATCTGAAGATTCAAATAGGGGCCTTCCATTAAGTACTTACACACATTTTAACACAAGATAATAGACCCCACCCTGTAGTTGCATTCGTACCAGTAAGGCCGAGGTGTTTCCCCAGGGCACTATTCAACCACTTTCTTAGTTCAGACTTTGTCAGATGTGTCTTCTGTTCATTGAGTTTAACATAGGTTGTCACTTTTGAGTACTTCATGGCGCTAGCTTTTTTTCATTTATAAGGAAGACTTCAAATAAAGACACGGAAAGATCAAATAGATCAAGTAGTGTCTATGTGCTAGACATTTTTATGATACATTCTGCACCATAAAGTGATCCCCTTTCTAGATAGAATTTCCATCTACTTGGTATTCATGTATTCCTTGCACTTTGGAAACTCTGGACGTATTGATGGCTTACACTTATATATCTTGTCATCTTTCTGTGAAGGGGGTTGGGCTTCTCGCCTCCTTAGGACTTGTACTTCCCATTTGTAAAATTACCCAGTCGTAAATATTCAAGAGGCTTTGGTTATATTATGTCATCAGTAAGCAATACATTATCCTTGAGGAGGTCCCAAGGCACATTCTGATCAGTTTTGGTTGGGCTCTAATGGATATTGAGTCTATAAAGCCCCATTCGCCATAGGCGATTTTTCACTGCGATCTTAAAATCGCAAGCAAGAAAAAAATGTAATTTTGACCAAATAATTACATAACCTTATACATTGGTGCCTGGTTTAAAGATCACAAACATATTTTCCAAAAATAATAAGTTTAAATACCAAAAGATTACAATTATATCTCAGGTTGCAATGAAATGTGCTTAGGGTGAATGGGGCTTTAGAGACATGTGAGTGCGGCAAATTTGGTAATTCCCATAGACTTCTATAGTTAATGCCACTCGCTTCCTTAGGCATTTGCTCAGAGCCATACTCAAGCATGATGACATATATGTTTTGTTTCATTTTATGATAGTCTCCTTGGTCTATTGTACTGATCTAAACTTGATTCAGAGATCTGCAATGGATTTCTAGTTTTGGTCAAACACCTCTTTATCCCTTAAAGGAAAGCTTGCACATAGATTCAGGAAGTGCATGAAAATTGAGCATAATTCTTTTTACAAATTCTACAGGCATGGGGATTCCCTTCTAAGGGCAGATGGGATTCACCAAGAACTCCCCTTGCTACATAAATTAGGGGATTTCCCTTAACAAATTAAATAAAATACAAGTTTTTGAATGACCCAGAACTGTGTGAAAACTAGGAATTTTCCGGTGATTTTGCTTGAGTTCATTGAAATATAACTATGCTGCGCTTATGTGCAAGCTTTCCTTTAAAGACATCCTAGCTCACATCCTGTAATGTATCATAGAGATTATTGCAGAATGTTGTTAATTGGTGTGAGGATGCAGTAATATTGATATGTTTAAAACAATAACTATGACTGATATGAATTACTCGCGATCACATCAAGGTACAGATATTATACTAGTTGGAGGCATGCAAACAATCTTCCTTAACTTGTATATTATCACCAAACATTGTTTCATGTTATTCTATGGCATTTATTATATAAACAATTGGAAGAACCTCATCCCATGTGAAGAGAAGAGCAATTAATGATAAACACAAAAATATATCACACAAGTGTGCCCAATGTGTCATACCTAAGTTTAGGCATGGCATATCCTCCCTCTAACAACTACAACTAATTACTAAATTTATCATATAAAATATATAAATATCCTAATTTCATAAACAATAATTAAAAGACTTATCAAATTGTATTCATAATCAATCATAGAGTTAATGGTAAAACCTTTGTTAGCACTCCCCCTCCCCCTAGTGGTCAACTGGCCTAATCAATATAATTGGGTCAAATGCCAAAGGTGAGGTGGGGAAGTGCACCCCTGCTGTGAGGGCAGTGGGAGTCTGGACACCAAGGTGAACACATGTCTTTTGTGTAACAGCCTAGGCTTAGGCCTCTGATTAATAACCTGTGACTGAAGAAGTAATACAACAGTATCATCAACAACTACTCCTGTCTTCAACTCTTCTTTATCCTGTATCTGCCCCTGGGTGTGGAGCCCCCTTAAGTAGACCAGACTCCGTCTATTGTTTCGTCATCTGTCATTCGTCATGTATCCCATTCTCATGCCTGTTGCTTCCTCTGTCACCTGTCGGCCATCACTCATCATTGGTGGAACATCAAATTAATCAGACACATATAGGTCATATAGAAACGTGCCAGTGTCATCCTGAAGTAGATATGCCGCAGTCAGGAGACCTAGGCTTGCAGGTAAAAGGGGTATTCCACTGCACAACATTGGGTGCAATATCAGCGTGATATGACAGTATTATAGACAAATTTACATACAAGAGTGATATGATGGTTAAAAAAATGTCAATTTGGAGCATCTATCATATGTGTAACATAGAATGTTATCTGTAAAATGTACATTTTCCTTGCGACATCGTCATATTGCAGCCCAAGTTTCATAGTGGAATACCTCCTTCCAGCAGTTAACATGACTGTCTGGCATGTGTACGGGCCAGGTTCGATCCTGGGCTAGGCTGGCTGCTATACCCTCTGCTCTGTCCCATTGTGGCAACAACATGCCAGCCTTGCACTATCGGCTGTTTTGTGTGTGGCCCTGTCTATGGGACCATGCACATTAAAGAATGTTTCCCACATTAAAAGTGTAGGGATATGGTCTCTACCTTCTAATAGGTTCGATCACCATCACCACCCTTGATATTACCCTGGCAAATAATTAGGGCCAAATGAAACCAATAACCAACCACACATCAGGAAACCCATGGCTTTATACTCAACAACAATCCACTTAACCAACAAATCATAAACTATTTTAAACCTTTATCAGTTTATAATTGACCCTACCACGGAAAGTCAATTTCTTGACTTTTACCTGCAGGTAAGCCTTGATCAAGATGCATGCTGGGCAATATGTCCATGTTGTTTGAAAATGTATTCGTTAAAGGTGGGAATATGACAATTATTCATTCATTTTCTAGTTTTTCCAGGGCTTTTGTCAACAAAACTGGTCAAAGTTATCTTGCAGGTGTTTCACATACTATCAGTTATCTGGGACAGGGAAAATTACAGACAATCACTATCACTGATTTTCTACAGATGAAAACATTCCTTGCTTAGTATCCCATATTCAGCAATTCACTGTTTTGTAAGATAACAGTCAATATTAGTTGTTTTCATAGGGGTAGTTGTCCTACCATTGGGGGTAGTTGTCCTATCCCAATGGTGTAGTTGTCCTATTAATGGGGGTAATTGTCCTATCAAGGGAGGTAGTTGTCCTATCATTGGGGTAGTTCTCCTACCATTGGGGGTAGTTGTCCTATCTATAGGGGCAATTGTCCTAAAGGGATAATTGACCTACCTATAGGGGTAATTGTCCTATCTATAGGGGTAGTTGTCCTATAGGGGTAGTTGACCTACCTATAGGGGTAATTGTCCTATCTAGAAGGGTAGGTGTCCTATAGGGGTAGTTGCCCTAAGGGGTAGTTGCTCTAAGGGGTAGTTGTCCCAGGGGTAGTTGTCCTAAGGGGGTAATAGTCCTAGGGGGTAATAGTCCTAAGGGGTAGTTGTCCTAGGGGGTAGTTGTCCCCAGGGTAGTTGTCCCAGGGGTAGTTGTCCCAGGGGTAGTTTTCCTGTCACCATTATGGCCACATCGTATGGCTTAACTCATGATAAAACATTCCAAGTCAGTGACATTTGTATCAACCACTATGATAACAAGGAAATGATTCACTTTGAGCATTTTGTAGGTCGGTTTATCACTTTGACATCAACTGGAAAGGTTTTGCCTTCAGGTAAATATGTTTAGGCTTTCCCCAAATTCCCAATGTAAAACTGTGTGTACATAAATGCAGTCTGAAAAAGTTACTGGTGATGTCCCAGCCAAGGATGCAACATTATTATAACGTTGCAGCAATGTTCTGGTTGGTTCTGTACATGTATTTGGTTCATCTATAACATTGCACTGTGAGGTTGTTACAACGTTCTAGTTATATTCTTCAACTCAAACAGAATGTTCTTATGATGTTCAGTTTTGGTTTTGTCCCAACCTCACCAAAAAATGTTAGAATAACATTCTGAGAGTTTCCGGTGAGATTTCAGCGTAACCACCAATAACGCTATTGTTACATGTCATCTTTGTCAACTATCTGAAAAGCGTTTATGTAACAAGATAGTCTTGTTCAATAAAAAAAAGAAAAAATCTTAAAGTACTTAAGTACTTAAATCTTAAAGTACTTAAATCTTAAAGACCAACTAAAAAAGTATAGTTGCAGAATGTTTCTGTTATCTTGCTGGCTGGGAAAGGAAATGCTGGGGTTAGCTGCGGCTGACGTTGACGAGTCGATGGCACTTTTATTTATCACCCACATGGTAAAGGAGCAATACGTATTGATGGTATGCATGTTACCAGGCTGCATGTACTGCTCCTAATGTTCGTGCTTCTTAAGGATAGACCCAGAGATGGACGACCAATCCAGGAAAGCATTAATACCTTTCCTAATAATGGTCTGATAACAACGTGCCAAACATCATTTTAAAGCTCATGTTTTTCTCTATCTTTGGGTACATATAGTGCATTTGGATATCCAGATTAAGTCATATAAAAACAGATTTTTTTACTCTTACATTTTGAACTTCGATATCTTGGTTAATATTGGGCTGACTTGTATAAGACTTAATACACAGCTTTTTAACATTCATATAAAGGAAACAGTGTCTCAGATTTTTTATTTAGGTCTTAGATCTTAATTTATGACTAAAAACAGCAAAAAAAACACTTCTTTGTGTAACACCATTTTCTACATATTATCAAAATAGAACTAAGGCCTATATATCAAAATTCTGAGACATGGTTCCTTCTATATATAAGCTATTCCAGAAAATTGGAAAGGTTTAAGTTGAAAACTGAATGAAATATCCATGATACATATTTGAATTTTCAGATTTTCAGATTTGTAACCCATATACAGAGATATCGTTTTATGAATTTGTATATAATTTATGTCAATAGATAATGTTATTCAGTGGCAATCTAATGATGTTTTCCATTTAACAATAGTTTAAGAAACAAATATAATGGTAGTAATTAAAGGCAGCCACGCCATTCGTATCCCCATCACTCGGGTCTATCCTTAACAAAAGTTAAATTTAGTTTTGGGTGATAAAATAAAGAAGGACCTTTGGGGTTAATCTTGGGTGTTTGTCTGACCTATGGAGAAAGTACGAACCCCAGGCTTCGCCCTTGGGTCGTGACGATCCCCTCTGGGTTTTACAGACAACCTCGGAAGGCCCCGTGGTCCTTCTACTTATAAGCATACCCTGAAATGAACCCCTAGTGTCCCTGTAAGTTCAGAGATAGGAGAAGCTCACCCTGAGCCTTCCAAAGTGTCACCTTACTTGACTGGAGGACACCGGCCCTACAGCCCTTGGCAGCGGTCGGGTAATGGAAGCACAACACTCGACCTGTCCACTGGGAAAAGTCCACAGCCAAAGTCCAGGGACTGTAAAGGGAGCACTCACTGTGCAATCAAGCCTTAAGCCAACTTGGGCAACTAGATTACGAAAATCGGTGGCAACTAAAGTTGTTAGTTCCCAGGCAAACAACTAAACACTGGTGTCATGATGTTTGGTGACTAAACCACTAGTCGCCATGGTTTTCTGGCAAAAAATTGACATGTTTGAGATTTCTCCATAGCCAAGGGCGGGTAGTTAGTCACTGGGCAATGTACTAAAGCGACCTCTAGTCGCCAGCAGATTTAAAACAACATAAGTGTGGAGATTAATTTCTTATTTTACAGGTGACTAGTTAGTTGACCAGCGACTATCATTTTCTTCTTGGTTGCCCCTGAAATCCACTAATCGCTGTTGTTAGTCAGCCAAGTGGGGACACGGCATAACACTGGCTTGCAATGTGCAATTCAGTAGCCACTGAATAATTATATCCACACTCATTTTCCTGATTGATATTACGGATGAGATATTATATCTAGCATTTGAAGTTGAATTGTTTGTTTCCAGTTTTTTGAATTCATATATGTTTATTTCTAATTTATTGAAATTCATTGTCTATTTTGCATCAACAACCATCACAATGTTTGCTAACTTATCTCCTTAAAGGTAAACACAGGTGATCACCGGAACACCACCTGGTTTGGTTTTACTTCTATAACAGCATTTTCCTGAATTTTCCTGGGGGACTTATGAATGGTGGATGTAAATTTGTGAATGAAAAACAAGGAAAGGAATTGGGCAAACATACCTGATTAAACTATATTTTTCATTTTGTCTTTAGTCTTAGGGATACAATTTCCATATTTTTTCCATGGTGACTGAAGGTGTTCTTTGGCCTAAAATACTTATTGGGGTCCCACCAACACATTTCCAGCATTCAAAGCTAAAATAACCGTTATTTATTTATGTTTAGGTTTCGTCTGCCTTACCTGTTTAGTGCCTCACACTATCATTCTGTTTGGGTTTGGTCTACCTTGCCTGATTATAGTGCCTCATTGTAAAGTTTTCTTAGGTTTATTCTGTCATACCCGATTAGTCCATTCCTGTAACATTCTGTTTAAGTTTGGCCAGCCTTACCTGATAAGGGCCTCAACATTTGGTTTAGGTTGGTCTTGACCTCTGCTATTCAGAACTTGACACTGATTTTATCAGGGAAACTGAATATAGATTCCCTATCCATACAAACTAGTAAGCCTGGACTGCCAGTGGTCCTAAGACTCTGATATCAGTCATTGAAGAAAGTAGGAAAGGTGGCTCATTTCTGAAAGGCTACATTGGCTCACATTTCCCTGAGGGTTAGAAAAAGCTTGTTGAGAGCCATACCAACCAAGCTCTGTTGCTTATAATTAAACCAATGCCAATTTTCACTCTATCAGGACATTTACCAATCAGTTTAAGCATGTACAACATTCTAATGTATCATCAGGCCTGATTATTTATGGAACAATTGGCAAAGAAAACATTACATGAGTTTGATGAACTCCACAAAGCTTTTAGTGTAAACTGTGCTCTTCTCTTCTGACAGGAAATAAGCATTTAAATTGCACTAAAGTCAAATCTTTACAATAAAAAAATAATTTCTTTACCTTAATGCAATAGAATGGGCATGTGGAGACCTGGATTGATAGATGGGGAGGTTTAGCCTCAGCACTAGAAAAAAGGAGAATCAAATCCCAATCTGATTTATCGGGGCTGAAGTAACCAAACACTTGGCCAAATGAAACTGTGGCCCAAGCCCAGACCAATTCGAGGCTCAATAAAGGCCCATTCGTCGTATGCGTTTTTTCCTCTATCGGGAAGCTATCAACTATTGATCTCGTACAATAGAAGATGATCTCGTGGGGAAGATACTATTCAAAGACCTGTGAAATTGAAAACCTAGATATAACATTCACACTATGAGACGGTTCTAGGACATATATATATATACTCCCCAGACACTTACCCCCCGGACACTTACCCCCGGACACTTACCCCCTGGACACTTACCCCCTAGGACCCCTACCCCCTAGGACCCTTACCCCCTAGAACACTTACCCCCTGGAAACTTACCCCCTATAAAATAGGACACTAACCCCCAGGACACTTACCCCTAGCACACTTACCCCCTAGGACACTTACCCCCCAACCTTGGAGGACTTGGTCCAATGATGTTTTGTCACTTCACCATCCACTAACTGTTGAGTAGGGATGAGTTAGCCTTTTACGTATGAATCCTAGACATCTATTAGAAGAGAGGGATATTTATTTAGTTTGCTTTCCATGTTTTTTGAAACGCGTTTGGGCCATTTCAAATACGCTTTTGCCAATGCGAATAGCAAACACAAATTGTATTGCCCAACGCGAAGTGTAATGTATAAAAAAGCAAACTAATTGCCCAATGCGACCCCCAACGCAACCAAAATGCATAGTATAATATAATTCGCATTGGGTTGTGTTGGTACCAACGCATAGTGTAATATGCTTTTAATACGGCCCTAACACATACTGTTCGCGTTGGGCAAAGCCACCCGACGCGACCATACCCCCAACACGTAGTGTAATATGGCCTTAAGTGTCTGGGGGGTTGTGTCCTGGGGATAAGTGTCCAGGGGGTAAGTGTCCTGTCACCTATTAGGTTCGGGTCGCTGGTATTGGATACAATTACCTCTAATTCTTTCCCTCTCCCAGATAAGACAGGAAGACAAAAGTAAATATCAAAAATTACATTGAATTTGCTAGGCACCTGTGCAAGCCAGGCTACCGATTATTTAACAGTCCCAACATCCCACGACCACAGACATCCTCATCGCTCACGGTGAATGGGGCTTTGGTAGACCTACTAGCTATGACATTGACAACACCCTTCTATCTCTTGACTATAGGAAGAGAGCCTCATGCCTCTAAAGTGGGAAGCCACACATCTATTTTGGCACAAGTTATGGCTGGCGTATGAACAGATGGTATATTAAGTTATTGAATAAGTGTTACCACAGAGCCACAGAAGTGTACTATTCTACCACTCCAGACCTAATTCAAGTTTTTTCATTGTGGTAAGCCGCCTCCCCACTTGGGTGACTAAGATTTTAAAAGCAAGGCGATTAGTGTTAACCTTTTCCATATGCAGTGACCAAAAGTATAAATATGAACTGGTCGCCATTGTTTGAAAGGGTTAACACTAATCACTGGTCTACAAAAATCTTAGTCGCCCAAGTGGGGACGCGGCTTTAGAGTGACTGTTTTAGCCTGCATTTCACATAGTGATTTTCCTGCCGATTTTCGAAATTGGCAGTGGGGATAAAGTTTGAATGTAAAAATGTTATACATCATAAGAAAGATCTTACATTCTCTTTTAAATGATATTATAAGTATAGGATGCATGGTTTCATGCCATGTACTTAGACAAAATCAACCAAATGCCAAATCGGCAGCATCAAAATCTGTATGTGGAATACGGCCATAACAGTTTGATTCCTGTAATTTTTATAATGGCTAAACAGGTGGGCCAACCACAATAAATAGTGGACCTGTAGGATTATGAGAGTAGTTTTCGTATCGCTACATGTTTAGATTCACCCACTCATCTGGTTGCAACCATAATGGTGTACATACAATGATTTAGTTTTATTTGTTTAACAGTAATCATTGTACTTTTGTGCAGCACCTGCACTGCACTCATTCACATAATATATACAGTGCCATGATTTAAACTTTTGATCCCATATGCATTGACAAGACACCTGAAACAAACACATTGAAATTGGTACTATTAAAGTGGTGTGCAACAGGATTTGAGGTACACTATATGCAATACATTTTCTCGGTTAAAATAACAATGGAGTCCTCATAGTCTGCCAAGCCAGCTTGCGATGTAACAGAAACGTTCTGTAACCATACCTATAAGATGGAACGTAACAACTACGTTATTGATGGTGAGGTTGAAACCTCCACAAATCAAAATGTTATTAAAACATTATTATTTTGGTGATGTTAGGATGAATTCACAAAGAACATTATGAGGACATTATGTTTGGGTTGAAAAACATAACAAAAACATAAAATAACATCACAGTGCCATGTCACAGCAGTATTTCACAGCGATGTAATTGGGAGTCATCAAAAGAATGTAACAAGAACCAAATACAGAACCAACCATAATGTTGCTGCAATGTTATAATGATGTCCCATCTTTGGCTGAGGATACTACCTTTACATTATAGGTTAGGTAACCCCTTCTGTAAACAAGTAAAAATAGACAGCCGCCTATATCCCCCAACCATCCCCTAGTCATTTGCTGAGGCACTAAACAATTTTCTGGTTTGCCTCTGGCCCTGAGAACACTGTGGCAGGCATTAGACGTGTGACTACTGGGACCCAAAGTAACATTAGGAGATAATCCACTGCTCCAGGTGCAATGCGGGGGAGTTCAAAGACCATAGTGGGTGCTACTACATAACCTCATGAGGCTACCTCAGTAAGATGTCGGGGAGTTTAAGGGAAGGGGGCGCTCCTTCAGTCAAAGAGTGGAGTGGTTGCTGCTTCATAATCTAAAATAACTACATCAGACAAAGTGCAGAGTGGTTTCTCCTTCATAGTCTAATTATGTAGATGAAAAAGATTTTCAGGAAAAATTGGCCATGGCCATAATTCCTGGAAAAAAATCCTTCATAAACCAGAAAAACTACCTCAGTCAAAGGGCAGAGTGGGTGCTCCTTCATAACCTAAAACAACTACCTCAGTCAAAGGGCGGAGTGGGTGCTCCTTCATAACCTAAAACAACTACCTCAGTCAAAGGGCGGAGTGGGTGCTCCTTCATAACCTAAAACAACTACCTCAGTCAAAGGGCGGAGTGGGTGCTCCTTCATAACCTAAAACAACTACCTCAGTCAAAGGGCGGAGTGGGTGCTCCTTCATAACCTAGAAAAACTACCTCAGTCAAAGGGCGGAGTGGGTGCTCCTTCATAATCTAAAACAACTACCTCAGTCAAAGGGCGGAGTGGGTGTTCCTTCATAACCTAAAACAACTACCTCAGTCAAAGAGCAGAGTGGGTGCTCCTTCATAACTGAAAACAACTACCTCAGTCAAAGGGCGGAGTGCGTGATCCTTCATAAATCTAACAAGGCTATCTCAGTAACTACACTTAAGGTGTGTGACATAATTATGGATAGTTATATCTTCACAGATATATAGGTCCTCAAGTGTAAAGGGTATATTGCACTATACGGTACTTACTTGTGGTACAATGAAAAAACGCAAGCAAACTGCCACAAACCTGCTTGCGGTAGAGTGCCACAAGGTGGAACATACCCAGGCAAGCATGTGACGTTATTATAACGTTGCAGCAACGTTCTGTTTTGGTCTGTACTCGTTCTTGTTACATTCTTTTTATGGCTTCCAAAAACGTTGCTGCAACATACTGTTGTGACGTGTCACTGCGACGTTATTATAACATTCTGGTTACATTCTTCAACCTAATCAGGATGTTCTTATAACATTCTATTTTGGTTTCCTCCTAACCTCACCAAAATATAACATTGTAATAACGTTCCGATTTGGTGAGGTTTCAACCTCTCCATTAATAATGTAATTGTTACGTGCCATCCTAGTAAGTAACAGACTGACTAAAAAAAGTATGGTTGCTGAACGTTTCTGTTACGTCGCAGCTTAGCTGGGTAGTTATCAAATAACTAACTTTGTGGCACCTGCTTGCGGCACCTACTTGCAGCACCTTCTATTCTATATAGGGTTTCTATATACTGTTTGTGGTTGGGAATACCAACATGTTGGTATCAAAATGGCAAATTGCTTCGGTACCTGAACATAGCCACTGCAAATGTGACCTACTGCAAAGGGGAACATAGCCTAAAGGCATTGTTGCACTGTGCTTTCAGTGACACATCACATACATGGAATTTGGACATTGAAATAATCAAAATGAATTAGCTTTTGAATGAAGCAGTGTATGAAGTTTCTTGGGATGATTTTGTATATGATCAGGCAGCTGTAATATGCATGTTGAAAGGGCGAACAAAAGATCATTCACTGGTATGTTTGCCCTCATGGACTACCAGTCTACTTCTGCACATTTCATATAAGATATATCAATGACAAGGGGTGTGATG
Source organism: Lepidonotus clava (assembly GCA_936440205.1). Classification (NCBI taxonomy): domain Eukaryota; kingdom Metazoa; phylum Annelida; class Polychaeta; order Phyllodocida; family Polynoidae; genus Lepidonotus; species Lepidonotus clava. The sequence continues at coordinate 42,402,966 of OW387144.1, read as the reverse complement.
TTTCTCATACATCATTGAAAAACATGTAGAATATAATGTAGAATAGGATTTAGTTGTTAGTGCTTTTTAGGTATGAAATTATATTAGAGTAGCACATACAAAAGCATATGTTTTTGTATTTTGGCTTCATGTTTTATATTTTATGGCTTATTCCCAAAGACTATCATCAGAAAAAATAGTCAGGAACTGTGCTTACACCAAAGTGGTACTCATTTTTGAGCATGTTGAAAATCTGGTTGGTTGCAGATTTACGACAGATCTTCTGATTGTCCTAGTCTTAGCTGGTTTCACATGAGTGTTAATTGTGAGCACAAAAAAAGGGAAGACCTAGGGGGCGTTTCACACTGCCAAAATCGAAATCTTAAATAAAGTTAAGATCTTAAGTTCACATTTATGATAGTTGGGTTTCTAACCAACATGTTTTCTGGAAACATAGTTAGTTAGGCCTCTTTCAGCAGTTTAAAACCGTTTCACACCTTGGTTTTTTGGTGGTCATTTTAAGATAAGATGTTGATTTAAGATCTTAAGTGTAATGATGCTCATGGGCTATCATAACTTTTAGAACTGTACAAATAAAGCATGTAGTATCTATGAATACAATAAAATATCAAATACTTGTCAATGCATGATTAAACATTGCATAATGTAGAACATTATTAGATAATAATTGTTTGTCCATATCATATGCAACCATGATAATATTGAAGATAAAAAAGTGTCATCGTTTCTTTGTTTTCTGTAGTAAGTAGCTAAGACATTGCCATTCCACACCAGAGAAGATAGAAGTTCTAGTATCTTATATCCAATGTGGATTGCCAGCTTATTTAGTTCATGCAGTATCCACTAGATGGCATACTATCCCACAGTGGTGGGAAATACAAAGCTCAGAATGAAAATAGATATATAATGATAAATGTACAAATAAACAGAATGAATTCATGATAGAAAATTCTATTATCACTATATGAATCAATTGAATCTAGAAAGAGAATAGTTTTCCAGGTGAATTCCAATCTTAAATGCATTTTCTATATTGCCATATTCATACAAGGGATACATTAAACAATGCTGCCATCTACTTATATTTGCATGAACCTTATCCAATTTATTTCCTTTGATATAAGGGTTGGCATGTCCCTCGGGTAAAGGTGAATCCCCATTAAATTTGTCTGTAGTAAGTGCTAAGATAAGATGTTTCAGTTATGATCCTGTGTGTAGAACAGTTTGTCTTAAGTGAACCATCTTATCTTAGCAGTTAAGATCTTAAATATGGTTTGGTGTGAAACGCCCCCCTTATCAAAACCATTTCAAAGAGCAGCTACACTCATCCTCTGATGATGGACCTAAACATGGGGTTTTCTTGAATGGGTAGGTCTGATACTGGTAGTCCACTTTTGCAAGTCAATGATAAATAACATCTTGTTTCCACCAAACCACAGAAAAATCATTATATGAACGATCCTGAAATTCATTTGATACAATTCTTAAGCTGCAAAAAGAGGAATTCAAAGAGATTGATAGATCGAAGCGATAAGAGGGTTAACTAGTTTTTAAGGACATCATTGTTCCCTTGGAACTGTTTTAGTCAATTGTATTGGATTAAAGTTATCCAATTTACTAATTTTGTGTTTCTTGTTACAACATTCATGGCTTCTGACAATTTCCAAATTGTCAGTCAAGACCACTTATATGGTCTCCCATCACTGTCAAAGGGAAAAAATAATAATCAGGACACCTGATCCTTGATCCTTTAACCTTATATATTTGTTACAAAAATAGGTGGCGAGTAAATACACAGAACTAACCGAGGGGGCACGAGGCAATAATTATTGCCCCAAGTTGAAGCCTATTTTGAGGGTCGAGGGCTTTGCCTGAGACCCTCAAAATAGGCTGAGACGAGGGGCAATAATTATTGCTGAGTGCTCCCGAGGTTAGTTCTGGTTTTATTATATATCAATAATCCATGAAAAATAACCCATGAGCCCATGAACCCATGAAAAACAAGACGAATTCTCTTACGGGGCAATAATTTTTAATTATGCCACAGTGTGGCATAACACCATCAGTTATTCCACCTTTGCTCACGGGGCTGTACAATGCTGAAGGTATAGGCGCTACGAAGTTGGTATATAATAAATTCACATACTTACCTCTCACATAGAGAGGACATAAAACCCACATCCAAATACACCAACGATGATATAAGCACCAGAGAGTGGTCATTGGGGGGCTTTTAAGACGCCTTAATGCCACTCTTAATAGGTCTCCAATGACAGGAGGAAAAATTGGTCCTGACCACCCTGCAGACGGAAACTGCCCCTGGGCATGGCATCCCTCTGTGCACCGGAACCTGGGTTGCTTTAGGGTGGCAGGGCCAGGTGGGGGAAGATGGAGGGGACCATGCAGACAACAGTGTGGGGGCCACTAGTACTTGGGAGCAAGGGGGTTGGGGGATGGACCCAGCCAAGGATGTGACGTTATTATTACCTTGCAGCAACGTTCTGGTTGGTTCTGTATTAAATTATGGTTCTTGTTACATTCTTTTAATGACTCTCAATTATGTTGCTGCAAGGTACTGCCATGACATAGTACTGTGATGTTATTACAACGTTTTGGTTACATCCTTCAACCCAAACAGAATATTCTAATAATATTCTGTTTTGGTTTCATCCTAACCTCACCAAAAAATAATGTTATAATAACATTCTGATTTGGTGAGTTTTCAACCTCACCATCAATAATGTAATTGTTACATACCATCTGAGTAAGTAACAAACTGACGTAAAGAAGTATGGTTGCAGAACATTTCTGTTACGTCGCAAGCTAGCTGGGGAGAGACTACCCAGCACTTGGGGCGTTAACTGTGGACGTCTTTTTATGTAGGACCTGTCAGCCCGGGCTATAGGCTATGGGCAGGGACAGGACAGTAATAGTATAGGCAGTTGGCAGTTTGGGGATGGGCAAACCTCATTAGAGAGGGACAGGTCTGTGGGGAGGGTTAAGCTACAGGAGTGTGGACCTAAATCCCCAAACCCACTAGGCAAATTTTACACATCGGCTGACGAGTAAAATCAGCTGAATCATGCAATTGCATGTAGGTATATGATATGGAAATGTGCGTGTTTGATATTAAGTGGTGCAAAAGATGGCTGATTCTACCCTTAAATTCAGTCGGTTATATCGCTGATTAGTCGGCCGATTGTGTAAAACTCGCCTAGTGGGTATAGGGCTTAACAGTGTGGTGAGCCGTGGGAAAGGTAGGGAGGTAAACCTTCAGGTGAGGGTGACTTATCTATAGCCAATAGGGTGTGCTTGGCATGCCTGGGGCAATGGTTGGATTTTGGTTTGAACCTCCAGACTCCAGGTTCTGGAGCATTGGGTTATTTCACCCTTGCTCCTAGATGATCAAATCTATGAGGAGGTCATACCGATACACATTTACCTATGCTAGTGTTCTTTAATGTGTATGGTCCCATAAGCAGGGCCCTACACACAGCAGCCAGTTGCCCTTTAGAGACCTTTCATAACCCTGTTGTTGGCACTGGGAGAAATACGGAGAGTTGTAGCAGACAGCCCAGACGAGGTTCAAACCTGGGCCGCTCACATGCGAGTCCTTCGCACTAGTCATTTCACTGCCTCATGCTCCTATGGGGCAATGTGCTTTCTGCTGTATAAATAGGAACCTGCATAGGCAACAAGCTGATTGTTGATGAAAGTCTGGGGTCGGTCTCTACGGACGTAGAGACCTTTTGGGGTGAGATGTACGATGCATTTATACATGCCAGGAAACTGTCATTTCTGTCTGTGACCTCAAAGGCACTCATGTATACATAATAATAATTGGAGGAGGGGGCTTCCAAAACACATTCATCACTTGACTCCACTCCATAAATTGACATGAATAAATATAAGTACGATAAAGTCAGCACTGGGAAAAATCAGGTCTATCCGTCTGAGTGCATGCTCCTCTACCAAGAAAATCAGCTGCTCCAGCCACACGCAGCCACCTACTGTTCCTATATACTTTTATTAACTATAACTAAATGAAAGCAAGAATTTATACATTTTTTTTATTTATTAAACCATACTCAATTACATGAATTGATCTTCATATAGGTATTGTACATTCGATGCCAATAGATGATAGTTAATCAATTATACAACACATATATGGGTTAGACCATCCAAACCTAGCTAAATGATGAAAATAATGAATGTCGTAAAGTTCACCAGTTCCATATACCATAGTGGTACTGTACATAATAGTGAAATAATATAAGTCTATATATAAAATAAATAGCAGAGCATACAATTTTTGATGATTGTCTCATTAAATTCCACATGAACATATTTGAAGTAGGAAACAAATAACTACATTGGCAGTTAATGCCGAATCAGGAAAAGATAATAATAAGTTGGTCCTTTTATATAAATGAACAATTAATAAAGAAAAACATTCTGGAATCTGTAGGAACAGCTAATGGCAGCTTTGGAGCCAGTGGTTGCTGCCAAATATAACGTGTGACTTACATGATACTCATGAATATTGATTAGATTAATATTACCGCCGATACAATTCAACATGTTCCCAAAAGACTATACTAACATAATAATATGAATAATTATATTACACATACATTTGAGTCTATATCAAGTCCTATACTTTGAATAATGACTGGATTGGTTTAAAGTTAGTATGAGCCATGTAAAAGTTATTGCCTACCAGTGGCAGGTTTAGAGGGGGGAGTAGGGACACTACCCTCACCCTTTTTTTTGGCCAAATTTGGATTCTTTTAATGCAAGATTCTGGTGAAAAGGCGGTGTACCCCAGTTTCTATTAGCACCCCCTCGCCTCTTTCCACCATTGAGGGGTGGATACAGGATTTTTGAAAAAGGGATCAGCATAAAGGTCAAGTACTAAAACAGCATCCATTTGCACATACCCATGCAACATTGCCCCCTCTTTCTGTAGTTTAGGGGTCCAGCAAAAAGGAGGACCCCCAGGATTCCCCCCCCCCTACTCTGGATCCACCCCTGCAATGGCTCACCACTGGTGATAAGATATACATGTCAGGTGTGATGAATGTCCATTCATCTTTTGGTAAAACAAGTGTCGAAATAATGTAGTAAATAATGATATGCGGAGAAGTGTATTTGCGAAGGCACGAAAGCACAACAGCACAAAAGCACAAAAGCACGAATATATTGTAAACCGGATATGACATCAGAATAGTCATGTGATCTGAAGTGACCAATCAGAGTTGAGCGATAGAGTATAAAAGGGGGCGGTGAGGCCCAGAATAAACAGTCCCATCTTGGTACTCCTTGTGTTCACAAGTGTCTTCTCCCAATAGCATAGTCCTTGAAGGGATCTAAGACCACAAGATGATAAGATAACAGCTTATTACCCAATTGAACTCAATTAATTTAGGCAAAGTTAAGATATAATTAGAGTACAAGTAGAACAAGAAAACGGGGGACTGAAAGACAGAAAGATGGCACAGCAGCCCGAAATGGCCCGAAGATCGACCCGGGACCAGAAGACTCGACAGGTACAGAAGCCCGAAATAGTAAGCGGCCATCCCGTGACTGCAGGAATGAAGGCATGACTGGCTCAGCCCAACGCTACCAACCACTGGGCAACCGTCGGCCCGACTCCCCACGGAAGACCGGATTGGAAAACAAGCCCTCCCACAAACCTTAATCCATCCTTCACACAGGTGACCTGACCTATTTGTGCATTCCATTTTTGCATTCTCACTTGAACGGTCCACCGGTGCCTGATGTGCCTCAGCCCGACAAACTGGCACACACCTCCTCCCTCGAAGAATACCGATTCCCCGATCGACCTGCTCACTCCTCCTTGAAACCAGAAACCCTGAACTACCGAGGAACGTCACATTAGGTGACATCTTCCTTTGACACAGGCTAAAGTACCAATAACCATCTGAAGCTAGACATTTTAATGCCATTAACTCAAAGTTAGGGACAGGGTATGGAACATTTTCCATTTCATAGATTTAGTACCAAATTACAAAAAAAAAATCTATTTTAGCCACCATTATCCTTTTTTGGTACAAATAATCTGAATCAATGAGTACATTAATTTTACAGAATCCCTCAGTGAAATGATTCTGAAACCTGGGTTTGGATATTTCTTCTGTTTAATATTTTCCTAGATTTATATATTTTATGGCATAAGACTATGATAATCAACCATTCACTTCAGGCAAGATGCACCTGGTCGAGGCAGGGTAAGAATTTAAAGGTGTAAATAAAAAAATATTTTTCTTTATAGGTACACATCTGTATGTCTAGAAGGTTGTCTGACATAAAGTATTATCTATGAATTTTTCCATTAAAATATCAATTTCGATGGCTTTCTTATTACTATTTCCACAAGAAATTCTTCAAATCCATTGAAATATCTAACTAAATAAATTTTCCATAAAAATTCCTTTATTTTGTTATCCTTGTAGAACAATGACCCTTTTAGAAGGAGTTATCTTCATATAGAAGTGAGTGAAAGTAAGTAAGTTTCTTTATTGTACTGTGACTAGGGTCAAGAAAAGACAGTTTTCAGTCGACTATTTGCCCTTCCGACCTATAGAATCCCCTCATAATTTCCCGGAGTATGGATCCATTTATGGCCCTTGGCAGATATCAACAATCAATCGGACCAGCTTGTATAGAAATCTACAGTGCACTGTACTTAGGCCAAGATCCACTGTGCGACAAAACACCAACCGATTTTCTTCTCGTTCATTTTTCATACATTTGGAATTATATCCCCCTGTGAAAATACCATATTAGTGTCCTGGATGGTTCAAAACTCTTTGGAAAATGTACATTTAATAAGAACTTTATATGTTTGTTAACAAAGCGATTTTCAAAATTGGTTCATAATTGGCCCAAAATCGCATCGTGGATCATCAACATTACAGAGGGGACAGATAAGTGACACAGCAGCTAGAGTTGACCGATGACTTTCTGAAGGCTGGTGGTTAGGGAGATCCTTACATATACATGGAGGTTGGTTGGGGTGGCACAAGGGGGATGTAGCCTGTGTCCGTGTTACGCAGATTACGAACCGTTTATAGCAAGCGGCCTATCTACAGAACACATCTGTTCCCACCCCCTCCCTATATACAGTATTTATAGGGGCATCGGTCTGCCCGCTTTCATAGAGAATCATATTAGACCCGCGAGAGTATGGGTAAGATGAATGGAGCTTAGTCCAGTTGTTACTTTTTACATATTACACATCAATAAGGATTGATTCTTTGTGAACTCGCAATAGAAGCCATGCCATAACAACCCGGTTTCTCATAGCGGCAGATTTTGCTCATAGTGGTTATTTTCCTGAAGATGCTTGCAAAGTTTCTTTGACTGATGTTTACAACATAACTTTTCGCTTACCTTCTTTGAAGTAGTCACGTAAAACACTATAGGTGACATTTCCTGCGAATTTGTGGCCTTTTGACATATATTTTGATAGGTCTACAGCCAATATTTACATATAAAATGACCATAAATAGTAAAAGAAGCTTAAATATGATTAAAAATGATTTTTTTTGTAGTTTTATTTGATAGGTAACATTTTCAAATTCTTTGCATGTTGTTGCCATGGTTTATTTTATGTGAAAAACATTTAATGTGCAATTGCTGCTAACAGGTTATGTGACAAAAATTCTAAAATGAGGAAAACAGAAAAGAAGGACATTCAAGCTACAGTTTGCAAAAAACTACTTTAAGATATCTCAATTAGGATGCACAGTAATTTTTGTTTCTTCATTAAACTTTTTTGAATGGCAACATGTATGAGATTTCTACCTTCAAGAATACATTGCAAAGTTTGCAGATAAGACCATTGTTCCTTGACACTAAAGCATGCAATTATATAAATAAATATCTTTCTTCAGTGAAAAAGTTTCAAACTAATTGTATTGTTCTGCAGTCAATCACTATTTCCCAAATGTGTGTCCTTTATTTGATGCAGCTTAATCCATCTTACAATTAGTGATTATGATGGCGGGAGTGACGCATTGCTTCCAGATTCAATAGTCCTGATGTTTCTTGCGTGTGGCTCCTACCTTAAGGCAAGTTCCCCGATTAATAAATTTTGATCGACGAATAACTGAACAATGAACAGAGGCTTTCTAAAACAGCAGCTAGTGACATAAACTATTACAAACGTAATTTGTTGATGTTTTATGTCCTGATGCTGCATTCTTTTGGTCTTGTGACTGGCAAAACAAGTTTGTATAGTCTTGCATGCATGTATCTAGGTATGTACATGTATGTTTGCAGGCAATAATGTTTATATGTACACATGTATATATGTACGTTTGTAGGTAGGTAGATAGGTAGGTAGGTAGGTAGGTAGGTAGGTAAGTAGGAAGAAAGGCCCATACATTGGAATGAAAATAACCTTTTAAAATTGAAAGGATAAAGATTGATTTCATTTTATGTAACTAAAATATGTAAAATTCTAATAATTTCGTATAATTGGGAAACATTTTGTATAAGAAAGGACAGTCATTTATGGGGAAAGAAATTCAAGGAGAAAGTACTTTTGGAAGTTAACAATATCGTTTTTCCAAACAAACATGTTTTTCCTCATAATCTAGATAACAGAAGGAGAATTTTCTAAAATCAACAAAAAACCTCTCCCTTCCTGAAAGCGGCTGTCTTTCAATACCGAGCAATAATAAAATTGGTGCTTTCATTTTCTATACCAGACAATACTAACATTGGTATCTAGATTGCTACTCAGGTTTAATCTTAACAACAATAGGTCTTATTTTTGAAGATTACCGACAAAAGAACTTTCTTTTGCACTTGCCAAAGGATCTTGCTCACATTCATTATTTTGGAATTTTGATCAGATTTTGAGCCATCATAAAGGTGGAGTTTCTTTTCAAAATGTATCATAAAAGTTAAACTGTATATCTAGTGTGGCTACACAAGTAATCATAAATCACAAACTATAAGCTCAGCACTCTTAGCCATAAAAAAGACAAAGGTTCTTATAAACATAGGCAGTGCTTGATTGATTATAACTTAGCAGTTCCCAGTAGTGCAGTAGTATTTTACATAGATTTTTTTTAGCAGTGAAGTTGTCCTGCATGGTGTACATTGTCTTGCAACAGCCATTGACTCACTTCTTTACGGTGTCACCTACATCCTTGCTTTCATTCAGACCATGGGGTGGGGAAAAGGGCACAGAAAGTGGGAAGCAGAAAGTGGGGGGGGGGGGGGGGGGGCAGGGCACGGGCTTTCTTTTCTTGTAAACAGTTTTAAATACCCTGAAAGAAACCACATGAGTTGTTTTATCTCAAAAACATGGTGATTTTTATACATTTTCACAAGGATTCAATCCATTTAGGATTAATCTAACATGCCTTAACAAACCCGTTTCAAAGACTTTAAAGTCACATTTACAACAAGTGAAAATTGCACCATGAGATGAAAAATGAAGATGAAACTATAGACACGTTTAAGATGCATCATCAAATCATAGGGGGAAATAGGTTCTCAGCGTTCCATCATCAAAACTATCAATCTTTTTCCCCTAAAAGCAACTTTCTCCTTAATATTTCTAACATCCGCTGGAAGCGTGTTCCAAGTTGGTCTTGCCCATGTTTCACTGGGCACGTGACGAGGGGTAGAAAAACCCAAATGATATTACTGAAATATCTAAAGAATGACACCATGCTTAGCCCCCAAATTTATGGATGTAGACCCTTAAAATTGACAGGGCGACACAGGCATTTCTTAAATTCGACAGGGCGACATGTCAATTAAGTGACAAATGACATGGCCCTTTTCCTAAATTCAACATTGCTTGACAAGGGACAGGATTATATCTTAAATTTGACAAGGGACATGGGTCTTAACTGAGGGCCCAAATCTGTAATGGATAACGTCTGATTACACTCCTTATATAAAACGGCAGGAAAACGAGATTTGCTCCATGATCCGCCAAGTTTTTGTCGCTGGTTTCAGCATTCATTAATACCTAATGCCTTAGAAGTCTCCACCTGCTGCATTGCATCCAGCGGAGGGAACTCACAGAAAAATGAGATCCGTATCACATGTTGGCATTTTTTTCACTACATTGATTCTATATGATTTTGTCTCCTATGTAGATACGTACCTAATGTAGCTTATAAAAAAGTAAACCTCGCTGCTGTTTCCGTGATGTTGGCCTTTTCCATGACATTATGCAACAAGAGTCACCATGGCAACAAGTGTTGTCACAGCGATGAACATTGCCAAAACCAAAACGTGATAAAACAGCAGAGTTGCACAGCACTGCAATCTGCATATATATAAGCCTATATATGCATACATGCACCGTAGCTTGCTGTGCTGTGCGATGATGTTCTTTATCACGTTTTGGCTTTGACAATGTTGAATCCTTTTCTTAGTTATCAGAAAGTAGAGCAAGTTCTGTAGCTGGTTCTACTGTCTCCGTCTATGACAGGCATCACTCTCCAAGCAGATCTACACATAGGAATCATGCTAGGAAATTGTAATTGTTCACGTGTGGGGGGAAGGAAAGGAACGTCGCTGATTTGGCCAGATCTACTCAGTTTGAGTTGGTTTAGCCTAGACGCGGAGCGTCTTGTACCCTTGAAATCATGTTAATTACTTCAGGAGCTTGACCTCTCAGTCTGACACAAACCATATCAGGGAACTTAATCTAAATTCCTTGTCCATACGAACCTGTAAGCCAGGCTTGCCTAAGGTAGCACACAGTGGCCCTAGTATTTTTCAGTCACAGAAGAAAGTAGGAAGGTAGTTGATTTATGTGAGCCTATGTTGACCCAAATTTCCCTGTGCTCCGTCGCATAAGCCAACCCTCGCAACACAGGACCACAGCAAGGACTTCTATGTAGGTCTGTTAGGACACTAAGTCGCACAATGCCCCTAAGTCGCAAAATATTTTTGTGTGTGACTTAGAGCCACCCTCAAGCCACTAACTGGCAAAAGCCTTAAGTGGCCAAAACATTTTACCACTTAGGGCCATTAGAGGACACTAAATCGCAAAATGGATCCTAACTAACAAAAATAAAAATGCACGGTGGAGACGCCGAGCCACTGTAGGGGATATGCAGCGTGGGTGTGGGAGAGAGAGGGGGATGAATCGATCTTAATATCAAGTACACCTCCATGCCCACGTGTACTAGGGCCGTTAATGACAAAGTCTTCGAGTTCGACTTCGAGTTAACCCATGCCCGTGTGTACAAGCAATCATGAGTATATCAAGTACTGCCACACAAGAGTTCTTTATCTGACATATTTTGGTGGGTTATTGTATTTATGTAATGTGACTATTAGTGACTAAAGGCCATATTCCACTTTGCGGCCGCTATTTTCAGAAAACGCAAGCAGTTTGCGTTTCTGATACCAACATGTTGGTATCCCTAATCGGTGGCCGCAAGCAGTGGCCGCAAGCAGTGGCCGCAAGCAGTGGCCGCAAACACCTAAATTCCACCTCGTTTGCAACCGCCATAAACTCATTTGCGGCCTCCACAAACTCGTTTGCGGCTGTTTGCTTGCGTTTGCTGGCCACAAACAAGTGGAATATACCTTACCGCAAACGCAAACAAATTTGCGTTTACGTCCGTTTACTTCCGTTTGCGTCCGTTTGCGTCCATTTGCGTCCGTTTTCTCAGATGGCCGCAAGCCACAAACGCATAGTGGAATATGGCCTTAAGTGACTAATAGTTTGCATTGTCTGAAAATAGGAGGTGTAATCGAGGCCCCAAAAATGTGTATTTTAATGAAAAAAAGGGGTCCTTTTTTAGCCCGAAAATCCATGAAAAGGGGATATTTTTCAGATTAGAGAGCACTGATTGGTTACCGCTAGTTGGTTGAGTCAGGGTACTGGGGGGGTGTGCTCCCCGTGATCTGAGTAAAGTGAGGATGTTGATCCCGCACCACGGCACTGGTCACACGGAAGGGTGCGGGGGGGGGAGGGGGGGAAGGAGGGGGGGGGGGATTCGATACCCGCTGGGGACCTAGAGCGGAGCGACTTTGTGTACAGGATAAGTATAGGTTAGTTCAGGTTTATCAATCATTTGTTATTCTGATTTATTCCCTAGTTACAGGAGCTTGATTCTGTCCACTCTCCCCTACCACTTTCCCCACACACCTCCCCCCCCCCCCCCCCTTCCCGACACTTACCCCCACCCACAGCCCCCCACCCAGCGGCCATCCCGTCATCCTTTTATTCACGTGATTTCTCATAATCTGCAAAGATTTACATATTTGGGGGTATGAAATCCTGTCTTATTAAAGAATGTCATCTTAATCTGAGACAATGGTTAACTTTCTGTATATTTGAATTACATGACTGAGATGAAATGAAAGTTATTTGTATATAACGCATGGAACTTAACTTTGGCAGCAAAAATAGTAGTAACCCTTGTTCCATTAAATTTTGGTTACATATTTTGAGTGAATTTCTGACTCCACAGGGGCGGATCCAGGATTTTGAAAAAGGGGCCAGCTATAGCGAAATTTTCACCGGCACCCTCTGGATGCAGGAGTTTTACATTAAAAATCTTTTAATTTGCCCCCCCCCCCCCCAAAAAAAAAGGGGGGGGGGAGCGGCGCACACGCCTGGCACGCTCCCCGCCCCCCCCCCCCCCCCCTTAAATCCGCGCCTGCTCCATTTCTCTGTCTGCCTGGTATGTGCATGCTCCCACTGACCGTTACCCCCACCCCTCCTCCAGGCGGTCCTTTGATAGGCCATAAACCCCGGGTGGTATGTCTCAGGGCGGGGACAGTGGGAGGAGAGGGGGGGGACCTGTGAGCCACATCTCTAACTGTCCTGGTCAATTCAAAATTGACAAATATAGTTTCATAAACTGAGAGATAAATGAGTTTTATTCAGTATCCTGGTTAATGAGGGGGGCATTTGAACACATATTGTAGGCTATCTGTGCATCTTGACATAAAAAGCTTTTTGCGAGTTTGGGTCAATATCAATTTTGTGATTTAGTGTCTTTACCATTTAAGGTTGTTTTTTTTGCGATTTAGGGTCTTTGGGTGACCCTAAGTCACAAAATGACCCTAAGCTGCAAAAATTTGCGATTTAGGGTCTTGTGCGACTTAGTGTCCTAACAAGGTCTCACTGTTATATGTAAAACCCTTGCTGTTGCAATCATTTTAACAGCAATTTATACCCACTTATAATCATTTCTAAGAGTTGACATTTTCAGGGATATTAGATCTGGATCTATGTTTTTCACAACTTTTTTTCAGAATTAAAATCGGCTGAGTAGAACTGACACAATTTAACATAGCATACCCCTCTCAACAGCAAGGGTTCTAGGATGGGTCTCGCAACAGAGAGGAGATTATGTGACGAACCACTGAGGGTTAGAAATTACATGTTGGGAGTTATACATATGGACCGAGCTCTGTTGCTTAAAAACCCAAGGCCAATTTACACATTATCAGGCAATGTTTCCATACATTCAGTTCAAATGCGTACGACATCTTGATGCATAATCAGGGTTCATTATTTATAAAATGATTGGCAAAATACACACTGTTCTAGGTTCATAATCTTCCCAAATGTTTTATTGGAAAGTCTGCTTTTCCTTTCTGATGGGATATATACATCTAAATTGCATTAGAGGCAGGCACTCACAAATAAACAAGCACATTTTTCACCTTTACACAGCAGAATCAATGTGTGGAGACCACCACAACAGGGGGATAGGGAGGTGAGTGTTACTGCCAGGAAAAAGAACCAAATCCTAATCTGATTTATTGGGACTGAAGTAACCAAACCCTCACCCAAATGAAACTGTGGCCCAAGCCCAGGCCAACACGAGGTTCAATAAAGGCACATTCATCGTCTGCATTTCTTTTTCTGAATCAGGAAGCTACAGACTATTTTTCTCACACAACAGAAAGCAATCTCATGGGAGAGAACCTATTCTTAGGCTTAGAAATTAAAAAACTAGCTATTTTACTTTTTTAGCTTTTACAATGGTACAGGGGTAGCCATTAATTTTGATGTAATTTCCCTCTCAATAATCCAGCCTCCAGATTAACAAGGAAAAGACAGGAAATTATCCAAATTATGTTGAATTATTTTGGTTAGACATCCCAGTAATCAGGGTTGCAAGAATTTAACATTCCCAACATCCCACGGCCAGAGACACTCATTGTCCATTGTGGATGGAGCCAAAAATATTATAGCTACAATAAGATATGTTACTCCTGTCTGTCATCTACGCAATTTCCATGATTTCGAGGAGAGTGGCGCAAGGAGAGTCCATACAACCAAATACAAATAATAGAACAGGCCATCTTTTTCAGCCCTTTTCGAAATGTAAATAAACACAATGACGTCACGAAAAAAGCAAAAATAGATGACGCGTTGAAGCAGTTTGCACAGACTCTCATAGGGGGCGCCACCATCTCAACATAACGTCATGAATTATGTCTCTTGTCTTGTAGACTCATTGATGGGGCTACAGTAGATCTACCAGCTGTGACATTGGAAACACCCTTCTATTGGAGTACTATTGGAAAAGAAAATTGTGCCAATATGGTGGAAAGGCACACATCTATTTCAGCACAATGTATGGTTAGCTTATGAAAAGAAGGTATATTAAGTAATTGCATAACTGTTCTCATTTTCTAGGACCTGAGGCTGCCAATATTCCCATTAGTCACAATGTTCCCAAGAACCATGGTATATGTTCCCAATAACAATAATTATTATACATTGCTTGGCAGTATAGAAATGTCAGATAAAAATATGTTTAAAACAAGTTCCTACACTTGAAGTATATAAATATACATAGGTTTATCATTCTTGGGCAACATTGTGAAGTGGAATATAATATAATATATATCTATAATATTGACCTCGGTTGGATATCACAATTGTTATTCCCTGGGTCTCACAGGGTCTCGGGCCTGTGCTATGTTACGGCACTCGACCCTGTGAGACCCAGGCAGATATCCAAGCGAGGTCTGTACTGGATTTATTTCAATTCCCCTAAATCTATGATTTTAAATGGACATTTATAAAAGCAATGATATCTCTTCAATACGGCTTTTGAATTGCGGAAATTGATTGAGTATTTACCCAATTATCTATGCCAGTGCCCCGTGTCACTCTGAATCGAGTGAGCCGGTACAGAAGTCTCCCCGCGGCGTTATCTACCAGAGCGCCTCACGTCACTGTAAATCGAGTGAGCCAGTACAGAATGTCCAATTTAGTGTGCTATTGCATCTGCACACTTGCATCATCATCCAGTGTGACATCCATTTGTTTATTGCCTTCCTGATAACATACTGGCTATCACCCTGCCTGTAGCAGTGATGCATTAGAATTTTAACAGCTGAACCTTTGTCTTTGGGTATGATAAGGGGAATAGTTAAGAGTTTACATTTTAGGATTTTAGGAATTTACAACATAACGGTAAGCCAGGGATTTAATACACCCATACTGTTATCAATTTGGGTTAGTCTCGAAAATTATAAAGTTTGGAAGAGAGTCATGGAACCATATTACTTTGACCTTCCAATCATCAATTCAGGGCACAGAAGGCAAGTTGAAATTGACTCAATTTCAATGTTAGTACTACATTCAACATTGTCCAAAATACAAGGTTTTGGGTTACATAATATTTCCTCCGTCTGTTGCACAGGCGGCCCAAGTTCAATCCCGGGCTGGGGTGGGCTGGCTGCTACTTCCCTCTACATGTCTCCCAGTGGCAACAACTGTGTTATCAAAGGCTCCTAGAGGGCCACCGACTGTAGTGTGTGTGGCCCTGTCTATGGGACCATGCACATTAAAGAATGCCTACCTCGGTAAATGTGTAGGGGTATGGTCTCTATCTTCTCATAGATTCGTTCATTCCATAGATACAATCAACTAACCAACCAACCAACTCCCTTCATTTAAACAGCTGGGTACAAAACACACATTCTCCAACATCTCCTCGTCGCTGCTAATGCCACAAACAACTTCCGGGTTTTTATTATGTTGCTGGGATTAGGAGTGGGACCTAATGGAACATCTTACCAATTCACTGCTTCAGGTGTGATGTAGCAAACAGGTATCAATAGACAGCCCCCAACACCCCCAACCATCCCCTAGTCATTTGCAGAGGCACTAAACAATTTCCTGGTTTGCCTCTGGCTCTGAGAACACTGCGGCAGGCATTAGACGTGTGACTACTGGGACCCAAAGTAACATTAGGAAATAATCCACTACTCTGCCCCAACATGGGGGGGTTCAAAGGCTGGAGGGTATGCTCTTTCATAACCTCATGAGGATACCTTGATAAGACGAGGGGTAGTCAAAGTGGGGGAGATGAAGGGACGCTCTTTCATAACTTAACAGCAATACCTCAATGAGAAGCAGGGGAGTTCATAGGATGAAGGGGACGCTCCTTTATAACCTAACAGGGCTAACTCAGTAAGAAACGGGAGAGTTCATAGGGTGAAGGGGACGCTCTTTCATAACTTAACAGCGATACCTCAATGAGAAGCAGGGGAGTTCATAGGGTGAAGGGGACGCTCCTTCATAGCCTAACAGGGATAACTCAGTAAATAAATGGGGGAGTTCATAGGGTGAAAGGAGGCTCCTTTATAACCTAACAGGGCTAACTGAGTAAGAAGCGGGGGAGTTCATAGGGTGGAGGGGATGCTCCTTCATAACCTAACAGGGCTAACTTAGTAACAAGCGGGGGAGTTCATAGGGTGAAGGAGATGCTCCTTCATAACCTAACAGGGCTAACTTAGTAACAAGCGGGGGAGTTCATAGGGTGAAGGAGATGCTCCTTCATAACCTAACAGGGCTAACTTAGTAACAAGCGGGGGAGTTCATAGGGTGAAGGAGATGCTCCTTCATAACCTAACAGGGCTTACTTAGTAACAAGCGGGGGAGTTCATAGGGTGAAGGAGATGCTCCTTCATAACCTAACAGGGCTTACTTAGTAACAAGCGGGGGAGTTCATAGGGTGAAGGAGATGCTCCTTCATAACCTAACAGGGCTTACTTAGTAACAAGCGGGGGAGTTCATAGGGTGAAGGAGATGCTCCTTCATAACCTAACAGGGCTAACTTAGTAACAAGCGGGGGAGTTCATAGGGTGAAGGAGATGCTCCTTCATAACCTAACAGGGCTTACTTAGTAACAAGCGGGGGATTTCATAGGGGGCAGGGGATACTCTTTCATAACCTAACAGGGATAACTCAGTGAGAAGCAGGAGAGTTTGTATGGTGAAAGGGATGCTCCTTCATACCCAAACAGCGCTAACTCAGTAAGAAGCGGGGGAATTCATAGGGTGAAGGGAATGCTCCTTCATAAGCTAACAGCGCCACCTCAGTAAGAAGCAGTGAAGTTCATAGGGTGAAGGGGATGCTCTTTCACAACCTAAAAATGCTACCTCGGTAAAAAGATGGAGGGAGTTCTCCTTCACAAACTAAGATGGCAAACACCGCTTCCTTCATAACCTGACCAGCCATTTACAAATTACAACTTTCCCCCCCAAATTACAGGAACATTAGTGTATGAACGAATCAGGGATTAATTTTACAACAATTCTTGAGCTTCAAGATGGAAATTGAAAGTTACCCAATTTATCAATTTGGTTGTTTGGATGATTACATCCATGGTTTGCAAATAGTCGGTCAATGCCAAATTAATGGTCGCTCCTTCTGTCAGCTGAAGGTTGTTCATTTGAAGCTAGCAGTATATCTTCACAAAATGATTCTCTGAAATGCACAGATTAATTCGATAATTTGACTCAATGGGAAATGATAGTAAATGGGACATCTAATTCTTGGTTATATTTGTCAGAAAAATAGGTGGGGAGTTAATTGATATAATTATGTATCACAGAGATTACATAAAGCCCACATCCAAATACACTCTAGAGAGAGGTCCTTGGGGGCCTCTTATGACGTGATAATGCCACTCTAAGTAGGTCTTCAATGACAGGAGTGAATAACGGTCCAGACTGCCGAGCAGACGGGAACTGCCTCTGGGCATGGCATCCCTGTGTGCGGGCCGGAACCTGGGCTACATTAGGCCAGAGGCAGGAGGAGAGGGATGGAGGGGCTGGACAGGCCTTAAATGTGGGAGGGGTGTTAGGTTATGTAGGGAGGTAGTAGTATAGGCAGTTGACGTTTTGGGGATGGGTAAAGCTCATTTAAGAAGTAACTGGTCCTCATGGAGGGTTAAGGTATGGAAATGGGACCGATATAGATGTCTCATATAGGAGTGTATGTGCCGGGGTACCACCTGTCATGATCGTCAGTTTTTTTCACACCCGCACAGCCGGCGAGCATTGCGTATTGTGGTTGGTGCATATCAACAGGCTGTACACACCGCCCCTTGTTGTCAATATATTGTCAACAATTTGAGGATTGTTTGGGTGATAAAATAAATAAGCACCTTTGGGGTCGTTCTCAGGTAGCTGTATGACCAATGGGGGTTGTACGAGCCTTGGGCTTTGCCCTCAGTATGTGATGGTCCCCTATGGGTCGTACAGCCATCCTCAGACGCCCCCCACAGTGCTTCTATTTATGATAAGAGGGGTAGGGGGCACAGCCTCATAATAGTCATCCGATGTAGGAAGGGTAATGAGGTAAACCTTCATGTGAGGGGGCAGGGTCATGTACAGTGAGTGGGGCATGCATGGATCCAAGCCTTTTTTGGTTTGTCTGTTACTTACTAAAATGTCATGTAACTGTTACATTATTTTTCTCTGAAGTTGAAACCTAACCAAAACAGAATGTTATCATAACGCTCTGGTGAGGTTAGGTCAAGATCAAATTAAAATAGAATGTCATCATGACCTTCTGATTAAGTGAGGTCTATACCTGACTCAAACAGAATGTTGTTGTGACCTCCTGACCAGGGGAGGTCCCAACCTTACCTAAAGAGAACATTATTGTGATGTTCTGATTATGTCAGGTCTTAACCTTACCTAAACAGAATGTTAAAGTGACCATCTTATTAGGTTAGGTGTCACCCTAACCTAAACAGAATGTTATTGTGACATGTTATGTGACATGTTATTGTGACATCCTCATTCAGTGATGTCTCTCAACCACACCTAAAAAAATGTTATTGTGACATTGTTATTAAGTTTCAGACTCATAAATAATGTTACAAGAATGTAATCAGAACATCACAATGTAACATTGCAACAGTTGGTTGCAGCGACATAATTTGAGGTCATCAAAAGTATGTCGCTGCAACCTAACAGTATGACGTAACAAGAATCAATCCAGAACATTGCTGCAACTTTATTATAACGCCATACCGTTGGCTGGGATAACATCATGTCTTCTGTAAAAGAGGGCATGCATGATGGGATGTGCTACTTACTCTGAATGGGGACATGGGGGGACATACTGTTTGTTGTATAATTTGGTGTATACATAGGGAAATGTGCTGCCTGCTGATGAACTGGTTGTCTTGGAGCGAGTCTCTAACGATGTAGGACCCCTTTCGGAGTGACATACATGGTGCAAGTATACAAGTTATACAAGTCAGTACCTTTTTATAACACATTCTGTGACTTCCAAATGGTCTTGTATAGAAAATTCATGGGGGTGGGTCTAGTTTACTCCACAAAATGACATGAATAAATAAAAGTACTGTAAAGTGAGTGCTGAGAAAAATAAGGTAAATGTGTGCTGGTGTCTTCTTTCCTAGCAAGCAAATCAAATGTGACCTTACAGGTAAATTTGGGTGCCGCTGCAGCGCCAGAAGCCTCCCTTTTTGAAAGTCTGTGTATTCAAAATATATCTTATTGCCTGACTAAACCAAAGTTGGTACCTTTTGTGGCTACAAAGAGAAAATTGATATTTAACCTTGACATAAAACCAAGGTATTATTTTTGAAGTTACAAACAAACAAACTTAACCTAATTTTTAAGGCATCATTTGAAGGCATCATTTATGATTTTCAACTTACTATCAGGTTTTCGGCCATCATAAAAGAAGGATTTGCTTTTTGACATCTAGTTATAAGAGACCATTTATTGTGGTTAATATGGTTAACATTTCTGAAATGATCAAGGAAAATAGATGCTTAATCGTAATTGAAAGACAGCTTTTTTGGAAATTATTATTTATTAACAAACGTTTGGTAAATAAACCAGACCAAAAGATGAATCTATATTTGATATCATTTTTACCTAGATCCAAGCTGGAGGTCACATTTGGATGATCGATTATTCAGAGATTACAAGAAATGAGATGCATTGTAATCTAAGAGTTCACATTATGGCCTATCTATATTAGTTCAATATCAAAAATTGGTGTTATTTCTAAAAGTAATATCATTTTTGAAATTCCATCCTTTCTTTCAGTTCCTTTGTAAATGGGCACAACAATATCATAGCTTCATGAAGATATGTAACTGGGACCCTCGCCTACACATTTGTGACCCGATCCGACAAAATGAGTCGCAAGTCGCGCGCGGTCAAACTGAGATATGGGCCTCTGAAGTCGGAAATCGGCCCCACTATCGAAAATGACTTTCTTGCATTTTCTTAATCTTTTATATCAGGACTTTCATTTCCCAAAATATTTTGATGAAATTAATATTCTTAGTGTGTTAGAATGGCCCCCAAAGTCGTTCTTCTGCTTCAGTGAGTTAAAACAAAAGGCTCCTGAGACGCCGATTTTTATCAACTTTGCCGACTTGCGAGCCGCTTTTAGGAGTCGACAACCCAAGAACTTTTGGTACCGCCGAAAAGCGCGGGACCTCTTCTAGCCAATCGCATCGTCGGATTTTGAATTGGGACGGGGATGGACCAATCAGAAGGCGGATCGCGAAAGCCGTCGCCGTAAACAATCGTTGTCAAGGAGGTCACGTGTTGCGATCCGAGCGCTCTGATTGGCTGAGACCCCCTCGGCGTGCCGGAAGCGCCACTGTTTGTAAAATTTAAAGGTCCGACCGACAGAAGCAGGTGCGCGTTCAATGAGGCCTAACGTGTTAATTAGCGTGTTATTTCTTGAACTGCAAGTGCAGTTTGGATCCAAACATTGTTAGGATTACATGGCTACCCCCAAGGAACGTGAGGAGGCCGTGGCAGCCGCGCTAAATACAATTGTTCGGACTAATCTTCATGGCGGCGCCAACGACGAGCAATGGCGAGAACTTGTCGAGGATTACTTCGTCTTTGCCGAGGACGATGGGGACTTATCGGAGGGGGAGGAGGATGCTACCCTGTCGGAAAAGGACATAGAGGATTTGGAGGAGGCTGAGGAGTCACAGGAGGACGAGGATGAGCCCCTGGTTATCACTGATCCGACGGACCAACTGCTGCAGGAGGAAATTCACAGTTGCCAGAAATTTAGGTAGGCCATGCTTGTTTGCGACTTGCGATCGAAATTGCCCAAGTTGTGTCGTTTGAAAATTCCTATAAATACCAAACCGTTAGACCTGTCCGGCCATCAGAAGTTGCCCAAACATGTTTTCTAAGATATCCCGTAATTATTTTCATGTTTCTATCTGTCTTTATGTTCAAAATCGACATTTGCTGAAAGTATGCCGCCGTGACCTACTTAATGGCGTCTCGCACTTGAACGATGGACGGCCTTGACCGTTATGCTCTCTCAGGCCTAATTAAAAGTTCTTAGCGGCCATCTAATGAACCTAATTCAATCTATAGGGGTGCCCTCACATATCTTTGACATTAATGTGGACTTTCGTCATGTTTAGGTGCTCGTGTAAGTACCACAACGACGGCCCGTGTTGTGTCCAGTTCTCAACGGCAGAGCGTCTGGACAAACGGCAGGAGGTCGCCCAGCTGACTCCAGGTGCGGCCAATAACCATCCTATTAACCGTCGTAAATGAAGATAGTTTGTCATCTATAATACCTGTATGACCTCCTGGAGGCTGTAACTTTTCCTCTGTGGCATTGACATACGATTTTCGGCCAAGTAACCTCAGTGACCGCGGGGGTAGACCCAGCCGAGAGTAATGTATGAAACTTTCTTAAACTTTTTTTTTTTTTTTTCACAAAGTCAGTCGCTCGTACATCACTAAAGTTCTGTGTCGGATTTCCATTCCAGGGGAGAAGGACATGCTCCTGTTGGGCGTTACAAGTGCCTGTACTGACACCTCGGTACAGCTGTCGACCTGGAAGAAGGGGAAAAAGGGCAAGGGGGCCAGGCAGCACCAACGGAGCCACTACACCGCCGGGGGCAGGAAGGTCTGCCGGGACACCCTGCTCTTTCTCTACAGGTAATTATTCATCTCTGCAGCTAACATTCTCTGTCTAAGTAGTTCCTAAACCTGTCTCCTGCTGTAACTTATTAACATGTACACAATAATTATTTTATGTAACCAAACATTATTTTTATGTAACCGAACCTGGTATGTCCAACATTATTCCATTTCCAATTGTAAGTTGTGTGTTCTTGTTTTTTAGCTGCAGTATCAACAAGATGACCGCCATCAGCCAGTGGTATCGGGAGAACGGGGTCGTACCCCGTACTAAGAGGTCAGGCGGACGCAAGGCCAACACCCATTCCCTCGACCTCGCAGACATCCGCCGCGTGGTCGACTTCATCAACTCCTACGCCGAAACCTATGCCCTCGTCCTCCCCGGCCGAGTCTCCACTCACAAACGCGACGACATCCTCCTCCTCCCCTCCAGCACAAGGAAGGTAGATGTGCATAAACGTTATCTACAGGCCATCGGGGACACCCACCGTCAGGTTGCCGTCACCACCTTCCGTAACCTCTGGCGCCAGTTGCTACCCCGTATTGTGTGTTCTCGCCCCATGACTGACCTATGCTGGGAGTGTCAGAGGAACAACCGTGACATCTCCTACTCCTCTAACCTCCCTGAAGTAGTTAAGCAGGCAAAGTTAAAGAAGCAGCAGAAGCACCTGGAGGTGGTGGCCAAGGAACGGGAGTTCTACCAGGAACTGACTACCGCTGCCAAGCAGGCGTATGCCGAGGCAGGCCGGCCGGCGCTCGGGCCACACACTCCCTGTTCCTCTGACATCCGGGTGCATGTATCTTTCGACTACGCACAGCAGGTCCACCTCCCCTCCTCCCCCATGCAGCCAGGGCCCCTCTACTTCCTCGTCCCACGCAAAGTAGGCATCTTTGGCGTGTGTGCTGAAGCCATCCCCCGTCAAGTAAACTATCTTATTGATGAGTCCCACTGCGGCAGCAAGGGTTCAAACGCTGTCATCTCCTACCTCCACCACTACTTTGCCAACTACTCCCTCGGTGAACGCCTCCTTGACCTCCACTGTGACAACTGCAGTGGGCAAAACAAGAACAAGTACGTGATTGGCTATCTCATGTGGCGGGTCCTGACTGGTCTGCATAAGCAGATCACTCTGAACTTTCTTATAACCGGCCACACCAAGTTTGCCCCCGACTGGTGCTTCGGTCTCCTCAAGCAGCGGTTTCGCCGTGCCGAGGTGTCCTGCCTTGCTGACCTAGCCAAGACGGTCCGGGACAGCACCCAAAAAGAAGTCAACATCCCTCAGCTGTGTGGGTCAGAAGATGGGGCCGTCTTTGTCCCAACCTATAACTGGCAAGCCTTCCTGACCCCGTTCACCCGGCCAATAAAAGGGATCAAGCAGTATCACCACTTTATCTTCTCATCAAACAGCCCCGGGAAGGTAACCGTCCGACAGTACATTGACTCTGAGCCAGAGGAAGTGGATGTGCTCACTGTGGACCCTGGAGCCGTCCCAAAGGTCCTACCACCGGCCACACCTTCCCCTGGGCTTCCCCTTCGTCGGCAGTGGTACCTCTTCAAAAACATCAGAGACTTCTGCACAGAGGAAACCAAAGACATTACGTGCCCCAAGCCCACGGAACCTGAGCCTGCAGCAGAGGCACCAAGGCGGCGGGACCCATCGCCAGATCCAGGTCCAGGGCCCTCAGGAGCAGGTGGAGGTGGAGATGCAGGGGAGGAGGAGGAGGAGGAGGAGGCGCGAGGAAGGGGACGTGGTAGAGGAAGGGGGCGAGGTCGGGGGCGAGGCCGAGGTCGGGGGCGAGGTCGGGGTCGAGGTCGCGGTCGGGGTCGAGGAAAAACCCCTGACTCGGGCTCAGAGGACTCAGACAGAGAGACAGCAGCCCAAATGCGACGTGAAATGGAAACAGACTCAGACTCAGACACTTCCCCTGAGATCACTCCCCCACCCAAACGTAAACGCAGCCAAAGTCGGGGGCGGGGGCGTGGTCGGTCTACATCCTCTAGCAACTAGAATCATAGACTAGAATACCTGTATATAGTTCGAATTTTAATATTTTATTGGTACTTTTGTGCCTTTTGAGTTGTTTTAGACTCACAGTTTACTGATGTTTTGTGATCTTTCAACTTTATGGAACTTTTATCCAACTTACCTGGAACTATGACACTTATTATTTATGGCAAAACAGGCTGAAATACACTTGAACATTCCCATAGACTCTTTACAAGTCGTTGTGACTTCAATTCAGCCTTCTAGAACAGGTATTGTGACTGTTTGAGCTTGCCCTCTTGCTTCAGTTTTTCATTTTCAGGTGCAGATTTACAGGAATTGTACTCTATCTTTACAAGGCCGGCATGATTAAAGTTTCCATTTCTAAAGCATGACTTCACAGTATTTTGTAGTTCAACTAGTCTAGAATGTATATTCCAAGTCTCAAGTCGGTGGGAGATAAACTTCTAGTGGTATCCAAGGAATTCCGACCGAGTCTAACCAAAACCGCACATAAAAACTTCAAACGCGTTTTTCTCAGAATCAAGTTTCCAGCCTACCGCGTATAGGGAAAAACCTAACTTTGGCCCTAATCATCGTACGAACACAATCTTGGTATCAAAATGAAGCTCTTTTCGAGGTGAGGAACATATCTTACTAACTCAAATTCGTATCTCCGCGACTTGCGACTCATTATGTCAGATCGGGTCACATTTTCTATGATGTCGTCAGTTGTGGCGCCCTCTACAAAAATCCGTGCGACCAGATACAAATAAAAGAACAAGCTGTCTTTTTCGATCCTGTTCAACATGTAAAGAAACAACGATGAGGCCATGAAAAAAAGCAAAACAGACGACACGTTAAAGCTGGTTGCACAGACTCTCATAGGTGGCGCTACCATCACCAAGTTCACGTTGAAACGTCAAAAATTGTGTCTCTTATTTTGGAGGCTCATTGGTCGGCACTCCACCCGGTCTAGTAGCCTAACATTTAATAAAACTTAAGAGACTTCAGCAGTTCTTGCCACAGGAAATTGGCACTTAGGCTTAGAATACTGAGACCAAGGGAATCTGCTTTACGTGACCACGAGACAAGCAGAGTCATAGTTCACACATGCCCTGCTTATATTAACTTTCCCCTCTACCCTGCAAATAACTCCTCAAACAACACTGTTCTGTTCAAAGTTCTAGAAAATTGCAAAACATTATAAGGTTTATAGTATCAGAGGCTAAGAGGAATCTAAACAACTGTTTTATGACATTGCCTTTTCCCTGCAGTGTTATTGAATATCACAAGACGTTCATGAATGTGTAACTGCACTAGGCTAAAGTAGAGAACAGGCTGAAACTGACTTGGTGGACGCTTTATATAGGAAGGTCTGAAGGTGGGCAGAAGGAGGGAACAGACAGAAAGCCAGGACTTGGACTCATAGTGTCACTGTGAAATAAAAGGCAGAACACCAAGAACCAGCAAACCGATCTCCCATATTTACACTGCAGTCCGTCCCGACTGCCACACCCATAGCGGCCACATAGGTAGAGTGCTCGAGTACATTGTGAGGGGTCTCTGGTTGGCCTCCTGGCAGAAAAACTCTCTTGTGACCACTAAAAAAATCTTTTGAGAGTGTACATTTCACTTCATATTCATTCTTCTGATTCGGGATTCCGATACATATCGAATCTAAAGGTATGAACGTCGGTAATCGCACCTTTTTTAATATTATTTTTTATTGAATCTAACTATATCACTTTACAGTGCTCTTCCTATAGAGGTATTTGGTAAAATAATATGATCTTATATACAATGATTGAAATATGAATTTGCCTCCCACTTTTACATTTTAACCAAGCGTTGACCATCATAACGATTCAATTACTTATTATTGAGATGAGCATTATAATGATTTAATATCATTGAGTTGAGCATCATAAGGATTCAATTGCTATTCTGACCACTTTGAAGAAATGGTTATATAATTATTTACCTGTGTTTACCAGAAGCCATTACCTATGGGACCCTTAATGGGGGCGTCCCAATTACGCATGTTGAATTTACGAAACATCCATGTCACCCTGTCGATTTTAAGAAATGTCCATGTCACCCTGATGAATTTAAAGAACATTCATGTCGCCCTGTCAAATTTAAGAAATAGCCTTGTCCCATGTCACTAAGCCCAAAAAGGGCCATGTCGCCCTGTCGAATTTAAGGGTCTAGGGCCATATCTATGGTATAGGATCTTCTGGATACGGGTAATCTGCCTCGATGCTCCGCTACATTAAAAGGGAGGTAAAGCATGCATTATAAAAAGTTAAATCAAAAGGAATACACTCCATTGTTTACTTACAATGACTTTATTATAACGATGCCCGGCCTATTTGAACCATAGAACTGAGTCCATTCTTTTGCTATGATTGAAACCATGATATAGGTGTAAGACTAATTCATAATTGTGCTCAAATAATTCAGCACAAATGCAATACTTTAGAGTTGTTTGTTTTACCTTGAATATCTGCATTTAAGGCTGCGTTCTCGTCGTAGACGACGTCGCCACTGGCTAAGTTGCAACCATCTAATTAGCATGCCAAGTTCACGACGTGACCAATAACGGTCTCGTCCTCTCGTCGTTAGGCTTTCGTCACCTGGCATTAGCCTGGTTACGTGACAGCCGGCGACGTGTTTTACTGTGTTAGAACATTATCCAACAACGTTATTGGTCACATCATGAATTTGGCGTGGCGGTACGGGAGTTACAACATAGCAAATTACATCAGTCTCACAGACAAGAATGTGGCTTTACGGGTATGTTTCACTCTGTGGTAGGCCGCATTTGCGTTCGTTATTTTAGGCGCAAAAGCAATTTGTTGTTTTGATACCAATATGTTGGCATACTCAACCGAAAGCAATCAATAGAAAACCAATATAAAATAGTAGATGCCACAAGTAAAGGCTGCACGCAAGGGCCGCAAGTACGTATATTCCACCTTGTGGCACCCTACTGCAAGTATGTTTGTGGTTGTTTGCTTGCGTCTTTTCATGGTGCCACAAGCAACTACTGTATAGTGGAATATAGCCTTAATTAAGTCTACGTGCACGGATAGCTGATTTACAGTATTTCGAGCACCTGCAGGTCAATTATAGCTTAATTGTTTTTTCAGGGAAAAACACCAGGGAATCTATAGAAAATATACTATCTTTTCATTGTGCCGCAAGCAACTACCACATACTGGAATATAGCCTTTAGAGCCAGTGTATCGTCTGTGAGGCGGACGTAATTTAATATGTTGTAACTGTTTTAGGGTGGTGCCAAATTTGTAACGTGACCAATAACGTTGCCGGATTACGTTCCAAAATTGGAAAACACGTCGCCGGCCGCGACGTCGTTAACGTTAGAAACGAACAGACGATACCCTGGTTTTAATGAGTAGTTCCTTTCCCGGCCGGGGGTGGCGCTGCGGGTGGCGGCGGTGGAGCTGCTCTGAGGTGCTCAGGGCCCCACAGACAGGCGCGAGTCCCTCTCTGTGTGAGTGAGCAGGGCCCACACCAAGCCTCTAACCCCACAACTGGATTCTGGATGTAGACGCCCACCAAGGATAACTCGGCCAGCGGAAAGGTAGGGGACTTGGTTTCTAATAATCATTTTTCCAGTTTTTTTCAGGTGTGTTTTTTTCAACTCACTGTCACATGATTTACTACAGGGCTCAAAATCTGTTGAAAGAGCGCCCAACATTATCAACTAGATGTGATCCGTTTTGTTGACGTATGGTGCCATGGAAAAGTACCTAATCTTAATTGATTAATTTATATAAATGCAATAACACCACGGATAACCCGCCGAGCAGAAAGCTAAGGTTTGCTTGTTTTTAAAAGTTGCTATCATTGTTCCTTTGGCTGATTTCCTGGCTCATGTTTTGAAAGAATTAGGATCAATATCAGAGGGGCTACGACCATAGATCAATATTGGGGGACTTCCATTTAGTATGTTAGCCTACGCACATTTAACCCCTCCTCCCTTGGGCAAAAGTACGTATTGGATTTGTACTAGAATAGATAGGCACAATTTTAGAAGTCTCATACCCCCTCCCCTTGATGCATGTACATACGTAATGGAAGGCCCCTTAATTAGATGTTATCCATTTTCGTTGGCGCATGGTACCAGAGAAATACACCTATTATTAATTGATTTATATAGATGCAATAACAAAGGGCTATAAGGATCAGCATATCGTTAGGGTATGGGTTTTGGTGTGAAGACATCCGTCTAAAGCCTGGTCCCCACGTGGCGACTAAGCGGCGACCAAGGAAGAAATATTGGTCGCTGGGTGTCTAACTAATCGCCGGGGTACTAAAAAATTAATCTCCACGTTGGGACGCTCTTGATATCAAACTGACGGCGACTAGAGGACCCACAAGTCGCCCTACCCACCGATTAACTGCCTTAATCGCCGGCGACTAGAGAGAAATATTAAACATGTCGAATATTTCGCCCAAAAACCACGGCGACTAGCGATTTGGTCGCCAGACATCACGGCGCCCTTGTATGCTAAATCGTCGGACGACTAAACCAGCGAATATCACGTTGGTCGCCGTCGAATTTTAACAAACTAATCGCCCTGTGGGGACCAGGCTTTAAATATGGTTTCCGAGGAAGAAACGTCGCTAGGTATCAATTATCATTTCCAAATATATGCATATCGAATTTGCATTTTTCATAGTAAAACTGTGCAGCGTTTATATACTAAGGGTCGTGTACAAAAACCTGTACCTAATCATTATAAACGAGCCTACATCTGCGGTCTGCGCACGTTTTTAACATCTATAAACAAGGGAGATTGTCATACAAAAATAAATACACCCTCAGAATAAAAAGTGATGTAAATCCCCTTAAGTATGATCCTAACACTAACGTCAAGCTAGACTTAATAAGAAGTTTCAGATGCCATAACGCATCTTAATACGTCAACCTATCTCCATTCTACTTAATCATATATCAGGGTATAAGTGTATAGTTTGCTGATCAAAATTAAATATTGGGTACCGCATGAGAACCATACACTATTAAACTAATATTTTTGAAATGCATTATAAAAGGTGAGAAAAATGATAAGTTGCGTTTACGTTACGTCGAGCCTTGGAGAATTATCTGAAACCCATTCCCCGATTCCACCCCCAACCCCCCAGTTTACGTCCCCCTCCCCTCCCATCTTTTTTCTCGAGCTGTCCTAGCTATCAGAACCAAACGACGGCCTCAACTCACATTACTGTTTATGAACTCTACGCCAATACTAGGGCTTCTTCCAGACAATTTATCTTTTATTGGCCACATACAGAGCTATAAAAACAACTAAAGCAAATGTAGACTTAGAATACATTATCTTTTATAATCTGCTACCAGTAGGGAATTCATAAGGAATACAGCAGGGAGGTCAAGCAACCTCAATTCTCGATACGTCAAGGTATATCTAAACTTACAAGCAAGCTTTGCCTGGGAATACAGGTAAAGAAATTCTAAAGACTGAACTGATACCGTGTGACTATAGACATCAGTTTTCGATGGATGCCATGTTGGTGATCAATCTAAGCTTATCATGATTCACAATTCTATAGCATCTATGGTCTAGATTTTTGTCTAATGTATCAAAATAAAACTTGTAAAATTATAGCTTCGATTTATCACCAACATGGCATCTATCCCTGGCAGGTGTGACGTCATCTGCACAAGTCTATCGACCTTGTGCAGACAGGGTTACGTGACCAGATTTTGGTGATCACCACGTGGCTATGAAACATATATATATAATTTACAGAAAATAATTGTTTATTTTCTATAAACCATACATATGTTTTATAGCCATGTGGGTGTGGTGACCACGTGGTGATCACCAAAATCTGGTCACGTGACCCTGTCTGCACAAGGTCTAGATTTTCATAACATCGTGACCCTCACCATACAAGTAATCACCATACCAAATATCATACGATCATATTCATCAGTTTGAATTTTATACACTATTTTCTAATTCAAATTGAATATCCCTGTGTGCATCCAGGACATCATGCACAGTGCATTTCTCTGTGTGTGACGTCACAAGCAAACGAGGTGCAAAACAGAAAACATGAAAATTAACTGATTTTAATTTTGCAACTCTGGTTTAATGGGTCTGACAGTGTTCAAAACAACATAATTTGATTATTAATGTGACGTAGTTGTAACAAATTAATTCATGTGCATTTTACAATTTTGATAATTGAAAATAACGGCTTTTGTTAGTGATGTCACATACAGACGTCCATTCTCAGGATGACAGGAGACCTAAGACCTTTTCTGATAAGATAACATCATTAATCATCAAAATGATAAATCTAGAATAATACAAATTGTATAGAAATATTTGTTAACATTAAATCTTAGATACAGAGTACAAATGAAATATTAAATTTCACTGGCCCCTCCCTTTAACTGTTCCAATTCAATTTGAGACAGGCATTTACACAATATTATAGGGTCCATACAATACTTTCATCTTGAAAGCCCCTTATGATTCTTTGATTCATATGACAATGTACTCTATCTACGGAATCTGCAATACAAACTTAACAATGTGGGATACAGGATTTCAAAACGTTTTGAGGGGAAACATTAACGGTTCTTACATAAGATAAATATAAGATATCCAACAATATCCAACATTAATGCAGATGTGCCTAGTGTATTCTCCTCTTTGTCCCGTACAACTCCCCACCAAATCGCACTTATTTTGAAAATCGGCATTTGAAATAAATTTTGAATAAAGATATGTTATACATCAATGAAAAGGTCTTACAATTCTCTTTTGAATATCATATAGGATGTAGGGTCTGATGTCATATTCTCAGAGAAAATCTAACAAATGCAAAATTGGCAACATCAAAATTATTGTCACCCGCACTGGCGAGCAGCAGTACGTATTTAGAGGTTTTATCACCCGCAAGGCCGACAAGGGGTGCGTACAGAGGCTAGTGAGTTTAAACAGGCTGTACGTACCGCTCCTCAGTTTCACTATTTCTAACATATTTGAAGGTTTGTTTTAGTGATAAAATATAGAAGACCCTTAGGGGTCGTCCACGGGTGGCTGGATGTACCTTTTGGGAGGGTATGGCCCGCGGGCTTCGCCCTTGTGCCATACCCTCCCCTCCGGTTCGTCCAGACACCCTCTGACGACCCCCACATGTCTTCTTTTATAAGTAGGCACCGCTTCTTATTTTCAGTATTTTCAACAGTTTTTCAAGATTGTTTGGGTGATAAAATCTAGAAGACCCTTTTCAATTGTCCTCGGGTGTCTGGATCGGCCTCAGTACAAGACGATCCCCTTTGGATCGTACAGACACCCTCGGGCAACCTCCACAGGTCTTCTCAAATCAGTATGTGGAATACAGGCATAACCCCAAAGCAATAGTGACATTCCCACAAATATTAAAAAGAATTACAAGCTTCTTTATCTTAGAAAAAAAAAAACAGCTTATAAACTTACTCTGTCTCAGTGAGACATATCGCCCCACCAACCCTTTCTGACGGTTATAGATCTCACAAAGGGACTAACCCAGACGGTAAAACAGGGATTGCCTTAAACACAAACGGATGAGCCTCCCTTCACGTCAGATTCTCTGTTTCATAGTACTATAAAGGGGGTTTTACACTTACGCGACTTGAGCTGCGATATCGGCGTGATTAGAGGATATCATGGGAAAACTCACACACAGGAGTGATATTATTGTTTGACAACTGGTTACTTTGAGTGTTTCAAACATGTGTAAACTAGCATGTTAACCCTAACATGTGTGACTTCACTACCACATCGTCATATCACAGCTCATATTGCATGGTGTAAAACCCCCTTAAAGGCCGTATTCCACATGCCGAAAGTATGCGCTGCCGATATTGACCCTCTCCATGGTAGTGTTCCATACTAGCAGCCTGTACTTTCGACGCAATTACGGCAACAAAAGTGCGATATCGGGGGCCAGAATTGCGATATCAGCAGCCAATACAAAATGGGCAGGGAAAATTTACTAACATGTTGGTAAAATTTTATCAGTGATGCCGGCGATTTCAAATTGCCACTTCGAAAGTGCATCGGTAGCAAATCGCCAACGCACTTTTGGCATGTGGAATACAGCCTTAAGTATTGAATAGCTCGGCAATCGCTCTCAGGCTTGAGGGGCAGAAAGCAATGTTCCCGTAGTGGAGTCAAAGCACCAGCTCGTCTTTCTGAAGCCAACACTGTGATAGATCTGAGGGGTGGATTCAGGATATCTGACCATTTGACTGATTGTGTACAACCGAAGGCCCATTGGCTGTAGCTGATGGTTCTATAACAAGAAGCTACGACTAATGTATCTAAAGCCCCATTCACCCTGGCTGCTGTAAGTCTTTTCAATCTGCGAACATCGGAAATGTTGGATTATCATAGCCCTCTATGACCTGGTCCCTTGTGAAATTATTATTCAACACGTTGGATATTTTTGTAGAGAACCTGTGCAATTAAAGAGGAGATTGCTTGCAAAAATGATCACAAGGGAGCTTCCGTCTCAGTGTGAATGTTTTGCATTCAATTTCACTAGCTTGTGATGATTTTCTCTCCCTTGAGATTCTTGTCGCTTACAAGAGATAACATTTTCCCTGGGCTCTGCGACAGAACCATAGGGCAGGGTGAATGGGGCTTGATGCAAAAGATGATTATCTGGGAAGCGACAAAATTATCTATTGTCAGTGAAATTGAATAAATAGCATTCAAATTGATACCAGAGATCCCTTGCAATTGAATGCGATTGTCAAAGGTAATTATCCCCCAGAATAGTCATGAAATGCACACGAATAGGTCCAACATGTTGGATCCATTTGCTTGCAGACCTGCCACTTGCATAACTGTTTGCATATTCAGTAAGCCCATCCCACATTGGGTATATCCTGGGGTTTGACAAGGGTTGGACAAAATAACTGTATAAGCCATTCTTGTCTCCTAGAGATTAGGTTACTGAAATAAGCAAGAATTGTGTTTTTTTATATCCCCAAGTACTGTTAAATCATTATCATTTCTTAAATGTTATCAATTGACAGATTTGAAGTTTTGCCAGCCAATTAAAATAAGGTATTTCAGGGCAAAATAGGGTTGGACATCATAGGTTGGACTGACTGGCTTTACCATTGGTTCCTGTGGGGAGAAGCTCAAAATGTAAGGTCACATTTTAGAAATTTTAGGAGCAATCTGTCAAACAAATTGCTTTGGTTAATTTTGTATTCTGCTACTCTCTTCAGGTAATAAGCAGGGAAGCAATTTTGATGATATTTCATGGTAAACTTTGTTGTTGGTACAAACCGGGATGGGCTTATCGTGTATGACAACTGTCACAACAGATTGCAATCACCTCAGGGGAATGGGCCTTGTAATAGTAAGGTTGGTGCGCCTTCTGGTCAAACATAGTACTACTATAGGTCTGACTGGGACTTACTCAAGCTGACTAGGGTAAGTTGCAGAGAATCACCCATTAGAATGTGGATAACCTACAGTCAAACCACCGAGTTTAATCGTCCTCTGCTGTTGTCAGCCTGACCATACACCAATAGCTGGTTTCAACCGTCAAGTTAAACCATTGAATTTAATCCATGGTTAAACCACGAAGTTTATTCAACTGTTAAACCACTGAGTTTAATCCAGTGTTAAACCACTCAGTTTAATCTATGGATAAACCACTGGGTTTAATTTATGGTTAAACCACAGAGCCTGTTACAAGACGCCATGAGTGACTTCTCAGGGGTGTGTCTATACTGAGACGCCACATTCACTTGTCCCACTAGGTACCCGACAAGATTGCGTCAATAATATTTGTTGTATATGCCACAAATGGTTACAAGAGTAGAGCGTAAAAATGGAAAATTGAAGTTTGTCGATTTGAAGCTTCGAAGAATATGACACATATTGGTTGTTTGGTTATTGTTGTTGAATGCCGTGACACATATGTAATTTTTGTATCAAATTCATTTCATAATCACACTACAGTATCTCCGATAGATGTTGATTCTGGTACACACATCATAATTATGTTAGTAGTATATAGACACGAGGTTTTATACATGGTTTGACTTTTGTCACATGTAAGTAGTATATGGAAACCGGGATTTATACATGCTTATACTGTTGCTACATGTTAGCAGTATATGTAAATGGGAATTTATTCATGGTGTGACTTTTGCCCCTTGCATACATTCTTTGTGTCCTGACAAGTTCATCTGGTCACGTGACCACATACCAACTGATGACTAGGACTCCCTGGATACTGGTTCCAGCGCATCGAATAAAGGAAATTGTTGAAATACATATATGGTCGATTCTCAAAAAAATGGGCCAAAACTCTGAGTTACCCATTTTTTCTATGTGAAAAGAATAATTGCTCAGATCCTTTCCATATTTTACAATATCAAGAAGCATCAGTTGGGGAATGGTGCCTATATAAAAGGTAACATTAATCCTCATTATTAGAGAAAACTGAGCTGTTTAACCATGAAGAAAACATGTATCAATATCAAGGGCGTGTCCGTATCTAGGAACTTTTGATATGTCATTTGTTATTTAATGGTTCGCTCTAGATATCCATTACAATTCATATGCCTTCAGACATATCTTGGTTATAATAATCAATAAATGATTTTAGGTAAACTTATATATTTAATCTGATTTAAGTATAATTACTAAGTGGAATCATTCCTTACCTAGATACGGACACACACGTTTTATGATCATATCTATGGGAAATGTATAGGCTGTGCTGAATGTAGTTCTCTTCATTTAGTAAAGGCATGTTATATATTTTATTTTTAATTCATTTATATGACCAAAACAGTGGGAATTTTCTATCACTATCAAAATGTAATATACCCTAGATATGGACACGTCCCCTAGATACGGACACGTTTATACAAATCAGTCTGCAATACAGTTACTTTTGATAATGTGATATATCTTAAACACTTTCATTACGTTTGTCTAATACCATGCTTGCATTTTTAGGTTTAATAGCATTCATCTCATGATTATTTTTTAATATTGATCCAAAAAAGAATATTTCAGCCCCTAGATACAGACATGCATGTCCGTATCTAGGGCGTAGTATTAATATTTGTATACAGAAAGATTTTAAATGGATGATATCTGTTGTTTTTTTTCATTTTTCCTTAATATTGCTTACTATAATGGTACTGCTGATTTGAAGCCCAAGTTTTTCCAATATGATATAAAAATTAATTTCTCCCTAGATACGGACACACCCCTAGATACGGACACCAAGAATTCATAACCTCCATGTATATTACAGAAATTAGCACCAACTACAATATTCATATTTTTCTGGATTGCTATCATTATATATTTGATTATTACAGAACATTATTTACTAATATAGATTTACTGAGACACAGTTGAAAAAGATAGCTTCCTAGAGGTCCCTAGATACGGACATGCATCAGACTTCCCCACTTTCTTTATATCAGCATAATGATTTAATTTACTCATTTTCATTCCAATACTATTCATAAATATATTTGGGTAACTTAGTAGTAACATACAAAAAGAATAAAAATGACCAAATGAAAATAATAATTTGTATAAATAGCTTTTAGTCCTACCCTAGATATGGACACAAACAACCTTCCCCACACTTATTTTTATGCTTAGAATAAATATAAATTACCTGCCAGATGATTTTGTACCTTAAAAATATTATAGAGGTTACGTTTGCCCCAATTAAGAAAAAAATAGGCACTAATATTGAGTAGAATTTTTTCTGTGACATTTTAAAAATCAAATGTACATATTTTTTGATGAAAAAAATGAGAAAAATGAGAGTTTTAAGGCCACAACTTAAAAACTATTAGCAGTAGATATACAAAACCTAGTACACAGTAGTACAAAGAGGTCCGGACCCCTTGGACCCCATTAGTAACTTCATTTAAAAAAAATAAACTGAAAAAACTGAAAAATTGAGTTTTGGCCCACTTTTCTGAGAATCGACCATATATGGGCATAATAATTATGCTTTTAGGAAGTTTTAAACAAGCTCTATAGGGGGGTACCAATCATTGGTCATCCTACCACAACCTCTAGGGATTGGGGTGGGGAGCTGTGCTGCTTGAAGTTTATGCAAGAATCACAAGAGTAATTTTCAAGAATATTATTTTGATCATCAGGTTTTTATGAACATCTATTGTATATATTGGTTAGAAATCAGGGGCTGTACCCCCAAATCCCCATTAAATTTTTCCTTTCTTGTTTCACCTTTCTAAATTGACTTCATAATAGCTCAATAAACAATGACCACCAAAGCTTCTTTACCAACTGACCTAATACAAACAATAGGAGATTATCCTTAGCCAACATCTTGACTATTGAGGTGATCCCCTGTAGAGACCAAGCCCATATCTTTGTAATGATTTCAGTGATTAGGTTAATATGGTTAGTGTTTCATGCATGTTTATTTTGTGTGTCAAAGTAACCATGCCTAAGAAACCCTTTTCAAGGTTACTTTCAACTTATATCACGTCCTTTGGAGGCACATGTGAGACCTGTGTTCGAGTTTTGCCCATAACACCACCTTGCCTTGCCGTCATTCTCATCCCCATAGATTTAATCATACAACTGTGTACAGTCCAAATCCGGAGTTAGTCTGGATATAGCTGAAAAACTGCTCAATAGACCTTAAACTCCAAAAAATATCATTATTTGATGACAGACAGAATCAAGCATTTTGAGACACTAATCAAATTTCACCTGATTAGCCTAATCACTAAAATCAGTTTATAAGTGTGGGCCCTGTAGTGTGAACGAATGTGCGAACTGGTTATGTTTAAACTGGCTGACTCAAGGCCCAGATGGCCCAACACCTCCCGATAACAAATAGGAGACGAGGGGTTTCTACAGCACTTTACTGCCGCCTTAAAGAGGGTTGGGTATGAATACTTTATTGATATGCCTTTTGATATTCCTATTTTATCACACTTAAACAATAATCCCTTGATAGTTTTAGTGATAGACTCAGTATTAGCTTAGATATTCCATATTTCAACTTAAGAAAGACACAATACACGTCGCTGCATGGGTGTTTGCACCAGTCGTTAAAGGATCAACCGTATCGCCGCCATCGACAAGTGCCTGGATTATTGACTCGAACAATACTTCATCTTATTAATGCACCTTTATACACTCTACCCCACTACCCAGCATACAAGACACTTTGTACATAGTCTGATTTATAACTCAGTGAACATTAAGAAAACCTTGGGCTTAAGGAGGGACAGATGCTTGCAGAATAAGATGCATTTAGGATAAAAAAAAAAGCTGTTTCATTAAAAAGGCCCGGCAAAGTTGGTATAGAATAAAAGTAAAACATTCCATATTGGAAAATATACACGCAATAGAGACATGCATTCACAATGTTGGTATTTGCATCAACGAAGATATCAAGTTCTGCACTATAGGGTGATTGTTACGGCAATATTCAACGTTGTGCAGCTCAAAGGTGAAGGCCGGTTTGATATTACCAATTTACAAACTTTTGGGTTCAAACAAATATCACTCCCCCTCTTCCCGCTTGCCCAGCTGGCAGTTCTGGACCTTCTTTACACAGGTCTGCAGGGCAAGAAAGGACTGAATAACTTGAAATATCTGGTCCTTCTAACTGTCTTAAAAATGTAGCACTGTTAATAACGTTATGATGAAAATAAAAGTGGTATATTTAGATTCAGTATATATTTTTCTATCATTCAATACCAAAATAGTTTGTCAGGCACAAGAATTTTAATAAAGAAATGGGAGTAGAATCTGACAAAGATGGCACAAGTTTTCAAAATATGAGCATCCTCCCAAGTGACATTTCTAATGAATATAATGATTGATGGGTACAAGGGGAAAAAATATAAAATACATTCAGATGATAAATGGCCACAAATGACACACAAAATATGTTTAGAAAATTAAACAGATTATCAATCATGTACTCCCCCACCAGTAAACTTATGTGAATTATATATAAAAAAAACTTACTACAAATCTTTGGAAAGTAGAACTCAAAATAGAACTCAAAATAGCACTGAGAAACAAAACTAGCCCTTTCTTGCCCTGCAGACCTTGTAGTTTGGGTCTTTGGAACAGACCATGTTAATGATGCTGCATGGTCGACCCTGGCCTGACCCTGACGGTGCCCCCTAGAGTTTGTATCTGCTTTACCGATTGTTTTCTATTATTGGACCATGTAACTAAGGCAATAAGACTTCAGGGTTTATATCTTCGTAAACGATCACTTTATTCTATCTTTCACCAATTGAAAAATAACATGGAAAGGGGTTGTTGGATGCATGTATTTACTTTGATCTACTAACAGAGTAAAATGAGACACTAATCAAATTTCATCTGATTAGCCTGATCACTAAGATCAGTTACGAAGTTATGGCTCCAGTAATTTTTCTCCTAGTCGTATCCATGAATAAAGAAATTGTCAAAATGGTTTTATCCTTAGATGGACAGAGAATTTTTTGTATTGGAGGATCCGTTTAACCTGTTTCTTAGAGCAATAACATATCGCCCTTGATGAGAAAGATCTGAAAATGTGGGCGATGTTTTCCTTTGGAAACCAATGTATAAATAACTTCAAACATTTCTTGAGGTAAAATCTACCATGCTACCTTAATGTAAGTACCGTCAACTAAAAAAATTAGCAAGAGTAAGGGACCTTTGACTTCAGGGTGTCAGACCTTGTGATGAATGAAGACGAAGAGGTCTGGTGAGTGTTCGATAATGTGGTCAGGGAGTCTGGGCAGAGGGTAACGTGTCTCTTATCTATAGAATCAGCGATAACGTTACCAGCCAAGAATGCGACGTTAATAGGGAGGTTAAGCAATGTGTTGTGGTTGCTTATCCTCCCTATACTATCATAACATATTGCAGCAACGTTCAATATGGTTCTGCTTTGATTCTTGTTACATTATTTTGATTGCACCCAAAAACGTCTTTATAATCTAACATTGTAGTGTTTCACTATAGCATTATGATGACTTCTTCTCATATTCTGTCATTTAAAGATAACGTTATTACAACATTGTGTATAAGTAAGGTCTCAACTTCACGTATAGTGTCATTATAACACTCTTTTTTAGGAAGGCTCAGCCAAACCTAAAAAAGTGTAACTGTTATGTGAACATGTAACTAATAATGCAGCACATGGCAATTACATCGCTGCTTGCCTGGGATGCTTGGAGTTTGTGATGTCCATTTTGACAAACTCGACCAATGTAACCCCCCATCCTAGTTGTGACGTAACAGAAACGTTCTCCAACAATTCTTGTTTAGTCAGTCTGATACTTGATAAGATGGCATGTAACAATTACGTTATTGAGTTTTGAGTTTTAAGTTACATTATTGAGTTTTAAGTTTTAAGTTCAATTACATTATTGAGTTTTAAATTACAAGTTTGAAACCTCACCAAATGAGAATGTTATCATAACATTATTTTTGGTGAGGTTAAGACAAAACCAATACAGTATGTAATAAGAACATTCTGTCCAGGTTGAAGAACATGTTCAGAACATAATAATGTTGCAGTCCAGCATGACAGAAGTACGTTACAGCAACTTTATTGGGAGCCATCAAAATAACGTAACAAGAGCCAATACAACCAACCGTAACATTGATATAATAACGTCAATTTCTTTGCTTAGCTGGGTTTCTTTAACTCCAATCAGACAGAAGACATCCTTATAACGTAATAACATGAATATAACAAGGTTTAGTCAGATCACGTGACCTGACCGTCTCAGGTGTTTACCTTTGCACTGGTCATTGACCGCTGTAGGCCTGCCGTGTGCAGATTACCGGTAATCAGCTACCACCGAGGCACTTCCGGTATTCCGGCTATGTCACGTACCTGCCATGCGCAGGACGAGCGGACATCCTGCCGGGAGGTGGGGCAAACAATAATCTGCTGCGTCATCATAAACAGACATGCACACCCCCCTGTGGCTGGTGTGAAAACTACCCTAAGGGGCTGTCCATAAATGATTTCATGCAGAAGGGGGGTTCTGTTTTGAACAGCATGACACTGCCTGAAAACAGGCCTTATTTTCATGTTTAGATTAGAAAATTTAGTGTGACAGGGGGGTGGATGGGTGCTAAAAACGGCCTAAAAAAGCGTGACATCATTTATGGACAGCCTCTAAAATGTCAATATTTGATTCATTATCTGAAGCCCAATACAAACTTAACTGAGAATTATGTTCGTTGTCGCTGGGCAACCCCAATATCAAAGCCGCTTTCTCGTCCTTCAGATGACTCTAAAAAAAAAAAAAAGTACAAGAACGTCTCCTTTAAGCAAGTTTGATATTTTGCTGGTGATTCTACCGGCCATTGTATTCGTGATTTTACCGGCGATCCTGATGGTCATCAGCCATCTCTGAGAACTCACACCATACCCACCGGGAATTGCCC
Source organism: Lepidonotus clava (assembly GCA_936440205.1). Classification (NCBI taxonomy): domain Eukaryota; kingdom Metazoa; phylum Annelida; class Polychaeta; order Phyllodocida; family Polynoidae; genus Lepidonotus; species Lepidonotus clava. The sequence goes on along the minus strand of OW387144.1, from coordinate 42,362,240 downwards.
ATTGCAATTGCCTGGTGATTACAATCACCCAGCAATTTGTCTCTTGTCCTGTCGTCCATCACCATTAAAATCGCCTAGTGGGCATGCCTATAGGGCTTTAGGATCAGCTAATTATGTACCTTCAGAGACCCTGCATGTGGAGACATATCATTACCACACGGCTGAAGAGTGGTGCATGTAAGAGGCAGTTCAGAATGAGAGGTCAAACGAACCACTCATTGCTTTCTGCATTTTTACATAATTTAAATATTGATTGGGTGATAAAATATAGAAGACCCTCTGGGGTCGTCCCCCGGTGTCTGTGCGACCCATGGGGATCGTACATCCCTAATACTTTGCCTTTGGTTCTTGAGGAACCCTCAGACGCCCCCCGTGGATCTTCTTTTATTAGTACACCCGCTTTATTAGATTGATCTGCAGATATAACCTGCAGACAATGAGGAGGAGAAGTACATTTCGGGGCTGTTGGGTACCAGCCTTAAGCGCCATACCCACTAAGCAATTTACTGGCAACTGGCAACTGGCGACTGACTAGAATTGACCGACTCTTAGGATTGCCAGTTAGTATGGTGTATTGAAATGATGCATGTTTCATCTGAATTGCTGTTAAATCGGCCGACTCTACCAGTAGAATCGGCCGATGAGTCGGCCGATTGTGTAAAATTCGCCTAGTGGGTATGGGGCTATAGGTTATATGTGTGCAACGCCGGGACCTTTGTATGACACAGGTCCCGGGTGTAGTACAAGGCAAGCCTGGTGCCGGGACCAGAAAGGGCCTTATCCTCCACATTCGTAGAAGTTTTAACAATAGAGGATAATGTACATCCCACTACCAATTTTTCAATTAGAAGCACCTCATAATAGAAAATAATTGAGTCCAGCCCAATGCTTTTTCATCTTCCTGATATCTTGATGTCCTCAATATGTATACATATTTTGATAGTTGAACACGATTTAAACGTTCAAATTGGATCTTAGGGTAGTTAAGTAAACTGTTTCTATGTAAACCTTAGAATAGTTCATTGAGTTTATAACAGGTAGGCAGAATTATTCAAGTCATCATGGTCTTTAACCTAACAGTATGGATAGCATGTCATAGACTCATGATACACGTTCAGAACACGTCCTACCTCCATAGGAGACAGAAATGGGGTTGCCACTCCAGTGTGGAAGTAGGAAACACTTTTCATAATTTCCTCATGAGAGGGAGATTGGTCGGGTACACTTGGGAGTTCTCAAAATTATATAAAGCCTCATTTACAAGTTTTAGAACCAATTTGTCAACCAAATTGCTTTGATTAAAGGTAAATATGGGTATTCAACATGGTTTCTTGATAACCATAATAAAGTTATGAAACTCACACAGCTGTTAGATGAATGCATAGGGACTGTAATAAAACTTTAAAAACCATATGTCACCATATCACTTTAAGAGATATTAGCATTTGAAAAAACAACAGTTTATCATTGGCTTCAATGGAAAAAATCAATATTTTCCCCATCAAAAAATAAGTATCCATAATTTTGACATCAAAAGCTCCAAATATTTAGACAGGAACAGGATACACATTTTAAGATTAAAAAAACATGGGGTCACCGTCAAAAATCAAAACTTATTCCTGAAAGTATCAAAAACTGACCCCCAAAACCCACAAAAATAGCCTATACTTGTTTAAGAAATTAACAACAATATATCTTTTGGGCAAATTATTGTAAATAATATTTGAGTTTATGATAATTAGATCATATTTTGGTAACATTTTAAAGAGTTTGAGAAATATAAAACTATTAACACCAGGTGGCGCTGCAGTAAATTCCCATATTTACCTTTAAGTTTGCATTATGCAATTGTCTTCATAGAATAAGTGAAGAGGAAATTTTGAAAATATTCCATGATAAACTTTTATGTTGGTGTAAACTGGGATGGGCTAATTGAGTAGCTGAAAACAAAGTCATGTGTCTAACAAACTTAAAAGTGTGATTTCGTCAGTGAGACAGACATAATTTTTTGCAATGTAACTCCAATACCGCCACACCAAATTCGCAACATGACCAAGGTTGTCACTGGATTCATTCTAACATCACAAAACGTTTGTCACCACTCTCCCGTTGCTAAACTTATGTCTCTTTGAATTCAAGAATGAGAAACCATATGAACCTACGTGGCATTTACTAATACAGAGATAATTATCTGTTACATGTGGTGTATGTAATTAGTCGTAGTTAAGTATAGATAATAGCTAGCTCCAAACGCGTTCTCCTCCCATTCGACTGCTGTCATCCAATACAACCATAGTTCCAACATCATGTAAGATGTAACACTCGCGTGAAAGGTTGTTCTTTTTTAATATTCTCCTGTGTATTGCCATTCTGTGACAAGATCTCAATTGACAATGATCAGCTCCAAGGAAGGAATCCCCTCAAACACATTCAGTCACCGCTCCCGCCTTCTAACACAGTCTGACTGCTTTTATTCCAACTCTATTCCAGCTTCTAAGACCTAACCTTTCCAGGATGGTTACGCACTCAACGTTCAGCTGACTCTGAGCTGGAGCGACGTATGCTCCTTTAGTATGATACGTCACACTTTGACTCCTCCTTAAACCCCTTACTTTGAAAGAGAGTTATGGCTCTTAACACGTGCGCTGTTCTAAAGCTAACGCTATCAAGCCTACACGAGCATGGACTGGCCACCCGCGTCATTACAGCATATTGCCCAGGGGTGTATCTAGGAGGGTCAAGGGGTCCTGACACATGCATGCGAATGCATACCTGTTTAGTACTTAGCCTATATGCTGACTTCCCCACCTTTTGGAAATTCTCTATTCGCCCCTGTTGCATGGACATCCAATAGCCAATAAATGAAAAGGTTCTTTTATCACCCGCAAGGCCGATGAGTGGTGCATATTGCAAACACCTGACTACAATTAGTGCGTATTACCTGGATGTATGTAATGCTCACTGTAGACTGTTTGAGTCAGTAATTTTAACATTTAGAATATTGCTTGGGTGATAAAATAAAGAAGCACCTTAGTGGGAGTCCTCGGGTGGCTGTATGACCCATGGGGATCTTACAAACGTCGGTCTTCGGCCTCGGTATGTGACGATCCCCTGTTGGTTGTACGGCCACCCTCGGACGCCCCCCGCAGGTCTCCTTATAAAAATGCCCTTGTTATGAACAAATTGTGGGACCATGGGCTGTGACCTTACCCAGACCATGACAGTTGAACTGTGACCCTATTTAGTCTAAGAACCTACATAGAACATGACCCTACCTTCACTGGAGGATGCCCCTACCTGGACACCCGATGAGCCATGCGTGATCCCCTCTGCTGGGCGGGGCATCGGGGGGCATCGGATGTTGGCCAGGGCATCGGATACCCGGGGACGGGGACAAATGACCCCAGTTAATGGGTGTGTTTGTTCCCCTGGGGAGACTTCCCTGACCTTCGCGTGTCCGGTAAAAAGACGGAGGTCTTCAGCAAATTGTCCTGGTCAAGACCCTTTTTCTCAGAACAATGGTGAGAAGGTCATAGGGTGGTTGGGTGGGGCTGAGGTGGGTAGTTATACATCCTGGCCTCTCCACCTCAGCCCCTCCACAAACAGACCCATCTGTCATGAATTTGGTCTCCAACCCTCCCACCAAGCTTACCTTTGTTCACAATAATGAATTCATGAGTTTATCATTAGGTATACATAATAAGGGCCAACCGACAGCTCAATTTATTTTCCTTTATTGTGACATAGCAACAGTTTAGAGTTCTGGCTAGATATTATAAATTTCATATAAAGTGTTGTACATTAACAGGCCACATATTGTCATTAAACGTTGAATGTGCCATTGGAGTTTGAACTTTGGTGAATTTACAAGAACATTGGAAAAGACAAACCAACAGGAGGTGGCAGAAAATGTTTAGGTTTTGTATTGTTTCATATGTTGGACATACTCAGAAATAACTTCATAACCATAACGCTTTGAGGCTGCTGCTACCATAATGGTGTGTATTGCTTCATTGGCGGGTTGCATGGACACGGTTCTGATGTGGTTTAAATGACATGCGGCCCCGTACTATAGGATATTCTGAGAAAGAAGAAGACGTTAGAAATGTTGGATTACCATAGCCCTCTACAACCTAGCCCCTTGTGAACACATTCAACATGTTGAATATTTTCATAGAGAACCTTGTTAAATTTCGCTAGCAGGCCAGAGTGAATAGGGCCTCAGCCAGTCTGACATGACAGGGGGGAGTTGCATAACTTTTCCACTAAAATGTTTGTTATGTCCCCTCCGTTAATGAGCCACAACGAACGGATTCAACAGTGTTGTATATTTCGTTATTCTAATTAACGGATCCGTTAAAGAATATCTACTACTTTTCTATGATAATAGTGGAAATTATTAGCGGAAATCCGCTAAAATTCACTCCTAGTGGGTCTTTCTGAACAGATTATGCAACAACTTGGTCCCCATTATTCTCTTTGCAACACTTGGTCTCCATTACAGATCTGTTATGCATCCTTTAAAGTTATGCAACCCCCTCCTGGGAACGTTTATCAGTTCCTCACCATGACACGCGACCCCTGGATCGTGACCAATTGACATGTTCTGAACAAGCGAATCAAGTTTGGTCATTCAATTAAATCTCATTTTTGTAGGGTCCCACACACTTTGTCTCAGTTTTTCTAAGCCCCTCGAAAAATCATCCCGAACATGTTGAGGACGCATTTGAACATCTAAAACAGCGTTCCCAATGTGAATTACGAAGCCACATTAGTCCCATACGTGCAGTTTAAACTATGGATAGAGAGAAAATATTATGGAAAACCACTTTGGATTCCTAAGAAGGGCAAAAATACCAGATTAATGCTTGACAGAACCTACACTCTTTCAATTCATATACATTGGGAGTCAAGCTTTTAATGTATATACATGGAGGGTAAATGTATAAGCATATAGTGTCTGTGCAATAGCTGGGGCCCGTTTCATAACCTTCCTCTGAACTGCTACATGAGTTTTGCGTTTTATAAAGTTACGATGACCTTTTGGTTGCCGCAGCTACGTGAGTTTTGATTTTAATAATGTCGCTTTGCATGGATTTATGGAAGTTTTGGGTCCAGTTAGGCAAGTTTTGGGTAGTGCAGGGGTAAGCTGTGGGCATTGTATGCAAAATGACCTGGGTTCAACCCTCACCTTGGCAGAAAGATTTCATAAATTGAAAATAACATATGCTGGTCAATTCCCTAATGACATATTCATACAACCGTAGGTTCTTTGAGAACAACACTGCATTATTTATTGAAACATTGCATTGTTTGGGACCAACTGTGCATTGTCAAATTAGGAGCACTTTCCTGACTCAGAATTCATTGCTTGAACATAGGGAATCAGAATGAAATCCGAATACAAATTGGCAAACATTTTGAGGAACATGATTATTGTGAGGGGTGTAAATCGTGACCCCTTGCAGAATTGTCATGGAATGAGCCACTTGGAAAAAAACCCAACAACAATGTTCCCTACGGATCGGAAAGTGGCAATTGATTGGCTAACAGCAAAGGGTGTGACATGGCAGTACCTTGAAACAGTATCACAAACATTCACAGGAAGATAATCCCAGAACATTATTTGTTTGTTTAACCTCACAACATCACCATCTTAAAAGGGGCATTTATGTCTGAAGACACTTTTACAGTGCATTGCTTACTTGAATTTACAAGTACCCAGGAGACATGAAGGTCATTGGTCATACACAGGAGTGGGGGCCCTGTGTACACAGGAGACGTGAAGGTCATTGGTCTGTACACAGGAGTGGGGGCCCTGTGTACCCAGGAGACGTGAAGGTCATTGGTCCATACACAGGAGTGGGGGCCCTGTGTACCCAGGAGACGTGAAGGTCATTGGTCCGTACACAGGAGTGGGGGCCCTGTGTACCCAGGAGACGTGAAGGTCATTGGTCCGTACACAGGAGTGGGGGCCCTGTGTACCCAGGAGACGTGAAGGTCATTGGTCTGTACACAGGAGTGGGGGCCCTGTGTACCCAGGAGACGTGAAGGTCATTGGTCTGTACACAGGAGTAGGGGCCCTGTGTACCCAGGAAACGTGAAGGTCATTGGTATGTACACAGGAGTGGGGGCCCTGGGTACCCAGGAGACATGAAGGTCATTGGTCTATACACAGGAGTGGGGGCCCTGTGTACACAGGAGACGTGAAGGTCATTGGTCTGTACACAGGAGTGGGGGTCCTGTGTACCCAGGAGACGTGAAGGTCATTGGTCCGTACACAGGAGTTTGGGCCCTGTGTACACAGGAGACGTGAAGGTCATTGGTCCGTACACAGGAGTGGGGGCCCTGTGTACCCAAGGGACGTGAAGGTCATTGGTCTGTACACAGGAGTGGGGGCCCTGTGTACCCGGGAGAAGTGAAGGTCATTGGTCTTTACACAGGAGTAGGGGCCCTGTGTAACCAGAAGACGTAAAGGTCATTGGTCTGTACACAGGAGTGGGGGCCCTGTGTACCCAGGAGATGTGAAGGTCATTGGTCTGTACACCGGATTGGGGGCCCTGTGTACCCAGGAGACGTTAAGGTCGTTGGTCTGTACACAGGAGATGGGGACCTGTGTACCCAGGAGACGTGAAGGTCGTTGGTCTGTACACAGGAGTGGGAGCCCTGTGTACCCGAGAAGGAGATGTGGAGGTCATTGGTCTGTACACAGGAGTGGGGGCCCTGTGTACCCAGGAGACGTGAAGGTCATCGGTCATACACAGGAGGGGGGCCCTGTGTACCCGGGAGATGTGAAGGTCATTGGTCTGTATACAGGAGTCACGGCCCTGTGTACCTGGCAGACGTGAAGGTCATTGGTCCATACACAGGAGTGGGGGCTCCGTATACCCAGGAGACGTGAAGGTCATTGGTCCTTACACAGGAGTGCGGGCCCTGTGTACCCAGGAGACGTGAAGGTCATTGGTCTGTACACAGGAGTGGGGACTCCGTATACCCAGAAGACGTGAAGGTCATTTGTCATACACAGGAGTGAGGGCCCTGTGTACCCAGGAGACGTGAAGGTCATTGGTCTGTACAGAAGAGTGAGGCCCTGTGTATGCAGGAGATGTTAAGGTCATTGGTAAAACAAAGGAGTGGGGGCCCTGTGTACGCAGGAGACATGAAGGTCATTGGTCTGTAGACAGGAATGGGGGCCATGTGTACCCAGGAGACGTGAAGGTCATTGGTCTGTACACAGGAGTGGGGGCCCTGTGTACCAAGGAGACCTGAAGGTCATTGGTCTGTACACTGGAGTGGGGGCCCTGTGTACCCAGGAGACATGAAGGTCATTGGTCTGTACACAGGATTGGGGGCCCTGTGTACACAGGAGACGTGAAGGAGATTGATCTGTACACAGGAGTGGGGGTCCTGTGTACCCAGGAGACGAGAAGGTCATTGGTCCTTACACAGGAGTGGGGGCCCTGTGTACACAGGAGACGTGAAGGTCATTGGTCTGTACACAGGAGTGGGGGCCCTGTGTACCCGGGAGATGTAAAGGTCATTGGTCTGTACACAGGAGAGGGGGCCCTGTGTACCCAGGAGACATGAAGTTCATTGGTCTGTACAAAGGAGTGGGGGCCCTGTGTACCCAGGAGACGTGAAGGTCATTGCTCTGTACACAGGAGTGGGGGCCCTGTGTACCCAGGAGACATGAAGGTCATTGGTCTGTACACAGGAGTGGGGGCCCTGTGTACACAGGAGACATGAAGGTCATTGGTCCATATACAGGAGTGGGGGCCCTGTGTACCCAGGATACCTGAAGGTCATTGGTCTGTACACAGGAGTGGTGGCCCTGTGTATACAGGAGACGTGAAGGTCATTATTCTGTACACAGGAGTAGGGGCCCTGTGTACCCAAGAGACATGAGGGGCATTGGTCTGTACCCAGGAGACATGAAGGTCATTGGTCATACACAGGAGTGGGGGCCCTGTGTACCGGAGACTTGAAGGTCATTGGTCATACACAGGAGTGGGGGCCCTGTTTACCGGAGACTTGAAGGTCATTGGTCTGTACGCAGGAGTGTGGGCCCTGTGTATCCAGGAGACGTGAAGGTCATTGGTTGTACACAGGAGTGGGGGCCCTGTGTACACAGGAGACGTGAAGGTCATTGGTCTGTACACAGGAGTGGGCCCTGTGTACCCAGAAGATGTGAAGGTCATTGGTCTGTACACGGGAGTGGAGGCCCTGTGTACCCAGGAGACGTGAAGGTCATTGGTCTGTATACAGCAGCTGGGGCCCTGTTTACCTTTTTTGATTTCTGATAATAAAAGCCCCATACTCACTAAGCAAATTACCAGACAAATTACCAGTAAAGTTGCTGGGCCATTCAGGTGTGGTACTGTTTCTTAGTACAGGCGACATGGCACAGGATCACAGCTAAAATTGCCACCAAAATCACCAATGGAATATAAAACTTGCTGAATATTACCGTTACCCAGCAACAACGAAGAGTATTTTCCCTGTCGCCCGTTGCATGTCACTGCTTTGTGGGTATGGGGCTTAAGCTTTTCTTTTGATAACCTAAAGACATGACCCTCAGCACAATGTCCCTAATTCTGTTTGCATCTTACAAGCGATATCACTGAAAAGGCTACTGACATCACAAAAGGAGTCCTTCAGAGTAGTGTCCAGGGTTAATGATGTGTTAATGTCGCCTTGTAAAGGACAGCAGCCATTTCAGTGTGAATGTAGTCCATACACCAGTCTATCCATACTCAGCCCCTCCCCATAGGGCGTAATGAAGACACATCGCCATTGGTCTTTATACAGTACCAAATCAGCCTTTATGCAGTAGCGAATCAGCTGCTGCGCCCTGACTGCCCTTCAGACATCACAATGTTAGGGGCCTTCCATTAAGTATGTACGCATCAAGGGGGGCCGGGTTACGAAAAGTTTTGAAAATGTTTGTACTTTCTAGTACAAATCCAATGTGTATTTTTGCCTTGGAGGGGGGTGGGGGGCTGGGGGTGTCTGACATTTTTTAAAATATGCATATGTAGTACTAAATGGAAGCCCCCCTCTAGTAGTAGGGTCCTGGAGTCACACTGGTGAGATCCATATCACAGCCCCACTGCCCCCTCTATGGGACAGGCCTATGGAGATGCAAATGGCCAAACAGTGAGTGGCAGTTATGTATAGGCTCTTCACCCCTTTGGTGTTTTTTGACTGCGGAGTTGGCTGTACTTAGTGTGACAGAGTGTCGGGGGTCACGTAGCTTCATTAAACAGAGTTTACACAGGCTGTCACAACTCTTATAATATCAGGACTTTCGAAAGGGGGGAGGGAGGCGGTCAGCATAAAGGCTAAGTACAAAAATGGCGTGCATTCGTGCATACGTACGCAACAATGTCCCCTCTTTTTTTAAGTTTAGGGGTGCACTTAATGGAGGGGTCAGGGTGGTCAGGACCCCAGGATCCCCCCCTGGATCTGCCCCTGGTTATTTTAAGGCTAAGGATCTAGTCCAGACAGTTGTCCTAAGAGTCACGACAGCCTTAGAATAGACCCTATATTTCTGACAGTATACATTCTTAAGAAGGGTTTACACAATAATTTCTGAAATTCTGTTCCATCCCTCTTCTGATATTATCACAACCATCATCGTAAGGGTGACTATCAGGCTGTGTAAACCAGGCTTTATGGAGGACAATATCTCCACTTAGAGCGCCACCAAGTGGAATGGCTTCACTTTGTTACCAGAGTAAATTAATGAGTCGCGAGGAGACAATTGCCCGGATGCTGTTTTTGGTAGATCCATTCTGCATAGAATTCTTTTAGTGTCTGGTATATGAATGTTTATTTTGAAGTCTAGGTCTAAACCGTGCTGTCTGCCTTATTGAATATATAAGGGAATATCATATGAAGAGAGAAGGGACGGTATATATGTGTCACGTTTCTTAGAAATATACTGTCAGCTATGTAAGATAGCGTGCCACATTATAGCCAGATGAATGATCTCTTAAAGACATAATTACATGATATAATTATTGGTTAAAATCCAGGAAACTGTAGCCAGTCCTTGTCCTGGTGAAGTGGCTTTAAGTCACATTGCAAGCACTGTCTAAAGATAAAATTTCGATTTTTCAAAAGTATTTCATGCTGCATCAAGACCATTCGACAGCCAACCTAACTGACAATATTAATAATCGCTGATTGTGCTGTAATATTATTTTCAAAGGTTATTCAAAACAAAACAAAGAAAACAGCATTAACAAAAAACGTCAATTGCCAATCGTTCAGATTGTCTGTAAGCTATTTGGAGGTTGGGTCCCCTGGTACCACCCTCACTACACAGGGTCATGCGGACATCAGTCCAGTACCCTGAGGTTGGGGCTGAGAGTGAGAGGGAGTATACAGGGGAGTCCAGTCTGCAGCACTGGTCACTTGGCTTGGAGCAGAGTTGATTGAGGATTGGTGCCTATTTAGATAGTCAAGGGTCTGTACTTGTTAGTAGTGTTCAGAATGTATGTGTGGGGAAGGGGTGGGAGAGGGGTTAGTTGTGGTTGTTCACACCAGTTCAGTTCCACAGCCCAGAGCCCCTAAACACCCACTCAAGCTGAGGTGCAAAACAATTCCTGTTGTTGAGTGCCTGTCATTGACTTAGAGTTGACTCCTTTCAAAATAAAAGTCAATATTGCCTCAAAGATTCCTTAATGTATCTAAACTGCATCTTTTATCATGAAATTGGGTTAGTGGTAGCAAAGAACAGATATTTTTACATGCAGATATGAGTGCTAAAAATGACCAGTTTACTTTATTGTTAGTGTATTGATGGAATTTAGACAAAAAGTTCAAAACAGTCCCTCTCTTAGCCTACATGCAGTCCAGTGATCCAGTGAGGGGACTCCCCTCACCTTGGTCTGGGCCACAGCAGGCCTGTACTGTGCAGGGTCATGAGAAGGGTGTATACACCCTTTTTACTACGCCTGCTGCCACCTGTCAGTGGGTAATACTGGATCCCCACGAGGCGAATAGTTTTCATCGACTCGCTGATGACTAGCTGACCAATGCTGGTGCCATGCTGCCTGACGAATAGAGGCACTAATTGTTGGCGTATAGAGTGAAGAAATCGGACAACTCCGATATTTTCTGACAACTAGCTGTAACTCGTCAACTTCTAACTGATATTCGTCAATGCCAAAGGTTTGTTGAAAATTACAGTTAGTTGTTGATGAATTACAGCTAATTGTCAGTGACTAAGTGCCTCGTAGGGATGCGCCTTTAGATGGCGGGAAAGTTCTACAGCCACCCCATATTGAGTCCCAATCCACAGGTGTTGATTGGATACAACTCGTAATCACTGACTCAGCCTAGGTATTCATCGGGGCACTGAAGGGGTTCTCATACTGGGTCCAGGCTGAAAGATTCCATTTGAATCAAGTTTTCATACTGAAATAGTCAAATATTCAGAATAAAACCTTTTTTTCACGTGAGTACGTATGGTAACACATCATTTATATATCCAAAACCTCGGCTAGGAATATGCTCCAAATGTACTTAAAAAGAAGTTAAACACTAGACTTTCAGCCCACTCTTTCTATATTCCTATCTCAGCTCTCCCGCCACCTTGGTCAGGACGGCTCTGCGCATGGTCATAAGAAAGTTGTATAAGACTATCCTCTGTTATTATGACTGGGTCAGGGCAGGCCCCCTCAGGCTAGTGTAGGTCACCTTGGGACGGATTCGTGTTAGTTCGTCAGATTGGGCCCAGTGGTCCGTTGCATAATAAAAACGACAAGGGTTTTGTTGGGAAATGTCTTGCTGCTGTGCCAAAATTCAGCATCAATTTTCATCTACTAATGATAATCTTTCCTGGCTGACAAATTTCAGCATTTTTGACCTAATTGTGTATTTTTCAAAGCTGTTTACAGAACTAAAATTGGCTCACTAGAACAGCCATAATTTAACAGTAGGACCCATCGCAACTTGTGGAATGACGTTCTTGTTGCAAGGTTTGGTTATGCGACGGAGCACACCATAAGACATTAAATCCACATCTTCACTAAGTCTCGTGAGTTTATTGAGATACGCTCGCCGATGTAAGCCTAGCAACGCCACAGTCGGCAACATGATTTGTGGAGGTAGAACGTTATCCAGGGACTTGAACAGTCGCGTCACGAATTTGGCGTGGGGGGATGGGAGTCACGAGCAAATAACGACGTCCTTACAGACGAGAATGCAGTTTTAACAACAACTTTTGGTCATAATCCACAATGTATTGGTGCCAAAAAACGGTATGGTTGTCACAAGATCGTGCTTTGAAACCCCGTTAGGGTACTGGGGTGGGGCTTTTGCTCCTGAGAAGAATATAAGCCCCCAGTAGCCCCTGCTGACCGTTTTAGGTGATGATAGGGGGGACCATGCACTGACCAAGTGGTTCTGTGGGTTCAATTCCAAGTTGGTGTCTGGGTTCACTTAAGGATGAGGTACAGCAAAAATGATTTCCCTGCCCTGTCACCTTCATTTCATAGATACAATCACCAAAGTCATCCCAACATGTTTTTCGCCATGAAAATTACCCTGGCTGTTGGTATGGCGTAAAACATCCATCAGTCACTCACTCATATGTGCTTTGAAACAGCCCCTCTAGGGCTGTCAGTGAATGGTGTCAAAAACTACGTCCCTGGGTCGTCATGAACGGCCAGACGGTTCATTGTCAGAGGGGCCCTTTTAGCCATGGGACACCCAGGGGGAATCAACCATAGCCTGCCTGTGAGGGTGTCTTTATAAACTCATCTCAATTACTAATGGCAAAAATAATATGTTACTTTTTGGAATAAATTGGGATCTATAGAAAGTGGTACAACATCCACAGGCTGTCGTCATGGCCACAATAAAACAACCTTTCAAACACTTTTTAAAGATACCTTTTTCAATGTGTTTTGATTTTCAGTTTTACAATTATACAATCATGGTCTCCACGTTAAGCAATTAAATGAATTGATGATTAAGGTAGGTAACATGAGTTTCCTCTATCTTTTTTTGTCACCTACGTAATAGACAATTCATTTTGTGAACATGAAAAACATATCTAGAATAATTTCAATTATATAACTGGAATTTTTATACTTTGGTTCGGTCCGATTCTGTACTTTTCAGACAGCCATCAGGAAGCACAACATTTTCTGTCGTGACTATCTTAATTCTCGTGGCTCAGAAATTTTTCTTTTTTTTTCAACAATTCATGTGCTCCAATGTCCTTCTAACATACCTTAAGATGTATTTTATGTAAATAACTATATTAGTGATTTTAACAAGCTTTTCCAAGAAACGTTCATGTCCAAAGGTTCTTGTGGATGTTTTCTGGGTGGATATTTCTTCTTGTGGACGTCAGATCATCCCCCACGAGAGATAGTGGATGGTTTTTTTGGTCAGCCCCCTGCAGGTCTAGATGCGAATTCTAGAATTTACTTCTGAAGCTCATTGATGCGCGTTGTAGAACGCTTTTTCTTTCAGACAGAGCGCAGGAAGTGTACTGCCGAGCTTTGAAGTGTTTTGATGCACATTATATGGTGTAGTCTGAAAGGGCTATAATACGGACAGTACTTGTATCCCTTCTCGTTAGAAAGGATAACCGGACTTCTTTCCCTTACTAGATCTATACCATTACGAAGTATGTCTCTGAACTTGAATATGGGAAGCTTAAGGTACAGAAAACCCTCCTGCTAGCCAGCCAACTTTTAGATAATGCCAATCCTTAAAATACTACTTTAAAGACGAATCTAATCACCAATTAGGGGACGGTAAAACCTGTTGGGATCCCCTGTTCCCTAGTTCCTGTGTTTTGTATAGCAGGGAAAAGACTAGCCTGTGATTACATCCAAGTCCAGTTGGCGCTCAAACTAGGACTGTGAACCAGCAACCATTTTAGGTGGGAATTCCACCCTGCATCCCAGCATGCTTTGGGGCCACTGGTCTTTGGCAAGCAGGACCATAAACTAGCCAGCAGGCCAAGAACAATCAAAGGGGTTCCCATTGCTATGAACACAGGGCCAATAAAATAATCTTTACTAATTGTAAGTGAGTAGTAGCCATGGACTGTTGTGGGTGTATGGACCTATTATGCAAAAGGTAACTAGGTCATGAAAGGACTAGGAAAACACGACCATTAAATGTCAGAGGTAACATTCAAATGGCGCGCATGCGCATCTGAGGCAGGGATAAAAGCCTTTAATGGCGCCCGTGACAATAAGGCTTATTGTGTGGTTATGGTTCATTTTTAAAACAAAATTAGATTATCTATTGATAAAGATAACACAATTACTAATTGAACTAAATTCTTCTCATTCAAATGATTGGAATATTGTTCAACATTGTGTAGTTCCTTATTAGATAAATCCCTTAACACGGCAATACGATTTGCTTTTAATCCACGATGCAACACAATCTGAACCTATTGAACATACATTCAGCTACTATAGAATTAGTGAGAATTAGAAATATTGCTGATATTTCAATGGTTGTCGTTTTGAAATCTACCACGGGAATGGCCCTAAAGACCCTTAGATTTGACATGGCAACATGACCATTTCTTAAAATCCACATGCGACATGAGGCTTAGTGACATGAGGGAAAAAATAAACAACATGACACAGCTTGTTTCTTAAATTCGACATTGGACATGGCAACATCTTAGAGGCGACCTCTGACATGGGGAGTAGAGAGAGGCGACATTGACGTTTCTTGAGTTCGACATGCAATATTGCACTGAAAACACAAAGTCGTCAGAGAGCCACTTTAAAGTTGTCAGAGGGTTGTCATAGGTGACTTTTGGGTTGTCATAGGTGACTTTTGGGTTGTCATAGGTGACTTGTGGGGGCAGAGCAGGGCTCATTTCAGGCCATTGATGCTGTGTGACAACCTTGTGACAATCATTTGACAATTTGGGGGTGGTCAGAGGGTTGTCATTGTGAATTTTGAGGTTGGATGACAACCCAAAGGTTGTCGTTGTCAGAGAAGCAAAAACCGAGAATCGGGTTGTCATAGGGTTGTTACAGAACAAAATGAGAATCAAAAGTGCTGCCTGACGACCCTATGGTTGTAATTGAATGGTGGGTAAAACGACCGCCCAAGGTTGTCATGGCCTCTGTCTATGATAAAATATTGTAAGTGAATGGTGTCAAAAACATACAACTCATAGGCCTCCTATGTGTAATGGCCATACCTAATAAATTGTAATAAGATAATAGGAAGCCATTATTATGGACTGTGATATCTACAACATGAAACTATTCATAGATAAGATTTTTTGTACAAAAGACACAGACAACATTGGGTTGTCGTTTTTGGCACCATTTTGACAACTCTGTGTTTTCAGTGCATGGGACCCCCCTCAAGGGCCCCAAGGGGAAACCACTGGACAATAAATCAGGGGCGCCTGATATATAAATAAAAGTGATAATTACCAAAAGCCAAGGCCCATCCGTAAACCTTTCACAATACTCTAACCATTATCGCCAAATGACTCTATAGGCACAATATTTAAGGAACTCTTCTACAATTTGTATGATCTAAGAATACCTGAAATCCAATTTTGAAATATGATCTTTTTCATCCGTGGATATCTTGTGAACTTTCTTGTGAATTTGATGGGTTATCTGAGCAAATCTGTTTTAGGAATTTCAGTATTTTTCCTCCCTGCCCCTTGGCTTGTCAGTAGTATCCATGGAGTTGTCACCACACAAAATGGTGGAGATAAGACCCAGGGCATAGCAACCACGGGGTCCCGAATCTGAAAATGGGATATTATAGATGAACTATACGAAAATCTAGACACCGACGGAACAATTATATCAAACAAGTAGATATTTATAAGTATGGATTGATTCCGAACCTATTATGAACTATTTACAGTTCTTATTGTATCCAACAATTATAGTGAGTAAGTTTCGTATGTGCTTCTTACCAAGATAAGATTTATGGACAATTTATTCTCTATAGGCTAGTCTGCAACCTGCCCAATATTCACCTGACAGATACGTTATTTTAGGCAAAATTGAGACTTACTAAAAAAGAATGTGATAATAACATTTTGATTTAGTAAAGTTGAGACCTTACTTATAAAGAATGTTATAATAACGTTATCATAATGTAACAGAACATTACAAAAACATCAAAATAATGTTACTGTCTCAATGTTAGGTTCTAAAGACGTCTTTGGGTGCCATCAAAATAATATAACAAGAACCAAAGTACAACTAAACAGAACGTTGCTGCACATTATGATAACGTCATATTCTTGCTTGGATTGAATATTAGCGTTGATATCATGTTCTACACCTCCAATGTAAATTACAATAAGAGAGGCAACCAGAATCAACATCACAATGTTATTGAGATTTTTGCCCAGATCAGAAGAGTTGAAAACAGTATTACAGGTTAACAGTAAACATTGCCTATCAAACGGCGGACTAAGGTATACAGACCCGAGGCTCAATGCTGTAATAATCTCATCTTAATCTCAGAGCACTCAATAAACCTGCTCTCATTAACTTGTAATAACCCAGGGGGCCCATTTGAAACACAACGCAATATGATGTGTTATGACGGGAGAGGGGAAAGTTTATGAACGTTTCTTTTAGTGAAAGGAGGCGCAGTGGACGGATAAACACCGACGTGAGACCTATAATTCTCCCTACCGCAGACAGATTTATAGTATTCAGAGCACCTTCATGTTAATATGGACTGATTCTGCCGATTAACACTATAGTTGATTTATATACAGAATTAATGTATATCTATCTTTGATATACATATTGAACACATACAAATTGAATAAAATAGTTACCATCATGCATGTTAAGTCATATGCAATGCCGTATGGAATGCCATATGTATATGACTAATGCTTTTGGCATGCCGATATATTACCATAGAGATACATACTTATGTTATGTTTGTCTATGATATTAACAAACGTACAATTAATCTCAGCTCAGCTGCAGCATATATAATCTCCAGGAAATACGCTCTTCGCTGCGGCGAACGTTCGCTCTTAGATGTTAGTTTTCCATCTGCATTTTGAATGCCAAAACATGTAATGCCTTATTTGATGACAAATGTTTATGGTTAAGTCTTTTAAAATCCCAACGTATTTCCCAGTGTGCGTGTTAATTAAGACTCAGCTGAAGAAAATTTAACCTCATGGGCTATGCTAGTGTCACAGGATTCAAATACCGACCAGGATTCGTCTTCCACCCTGTTATAACGCATGTACACTGGGGTAGGTCCAAGTCTCAGATCGTTTAAATGTGTGTTCTGGTAGTCATGACAGTCAGAATTATAATTGGTAGCAATCTAAATGCTATATTCCATGACGCGTTCAGTGTAACTTGCGTTCCTTAAATTACAGAAACGCAAGTTTACTTGCATCCAGATACCAACATGTTGGTATCCAAACGCAAGCATTTAAAACTTGCGTTTCCTAATAACAGGCCTAGGGAATGCAAGTGCTACTGATCACATCATGGAATATAGTGTTATACTTGCGTTCATACTTGCGTTGCATGAACGCAAGTACAACGCATCGTGGAATATACCTTGCGTTCACCCAGGTTGCCTTAATTACTTACGTCGTTAGGGAACCTGGACGCAAGCTGACAACGCAAATTACTGGAACAAATGGTTGAATACAGCCTTGAATATATATCCCTCAGGATTCATACCTGAATGGCTAACTCACCCCAGGGGCAGATACAGGATTTCGAAAAGGGGGGTCCATATATAGGGTAAATACTAAAAGTGTGGGCATACACAAGCACACGCACAACTTTTTTTATCTTTGGCAAGTTTGAGTGCCCATCCCTACTCCTCAGTTTGTGGAGAGGTAGATCTACCTGTCCAGGTCGGCCCGAGGCTAGGTGCAGCTCACCAGTGAAATTGACTATTATCAGGCCGGTAGTTAAATCTTGGCAGTACGCTATAAATCCTCCCACACTAGCCATGTCGGCATGAATTCTCTAATAGTGAGGTGGTGTGTGGGCATTTCTCCTAAGAATAGAACAGGTCGCCATTTCGCCGCCATTTTCCCGCCTTTACACACAGCAGACGACATTGAATGATCGACTGGTGTCCGGCGTGTAATGACCTATGTCCCTTTACCTTGCGCCCTCCGGCCGGGAACCAGCAGCCAATGATGGAGTTGTCACGTGGTCACATGGACGATAATAGGGGACTTTGGTGATAATCAGATCGATTAGACACTAATGGGCCTGTTAGTACCTGATATGTCCACAGGGGGCGGGCAGAATAAACATGGCGAGCTGAGCTTAAAGGCTATATTCCACGATGCGTTCTGTGGCACTTGCATTGCTTCTAATCAAGAAACGCAAGTTTACTTGCATTCAGATACCAACATGTTGGTAAATTTGCGCAAGTAAACCTGCGTTTCCATGATTCAAGTAATCAAAGTGCCCATGAATGCATTATGGAATCTAGCCTTTTACTTGCGTTTTAACTTGCGTTGACTGAACGCAAGTAAAACTTAAAGGAATGCAAACATATAGCATAGTGTAAAACCTAAAGTAGGAATGCAAGCAAATCCTAAAAATGCTTGCGTTTGCTTGCGTTTCACTTGCCTTCATCTCAAGAAACCCAAGTAAAATGATGAACGCAAGTACATTAACGCACCTGGAATTCAGGCTTTAAATGCGATCTTGGAATTCTGGGAGGACATACAGCAGAGATACAGAATAGGATGAACATGACTGTGAGACTTTAATGCAGCTTGGGGATAGAAACTTCTCCAGGTACCATTATGGCAGGAAGTCCTAGGGGGATTAGGGTGAAGAAGGTCAGGATCCCACTCTCCCAATAGGCTGATACCCAAGAGTATATATCTATAAGTGGATTTTAAACCTATGCGACTTGAGCTGCGATATTCAGGGGTGGATCCAGAGGAGATTGGGGGGGGGGGGGGGTCCAGAGGGTCCTGATCCCCCACCCCATTTTGGTGGACCTCTAAACTACAAAAAGAGGAGAAAATGTTGCGAGCATACATGCAATTCCAGGCTGTTTAGTAGTTTATGCTGACCCCCCTTTCGAAAATCCTGTATCCGCCCCAATATTGGCATGAAAGAACGATGTTACAGAAAATTCAAGCACAGGCACGATATAATTATTTAGAATTGGCTACTTTGAGTACTTCAAACAGGTATCACCATACATTATACCTGTATTATGTGTGACTTCACTGTGACATCATAGTGTAAAACCCCATTAAGCCAAAGAGTATTTCACCATATCCCCTAAGGTACAAATAGCACCCAGCATGTAAATGGTTTAGAGGAGGTTAAGAGGGCCATTTACACGTTGCCTGAACATGCTTTTAGGCATTATGATAGACCTGAAAACTCTCCTGGGAACCCCGACATGGTTCTTATTCAATATTTTGGAGAGTTTATGGGTCTGGACCACTAAATTCGACACAGCGACATGGCTGTTTCTTAAAATCGATATGTGACATGGGCCCTTAATGCCATGACAGACAGCTTTAAAACCTAAGTGACATCCAACATGAACATTTCTTAAATTTGACATAAGCCATTGAGAAATTAGCAACAGAGACATGTAACATTGACGTTTTTAAAATTGGACACGCGATTTTGGGCCCCCTTTTCCAGAGCCAACAGTTTGTTTCTATTCTCTAATGATGTTCTGTTACTCATCATCTTAACTGCAGCTATGGTAAAGTGCGGCAGGTGAAGGGTGAGGGAATGAACAGAGTGTTAGCGGGTTTGGAGGTGTTGAGTGGGGTCCAGTTGGGACCTGGCTGCCAATGCCCCTGAGCACAGGAAGGGTAGGCCCTATAATGCCGTTAAAGTTTGTTTAGAAAAGTTTGTCTCAATTCAATAATGATGTCATCTTCGTAAAGAGTAAGTAAAGGAGTGATGGAGGTTATATGCCATACCGACAGCCAGGGTCATATCCATGGCGAAAACAAGTTAGGACAAATTCTGACTTTGGTGATTGTATCTATGAGATGAAGCTGACAGGGCGGGCAAACAGCAGGGGATCAAAACTTGGAAATTATTTTTGCTGCACCTCATCCTTTAGTGAACCCAGCACCAACCGGGAATTGAACCCAAAGGATCATCGTAAAGACAGCTATTGTGTGTCAGATGAAGGGAGATGGAATTAAGTATGGTGGCTTCTCCCTCCCCCCTCCAAGAGAAGACCTTTCAAAACGTTCCACCTTTCCTTCAAAAAAATAATGTAACCACTCTTACAAATTAGAAAAAAAATGTTTAAAAGTTCTACATGGTGAAACCTCACTACCCCTCTTTTTAGGTTAAAATTATCGGAATTATAACCAAAAGATCCACTCAATGAACCTCGCCACCCCCCCCCCCCCTCAAAGGCACAACTGTGTACGGGCCTGGGAGAAGGATGTGATAATACGGTAATACGCAGCCACTTAGAGTTAGCCCCGCCCAATCACCTCTCGCACACCTAAAACTTCTGACCATCCCGGCACTGCGCTTAAAATGTAAACTATATTGATATAACTTAGAATGTAACAAATATGAGCTAATCTGCTAATCTACACACATATAAGGGGAACGTTTAATAGTGTTGCATTCTTGCACTATATACCATTATCTTGGTATGCTCTTCTCCATAATAGATTGAGGGGGAATTATGCACCAAAATAGTTTCATTCTTTTATGTGTTCAACAGAGGCATATTTGGACATCTGCGCACAGCCCATAATATATAATATATGGATTCCCACATCTTGTTTTATAGAGGTTAATTACAACTTAGAGACTTTGGGACTTGAGTAGATGCCTCGAAGTCTAAAAGTTTGCGGTTATGAGGCTTACATAATTCTTCATCTCAGAAATGCCATCCCCTGGTGACTTAATATTGGTATGATGAATCTAAGGCCAGACCACTGCCGAATTCCAGTCCCAGAGGGCGGTCAGCAGCCGGCCGGACCAGGGGCTCAGCCTAATAGGGTTAGAGGGAATCTCTACAAAACGTGTTCCTATGGATCGGACTGATGGAAGGGTGTGGGTGTGGGAAGGGAGGGGTAGTGAGAGGTGTGGAGGGTACCCAGGCAAGCAGCGATGTAACAAGCACGTTCTGCGACTTACTTTTTAGGTTAGTCACTAAAGGCTATATTCTACTATGTGGTAGTGTGTTGCGGCACACTGCAAAATTGCAAGCAAATGGGTGCAAACCTGCTTGCGGTAGGATGCTGCAAGGTGGAATAAGGGTGTTTTTGTGGCACCTGTTTGTGGCACCTGCTATTTCGTATATTTTCTATGCTTTGCTTGCGGTCGCAGATACGGAGCTGATGGTATCAAAATCGCAAATTGATTGCGGTATCTGAAAATAGCAACCGCAAATGCGACCTACTGCATAGTGGGATATAGCCTCAACCATCCGGGAAAAAAACAACAATGCCAAGTCTTATGATTGATATGTTTTACATTTGAATTCAGAGAGTGTATACCCGGGCCTGTATAGAGTTTGTTTGTTACAGTGAGAGCCTACGGGCAGATTATAGGGCCCCCGAGGGATGAGGGGGAGCAGTGGCCATCTCTGATAGCCCCCGCCTCTGACACACCTAAATGAGGGCACGGGCTATCCGATCAATGGTCTCAGACGGCGGGCGAGGGTACCTGCTCAATAGTTTCACAGAACGACCACGGGTACTCACTCAATACTCTCACACAGAGAAGCTATATTGAATACCTATCATGTAACTATAAACCTATACCAAGTCTTACAATTGTAATTTTTACACTTGACTCTGGAGAGTGTATACTCGGGCCTGTATAGAGTTTGTTCGTTACAGTGAGTCCTAGGGGAAGATTATAGGCCCCCCCTGGGGTAGGGGGAGCAGTGGCCATCTCTGATAGCCCCTGACTCTGACACACGCTAAATGAGGGTGCAGACTATCCAATCAATAGTCTCAGACGGCGGGCTAGGGTACCTGCTCAATAGTCTCACACAGGGGGCCCTGGTATCCCCTCAAAAGTTGTACACACCAGGCATGGGTATTAAAGACTATCTATAAAACCATGGAACTAAGGGTACATTAATTTTACTTTCCTTTTTGAACTCGTTTCAAAAGGAAACAATGGCAAGCCATACAATTAATATGTTTTGCATATGACTTAAGAGAGTGTATACTCAGGCCTGTATAGAGTTTGTTCGTTACAGTGAGGGCCTACGGGCAGATTATAGGGCCCCCTGGGGTGGAGGACCAGTACTAGTGGCCATCTCTGATAGCCCGCGACTCTGACACACCCTAAATGAGGGCGCGGGCTATCCGATCAATGGTCTCAGACAGTGGGCAAGGGTACCCGCTCAATAGCCTCACAGAACGAACACGGGTACTCACTCAATAGTCTCACAGAACAAGCACGGGTACTCACTCAATAGTTTCACATGGTGGGCAAGGTACCCACTCAATGGTCTAAAACACAAGCCATGGCTACCTGCCTAATAGTCTCACATGGTAGGCAAGGTACCCGCTCAATAGTCTAAGACAGCGGGCATGGGTGCTCTCTCAATAACCTCACACAGCTTGCGGGGTATCTGCTCAACAGTCCTTGTGTACAAGTATATGGCTTCTAACAGCAGGCATGGTGACCCACTCAACAGTCTCACACAGCAGGCACAGATACTTACTCAATAGTCTAACACAGTGGGCATGGGTACCCACCCAATAACCTCATGCAGTAAGGCATGCACACCTGCTCAACGGTCCTTGGGTACAAAATCAATGGCCTCAAACAGCGGGCATGGGTGCTCACTCGATAGTCACAAATTGAGCTTGGATACCCACTCAATAGTCTCAGACAGGTGCCACTCAATAGTCTCACATAACGGGCTTGGGTACAAATTCAGTAGTCGCAGACAGTGGGCTTGCTACCTGCTCAAGAGTCTTACAAAGTGGGCATGGGTACCCACACAATACCCTTACACAGTTGGCATGGGTATGCACTTAATAGTCTCACACAGTGTGCATAAGTACTCACTCAATAGCCTCACACAGCTTGTGTGGCTACCAGCTCTATAGTCTCACACAATGGCTAAGATACCTTGGGGCCATTCCATAAAAAGTTACGAACATTCTGAAATTTAAATTCCATTCCAGAAAAAAGATACGCACAGAAATGTATTTCTGCGAACAGCACAGTAAATGTGTGCATAACCCACAATTTGCTGTGACATGTAACTTAGTGTTCGTAACTCATTTTTGATATTAAAATATTGTTTACACCATGAAATCATAAGACTATGATAATATATGGGGTATGATTGAAAAGCTTATTTCACGAGGAATCCGTAGCTGAAAACCAATTTAAAATTGGTCGAGAACTCGAGGAGATATCTAAGAAAGATTGAAAATTATGTCAAATCCAATCTTTTGTCATTTGTGAAGATTTTTCTACGTACACCCAGTGGCCTCAACAGTCTCACACAAAGGCTTGAGTTTTAATGACCAATAGTATATCTAAGATATTCATCATCAAGGTCATGTCCTAATTAGATCATAACAATCGAAACCTTTCTAAGAAAGGTTACACATAAAGTGTTGAAAAAAAGAGGTTGCTTTATCTGATATCACTTGAATTGAAATGAACATTGTTATATATGATATATGTTCATATTACTAATTATATTCATGTCATTTGGATTTGCAATGAAAAGTATAGATTGGGTACCGTGGGTGCCTTTATTAGTGCATTTTGATCAGCTTGTCATCATTCCCTAAATTTGGCCAATTGTGTGATTAGATTTGATGAGGTGACTCTTCCCTCAAACCAGAATAAATATGTGTCTCATTCTGCTCATATATTTACCTTTTCATGATTTTTTATCAGACTTTAAAAATCTTATATTCTGTTGTCAACTATGTGTTATGTAGAGTTACGATTATTGATAATCAGAAACATCTTATCTTAAATTCTGAGATGTAAGAAAAACATGTATTATCATCTTAGTGTGAAACTTGGCCTAACATAGCTCTATATATAGGACAGAAATAGGGACCTGTTATATGATGTGAATCCACTTTTTCTGAAGGGAGATTAGGGCTTAGGATAGAAGTACAAGTCTCTTCTGGTTGATTCTTAACCTCCCAGATCCCCTCATGGTGACACTCATCTGACGTCAGCCCTAGTTAATGGCCGTTAATGGATAAGTCGCGGAGCGATGGATTTTATGGCGATAGAACGCGACGTGTGCCCATCAGCCTGGGACTATCTGAATACTCACCCCCACTCTACATGAGGGAAGTAATGCTGTATATATATATATATATATATATATATATATATATATATATCTGTCTACAGTAGAGAAGCACTGCTCTGTGCCTGATAGAGTCTTCTCAGAACCCTGCCTTACAAGAGAGTATGTCTTCTTTACTATCTAAGTATATACTTAGACATATGTTAGCAGCCAATTTGGCTACAAGCAGAAGGGATGCATTAGTATACCACATAATATATGTCATTTTGCTTTTATATAACTTAAATGAGAACACCTGTAAAATGCGACTTAGGTTTCTTCGTTCTAGTTTCCGTCTATTAAAGATTACAATGCTAGCCTATTACCCAGTGAAGCTGCGACATAACAGAAACGTTCTGCAACTATACTTTTTTAGTCAGTCTGATACTTACTAAGATGGCACGTAATAATTATGTTATTTATAGTTAGGTCAAAACCTCACCAAGTCAGAGTGTCATTGAAACTTTTTTTGTTTTGAGGTTAGGATGGAACCAAAACAGAACATTATAAGAACATTCTGTTTAGGTTAAATTACGTAACCAAAATGTTATAATAATGTCACAGTGCAACATCACAGCAGTACGTTGCAGCAACGTTATTAGCAGCCATCAAAATAACGTGATAATAACCAATAGAAAACTAAACAGAACGTTGCTGCAACATTATGATAACGTCACTGCTTAGCTGGGTACACACTGGTAAGATTTGTGACACAGACACAAGATTCCCAGCTAACAATTTCACGTTGTTACAACGTTGTCACAACATTATACTTTGGTTGTAACAACGTTGCAAATTTACGTTGTCACAACCTAAATTTGTGGACTCCCAGAAAGGTTGCAGCAACGTTGTTCCCAACGTTGTACTGTTACCATTCCACAACCTTTATACAACTTTCACTTTTTGTTATATATAAATGAATAATAGTTTCAAAATTCATGGATATTATTTGCATTGTGTAATACATTTGTGCTGATATCCCCCCCCCCCCCCGATGATGATCATATTTGTGGCGTTATTAAATCAATTGAGAAACTATAAGAAATATATCAAATATTCTAAAAAGAAACATTATAAAAATATGAAAAACATCTTTATTTATGATCCCAGGAGTTGATTTCAGAGTGCATTTTTCACCTAGAAATCAGCATGATGATCATGTATGTTAGATCATCACAGGTTAATGACCTGTTGCATTTACAATTTGAAACCCTCAAGGCTGAATGGGCTATACTATGCTCATCAAATAAAAAAGGTGTTCACCTTGATTTTTTTTATTCAATGACTCTTCTTTTTTTAACAATAATTAAACATTATGTGCATAAATAATGTTCCTTCATCTGGTACACCTTATTCAAACATTGTATTTCAAAAACATGTAAAAATCTTGTCTTAAATGACAAAATCTAAAAAACTTTTCGAAATATTGTACATTTTATGCAGTGGTGCCACCTGCATGTTCTTTTTAAGTAGTCCCACAACGTTGTTACAATGTTGTGAAATCGACGTTGTCAAAATGTTGTGAAATTGACGTTGTCACAACGTAATTTTTAAACATTGTGTGTATGTTGCAATGCAACGTTGTATATTTGGTTGTAGCAACGTTGCTGCAACGTTGTATTTGGTGGTTGTATTCATGTTGCAAAACAACTTTTTGCTGGTAGGTTGTAGCAACGTTGCAGGCATGTAGCATCACAACATTACCAAACTGCAACCAAAAACTAACGTTGTATTAATGTTGTGTGTTTGCTGGGAATTGTGTCTGTATGACAAATTTGATGTAAGTTAAAAAGCTTCAGTTTCTCGAGGACAAATATGACCTGTTCCCTTTTCCCATGGTGTCCATGATAAAATATTATGGGTGTACATTTTCCCACGTGTTTGTCAAAGCTAGAAGAAATTTATATATTCCCCTCTGTAATTCGTCAGTTTACAGATCTGATACCCCTCTTGTGATTGTTCTAAGTATGCTGTGTACTACTTGCCACCTGTTGCCAATCAACTGCATCAAGAGCACTTACATATTGTTATAGATGTGTCTATGGGGATTAAAACAATTACTATGGCATGTTTCAGGCTGGTCTTAACTCTATGTCATTATAACATTCAATATTTTTCAGCATCACCAGAACATAACGTTGTCATAACACTCTGTCTTGAAGAGTCTCAACCTAACATAGAGAGATATAACCGTTGCATGAAAATTAGGGAGGTAACAGACTGACCAAAATAGTACGGTCACAAAATATGTTTGTTACATCGTTATTGATGCTTGCCTGGGTAGTCACCGTTGAGGAAGAAAAGATGGTGTTAATTGCTGAACTGGGGCTCGGCTTTAGTGTTTTATGTTCAGACTAAGTGGCAAAAAGACATGTATTGACAATGCATTTTGTGAATAACAGATGTCATTGTGAACAGGTTTTGTGTTGTTCTATCCAGCTCAGCTCCTGTGGCCAAATGAGGGCTGAGGTGAATCTACCTCCCATAGGGGTCTCGAAAGGACTTTACTCCTCATCATAGTTTCATTCTTGATAAGCAATTCTTCCACTCCTTTTGACACCATTATTGAAACATTTGGTCACCAAAGATATATCAAATTATTCATTGAACAAGTCTACATTTGGACTTTTAGAGTAGCTGAAGAGACGTTGGCAAATTTGTAGATTTTTTTTGTGAACCTCTACCAGCTTTCAAAAATGCATTTGCTCCAAAAAAGACTATTAATAGAAAATGCGAGCCTGCATCAGAGTCTTAAGAACAATGTAGACAGGAACTTCAGGATTTTCAGGTCTTTTCGGACTGCAGGGTAATTTTATAGAAAGGACAGTCAGCTGCTTATACCAGCTCTGAAGCCAATGGAAGCCTCCCGGAATAGCCAGAGAGCTTCTTCAGACGTCCCGCTTATATCATATTCTGATCATGCCGTGGAGGAGCTTTCCATGTTCCTTTCTTCACTCAATAAAAATAAACTCTTTGCAATACTCAAAGAAGGCAATGTTGTCACTCTCTGAATGATGTTTACACATTATGATAGTGTGATGAATGTCCATTCATCTGTGTGAACTAGAGTGTAATCAAGTATCGATATAATATGGTAAATAGTAAGTATAGAAAAAGTATATCGGAAAATCCTGAAAGCACGAAAGCACAAAAATGTATTGTAATCGGATACGATGTTAGAGAAGTCACGTGATATTAGTAACCAATCAGAATCAAGTAACAGAGTATAAAAGGGGGTGTGAAGGAACGAAATAAACAGTCCCATCTTGGTACTCCTTGTGTTCACACGTGTCTTCTTCCAGTAACCTGTCCCTCAAATGGGTTTAAGCCAAGATATGTTAAATAGAAGTTAATTAACTAGTTGAACTCAAGTAAATGGTCTTAGTTTAGTAAGTTATCTGAAACGAAAAGAGTAGGGATCCAGAAGATTGAAGATGGCCCAAAAGCTCAGATTGGCCCGAAGATCGACCCGGGACCTGAAGACCGGGCAGGTACAAAAGCCTGAAATTATGAGTGGCTGGCCCATGACCGCTGGGACGAAGGTGCGATCCGCTTGGCCCCACACTACCAACCACTAGGCAAGCAGTGACCTAACCCCCATGGAAGACCAGATTGGACAAACCGGAACAACAAAGATCCATCCTTCCCCCCTAACCAAAACAAATCTACCTCTGCCCGATGTCTGGAACGCTCTAGGCCCGACAGACTGGCTCGCACATCCCCTGTTCGAGAATACGATTCCCCGACCGTCCCACCTGTTCCCCCTTGTGTGCAAGGCACGACTCTTAATCTTACACCTCGGTTTCCTGCTCGAACTCTTCGTTTGGCTCAAGATCAAAACAACCCCCATGTCCCTTTGCTGTAGGAATTGGAAACCCCAACCTACCGAGGCTATTGTCTGGGCCTATGACATGATATCTCAGTGAAGCAGCACTATAAAGAGGGCATTGGGTCCTACTGCTACAAATAGGCACTGCCCTTGCTATGACCCTGGCAGTTGATAAGCCTGTAATGCAACCAATAACCAATCAACCATTACCGATGGAGTATTGTAAGAGTTCTGTTGGACTGTGTGAACACCCCTTTAACTAAATGGCAATAAAAGTATGTGACATGTAAAGTGAGAAAAAGCTGAAAAAGGAGAAACCTCCTGTGACTGCCATGAGCAGAGATCACAGGTGGGGGTTATTTCCATATTCATACAATGCTCGTACCAGGGCGGTCGTCTGGCCGTACTAGGGCGGCCGCCTGGTTGTACCAGGGTGGCTGTCTGGTGCAGCACCAGGAGGTGGGGCCCTGGTCTTATAGTGAGGGCTTGGGGACCTTAAGAGGACTCTTCCTTCATAAAAAGGACCCATCTGGACCTATGCAGCATGTAAATTGTCTGTTCTATCAGTTCCTTGTATAGCAGGCCTGTAGCCAGCTTTTTTCAGTGGTCCATCGATTAACCTAACCCTCGCAACAAGGACATTGTTGCACAAGGACGTCAATGTTGTGATGGGTCCTGCTGTTGAAATGTGGGTGTTCTAATGGGCCGATTTTAAGTCTGTAAACATTTTTTGTAAAAAATATACTTAGGTCTTACAAGGCTGAAATTCTTAGCCCAGAAAAAGTTATTAATGGGGGAAAATTTTGCTGGATTTTGGTACAACAGTGAGAGTTGAAATTGCTGTGTTTACTATGTGACGGACCACAGAGGGTTTTCATTTTTTGAATAATAGGCCTTAAATGTTCTTGCGGTTGGGTAGGGGACATACAGTACATATGAAAATAATTTGTTTAATAAAATAGAAAATGAAATACAGGTGTTGCGGAACCTATCTTTTTTAAAAGTGCCAAAATTATCAATTTTACCAGGCGGAGGGGGGAGGGGGGTCATCAGAACCCCCTGCCCTGGCTATTGGCCTTGTATGTACATGCTAGGTCCTCTCTTCCCAATTTTGCATTAAAAGGAGCCAACACCAGTGTGATTGACAACCTTTTCAAAACTTAGATATTATATAAATATGTTAAATGAGTCTAATTAAGGTCAATGGTAAAGTATTAGCTGTGAAAACTAGCTCAATCCAAATCTGAAGAGACAAAAATAAATAGCCCAATAATGTTAAGTGAAATATATAAAATTTCATCATTTCTGATCTTTAATGGATAGATGAAGATAACAATGAAAAATATCTGGACATTTTAACTCCCTGAAAAAGACTAATAGTAGTAATAGTCCATGTAAAGTTCAAAAGCCAGGGGCCTGCTGACCTTTAGGCTGAGAATTGTGCCAGAAGGAAAGAAAGGTCCCAGGTCCTGCCTATAGGCCACAATGCACTGGCAGCTAAGTTATCAAAGAAGTTGCCATTTTTGCGCACCACATTTTGTTATGCTTTTCTTGTAGTATAGATGCTGCTCTTTCAGAAAAACCAAAGTTCTTGATAAAATATTTGAGTGGGGGGAAGAAATGGCTGGTTACCATGGCAACCAATGCAAAAATCAGGCAATTCTAAAATGAGCATTCTTTGGGTCTTATCTCTCTTAATATTCAAGATAAAAGCACCACTGACATGTCAAATCAAATCATTCCTAGAGTTCTATAGGATAAAAGAAAAAAAATGGTTGTCATGGTAACGTGGTTGCCATGGTAACCAGAAACAAGCTCAAAATTGACCATAATTTCAATTTCTCTTCTATTTCCGTTGCCATAGCAACCTCATTTATAAACATAACAAAGCAAGACATATTTCACCTAAAGATTATGTATCCCTACTTTATAAAATCAGGTGTTTTACCTCAAAAACAATGACATGGAATGTTGAAAATAACACGTTTCCATGGAAACCACTCAAAATTATTGTTTTTCAAATTTGACAGTATTTGGCTGATGTCTTTCTTAATATATAAGATAGAAATAAAAGTAAGATGTCAAATTAATGCCCTTTAAGAGTTCTATGGATTAGAAGATTGAAATGGGTTGCCATAGACACACACTTGCCATGGTAACCAAAAAGAACCCTAAAAATGGACCATAATTTTATTTTTTTCCTTCAATCTCTGTTTCCATGGCAACCGTGTCTATATGTTTTAAGGTAAACCACAATAAAACCTACTTTTCCTGTAGTTTAGGTGTAGCTCTTTCAAAAAATCTAAAGTTCTTGAAAAAATATTCAAGCAACTGGGAGACATTGCTGGTTTCCTTAGCAACCAATACCAAACAAATAGATTATTCTAAAAATTAGCATTCTTTGGGTCATATCTCTCTTAATATCCAAGATAAAAGCACCACTGACATGTTAAATCGAAGCATTTCTAGAGTTCTATAGGATAAAAGAATAAAAATGGTTGTCATGGTAACGTTGTAGCCATGGTAACTAAAAATAAGCTAAAAAATGACCATAATTTTATTTTTTTCCTTCAATCTCTGTTTCCATGGCAACCGTGTCTATATGTATTAAGGCAAACCACAATAAAACCTACTTTTCCTGTAGTTTAGGTGTTGCTCTTTCAAAAAATCTAAAGTTCTTGAAAAAATATTCCAGCAACTGGGAGACATTGCTGGTTTCCTTAGCAACCAATACCAAACAAATAGATTATTCTAAAAATTAGCATTCTTTTGGTCATATCTCTCTTAATATCCAAGATAAAAGCACCACTGACATGTTAAATCGAAGCATTCCTAGAGTTCTATAGGATAAAAGAATAAAAACGGTTGTCATGGTAACGTTGTAGCCATGGTAACTAAAAATAAGCTAAAAAATGACCATAATTTCAATTTCTCTTCTATTTCTGCTGCCATAGAAACCACAACTTTAGGCATAATAAAGCAGAACCTTTATGACCTGAAGATTACATGCCTATACTTTCTAAAATCAGGTATTTTACCTCAAAAACAATGACATGGAATGTAGATAATGATGTGTGTCCATGGAAACAACTCAAAATTCATGTTTTTCAAATTTGACAGGATTTGGCTGATATCTTTCTTAATACAAGATAGGAATTAAAGTAAGATGTCATAATAATTCCCTGTTAAAGTCATATGGATTAGAAGATGAAACAAATTTTCTCAGCTATGCAGTCGCCATGGCAACCAAAAAGTAACCTAGAGAAATGGCTGGTTTCCATGGTAACCAACACAATAAATTAGGCTATTCTAAAAATGAGCAGTATTTGGGTCATATCTCCCTTCATATTACATACAGAAGGACCTTTCGATGTCAAATTGAAGCATTTCTAAAGTTTGATGGGATAGAGGGATAAAATTGGTTGCCTTGGTTATTTGCTTGCCATGGTAACCCAATACAAGCTCAAAATTGACCATAATTTCAGACTTTCCTTTATTTCTATTGCCTTTGATTCCAAATATATAAGTATAACAAAGCAAGACTTATTTGATCTGAAGAGTAAATATCCCTACTTCATAAAAATCAGTTGTTTCTATCAAATCAAAGTGCATGAAATAGAGTAATAAGTGGTGTATCACCATGGAAACCATATACATGAAGTATCCAGGTTTTTTAAATTAGCCAAGGGGTGGATCCAGGATTTTTTCAAATTTAACTGTATTCGGGTCATGTCTTACTTATTAGGCCAGATGATAGTGGGTTGTGTTAAAGGGCTCCTTGTACATAAATTAACAAGTTTCCAATTTTTGTGTTTTTCACTTTAGTGATGTATTATAAGCATGTTACACATGAAAAAAGGACACAATGTTAGGAAAGAAGACAATAATTCAGAAAAGAAAACTTTATCAGGGAATTCCCTAACTTCTGGGCTTTCAGTATTGTCCTTGCTACGTCATAATAATGGGAATTCCCAAAAAAATAACTTGGGAATTCCAGGCAAAATTACAACTAATAATAACCTGTATGAGGCTAAATACATTTTTTGTACTAAAGCTCCTTTTCCTTTCTGTGTAGTTTTGGTGATGGGGGATTCCCTTTTATTGAGAGATTGGAATTCCCCAATTAGTCCTTGTGATGTGACATAGTTTGGGATTTCCCATAAAGATTTATAAAAATGACCAAACTTTGAAGTGTCACAACTTTGTCTACACTTGGAATATTATCAAGATATCTCTTACTCCAATTATTAGTCCAAACACTTAGCTCAAAGTGTTTCATTGAAAAATATTTATCTTGTAATTATGTACAAGGGTCCCTTTAAGG
Source organism: Lepidonotus clava (assembly GCA_936440205.1). Classification (NCBI taxonomy): domain Eukaryota; kingdom Metazoa; phylum Annelida; class Polychaeta; order Phyllodocida; family Polynoidae; genus Lepidonotus; species Lepidonotus clava. Next base: position 42,329,802 of record OW387144.1, on the reverse strand, counting down.
TAATTTTATTTAGAAAGTGTTACTGAGTGGATAAAAGCATTAAATCTGGTATGAGGTACCTCTGAGGCATAACTGTGAAATCTGGAAGGGGCGATACCTTGAAATATCAATAGGATAGATGTGCGGGCCAAAAAACCAATATGGCAGACTTTTGTTACAAACAATCTTTTATCATAGTTTCTAAAACGAGTAAAGGGACATGATTGTTTTCAAAATTGGGAGATTATCGGATCAGGGAATTCAATTATTTGCATTTGATGTCAGTGCAGAAATTCAAAATTCAAGATGGCTTCACGGTTGCGGCTTTAGAGAGTATGGATGCACATCGCCCCTTAGAATTCAAGATAGCTGACCAATTATGAGAAATACCGTGATTTTCAGCTGCTAAGATATCTAGACAAGTGGAAATGGTTCTATCAGTTCTTTATAACTGAGAAGGTTCAATAGATATAATATTCGTCCAATACAATACCAACTATTTCAAAATGGCTTAATTTATGAGCATGATTCCTCTAACAATTAACACTGGACTCTAAAATAATAAAAAAAGAAAAGGTATAGACTGGGACAATATAGGACAGATATTATAACCTAAGATGACCAATAAAACTGGTTAAATGCCTCAAATTTCAAATGCTTAAAATTAATTCAACATGGCTCCCATTCAAGATTTGATAGTTAAGCCTCAGAGGTGCTTCATACCAAATTTGGAAGTTTTATCTGCTCTGTAATAAAAAAAACAAACTATATAACAAAAAAGCCTGATATCTGGCTACTTTGTCTGAATCAACATAACATCATAGTACCTAGTTCCGTAGTACCATAGCTATCATATTAACTCATGGTGCTCCTTAATTACAGGCTGGGCCATCTTATTGGTTCATTATCAATGATCTGTCCAGCCACCTCCTATTTTACAGGAGTGGACACAGGTTTTCTGAAAAGGAGGGAATCAGCCTATAGGCTAGGTGCTAAAAATGGGTGTATTCACCCTCACACACATGCACACACATACACACACAAAGCATTTCCCCTCTTTTTTGTAGCATAGGGGTACACCAAAATGGAGGCTTCCCGCCCCCTGACTTACCCCCCACCCTAGATCCACCTCGGGCTATAGCTAATTTGAAAAAACCTCAATGCTAAGTGGTTTCCATAGTAATACACCATTCACTACATTTCCTGCACTTTGATTTGATAGAAACAACTGAATTATGGTCAATTTTGAGCTTGTATTGGGTTACCATGGCAAGCAAATAACCAAGGCAACCAATTTTATCCCTCTATCCCATCAAACTTTAGAAATGCTTCAATTTGACATCTCAAAGGTCCTTCTGTCTGTAATATGAAGGGAGATATGACCCAAATACTGCTCATTTTTAGAATAGCCTAATTTGTTGTGTTGGTTACCATGGAAACCAGCTATTTCTCTAGGTTACTTTTTGGTTGCCATGGCGACTGCATAGCTGAGAAAATTTGTTTCATCTTCTAATCCATATGACTTTAAGAGGGAATTATTATGACATCTTACTTTAATTCCTATCTTGTATATTAAGAAAGATATCAGCTAAATCCTGTCAAATTTGAAAAACATGAATTTTGAGTTGTTTCCATGGAAACACATCATTATCTACATTCCATGTCATTGTTTTTGAGGTAAAACACCTGATTTTATAAAGTAGGGATACATAATCTTTAGGTGAAATATGTCTTGCTTTGTTATGTTTATATATGAGGTTGCTATGGCAATGGAAATAGAAGAGAAATTGAAATTATGGTCAATTTTGAGCTTGTTTTTGGTTACCATGGCAACCACATTACCATGACAACCATTTTTAATCTTTTATCCTATAGATATCTAGGAATGCTTCGATTTGACATGTCAGTGGTGCTTTTATCTTGAATATTAAGAGAGATAAGACCCAAAGAATGCTCATTTTAGAATTGCCTGATTTTTGCATTGGTTGCCATGGTAACTAGCCATTTCTTCCCGCCACTCAAATATTTTATCAAGAACTTTGGTTTTTCTGAAAGAGCAGCATCTATACTACAAGAAAAGCGTAACAAACTGTGGTGCGCAAAAATGGCAACTTGTTCTCTGTTTCTAGGCCTTTTATATGAAGGTGCATTGTGGTCTACTAGGGCAGGGGAAATGATCAGTCCTTGTACCTCCGTGACCTTTCTGCACTTAGGTCCCAGTGGCCTTGAGGGTATTTCATAACAAAATAATAAGAAACGAGTGAATCTTAGTACCTCAAATAAGATATTCTTAATTCAAATTTGATGTTGAATTGTACAAAGATGCTTTTTAAGAATCGATTGATTCTTAACATCATGTTATGAAATACCTAGGTAAAATTACTTTCTTACCTGTGTTTTGCCATTGATATAACATTGACCATACTGGGTCTAAGATCAGGTTGTAGGTCTCTTTAATGAACAAAGATTTTGTATACAGAATTCTTTTTTTCTTCTTAAAACCTCTCTTATCTTTAAGAAAATCTTATTACAACAAAGAAAAAGAATCTTTTACTAAGATTTTGTTCTGAAATTGCCTCCTGGTGCACAATAATTTTTTGTAACAAAGAAAATAAAAAAATAACGAAACATTTCCTTGTTACTTTTATTGTGACAACAAACGTTTTGACATTTTTTTTTCTATATTTAGAATGCCATCAAAGAGATGTAACTTTTACTATTTTTTTCCCCTTTTTATAACAATTTACAGATTTTAATTTCATTCATTAGAACCAGATTATTGCATTTTTATTACAATGAAACATTTCGTAACTAAGCAAAAGTTCATTGTACTTTCGTTGTTTGATCCGCACAACGAAAATCCATTGTGCAATGGGCCACAGGCAAGGTTGTTAGTATAATATTGCAGTAAAGTTCTGTTTTATTCTGAGTTGGTTCTTGTTATGTTCTTTCGATGTCACCCTAAAACATCTTTGTAATCTAACATTGTGAAGTTGTATTATGATGTTATTGTGACATTATTATAACATTCTCTGTGAGAAAGGTCTAAACATGACTAAAATGGTATGTTATTATAACTTTATTTTTTTGGTGAGTCTCAACCTTACTTAGAATAATGCAAATTTTATGTCTATTAATAACATAGATCTTCATTAAATCTTCAAGGATGCAAATTCTAATCTACAATTAAAAAAATTATGTAAACGCCAATGCTTCTTCTATATTTTATCACCCAAGCATTATTCCAAATATGTTTAAAATTCTGAAAATGAGGCCTATGGCCTGTCAATACATACCACCACTCACCAGTAAGGGTGACAAAGATAAGTATGGATTTGTTCGTCATAAACCTCTCAATCGAATCTAAAGGTCTTTGGGTCCAAAGTTTCTTCTATTGTTTCTTATACCCAATGATTAATAAGATTATGAATATGTATCTTTTGGTCAGGCATAACCTTTATATCATAAAGACATGATTACATTCAAAGCTTACATTATTAAAGACAATATTTTCCAAGAATGGCGATGTTGTTAAAATCTATCGTGGGGAACTTGCCCTCATTTCCTCAGCTGATGATAGTTGCTGTTTCCTTTGGCATTTGGTGAAGGTATGCGGGGCAGTAGCCCCAAAGCAGGTGCTTTGAAACAGGAAATCCGCGAGGGGGCGGATCGGTTTTCCTTTTCCAGAAGGAGCACGTTTGTGAAATACATAAAACATGATGAGGTAATTTCAAAATCTGTAGATTTGAACATTCTGTATAGGATGTATTCTAACATTGAGAAAAAACAATGAAAACAAAATCTTAAGGTTTCACATATTTCAATCGATCTATTAGAGATATATTTTGAAATGGGAATAAAATACTTTTTATTTCCATTCTTGTCTTGCCTTTAACATAGCAAACACATTCGGGGACCATACTTTTTTGGCCAGTCTGTAACCTGCCCAATCTTCACATAACAGTTACATTATTTTAGGTAGAGTTGAGGCTTACAAAAAAAAAGAGTGTTATAATAACATTATATTATAGTGAAGTGGAGGCCTTACTGAAAAAAATGGTATAATAACATTATTTTAGCATAAAAGAACATAATAATGTCACAATAATGTTATAATGTAATGTCACAACGTTAGGTTGTAAAGATGTATTTGGGTGTCATCAAAATAACGTAACGGGAACAAAAGCAGAATTAAACAGAACATTCCTGCAATGTGGTAAAAACATCATTTTCTTTCTTGGGAATGTATACAACATTAACGTTATCATGTCTTCTTACTAATGTCCTTTAAAGACTGTACACTGACATACTAAGAGTAGGCTACTTACTGCTTTACACAATTCACTTTCGTCTTTGTGTTTTCCTCCATGAGGGACATTTTATGCAATAAGACGTTACCTCTTTAAAGTAATATATGTGATCTTCTATTAAAATCCAAATGTCAATTGAATCCTGTGTAGCTTCAGCCCAATGCTCTCTGGGCAAAAAGTAGATAGGGATATTGCGTAGACGACAGTGAACTTCAGAAAGGGAAAGACTTGAGTTCACTAAGCATACAGAAAGGTCACATTCACACGACTTTGCTCTCCAGCTTTTAAACTCTCCGAAGCTTTTCAGTGACATTTACAAATTTAGAAGATGTAGGAAAGTGGTATGCACTTTTGAAGGCGTGTGTGCCTACATAGAACTCCTGATAATGTTTCTGCGAAACTTTCCACAGCCAGTATTTGTGTTTTCAGCAAGAAGTCCGGAAATTGAAATAGAAAAGGTGGTCCAAACACCTTCTGAATGTGAGTCAAAATTTCATTTGAGACAAGATTTATAGCAGTTGTGTAAAACCTAAAGGTACCAAAATAACCTCTAAAACTCTGTCAGCCTCCTTGCCACACCTAGGCAGATTACCCGATTAACGTATTTTCCCGTCTCCACCAAAACCTCAAAAAACCTCTCAGAATGCAGATATCCATTTCCTGTCACGTGACTGTATTTCTCATTCTGGCAGCAAGCACTTCCGCCGCTCTGCCGGCTTCATATACGGGCACTGCTGTCGTGTCTCTCCCACAGTTTTTACCAAGGGGGAAGTGATTTAAATCACCTGGCTTTCTGGCAGGGTTCTAAGCGCTAACAGTTCTTTTTAGCTGGAAGTGTGAAGTTACTTAATGTAGCTGAATGTGTAGCCTCAGATAGATGTTGAAATCACAGATCCTAGGTGTGCCGTGGTTGTCAGAGGGAGTTTCTTCATGAAGGAAAAAAAGGTTTACGAGTAATTGATATTGAGAATGATTCGAGAATGATGTTTCGGAAGGTTTTAAAGCTGTGTGATGTGTGATTGGTGGGATGTGAGGTTGTACCAACGATCATACAAAGGAAAGATTAATGACTGGATTTCTTTTCACATGACGTCTTCATTAGAGCTCTGTCTATAACAGTCTGTGCAACCAGGTATGACGCGGCCTTCATTGTTACGGTTTTTGTCATGAAAAAGGTAACAATGACGGCCGCATCGTACCTGGTTGTATGGACTCTCATAGACGGCGCCACTCACGACGACGTCACGAAAATGCTGTAGGTAATGTTCAGACTCGCCCATCTTTGTGAAGCTATACTATTTTTGGTTGTACCATCCCCGACTCTGGGCCTTCCAAAGCAAGAATACACAATATTATAACGTTGCGGCAACGTTCTGTTTGTTCTGGTTTCGTTCTCGTTACATTCTTTTGATGACACCCAAAAATGTCTTCAGAACCTAACATGGTGACATTGCACTGTGAAATTACCATGACATTCTTGTTACATTCATTCTTGTAAGAATACGTTATCATAACATTCTATATAATAAAGGTCTCAAGATCACTAAAAGGGTGTGCTATCTAAGATTATTTTTTAGGGAGCCTCAACCTTACCTAAAATAATGTAATTGTAATGTGACAATTTGACAAGTAGCAGACTTACCAAAAAAGTATGGTCACAGAACTTCCTGGATACATCGCTGCTTGCCTGGGTTGCATTGGGTCCTCATGCCCCAGGCTTGGGTGCAGGGGGGCTCATTGCTGCCACCTGGCGGATCACCAAATAACTTTATTTCTTATACATTTCACCATACACCCTCCCAATTATTTTTCCATATACACATTCCCCTACTTCCTCCTTCTTCCTCAAATCTCCAAAACAATCACACCTATCCTCCATATTTCCCTTAATTTTACCTCCCACCCACCCTACATTCAACAAACCATTTCAACCCAACATTTCATTTCCACATCCCCATTCTTAACATTATATTTGTGCCTCTGGTTCTTTTTCCGCCCGTTTGCAGTATAATGATTATACTTCACAGTTTGTACGGCCTTACTCTTTTCTATACAATGATATACAATTCAAATACATCATTATTTATGAAACCAAATTGATTCCAATTACCTTCATAAAGTAATCAGAAGAAATGTAAAGAGGTTGGTCAGATTTAAATTTAGTATAAGATATTTCTTAGAAATTGTATTTCAACACAAATATCCCTGTCTCCAATATTCACTCCTCTCCTGGTTTCTTCCTCAACAATAGAGAAACCTCCCAGGCAAGCTGCGACGTAACAGAAACGTTCTGCAATCATACTTTTTTAGTCAGTCTGTTACTTACAAAGATGGCGCGTAATAATTACATTATTGATGGTGAAGTTGAAACCTCACCAAATCAGAATGTTACAACAACATTATTTTTTGGTGAGGTTAGGACAAAACCAAAACGGAACCTTATAAGAACGTCCTGTTTAGGTTGAAGAACATAACCAGAATGTTATAATAACTTCGCAGTGCCAAGTCACAACAGTACATTGCAGCAATGCTATTGGAAGCCATCAAAATAACATAACAAGAACTAGTACAGAACCAAACAGATCGTTGCTGCAACATTATGATAACGTCACATGCTTGCCTGGGCTTCTGTAGGCAGTTATAAGTCAAGCAAAACAAGAAGCGCCTAGTTAAATCCCAGCCCATAAACACAGTCATTCTGGAATCCCTCCTGACACAACCCGAGTCCCAAAACAGACGTCAACCTCTGCTAACAAGTCACCCGATATGATTAGATGAGATAGGGTGAAGGCAGACTGCGGATTGAAACTTTTAAATTGACAAAAGTCGAAAAGGAAACCGAAAGTTTGGGTAATATGGGGTTTCGCTTACTTCAGCTGGCGTTACGGGCACTCCAGGAAGCCGATACTGAGATGTCCATGGAGGGTCAGGGGATTGCTGCAGGCAGCGAGGGGGTAATAGGGATGGTCTGTGATGCAATTTTGGGCAGTTTTTGAATCGATTTAGAAAATCTTTATGTAAACTGACTGTTTTTCTTATAAAATATACAATTTTCCAAAGAGTTTTGAATAATCCATAACATAAATACGGTATTTTCACAGGGAAAAATCCTTCATATATGTGAAGAATGCATGAGATGGAAATGGGATGGCGTTTTGTCACATCATGGATTATCAGCTGCCCTGATACGCGACTAATTAATCAACAGGTGTTCAAAACTACGAACCAGTGAAAATTCCATTTTATTCTTTATCAGGATTGAACTCTATATGCCTTTACCAATGTCCTACATTCTCAGAAACTGTTGAATAAAATATCTGTTATTGTCCCCGAGGGTGAATGGTGCATGTCTGTGAATGTTAATGCCAATTTTTGAGTTTTCAGTAAAAATCTTTAACACTTTCTGTGTAATTGATATAGAATAAATCAAGTACAGACCATGGGAGCACACAACAATTGTATTTACCCCAATTCTCAGGCTATAGCCCTCAAAAGTATATGCAAACTTGGGCAATAACAAGTGCTTTGTGCCCCCTTTGTCTGTACTATCTATTACTTCAATGGTCAGGGGCGGATCCAGAGATTTTCAAAAGGGGGGGGGGGGGCGCCCTATTGTAAAATTTTCAACCAGACCCTCCAGGCTCAGAAGTTCTACATTTAAAAAATCATTTTTTGCCAAAAATAGGGAGGGCGCGTGCCCCCTGCGTCCCCCTAAATCCGTCGCTGATGGTTATGGAATGTTCTGAATAGTACTTGTTGTAAATGGTAGTCAAGGAAAGCTTGATGTTGTGATGAATTTATAGGAATCAATTCATAACTTTAGAACGAGGTTTTAAGGACCGAATTATGAATGGTAGGTCAGATAGTTGCTTATTACAAAGAATTACTACAAAATAGAATGTAAATGTGAAAATGGAATCGCAAATTGTATGAAAATATGTTGTATGAAAACACAAATAGTACAAAACTACACTGTACAAGTAAAATGGGTGTACAAAAGTCAAATGTACGAGAGTCAAAATATACAAAAAAATAAGTGACCGGAAATGACCCGGGCAAGGTCAAAGTGAAAATGTGATGTTGATTAGGCAATCAGAGGCAAGTTTGGGCTTCATAAAGATAGTCGTCTCACGAGAATAAACAGTTCCATCTTGGTACTCACTGTGTTCACACCTCCTTCCTTCCTGGGAATGGACTACTAGATGACTTAGAAGATCAGACTCGATAGAGAGAGAGGTCTGAGAAGCAAGATTAAACCCAAGTTTAGTATAAAAAGGGGAAGCCGGACTAAGAAGAAAGTCAGGGATAATGACACAAAAGGGACGTACGGAAATGGGAGCGAGCAGACCGAGGGTACAAAATCAGAGTGGGCCAGCATTAGGGACAAGCCTATGAGCGACCAGCCAACACACTACCTTCCCTTTATTTTTGGCATCATCCCCATCCCCTATCTAGAATGGTTGGTCCCACGAGGGTGCTAGGATCCAGAATACTGAAAGGCACAATCAGTAACATAGGCCCCCACCGTCCGCTTCCGAGTTGACAACCCTCATAGAATTAGGCAGGTTACAGACTGACCAAAAAAGTATGGTTGCCTGGAATCCTTTAACGTTTATGACTACAAAGTAGGGTCTCCCAGCGGCCTTGACTTTGTCAAAATGTACCAATGAGGCAAGAAAAGGTGGTATTACACTACACGGCATGAACTGAGACATCGCGATGTCGCAGAGAAATGTCACATATGAGAAATAAGACATGTGTAATATCCTCTACTTTGCCAGCCTTTACTAATTAAATGAGTCAATGTGTCTCTGATATAATAATGATTTACCAATAAAGCAGCCCAGATCATGTAGTGTAAAGCCTGTATTCCACGATGCGTTCATTTACTTGTATTTATCATTTTACTTGCATTGACATGAATAGGACGTAAGTATAAACGCAAGGATAGGGCTATATGCCACGACATGTTTAGTGACACTAGCGTTCGTGAAACTAGAAAAGATAAGATTGCTTACATTCAGATAGCAAAGGTTATATTCCATGATACATCCAGTTACACTTGTGTTCAAGTTCAGGTACAGAAAGCAATTAAACTTGCGTTCAGATACCAACATGTTGGTTTTCTGTTGATGAAATATACAAAAACCTTCATCATAGCTCCTTTAGGATTGTAAATAATCATGAATTTAAATTGATCACCAACATGGCGGCCACTCCACAATGGGAGATAGGAAGTCATATGCATAACATCTATAAGGCCTTTGAGACATGTCATTTCCCCAAAAGTGGTAATGAAGTACGGGGAACACCAGTGAGTCATACCAACCTAGCTTAGTCTGAAGACCAGAATAGAAATAATGTCTAAATTGTGCTCCTGGTAAAGTTATGAAGAATGTCTTAAGGATAGACAACAACTCTCAGCGGCAAATTCGCAGGACTCTCTTTAAATAGACATATATTTTTCAATACCTATAAGATAAATGAGGGTATTATATCATAATACCCTTTAATCAACCCTATCTGTTCATATAAATCATATTTTGATGTGTAGATATATGCCTCTACGAGCAGGTTAGGAATACAAAAAATGCTTTTTTCACTTTTATTTTTTGAACATGAATATCTCACTTAATATTCCATGAAAATACTTGAAATTTTCACAGCATATAGACAACATTCATCTGGAGGGAAGTTTGTCTCAGATTTTTTATTTATGTCTTAGTTTTTGTTTTACAAAATCTAGAAAATAATATTAAAAAAATAAACCAAAAGTATCCCGTTTTTTGACATAAAATGAAAACCAGGACCTAAAATGAAAATCTGAGACACTCTTTCCTGCATACAAATGTTCTCAACAAGCACCCCAAATTATGTGATGATCCATTTAGCGGTAGTGGAGATATTTATGTTCAAAAAATAAAAGTGAAAAAATCGGTTTTTCACCTGTAAATCTAATAGTTTGAACATTATAGCGATATAAATTATATCAAAAGATAGAGAAAAATGAAATCTATCTTTTGAGACCTATTATATAACTATAGCTAAATCAGAAACAGCGCAATGTGAATTTGGTGTAAATGGGGCGCCGAGAGGTGTTGTCTATCCTTAAGCAGGGGTGGATCCAGGTGGCGTCCAGGGCATCCCCCTCACCCTTTTTTGGTGGACCCCTAAACTATGAAAAGGAGAGAATGCCCTGTGTGTATGCGCGATTAGGCGATGCGTGCCTAAGCCTATGTGCTGACCCCAAATTTTTGAAAATCCTGTATCCGCCCCTGTTAAGGATAGACAACACCTCTCAGCGCCCCATTTTCAGTAATTGATATTGCGCTGTCTCTAATAAGGTTACAATTGTAAAGTGTACATCAAATGGTAGGATATATTTTTGTCTATCTTTTGATATAAAGTTTATGGTTGTAATGTTGAGACTAAAGAAATAAGAGGTAAAAATCCGATTTTTTCACTTTTATTTTTTGAACATTGATATCTCTGCTACCCCTCAATGGATTTTAAAAAAATTTGGGAGCTTAATAATAACATTTGTATGCAGGGAAGCGTGTCTCAGAATTTTGATTTAGGTCCTGGTTTTTATTTATTCAAAAAACGGGAAACTTTTTGTTAATTTTTTCAATATTATTTTCTAGATTTTATAAAACAAAAACTAAAACCTAAATAAGAAATCTGAGACATGCTTCCCTCCAAAAGAATGTTGTCTATAGGCTGTAAAGATTTCAAGCTTTTTCATGGAATATTAAGTGAGATATTCATGTTCAAAAAATAAAAGTGAAAAATACATTTTTTGTATTCCTGATATGCTCACACAGGCATATATGTACACATCAAAATATGAATTATATGTTTAGATAGGGTAGTTAAAAGGGTATTGAATGATATAAAACTCATATTATTGCTACAGATATTGAAAAATATATGCCTATTGAAAGAGAGTCCTGCAGATTGGGCGCTAAGAGGTGTTGTCTATCCTTAAGACGTATAGCACTAGTGATATGGACTGTACTCTCGACATACCACTATAATTAGAAGTACTGGACAGTTCGAGGTTCTATTCATGTCTTTTTTTTTAATTCCCGCAAGCTTTAGCATACCGGCAAAGCATATGCCACAAGTCGCTGTAAATTCATGTGAAAAACAAAATAGATAACAATTTTGAATGCAAATGTATATATTGATATTAGTTTACGAAGAAGGAAAATCAACCCTGGCATTGACGTAAGCGCTGCAGGACATTGTATTACCATATTAGCGTACAGCGTCAGAAATCTACGGAGGCCCAACCGCTAATGACCACGTGGGTTTATAGGAGAAAAAGGCGTGCCCCAAGGTCCCTTATCAACTTTTCACTTTAGGGGCATAATGATCGCGTCAATTCGCAGTTTTTTGTCCTCCAGCAGGCGTACAGAAGGGAAGTGGAGGGGGCCTGGGTGGGCCTGGGTGGAGGGGGTTGGTGTGGGCGTCCCTCCAGCGTCTGATTGCCCCCGAAGGTCATATGCCCTTTTCAGGGCCCTGCTGAATGCCCCTACCGGAGGGACGCTGGCAGAAAGGGCCTGGCACTGATTGCTAAAGGCAGGGCATTTGTAAAGGCCCTATTACACTACAAGAAGTTAGCTGGCATATGACGATGTCAGAGAGCATTGCATATATTAGTGACACAATTCTTGGTTACAAATGTGTAGAATACTCCAACGTGCCAATTTCAAACAATCATATCACTCCGACATGCAAAATTAATGTTCTGTAATATCATCACATTGCAATGATATTGTAGCTCAAAGTTGTGTAGTGTAATGGGGGTTTTAAGGCAGAGCAGTTTTAAAAGCCCTCTACAACACTACAAGACTTGAGTTGCAATATGACGATGTTGTACAGAAATGGCACATAATAGAGACCATTTTTTACATATGTCAACTACTCAAAATTGCCCTTTAAAAAAGAATCATCGGTCCTCTCTGTGATTTGTCTGTAACACCATCATATTGCATATCATCCTAGCCAAGGATGCGCAATTATCAAAATGTTGCAGCAACTTTCTGCTTGATTCTGTATTGGTTTTTGTTACGTTATTTTGATGACTCCCAATTACACCACTGCAATGTACTGGTGTGATGTTGTGCTGTGACATTATTACAACTTTCTGTTTACATTCAACCCCAAAACAATGTTTTGATTACATTAACGTTCTGTTTTGGTTTGGTCTTAACCTCACCAAAAAGTAACGTTATAATAAAGTTCTTATTCAGTGAGGTTTCAACCACACCATCAATAACATGTTACTTGCCATCTTATTGAGTAACCGACTGACCGAAAAACAACAGTTGGAGAATCATTCTGTTACATCACAACTTGGATGGGATGTCTCAGTTCAAGTTGTGTATTGTGATGGGCCTTAAGATAGGAGAAGGAGGGAAGGGGTCCTGATTCAAAGAGATAAACAGTTACCAGGGTATAGGAAAGTGTCGATTTACCGTTGGTGTAATCTGACTTGTCTAACTTATATATTTTGGGGTCAAAGGATTTTACCAGAATGCAAATGTTGAAGGATTTTAGTATATATATGACAAGGACTACTTACAACTTTCAGAAACGACAATATGAAATACCTCGGTGGAAAAAATATAATGCATGGTTGTAAACAGATTTAGAAAACACGGTTACAGCCAACCAACTCTGGAATGGGAAAAACACGCCAAACCAATTAGGATGTCAAAAGAGCAGCACTTAAAGTTAAACAATTAACCCCTTAAAGCCTGTGGGGGGTGCCCCCTAGGGGTCTTACTGAATGCAATACAAACAGTTAATGCCTTCTTCCCTCTTCAAAGGAGATTTGTTTGGGGTGGAATAAGATTCAATTGAAGTTGGTCTCGCCAGTTTTTCACCGCTCTTTTTGAAACATTCAAATCCTCAAACTATTTAAGGTTTTAAGGGGTTGTTTTTTTTCACTGAAGTGTGATTAAATGCCAACTGCCCATTAAGTCTGTGAAAAAAGGGGATTATTTTCCTGTCTTTTGATTTCATAGGAATGGAATTTAGTGTTTTCTTTTAAAAAAATCCTCTTTGTTTTTGTTATTCAAATTCCTGACCTTTAAAGCTGCATACCATAATCTGACATTTCTTAAACAACTCCATCATTTAACAGCAGATTTCATGTATGGTCATTATGTGTTTATATTTATATTCTATTGTCAGCCGATGAATTTAAGAAAAACATGTTAGGAACAGTCATATAAGACATTGTACCATCATGTACAAGGGGTTGTTGATGTATGCCCAGCCAGCTTGCGATGTAGTAGCAAAGTTCTGCAACCACACTTCTTTAGTCAGTTTGTTACTTACTAAGTTGGCACGTAACAATTATGTTATTTATGGGGAAGTTGAAACCTCACCAAATCAGAATGTTATTACAACATAATTTTTTGGTGAGGTGATGAAACCAAAAAAGAATGTGTAAGAATGTTCTGTTTGGGTTGAAGAACATAACCAGAATGTTGTAATAATATCACAGTTCAATGTCACAGCAGTATATTGCCCATGCAGTGACATAATTGGGAGTCATTAAAAGATTAATGTTACAAGAACCATATACAGAACCAACCAGAATGTTGCTGCAACGTTATGATAACGTCGCAACCTTGGCTGGGTAGAAGGTGTTAGGTAAATGGTCTCCCAAAAGTTGAGTCTTCACCGACCAATCCGCTGTTCCATGTTTGTGGCACTTTATTCCCAGGAAGTAGCTTGTCCCCTGATGGCCATGAGGGGAATTACTCACCTAGCAGTCAACTTATGGCTTGCTGTAATGGCGTATGTAGTCGAACCATTATGCATATTTGCACCATTATCCGTTATGCTTAAGACGGAGTAGCATCATGTTTTGTTTGAAGAACTTTGCAACTCACATTCAAATCTACAAACTACTTAGGTGCTGTTTTTCCGATACATCCTCTCATAGAGTGAGCTTTGATTGGATAGTAAAGTCCCATTCACCATGTTTGAAATTTCTGTCGTAGAGACATGCAAAAGATGTATCTCATGCATTCCCAAATAATATCATGATAGAGAAAAATTATCCCAAGCTAGTGAAATTGAATGCATAGCATTCACACTGAGAAGGTAGCTGGCTTGTAGCAGGTTCTTTTTGAAAAATATTCAACATGTTGAATAATCTTGCAAGGTATCAGGTCACAGAGTGCTACGATAGTCCAACATTTCCAATGTTATCATAGAGAACTACGTTGGTCAGGGCGAATGGGGCTTAACCTACCCTATTAGACCTGGCATGCCTCCCACCATCCTGGACCTCATCTAGTCTTTCCATGACCTAGATACTTCTTGCATAATAGGCCCTACACTGACAACATTCCATGGCTACTACAGGTCACTTGAAATTTGTAAATAATTTTGTTATTGGTCCTATTTATGGCATTGGAAACCCCTTTGCTGTTTGTTGGGCTGCTGACTGGTTTATGGCCCTCCCTGCCATACACCAGCGACCCCAAACCATGCTGGGATACAGAGTGGAATGCCCACCTAAAATGGTTGCTGCTTAACTGGCCTAGTTTAATCTAGCAGACTTGGATGTAACTGCAGTCTAGACCTCCCAGTGACCCCCTACCATGGCCCCAATATTGGCTGTTTATGTTTTCTGCAGTGGTTGGTGCGTTATTGGTTGCTTAATGCCCTATTTAGCTGAGTTGGTCATAATAGGGATTCTGTGAATTGATGAACTCTATTATAAGATAAACGCAGTGCCTCTACATTATTACCTCATCTTTGTTTACAAGGTGAATGCTACCATAAAAACTACCAAGCTATGCCTTGGAAAGTCCTTTTCCAATGTGTTGCAGAGTCTTTACCATTCATTCCATGGTAATGACGGAACATGAAGCAGCAAGAAAAAACACTTGTAGGCAACTTCTTTCTAATTCAAGCTTGGCGCCTGCTTTGTGAGTTTCCTGGCCCCATACATAGGGACACTTAGGACTACTGGGAGCCTATTCCCCCCAAACAATTCGTGATATTAATTGCAATATATAATTTCAACATTTGCAAACTTGATGTATTGATTGGAACAATTATTGGAGTAGCATTGACTTGTCCATGGAGAGTATGAAAAATTGGGGTAACAACATAAATTGCAATGAATCTCAATGAAAAAACTGGCCGAGGGCAAATGGGCCTTTACTCAGCATGTCTTGTATAATTATGTACTGTGGTGGAGGGGGGCAAACTTGGATGGGAGTGTCAAACTTGTTCAGGAGACTCCGTATGATCACTAGTGGCCTGTTGCACAATGAAATTCGTAACAACAAAAATAAGTTGAACAATGATACATATCATTGTTATTTTATCGTAACAACAATGGTTTTGACACAATTCTTTTCTATATTTAGCAAGCCCTCAAAGAGCTGTAACTTTTACTGAATTTTTTCTAAATATTTCCCTTCATAAATATATCAGTTCACAGAATTCAATTTCATTTATTAGAACCAGAGATTTTACTATTTTAGTAACAACGAAAATGTTGCTGTTAAGCAAATGTTCATTATGATATCGTTAAGTTTATCATAACAACGAAATTCCTTTGTGCAACGGGCCACAGTGGCCTGTTTCACAGTAAATTTCTTTAACTGAAAATGTGTTCGTAACAAGGAAAGCATTCCTCGTCATCTTTAATTGTTGTTAGGTCATTTTTTACGTGTTGTTCATGAGCTGCAATTTTTGCAGCATTATAGTTCAGCACTGTCCCTCAATATATCAATTTTCAGAATTCAATTTGGTCCAAAAGAAAAGATAATATAGGCATATCTTAACAAGACTCTGCTAAGCACAAACATGTTCTTAAATTGATCTGAAAAGCTGTTGTTGGTACGATTGGTCATTGTGCAATGGGCCACAGTGGAATGCTGGAGGTGGATACTCCCTCTGCAACCATCTGATGCGTGCAATTTTAAATATATTTAACAAAGTAAGTGCAGTTGACCCAATTTAACAAATAAGACGGAAAAGAAGCCATCACGTTGGAAAGGACATACAATACACTTTTACTTCTGAAAGAACCATGATTTGGAAACTAATGTAATTATATATGTTCTCTATACAAAATGCAATCTTAAAATTCTATTGCAAGCTGCATAATCAAATGTCCAATATGCCTACTGCAAATCTCAATTACCTGATTGGAGAATTAGAGAATTCAACCAAAACTTGCCTCACTTCTTCCAATTGCAATTACCGTTAACATTGAGCCAGTCGCTACTAACCTAATTATTAGATCAGTGAGTGAGAATAGAGGATTAGAGTCGGGTATTCCCAATTCAAACGGGTTAAACCAGACCCCACCGACAACTGGATTGAAGAGACGTGGGTTCGATTTCTGCGCAGGATTTGCGCTCGGTATTGGCTCTGCATTGATTCAGTCCAAACCGGATCTTCCCAGTAGACACCCTTTTTAAATCTTTTTTCATTTCAGACTATCTCTTTCATTCCAAAAGCCCTTGGTACCCAGTGGGGTTTACAATCCCAAGAGGGTGTTTTATCTTGGTCACCTTACTTAAACTTTTCGAGATCTTGCCAGCATGCACTGACCATTCCCACCCCTATCAGGCAACAGGGAAAGGTACTTCATTACGCCCTTCTTTTTAAAGGTGGCGCCCCATCTTGGCAGCAATATGAACCCTGGTGAGGGGAATGCAGTTCGATTCAGTCTGCAGCACTGACCCACTGGAGCAGAACCAGGTTAGAATTGGAGCCCATTTAAGGGGATGAGCCACAATGTAATTTTGAGCCGATTTTGTAAATAGGTTTGTTAAATCATCATTTTTCTTGTAAATCATACGATTTTCCAACAAATTCTGAATGATCCATATCAGAAAAATTGTAATTTTACAAGGAAAAATCATTCCAAATATGCGAAAAATACACAAAAGAAAATCGGTTGGCATTTTCTTGCATTGTAGATCATGGCCATTATATGGTCAGGGGTCTATACTTGTCAGTAGTGTATAGAATGTATGTTATGGGAGATGGGTGGCAGAGGCTTTAGTTGTGGTTGTCCACATCAGTTCAGTTCCACAGCCTAAGCCCCATAAACACCCACGCAAGCTGAGGTGCAGAGCAATCCCTGTTGGTCAGTACCTGTAATTGACTTATTTTTAGTTTTGACCTCGTTTCAAATAAATAGTTAAGCTAGGCTGAAAGATCCTTCATAAATCTAAACTATATATTTTCTCATGAAATATGGTTACTTGTATCACAGAACAAATGTTTTTATTTGCTAATATGAGTGCTAATATGAGGGGGGCAGGGTGTCCTGACCTCTTCTCCCTTTTGGTGGACCCCTAAACTGCAAAAAGAGGGGAAAATACCACACCGTTTTAGCGCTTAGCCTTTATGCGGAACTCAAAAAAATCCTGGATCCACCCCTTCTAGGGTCCTGTTATGTTAACTAGGTCTTGTTCCATATCACACCTCACTACTCCTCTCACTTGGTGTTAGGTAAAAAGAGTTGTTGTCAATTGCTGTTACCAGGGACCAGCCTCCACTCGGACTCACAAGGGGAGGCATAAAAGTGAGAAATGGTATATGGTCTCAGCTACCTGCATTCTTACAGCAGACAAACAAAGACATCAGCTCAGCTAATCAGGCCTGAAACTATGGAGGGTTAGGCAGCCCTCTGGTGGGGGAAAGGTGCATTAAATAGTAATGGGTAAGGGATCAGATTGTTAAGATCTAAACGGTTAGATCGTTTACATCTAAATCCATCTTATTCCGAGACAATTTAATTAATGAGAACTTTCTGTGTAAACTAACCCTGCATCATGTAGATCTAGCAGTATTTATTTTGACTGTGGAGGTGGTTACAGGACTTCCAAATAGGAGGGTCACCATAAAGGAAAAGTACGGAAAAAACACTAGTATTCCTATACATCTTTCTGTCCTCTATGTGACTGGCCATGTCCCCACTTGAATTATTACCACTGCCTACTAGCCATCATTGTACACCACAGACTAATCGTCATAAACCACCACTGACTAGCCGTCACTGACCACTGTTGACTAGCCATCACTAAACACCAGCTTCTAGCTGACACTGAAAAATGCCAACTAGCCCTTTCTGAAAAATGCAAGCTAGCCGTCATTGACCACTGGTGACTAGCTGTTCCTGAACATTGCCGACTAGCCAAAACTGAAAACTTGTTATCACTGTAAACTGCAACACTGCTGAATAGCCATCACTGTTAACTGGAAACTAGCCGTCTCTGCCTACTGCTGACTAGCTGATGCTGTACACTGCAGACTAGCTATCACTGAACACTGTTGACTAGCTATCACTGAACACTGTTGACTAGCTGTCACTGAACACTGTTGACTAGCTGTCACTGAACACTGTTGACTAGCTGTCACTGAACACTGCCGACTAGCCGTCACTGAACACTGCCGACTAGCCTTCACTGAATGCTGCCGGCTAGCCTTCACTGAATGCTGCCGGCTAGCCGTCACTGAACGCTGCCGACTAGCTGTCACTGAACACTGCCGACTAGCGGTCACTGAATGTTGCCTACTAGCCGTCACTGAATGCTGCCGACTAGCCGTCACTGAACGCTGCCGACTAGCCGTCACTGAATGCTGCCGACTAGCTGTCACTGAATGCTGCCGACTAGTCAACACTGAACATTGCTGACTGATGGCTACAGTCTCAAGCCTTTTTTCCATTAATGGCCACTAGGGCCACCAACAAGCTCTACCCCCTACTAATGAGAAAAGTGAAGTCAAGAGGGTCAAAGTCTAAACCAGTTGCTGGTGCTCATTACTAAAGTGGGGATGCGACTTGATCCATTTTACCAACATGTAGCCTCATAGCGGTCACTATCATCAGACTCTATTAAGTTATTCTAGATTCTCTTACCCCTTTAGACCCCACGGGTTGCGTTTATGAATGTCTAGATTTCCCGAGGATTTTGATTGATTTCCCCAGGATTTCCCTAAATTTCCTTGTTCTTGAAGATATGTCCAAAGGAAAACCAACACCTAACAAATTGAATGAAAGACATGCAATTTCTAGCATTGGAAAGAAAATTAAATCAGCTTTTAAACAATATATATGTTGAAAACTTAAGTCAGTATTCTGATTGGAAAAATATTTGAAAATTATGGGAAAACAGCCGTTTTTCCGGGCGGCTATGGCCGGATTGGGGAGTATACCCTCAGGCGGTTAAGGGCGGATTGGGGTCTAAAGGGTTAATCAGCCGAAACCTTCACTTTTTTTTTTTTTTGAATTCATTTGTTTATTCAGACATGAAATAAATACAAGACTTGTTTCCACTTTACATCTGAGTTACCAAGGCACTAAGCTTTGGTCAAGCACATAAATACAGAATCAAAAATTATTTACCGAATTCAATATACATCAAATACAAAAAGCCCATTTTGACTAAAAAGATCTTCAAAAAGAATGCTTCAAATTTACATAAATTGAGTCATTAATACTTGGTGTTTATTTTGCAATGAAATGGTTGAACATAGTAGTTATACTTTAGTTCAGGGTGGGATTATGGGATTTTCAAAAGATTTAATTCTTACTTCTTATAGGGGGAATCCCAAAATCCATGAAGTCAAACGGTGATTTGCTAGGAAACCCCATGTGCCCTTAAAAGGGAATCTGCATCCATACTGCTTATTGGTCCATTTCTTCCTGTGAAAGCTATGCCATTTCCTTTTTCCAATACATCTAGATTATTGTCAACTCTATTCATTCATATAACGTTTTTACTCTTTTGTGTTACTTTCAATATACTTTTAATGGTTTCCAGCATATCATTGACAATATTCCAAGAATAAACATGAAAAATTGCCATGACTTGAAAGTGTGGTTTCTGATAATAGACCTCCTTCTCCCTAAGAGGCTTGGGGAGACTTCAGATTCAGATATTGCAGAGGGAGCGAAGGGAGAAGTAGGATATCGTGTTGATATGACATAAGTCAATATCTGCATTGGTTGGTCCAAACTTGATCTATTCAGCGACTCGCTATGGGCACCCAATAACTGGTTTAACCCTAGCGGCACCTCCTTACTGTCAGAGTGTGCCATATCAGCCATTCGCTCTGCTCACATAGGGCTTCTGTGTGCTGTTTATGGCACTTAAGGGCTTTAAGTTGTCATATGACCCGCGCCCCATGTGTGCCCCGGCCGGGGGCTTCTCCTTTGTCACTTCAATACCGGTTATGGTGGCACTAAGTATCAACTAGAGTCTCCTGGTGACATAAAATGAACTTATGAGGTGAAGACATTCATACCCTTTTCAGACTTCCCAAGCAAGAATAAATATGATGTTATTATAACATTGCAGCAAAATTCTGTTTAGTTCGGCATTGGTTCTTGTTATGTTATTTTGAAGGCACCCAAAAACGTCTTTAGAAATTGATGTTGCAATGTTGCACTGTTAAGTTCTTGTAATGTTCTTTCATGTTATAGTAAAGTTATTATAAAATTCTTTATTAGTAGGGGTTGAACTTCACTAAAATGTAGCGTTTTTGTAACATTCTTTTTAAGTAACTCTCAATTTGACATAACATAACATAACTGTCACATGAATGGAAAAGAAGGTTGTTCATTACATAAAGATGATGGAAAAACATATGTACATATGATTTGTAAAGTTGAAAGGTTATATAAGATGTACTAGAAGATTATCATGTTTGATGTTTAGTGTAATGCCAAAGGAAAGTGTACAGAACCAAGTGCAAAGCAAAATGAATCTTGGAAGTGATATTGGGAGAAAACCTAAACTTGAACAACTATACAAGAGTAGCATTAGGATGATAGAAAACTCGCGTATTATGGTATACTGTGCTACCATTTGCATAAACAGTATACTACACAATTATATCATTACTGTGAAAAGTGCAATGAAATGTAACTAGGAGTTGTTAAAATGAAGAAAAAGGGTACCATTAAATAAACATTAAATAGAATGGATATTAAGTGCACTGCAGCTGAATGCTAGCAGTCTAGAAAAAGGGTCTATTTGTTCTGATGAGGATTGAGGGGAACTCCATGGCTCACTAACTCTAGATCTGCTCACAGAAACTGGTACTATGGGCGGGGAGACAGCCACGGGAGGGGCCTTTTTGGGAAAGCGCTAGGCAAGCAGTGACGTAATGGACATGTTCTGCAACCATACTTTTTTGGAGAGTCTGTTACTTGTCAAATGTTTACAACACAGTTAACACTATTTTAGGTTAGGTTGAGACTTACTTAAAAAGAGTGTTATAAGACCCTTAAAGGGGCTTTCTCGTCTGTAGGGCCGTTGTTATTTGATACGTTGTAACTCCCGTATGGTCGCAACGTGACCAATAACGTCATGTTATTACGTTCTGGAAGGGCAAAACACGTCACTAGTGACGGCGTTGCTAGGCTTACGTCTGCGAATGTATCTCAGTGAACTCACGGATGAGACAGCCCCTTTAAATATTAATGAAGCTGATGGTTTACTATTACATAATACTATAATGATGGTAGTTTTATGAGAAAGGATGTAAGAAGAATGTCACAATAATGTTACAGTGCAATGTCACAATGTTAGGTTCTAAAGGCATTTGTGGTGCCATCAAAAATAATGTAACAAGAACCAAAACAGAACTAAACAGAATCTTGCTGAAACATTATTAGAACCTCAAATTCTAGCTTGGGAGGGCCAGGCAGGGAGAGGTTCAGGCGACACTCTTCTACTTTATCACCCGCATGGCCGCCGAGCGGTGCATATAAGGGGCAGTGTGTATTGACAGGCTGTATGCACCGCTCCTTGTTTACAGTATTTTACACATATTTGGACTTTTGTTTGGGTGATAAAATATAGAAGACCCTTAGGGGTCGTCCTTGGGTGGCCGGATGTACCTTTCGGGAGGGTATGGCTCGCGGGCTTTGCCCTTGGGCCATACCTTCCCCTCCAGTACGTCCGGCCGCCCTCTGACGACCCCCACGGGTCTTCTTATATTAGTAACACCATTCTGATGACTGGTTCTCAGGGTGTCTCTCCTCATATCTACCCCCCCCCCCCCTCCCATTACCCTCTCCCCTCACTGGGTCCCGATTCCAGTGGGACAGTAATGTGATACGGCTGTGAGGACGAGACAATGGTGATTTGTGGCGAATGGTCTTATGTTGCGGCTTACTCTTGTAAAATCATGGCTTTGGGGCCGTCTGTAGTACCCATTTTAGGTCATGCAACAGACTACATTAGAGGTATTGTATCAGGTTTCAATGTAGATTTGTGTCTCCACAATGAGTTTCAGGAAACTATTAAGACATAAAACCCTCCCACGCAAGCATTAGAATATTTCTATAGAGTTGCAATAGCAGTTTGTTTTGATTTGGTTTTTGTTATACAATTTGAATAACACCTAATTAAACACAGCTGCCCTTGCCATGTTGCTTGGGGACATAATTGTAACATTCTAGTTGAGTTCTTTCAGTAACAGATAAATTTACTATAACATTCTGTAACAGAAAGATCTCAAATCCATTATAAATGCACTCTGCTTTAGTCTCAACATCATGTAAGAATGTGGGATACAATAAAAATTCACATCCAGTTATTCATCGCTGTTGCTAAAACTTACATTAATAGGTATGGTAAAACTTTAAGATAATGCAAAAATGATCTAGATAAACTATTCTAAGGTATCACATTACGTCTATTTGGAATAAAATTGTTTTAAACTTTCACTATGGCAATAGGTTTTGTATGAAACCGGTCACGGGTCAAATAGCAGTCTGACTATACCATAAAATAAGAACTAACTAGATATAAAAGGTGTTAGTTGCGTGTTTAGCTTCTTCTCAGACAGTAACTAGGGCCATTATACCAGACAGGGGTGGTTAATTGGACCAGCATGCCACTTAAAGTGTTCACTTTATTGGGCAGTTGAAACTTTTAGTGTATAGGTTCTTTTCCCATATGGGCAGTATATAGCTTTTTCTGGTTCTAACATCTTTCTTATTTTGGCAAAGATAATAGTTGCATTCTTGTTAATGGTGTTTCTAATATAACTGCCGGTATACAATTAATATGAACCCATATCAGTTTATGTCGCCACTATAGCTGGCCATGCAATTCATCTACATTTGATTCAGAACTTTCTGCATAAGTACAAGCACCAAACACTGACAAAGTACATCAGAGTATGTTTTATGGTAATAAAAACTGCAAGTAAACAACACAAACAGTGTATTTCACTTAGACAGCGAAAATAAAACTAGAAAGGTTAGCAAAGAATATCCACTCCTTGAGAGACCTGATCATGAATAAGCCCATCCAACTTTACACCAAAGTTAAAGTTTACCAAGAAATATTGTCAAAATGTTCTCTTTGTTTTTTTAAGGAAGACAGTTGCGTAATACAAATTAACCCAAACAATTTGGTTGAGAACATTTCTTCCTAACATTGTTAAGTGCAGCTTTATATATTGGCCTTTTTCCCAATGTTACAGTCTGTTCATTACCCTGCATCCCTCTTTACTCAATATTAGACGGAGGGGGTGTGTTTACAGCCCCATGTACTGCCATACCATTAGATGGAAGGGGAAATCTTTACTGCCCTGCA
This sequence comes from Lepidonotus clava, assembly GCA_936440205.1. NCBI lineage: Eukaryota > Metazoa > Annelida > Polychaeta > Phyllodocida > Polynoidae > Lepidonotus > Lepidonotus clava. The sequence goes on along the minus strand of OW387144.1, from coordinate 42,305,897 downwards.
TACCTGTACCCACCAATATATGCAGGGGACATCTTTACACTCTGCGTCCCTCTTTACCCACTATTAGATGGAGGAGACATCTTTACTGCCCAACAAACCACTTTAACATTAGATGGAGGGGAGATGTGTACGGCCCTATGTACTGCCATACCATTATATGGAGGGGTCATTTTTCCTGCTGTGTGTCCCTCTTAATCCACTATTAGATGGAGGGGACGTGTTTACTGCCCAACATACCACTGCACTAAGGTCAACACCTTGTGCATTCTAAGGTTAGAAAGCTTAATTAATAGCAGGGGGTATTGCAGCTAAATTTTGATATCGCTGTTAGAAGTAGGATGCTTACAGTAAAAGCTATGTAAGTATAATAGGGAGAAAGGTCACCAGACTGCAGTAAATAAGAATAAAACTTCAACAAAGAAGAAAAGGGTTTAGATAATGGTAAATGCTCAGTACATTGTCTTGATGGCAGTCTCACCTACTGGTGGCAGCACTGCAGTTGGTGTGTGCAGGTACATATATACAAAATCAACAATGGCTAGTATATATAGATACCAGACAACCCGAAAAGGGAGAGCGCAAAACGAATTGGACCTTGGATGAACCTAGGTTCGGGAGCTTGGTTGAAAGTAAACCAACTTGGTTCGGTGGCATTCTCTGGTGACCATAGTTGAACTACCAATACATTGAGAGCATTGGAGTACCACAGGAAGACTTAGCAATAAAGAAACCTATAGGCTGTGCACGGTGAACTCCTGGAATGGGTGATAGCATACTATGCCTGGTAGAGCTGGACTGTATCACAGATAGTAACGATAATCTCCTACCTGTGTTGGAATTAATAAAGTGAACCTCTTCAAAGCAAGTGTCTGCATTGGGATTGAACTACCCAATTGGAGAAATTGTCATTGACTAATAACAACTTTCGGTACGAACTGAGTAATATCTTTTTTAACCCCCATCATAAACATTAAGTTATAAAAACACTCTAGTTCACCACTTTACTATTAGATGGAGGTGTTTACTGCTCCGCGTCCCTCTGTAGCCACCATTAGATGGAGGGAATGTGTTTACTGTGTCCCGCGTCCCGCGTCCCAACAAACTGCCCGCGACACCCATCCATCAAGCGGCAGACGAGTCAGACATACACGGGGGAACCGGAAGTCAGAGTTTAAAACATGAGCAAAAGCAGACAGCTGAATTAAAGAAGGACCTCCCTGAAGGCTGCTGGGTGTGAAAAAGGACTGCCATGCAAATTGGGATAATCCCGGTCACGCAGCGCTGAGCTGTGAACTGGCAACCTTTTGCTTAAAGGCAGCCAAAAGTTGGCAACTCAAATAACTATCAAAATACATTCTTAGAGTTTAACTGAAGCCATTGGTGCAGTATAAATCATGATAACTAACTTTAACATTACTTGAAAACCACAGTACTCATGTCATCTAAACCTGTTGACTTCAATGTTTGTAAACAAACCAATTTGGGTGGGTCACCAAAATTGACATGTGATAAGTTGTTGTTGTATTTCAATGCTGTTTAAGGCTGCATTCCAAGTCTATACTTTCCCACAGACCTGGGTTATGGACTTCAAATATATTTCAATAGCTAACAGAATTTGCAAAATCTTGACCCAACATTACTTTTTGCTCCCTTTAACAGTGAACACTCCACCTATACACTTGCAACCATAAAAAAGACAAAAATGTGTACAATCTTAGTTCTTTGCCTGTACATCTGTATTTAGTAACATCGTTACATTGTTTTGACCAAATACCATGACCTCACATTGTTATAATGCTGCATTAAAATGTTCAAGTTTGCTCCTGATTACACCCTAGTTAAAGCATTTAGAAAACATTATGTTCAGATGCGGATTCTACTAGAAAATTGCAAACAACTCGTGTTTCATAAACTCTACGATGTACTATGTTATATGCATGTTTGATATATCTTTTAATCATTATCATCATATTAATAGATTTGTGTATGATAGATTTGGTAAATATTTGTAATTCTTAGAGGGAAGATACGATATGCCTAACCATAATGGTAACCTTAATGGTTATCCTAAGTGTTACAAACAGCCAAAATATCAATTGACTACAAAACTTTAGACATCTTTGCTTAGTGAGATTTTGACGATGCAGTAACGTTCATTGGATGGTTAACAGAAATGTATACCCTATATGTTATACACATTAGCTTCTCAAAATAGCACAGTGGTAAAGTGTCAGTCGTGTGTGCTTGTGGCCTTGGTTCAGTACCAAGTAGATGCAACATTTATGAACATGGCTTTAAAAAATCTAATTATAAAGCTATTTTACAGAATGTTGATAGGGGTAACAACCATACACAAAGCAGATTAGCTATATTTGATGCTGTAATTAAGCTATATTGTATATGTCAAATTGCCCAATTAATATAAAAAATGTTTCTAATGTGGTTAAGGAAAGGTAAACTAAAGAAAACAGTGGATTTGAACCCAAATCTTGTGAGTCTGAAAACTTCACCACTAGGCCACAGGAACCACTGAAAGGGGCAAAAGGGTCCCCTATCAAATATGTACTCTATGAAGAAGTCAATGTTGAACCAGTTTCTTAAGGAGTTATGAACAATTAGGCAAGGTTTGAAACTCTATTGGAAGAAGGGTGTCATAAGTATACTGCTGGTCTTAAAGTTTTGATCCTTAAGACCCATACCCACCAACTAACTAGCTGAATCGGCATGGCTGTCAACATCCTTGCCAAAGGCTGTGCCAACGGTCATGGCTACCACCAGGCCAATGACCGACCCAATGACCACACCAATCAACATGAAGCCCATTTGCCATTGTCGATGATTGTGTCGCTTGCAGGTCCGACAAATTTCCTCATGGAGAAGACAATCATCTCAGCGCTGATAAAATCATTGCATGCAAGCAAAATTATAGAAATAGCATTCACACTGAGGAGAGAGGTCGATTGCATCATCGTTCGCAATGCCTGCATTGGACACGACAATTGTCACAATAGATTGCATGCACTGTGTCGGCCAGCGTGAACGAGCCTTTAAGCAAATTTGATAATTTGACACTGACGCGTGACGGGTGGCATCCATCAGCAAATAGCTACGGTGCTTTACATTATGAAACCATGGAAAGGGGGAATATTTACAAATACAAAACTAAAGTATGGTATTCAGAGCAGGCTACTGGTTCATTTCCTGGGATTGTGTGTGTCAGCAAACACTGGTTATTTCAGAGATCAGGAAATATCCCATGTACTGGCTGCAGAGATTTCTGCCATTCACTTCGGTCTATCGGCAGTCATGTCATGGGCTGAGAGCGGGTCATTGAGAGACCGGAGGTTAAGCCTCACCCTAGAGGTAGACTCATGGCTGCAGACTCCCCAGGCCAGGGGTATGGATCGGGGAAGTCCGCATGTTGAATTTAGAAAATGTCCATGTCACCTGTTGTTATATCTTAGTAAAACCAATTATAATTTAAGAAACAACCCTGTCACATGTCACTATCCTTTTAAAGCTCCTGTCATAACGTCGAATTGCAGAAAATGTCAATTGTCATTTCTCCCTACCACGGATAGCTGATTTACAGCATTTTAAGCACCTGCAGGCTAATTTGGACTAATTTTGTTATAAGAATTCTCAAACAACTTAGAAGATATTTGATGGATAATTATGTATATGAATTTAAGAAATAATGGTCACTAGTTGTTCACCATGTTTAAAAACAAATACTGATAAGATAAAGGAAAATTTCTAAGCTAAACCCTTGTGATTTGTCGACATATTACCCAGCATGCATCCTGATTTAGGCTAACCTGCAGGTATAACTAAAGAAATTGGCTATCCGTGGTAGGGAGAATTGCCATGATGCCTGTTGAATTAAAAAAAAACGGCCATGTCGCTTCGTCAAATTTAAGAAATTACCTTGTTGCCCTGTCAATTATAGGGGTCTACACCCATCAGGCCGTCTGGACCAGAGTCTTGTCATTGACTCTGAGTATCATACTGAATTGGGTGATTATGAAGGAGGCCAGGGACCTTGTCTAACTCCTGGGCTATTCAACAACACAAATTGACAGCTCTCCCTCCTCCCTCTTTCAGGTAGGAGCTGTCAAGTTCAATGTTAAGCAAATTTATTCGGAACCTATACGGAAGATCATTCTTATGAGTGAGTATGGTTAATACAAAAATAATAATGATAAAAAAATTAGTTTATTGGCTGGAATATAAATGTTTGTGTTTTTTTATGGATTGGATATTTTTTCGAATACAAATTTAAAAGCACTTTTGACTCAATTTTAAGATTGAGAAAAACTGAGGTGTCATCGCCACATGTCAAAAGTGTTAAGATGAAAGACCATTTATATCAGGTCAAATGTTTTCTATTACCTTGACCATGAAGCCCAGTTTACACTGCACAATGGTTAGCCTTACAACAACATCACAGTAAAGCCCCATACCCACTAGACGGCTCAACCAATGACTGGCGATGGGCGACTGTGAGAATTGCTGGTAAAGTTGTCGGCCACAAGTTTGATATTTTTCTGGCGTTTTTACCAGTGATTTTACTGGCGATTCTGTTGCCAGTTGCCCATCACTGAGAATCCACACCATACCCACAGGGAGTCTCCCAGGGATTCTATTGATAACCCAGTCACCCAGCGACCTTACCGTCAATCCTTTAAGTCACCTGTTGCCTATTAATGGTTGAGTAACTAAGTGGGTATGGGGCTTTAGAGAGTTGATACTGAATTTACAAAAATATGATGATTATACAGTATAAGGACATGATGATGTCGGACACATTGTTTGGACTACCCCAAGGCTGGCAGGATCCTTAGGAGAGTTATTGGGGTTAGTCTTGACTTTGCAGACACGTTCATGGTTTTTTGGAAGTTATTAGTTTATTCTTTAGTGTCACATACTTGGCAGGAAGACTTAACAACACTTCATTAAAGTTTGCCTAACTAGAAGAAGAACAGGGTCTATATTATCGTGAAAGGTATATATTACTTTAGGGAAACTGCAAAAGATTATGAACGTATCAGAATTCTTCAAAATTCAGTATTACCAACAATTGTATAGTAGGATTAGGACAAACTCTTTGTAATACTTCCTTCAGAGGAATTTAGTTTACACAGCCCAACAGCCCGACAATTACAACAAGGCCGTCATCAACAGGGCTCTAGTGAGCCTTACACTGCCGAATAATGGGGAGACCTTCATAGGGATATGTAAATGCCCCTTTAGGGTTGGTAACAGTAAAATGATTAGCTATTTCAAGCATTAACTTTCATAACTTTGCAACTTTTATTTTTTTTATTTTTTTTAAATTCTTTTATTGCTTCTCAATTTGACATCGAGATCTTCCAGCCATGTGGGGTATATAGTTTTTAAAGAAGTGAATTAAGGTTACTTAAGTACTAAGTGATTAGATATAGAGTAATGAAATGAAATGGGTATGATGAATGAATGACACCAATCTGTTGGATTCAGTGTGATTGATAGTACAAGCACACAAACATCATAAATAATTCAGTCAATTATTCTACAAAATATCAAGTGATGTCCAGTAATGTCTACAGGTTGATCCTTACAGACATTAAAGCCATAATAACATTCCCGATTTAATATTTATTTTTACTCTGTTCTTAAATATCAAAATAGACTGTGATAATTGAATATCAACTGGCAACCGATTCCACAGGTCTAATCCACGATAATATGGGCTTTTAATAACAAGTTCTCGTCGGGTGGTTTTATGCTTCATCTTAACCTTATTGTGACTGCGTAATCTGAATTCACTAGGTATAACACAGCGGTTCTGTATATCCATACTGTAGCCATACATGAAGGCAAGAAGATGTGTGCGCCTTCGTACAATAAGAGATTCTATATTATATAAATTCATCAGAGTAGGCAATTTCAAACGCTGATATTTATTCGATTCAAATTCTATTATACGTAATGCTCTATTTTGTAGTTTCTCTAAGAGATCAACTGATTTCTTAGTAGCTCCATCAATTACGAAGTCACAATAATCCATATATGGAAGAATTGATTGTTTATAGAACATTAAACAAGCATGTTTAGTCAATGATAATCTCAATTTTGACATTAAGTATACCTTAAAATTCACCTTTTTATATACATTGTTCACATACAAATCAAATGATAAATCATGCATGATATCCACACCAAGATACCTATAATTTGGCACCACTTCTAAGGGGTCACCCTTACAATAAACTGTTGGCGAAATATCAAGCTTTCTGGTTGATACTAACATCAATTTAGTTTTCTTTCTATTAATGGTCAAATGATTTTTATCACACCAATCTGTAACTTGATTTAATAAAAGTTGTGTATTTGCTATAGCCTGTGTATCAATAAAATCACTATAAGATATAACAGTATCATCAGCATACATTAAGACACTACCAGCCTCAAAGGTATCTAGATAAGAAAAAAGGTCATTGACATATAATATGAACAAGGTAGGTCCTAAGGTAGATCCTTGAGGGACACCATGAGCAATAGATTTATATGATGACATATAGTTATTTACTTTGGTACACTGACTTCGTGCATTTAAGTAAGTCCTAAACCAATTAACTGAAGTGGCATCAAATCCATAGCATTCTAATTTTTGCAATAAGAAAGGATGACTGATCGTGTCAAACGCCTTTTGATAATCTATAAATATAGAGCTGGTAATCTTATTGTTATCCACACTAGTGAATAGTGAATGTAAGTAGTCAAAAACTGCTGATCCTGTGCTCTTCATCTTTCGAAAGCCATGTTGATTACAATTTAGAATATCAGCACATTCCAAATAATAAACTAATTGTATATGTATTGCTTTCTCTAAAAGCCTACCAATCGAAGGCACTTGAGATATAGGTCTCCAATTGTTTGCATTCAAGGGATCCCCTTCTTTTGGAATTGGAGTTACTATAGTTTTTCCCCAAGAAAATGGGAATTCTGCATTCGTCAAAGCATCATTCAACAGACAACATAATTCAAAATTTAAGACTTCAAAAGCATCTTTTAAAAAGGAGGTTGCTATTTCCGGAATTGAAGAAGATTTATTTACATTAATACCTTTTACAAGTATTGCCATCTCCTTTTCAGTTATAAGTCGAAAGTTGAAACTATCCTGTGTTTTATGAGGAAAAGAATGATGAGGACCCCACACCTTGGTAGCAAAAGTACTAGCCAGTGATTCTCCTATATTAGCATAGTAATTATTCATATATTCAGCTGCAAGTTGGTCAGACAAAATTACTCCATCCGATGTAATTATAGATTTAATTCCACTCGAACTTCTGGAATTCTTTTTTATCTCAATGAATGAGACTTTAAAACACATATATAAAAAATACTTATCAAATTTTGTATTAATTCCATAAGTAATACAGGCTTTATTTGTATACTCTTAAAGGTTATACAGTATCAAGGGCAACAGTAAATTTGAAACCTGAAAGGGGGTCTCAAAGGCTGAGTATACTTATGTTATTGATCACATTAGTCAATCATCACACCACCTTTCCTGGGCCCATATCTTCGTAACTAATTTGGCAGATCAGGGAAAACTTGATCAGTATCTCACAATTAGAGATTCTGTCAATCATGAATAAATGTTATATATGAGTATTCCTCTTTGATACTATTTTGCAATAACACTATTCATTTTAGTAAAACATAAAATTGCTGATCTTGAGACCCTAATCAAAATTTCCCTGATCAACTAAATTAGTTACGAAGATATGGGGCCTGGTTGTTTTAGATGTTTTTTGACTGTTAAGGAATTTTTGACTGTTAAGGGCCATTCCCAATTGCTTTAAACATGGAATACGAAAGTTATTTCAGTTGCACCACTTTATTGCAGCAGCAATTTATTACCATAATGTCAGTTATATTCTTGTCTATGCTTTGCAGATCATGGGAAAATCGTCACATCTAATTGGAGTGACCCTTCTCTCATAGGGGGCATGATATGTCAGAAATATTGCATGGTCATTTTCTATTGTTTTGGCTTTTTCCATAGTAAATTCTGGTGCGAGCTTGTGGAGCTCACTATGGTTATATCTTTGGCCTCGTACCCAGATATTGTCACCCTTGACATACGATTCCACCTTTTGGGATTTAATGTACATTGACAGTGCTTTCAATTCTTTGCGTTGGGTTCTGACTTCTGGGGATATATCATCTGTGATTGACATTTTTTCCCATTTCTTTTGTCCCTTTAATTTATAAAGGTTCTTGAAGACAGCACTTTTATTTTGAAGGTTAAAAAAATTGAGAACAATTGGACGTGGTTTACTATTGGCACCCTCTAGTTTCGTGCCGCGCCTGTAGACCAAATCACATACATTGTTGTCAAAGGGCAAAGCCATGTCCCTAAATAGCTGGTCAACCATGTCCCGAAGAGAATTGCCCGTGTCCTCTTTAATACCCTCAATTATCAGGGTGTTTCTACGCTGGCTTTGTTCCACTTTATATAGCCTTTCCTCAACTTGACTACTCTTGTTGGACTGGTTTTCTAAGTTAGTGATACGTGATTCAAGAAGCTCGATCTGTTCATTCAAATCTTGCACTGTATTGATGTGATTTGTGAGTTTCTCATTAAGATCGGCTATATCTTTCCTCATTAGGGCGTTTTCAGCAGCATAATTATCTATCTTAGCAATTGCTTCATCCCATTTTGATTCAGCTTCTTTTGCCTTTTCAATTACGAGTTTTTCCTGGTTATCAAACTTAGATGATAGCTCTTTAAACTGCTCACTAACAGCCTGTTGGCCTTTATTTAATTCTAGCGTTAATTTGGCAACAGATTTTACTACATCTTCAACAGTGGCGGGGGATTTTGTCATTGGTAGTGATTGGTCTTCAATGGGGTTATTTTTGGATGGGTCACCCGCATGTGGCATGGCGCTTGTGCGTTGTTGTGAACTGTCCGATCTCGATAGTGAATGTTCAGGATCTCTCTCAATTCCCGACCTATTTGGCATGTTTTATACAAATAATTATCATGCACGTACCTTCACAGATGACTGTTACAAACCAGTAAAATTCTCGTAGTTTATATCCCTCTCAAATCGTAGGTTGAGCACGCACCCCACATACACACGTCTTCACTCTAGCACCATATCCAACCTTGTGATGGTTCTGTTATGTCACTGCATTCATATATATGTGTCTTTCTGGTCATGTGCAAGTGCACATACTCACCATATCTCAGGTCTTTGTCTCCACACTAATCGGCCTCAGTTCAGAAACCTGCCCCTGAAAAGATGTAGCAGTAATGCAGTGGCGAATCGTCTATCTTGAGTTTCGTGGGGGTACCATGGTGGGGCTTCTGCTCCTATAGGGCAGATAGGGCCCCAGTAGCCCCTACTGATCTTAAAAGGTGATGATAGGGGGGACCCAGCACTGACAAAGTGGTTCTTTGGGTTCAATTCCCAGTTGGTGATGGGTTCACTAAGGGATGAGGTACAGCAAAAATGATGTCAAGGTTTTGATTCCCTGCTGTTTGCCTGCCCTGTCACCCTCATCTCATAGATACTGTTAAAACTTGTTTTCCCGGAAAATGACCCTGGCTATTTGTACGGCATTAAACATCCATCACTCACTCATCTATCTTGACAATAACCAATAGTGCAGTGTACAGATGTTTCCATCGTTATGTAACTTGCCTGCAATCATGTATGTGCCGCCACAATTTTGATCACTTGATAGAGGTCCGTCAATCTTACTTTTGTAAATCTACAGGCCCTGGGGGGGAGAGGCGCACAACCCTCCAACAGAGGAAATTTCTTAAACGGTTCCTTTTTCCCTTTAATAATCATTGTCAGAAAAAAGAAAATGGAAGAAAATATTGTAAAGTTTCACTTGGGGACCTCGCCACCCTCTTTTAGGTTTAACTTATTGGTATTATAAGCAAGGGATTCTCACCCCTCCCCCACAGTAGACCCTTGGCATGAGCCTGTAGTAGAAGACAATTACCATTTTATCATACAAAAACTATTAATGAGTTATCAATTTGCTGGAGTTTCCTTTCTGTATAGCATCTGTAAAGGCACATTAGGGAGAGTGGGGTTTGGCAGTAGGGTCACATCTTTAACTACACAGAGACTACCCATGTGATGTTCTGAGATGTTTCAGAAATTCATACTAGATAATACAGGGTGGAAGAAATTCTGGGACAGCCCACATGACCCGAATATTTTATGGGATACTATGTATGCTATTTTAATTGAAGCGGCAGATATTATATGTCCGTGGGTTCAGATAAAATTACGAAATGAATCACCTGCATGGCTGACAAATGAAATCCTAGATGCCATAAACGATAAGAAGGACGTGACTGGCAGATGGCGATTAAATCCTACCTTAGATAATTCGATCCAAATGAGAAAGGCCAAAAATAGAGTGAGAAACATGCTTTTTAAAGCTAGGCAAGCGTTGGTCCTTGATACTTTAGAGACCAATAAAAGTAATCCAAGACGTTTCTGGCATTTCCTAAATGAAAACATGGGTCTTAACAGTAAGTCCAATGTATCATGCAGTAAAGTTAAAAATGAAAAAGGGGAAATACTGGTGGGAAAACCATTGAGCGACTACTTAAGTCATTACTACGCAAGTAATGGCTCTCGCTTGGCGGCAGCCTTTGAAGAAATTGATTATGAAATTGATGATGAATTTCCACATACTAATAGTCGATTTAATTTCAGGTTTATTCCCCTAAATATTATTTCAGATATAATTAGAAAGATTGACATACATAAATCGTCTGGGATAAGAGCTTTAAGCTCTAGGTTATTAAAGGATGCCTTTGAGGTTCTAGCGGTAGAATTAACTTATATTATCAATATCTCTTTAACGTCAGGAGTTTTCCCTGATGCTTGGTCCTTAGGAACTATAACCCCGATCCCGAAAGAGGGTGATAGTCTTGAACCGGGAAATTGGAGGCCAATATCAATCTTACCCCTACCAGGGAAGATAATGGAGAGAGCAATTCATTATCAAATTTATGGCTACTTTGAGGATAATGTTCTGTTTAATATGCGTCAACATGGTTTTAGGAAAAATAAGAGTACATCTTCAGCCGTCTTTAAATTTGTCAAGGAGCTTTTTGGAAACTATGATAACAATAGAGGGACCAGCTGCATTTTTATAGATTATAAAAAAGCTTTTGAAACGCTTGATCATTCAATTTTATTACAAAAATTAAAATGTTACGGTTTTCGGGATGATGCTGTAAATTGGGTGAAATCATACTTGGGAAATAGACGACACTGTGTATCTATTGGAAACATATCCTCTGAAGAGACGACTGTCTCTTATGGAGTGCCCCAAGGGTCTATTCTGGGGCCCCTCTTCTTTATAATATATGTAAATGACCTTATCCCTTATGTAATCCATAATACAAATTCCTCCATAGAGATGTATGCTGATGATACAGTTCTTTATATAGCTGATTCTGATGTAACTGATTGTATTGAATCATCTAACCATGCTTTATCTGTGTTGCTAGCTTGGTGTAACAGAAACAAACTAACAATAAACACAGGTAAGACAAAACATCTTTTTATACCAAGAAACAAAAGTATGATGTATAATGCATCAAGATTGTCTATCACATTGGGAACTGAAAAGCTGGACAATGTCAACAATTATAAATATCTGGGGATCGATATTGACTCGGAATTGAAGTTTGACAGAATGATAACTGTAACTTATAATAAGGCCAATAGAAAGTTGTATCTATTGAAAAGAATCAGGCCTTATATCTCAAATTGTGTTGCATGTCTTATATACAAAACATGTATTCTTCCAATCTTTGACTACGGAGATTTTTTAATAGAAACTGGAAATGTATCCAAAATTGAAAGGCTTGACTCGTTACAAAAAAGAGCCATGAGAACCATTGACTATGGTAAGCATATTATCTTGAAAAGTCAGGATCTTCAAGAGTTGTATGGTATAGATGATTTATGTACTAGGCGGAAGAAAAGCCTCCTATCAGTTATGTATAGAGAAAGTTCTAATCATGAAAATTTGGATGATCATAATGTAGAAAAAAATCTCCGTAGTAGCAATAAAATAAAATTTCGTAAGCCTATGACCACCCTCACCAAGGTACAGCATAGTCCGTTCTACCGTGGATGTAGTCTCTGGGATACCCTACCAGAGGCTATCCAACGTGCAACGACTAAGGTGAAGTTTAAATCCGAGGTGAGGAAGTGGAACGGACTGCAATGGAAATTGACCTGATCGCAATCCATTATGACCATAATCATGGCCTACCGATTTATGTTTATTATCATCTTGTTCATCTCAATGTACTCCATTACCATATATATGTATATATTTTTTCTTTTCTTTTCCCTCTTTTCTGACTGGAAGAACACATACTTATTGTAAGTGAAGTTGGTTCAAATAAAAAAAAAAAAATAAAAAAAAAATAAAAAAATAAAAAAAAATGTGATTAGTGGTAAGATGAAAGCCCGCGGAGCCCATAGCGGAGTGGTGCGCGTGCTCCTGGGGCGTGCCCTTCAGCTGCCCTTGGAGGGATTCTCAGCTCCTCATCAGTACATCTGCCAAGTTCTGTCTTACAGCTGGTGCATATGACATATGAGCAGGTTATGTTATGTGTGTATATATATTTATATAATATTCATATATATGCATATATATTATATATATATATATATATATATACATAATATTATATAACTCTATATGGGGACTGTAAACGCTAGTCACTCTGCACAGGAACTGTGATATAATAGTATTCATTTGGGGTATGTTGATAGTAGTGAATGACAATAACGGTAATCATAATATATGTTGTTTATAACCTTTGTAAAATATGCAAAATACTTTCTTTATTGTATTGGAGGAGCTCCTGTGATAGTAAGAGATAGTTGGAAAGAAAAGAAATAAATCATAAGACAAAATGAGAGTCACTCTGCACAGGAACTGTAAAAAGGCCAGGCACTCTGCATTGGAACTTTATAGGTGGTCTTGACATCTCATCCCACACATGGATATTCTAAAATATTCCTTACATAGAGAGTTCAACAAACCAATTCCCGAAATCTGATTTGGGACTACAGATTCATAGATTGATTCACTGTTGGTAAGCACCAGTCCCGTATGAACCACTTATACATTCACTATTATACCACAGTAGAAACAAAAACAATAACTATTAGAATAATTATAGGGGTGATTTGTGAGAGAATTCTATAAATGAAATGATATGTTTGTAACCAGTTATGTATGTTCATTCGATTTGTCATGGCTATCACAAGTCCAACGTAAATAGGATAAACATAATCATCAGTTTGTCGACTGTATATGTAAAGCCCTTTTAACAACATGCAGGCAAGCCATGACTCTTGTCATTTGCTTTAGGGTTTGCTTCTCAGAGGTTTGTCTCAACTGTAGGAGTAGGGTCCTGGGTGTGTCGTTACACACATCTAATAGGGCTCAGGATGGGTTGACATAGCAATAAAAAATACACTTCAAAGATGGGCCTAAACCACATGGGAACTGCAGGTCTAAGTACGTCCATTTGGGGGCAGTCGCTGATAGGTCTCTAGAGAGTCGGTCTTCATAAGATCAATTCTTTAAGAACCTTAGATAGTACTGAACGTCTGGGATGGTGGAAGAGTCTGCTATAGGACTGAATATCAGGGATGGAGGGAGAGTTCGCTATAGGACTGAACATCAGGGATTGTGGGAGAGCCTGCTATAGGAATGGGGATCGACCACTAAAATCAACAAGCTGACACAGTCAATTTTTAAATGTGACATGTGAAATGGGGGCTAAACAACATGACAGAGAGGGTACATATAGATATGCTACAGAGACCTTTCTTAAATTTGACATGTGGCATTGGAATAATTAAGCGACAGAGACATGGCACATTGGCATTTTTAAAATTTGACATTTGGCATCCGGATCTCCCCATCCAGACCCCTATATGACTGAACATAAGGTATCATCCGAGAGTCAGTTTAAGGACTGAACTTCAGGTATTGTGAGAGATGCAGCTTTACATGGAGTTATTGATCCAGGAACTTTTATCATAGAACTAACTAAGAAGTTCAATTCTGTATTGTTCAATCCACCCTCCAGTGTGACCATAACAGATTACTTCCCAGAACACAAGATTAGCCGAGTTGTCAGATGAAAGAAGTATTTCATTGACAGCATAGGGAATCATGTTCATGAACAATCATGGCTATGTGCCCAACGTCGGTAGTTATTTAACACTGCACATGTATGCAGCCGACGTCTCACAATAGGAATTTGGAGATTGTCAAGGAAATAATTTTCATAATTAATGGACCTTTATCTTTAGTGCAGCTTTTGGTGGACGGTATGTGTCTGCACCAATGGGTTTGGGCATTGGTTACAAATGAAACCTTAAAGAAGTCTTAAATGTGTGGGCACAACGTGCCTATAGGAGGAACTGCTTAGGAGAGAGGTGTATAGATAAACAAAGAATTTAGTGTACACGCTAAAAGATAGCGAATGAGTATTTCATTTTTCTTCCAGGGTATTGCTAAATAGGCATACCGTGAAAGTACACATTGTGTTGATATGGATTTCATATCAGGAGGGTATAATAATAAAAAAAAGTAGTCTGACCCAATTCTTTTAAATCATCCATTTTATCAACGTGAACTTTGAACCCAAAGCGACCTATAATTAAGGCAACAACAGCGATTTCCAGACGATTTTCATGATTCTTATCCAGACACAATCCGATATCACTACACAACTCAGTTTCCACGCCTCAGTTTCCACATATTGGTCCAGTTCTGTCTATATATCATAATAAGGAGTAATTGTTTGATGTTTGTGTACTTTTATTTGATCCTTATGTACGTCTGTTGTCATTTATAACTTACTTTTGTTTCCCTAAAATTACTCGTTAAAGAGGGGGAACCCATGGCATCCCGGACCTGACTGGTCCTTTTAAGGCCCAGTTTATATCAGAGGTACCAACAATAAGGGAAGTGAGAAGTCATAACTTCTAAATATGTGACATGCCTTGTAAAATAAAGAATTCTCCTTCCAATGACTCGATCCAAAAGATGTGCTCTTCAAAGAGTAGGTTAAAACTTACCATATGTACAAGTGGGAGAACGTCTGTGAGTAGTATATACAAATGGTACTTTTATTGGAGATGCGTGTACACATAGGTCATTCTTACTCATGTTAGCAAGAACAACTTAACAGGTTATTTTGGATGCCTACATCGCAATAGCATTGCAGACAGCGATGCATAAACTATTTAAAGGTAGCCAAAACCAACATAATTGACAAAATGTTCAACCTCAGATAAGTAAAGAAATATGTTAGATGGACCCAGTTAAGGTAATTGGTAAAGTATAGAATGTAAGTATTTCAAATATTAACATTGAGTCATAAAGATTATAGAAATTGAGGCTTAATTAATGACCATCGGTCATATATGATCGTTTTTCTATGGGGCCGTCACTATAGGGTTAAACACTAGTCACTAATCAGCCCACTACCCATCCTAACCAATAAACCAGGTTAGACGTCCCACTACCAATCCAAACGTGTAAACCAGGCTAGTTAACCCACTGCCGGTTGTAATGTGTAAACTCCTCACCTCACGCCCCTCTCACCCCCCTCCTCCTGCCACCGTCTGGGTTAAGTCGTAGTGTAGAAACTCCTCAACTCACGCCCCTCTCACCCCCTCCTCCTGCCACCATCTGGGTTAAGTCGTAATGTGTAAACTCCCCGCCTCACGCCCTTCTCACCCCCCTCCTCCTGCCACCATCTAGGTTAAGTCGTAATGTGTAAACTCCCCGCCTCACGCCCCTCTCACCCCCTCCTCCTGCCACCATCTGGGTTATGTCGTAACGTGTAAACTCCCCGCCTCACACCCCTCTCACGCCCTCCTCCTGCACCATCTGGGTAAAGTCGTAATGTGTAAACTCCCCGCCTCACGCCCCGTTCTTCCCCTCCTCCTGCCATCATCTGCGTTAAGTCGTAATGTGTAAACTCCCCGCCTCACCCCCCTTGCACCCCCTCCCCCCACCACCATCTGGGCGACTGGGTTAAGTCGAAATGTGTAAACTCCCTGCCTCACGCCCCTCTCACGCCCTCCTCCTGCACCATCTTGGTAAAGTCGTAACGTGTAAACTCCCCGCCTCACGCCCCTCTCACCCCCTCCTCCTGCCACCATCTTGGTTAAGTCGTAACATGTAAACTCCCCGCCTCACGCCCCTCTCACGCCCTCCTCCTGCACCATCTGGGTAAAGTCGTAATGTGTAAACTCCCCGCCTCACGCCCCTCTCTTCCCCTCCTCCTGCTATCATCTGCGTTAAGTCGTAATGTGTAAACTCCCCGCCTCACTGCCCCACTCCCTCCTCCAGTCCCCATCTGGGTTAAGTCGTAATGTGTAAACTCCCCGCCTCACCCCCCTTGCACCCCCTCCCCCCACCACCATCTGGGCGACTGGGTTAAGTCGTAATGTGTAAACTCCCTGCCTCAAGCCCCTCTCACATCCTCCTCCTGCACCATCTGGGTAAAGTCGTAATGTGTAAACTCCCCGCCTCACACCCCTCTCACCCCCTCCTCCTGCCACAATCTTGGTGACTGGGTTAAGTCGTAACGTGTAAACTCCCCGCCTCACGCCCCTCTCACGCCCTCCTCCTGCACCATCTGGGTAAAGTCGTAACGTGTAAACTCCCCGCCTCACGCCCCTCTCTTCCCCTCCTCCTGCCATCATCTGCGTTAAGTCGTAATGTGTAAACTCCCTGCCTCACTCCCCCACTCCCTCCTCCAGTCCCCATCTGGGTTAAGTTGTAATGTGTAAACTCCCCGCCTCACGCCCCTCTCACCCCCTCCTCCTGCCATCATCTGCGTTAAGTCGTAATGTGTAAACTCCCTGCCTCACTCCCCCACTCCCTCCTCCAGTCCCCATCTGGGTTAAGTTGTAATGTGTAAACTCCCCGCCTCACGCCCCTCTCACCCCCTCCTCCTGCCATCATCTGCGTTAAGTCGTAATGTGTAAACTCCCTGCCTCACTCCCCCACTCCCTCCTCCAGTCCCCATCTGGGTTAAGTTGTAATGTGTAAACTCCCCTCCTCACGCCCCTCTCACCCCCTCCTCCTGCCATCATCTGCGTTAAGTCGTAATGTGTAAACTCCCTGCCTCACTCCCCCACTCCCTCCTCCAGCCCCCATCTGGGTTAAGTTGTAATGTGTAAGCTCCCTGTCTCACGCCCCTCTCACCCCCTCCTCTAGCCACCATCTGGGTTAAGTTGTAATGTGTAAGCTCCCTGTCTCACGCCCTTCTCGTTCCCTTCACCTGCCACCATCTGGGTGACTGGGTTAAGCCCTCTGTTCGCCTGCCCACCACATCACGTGATCGAGTGCCGTCCCCCCGGCCACCAGGTGTCTCTGAGGGCTGGCACGTGACTATCACATGACCATCACATGGTCAGAGGTGTCCCTCCAACAGCCAAAGGTCCTTCTTTGTTTTGCACTTGGCCATCTATAGTGGCAGCAAAGTGCTGCGGGTGGTAGGGACATGCATGTGTGGAAAATAGGCAGTCTGACCCTTTTACTTGTACCTTAAACAGGGAACCTTGTTATGGTGTATGAAATCACTTACTTTTACTACTGGTGAGATCTTTATGAGGTTTTAGGCAAGCAATATCATATTGGCATTCCTGACATCATGGTCTTTCCAGTCCTCACCCATTACCGTACATAGGAAATACGCCATCCTTATAATCCTCAATAAGAACTAAACGTTGAGTGCTATCTATTGACTCATTAATCTTTTCATTCATTGTTCTTGAATTCAATATTCAAGTTAAATATCTTTGGCTAGCAAATAACGTGAGCTTTCATTGTGGACTGTTCCCTCTCTGCACCCCCTATCACCACCCCTCCTCAGTATGCGTTGTCACGTCCCCTGATGTGGGGGGAGTTGGTCTCTGATGTTTGTTGGAGACCTGAACCACCACCCCCTCCTGGATGAGAGGGTTAAAACTCACATTTATCACCTGCACGGCCGGCGAGCGGTACATAAAGGGAGCCATGCGTATGACCAGGCTTTATCACCCGCATGGTAGAGCAGCGGTACGTAAATATAGGGAGGGGCTTACTGACAGGAAGTATGTGCTCTTCTTGTTTCTAGGATTTTCAACCCATTTAGGATTTTGTTTGGGTGATGAAATATAGAAGACCCTTAGGGGTCGTCCTTGGGTCTACGGACGACGTTTTGGACAGTGTACAGCCCACAGCCTTCAGCCTTGGGCAGTACACTGCCTTGTGAGTTGTCCTTCGACCCTCAAAATTCAATTTTGTTTGAGTAATAAAATAAATAGGACCCTGATCCGCCTTTGGGATCATCCTCATGTGTCTGTACAAGCCGTGGGAATCCTACTACCCTCGGGCTCTGCCCTCGGGTCTTGACGATCCTCTCTCGGTCATAATATAGACACCCTCAGATAATCCCTGTGGTTCTTCTTATTATAGTAGTCTCCTAAATGAGTGGATGACTAGGTATGTTCATAATAGTGGTGGTGGGTCAGAAGGTGAGAAGATGGATAGTAAAGTAAGTGGGTTTATTTATATCATCGACAGTAAGCAATGGCTGATTTAGATGGTAGCGGGAGCTTTCTTGACAACATTTAACACATTTTAATGTACAATTCTGGAAAATAGGGGGCATGCCCCCACTTTCTATTAGGAGGCCCCAACCGTTTCTCAAAGTTGTATCCTTCACCGGTGAGTGATTGAGTTGACTGGTGACTAATTCAGTGAAAGAGTGATGAGTTACAGTTTTTCAAATAATGTACCAGCAATGATTAAATTTGTTTCCCGATGAGAAACAACTTTCTGCACAGTTTTTTTTAAAACGTTGAGTGATTGCGCCCGCGGGACCAATATTGAGGCATGAAAATTGGCCACTAACAGCCGGGAGTGCCACAGAAGTCATATATCATAAAACCCCAGAGACAGTGCTGTTATTTATTGGGTCCCAGAACCTCAGCCTGTCAGCCTCCAACATAAGGCACCCAGCTATATCCAGCCAGCTTGCAATGTAACAGAAACTTTCTGCAACGATACATTTTTTAAGTCAGTTTGTTATTTACTTATGTGGCAAGTAACAATTATGTTATTGATGGTGAGGTTGAAACCTCACGAAATCAGTATGTTATCATAACATTATATTTTGATGAGGTGATGAAACAAAACAGAATGTTACAAGAACATTCTGTTTGGGTTGAAGAATGTGACCATGCAGAGCATTGTAATAATGCCACAGTGCAATGTCACAACAGTACAATGCAGTGATGTAATTGGGAGTCATCAAAAGAATGTAACAAGAACCAAATGCAGAACAAACAATCCTTGACTGGGTGTCAGTTTTACCTTTCCAAAAAACTCTCACAAAGGTCCGAACATGGTTGAACAGGGCCAATATGAAGTCAATTCGAGACGGTTTTTCATAACAAAATAATAAGAAACGGATGAATCTTTAAAACATTCTTAAAGTAAAGTGAAACTATATGAAGTGTTGTTGATACATTCTTAAAAAAGTCATCTTGAACTTTGGTCATTGTTGTGCTACGTATGGCCTCTAGATACTTGGTCAGTCTTTTACAATAGGGTAATGAATTATCATGGTGAATACAGGAGCCAAGAGCCACCGCTTGTGTTAGATACATTCACTCAGAGGGTCAAACAAAGAATTCTTTTGAAAGGGTTTAACAAAGAATCCTCAAAGTTTACCTCTAAGAATGGGAAAATGCAGAATCGAACAAATATGCTTTTTAAGAATAAATAGTATCTTAAAATCATGTTATGAAATACATAGGTAAAATTACTTTTTGTACTTGTGTTTTGCCATTGATATGACATTGACCATACTGGGTCTAAGATCAGATGTTAGGTCTCTTTAGGGAGAAGGTACATGAAGAAAATGAGAGTCAACAAAACGATTTCTTTTTTTTCATCTTAAAACCTCTTATCTTTAAGCAAATCTTGGTACAACAAAGAAAAAGAATCTTTAACTACGATTTTGTTCTATAAACTCCTCTTGCTGTAGTATCACAAATAAATTAGGTGTGTAAGTATGTGGATGAAGGTAGTGCTAATCTCCAAATCTAGGAAATAATAAACATGCATTATTTACCTGTTCCCCGAAATGTACTACTTGCACAATAATACCCAGATAATAAGGACCACCCACTCTGCCCACTCAGTAAGATGCTGCCTGGGGAAACAACCCATTGAAAACTCTCTAATCATCGATCAATGTCACCCTCCCGCTAGAGAGACATTCAATTTTCCGATGTTCATTTTTAGAGTACCGTGAGCAGAGCAATATTCGCTGCTTCATGAATACTGATGTCGTGAATCGCGGCATCAGAGTGACGTGCGCAGCTGAACCCTCGGCCATGAATAGAGCATTGTTACAGGTGGGTTCCTATTGTCCTCATTTACTGCAGCTGATTTAGGCTGTTGATCAATCTCCTTATCACAAAACAATGGCTTCAATACTAGTTATGCCATGGAATGATTTGCATAATTTACAATGTTGTCTTTTTTTGAAAATCATGATTGTCCATTTTGATTTTCAAATCCCGAAAGGGAACCTATGGCCCCATACCCACCAAAGCACCATTCGCCCTGGCCGATGTTTTCGTCGCAGACACCCGCAAAATTTTTATCTTAAGGATTGGTAAACAACTTCAGGTATGACAAAATGGTTGCAAGCTTCCGAAATTGATCGTATAGCATTCACACTGAGGAGGTTGGTCCCTTGCGATAATTTTCGCAAGCAATTTCACCTTGAATTGCAAAGGATCTCTACGAAAAATAAACATGTTGAAAAATGTCGC
This sequence comes from Lepidonotus clava, assembly GCA_936440205.1. Taxonomy (NCBI): domain Eukaryota; kingdom Metazoa; phylum Annelida; class Polychaeta; order Phyllodocida; family Polynoidae; genus Lepidonotus; species Lepidonotus clava. The sequence goes on along the minus strand of OW387144.1, from coordinate 42,284,976 downwards.
AAGGAAGCAGGTCGTAAAGGTCTATGATAAGCCAACGTTTCCAATGTTTCTAGCTTGTTCAGGCTTACGAAAAAAAACACGTTCACCACGGCGAATGGGGCTTAACAATTTTTATAGAAACTGACTGATTCTTATGACTGCTTCTTAGTATAGTGTGTTGGAATATGCATGTTTGATTTCAATCAGTGCTAAAGTAAAGGTTGCTCAGTGGGTATGGGGCTTAAGGCAGCCTTAAATTTCCTTGGCAGGCTGACTGGTCTCCTCACTCATGGGTATAATTGCTGAAACTGAATGTTTTCCTGAGACTTCAAATTTAATTTTACCTTCAATCATCTTACCTCAGAGAATGAAGGCGGGTGTCCTCCAAGTCAGGCGCCATTAATTAGTGTGCTAATTAGCCCAGTCATTTCACGATAAACATATTAAATCATGCAGCTTCTGAGATGGCTCGAAAGGCAATTGCTCATCGTAGCGATTTGTCATATCTCTATTTGGTTGTCTCCGGATCTAGAAGGGACCACATCTTGACATCATGTAGATTCAGGGGCGAATACAGCGTTTTTGAAGGGAGAGAGGTCAGCATAAAGGCTAAGTATTAAAACGACATGCATAAATTTGTGCATACACACGCAACGTTTTCCCCTCTATGTGTAGTTTAGGGCTGCACCAAAGGGGAGGGTGGTCAGAACCCCGAGGACCTCCCCTATTAGATCCGCCCCTGTAATTAATGAGAGCAGACAGGTCAAGGTGATGATGCACGAAACAATAAAAATTGAAGGACGTTGGGTCAATCACGAAATCAGTCAAAAGTTGGTTCAAGATTGGATCACATTTTGGGAGGAATCTGCTCATGGATCATACCAAATTATTCTTTTATAACCGTTCTTAGAAATGATAAAATTAATGAAATAAAACATTTTTCAATTTGATTTCAAACGGACATGGGGCCAAACTTATTTGGCATGTTTGATATTATTTTTCTTCTTGTATTTCTTTTGATATAGGTTGAATATAGGTATCTTATGTATCTGAATTATTTTAGGATCTCAGGAGTAGGCCGAACATAGAATTTTCAAAGTAATTCTAAAGTTGGTATTATAGTAAATTTATAGAAAAATGAATTTATATCCATTTTAAGTTATTTATAGGTCTAAAATTTCGGAATTCAGCTCTGCTGACCAAATCAATATGGCGACCCTCCGTTGTTTTTTTACTTTGTATTATAGCCTACATTAATTTAAATGTAATATAAGGTTTGAGAGCAATTTTCAATTTGTGTGTGTGGAACTTTATATATAAATTTATGTAGTACTTAGGAAATTAAATTTACATACTTTCAGGCTAAAATTTACATTGTAATTTCGTAAACGTCTTTCTTTCTCTCTTGGAAAACATGAACACACTTATCAAAAGCATTAACATGGTTGTTAAACCATTAACTAGGATATGATAATGGGTACCGGGAACCCCCTTGACTTTGCACAATATGAGTAAAAAATGGAACGTTTGTGAAAATCCTAAGCTGGGACCCCCTTTAAATAACCTGTATTCCCTCAATATTACATCCAACCCCTTTTACTTAAGGGCTGGCTACGCCTCTCTTTTGAGATGTGCTGAAAACATTATGTGACCTTCTGCAATGTCATCATCAGAATGATATGGATGCTTAGGTAAATAAAAGCCTTATCACTCATATAATTGTAATGGTAACAAAGACAGTAGGGACAATACTTCTACTTAAGTAAAAAGCCCTTGTAGACCTGGAAAATCAACCCATTGTTTCTGAGCCAATATAAATATTATTTGACAGTTCCCTGTTGCAAGAATACCCAATAACTATGCATCGTTTTACTAAACTAAAATGATGCTATCAAAAGATAGCCCTGTAGCCATACTGCAGATGCCCAATATTAAGTAGTAAACAGGGAATCGACTTTTGTATCAAATGAAATAGAAATCGATCCAGACATTTATATTGAGTTACGAACAAACAAAGGCAATCAGCTACTGTTGGCTCAACCTCAAAAGAAAGATAAAAGAAAGTCAAAATTCCTGAATGGGCTTTATTCATATGAGTTTGTTTGCCTGACAAATAAAGGGATATACCCACTAGGCAATTTTACTGTCGACAGGAGACTAGTAGCTGGGTCTGGTGAAAAGCCCAGTTGTCGGTGCAGTGATGAACTGAAGTCACTGGGTCATGAGGTTAGGAGTGAATTGAAGTCACTGAGTCATGAGGGTAGAAATGAACTGAAATCACTTGGTCATGAGGGTAGGAATGAACTGAAATCACTAGGTCATGAGGGTAGGAGTGGACTAAAATCACTGGGTCATGAGGGTAAGAGTGAACTAAACTCACATGGTCATGAGGGTAGGAGTGAGCTGAAATCACTGGGTCGTGAGGGTAGGAGTGAATTGAAGTCACTTGGTCATGAGGATATTACTGAACTGAAGTGTCTTGGTAATGAGGCCTATGGGAGTAGTGAACTGAAGTCGCTTGGTCATGAATATAGAAATATACTGAAGTTACTTGGACTTAAGGGTTGTATTTTTCCTCAACACTATTTACCAAACATGGGAAGCCTCATTAGAATGGAACGGGAACAGATATATTGAATAATTCAGGCAGACGCAGTTCCAAGTTTTCCTGTATTTGATACTCCTGCCGGCTAATTTTTGACATATTTTGACAAAAGCATGGGAGAACCAATAGAAATAATGCATCTTATGGCAATACAAAAATATGTGATGAAAACATTAAATTTTTAAGATGAATTTAAGAAACTGAGGCACATACAAAAACAAAATAGAAAAGTACCTAATATTACCTTTTTATAATCTCAAACAAAGGGAAACCTCATAGATGAATGACCATGATTTACTAAAGGCCTTTGACAGGAAATGGACTTGTCAACATATTACCCACAATGCACCTTGATTTAGCCTGCAGGTAGGCCAAAATAAAATAAACCAGAGAACTGGCCGTCGAAGAATGTTCTAATAACGTTGCAGAACATCACAGAACGTTATTAGAACATCGCAGAACCTGACCGTTACGTCACACCTTGGGTGGGGGGTCTCGGAGAATTTCAAGGTAATCTTCCATATAGAAAAATATTTACGTAATAATTAAGGAAATAAGTCCTGATCTTGTTCTGATGCTACAGCCGGCATCTTCAGAGCGAAGCAGACCATATCACCATATACTAGCGTTTGGCCGGGGGAGGCGGTACAGTAATAGGCATAAGGTAACTCGCCTTATCATAGCAGACCCTCTGTTTTGACAGTTAGTATGAAGATGTAGGGCCTACATGCATGGTAACTGGTGATTCAATTCCCTGTGGAGGTGTGAAAACTCTCGTCGCTGGCACGGATGACAAAAGAGAAGTCCACACGAAACCAGCCCTGGAGGCGCTAACTCACAAAAAAATAATTACACCTGTAAGTTTACCCGCACTTGCACATGTCAAGTTCCTGCACCAATTTAGGGCCTGTAATTCAAGATGTTGATGAGATGTTTTATTTGGCAAGGAAATCTTGCTGTATTATGGATAGGAAACTATAGCAGATTGGGAGGCTTGAAACAAACATATAGGTAATGCATATCCAAGATCAACACTTTTCAGCTGCAGCTCTTTTTTCCTTCATGGAGTTTCACAAGCAACAACAAAAAAGAATTATCTAATCTATTTTAGTTTTTCATGACAGGCCTTCAAAGTTTGGCCCCTTAAGTCACAAAAATGCATTGATTTTTAGGTCACATTGAAGTTAAATAAGGTTGTTAGCCCGATTTTAAGGACAATCGCACTGTTTGATCATGCGCATGCATACTGCGCAGCCTGCCTGTACTGGTGTGCAGTGGAGCATGACCAAGGTAGAAAATGCTTAACTATAGAAGTCTATGGAGGGGAAATACGTTTTTGCCTATAAATTATCTCAGTAAATATTCCTTCAATTGCCCTACATTAAGCGACAAAGTTGTTGCCCAAAACATTAATAATTCATATATCACGCCAGATTTGATAGATTAGTCTCTTAGAAATTCATTTTGAATTTCTTGGTAATAAAAGTTTACGACATCCTCACCATATCTTAGCAATAGTTAGAACACATTTTTGAGAAGCTCTGGCAAAGGTTCTGCTCAATGGATCCAATATTTGGTATATACATAGATAATCACATGTTTTGTGGTCAGGGTAGGTGCAATGTGTGATGGGATGGTGTGTGGAGATAGACTATATTTAAAACATATTTTCAACATTAAAAAATGAGCTAAATCTTAAATTAAACAGGTAACTTTCCTGACCAAGTTATATCGGCGACCCCTTGATTTTTATTCATGAAAAGAAAGTTGACAGTCATCCAAATTTCATATTGGGATTTCAAGAAATTATCAACTTTGAATTTTTTTATTTACATTTTTATAAGAAATTCTGTTTTTTGTAAAGTATATTTAACCAGTGCCCCTAAATTCCTTAATTTTCTTAATTTTTCAAAAATGACGTGCTTTTGTTTTCAAATGTGCTTTATGCTATTTCATGTAAAAATAATATCGAAAGGCTTAAGCCATAATTAGCTATTTGTCATCATTTAGGTACATGGCATCTCTTTACAACAAATATCAGGCTACTGCTATATGTGTCTAATGTAAAGTCCTGAAAATCCCCATTTTCACCAGTGGCTCCCAGAAAGCCTAAAACACTAAAATTTAATATGTATTGAAGTACTTTATTTAACTTTTATGTGTTCCTGAATGTTATGCAATGAATAAATAAAAACTGGATAAAATACAGACTGCAATGCTAATTTTAGACCTCACTCCTTTTTTCTTTGAGATTCAGTTGTTTTCCCCTCCGAAACCACTGATGAAAAATACACCATGGAAAAAGTAGCACCTTAAGTGTATGTTCCACTGTGATAAGATACATGTTCCTGCCTAAAAGTATGATATAAGCCTCATATCCCACCAAAGTGTCAAGTTAGCCTCCCCGCCATCTAAAATAACATAAAAACATGTATATTATATAGCGAAAGATACTGCCAATAGTGGGAAAGAGGGGAAAACCACACAACTATAACAGATAAGCCCCTCAAGTGTAGAGTCTACATTTCTTTACATAGATCCATGACATGGTTTGATAAAAACAACTTGTTTTTCAGCTAAAGAAACAAACACACTCAGACAGTCTCTGGTAATGAAATTTTCCAAAGTGATATAATTATCAGAGTTATAAAGCATCAATCAAAGGAACAAGAAATCCATTTTAAAAGGCAACCAGAAATCACCCAAGGCAAGATGTAATTGATATAAATGTTTATATCTCCCAGACAATTGCAGCAGGCTTCTAAGATAAAGCGCGGGCTCCATTAAACCCGCCTCAAACAGCGGGGAAATCAGAGCGTCCCTCCTCCTGTAGCATACCGGATACCATCAGCTCTTAGGACGAACCACTTGGCATCCACGAGTGGCGCATCAGCATCTGTGAGTGGCTGCGGGCTCTGTGATTGGCCAAGTCGGTCCCCTCTAATGTGTGATTTCACATCTCTACTGTAGCACCTCAAAGGGTGTAAGACCAGAATGAGGAGGTGGGGAGAGGGGGAAAGGAGGAGGGGGATACCTGATGGGCCTTGAGGAGCTGGGATAGACTACGCTTTAAGAGTGGAGTTTGCATGAGTAAAGCCTGGTCCCCAAAGGGTGATCAGTTAGCAAAAATTTGACAGCGACCAATGTGATTATCTGCAGTTTAGTCACCCCGCGACTTACCATACAAGGGCGTGTGATGTCTGGCTACTAAAAACCTAATCGCCTTGGCTTTCTTCAGAAATATTTGACATGTTTAATATTTTCCACTAGTTGCCAGTTATTAGTGCAGCTAATTGCCCGGCTTGGGGATAAATGTGTCCTCTAGTCACCAGCAGATCCATGGCAAGAGCGTCCCAACTTGGAGATATATTTTTGTAGTAGCCCGGTGACAATTTAGTTGCCTTGTGACCAATATTGTGCAATAACCACCAGTGAAATGATCTAATCACTGGGGTTTAGTCGCCACGTGGGGACCCACCATCAACCACAACCTGCCAGTCAGGATGCAAAGGCGAGCAGCGATGTATTGGGTGTTTTCCTGTGCCCATCCTTTTTATGATCAGTCTGTCACTTGCCAAATTTTCTGTTACAGGTATGTTATTTTACATTCATGAGGTTAAGACTAACCAAAACAATTGTCATAATAGCATCATAATTTAGTGAAATTGGGAGCTTACCAATACAGAACGTTATTCTTGTAATGTTAAAGAACGAATCCAGAATGTTCTGACATTGTAACAGTGCAATTTCACAAAATCAGTCTCTAAAATTTAGATATGTTATTTATGGCAGCCAATAATATATTTAATATATTATCGGCTGCCATAAATAACATAGCAAGAACCAAAACAGATCTAAACCAAATATTAAAATGACGTTGCATGTTTGACTGGACTGTGTCTGTAACCTTTTTATTCACTGAGGGCTGATGCACTGCTGTTCTACTACTATGCAGTACACATTCAGTCTCTGCTATTATGTAGCATACATTCAGTACTGTGCTAAATATGTTCTCCCTCAGGCATCATGCATTTCACATCGAGTGCTATGCAGTGCAAATTCTATTAAAAGTATCATGAAGCATAATTCAGAACTATGTAGCACATATTCATCGTCAGGTATCATAATTCATACCTTCAGTACTTTTCAGCCTGTGTTTATCCCGTGGTATCACACAGCAAACCTTCAGAACTGTGCAGCACACGTTAAAAGGCATCACACAGTGTACCTTTAGTACTGTGCAGCACACTTTCAGTTTAAAGGTATGATGCAGCATACCTTCATTACTATGCAGCACATATTAAGCCTAGACTCTTATGCAGCATACAATCAGTACTATGCTGCTTGTTCAGTTTAACGTTATCATGCAGCATACATTTGGTTCTGTGCAACCCACATTCAGCCTTGCTATTATGCAGCCTCCCTTCAGTACTGTGTAGAACATCTTCAGTTAAAAGGTATTATGCAACAAGCCTTCAGTACTGCGCAGCACACATTTAACCTAAGGTATCATACAGTTTATTATGTACCAACTTCGTAGCACCTATACCTTCATCATTGACCTGCCCCGCGAGCAAAGGTACTATAACTGAGGGCGTTATTGCACACATTGCAATAATCAAAAATTATACAACACTGTGCAATAATAAAAAATTATTGCCCCGTAAGAGAACTCGTCTTGTTTTTCATGGGTTCATGGATCATTTTTCATGGGTTATTGATATATAATAAAACAAGAACTAGCCTCGGGGGCCTCAGCAATAATTATTGCCCCTCGTCTGAGCCCCTTTTGAGGGTCTCGGGCACAGCCCTCAACCCTCAAAAGGGGCTTCGACTCGGGGCAATAATTATTGCTTCGTGCCCCCTTGGTTAGTTCTGTGTATGTACCTCCCATACTAGGCTTCAACTATTAAGCAGTATACCTTCAGTACTGTGCAGCACATGTTCAGCCTTGGCTGTTATGCAGCATACCTTCAGTAATACGCTGCACATTAAGTTTAAAGGTTTTAAGCAGCAAACATCCAGTTTAAAAGTTCCATGCAGCATAAATTCAGTACTGTGCAGCATCTGCTCAGTTGAAATGAATCACATACCTTACCTTCAGTACTATGCTGTATATGTTCACCCTCAGTTATTGTGCAGCATAACGTCAGTACTGTGCTGCACACATTCATTTTAAAGGTATCATGCAATATACATTCAATAATGTTTGGCCTAAAGCCTGGTCCCCACTTGGGCAACTAGATAACAAAAAGCAGTGGCGACTGGCGAGGACCGGTGACCAACTAGACACTGGGACCTGATGTTTGGCGACCAAAGCACTAGTTGCTGTGGTTTTCTGGCAAAATATTTGACATGTTCGATATTTCTCTCTAGTGGCTGGTGATAAGTGCAGTTAGTAGCTGGGTCAGGGGACCAATGTGTTCTCTAATTGCCAGCAGTTGAATGGGAAGAGTGTCCCAACACGGTGATTAGTTTGTTAGTAGTCCAGCGACTACTTGGTCTCCTGACAACTTACCAATTCTCTAATCATTGGGGGATTAATGTTAGTTGCCATAGTTAGTCACTCAAGTAGGGATGTGGCCTGAGGTATCTTGCAGCATACCCACCATACTATATGCACACGTTTGGCCTCAGCTATTATGTAGCATGCATTCAGCACTATGCAGCATATGTTCAGCCTCAGGTTTCATACCTTCAGTTCTGTGCAGCACATAGTCAGTTTAAATGTATCATGCAGCATTCATCAAGTACTGTCCGGAAAATGTTCACGCTGGCCCTGTAAAGGGCCTGTTTTGGTAGGCTAAGTACTGTACACGGCATACATTCAGTACTATGTAGAATATATTCAGCCTGATAACAGGCCTTATTTTCATGATTGAATCAGAAAAGTTATCCTGAAAAAGTGTGCCCTTTTAGTTTAAATGTATTATGCAGCATACATCCAGTACTGTCCGGCAAATGTTCACACTGGCCCAGCAAATGGCCTGTCCGGGTAGATTTCTAAAAGGTCCCTAACTGACAGGTTGCCTTAGCAGTCCCTTTCTCCCAAAGCCCTGCATTTCCCACCCGCACTCCGCTATAGACCCCAAAGGATGAAAGGGGATCAATGGACGTGTGGCGCCCTCGTTGGCCCTTAGTGGAACCATACATCCCCAGCCGAGGCCAGTCAATCCCTACAGTCCCTTCTCCTGAACAGAAGGGATGAACACAATACTAAAAAAGCAGTTGATAAATAAGAAATAAGAAGGCCCGGTGGCTGTCAGTTCAGAACGAAGCCACTTCGACTTGGCGCGGCGGGCTGTGGCTTCCATGTGACTGTTTGGTCAGATTGGTAGATTATAAGTTCCAGCCATCGCCTGTATAGACTATATCGCTCACTTTTTGAGGGAGTTTGGTATTTGGATGTGTACTATAACATGATTTTATGTCCTGCATAGAAGCTGGTAGTTTAAATCAAAGTGTTATTCATTTTAGTCATGGGAGTTGTGACCATAAAGTTAATGTCTGTTTTAACAAAATGAAAAACGAAAAAATGTCATTCGTGTTATGTGGGAAGACTTACTAGCCTGAGATGTTTATCACCCACGGTCTATAATGGCCTTGGACATTATAATACTTATCAAAAGACTGCGTGCAGTTATTCTCTCAGTATATCTTTTGCAAACCTTTTTGTCCTTGGCAATTTCCTTTCATGACAGTTGGTTCTAAACCCGGATGCGGATACATACTCTCCGTAAACACTAATGGCACCCGACTGTAAACACACAAGCGGTGGCTCTTTATTCAGATGGACATGAAACAGGGCTTTCTGATAGCCCTGGGCTAATGTAAGTACAAGATGGCTGGGGGAAGTGAGTAGTATATCTATTCTATCCAAAGTGGAGCATGGATAGGGAGCCAATGGTGACTGAAGAGAGACATTGTGATAGATATATAGAGGCAGATTGTAACAGAGCTATATCCTATGTGATATTGTAAGACATATCTCAGCACGTATATGCTTCAGTTATGAATCTCATCACAACGACCGATGTAAATCTAAATTGAGGAAGGTTCAATCAGGTACTTTTAACAAACACTCATGAGGTGTCGTTTTATATTGCTCATTTACTTGTGGCTTCAGTGCAAGCACATTTGGCCATTTAGAAACAATTCAGCCTGCTACGGATAGACAATGTCTTGACATTTACCTGCAGGTTAGCCTTGATCAGGGTGCATGCTGGATAATATGCTGACCAATAACAAGGATTTAGCATAGGAGTTTGCTTTAGTTATGTCATTCTTTCTAGTTTTACATGAAGAAAACCTATAGCTAGAGTTCATTATTTTTCAAATATATATCTTTATACATTACATATTTTCTAAGTTGTTTGAAAATTAATTCATTACAGGTGGAAGTATCACAATAATCTATTGATTTTCTATGGTTTTTTCCAGGGATTTTGTTGATAGAATTGGTCAAGATTAGCCTGCAGGTGTTTAAATACTATTTATCAGCCATCTGTGGTAGGGTAAATATAACCATCATGTATACGGCACAACCTCATAAATACAAAACATTGGGGGAGTTCCATGGTTTCATAACTTATCTTTAAGATATCACAGTACACTTATGACACCCTGTTTCTGAGGCAGTGTCATAACCTGCTTGATTGATCATAAGTCCTTATGACACTGGTTCAACAGTGACTTCTTTGCATGGTGAATATTTCATGAGGGACCCTTTTCCCTTACCATAATGATAATGAGAACACTATACCTTTCTACTTTATTCAAGGTCCTTGAAACCCAAATGCACGATAGATAGTTGTTTAAGGAGAACAGCAGTCTCTGTGGCCTAGTGGTCAAGATCTTAGACTCATTTTTGAAAGGTTTGCAGTTCAAATCCCGAAATTGACTTCAATTTTTTCTTTAGCATATCTTCCCTGAACCACATTAGAAACCTTTTTCAAATATCTTAGCCGTTTGTGGGATATAGAATATAGCACTTTTATATTATTATTAAAGGTAGCTCTGCTGCTTTGTTTATGGCTGTTATCTCCATGATTATGCTACACCTAGAAACACCAGTGTAATAAGCACATCATAAGTGTAAAATTGATGAAGATATGACAAACCATGGAACCCCCCCCCCCCCCCCCCACGGTTATATCTCCATAAAGACCCCCTCCTCACATTAATGAGTGTCAAACACAGGAGTGCTAACACAGTGCTTTGCGAATAGACAAACAGCCTTCACATGGACCCAATTCACATTAAATTGATTTGGGACTGACCCCACCAGTTCCACCTGGTGTGAAAATCTTAGGGCCTTGAAATTGCATTTATGTGTAAAATATATGTTATTTCCAAAGAAATACGAACTTTCCCACAAACATTAAAGGAAACCTTGCACATAATTAAGGGGTAAATATTTGTCAATGAAATTCTTTGAGCATGATATATGCATCAAGAACTAATAATGCTAAAAATATTTTAAGGATATTCCAGATGTAGCCAGTGTTGTGGGACTATGATATTTGGTCTATTTTAATGGTTTTTAAGGGAAATCCCCTAATGTGTGACGTAGCAAGGACTCTAATTGGGATTCCCCAGCTTTCAATAAAGGGAATCCCCAACTCTCAATAGTGTATAGAAAGGAATTTTAGCTGTATTATTAAATTTTTAGATAAGGCCCTGTGCAGGCTATGGACACTTGTATCTTTTACTTGCCTAAATTCATTCTATTACCTGGGATTCCCAAGATATTTTGAAAGGGATTCCCCTTGATTATGACGTAGCAAGGACAGAACTGAAAGCCCAGAAATAAGGGAATTCCCTAATTTTGTTTAATATCCTTTCTAATTCACTGATACTTCAATATTTTCCAATTTTTTCTTTTGCAATATTTCTAGAAGACCAAAGAGCAGTTAATTGAATAACAAATACGTTGTTGAAAAACTATGTGCAAGGAACCCTTTAAAGGTAAATACGGGTGACCACTGCAGCGTCACCTGGTGTGATTTTATTCTTATTTTAAGAATTACTTGAAATTTTAGTCAAACACGATGAAATACTTTGGGGCATCAAATGTGCAAATGTGGAAGCAAAAGATACATTTTATGCACAGAATAAAGGAGGAAAACATGGTTAATAAGGCATATTTCACCCATATTTTTCATATTTTCATGAATAGAATGTGTTTTCCTCGGTGACCTACTGTTTTCTTTCATCTAAAATACTCATTAGGGCCATACCCATATATTTTGATCATTTAAAGTAAAAATCACGGTTATTTTTTTTCTACTTTTTGCCATAGGACCCAATAGTAAATGGTCATTTTTTCAAAGGTTCCTATCTTAAAAATTCATGCGGTGACATGTGAGTTTTAAGGTTCCTTTGGGTTCCTCCTGCACCCCTTTAAACAATATGTGAGTTTCTGAATTATGTCACGGTTTTTAAGAAATCATCCCTAACACCCGCATTTACCTTTAACTTAAAATGGGATCATGAGATTTACGTAGAAAAGAATTACCAGATTATTCTGTTTCTAAGGGTTGTAGCTCTTTAATTAGCATGGTGACCCCCACTTTTCTTTACTGAAATATAATGGCACAGGTCCACAGATGATATCGAACCATGTCTGATTAAGATATGCTGGTTTAATTTTTCAGAAGATGAATATGATGACATAAGATTTTTATCATGGTTATTTATTCCCATAGTATTGGTCTTACCTCACAAGCAGTATCAAGACTATATGCTGGTTCATTTAGAAACCTGCTAGGCAGTCCTTAATCCCTTTAATGCTTTACAGAGAAGAGGTCAGATAATTCAACCGATGGTGGGAATCATTTCCGGCTATGGTACCATACCTCACCTCACAGCCTTTGTACTCCTCCTCTATCCGCCAGCCCTGCCTTTGGTGCCTCTTGTTATAGGCTTCTGGCTGTCCTGATAAACTTTGCCCAAAGTAGCCATCTGGTTTATATAGACTGATAGTGTTAGGAGGAGTATTGTCTAGTCGGGTAGGTCATATGTTTAAGGTGATGGTAACAGTCGTTGACCGTTTCTAAACCAGTTTTGAAAATTAGTTCTTCAAAGACATAGATCACAGAATTCAGTATAGACTCTAAAGGGCTTGGTATCATACAGAAGCTTAGACCCAAAAATGTGTTCTGTATATCAGATGACTAAAAAGCTAGGTGTCATGACTAGATGTTAATTGCTGGCTTTGCATTTCTTTATAGTCGGTTAGACATTGGAAACTGAGTAATGTGTACCGTCTGTACCCCGTCGCATAACCAAACCGGTGCAACAAGGACGTCCTTAAACAAGGACGTCCCTGTAGCGATGGGTCCCCCTGTTGATTTGTGGCTGTTCTAATGAACCGATTTTAATTCTGTAAACGGTTCTGAAAACTAGATATTTAGATCTAAAATCCCTGAAATTTTCAGCCTGGAGAAATTATTAGAAATTGGTGAAAATCCATGCTGAATTTTGGCACAACAGGGAGAGTTTGACCATGTGCCAAAAATTGTTCCTTATTTTTGTTATGCGACGGGGCACTGATCAAGTCCTAGACGTGACTATTACCTTATTACGTTACACAACATTAGCTGCGATGTCGCTGGGTTGTGACGATTTTACAGACGAATTTACAGACATGAGTGATATAATTGGTAAAGATTGGCAATTTGTAGCAGGTCACATGATAGTATGTGAAGCAAGGTTGATAGGTATGAAAGAATCCGTAGAGTAGGTATGATTGATTTGACTCAGAGACAATCCCTACATTTGATGGGTCAGATCCCAATGGTAGACACAATAGATGCTATGATGGCTCGTGATTAGGAACAATCAGGAAAAGTTATCTAAGTAATAGCAAGGATTTTGTAAAACAAGTTCCCTTATGAGAAATAGGAATGGAATTAAAGAAAAAGGCCACTTCCTGACAGTTTGAATCAATTGTGAATGGGATAGGTGAGTTGCAACAGGAACTCTAAAGTCCCATAGCTACTAGGCGATTTTTACACATTGGGCAAACTCATTGACACTAAAGTTGGCTAATTCTTAACCCTTTCCACCCTCCAGATGCTTTGAGGCATCACCAGTGAAAACATGCCAGATGCATCGAGGCATCACCAGCGAAAACATGCCAGATTCATTGAAGCATCTTTTCAATGAATCCCAAACTAGTGAATTTAAAGCTACATAATTATTAAGTAAAAATACCAGTTGCTGTTCCAAAATGCTGAAAACATCCATAATATAGCATATCTTATAATAGGAAGGTTGAAAATAAGTTTTTATATGTCATAAGGAGCTTATATAAGGCCTAGATAGGCTCATGTATGCTATATGTGGCGTATTTTGAGGCTATTTACTAGAGTACCTAGGCAGTCTTTTAAAACAGGAATGAAATGTTGGTGGCGTGTGGAAAGGGCTAAGGTCACCTGTTAGTATGGTATACAGGAATGTCCATGTTTGATCTGAATTGCCGCTAAAATCGGGTGACTCTACTCCTAGAATCAGCCGATTTTAGCGCTGATGAGTTTGCCCACTGTGTAAAAATCGTCTAGTGGGTAAGGATCTTAACTCATATCGACCATAATACAATACGAGTATGCCCCATCAGTTTATCTAATATCAAGGCACCAACATACAGGATGGAAGGTAGCACTATTTGTTTATAAAGCTCAACCAAGCATACTGGGATAACTTTGACAGGCTCACATGTATTAACCCTCTTCTCTATTGTGAGCTGGACAGTAAAGATTAAGCCCTTCCCCCGTTTGCTGAATTACTTTATAATTAGTTGTAGGTCTCTCCAGCGTGTCTTGAGGATAGACACCAGTGGTCAACGGCCAATTCAAGAAATCATCAATTAATTCTTTAATATTGTGCCGATCCAAACAAATTATACACCATTTAAAAGGTAATATTTTTCTCTATCTATCTATACCAAAAGAATTATAAAGGAATAAAGTACTGAGTTTAAGCAAATTTTAAACTAATTTTCCTACTTTTATTTTTTGAACACCGATATCTTGGTAAATACTTAACCTAGATGGATAAAATTTCACATACAGCTTTATGACAATCATATGCAGGGAAGCGTGTCTCAGATTTCTTAATTAGGGCCTAGATTTTATTTTAGGGACAAAAACGGCCCAAAACGGGAAACTTTTTAAGATTTTTATAAAATTTCTTTTTCTACATTTCATAAAAACATAACTAAGACCTATATCAATATTCTGAGACACGCTTCCCTGCATCCTTATTTCAAAAATATGTACTAAAAATTTCAGACCTTTAGGTTGATTATTAAGTGAGATATTGATGTTCAAAAAATAATTTGGATTTTAAGTTTTTTTAGCTTCGTAACCCGCCTACACAGCTGGTATTCTACCTATATCTATATAAGTTATATCAATAGAATTGGCTATTCATTTGCCATGTAATGATATCCTTTATAAAGTTATAATATAAGAAACAAATCTCGAGTTTGTGATGAAAGGGAGAAGTGCTATTCACGCCCCAACCACTGGTGTCTATCCTTAAGTATTCTTATAAGATGGAAAAAACGTAAATATGTACAGAAAATAGCCAAACCTTTGTACTTAACCATTGACAGGCATATGTGACATTCTTTGTTCTTAAGCGTCAATTTCTACACATCTAACTTCAAGCTGCATATATGTTTCAATGTGAGTTCTTATTTCGCAGAAGAGGATGAGCAATTTTATTCAAGCAATAATATTCTAGGCCCATCTCTCAAAGTTATTTCCAAAGCTCGAGATTAATTGGAACATAGTAGAAGAATACATAACTAGTGAATTGCTACGCGAGTGAGGGTAGCACTGCAAACTTTGTGTGTGTGACCAAGCCCTAATTGTCATTGTGCCTTTCTTTTATTTCAGATCTGATCTCTGAGCAGACAGCTTCTCGTACATCAGTCAGAGGGGTTTAGCAGCGTCCAACTATCAGCGTAACTGAAGGTAAGCAGGTGTATGACAAAAGCTTGTTGTGTGGCAAAGCCAGTTGTATGAAAAAGCCAGTTGTACGACAAAGTCAGGTGTACAACAACACCACTTGTACCACAAGGCCAGTTGCATGTACAAGCCAGTATTATGAAAAAGCAGGTGTACAAAAAAGCTAGTTGTACAACAAGGCCAGTTGTAAAGCAAGGCGAGTCATATGACAAGGCAAGGTATATGACAAGGCCAGTTGAATGACAAAGTCAGTTGTATGTGAAAGCCAGTGGTGTAACAAAGCCAGGTGAAGCCTGTTGTTTGAAAAAAAAACAGTAATACAACAAGGCCAGTTTTATGACAAAGTCAGTTGCATAAAAAGTTGTATGACAAAACTAGTTGTACAACAAGGCCAGTTGTATGCCAAGGCCAGTTGTATGATGAAGCCAGGTGTACAAAAAGGCCAGAGCCATATTGTAGTCATCCATATGGACAGATACCATGATATCATTCAAATATTGTATTTTCTATTGTATTAGGATATAATTCAAATATCTTATTTTTGTTGTATTAGGATCCCTCTACTTGCCTTTTCTGTTTTAACTAAAGTATGATCTTAGTATGAAAATAAGAGCTCAGATTTGCCTTTCTTGGCAAAGTCCACATTATATATGTGTCCCAAGACTATCCTTATTGCTATGCAAAACGTACCATTATACAGCGATACGTCATACCAGCTGGTTAGAGCCTTTAGAACAGATTTTGCCCGTGATCCATCAAGCGTTTCATTGTATATTAATGTAGATGTCAGGTGACCACCTACAGCAGGTGATGAATTAGGAGGGTTCTTAAGTGCCATGCACATGGACTGAGTCTGCGGATAAGTCAGCCGTTTAGCCGTGGGTTTTGTATGATAATCAACTGACTCTTAAGGCCATATTATACTACGCGTAGGATCATGTTTGTGTTGGGTCCTGTTGCCCAACCGATCTGACTCGCGTTATTTTACCAACATGTTTGTAAAAAATTCGACCCAACGTGTGCCAATGCATCCAAAACGCAAACCAACGCGTCCCCACTGCAACCCAACGTGTCCCCAATGCGACCCAAAATGTGTAGTGTAATATACTTTGTGTTGGATCACATTGGTTCATAACGCGACCTAAAGTGTAGTGTAATATGCTCTTAAAACAGCCCTAATGCATACCGTTTACATTGGGCAAAATCGGCCAACGCCACCCGACGCGTAGTATAATTAGGGCTTGACGGTACTTTACATCGTACACATCAGGTCACCTCAAATGTCCACATAAGGGCGCCCCTGCCCCCTTCTTTTTGAAAAGTCTGGATCCGTCCCTGTACATCCACTACGCCCTTTCCATTTAAATACACCAGTGAGGGTGTACAAAACGAACCATGAAGCATGAACTGTGACATTTAACTGAACTGACTTATTTTCTTCTACATATACCCCTGACACTTACCCCACACAGGCACCCCACCCTTGTGCACTAGCCCCTAGAAAGTTAACACCTGGACACTTAATCCCTAGACACTTACCCTCTTGACAATGATCTCCCTTGACATTTACCTCCTGGATACTTACCCCAATGGACATTTAATGCCCTGGACACTTATCCCCTAAGACAATTCCCCCCTAGGACACTTATCCCCTAAGACAATTAGCCCCTAAGACACTTACCCCCAGACACTTACCCCTGAACACTTACCCCAGACATTCACTCCCTTGACATTTACCCCCCTGGACACTTACTTCCAGACACATACCTTCTGAACACTAACCCCCCAGACACTCACCCCCTAGACACTTAACCCCTGGACACTGACCCCCCTGATTCTTACTCCCCTGGACAATTAGCCCTTATTCAATTAACAATTAACCCCAGACACTTATTCCCTTGGAATTAACCCCCTGGACACTTCCTCCCCTAGACACTTACCCCCTTATTCAATTAACAATTAACCCTGGACACTTATTCCATGGGAACTAACCCCCTGTACACTTCCTCCCCTAGACACTTACCTCCTTATTCAATTTACAATTACCCCCAGACACTTACTCCCCTAGACACTTACCACCTAAGACAATTAACCCCAGACACTTATTCCCCTGGACACTTACCCCCTAGACACTTACCCCTACACACTTACCCCTGGACACTTAACCCCTAAGACACATACCCCCTGGACACCTAACCCACCGGACATTTACTCCCCTGGACACTTACTCCCCTGGACACTTATCCCCTGAACACTTACCCCCCAGACACTTACACCCCCAGACACTTACAACCCCCCCCCCCACCCTCCCAACACTTACTCTCCTGAACATTACTATAAAGTTACAACAATATTCTCCATGGTTCTGTATTAGTTCTTGTAGCGTGATTTTGATGGCTCCCAAAAATGTTGCTGTAACCTACTGTTGTGATGTTATACTGCAATATTACTATAACATTCTGGTTAGGTTATTCAACCTAAACAGAATGTTCTTATAACATTCTATTTTGGTTTCATCCAACAAAAAATAATGCTGTAATAACGTTCCTATTTGGTGAGGTTTCAACATCACCATCAATAATGTATTTGTTACACGCCATGCATCTTAGTAAGTAACAAACTAACCAAAGAATTATGGTTGCAGAAAGTTTCTGTTACATTGCAACATTCCTGGGTTACCTCCAGACACTTACTCCCCTAGGACACTTACCCCCTGGACACTTTTCCCCCAGACACTTACCCCCTGGACACTTACACCCTGGACACTTACACCCTGGGACACTTACCCGACTGGACACTTTCCCCACTGACACTTACCCGCTGGAATCTGAATGCTTACCCCCAGACACTTACTCCTGGACACTTATCCCTGGACACTTATTCCCCCACCCCACCCCAGACACTTACCCCCTTGCATGGACACTTACCATCCCTAAACCTGGTATCTCTATGCAATTTACGATAATATTTTATACCAATCTTTAATGTTATATATAATAATATTCACGAGATTATGAGATCTCTTATCCTAAGGTTTATGAATGTCATTCCATCATTGTATGTATAATGATTCATAGTTCATTTCAAAAACAAAAAAGAAATAACAATGTCATAATATAAAAAAAAGCAAAATTCCAAAAAGCTTTCTCCAATTTCGGATAAATCCTCAATTTACCTCTCAGGGTAAGTGGGAACAGGACTTAATTTGGTTCGGAGCACTTCGGCTAAGTACGCCAATTTATTCTGAATACAGTGATTCTGTGTGTTTTGGCTCCCTCCTATTTTCCCTTAATGTCGCTCAATCTCTTCTGGAGATGAGGGGAGGCCAATTCCCTGAACCGCTATAGTTCTTTGCCAAACCCAATTATCAGCTTGAACATCAGTTTGACCTCTTTATGACATTTTTTTATTTCTTTTTTTTCCTACAATTCCTCCACTTTGATGCCACATGCATGCCTTCTAATGGTAATAACACCAGCAATAACACAAATTTGAATATAATGATTTGTATGGCTTATATTTTCCAACAGTGAGGGTAAGGTAGTTCAATTCTGTATGAATCATTCCTAGTAGACTACCCCCAGGCCTTGTAGGGGGCTTTATTATTTAGCGTCATATATTGTGCAAAGGTTCTATGCAGTAATGACTTTGTATAATTTCTAAAGATCTTGAAATTTTCATTGATTTTGTTCAGCCCCGAAAAAGAAATCTCGATAAGAACCGTAGCATCATCTCATTCCATAAAGTTGCACAGGTAGTACTAGCTACGGGGCCCGCCAGGTGAATATTGTCATGTAACTTGTCTTTCATATATAAATAGTATATATAGTTTTCTAGATATTTTTGCCATCAACATTGAAAAAT
Organism: Lepidonotus clava; assembly: GCA_936440205.1. Classification (NCBI taxonomy): domain Eukaryota; kingdom Metazoa; phylum Annelida; class Polychaeta; order Phyllodocida; family Polynoidae; genus Lepidonotus; species Lepidonotus clava. The sequence goes on along the minus strand of OW387144.1, from coordinate 42,265,551 downwards.
TATAGTGCTTTGACTAGCGGGACGTTGGGCCTTTACCATCTGGTACCTTGGGACTGCTGAGCAGTATGACTGATAGGATGTTGGGTTTTTACCATCTGGTACCTTGGGACTAGTATGAGCAGTGTGACTAATAGGACGTTGGGCCTTTACCATCTGGTACCTTGGGACTGCTGAGCAGTATGACCAATAGGACGTTGGGCCTTTACCATCTGGTACCTTGGGACTAGTATGTGCAGTGTGACTAATAGGACGTTGGGCCTTTACCATCTGGTACCTTGGAACTGCTGAGCAGTGTAACTAATAGGACGTTGGGCCTTTACCATCTGGTACCTTGGGACTGCTGAGCAGTATGACCAATAGGACGTTGGGCCTTTACCATCTGGTACCTTGGGACTAGTATGAGCAGTGTGACTAATAGGACGTTGGGCCTTTACCATCTGGTACCTTGGGACTGCTGAGCAGTATGACCAATAGGACGTTGGGCCTTTACCATCTGGTACCTTGGGAATAGTATGTGCAGTGTGACTAATAGGACGTTGGGCCTTTACCATCTGGTACCTTGGGACTGCTGAGCAGTGTAACTAATAGGACGTTGGGCCTTTACCATCTGGTACCTTGGGACTGCTGAGCAGTGTGACCAATAGGACGTTGGGCCTTTACCATCTGGTACCTTGGGACTGCTGAGCAGTATGACTGATAGGACGTTGGGCTTTTGCCATCTGGTACCTTTGGACTAGTATGAGCAGTGTGACTAATAGGACGTTGGGCCTTTACCATCTGGTACCTTGGGACTAGTATGAGCAGTGTGACTAATAGGACGTTGGGCCTTTACCATCTGGTACCTTGGGACTAGTATGAGCAGTGTGACCAATAGGACGTTGGGCCTTTACCATCTGGTAACTTGGGACTGCTGAGCAGTGTGACTAATAGGACGTTGGACATTTACCATCTGGTACCTTGGGACTGCTGAACAGTATGACCAATAGGACGTTGGGCCTTTACCATCTGGTACCTTGGGACTGCTGAGCAGTGTGACTAATAGGACGTTGGGCCTTTACCATCTGGTACCTTGGGACTAGTATGTGCAGTGTGACTAATAGGACGTTGGGCCTTTACCATCTGGTACCTTGGGACTGCTGAGCAGTGTGACTAATAGGACGTTGGGCCTTTACCATCTGGTACCTGGGAATGGATCATTGTGACTAGTGGAACGTTGGGCCTTTAGTATTTTTTTGTTACCTGGAAACTGATCAGCATTACTAGTGGGACTAGGCAGTGTTAGGATCGATAGGCAGAGTGTAGCCTTTAGTGAAAACTCAAAATCTGATCGAATTTGGTACTTCTGCTGTATACATATAAAATAAGGTAGGTGATGTGCGCATTTATTGGCTGATCTTATACCAGACAACGTTTAAAGCAGGCATCAATGTATTCTTCACTAGTAACCGTTGTATATGTGGAAACGGCATTTTTTATCCATTTGCCATAGTTCTCCTGATTTGTGCTTTTTGTCGAAAGAAATGCTAAAAGCTTATTAACTCTACATGTATAATACAACATAACTGCATCCACATTATGTGGATGCAGATGTCAAAATATTTAGTATTATATATGCTGACCTTGCTTGATGATATGGCTATGGGTGTTTTTGTCATAATGAATCATTTAGATCAATCTTGCATTTACTGCAACAGCTCATCCTAACCAACATAGTTCCCTATTTCATCATTGGATTTTGTAGTTTACAAATATTTTAGAGAAACTCATGCATGGCATGCGTCAGATGTATGGAGAAGTGAACGGCAGGTGAAGAATGAGTTTTTGACTTGATTTCAATGAGCTTGTCACTCATCACAGCCATTATTCAAGAAATGTATATGATACTCCAGTAAATTCTGTGTGTGTTTAATTAGATCTCTGTCTCATATTGGAGCTAGTGGAGGATGCAGGTGGAAGTAAGGCCAACTAATTAAGGTCATGGCAGCCCATGTTTTAAACTTCATATGAGAATGTCCCCATTCAGCCGTGTAGTACAGAAGGAACGGTGCTCCCCTCACCAGCAGCGTGCTGAAGGGACATTAAGGGTTTAATTAAACCTGGGTATGAAGGCCCACCGAGCCCACCGGGCAAGGAAATGTGATCCAAGAGCCTTCTAACATGTCAAACTGTCCATGCTTCTCCTTTAGGGTGACAATGTAAGTTGATGGTAGAAATTACATCAGGGATGATGACAAAAGGAAAGATGTTTAATAGTTTCAAAAATTAGTCCACGGCTTTTGTAAATATGAGCATCACATCGACAGTCACAGTACTTTTCTTAGATTTATCAAATACCATATTATGCATATAATGGTATTGCTACTAATTTGCATTACTCAAAAATAGTGTAAAGGGAGGAGCCAGTGGCTTTTAAACTATAAAAAATCATTATCATTTCTGCCAGACAATACCTATGCCGATTTTCATAGTCATACCTGAAATAGTTTCTTTTTCATACATGTTTTTCTAGATCCTAAAATGTATCAAATTTTGAATGAAATACATAATGACAAAAATTCACAATTTTAAACAAGAAATGTGGTTGTGACCACGGAAAAACGGTTTTAGGTTGCCTTGCTAACGTAGCTGTTGCTTTGTCGCCGTTGCTATGTTGCCTTTGCTACAAACAAGTTACTTCTGCTCAGCGAGTCTAGGAGAAGATCTGTCAAGAGATTGTTTGACATAATTTTACTATCATGGCAGCGCCCATGACCAAAAGCGGAAACTGAGTAGCTAGGTTTTTCCACCAGGCTCGATGGGCCTCCCAGTACTAGTGAGTTCAGTGTGTGAACACATCTTGCAGGACAAACATCTTTTTTCCAGATCAGATCAGCACCCGATTTTTGGTACGGATTCTGAACTTACATTCCCCAAATTGCATGGACAAACTGATCTCAAATGAAAGCTTAGAAGATTTCCTCCCATTGAGGGAAACCTCCGAGGGAGATCTATAAACCTTGTAAGCCGTTGCTACATTGCCGTCACCATGCACTGTTGCGACGGCGACGTTGCAACATACAATGCTACTTCTGCTCGGCGAATGTAAGCAAAGAGCCGACACCCAAGGTGTGCCTGGAGAGTGAAATGATGTCACTTTTCAAGATGCAACCCAAGGGACAAAGTGAAAACTATCTAGGTTTTCACTAATCGGCGCTACGCGCTCCAGCCACCTCCGGCAGGGGAAAACCTAGAAAATTTCAAATTTTAAAATAACATCTTTTGTGTGATGTCACACACAGATATGTGTTTTCCTGAGGGTCAGAGGGATAGGAGGTTAATGTAAAGTTAAAGCCCATTTTTAACATGAAAATCTAACATTCAATCTAACACATAAAGCGTAAAATAATCAGAAGCGAAATCTCACTGGCTCCTCTCTTCAAAATGTGTGAAAGTTCTCACTGTTGAAATGGATATTTAAAGCAGGTGTTCTTTAATGTGCCTGGTCCCATAGACAGGGTACATTAACTTGTGAGAAATAACATGGATGTACAGTGAGAAATATGCCTGTTGCACTGAGCATTGGGGTGACCGTAAGAAAAGCCAAACCTAGCTTTCCTACTGCCGTACCTGCTGACTTAGAACTCCATATTACAACATGGGTTGTCGTTTTTTTTTAATGAGTGGGAGTGGGTGATGTATTTGAGAAGTAGCAATGTGTGGAACAGCCTCAGAAGTGTTAATGCCAGAAGAGCTCCAGCTTACCAACGCTTTGTGGGTATTCCCACATTTCAGGTACTTCAATGGAAAGTGTATCCTATTGTGAAGTGGCATATCAATATAATTGAGCGGGTGATAAAGCCTAATTATACACACTAGCCTCTGTACACACCGCTCCTTGGCCATGCGGGTGATAAATATATATACATGATACAGAAGGCTTTTTCAGTGCAATTCTTAAAACAACATATATCAAGTTTAACCTGGGTATGTTGGTGTAGAAATCATAACTTTAGTTGAGGAAGGGCAAACAATATCTGTGTGATATCTGGTGTACTTTTGTCTCACATCAGAAATACATCAAACAGCCTTGTGACCATTTGTGACTTATGACTATATATATATGTATGAATCCCATTGCATGGACGTCATCCACTTAGTCTTGGGCTCCTACATCAGTGAAGGTGGTTTGAGTGAGCTTCCAGCAAAAGAGGAGCATCAGAATATAAATTGCTCCTCGTCTCGTCTTTCACAAAAACTTCTCAGTTGAATATGAAGCCATCAATATTTGCCATTCGGGGACCTGTTGGTAGTTATCGGTGAATCCTGAAGGAAGGAGTCAGTGATGTGACCTTTTTAACATTCACCTGACACCCCCGGTCGAGGTGTCGTCTGAACCACACATTGAGGTGCTGGAGATTGCACTCTGAAAATAAAGCACTGGCATATATATATATATATATATATATATATATATAAAAAACCAGCATTAGGTGTACACTACTATCCAAAAAAACCAGCATTAGGGGCACACCAGTATTAGAGGCACATATTCGTGTGCCCCTAATGTTCAGAGTGTTAGGGCACGTCTAAAACATACAACTGAATGCTAAATACAATTGAATTGGGTTGTTACAACTTAAACAAGTTAGTTTTGATAACCTCGACAAATTTCCTATTTTTTTAATATTAGAATTTTGTAACTGAAATTTTCAAACTGCATATCTTGTGATGCGAAAAAAACCAGCATTAGGTGTACACAACTATATCTGGCCCTATGCTCTAATTAGGGTCTATATGTTGCATTAGATTAATTTTGCATGGAAAACACACCAAGAGCTATCTAATTTATAAAAAGAGTCTTGATTGATCATTGCATTAAAAATCGGGAAATTTATCACCATGGGTGAAGAGTGTTTTGGCATATTATTCAGGCATATATAAGTGTACACCTAATGCTGGTTTTTTATATAATATATATAGCCATAAAGTTCACATTGATAAAAGATTTAATGCCATATATCTTTGAGAAAAATTAAGATAGAAACGCAAGCAAGGTGTCAAATTGAAGCATTTAACTACTGCTTTTGCCTGTAAATGTTGAATTGGTATCTATGTTGAGTTGGTTGCCATGGTAACCAGAATACCTTAGAAAATGGCTATTTTTTCCCCCATTTTCCTTCTGAATGTTCCATATCTTGACTGCTATTTAAGATAGAAACTTAAGTAAGGTGTCAAATCGAAGTATTCAGTTAGTGCTTTTGTATGGAAGTACTAAATTTGATTTTACAGATATTTGGTTGCCATGGTTACCAGATTTCTTGTAAGAAATAGCCATTTTTCCCCTAATTTCAGTCTAAATGCACCATATATTCGTTACTTATTAAGATAGAAACTTAAGTAAGGTGTCAAATCGAAGTATTCAGTTAGTGCTTTTGTATGGAAGTACTAAATTTGATTTTACAGTAATTTGGTTGCCATGGTTACCAGATTTCTTGTAAGAAATAGCCATTTTTTCCCTAATTTCTGTCTAAATGCACCATATATTCATTACTTATTAAGATAAAAACTTAAGTAAGGTGTCAAATCGAAGTATTCAGTTAGTGCTTTTGTATGGAAGTACTAAATTTGATTTTACAGTAATTTGGTTGCCATGGTTACCAGATTTCTTGTAAGAAATAACCATTTTTTCCTAATTTCTGTCTAAATGCACCATATATTCATTACTTATTAAGATAGAAACTTAAGTAAGGTGTCAAATTGAAGTTTTCAGTTAGTGCTTTTGTATGGAAGTACTGAATTTGATTTTACAGTTAGTTGGTTGCCATGTTACCAGATTTCTTGTAAGAAATAGCCATTTTTTCCCTAATTTCTGTCTAAATGCACCATATATTCATTACTTACTAAGATAGAAATGCAAGTATGGTGTCACAGTGAAGTATTCAATTAGTGCTATCATATCAAACTCCTAAACTTGATATTAGAGTGAGTTAGTTGCCATGGTTGCCATGGTTACCATAGCTTTTTTTTTTTAAATTCCGTTTCCCCCCCTATTTTCCTTCAGAATGTATGATATCTTTATTGCTAATTAAAACAAAAATGCAACCAGGGTGTCAAATTGAAGAGTTCAGTTAGTGCTATTGCATGGAAGCATTAGATTTGATTCTAGAGTTTAGTTGGTTGCCATGGTTACCTGATCTTTTGTTAAAAATATCAATTTTTCCCTTATTTTCCTTTTGAATGTACCATATCTTCACTGCTAATCAAAATAGAAAAATAACTAAAGCGTCAAATTGAAGTGTTCAGTTAGTGCTATGGTTTTGAATTGCTAACTTTATTTTTAGAGTGAGTTGGTTGCCATGGTTACCAGGATATTTGTCAAAAACGCCATTTTTCTGCTAAATTCCTTCTGAATATCTCTTTGATGCTAATTCAGATAGAAAATCAAGTAAGGTGTCAAATTAAAGTATCAGCGACATTGTGTTAAATTGTCAATTGTGTTTTTAAAGTGAGCTAGGTGCCATGGTTACCAGGATTTTTGTTGCAAATAGCAATTTGTTCCACAATTTTCTTCTGAATGTAAAATATTTCTACTGCTATTATAGGAGCAGTATCATGAAAAAGTTGTCCCTAATGTAAGTTCTATTAACTACTTATCATCCCCACCCCACTCCGCCTTCTACCCCACAACCAACAAGACAGAAGGCATGGACTTTTACAACCATCACAGTAACCTGCATGGTCCCCAGGCTCTGGACATGCCAAGCACCAACTAGGTGCAGTCTACCTTAGTCAAGGCCCCTTCTTACAGAGCCTTTTTTAATTATCAAATTTCAGTCGTCTTGGGGTGCTGAAGCTGGTTCCAAACCTGTTTAGGGACTGAAAGGACAGCCAGTTTTTTTCAGAATATATTATATGAATTAAATTTCAAATAAGTCTACAAAACTGTCAAATTTAAGAACTTTTTAAGGCCTTAGATTTGAGAAAGTCAATTCAAGACCTTTTAAAACCTTTTAAGACTTGTGTGGGGACGCTGTCTCAAGGCAGCTACCAGCAGTCCATATACTTGGCCTGCACACTCAAGAACCTGAGGCCCAATCTGGGCTGATTAGGATTCCCCCCAGCCCCCAACCCCCACCTCAACCCCAGTCTCTACAGGTCACCCCAAACCCACCAGGCCTATTACATAATGTGTCACACATCTCTGTTGTACCTCTGTGTCCTCTCGTTTGATAGGTTTAAATACGAATTGGAGCATTTTGAAAAAAAAATCAAAATTGAAACATGTCCTGGGCATCCAGGGGATGGGATAAGGAAAGAGGTAGGGGGACCTGCCCTGGGTGTCCAGGGGTGGGATAGGAGAGGTGGCTCTGGAGGTCCCTTTACATTTGCATATATGACCAAAACATCCCTGGCACCCACTGGTCCATGTTTCCATAGCAACCAGGATGACCCTGTCATTGACCTGGATAGCTGTAACCACTCGGCCTCATTCTTCCTAACCTGACACCCTTATCCACCCCCCTCACCACCCCATTGGGGTCATTACCCCCTGCCACTGTGCCTTGACCAGTACGAGAAGTAATCCCTACCGCCACTTGCAGCCTGCCAGTGGCGGCGGCCACGGAGGTGCAGGCCCGTAGCACACTCAAGAACCTGAGGCCCAATCTGGGCTGATTAGGATTCCCCCCAGCCCCCACCTCAACCCCAGTCTCTACAGGTCACCCCAAACCCACCAGGCCTATTACATAATGTGTCACACATCTCTGTTGTACCTCTGTGTCCTCTCGTTTGATAGGTTTAAATACGAATTGGAGCATTTTGAAAAAAAAATCAAAATTGAAACATGTCCTGGGCATCCAGGGGATGGGATAAGGAAAGAGGTAGGGGGACCTGCCCTGGGTGTCCAGGGGTGGGATAGGAGAGGAAGTCTGGGGAACTGCCCTCGGTGTCCAGGAGGTGGGAGAAGGAAGGGGCAGGTCGAGGGACCTGCCCTGGGTGTTCGGGGTGTGGGATAAGGAGAGGGAGGGCAGGGGACCTGTCCTGGGTGTTTCTACTCCCTGGACATCTATAGGGCATATCCCTGGCCTCCCCCTTCTTTATTTTCCAGTTAAATATATATATATTAAATTGTTTTTATTTGGGTCTCAAGGCTCGGCATTGCCGATCTTCAACCAGTTCCCACTTCCTGGCACTATTTACAAACTCAGTGGGACTTGTGACAATTATTATGTAAGTCATATTCGTACAAGGTGATACCTAATTATGAATGAGATGATAGACAATGAAATGAAGTAATGAAGAAACACTTATCACCTAACACTATAGGTCATTGCGAACGAGTCTATTGCTTCTCAAATTGATTTCTTATTGTACTTTTTAAATTAGCTTTAAATATGTCTGACTTCTCAATTATAGCCAATTTTACTGATAATCGATTCCAGGCTTCACAGGCTCTATAATAAGGGTCTTTAGGAAATTTGTAATGCAATGGCCATAGTGTTTTTAATATTCTCCCTGTTCAACATCTAGTGCCAATATCTCTTTTATCTAACAATTGATCCTGTGTGGATAAGCCAAAGGCAAAAGACAGAAGATCTCCTATGGTGTAGACGATACAGTTTTGCTTTACAATGCAACGATTCACTACTTGACTTATCTATATAAGAGATTACTGTGTTCATCAAATGCAATTGAAAGTGCTTTGTTTTGCAGTTTTTGTTGTTGTTCACTCGTATATTTTTGACCTTGATCAACAGTAAAATCTGCATATTCTAAAACTGGCAATATTGTTGACTAATAAAGAATAACAGCACCAGCAGTGGTCATAAATTTCCTTATCGTATGAAAATAATTAACTTTTGACATCACACTTCAAGTTGTTTTAGCTCTTTGCTTACAAAAAGATAGTTCCTGGTCTAGGATAACACCTAAATAATTATATTCCTTAACATTCTCAAGGGCAACAGCATTGATAAGTAAGGACGGGCAATTTCCCAGTACCGTATTTGATTTATCAATAATGGAAGTTTTCAACCACTGAGACTTTTTGGCATTGATTGTCAGCAAGTTATTATTGCACCATTTCACAACTTTATCTAAACTTTTTTACAAATGTCCTTGGTCAGTATGATACAAGACAGTATCGTCTGCATACAAGGTCAGGTAAACATCAGTTAGTTCACTTATTTCATTAAAGGGGGCCTATCACAGAAAAGTTACAGCGCCGAGTGGGCCAGCTTTCTTAGTTCAGATTAATGCCCGTGGTGGCTCTGGAGGTCCCTTTACATTTGCATATATGACCAAAACATCCCTGGCACCCACTGGTCCATGTTTCCATAGCAACCAGGATGACCCTGTCATTGACCTGGATAGCTGTAACCACTCGGCCTCATTCTTCCTAACCTGACACCCTTATCCACCCCCCTCACCACCCCATTGGGGTCATTACCCCCTGCCACTGTGCCTTGACCAGTACGAGAAGTAATCCCTACCGCCACTTGCAGCCTGCCAGTGGCGGCGGCCACGGAGGTGCAGGCCCGTAGCCAGGGGAGGGGGGTTGGGTTCGCATCACCCCCCACCCCCCCCCCCCTTGAACGTACCCCCATCTAAAATATCCGATCTTAGGAATTCCTCATGTCGCCATGTCGAATTTAAGATTAGGTCCTGTCACATGTCCTTAAGCCAAAAAACGGTCATGTCGCCGTGTTGAATTTAGGGGTCCAGACCCATTATTTTATTCTCTATTTTATACTAGGTATGCGTTATCAACACTTAACAATAGTTCTTAATTTCATAACATTACGTACCCCCTCTCCCTATCCGTCAACAAGAATACTTGAGCCATATTACTCAAAAACGACCCCCTCCCCCCTCCCCCTGAAAACACGTGGCCACGGGCCTGAGGTGGGTGCGGGGGGGGGGGGGGGGGGGGGGGGGGGGAGGTGAGCTTGCGTTGATAAAGTTGTAACAAACCCCGGTCACAAACAACAAGCTGGTGGACGGATAATGCTACTTCAGGAGCAGGCCTGAGTGGCACGGAAAGTGCTAACGTTGGCACAGATATTGCTACTTCCGGAGCCTCCCACAATTTCACGGCATAAACAAACTGTCTGTTTCCACCAAATAGAATTTACTAGATATTCACCTTACCACAGAATGTATTATGAATTATTTACACAAATTAAAACGTTCAATTGATTTTCATTATCCCCCTTTCATGAAGAAAGTGTGGGTTTTCAAAGTTGTTTTTTTTCATCCAACCTTTCCCCCTTCCAAATAAGTTGTCCCAAACTTTATGATAAAAGTAGGCCTAAAAGTAGGCCTACATGTAATATTGTAAGGCCTAAACCATGAAATATTCCGTGAGCAAGTTGCATTTCATATATATTTGGTGTTTTATAAAATTAATAAGTGAATTTCCGTACCCGGCATTTCGAAAACCACCTCTGGAAGTAGCATTATCCCCTCCGAGGTATGCACTTTCCATAGATCGGCTCCCGAAGTAGCATTATCTATCCACCCCCGTGAACAAGTCCTCCAGCCGCTACCCCGATCTGGTAGAGTGGTTGCGAAGACAAGGGCCCTGACTTGTGAATATGGGTGGATGGGGCTGGGCTGGGGACCAGGGGTATAGGGTTACCGGCCGGTCATAAAGTGGTGATGGGACGGTCGGTGACGGCCCCCCCCCCCCCTACCTCCAATCACCTCAAACCCCCCAACCCCTCAACTTGACCAACACGTGTTTATTTGGCGCCAGTCTCCTTGGTGCAAAATGAGTGTATCTGAAGTACCAGTTACAACAGGCAGCTGGTGGTTCGCTCTCTTCTCACTAGGGACAACTTTTCTGTGATTGGCCCCCTTTAATATATATGTGGAGAACAAAGTTGGCCCTATTATGCTGCCTTGGGGGACTCAGAATTTGATAGGCAGGTAAGTGATGTGATATCACCCAACTTAATACATTGTCGACGATCACATAAGTAACTCGCAAACCAGTTTATTATATTTTTATGCAGGCCGATTTTTTCCAATTTATGTAGGAGAATTTTATGTGAAACAGTATCAAACACCTTTTTCAGGTCTAAAAATACCAGATGAGTGTCTTTCAATTGATTGATGTTCAGATAGATTTGATGGAGGAGAGTTGTGATTGCACTGATTGTTGATCTGCCCTTTCTAAAGCCATGCTGTGAAAAGGATAACTTGTTCTTATCTTCTAAATACCGTTTAAACCTGTTGCAAGTAATATTTTCAAGTATCTTGCCGGGGAGGGGAAGTAGGGATATAGGTCTCATGTCAGTAACCATTTTGGGATTAGTGACTTTTGGGAGAGGGACCACTGTACTCCATTTCCAGATTGCCGAAAAACTGCCAGTGGTATATGACATGTTAAATAACCTTATAATCCTGGGCAATTAATTGTGTATAGTATTGTGTATAGAATGCATCTATAATCACCCTAGATTTGATGTTATCAATCGTGGCAGATTTGGAAGTGTCAATTGATTTTAGAGACTGAGCAAGTTCTTCTTCAGTGATGGGTTCCTTTAATATATCCTCTCCAGAACTTGTGTTATCTGACTGGTACCTCTCATCCACTGCAACTCTCAATCTAAGTTCGGAAGCTAATACCTCCCCTTTATCAGCAAAATAAGAGTTGATATGGCTTGGCAGCTGTTCATCAGGAACAGTGTTACCTGATTCAGTTCGAATATTAAATTTACAACTTATTTACTCTTAAGGGCCATACCCACAAGGCGATTTACCGTCGGCCGTCGGCGTCGGCGTCAGTGTAAAATTATCAAACATGCTTGATATGGATCGGTGGTGCAGTCGGCGGTGCAGTTGGTGCCGACCGGGGGTGCAGTCGGCGCCGACCGCCGATGGCACTGCCGATCGTGTGTGGGTATAGGCACCAAAGTACGCCAACACCAACGCCGATGCCGACGCCAGCACCAAGGTGGACACTGATTCAGCCAAAAATTGCCTAGTGGGTACGGGGCTTTACCTAAAAGACCATGTAATTCCTTCCAAAATAATTTTGGATTGTTTTTGTATTTGGTAAGTGAGTTACGTATAACAGCTGATTTTTTTGCTTTAATACAGGTAGTCAGATCGTTCCTACTATTTTTCTGCAAGGGCCCAGTCCTGTTTCAGTCCAGTTCTCCTGGCCACCCTGTAGAGCTTATCTCTCTTCCTCATCAATAACAGAATGTCATTATCAATCCACCTGGGATGTGTTCTAACTACCACTAGTTGTTTAATAGGGCATAATTCATCTAAGCTTTCCATTATGTTATTGAAAAACACATCCCACAAAGTATCTACTATATCAGAGTCATTAAACACGCTCCAGTTAGCAGCATTCAATGTTTTGAAAGGCAGTACAATCATAATTCTTATATGACCTTCCCAAGGTATTGAGTTTTTTGACACAATTCCTTGTGTTTTTTCCTAACAAAGTAAATGGGTAAATGATCACTTATGTTGTAGTTCAGGGTCCCACTTTTGGCTATGTGTGTACTGTCACTATATAAGTGATCAATTAAGGTGGAAGTGTTTGGTGTGATTCTTGTAGGCTTATTAATTAATTCTTTGATGTTTAATTTTGTTTTCCATGTCTTTATTTTAACTCTCCTAATGGTCTCCGCATTACGATAAAGTCACCGAGAATATACAGCTCAGTACAGGATCGGTCAACTTACCGGTCCAATAATGTTAGCCTTTTAAATAATAGGTCTGGGTTTCCATCGGGAGATCTATACACTGATGTGATTATAAATGGTTTAATATTAGCATACTTGATTTTTAAGATTAGTAACTCAAAGTCCTTAGTACTGGTCTCAAAGTCACAGATCACCCTATCATATGTTATACCTTCTTCGAAATATACAGAGAGACCCCCACCTCTTTTTTAAATCCTTGGATCCCTGTCTTGTCGTATCAAGTGGAACCCTTCTATTCCCACTGCCCCATCCGGAATACTTGCATTCAACCAAGTCTCACTTACTATAAGTACATCAACATTAATGGTGAAATGAACCTAATGACTTGTAATTGGTTTGAATGAATAACATGGTTAACTGACAGATTGTGTGCGGGAGTACCTAGGAGTATTACTTTACATTACATTAGGATCTAATATACTATATCGATTTTACCCAGGTCATCCACCTGCCAAACCAAGCTCACCGAACTATGGAATTGACTGGTTTAATAACCATGAGACGCCAAAAAGAACAAAAAGTTATTTCTTAAGTTAAGTCATCATAAATATCATCCAATTACTATCCAATTATTATCCAGATATTATTATGACGCTACCATGCTCACTGATCAAGGTCCTAGCTTAAAAAATATCATGAAAAATAATAGCCCAGTCATGAAGATATCAGCCACACGGCCATACCTCTGCTCACTGAACACGGATAGCAGTGGGTAATATCCTCATGAGAGATGAGTATGGATGACAAGCTAACATATTCATATAGTTCATTGAAAACTGCCTATTACCCACAAGTGATTAGAAGTGCTCTCCATGAATTTCACCATGCTCACCGAACAAGGTAAACATATGGTTCACACTTGGAGTTCACACCTAATTATCTCTGATTACAAGCATAGGCGAGTTAGACAGTTGCAGATTTGTTCGGCACAACAGTCCTTCATTTTGTTGCTGTAATGGCACCCATCCTTTAGGTGTTGGTACTTGTGTTTCCATCGGCCATGGCCTCTGCAACAATGTACCCATCGACTGAACCATGGAAAGGCAATATTAGGGTAATTTATATCAACTAGTTTCGCATTCACTGCTACGATCATCCTATTCAGGAGGTCTTGTTGATTTACATCAACTGGCTGCCTATTGTACCTTGCTAACTTAATCCAGACTATCGTAGGTACAATTACTTTCAGAGTTGGGAAGGTCAAATGCAATCTATTTAAACATTTCGTGAACTGTTTCCCAATTCACTTGACAACTCTTTTGATGCTATTTGTCCATAGGACCACCTTGTGCTCCTAGTCCAAAAAAGTAATGTCACAAATGCCTCCCAAAACAATAAGCACTATGTAGTTGGAGTTAAGCATGGTATGGTGGGCCCTTTTAAAAAGATATCTCAAGGGTAAGCTGGGATATACATGAACTGTCACTACTCCCGGTGCATGCTTGTTCAGTCTTTTCTGTAACCCACCTCCTCGCGAATCAGCCACTATTAAGACCGACATGTTGCTATATATATACAATATGCGAGCAAAATGCCACAAAGTGGAATATGGCCTTAATGGGGCTGACTAGTGGCCAGCTGGTGATTGTGGAGAGGTGTTGGAGCAGTGTGAGTCGGCCCTTGGCTTAGTAGCCTAATTGGGCTGACTGATGGCTGACTGCTGGCCAGCTGGTGACCGTTGAGAGGTGTTGGAGCTGGGGCTGACTGAGGGCCAGCTGCTGACCTAGGCAGAGGTGTTGTAGCAGTGTGAGTTAGCCTTGGGCCTATTTCACTCAGTAGACTGACTGAAGGCTGGCTGCTAACCTAGGCAGAGGTGTTGTAGTAGTGTGAGTTGGCCCTGAGCTAAGTAGCCCTAGTAGGCACACTGTTGGCCAGCTGGTGAGCCCGGAAAAGTGTTGTAGCAGGGTGGTGTGGCCTAAGGATTAGTACCCTTGGTGGGCTAACTATGTGTAAACAAAAAGGTCCTTTCTCCTCTAACAGCACTGCACTCAGTCAGACATGGTCATCTTCATCAATATTCTTGTCCAGCCCGATCCCCTATGGGGGTTGGTAAGGGGTATTAGGACATGAGTAAGTGCAGTTTATGGGTAGGAAGTGGAAGTGGCAGGGGCCACGCTTGTCTGCCCACTCGGCGGCCCTCTACAGATCAACGTTAAAGACCCAATAGAAGATGCAACCAGACAAGATAGTCTCTACTAACCTATCAAACAAAAGAAGGGAAATGTGGGGTAACAGTGAGTTGAAGAAAAGAAGTGTCTCACTGTTCCCCAGGACCATGTCTCAAGGCATGAGGGACCACCTGGAGCACAGTTCCACCCTCTCTGGAGGCTTTTTCTGGAGGCTTTTTCTGGATTCAACATAAGATCCTAACTGACCACTGATTTGAACTTTATCTTCCATAATATAGCAGTAAGTATCCCAACCGGCCTTACTCTTCCAGTGGCAGATCACCTCAGGCCTCTTAGCAGCTGAGCCTGACATGATGCAGATGATGTGCTGACTTGACCAGTGCCTCCTGCTCACAGTGAGGAACTTGCAGCATGAAAAAGGTTCATGTCTCGTTCAGTCTCTGGTGAACTAACCTCCACAAAGAGAGTCTCAGCTGCATGATGGAGAGGAGGAAAGAAGTTGCACGTGGAATCATTACTAGTTGATGAGGATAAGTTTGGAGGTCTCAACATCCTCCAAAGTCACTGGGGTAACAACCCAATCCCCAAACCCAATATCACAGCAGAGCTCTGGTCTCTAGCTGTCCCTCAGCCACTCCCTAGTGCAACCCATGAAGGCAGAAGATCCTTCATTTTCACATAATATAAGATAAGTTAACTTCGGTTCCAATAAATGATACAAAGAAGGTATTACCCAGGCAAGCTGTGACATAACAAGCATGTTCTATGACCTTTGATTTTGACCTAACATGCATTATTTTAGATAAATTGAAACTTCCTGAAAAAGAATGTTATAATAACATTATATTTTAGTGAAGTTTAAACCTTACTAAAGAAGAATGTTATGATGACGTTATTATAACAACATTACATGAATATAACAATAATGTTACATTGTGATATTGCAAAATTAGGTTCTAAAGATGTTTTTGGATCAAAATAACGTAACAAGAACCAAAGCAGAACTATACAGAATGTTGCTGCATCACATAACGTCATATTCTTGCTTGGGTAGGGTATTGTCTATAGTTTCTGTGTTTTTGTAGATATAATACTACATGATAACATAATACTTAAATGATGACCAATCCTTGTGCTGGGTCCTCAGCAATCTCCTTTGGCATCTTGCTGCAGCCATCAGCTCTGTCATGTCCTGTGACCATCAAGTCATTGTCTGCCGACTGCTGTTCTTTTTCAGGGCTACCTTCCTCCTGGACCTTAGTCTGCCCGGGATCTTTGGGCTCCATCAGTTCATTACCTTCAGGCTCAGTCCCTGCCGGTGATGCCTGTCGTTTGTCCATGACCATCTCCAAGGCCTGCAGTTCCTGCAGCTTCAACATTAAGCCTTTGCACAGTATAGAGAGCATTGACCCTCCTGCCCTAGATGGAGCTTAGCCATGAAGCTGCTCCCTTCCTCTGAGTTCTTATCCTATAACGGTAAACTGTCTCTGCTGACACCCAGTAGAGTAGGCAAGCGCACCAGTTCTGGCAGAGGCGGAGAGATCATAGCTGGGAGGTGAGGTGCTCAAAATTCATCATGGCCTGCCTTGTCTCTGCCTCCATGCCTGGGTAGGGTGTTCCTCCTGACCCTCTCTGCAACACTGGGGTGATCCCTGTGACTACAGGGATTGGTTGCATGGTCAACATGCTGTTTGTTGGAGATGGGGCCATGCTCGCCTGTCTTGTTTCCTCTGCTTTGATATGACACCAGGGATTGTTGGATTGCTTCCTCCTGCTCCTCAGTGTCTTCCTTCTTAACAAAGATCACCTTCATCCAGGTCTTGAACCAGAGCCTAGCCTGGCAAAATAAGTCCACAGGATAATGGGAGAACAGGTGGAAGAGACAGACATAGGCAAGTAAGTCCGTGTGCAGGTCCACACCAGCCTCTCGATTGCCTTGTTGGTTGGGTGCTCCTGGTGCCCATCGAAATTGTCTATCAAGAACATGGTTCCCTTTAGTTAGCCCACAAAACTGGGGTCTGTAAAGTAAAACACGGCCAAGGTCTGATAGATGGAGAGGAGCACAAACTGTAACTCATCATACTCTCTACCTCTTCTCCCACCACCAGTGGAGATGGCAGTCCCCTCTCAGAT
The DNA here is from genome assembly GCA_936440205.1 of Lepidonotus clava. Classification (NCBI taxonomy): domain Eukaryota; kingdom Metazoa; phylum Annelida; class Polychaeta; order Phyllodocida; family Polynoidae; genus Lepidonotus; species Lepidonotus clava. The sequence continues at coordinate 42,248,585 of OW387144.1, read as the reverse complement.
GAGCGGGCAGGACGGAATACTCACTCGAGGCCAATTAGGTGTGGCTCTGATAAGTGATATCGGACTCCGATCCAGTATGGTCAGACCCTGTCATCGTAGACTCAGCCTGAGGTCTGGCCCATCTATGTTTGTAGTGTTTACATTTCTGGATGGGCTCCCTGCTTGTCCACGATCCATGGCTGGTCTTCCAATGAGGTCAGATCCACGATTGGCACCTCCTCCATGCTCCTCCTCACACTGCCCTTGCTTGTGCCTCCAGTACTACTCATTCCTCTTGTGTCTCCACTCGAGCCACCACTTCTGCTGCCATCTCCAGCACTCAAGTTTCATGCCCCAGTATGTCCCTTACTCCACTCCTTTCTTATGGCACTGCTTCCTGGCCTCTTGAGGCTGCCTTCATACTTCCCTGACCTGCCTGATTGCTGGCTTTATGAGGTGGTGTTCTCCTAGCTTTCTCAGGCAAGAACATCCCCACTTTCCACTTCTTACCGCTCCAGTGGCAATTGCTCCTCTAGTGCTGCCAGTGGTGTTATCCGAGTGTTGGCCTTCCCAACTCTGAGGTGCTTTCAATCACAGGCTCAGAACAAAGTGCTGCAGTGAGTGCTTGTCTTATATGTCCTTGGTTGTGAGTGGGTATGGCCTTGGTAAGGGATCCCCTGCTGTCCAATCAATGACCCCATAGTGCTGGCCTCCACTTGGGGGGGGGGGGGGGGGGTGCCACCTGTCTTGTTAATGCTTGTCTTGGGCTTGTGTCCCCATGCTCAGTGTTCCCACAAGCTGGAGTTTCCCACAACACTGTTTCCAGCCCGGTCAGCCTTAGCTCTTCACCTCCCATCTCATTGTCTAACATGTATTCTGAGTCTTGGACTGGCTCCTCAAAGTGCCTTCCTTTTCTGCCTGGCCTCCGCCATGACACATTGACCCCATTTCCACATCTGTTGCATCCCAATGGCCCAGAGAGCATCCTGAGATGGGGACTAGTTACCCCAGCCCTCCTCCTCATCACTTAGCCGTGATGCTGATCTTGATTCTTCTCTATACCCCCCACCAGCTGGAAGTTTATTTTTGGTTCAGGGATGTCTCCTCCATCCCCTTTTTTTTCATCTTTGCTGTGATGTTTTTAGTCTCATTCCCATTCCACCAACATCTCCCCTAGCTAAGCCAGCTTGCCCCCGGATCCCTCTCGGGCGTTGATTCAGTCCTCTTTTCCATGCTGCGAGCACCTCGTGCCTGGCCGAGAACTGGCCATGTAGTCGCAGTCCAAAGTTGATCAGTCTTTTAGCCACTGCCTTTCTGTGCAGCACCCATTTGGTCATTCCCACAGCCATGCCCTCCCCACTAGGCATGGGCAGAGAGGGTTCCTTCCCTTGAAGTATGCGAATACACTCATTCCATACAGCTTCTTTTGATGACTTGTGTTTGTGCTGTTCAGCCACTATCCAAACTGGCATGGCATGTCCTCATTAGGGTTCCAGGCGATCGATGTGAAGCACCCCCATTGATGACCCTTCTTACATCTGACCAACTTTGGAGACCAGACTCAGTAGCTCAATTAGAAGAGTGCCCGCTTTGAGTCTACGAGGTCTTGGGATTTATCCCTAGCAAAGTCATACCAAAGCCTTTAACAATGGCAGTGGTCACTGCTTGCCTGGCACTTAGTATAAAGTAAGGACCATGAAACATAACTGGTCAGACCGGTGTCAGTATAATGTGACTGGTTGGGGTATTGTGTGGGCCTTAGTGTGTGGGCCTTAGATATCTTAGTGTGGCAGCACTATTAATTAAAGAGGGTATTGGGACCCACTGCTACAAATAGGCACCTCATCTCATAGATTCGGTCGCAGCCCGTGTGGTGTAAAACAAGCTGCAAAGCTTTACCTTGTGCAGTCTGGTAAAAGGACCCTGAGGGGTTGGCCGGACGTTAAACTAATCCAACATCCGTCACCCCCGGCCCCAATCCAATACTTTCGTGATCAGTACTGGACCAGTCCATGGGAACCTCAATTTTGATCCTTTCTCTCTACAACCGTATCATGTAACCAGTCCAATTCACAGGCGTGAAACTCTTGACAGGTCACCTATCCATTGGTGAATGGTGGCTCGTTTTGATCCCGTTTAATGCCCCTCTTTAAGCCTTGCGCAGCTCCTCCTCCAGTGTCATCAAGAAGCCTCCAATCTTCCATGGTGGCTTCTTGAGCTGCAATGGTTTGCCATAGATTGCCTGCTGCAGCATCCTTGTCTGTCTACCCAACATTATCATATTTGGCGTCACCCCTATACTAGCTTGTGGTGATACATAATAACCCATCATGATCAAAGGCATCATCGCATCCCAGTCTCATCCTGTTGTGAGGCAGATTATGCAAAGACAACACCCTATAGCACAGAAGCTTTGTTCAACGTATCTGTCACTCCGCGGTTGACAGGGAGTGGTTCGTCTCCTGTGTATACCAAACAATACGCAAACCTCCGGTACCACCTCTGACTTAAAGTCCTTGCCCTGGTCTGAGTGCAACTGTCTGAATGCTCCGTATCACCTCTTCCCCTATCTTCGCAGCCACCATCACGGCATGTTGGTCTGGAGTCGGCAAACACTCTAGCCATTTGGTGAAACAACATCCCACAACCAAATAGTACAGTGCACTCTTGATTAGACGGACACTGAAGGGGCCAGTTGATTTGTCCGTTTAATGGTGTTGTCCGTTTAACTCAGAGGTAAAAATGGGTGAACTTATACCATCCTGCAACCAGAGGCCCCAGTCGTATTAACAATAAAACTTATTAACTTATTGCATATTCAAAGCATTAATCATATATCTATAAGTATACTATCATCACTAACATTTTCTTTAGATATAAAATACCAAATCTCGAGATGAAAAATTAATTAAAAGATAATCTATATAGAAAATACTTACTAAAATACAAAAAAGAACAATACGTTTTCTATAACACAGATTTATTCTAATAAAATCAAATCATAAAACCACTTTTTGATGTTGATAAATCAAATGCTTTGTCTTTGTTTCATTTAAGGTCCTATAGTAAACTTTGAAACATTGCGTTGCATAATAATATAAAATCACTTATATGCTATTCCTTGCCATACTATTTCCATTTTATGTTCATTATTGAGTCCCGTTTTTAAGTGAAATCAAATGATGAAGATCATTGGGTATGAACGGAATTTAAACAACTTTCCATATATATCACAGTCATTTTTTTTTCACTTTACACTTCTCTAATCGTAATCCCTTGTGCCCTTAAAGAAGTCTTTGATTGATGTTTGTTTTGCTTGGCAGATCTTCTGCACCCGAATGTCTTCAGCTACAGTTCTCAGCTTATGCACAATTGGCACAAGTGGACCACCTTTTTGATTTGCATACTCAGATACTTGGAGCACCATATTGTAGAACTCTTTGTCAGTGATGACAGGTTGTGTAGGTTCCTTGTTCACCTCCTCATCTTCATCAGAAGAAAGTTCACCTGGAGGACTGTCCGTTGTAGTACTCACTGACAAATCACTTGTTTCGTTACCCACTAGGAGCTGTGGGACATGCGTTGGATCTGTGGCAAGGGCATGGTCAGCTTCAACGTACTCCTCAGCTGTGATGTTGGTATCCAGCCGGCAAATCAGATGTTGTAGTTGAGATAAGGGGATGTCGTCCTCATCTTCATCAGGGACACTTGTTGTCTCAGATGTGAAACCGGCTTTCTGGAAACACTTGGTAATAGTGCCGGGTTTTATCTGATTCCATGCTGTGGCTAGCCACTGAACAGCATCGTAGACGTTGACTGACTTTTTGGTGTCAAGTTTGTCCATCCCGCTGTCCAACCTGGCGATAACTGCAGTCAGCAGCTGCTGGCGGTAGTGCATCTTCACTGCTTGTATTATCCCTAGATCACAAGGCTGAGTCACACAAGTAGTGTTTGGGGGAAGGAACTTGACATTCACATTTGGCAAACTGGGTAGGTCATGAGGATGGCATGGCACATTGTCTACAAAGAGTAGAATACTGTGGCTCTGTAGAGCCATCTTCCTGTTAAGCCAGCGTAGGTACTCCAGGAAAATAGCACTTGTCATCCATGCGCGCTTGTTAGCACGCCATACACAAGGTAGATCTCCAATGTTTAATCCTTTAAAGCATCGTGGTTGGTTTGCTTTGCCAATGACCCAGGGGGTCAGTTTTTCCCCAGACATACTGACAGAAAGCAACACGCTCAGTCTTTCTTTAGATGATTTTCCTCCTTTACACTGCTGTCCCCTGACTGCTAACGTTTTGTCAGGAAAAGCCCGAAAAAACAACCCTGTTTCGTCAGCATTGAAAATGTCTTTGGCACTATAACCCTCACACATCGTGCCTAGACGTGTTTGCCAATCAGCCACCAAATCATTATTAACATCAGCACTTTCCCCACACACTTTCATCTGACCAATATTGTGTGCCTTTTTCCAATTGGTGAGCCACCCTGAACTTGCCTTGAAATCCGTCAGCCCCATTCCAGCAGCAAGTGAAAGTGCCTTGCTGCTAATGAGTGGTCCAGAGACAGGAATATTGTTTGATCGTAATCCACAGAACCACTCATACAAAGTGGCATTCAGGTCATCATATGGAGAGGTCACACAGGTCCGCTTACAATCCCCACTACAGTTTGATTCATAAAGATCCTGTAGTTGTCTTTTGTTCTTCAGAACGTCAGAGATCTGTGTCTTACCAACGCCAAACTTCTCAGCTAATTTTCGTACCGGTGACTTGCACTTTTCCTGTGTTTGGATAACTTTAATTTTCTCAGGTAAGGTGAGACATTTCCAAGTTGGAGTTGTCTGTCGCCGCACAGGAGAAGCCATGGTGTAGTCAACAATTTTGAATGTTCAGACACGGCACACTGAAGACTACAACCTTTTCTGAGAGAACGCCTGGCTGACTGCATGGGCACGGCGACGCTCAAACTTCTGCCCCGGCCCAGACCTACAGTCTCCCCGACCCCCATAGCCCGCCCCCGCTATTATGTAATAAACACTCACCACCTCGTCCCGTCAGTGGACGCTACACACGGGCAGGAGGTGTGAAAACATACGGGCCCGAGCCCAGTGTGCAAGGTTAGCGAATCTTTTAGTTAACTAGGACTCGTCTAGGGGTCGTACAGCCGTGACTTATTTTTAGGACAAGCTCACTTCACAATCACGCTTGGTCTGGGTGCCTTTGTCCGCTGAACTTAGAGTAACTATTCATTGGGACCTAAATGTTTGTCCGTTGTCCGGAGAAGCAAACTGTCCGTTTAATTAGGGTTATTTTCCATAAGAAACTACAGGCATCTGGTCGGGACCATGTAATTTGTCCGCCTAGAGGCAATGTCCGTTTAATTAAGAGGCCGTTTAACCAAGAGTGCACTGTATTTGTTTCCCTGTGCAGTGACCAGATACAGGCTATATCCATCGCCAACCGTTTCATTGGCTCCCCTACCATGTATTGGTGTAGCGGCTCATGCCTTTCTCTTCTCTTCTTCAGCAGGGCACATATTGCCAGCACTCCCATTGCACATCCTTTCAGAGCCCCGGCCAGTAGAATCCCTGTTTGGGGAGTCCTCACCACCCCAAAGTGAGCTCTAGATGCCCCACAGTGGTACTAACTCTGTCTGTTTACTCTGGGCATGACTAACTGGTATCTCCATCCTTGACCCTCTAGTTCATTATATTTGCAACGATAACTTGGTTAACTAAACTTAGTCTTTCCCACTGTCTCAGCAGTATCTTATGTCTCTCTTGACTCCGCCATTACAGCTTCCCACTCAGGAGCTTCTTTTAGCGTGTACATTGATCCCAAATCGTTATCCTCTTTCTGGGCCTCTCTTATCTCCTGAGGCGACCCTGCCAGCTCATATCCTTGACTCGTCCTGACAGCCCACATGTTGCTCATGTGCTCTCTGCCACACTGCTTGCATGGGTAACAAGATAAAGTGTCCATGTTCTCATGTTTTCTTCCAGGCCTGTGCTGGAACAATATTGTGTGTATCATTCATGTTGATCCAGTGGGTGGCTTGCTTCATAGGTTCTTTTCTTTTCTGCAACCAGCTCAACGTGCTGTTTTCTGTCCTGAAGATGACTTTACTGTAGATGTAACACCGGAAGTGCTTCAAGGCTTGTATAACAGCTAACAACTCCTTCCGGATGGAACAGTATTTCATTTTGTTTCATCCCAGGGCTTTGCTCACTTAATCTTGCTCATGGTGCTGGTCCCTACATCGCTGGCGTCCATGTCCATCCACCACTGCCTGTCTACCTTGGGAAACCAAAGTATCGGAGCTGTGATCAATGCCTGTTTCAGGATGTCAAAGGCCTTCTGTGTCCTCTTGTCCCACTCAAATGATGTATCTTTGTTGGCTAACTTGTAGAATGGGGCTGTGAGCTCCTTGAAATGTTTTATATGACGCTGATAGTAGGAGCAGAGTCCTATGAAAGTGCAAACATCATGCAAATCTCGCGGATTCGGCCATTTGGTCACCCGCTGACATTTTGCTGTATCAGGCTCAATACTAGGGACCCAACACAACATGTCCAAGGAACGGAATCTTCTTTTTGAACAGCTTTCACTTAAGTGCCTTTAGTTTCAGGCTGGCGGCTCGCAGCTGGTCAAGCACTTGTACCAGCAACTCCAATGTGTCCTGGAAGGTTGGGCTGAAGACCAGGATGTCGTCCAGGTAGACCAAGCACTCTTCCTAAGTGTTACCTTTAAGAGCACGTTTCATGAGGTGTTGGAACGTTGCTGTGGCATTGACTAACCTGAACAGCATCACCTTAAATTCATAACCGTCAGTATCCACTAGCCAAGTTAAGGCTGCAGAAGAATAAACACCCTTACAAAGTATTTAAGCCATCCTCTATACAGGGAAGGGTATAGGTTCAGTGGCTTGATTTAGTTTCTGATAGTCAATGCAAAAACTTTTGTCCCCATCCTTTTTCTTAACAACCATCGTCAGACTGCTCTAAGCACTGCTGTTTTCCTGAATGATCCCCAATCTCAGCATTATCTTCCACTAGTCTTTCTTCTTCTTCCCGGCATGCTGCTAGGTACCGCCTCGTATGCTGCTTAACAGGCATCTGGTCTCCCATGTTGATCTGATGCTACACCAGGTCTGTTCACTGGTTGCCTCCTGCAGCATCTCTGCAATGGCCTCAGGCTGCTCATGCCAACAATACTCAGGCTCCTGGATCTCTTCTGCAGCTATTCTTGCAGACCTGAGGCTCACCACATCGGTCGTACAGTTCGCCACCAGGATCTCTGTACATCCTCCAGTGGCTAGAATAACCTCAAATCCCGGCCTGTCCCATCCATTTATAATTAATGCCAATTGCTTGTTCCTGCTTGGTCCAACATGTACAGCAATCCTTGCAACCTGGAAAGGGGATATTTCCATCGCCCGAGCCAGTCAGACCTCAATACTCCCATCTGCATGTAGACATCCTCCTCTGACTTTGTTGTGCACACAAGCCTGCATGTATATATCATTTTAGTACCTCTACAACTTCTACTGCCTCCTCTAGCCTCTTACACCCGTTTTCTGCGCACTTCAACTTAAAACTCCTCCCCCACTGCAGATTGAAAGGCGTGAAGCATGGCCTTTTCCTGGATGGCGTAATCATTGGAGAAATATGCTCAGGATGCCAGTTTTTGTGCGTTATCTGCTCCTTTGCTGACCATCATCTGAGGCTGTCAACCCATGCTGTGAACATTAACCATTCTCGGACTGGCAGTCTGATGAAATATATGCATGCTGTTCCTGTCAATGATAAAAAGAGCAGCGATGCCTTCTCCTCTTCGGTCCACTGCCCCAAGGCTGCATATTTTTCTAACTGATTTATCCATCCCTTGAAGTCCACTTTCCCATTATTTTTCTCTAGCCGATGGTTAAACCTCTTTAATATCAGCCTTGTGCCCTCCACTTGTTACGCATTGGCCTTTTCAGCTGGGGTTGATGTGTGAAAATTGTTGAATCATCTAACTATTCAAAGTCATATCTTCAGCCTTCATGTCCACCTTTACCTTCTTGTCTCCCCCTGACTTGAACACAATGCCTGATTCCATCTACTCGAAAGCCTTTCTGTGTGGGTGGTAGGGAGCACGAGGGCTAGTGAATCGATAGTTGTTATTGCTTATCTCTAGTTGCACTGTAGTTCTTGTCTATTCCTTCATGTCTAGCCAGGATTTCTTTAAGTTTAGTCGACTGAGGATACTTAGCCTAACTGTATAGTTCTGTGGTAGGTCTGACCGAGGACCAAGGTATAACCCATTGAATACCAAATTGGAACTCTTAATTTGTTCTTGAACTTATTCAAGATCGCAGAGGAGCACTGTATGTGCTAAAGTCATGAACTATACAGAGGACGGAGGAGGGCAATATAAAATTGTCATGGTAGGGGTCCGGGCCAGTGCGTCTATACGTCTCTCAGGCCGAAACTGGGGGAGCTCCACTGTTTCGTTCTCTGACCGGGAGTACCGGGCCAACGGTCGCCTATATTTTTTAACTATTTCGGGCTTCTTTGTCTGGCCGGTCCTCCTTCCTCGCGTCGCCGGTTTACTAGTTTAAGCCTTGGTTTTACAGAACTTTACCAATATTAGCTCGATTTCCTAGTTATTTAGTCCATTTTAGAACATCTGATCGATTGAAGTCCTCATAAGGAGCTATTAGAGGAAGAAGACACTTGTGAACACCAGGAGTACTATGAAGGAACTCTTTATTTTCGGGCCTCACTGCCCCTTTTATACCTTAGCGGTCAGCTCTGATTGGCTATTTCATATCACGTGATCATAGTGACTTCACGCAGTCATACTGACGTCATTTCCGGTTAACATTATTTCTCGGGCTTCGGGTTTTGGGTTTCGTTCCCATTACATAACAATATACTTAAAGATCTACCGCATCAATTTACATTCACATTCTTGCTTTGACACCTGATGAATACCCATTCATCACAAATAATTACATGTATACAATGATAGTCCACAAACAGACAATTAGTTCATGACTTTAGCACATACAGTGGTCCTTCTTTATATGGCCCCTCTCACCAATGGTCACCTCTCTTATGTGGCCAGATATTCATGATACAGACCTTTTTCTCCTTTTATTTACCCCTCACCAGTGGCCACCCCTCAGACGTGGCCAGCGGCCACACTTTTGAGGTCCCAAATGGAGACAAAAACCCTCACTAGCAGCCAGAAGGTCCTATAAATGGGCCAGTGTCCAAAATTAAGGTTTAAAAATGTGCACTCGCCGGTTGCATAGCTTTGAAATGTGTGCAGCAGGGAGTCTTTTATTGCACCCTCAGTGATATAGGGCTATTTATTCAAATAAAAATGTGTACATCTGCCAGATGCACACTATTAAAAAGCATGCACCCTGCTGCAAAAACATACACCCTTAATTTCGGACACTGATTGTTGAGTCATGCTCAGAGAACAATAAATGACTGGTCGCACCTAAAATGATAAAGAGGGAGGTGTAAGGGGTGATTAATCACACCAACACAGTGTTCAAAACTAACACCAGCCCGTCAGTCAAAGGCAAAGAATTATTTTTTTACACACAAATGGTGTGCCTCTAATGGGACTTATAGCAATAGGAATCTTTTAAGGATTATTTCTAACTTAAATGTTCCCTAATTGTGGTAATCAATCACGCAATCTAGATATGCCACTAATGCTGGTATTTTCATTAGAGGCACATATTGTGGTGTGTCTTCTATGCTGTTTTTTTATCCAAATATATATGTATATAAAACATGGCACTGATAACAAAAGGCATCTCTTGAGAAATATTATGTATTAAATGTGCCACTAGTGTGGTGCTTTATCATAGAATGTATATGTGTCACTAATGCTAATAATTATCTTATGACAAATTCCACCTTTAGTGGCACATACTATGGTGTGCCCCTAACGCTGTTTCTTTATACACATATATATGGTGTGCCTGTAATGCTGCTTTTTTATACGCATATATATATGGTGTGCCTCTAATGCAGTTTTTTCATACACATAATATATGGTGTGCTTCTAATGCTGGTTTTTCATACACATATATATGGTGTGCCTGTAATGCTGGTTTTCTATACACATATATATGGTGTCCCTCTAATGCTGGTTTTTTCATAAACATAATATATGGTGTGCTTCTAATGCTGGTTTTTTACACACACATATATGGTGTGTCTGTAATACTGTTTTTAATATACATATATGTTGTGCCTCTAATGCTGCTTTTTATACACATATACGATGTGCCTCTAATGCTGGTTTTTTATACACATATATATGGTGTGCCTCTAATACTGTTTTTATACACAAATGGTGTGCCTCTAATGCTGTGTTTTTTACACACAAATGGTGTGCCTCTAATGCTGATTTTTTATATACATATATATGGTGTGCCTCTAATGCTGTGTTTTTTGCACACAAATGGTGTGCCTCTAATGCTGTTTTTTTTATACACATATGGTGTGCCTCTAATGCTGGTTTTTTATATACACATAATGTGTGCCTCTAATGCTGGTATTTTATACACATATATGGTGTGCCTCTAATGCTGGTTTTTTATACACAAATATATGGTGTGCCTCTAATGCTGGTTTTTTATACACATATATATGGTGTGCCTCTAAATGCTGGTTTTTTATACACATATGGTGTGCCTCTAATGCTGGTTTTTTATACACATATATATGGTGTGCCTCTAATGCTGGTTTTTTGTACACATATATATGGTGTGACTCTAATTATGTGTTTTTTACACACAAATGCTGTGCCTCTAATGCTGGTTTTTTATACACATATATGGTGTGCCTCTAATGCTGGTTTTTTATATACACATAATGCTGTGCCTCTAATGCTGGTTTTTTATACACATATATATGGTGTGCCTCTAATGCTGTTTTTTTACACACAAATATATGGTGTGCCTCTAATGCTGCTTTTTTATACATAAATATATTATGGTGTGCCTCTAATGCTGCGTTTTTATACACAAATATATGGTGTGCCTCTAATGCGGGTTTTTTATACACATATATATGATGTGCCTCTAATGCTGGGTTTTTATACACATATATGGTGTGCCTTTAATGCTGTTTTTTTATACACATATGTAAAATGTGCCTCTAATGATGTGTTTTTTACAAACAAATGATGTGCCTCTAATGCTGGTTTTTTTTATACACATATATGGTGTGCCTCTAATGCTGGTTTTTTATATACAAATAATGGTGTGCCTCTAATGCTGGTTTTTTATACACATATATATGGTGTGCCTCTAATGCTGGTTTTTTGTACACATATATATGGTGTGCCTCTAATGCTGGTTTTTTGTACACATATATATGGTGTGCCTCTAATGCTGTTTTTTTATACACATATATATGGTGTGCCTCTAATGCTGGTTTTTTATACACATATATATGGTGTGCCTCTAATGCTGTTTTGTATACATATATGGTGTGCCTCTAATGCTGGTTTTTTTATATACACATAATGTGTGCCTCTAATGCTGGTTTTTTATACACATATATATGGTGTGCCTCTAATGCTGGTTTTTTTTACACATATATATGGTGTGCCTCTAATGCTGGTTTTTTATACACATATATATGGTGTGCCTCTAATGCTGGTTTTTTGTACACATATATATGGTGTGCCTCTAATGCTGTTTTTTTATACACATATATATGGTGTGCCTCTAATGCTGGTTTTTTATACACATATATATGGTGTGCCTCTAATGCTGGTTTTTTATACAGATATGGTGTGCCTCTAATGCTGGTTTTTTATATACAAATAATGGTGTGCCTCTAATGCTGGTTTTTTATACACATATATATGGTGTGCCTCTAATGCTGGTTTTTTGTACACATATATATGGTGTGCCTCTAATGCTGGTTTTTTGTACACATATATATGGTGTGCCTCTAATGCTGGTTTTTTATACACATATGTATGGTGTGCCTCTAATGCTGTTTTTTTATACACATATGTATGTTGTGCCTCTAATGCTGTTTTTTATACACATATGTATGGTGTGCCTCTAATGCTGTTTTTTTATACAAATATATATAGTGCCTCTAATGCTGGTTTTTTATACACATATATATGTCGTGCCTCTAATGCTGGTTTTTTATACACATATGTATGGTGTGCCTCTAATGCTGTTTTTTTTATAGACACGTAATGGTGTGCCTCTAATGCTGGTTTTAATACACATATGTATGGTGTGCCTCTAATGCTGGTTTTTTATACACATATATGGTGTGCCTCTAATGCTGGTTTTTTATACACATATACACATAAAAAATTATAATCATAGCGAAAGGAGTCTTTTGAGAAATATTTTTTATTCAAATGTGTCCTAAGTATGGTTATTTATGACAAAATGTGTGTGTGCCTCTAATGTTGGTATATGAAAAATACCAGCATTAGAGGCACACATTTCCGTGTGCCTCTAATGCTGGTTTAATCATTAGAAAAATATTAGGGGCACACAGAAAAACCTATATCTTTTGGTATTCATAGTACAATGTTTATATCGATAAGATCTGTTCTAGCCTTTAATTTAAACATTTCATTTCAATATGGGACATATATGTATTGTTGCCAAGCAACCCTGAAAGATTCTAGATATGTGCCCCTAATACCTGTTTTTTTCATAAAGAGCCACTAATGCTGGTTCTAGGATTATATATATATATATATATATATATATATGACCCCCACCACCTAATGAGGCATAGGTCACAGGCATGAGTTTTTGACATTTTGAAAAAAAAACCTTACAGGAGCTGACATAACCTTTACAATGGTAAAATAATTGTGTTTCTATAGTTTATAGAACTCAAGTTATGATAATCTGAAGTGACGGGCATTAAACAAGGTTATTTAGAGAAAATTGACCTTAAATATTTGAATTATTTGTATGTCAATGCAAATCTCCATATACCAAATCTATGAGAGTCTGGAAACCCTGTGAAATATGCATCTAAATCAATTTTTTGACTTTTTCACTTTTTTTCTCGTATTATGCTATTTTCTCAGAACATTACACAGCGACGGCTGGAGTTATACATGCGGGCATGGCAGCAGATTGCCGCGCACAGAGAATTACTTGTATACGCGGGGGTCAGGTCCGCGCATCCAGGTAGGCCTGTATATGCGGGGTTGTAAAGCCCGCGTACATAGGAAGGCCAGTATGCGCGGCATTATGCTTGCGCATACAATGAGCCTTATATACGCGGATTTTATATTAAATAATTATATATGATATCATCAAAATGATTTAAAAATTAGTTTAAATCGGGGGCTAAGCCCCCGAACCCCCTTTTCTTCTCTTTTTTTTTTCTAGGTTTGATCTTATTAATGCAAATATAAGGACTTAGAAATACCTAGGGGCCTTCCATTAGGTATGTACGCACCAAGGGGGGGGGTCTGAAATCTTAGAAAATTTTCGTATGTTTCTGTACAAATCCATTGCGTATTTTAGGCCAAGGGGGGGGGGGGTGGGGGGGGGGTCTAAAATTTGATAAATTTCGCGTACGTACTAAATGGAAGGCCCCCTACTTGCCACTATACCTTACGTCCGCGTATGTAAGCAGATCTGTATGGGCTGACTTTGTGTCCGCGTATGTAAGAAATTCTATATACGCTACGTCCGCGTGCGCGACTGTCGCGCGTATAGTCAGCCCCCACAGCGACTTATGCCTAGTTTAGTGATGTTGGGTCACATATAAATGTGATGAGATGGGCTGGAAAAGGTCATTGGAAAACTTAATTTTTGTTTCTCTCTGAGCGTACTAATCCAAAGTTTAGACATTTCACTATTTATTTCATAAGATTTATATGCTTTGATCCCGGGGCTTTGATACCCTGAGCTATTGTGAAAAGCGGCCAACACATTCAGGTGTTAAAGGTACTAGATGCTGTCCAACTTGAATTTGCATGGCCAAAATATCCCTTAAATAATTTTAACTCTGACCATGAAGACTTTTTAAAATGCACATTATGGATATCAGCATCCATATACATTATTTAATACAATATTATGCTGACTTAAAGATATGTATGTATGTATGTTTCAGTTATTATGAAATATTCTAGAAACATCTTGCATACTAACATTAATCATAAGTCGGGCGTCTGCACAACAACACTTCTTTGTTCAGCCCATCCCAAATATCATAGTTCTGTATTTTGTGATTGATTTTCTTGCACTACAATTACTGTAGGGAAACATCAAAATGACATCTGTGGGATGTATGGAGAAGTGAACGCCAGGCCAAGGCTGGGTTTTAGGCTCATTTCTCTTAGGTTGTCAGTCCCCGCAGTCTCCACACGTATTCCGGGCTCCGTGGAACCCTGAATGGGTTTAATTGAAACTCTGTCTCATATTGGAGCTAGTGGAGGATGTAGATCGAAAAAAGGCCAACCTAATTAAGGTCACGACAGGCCTCGTTTTAACCTTCATATGAGAACGTCACCATTCAGCCCGGGAGTACAGAGGGAATAGCCGTCCCCAATCAGCAAGCTTTGGGGGTATTGACAAGCACGTCTTCTGGGTTTAATTAAATCAGGGTATAAAGGGCCACTGAGCCAGGAAATTGGATCCAAGGACCTTCTAACATCTCAAACTGTATGTGATTCTCCTTTAGGGCAAGAGTGTCAGTTGATGGCAGAGATTACAAAAGGAAAGTCCATACAATTTAAAGACATGCATCACAAGAACAGTATTACATCACGTTACATGGACAGCAACAGTACAATTGTTAGGAATATCAAATTAATGAGCTAAAATAATAGGACATGATTTATCTTATGATTTAGTTTGCTGACTGCTGTTCCACAAACGTAGTATCCCACAAAATTACTTTCCAACATTCCAAGATCACAGTGAGCCCTATCACATGAAAACCTTTTTTGTGACTTATGTAACACAGTGGTATATTTTGTTATAGTTTTATTGTGTGTATAGGTTATGTATATCCTATATCTATTATTCTATGCCTTAAAAGTACTTGTTGGTGGCTGCAATGTATATGTCACAGCCACGTGACTGTATTCTAGATATACCCCCGTAGCTGTCAGCGGCCCACAGTTGTAGGTAGTCAAAGCGGGATGCAGAGCAGTTGTGGTTTAGTTTGGCAGTGTTAGCATGTGGAGGCCAGGGCGAGGCACTCACAGAGGGTAGCACGGTCAAACACAGAGTAGGAGCCGTGTATCAATAAAGGAGTCAAAGTAGTCCTAGACTTGTGACTTTTAATTACCACTATATGATCAGGTCGACACTTATGACCTATGCATGAATCCCATTGCATGGATGTCAGCTACTTTGCTCTAATGTTTCTACATCTGTGTCCAGCAAAAGATGCATTGGAATATAAATTTCAAAAATTCACAAAACATCTCAGTTGAGTAGGAAGCCATTGATATTTGCCATCTGGAGACCTCAACTAGAAGACTGACGGCATCCATGTGAAAATAGCATAATGCAAATACTATGCTTGGCCCCCCAAAATAAGTTTTGTTTGGAGTTTCAGAAACTCCAAGGCATGACGTAATGTAAACATAGGGTATCTTTTTTCTTAGCTTTGATAATGTATTACAAAAATATGTAATTATGAGTATACTACTGAACCTGAATCATATATAACCGTGTTATTACTATTACCAAATGTTGCTCTTTAAGCCTTCAATATGAAAAGGTAGATTTGAGACATATTGCGATGCGTTGTGGGATCTGAAACTCCTTAATGGTTGTTTTATGCCCTATTAACTGCCAGGGCCATATCAAAGATAGCGATCATGATGGAATATATGAGAAGGTAGAGGCCATACCCCTACTCTTTTACCTGGACAGGTGTATGTTAATGTGCATGCAAGGTCCCATAGACAGGGCCATACACACAACAGCTGGTGCCACAAGGCATTTGATACCCATGTCATTGTCATTAGGGGAATGCAAAGAGTTAAGGCAGGGGCCTATGTGGCGACTAAACCCCGGCGATTAGTGTATTAGCATGTTTCCCATGCCGCATCGCGTAATGGGTCTCACTGTAGCAACATTGGCAGACATAGCGAAACCCATTGCTGTGAGCATCGATGGAATGCACCTTTAATCCTTACAGGGATGGTTTGATCATCCTTTTTTTATGTCTTTGGGGGGACATTTTAGGGTGTGAATTTTAATATTGCGTTTTCAGCAATTGATAGCAGCGTCCCCCAGCTTATAAGATAAATAGGACGTAAGTGGCAGAAATGTGTTTACATGTCAATTAAATGTTTCAAAATGTGTGCAAAACCATCTCTGCAGCAACAATTTGACCATCAGGTGAACAAAGATGAAAAAAACAGCGAGACAATTTTGAAACCATCCTTGTTCTCTCACTGTATCAAGTGTTTGGTTATGTGACGAGGCACCGGCAACCAAGGATGAAACATTGGTCGCTGAGCAACTAACTGTTCGCCCGATAACCAAAAAAACTAACTAATCGCCAGTGAGAATAGAGAAATATTAAACATGTTCAACATTTTGCCACAAAACCACGGTGACTAGTCACCTAGTCACCAGACATCATGGCACCAGGGATTAGTAAGTTGCTAGGCAATTATACCACATAGTCACCGCCGACTTTTGAAATATTGGTCGTCATGTGGGGACCAGCCTTTAAAGAGATCAGCCCAATGCCAAATGTAGCATTGAACTCGGTCTGCCCGCATGCAAGTTGATCTCTTTAACCACTTAATTCACTCCACCTGCCCTTCCTTAAGGATAAAGGTTAAGTGGACACCAAATAACCTCTTACTCTATCAACCATCAGTTAATTCACTTAAGCCTGATACCTACGACTGGCGACAATAAGAACGACAGTCGTCATCACCCAGCGACGGTAATATCTGGCATGTTTGATATTTTATCATTGATTTACCTGGGGATTTTCTTGGCGATGCTGTAGTCCATTGCCAGTTACAGAGAATGCACTCCATACCCACGGGGAATCGCTGGGTGAATGTGGTTGCCAGGCGATTGTGCCGACGGTTTGTTTCCTTTTCAGTTGCCTGGTGATGGTAAAATCGCTTAGTGTATATTACTCTTTATAGCCGTATAAATTAGATCGTACATTGACATGTAAGATAGCAAATGGTGATATTTGTTATGTATACCAGACACGTAGAACCAGTGTGCAGTCAGTTAAAAATACTTGGATTAATTCATATGGGATTATCAGATTTTTTTTTTTTTTTTTTTTTTTATTTCAAGATTTTTTTACCCTGGGTTTGCTTCGGTCTAGTATAATAAGACCGGTTTTCAAGATTGACCCAGCATACAATTTAAGTCGTAATATATTACCAATTTCTGAAAAAGTGATGATTAGTAAATGAGTCTATATTTGTTATGGTATGAATTACAAGACTATGATATTGTAATGATGATGAATGGTGTGCAGTATACATATAGCACATTTATCAACTTCCAGCAAGGTATGCACATAACCTGTACATGTATTTAAATTCATACTGATAATTCCGTCCATATAACTAAGTATAATCAGTTAAAGGAGTTTAATAAGTGACCAGTTTAGCTATGGCTTTTTTCTTCTGTATGTTTGCAAACTTCTCACAACCTAACACATTTCTTTCCGAGACAGGCAAGTTATTCCATAGCACTGATCCAGAGTAAGTGACACTGTTTTGGTAACTGGAGTTCACTGGTTGTTGAACCTTGAATTTAAGAGCATCATATGCTCTGGTACCAATATTTTTCTTGTCAATAAGTTCAGTGAGGCACGTTCTTTTATACATTATGTTAAGAAGATGACAGTCTTTCCTATCTTGCAAAAGTGCCAAGTTTGCATCTTTATGTACAACATGTTCATCTTTAATCTTATAGTTATTTGAGCAAAGACGTAAAAATTTGGTTTGTTTATCTTGGAGCATTTGAATTTTGTTTTTATTACCAGCATGGTAAATTATATCTCCATAATCTATATAAGGCAGTATATGTGCTTTATAGAATAAGTATCTTGCTTTGGAAGTTAGGTATGGATGTATTTTATAAAAGGTCATCATTTTATAATTTAAGGTTTTAAGTAATTGATCAATATGTGATTGAAATGTTAGAGATGAGTCAAGAGTAACTCCAAGATAGCGATAGCTATATGCATTTTGTAGTGCCTCACCGTTAATACTGACAATAGGAGTCATGTCACTCAACTGTCTAATTTTTGGTTTACTAGCAAAGAACATATTTTTAGTTTTTTTGATATTTATAGATATTTGATTCAATAAACACCATGAGGAAAGGGAATCAAGATCTTCTTGCATTGCTTTCGAACAATTAGAAGCTCTTTCAGCTTTAGAACAGAGTACAGTATCGTCAGCAAAAAGATACATTTCAGACTTGGTTATATATGTATGAATATCATTAATATACAAAAGAAACAACAATGGGCCTAGGACAGAGCCCTGGGGGACACCAAAGGGAATATCATGCTTATCTGACACTAAATCATTGACTAAAGTTTTCTGTGTTCTATTTGTTAAATAATTAGTAATCATTAATACAGATGATTTTGCTAAACCAAAGTTGTTCAATTTATCAATTAATATTTTGTGATTAATTGTGTCAAATGCTTTCCTGAAGTCTATAAATACACATTGGGCATAATATCTATTATTCATAGCTTCATAAATACTGTCAGTTAATTTAGCAACTGTCTCTATTGTCGAATGGTTTTTTCTAAATCCACCTTGGCCCTTGAAGAGCATATTGTTGTTCTCAATATGGGAAACTAATTGCTTATGCAATATTTTCTCTAATATTTTCCCTGGAAGTGGCAAAAGTGATATAGGTCGTAAATTATTAACATCATTCTTATCTCCATCTTTTCGTAGTGGTGTTACTATTGCAGATTTCCAATCTTCAGGAAAAATGGAGGTAATAATACATGTATTATACAGATAGGTCATTTGCTTACTTAAAATAATAAAGCTATCTTTCAAAATCATTGATGGAATCATTGGAATAGCAGAAGATTTACCAATGTTTATCCTTTGAAGTTCTTTTAATAATTCGCATTCAGTAACATCTTGAAAAGTAAAGGTAGGTTCAATGAAAGGCCCAAGTGGTTTATTAGTTTCAGGAAATTGACTTGCTAATTTTTCTCCAATTGTTGAAAAATATGTATTTATAAAATTTGGCAAATCCTTTTCATTGACTATTCTATTGTAGTCTTTGTCTATAAGCATGATCCTCTCTTTGTTTTTATTGTCAAAGGAAAACAAGTTATTTATGATTCTCCAAAATTTCTTGCTATCCATATAAGTGTTATCTAATTGTGATTTAATATAATGTGCTTTGGCTTGTTTAATCAAATTATTCGCTTTATTTTTATAGATTCTAGCTTGTTCCCATAGGTTTTCATCCTTTGAGTTTTTGGCTTGCTTAAGTAATTGGTCTTTTTGTATTAAAATTTGCATCAAATCATTGTTGACCCAAGGCTCCTTTTGTTGTTTCAAATTGTATGTTTTGATTGGGCATAGTTGGTTAGTTATGATTAATATCTGATCATAAATAATATTCCAAAGTATATTGACATCCGAAATTGTATAGTAGGTGGTCCAATCATAATTGAGCAAATATTCTTCCAATTTCGTTTGGTCATAATTGCGATATGACCTTCCTTCAAACGAGACTGGCTGTTTTAATTTTTTATAATGTGATTTTGTAATATAGATCAGTGAATGATCACTAATATTGATATCAATTGTATCAGAATAAGTTTTATTGATGCAATTTGTAAATATTTGATCTATAGTACTCGAACTTTTTAAAGTGACACGTGTTGGTTTATGTATAAAAGGCTTCATTCCAAAATCAGCATATGTATTAAGTATTTCCTTAGTGTCTAAGGTTTTTATTTTGAAATTATTATTAAAATCACCCAATTGATAGATTTCCGCTGATGGATAATGATCTTGAATATAAGTAAGTTTTTCTTTAATAAGGGTGATTGCTGACCTTAGATTTCCGGAGGGTGGTCTATAGGTATTGCATATAATCATTTTCTTCATGTTAGTAGGTAAAATAGTTATAAATTGCAATTCTATATCAGGGTTGGAAGTGTTAAGATGTTTAAGTTCAAAGTCATTATATGATAAATCAGGGATATTATTTCGTATATAAAATGCTAGGCCACCTCCTCTTTTTTTAATATCAAAATTCCTATCTGCCCGTATAATTGTATAGTTATTGATATTCAGGATCATATTAGATAATCCTTCATGTAACCAAGTCTCTGATAGGGTAAGACAGTGTATAGGATTTGAGTATAAGAAGTTTTTCATCAATTCAATGTTAGTGCTCAAGCTCCTAATATTCAGATGAGCTATATGTATACCTTTAACTGAGTTAAAAATACTTTTAATAGTCATGGTTGGATTTGGGTAGTAATAACATTGATATGTTTAGACTAATTGTAATTCGATTTGCTGGTAAGTGACATATAAATAGGTCAATGCATCTAGCTTTATGCAGTTTAATGCTCGCCAGATATATTGGCCTATTAATCACAGGTCTTGGTCTGGTCTCCTAATAAAAAATAATTGTACTGGATTTGAATTCAATAAGTGATATGTATTACAGACTAGATTAGAGTCTGGATAAACTTCGAAGCATACCTAAGATGTGTCTGCCTTGCCTGATCTGAGGGTTAGTTGTATATGTGTGTTTGAAGTGAGGCCTATGACTATTTTATCAGGGACAGATCCATGATTTTCTAAAGGGGGGATCTGCATACAGGCTTAGTACTAAAACCACATGCGCACATACTAACACACCATTTCCCCTCTTTTTATAGTTAAGGGGTCCACCAAAAGTGTGTGTGTGTGTGTGGGGGGGGGGGGGGGGGTAAGGACCCTGGACCATTTCATGGTAGACTTTATTGTTGGTGTAAACTGGGATGGGCTTATTAGATCATCTAAATCAATATGAACAGGGAAAGAATATAGAAAAGTCCTGTAAAGACAGCTCATTACAATCATTCTAAGTAGTTTCAAAACGTGTGCTGTTACAATCAAAGTAACAAAGAAATGTTGTGTTATTTCATTAATTTTGTTGGTACGAAACATACTGTGCAACGGGCCACAGTGGCCAGTTGCACAATGAGTTTCATAACAATGAAAATCAATGCCCTCAATGACCTGGAACTTTGAATATTTTTTTAAAATGTTTTCCTTTCGTATATCAATTTACAGAATTTAATTTCATCCAGTAGAAATAGGGTTTTTAGGATTTTCGTAACAACGAATCATTTTGTTGTTAAGCAAACGATCTTTAAGTTATCTTAAGTTGATCCTAACAATGACAATTCATTGTGCAATGGGCCACAGATGAACCAGGCTCACTGTTCGAGCAGCCGGGCTAGTTGTCTGACCAACTATGCCTGATTGTGACTTACAGTCCCAACAGGTTGGTGTTTGTATGCAAGTCTGACCTCGGGAAGCATTGCCTTGCTGCTCAGTTGCCGTTTTGTATTTGTTTTCTTTTGAGTATAATTAGGTTGTACCTGTACTTGTTTGGGATACTCAATTGTCCACACAGTCCTGTGGCCCAGTGTTTTTTTACTGTTCTAGGACATATACCTCACCGACACTTACCCCTGGACACATACCATCCAGACACTTACCCCCTAGTACACTTACCCCCAGGACACTTATCCCTGGACACTTACCCCCTTGGACACTTACCCCCTAGAACACTAGATTAGAGGAAATTGGCTTACACCAGTTTTGACCTCCAGGTAGTTTCAATTCTCTTGTTTTACGGGCCAGTCATCGGGCCCAGGTCTAAATTGGGGCCCATGAGTTGTGGGTCCCGCCAGGCCCCACTTCCACAGTTTGTCATAATGGGGACTAAACTATATATATATATGTATATATATATATATATATATGCCTTTCTCCTGATAGTTCTTTAGGATTTATACCTAAAAGGCTAACTCGTCCCTATTCCTTGTCACTATTTTCCACAGTTTTTAATAATGGGGAGTAAACTTAAAATATATTCCTCTTTTCTGATAGTTCTTTAGGATTCATACCTAAAAGGCTAACTGGTCCCTATTTCTAGTCAGTAGTTTCCAGTATTATATATTTTGTATATATATTCTTAATTTCAACATGCAACTCTAGGACCTCACCCTCAAGCACCCCTTCCCAGGGGAGGGCCAACAGTCGACTGTCCTAAAGTAAACATGAGGGGATTAATTTGTGTCCATTAGAAGACATCCCAGGAAATTATGTAGTAAGAAGTTAGTCTTTCTAATGGAAAGCAAAACTAAATGACTATCCCACTCTTCTAAAAAATGTATAGTATTCATTCTTAAAAGGCTAACGTGTCCCTACTCAGCAGTTAGTGGGTAGAGAAGTGTCAAAACATCACTGGACCAAGTTCTTCACATTGGGGGGTAAGTGTCCTAGGGGGTAGGTGTCCTAGGAGGTAAGTATCCAGGGGGGAAGTGTCCAGGGGGTAAGTGTCCTGTCACCATGGTTTACAGCTACATCGTTGATACAAATTCTTTTATCAAAACCTTAATGACCTCTAATGGATAACACATTCAATTCTGTAACTTGGTATATGAAAGGGCACTATAGTGCTATTCTCTAGAAATAGCAGCTCATTAGCAACTTTCTAAACAACATTTTTCTGTCTGAAAAATGGCCCAACAGCAATTAAAGTGGTCAAGGAACACTTTCATTGTTACAAACACGTTCGTTGTTATGGAAACCATTGTGCAGTGGGCCACTGGTGCAATGAAGTTCTACCTATTGTTGAGATGAAGGACCAGTATCCCTGGGCCCTAAGTCCATATTCCACTATGATGTGGGAGACAATTTGTGGTGGGCATTTTTGCCTTAACCATAATGTTATGATAATGTTGCAGTGCATTGACACAGCAGTACGTTGCAGTAACTTTATTGGGAGCCCCTCTCCCCCACAAGGGTTGATTGACTACTACTTAAACAGGTTCGGGACTAGCGTAATAATGCTATCGTTGTCATAAACAGCATCAGTGTTAAAGCTGGTCCCACTAGTGTAGTCTTAAATGGCATCGTGGTTAAAAAGGGATGAAGAGAACAAAGGACTTCACAAATGTGCTCTGCGAACGTGATAATTGATCTAATTCTATTTATTCTATCATAACAATGTTTAATTGTATACTTTATTTGGATTATCCGATGGAATTAGACCAAAAAGTAATATTGATAATGTTATCCTCATTAGAATTTTTGAATCTGCTCTGTTTAAGGTGTAACAGCACCAGGAGGGATGTTCTGCTCCAGTGCACACAGTGTGCACACAGTGTACACATCTCCAGTCACAGCATGCATACTGTTTGCACACTATAAATAGCTCAGAGCCTCCGCCTGGAGAGTGTACACCAGGCAATGACCACGATACCATATACTGCATCGACCGCATTTAAAACAATAATTCCATAGTTGCACCACGTCCCGAACCTGTTAAATGTTTTTGTTTTTTTTGTTATTTGTATTTGTTATACTGAGCTACAGTCAAACTACAATACAGTCTGGTCTCCCCGTTCACTCAGTTACAGTTGGAACTAGAGTTACAAAATTATCTACTTAATCCAAATTAACTAGAGAAGTAATGATGATGAAGATGAGATGAATTAATGAAGACACTTATAAGTAAGTGAAGCATCAATACTTCAAGGAATATATCCCAGGAACTGTCCCTCCATATGCGATATCTTACGATACCCAGAAAACAGAGTAAAGTAAACGTGTTTCTTTCCCTTTTTATTCAAAATTGCATAGATACATCACTTCAACTTTAGACTGTCTCCACTTTTTCCTGCTTTGACAGCATTTCTATTACGAGCTAACACAGATAATCTCCAACATTTATCATAACGTTTATCAGCTACGACATAGTGGAAAGATGTGGATGTGCCTTGTCCCGAACTGCCATCTCCATCTACAAATGGCGTCCCTATTCTCGTCAATAAATGGCGCGGACAGCGTCTCATGACGTCACTACTCACGCATCACGTGACATGGCCAGGTGACCCGCACTAGGGGCATCAAATTTCCGGTGTTGGTGGTTCAGGTGTGGGGTGGGGGTATAAAACATTAAGGACGGGTTTGGCCCTGGCAGGGGCTATCAGTGTGTGCAGAGCGGACAGAAGCACGGTGCCACCACGGGACGACAGGTCTCACACAAACAAGACTATAATTGTTGAGAAGATGATGTTGTAATGCTCAGAATGGGACAGGCTGCCATATTAGTTATCATTTTAAAATTGCTATAATATTTTAAATCCATAGCGTTAAGAAAGTATATCAATGCTGATTTCATCTCAAATAGTCACATGAAATCATAGATAGACAGCTCCATCTACAAATGGCGTCCCTATTCTCGTCAACCAATGGCGCGGACGGCGTCTCGTGATGTCACTACTCATGCATCACGTGACATGGCCATGTGACCCGCACTAGGGGCATTAAATTTCCGGTGTTGATGGTTCGGATGTGGGGTGGGGGTGTAAAACATTAAGGATGGGTTCGGCCCTGATGGGGGCTAGTAGTGTGTGCAGAGGGGACAGGAGAACGAGGCCACCTTGGGACGACAGGTTTCACTCGAATAAGAGTATAGTAATGTGCATTTCTCACAAATAAATGCTAAAATGGCATTTCAATTCTTAACAAGTTTTTATATAAAGTATATACCTCTAACAACAGAAATGTATCGGCGTAATTCACAGATCTCAACATATTATAAGAGTTTGGGTTCCATTAAAAAAATCCCATCTTTGCGTTGGGTCAATGGCGAAATGCCCCTTGTGAATAAAACCAGACAGTCGTAGAAAGCCTACAGTATATGTCAGGTACACATGTCAAAGATTTCCTTGAAGGCGGGGCATGGGGTTAATTTGACTATTAGGAGAACAACTTGTTTGGGGGCCACTGGGTACCAGCCATAGGTTTTTGGTGTACACACCAGGCACCAGCGGCCAAGAAAGTTCCGGGTGTGCTACACTGATGATCTACTTCTGGTACCCAGCTACCCAGAGAAGTAGTTCTCCTCCCAATTGAATATTGTAAAATTAGAATTATTATTACATCTGTGTAGGCCACGCCATGGCAGGCGTTATTTGAGAAGTACCCTAGGGGCACTAAAGGAGGGACTCATTGTGAGGCGGAACTGTCACTTAAGTTGAATGACAGATCACCAGCAACTTCTCTAAGATTGTCAGATAATTTCTAAGGAATTAAAGTATATTGATAGATTTCTTGACGCATCACACAGTCAGTGTACATCTTCTGGTTGTTTTAGACTGTTTCAGAACAAAACTGTTCTGCAACCACACTCTTTTAGTTAGTCTGTTACTTTCTAAGATGGCACGTAACAGTCACATTATTGATGGTGAGGCTGAAACCTTACTAAATCAGAACACTATTAATATAACATTATTTTTGGTGAGGTTAAGACCAAACCAAAACAGAACATTATAAGAACATTGTAATAACATTGCAGTGCAATGTCACAGCAGTACATTGCAGCTACATCACTGGGAGCCATCAAAATAACGTAACAAGAACAAATGATGTATGGGGTGAAATGGTTTTAAACTTTTCAAAGAGGATCAAAAATATATGCTTTCTGCTCTTACGGGAAACAGGTGGTAAGAAATACAACCATCCTAAATCTGTATCTACAACACTAAAGGTTATATTCCATGATGCGTTCAGGGCCACTTGCGTTGCCTCTAATTAGGAAACACAAGCATGCGTGCAGAAATTTATAAACATGTTTATAAATTTCCGCATATAGCCTAAATGCAACCAATGTTGTGTTTTTACTTGTGTTCATATTTTGCGTTTATGAATGCACAAGTACAACGCATCATGGAATATACCTTGCGTTCCACCCCACTTGCGTTCATCACTTGCATTGTGGAATGTTTCACTTGCATTGCCACGCAAGCTGATGACGCAAGTGACAGAAACGCATCGTGGAATACAGGCTTTAATCAATTTACTATTACAGGTTAACCAATGTAAAAAATAATGCCTCTAATGCCCAGGACTAGCATCCTATTTTGTAAAGATTTGTAAAGATGTATAATTCAAATAAGATTCCTTGACTCGGACATAATGATGCTTCAGACTAAGTCTAGTGTTCCTGTTCTTAGCTACACACATTTACAACCAACTCAAAACTACACATATCAACCGTATGTATAGCTAAGCAAACTGACTAAAATCACCTTATCTTAAAGAATAATATGATAGAGGGGCAGTTATGAGATTTTGCTCATGTGAAACATGCCTGAAGACTTTAAATCAACTTTTGTAAAAGGAGATGTCTCTTGATACTTGGAAGGCTGCCAAGTTCTAACTGAGGCAGAGATAAAATACATCATGGACATTAATTGATCACATGGAACAGTCATCCAAAAGGCAGGACATCACAACATGCTGTCCTACAAACGGCAGGACATCATAACGTGCCACACGGCAAACCACAGAACATCATAACATGCCCCGCTCCAAAAGGCAGGACATCAGAATGTACCGCGCTCCATATGGCAGGACATCATAACATGCTCCTCTCCAAACAGCAGGACATCATAACGTGCCATGCTCCAAAAGGCAGGACATCATAACCTGCTGCGCTCCAAATAACAGGATGTCATGCCGCACTCCAAACGGCGGGATATCAGGATGTGCCGCCCTCCAAATGGCAGGACATCATAACATGCAGCACTCCAAAAGGCAGGACATCATAACCTGCTGCGCTCCAAATAACAGGATGTCATGCCGCACTCCAAACGGCGGGATATCATGATGTGCCGCCCTCCAAATGGCAGGACATCATAACGTGCCATGCTACAAATGGCATGACATCATAATGTACCGCACTCCAAATGACAGGACATCATAACATGCCACACTCCAAATGGCAGGACATCATAACCTGCTGCGCTCCAAATAACAGGATGTCATGCCCCCCTCCAAACGGCAGCACATCATGATGTGCTGCCCTCCAAATGGCAGGACATCATAACGTGCCACGCTACAAATGGTATGACATCATAACGTGCCACGCTCCAATCAAGGTCCCCAGCAGTGATTGAATTTCTCCTGGAGGATAATTACTCCCAGCAGAGCGGTCCCCCTCCACAACACGATCCATACCGGTTAGTACAGACAGCTGCAGATACAGGCACAACTGAGTGAGACTAGGGGGATGGTTAACAACAGATAAGGTCCAAACCCACAACACCATTGTAGGAGACTATGGATGTTTAAGGTAGTCACAATTCATACACATAGTGCAGAGAGGGCCCACGGAGTAAGACTTAAGCTGCGTCCCCAAGTGGCGACTAGACCCAGGTGATTAGTTGTCTATGGTGGTCCAAAGCACCGAACCAGTCCTTTCCCCGGAGACTAGTGCTTTGCGGGTGACAAGTCACTTTGGATCGAAATAGGTTGACACTTGTAGGCCACCAGCTACAACTAATTGCTGGGGTCTAGTTGCCACATGGGGACGCGGCTTAAGGAGGGGAAGGGACGTTTAACAAGGGGTAAGGTTGGTACTTTCTTTTACAAATATTATAATTTTGTTTCGATAATCAATAATTCTATCAAACTGTCAGATAAATCATCATTTTAAAGGTGTTTTGCACAATTTCCAGGATATAATGGTGTCAGGATTCTGACACCTCTAGATCTGACTAATACCCCTTTCAGACTACAGGGCAATACGAACTGAAGGAAAGTGAACTGAAGTGAACTGAATTGAACCAAACCACACTCTTGAATACGGCCGTTTCATACATCTGACCCCATCCATATATTAACACTGAGGATTTGTAGCATTACACTGTGGATTCATATCATACTGCTGCATCCCCACAGGGTGACTAGTTGCTGTAAATTGTCAATGACGAGCTGTTAATCGTCAATGACAAGCTGTAAATCGTCGACGGACCTTCATCGTCAACGAATTACAGCTCGTCATCAACGATTTACGGCTAATTGTCGGCAAAATATCAGCGAATTCGTCGACGATTAGTGCATCAAATCATCCGTCATACCAGCGCCAGCATAGGTCAACTTGTCGTTGATGATTAGATGCAAACTAATCGCCTTGTGGAGATCCAGTATAACACTGCAGATTCATATATACTAAGAATGCAGTTCACTTCACTTCTGTATCTTTCACACAAAGACTGAGAGGAGAACTGAACCGAATCATTTTCTAGCATGCTGGTCCGTTTAAGAATCCTAGAATGCGGTTCTAAAGCTCATTAATGCGTAATTTAGAATTTTCTTGTTTTTGGACAGGATATAGGAAGCATACCAAAGTGATTTGAAGTGCTTTGATGCGCATTCTCAGTGGTAGTCTGCAAGCAGTATAAGGTCCCTGCTCCACTTGCCAACAGTAAACTTGAGTTTAGTCTGATAGTGGAGCTGTGATTACAACTGGAGTCTTGACTTTTACTATGACTGATCTGTTGTGATGTGCATCTTCTGAAACCCTCAGGGGGTCCAGGGGGTCCTCACCCCCCCCCCAAACACACACCCATTAGTGGACATGTATGCACAAATACACACCGTCTTAGTTCTTAGCCTTTAATCTGACCTTCCCCCCTGCTTTTAAAAACCTGTATCCACACCTGAATCTATAATTGTGTTACATTGCAGTGGTGTATGAAAAAACGTGGGAGCTGAAAAATCATGGTGTTGGGCCCAGAAGGTGGAGTGAAGAAAGACTGAGTCATGTTTTTGTGATTTCTATAAGTTTTTGTACTTCAAGAGAAAAGCATAGTATTTCTTCTTTGAATCACATCATAGTATTTATTTTCTCATTTATTATATTTCTAATCTGACACAATTGTGCCTTTTCATGAAAGGACATTTCTTCCTTTGTCAACCTTAAGTAACCGAAGAGGTTCCATTTCGGCTCGACATATCACGCTCATACTTTCCCCCCAGGCAATTCGGTCGAGTCGGCCTCATTTGTTCTTAGCACCAAGCACAATATCAGGCAGGGCCTAAGCAGCTGTGAAATCTGCTGACCAACTTCCCCTGGGGGGAAAAGTGTTAAAAGAAATGCTGTATCAGCTTAGGAGACCTAAGTGCAAAGAGGGGAAGGTAAAGGCCATATTACACTATACGTCAGGTCCCTTTTCGCATCAGTCCCAGCGCCCAACACGTCTGATTCCGGCTGGGTTGTGTCAGGTGCCAACGGGTTTTTCTGTCACATTCGGTCAGTATTGGGTCATGTTGGGTCTTACTGGGTCCCATTGGATCACATTGGACACCCAGTTTGCTTAAAACTTTTACAAACATATCTGTAAAATAATGCGAATCAGTTCCATGGGGCAATCTTATCCAATGCGTATGTGACCCTGTGCATATTGTAATATGGCTTTCACTCATACAATTTCATAATCTGCTTCTGGTTGTGAGACTCAAAAGCATGGAGGTTAGGTTTTACAGCTTTTTAGTCAAAGATTGGAATTAGATCTACTCACAACAAGCAATTATGGTTTCTAACACTATTGAGATTTCTTTGAATTGTAGATCAATATGGCGATGTCATGGATCAATTCTTTAGATTTAAAACCCCTGGACAGATGGATGATGAAATTTGCATTCATCTGTTTTTTATTCGTCATCTCATTCCGATTGAGTTCCCATTGAGTTAGGTGGGGCTCTAATAAAAGATAGGATCGAGATACTCCCAGCCAAGGATGTGACATTATAATATCTTTGCAGCAATGTTCTTGGTGGTTCTGTATTTGGTTCTTGTTACATTCTTTTGATGACTTCCAATCACGTTGCTTCAACATACTGCCGGGACATTGAACTGTGATGTATTACAACATTCTAGTAATGTTCTTCAACCCAAACAGAATGTTCTTATAACTTTCTGGTTGGGTTTTGACCTTATAAGGTGATTTTTATGCGCCATCTTACTAAGTAACAGACTGACTAAAACAGTATGGTTGCAGAGCGTTTCTCTTATGTTGCAAGTTTGCTGGGGTGAAGCCTTCTGCAGGCTAGGGTCATCTGGAGAGCAGCCCTTGAAGCGTCTAGCCACAGAAATATCTTCATGTAATTTACCCCACCACGAATAGCTTATTTTCCCTATTTAGTGTGCCAGCAGATAAATCATATGTGTAGTTGATATTTTGCTTGGCAATATTGTATACTACACTCATTCCATTTGATATCATGTACTACAATTATTCTCATTGGCAGACTACAATGTACAGTGAAGGTATTTTTGACTTACATTCGAGTTGTTTGTAGTCATTACAAAATGTCTGACTCGAAATGGGGAACATAAAATCATTATTGATAGAAAATAAGATTATCTGTGTTCAAAAGGAGAATTATAAAAAGGAAGATTAGATAATCAAAGGATAAAATACAAGACATGACAAAAATAAAAGGTCAAGTGGGTGGGAAGGGGCGATACATTTGACAGAGTGGTTATAATGACAGAATCAACAGTGTGTTGTTGTAGATGAAGAAGGGAGTAGGGGTATTTGTATGGGGTGTACTTGTCTTCAGCCAATCTACTGTCTCATATATGGGTGAGCAAGTAATATATAAGCTGTAAATGTATAAGGGTGGCAGATATGGCAAGGAGGGTTACTCGACCACAAAAGACAAGTGGGTGTTTGATTTTTACACTCTTTAGTTTTTACCTTGGTCATGTGATGTCAGGAAACAAAGGGTCATTTGTGGCCACAAAAGGCATTTTCCAACAATAGGGGACGTATTTGTATGAAGGTTAGGGGAAATGGGGTGTGTTTTATTCTAAAGAATGAAGATATGTTCTGGTTTTCATATCTCTGAGTAGGCAAAAGGCGGAGGGCTTTCTGCTATGATAATTGAAAATAGGTTTGCATGTTCAAACTTTTGGTGTACACCAGAGGCGGGGGACTTGATTACATTAATGTGTTTTCTGCCATTGTTACTATTTTTGGTCATTTCTGGTTGTTTAGTGGTTCATCCAGTTGGGGATATATTATTGGCACAATATCTACTCAACTGGTGGGAGGAATTTTGTCCTCCAAGGTTTCTTAGAATTTTCGCAAATTCCTAGCATAGTTGAGAAGAAATTGTACCGCGTACTGTAAAAGCCGTTTGAAACGGCAGGATAAGATGCAGGATAAGACGTTATCCTTTGATATACCAAAATAAACACACGACAAACAGACACACTTACACGCTCACATACACACACACAGATACACACTATACCTGCAAACAGAGGGTGTTAAAGGTTATTCCCTCTTAAAAAGTGTTGGCAGCAGAAGGTCTGTAGCTCTGACATATTGGAAGGAAAAACATGTGACCCTCCTACTCTAAATCAGGCATAAGTCACATTCAATATTGTTGAGTGAATAAGTAAAAGGTAAAATCTCTTTTTTTTCAAATCTTGAGTTGTACTACCATCAATATCACTGCCAAGAATCTATCATTATTATAAATTATTAGGAAAACAAAATCATGTCAAAGAGAGCAGGATTCTTTCATTTGCTCACACTTTCGTTGGAGATCTGTCTGCTGCATGGTTAACACTACAACATTCATAAGGTCAGCAAAAAAGGGCTGATCATTATGGTTTTGCATCATTTGAAGGTAATTTCCTCCTTTCTTATGGGTATCTACAATCTATATATTTTAAACCAGGCATGCAGGGTGATATCAACATTGCACATTGAATGAGGGGGAAAACGACTTCTCTGGCCATAAACTATTAGTGTACCTTGCCAGGAACCAGCGGCAAAGAAAGTTCTTGGCATGCCACACTGATAACCTATTGCTAGTATCCAAAGGCCCATAAAAGTAGTTCTCCCCCTCATTGTGTAGTTATGTATTTAGTTTTAGTCTTAATGTGACCTAATAAGGACAGGATTATGGCTTTGGCTCTAACATCACTGTACATGTGAACCCATATTGGTAATTTATACATTTATGGATGTGGGATCGTGCTTCAGGGTGGGTAATAAAGTCCAGATCAATGCCTCCAGTGGTGGTGCCTCAAGTCGATGTTTGACGGTGCATAAGAAGGAGTGGGTGTTGGGACTACAAGGTGAGGTTGAAGGGACTACGAGGTGGGGCATTGGGACCATAAGATGGAGGTGTGTGGAGCGGGACGTGGGGGTGTTGGGACCACAAGGTTGGGGTTTGGACCACAAGGTGGGGAGCAGGAACCACAAGGTTGCAGTTTTTCGCTGTGGTTTGTACGTTCTGAATTCTGTATTTCAGTAGGCAATTTGATTATTGGGAACCTGGAATTGTGAATATTTATCATAATGGAATATGAAGGGAACCCTTGCATGCTATATATTATTAAAATGGATATACATAACATCTCTTCTAATCCTATTCATGATGATTTTGACAGTACACTCATATTCAAACTTCAATGTTAGGTGTGAAACATTCTGCAATGGTGGGCCAATTGTCTTATAAGGTGCCACTATTATGGTTCAACACATTTAATAAATATTTCGTTTACAATTTTTGTAGTACTCTATATGGCCAAATGTAGCCTGAATACAGAATTATTCATTCCATTGTTCATTTTGATGCGTCATTCAAGATTAATCTAATCTAGACTTCATTTGTCATTTAATATATACATCAGCACCTAGCATATCTCCAATAAGAAGCGCTTAGCCCTCAGTTTTATTCTCCGCC
This sequence comes from Lepidonotus clava, assembly GCA_936440205.1. Classification (NCBI taxonomy): domain Eukaryota; kingdom Metazoa; phylum Annelida; class Polychaeta; order Phyllodocida; family Polynoidae; genus Lepidonotus; species Lepidonotus clava. The sequence goes on along the minus strand of OW387144.1, from coordinate 42,215,796 downwards.
AGTTCACTCCTGTCTTGATTGCACGGCAGGTGATGCTTGGTGGTTACAGAATAAGACTCCCTCTGCATGCAAAGTTACAGTCTGGGTATACACTGAATTCCTCATAAGTGATATGGAATCACTTTAGTACAGTAATAAGCCCCTACCACATTAGTTTTATGTTATGGTTGGATAAAGGTTGGACAGAATAACCAAATAAGTTATCCTTGTCTCCTAAAGTTGGGTTACTGAAATATAGAATTATATTTTTCTATATCCCCAAGTTCTGATAAAACATTATTTCTTAAGTGACAACAATCAGCAGCTTTGAAGGTTTGCCAGTCAATGAAAATGCTTTATCACAAGACAAAGCAGGGACAGACATTATAGGTTGGGCTGACAGGTTGGGCTGACAGGCTTTAACATTAGTTCCCATGGGAAAAAGGCAAATATTCAGTTGCATTTAATACATTTTAGGAGTAATTTTTCAACCCAATTGGTTTGGCCAAATTTGTATTATACAACTGCTGTCATTAAATAATCACAAAGGTTATTTTGTTTTGCAGGTGATATTTGTGATTTTTATTTTTTTACAGGTCCTTCTGAAGTCTTGGTAATTATAACCAGTACCGGTATTGTTTAAAAGAGAAAAAGACTATTTTAATTTGTTCAGTACATTATCTCTTACCGGAAATAATTTGATATTCCTGTAAATTTCTGGGTTTATCACTGTATCAAAACAAGATCCTACATTTGTAAGGATGAATGAGTATTTGGATCTAAAGGTGACAAGACAGCCAGACCTCTTTTTCTGTTCAAGTGTGAATCAGACTTTGAATTTACTGTATCAGCCAATTGACTCGGGACAGATTTATAACCAGAGAAAACTCTCTGATGTATCCCACAGAGAATATGTGTCTGGTGCCTGAGTGGCTGGCGTTAACAGAACCTCTTCATCATTAACACAGGCGTGAAAAACCATACATTAATCGAAAGACCTTTCTTAGCATGGTTTTTCCTCACTAATGTTTCTCTGGTGCTCAGATGGCCGTGATGTAGATGTTTTTTAAGCTATTCAATGTTTCTTGTCTATTTGACAAAGACATTATCTTTTATAACACTGAATGTGACAGATCAATCAGTGATTTATTCCAGTGGGAATATGGAATGTTTTTATTTTTAGAGTAGCCTCTATATAGTTGAGGAAATAAGCTGTTAAAGTGCTTTCATAAGGATGATAAGTGATACTCTTTTATATTTCCATTAGACAATTTTCTGAGCTGGTTGGTTATACCCATTCATACACGCTTACTTTTAGTTTAAGATGAACTGTTTGAAAAGATCTCATGAGAAAGGTAAAACTGTTTGAGGAGAGCTTATTTGGATATTTTTCCATAGCATATATTGTTACCAATTGTATAATAGTGCTAATGTTTGTTACTATTTTGACCTAGTTATATATTCTCTAATGAATAGAGCAGAGATGTCAATTTTAGAGGATGCCCCTAGCTTTAAATGTATTTATACATTTCTTAAGTAAAAAATCATCAGGTGTTTCAAAAAACATATTTTGCTTTCAACATGATGACATTTCGGACTGCAGTCCAATGTTTCTCACTATTTATATACATCCAATGAGTGGTAACAAGTGAGAATATGAGAGACATGCAATTAAGATTTTGATGGTGGAAAACTGGTCTAGGACAACAGTAACAATGCTATCATGATGCCAGTGATTTCCTCTGTAGTCCTACCCACTCCCAAGTGCAATAAGGCCTCAGAGAGGTGGTCTTAGATGAACACAGAGGGGCTGGCAGACACACTCAGTGTGGAGTGCTTGCACCATCTGCTCAGGGCCGCAAAGACTTCTAGGTGCCTCTGTTCTCCACAGATCATGTGTTGTAACAACACTGTCCACAAAAGTTTTTTCATTCATGTTAAATATAACAGAGGTGGATCCATGGTGGGGTCTAGGGGTCCTGACTCCTTCCCCTTTTTCTGAACAACTAAACTAGATGATGAGAGAAAAATGCAATGCGCATATATGCACAAATACAAACTTAGCCTATATGCTGAATCCCTTTCTCTTTGAAAATCCTGGATCTGCCTCTGGCTCAGACCTCTAAAAAATAAGATGTGCAAATCTTTGGAATGGTTTAGATTCAAATTTGAAGATATAAGCATTTAACCTGATTATGAAGAGTAAGCAGAATGCTTAATTTGATGTATCATTTTTACCCATTTTGATTGATTGAAAAGTCATGAATGTCAAACAAGTTTGATATAATACTTTGCCTGCAATTTTACCAGCAATTTTACCTGCACCCTACTTTCCATCACCCGTTGCCCAGAATACACACCATACCCACAGGGAATCGCCCGGTGATCCATTGATAATTTTGTTGCCTGGCAATTCACCACTGATTCTCCCATTGCCCAGCTACCCATTGCCCATTCATAGTGAAATTACCTAGTGGGTATGGTGCTTTAGACTAAAATAATGTTGTTACATGTCTTTAGAAATCATAATTAGTTTTGAATTTTGAGATAAGAGCACTTTCAGGTCTCACCAGTAACTATAGATACTGTATGATTAATAAGAGAGACAAATATCCATATGTCAGTAAACATAATCTTATCAAAGTAAAGTTATCTTATCTACACTAACTTGATTTTAGAAACAAAATCTTAAGACCCCCTACAATTTTGAAGTGCAACGGTTTTTCCCGTGGTGAGATAATTTTTCCACATCTCACGAGTAGCCATATAAGATGTAGCTCAGAAGAACATATATATGTGATCATAAAACTGAAATTAGTTTGTTTGAGAGTATTATAATCTGATCATTAAGTAAGTCTAGGTGTATAAGGCCCCATGAGTGTTAAAAGTATGATATGGTAATGCCTTGAACAGCCTAAGAAATTTTCAGGGATCAACTTTGTTTTTAACTCGTCACAACAGATCCACTGCAAAGCTGTAAGATTATATTACATTAAGCAGAAGGCTTAGCTGCTAGCCACACACAGGGACTGCTGTTCAAACCTCCTCAGGGGTTCAATCAGACAGCAGGGGATCAGTCTGATGTCTGTATGGGCCAAGCGGTCACCTGGCACCCATAAGGTGGGTTCACACCTATGGGCAAAGTGGTCAGCTGGCCTCCTTAAGGGCAATGGCGCCATTATAGCTCTAAAGTTGAGATTTTCAGAGAAATACCAGATAAATATTTTTAGAACCCAAAAATGGAAAAAAAGTTAGGGGGTCACCATGCTAACTTGTTGTCTACAGGTGGATTGATATGTGCATAATTCCTTCAAAACTATCGTTTTGTAGAGCTATATTCATGGGTAAAATTTTCGAGAAAACTTTCATATTAATCCTCAATTAAACAATCTAATCAGTCAAGTCTAAAGCTTAGACACATGTTCTCAGACTTTATGCATGACCTGGAAAAAGTTTTTTTTCACTGCATTTCAATCTATTTTCCTTAAAAATCAATTCAATAAAAAAATCAAATTTCAGATGAGAAAGTCCACACAAAAAAAGTCAAAGTTGAAAAATCTATAAAAAATTACACATAATGTGTGTTGGACTGTTAGGTTTCATTTTCAATAAGGAAAACATGGGGTCACCGCATGAATTTAGCTAGAAAAATTGATTATCTACCTGTAAGTCTGGAATTAACCCATCAAGTCTACTTGATTTAATGGTCCCTAAACCTATCAAACTACAAAATATCCTGAAGTATTATATTCTAATATTGTTCCCTGCGTCATAAGGATTGTACTACTGCACACCGTGTGAAGATTGGATAAATATTAACAAAGTTATACCCATTATTGCACTGCCCCCTCCCCACTTCACACAGGCACCATGCAGAGGGCAGTGATGGTCTTGCTCCACGAACACCCATACCTGCAGGCTGGGCACCGTGGTGCGCAGTAACAAATAGCGCGATTGTCTTTAAGGTGGGTCTACACCCGTGTGTAAAGTGGTCAGCTGTCTCTGTCAATGCGGGTTTACACCTGTAGAGAAAGTGGTCGGCTGCTCCCCTTAAGGCCAGTTAACACTACGATCAAAGTGACCAAACCATCCTGTCAGTCAAAATAGTTCCATGCCCTTCAGCCAAATATAATTAGAGTCACATGAATCTAGATTCATGAATAACATGGTGGCACGTTTGGCCCACTGCACTCTAGGGGCAACTTGGTCTCAAACCTGTCTGGATGAGTGTTTCAAAAAGTAAAGGAGATGGATCCTCTTTCTGCCTCAAGTGAGTGAAATGAGTGAAAGGAATTTTCTCAAAATGGGTGTGAATTCTGCCCCCTCACTCAAAATAAGTAGGAATTCAAGCGGACTCACACATAGTAATATAGAAAAGTGCCCAAACTGAAGACTTTCTATCTAAATTCAGGGAAATAGATGATAGTTGATATGCAGTAATTTGGTTTATGAACAATTATATTTATTTCAATAAAATCAACAAATAGGGATATGAAATATATGCACAACATCCATTCACTATGGTTAGCTTATTCAAATTGCAGTGTACTTTAAAATGGGTCTGTTTTCAAACCCCAACAATTTTATCTGGTCCCCCCCCCCCCTCGCTACCTGAAGTACTCCTGCAGAACACACATGTGAGAGATCAACCCTGTGCGATCCACATGAGCGGAGGGACACGGAGACCCACTGATTGCTCCTTTGATCCTGCCCACTCACACATCACAGCCAGCATCAAACGATTAATCCTGCTCCTGCACCAAGATAAACCAAAAGAATCACCACAGTATTCTCATTACCTTCTGAGGGAACACATATGGACACTTGAAAAACATCATAGTTTGAGCCAGAATTAACAAACCAGAACCTCTAGCTAGAAGTTGCACCCCTGTAAAATAAGTGTTGTCAAACATGTAAACACATTTTAAAGGTAAATATGGGTATTCACTGCAGCGCCACCTGGTGTTAATAGTTTTTAATTTCTCAAACTCTTTAAAACCTTACCAAAATGTGATCTAATTATCATAAACTCAAAAGATTTACAATAATTTGTCCAAGAGATACACTTCAGTTAATTTCTTAAACAAGAATAGGCTATTTTTGTGGGTTTTGGGGGTCAATTTCTGGTATTTTCAGGAATAAGTTTTGATTTTTGACGGTGACCCCCTGTTTTTTTAATCCTAACATAAATGTCTTGTTCCTATCTAAATATTTGCAGCTTTTGATGTAAAGATTATGGATATTTATTTTTTGATGTGGAAAAATGTGATTTTACCCATTGAAGCCAATGATAAACTGTCATTTTTTCAAATGCTAATATCTCATAAATGGATATGGTGACATATGGTTTTTAAAGTTTTGTTAAAGTCCCTATGCATTCATCTAACAGCTGTGTGAGTTTGATAATTTTATTATGGTTATCAAGAAATCATGTCGAATACCCATATTTACCTTTAAACTGTCCACTTATATCACTTTAGTACCTTAGAGCAACGAATGCTACCTCAAAGTTGTTAAACCCACAACATTGTCAATTTGATCCAACATCACAAACACTGTATCCAGTGCATTGGTCAAACATCAAATTCTCCGAATATCAATTAGTTTCCAACAACACCTAACAGAGATACAGCAGAACAATAACTTAACAGTCATTGATTTGGTAATAGCAATAACATTCACCAAACATCAATGTCCCAAAGAAGTGTGAATAATCATGTGTCCATTTTAGGTTTGTGACAACGTTATAGGACAACATGCAAATTACATATAGGTAGGACCACTCCTTCAAAAGTACATTTCAAAAAAATGTTCTTCTACCAAAGCCAATGAGGTAATGTTTCCTGATTTATCTTTAAATTAAAGTTTATCAAGAGGGTGCTTTGATTAAAGGGTTATGATAACAATAATTATCCTTGACATGATAATACGTTTACATAAGAGGTGAATTGATGCAGCTACACAAGTAAAATGCTATTTTGTCTTAACTTAATGTGAAATACCTTCTGAAGCCTTGGAAGTCTTTTAAATGCAACATGTCTCTTACCTGACATAATTCCATTTAAATACGCCTCAGGTTTATTGCTATATGCACATGCTCTCAATCATGATTGGAATATGATGAATATTCCTATTTTCATTTAATGTCCTTTATCATAAAGAATTCAAAATGGTGTGGGTACAACAATAATGGAAAATCAGAACCAGACCAGAAAATAATATCATTGAATTTTCAAGTGTCGAACATATTCATTTTGAAAACCCAGTCTCAAATGTATGCATACTGTTATGTTGTGAATTGGTTTTAAACTGGTAATAATAAATGTTGTGACACAGGGGTACACAATTAAGTCACAAGAAGAGGGCAAACCTTTGAGAGGTTTAGAAATAATAGAGGGACATGACCTCATTTCCAATGACTGGTACCCAGGGTCACTTCTGACATCCTTGTGGTGTTGTTTGTCATGATCATTAAAAAAAACAATTGTCAATCGGTCATGCTATCCCCCTTCAAAGTGTCAGGAATGCAAGATGCTCATGAATAAAACATTTGGAAACTTCAGTCCGAGCATCAGAACTGGTCGGCAATCCAAGTGTAAAGAGCACAACCAGGGATCTGATTGTCGGGGGTCTAGATGAGAGTTTCCATGTCATAAGTCAATTTTTTAAAGGTGTCCATACTCATGTCTTAACCACTTTTTCTCTTTTCTTTATTAAACCACTAGCATTAAAAATGTTCTTCCTTGTAGGTGTTTGCAAACGTATCCTGCCAAACTATAAAAAGAAATCCTTTGCCAGTGTAATTTTACATGTTAGGCTTTCTCTCTGTCACTATGGGCTAAGTCACCATTTCAAGTTAATGGAATGCCTTTATCACACACCCTGCATATTGCCAGGCTGTACATACCACTCCCTGTTTTCAGTATTCTCCACATAGTATATGTATTGCTTGGGTGATCAAATAAAAAAGCTATAGGGTTGTCTTTGGGTGGCCACACAATCCATGGGGATTGTACGTCAAGCTTCACCCTTGGTACATGACGATCCCCTATGGGTCATACTGCCACACTCATATGCCCCCTGCACTCCTTCTTATCATAATATGACCCTGTGTAACTGAGGGGTCTAGACCCACATTAGTGGCAGATATAGGAGTGCCACTGACATCATGTATACCTTTGCCAATGTTTTGTATGCCCTCATTTTCATTTACTTTTGAAGCAAAATGAATATGTCATTCTCTAGATAATTGAAAGTTATCTTATCATCCATTTTGCCCACAAAGTGACATAACTAACAAGACGCTACACAAAGTTGTTAAGAAACATATGTCAACTGAAAAAAATTCAGTTGACATATTATATTTATCTAATGTTTTTATTTTACATTTAATGTGTTTCTTTAGATTCAGCTATAATCAAAACAAACACATAAACCAACATTGTATCCATATAGCTTTGCAATAACCATATAGGTCAGAAATGTTTCAGAAAAGGTCTAACTTATTTGATTTCACCAGATTACCCAACCATGTTTGATGAAGACAAATATCAATATATGTACACATTGTCATCTGAATGGATCCAGGAATTCTTGAAAGCGGGGAGCCTTTATGGAAAAAGTCCAAACAGTTTTATATCAGTTACAAAAACAGTTCGGAGGGCCATAGGCCCTCCTGGAGCATTGCTCAGTGAGACCTTGCTCCTGAAAGTTTGAAATGTAATGGGCGGTGAAAGGATGGGATGAGGTGAAAGAATGCGAGGGGGTCCCTTGCCACTACGAGAGCAGTGGTTTGGGACTCCCAAGGATAGACCCTTGGGAGCACCCAAGCGGGGAACCAAGCCTGACTACTTACCATATTGCGAGAGTGAATGAGGAGGTCAGCGGGTGGGGGAACCTGTTTTATATTACAACTGATATTTTGGACTCAAAAAACTGGGGGGGGGGGGGGGGGGGGGCACCCGCCCTAAGTACCTCCTTCTACATCCGTCCCTGGTCACTATTTGTAAAGTTTGATGTAGCAAACCACAAACACATTTAGATTGGGTTGTAAAATGTAGATGTTCAGAATACACCAGTGGCCATGGCTGATCTATATGTCCTATATGACATTGCATATCTCTGAGAGGAGAAGGAATCAGACCCGTCTCCAGACGGCCCCCTACAGTGCCCCTAACCAGGTGGACAGCTAGAATACAGATGGGACGGCCAATGGGGAAAATGAAAGGTGAAGTGTGTCTGCAGAAGCCTTTGCACATACAATAGTGTTCTGGGGGGATGTTGTCAGTAATGTGATCTCTGCTCATAAAATTTAGACTGTAAAGCAGAGAGATACAATCTAGATAAAGAGTGATCAGGTCTGGGACAAGCATGAAATTGACAACGTTGTCATGTCTTGCAATGTTGCTAAGTACTATGCACCATACCTTTTAAGGAGAAAAAGAATCATTTGTAAGAGCAACATTTATTGTTGTAGGTCTAGATGTTCAAAATGCTTAATTCTAAAGAAACCTAGAAACCAAAGTGTTTGGAACAATATAAGAATAGAAATGTGTCACCATTAAATGATCTGCTTCAAAGTTTCAAAGATAAATGTTGATAACCAGTTTGTACTGAAACTACTGAATTTTTGTTTAGAATTATAGTTGAAACAGTAAAGGCTTTCATATTATCCAAAAACCTTTAAATCGGTTCTCACTTTCCTCTAATGACTGTTTGCCGGCCAGATTCATTAACCTGTTGTTCCATGTCCAGCCAGGGGCCTGTTTCATAATACGGCTCTGTAAGGCTATGTGACTTTTACATTCAAAAAAGTTAGATCACTGTTTTTGCCATTGTAGCTTCATGATTTAAACAAAATTTCTTAGGTGAGTTTTGGTTGATTAACATGAGTTTGGGGTTAACTTTCCAGAGTTTGGAGTGAATTAACGAGAGTTTGGGGTGTATTTATATGAGATTTGTTATGAAACATAATTTTATTTCAGTTTCAAACTTCCTACTTCAATTGAGTACACCACTGCTCATTGATACTCATTAATGAGTTTGGCCAGAGGTTATGTATAAGCAAACACAAACTCACATTGCTATAGGAATTTGTTGTGAAAAAGGCCACAGAACTAGAGACACCTTGGCATTCTATAAGATTTACTACAAGATTTATGGAAAGATGGCTCTTTCAAGGAATATATCATGATATGAGACAGTTAACTTAGCATGCTTGCTAAAGGCATCTTTATCAGCTGTTTACATGTACTGACTGATGATTTTCTCCTAGTAATCACCAGAACCAATATCACTGTTGGCAAATGTAACCCAGATTTATTTGAAGGGGTTGACTATTTCTGTAAAGATCTGTAAAGTTTTCCCAACCCTATCTTTTAGTTTTTGAAGTATTGGCATCAGCATTTATGATGTTCTCTGGCAGTTTCAAATGAATTGCCTTTTCACCAAACATTTTCTAAAGAATATTTGCCCTATTTCTCTACCCATTAGTCCACTATCATAAAGGAAACCATGAACACATTGCCTGCAGGGCTTATCAGGCATAGTGTATTAACCCCAAAATAGGGCCCATACCACTTGGTAGCAGATTCATCGCATAGTATGACCAGCTCTACACTTCCCCTTAATACCACAAAATGCACTTTCCTGACAGAACAGAAATATGAGACTTGGACAGAATTTGACAGATGCAATATACCTGGATGAGGCATCTTCCATAACACCTCAGAGGGAGACCAGACTTATCAGCTTTTTTATTGGAGACTCGGCGACATGCAACTGCCAGATGAAAAGGACCAGTTGCACTGGCCCTAAGGTGAGGTGATGCCTGTCACCACCCAAATACCCGCTGTCAGAGTAATTGCATGGAGCAACTTCGCCATTATTACCAAGCTGCTTGAGAGTTTTTCTTGTGCCCCTTCATTGGGTTGTCAGTGCTGAGGTTACAGCAGCAGTTGCTCTTTTTAACCACGTCTCAGATGGGGACTTTTAAGAAAAAGTCTTACCACTTTGTAATTAAGTGTCAATCTTGAAGGTTTCGAAAGGGAGATTGTTTTTACCCGAGGGAGTTATGTCATCAATTGTGTAAGATCGCTAATGTAAATGGTTTCAAGATTAAAGATGCTTTGGAGATACCTAAGATTCACTCAATTATGATGTGGGGATAAAATAATTAGAATTCAAACCTTGAAAATTGATAAGGGGTATAACAGAAGGGCTAAAAGCAACTCCCAATGCAACATTCAAGATTCTTTTATATTACAAATTCATATTACGAAAACTTATCTCATCCTGGATGGGTTTCCAAGCCTGGTTTGATTCAGTAATTTATTCACATTGGGGTTGAGGTTGGAGTATTATGATGCTCTCCAAGCTAGTCGTTGACTGCCGCAGAGAGCATCGTACTACTGTACCAAGAGAATGCTCTTCCCATAAGTTGGGATTTCAAGCCTTTAAACACCATGACTGGCACAACAATCTCACTGGTGTATTGCATTAACCAGAATTATGTAACACTGTATCAAAACAAGATCCTATATGAATATGTACAGTGAAAGGATGAAAGACAGGTAAGTATTGTAATCTAAACATAACAAGACATTTGGTCTCTAATCATTGGTTTTTAACTAAGGCTTGTTTTCTGTTCAAGTGTAAATGAGCCATTGGATTTACTGTAAGCAGATCTAGGCTGGCATCAGATCTATCTCCTGCAGGCAGTTTTTGCCCCATGCTTTAGCCTAGTGAAGTTGAATCGACAGATTTATAAACTGAAGACATCTCTCTGATGTATCCCACAGAGAATACATGCCTGGCACCTGAATGACTGGTGGTAACAGTACCTCTTAATCATTGACAATACAGGCATGGAAAACCATACTTTAATCAAAAGACATTTCTTGGTATTGTTTTTACTCCTTGATGTTTCATTGGTGCTCAGATGGCTGTGGTGTAGAGGTTATTTTCAAGCTACTTAAAGTTTTTCGTCTGTTTGACAAGGACATTATCTTTTATAATACTGAATGTGACAGACCAATCAGTGGTCTATCCAAGTGGGAATATGGAACATAGATGTTTTTTGAGTAGCCTCTACATATCTGAGGGAATATATCAAATACTGTTATAGGGCATTTACAAAGAATGATGATTGATAAATACTTTCAAATTTCTATAAGGTATTTTTCCTTTGTTTATTGGAACTGGACAATCAAAATTTTACTGGACGGAAAAATGGGCTGGGACAACAGTAACAATGCCCAAGTTTTCCACTGTAGTCCTACCTACTCCCAAGTGCAATAATACCTCAGAGAGGAGGCCTTAAGGGCTATACACACTAACTGAATTTACCAGCAACGGCGGACAGCCAACCGTCAAGATTGCTGGTAAAGTCGCTGTGGGACAGGGTTAACAACAGAATGGTGGGTTGACTCCCTGTATTTATGGTGTGCACTTTGGGCCACAGGTGAAGGGGAGCCAAATCACTGGGAAAATCACAGAGAAAATCAAATTGAATTATCAAGTTGCATATGCCAGTCACCCAGGAACTTTACAGGTGATTTGCCCAGTCACCGATCGCTTGTCAATGGTCAGATCGCTTAGTGGGTATGGGGCTTAAGTGAACATAGAAGAGATGACTGACATACTCCGTGTGAAGTGCTTGCACCATCTGCTCAGGGCCGCAATGAGTAGTAATGCCTACAGCCATCACAGATCTTGTGTTCTAACGACCAGTCTACTGACCATAGAAGTTATTTCATTCATGTTAAAGATAACAGCGGTGGATCCAGGGTGGGGTCTCGGGGTCCTGACCCCTCCCCCTTTTTTTTGGACAACTAAACTAGAGGAAGATAGAAAATAGCCATGTACATATATTCCTAAATACAAAGGCCTTACTTTGCCTGTATGCTGAATCCCCTCCCTCTTTGGAAATCCTGGATCTGCTCCGGTCCTGGATAGATAGTAAGATGAATAGACCTTTTTGCCATCTTTATTTTGTAAGTTACATCACAAACTATGGTTACCATGTATTACTATAGATCTCATCAACTTGGTTTTTCTAGACAGCAAAATAATCATATGTCAGTAAACATAATCAGATTATGTTTACTGACGATAAGATAATCTTGACTTTAATAAGATTCTTATTAACTTCAAGATATCTTATTTAAAAACTTGAAACAAAACCTTAAAACCTCCTACAATTTATAGGTGCAATGTGTTTTCCAGTGATGAGAGTATTTTTCCACATCTCACTGGTAATCATATAAGATGTAGCTCACAAGAACATATATATATATATATATATATATATATATATATATATATATATATATATATATGATCATAAAACTGAAATTAGTTTGTTTGAGAATAATAGAATCTGATCTTGATGTAAGCATATAGGTGTGTAAGGTCCCATGAGTGTTAAAAGTATGATATAGAAATGCCTTGAGCAGCCTAAGATATTTTTAGAGATCAACTTTGTTTTCAACTTGTCACAGCAAATTCACAGCAAAGCCGTAATATTATATTACAATAAGCAGAAGGCTTAGCTGCTAGCCACACACAGGGACTGCTGTTCAAACCTCCTCGGGGGTTCAATCAGACAGCAGGGGATCAGTCTGATGTCTGTGTGGGAAAAGTGGTCAGCTGGCACCCTTAAGGTGGGTTTACACCTGTGTGTAATGTGGTAAGCTATTTACACCTATTGACAAAGTGGTCAGCTGAGCTCCTGACGGCCAGTTTAAACTTTAAACTCAAGGACAATTAGGGATAGTGGGTTGTCCCTTTGTTTTGTTCCTTAACCCTTACAAAGATGTAGGCTTTACCAATCATACAGCATTAAATATACCAGCCCTCATCTGGTTGGGGCTTCACTCAGGTTGACAAGTACTTGTGGTCTAGGATCTGTCCTTGGGTATGATGTTAATTTCCCCAAGCATAAGTCAACAACGGGTAGATGCTATCAGTTGAGTGCTACAGAGGATTTATTTTGGGATAATAAGTCACATTTTATAGCTAGCTGGGCCTCTGCAATAGGAACCACTGGTGATTGGCTGAGGACACATCACATGACATTACTTTAAAAACATTCTGTTCCGAGTTGCTCAAGGCAACCAAACAATATAGAATATTTGACGACAACCATTTTCCAGTCACTTCTTGAGTGTTTACCTACTTCGTCTTATTTGACATGTTTAGTGTGATCAAGAGTAGCCAATATTTTTCATGTTATTTACAGTTTTGAGCATTTGTAAGTATTTTACTTTATAATTGATCTAATTATAACACAACCAATATATATAGATATCTACAAATTATCTACAAAATAGTACCATCCCCTACAGGCAATTAGTCAGAGCCTGCTCGGCCATCCAAGATTTGCATAAATTCATCAAGAACATGGAGGCAAGCTTTGCCCACCATAGCTACCCAATTACACTACTCCTGGAGGCACCCGCACATGAAGGCCTTATTACACTACACAACATAGATTCTCTGAAATGTTTGTAACATGAGTTTGACATGGAATATTGTTTGACATAGGATGCAAAGACATGTCATAGTATGTCGAAACTTAGACCCACTTTGAGGTATTGTATTGTACACTGACGCTTTCAAGGCTATTGTATGGTGTAGGTCATATTTTCTATTACATGAGACAAATGACACAGACTTTGTTTCATTACATTTACATATTACCTCCACAACATTATTCTACATAATTAAATAAAAAAATTATTGTGGCCTCAGATACAACTGACAAGACATTTTCTATGACATTTCTGAGCTGAAAAGAATTATCTTTGGGTCATATTGTACTCATGTCACAGCTCATATAGGGTGAGGTAATAGGGCCTACGGAGATCAACCCTGTGTGATCCACCTGAGAGGAGGGACAGGGAGACCCACTTATTGCTCCCTTTGATCCTGCTCACTCACACATCATGGGCAGCATCAAACAATTAATCTGTCAACTTCAGCAGGATAAACCGCAAGAATCACTACAGCATTCTGATTGCCTTCTGAGGGAACAGACACTTGAGAGATATCTTACTTTGACCAGAGTTAACCAACCAGAATTCCTATCAAGAAGTACCACTAGTACCTTAAACCAACAAACATTGCCTCAAAAATGTTGCTGGCAGCACATATACCAATGTCAATTTAATCCAATATAACAACATAGGTCTGATATTTGGGTCACTTAGGTTCCAGCAACATAATAACAGAGATGCAACAAGTCAGCGGACATTGATGTGGCAATAGCAATGGCATCCAGCAAACATCTACATCTCAAAAGGGTTTAAATAATCACATGCATGTTGGGAACTTGAGGTTTATTACTCAGCCCCCAACGTTCCCACAGCCAACATGACTTGAAACTGACCCACCCGCTATGACCCAAAAGGCACCTAACCAGAAAGTCATGGACCCAATCCAACACACCAGAAGAGCTTCACCAGTAGCACAACATACCCTACTCCAATCTGTAGTCTCTGGGCCTCTCTCTGGTGGCTAACGAAATTCTGAAGTAGCACTACTCAACCTCCCAATGCCTTTGGTGGGTGACTAAAATATTCCTAGATTAAAGTACAATCCAAACATTTGGTGAGGAGATGACTATTTATTGTGTACTCTCTAGAAGAAGGCTCCACTCTGTACAGTGAGGTTCTCAAAATGGTTGTGAGGTAAATATGTACAGGCCTGTTATTAATAGTGGGGTTGTAAATGTTTCTTGGATCCCTTATATGGAAAGCCATTCTTGTAACATTATTGGTTTGGTGGGAACAATTTGTGATAAGAAGAATACCTGAATAATATAGATACTAGTAATTAATATGAGAACATTTACTTTTTACTTTTTATGATTATTAGATATTACATGATGATACTATTGGAGATAGAGGTAACTTTACTCTGTAACAATTCTGTGTAATCTGTCTAGAATTTTGACTTAATTCGTTCAGTCCCTTGAAAGCAAACTGACAGTTACAATAATTACAGTTTTATGGTTGAAAACATTACCCCTAAATGTAAATTAGGCTGTAGCCATTGGGTTGTCTGCAACTTTTTGATACACAATCTGATAGTGGCTGGTACAAAAACAAGTTTGCATCCCAATGCAGGGGTGAGGAATGTTTGATTACCTGCAGGGCATATGGAGCATTGCATATTTGTGTTGTTGAATACTGAGGGGACATATGTTCATTTTCAGTATTTTTTTTTTTACATTATATTGTTATAATATAACATATATTCAATTACTCACACATTTTATGTGTGAATAATTGAATATAAGAACCATTGAGTATATTCTTGAAAAAAATGTGTTTGTTAATGGAATGATTTTGTTCCGTTTATGATTATGCATAAATGGCATACCAGTAACATTATTTCAACCATTTGTACAACATTTTGTTATGACAGGAACACATATTTCATTGTAAGGACCTGTGGTGTCAATATTATTGTCAGAAAATTTAGACAATCTCTGTAGTACAAGATTTTCACAATGTTATCTATATATACAGTTGGGTTATTGTTGTAGGACATCATGAAAACTACATAGAGTGGCACCACTGCTTCTAAACTACATTTTAACGAATTTCTTTCTATCTAGGGCAATTAAAGGGAGCCAAAACCATTAAATTCATTGAAATTTTCCAAACTCAAATAATCATGGAAATCCATTCCTTGAGCCTATTTCTGGCCCATGTTAAAATTTAAACCATGAAATATGGTAGAAGACCATTAAAAACATGTTTTTCTTGCTCAAATCAATTAATGTGGATCCGCAAAAATAGGGTTTGTTTACAAACAAATGTAAATATTACCATCTCTTGTAGCATTCTACTTCAGTTTGAGCTAGTTTTCACAGCTAATACTTTACCACTGACCTTAACTGGACTCATCTAACATATTTCTATACTTATCTGAGTTTTGACAATTTTGAAAATGTTGTCAATTTTATTGGTTTTGGCTCCCTTTAAGTAATGGTTGCTCATTTCTCTGTTAGTCTTAATCTATGAAGAAGGTGGTTTGATTTAGGGATTTTGAGCTCAACAATTATTCATGAATAACATGTTTATATGAGAGGTGAACTAAACAGTTGCACTAGTAAAACCCTGTTTTGTGTTAACTTAAAATCATACAACTTCTGTAGCCTTAAAGGTCTTCCAATACAACATGCCTTTAGCCTGACATGATCTCTTCTAAATGAGCCTTAGGTTTGTTACATGGTGCATATTATCTCATTCATGATTAGAAGATAGTGAATATTCTTTATTGTTTTAAAACATATCCTTATTCATAAAGAATTCAAAATGGTGTGGGTACAACAACAATGCAAATTTATAAAGGACCAGAAAGGAATCGGCACAATTGATAATATCAATGCATTTTCAAGTGTCAAACATATTTGGTTTGGAAATCCAATGTCTATAGCAGTGCATAATGTTAGGTTGTGAATAGGTTTTAAACTGGTAATCGTACAACTTTGTGGAGAACATGGCTGCAATGCATATGGACATCTACATTTTGTTTAGGTGACCATGTAAACCAAGAAAGACACAGGAGTACACAAAAGGTTACAAGTAGGGGGCAACCCTTTAAGACTTTTAGAAACAGCAGAACGACATGTTTCCAACAGAAGTGAATGACAAGTACACAGGTCACTTCTGACATCCTTGAGGTGTTATTTGTCATGATCATTCAAAAACCAAGCATCCATCTGTCATCCTGTCCCATTCAAAGTGTCAGGCATACAAGATGCTCATGAATAAAAGACTCAGAAACTTCAGCTTCTACATCAGAAGTGGTCTCCACTCCTGATGCGAGGAGCACATCTAGGGATGTCGTTGTTAGGTCTAGATGTAAGTTTCCATGTCACAGGTCAATTTGTGATAGTGCCTATATTTATGTCTTTACTATTTTTGTCTTTTTCATTTATTAAATCACTAGCATTAAAAATGTTCTTCCTTGTAGCCATTTGGAAGTAATAATATTACTTATGCAAAAGTATCCCGTTAAACTACAAGAAATCCTTTACCAGTGTCACTATACATGTTAGGCCTCCTGCCATGCCATGCCATATGTGGGCAAACTTACCATTTTAGTTAAGGCAATACCTGTATGACCCTGTTGACTTTAGTGGTCAACCCAGGCAAGCAGCAACTCATATAGAATGTTTGAATGTTATTTCTTTGTGAAAGAATATTAAAAACCCATACATCAATTAAAAATGTGTTTCCTTAGTTTCAGATGTAATCAGATCATACCGAGATAGCTTCATAATTAACATTTGTAAAAAAAGATTTTTAAAAACCTATGTTAATTTTGATAACACCAGATTGTACAACCATCTTTGATAAAGAAAAATGATAATAGATACACACTGTCATCGGGTGGATCAAGGAAATCCTGAAAGGGGGAGGGGTGCCTACATAAAAAAAAGTCCAGCTAATTTTACATTGAAAAAGATAATATTTGACTAAAGAAAAACAAAGGCGGGGTGGGCGCCTGGCCTATGCACATCCCCTTAGATCAGTCCCTGGTCATTATTTATTAAGTTTGATGTTGCGAACCACAGGCACATTTAGATTCAGTTGTGAAAGTGTAGATGTTCAGAATACACCAGTGGCCCTGGCTGATCTATAAGTCCTATATGACATTACATATCTGTGGAAGGAGAAGGAATCAGTCCCGGCTTTCCAGACGGCCCCCTATGGTGGCTCCAACTAGGGCTAGGGCTAGAATACAGATGGAACAGCAAATGGGAGAAATGAAAGGTGAACCCTGTAGAAGGCTTTCCACATACAATAGTTTCTTAGGGAGATCTCTGCTCATGAGACATGGACTTGTGAAATACATATAAACAGAATAACTGTAAAACAGAGAGATACTATCTAGGTAAAGAGTAATCAGGTTTGGGGAAGCGTGAAATTGACGTTTAAGGATTGAAAAGGATTATTAATTTTGTATAAACAACATTTTATTATTGTGGGTCTAGATGTTCAGAATATTATGTTCAGAATATAATTTGAAAAGAAAACTACAAACTGAAATATTGTATACAACATTCAAATAGAAATGTGTCACCATTGAATAATCAGTTTCAAAGTTTCAAAGATAAATTTTGAAAATAGGTTTGTACTAAATCTGCTGAAACTTCAGAATAAAAGTGGAAACAGTGAGGGCATGCGAATTACCTAAATTGTTCCCAAAACCTCTAAATCGGTTTTCACTTTCCTCTGATGACAGCTTGTTGAATGAACTCATTAACCTTACTTGGCCAACTAAACGTTCCAGCAATTAACATCCCCAGGCTCCAGCCCAACAAAATAGTTGTTCCATGGCTCACCAGGGGTCTGTTTCATAAAAAAAAGTCCATAAGGCTATGGAGTTTCAAGGCATTTACGTGTTTATTGGCTTCAACGTTTATGATATTTATGATATAAGTTTTAGATAAGTTGCATTTTCATCAAACATTTTCAAAAGACAATTTTGACCTATTTCTCTGTCCATTAGTCCACTTTTAAAAGAACACATTCTCATCATCCAAAGTGTATTAACCCAAGAATAGGGCCCATATCACTTGGTAGCAGATTTATCACACAGTGTGATTAGCCTCACCCTTGCGCTTAATACCCCAAAACACACTTTCCAGACAGCACAGAAATATGAGACCTGGTCAGAATTTGGCAGATGCAATATACCTGGGTGAGGCTTCTTCCATAACACCTCGGAGGGAGACCAGACTTATCAGGCATTTATTGGAGACTGCGGAACACGCAACTGGGAGAAGGAAAAGACCCATGGTGTTGGCCTTCAGGTCATATGGGGCCTGTCACAACCCAAATACCCCCTGTCAGGGTAATTGCATGGAGCAACTTCACCATTATTACCAAACTGCTCGAAAGTTTTCTTTTCGCCCATTCAATGAGTTGTCAATGGTAGGGTTACAGCACGAGCTGCTCTTTTAGCAACGTCTCAGATGGGGACATTCAAGAAAAAAGTCTCACCACTTTGTAATTAAGTGTCAATTTTGAAGGTTTGGAAAAGGAGATTTTAGCCCAGGGAGTTATGTCATCAATTGGGGAGGATCGTGAATGTAAATGGTTTCAAGATTAAAGACACTTTGGAGATAGCCAAGATTCACTAAATTATGATCTGAGGATTAAATAATTGGACTTCAAATCTTGATAAGTCATGAGGGGTATCAGAGTTTGGGAGATGCCTTCTACAGAAGAGCTGAAAGGGACTATCACTGCAACAATCAAGTTTCTTTTCAAAAATATACATTAGATGATTACATTTGAACTGGAACAATTAAATGATGTATATGAGAGTAATAACCAATACTTGAATCGTCCAATCTTATTCAGTATAGCCATTCAAGTACCACTGTAATTATCTTTGCCACTATACATATGATTATTTACCATTACTACTGTTACTAGTATGATAAAGTATAACCTATGTACAAGATCTTTGGGCATCATAAAATAAAAAAATACCAATGGTTACTGAGGTAGGGTAGTGTACACAGGGAAATTTTTGAATAATTACCGCTTGGTATTAACAGTCAAAGTGTATTAATAAGTGTGAGCAGATTAAGGGTTTTGCCTTGTTTCCATCAGGGAAATGTAATTATATTAGCTGGACTTTGCAAATTGTCTCAGCATTTTCCCACTGAAATTTCCTCTTTTCTTTCTACTGGACGATACATTACTTGGAAACCAATTCAGTTAGAAAATGTAATTGTAAATTTTGTCTTAAATCTCGGATGAGTTAAATGGAGGACTTTCATTTTGTTGACAGCTGGAAAATCTATCTTAAGTAGGGTCCTTAAAAAGGTACAGAGAAACAAATTAAAAATCAATGAGCCAATTAACACAAATAGCTGTGCTTTGATGGTGACACTTACAGTGCAAAAAACCAAAGGGGTTCATAACCTTGAATAAAAATTAACTTGCAAATGAACTAAGATGGAGGCATGAGCAGTAGCAGTTGCATTTATAAGCAACATGTACACACTGATTGGCTATTACATATTATCTCGTGACACTTTTTTATATTTTCTATTAGTAATTCCATATACACACAGTAATGTGTTCTTTGGGGGTTATGTTAATGGTATACAGCGAAATGAGTATGTTGAGGACATCACATATATATAGTTTCGGTGATACATGCTATTTACTTTTCATCCTTCATGTAGATCTGTAAATAATACTGTTTCAAAAGAAACTTAACCTTGGTAGTTGCATGCTGCATGTTGGTTGGCAACATATCCCAAAGCCTCACACCTCAATAGAATGGGCTGTTCTGCACCATAGTTAAACTGGTTATTTTCTGTTTAAATTCTAAACCTTTTTTGAATCTTCTTTTGAATCTTCTGCCACTCCTAAAAATTTTACATGGTCTTTAACTATCTAGATATCCTGTAGACTGACTATACCTGTGACATAACCCTGTACATCTCATATTTTCCCATTAAAGGGAGCCAAAACCAATAATTTCAATGACATTTTCCAAACTCAAATAATCTTGAAAATCCATTCCTTGAGCCTATTTCTGGCCCATGTTAAAATCTAAACCATGAAATATGGTAAAAAAATAGCTAAAAACACGTTTTTCTTGCTCAAATCAATTAATGTGGATCCGCAAAAATAGCGTTTGTTTACAAACAAATTCAAATATTACCATCTCTTGTGGCAATCTACTTCAGTTTGAGCTAGTTTTCACAGCTAATACTTTACCACTGACCTTAACTGGACTCATCTAACTTATTTCTATACTTATCTCAGTTTTAAAAATTTTGTCAATTATATTGGTTTTGGCTCCCTTTAAACCCCAAGTTTTGGGTTAGCCTCAACATTTTCTTTCATTTTGTGTTATCTATTTTTTTGAGGTACTCTAAGTATTTCATCTGCTTCCCCCGTTCAGGTATTTAGACAAACTTTAGATTACAATTACTCATGTGTGTGTGTGTGTATATGTATATATGTATATGTATGAGAGAAGAGCATTGGCAGGCCTGTTTACTTCTTACAGTGGGCATAGCGCGTGCTTTCATATGTGTTGGGACTGAGCTAAACGTCAGGCTAATTTATCTTCCAAGAAGGAAATTGCCTTGAGGTGCCTGCTAAAGACGTGAAGTCTCTTTGGGTTGGAGCTGTGGCCTCAAAGCAGACAAGGTACCCCTGGTGTCTGGTGCCTGTCCCCCCGGGTGCTGTGGTGAGGAAGGCCAGAGAGTGATGCTAGGAGCTGGGAGCTGGGAGTACCAGCTGAAAAGACTGAGACTGCAACCAGTCTCTCCAGCTTAGGGCGATTGATGATAAGCAGACACTGACTTTTCATAAATACATATAGAACTAAAATGAGAGTTGTCGGTTTAAACGAAAACATGGTTACATTATTTGATTTTATGAATTGTTGTTTGATGGTCCATGACAAGGAGCGGGTGTAGGGACCACAAGGTTGGGGTGGAGTGACAAGAAGGTGGGGTGTAGGAAACACAATGTAGGGATGCTAGGACCACAAGGTAGGGATGTAGGGACCATGAGCTGAGGGTTTGGACATCAAAGTGAGGATGTCAGGACCCCAAGGTTGATGTATTTGGACCAAAAGGTGGGGTTGTAGGGACTAAAAGGTGTGGTGTTGGGACCACAAGGTTGGGCTGTTTGGACAACAATGTGAAGTATTTCTACCAAAAACTACCACAAAGTGGGGTTTAGGGACCACAAGATGGGGGTGTTTTGCTATAGTTTGTATGTTCTGAACCCTGTATTTCACTAGGCAATTTTGACTATTGGGAGCCTGCAATATTAATTGTTAATGTTTATCATTATGGAATATGAAGGGAATCCGAGCATACTATATGTTATTTAAAATGATATACATAACACATCTTCTAATGCTATTAAAGTTGGTTTTGAAAGTTTGCTCATATTCAAACTTCAATCTCTTAACATGTGAGTAAAGTCTTTACAGTTAAGGTGTGATACAGTCTGCAACAGAGGACCAGTCTGTAATAGAGGTGCCACAATTTGTTACTTCACCTTCAGTAAATCCTTCATTTACTATATTTTCTTTTAGTACCCTCTATGACCAAATGTAGCCTGAATACAGAATTATTCATTCCACCGTCATTAAAGATTAATCTAATCTCTACCTCATTTGTCATTTAATATATATGTCATCACATAATATATCTTTGATAGGAAGTGCTTAGCCCTCAGTATAATTCTCAGTGAGTTCACTGCTGTCTTGATTGCACCGCAGGTGATGGGGGTGATTACAGAACAGGCCTTCCTCTGTATGCCAAGCTATAATCTGGTTATACACTGAATTCCTAACAAGAGATATGGAACCACTTCAGTACTGTAATAAACCCCTCTCACATTAAGCATATCCCAGGGTTGGACAAGGGCTGGACAGTATTACCATATTTATAAGCTATCCTTGTCTCCGAGAGTTGGGATTACTGAAATAAGCAAGGATTATGCGTTTATATATCCCCAGGTAATGGTACAACATAACAACATGGTTTCTTAAATGTTATCAATTAACAGATTTTCAGGTTTGATAGCCCACGAAAATGCAGTATTATAGGAAAAAACAAAGTTGGACATTTTAGGTTGGGCTAATAGGCTTTAACATTAGTTCCTATGAAGTAGACTAATATATACAATTGCATAAAATGCATAATTATGATAAATAAACAAAACTGTAGGAGTATAGGGATCCTGACAGCCCGATCTGGCGAGGCCTAATAATTTTGGCCAGTCAAATCTTTTCTTCTTTTTTTCAATGTCTCTTTTTCGTTGTTAGGTCCGATGTTGTGGGTGAACAAAATTCAGGGGCTGTGAACTTGAGATGTTGCAGCAGGCTGCGGCAGGTCGTCAGTTATAAGCCCTATGTGCCATGACTGGCTGCAGCATTCTAAAACCCATTGCATTCTCATTAGGGGTGCCAGACATGGAATTTTATCAGTATTTTGATTAGGAAAAAGAATGGTGCTTTTCTCTTATGTTTGTATATATTACATACCTTAATCACCCCGTTAGGCTAATTAATTATTAGTTAATGAGGTCATTTAGGGTCAAGATTGTGTCCCCAGCCTTTCCTACCAGGCTGCAGCAGGCTGCAACCTTCAATGGCCCTGAGTGGAGCCATGTTGGTGTAATGTCACTGACCAGTGGCTGCGGCCTGCCATGGGGAATTTTGACGTCTCTCCTTAGTTATGTCTTTTTTTTATTGTTCCTGGAGTTAAAGGAAGTAAAGGGTTATACTACGAGCATAATATGAGTATAATTATCATTAGACAGAAAATATTTTTTAAACCATTTGAGATTCCCAAAAATAAGGAAATTTTGGTTGGGACCTCTAAACATTTCATCAATGGGTGTTTACATAAAAGAAACACTGTGGGAATGTAATTTAGCATCCAAACTGATGTATCAAATTTTAATAATTTTTAATAAGTTTTTTACGGGACCATATAAGGTCTCTGTATCTAAAACCTTTGTTTACATTGTTTAAAAGAGAAGAAGTGGAAGATGATTTTGTTCAGTACAGATTTATGTCATGCAGATAGTTTCTGCCCCAAGATTTAGCCTATTGAAGTCGAATTCACTTGGGACAGATTTATATACTGAAGACATCTCTCTGTTGTATCCCACAGAGAATACATGTCTGGCGCCTGAATGACTGGCAGTAACAGCGCCTCTTAATCATAGACAATTCAGGCCTTGAAACCTATGCATTAATCAAAACACTGTTCTTAGTATTGTTTTTTCCTCATTGATGTTCCGCTGATACTCAGATGGCTGTGATGTATATGTTTTTTTAGCTACTTAAAGTTTCTTGTTTGTTTGACAAGGACATTATCTTTTATAGCACTGCATGTGACAGACCAATCAATGGTTTATCCCAGTGGGAATATGGAACATAGATGTTTTTGAGTAGTCTCTACATATCTGAGAAAATACATCAAATGTTGTTAAATGGCATTTACAAAGCATGATGATTGATAAATACTTTCATTTTTCCATTGGACATTTTCCTTTGTTTATGGGAACTCAAGTTATGGCCATTCTTCATTATGCAAGCTTACTTTTAGTTCAGGATGTACCCTTTTGGAAGATCACAGAGAGGTGATATTGTGTGGGAAGTGCTTATTTGGACATTTTTTCTAAACACAGGTCATGACCGATTGTTTAACATTACTACTGTTTGCAACAATTTCTGACCCATTTAGATAATTTGTTCCTGTTCAATTTTCTGTAGCTTTAAACATTTGCAGATTTTGCTGGTGGGAAGCTGGTCTAGTTCTACCCACCCCCAAGTGCAATGAGCACTCAGCAGAGAAGGTCTTAGCTGGACATAGAGGGGCTGACTGACACACTTAGTGTGAAGTGCTTGCACCATCTGCTCAGGAATGCAATGAGTAACATTGCATAGCTGCAGCCCACCTCCTGTTTTCCTCAGGTCCTGTGTTGTAACAACCAGTCTGCTGTCTACAAAGGTTGTTTCATTCCTGTTGAAGACCACAGAGGCTGATCCAGAGGGGGTCCAAGGGGCCTCTGACCCCCTCCCCCCTTTAACTATATAAGTGAAGAGAGAAAAATGCACAATGCATTTGCACAAATACATACTTAGCCTACATGCTGATCCTCCCCTCTTTCCAAAATACAGGATCTGCCCATAGACCAGACTTTTAGGTAAGATGTGTAAATCTCTTTGTAATCTTTACATTTTATAAGTTACATCACAAAATACGACCCCATGACTGTGTCATGTATAATACACTAATGCCTCGAGCAGCTTTCAATATTTTCAGAAATCAGCTTTGTTTTCAATTTGTCACAGCAAATTCACTGCAAAGCTGTAAGATTATATTACATTAAGCAGAAGGCTTAGCTGCTAGCCACACAGAGTGACTGCTGTCCAAACCTCCTCAGGGGTTCAATCAGACAGTGGGGGATCAGCCTGATGTCTATGTGGGCAAAGTGGTCAGCTGGCACCCTTAAGGTTGGTTTACATCTGTGGGCAAAGTGGTCAGCTGGCACTCTTTAAGTGGGTTTACACCCATGGGCAAAGTGGTCGCCTGGCTCCCTTTGGGGTGGCTTTACACCTATGGGCAAAGTGGTCAGCTGGCACCCTTAAGGCTGGTTTACATATGTGGGCAAAGTGGTCGCCTGGCACCCTTAAAGTAGGGTGAACACCTGTGTGTAATTTGGTAAGCTGTACTGCTAAAGGCCAGTTTAAACTTTAAACACAAGGTTAATTAAGGATAATGGGTTGTCCCTTTGTTGTGTTCCTTAACCCTTACAAAGCTGTAGGCTTTACCAATCATACAGCATTAAATATACCAGCCCCTATCTGGTTGGGGCTTCACTCATGAGTGAAGCCCCAACCAGATAGGGGCTAAAAAAAAAAAAAAAAAAAAAACCTGATCAGGTTTTTTGTTTTTTTTATTATTATTATTTATTTAGACTGACAAAGGTTAGCGCATGCGCTAGTTTACATCCTGTGCCAGTATAAAATGGCAGTGTTATATCCTCATATCTGTACAATATTAATATTCAAAGCGACATCATTCAGTTCAAATTATACAAACCATCAGTCAATTTGAGCACACAATCTTATCAACATTTACAACGGTCCTGGTTGACAAGTACTTGAGGTCTAGGATCTGTCCTTGGGTATAAATTATAGCTATGATGCTATTTTTCCCAAGCATAAGTCAACAACAGGTAGATGTTAACAGTTGAGCGCTAAAGAGAACATTGATTTATTTTGGGATAACAAGTCACATTTTATAGCTGTCTGGACCTCAGAAATTAAATACACTGGTGGATGGCTAAGGACACATCACATGATATAACTCCAAAAACCTTCTGTTCCAAGTTGCTCAAGGCAACCTAATACTATAGAATATTTGACAATAACTATTTTCCAGTCGCTTCTTGAGTATATACTTCATCTTATTTGACATGATTAGAGTATGCAAGAGTACTCAATACTTTTCTTGTCATTTACATTTTTGAGCATTTGTAAGTATTTCACTTTATAATTAATCTCATTTTAACATAACCAATATGTATAGATATCTCCAAAACAAAGCTGTACATCCCATCGGTCAAAATAGTACCATCTCCTACAGGCAATTAGTCAGATTCTGCTCAGCCATCCAAGACTTGCATAAATTCACCAAGAACATGGAGGCAAGCTTTGCCCACCATAGCTACCCAATCACACTACTCCTGGAGGCACCCACATCTGAAGGCCTAATTACACTACATCATAAAGGTACAATGGAATATTGTACGACATAGGATGCAAAGACATGTCATAGCATATGTCGAAACTTAAACCCATTATATGTATTGTATTGTACACTGATGCTTTCAAGGCTATTGTATGGTATAAGTCATATTCTCTATTACATGAGACAAATTTCACATCATTTACACATTACCTCCACAACATTATTCTACATAATTAAATTGTGATGTTCCTCGGTAGTTCGGGGTTCCCGATTTCTACAACAAAGGGACGTAGTAGTTGTTTTGGCTTGAAGTCTGGTAAAAAGCCTGATCAGGAAGCCGAGATGTGTGGTCAAGAGCTGTGCCCCGCGCATAAGGGGGAATGGGTGGATCAGTCAGGAATTTGGTATTGTTCGTGGAGGGGGCTGGGCCTCGGTCGGTCGGTCCTGGGGCGTTCCGGACATCAGGTGCGGTGGACCAGGGTCTCCATTGCCGAGCAGAGGGTAACGAGCAAATGATGGGGATAGGCCTGAAGAAGGGGAGCCGGATGGATCGCACACTAGCCTAAAAGGTTGGGTACTCTCGGTGTCCTGTAGGGTATCAGGTTGATGCTCGCCTAAAGGTTGGTAGCATGGGGCTAAGCCGGTCACCCCTTTGTACCTGCGGGTACGGGACGGCCGCTGATGATTTTGGGCTTCCATACTAGACCGGTTTTCCTATTCTGGGTCGCCTCTCAGGTGAATTTGGTCCTTCGTGCCATACTTCGCTCCTTCGGGCTCTCTGTTCCCCATTCCTTTTTACTTCTAAATTACTTGTGAACTTAATTACTTCGCTTTTCTAGAGAACTACCTGTTATTGGATCATATTGTAAGTCCTAACCCCTTCAAGGGCTATTCTAGTGGAAGGAGACACATGTGAACACAAGTAGTACCAAGAAGGAACTGTTTATTCTGGGCCTCACCGCCCCTTTTTCTACTCTAATACTCGGCTATGAGTGGCCATCTCAAGTCACGTGGTCTTACCGACGTCACATCCGGTTTACATTTGTCTTTAGCTTTTCGGGTCTCAGGTTTTCGGGTTTCGGGCTTTTGGACTTTCGGGCCCTTACATAAAATACACTTTCACTCTATTATTCCATTATGTTTTGGCACCTAACTTTGATACTGATGAACGGTCATTCATCACAAAATCAAAACATTATTGTGGCCTCAGATACAACTGACAAGATGTTCTCTGACTATTTGAGCAGAAGAGAATTACCTTAGGGTCATATTGTACTCATGTCACAGCTCATATAGGGTAGTGTACTAAGGGCTTCGGAGATCAACCCTGGTTGATCCACCTGAGCGGGGACAGGGAGACCCACTTATTGCACCCTTTGATCCTGCCCACTCACACATCATGATCATGGATGGCATCAAACGATTAATCTGTCTACTGCAGTAGGGTAAACAACAAGAATCACTACAGCATTCTGATTGCCTTCTGAGGAAACAGACACTTGAGAGATATCTTACTTTGACCAGAGTTAACCAACCAGAATTCCTATCAAGAAGTACCACTAGTACCTTAAACCAACAAACGTTGCCTCAAAAATGTTGCTGTCAGCAAATATAACAATGTCAATTTAATCCAATATAACAACATAGGTCTGATATTTGGGTCACTTAGGTTCCAGCAACACATAACAGAGATGCAACAAGACAGCAGACATTGATTTGGTAATAGCAACGGCATTCAGTGAACATCTACATCTCAAAAGTGTGTAAATAATTACATGCTTGTCAGGAACTTGAGGTTTATTACTCAGCCCCCAACGTTCCCACAGCCAACATGACCTGAAACTGACCCACCCGCTATGACCCAAAAGGGACCTAACCATAAAGTCATGGACCCAATCCCACACACCAGAAGAGCTTCACCAGTAGCACAACAAACCCTCCAATCTGTAGTCTCTGGGCCTCTCTCTGGCTGCTAACGAAATTCTGAAGTAGCACTACTCAACCTCCCACTGCCTTTGGTGGGTGACTCAAAAATTCCTAGATTAAAGTACAATCCAAACATTTGGTGAGGAAATGACTATTTATTGTGTACTCTCTAGAAGAAGGCTCCACTATGTACGAGTGAGGTTCTCATAATGGTTGTGAGGTAAATATGTACAGGCCTGGTATTAATAGTGGGGTTGTAAATGTTTCTTGGATCCCTTATATGGGAAGCCATTCTTGTAACATTATTGGTTTGGTGGGAACAAATTTATGATAACAAGAATACCTAAATAATATGGATACTAGTAATTAATATGGGAATATTTACTTTTTACTTAATGTGATCATTAGATATTACATGATGATACTACTGGAGATTGCTAGTATGCATCCCAATGCAAGGGAGAGGAAGGTTTGATTACCTGCAGGGCATGTGGAGTATTGCTTATTTGTGGTGTTGAATACTGAGGGGATGTACGTCATTTTCAGTATTTCTTTTTGACATATATTGTGATATGTGTGAGTAATTGAATATAAGAACCATATTCTTGAAAAAAATATGTTTGTCATTGGAATGATTTTGCTCTGTTTATGATTATGCATAAATGACATACCAGTATCATTATTTCAACCATTTGTACAACATTTTTGTTACAACATGAACACATATTTCATTGCACGGACCTGTGGTGTCAATATTATTTTCAGAAAATTGAGACAATTTCTGTACTACAAGATTTTCACAATGTTATCTCTATATATACGGTTAGATTGTTGTTGTAGGACATCATGAAAACTACATATAGAGGTGGCACCACTGCTTCTAAACTACATTTTAAAGGATCTTTTTCTTTCTAGGGCAATTTAATAATGGTTGCTCATTTCTCTGTTAGTCATAATCTATGAAGAAGGTGATTTGATTTAGGGATTTTAATCTCAATAATTATTCATGAATAAAATGTTTATATGAGAGGTGAATATTCTCTCATTCAAGATTAGAAGATTATATTGTTTTAAAACATATCATTATTCATAAAAAAAAAATCAAAATGGTGTGGTTACAACACCAATGCAAAATTATAAAGGACCAGAAAGGGATCGGCACAATTGATAATTTTCAAGTGTCAAACATATTCAGTTTCGAAATCCAATATCCACAGCAGCGCAAAATGTTAGGTTATGAATTGGTTCTAA
The DNA here is from genome assembly GCA_936440205.1 of Lepidonotus clava. Taxonomy (NCBI): domain Eukaryota; kingdom Metazoa; phylum Annelida; class Polychaeta; order Phyllodocida; family Polynoidae; genus Lepidonotus; species Lepidonotus clava. Next base: position 42,186,362 of record OW387144.1, on the reverse strand, counting down.
CCATGTTATCTTACAACATTGTGGAGAATATGGCTGCAATGCATCTGGATATCCACATTTTGTTTTGGTGACCATGTAAACCAAGAAAGACACAGGGGAACACAATAAAGTTACGAGTAGGGTGCAACCCTTTAAGACTTTTAGAAATAGCAGAACGACATGGTCCCAATGGAAGTGAATGACAGATACACAGGTCACTTCTGACATCCTTGTGGTGTTATTTGTCATGATCATTCAAAAACCAAGCATCCATCTGTCATCCTGTCCAATTCAAAGTGTCAGGGATACAAGATGCTCATGAATAAAAGACTCAAAAACTTCAGCTTCTACATCAGAACTGATTTCCACTCCTGACGTGAAGAGCACATCTAGGGATGTCCTTGTTAGGTCTAGATGTAAGTTTCCATGTCACCAGTCAATTTGTGATAGTGCCTATATTCATATCTTTACTATTTTTTTCTTTTTCATATATTAGATCAACAGCATTGAAAATGTTCTTCCTTGTTCTTCTTTGGAAGTAATAACATTACTTATGCAAAAGTACCCCATTAAACTAAAAAATCCTTTACCAGTTTCACTATACATGTAAGGCCTCCTGTCATGCCATATAAGGGCAAACTTACCAATTCAGTTAAGGCAATACCTGTACTGCCCTGTTGACTTGAGTGGTCAACCCAGGCAAGCAGCAACATAATTGGCACATTCTTTGACCAAAAGTTTTTGGTCAGTCTGACACACTTAATAAAATATTTTTATAACAACATACCATTTAATGATGTTGGGACCTTATTCATATAGAATGTTTGAATGTTATTTCTATATGAAAGAATGTTAAAAAAAACACACATCAATTGAAAATGTGTTTCTTTAGTTTCAGATGTATCCAGATCATACGCAGATAGCTTCATTATAAACGAAGGTAAAAAAACATTTTCTAAAAACCTATGTTATTTGATTTCACCAGATGGTAGAATCATGTTTGATAAAGATAAATGTTAATGAATACACGTTGTCATTGGGTGGATCAAGAAAATCTTGAAAGGGGGAGGGGTGCCTACATAAAAAAAAGTCCCGCTAGTTTTACATTGAAAAAGATAATATTTGACACAAAAAAAGGCGGGGTTGGGAGGGGCCCCTGACCAATGCATGTCCCCTTAGATCAGTCCCTGGTCATTATTTGTTAAGTTTAATATAGCGAACCACAGGCACATTTAGATTGAGTTGCGAAAGTGTAGATGTTCAGAATAAACCAGTGGCCTTGGCTGATCTATGAGTCCTATATGACATTACATATCTGTGGAAGGAGAAGGAATCAGCCCCGGCTTTCCAGACGGCCCCCTATGGCAGCTCTAACCAGGGCAACAGCTAGAATACAGATGGAACAGCCAATGGGGGAAATGAAAGGTGAAGTCTGTCCCCAGGAGGCTTTTTACATATAATGATTTCTTGGGAAGATGTTGCCAGTAATCTGATCTTTGTTCATGAGACACAGACTTGTTGAATGCATCTATATACAAATAACTATAAAACAGAGTGATACAATCTAGATAAAGAATAATCAGGTTTGGGACAAGCCTGGTATTGAAAACGTTCAAGGAGAAAAATGATTTGATTTTATTATTGTAGGTCTAGATGTTCACAATATTCAATTTGAAAAGAAAACTAGAAACTGAAACATTGGATACAACATTCAAATAGAAATGTGTCACCATTGAATAATCAGTTTCAAAGATAAATTTTGAAAATAGGTTTGTACTAAATCTGCTGAAACTTCAGAATAAAAGTGGAAACAGTGAAGGCATGCAAATTACCTAAATTGTTCCAAAAACCTCTAAATAGGTTTTCACTTTCCCCTGATGACAGCTTGTTGAATGAACTCATTAACCTTACTTGGCCAACTAAATGGTCCAGCAATTAACATCCCCAGACTCCAGCCAAACAAAACAGTTGTTCCATGGCTCACCAGGGGTCTGTTTAATAATAAAAGTCCATAAGGATATAGTGTTTCAATGCATTTACGTGTTTATTGGCTTCAACGTTTATGATATTTATGATGTAAGTTTTAGATAATTTGCATTTTCATCAAACATTTTCAAAAGACAAATTTGACCTATTTCTCTGTCCATTAGTCCACTTTTAAAAGAACACATTCTCATCATCCAAAGTGTATTAACCCAAGAATAGGGCCCATATCACTTGGTAGCAGATTTATCACACAGTGTGATTAGCCTCACCCTTGCGCTTAATACCCCAAAACACACTTTCCAGACAGCACAGAAATATGAGACCTGGTCAGAATTTGGCAGATGCAATATACCTGGGTGAGGCTTCTTCCATAACACCTCGGAGCGAGACAAGACTTATCAGGCATTTATTGGAGACTGCGGAACACGCAACTGGGAGAAAGAAAAGACCCATGGTGTTGGCCTTCAGGTCATATGGGGCCTGTCACAACCCAAATACCCCCTGTCAGGGTAATTGCATGGAGCAACTTCACCATTATTACCAAACTGCTCGAAAGTTTTCTTTTCGCCCATTCAATGAGTTGTCAATGGTAGGGTTACAGCACGAGCTGCTCTTTTAGCAACGTGTCAGATGGGGACATTCAAGAAAAAGTCTCACCACTTTGTAATTAAGTGTCAATTTTGAATGTTTGGAAAAGGAGATTGTTTTTACCCCAGGGAGTTATGTCATCAATTGAGGAGGATCGTGAATGTAAATGGTTTCAAGATTAAAGACACTTTGGAGATAGCCAAGATTCACTAAATTATGATCTGAGGATTAAATAATTGGACTTCAAATCTTGAGGGGTATTAGAGTTTGGGAGATGCCTTCTACAGAAGAGCTGAAAGGGACTATCACTGCAACAATCAAGATTCTTTTCAAAAATATACATCAGATGATTACATTTGAACTGGAACAATTAAATGATGTATATGAGAGTAATAACCAATACTTGAATCGTCCAATCTTATTCATTATAGCCATTCATGTATCACTGTAATGATCTTTGCCACTATACATATGATTGTTTACCATTACTACTATTACTACTATGATTAAGTATAACCTATGTATAAGATAAAAATAAAAAAATACTAATGGTTACTGAGGTAGGGTAGTGTACACAGGGAAATGTTTGAATAATTACCGCTTGGTATTTACAGTCATAGTGTATTAATAAGTGTGAGCAGATTAAGGGTGTTGCCTTGTTTCCATCAGGGAAATGTAATTATATTAGCTGGACTTTGCAAATTGTCTCAGCATTTTCCCACTGAAATTTCCTCTTTTCTTTCTACTGGACGATACATTACTTGGGAACCAATTCAGTTAGAAAATGTAATCGTAAATTTTGTTAAATGGAGGACTTTCATTTTGTTGACAGCTGGAAAATCTATCTAAAGTAGGGTCCTTAAAAAGGTACAGAGAAACAAATTAAAAATCAATGAGTCAATTAACACAAATAGCTATGCTTTGATGGTGAAACTTACAGTGCAAAAATCCAAAGGGGTTCATAACCGTGAATAAAAATTAACTTGCAAATGAACTAAGATGGAGGCATGAGCAGTAGCAGTTGCATTTATAAGCAACATGTACACACTGATTGGCTATTACATATTATCTCGTGACACTTTTTTATATTTTCTGTTAGTAATTCCATATACACACAGTAATGTGTTCTTTGGGGGTTATGTTAATGGTATACAGCGAAATGAGTATGATGAGGACATCATATATATATATATATATATATATATATATATATAGGCATATATACAACAGGTCTATGTTGAATTAACGGTACACAATGACCATAATTTCGGTGATGCATGCTTTTTACTTTTCATCCTTCATGTAGATCTGTAAATAATACTGTTTCAAAAAAAACTTAACCTTGGTAGTTGCATGCTGCATGTTTTTTGGAAACATATCCCAAAGCCTCACACCTCAATAGAATGGGCTGTTCTGCACCATAGTTAAACTGGTTATTTTCTGTTTAAATTCTAAACCTTTTTTGAATCTTCTTTTGAATCTTCTGCCACTCCTAAAAATTTTACATGGTCTTTAACTGTCTAGATTTCCTGTAGACTAACTATATACCTGTGACATCTCATATTTTCCCATTAAAGGCAGCCAAAACCAATAAATTCAATGACATTTTCCAAACTCAAATAATCTTGAAAATCCATTCCTTGAGCCTATTTCTGGCCCATGTTAAAATCTAAACCATGAAATATGGTAAAAGAAAATAGTTAAAAACATGTTTTTCTTGCTCAAATCAATTAATGTGGATCCGCAAAAATAGCGTTTGTTTACAAACAAATTCAAATATTACCATCTCTTGTGGCAATCTACTTCAGTTTGAGCTAGTTTTCACAGCTAATACTTTACCACTGACCTTAACTGGACTCATCTAACTTATTTCTATACTTATCTCAGTTTCAAAAATGTTGTCACTTATATTGGTTTTGGCTCCCTTTAAACCCCAAGTTTTGGGTTAGCCTCAACATTTTCTTTCATTTTGTGTTATCTATTTTTTTGAGGTACTCTAAGTATTTCATCTGCTTCCCCAGTTCAGGTATTTAGACAAACTTTAGATTACAATTACTCAATTATTGCTTTCTATATATATATATATATATATATATATATATGAGAGAGAAGAGCATTGGCAGGCCTGTTTACTTCTTACAGTGGGTATCGCGCATGCTTTCATATGTGTTGGGACTAAGCTAAACGTCAGGCTAATTTATCTTCCAAGAGGGAAATTGCCTTGAGGTGCCTGCTAAAGACGTGAAGTCTCTTTGGGTTGGAGCTGCAGCCTCAAAGCAGGCAAGGTACCCCTGGTGTCTGGTGCCTGTCCCCCCGGGTGCTGTGGTGAGGAAGGCCAGAGAGTGATGCTAGGAGCTGGGAGCTGGGAGTACCAGCTGAAAAGACTGAGACTGCAACCAGTCTCTCCAGCTTAGGGCGATTGATGATAAGCAGACACTGACTTTTCATAAATACATATAGAACTTAAATGAGAGTTGTCGGTTTAAACGAAAACATGGTTACATTATTTGATTTTATGAATTGTTGTTTGATGGTCCATGACAAGGAGTGGGTGTAGGGACCACAAGGTTGGGGTGGAGTGACAAGAAGCTGGGGTGTAGGAAACACAATGTAGGGATGCTAGGACCACAAGGTAGTGATGTAGGGACCATGAGCTGAGGGTTTGGACATCAAGGTGAGGATGTCAGGGCCCCAAGGTTGATGTATTTGGACCAAAAGGTGGGGGTGTAGGGACTAAAAGGCGTGGTGTTGGGACCACAAGGTTGGGCTGTTTGGACAACAATGTGAAGTATTTCTACCACAAAGTACCACAAAGTGGTGTTTAGGGACCACAAGATGGGGGTGTTTTGCTATAGTTTGTATGTTCTGAATCCTGTATTTCACTAGGCAATTTTAACTATTGGGAGCCTGCAATATTAATTGTTAATGTTTATCATTATGGAATATTAAGGGAATCCGAGCATACTATATGTTATTTAAATTGATATACATAACACATCTTCTAATGCTATTAAAGTTGGTTTTGAAAGTTTGCTCATTTTCAAACTTCAATCTCTTAACATGTGAGTAAAGTCTTTACAGTTAAGGTGTGATACAGTCTGCAATATAGGACCAGTCTGAAATAGAGGTGCCACAATTATGTTACTTCACCTTCAGTAAATCCTTCATTTACTATATTTTCTTTTAGTACCCTCTATGACCAAATGTAGCCTGAATACAGAATTATTCATTCCACCGTCATTCAAGATTAATCTAATCTCTACCTCATTTGTCATTTAATATATACGTCATCACATAATATATCTTTGATAGGAAGTGCTTAGCCCTCAGTATAATTCTCAGTGAGTTCACTGCTGTCTTGATTGCACCGCAGGTGATGGGAGTGATTAGGGGAGACGTCAAAATTCACCACAGCAGGTTGCAGCCTGTTGTCAGTGACTTAACAGCATGTAGCCACCACTCAGGGCACTGAAGGTCGCGACCTGCTGCCGTCTGGCTGCAGCCAGATAGGAAGTGGTGTTAGACACTGTCTTAATGACCCTAAATGACCTCATTAACCCATTAATTAATTAGCTAATTAGCCTTAATGAGGGGATTAAGATATGTAATGTATACAAACATTAAAGGGAAGTTCCATGTTATTTTTCTCCCTAATCATTATATTGAAAACAAGCCCTTCCTGGTACTATTAATGAGCTAGCAATGGGCTGTGGAAGGCTGCAGCCATCCAGTGACATATAGGGTTATAGCTGACAACTTGCTGCAGCCTGTCGCAGCATCTCAGGTTCACAGCCCCTGAATTATGACGTCACCCCTTACAGAACAGGCCTTTCTCTACATGCCAAGCTATAATCTGGTTATACACTGAATTCCTAATGAGCGATATGGAACCACTTCAGTACTGTAATAAACCCCTCTCACATTAAGTATATCCCAGGATTGGACAAGGGCTGGACAGAATTACCATATAAGCTATCCTTGTCTCCGAGAGTTGGGATTACTGAAATAAGCAAGGATTATGTATTTATATATCCCCAGGTAATGGTGCAACATTACAACACGGTTTCTTAAATGTTACCAATTAACAGATTTTCAGGCTTGCTAGACAATGAAAATGCAGTATTATAGGAAAAAACTAAGTTGGACATTATAGGTTGGGCTAACAGGCTTTAACATTAGTTCCTATGAAGAAGACTAATATATACAACTGCATAATATATGCATAATTATGATAGATAAACAAAACTGTAGGAGTATTGGGCTCCTGACAGCTGGATCTAGTGAGGCCTGATAATTTTTGGCCAGTCTTATTTTTTGTAATCAACTTTATTTAACCTAGTCATTGGTCGGCACACAGAAAGCAATCATCCGCGCATACAATTAATTTTATTGAGCAAACAGTATATAAGGTATTTACAATTTCATGCAGGTAGAGTCTCTTTGTTGTTGATTGGTTCCTAGTTATGTCTTTTTTATTGTTCCTGGAGTTAAAGGAAGTAAAGGGTTATACTACACTAGAAATCAGTCTAGAGCACTCACTCCTTACGCCATTCTAAAGCCCAAAATGGGTATTTAGTCTGACGAGTTGGTCACTCATCTCACCCAGTTAGTTGGTGGTGGGTACGGGTTTTATACACCATGGAGCTGATTGACCAATATTTGTACAGTATTCAGCATTTGAACGAAACTTCACATGCACATAGACGCAAAGTAAGGAACAGGAAAGGGACACAATAGGTACAGTTAACACAGTATTGACAGACCAAGTGCTCTATACAGGCTGGAGTTCAGATAGTATCTTTTAGCTTTTTCTTTTGGAAAAGTTTAAAGGACAAATAGGGATTCGTGTTGCGTTCAGTTGCTGACAGAGCATTCCACTCCACTGCCCAATTATAACTCACACTTCTTTTGAATGCCTCAATTCTGGGCCTTACTGTCCCAACCAAGGGTGCCGCACTAGCTCTCGTCCTGTTGTTATTGATAATTGTGGTATGTGTGTTATCCTTTCTTTGGTACATGAAATTAAGTATGTGGGTTTCTCTTCTATGGCAAAATTTAGCTACCCTGGCAGTTCTGTGTAGCTGGTCCACATTACTTCTACCATTCTCTCCCAAGCAGATTCTCAGACACTTGTTTTTGACCCCCTGCGGTTTGGCTAAGGGTACTGACTTCCCGCTGCAAAACTTACATCTGCATTGTCGAAATATGGCAAAATCATTCCCTTATAGATAGATAATGCGGCCTCCTTAGTCAAATACCTTCTCATCTTTCACAGGAGATAAGGTGCAAACAAAGGTTTAAATCAGGCTGTCAGGATCCCCATACACGTATGTTTTTATTATTTATCATACTTTTCCAGAATTGTGAAGATTGAATAATCTGTATCTACTAATATTTACTTGTTTTTACGAGATAATTATTCAATATCTTGCGGATTTTTTAGAACTATATCGCACGGCAGGACTAGGCCTCATGATTGTGTCAGCTGCGATGTTTTTTTTTTGTATTCCTGCGATCTATTTTGCCTGCCGTTGTTTGTCATTTTCTCAAGATTTGATGTTATCTTAGGTAATTTTAGGTATCAAAATTGTGAGAATTGGCCGAAATTTGCCATTCTTGTCTGAATTAGGTCTTTTGTAAGAGATTTTTGTGTCAAAATCTGGCGACATTTGCCATCTATATCTTAATTATCTTGCTTTGGCACTCTCCAACCATTGACGTTTGCTGCCTCTAATTGGTCATAAATAACTAGGTTGGACTTCTTTTCTGTATCAGTACAGTAAGGTCCATATCTGTATCACGTACTGATATGAGATCCATATCACTACAGTATGTGCTTTCACTGTGTGCCTATTTGGCAATTTTGGAAAAGTATATAATACATTTAAGGAGTATTTTCCCAACCAATTGTTTTGGCAAAATTTGTATTATGCAACTGCTTTGGATTAAGCACAGAGGTAATTTGTTTCGTTTGTGTTAACTGAAAGGGCTTGATACGAGTATAATTATCATTAGACAGAAAATATTATTGAAAACCATTTCAGCTTCCCAAAAACAACGAAATTTTGGTTGTGACCTCTAAACATTTCATCAATGGGTGTTTACATAAAAAAACACTATGGTAATGTAATTTAGCATCCAAACTGATGTATCAATTTTAAATAATTTTTTTACAGGACCATCTAAGGTCTCTGTAACTATGACCTGTGTTTACATTGTTTAAAAGATGAGAAGTGAAAGATGACTTTGTTCAGTACAGATTTATTTCCTGCAGATAGTTTCTGCCCCAAGATTTAGCCTATTGAAGTCGAATTCACTTGGGACAGATTTATATACTGAAGACATCTCTCTGTTGTATCCCACAGACAATACATGTCTGGCGCCTGAATGACTGGCGGTAACAGCGCCTCTTATTCATTGACAATTCAGGCTTAGAAACCTATGCATTAATCAAAAAACTGTTCTTAGTATTGTTTTTTCATCATTGATGTTTCACTGGTACTCAGATGGCTTTGATGTAGATGTTTTTTTTAGCTACTCAAAGTTTCTTGTCTGTTTGACAAGGACATTATCTTTTATAGCACTGAATGTGACAGACCAATCAGTGGTTTATCCCAGTGGGAATATGGAACATAGATGTTTTTGAGTAGCCTCTACATATCTGAGGGAATATATCAAATGCTGTTGTAGGGCATTTATAAAGAATGATGATTGATAAATACTTTCATATTTCCATTGGACATTTTTCCTTTGTTTAAGGGAACTCAAGTTATGACCATTCTTCATTATGCAAGTTCACTTTTAGTTGAGGATGTACCCTTTCGGAAAAACACAGAGAGGTGATATTGTGTCGGAAGTGCTTATTTAGACATTTTTTCTAAGCACACGTCATGACCAATTGTTTAACAATACTACTGTTTGCAACAACTTCGACCCATTTAGATAATTTGTTCCTGTTATAATTTTCTGTAGCTCCTTGACTTCAATATGATGACATTTGGACATATATATCCGATGAGTGGTAACAATTGAGAAGATGAGAGACAGGCAAGGCAGATTTTGCTGGTGGGAAGCTGGTTTAGTCCTACCCACCCCCAAGTGCAATGAGCCCTCAGAAGAGGAGTATTAGTTGGACATAGAGGGGCTGACTGACACACTTAGTGTAAAGTGCTTGCACCATCTGCTCATGAACGCAATGAGTAGCAGTGCATACATGCAGCCTACCACCTTTAAGTACATCCTGTTCTCATCAGGTCCAGTGTTGTAACAACCGGTCTGCTATCTATAAAGGTTGTTTCATTCCTGTTAAAAATTACAGAGGCAGATCCAGAGGGGGATCCAGGGGGGCCTCCCCCCTTTTGGTGGAAATCTAACTATATAAGTGAAGAGAGAAAAATGCCACATGCATTTGCCAAAATACATACTTAGCCTATATGCTGACCCTCCCCCCCCCCTTCCAAAATACTGGATCTGCCCCTAGATCAGACTTTTGGATAAGATTTGTAAACCTTTTTGGAATCTTTACATTTTGTAAGTTACATCACAAAATATGGTTACCTTTTAGTACTTTAGATCTTATAACTGAGTGTCTCCCCAGAAATATTCTAAGTGTGCTTCCCAGAAAAGGTGAACATGAAGGTGACATAGATTGCTTTAAAAATTGGTGCTAGCCCTTAACAAAAACATCCCTCTTTTGGTGAAAACACCCTCTTGAATTATTAATTAGGTGTCATTAATTAAACCATATTTATGATCTCTGAATAATGATTTCACTGAGTATGCACTACTAGCAATAAACATCAGACTTATTTAGGTGACATTTAGTCAGGTTAATGACTTGTTGTATCTAAAATATGACAGTCATATCATAGAGCTTGTATAACTTTGGGGATTGACAAAAAGATGTGTTACCTGTGCAATGGGTTAAATTCATATTTGAATAGGACCATTTAATCAGATTATGAGTAGTGTCAATGCACCCTTTTGTCATATTTTGATAAAGATGTGTGATCATAAACTGAAATCATATTGATTGAGAGTAATAGAATCTGTTCTTTAAGTAAGGATAGGTGTGTGTACCACCCCATGACTGTCACATGTATAATACACTAATGCCTCGAGCAGCTTTCAATATTTTCAGAAATCACCTTTGTTTTCAACTTGTCACAGCAAATTCACTGCAAAGCTGTAAGATTATATTACATTAAGCAGAAGGCTTAGCTGCTAGCCACACACAGGGACTGCTGTTCAAACCTCCTCAGGGGTTCAATCAGACAGTAGAGGATCATTCTGATGTCTGTGTGGGAAAAGTAGTGGGCTCTCCCCCATGAGGCTGCTTCACATGGGCAAAGTGGTCAGCTGGCACGCTTAAGGTGGGTTTAAACCTTTAGGCAAAGTGGTCAGCTGTCCTCCATAGGGCCAGTTTACACTATGGGCAAAGTGGTCAGGTATCCCCTTTAAGGCTGGTTTATACCCATGGGCAAAGTGGTCAGCTGTCTCTCTTAATGTGGGTTTACACCTGTGGACAAAGTGGTCAGCTGATCTCCTTAAGGCCAGTTTATACTTTAAACTGAAGGCTTTTGTTTGTTGTGAGTCATATTCTGAACAACATGAGACAAATGACATGGACTCAAATTCATATCATTTACATATTACCTTGATACATTGTCATCATAATTAATTCAAATAATTAGTGGCCTCAGATACACCTCACAAAATTTTCTCTAAGACATATCTGAACTAAAATTTACCATCTTAGGGCTTTGATGTTCTACTCCTCTGTGAATTATGCTATTACACTTATGCAATATGAACACTATCATAGGGCTCCACATCATGATCAAAACATAGACATATCGTGGCATTTTAGTAGTCATGTCACAGCTCATGTAGGGTAGTGTAATAGGGCCTTCATAGATCTACCCCCTGTGATCCACCTGAGAGGAGGGACACTGATTGCTCCCTTTGATCCTGACCACTGACACATCACGGACAGCATCAAATGATTAATCTGTCTACTGCAGCAGGATAAACCACAAGAATCACTACAGCATTTTTTTTCCCTTCTGAGGGAATAGGCACTTGAGAGACATCCTACTTTGAGCCAGAGTTAACCAACCAGAATCTCTCTCTAGAAAAAGTGCCACTTTTAGGAATGTTTTGTTAGACATGTAAACACATTTTCCAGTTGAACTATCACTAGTACCTTAAAAATTGTTGTTGACAGCACTTGTTAAACATATAACAATGTCCCTTTGATCCAATATAACAAATACCAGATCAAACAACAAATTTGATACAATAGGTTCCAGCGTCAGATATCAGAGATACAACAAGTTAACAGACATTGATTTGGTAATAGCCTAGGTATTCATCATACATCTACATCTCAAAGGGTCATGAAAAATCACATATATGTTTGAAACTTGAGATTTACTCAGCCTTCATCCTCCCCACAGCCAACATGACCTGACACTGAACCACCTACTTACCAGAAAACCACAGACCCACTCACTAGTGGCACAACAAACCCTACTCTAATCTGTAGTTTCTGGGCCCCTCTTTGTTGGCTAACGAAATGCTGAAGTACAGCACTCAACCTCCCACTGCCTTTGGTGGATGACTCAAAAATTCCTAGATTAAAGTACAATCCAAACATTTGGTGAGGAGATGAAATATTCTTGTCTGCTCTCTAAAAGAAAGCTCGGTTTGATTGAGGGTCTAATAATGGTTGCGAGGTAAATATGTACAGGCATGTGATTGGTAGTGGGATTGTTAATTTTTTCTTGGACCCTTATATGGAAAGCCATTCTGGTAACAACATTGGTTTGGTGAGAATAATGTGTGTTAGCATGAATACCTGAATAATATAGATACTAGTAATAAATTTAAAAATATTTACTTTTTACTTATTATGTTCGTTAGATATCACATGATGATTTGCCCTGTTACCAAAGAATTCAAGATAGCATGGTTACAAGATAATGAATATTTTTATTGTTTTAAAATATGTCTTGATTCATAAAGAATTCAAAATGGTGTGATTACAACAACAATGCAAAATCATTAGGGACCAGAAAGGAATCAGCACAATTGTCTTATCATCACATTTTCAAGTGTCAAACATTATTGCTTTGAAAACCCAGTGCTATAGTAGTGCATGATTGTTGTGAATTGGTACATAACTGGTAACTGTACAATGTTGTGAAGAACATGGCTGTAGTGCATCTTGACATACACATTTTGTTGTGGTGGCCAAGTAAACGAAAAAGGAGACAGGGGTACACAATTAGGTCACAGTTAGGGGGCATTCACAGGTATGGGGTAGAGGCAGAGGTCGAGGTTTAGAAATAGCAGATGGACATGTTCACATTAAAGGTGTATGACATGTACCCAGGTCATTTCTGATATCCTCGTGGTGTTATTTGTCATGATCATTCAAAAAACTGAGCGTCAATCTGTCATCCTGTCCCCATTCAAAGTGTAAGGGATGCAAGATGCTCATGAATAAAACACTCGAAAACTTCAGGCCCAGCATCAGAACCGGTCTCTGCTCCCGATGTCAAGAGGACATTTAGGGATTTCATTGTTTGTGGGGATCTGGAAGTGGATGGGGGTTTCCATGTCACAGGTCAATTTTTAATGGTGCCCATATTCTTTTTTTTTTCTAATTCTCTCTGTTTATCAATTAAACCACTAGCATCAAAATTGTCTTCCTAGTAGGTATTTAGGCCAAGTAACTATTTCAGTTAAGGCAGTACCTGTACTGCCCTGTTGACTTGAGAGGTTAACCCAGTCATGCAGCGACATAATGGGCCCATTCTGTGACCATACTTTTTTGGTTAATCTGTTACTTGTTTATTTGTCACATAACAGTTGTTATTTAAGGTAAGGTTGAAACTCACTAAAAAGAATGTTATGAAAACATACCATTTTTAGTAATGTTGAGACCCTACTCATACAGAATGTTAGAATAATGATATTTTTACATGAAAGAATATAACAAGAACATCAATAATGTAACAATAATGTTGCAGTGCAATCTCGCAAAGTTAGGTTCTTAAGATGTTTTTGGGTGTCATCAAAAGAACATAACAAGAACCAAACCAGAACTAAACAGAAAGTTGCTGGGACATTATCATAATGTTACATTCTTGCTTGGGTATACGCACATTAATGGCAGCTGCAAAGAAAGGGAAGGTAGCCCAACGGCCACCATGTATAGGTTTGCCAGTCAAACCTTGTATCAATCCATTTTCATTTCTCTTGGAAAAGAAATAAATAAGTGATTATCTTGTCAACTGTTTTGACAACAGATTGACATGACTAATAACGAGCTCCACAAAGGTGTTAAAAAAACACATCAACTGCAAATGCATTTATGTACCTTCAGACATAATCAAAACAAACACATAAACAAATACTGTACCCAGATAGCTTCATGATTAACAAATGTCAGAAACGTTTTTAAAAAATCAACATGATTTAATTTTGCCAGATTATACAACCATTATTAATGTAGAAAAATCTTAATAAATACACGTCGTCATGGGTGTAGATATAGAAATTCTTGAAAGGGGGCTCCTATATTGAAAAGGTTCTGCCAGTTCTACATTAAAAACTATAGTATTGAGTAAAAACAGAAAAGGAGAGGTTCCGAATGCGCATCCCCCTTGATTGATCCCTGGTATTTATTTGTAAAGATGGCTGTAGAAAACCACAGGCACATTTAGATTGATTTGTGAAAGTATAGATGTTCAGAATACACCAGTGGCCTTGGCTGATCTATGAGTCCTATATGACATTGTATATAGATCTGTAAGAGAAGATGGAATCAGACCCGTCTCTCCAGACGGCCCCCTACAGCGGCCCTAACCAGGTGGACAGCTAGAATACAGATGGGACGGCCAATGGGGGAAATAAAAGTAAAAGTCTGTCTACAGAAGCCTTTGTAAATACAATAGCGTTCTGGGAAGATGTTGCCAGTAATGTGATATCTTCTCATGAAACTCAGACTTGTAGAATACATCTTTACACAAATATATGTAAAACAGAGAGATACAATCTAGATAAAGAATAATCAGGTTGGGGTAAGACTGAAATTAATAACATTGTCATATCCTGCACCGTTACTACCATGCACCTTAACCTTTCAGGAGGAAAAGGATTATTTGTAAAACAAGTAACATTTATTTTTGTAGGTCTAGATGATCAGAATATTCAATTCAAAAGAAAACTAGAAACTAAAATATTTGGAACAATTTTCAAATAGAAATGTGTCACCATTAGATAATCAGTTTCAAAGTCTCAAAGATAATGTCGATTACAAATTTGTACTGAAACTGATGAAATTTTTGTAGGGAATTAAAGCGAAAAGAGTGAAGGTTTGCAAATTATCTAAATTGCTCCAAAAACCTCTAAATTGGTTTTCACAATTCTCTGATGACAGGTTGCCAGCTGAACTCATTAACCTTACTTGGCCAACTAAATGGTCCAGCACATCCCCAGACTCCTGCCCATCAGAACAGTTGTTCCATGGCCCATCAGCTGGGACCTATTTCATAATAAAGCTTTGTAAGATTATGTGAGTTTTGCATTTTATAAAGTTATGATCACCTTTTTTGCCATTGCAGCTAGGTAAGTTTTGAAAATACTTAGGTAAGTTTTAGTGGATTTACATGAGTTTGGGGTGGATTTGTGAGAGTTTGGGGTGGATTTAGATTAGTTTTGTTATGGAACGCAATTTTACGGGAGTTTCAAATTACCTACCTCAATTGAGTATTGAACAATAATACTCATTAAGGTTAATGAGTTTGGCCGGCAGTAATGTGTATTCAAGCAAATTGAAAATCATGTTTGTCTTTTTTTAATGGTAAAATTTATGTGGTTGTTAGGGATGATTTCTTAAAAACCGTGACATGATTCTGAAACTCACATATTGTGTAGAGAAATGCAGGAGGAACCTACAGGAACCTTAAAACTCATATGTCACCACATGAATTTTAAAGATATAAGCATTTGAAAAAATGACCATTTACTATTGGGGAATATGGCAAAAAGTACATTTTTGAATATTCAAAAATAGATAACCATGATTTTTACTTTAAATGATGAAAATATAAGGGTATGGCCCTAATGAGTATTTTAGAAGAAAGAAAACATTAGGTCACAGTGGAAAATCAAATTCTATTCATGAAAATATGAAAATTATTTGGGAAATATGCCTTATCAATAATGTTTTCCTCATATTTTTCTGTGCAAAAAAAAGTAATTTTTGCTTGCAAATTTGCACATTTGATGCTCCAAATTATTTCATCATGTTTTACGGAAATTTTAAGTAATTCCTAAAATAAGAATAAAATCACACACGGTGGCATTGCAGTGGTCACTCGTATTTACCTTTAATTTCTGAAATATTGGCTTAAGGGTTAATGATATTTTCTGGCAGATTCAAATAAATCGCAGTTTCATCAAACACTTCCAAAAGACAATTTTGACTTATTTCTTTATCCATTAGTCCATGACTAAAGGAACCGTTAACATATTCCCTGCAATTCGCATAATCCATAGTGTGTGAACCCGAGAATAGGACCATGCCTTTGGTAGCAGATTCATCACACAGTGTAATCAGCCCCACCCTTTCACTTAATACCCAAAAAATACTTTACAGACAGCAAAGAAATATGAGGCTTGGACAGAATTTAGCAGATGCAATATACCTGGATGAGGCTTCTTCCATAACACCTTGGAGGCAGACCAGACTTATCGGGTGTTTTATTTGAGACTGTGACACACGCAACGAGCAGATAGAAAAGACCAGTCGTGCTGGCCTTCAGGTCAGGTGGGGCATGTCACAACCCAAATACCCCCTGTCAGGGTAATTGCATGGAGCAACTTCACCATTATTACCAAACTGCTTGAAAGTTTTCTTTCTGCCCCTTCATTGGGTCGTCAGTGCTCAGGTTTCGGCAGCAGGTCTTTTAAACCACATCTCAAATGGGGACTTTGAAGAAAAAGCCTTACCAAGATGTAATTAAGTGTAAATTTTGAAGGTTGGGAAAAGGAGATTGTTTTTACCCCAGAGAGTTATGTCATCAATTGGGGAAGATCGCAATTGTAAATGATTTCAAGATTAAAAGCACTTTGCAGACATCCAAGATTCACCAAACTTTGATCTGGGGATTAAATAATTGGATTTTAAACCATGATAATTGATACTGGGTATCAGAGTTTGGGAGATGCCTTCTACAGAAGGGCTGAAAGTGACCATCAATGCAACTTTCAACACTGCATGAAAAAAAAACATTTAAGACTTTTAAGTTTTTGTAAACGGAGTCATTGAGGTGTGCTTAAGGTAATGGAAAGGTCACCTTTACAAGACCTTTCCAAAACTATTTCAGGTAACCTTAATAAATTCATCAAAGATCTTGCAAAGGTTTTGGGAAGGTGACATATCCTATGACTTTAATGAACCTCAATGGCTTGATTTACAAAATTAAAGGTCTAGTTCATGCAGTGCAAGATTCTTTTCAGTAACATAATATTATGTCAGATGGTTTCATTTTTGTACATGATTGTATTTTGACAAACTTCAGATAATAATTACACAACCATTACTATATATACATATATACATATGAGATAGGACCATTGGTAGGCCTAGGCCTGTTTACTTGCAGATTGTTCTACAGTTCGCATGGTGCGTGTTTTCATATGAGTTGGCACTGAGCAAAATGTCAGGCTACTTTATCTACATAGAAGGAAATTGGCTTGAGGTGCCTGCTAAAGACCTAGACTTCCCTTTAGGTTGGAGCTGAGGCCTCGGAGCAGACAAGGCGCCCTGGTGCCTGTTGACTGTCCCCCCAGGTGCTTTTGTAAGGAAGGCCAGAGAGTTGAGGTGGGTGTGGGAGCACCACCCATGAAGACTGTCGCTAGGACGCAGAGATAAAATAAAGTTTCATGCTTGATAACCATTTGAATGAAATGTGAGAGAGGTAATTTTTGCCTGCACTGTTTGATATGCTATCAGTATATTTTGTGTGCCTGGAGGTTGGAGTTCTCCCTACTCCCTGGGTAACTGATTTTCCATATTGTAAAGCACCTGCAGATTAGTTAAAAGTTCAATCTGAAGAAAATGTTGAAGAAGTCCTTGTTCTAAACAAAGCATGAGCAGAAGCATTTTCACCATTAAGTTCTTTTACTTGGTTGAAACCTTGTATTTTGGAACTCCATCTTGTATCTGTATGTATGTAACTTTCTGAACTAGACTTGAATATATTCTTGATCGCATAAATCATTAAAAGAAATTATAGAATGGGCTCATGGTGACAGTTGAAAACAGGGATAAGTTTGTTAAATACTTTAGTTTGCTGGTACATAAAAATACAGAACAAATCCTTCATTTACTTCCTCACATCTAAACAGCATTGCTTCCAATCTTTATCCATGCCCCACTGTTTAGTGAACCAAGACAGAATCAAGAATGCCATTTGAGATAAATGCCGGTATCTCAACTCATATATGCTGCTATGAATATATTAGGCAGAACACCAGCACCCAGCAGAAATGGCCTTCCATACCCCCACTGGAGACCCTCCCACAGCCCTATCATTGTTGGCCTAATGGGTAAGATTCTGGACTGCAGTGTAGGCAGCCTGGGTTCACCTCCCGGAATACTTATTACATTTATCCTCCTATTAACCCATCTGGTGATGAATTGCGGAAAACAGTGTTTTTTAGTGTTGAAAGGAAATTGCATGGTTTCATCAATATGCACAATTTTTAATATTCACTAATATGTATCTCTTCTTGCCTTTCAGGTATCTTCTTCATTTCTGTCAACAGACAGATTGAGGGACCTCTGCTTATAGATCTTCTCCACATGATTGACAGGTAAAGATCTCCCTTTAACTTCTGTTTGGCTGTTTACTCCTGTTTACTCCTGTTTACTCCTGTTTACTCCTGTTTACTCCTGTTTACTCCTGTTTACTCCTGTTTACTCCAGTTTACTCCTGTTTACTGCTGTTTACCCCTGTTTACTCCTGTTTACCCCTGTTTACCCCTGTTTACTGCTGTTACTGCCATTTACTGCTGTTTACTGTCATTTACTGCAGTTTACTGCCATTTACTGCAGTTAACTGTAGTTTACTGCCGTTTATGCTTGCTTACTCCTGTTTACACCCGTTTACTCTCATTCCGGCCCAATCACATCTGTTCACTCTTGCTTAATTCATTTCTCTTCTGTTTTCTACTGTGTACTAAAGTTAACTCTAGGTTACTCTTGTTTACTCTTGATTATCCTTGTCGACTCTTGTTTACTCTTGATTACCCTTGGTTACTTTTTTCTGCTCTTGTTTACTCCATTTAACTCTTGTTACTCCAGTTTACTCTTGTTTACTCCAGTTTACTCTTGTTTACTCCAGTTTACTCTTGTTTACACTTGGTTACTCTCTTTTACTCTTGTTTACACTTGGTAACTCTTTTCTACTCTTGTTTACTCTAGTTGACTCTTGTTTACTCCAGTTTACTCTTGTTTACTCCAGTTTACTCTTGTCTACTCTTTACTTCAGTTCACTCCAGTTTACTATTGTTAACTTGAGTATACTCTACTTTACTCTTGTTCACCATTGTTTACTTCAATTTACTTCAATTTACTCTTGTTTACTGCTGGGTCCCACCTCAGAGGCGGATACTGATGCAGGAGAGAAAGATTAGCAGTACAGTACTCAAATGAAAAACATTTTTAGATATCTTTTCAAAAACTTATACTTGGCAATATGTGCACCTGACATGGAGAGGCATCTCAATCCATACCAATAGTAGGGTATCAAGTGTAATTCCGTGGGACTTTTGTGAAGAAAGCAAGAGACCCACCCAGATATCTTAGGGAGGCCCTAAGGTACAAGAAAATGTTTGGTGGCAGTCTGGGATTTTGCTCTGGTTGCCATGGCAACCATTTTAAGTTAAAAATAAGGGAAAATCAGGAAAAAGGTATTTTCAATTTTTTAAGATATATAATTAGATTAAAGCAAGAATCTAACTTTGGAATCATATAGGGGCACTGGGGCTCTAACATACAACATGGTTTCCATTTGAATCTGAAGGTCATCTCAAGGTCAAAACCCAAGGTCAAGGTCATTTTTTAGCCTTTTTTTGTCTTAGACTTGAAAACATTCCATTCCACAGAGAGGGATATGAATTGAAAAGAACATATCACAGTGAAGATGAAAGCTAAGGTCCAGACCTTTAATTTGATGCCTTAATGATGTCCCTAGCTATAGTAGAAGTATCAGAATCTCTACTGCGAA
The DNA here is from genome assembly GCA_936440205.1 of Lepidonotus clava. NCBI lineage: Eukaryota > Metazoa > Annelida > Polychaeta > Phyllodocida > Polynoidae > Lepidonotus > Lepidonotus clava. The sequence goes on along the minus strand of OW387144.1, from coordinate 42,166,503 downwards.
AAATGGATGTCCCCCACTTTACTGAGCTCTTTAGAGGTAAATGACCTTGGTAACCATACTGTATGATTGCCATAAAGCACTCATTAGTAGAGGTTTTAATGTCATATCTCTGGGAATAACTAAGATAGAAATGCAACCAAGGTGTCAAATTGAAGCATTTAATTAGTGCTATTGGCTGGAAATGTTACATTGGTGTAGAGGATGATTCGGTTGCCATGGTAACCAGAATACCTATAAAATATGGCTATTTTTCCCCATTTTCCTTCTGAATGTATCATATCTTCACTGGTAGTTAAGATAGAAACTTATGTAAGGTGTCAAATTGAAGTATTCCAATAGTGCTTTTATATGGAAGTGCTTAATATCATGTTAGAGTGATTTGGTTGCCATGGTTACCAGATTTCTTGTTAAAAATAGCCATTTTTCCCTATTTTCCTTCTGAACGTACCAGATATTCACTACTAATTCAAATAAAAAATACAAGTATGGTGTCACATTGAAGTATTCAGGTAGTGGTATCATACTGAATTGCTAAATTTGATTTTAGAGTGAGTTGGTTGCCATGGTTACCATAGTTTTTGTCAAAAATTGTCATTTTTCCCATATTTTCCTCCCGAATGCACTATATCTTCACTGATAATTAAGACAGAAATGTAACCAGGGTGTCCAATTGAAGAATTCAATAGGAAATATTATATGGAAATGGTAAATTTGATTTTAGGGTGAGTTGGTTGCCATGGTTACCAAAATCTTACCATTTTCTCTCATATTTTCCTCCTGAATGCACTCTATCTTCACTGCTGATTAAGATAGAAAACTAACTAAGGTGTCAAATCGAAGCATTCAGTCAGTCCTTTAGTATTGAATAGCTAAATCTGGTGTCAGAGTAAGTTGGTTGCCATGGTCACCATAATCTTTATCAAAATTTGCCATTTTCCCCATTTTTATTCTTTAAGTTATGGTTATATCTATATAATATCGTAGCTCTGGGTTAGGACTCCCTAAATCAGTCATGTCTTTAGTCATTAATTTTGATTCTCTTTGTTCTTAATGACCGGTTACACAATGTCATGTTCAGCTTTTAAAGGGTATTGTCCCACAATTGTTGTTAGAATCAGGTGTCAAATTGAAGTATTTCAATAGTGCTTTTATATGGAAGTGCTTAATATCATGTTAGAGTGATTTGGTTGCTATGGTTACCAGATTTCTTGTTAAAAATAGCCATTTTTCCCTATTTTCCTTCTGAACGTACCAGATATTCACTACTAATTCAGATAAAAAATACAAGTATGGTGTCACATTGAAGTATTCAGGTAGTGGTATCATACTGAATTGCTAAATTTGATTTTAGAGTGAGTTGGTTGCCATGGTTACCATAGTTTTTGTCAAAAATTGTCATTTTTCCCATATTTTCCTCCTGAATGCACTATATCTTCACTTCACAAGGTAAAGCTTTACAGCTAGTTTTATGCCACAGGGGCAGTGACCGAATCTATGAAATGAGGTGCCTATTTGTAGTAGTGGGACCCAATGCCCTCTTTATAGTGCTGCCACATTGAGATATCATATCATAGACCCACACAATACCCCACCCAGTCACATTATACTGACAACAGGCCGACCAGTTATGTTTTGTGGTTCTTACTTTATACCAAGTGCCAGGCAAGCAGTGACCACTGCCATTGTTAAAGTCTTTGGTGTGACTAGTTTTCGTCTTGTTTTTCGTAGGTTAATGGGTTAATTCTCAGGGTTATTGATATATAATAAAACAAGAACTAACCTCGGGAGCCCTTAGCAACCATTACTGCCCCTCGTCTCAGGCTGTTTGGAGGGTCTCGGGCAAAGCTCTCGATCCTCAAAACGGGCTTTGATATCGGGGCAATAATTGTTGCTTCGCGCCCCCTCGGTTAGTTCTGTATATAAACTACACTCTCCAGCAGATTTGTAGTTCAGAACAAGAAACGGACAAAACCTACTGTGCTGGGATCAGCAAGACACCTCATGTCTGATAATAGGAAAGTTCTCAGCCTTTTTCGAAGACTGCTTACTCTGAACTATCGGAGTACCGACAGGGTCGCTATGCAACCTGAAGAGGAAGTGGGTGATGGATGTTTTACACCGTACCAACAGCCAGGGTCATTTCCACAGCAAAAACAAGTTGGGACGAATTCTGTCTTTCATGATTGAACCTATGAGATGAAGGTGACAGGGCGGACAAACAGCAGGGGATCAAAACCTGGAAATTATTTTTGCTTTACCTCATCCCTTAGTGAACCAAGCATCGACCGGGAATGGAACCCAAAGAACCATTTGGTCGGTGCTGGGTCCCCCCTATTGTCACCTCATATGATCAGCAGGGGCTACTGAGGGCCTATTCTTACCTGGAACCCCCACCGGGATGCAACCCGAAGAACAACAGGTAATTTATAAATGTGATTAATGATAACAACTGCCATTCATACTAAAGCAGCCTGAAGAGATCATTTACTGATATCTGGAAATATACTCCTGATTTTTACCAGCCTATTAAATTTTATCCAAGATTTTTAAGATGTACCATATTATTGCTGACCTTTGGAGTATATTCTACTTGATAACAGAATAAGAAGCCAAAAAAAGATTGAATAGTTGATATCAGGTTACATGGGTGGAAAAGATTTGGATAGGTAGATTTATCTAACAGTAACACAAATCGACTCAGTCATTGGAAGTCATTACAATTTCTATCATGTGAGATATTTTTATTGAATTTAATACTTTTTAGAAAAGATTTTCACAAAAAATCTTAGGAAGAGGCCAAAATATTAACGAAGGTTAGGTTACATGAACACAATAACTAATTTAGGCCTTAGCACTATGATGTCATCAATTCTTCTGTCATCATTGTTGTTTGTTGACACTTTTTAACACTTCAACACTAGATGAATATTGGCTTAAAATACTAGGTTGTCCCATTATTCTCCGTAGTCGTCCAGTCAATTACATCGATAAGTCTACTTCTATGGAGTAGGAAGTTGCACCAAATGTCTGAAACCAGAGTAATCTGATCTAGGCTGTGATAGGGGTTGCTGGTAACCTTTTCGTTTTGCTAACTTCTAACTAGCTTTTTTCGTTTTGCTAACTTCGTTCTGGTTGGAGATTGTAGGTTTTCCTATGGGAATTGGATGGAGATTGTGAAGAATCTTTTCAGACCAAATAATGATTGGAGATTGGAATAGTCCTAATAACCTCAAACCAGTATCCCTTTCTCCACTGGGGGCAGCCATATTGAAAATATGCTGGTTCCCTGTGAGCCTCTGAGCCCTTGAGTGTACTGCCAATGCTCCTACTATACCCTTGGTCTTCAACTTCTATACCCTAAGTCTACAGTCTTAACCTACTCTACCAAGGGTAATTACCTTCGATACTCTGGGTACTGGGCTTCTGAGCTTTTGTTGTTTACAACAAAAAGTGATGACATCACTATGATAGGATTTCTCCCCACCAACCACTTTAATCCAGTTCACACTATGCACACTTTGTATTTATTTCAAAAAGGGTTCTCTCTAAGTTTTCTAGTAGATTGAAACCATAAGATTACTAATTAATTTGTCTACAGTATCAATAAGGTTGTGAAATAACTTTCTCTAATAAGGTATGTTATTAGAATGAGATGCATCTCTAATATGCCAGCAGTTCATCTAGTGTGAGTGTAGCCATAGTGCAGGCTCCACCAGTGAAATATACATGACACTGTGGTCAACCATGTACATTTCACTTGACCCAGTTCTGGTTCAGTACACATTGCAATTAACTCAAGACCAGCCCATTGATGGCAGGGGAGCACTCATGAATCAATGCACTTGAGTGGCCCTCTTTCTTTAGTAATGTATCAATAAAATGCTTTATTCACTTTAATAGATTATTTCTGGAATATGCTGTATTTGTGGGGTGGAGAAGGTCTTCCAAACTATAGGAGTTATGTAAACCATATTTACAAAATTCAACCCACTGCCCCCTTCTCTTAACCCTTTCCACCCGCCGGATGCACTGAGGCATCGCTGCCGTAATCACGCCGGATGCGCCCAGGCAATTCTTGCGGACATCCCCCTCCCTTTACTCGCCAGTCAGCTCCCAACCGGCGTAATGGCCCGATAGTGGCATCGTATGGTGGATATGGTCTGAACTAATATGGCGGCCCAGTGTGTGAACTCCCCGCTAGGGGCGGCGGGTGGAAAGGGTTAAAATGAGTATCTCCTGCAAGTTCTTTGTCAATGACATCATCATTTCTTGGGTGTCACATGGGGTATTTCCCAGAAGTATTTTAGTCATTGAGCAAACCAAAACAAACCCAAAACTTTGAAAGCATTTTTCTCTATCAGAATGTGTCTTATGGCACATGAAGGAATATGTTGGGCACTTTAGAATCATCAAGGGGTGTGTTAAAAATGTTTATACATTTTCATGAATTTGTGACAATTTATGTAGTTGGATTGGTTGTGGGTTGCTGTAATGTATTTCAGTGAATTTTTATTCTTGAATCTTTGGCAATCAGCTTAACACCATTTAAGACATTTTACGACTTGCAAGGTCGAGGTCTGCTAATATTCAGTGTGGAAAGAAAGGCAATTTGTTTTTCTAGGTAACCAGATGACCAACATTTTACTATCTAATTACATTGGAATTAAGGATATTTCCACTTGACAAATTACTTTTAATTCATATAAAAACATTAACTTTGGGGATGATTATTTATCATGTTCACTATGAAGTTTATTCTAAATTTTGCTGTCATGAGACTCATTTGACACCTTTTGGAAAAAATATTGTTGAAATAGTGCTCAGATACTGTTCATACTTGAAATTACAGTTCCCTCACCCACCTAGACCTGCCAACTTGCAGGTGACGGTGGATGTCCTCGTGTGAAAGGGTAAGGACAGTTTGGCAAAGGCAGTGGTTATGTAACCCACTTCTGACTTCGCCCACTGCCTGATTCTAACAACAATTGTGGGACAATACCCTTTAAAAGCTGAACATGACATTGTGTAACCGGTCATTAAGAACAAAGAGAGTCAAATGACTAAAGACATGACTGATTTAGGGAGTCCTAACCCAGAGCTACGATATTATATAGATATAACCATAACTTAAAGAATAAAAATGGGGAAAATGGCAAATTTTGATAAAGATTATGGTGACCTTGGCAACCAACTTACTCTGACACCAGATTTAGCTATTCAATACTAAAGGACTGACTGAATGCTTCGATTTGACACCTTAGTTAGTTTTCTATCTTAATCAGCAGTGAAGATAGAGTGCATTCAGGAGGAAAATATGAGAGAAAATGGTAAGATTTTGGTAACCATGGCAACCAACTCACCCTAAAATCAAATTTACCATTTCCATATAATATTTCCTATTGAATTCTTCAATTGGACACCCTGGTTACATTTCTGTCTTAATTATCAGTGAAGATATAGTGCATTCGGGAGGAAAATATGGGAAAAATGACAATTTTTGACAAAAACTATGGTAACCATGGCAACCAACTCACTCTAAAATCAAATTTAGCAATTCAGTATGATACCACTACCTGAATACTTCAATGTGACACCATACTTGTATTTTTTATTTGAATTAGTAGTGAATATCTGGTACGTTCAGAAGGAAAATAGGGAAAAATGGCTATTTTTAACAAGAAATCTGGTAACCATGGCAACCAAATCACTCTAACATGATATTAAGCACTTCCATATAAAAGCACTATTGGAATACTTCAATTTGACACCTTACATAAGTTTCTATCTTAACTACCAGTGAAGATATGATACATTCAGAAGGAAAATGGGGAAAAATAGCCATATTTTATAGGTATTCTGGTTACCATGGCAACCGAATCATCCTCTACACCAATGTAACATTTCCAGCCAATAGCACTAATTAAATGCTTCAATTTGACACCTTGGTTGCATTTCTATCTTAGTTATTCCCAGAGATATGACATTAAAACCTCTACTAATGAGTGCTTTATGGCAATCATACAGTATGGTTACCAAGGTCATTTACCTCTAAAGAGCTCAGTAAAGTGGGGGACATCCATTTTTCGCAGTAGAGGTTCTAATACTTCTACTATAGCTAGGGACATCATTAAGGCATCAAATTAAAGGTCTGGACCTTAGCTTTCATCTTCACTGTGATATGTTCTTTTGAATTCATATCCCTCTCTATGGAATGGAATGTTTTCAAGTCTAAGACAAAAAAAGGCTAAAAAATGACCTTGACCTTGGGTTTTGACCTTGAGATGACCTTCAGATTCAAACGGAAACCATGTTGTATGTTAGAGCCCCAGTGCCCCTATATGATTCCAAAGTTAGATTCTTGCTTTAATCTAATTATATATCTTAAAAAATTGAAAATACCTTTTTCCTGATTTTCCCTTATTTTTTACTTAAAATGGTTGCCATGGCAACCAGAGCAAAATCCCAGACTGCCACCAAATATTTTCTTGAACCTTAGGGCCTCCCTAAGATATCTGGGTGGGTCTCTTGCTTTCTTCACAAAATTCCCACGGAATCAGATTTTGGACATCTTGATACCTGACTACAACAAGCTTTGTGGGCTATTGCTTAATAAGAATTGCAAGGGATATTTTGGAATGTTGAGAGCTATTATGTGATAGTAATGGCTATCAAATGGAGATCAAAATCATTAAGTTGCCATCAACTTTTTTTAAAGAAACCCTCATTATTCTTATAGTTCTTGGTTAATTTCAAATATCTTGGTATTTTTCTAAAGTTTGGCATAAGCAAAATAGGAATCTGGGAGAAATTCCCATACATGTACCTATACTATATGGTCATGTTAAACTGTTTGCTCTTATCTTACTAAAAGCCCCAAATTTATTATATATGAACTACGTTAAGCATTTTTTTAGTTGCATATAAATGTCAGATGCTAGAATAATTTGTAGTCTATAAATTTACTTTTCTATGGATCAGGCTTTAAGATAGAAAGTATCAGTTGTAGAGTAGGTTAATTTCAATATTTGAGGCACATGAGCAACCTGGCTTTGCAAGTGTTCAAAAAACATCGAGTTGATTTAAATACACTTCAAAATATCATAAACCTATTAGGAAGTTCTAATGACATTCTCTTTTAGTAAGTCTCAACCTTACCTAAAAACATGAAAATCCACAAGTAACCGACTGACCAAAAGAGTATGATTGCAGAATATGCCCGTTACGTCGCTGCTTGCCAGGGATTGTTTGCACAGTGCTAGCCGTAAGCTAATTAATCTGACTCAGAAGGTCATTATTGCCTGCAGATTTGAAACTTTGAATTGTAAAATTTTAAAGCAATCGATGTCATATGAGATATGCAGGAGTTAATTATTAAGAGGTTTGAATCCAAAAGGCTATTTCTGTCCTAGCTTCCCACATCCTTCGGTTTTGGTCTGATTACAGGGGAACAATAACCTATTTGTACCATACCAGGGCATCGCTACATAAACAACTATTGCTTTCACATCACATTGTCAAAGAAAAACAACAATGACATTATTTTGGTAGAACATTGCTTTGCACTTTGACAAACACTCCTAATTTGTGTAGTAGCCGCAAGTCTCGCCTTAGTAATTGACCCTGCGGAGTAGATCAGGGGACATAGATTGGGCCTTTGGCTGAGAGAGGCCATCTCAAAAGGACTTGGTCTCTTGTTCAGTCTGGTCAGGAAACCAATTACAGCTTACTGTAGAGATGAGAGAGCTTAAGCCTGGTTTACACACATTGATATATGGTAACAACCATGCATGTCAATGATTAATAATAAAAAAAAGCACAAGTAATTTGAGGGAAGTTTTAGAAAATATATAATAGATTAATCTCCACATTGGGATGTTCTTGTAGTTTATCGACAGATGACTAGAGAACACTTTAGCATGTCACCCGATGATTAACTAGTCACCAGTGGGTAGAGAAAAATATTAAAAAAGTCAAATATTTGCCTGAAACCCACAGCATCTAGTGGTTTAGTTGCCAGACATCATGACCCAAGTGGGAAGTTGGTTCCCGGGCTACTAACTACCTAAGTTGTCCACCGACCAAGGGAATCTAGTTGCCCGAGTGGGGACCAGGCTTAAGCATACTGTAAAATATACAGTCAGTAGGATTGACCTCGGGTCAGTAGGGATTTCCTCGGACGTTTAAGGTAGTTAGTCATCCGGCAATGTACTAAACATCTAGTTAGTAGCCCAGCAACCAACTAGACAGTGGTGCCATGATGTCTGGCAACTAAACCACTATTTGCCGTAGTGTTTTATGGTGAAATGTTTTACATGTTTAATATTTCCCACTTATTGCTGGTAACAAGCTTAAAGGGAGCCAAAACCAATATAATTGACAAAATTTTCAAAACTCAGATAAGTATAGAAATATGTTAGATTAGTCCAATTAAGGTCAGTGGTAAAGTATTAGCTGTGAAGACTAGCTCAAAGTGAAGTAAAATGCCACAAGAGATGGTAATATTTGCATTTGTTTGTAAACAAACCCAATTTATGTGGATCCACATTAATTGATTTGAGCAAGGAAAATGTGTTTTTAATGATTTTTTACCATATTCCATGATTTAGATTTTAACATGAGCCAGAAATAGGCTCAAGGAATGCATTTCCATGATTATTTGAGTTTGGAAAATTTCATTGAAGTTATTGGTTTTGGCTCCCTTTAAGTGCAGTTTTTCAGCAGGCTAGGCAACTACAGTCACCTCTAATCACTAGCAGTTCGATGGCAAGCTTAAGAGCATCTCTACCTTTTTTTCCACCATACTAATTTATAAATCCCTTGGTAATTAATGTTAATCGCTTGGGGGACCTGGCTTAAGGGCGGTCCATTCAGTAAGTGTTAACACTTGTCAGGCGACTAGTGCTGAGGTTTATTCAGTGTGTGGAACTCCACCTTTAGGATAGGATTACACAAGAAAGAAAGCTGTTATCACTTCCCTCAGATTGCAGTCTGCAGGATTTAGCCTCAGTGTCAGGCCTTTGTCTGAGATCAAACTAATCCTACACACAGTCTGCCTGCAGCCCCTCAAGGCATTATATCCTTTGAGTCCCACAGTACAACAGGAGAGGTCCAGACTCTGGGGACAAATGAGGGTATTGACCCCACCTCTGGGGCCTGGGGTGGGGGAGGGGTGAGCAGGGATAGGCCTGGGTGTGTCTCTCTCTGTTTGCCTTGTTTTAGCAGACCCCTCCTGGCAGTGTGTTGGAGGTGTGGAGTGACATCAGATCCTCTCTGGGACAGCTAATACTGTTGAAGAAAGGCTGGTGTAGTAGCCTTAGGGGCGACTACAGATCTAGAGGTGTAGCCTGTCTGGAATCATTACCAGGGATAAAGTGATTAACCTGCAGGACATTTCTTGAGATTTCATTGTATTCTGAAAGTATACTTTTGACTTTGAACCCATATTTATATCAAGGCACAAAACAGAGAAATTGATAGAAGACAGGAGTGTATTTCAGCTGAATTGAAACTAGTTTGATAAAATTAGGATGTGATTGTCATCACAAATGATCAACTTTTTTTTTAATAATCCAAGAACACATCAATCAAATACCAACATCCACATAATGGCCACCCTGATTTAATTTGGCATTCTTTAATGATTTTGATTGAAGTGAACATCTTTTGTGGGGATCGATAAAACTGGCCCGCCTCTGTTCAGGCTGTTGGACTCTCATTGTTTTGGAGAACAAGTTATTAGTTGATTTTTTTAGGATGTTTGATTCGCCTCTGAGGAAATTTATGCCAGCTGTCAATTTGAAGACAAATGGAATACCCACTACAAACAGAACATTCATGGGACAAAAACTGTACAAAGATGGAATGTCAGACTGGGAATGAAATTGTTTCGATTTCCTACTGTGTTTTTTTTTTCATGTTTGTATTTGTCTGGTTTGGCTCATGTTGAAGCAGGAGCCCTGGTGGTTCCCATGACAGACAGAATGCACAACCAGCGGTAGTCTTAAGCCGCGTCCCCACTTGGGCGACAAAGATTTTAGAAGCCAGGAGACCAGTGTTAACCCTTTCTTCCATGGGCGACCAAGACCAAAATCTAGCTCTAGTCGCCCATGGCAGAAAGGGTTAACACTAAGCGCCCGGGGACTACAATCTTAGTCGCCCAAGTAGGGACGCAGCTTTAAGCCATGTCCCCACTTGAGCGACTAACTACAGCAACAAACTTCATTCCCCTGGCAATTAGAGAATTAGTACATCCTCGGGTGACCAACTAATCGCCGGACTATCAATGAACTAATCGCCATGTTGGGACACTTTTCCAATCAAACTGCCTGCGATACGTGGTCACATTAGTAGCCCTGCCCAGCAATTTAGGGCACTAAATGCTGGAACCTTAAGAAAAATGTCAAATATTTTGACTAAAAACCATGGCAACTAGTTGGTTAGTCATCACAACTCCAACTCCACAACTCGCAACATCACAACTCCAATGTTTAGTATGTGGCTGGGCGATATTTTGTAATTCAATCACCCAAGTGGAGACCAGACTTTGGCCACTAAAGGTCCTGTGGCCCGTTGCACAATAGAATTTTGTTACTAAGATAAAACAACGAAAGCACAACGAACTTTTGCTTAGTAACGAAAATTTTCGTTGTAACGAAAATACAATATCTCGGGATCTAATGAATTCTGTTAATTGTTCTAAACTAGAAAAAATTTAGAAAAAATTCAGTCAAAGTTACAGCTCTTTGAGGCTATTCTAAATATAGAAAAAAATATTGCAAAACCATCGTTGTTAAGATAAAAGTAACAACGAACTCTTTTGTTGTTTACAATATTTTCGTTGTTACGAAACCCATTGTGCAACGGGTCACTAGGGCAAACTAAAAAAGGGGAGGGGAAAAGATTTAGTGTGTGCTTGCAAATGCGCGCGGTTTAGTACTTAGCCTCTATGCTGACCCCCCCTTTTGGAAATCCGGCATCCACACCTGTAAAGGTACATGGAGAGGGTGGTACATGAACTCTCACACTATAAGAGGGGGACTAACTCCCATCAAAGGGAGCCAAAAGCAATGGTGTGACAAAATATGACAAAATTTTGCAAACTCAAATAACTATGAAAATACATCCCAAGATTATAATTTTAGCCATTGTCACAGTATAAATCAATAAATCATTTGAACATTCACTCTTGATTGTACAGCCATCTGCATTTCTTCTTATATTAAGCCATTCCCTCATGCCATGCCCCTCACTCAACCCACTTATTCAGGTGCCTTTTTCCCTAGGGCTTTTTTTCCAAAATGTCAAGCCAATAGTTGGTGCAACTGATGGCAATTTGAGAGTGAAATTGTTCTATCGTTCCATTCATGAACTCAATAAGGATAGAAAAAACTGCTTGATTAATGTAATGGCGTCACTTTAGACAGTCAGGATTGATTGCCTTATCTTCATCAGGACTTCCATGATAAGATTGGAGAAACACAAACTACCTACTGGCCATGAGGGGTTTCAGGTTAAGCATTTAGAATCCAATTAATGATCCCATTAATTTAATAGAAACCAAGTGAAAATCTGTTTAAGAGGAGGATTGGAATAAAATTTGGAAGATTATGTACCAAATTTATCCCCGAAAGCATTTAAAACCTTCTGTTTCCATACTAACTTGCGCTATGGTGCCACATTATAACAAGAATAAGTGGCATACATGACTTGATTTTTAAACTTTGAATTCTTATGATAAACCATCAATATGCATGCAATTTACCACTTCATTAGCAAATCATAGAAACGTGTTCCACCATTTTTGCTGGTCTGCGATATTCAAATTAAAGCAAGATTAGGTTCAGTTCAATGAGGAGTCATTACGGAGACACTAATTAGCTCGCCAGCTGGCTCCGCTAATTGCTAGCTGTGATTACACGAACCCAGGTGTGGGGATGTAGGGTCTTCCCAAGCAAGTAGTGCAATAACGGGACCGTTCTGCGACCATAGTATTTTGGTCACTATGTTACTTGTTAAATTTTCACTTAACAGTAAGGTTGTTGTAGGTTAGGCTGAGACTTGCTGAAACATTGCATTTTAGTGAAGTTGTGAAGTTACAATTACGGAATAATTATAACAATGTTATCTTTTATGTGAAAGAATGTAAGAAGAACGTGACAATGACATAACAGTGCAACAACAAAATGTCAGGTTCTATTGACGTTTTTGGTGCCATTAAAATAACATAACGAAACTAACGCAGAACTAAACAGAACATTATGGTAACCTGGCCCATAGCCAGCTTTGTGAGAGGGCGCTTAGTTTTTTGACTAATTCATTTTTTTTAGAGGGGGGGGGGGAGATAAAATAGGTAACGACCATATGTGTCATTCTAAGGAGGGTTTGTGCAAGGGGGGTTTCGTACAACGCCTGAACCTCCCCAGGCTACAGGCCTGATAATCTCACACTCATGCTTGGATCTCTAAAATTATTCCGCTAAGCCTACTCTACCCCCTTCATGTTTCCCTTGGTCCTGGGCTGGCTGACATGATGGTCCACTCTGTGTAATCACACCCAGTCTTCTCACAGCGCCCTGTGTACCCAGCCCCTACTGAAACAACAGGCAAACATTGGCTCCCCCACTCCACAGCCTGCACCCTACTATCTGGGTAAAACAAGCCTCACTGTGTACTCTGAAATGTTACACTTTGTGGACTATAGGTCTGGTCAGCAAGAAACAACTCATTTTGATTTCCTCGTATTGTGACATAGCGATAGTTAAGAGTTCTGGCTAGATATTATAAATGTTATTTTATACAAAGTGTTGTGCATTAACAAGACACTTTGAATGTGTAATTAGAGCTGTATTTTGATGGATTTACAAGAACATAGGAACAGACAAACTAACAGAAGGTAACAGAAAATATTCAGGTTTTTGAGTTGTTACTTGTGTCCCAGATCTATAGAGTAGTGGAGAGGGGTCTTGTCTGTTCAACAGATTCTGGACAGAATGAAATGAGAAATGACAAAATATTCTCCTTATCTTTTGACACAAAATTCATGACTGAAAAACTTTCAGTTTATTTGATTTTCATTAGAAGAGATCCAAGACAGGAATATGATGTTGCAATAAGTTATAGTTAAATAACTTTTTTAATTCTTGTTATGTCTCATGTTGACGTTCTATAGACAAAGATTTTAAGGCTTTCAATCACATCTCTGAAACCAGCAATGTGACGTTATAAATAACATTCATGTTATGTTTGACTGTGCTGTCACATTGCAACTTTTTGAGATGTTTTAATTCTATGCTTTAGAACTTTTACTACCATATTGCAAAATAGCATACATTCTCTAAGGTTAATGTCACATTGCAACCTATATAACATCGTCACCAGATGTACATATAGCATTGTTTCAAAGAAGTCATACTACAATCACTTAATCTTCTCTATATGATATATCTTAATGTCCTCTTAGAATCATATAGCTGTAATGTAATATCATGGGAGGCATAGACCGACCAAACGGTACAGTCACAGAATGGTACTTCGCTTCTTGGCTGGGATGGTTGATGGTTATGGTAGAAGGGATGGTATCATTTGTCAGTTAAACATGGCTTCCATCCATAAGATGCTTCTCCATTAGTGAGCTCTTGGAAGGACTGATCTATCATTTTGATTAGTTATCAATGAAAGAGCTATAAACCTCTCTGTTAACAATGTATCACCATACTATGGACTCTTTATCATTTGGATCATATGCTTCCCTTGCCTTACTAGTTATAGGAAAGACACATGTCACATTCATGGATTACAACCCAATTGCTCAAGAAGACACTGATTAGAGCAATGGATGACCACTGAAATATTTATCTTTCAAGGCAGGGAAATATGAAAATAAGATTCCTAAGAAAATAAAGAACGGTGTAATTGATTTGTTGTACCTCAATCCAGATGATGAAAGAGAGCGTAAACAATGTGCAAGTATTACATTTTATCAGAAAGGTCAAAGTATGTTAGACTGGTCAGCGACATCGTTAGAACATAACCCGTGGCATTATTGGTCATATCAAGAATTTGGCACAGCTGTCATCACAATGAATGAATGAATGGAAAGTCCTGGGCAAGCAGCAATGCAACAAGCATACTCTGTAACAGTACTTTTACGGTCAGTTCGTTACCTGCACAATTTTCATGTAATACTTACATTGTCTTAAAGCCAGTGTACCATCCATCACACCGACATATTTTGTCATGCTTGCCTAAGACTTTTCATTCATTTCTTCATGGTGATGAGTGGTTCTGGACATAGCTTTTACAGTACATTACTGTTTTTTGTTAAGCTTATGGTAAAATAATTGACCCAATATATATATATATTTACATAAATCACAACAATATTTTACAGTTTCTGAACATAATTCAGTGGCAGACCTGGAAACCCAGCCAAGCATGTATTGTTGTTATAACATTGCAGCAATGGTCTCTTTGTGTTCTGATTTACTTCTTGTTATGTTATTTTGATGGCTCCCAGTAACATTGCTGCAATGTACTCAGCTAAGGTGCGACGTAACTGTCACGTTATGTGACCATACATTTTTTATTCATCTGTTACTTACTAAATTGTCACATGACTGTAAAATTATTTTTCTGGGAGGTTGAGACCTAACCAAAGCAGTATGTTCTCATAATGTTCTGGTGAGGTTAGGTCAAGATAAAATTGAAATAGAACATCACTGTGACATTCTGATTAGGTGAGGTCCAGACCTGACTTAAACAGAACATTGTTGTCACCTCCTGACCAGGGGAGGCCCCAACTTCACCTAAACAGAATCTTACTGTGATGTTCTGATTACATCAGGTCTTAACCTTACCTAAACAGAATGTTACTGTGACTATCTAATTAGGTTAGGTGTCAACCTAACCTAAACAGAACGCTATGGTGACATCCTCATTCAGTGAAGTCTCAACCACACCTAAACAGACTGTTATTATGATATTCTCATGAAGTATCAGCCTCATAAATAATGTTACAAGAACATTATTAGAACATCACAATGTAACGTCACAAGAGTTGGTTGCAGTGACGTAATTGGAGTCATCAAAAGAATGTCACTTTATCACCCGCACGGCCGCCGTGCTGTGCGTATAAGGGCCAGTACGTATTTACAGGCTGTATGTACCACTCCTTGTATCCATGGTTTTCAACATTATTTTTCATGTTTTGCTTGGGTGATAAAATATAGAGAACCTTAGGGGTCATCCGAGGGTGGCCGTATGACTTGGCTGGGGAATGGATTTAACGAAGGTTTCCACAGGTTATCTACAGCACTATATCACTGTTATCAGGATGTCTACTCATTCATTTGTTTACAACTTATTATTGTATAATTCCCTAGGCGATTTGTATGTCTGTTTAATTATTATATTATATAGGCATGTCCAGTTAGTGGGTGCTGCCACCTAGGTTTACCAAATAAACCTATGTTTGTTGACCAAGATTGCTAAGCTAACAACAATATGGTCCCTTTTTAATTCATGCAGGACATCATGAAAAGCACATTTTTGTATGTGATGGTGACTTAATAAACCAAACAAAAAACAAGGATAAACAATCATTATTGCATTCTCCATTCATGTGTCAGCACCAGAGCTACTTATGTTCTCCTTATTTCTGGAATTATACATGTTTTTACAACTAATTCTATCAATAAAAATAATTTGAAACAGCATTGCCTGCTGTCATCATCATCATCATACAGGAACAGGCATAAACCTGACAGAGTGATGCGGTTCACGAGCTGTAAGTGAAAAAAACAGACTTGAAGTTTGCAAAGCGAAAGCCACAATCTACCCAAAGAAGCGAGTGAAAGGATTAAAAGCGGGGTCTTTGTCTTTGGGGGCCGCCATCAGAGGTGCATTATGTCGCTGTAATGGCCAATCAGGAGAAGAATGCAAAGCCTTTGTTCACCAACAGGCTTAGCACCATTCACTGCTTTTTGGGTAATTATTAGGCGCCCCTGCCTTCAACGACTTAACCATTCTTCCTTTAAAACACAGCAGTGATACGATCATGCGGATGTTTTGGGCTGGAACCAAGCTTTTCTCCAAATAATGGAAATAAATGGTTTTTGAATACAGACGTTTGCAAACTGAAACGCCACGACATGTCTTACTTTGAAAGGTAGATCTGGGGGTCCCCTGGGGTGCCACATTGTGAATTTCTTGGGATTTCGAATTAAAACAATATTTGTCAATTCTGTGGTGTAAATTTGTCTCTTATGAAGTGATGAAAAGCAATAAAGCAAATTTTTCTTTAAATTTCATTTGGTAATGTGATCAACCTCACATGTATGCTGATTCCATCTTTCTCCAATCCATTTTTAGGATGGCAGTGAGTGCTAGTCCATTTGAGATACACATTGATACATTATAATAAGATGAACTGGGGGTCGTGTCTGTGGGTGTCTGTATGACCTAGAGGGGCCAAACAATTCCCATGGGCCGTACAGACACCTGAGGACGACTCCTCATTTTATCACCCAAACAAAATTTAAAATTCTGTTGAAAATCATGAACATTAGAAGCGCTATGTACCACCGTGCAATACGTACTGGTCCCTGTACGCACCGCTCATCGGCCGTGCGGGTGATAAAGCCATGAGTGTCTTTCATGTAACATGGCCTTTTATGTAGCATGGCAGGACACCAACAAAGGAGGTCATATCAACATCTATGGTAATATCACATCGGGAACAATATATTCGACAATTCTGTTTTTTATTAACACATATATGAGAAGGTAGAGACCATACCTCTGCACATTTTCCGAGGCAGGTATTTTTTAATGTGCCTGGTCCCATAGACAGGGTCACACACACAACAACCAGTGGCCAAAGGACTTTGATATCCCTGTTATTTGTGCAGGGAAAAGTCCAGAGAGGTGTAGCAGCATAGCCTAGGATGGAACCCAGGCAACCAGTGTGCACGTGCCAGGAGGAGCAACCAAAAAACATCCATGATATTTCATCCCCATGATACATTATAATACCCTCACTCGCTAAATGTGTGATTATCGGATTTTAGGGCACGACAATCTCTCACAGAATTTTCACTTTTTTTTATAGAATCTTTAACATTTTTTGCTCATGCCGCATTGATCCAATGTCCTTCAATCACATATTAAAAAGTTTTGTATGTGAATTCAGACATGATGATTAGGTTTCATGTCCACAATGTATCGTGGATGTTTTCTGGGTAGGACTTTTGTATTATGGACCCTAGAATCCATGGCATGATAAATTCTGATGTATTGTGATTGTTATCTGGTTGGCAGTCCTGGCAAACACGCAAACCGCTTCGTTGCTATGCAACCCGAGAATCAACCAGGTCAGAATGCTCAGCCCCATACACCAACCCCTACATACAATGCAGAGACAGATGTAAATCACACTCAGGTCCCTCAGTTGACCCTTTCCCTAGGGTAATAGTTGACAGGCATTCTGTTACAGCTGAGGCCATAGAGCACCCTTCAGGGTGTAATCAAAACCTCTGTTTACACATATGACCATGTTCTACGATCTTCTCAATGTATGACAACATTCATTTTATTATTAAGGCTTAGAGCAATTACAATATTCCATGGTTGGTCACCTCACAAAAGCATTACCAATTACTGCTTGTGTCTGTATTTTGATTATGTTGTTATAGTGTAAATGTTATTGAAGATTTGTTTAGGCACACATTTACCTAGAGTAATCATTCTAAAAACATATTACTATTCGTGCGTTTAGACAAGATATACAGACACAAAAATTTATTTTGCAATGGTAGACTGATGCCATAAACCATGAATTATTGTTATAATTGTAAGACTTCATAGTAAAGGTAACGTTGTCACAGTTTCAGAACGTTACGCCTATTCTTAGAGAATCGCTTGGCAATGTATTGTCGGGTCAGTCCTGTTGGTTGGGTTTAAGGGTGTGGTTAATGCTGTGAGTGTCACTACATAATGTAAACTAGGTTTTACAGGAGCAGGGTGTGGCTCAAGTGACTGTCACTGGAGACCGGGGACCAGGGGGTAGGGCAGGGGGCAGCCAACTGTGAGTAGGGACAGACGTGAGGGCAGCACCAATAGGGGACCGTTGCCCATTGCAAAACAGGTCTCGCTGTTAGGAAGATTGGAACACTTTAAAAGACCTGTCCTTGTTCAACAGGGAGTGAACCCACCTTTCATCCTTACAGGGATGGTTTGACCACGCCTTTTTTCATGTCCCGGAGGGAATTTTTGGGGTTGTCACTTTTAAGATTTTGTTTCCAGTAAATGATAGATGTGTCCTTTGGCTCATAATATGTATAAGAGGCCAGTGGTGGACATTAATTTATTAGCCAATTAAGTTAAATTCAAAGTGTGTGCAAAACCATCACAACAGCGAGGATTGGAACATCCCAAAAACAAGGATAAAAAGAACAGCAAGAGAAAAACTCAACCATTTTTAATCTCCCGCTGTTGCGAGCATTTGGTTAGGATAACGTGCATTGTATAACGGTCTCACTGTTGCGAGGTTTTGCACCAACAGCAAGAGTCATCCTTGTTGACACAACAGCGAGTGTATCCAACTTTGCCTATAACAGCAGGAATTGGCGCACCCGTTTTTTTTAAATGTACGAGGTAGGCATTTTGGGGACATTTTCTTAAGATTCTGCTTTCAGCTGTCGGCCTCGGCTTAAAAATAATATAAGAGGTAAGTAGGAAAAATGTGGTTATCACTCAACTAAATGTGGTCAAAATGCAGTCAAAACCATCGCACCTACCAGGGTTTGCATTTTGAAAACCTTTAGGACGTCGCTGCTGCAAGATCCCTATCTAAACCCTTGCTGTGCTCTCGCTGTTGGAAGGGTTTGGTTATGTGATGGACCATTGCAGCCAATACGGGGCAACCGTTGCACAATGACTTATTGGAACAACAATATCTCTCATGTCACATGTCCTTACAATGATATCTCATTTATAATATCAGTTTTACGAAACCCCTATAATTATTTTTCATTACCCGACACTAATGTAAAATATTGTGAATTTTTTTTTCAAAATCGTAAAAACAAACCAGAAATGATGCAGGGTGTATGGCCTGGCAATACGCCCTGCAAAGAATATGCCCGGCCTGCGATCCAGGGGGTAATAAAGTCAGAAATGTTGTCGGGATAATTGTAAGGCCCGTCTGCACCTTCAGGTGAACTGTCCGGCCTATCCTATGCCATAAGATGGTGGTTATCACCAGCATTTTAACGGTATGTGTAAACGCCCCTTTATAGGGAAAAGGAGAAATCATGGTTGTCTTACAATCCCTTTAAATGGAGGTTGGTATTTTGTTTGATTGCATCATTTGTAACATTTATTGCATCATATGCTTCAGATCTGTCATTTCCATGCCTTTGGCTACAAAAGTGTTGTCCAAAGAACTTTCACAAAATTTTGTGAACATAAAATTTCATGAAAAAGACCTCTACAGTGGTAAGTTTTCACATAGGATACTATTTTATGTGTATTTTAAGGTTTTTGAAATATTTTTGGGATTAGAAAATTTGGGATAAAAACGAAATGAAAAACTTCAAAATTTTGTGAAAACTTATATCTCACGATACAAAGTGATGTGAATGTGAGTATTTTGTTTATCGTGGCTCTAAAAAGTTTTGTGAACATTTTCTGGACGACAGCCCAGGATCCCCAACGTTTGCTGGGTTACAACAAAAAATGGCATTTTGCCAAACTGTATTTACCCAGGATAAATAAAATATTCAAAAAAAAAAAAAAAAAAACATCCATGATAATTCATCCCCACAATACGTAAAAACTTGATCGTGAAATTCGTGATCATGGGATTTTAGTGATCTACGATAATTCATGGATTTTCCATTTAATTTTTTTTCCAATCTCAAGTTGTTTCAATGTCCTTCAAACATGCATTAAAAATGTTATATGCATGTGAATTAACATACATTTTTAATGAATTTATTACGATTCATCACATAACCTTCATGTCCAAAATCTATCCTGAATGTTTTCTGGGAGGCATTTTTGTATTGTGGACCCTAAAATACACCCCAAGATAAATTCTGTTGTATTTAGTTCGCACCCAAGAACCAGGGCTAGGAAAGGGTGAGGCTGGAGGGGGAGGGAGTTGGGTTGGGGATAGAGGGATTGTGAGGTGGCCGAGACCAGATGGCCCCTGCTAATTGGGGGGTCAGTGCAGGACCCTGATCTGAAACCTGATAAGGCGAAAACAATCCCTGTCTCCCAGGGGTTGCACGGAAGGTGAATTGGCCTGGTTGGGTTGGGCCTTCTGGGGCCACCTACAAAGGCCTAGTTCACAGAGCAAACTTTGCCTGTACATAGTATGTCAGATGTGTCTTTAACTCTTTAACCTTTGTAGGTGCACCCCATACACCTACTTTCTGCGTATTTAAGAGGAAGAGGAAGGTATAGCCTTTCCTCTTTAAGAGCAAAGATTCTCCCTGTTATATCTCACATGAGGCTTATAAGGTGAGGTTTTTTTCGTGAGACATAGAGGTTTAGTATTGATGTATACCACCAAGGGGTGCATGTATGTCCTCTTTTTCTTGAAGCGAAATCCCTCACCAAATGAGCCAAACATAAGTATAATAGGGAGTGAAAGGTCTACTTCCAGAGGATGAGGGGAAACCTTTCTCCTCTCCTTAAAGAGAAAGAGTCCGGGTGTATGGGGTGCTACATTGAATGTCAAATGTATCTTTAGCGCTTTGTACATAGTATGTCAAATGTATCTTTAGTGCTTTGTACATAGTATGTCAAATGTATCTTTAGCACTTTGCACATTGTATGTCAAATGTATCTTTAGTGCTTTGTTCATTGTATGTCAAATGTATCTTTAACTCTTTGTACATAGTATGTCAAATGTATCTTTAGCACTTTTTACATTGTTTGTCAAATGTATCTTTAACTCTCTGCAATTGTATGTCAAATGTATCTTAAACTCTTTGCACATTTTATGTCAAACGTATCTTTAGTACTTTGTACATCGTATGACAAATGTATCTATAGCCCTTTGTACAAAGTATGAAAATTGTATGTTTAGCGCTTTGTACATAGTATGACAAATGTATCCTAAACGCTTTGCACATAGTATATCAAATGTATCTTTAGTGCTTTGCTCATAGATTCTCAAATGTATCTTTAGCGCTTTGCACAAAGTATGACAAATGTATCTTTAGTCCTTTGTACATAATATGTCAAATGTATCTTAAGTTTATTACTATTTTTTATAAGTCAATGAATTCATGATTGACTCAGAGGCCCAGACCTAGGTCTTTCATCGTGACCAATTAGAAAAGATTTTAGTTGAACACTTATAGAGTGTAATGCCGTATTTCAATATTTCATTCAGTACACACAGATGAAAAATAGAACTTAGAATAGATAGATAATATTAATGATTTTCCATGGTAGAAGTAGCAAGATGGAAAAAAAAGCTGAAAGTGCTGAGGCATTCAGGATGTCACACAACTTATTTTTTCAGTTTCTTAATACTTTTTACAAACATGATTGTTATATTAACCAGGGGCTCGTTTCATAATGTGACATTCTTCGGTGAGTCAGGATTTCCAAACTCTACAACAAAGTGACGTTTGGGTGGTTTCGGTCCCGGGCCGAAGAAGAGTTGGAGTAGGAGACTGAGTTGTAAGGTTAAGAGTCATGCCTCTTGCACGAGGGTGAATGAACGGGACAGTTGGGGTGGAGTTCTCAATGGTCAAGACAGGAGATGTTTTGGGGTACGGCATATTTAGGGCATTAAAGTGGTGTGTCATTTGGCCAGCCCGTCGAAGGAGTCAGGTCATCGCTTGACTTTTAGAGGTTGGGATCGTGTGGCCGAGCAGATAACACTTTCGTTCCTGTCTTGTTGGGCTGACTGCTTTCGTACTTGGCCGGTGTTTCAGTCTTGCACCGCTTCTCGTGCTGTTCCCGGCTTTCGTATGATCTTTGAGCTTCTCGACGAGTCACTGCCTAATTGTGACCCGATCTGACAAAATGAGTCGCAAGTCGGCAATGAGTCGCAAGTCGCACGACCCTTCCATAGCATTCCTTAGCTAATTAGCTTTCAAACGAGGTGTAACGTGCGACATGCGACTTCTTGCGACTTCCGTCTCAGTATGTCAGATCGGGTCACAATTTACCTCTAACTTATGTTTTAAGGTAAGTTTTACTTGATAGTTCACTAATATTACTCTTTGACTTAGACCAGTTCAAAAGCCGGGCATCTTAATGAGTACCAAGGAGGAACTGTTTATTTTGGGCCTTCTCACCCCTTTTAATAGTCTGCAACTCAATTCTGATTGGTCAATCTCAACCATGTGACCATTCTGACACTACATGCTTTCATACTTTCGTACAAGTTTTGGTCTATTTCTTACCTGTTTTCGTACCTTACATTTTGATTATTGGTCGACATTCATTGTGTTGTTATTAAATTATTTCTCAATATAAATTCATTATACCCAATTTCTAGGCCAATAGTTCGTACCTCAACGAGATGAATGGACAATTCATCACAATAACAAACCTCTGTACCGCTATGTAAGTTTTGCATTTCAGAACTTATGATCACCTTTTCACCTCATTAAAGCTATGTGAGTTTTTGTTTTGTTTTGTCAGTTTGGGTAGAGCTTTGTGAGTTTGTGGTACATTTACGTGAGTTTGGGGTGTATTTACGCGAGTTTTGTCATGAAATAGATGCATACAGAAGTTTCAAACTCACGCACAGTTTCCGTAAGCAAACATAAACTCACGTCGCTACACATGTTTGTGATGAAATAGGCCGCTGGATTTTTAGTTCAAATGTGGGATTGAGTAGCACAGAGAGATTTACCCCTTTAGGTTTCCTTCTTTATTGCTGTTTTTGGGCATTCACATCAGTGGCATTAGGATTCAATCACAGTTTTATTATTGTCTCTGGCAGATATATAGGATTGGAAAAGCCACATTAAGGGCCAAATGGGCTTTTCCTCTGTCACCATCCTCGTTTAAAAAATCCCAGACAAAACAAACAGCCCATTGGGGTTTGGCCTAAGTAGGTTTTTATTGGAATGAATACTTTCACCTTTTTATTGATTGTCAGCAGTTTCATCAGGGCACTGAGCATATATAACTCAGGTTTGATTGAAAAGTGAAGAGTACAATAATGCTACCTGCATAACTTGGAAATTTACTCTACAGTGAACATTTACAAAGAATGGATTCAAGATGCAATCTGAAGGAGTCTCACATGCGTACAGTTTCCATCCTTGCCATAACATAAGTATTGAATTTGATACAATATTATAGTGGTAAACAGCCTCAATCTTGTATATATTCATCCTATTCCTAATGTAGTTGCTGAAAGTTAAAGATGCTGAATGATAGTTACATGTTCTAGGCCAAGGAATCTTTAACCTGTTAACAGCAGTAAACTTATAATTTTTTGTGCTGAACCTATTTTGGCGCATATCATGAACCATTATTGATACGCGAGAATATAGCATATGTGAATATTGAGAATATTACAGGATTTATAGAACTACTAAATGAACAAAATCATGAATGCGCTGAAATTAAATGCTATGAGGTGAGTAAAAATTTAGCAGCACAAAAATATTATACATTCACAGTATGCCATATGCGATCTTTGTTCTCGATGAGGACTTTACAAGCAACACTGTAGGAACAAAGTCTGGTACTCCAGACTAATATGTAATATGCTCACAATGACATTTAATACCATCATCCTCAGTGCCATCTCTTTTGAACATAACAGACTTTACATTCCATTAATCTCAATGCATTAGGCAAATTATAATAATGTATTGCTCTCTTCAAAAATCTACTTATAGTCTGACTATAGACAGAAGTAATGATGAAGTTGTAGATTAAGCAAAAGAGGGAAAGCGAGCGTCATCTTCCGCCTTTAAAGTTAGTAATGGAAATGTTACAACTACAAGTGCTGGAGTATATATCCTGACTAAAAGGCAGTACATGGGGATTTACATGGGGAACTGCGACTGGCGCAGTGGCCCGTCGCATAACCAAACTCTCGCAAGAGGGAGCGATTAAGGATGGATTTGTTTTTTTCTCGCTGTTTTTTTCTCTCCTTGTTTTTGGAATGTGCCAATTGTCCCTGTTGCGATGGTTTTTGCACACACTTTGAAGTTAATTTAATTGATTGATAAATACATTTCTGCCACTTTCCTATATATTTTATAAGATGAGGGACACTGCTATTATTTGCTGAAAACAGAATATTAAAATTAACACCCCAAAATGTCCCCCCGGGACATGAAAGAAAAGGGGTGGTCAAACCATCCCTGTAAGGATGAAAGGTGGATTCGCTCCCTGTTGAACAGGGAGAGGTCTTTTGAAATGTGGCAATGTTCGCTACAGCGAGACCCGTTATGCGACGGGGCACAGGGGATACCTTTATAATTCGATTATTGAGGGTTTAGATTGTTGGGCGAAAGGTTGTAATTATCAGCTGTTTACTTACATGATCAAACAGAAGCTTAGAGTGTCTGGCATGAGGAGCTACAAGAGTTGGCAGGGCTAGTCAATCGGAAACCGGAAATCATGTGTCTAGTTTTCTGAGTAACACAGATATTTAGATGCATTCTTATGGGAGATTATTGCATCAGTGTTCATCAAACAAAAGATATAACACATTTCTATTTTGATTTCATGGTACAACACTTTGTATAAAAATATGTAGCAACACATTATATCTATTATCTAAAATGTTTCCGTAGAAAGGTTTCACTATTATACAAATAAAACATGTGTAACACAAACTATTATTTTGCTATATGTGTCTAGATTAGGTTATTCAACTATAGTGTACTGGCGTAGCTGTCCGACCCTGAACTCCTTGTGGGGGATTCCAAGTTCTAGTCAAAAGAGTGCTATGTTTTTCATTAAATTTTGTGTTTGACGTTGAATTAAAGTGTTAAATATTCATTTTCATGACTTAGTAAAACAAATTGTAATCAAGTTTACACAAATAGGCAGTTACCCTCTAAAGTCCTAACATTTTTCAAACAATTTGCGGCATTTGACTAAGTTTCTAGCCACACTTTCTTTCCGTGTGTCTTGAACTGACCAATTAGAAAACCTTGCCACTTATTTGATTTAACCCCTAGCCCATATGCCCTATGGTGCCAGCCATAGGGGAAATGACCACCCACTGTTCATTACCTCTGACATTCAGTCCCAGGGCCTGCTGGGCTCAGATTGGCACACCCTTCAGCACCACCTCCTTTTTCAGTTTCTACCTGTCAATAAAACACACCTTCTGCCATTTCCTGACTCAGTCCATCACTTGCAGTAGGTATGAATTGAAGTACATCTATGTACATTTCGATTTAATAAGGAAAAGTTGAAGGTGAGACATTTGTAGATAGTCACGTGAGGGTAGAATTTCTGAAAGCTGTTGTTGGCGAACATCAGTCAAAGGGATGTAATGATGTTACTTAAGGCAGATCTCCAGAGAATGACAAACCATGCTTGTCTGCTGCCATCCAGTTTTTCTTCCCATGAAATTACATAGCAATTTTTTTCTGATTTAATCCCTGCAGATAGAAATGTAAAACAAAATGAACCATTGTGGTTTAGTTGACAAGTTGTTCATAAAATGTGTAAACTGCAGCTTTATATATTAGCCTTTTCCCCATAGGAACCAAGGTTATAAAGCCTGTCAACCCAACCTATAAAGTCCAACCCTATTTTCCCTAAAAACCAGCATTTTGATTGGCTGGCAAACCTGCAAATCTGTCCTATGATAAAATTTAAAAAATCATAACATTTTATCAATACTTGGGGATATAGAAAACATAATTCATAGTTATTTCAACTCTAGGCGACAAGGATGGCTTATATGTCTATGTCAGGCATTTTCCCCCCAAGATCGACAGGATTTCCATAATCATCTTGCAAAACAGCATATAGTGGAATGCAGCCTATAATTTGTTACGTTGACAATGCGAGTGGGCTGCTGCCATGGCTTTTTTTTTTTTAATTTGATTTTTATTGGGCTAAATGGATTCAGCTTGGCTGATCTTCCACCCGCACCCCTATGTAACAATTACTAGTGGGTGCGGGTTTCTTTAGTATAATATTTTACATGTTTTCTTGTTAATTTCTTGAGTTGTCCACCTTTAGGTACCTAGGGCCAGACAACTAATCATAATTGTAATGATTGTTCATATATTTCCAATATTGGTACTTCCATAAGCTTGTCCATAACAGAGAGTGTTAACCTAGCTCGAGTAGCCCGGCCGGAGGTTCTCATAGACAAGGACGGTCTTAATGAGTATAAAGGGATCCATTCGCTGATTAGTCGTCATCTAATTACATAGGGTGTATTAATGATAACGTCAGGAATCATGCCATATGCCTTCAGTCCTGTCCCAATATAAGACCTCTTTAGCTGCCATCGGTGAATGTCAGTCGGTCGTAAGAGCCCGATATATGTCCTTATATTGACCATATAAGGCAATGATAGATCAACAGTGTGCTGCTATCTACAATGGTATGATGTCCTTGAGAGCCATATACACCAACAGGCTGACTGTAGAATGGGAATGGTCTCCTTATGTCTATACAAGGGGGCAAGAGGCCAATGAAGAGACTCCATTAAGGAGGTATGCGCCGGCGCAGGACATGACGATGTATCTGTAATGTCTTATACTACATGTGCCCAGTTATACATGTTCTTACCCCATTGGTATTGTTTATACATGTTCAGGGCCCAGCCTCACTCTGAGTGGGTTCCACCCCCTATTATGTTAAGAAGTCCTTCTCAG
This sequence comes from Lepidonotus clava, assembly GCA_936440205.1. Classification (NCBI taxonomy): domain Eukaryota; kingdom Metazoa; phylum Annelida; class Polychaeta; order Phyllodocida; family Polynoidae; genus Lepidonotus; species Lepidonotus clava. The sequence continues at coordinate 42,139,664 of OW387144.1, read as the reverse complement.
CCAAGATCCATGCATGAAGATCCAAGGAAATAAAACCTCTCCATTTAGATTGACCATAACCTGAGTCTCAGCTCAATATGTCCATTCTCAACACATAATAATATCAAACAGAAAACAGGACTCAATCTCCACAGGGGTGTATACAGGACTTTTCGAAAGAGGGGGGTCAGCATAAAGGCTTAGTACTAAAACAGCCTTTAATCGCACCCCGCATTTCCCCCACTTTTTGTAGCTTAGTTGTCCACCAAAAGGGGAGGGGGGTCAGGACCCCCTGGACACTCCCCCGAGATCCACCCTTAAAATAAAGGCTAAGTATTAAAACAGCCTTTAATCGCGCCCCGCATTTCCCCCACTTTTTGTAGCTTAGTGGTCCACAAAAAGGGGAGGGGGGTCAGGACCCCCTGGACACTCCCCCCGAGATCTGCCCCTGACCAAATACACACCATTCCCAATCTCTCATAAGGCTCTATACCCACCTGCACTGTAGGACTATTTGTACTTTGACAGTTAACGTTATGTCATGGCTTACCCAGCTGTTTTATGCTGGTGCCGATCAAACCTACATTTCAGATTCCAATTGCAATAAAGCACACCATGCAGAAAGATAGGGTCGTTTATATTGCAATACAAGCTTCACACAGAGGGGTCGGAGTGACAATGTTCTACACCAGGGGAAACCCACACAGACATTGATTATCAACTTAAATGTCTATGTTCCCCGTTACTTACACTCAACTGAAAGCTTTCTATCTGCCATTAAAATCAATGGTTTCATCCATAATGATGTGACAATTAAATATAATATTTAACAAATCTGGTATATTTAAGAGATTAAGGAGTTGGGAAAATGAGATTTGACTGTAGTTTCTTTGAGAAAATAATAGTGTGTCCATCCTTTACAGATTTTACAGCTGATGGTCAAATATCGCCTTTGAATCTGTACCAATATATTTCAGCAAAAGAGGGTCACCTTTAAAAATAAGACAGGATACACAAAATAATTACAGTTTCTGTAAAAGATTTATCTGATTCTTTTACACGTTTGGTTAACAATTTGTTGTAAACTGACTACCTCTTTGGAGCTGAATGCTATTTTATGAATATAATATTTAAGGTTTTTCTCCATAGATATTCACCCAAGCTGGTGCTGGTGTAGTCAGTTACAAGTCCCTTTAACTACTCAAATGTCGCTCAAAGGTCATGACGTGAGAAATACAATGTCAAAGCTAAGTAATTTGGGCCTGCCTATACTCCCATACAAAATATGTTTAAGGATTTCTCTGATGACAATCATTATGCTCACTTAAATAGCATGGCTATGTTTTGTATATTTTGGTCCTATCCGTCCTATGATATGTCCCCTATGAATACGTCCTTACCATACAACAAATATCAGTGTATATATGCATGCATATCAGTCATATCATAACTAAATATCCAACCTGTACATGAAGCTGAGGGAAAAAGAGTAATGAAAAAAATGGAAAAAAAAGTCTGTGTGGACAAAAAATTGGACTTGTCACAACGTCGCTATGCTTTGCAAACCCACCCCCCTTAAAATCAACTTACATGAAAGATACTGTTGTTTAAGAATACGTCATTGCATCTTTCTCCCATTCTGTCCCCTCCTTTGCCACAACCTTCCTCTCTCTGTGTTTCTCGTTGGGCCCTCTTGCATTGGTTGTCATAGAAACCTGCTGACGTCATCATTTAGACACTAAGAAGCCGACTGGTGCCTCCCCTGGAGGCATCCGCAAGAACTAGACTGACACGTGTTTCCGGCTGCACATCTTAATTGGGTCATTTTACAGGAGGGGGCAGGGGGTGGGGGGACTGGGTGGGCAGGCCTTCCATTCAGACCTGCTTTTCACAGCTAGCCATCCTTTAAAGGTAAATGTGGGTGTTAGGGGTGATTTCTTAAAAACCGTGGCAACATTCTGAAACTCACAGGGTGGTTAGTTTGATGTATAAGGAACATAAAGAAACTTTAAAAATTATATGTCACCGTATCAAATTAAGAAATATGAGCATCTGAAAAAACAATTCGTTACTATTGGAGTCTTTAAGAAAAGTAAAAGGAAAATCTAATTTTATTCTCAAAAATGAGGAAAAACTGAAGTAAAATTACGTAATTAACTACATTTGACTAGTAGTCCCTAGTTTTTTCCTTTCAAAAATTAACATTCATCATTCCTAAGTGTTCCCTAAATATTCATGAAATTTAAAGAAGTTCCTGCAATGACAATAAAATCACACCAGGTGGCGCTGCTGTCACCCATATTTACCTTTAAATGGGTTTCTGTGTAAAAGATGGAAACTTGGATGAAGAGGTCTGCCTGGTGGAGGCAGCTCTTGGCTCACACGACTGCCATCTGCCAATATTAATTTTCAGGACGGATATTTGACAGTGCAGCCTCACCGTGTTCTCCTTGGCAATTCATCTAACTTTTTCCTCACATCGTGACAATGGCCCTAGGCCCCTAGAATTGACATGGCCAGGGGCGGATCCAGTGGGGGGGTGGGGGGGGAAACAGGCCTTGGCCACCCCCCTCCCCCCCCTGCTCCCCTGTTAAATCATGTTTGCTGGGGGCCCTCCCCCGTACATTCATGTTTTTGACCCCCCCCCCCATGATGGCCCCTATGATTGACTCTTGACCAAATCACCACTATTGTTCAAAGTGACCTAATTGTACTTACATATATATGGGAACATATATATGTCTTATCTAATTAATTTAGTCACAATTTTTGACAATGCAGTGAGTTTTTAACTGACTCACCATTGAGTCTGCATCATATAAGCTTATGCTTTCCAATGATTTCTTATAAGGGATTGTACCCCTTCCATTAAAAGGTTGAATAATGAAAACTCAAACATTTATACATTATGCAAATCAATCTAGCATCCCATTCCTTTGAGGCTCCAAATGCAAACGTATGGGCATCTTTGGTTTTCTTACATTTATGTCTCAAACTTACGACCCACCTGTAAGCATGCAGCTATTGGGTCGTTCTCTTGGACAGCAGTCATAAGTAGCTATCCGCCTTTTTTTCTGGAAAGTAGTCATAGCCAGCTATTGGACTGTTCTTGTGGAGAACGGTCGCATGCAGGTGAACAGTGGGTTTAGCTGAGAACATTCTCTTTAATCGGTTCCCAGAATGACCCTCAAAAGGCTTATGGTTGGTACCCAGTGGCCCAGAAAATTTCGTCTTCCCTTAATTTGAGAAATACTGCCGGGATTTCAGGGAGTGTCAGACCAATTCCACGGGTGTCGTAAGTGATTTCTTTATCATCTTAATTGCAACGAATATTGTTTTATCCCTGTTCACATCTCATGAGTTTTACCGTCATGACAAGGATTATGACAGAATTGCAACAAAATCTGAAACGATCCTTTTTCCAATTATGCCTCAGACAAATTATCTTACTGTGGTCTGTTTCATAAAAACTTCTGTATCTACAGAGGTTTTGTTATATAAGCTTACGGAAACTGTACGTGAGCTTAAAACTCTTGTATGTGGCTGTTTCATAAAAACACGGGTAAATACACCCAAAACTCGCGTAAATGCACCCCAACCTCCTTTAAATGCACCTCAAACTCCTGTTAATCCAACCAAATCCACCCAAATCCACCCAAACTCACATAAGCAAAAGCAAAACTCCTGTAGCTACTGCACCCCAAAAGTTGACGGCAACTTTGTGAAATGCAAGACATACAAGAGGTTTGTTATGAAACAAGCCCCTCATTCAATTCTTATCATGATAAGGTTCATATCATTTCTCAGTAATCATGTCCCAACTATCTTACCTTTCAATAGCAGATCTCTTCTAATCTTTGAGGTAGCATCACTACTCAGACGTCCTCTTGCCAGGTTTGAGACAGCCGCAAGCCATGTTCACAAGTGTGAACCAGCCTTAAGCTGAACTCACAGGGTGACACGACACTAACCCCCTAGGACATTTACCCCCTAGGACACTTACCCATGGACACTTACCCCCTAGGATACTTACCCCTTGCACACTTACCCCCTAAGACACTTACCCCCTAGGACACTTACCTCCTAGGACACTTACCCCCTGGGACACTTACCCCCTAGGATACTTACCCCCTAGGACACTTACCCCCTAGGACACTTACCCCCTGCACACTTACCCCCTAGGACACTTACCCCCTAGGACACTTACCCCCTAGGACACTTACCCCTTGCACACTTACCCCCTAGGACACTTACCCCCTAGGACACTTACCCCCTAGGACACTTACCCCCTAGGACACTTACCCCCTAGGACACTTACCCCCTAAGACACTTACCCCCTAAGACACTTACCCCGTAGGATACTTACTCCTAGGACACTTACCCCCTGGACACTTACCCCCTGGACACTTACCCCCTTGGACACTTACCCCCTTGGACACTTACCCCCTAGGACACTTACCCCCTAGGACACTTACCCCCTGCACACTTACCCCCTAGGATACTTACCCCCTAGGACACTTATCCCTTGCACACTTACCCCTTGCACACTTACCCCCTATGACACTTACCCCTTAGGATACTTAGCCCCTAGGACACTTAGCTCCTAGGACACTTACCCCCTAGGACACTTACCCCTAGGACATTTACAACTGGACACTTATCCCCTGGGACACCTACCCTCTGCACACTTACCCCCTTGACACTAACCCTCTGCACACTTACCCAGAGTGTTGGGTGGAGATGGGGAGAAGGAATGGATGGGAAGGCAGATAGGGAAGGGGGTAGGGTGACCGATGAGAGTGGTAATTGGAGAACTCAGTCCACTGGAGGACTTGGTCCAATGATGTTTTGATACTTTCTCAACCATAAATTGTTGAGTAGGTATGAATCCTAGACATCAATCAGAAGAGAGGGAAATTAATTTAGTTTGTTTTCCAGTAAAAAGACTCCTGGCCTCAGTGGACTGAGTTCTTCTGCAGACAAAGTACCACATAATTTCCTCTACATTACAACCCAAGGTGCAGGGGAGGAAAGTGTCCTTGGGGGTAAATGTTCTAGGAGGTAAGTGTCCAGGGGGTAAGTACTACTGTCCAGGGGGTTAGTGTTCTAGGGGTGAGTGCCCAGGGGGTACATGTCCTAGAACTGGTTTACAGGTGTGAAGTAACCTTTAATAAGCAATGTTCACAAGTGTGAACCAGCCTTAAAGACAATCGCGCCATTTGTTTGTGCGCAATTGTGCCGCGCAGCCTGGAGGTATGGGTGTGCAGTGGACCGTGACCATCAGTGCCCCTGCATAGGAGCCTGGGGGAGGTGGGGAGGGGGCACTGCATTAATGGTCATAACTTTGTTAATATGTATCCAATCTTCACAAAATAAGCAGTGAAATAATCCTTGTGATGTAGGGAGCAAGATAAGATTATAATACTTCAGGATATTTTGTGTTTTGATAGGTTTAGGGACCATTAAAACAAATAAACCTGGTGGGTTAATTCCAGACTTGCAGGTAGATAATCAATTTTTCTGGCTGAATTCATGCGGTGACCCCATGTTTTTTTTGTTGAAAATGAAAGCTAATAGTCCAATGCACATTATGTGTAATTTTTATGGATTTTTCAACTTTGAATTTTTTGGTGTGGACTTTCTTGTCAGAAATTGTATTTTTTTACTAAACTGATTGGTAAGGAAAATATATTGAAATGTTGTGAAAAAAGCATATTTTTTCCAGGCCATGCATTAAGTCTCTGAACATGTATCTTAGCTTTAGATTTGAGTGATTAGATTGTTTATTTGAGGATTAGTATGAAAGTTTTCATTAAAATTGTACCCTTGAATATGGCTCTACAAAACCTTAGTTTTGAAGGAATTATGCACATATTATTCTATCTGTAGATTCAAAGTTAGCACGGTGACCCCCTAATTTTTTTCCATTTTTGGACTCTAAACATATTTCTCTGGTAATTCTCTGAGTTTCAACAAAATCTCAACTTTAGATCTATAATGGCGCCATTGCCCTTAAGCTTTGTTCAGGGTTGGAACAAAATTATTATGAGAATAGAAGTCTTACCATAACCTTTAATAGCTATGGTCTTCATGAATGTTGGAAGTTTTTCGACAACCAGTACCTTTTTTCAAACAATGTCATTTTGAAAGTCCATTAGAATCACGTGTTGGTAAATCTTCTACTTTCATTCACAGAACTGGTTCTTCCCAATTTTATTTGTAAGCGTCTCATTTTTGTTGGAAACCCCTTGAGGAATATTGAGAGGAAATCATAGGATTAAATCAAATGGAGGAATTCTTGCAAAATGTGAACCCAGCCTTAAATGGGTATGGACCTTAATTCATTTCCTTTCGTTAATTTAAGCAGAACGGGCCTTGGGTGTCACTTCACGCATTCGATCCCACTCACACGGGCCCATTTAACCCTTTGGTCAAGGGCTGATTAACTTTTTCACCACTGATGAATTAAGTCGAAAAAGACCCAAATGAGCTGCCGGCAAATGGTTTAACCAGCCACGCCTCGAAACAAATCTCATTGTCAGTGAATCAGTTCATTTCAGCCTGGTCACCTCTGACAAATCAGCCTTGGGGCCCCTTTTTATAATGAATCTCCATAGCTACTGAGGTTGATGTGTGCTTACGGGAACTGTAAGGGAGTTTGAAAATGCTGTTGCATCATTACACTCTCCTAAATCATGTCCAAACTCTTGTAAATGAAGACCAATCTCATGTAAATCAACTCCAATCCCTCGTAAATTATGCTCATATTGACATATTAAAGCAAAATCAAACTCACATAGTTATGATAACGAAAAAGGTGATTGTAACTTTATGAAATACAAAATTCATGAAGTCATATGGAGGTTTAGTATTAAACAGGCGCAGGTTAGCCCAGCAATTGGCTACTTAGAACGCTAGTGTTTGCTTAGGGTCTTTGTATTAATACGTTGGGAATAACTTGGTCTCTATCTCTCATGTCTCATCAATAGTCCATGGTATTTCGCTTATGCTACCTATTAGTAGAACTAGTTTATGAGTTGGGCGTTCAGGTCCAAAATTCAAGCAACACTTTGCAGAGAGTAATTTTACTGTGGAGTATCGGTATGCCTCACAAATGCTGGCGTAATTCACAATGGATGTAAAGTTCCTACATACATGTTAAGTTTATAAACTGCAGAGGCACGCCTCCCTATCATTGGTCTGCCTGTCTCTGTATGGTCTCATAGACTACAGTCATTCCAATATCAGTCACCAGATGTCACCATCAACAGTTGTCACCAGACTCTATGCGTCTCACTACTAAACCCCCTGAATCCTTAAGGACAATCGCGCCATTTTCCAGATATCCCAAAAATGAAATTTCTTCAATCTTTCTGATATTTTGCAGAAATACTCAATAATATATGTGCAATTCAGAAATGGAATAGAAAATTTGCCAAAATGAAAGGTTTTGGTGCTAAATATTGTGAAATATGAGCAATTTTGTGCAAATTTTGGTAATGGTGAAAAATGATTCAGGTATTGAAAATTCTATTTTCTCCCGTCTCTCTTTTAATATACATTGTATATAGGTATGTCATACATCCAAATTATTGTGAGGGTCTTGTGATTAACATATAATATTCAAAATAATTCTAAAGAGTTTATTTTATCGAATTTGTGGTAAAATGAATAAATACCCATTTTAAGTCATTTTTGGCTTTTAAAATGGATATTTAGCTCTGCTGACTAAATTAGCACGGTGACCCCCCATTTTCTTTGGCTGATAGGATAGCTCATATCTATATGCATATGATATAAAGTTTTGGGGCCATTTTCAATGTCAGATATTTTTGTATGGAACTTTATTTTTTGACTTTTGTATTTCTAAAATGATTTATTTTGCAGATTTTCAAGTTAAAAACATATATAATGCAATCTAATTTTACTAAAATCTTCCTCTCTCACTTGAGGAAACCTGAACACATTATTGAAAAACATTGGGCTGGTTATTATATCATTTTTATCAAAATGATTAGCATATAAGATGAAATTTCAAAATTCATTTTGCAAATCATTTTTTGAATAATCATCATATTTTTAGACAGCTATAGCTAAAAAGTTTCCACGGTGACCTATGATTTTTTTTGCATTTTTGGTAACTATAGCGGTATAACTTTCACTGTGAAAGTTTTAAAACAGATGTCAATGCTACTTCTATAATGGCGCGATTGTCCTTAAGACTCCAGGTAGTGCTGTCGCTGATAGACTAGATCTTCCTGCCATTACTCGGTACAGGTTCGTCATACCTATCTGAGGCGCTACCCATAGCCGTTATTAAGCTTCATTAAATTCCTTTACAATTTTGAACTGTTAATGAAATATCCCTTTGCAGTCTGGTGACCTTTCCTTTGATGCCAAATATCTATCAATCTACTCAAATGTTGCTGCAAATTATATTCACGAGGTATTTAATTACTACCTCATGCAACTTGATGGATTGGACAGGACAAAAGGTTTTCTGGACAGGATATTTCGATGATGTAAAGTTCATGAAAGATACCTTTCTTGCTTTGTTTATGGCTAATGCCTCCATGAATATGCTCTAAGATTAATCATTATAAGTAGATTCATGTTCATAGAGTGTACACCTTTATGATGCCATGGAACTGGCATTTGGTTTTAAAACAAATAATTGTGACGAAATAACCGTCTTTTTCTAAAAGAAATTTTTGCATCCAACCTTCTTTTGTTTGTATATTCCCTTCATTTTGTCGCACTTTCATGTATTCACCAATCTTAATTCGTTAATCCATTTATGTAGCATTGTATGATATATTATTTATTCACTTTACAATATTTCAATATATATATATACAGTAGAGACCCTCTAATGCGACCACCTTAGGGACTGGGCTAAAAGTGGTCGTTAGGTGAGGTGGTCGCCTAAGTGAAGGGTAGCCTTGGGGTATGAAATATTTTGATTACCTTAAAATTAATTTATATTCCAATCCAAGAATTATTACCATAACTTTATTAGTTGCTCATTCTAGGACAATAGATATCTGTAGGGTAATCTGTATTATACCATTATGTATATTCATGGTAATGGTTGCATGTTGCCAAAATGGGACGGGAATGCTTTAGTGTCTGTTTGTTTTTTGAAGTTAATGAAATTTAATCAACTTTCCTACCTTAATCCTTTGACTTATGTTCCCTGCACATAACTGTTTTGGGGCACTTTAAAGCATGCATTATGGTACCTGGTAAAGGATAGAAGGGGGCAGCTTAGGCAATGGTCAAGACTAACTTCCTAGAGTGTTGGCCATCAGGGCTGACGTATATTGATGTTTCAATCTGAAAACATGTCAGACAACCAGGAAGCTTTCAATGTATTGCTTCAAATAATTGTTGGCCCTGGTATGAAATTATTGGACATTGGCCCCCGGACAAGTGTTAGTCTTATAACACCTGGTGAGCACCTAGGACGCCTAGAACTTCTAAGGTAGTGGGACAGGATTAGGGGTGACATAGGTGACACCTGGTGAGCGCTTATGCCGCCTAACACTTCAGAGGAAGTGCGGGAGGGGAGAGGGCGACCTACATGTGAGAGACTATGACACTTGGTGAGCGCCTAGTTCGCCAAGGACTTCTGAGGGGATGGGTAGGAGAGGGGGCGACTTAGGTGACACATTAGGGAGCTTAAGCAAAAACAACAACGCATATATTGATATGTTAACCTTTCTATAAACTTTGAGATGTTCAGTAGGAGTACATCTAAGCGGGTTCATGATATTTGAAATGATATCTTAAAATTACTAGGTAATAATAATAAATTCATGATGAACAATTTTATAATTGTGTGATAATTAATGAGATAAGAGATATGTTATGCTTACATTAGTTGATGTATTTGGATTGCTTAACCTCCCGAGTATGACACTTGGTGAGCGAGTAGAGTAGGGGTGACTAACATGAGAGAAAATGACACTTGGGACTGAACTGCCCGCATTACAGGGGGAAAATGACCATTTGGGACTGGATTTCTGGTGGTCTCTTACTGAGGCCCTCACAAAGAGACCGGTCTGATAAACGAAGCTAAATCAAACATGAAATAGAGGAAAATATTCCGGTCTGACCAAAAAGTGGTCTTTAACAGAGGTGGTCTCCTTAGTGAAGTGGTCGTTAGGTGGGTCTCTACTGTATTTATTTGCTAATTGATTTTTTATACAGGCTGAGTTCACCTTATTAAATGTTCTTCCACTAGTACTGCAGACCTGTGGACCATTTGTGCACAAGTTCATTCAGGGGTCCTCCAAATGTCCTATTCTACATTCTGCACTGCATGGGACAATTTCAAAAGTATAGATAGTGTTTATTGCTCTACTTGGTGCCTCCACTTCATTTTAGGATGGCTTTACATCACAATGATATAACCATGTCATAATTCACTATAGTCTTTACAGATGTATTACATTACGGGTCTGTTATACCGTGGTGTAAGTTAAGGCCTGTGCCTACCCTCTCCTCAGTCATCAGGTACCGGTAATTGTCACTTCTGGTTAATACCTGATATGTTCAAGGCAAGATGGAGACACAATCGACTAAGTTTTCTGGGAAATGTTTAATGTTAGTATTCAATAACAATACTATACAGTGCACCTGACTCATCATAACTGTTTATCACCCGCACAGCCAACGAGCGTTGCATATAGAGGGCAGGTCGTATTGCCAGGCCGTATGTACCACTAGTTGTTTTCACTATTTTAATCATAATTATTTAGATCAGTGTATTGGGTGATAAAATAAAGAACCTCAGGGGGCATCCTAGGGTGGCTGTACAAACCATGGGGATCATACAAACTTCGGGCTTCGCCCTCAGTATGTGATGATCCCCTATGGCTCCACCCCTGGATGCCCCCCGTGGTTCTTATTATAATATGTAATGAGCGACTTGTGGATCCTGGCCTCCCTCCTTCTCTATACATTTATGAATACATACATATCCACACACACACACACACAAACACACACACACAAATATATATATATCCGTGTCCCCACAGTGACAACGACAGGGATATCAAAGGCCCCTAGTGGGCCACCGGCTGTTGTGTGTGTGGCCCTGTCTAAGGGACCATGCACATTAAAGAACACCTGCCTTGGTAAATGTGTAGGGGTATGGTCTCTACCTTCTTATATTTCGTTCATTCCATAGATTCGATCATCAAAAGACAGGATTGTCAAAACCTTGTTCTCGCCGTGATATGACCTTAGATGTTGCTACGGTGTGAAACCCCAATAACCAACCAACCATATACCAATACAGGTATAAGATATGAAAACTAACCAGACACTGCCATTTAATATTTTTTGTGTTCTGCCACAGTGGGCAGTATTTACATAGATTACCCCAATACAGAGTTATGTCTAATTTGTATATATATGCATTTGTGTTTTTCAGACTTCAACCACCAAGCCTGATCCCCCAAGCAGTGCATCTGTGACAAGTCATCCCAGGGACATCGCTCTGCCCGGAACTCACTTTATTGGTGATTAAATGTAGATTAACGTCCGGACGGTCAAAGGATCCCGACCTCCACCCGGTAATAAAGGGTACCCAGCCGGATATAAAAGTGTGAAGGGGTGATTACATATGTACACTTTATTGGGTAAACCCTGGCCCGAGGAAGGAAATGGGTTAAGCTATATAAAGTTCTCCAATCCTTTATAGTAAACCTCAGATATTTAGTAGGGTTTTATGCTGTGTGGATTACATTCATAGGATCACCTGTCTATTGGACATTAATGCATAGGGTCATCTTTTCCAAGAGGGTACAGACGGTTTATTAAAACCTTCCTCTAAAACAGTGTCCTTCTGCAAGTTGTTGTCTACATACTGAATTTACTTCAGATCCTACCAAGAACCAGTGAAATAGGCTCTTATCAGCCAGTCCACTTGGTTGCTGATTTGTTAAACTGGCTTTAAATGGATATGCGGGAACCAGCATATAATGTTATGACACCATCATTTAGTTTTACTCTGGTCCTCTATATGGCTTCCCAGTGTAAGGATTAGCGATCTTGTCTCCAAATCCCTGTGTTGTGGGTTCAAATACATTCTTTTTTCTGCCTAGAAAATACTCCTGTTCAGATTACAGGAGTCCCCTTAGCCCTAGCCCCTAAGTGCCCCCCAACCCGGCCTGGCCATGTGGGCTAACGTGACCATGCCCCCTGACCCCGCGTACAACGACACGCTGCAGCCAGTGACCCCGCACCACTTCCTGCTCTACCACATCACCATGGTGATTGTCAAGTGGGGGTACGCCGTGGTCATCGCCTTTGGCACAGTGGGCAACATCCTGGCCTTTGTGGTGCTCATCAACCGGCGCATGCGCAACACGTCAGTCAACTTCTACCTGTCCCTGCTGGCATGCGCTGATACTGGCGTGTTGTACATCAGCGCCTTCCGTACGTGGATGACAGCCATGACTGGGTACAACTTCCTGCATGTGTCGGATGCTGGCTGCAAGCTCTTCATGTTTATGTTTGTTGTCTTCATCCACATCTCGGCCTGGCTTGTCGTGGCTGTAAGCGTCGATCGTTTTGTAGCCGTGTGGTTCCCATTCAAATCACTCACCATGTGCAACGTGCGGCGTGCCCGTATAGTGGGAGCCATAGGCTTCATTGTGCTGGTCATCACCAACTGTCACATACTCTGGAACTACCAACTGGCAACGTCGGGGCGTCGTGTCAAGTGTGACACGAAAGGTGATGTCTTCATGAAGGAGGTGTTCCCCTGGCTGAAACTAGCCACCTACTCCTGCGTGCCCTTCGTCCTGGTGCTTGTGCTCAACGTGTGCATCCTCACCAAGGTGATCGCCAGTAACCGGGGCATCTCTGCTTCCTCGGGCGATGAGCGCCATAGTAGTGCTCGGGCGTCCCAGGAGGGGCGTGTGACCACCATGCTGCTAGTGGTGTCCTTCAGTTGGCTGGCCCTTACCGCGCCCTTCACTCTGTGGACCTTCCTGGCCAGGGACTCGGCCGATCGCTACGAGCGAGAGAAGACCATGCTGGCCAAGGCCATCTGCTTCCTGCTCATGTACATCAATCATGGCGTCAACTTTTACCTCTACTGCCTCACCGGCAAGAAGTTCCGGCAGGAGCTGCGGGCCCTGTGCTGCCGGCGGTCGGCCGTCAGGCGGGCCTCCAACCAGACAATGTCGCGCACCCTCCGCTCAAGTGTGCACACGACCAGCTATTACCGACAATAACAGTTATATTTACTACCTACAATAACCCCTAGCTGCTATCGACAATGGCACGCCTAACACCCCCTGATACTTCAGAATGTAACACCCCTATGACACCAGCATCTACTGACAATAACACACCCCAAATGACCAGCTATTGCTGGCAATAACTTGCCCCATACTACCAGCTATTGCCAATAAAAGCAAGCCCACATCCTCAGCTACTGTCGACAATAGCACAATAGCACAACACACCCCATACCTCACACCCCAAGTACTGCCGACAATAAGACGCCCCACAACACCAGGTACTACCAACAATAACATACCCCACAACACCAGCTAATGCTGGCAATAACTTGCCCCATACTACCAGCTACTGCCAATAATAGAAGCCCACAGCCTCAGCTACTGTTGACAATAACACAATGCGCCCATACCCCACACCCAAATTACTGCTGACAATAAGATGCCCCACAACACCAGCTCCTACCGACAATAACACACCCCACATGACCAGCTATTGCTGGCAATAACTTGCCCCACACTACAAGCTACTGCCAATGATAGCACACCCATAGACCCAGCTACTTCAGACAATAACATAGCACACATCACCAGCTACCGCCAACAATTACATGCCCAACACAACCAGCTACTGATGGCAATAACTTGCCCACAGCCTCAGCTACTGTTGATAATAACAGGCCCCATTTTACCAGCTACTGCAGACAACAACACACCCAAAGCCTCAGTTACTGTTAACAATAACACAATGCACCCTACACCCTACACCCTACACCCCACACCAAAAGTACTGCCAACAATAAAATGGCCCAAACCACCAGCTGCTGTCAATAATAACACAATGTGCCCAATAGCCCATGCTACTGTCGTTGATAACACACCCGTCAGTAACAGCTACTGCAGACAATTACACGCCCCAGAGGACCAGCTACTGCTGGTAATAATATGTCCCATACTACCAGCTACTGCCGACAATGGCATGCCGCACATAACCAACTACTGCTGGCAATAACACAATGTGCCCCATGCCCCACACCCCACACCCCAAGCCCCAAGTACTGCCAACCATAACATGGCCCATGGTATCAACTACTGCCAATAATAGCATGCCAACAAACACACCTTACAGTATCCAAACCCCCAGTTACCATCGACAATAGCACACCCAACACCCCTGGCTACTACACAACGTGACCTACCCTATGCCATCAGCTATTGCAGACAATAAAACACCCCGCACTACTTGCTACTGCCGACAAAACATCCTCCACTGTCCACACCACCAGTGGCCCGTTGCACAATGGGTTTCGTGACACCAAAAATAATTTCATTAACAAAATTAATATTTTCGTAACAACGATGCTTTTGAGACAGTTTTTTTCTATATTTAGAATTCCCCCAAAGAGCTGTTACTGTTACTGAATTGTCTCTATTTTCCCCTTTTTACATCAATTTACAGAATTCAATTTCATTCCTTAGAACCAGAGATTTTACTATTTTTGTAAAATTGTAACAACGAAATCTTTGTTTTATCCTGACAACGAAAATCCATTGTGCAACGGGCCACAGCCAACAATAGCACTGTGAGCCCTTCGGCCGAGGATTAAGTCTGAGCTGCTCCTTGACTCGGGGATCCATAGGGTGGCTTCTACAGGACCGCGGCGGGTAATCCCTATTGAGTGTCTGGTCCTGTACTTAGAGAGTGCCATATTTTTCAGGTCTGGCAGGTTTGTATTCTGCCTTAACTATAGACCTACGTATGGATATAACTGTTAGAGTGAGTTATAATGTGCATAACCTTATAATAACTTTATAAAGAATTGAGTATTTTCCTATTTGTTAAAAATTTTATTTAAAGGATAACTAATGACCCATATACTCACCCTCATTCAAAGTAATGTGTATTGTGAATATTATAGAATAGTAACTGCCTACATGGTTCAATAGTATTATTGTCATGTTCAAGAGTACAATAAGGTAATCCCTTGAAGCCAAACTAGATCTCATAAAAAAAACTGTCACTGCATACATCGACTGCCTCGGACAATGTACATAAATTACATATGTTTGTGATTATTGCCTAGCAATACACACAAGACAGTACTTGAATCTGATCTTTAGGTATGCCCCTGTTACTGACACACCTTGCTCTTGGAGAGGTGGTTCTGAAAGATATGAAGTTCTGAAATTTGATTGCTTAATGTAATATGAGCACTTTCATCAAATATCAATTGATATTCTTGAACAAATCACCTATGCTAAATCATAAATGAATGATTTCCCATTCCTTTTTCTGATAGGTTCGTTTTTAGAAAACAATGACTTTTGATCTGAGAGGTTTCTGGGCAATAGCGTTAAACCCTAACAACAAAAGTGTCTCTCAATGGATAACCAGTTTACGTTAAGTAGACACAGTCCTAATTTATAAGCTCAAAGCAAACTGAACGACAAGTTTTAAAACACTAGCAATAATGACTATCAGATATCAGGTCAATCATGGGATTTGGTGTCCTAGAGGGGGAATGTATGAATTTGAATTTGCATTCCTACCTTTCAGACAATGCAAACCATTTATAAATATTCCCATTATAGGCTGAGATATTGGAGTTTGAAATCCCCTATGCGGTACACACTGGTACACCCCTTTTTTACCATTCATGCTCCATTTCCATATTATAGCTCCTTGAACCAAAAGATATTTAATCAAAAATTACAATTTTCTTACTTATCAAAAATATTCAAAATACAATAACTTTTCACATAGATCTTCATTCAAATAACAGATTTTACTACCAGAAAGTGAAAAACTTTTGTTATTAGAATTGACAAAAATATTCTATGCTGTACATAGAGTGTGGTCGATGCGTAATTGTATTGAGTGTGTCTCGTGAAGCAGGTTCACACATTGCTCCTTTAGTATGCTATTCAATCTGCTTTCAGCAAATATGACTAATTTAAAATTTTCTTTGACACTGTTTTTCTGAACCAGCCAGTCAGGACTGCTCTGTACCTATTTAAAGCCTTTCATAATCTACAATTATTAAGTAATATTGTTTTAAAAATGTCCTGTTACAAGTGCTTATTCAGAACCTCCCTGACACTAACCTGGATACACATTATCCATTTTCCCCTTTCTGATCAGAAGACATTGTAATTTGAACCACTGTGACCAGTGGTAATAAAACACATCAAATGTTAGTGTAATGCAGAATTTTATGATTGAAAATATGATTATGACTTTTGAGGTATATTGTATACCAACACACTTCAACTAACCTTGGCAGCAGGTCTAACATAATGCTACTATGTGGACAATTTAATTTCTTAAAAATGCCAAGTTGTGTCGAATGTAGTTTTGTATGATAAAATACTGGTTCGCATCCTGTTGAACTTTTGTACAGTAATATTGTTCAGTAATATCCTTGTATTAGCCTTTGTGAACCTGTTATATCTGTGCCTGAATAAAAGTGGGAGAATATCTTGTTAAGTACTCCACTATATGTTGCTATTACATAAATTTTGATCAAAGACTTGTTTTGTGAAAATATAGTATATGCTATGTCAATAAAGACTGAACTGCCAACAATCCCAGCATTGACAGGGAAAAGTGTCACTTAATCATTTCTAAACATATGAAATAAGGGTTTCAACTCACGTACAAACCTAAAGCTGCATTTAATTATTTGATCAGTGTAATATGTGTCTTACAATGTTGACTTTTAAATTGTGCATAGTACACCTTTAATGCATACTGCTAACCGTAAACCCACAGTGGCCCGTTGCACAATGGGTTTTGTAACAACAAAAATATAATAAACAGCGAAATAGTTCGTTGTTGCTTAATAAATTATTTGCAGTTATTTTCTGAACAACGAACATTTTTTTAACAATTTTTTTTCTATATTTAGAATGCATTCAAAGAGTCATAATTTTTACTGGTTTTTCTCTAATGACTTGCCTTTTTATATCAATTTACAGAATTCAATTCCATCCATTAGAACCAGAGATGTTTACTATTTAAGTAACAGTGGAATATTTTCGTAGCAAAGAAACATTTCCCTGTTAAGCAAAAGTTCGTTGTGCTTTGGTTGTTTGATCCTCACAATGAAATTCTATTGTGCAATGGGCCACAGCCCATATCTTCATAATATTTCTTCTTAAGGTTAAAGGGTTTCTTGCGCACAAAATAATTCATAAGTCTCCATTTGATATTTATTCGATGTCAGTTAAGTGATTTAAAATGTTACAAGTAGACATTAGACAATAATTCAAGAAAGATTTCTTAATTTTGGAGTTCTCTACCTTCTGGGCTATCATTTCTGTCATTGGTACGTCATAATAATGGGAATTCCCTTCCAAAATAGCTTGAGAATATCATTTGAAAACATTTAGGTCAGTATAAATATATGAAATAGACCAAATATCAAAGTCACATACCCCTTTGGACCCTAGAAATACCCTTAGGACATATTTAGCGTCATTAGTATGTGATGTAAATACCATGATCAGACAATTTCAGTGGTAGATAATCATCTCCCAATTATATATGCAAGGTTCCCTTTAATTTTGCTATGATTAAACTATGGTTAGTAGTGGCTTTTAGCACAGTACATATCTTAATAACATGTATAGGTTATTATTGCTAACCACTGTCTATGTAGCATTTAGTGGTTACGATTTCATGGTTGAGGATTCTGGGTTTAAACAAAATGGTGATGTTACTCTGTAAGTAATCTGTAAGTAAAATGAGGTATTAGTTGTACATAGGAGTTATTACTTTCTTTTCATGGAGATCGAGAATAGCAAGGGTCAGTAAGGTAGAAATGTACCGGAAGACCCATTCAAACACAAACTATCATAAAGGAAAATACATATTTATGAGTGGGGTAACCTAATAGACTTGACTTCCTTGTTTTTATCATTGTTTTTTTAAATTTCAATTAATGTCCTCATGTTGTATACATGTTCTTATAGATGTCAAGTGATTTTGAAATCTAAAATAAAACTAAGAGAATATAAACATGTTTAATTGATGATACAGTGTGATGAGCAATGGAATGAATTGAGGAAGTACATTAACATTTATGAGTATACATTTTTGTCAAGCCAAGTCAGCAACTAATTCACATAACATATTTTCTAAATCTGTTTCTTGAACTTTGCTTTAGTCATTGCCGTTCACACGTCAAGTGACAGCGTCTGCCAGATCTTAATGCTGAGTACCATTTGGTCATGAAAGTACAATTCATATTTTTATTTTCTCTTTCTCTTGAATTTGACCTTGTTATTATTTCCCAAATTCACATCAGGCCCATCTAGTGCTAGGTAACTAGTATTCTTGCTTAACCTATACATCAAACTACAAAAACGCTTGATTAATTGTGATGATATGGCTACAGATAGAAGTCTACTTATACAATGATGTATAGCAAGGTATACATGACAGTCACATTTATGGCCTAGAACCTAAACGAAAGTATTAATAATACTTTATGCACTCCCTGAGTAGGCAAGAAGAACATTCACCTTGAATTACGTAGAGTTTATTTTATACAAGGTTTGGGTTTCTATGTCATATCGTCCTAACAGCTGGGTTGCCTAGAACAAATGGTGCTTTCCCCTAACTATGTAATGACATTTTCTCTGTTAATCAATTACCAATATATTTATGTTATTATCTTTTCAAATAATTGGGGAACAACTTAGAAAGAGTCTATCAGTGGCTGCAGCATGAGTCCATGAATAAAGACTGGGGGCCAATCATATTTAGGTCTATGCATTTCACATGTGATTCCAGGGCTCATGGACACCATCCCATAGTAGAGCTGTGCACCCACTACTTGGTGGGTGGAGAGGCTGAAAACTGCACCTCACAGAAAAGAGTGTCTCTGTCCGGGACAAAGAGATGCACACTGGGACACACATTGACTTCACATTCACACAGAAAACTACAGGCCCTGCCAGCCCCTGTCATATTCTCCCCTTGTAACTGACATTTCTGAAAGCTCGAGTCATCCTCACCCCCAAGGAGGACAGGCTTGGTCTTGTCCTGGGGGACCAGCAGCCAGAAAGAGGTGCACTTCAGGTTGGGTGTACCGTGCACCACACTGTAGAAGTTCAGGGTGCTCCTCGGCATCGCCGGCCAGGGGAAACGCATCCTCAAAAAGGGTGTGGTTGCTCCATAGGAGGATGCTGATAAACAGGTTGCTGTGTTGTTGTCAGTTAACGTCTGAGCAAGACCATTACTTCTGAAATTCCAGTCGTTACTCCTCATAATAGTTTCACCTGCAGTTGAAAAGTGAGAATGTATAAAGTTCTTATTGGGACTCATTGAAAGTTTTTTTATATTTTGATTCACAATAAAATTTAATTATTTCTGTAAAAAGCCACTGAACAGTCTAATAAAGACAGACTTTTAAAGCGACAGCTTAGAGTGCTATTGGATTTTATAATCCAATACTTTGTCTTTGTGAATTGTCATGTTGTGAAAAGGAAAACAAAGAAGACAACCTCAATGATTGACTGGTTTAGTAAAATTGTGTTATTTGATTTGAGCATATGACACAGTGAGTGAATGTAAGTATTGTCTGAAATCTGGTGATGTCTGATCAAAGTTAGGAAAAGAAAACACAATTACAAATGCCCTTTGGGACTGTATCATCAAATTAGTACTATGCCCAGAACTTTAAGGTTTTAGGGAAACATCAAGAACACCTGTTTGAGCGAGACCTGGCTCAACTCTTCATTTATATAATAAAGGCTGTTACCAAAATAAGATATGTGACATTCCATGAGAATTTTGCATATTGTTACCATTGTTACCAGAATATTGAAAGAATGTCAAAATGTTCATATGTTGGGGAGGCATGTCAGGGTGACATGCCTGGCATATCAGGCCTGCTGACATCCAACAAGAATTCATTGGTTTGGCCAGGAAACAGGAAAAGGTGGAGTAGCCACATCCAGGCAGTAGATGTAACCATCACTGCCATAGTAGTGTATTATGAAAATAGGGGGCTAGTGGGCTTGGCCTTGGTGACTGTCCAGCCAGGAGGCACGGGTCTCAGTACAGAGAAACCACTCGACTGCTGGGGCTAAGGCTGAGAAAGCAGGAGCGGGTACTTCGGAACTGGTGTTGGTCAGGGCTGGTAGTGCTGTGTGCACCCAGTCTATAGGATCGGACTCTGTGTCTTCAGGCTGTGTATCAGGCATGATTGGTTGGTCATCAATGCTAGGCTTTCACTAGGCTTTCCCATTAATGACGTAGGTAAGGAGACCCACACCATTGGTGATGGGGCTCTTTTCTCTTTTATATGATATATAAATATAATATTTAATATCATTAAGGCAAGATAAGGACACAAAATTGGTATAATTATAAATGCCAAGTGTAGGCATGTAAGAGGGCCTGGTGGGTTGGAGAGGCCACAGTGTTCTTTGTCATGATTAAAATTAATGCCATTGTGTGTGTTCAGACTAACTATTCATGTAACATATTCCATAGATAAAATTCTACTGGCCTTCCCAACCTCTGCATAATAAACCTGATTTAGTTGTTTTAAATGACACAAGTAAAGGGTATTTAACTTTAGAACACATATATCTCATAAGTCAATTATGACAGGTACTCTAAGAAACATCAATCAATATAAGTTAAGAAGAACAGCTTTGTTTTGTGCATAGCCTATTTGATGACCTCCAGTAAGAAAGTTATTACCTTTATAGCAAATCACACTGTCTGTCCTTGCTGTTTGTAAACTGGCCATTGAAGTCTTCATTCTACAGGCCGCCCCTTTCCTCACACAGTGTGGGCCTCCTGGGCTCCTCCTGTGGATGCTCACCCCAATGCACTCTGGGAAGCTGCAGCTCATGGTGCATGGCCCTACAGTCTCCAGACCTGAATATAGGGTACCAGCTAGACAGTCCCCGTACTCACACGCAAACCCTTCAACTGCAACTGGCGAGACAAATGAGACAGATTTATCTTTACGCATTATTTTTTTAATTATTATTTCAATATTGTACTGGCAATAGATCGGAATATGTGATCCGATCCTCCTCTAAAGCCAGATAAGTACATCGAGATAACTCTGTTGGTATAACAGTGATAACAGTCATAATGCATCTAATTATACACAATACAACATAAATTGTGTATAAAGAAGTTAGATGTAATTGACTTGCAATGTTGTAGTTGTTTAGAAAACAATTTGGCACTTGTGATCATTCATGTTATTTAACCTTTTCCTGACGGCCCCGTAGGAAATCGATCACATATGATCGATGGTCATTGTTTGAGCTACAATTTCTTTAATTTTGATGGTAAAATGTTCATTTTTGAAACATGTAAGTTAGATGTTGTAACAATACGAACCAAATGACCTTTTCCTTTTTAAATATTCTATTGTGGATTTTATGGACCTTTGATGGGCCCCACCATGAGAAATTTTGTCACCTTATCAGCAATGCCCTCTTTATTGTAATGAAAAGAATTGCCATTTAAGTTTAAAAGACCTTTTTTAATCAATTTGATAACATACCATGCCATGGATAATTGTTGATAGTGGGAATTTCATGATTTTTGGGGCATAATGTCCCATAAATCCACTTTATGAGAGACATATGAAGAATGCAGTGATCAAGTTTAATTTGGTATTAAATGATAGAAAATGACATGGGGAACAACTTAATAATTCAACTTTTTTTAATAAAATCAATATTTATTCCCCTTTTTGGTACTTTTCAAGAAATAAGGCTCTAAAATAGTCTATTTTTCTGAAAATTTGACAGCATAACAGCATTCTATGGTAACCATGGCAACCAAAATTAAAAATAAATATTTTCCAATTCCTATAATAATGCGCTACATGATGATATATGACTTTATTATCATCTGTTCACATAAAACATGCCATTTTTAAAAATAACACTGCTACTTCTAGTACTTTTTGATAAAATCCATTTTGGTGCTGTCAGCAAAGGGTTAAGTAAAATAACAAATACCTTTAAAGAGAGGAGCCAGTGAAATTTCAATTCTGGTTATTTTACACTTTATATGTTAGATTTAATGCTTATTTAGTAGTATACCAAGTTTCAGTGTGATCAATTGAATATTTCATGTTAAAAATGGGGTTCAACTTTTAATAAGCCTAATATCCCTCTGACCATCAGGAAAACACACATCTGTGTGTGACGTCACATAAAATGACAGTTATATTCAAATTTCAAATTTCTAAATTCCATAAGAAACTAATTTTTTCACATATTCTTTTATAAATTATTATATTTTGGTATTTTAATCTCTTTTAGACTTATAAAGAACAGTTTACATATTTATCATTGGATTTATTTCAGTTTTATAATTTTGCAACTGTTCTGCTTGTGACGTCACATACAGATAATTACTCTGTGCTGGCAGTGTCAGATGCAGGCAGGGGACCTCAGTTTGATGGAGACAAAATGTGAATAAAGCAAAAACTAATGGAGATAAAAACATAAAATTTGGTATGATTATTCCCTGGATGGTAAAGATCACGGCAGTATACTAGTTTATGGTCACTGGCCCCTCCCTTTAAGCATTTCTTTTAATTGGTTTATTATCCTGGCTTATCTTGGTCATAACTGGTTTTCTTATAAGTCCACCATAACTTATCTACATCAAATGTCATTTACAGTATTACAAATTTGTTTACAGTGTTAACACATGATCTTTACAGTAAAATAAATGTACAAACCATTTAGATGTTGATATAATATAAAATAAAGTTGTACACAGTTCCATTGTTAATGTACTTAATACTAGAGTTACCTAATTCTCCTGATATTGTTATAAACATTGAAATACCGTCTATAGTTAAGCTGTTTTCTGCAGGAATGTAAGAGATGGATTACACTATTTGTCTTGTAGAAGATAGAAACCCCTTTTAGGATGATGTGGTAAATGTATGCTCCTTCCTCCTCAGATGGCAACCGTGAAGTGGGGATGTCCCACTATCCAACACAGCACTCTGTCTAGTTCAGCTCACCTGATTGGTCAATGGGGGTCATGTGGGTTCATTCATATCCATGTTGTGGATTCTTGGGCCCATAATTATGAGGTCCAAAAGGGTAACATTGGGAATTCAAATATTTGGGTTCTGAGTCTGGTTTTGGGAAATGGAACCCTTTTAGGATGATGGTTTTAATTCATTGAATTAATGCAGCTACCTTTTAGAAAGTTGTACTCAACATTTCAATAGGCGATGACAATCTCGTTTCCATAAAGGGAATAGACCCAGTAGTTGTTGGCAGTCAGAGGTGGGTGGTAAGTTATTCATTTGAAATACTAACCTACCTTTAAGAAAGCTGTACTTGACCTCTTGGTAGGCAGTGACCATCTCCTTACAGGAGAGAGAAAAGACCTGGCAGTTGCCAGTGGTCAGGGTTGGGTGGTAGGTTATTGATTTACAGTAAAACCTACCTTTTAGAAAGTCGTACTTGACCTCTTCGTAGGCAGTGACCATCTCATTACAGGAGAGGGGAGAGACCCAGCAGTTGTTGGTGGTCAGGGTTGGGTGGTAGGTCATTGATTTACAGTTATTGATTTACAGTATTAACCTACCTTTCTGAAAGTTGTACTAGACCTCTTGGTAGGCAGTGACCACCTCCTTACAGGAGAGAGAAGAGACCTGGCAGTTGCCAGTGGTCAGGGTTGGGTGGTAGGTCATTGACTTACAGTGAAACCTACCTTTTAGAAAGTTGTACTTGACCTCTTCGTAAAAAGTGACCATCTCATTACAGGAGAGGGGAGAGACCCAGCAGTTGTTTGTGGTCAGGGTTGGGTGGTAGGTGAAGGAGGAGCAGGTGATGTCCAGTAGACACAGGTTGGCACACTCCTGCAGGGTGGCGGTGACAGGAGGCACGCTGTCCCCGATACAGTCCCCCTTACTCCGCACAAACCCTGCAACTGAAACACCAACACACAGACAATGCTTGGTCCCACTTGAAACATATCAAGAATTGTATATGTCCTGATTGGTACAACTCCAAAAGGGCATTGATGGAATATTGAAGATTTTGTTCATTATTTATAAGTATATGAACATTCCATAACCCGGCTCCTGATAGGTTACATAACATAAGGTGGTCACTTTGACCACGTGATCACTTCCGGTCAATGATATATCGTGCATTACGACCTTGTGCTTCACAACTCGTGCATACATTTCCATGCATACATTTTCGTACCGTACGAGCTCGTACCACACAATCTCGTGTACTTTGTGATCGTATCAAAACATAACTTTAACCATTACTTTACCAGGGAACATTGACTTGTCTATTAACTTCTATAATTATTTGCACGAACTTGCGTTGTGACATTGAATTGATTACTTTGATCCATTACAATAATATCAATATGCCAAAATTACAATTTTTAACATGTTAATGACTTAAAAGATGTTCAAGATAGTGTTCAACTTCAGTATGCATAGCCATCTGTCTATATATGTGTATGTATATATGTCTATCAAAGGAATCATGTAGAGACCAAGTTAATTTTTCAGTGTGTGGAAAAAACAGCACCCACTATGAACCATCTCCATTAACCATTGGTTTTGAATGGGAAAAACAATTCTTTTTTTAAACATTAATTTAAAAAACCACCAACAATTTAGCTCCAAAATGAATTTTTAACATTTCTCAAAATCATTGCTACAATCCATCCATTGGCCTTGCAAGCTAGATATCTAATTGAAAACTATTACTATTGAAAAACTATTGAAAACTATTGAAAACTACTGAAAACTATTGAAAACTATTGTTGAAAACTGACCATTAAAAGGGCTGTGATAACATGTTGCTGTGGTTGTATCATAGCAGCATCCGTACTCCTCACATCTAATCCGCGATATTGAGGTGGGCCCACAGGGCCTCCGGTCAGATGTGGCCACACTACAGCCCCAGGGCACAGAGGGTGCTAGACAGGACAAGGAAATGAAAACTTAATGGGTTCAAATACATTTCAATCCAAAAAAAAACAATCATTCCATCAGAGTTTGACGAGTCAGACAAATAATTTTTCTATCCACTTCATTAATTTGGTTTCATCGACATATTCAGAATTCTAAAATAGGGAGATGCTCTATTGAATTGATTTTCCAATGATGGTTGTTATGCCCAATTCTGAGTATTTCAAAGCTGAAGCCCTATATATGGAAGTTCTAAAAGTCAGGTTTACATGGGAAAACAGGGACGTCAGGGGTGTGAGATGTGTGTTATGGCTGTGGCTGCAGGGGAATGTAGTCAGGACAACACAGGCAAAGAGGGACCTTTAGGGGTATAAGATGTGTGTTAAGGCTATGGCTACAGGTAATAGAGTCAGGTCTATGAAGGAATACAGTGACCTCCAGGGGGGGTGACCAAAAAACATCAGCGAGAACTGAAACTTCTCGCGAAAAAAAGTTTGCACCGTACGAGAATATTTAATAAAACCCCCCAGAAAACATCTCGTGGCTCTTTTTCTCTCGTGCCATGTTTCTCTCGTGAGCACTTCTCGCAGCCGTTGACTTCTCGTAGGGCAACCGAAACTTCTCGTGTATTTTTGTCACGAGAAGTGGCTCGACCGAAAGTAGGTCATCGGAGCAGCGGGAAAGGTCATTTCCGGTACGGCACTTTTTCGCTTGTTCTCGGCCTGTGTATATACTAAAGCATGCAAAACACGCCGGCAACCGGTGTATCTGCTGGTTTTCGGCATGGGCTCATGTCTAATACCTTTAAAATAAGACTGGAACCAGCCGTAAGACGGAGTTGACGAGTCCATAAAGTCACAGGAATTTCATTCATCTCAGGTTTTCTTCCAAATCAAGTCGTTAATACCACGTAATATTCCAAGGTGAGTGCCAAACTGATAAATAATAATTGTAATTGTACGACATACTTCACAATAGACATGTTTGTAATAGTTATGAACATGAAATGAGTCGACAATATCCAATTTCTGAGCATATCATTGTTGTTAAACATGATGTCAGACTAACGTAAGCCCCCCACCAAAACACATAGAATGTTTACGAAATTTGTCCTTCCATTTAGATGGCTGCCCCCTCTCCTGATGCTGATCTCAAAGCTGTGGAGCGTAAGATCAAGTCGATTAAGGAAGTCATGTCTCGTCCCGATATCCAAGAACATCAGAAGGAGTCACTGCGTCTCATGTTGAATGCCGCCTTAGAGAAGAGGGACAGGATGTCTGACAAGTATCTGGAGTCACTGTTGGATCTGTACCCCCAGCCAGGCCAGAAGCCCAAGAAGACATCAGCAGAGCCTGTACCAGGTCCCAGCCACCGAGACACAGCCGGTTCTGACGAAGTTATAAATGTAGATTTGGTCGAGGACAGCCCCGAACAAGCCAAAACTGTGAAGAAAGGGTCAGCAAAAGTGAAACAAGTTGTGCGAACAGAAGAAAAAGCCGAACCAAAAGGTTCTCGTCAGAGTAAGTCACGTCAATCCCGTCTCCCCCGTACCCCAAAGCCTAAGGCCAAAGCCAAAACCAAAGATCCTGACAGCCCAGTGATACAGGTGGAAGACAGTCCCTTACCGCCCACACCCCCTTTAGATAAGACACCACGAGGACGTAAAAGGAAAAAAGCAGCTGGTACACCCACTCCCAAAACAGAGACACCAGCAAAGACTCCTCCAGCGAAAAAAGGGGGTGTGAAAAAGATTTCTAAAGTAACTGGTAAAGGGGCTAGACCCGATGTTGTATGGTGCTCCTCGGAGAGTGATGCAGACGATCCAAGAAAGATACCATTCACCGAAGCTGAGCATAAGGCCATGTATGACACGGCTCGGGAGGATGTGTAAGTATAAAAAGTCAAAACAAAGTGCCAAGAGTTACACCTATACGAAATATAATTAATATTACATAGATGCAACAAATAATTTGTACCCACGAGAAGTGTAACTAGTTTTTCGAAACATATGTAATGTTTGTTCATTTTCAATACAATAGTATTTTTTTTAATTATTTTTCCTACCTTACGTACCCTAAAAACGTCGAATGACTTCTTTCCCTCGTGTAAAAAGTACATAATTTGAAAATGAAAGTAAGATCGTAAAATTGTAATGTTGAAGAAATACTTATTTTACCCTGGATATTAAAATATTTGTTTTAACCATTCCAGTGAAGCATTCAAGAACAGTTTTAAGTCCGAGCTCACGAAGGAATCCAAGAACGCCAAGAGGAAGAAGCTCTTCCAGAAAATAAAAGAAAACGTGAACTCGGTGGGCGGTAACAAGAGGAGGAAGAAGTACCTGTACATACATTCACAGGACCACAAGTCGACATCACGTGAGGCGGTAAGTCATTGAGAAACCCATTAAAAGAAATATGTACAATTGTCTCGAGAAGCTGTAGTTCTCGTAGGACAGTCTAGTTCTCGTACGTAAAAAAAAAACATATCCATTGATTCAAAATAAAGTAGTACATATTGTGAGTATCTCATTATGTAATTTTCACTAAGATTATAATTGAAAACTGAAGAATCTGAAAAAATTAAAATGACAGTGTTTTGTTAACAATTTGAACACTTAATTTACGTCGCACTGTTTCAACTGACATTTTCAGTACAGAAAACTGGTCAAGAAGTATGGGGCGAGTGGCGCGGCAGGCATGCCCAAAGACAAGG
The DNA here is from genome assembly GCA_936440205.1 of Lepidonotus clava. Taxonomy (NCBI): domain Eukaryota; kingdom Metazoa; phylum Annelida; class Polychaeta; order Phyllodocida; family Polynoidae; genus Lepidonotus; species Lepidonotus clava. The sequence goes on along the minus strand of OW387144.1, from coordinate 42,111,760 downwards.
GCCTGACACCCTCCCAGACCATGTGTCTGGAGTTCTGGGGTGTTGAATGTGCAGGATGTAAGTAAAATTACAAAAAAGATAAAATGTATACTATGAAATGAAATAAAGTTGTGGCTGTAAAAAGTACACCGTTTTTATATTGAGATTAAATGTATAACAGTATATTTAATGAATAATATTTATAGTTATGTCATTCATAAATTAAAAGAAAGTACTTTCTTATAAAATTTTGAGACGAAGAATACTTACAAAACCTACGAAAACCTGTTTAAATCACATATGGCTAAATTATAAGTCGTTGCAGGGGCACGACAAACCAAACTTGATCAAGCAGACACAGACGATGAGGGGAGCACAGTCGGTTCCTCTGACGATGCGGCTGAGATGGAGGCCTGCGAGAGGGAGCAGAAACGGCTCAGGGCTGCCCCAAAGGTCGAGAAGGAAGAAACTTCTGACGACGAAGACTTTTTGGCAGAAGAGGCTGAAACCTACAGTAAGGATATAACTTTTTTGAGTCTTTAAAAATCTGAATGATAAAATATCACTAAATAAATACCTATGACATACCTTTTTAAAATGATGATAACAGATTTGAAAGAGAAAAAATAGAGGTACATTAGAATGTACAGTTTAAAGACATGAAACCTATGTAATGTATAAGAGCAAAAAAATAGAATCTTGTTTCTTTTCGTCCCTCTCGTCTCTCTCTTCTGGCACTCTAGTTCTCGTGACATAAGACCAAAGTTCTCGTCATATAGTTATGCCATAAAGACAAGCCTTTACTTTCAATTATTTCAGAGGTAAAGTCCAACAAGCGACCCACCTTGGAAGCTGCCAAGTCCACTCAGGAGGAGGTAGAAAGGGCCAGAAAAAGACAGCCGGCACGTGCAGTTCGTACCAAGAAGGGCCAGCGCGCAACAACAAACTCGGAGGACGACATTTCCGACAACGAGGAACCTGAGTCGCAATCTCCTGCCCAGAAGGCCCGGAGAGGGCGGGGTTCACGACTTCCTCCTCTGACGGAAAGTCCTGAAGCTATAGATACCCAGTACAGTCAGGGTAATTATTTTTATTTTTTTAATGAAAAGAAGCCTAACTAATAATTATAAATACTTATTCTTAACCATAACAAATTCAAAAAAGTCGATGTAAACCCAGTAAGAATAGCTATGTATTTCTACCAAAAGAAATATCAATATACAATAATATTTTTTTTAGCCACGAGAAGTAAATCTTGATAATATTTTTAAAAACAACAATACCAGTGAATATATATCCTGTTAATTTAACAGTTATTTCAATAATTAGGTTTCCCTTTACAGCAGCAGTCACGAGCCCAGACAGTTCGTTGGAGCCGACTCCGCTGAGGAAGGCACCGAGATCATCAGACAGGCTCAGACTCAAGCGTGAACAGGTTGACTCGGGCAAGAAGTCTATTGCAGCTACCCTAGAAGACCTCTCGTGGGGAAATAGCAGCAGACGAGAACTGGACTTCTCTTCACAGGAAGTACCAGAAACACAAGGTGATTGTGAAAAATAAGATTAAGGAAATCAAAATGAAAAAACATCAATGTAAAGTATATTTCTTTAAATGTAATAAATGTAAAAAATGCAATGATATAACCTTTTTGGTAAAAAAATAAAGTATTCTTAGTTTAAACATTTTGAGAGTATATGCAAATAATAGGAAAACTATTCAATATTTAAAATGAAAATAGATTTTTCAGATACACCAATATATACAGTTATTATTTGAGATAAAATTTCTAAATCAAGTTTATTCGATTTTTTAGACACTCTGCCAGAGATTGGTGAATCTGCTGTCGGAGAGGATTTTAGTGAAGATCTGGACTACTCCGTACACGTCGGTACGGGTGGAGACGAAGTGAAGAAAGGGGTCAGACACTCCATCGATCTGGACGAGAAGAAATCAAAACCGGGCAACCAAGATAAAAAAAAGCATCCACTCTCGTCTACACCCAAGTCGCCTCCTCCACACGAGAACTACAAGGCGCGTATATTCGAGACGCCTTCTACGTCCAAAGAAGTGCCAACTGTTAACATAAATCGAAACCTTCCTTCCAAGAGAGTTGATCGAGGTGCTCTTTCAACAGATCAAATAGCTGCAATGGCAGCACGTGCAGCATATGAAGCCACAGAGGATGATGCGTTTGAGAGAGACAGACAGGCAGCAGTAGCGGCCCAGGAGGCCTATGACAAGGAAGAAGGTACAGGAGAAACGATAAATAATCAGAAGGATAAAAACACTGAAGATGTTAAAGAAGAACCTACATTATTTTCTAAAGGTCGCATGGACAACGCCGCCGAGTTTATAGATCAGAGGATTGAGGATACCGTGTCAACTGGATTCCTGTCACTTAAAAGCGACATAGATTTACATGACAAACAGTCGGGTGTCATGCACGGTGAGATTCTTGGTCTTCGCTGCGATGTACAGAAAATGTTAAGTGTTCCCACCGAAATTAACACCATCAGGAGTAACATGGAATCAGTAAGGACTGACGTTAGTCTAATTGGGAGTGACGCAGTAAAGTCGCAAGTTGCCCTAATGGGAATAGAACAACAGCTAGTGTCATCTGTAACTGATATTAGAAACACAAAATCACACTTGTCAAACATTAGGCAGGAAATGACACAGATGAAGGTCGATACTCAGAGTATGAAGGGGCGTTGTGCACAGATATCTTCTCAGACAAGTGACATCAAAGATGATCTGTCCAGCACGTACGACGGTCTGGTCAACATCAACACAAATGTCTGCACCGTGAATGACACTATTCAAACAGTCGAAGCCACAGTTGGATCTTGTAAGAGTGATATCAACAAGATGAAAATGGACGTCGCTGCGTGTAGAACAGAGGTTATTGCCTTGAGGCATGATGTAGTAGGCATAAAGGGGTCAATCTCCAAAATAGAAGAGTCTCTTGGGGTACTCAAAGCAGGTTTTCTCTACAGAACTGTTCCAGAGAAAATTATCATAGCTGAGAAGGAATTCAAATCTGAGATGATGTCACCAAAACCTACAGCTGTACCAACGTCGTCTGCAGACACCACCATTGCCGGTATGTCCACTAGGGTGGTAGGAGAAGTTGTTCAGACTGAGGGAGATCTAGAAACTAGCGAAGTGACATTTAATCCAAAATCTACCGAGGTGACCTACGAGAAAAACTTTGAAATGTTTGAGGACGATGTGCATGACCCTAATAATGAAATAGCAGACACTGATCGGGAAGAGGAAAGCGAGGAAACCCAGGACCCGACTAGAGTTGTTTTGGCCCCTGATACATGTACCCAGGATGAGACTCAGTGGCCTTCTCAGTCTGATGTAAAAGAATTAGCCAGTTCGGGTGGGTTTATACCGGTTTTGCAGGAGGGTTTACACGGGGAAGCCCAGGGGGACACAGTCTCTCTTGTACCCGTTTCAAACATTAGCAAAATCAGTAAAGTTTCGACAGGTAGTGAGAAATCCGCACAGGAATAGAATAATTCATTTTTTAATATGCAAAGGTGCTTTTATTAGAAGAGACAGAAAGTCACTTCTCGTGTAGAATTTCAATGCAGTTGAAAGATACATTTCCTATGTTCATTCCTCATTTATTTTAAGATGTCTATTACCTTCCGGAAGGTCGAACATATAATGGTGTATGATGTAGAACTATCTCACACTAAGCAACAAGAGAAAAACAATTATTACGATAACTTTGTTTTTCTTCCAGTCATAGACTGTTACTTCTCGTGGTCATTATTATGACACTAATGCTACATGTCTGGCGTAAAAGATGCAAAAATTATATCTGTACTGGTGCAGTATTTAAAAAGAAAGTGATGTAGGTTCTGATACTGGGAACTTCTATTCAACATTGTATGTATAAGAGGCTGACATTAAGAGTTTGTAATGCTTGACAGAACGGTTTAATTTCATACCAGTATGAATTTTAAACTTTCTCATTCGGCATAATACATTAACGTCTTCATGAATGAAGAATGTCACAAGCTTTCTCTAGAAAATAGAGTAGCGGCATAAGTTTAAGAAACGAGAAAAAAAGTAGTGATAGTCTTTGCTGCAACTGTTATCGTGGTAAAGGTAATTTCGCTTCTATAATTGTTCGGCTATTCTAACGAACACGTCCAGACTTAGGTACACGAGGTCGGCCAGCAGTTCGACCTTCTGTAGGGATCCGTCCTCGGGGTCTGTGGGGGGAAGGCCGTATCACCTCTGGACGTGGCCCGCCGTAGTTACGGTGTATGTAGGACTTGCGTCTACGGTAGCCTGCATGCCTGATCCCATAGTCTTGCTGCACTATGTGGTCATCTTCATCGTCCGCTCTGTTGACTTGATCGGCCCGCGGCTGGTTCTTCTTGAACGCCTCGTGAGCGTCCACGAGAATCTGTCCCTCGTACTCGGGGTCTTGGTTCTGCCCGGGTCGTATCTTTCGAAGCCCCCAGTCCAGGCACATATTATGAAGGACACAGCATGCCTTCACTAATCGCGACGCCTGAAGGGGCTCCATGTCGATGACACCGGCACCAGACTTTGAGAGGCACCTAAGAATGATTTAAAAATTCATCGTATATACTTAGAAACGGCAGGTAACATGTGTAAACTTACAAAGAGTAGTTGAAATGTCATTACTCTTTTTCGTTTTCATAAAGCTATGTGACAAAGTGTAATGTAACTGCTGTGCGTCTATTTAATAGGAAGCATTACAAATTTTCTTATGTTTAGTAGGCTTAACTTTTCGACTGCGACATGTTATTATTTACCTCCAACGAGATTTCAGCTGACCAATACAGCGTTCCACAGAGGAGCGTGCAGTAGTATGCGCGACTTGGTAGCGCCTGTCCCAGGGTTCAAGTTGATCTAGGATCTGTGCCCGGAATGGTGTCATTACTTGTGGGGTGAGGGCATACCTGTGAACAAATGGAAGGTTAATCATGTGTCATATATATCTAACATTGTTGTGAATTGTTTACAAGTTTGAAGACATTGTAGAAAAGTACGAGAAGTTTTTCAGTATAATGCACAACAGTTTCAGAAATGGTTTAGATACTGTAGTACGTAACAAGCCTAATATTGTTTTCTGATGTTAAGTCTCGTGATTACTGGTAGTTTGAAAACAATAGAAAAATTGTGTGTACGTACCCGCCATCTCCCAGCAAGAAGTACGGACCAAGACGGTCGTTGTTGGCGATCTGGTAGCCAAGATCAGAGTAATCTAAGACACCCTGATCGTGGTGGGCTCCAGCCATGGCGGGTTCAACGAAGGTGATCCGCTCCTCGTGGTCGCAAGCAATCTGAAATAACAATATGTGTGCATTACATCACGAGAAAAAATAACACTTGAATAAATGTGACTATAAAAGCGAGAAAGGAAAGAGAACTCTATACGAAAGATTGGACATGCTGATGTAAAACAAAAACTTTCTCGGAAGAAAACAGATAGTGATGAAACATTTACCGTTGATGTCTAATAATGTTTTTTAATTTAATTTTTTTGTATGCTTACCAAGACGTTCAAGGCGTGGTACTGCTTACGACACACGTAAGCATATTCGTGTCGGATGGGGCGCTTTGTACCATGTTGTGCCATAAGTGCCATCTATGCAACCTACGCACTGGTCCATGTTATGCCTCCTCGAGAACCGCACTGCAGATTCATGCAGTTTCTGGCCCTAATAAAAGTAATACAACATGGTACAAATTTCTATTTTTTGATTATTAACAGTAAACTGAATAAGAAAGTTGAAACATGATTAAGTTACTTTATAATTAATGAACATTTAGAACCTTTCTTCATAGACATTGGGAATGTGATACAATTTTTTGGTTGCTTGGAAAATAACCAATAATTTGTAATGGCACAATGGTATTTAATTACCTTTGGGAACCTTATGCGCTTGCGGGCACGCGAGCACAGGAACTTGCAGAAGCTTTCCACAGCACGTCCTATGCTAGAACGAGATGCTCCACCCTGTGTGTCTCGGATTGTCCCGTAGTAGGAACCATGGGCCATGTATCTTAGTGCGTAGCAGACCTTAAAAAATATAAATTGAATATGATTTATATTTCAGGATATAAAAGGGAACTTTTTTTTTTCTAAAAAATAATTGGTTTAAATTAGTGACAGAATTGGTTTTTATATGGGAGTGATTCTCAATGTGCTACATACTCTTGGCATTCAATAAAAATATTCTAATTTTCATTCTGTTGTACCTTATGGAATAGGGGAATTGGAGATCCTCTTTTTTCATCTTTGCCCTTTCCTGGTCGGAAGCGGCTTAGCTCAAACTCATCAGTAAGCTGTTGAACACACGAAGGTGGGAGACGGAATCGAGCCTCAAAATCTGAAATCCTAGGCCATAGTTCTCGTGGATCCTTCCGTTCTTTTAAAATACGGAACTTCTTGCATCTCTTCTCTCCCCAATGAGGACGGTAGTTCTTCTTGGTTAGGGCCCATTTCAGGGCAAACACAGAGAAAGGAGTAGCGCGGGATAGCTTCTTCTCGGGGCGTTTCCTAACAGGGGCTGAAAAGAAAAATATTTTATATATTTTTCTAGTACTTTTACATATTCTTTAATTAATAATAGGATATTAGAGCTGTTTAGGAATCAATAAAAGACCAATGGAGATATTAGAAACAATTAGGAAAGATGCATAAGTACCATATTAATATTTTACATTATTCAGTGGGGCCAGCAGGAAAGTTCATTCAGAAAAAAATTTACTAAATTCCTCTATTATCGCTCACACAGACTGCAAATGATGTTATTAGAGTGCAAAGAAAGGATAAACAGCTATTTTTGCCTTTATAAGTATCAAAAAGACCAGCGAGAACTTCTAGGGAAGGCTATTTTACAGTCTATTTTTTAGATTCATTGTAAAAAGTAGAAAAAACATCTTAGCTATCTCACCCATGATTTTCGTCACGGCCACAGACCTCCTCTGGTGGAAAAAAAAAGAATTAAAGCTAACCGTTGATGTTTAGGCGGCAAATAAAAAACCACGAGGACAAAATTTGCAATCGTGAGAATAGTCCGTTTTCGGCATGAAAACTTATCGTACGCCTCTCGTAGATTGCCACGATACTTCTCGTGGATTTTTTCTGGACGAGAAAATTAGTACGAGAATTCTCGTGATTCGTTTTTGGGCGGAAAAAGTCACGAGAAGTCAACGAGAGATATCGTTGATGTTTTTTGGTCACCCCCCCAGGTGTGTTAAATGTGTGTTAGGGCTGTGGCTACAGGGGATTATAGTCAGGACTACCTGGAAAAACAGGGACCTTTAGGGGTGTTAAGTGTGTGTAAGGGATCTGAAAAACAGTTACCCTCTGGGGAGTGAGATGTGTGTTAATTAGGGTCGTGGCTACAGGGGAATGTGATCAGGTTTACCTTTGCAAAGAGGCACGGCACAGGGTTCCCACCTCGGGAAAACTAGTTCTGATTTGTAACACCAAGGTGTATCTGCTCCATCTGGGTTCCGGCAGTAGTTTGCGACATCAGATAATGTTGATGCAAATGTGAACATTGAGAAGAGTTTCCAGAAGTGAGGGTGTGGGGTATCAGAGTCCCACCTCTGGCAGGGGTAGCCGTTCTTCGTCACTGCAAGGGTACCCACATAGTCCATCTTGTTTGAAGCAGACTTACATATCATAGAAACTGCAAGTCAAACATGTGAGTAACATTTTGTTACATAGTATTGGTTCACCCTGTGTTTAGAGCCCCACAGGCGCAACGTAGTTACAAGTTGGTTTAGACACATTATTTTCTGTACAGTATATACACCAGAAGGCTGAACCTGTATGAAAAGACCCCTATATAATATACCAATTTCTGCAGGGAGACCAGCTTTCATAGCTGGGGCCAAGTGTATTATGACTGTATCTTTATTTGAAGCATTGTTTCTCTGAAAGATCATTATCACTGTCACATGATGCACCCTGTTTAGGTGGTGACAGGTCAGAGAAACTGTGCTCCTATCACAGTAAGACATTCCTAACAATCAACCAACACCTAACTATAGTTCAATCAACATTACCTACAAAGTGGCATTGGGAAGGGTTGGCATGGTCAGATACAGCTGTGGCTATTTCCAGGTTATATCTGGCAATCTAAATAAACAGACATAGATGGATGAAATCTCAACACGCTGTGTGGCAACAACTTGATCAAGAATAAGGGGCTCCATTGTTGGACTTTGTATTCAGACACATGTCAAAGGTACTTTTGATGACATATCTAGATTAAGAAACAATTATTTTTCTCTAGTTTATGAAATACTAAAGAAATTAATTGCTGGAAAATTATCAATTTAGATTTATTGTTTCACTTTACTGTTTTTAGCAACAAAATCTTAATAATTAGGCAAGTTGTTGACCTGAAATGGTCATCATAACATTATTTTTAAGGGAAATGCCTTTCAATTATTTCTATTTAGGTCCTATTCTTTATTACACTATACAGAAGAAACATTGGAATCCATAAGTGGGCCATGTGCAAATCTGTCAAAGAAAAACTCACTAACTTTGCCTCTATTGAACACATGTTAGAATGAGACTATTTTGGTGCATATCTCCCATTCTATCTATGAATGAAATTAGCACACAAAGGTGTTGATAAATTATTCAATTCATCACTTATCTTCTCCTTATTTTTGTTTAGATTTATAATTTCTTATTTAGATAGATAAAGACCAAGTCTTTTTGCTTTATTTCAAGAGGTCAGTATCAACTACATGCAAGTTGGTCTATGTAAGCCATCCACAGAATATAGCAATCTCATTGACTAAGGTGCACTCTAAACCAGCAAAACCGTAGCCACTATGCAGACCAATGTCTGTACAGTAACCACTATATGTAGACATAAAGTCTCTGTAATTCTAATGAAGTTGGACCTATTAGAGAATGCATTTATTAATCCTAATGTAGTCATCATATTCAATATCTTTAAAAGGAAGAGTTCAATTCTATTACAACTGGCTTTTGTCAAATTTGGCAAAGGCACTTGCTTTATATCAAAAAATAGTAAACTCAATAGATGAACCACATGTCAAGGTTTCCTTATCACACATGTAGTTCGTTGCTAGGGTAATCTAATGACTGGTATAAATTCAAAATACATTCATACAGGTAAATCTAGCAAGCTAGAGGCAGCGGGAAGGTTTCCCAGTAACAGGCACCTGGGCTCCTACTGCTGGATTCTGATTGGCCAATGAACCATGACCTCGGCCCCAGGACTGGTACAAATCAGACAAACACAAGCAGCCACCTATCTCTCCCCTCAAGCAGTGGACAGCGCTGGGGTGAAGATTATTTATTTAGGGTTTTTTTTATTATGTAATTGTCATATTATTGTACTGAATGCTAGTTGTTGTTATGCGGTTAATTAATAATTGGGGAACTGTGCCTTTATCGCTTCTTACGTAAGTGCTAGTCAAGTGGTAGGTAAGTTCACGAGATGGGCGTTTATTTCCACAACGCAAACAACGCTTGGCTGAAAGTCAGGTTTATTTTGTGGATCACATAGATGCGTACAAAGCCAGTATGATGATGGTTAATATTCCTAAGATCACAAGTCCAATTGATGAAGAGTAAGCTTTCTCCTAAGAGTCCGCCTGATCTTACATCCAACTGCAACACAGTAGTTCCTTCAACAGTCACCAGATGTCCTTTCTACTTGTAGCTATCTAAACCCCTTTGAATCCTTAAGACTCGTGTTGTCTAAACGTAATAGTGTTCTCCGCCGTACCCATAGGTTCTTCCCAATATATAGCAGTCTGGTATTGATTTTACCAGTACCACAAATATGGGTTTACCTATTGTTAGTTCTAAGATTTTCTAATTCTATTTTTTTCATAATTCATTGATAACAATACAGGGCTGGTTTACATTGTTTTTTTTCAAACTAGCATCCAAAGCACCATTTGTCCAAGTTGTTATGAGATATCGATGTGTACTGAGTGGCTATGGTTACTCACCACACTTGTACCTGGTGGCTATGGTTACTCACCACACTTGTTCCTAGTGGCTATGGTTAGTCACCACACATATACCTAGTGGCTATGGTTACTTACCACACATATAGCCTGTAGCAATGGTGACACAGACATCAAGGTCATTGTAACAGGGGCTTGGGGTGCACGCGTCTGAAAGGCAGAATCAGGTGACACACATTTAGTCTTTTCATTTCACTATCTTTGAATCAAAAACATGCTGTATTGAAAATATAAATGTATGTATAATTTATATAGCTGTAAATAAATATGCTACCAACAAAAGAAATCTGTTAAAATTAATACAGAAATATCTCTTACACATTTCAGTAATACTATCTATAAAACATATCAATATTGTTGATATGACCCTTTTTACCCTTTTTTAATTGACATTACCTCAATTTATAAGCATTTTCTTAGTAAAACTTTAAAAAGTTCTTCCCATAGGTTCTTTGTATAAAGAATAGTCACTTTTAACAATAGATAGGCATACTCCTAACTGCAATTCTACTTCATCACTACACAGTTGTGAACAAATCTTGACTTTTTTTAATTTCCTATAAACCAAGCACTATAGCAAGCCATCCATTGTTTTGAATAGAGAAACAAAAGACAACTGTATTCCCTGTTCTGATTCCTGGATTAAGTAGGGGGCACTTACCTGTCATGTTGGAGGCTATCAAAGGGATTAACCAATAATTGTTTCTCGGCTGTAGAACTGGCTGACATAAAATGCATTATGAGCATTTAAAAACACAACTTAACTTGCTTTCATTTAAATTTAACAGTTCATCCCATCAATGAGGAAGCATTTCGTTTTCAAAACATCAGTGTTGTAACATTTACAAATACAAACCATATAAAAGAAATGTAATCATCTAGAACACATTAACTGTTTTAAAAACATTTCTAATCACATACTTTTCGGCACCAACTAATTTTTTCAGGTAGTTATGATTTCTAAGTAAAATAGCTTTCAGATGGATATTTGTTAGAATTGGCCATTAATTCGCATTAGATATATCTACATGGGTGACTTAGATTCTATTGATTGATGCATAATGATAATATTAAAAATTGTGTTATACTTTGTGTTGAATAAGGCATCACAGTTTCAAACAAGACTCACAGTTTCCCTGGTGTGCCCTGTTAGGAAGAGGTTGAAACTGCTCTCAACATAAAATAGAGCCAGATCAAAACCCCCATCGGTTGTTGAAATCACTCCTTTTGTGAAAGGTATTGGGTACGGCTGTCACAGACATTTAACTACTACAAAATACACAAACAAGCCTACATCTTTGTGCACATGTATGTATATTTACATAGGTAAACAGTTACCAGGTGTGTCTGTGCTTACCAAAGTGCCACCCTTTGTGATATCCCCTTCCTCAACAATTGGGCTCTTAGGGGTAGTTATGAATATGTCAACTGTTTGTACCCATGTGGCAGTTCAGTAGTATTCATACTTATACATAAAACACAGATCTTGTCTACTTTATTTTGCTCCACTTAAGGATTGTATACCCGTTTTGGTAATGGGCCATGCCATCAATAATTGTCAAATCAATTATACATGTAAGTCAGCCCTTATTTAAAGCGTGGTATAAACATATATGTTTTATGAATTCAACCAACAATGGAAATGTGTTAGCCTTAAGACAATGGGTTATATAAAAAGGAAAAAACCTTTATCAGTTAAGGTGAGATCTTTCTTCGGAAAGACAATGAAAATATATAAAACCTTAAGCTTGGATATAATTTTCAACCTTAACACAATATCCTAAACCATTTAACCTAAGGTTTGGGACATGTTGTGACAAATATAAGAGCGACCTCACATCAATTGTCTAGGTAGAATGCATCAACTGCCTGTAGATGAACATTGTTGCAGGCATCATATTAATGTTGACACCTGTCAATTTCACAACACTCTTATCTTTAGGAGAATATTTCTGGCTTTCTTGGTCCCAGAATGAAATCACATGAATCTACAGGCTCCGTCTTTGACTAATTGGGAAATATATGCATCGCTGTGACATGCAATGATAATTATGTGTAACGAAACAACACTTGTCACCGTGATGACACACATTGTCATGATGACATAATTATGTGACTATATTGACACACATTGCCATGATGACATACATTACTGTGCTGACACAATCATGTTGCCATGATGATATACTGTAAAGTTATTTAGAACTTTCGGATGTATGTAGAGCTGTTGATGGACAATTACTTATGCAGTATTAAGAAGTAGTATTGATTATGATGCATGCTTCTAGATACTGAAACACTTTAAAAAGACACATTTTATAAGCAACCACAATATTAAATATCTTTCAACACACTTAGCACAAAGTACAATCAAACTTGGTTTATTGATGCTGTACATAAAGTATGATTGATGTTTAATTGTACTGAGTAGGTCTCTTGAAGCAGGTTCACACATTGCTCTTTTAGTTTGACATTCAATTTGGTTTTAGCAAATTGCAAAATATGAGTATCTCCTTTGACACTGTTTTTCAGCCAGTCAGGACTGCTCTGTATCTAAGCCTTTCATCTATCACCATTGAGTAGGATTGTTTCAAAGTACCAACATCCCCTGTATTAACAGGGAAACATGTGAACATGTAAAATAAGGTTTCCAACTCACACACAAACCTGTAGTTACATTCGGTGTATTTGATCAGTGTATTGTGTCTTACAATCTTAACTTTAAAAATGCCCATAATACACCTTTAATTCATACTGCTAACTGCTAATCCCAGGGCCAATATCTTTATGATATTATTTCATTTGGTTGCACATAACATTTCTACTCTTTTTTTAATTCAATTTCAGTTTTATGTTACAAATGATAAAAAGGCTAGGTATCAAAACATTAGAAAATAATTCAGGAAAAATATCTTAATTTGGGAATTCACTACTTTTAGTCTGGCGGCCAAAGCATGAAATTTACACTTGTGTTTGCCATGAAAGGTTTATACCTGAAACCATTCTAGGGTTGTAGTGGGGTCCTCTGGCAACCATGTATAACCGGTAGTCACTCTGTAGAGGTGTGCATGACTGTGACAACCGCCATTTTGTTTTGCGGTGTACAGGGAAATTCAACATGAGAAAAAAAGGACTAATCTCGAACTGACACATTCAATTTTGTGCCAATCTGTTTCATATTGTATATTCTAGTAGTTATTAGAACAGGTAATTTCTATGTCAAATGACTTTGACCTTCATGGAGGTCAAGGTCACTAAATTTGACCTCAAAATCTGAAAAATATGACAAAATCAAAGGTGAACTTGAAGCAAACAGTGCTACTCTTTATATTGTCCTTTGATTTAAGTGAACATGTCTCAATCTGGCTCTTGTAATATTCAGAAAAGCAGAAAAATTGGTTAGATGAAGAAATTTGGTCACCAAATTACACATTATGTGACAGAAATCGAAAAAAAATCTTAATTTCCAAAGATTGAGGAAAATGAATTTTCTTTCAATTCTTGTCTCAATATGGCAGGTATTTGTTCTATACTAAGTACATACATAGCTATTATTAGGTCAAGTATATTAGCTATTTAGTTTGTCCCTAAAAAAGTCAAGGTAATCAAATCTAAAGGTTTACACATTTTTACACATTATGTATAAACAATTGTTAAGTAACCCTATAAAGTACGTTTCTCATATGCATGCTCAAATTGTGGGAAAGACTAATACTCAATTCTTTGACTCAATTCAAAAAAGTGATTAGCCTTATCAAAGAGCTACTAGTTAAGTGAATAACTGCAAAGGACACCAAATGTGTAATTGGAATGAGCAAAATGTCTGTAAAACAATGTCCAAGGGGATCTTCCAAGGTATATCTGTATGCTTCAGTTGGGATGAACTATTAAAGAAAGATTACTGGGATATAAGATATTATTGGATGTGAGTGTATGCCCCTACAGGGAAAGTGCATCTTCGGGCATTCACGATACACTTCTACCCTACTATAACCCTCCAATTATTGCATGTTCTTCAGATTCCTTCCTAAATGTCATTAAGATTATTGTTTATAGATTTACTTGAATGGGTGAATGTCAAGAAGCTATCTCATGGTGTACACTAGTAGACAAATGCTGTTAGACACTAGGTAGATCTTGAAAGAACCTTTGTTTGTATTGTTGTTGATGCTAGGGGAACAATATCCAAACTGTATTTACCTACTGTATTTTTTGGCCAAAATCATCAAGAATTAGAAATCAAGGACTGTTTATGAACTACTTTTAAGTATTTAGCTTGTAAACTCATGAACTTACTGGATTAAATGTAATTGTTACCATGAAGAGATATCAAATAAAAAGAGAATTGACAGCAAGTTTTGGAAAAAGAATGTGCAATGAAAACAAATTACTGCTGAAGTTCTATCTTATTTCCAGAATCATATTATCTATGCCAATGAGTTGCTTTTTGTGATTGTATCTATGATATGATTTGATTTAGGAGAAACCCACCACAGGGTGCAATACCCTACTCCTTTCAAAGAGAGGCAAGGGATCTTTTATGTGCAATGTCCCACAAAAAGGACACCACACACATGGCCTTTGATGACCCTGTTGGGAGCATAGGGTTGGCCATGGACCCCAGACTCTTGAATCCTTTCTTAGATTTTATCTATCAGTTGGCATTCTAGACAGAAATGCAGGATCTTTTCACTTTTGGTGTTGTTAAACATGTCCTTCATTGATGTTCTGTTTTGGAGATGCCTCTTGTGACTATCTTCCATCTTCTAACACATCAATATGATGTGCTCTACCCTAAGTTTGGTAATATAGATGATCAGATATAATGAATGTACCAAACATTTGCTTGGTAAGGTATTTTTTGACTAGAATGTCCCTCAAATATACATTGTACAAATCTAAAACAATTATCACAATGAAATACTGCTAAAATTGATAGGGCTCCTAAACACAGTGCTATAGCCTGGTTCGAGCCAGGTAAATTGACTGAAGCTATGCATATAACCTTAGTTCAGGCTAACGCTAAAAACTTTAACAATATCTTCCCTGTCATTATATAATCCCTCATCCATCCCTCTGTCAAGATCCCCCCAAAATTATTAGAATATGAAAATACACTCACTTTTCTATTGATTTATTCTTTATTTTATAGGCACATTTAGTGTCTATACATTTTAAAGGTCAAGATACATCCTTTTTGTGTTCATTTAAGGACTAAACAATCACATTGCCAAAAGTGAAAAAAAGAGATTGATTAGAGACTGATATCTATTATGATTAGAGTAATTTTTGTCAAACCTTGAGAAATTTAGAAATAATATTATTATTATATCTGTCACCAAATATTTAACTTCTACAGCCACAATTCTACATTAAAGTAGGTGTCTGTTTGTTTTTTTTTATATTGGTATTGACAGAGCAAAATATGAATATAATCATTTAAAACATAATTTCAAGGGCAGGGCAGTTTGTTTGAACTTATATTCCCATTGTTTTACAGACATTTTGCTCATTCCAATTACACATTTGGTGTCCTTTGCAGTTATTCACTTAACTAGTAGCTCTTTGATAAGGCTAATCACTGCTTTTGAATCGAGTCAAAGAATTGAGTATTAGTCTTTCCCACAATTTGAGCATGAGAAACATACTTTATAAGGTTACTTAACAATTGTTTATACATAATATGTAAAAATGTATAAACCTTTAAATTTGATGACCTTGACCTTTTTAGGGACAAACTAAATAGCTAATATACTTGACCTAATAATAGCTATGTATGTACTTAGTATAGAACAAATACCTGCCATATTGAGATAGGAATTGAAAGAAAATTCATATTCCTCAATCTTTGGAAATTAAGATTTTTTTCGATTTCTGTCACATAATGTGTAATTTGGTGACCAAATTTCTTCATCTAACCAATTTTTCTGCTTTTCTGAGTATCACAAGAGCCAGATTGAGACATGTTCACTTAGATTAAAGGACAATATAAAGAGCAGCACTGTTTGCTTCAAGTTCACCTTTGATTTTGTCATATTTTTCAGATTTTGAGGTCAAATTTAGTGACCTTGACCTCCATGAAGGTCAAAGTCATTTGACATAGAAATTACCTGTTCTAATAACTATTAGAATATGCAATATGAAATAAATCAGTACAAAATTGAATGTGTCAGTTCGAGATTAGTCCTTTTTTTTCATGTTAAATTTCTGTGAATGCCGCAAAACAAAATGGCGGTTGTCAAAGTCATGCACACCTCTACAGAGTGACTACCAGTTATAAATGGTTCCCAGAGGACCCCACTACAACCCTAGAATGGTTTCAGGTATAAACCTTTTATGGCATACCAACTCAAAAAATAAGCTACTTTCTTGAACTTGGCCACCAGACTATTTCTGGGCTATCAGTTCTGCCCGTGGTACATCATAATGATGTTGATTTCCTTCCAAAATAGTTTGTGAATATCAGGTTATGGGAATTAGTGGTTAGGATTTCATGGCTTAAGATTCTGGGTTCAAACAAACTTGTGATGTTATTCTAAGTAATCTCAATGAGGTATCTGTAGGTGTACATACAAGTTATTACCCTGTTTTCATGGATATGGAAAATAGCAAGGTTAATGTCAATGTTAAGGCTACCTGTTAGGTCACCCTACCTTGCCGTCTACTCACCCTCATAGAGATTCGATCACAGCTCTTGGAACAAAGACACAAATGTGAGTTGGTGCTGATCGATATAGCTGAAAAATTGCTGAATGCACCAACTCCAACAATTATCATCACGACGGTCACAATTTTGGGCTAGAACCTTATAGACAGCATCAATATCATACCTTATGTACTCCCTGAGTCACAACCTTTTTGGAAATTATCAACAGTCTATCCTAACAGTAAGGTAGGAATTAACTCAATCTATGAAAAAGGTTAACATAAGCATAACTAATTTATTGTAGAATAATACTGACAATTAGAAATGAATATAACATTTTGATTGCCCTCAGTGGCCCGTTGTACAATAAAATTTCGTTGTCAGGATCAAACAAAGATATCTTTGTTAAAGATATCTTTGTTACAATTTTACAAACATAGTAAAATCTCTGGTTCTAATGAATGAAATTGAATTCTGTAAATTGATGCAAAAAGGAAAAAAATTAAGGACAAATCAGTAAAAGTTACAGCTCCCTGGCTGCATTCTAAATAAAGAAAAACTATGTGTATAAACCCTCCTTGTTATGAATTTTTTTTTTTCAAAAAAATTATTTTTGCTGTTACGAACCCATTGTGCAACGGGCCACAGAGGATGTAGGAGCTTTTTTCGTTTTTAACATTTTGGTTTTGGGAAGCAGAATATTTGTTTAGAAATGTGTAGAGTTAACTTCTAAAATGTTACATATCAGGTTGGGAATGAGTCCGTACCAATAGGTGGGCATGAGTCCCTGAATTAAAACCAATCTTAGTTAGGTCCATACATTTCATATGTGATTCCAGGCTCATGGCCCCCATCCCACAGTAGAGCTGTGCACCCACTACTTGGTGGGTGGAGAGGCCGAAAACTGCACCTCACAGAAAAGAGTGTCTCTGTCCGGGACAAAGAGATGCACACTGGGACACACATTAACCTCACACTCACACAAGAAGCTGCAGGCCCTGCCTGCCTCTGTCACTGCCTCCCCCAATAACCGACACTTCTGAAAGCTCGAGTCATCCTCACCCCCCAGGAGAGCAGGCTTAGTATTGTCCTGGGGGACCAGCAACCAGAAGGAGGTGCACTTCAGGCTGGGTGCACCATGTACCACACTGTAGAAGTTCAGGGTGCTCCTCGGCATGGCCGGCCATAGGAAACGCACCCTCAGGAAGGGCGTGGTCGCTCCGTATGAGGACGCTGATAAACAGGTTGCTGGGTTGTTGTCGGTTAAAGTCTGCGCAAGACCGTTACTTAGGAAAACCTTGTCGTTACTCTTCATAATAGTTTCACCTGTAGTAAGATGGAAAAGTAAGAGCATTATAAGGTTCTCTTTGGACTTATGGTTTTGAGTTTTGGACTATATCTAGCACGAATCATCAACTTACTACTATGTCCAGAGCTTGAATAAATCAAAATTCACATTTTTTAAAGGAGATAATTTCATTAAATGTAATACCTTTTCAGCCATGCTAAACCAAAATTCTTTTCAAACATAATGATTACAATTCATGTCAATGTTAGCCAGGTTTTAGCTTATTTTACTATTTTGGGCTGGGGAAGTGTATGTTAATAACCTCCTTACTCACAGAGTTGAAACATTTGATGGATGGTCCGGGTGCACTTAATATTATGTTGAAGAAATATGAATTTACAGAATAAGATTGAAATATTAAAATAATGAGTTTATCAAAAAAATATGTTGTCAGATAGTTGCTATTTCACCTCAAAACTTAAGCTAAGGGTGTTTAATTTTATAACAAATTTATGCCATAAGTCACTATGACAGGTACTCTCAGAAACACCAATCAATATAGGTCAAAGAAGAAGAACTTTGTTTTGTGCATGGCCTATTTGATTGCATCCAGTAAGAAAATGATTACCTTTATAGCAAATTAAACTGTCTGTTCTTGCTGTCTGTAAACTGGCAACTGAAGTCTTGAATTTACAGGCTGCTCCTTTCCTCACACAATGTGGGCCTCCTGGGCTCCTCCTGTGAATCGACACCCCAATACACCCTGGGAGGCTGCAGCCTGCAGTGCACGGCCCTACAGCCTCCAGGCCTGAGTACAGAGTACCAGCCAGACAGTCCCCATACTCACATGTAAAGCCTTCAACTGCAACTGGGAAGAAAAATGGGATTATATTCCTATATATATATATATATATATATATATATATATATATGATACATATATTTAATAGAACATAGACTATGTATATGATTATTGAATGTAACTGACTGACGATGTTGTACCTGTTTAAAAAACATTTTGGTAGTTCTGATCATTCATCTTATCTAAGTAAAAATAAGAAATATCTCTAATCATCTATAGTTAATGTGTTTTCTGCAGGAATGTGAGAGTGGATACACAATTTGTCTTAAAGAACATACAATCCCCTTTTTGGGATGATGGTTATAAGTCATTCGATTAATGCAGCAACCTTTCAGGAAGTTGTACTTGTAAGCGGTGACCAACTCATTAAAGGAGAGAGGAGACACCCAGCATTGGTGGTGGTCAGGGTTGGATGGTAAGCCATTAATTTACAGTATAAACCTACCTTTCGGGAAGTTATACTTGACCTCTTCATAGGCAGTAATCATCTCATGACAGGAAAGGAGAAACCCAGCAGTTGTTGGCAGTCAGGGTTGAATGGTAAGTCATTGATTTACAGTTATTAATTTACAGTATAAACCTACCTTTCAGAAAGTTGTACTTGACCTCTTCGTAGGCAGTGACCATCTCGTTACAGGAGAGGGGAGAGACCCAGCAGTTGGTGGTGGTCAGGGTTGGGTGGTAGGTGAAAGAGAAGCAGTTAGAGTCCAGTAGACACCGGGTGGCACACTCCTGCAGGGTGACAGCAGTGACAGGAGGTGTGCTGTCCCCGATACAGTCCCCCTTACTCCGCACAAACCCTGCAACTGAAACCACCAACACACAGACAATGCTTGGTCCTACTTAGAACTCATCTGAGAACAAACCAAAGCTTTTTCAGTGCATTAAATGATATGGCCGTACAAATGTGTGTATTCCTACTTTTTTCATGAAATTTTCAGCATTTCTGGAAAAGATAATTTAAAGATAATTATGGTAAAAAGTTGGGTATTTCTACAATCCATCTATTGGCAGAGCAAGGTGGATACCTATTGAAAACTGACCATTTGAAGAGCTGTGATAACATGTTGCGGTAGTTGTGTCGTAGCAGCATCCATACTCCTCACACCTTATCCGTGACATGGAGGTGGGCCCGCACGACCTCCTGTCAGCTGTGGCAACACTACAGCCCCAGGGCACAGAGGGTGCTAGACAGGACAGGGAAGAGAAAACTTAATGGGTTCAAATACAGACAGGGAAATGAAGACTATTAGTCCAGGAGCCAAATCTGAAAACTATGATTTACCCTACATGGTAAGACCCCTGGATTTTCTTGACTTTTTTCATCTTGTTGCATCCTAGGGCCCTGAATCAAGATGGTTTCAAAGAATTGGGGTATGCAAACACTGTCTAATTGAGCAATCTGTGCTTAATTAGCAAATGATGAAAAAGACATTATTTCTTTCTCACTCAGGAATTATGTAAGTTATGATGATATGCCATCTACCATCTGAAAGGTAATTCTTCCTTGATTTTTTTCTCTGAATTTTGGGTATAACTTTTGCTGTTGCCATTGATAACATCTATGAGCAATTATAGAAAGAATGTCAGTTTGGTTTAAATCAATGGACCTTGAAAATTAGAGACTTAAATTGGGAATTAATAAACCAAGTTGTATGTATGTATACATTTTGAGTATTTTAGGCAGTTTTTCAAACAGGTTTCATCTCTTTTAAATGTAGTGTAGGGGTGTGAGATGTGTGTTAAGGCTGTGGCTACAGGTCAGATGTACCTGGGAGAACAGGGACTTTTAGGGGTGTTAAGTATGTGGCTACAGGGGAATGTAGTCAGGACTACTGCAAAGAGGGAGTTTTAGGGATGTAAGATGTGCGCTAGGGATGTAGCAACAAGGGAATGTGATTAGGTTTACCTTGGCAAACAGGGATGTCACAGGGTTCCCATCTCATTGCTAGATTGGTTGTGTAACACCAAGGTTTATCTAATCCATCTGGGTTCCGGCAATAGTTAACAGCATCAGATAGTGTTGATGCAAACGTGAACATTGAGACAGCCTTATAGAAGTGGGGTTGTGGGGAGTTGGAGTCCCACCTCTGGCAGGGGTAGCCGCTTTTTGTCACAGCCACCGTGCCCACATAGTCCAACTTGGCTGAAGCAGACTTACATAACATAGACACTGCAAGTCAAACATGTGATTAGCATTTTCTAACATAGTATTGGTTCACTTTCTACAGGCCCTATATAGTTACAAGTGGTTTAGACATATTATTCTCTGTTAAGTGTACATGCCAGAAGGTGGAGCCTGTGTGTAGAGGACCCTATATATATACCAATCTGCTCAGCAGGGAGAGCAGCTTCTACAACTGGGGGACCATGCCGCGTTGTAACGGTATGCATGTACTCTCATAGGGGGGCCACTATCTCAACATTCATGGCAAAACATCATGAACTATATCTCTTATCTTGTAGGCTCATTGGTAGGGTGCCCTCCTTTTTTCATGATCCGCCCCTGAGAGCTATAGCTATACCCAGGTGACATTGGGAAGGGCAGACATGGTCAGATAGAGCTGAAGCTATACACAGGGTGCATATTCATCAAAATAACCATTAAAATAATTTCAATCTCAACTTCTCTGAGCAACAATATTTTGATAGTTGTCAAGGTTATTGACCTGCACATGTACCCAGTAACTATTATTTCTCACCATACATATATTTAGGGGCTAAGATAACTGGCTATGATTACTCATTACACATGTATCCGCTATCGTTACTTACCACATATATACCTGGTGTGGCTATAGTTACTTACCACACATGTATCCAGTGGCTATGGTGACACAGACATCAAGGTCATTGTAGCAGGGGCTTGGGGTGCAAGCATCTGAAAGGCAGAACCAGGTGACACACGTTTAGTCTTTTCATTTCACTAAAAAAACTAAAATAATATATTCTTAAATTTCCTTTTATATATATATATATATATATATATATATATATATATCTGTAATCAAGTATGCCACCAACAACAAAAATCTGTTTCAAATATCATAAAGATATTGTTTGCATGATTTATACAAAATCTATCATATCTATAGAACATATTAATATTGTTCATCAGACCTTTTTTACACCTTTTTTAAGTTATAATGATGACTGTCACCACATTACCACAATTTGCACTTAGTTTCAGATATTCAATGTGTTTTCCTCATTTTTTCTTTTTTTGGAAATTTTATTAACTTCTTCATGCGGAACACATGATCTTCCAGAGGTTAGATGAATAATGATACAATAATACAATATAGGAATATAAGATGCATTTTACATGATTAATGAGCAATGAATAAGTTACAGATTCTTCAAAACATACTCCAGGGTTATGTCAATGTAAGATCAATGGGCATTCATCATAAGCAACAAATCAATTCATGGCTTCTTTGAAAATAGAATAGTCACTTTTATTAAGTCATAGGTGAATTCCTAAATGCAATTCTACTTCATCTTGATGCAATAGTGAAAAGACGTTTGCTTCTTACAATTTCCTATAACACCGAGCACAAGTAGGCCGTCCTTTGTTTTGAATAGAAAAGATATAACTGGAATTTCTTAAATTATCTATTCCGTTTTGTTCTTCATGAGATTGAGTGTGGGGGACGTACCTGCCATGGTTAATAAGGCTGTCACAGGGATGATCCAATAATTGTTTCTCACCTGTAAATTTTTTTGACATAAAATGTATCGTGAGGGTGTCAGACCACAACTAAACCTGCTTTCATTCAAATTTAACAGTTTGTCCCATCACTGAGGGCATATTACATTTTCAAAATCTAAGAATTGTAAGTTTACAAAATCAAACTATATCAAAGAAAGAACAATAAAGAACACGATAATTGTCAACAAAACAATGCTAATCAAGTACTTTACAGGATCAACTATTTTTTCATTGTTAGTTATGATTTCTAAATAAAATAGCTTTTTGGTTAAAATTCGTTAAAATTAGCCATTAATTCTCGCAGATGTGATTACTTAAATTTCAAATAATCTCTAAAATTATGTTGTAATAATGTTAAAAACTGTGTTAAACTTGACGGTCAAAGAGAAGTCTAAGCTTATTCACAATTCCCTTGCTCTGTTTGTTGTTGGTAAACCATCACAATTTCAATATAGGTTATATATTTATCAATCGATGGTGGCCAATGTGGTTGAGACATTTGTACCACTGGTTGACATTGGTACTGCATGGGTTTGAGGCCTATGCAGTGCAGCATGGAAAAAAGATGAAGGTAAAAAGAATATAAAAAGATTGACATTACTTGGTGTCCTGGGCACAAATTTCATTGACACTTAACTGCTATGATATACACCTATATGCCAATATCTATGTACATGTATACATTTACACAGACAAACAGTCACCAGAGTTACCTGTGCTTACCAAAGTGCCATCCTTGTGATATCTCTTTCCTTGACAAGTAGGCTCTAAGGGTGGCCAAGGGGTAGTTACAAAGACGTCAACACTCTGTACTCATGTGGAAGTTCAGTCTGATTCATACTTATACATAAAATACAGATCCTGCTTACTTTACTTTGGCTGCTCCACTTCAGGATTGTACTCCCGTTTCTGTTATGGGACCTTCCATCAATAATTGTCAAATCAATTATACATGCAGGTCAGCCCTTATTTGAAGCATGGTTTACACAAACCTTGAACAGATTGGAAAATATTCCACCTTAAGCAGAAGCAAAGTTAAGGAAGCTTAGAAAGGTATATATAATGTGTTGAATGTTGAATTTTGATATGAGCAATAAACGGATGATGAAGAGTATGATTCCGCTTGTGTGAGATACAATGTAAACTAGCAGAAGCTGCTAATTTTTGTATGTCATGAGATCAATAAAACATCTATAAAAAAAATCTGGTAATAATGTGGATTGAAACCTATTTAAACTAAGCTTGATATATACTGAACATAGTAAGTCTCCCTATGGAACACCTCTACCAACGCAACAGTCCATGTTCTAACAAACAGTGACCTACATTTTATGTAATGAGTCTGAACATTCACAAAAAGAACAAGTGTATAGTGTGAAATAACCCTTCTCATGAGAACAATGAAATGCATTACACGGAGGCTATGAGTAACTACAATAATGTACGGTTCTTAAATTATACATGTATTGAGATGACAAGTCTGACAAGTACAAGGCACTCTGTGACCAGTAAACACACTAAAACTGTTAACTTTAATTATTGCTAGGTGTAATTCTTTGGTACAATATATATTAGATGTTATGGAATACAGATAAAAAGCTATTTCAGTTTCAACTTTAATTTGTAATAGTATGTATTAGGCCAAATAGTCATTGAGTGAAAACTTATATAAAGATACATTACTAATCCTTGATGACTATTTTAACAATTCACCCAACCACGGATAGCTTATTTATTGAATTCGACCTGCAGATTAGCCTGAATCAAGGTGCATGCTGGGAAATATGTGGAGAACTCACAAGGATTAAGTACAGAAATTTTCAATAATCATGGCACAACTTGTGTAATGGGAAACTAATAGCAATGACTATTTTTTCAAGTTGGTTTGAAAATTCTTTCATTTCAGAAAAATATATAGCAAATATTTGTAAATTGTGTACAGTTTTTGCAGAGTTTATGTCTACAAAACCAGTCAATATCAACCTGCAGGTGTCTACAATACAGTAATTCAGCTAACTGTGTTAGGCAGAATTTTGAACATTAATTGTGCAACAGATTCATACCGCCTCCCATTGTAAAAGGAAGCTACACATGCATCACACAGACCAATAACTATACAAATACAAATACGAAACTTTTCTACTTAATAGAAAAAGGTTTATTTCATTCAAATACCGGTTCATTTATGTCAACACCAGGTTAAGATATACCCGTTTTGGCGAAATGAGTCGGATGTCGCAGAAAGTCGAACTGAGATATGGGGCTCTGAAGTCGCATTTCGCATTTTTTATCGAAAATGGGTTTTTTCTTTTATTCATATCTCCTATATCAGAAGTCTTCCCCAAAAAAATTTTAGGTCACAAAGCCATCTCTAAGTCCCTCTAAATAGGCCCCAAAGACGCGCAACGCCTCAGTGATCTGAAACAAAAGACCCTCGATTCACGCCATTTTTCCCTAACTTTGCGGCTTGCCTGTCGGTCTGGATCCCATCCCAGCCCCATGTTCCGGGTACCTGCTGAAAGGGCGCGAAGTGAACTGGCCAATGACAGCCTCGGATTTTGAATTCGCGCCGACAAGGACCAATCAGAACGTGTTTTCCCGATCGTCGTCCCGTAAACAATCGTCGTCAAGGAGGTCACGTGTGCGGAATGCGGCGCGCTGATTGGCTGAGAGGCCTCGCGTGCCTTCCGGTTTCAGTTGTTGTGGAAATTTAAAGGGACGCATGGCAAGCAGGACGGACGTGCGACATCACTTCTCCGACGGATTTAGCTGTTTTAATCCTGGATCACTGCTGGATTTTGATGTGGATTACCTCCCAACATCGTCTGGAAGGACATGGATCGCGAGGAGGCTGTCGCGGATGCCCTGAATACGATAAATCGGGCGAATTTACGTGGTATAGCCGAGCCACAGCAATGGCGGACTTTGGTCGACGAGTACTTTCTCTTCGCCGACGGGGAGGAGGGGCAAGACGATCCCCCCGAGGAAGAAGATGTTCAGGAGGATCTAGGGGAACCGGAGGATGCTGAGGACGATGAGAATGAGCCACTAGTCATCCCTGACCCCACGGACGACCTTCTACAGGCGGAGTGGGACGACTGCGAACGCTTCATGTGAGTTTTGAAAAACTTTATAACGGCCGACATGCGGTCGGTTGCCGTATCTCTGAAACAAGTATGCAAAGTGCCTAAATCCCTTTCAATGTTGATGAAACTGCCTACGATTGTGCCCTAGTATGTATTCTAACTGCCTAACTAGTTTTTATCAAGTTTCAAAGTTGATTTCATGCCATAAACAGGGATGATCCATCGGGGTTGTCCGGTGACCTACTTAATGGCGTCAGCTGATCCGGCCGGCCTGTAACGGTTATCAATCATGTCTCATGCCATTGTGGCCCTCAGGAAGGTGAACTTAGTCTAATATCATGTATGTTGTTGTCTTTAGATGTTCCTGCAAGCACTACAAAGACAAGGAGTGCAGTAAACAGTTCACGACGTCGGAGCTGGTCGTGCGTCGGCAGGAGGTCTTTCAGCTGTCCTCAGGTAAGTTTTTCATGAGATACATGTTATGCAAACCTGTCGCCACGACCATGTAGCTATGTCGTTCTCGCTCAAAACTATCCCATAATCCATGACAACGTCTTGAAGTATAACAGACAACTATTAACACTCAACCAGACCGTTTTTAAGTTAGTATTTAGGGTGTGTTAACCTAGTTCATGGGTCAATCCAGAAACCTCATTCCTTGAGTCACATGCATATCATGTACAGATTGTTATTATCCTAATCTACTTTGTTTTCTAGGTGAGAAGGACATGTTGCTACTGGGCATCGCCAGTACCTGCACAGACAATAGCAGCAAGCTGTCCACCTGGAAGAAGGGGATTAAGGGGAGAGGGGAGAGGCAGCACCAAAGAAGCCACTACCTCGTCGGTTCTCGGCCAGTCTGCAGGGACACTTTCAAGTTCATGTACGTGTGAGTAGCTTTGATATTCAACTTCTTTGCTCAACTAAGGTCTACCTAGATATCCCTACTATTAGTGTACTACTTGAGGTAAATTACAAGATGAACTGTAATGAATCATAACAGAATCTGATCATGGCACTTACCATCACAAATCGTCCATATTAATATTACAATACTTACCTGTACTTGTTGCCTGTGTCCAATAATTATTGGCCTAATGTAACTCTTACCTTGTGACCTTTCCAGCATCAGCCAGAACAAGCTGACGTCCATCATCAAGTGGTACAAGTGCTACGGGGTGGTGACCAGGCAAAAGAAGTCTGGCGGGCGACAGGCGACTGCAATGATCCTCCAGCTGGAGGACATCAGGCGGGTCGTGGACTTTATCAACTCCTATGCCGAGACCAACGCCCTCGTCCTGCCTGGTTGTGTGTCTTCCCACAAACGGGATGACATCCTCCTCCTCCCCTCCTCTTCCACAAAGGCCGACATCTACAGGTTGTACAGCAACGCCATGGAGGAGGCTAACTTCAGGTGTGTGGCTGACTCAACCTTTAGAAACCTGTGGCTCCAACTCCTCCCTCGCATAGTGTGTTCCCGCCCTATGACTGACCTCTGCTGGGAATGCCAGCGCAACAACAAGGATATCTCTGCCTCTAGTAACCTACCTGACATTGTGAAACAGGCCAAGCTGAAAAAGCAACAAGTTCACCTGGAGGTGGTGGCTCGGGAGAGGGGCTTTTATCAGGACATGGTCAAGTCTGCCAAGGCTGCCTACAAGGAAGCAGAGTCCCCTCCCCTTGGCCCCCACCCCCCTTGTTCTTCTGACACGAAGGTCCACATCAGTTTTGATTATGCCCAGCAGGTCCACCTTCCCTCCTTTCCTATGCAGCCTGGCCCATTGTATTTCCTTGTCCCCCGCAAGGTCGGCATTTTCGGTGTCTGTGCCGAGGCCATCCCCCAACAGGTGAACTATTTGATCGACGAAAGCCATTGCGGTAGTAAGGGGTCAAATGCAGTTATTTCATACCTGCACCACTATTTTGAAACGTATTCCCTGGGGGAGAAGGCAGTGGACATGCACTGTGACAACTGTAGTGGTCAGAACAAGAACAAGTTTGTGCTAGCGTATCTTCTCTGGCGGGTCCTGACTGGCCGGCACCAGTCCATTTCCTTAAACTTTTTGATCACAGGGCACACCAAGTTTGCCCCGGACTGGTGCTTTGGTTTGCTTAAACAAAGGTTTCGTCGTGAGCCTGTCTCGAGCCTCTCGGAGATGGAGGCGACTGTGGTGAAGAGTACCCAAGAACATGTCAACCTTGCCCAACTTGTGGGGGACGAGAATGGGAAGGTGTTTGTCGAGTCGTATGACTGGCAATCTTTTTTGACCCCTTTCATCATGCCAGTCAAGGGCATTAAGCAGTATCATCACTTTGTATTCTCTGACCAGAACAAGGGCCACGTCACCTTCCGGCAGTATGCCGACTCGGCCCCCGAGACCTTCAAGATGCTGACTGTCGCCCCATAAGCTGTCCCCCAGGAAGGCCCTCAGCCCACCGAATCCCCTGGCCTCCCGGCCAAAAGACAGTGGTATCTCTTCAAAAACATTCGGGATTTTTGTACTGAGGACACGAAGGACATCATGTGCCCTAAGCCCTCTGTACCAGAACCAGCACCCGGCCCAGGCCCCCATGCCTTACCTCCGCCGGAACCAGATGCGGAATCAGAGCCAAAGGCTGGCGAGGGGGATGGGCCAGGCAGGGGCAGGGGCAGGGGCAGGGGCAGAGGCAGGGGCAGGGGCAGAGGCAGAGGTAGAGGCAGAGGCAGGGGCAGGGGCAGAGGCAGAGGCAGAGGACAGACTCCAGACACATCATCAGGATCGGAGGGGGAGGAGGAGGAGTTGGTCAGACAGCTGGAGAGGGAATCAAAATCTTCATCTGACTCAGAGGAGGAAGGCCCCCCACCCCCACCTAGGGGCAGGGGCCGTCCTAGTAAACGTGCTAAACGTGGTCGTGGCAGGCCCAGGACCACCTGAGAACTATTAAGAATCCGTTTTAAACATTGTTAACTTATTTTTAGTTGTTAAGACTTTTTCTGATTTTAAGATTTTTACCTCGGTGGCTTTTCACTATTTTAACGACCAAAGACAATCATGAACATTCCAAGAACTTTTATAGACACATTATGGATACCCAGGGTACTTAGGGTCATCACAGAGTTGTTTTTAAGTAGCCAAGATGAGGTATTGTGATCTTTTATGCTTGCCGTTGTAGGTTAAGTTGTTGTTTCAGATCCGGATTTTTGTCACTTTTGGCAGCGCCGGCATGAATAAAAGTTTTGTATATAAACACATGAATTACTGGTATTTGTTAGCTAGAATAGTGTAGAATGACTATGTAAAGTTTCAGGACCAAGGATTGATTACAAGTGTACGTTGCTGGGGCTTTATCGGAGGACCGCGGTAGCGCGCGGTAAGAAAAACTTTCAACTCATTTATCTCAGTTTCTTATACCCGCATAGGCGCGGTTCTTTTTATTCTCGTCACAACTTATCTCAGGCCCTAGATATCGGACCTAGACATGCTATACCTCGTTTTAAAGCTAATAATTAGTATTTTCTGATGGTATACCTAACTAAAAATCTTCCCCGTGCGACATCCGACTCACTTCGCCAAAACGGGTCACAAATTTTACTATGACTCTAAAGTCCTAGCCGCTGCAAGGGATAAAGTCAAATGGAACCTCAATTTAGGATAACCTTGAATTCGGGTTGGAGTCATCATAAGCGTTATAATCCATTTTACGATAGCCCCGAGATTGTATCTTGTGTCAAAGTACGAATACTAATATACGCAAATTCACTGATCATTTAAAGTTAAGCACTATTGGATGTATCCTCATCAGAACTCGACAGTCATCTCGCAGGGATTTCAAAAAGGGGGAGGGGCCTAATATAGAAATTGAGGCGGCGGATCCGAGGGCTAGAATTTTATATTAAAAAATCTAAATTTGGCAAGAAATGGGGGGGGGGGGGGGGCATGCCGCTTGACATCAGAAGTCACCACTGACATGGCCATAGACCCTTTAATGAACAAAGTGAGAGGGCCAGTTCTTAAATAAATAAGATTACAGACCACGCCATCGGCATCTAATAAGGAACTTAGCCTTGAGGTTGTGCATGCAACATAAAGATCTAACTAATCTCAACCATACAGATTATACTGTAACCTGTTAACCATTAGGTTAGCATACATGTCTATACTGATCCGATACTGGGATAACTATAGATAACTAGAAAATTTTGGGGAAACAGCTATATCTTAAAATTGATATTAACTATGTCGTACCAGTTGGACCATTAGGGGGAGAGGGGTGTTGTCGCCTGTGGAATAGAGTGATCCAGACCCTGGCTGTCACAGATGATTGGTTTGTTTGTCTGAGTGTTGCCATGGCAACCACGAGGCTCTAGGGGTCGACACCTATTATGTAATGCTGATAAGCACTGACTGTGGGGCTCTGAGGGGCTCTGAGGGGCTAAAAAGTTTCATAATTAAAATTTGATTTTAAAATATTGAACGCTAGTTGTTGTTATGCTTCTATTAATGATTGTTCTTATTGTGTTTAGGTGAACCGTCTTAATCAACTTCCTCTATGATGGCTAGTCAAGTAGTAGATAGTTTCACGAGATGGGCGTTCATATTCATGACGCGAACAACACTTGGCTGAAAGGTTTATTGGTGCAATTGCCAACGCAGTTGTAGCCTATAAGTCCTAGGTTCACAATCCTATTGCTTGAGAGCAAGTTTCCTCCTTAGAGTCCGCCTGGTCTCCCGCACTAATGCGACACAGTAGTTCTCTTATTAGTCACCAGCTCTCTTTCTACGTATGGCTATTCAAACCCCCAAATCCTCAAGACTCGTATTGTCCAAAACAGTATCTAATAGTGTTCCCACTTTTATTATATCAGTCTGGTTATTCATTTTACCCCGAGCATTGGTACTCACTAGGAGATGCACCCTGACTGCTACAGCCGAACAGGTATGTTTACACCTACCAGCAGTCTGTGCCATATTTACACTATGTAATGTAGTTGCTCACATAATTTCAAATACTTTATAATATTTCCCTTACAGGCTGGTGACCGTTTCTTTATTTCATTCATATACAATTGATTATGTGCAAGGTGTTTTACTAACTACCTTTGTGCAATATATTCTCTGATTGCACACAGATGATACATATATCAGAAATAAGACTAAGATTGGCACTATTGAAACATAGAGATAGTATTCTGCAGTTGTGTATACAACAAAAGTTGCAACCCACAACCAATTTTTCCTCTTAGTGTGACAAAATATCGAAAGTTCCATTACCTGTTGAAATACATTGTTTACAACAAAACGTGATTAAATTACTATGATAGGTTTCCCCCCAACAACCACTTTAACCCGATTCGCACTATACACACTTTGTATTTATTCAAAACAAGGTTCTCTCTAAGTTTTCTGGTAGATTAATACAATAGGATTACTAATTGCTTTGTCTACATTGCCAATACGTTTTTTGAAGAAATTTGTCTCATAAGGCATGTTATTAGAATGAGATGAATCTCTAATAGGCCAGCAGTTCACCTAGTGTGAGGTTGGTCATAGGTTCAGGCTCCATAGGTTTCTCTTGACCCACTTCCAGCTCAGTGCACATTGCAATTAACTCAAGACCAGTCCATTGATCACTGAAATGCTTTATTCACTTAAATATTATTTTTCTGGAAAATGCTGTATTTCTGTGGTGGAAAAGGTCTTCCAAACTACAGAAGTTTTGTAAACCGTATTTACAAATTAACTCACAACCCCCTTCTATTAAAATAAGTATGTTCTGCAAGTAATTTGTCGAATGACATCATCATTTCTTGGGTTCACTTGGTCACATGGGTTTTTTTCCCAATAGTATCTTAGTCCTTGAACAAACCAAAACACACCCAAAACTTTGAAAGCATTTTTATCTATCACAATTTTCCTTATGGCTTATGAATGAATATAAGGGCACTTTAGAATAATCAAGGAGTGTGTTGGAAGTGTTTATAAATTTTCATGAATTTGTGACAATTTATGTAGTTGGATTGTTTGTGGGTTCCTTTAAGGCATCCTTTCAGGATACTGTATAAGGCCAGTGTAATTCAGCTAATGTAAAGGCATCCAGTGAGGTTACTATAAAAGGCCCATGTCCCTCAGCTAATGTTAAGGCACCCAGTGAGTGTGATGTAAAATGCATGTGACCCTAAGCTAATGTTAAGGCACACAGTTAAGGTACTGTAAAAGACCTGTGTCCCTCAGCTAATGTTAAGGCATCCAGTTAGGGTACTATAAAAGGCATGTGTCCCTCAGCTAACATTAAGGCACCTAGTGAGGGTATTGTAAAAGGTCCGTGTCCCTCAGCTAATGTTAAGGCACCCAACGAGGGACTGTAAAGGCTAATGTTGAGGTACCTAGTGAGGGTACTATAAAAGACCCAAGTCCCTCGGCTAACATTAAGGCACCCAGTGAGGGTACTATAAAAGACCCAAGTCCCTCGGCTAATGTTAAGGCATCCAGTTAGGGTACTGTAAAAGGCCCGTGTGCCTCAATCGGTCTTTGTGTGCCTCACAAGACCTGGATGGTGGCAGCTTTATACTGACCCCATAAAACAAGACCCACATTGTTACCGGTTCCTGCCACCACATGAAGCTGAACATCTCTCCCAGCGGACCAAAATTTAGCGATTCCTCCTCTACACACATCCAACTCCCAATGAAGTCCTCCGCTGGGTCAATTCGAACCTTCTTTTCCAGCTTCTCCACCCACTCAATGAGGACATCTGAAGAGACGTGGCCATCCTGTATGATAAAGCGCCTGATGCCTCTTTTGTAAAGCCTTCTCAGGTAGTGCGGTGTAAGAGCCCTGATTGCTGGTTCGATGTCTCCGGATGGTGGGTACATGAGGTGAAACGGACACGTGTCTGAAAGCACTGGCTTTGGATGGTCAGAAATATGATCAAAGACCTCTTGTAATTCAGGTGTTGAAGGACAGTTCCATCCATACGTAGAGATCATTTCTGTATTGGGTAATTGTAGAACTATTTGAGTTAGTTGACCATAGGCATCTGCTGACAGCCACTCCATGTTCAGGGCACCAGAGCTCTTCAGGTCCCTGACATGAGCTAAAGTGAAGTACATCTTATTTGAAACAACTCTTTCATCTTCAGCCAGTACAAATCGAGGGGTGTCGGGAACACTTATCATGTGGGCATAGCCACCGTCAGGTTTCTTCCTAAAAGAAAGAGAATACAAAACTCAAATCACAATAAGCAAGATACAACATGTACTTGAATAATTCCACATTTGAACTTGTTTATTTCCAGAACCAGATATCATCTGAAATCCATTGAAATCTAAACTGTAAAAATCACTTATAACTAGCATCAGTGTTGCAACTGGCATCAGTGTTAAGTATAGGGAGTGAGGGTACAAATACTAAACTAACAAAATAGTTTAAGGCCGGGCAACAGCACAGGGGCAGACACAGGATTTCCCAAAGGGGGGTCAACATAAAGGCTAAGTACTGAAACAGCATGCATTTGCACACCCACCCAATGTTAACATTAGAAGCTAGCATTGTGATGTTTTACTAGTACTGTAACATTATTATGACATTTTGGTAACATTATTTAATGTAAAAATTGACTATACAATTCTTGATTGTTATCTATCTCAGCTCCACCAGAATGTAACATTTTTGTAACATTCTGATGGATTTCAACCTAAGTAAAATTATGTAACTGTTATGTGAAAATTGGGCAAGTAACTGATTGACCCAAAAAGTATTGTGGTAGAACGTGCTTTCCCAGGCATACTTACCATTTGATGGGCATGGAGCGGTGAAGTACCTTTTCTGCGAGCCTGTTCTGGAGTTCAGGGGACCTGGAACTGAGAATGCACCTGACAGCCTGATGTAAAGTAGCCAACCCCCTCTGTGGGTTGATGCAGTCACTGTTCTTGAAGCACACGCAAGGCTCCAGAATGTATGATATGACCTTTATCGGAATGCCTAGGGAGCCGGAGTCCTGCTTTCGAAACTTATCCATGTGATAAAAATAATTTGAAAGTTTGATTTGTGCATCACCAGTACAGTGTTCACAATTTTCATTCTTGGGAAGCGGTTGTTGAAGAGCAATGGTTGCGCGGCAAATCAAACCGAGGAGATGCTCATTGTTTTGGAACAAATGGTCAAGCAAGTGGCCCACATGGTTCAGATCCCTCCTGGAGCAGATGTGACATATAAGGACCTCTTGGACATCCTGAGGGCAGTTGTGGATGGCCGTGCTGCTGCAAACTCCATGAAACTTCTGTGCAGCCAGAAATAGGACACATTGGCTGCTGACCACAAAGAAGCATTCTGGTATTTCTGTAAAAACACAAGGACATTGGAGTCCATCTCTATGCCAAAGGGTACCAATTCTTGTTCTGAGTAGGAGTATTTGTTTGTAAGTAAAGAGTCCAGTGCCAGTTGGTGAAACTGACACCGTTCACTGAGCTGTTTTTCATCAACAACTTGGTTCTCTTTGACCAAAATGAGTTCCTCAATCTTTTCATAAATCTTCAGAACTGTCAAGTTACAAAGTTCCTCTGCAGTGAGGTGTCTTTCTACTATGAGCAGGCACACAAGGCAGGCTAAGAGAGGGTTACAGCATAGGCCGATCAGTTTCGGGCTTTTGGAAACCATTTCACACATTGTTCTACCATAAGAGAGTAACTCATCTGTCAGTGAAGAAAGGCACTTCGTGATGAAGGGAATCACATCAGGCTCATCAAAGCCTACCACCTGAACCTGACTCTGGAACAGGTTCATGCGCTTGTCCAAAACTGGATGCTCCGTCCGGCATGTCACGATAAAGTAACAGCCTTTGTTTTCCATCATGTTGAACAGTTCATTCATTACTTTGACATTGCTGCTCATTTGGTCAATTGCATCCACAATAATGCAGCACTTCTTTGGGTGCTGCTTGAAGAATGCAAACATGATTCTTCTCTCCTTGTCAGATCCTTTCAAGGCTGCCATGATTGTGTTCTCAAAGGAGTCGCGAACATCAATTGGGCGAATGAAAATCAAGAGCTCTATGTGTTTAGGTTGGTATTCTTGGAGACCCTCCATCCATGCTTGTATGAGGTGCATTGTCAGATAGGTCTTCCCCACACCAGGCTTCCCTTCTATTAAAGTGTTCATTGTAGACATGTCAAAGATATTGTGTTCTTCAATTCGGTTCTTTTCCACTCTAAAAAGCAAGGGTTGCAAAGATTATGACTGTACATTCGTTTGGGTGAAAGGGATATAGCATGATATCATAGCATGATGTGTGCAAATGTATGTTGGATGAGTTCTATACCCAATGAAATAGAAATATGAAAATGAAGTAAGTTATGATTTTCTGTATATACCAATGTAACAATTCCATGAGTCGAGAGGATATTCTTGAATCAAAATATTCAGGTTACTATAAATTGCTTTGTTTTTGATAGCCAATTGTATCTTAGTAAAGAAGTAGTGTTAAGTGGCTACTTCTGAAAAATCTGAAGTCCAAAAGCAATATGGCGCTGAGCGAGTGAGGCGGGAGCTGGAGTGACGGCAGAAGGTTATCGTTGATCTCTGTGGATATACCGAGTGTTAACACGCCGTTTTCGGTCAGTTTATCGGAGATACGTCCACGATCACACACAACCTGGTGAATAATACTTGTTTATCAGAGATTCCCTGGGGAATGCCGCCGAAAACACGCAGCAGTTCGGTTTCGAAAAATCCCGCGAGGTCAAGCCCTGACCCGGAAGCAGTACAAACCAAAACAATAACATCAACACGTGGCATGGCGTCAAAGGCTGATAGCTCCGAAGCGGTAAGCACTGAAACGATGTTGAAGAACATTCTGTCTAACCAACAACTATCTGACACGAAAATGAGTGATAGATTAGCAAAGATAGATGCATCCATCGTAAACGCGAGCTCCAAAGTTGATAATTATATCGAGTCTAGTGACAAACGCTTTCTTAACATCGAAGCAGAAATGACCAAGGCAATAGATGACGCTAAGGAACTGACGGCCAGGGTCAAGGCGTTGGAGGAGGCTCTCAAGACAACCTCTGATGAACTCGGATCAACTAAAGAGGAATTACAGTCCACCAGACGGGATCTAAAATCCAAAACTGATATTATTGAAAAATTAGATCGTAAATTCACACAGGATTTGGAGGATCTCAAAAGGTGTTTAATTATAATCGACGGCGTGCCAGAAAATTCGGCCAAAAAACCCAAAAAGGTAGCATTGGATCTTCTTGCTGATTTGAACATTGAATGTAAAGAAGGAGATGTGGTAGCAGCATACAGACTGGGACTTGTGAGGGATCACTACATTCGACCAAGATCCATAAGGATCCAATTTGCGGACAGTTCCATTAAGGGTGAATTATTTAAGAACATTGGGAAACTGAAATTAAATGACAACTGGAAAGGTATCTACATAACGGATTCGATGACTCCCCAAGAACAAAATGAAAGAAGGGATCTTAGATGCATTTTTGCTACCCTCAAATCACAAAAGAAGGATGTAAAATTAAGAGGTAACCAACTGATCATCGATGGAAAAAGGTTCTCACACAAAGACATTAATAACCTACCTTATGGCATAAGTATGGAAACTGTTAAAATTATTAGAGTCCAAGATGGGATTGCCTTTCAATCCCATCATGCCTATCTTTCCAATATGTATCTGTGCTCAATTAAATACCAAGATATAATTTATAAATCAGCAGAACATCTATATTTTGCCGAAATGGCTCGGTACCATGCCAGATTAGACCTTATCCAAGATATTATGGAAGCAAGAGATGGGTATCAGGCCAAAAAAATTGGGAAAAAGATCAAGGTTCATGAAAAATGGGAGGAAGAAAAAATCAAAATCATGAGACTTATTATTAGATTAAAATTTGATCAAAATGATTCACTGAGAGATAAGCTATTGCAAACTGAAGGCTTTCTTTATGAAGCCACCAAGGGTGACTCGTTTTCATGCGGATTCACTCTTGGTGAGCATACACAAATATCACAAAAAAAATGTTACCAAGGGAAATTGGCTCGGTAAGATCATCTGTGACTACAGAGATGCAATTCTTAACAAGTAACATGTATGGCATGAATTGGGGTTGATTTTGACATGGCCTCATAATATAAATATGATATTAAGTGACATATTTTGAATTGTATCGTTGGGGAGTACCCCTATGAGAAACGCATCAATTCTTGTATATTGATTAATGTTTGTAGTGATGAAGCCATTTAATATCCCATTCAAATACTGTATATGTGCTATATTATTGGAATTATCTATAATGATTGTAAAAATACATTGACACGATAAACCTGCTCACTCCACCTAGTCTAAACACTGGTGAGCACAAATTGCTGTAGAAGGTCTTGATAATCATTCATGATGACACGAATAGATAGGGGAATTCTAATCCGATCCTATCGTTATGTAATAAATGTTTACTGGTATAAAACTAGGATGTCAACGTTGTCTTATGTAAATGATTGATTTTAAGAATGTTAAAGGGATGAATATTGCGCATCTGAACACCAGAAGTCTATGTAATAAATGGGAACTAATTGAATCAACATTTAATAATAGTGGGATTGACATTATTGGTTTTTCTGAAACATGGCTGCATGATAAATTCCCATCAGATTTAATTCAACTAAGCCCGGACTATCACATGTATAGACATGATAGGTCATGGTCTGGTATAGATGAAGTGAATACTGATATTATAAAAAAGGGTGGAGGTCTATGTCTATATATTAATAATAAATACGACTTTTCAGAAACGACTTATGCACATTTAAACAAAAGTCAAAAGGATTGTGAAATGCAATGGTTAACCATTAATCAAAAGTCTAATAAAACAATATTGATTTGTAACTTATATAGACCACCTGATGGAGATATTCAAAATTTTATGGATATAATAGACGAGACCCTATCTGGGATGGATTTGAGTAAATTGGAAATTATATTTATGGGTGATTTTAATATTGATGTTAACGATAATAAAATTAATTCCACGAAGGATTTTAAGGCATTGTTTAAACAATATGGGTTTATGCAACTTATTAAAAAGCCAACCAGAGTGACTAGTTCAACATCTTCATGTATTGATTTGTTTTTTACAAATTCGAATTTTATAAAAAACGCTGATGTGATAGATTTGAATATAAGTGACCATTCAATGATTGTTTTAACTAGGAAAAAAACAAAAATCAAAAGAGTGAGCTGTATGTTTTCCGGGCGCAGTTATCGACATTATAACAAAAATGATTTCCAATCTAACATTAGAAATTCAGACTGGGATGAATTTAACAATACCAATTCAGTTAATGAAAAATGGGACATACTATATAAAAAAATCCTATATTATATTGAATTACAATGTCCTAAAAAACTATTTAAAATTAAAAAAGTAAAAGAAGAATGGATAACTGCGCCATTATTGGAACTAATTCATGACAAAGATACTGCATTACATAATGCTAAGTTATCAAACTTGGAAGAGGACTGGAAACAAGCTAAATCAATTAGAAATAGGTGTATTAGTCGTTTGAGAAGAGCAAAGGCAGATTTCATTAATGAAAAATTAGATGAAAATCAAAATGATCAAAAGAAATTTTGGAAAATAATTCAAAGCGTTGTTCCAAATAGAAAAAGTTCTGCTTTGACTACGATTAACTTAATTGATGATACATCGGGCATAAAAATCAATCCAAAAAATACAGCAGATTATATTAATGATTATTTTATAAATATTGGTCCAAACTTAGCCAAGGACTTGAAAGATGATTGGTCATTTGATGGTGAGACTTATGATAGCATACTTGATAACATAGTAACCACTGTAGATGAAGTAATTGATATTTGTAAAAATATAAATATCAATAAAGCATCTTGTATAAAAGATATTAATGCTGAAGTTTTAAGAGATGCTTTTTTGGCAGTTCCTGAACAAATTTGTTCACTTTTTAATTGTTCTTTTGAACATGGCAATGTTCCTGATGATTGGAAAAATGCTAAGGTAACACCACTACCCAAGTCGGGGGACAAATCACATGTAAATAATCTGAGACCAGTATCGAATTTGCCCATTACCTCTAAAATTATTGAAAAAATTGTCCATAAAAGATTATACAATTATCTTGAAGAAAATAAAATTCTAAATAAAAAGCAAGGTGGATTTAGACCAAAAAAATCGACAATTTACACTACTGCCTTTTTCCTAAATGATATTTATACTGGTTGTAATAGTAACAAATTTACCTTGGCCGTGTACTTGGATATGAGGAAGGCATTCGATACAGTGAATCATTTTATATTGATTGAAAAACTAAAAAAAATTGGAATAAATGGTCGTTTGTTGAAATGGTTGACTGACTATTTAGATGAGAGGCATCAATGTACTAAAGCTAATGATGTTATATCAGAGTTTAAATTAATTAAATGTGGGGTACCTCAAGGGAGTGTTCTGGGTCCTCTATTATTTTTAATATACATCAATGATATAGGGAATTGTATAAAGAATTCAGAAATCTCATTATATGCTGATGATACAGTTATTTATACTGTTACTGATGACTATAACATGGCTTTTAACCATATTCAGGAGGACCTAGATAGAGTTATGAAATGGTGTACTAAAAACAAGTTATCAATGAATTCAAAGAAGACCAAATATTGTATTTATGGAATGAAAAAACTTGTTAATATTGGAAAGAATTTACAATTGGATCTCCACTTGGATGATCACACTTTGGAAAGAGTATGTTCTTATAAATATTTAGGTTTTACGTTGGATGAAAACTTGAATTTTAATAGACATATAACTGAACTCTGTCAACTTTTATCCCATAAGATGTATATCTTTTCAAAAATTAGGAAATATATCACTAAAGGTGCTAGTATATTAGTATTTAAGAGCATGATTTTACCATTGATTGAGTATGGAGACATAATCTATGCAGGCACTAGTATATCGAATTTAAATAAGATCTCTAAATTATTTTACAGGGGATTACGAATTTGTGATAATTCGAACAATAAAATTGAAAAGAATATTCTGTGTCAAAATGCAAAGGTATCTCAATTAAATGACAGAAGAGATGTACATACATTGAATTTTATGTTTAATCTTCAAAATCATGATGAGTTAATATTGGAAAAACGAGCCAACACAAGAAGAAATATGGGAAGTATTTTTAATACATAT
The DNA here is from genome assembly GCA_936440205.1 of Lepidonotus clava. Lineage (NCBI taxonomy): Eukaryota > Metazoa > Annelida > Polychaeta > Phyllodocida > Polynoidae > Lepidonotus > Lepidonotus clava. The sequence continues at coordinate 42,071,939 of OW387144.1, read as the reverse complement.
AAGCCGAAGAATGAAAAATCTAAGCAGAATGTAATGTACAGAGGTGCTATTCTATGGAACAATTTACCTGCTGATGTTAGAAATATTGAGACTATTGATTTGTTTAAGACAAATAGGAAGAATTGGTTGCTGAACAGAACAATGGGTTATTAATCACATGTGCAATAATTCCATATCCTTTATTCTAATAGTCGAAATATCTTGAATAGCATACAAGACAATATATGTTTATTTTACAATTACATTGTGAGACCAATTGAGGTCTGCATATACCAGTTTAAACTGATAACATGTATAATGGTAAATGGATGATTATAATTATCAAAATTACTTTTAACTGATTTTATATAAAAGAATTCATGTTTACATGGTTTTATGTAAAAATTATATTGGTCCTGATATTTTATATCATGGACAACTCAGATGTAAAATGGAAACAAGTTTTGTAACTTTTTTTACGTCTGAATAAACAATTGAATTCAAAAAAAAAAAAAAAAAAAAAAAGAATCTGTCACTATTGAACTAGAAGAATGTTCTGTACTGAACTGAACTTAACCCTAAAGTTCTACCTTGTGCTGTCCCACCTGGTCCTGGCCATCAGCTTATGGCCCCTACTCAGCAGCAGCAGTTTCATATAGGTCTTGTGCAGCTCCACCTTAGGTGACTTGGACACATACTGTAACACACTGAAGTTCCTAGTGCAATCATGGTAGTGATGTTTTAGTGGACCCATCACTTTAGCAATGTCTGAAAAACAAAGGCATTTCTAGCTGGTCATATACCATACATGTATGAGTTGCAACAGTGGAGAGAGAGAGGAATTTGACTTGATGGTTCCAGAAATATATAATATGAGACATGCTATTGAAATAATGGTCTATCATGATAGGTGACATTCCATGCAAATTTTGGGCTAATTGACATACATTTTGATAAGTCTACAGTCGATATTTACATAGAAAATGACCAAAGGTTGTAGAATAAGCTTAATTTAGTCTAGAAATGACATTTTGTGTAGTTTTATTTGACATGTAACAGTTAAATAAATGTTGCATATTGTTGCCATGGTAACTTGAATGTTGAAAGAAAATCAAAATATACATATTGTGCTAAGATGAAATAATTGGTTGTCATGAAAACTAGGTCATGTGACAAAAATTCTAAAATGAGAAAAACAGAAAAGAAGGCCTTTCAAGCTACATTGTGCAAAAACAGCTTAAAGATATCTTAATCAGAACAAAAATTATAGCAATTTGTTCTAGTTATGTATAATACTACTTGCATTTTGCTCTATATTTAACCCTTCATACCATGCTTGGTACTCTTTGTTATCTATTTTTTATGGATTTATGGTGTCTGACCCTATCATATTCAGAAACCAATATCTCATCTTCTACTTGGAATATTCAAAAGCTGTTTTCATCTACAGAAAGTTTGACTCTACATCTTTACTTTTTCTCCACATAACATTAACTCTAAGACTGCAAATATAATGCAGAAAACATGAATATACACACCAGAGGCGTATCATGAAAAGTTAAAACTTGAAGAAAACTTTTTAGCATGTGTGCTACCTTTTGTGTGCAGCTCCGAGATCATGTAGGGGGCTGGGTCTAGCTTCAAAATTATAACCCAGGCAAGAATGTTCTGTGACTAGTACTGTACTTTGTTTGTCAATCTGTAACCTGCCCAATTTTCATGTAACAGATTAGTTATTTTACGTAAAGTTGAGACTTACTAAAATAGAATGTTACTATAACATTATATTTTAGTGAGGTTGAGACCCTACCAATAAAGAATGTTTTAATAACATTACTATAACATGAAAGAAGGTTACAAGAATGTCACAATAACGTTACAGTGTGACATCGCAATGTTAGGCTCTAAAGAAGTTTTTGGGTGCCATAAAAATAAAGTAAGCAGAACATAACAGAACGTTGCTGCGAAGTTTTAATAACATCATTTTCTTCCTTGGGAAGGAGGTGTCCCTGTCTAGTCTGTGGCTCGTTGCACAATGGATTTTTGTTGTGAGGATCAAACAACGAAAACACAACTTTTGCTTAACAAAGAAAATTTTCGTTGTAACGAAAACGCAATATCTCTGGTTCTAATGAATGAAATTTAAATCTGTAAACTGTTATAAAAAGGGAAAAAATTAGAAAATAATCAGTAAAAGTTACAGCTCTTTTAGGGCATTCTAAATATAGAGAAAAAAATGTGTCAAAACGTTTGTGTGTGGTGGACTGAGGCGAAGTAGACGGTGGTGTCCACCTGAGACTCAGAGGCCGTCGCGTCATTATTTATGGCCTTTGGCTGAGATTGAGAAGTCATCATGTCACCTTTGACTCTGAACTGAGGCTCATTATCTTTAATATCCTAGTTGGTAAAGGCGCTTATGCAAAAGGGGGTTCTGAAAAAAAAAAGGGAGATAAATTATAGACCACTGTAAAAGCTAATTTATATACCATAGGTTTCAGAATAAATTGAATAATCAACGTTAACCAAAGGGCAACTGCATTGTTACAGATTAGCAACAGTGCATTATTTGAGACCACCAGTGCATTATCTGAGACTACCAGTGCATTATCATGGTAGCAGTGCATTATCAACTGAGAATGCACCAAAAGAACAAAGGAAATCCAAGTGGAATCAGAGGACGAGTGGTTTATATTAGTGGCCTCTGTGCACTCGCGGTTCGCGGAACTGTGTAAGCGTGTATTAGAAAAGGCATTCAATCTGGGTCGAGATAATATACCCACTTGGAGTACTAATAGGTCAGGAGGTACAGGATATAGGCCCTTTTATACTAAACGACATGCGCTGTGACATGATGATGTTGTAGAGAAATAGGACATACTGACTCACATTTTAGACCTCTCAGACCTCTCAGACCTCCCAGACGTTTCAGGCCTCTCACACCTCTCACACCTCTCACACCTCTCACACCTCTCACACCTCTCACACCTCTCACACCTCTCACACCTCTCACACCTCTCACACCTCTCAGACCCCTCACACCTCTCACACCTCTAACACCTCTTAGACCTCTCACACCTCTCACACCTCTCACACCTCTCACACCTCTCACACCTCTCACACCTCTCACACCTCTCACACCTCTCACACCTCTCACACCTCTCACACCTCTCACACCTCTCACACCTCTCACACCTCTCACACCTCTCACACCTCTCACACCTCTCACACCTCTCACACCTCTCACACCTCTCACACCTCTCACACCCCTCACACCTCTCACACCTCTCACACCTCTCACACCTCTCACACCTCTCACACCTCTCAGATCTCTCAGATCTCTCAGACCTCTCGGACCACTCAGACCTCTCAGACCTCTCAGACCTCTCAGACCTCTCAGACCTCTCAGACCTCTCAGACCTCTCAGACCTCTCAGACCTCTCAGACCTCTCAGACCTCTCGGACCACTCAGACCTCTCAGACCTCTCAGACCTCTCAGACCTCTCAGACCTCCCAGACCTCTCAGACCTCTCAGACCTCTCAGACCTCTCAGACCTCTCAGACCTCTCAGACCTCTCAGACCTCTCAGACCTCTCAGACCTCTCAGACCTCTCGGACCACTCAGACCTCTCAGACCACTCAGACCTCTCAGACCTCTCAGAACTCCCAGACCTATCAGACCTATCAGACCTATCAGACCTTCTAAACCTCTCAGATCTCTCAGACCTCTCAGTCCTCTCAGACCTCTCAGACCTCTCAGACCTCCCAGACCTCTCAGACCTCTCAGACTGTGTGGGCCCTCCCATTGATGGGTCAAACCATGGGAAGTGACTCAACTCGTAGAACTCCCAGACCTCTCAGATCTCTCACGCGTGGTCCCTCTCAGTATACCATCTACTGTGGGAACTGACTCACCTCTTAGACCTCTCAGACCTCTCAGACCTCCCCAGACCTCCCCAGACCTCTCAGACCTCTCAAACCTCTCAGACCTCTCAGACCTCTCAGACCTCTCAGAGGGTGTGGGCCCTCCTAGTGGACCGTCAACTGTGGAAATTGACTCACCTCTCAGACCTCTCAGACCTCTCAGACCTCCCAGACCTCTCAGACCTCTCACACCTCTCACACCTCTCACACCTCTCACACCTCTCAGACCTCTCAGACCTCTCAGACCTCTCAGACCTCTCACACCTCTCAGACCTCTCAGACCTCTCGGACCACTCAGACCTCTCAGACCACTCAGACCTCTCAGACCTCTCAGACCTCCCAGACCTCTCACACCTCTCACACCTCTCACACCTCTCACACCTCTCACACCTCTCAGACCTCTCAGACCTCTCAGACCTCTCACACCTCTCAGACCTCTCAGACCTCTCAGACCTCTCAGACCTCTCAGACCTCTCGGACCACTCAGACCTCTCAGACCACTCAGACCTCTCAGACCTCTCAGAACTCCCAGACCTATCAGACCTATCAGACCTATCAGACCTTCTAAACCTCTCAGATCTCTCAGACCTCCCAGATTGCTCAGACCTCTCAGACCTCCCAGACCTCTCAGATCTCTCAGACCTCCCAGACCTCTCAGACCTCTCAGACTGTGTGGGCCCTCCCATTGATGGGTCAAACCATGGGAAGTGACTCAACTCGTAGAACTCCCAGACCTCTCAGATCTCTCACGCGTGGTCCCTCTCAGTATACCATCTACTGTGGGAACTGACTCACCTCTTAGACCTCTCAGACCTCTCAGACCTCCCCAGACCTCTCAGACCTCCCCAGACCTCCCCAGACCTCTCAGACCTCTCAAACCTCTCAGACCACTCAGACCTCTCAGACCTCTCAGACCTCCCCAGACCTCTCAGACCTCTCAGACCTCTCAAACCTCTCAGACCTCTCAGACCTCTCAAACCTCTCAGACCTCCCCAGACCTCTCAGACCTCTCAAACCTCTCAGACCTCTCACACCTCTCACACCTCTCAGACCTCCCCAGACCTCTCACACGTCTCACACCTCTCACACCTCTCACACCTCTCACACCTCTCAAACCTCTCACACCTCTCAGACCTCTCAAACCTCTCAGACCTCTCACACCTCTCACACCTCTCACACCTCTCAAACCTCTCAGACCTCTCAGACCTCTCAAACCTCTCAGACCTCCCCAGACCTCTCAGACCTCTCAAACCTCTCAGACCTCTCAGACCTCTCAGACCTCTCAGACCTCCCCAGACCTCTCACACCTCTCACACCTCTCAGACCTCTCAGAGGGTGTGGGCCCTCCTAGTGGACCGTCAACTATGGAAATTGACTCACCTCTCAGACCTCTCAGACCTCTCAGACCTCCCAGACCTCTCAGACCTCTCACACCTCTCAGACCTCTCACACCTCTCAGACCTCTCAGACCTCTCAGACCTCTCACACCTCTCAGACCTCTCAGACCTCTCGGACCACTCAGACCTCTCAGACCACTCAGACCTCTCAGACCTCTCAGACCTCCCAGACCTCTCAGACCTCTCAGACCTCTCAGACCTCTCAGACCTCTCAGACCTCTCAGACCTCTCAGACCTCTCAGACCTCTCAGACCTCTCAGACCTCTCAGACCTCTCAGACCTCTCAGACCTCTCAGACCTCTCGGACCACTCAGACCTCTCAGACCACTCAGACCTCTCAGACCTCTCAGAACTCCCAGACCTATCAGACCTATCAGACCTATCAGACCTTCTAAACCTCTCAGATCTCTCAGACCTCCCAGATTGCTCAGACCTCTCAGACCTCCCAGACCTCTCAGATCTCTCAGACCTCCCAGACCTCTCAGACCTCTCAGACTGTGTGGGCCCTCCCATTGATGGGTCAAACCATGGGAAGTGACTCAACTCGTAGAACTCCCAGACCTCTCAGATCTCTCACGCGTGGTCCCTCTCAGTATACCATCTACTGTGGGAACTGACTCACCTCTTAGACCTCTCAGACCTCTCAGACCTCCCCAGACCTCCCCAGACCTCTCAGACCTCTCAAACCTCTCAGACCTCTCAGACCTCTCAGACCTCCCCAGACCTCCCCAGACCTCTCAGACCTCTCAAACCTCTCAGACCACTCAGACCTCTCAGACCTCTCAGACCTTCCCAGACCTCTCAGACCTCTCACACCTCTCACACCTCTCACACCTCTCACACCTCTCACACCTCTCAAACCTCTCACACCTCTCACACCTCTCAAACCTCTCACACCTCTCACACCTCTCACACCTCTCACACCTCTCAAACCTCTCACACCTCTCACACCTCTCAAACCTCTCAGACCTCCCCAGACCTCTCAGACCTCTCAAACCTCTCAGACCTCTCAGACCTCTCAGACCTCTCAGACCTCCCCAGACCTCTCACACCTCTCACACCTCTCACACCTCTCACACCTCTCACACCTCTCACACCTCTCACACCTCTCACACCTCTCACACCTCTCACACCTCTCACACCTCTCACACCTCTCAGAGGTCGTGGACCCTCTCAGTAGACAATTAATGGAGGAAACTGACAGTGGACAGTAGACAGTGGAAATTGACTCACCTCTCAGACCTCTCACATCTCTCAGCCCTCACAGACCTCTCAGCCCTCACAGACCTCTCACACCTCTCACACCTCTCAGACCTCTCAGACCTCTCAGGACCAGTGGGCCCTCACAGTGGAAAGCCACCCGTCACTCCGCTTTGAATGACCACAGGAACATGACTGCCTCACGGCTGGGGGAACACGATGCACGTTATATGGGTGCACAGAAGTCATCTCTATAGGTTTAGTTCTGTGAGGGAGGGGGGGGGGCGCAGAAAGACCCACAGTTGAGTGCACATGACCCAGATAGGCATTCAGAGGCTATATCCAGACTACCATAATTTGTGGCCTTATTACACAAAATAATAACCCATTGTCTTTAGGCCAAGGCAGAAAAATTAATAGTTGCGTCCTGAAAACATGACTGTTATCAGAACAGTTTTATCTTTCCTTGGCCTTAGGAAGGATGCTATATTAAACGATAGATATAGCCAACCCTGTTAGTTTATGCCTGTTAACATGAATATATCATTGTAATATCCCAGGATTGTTCTCCTTATTTTGTGTATCCGTCATGTTATAAAGCCCATCCAGGTATACATTAACATCAAATTTTACCATGGAATTGCATAGCAACCTTTTCCTGCCTTAATGCCCAAAGAGAGTATTGTAAAACCATGTTGATTTAGTTGCTAAATTTCTCCTAAAATTTGTAAAATGCAGCTTTATGTATTGGCCTTTTCCCATAGGAAACAATGTTAAAGTCTGTCAGCCAAACCTATAGTGTCCAACACTATTTTGCCTTAAAATGCATCATCTGATTGGCTGTTAAACCTGCAAATCTGGTAATGTTATATCAGAAGTTGGGGATATTGAAAAACATTATTATGGATTATTTCACCATTTTTTTACTTTAGGAGAAAAGGACAGCTTATACAGTTATTTATCCAAACCTTGTCCAACCCTGGGATTTCCCCAATTATTCTGGGTTTAAATTGGAGAAACATTTTTCTCTATATACATGTCCGCACCTCATGCTGGGCACCTCATTGAAACCCAAATACATTACATAAGTAGCAAGTATGATGTTGATTCAAATCCTACTCCTTTATATTCTACTTCGAAAAGAAGTCTTGATATATAGGCTAAGTGATTTATTAATTACAAAACGGGTCAAATGGGCTTGCCTCGTGCTGACTACCAGAAATGGCCTGCCTAATGACGTTGATTAACATAAAGGGTCAGATAGGTCTGCTTTATGGGAAATAAAGGTTGGCTTTATGTTGACTATCAGACCGCCTTATATGACTAAGAGAATGGGTTTGATGGGTCTGCCTTTGGCCCGTTGCACAATACCTATCTTTACAATGCAGGGTTGCAAATTAACAAGACCTCACATATCCATTTTGCACACAATAATGCATGTTTTGACCTTGCTGTAAATGACGTAATTTTTACAGGAAATACTAGTCTTACAGTGCCCCTGTTTACATCAATTTAGAGATTTCAATTTGATCCAGTAGAAATAAGGATATCAGGGGTATTGTAATAACCATAACTATGATAAAAACAACATTTCTCTTAAAGTTATCTCAAAGTGCCATTGTTACACAAAGTTATTGTGCAACGGACCGGTGCCGACGGTCAGCATCGGCGTCAGCATAAAATTATTAAACATGTTTACTAAGGGTCGGCGTGATCGGCGCCGACGGTTGGTGCCCACGTCGGTGCCGACGGTCGGCACCAATGCAGACATGCTTTAGGTTGATTAGCAGAAAGGGTCAGATAGATCGGCCCTAAGTCAACTAAATGGAGAGTTCAAGCGAGTCAGCCTTATGTCAATTAACATAATGGGTCAGGTGGGTTGGCCTCATGTTGACTAACAGAAAACGTCATATGGGTTGGACTCATTTCAACTAACATAACAGGTCTGGCTTACATTGACTAACAGAAAGAGTCTGCCTTTTATTACACCTTAGGGTGATACAAGTTTAGTAGTTAAGAGTTTAACACAGGGTGATACAAACCTGGGTGATAACCAGCCTTGTATCGCACTGCAATGTGATACAGAAACTTTTTATTTTTCTAAAATTCATGAAAAAATGAAATACTTAAGAAATAAAAAACCTGACGTATGCATTATCTGTACAACGATTATAGCTACATTTTACTGCTTACTATTTGTGGATTTGATGGATATCAAAAGAGTTATATGAAAAAAAACATAAAAAAATGTGCAGGATCACAGTCCCACCATCACTGATTGCTGTGCATCCTTCCTTGAGAGCTAAAATCTAACAGAAAAGGTATAATAAATCCATAACCAACCTCGAAGGGAGTACTCGGGCAGTTATCACCCCTCACCGGGCCGGTGGCCTCGGGCTGATATCGGGGTCCCAGCTCGGGGTGATAACCACCCTCGTACTGCCTTCTTGGTTGGTTATATGTATTTATCGACTAACCTAATGGGTCTGCCTTCTGTCAACTAACAGAATGGGTCAGATTGGTCCGGCTTGTGTGCATCTATTGGTTAGTGTGGCCGGGACTTTAGGTTACAATAAATAGGACATGTATAATTAACTCCAGTATGAGGACGATAGGGTAGCACAGCCATGGAGAATCACAAGCATATTATTCCTCAAAAGGCCAACCAGATTCCAATCTTTTGTCTTGCAGATAGCGTACTAGTATCAGGGACCGATCCAGACGTTTTCAAAAGGGGGACGCCCTATTGTAAAAATTTCTGCTTGACCTCCAGATCCGAGAATTTTACATTAAAAAAAATCTAAAGTTGCCCAAAATTAGGGGGGGGGGGGCCCCCTCAGGCACCCCCCTCTAAATCCGTCCCTGAGTATGACGCTACTGTAAAGTGTTATCGCCCCATGTGAACATGGGAAATACACACCCATGATAGACCTAATTAAGGGCAATCATACTCTCTGTCCTTGTGCCAGATACGGCACAGCTGACCTATATTGGGACACATCAGTTTACTCTTGGAGCCTGGGTGAGGGACATGCATTTTGACCCCTATCTCTCTTCATGTTTGTCTAATTGCCATGATGTACTTGACAAAGTGGTAGCATAGAGTGTCATCATCCATTTGTATTCTGAAATTGAATATATATAAATATATATATTTATTAATGTATTATAAATATATTTGTAATAACACTTATATTTTCGAAGCAATCCTTCTTTTTGACCAAAACTAGACCTTTGTTTAACAGATGTGGCACGTTTTTTGCACAGCCCATCTTAAAGGGGTAACGTACTGTTCACACTTGTGCCCCCTGGTGGGAAAATTTTAAAAGCATAACATACAGAAATGATCACCTGTTTTGGCATCTCCAGCAGCTTCATATCATCGGTGACCCCTATCTTTTTTGGCTTTAAAATAATATTAGTGTTGCAGACTCAAGCTACACATTTGTAAGGTTTTGTGAAGCTGTAATGGTTTTGAATGTTCTAAGATCATTTGTATATCACTAAGGTCATTTTTCCTATAGACTCCTATGGTTAAGAACAAGTCTTTCTCTGAAACAAACATGTGAAATATATATTTTTTTTGTATCAATGTGATCCTCTCGGGTAGGTCTGACATAAATTGCTGCTTTTGGGACCCTTTAATGGATTTTGAATTTTGGTTTAACAATATCCCTTTAATAAGATAGGGGGTAGGGATAGTGTAGTGGGTAGGGTGTTTGCTTCTGACTTGGCTGGCCTGGGTTCGAGTCTTGGCTGTGCCAGCTACACTACCTTGCCTTGCCATCGTTCTCATTCAAACCCATCATCAGCATCTTAATAAGATTGATTTATTTCAAGAAAAGTACATGTGTATAGGTCATGGAAAGGTCCTTATATTTTAGAAATGATGTATGGGTATGAAGTATAATTCAAACATTTCCCACTATTTCTCTAAATTGTTATAAGTTTCCTGAAAAAGTTAGGTCAGTTACTCTCTAATTTTTCTCCCTTATACACCTTTCTTACTAAACCTGGCGCCTCTCTTACCAAAAATATGAACCCTGGTGAGGGGAGTGCAGTCCAGTTCACTCTGGAGCACTGACCACTAGGTCTGGTGCAGAGCTGAGTGAGAATTGGTGCCCACTCAGGTGGTCAAGGGTCTGTATCTATTAGCAGTGCACATTGTAGAATGTGAAAGTGGGAGGGGAGGAGAGGGGGTGGCAGGGGTAATTGTGTTTGTGGTGACTGAGAGTCAAAACAATCCTCCTTAGTGAGAACCTGTTATTAACTTGTTATTAGGGTTGACCTCCTTCCAAATAAAAGACTAGCATGACTCAAAGAATCCCTTAATGTAACTAAACTACATCTTTTATCATGACATAAGATTACTTGTTGCAAAGAACACATGTTTTTGCATGCTAATATGAGTGCTAAAAATGAAAAATTTGCTTTCTTCTCTGTGTATTGGTGATATTTAGACAAAAAGTTTAAAATGGTCCCACTGTGAGCCTATATGCAGTGCAGTGACCCTGTGAGGGAACTCCCGCCACCTTGGTCGAGGGCCAACCAGGACTGCACTGCGCAGCTTCGTGAGAAGGGTGTATAGAAAGAAGGGTTGGCATGCGAGCACTCTCCAACACAACACAACACCCCTCTGGAGTTATACTGGTCACAGAGGTCAGTGGTGGAGATTGTCTGTGGCCCCTAAAACCCGGCCAAAACTGCCTCACCTGACCACATACTTGAATGAGCCTAAAATAGGGCACACCTATCCTCCTATCTCTGTCTATAAGACCACTTTAGGGTTTGAATAAATGGTGTGATGCAATATTTAGCTGTCCCATATTTAACTTTTAATTTGTTATTACCTATTAAGATGGATAAAAGGAGTATCTGTCTACTTAATTTCCCGAGGTCAGAGTGGCGGCCACCCACCTGGAGACGGGGAGTCACTCAGGCTAAAAATAGCCCTAAAGCGGGTGTGGGGGGGGGCAACTGGGGGGAGGGAAACGGGGGGGGGGGGGAGAGTGTCTCTAGACCTGGTGACATAGCGCAAGAGCGTATAGGGGCTTTTACACTATGCGATATGAGCTGCGATATGACCATGTCGCAGACAAGTCGTGCAGTTTAGAGATACAATTCTTGGTTTTATATGTGTATATTATTCCAAAATAGCCAATTTCAAAAATCATATCATTCCTGTCTATTAATTTTCTTTCATATCCTCATATCACGCTGGTATCGCAGCTCAAGTCGCATAGGTGTAAAAGGGCCTTATGGGATTGGCGTCCAGTCTAACGCCGACCCCCTCTCTGGACCCCTCTGCCGCATTGACACCTTCCCGGGACGGAGGTACGACAACTGCAGAATGGCTCTGGACACAGGGGTTGGAGTGGGCCACCGGCTCCATCCCCTGCGGGGGCCTGCGCTAGACTGGACCACCGGCTCCGTCGTCACCAGGACTAGAGACTGGCGAGTTCACTCTACACAGAGCCATACGTTGGGACTCGAAAGCGGAGCGACTTGTTGGTCATTAAATAATCACTGACACTTACAGTAATTACATTACAGAAATTTAAAGAAATTATCAATTTTAAGATCTTTGTTGTAACTTTTTCGATGAGAAATTCCCTTTTTTCAATGAAATATTTGACTAAAAGAAATTTCCTTAGGAAACTCTTTATTGTGATTTTGCAAAATAATGCTTATATCATATAAAGATTAATATGATGGCTTTATACTCAAGTGATTTTAGGACATATCTTATCGTTATTTTGAAGGTTATTAGGAAATATCTACACATAGCTTTAGTTTGTGAAATACTGAATATGGGGAAATTTAACAGATAATTGGATGAATCTTATTCAAAAGTTTTCAAAGTGACCCGAATTTTGTCATAATTTCTGGTATGTATACACTCTTAGCTTTGATATCCCTTGCTTAAAAGGAGTTATTTGGTAGAGGACAGTGGCTGGTACAAAAAAAAGATTCTCGATACATGACTTCCTGATTATTGGTCAAACAAAATACATTCGATCCCTTGTTACAGATGTCTGTGGCAAGCTCTACTTTCAACATGAGACCTAGAGTATTTGATGCACCTAGCTATAATCATGCAAGCAACCGTACTTTTTGGCCTAGTCTGTAACCTGCCGAATTTCTAACAGTAGCATAATTTTAGCTAACGTTGAGACTTACTAACAAAGAATGCTATAATTACAATATTATGATGTTAATGAACGCTACAAGAATGTCACACTAACATCACAGTGTGACGTCGCAATGTTAGGTTTTAAGACGCTTTAGGGTGACATCAAAATAACATGACAAGAACCAAAGCAGAACTAAAAAGAACATTATAATAACGTTATAATAATGCCGTTCTCTTGCTAGGGTATAACAGATTATCCTTAAACTTTTAAACGACCAGGCTACTTAGCCTTGAGATAGTTGTTCCTATCTGTCAGCCCAATGTGTACAAGTACCAGATAACCTGATTACAATCGGAGGTAGCGGAAGACTGACCTCTAAAGACAAATAACACTGGAGAAGAAGCCGTCGTACACAAACCACTGTAGAGAGTGTATCTTGTAGCAAGCAATTAAGGTAGGTGTTTAGCAACTACATCTGAAATAGTGTATATACTATTAAATGGAGAAGACTGTAGGATTTGGGAATTCGAGCATAGTATACTTTTATCTAGACTCCTGAGCTGAAGGTGCTGGGGAATGGCTGTTTACTGTTGTTGATTGGTTGTTAATGGGTTCTTGGAATGAAATTATAATATTGCGAGCCTCAACATGCAGGAGTAGTCCTGAATGTAGGTAGATAAGTGAACGTCCTGATAATCTTTGCTCCACGCCCCATTATCACCCATTTCTCAACACGAGTCCCCACATGGCGACTAAACCCAACGATTAGTTGTATATGGTGGGCCTGTCTCTTCCCCAGCGACTACTGTTCTATTGGGGACAAGTCACAAGGGAAGGGACAGACTTGGTACTTTTGACCACCATACACAACTAGCCTAATCGCCATGGTTTAGTTGCCACGTGGGGAAAAAGCCCCACTTGGGCAACTTGCCGGGTCACTAGTATTAACCCTTTCCAACCACGGCGACTAAGAACAAAAATAAGCACTAGTTGAGACTGGCAGAAAGGGTTAACACTAATTGCCCAGCAACTAACATTTTAGTCACCCAAGTTGGGACCCAGCTTTAAAATAACCTCTACTTGCACAGGAAAGGCTTATACCACAAAACAAATCATTATTATTAACTTCCGAAGGCGTAATTCAATTTATTTGATGACATGTAGACATTGCAGCACTATATGTAGCACTCCCTAAGGCTTTTGCGGGACCCAGGCTATCACTTGGGTTGGCAATTGGTGAACAAAAAAACAGAAAACTACACTTTTACCGTCCTAATATTAAAACGTCAATGCTCCCAATCTCTATCCAAGCCTTTAATGTTCACCCTCAGGCATTATTTTATATATTTGTGAGCAAAAGAATATCAGAATATTGAACGTTAGTTGTTGTTATGGGTATTTACTTATTAACTAGGGAACTTCTATTACTTTATCATCCGAATAGTCTTGACTAGCCTTCCTCTATCCTTGCTAGCCAAGTGGTAGACTGATCCACAAGATGGCCCCTCACATTCATGATGCAGATGGCACTTGGTTGAGAGTCAAGTTTATTAGTGGATATATCAATTGCATTATAATTGCCAGTGTGATCAGAGCCTGTCTTATTCCTAGGTTCACAAGTAACACCACTTGAAGGCAATTAAGCCTCTTCCGTAGAGTCCGCCCGACTTCGTGCAGTCATGAATCCTTAAGACTTGTATTGTTCCAAATGTGTATTGAATAGTTCTCTCTCTGGTCTTAACCGCAGATTCCCACCTATATATATTAGTCTGATTATTGATTTTCTCCCAAGCAGTGCTGCTTACTAGGAGATGTAGCCTGTCTGCTGTAGCTGAGCAGGTATATCACACCTACTAGAAGCTCCTGCTGTATTTACATTATGTAATGCAGTAATTTGTATAATTTTGAATACCTTTTATGATATGTCTTCTACAATCTGGTGACTGTTCCTTTATTTCATTTATATACTACTGATTATATGCACAAGGTGTTTTTGCTAACTACCTTTGTGCAATATCAGTTGAGATAAATGCTGGTCTATCAACCTGTACATGTGACTATGATGGGTCTAGACCTCTAAAATCAACATGGTGATGCGGCCAATTTTCAGCCTAGTGACATACGACATCAGGGCTATTGTTTAATACAGGTATCCAACTAATCGATAATGGGATGGTATAAAAGATGCACCAGTAACTGGTATTGGGTAGAGAGCGATAAATGTTTCGATCAATACAAACCTTTGGGGTTCGGGAGCTGGGTGATTAGGATTTACTATTCAGTGGTGACATCTGGTGACCATATTGAGAACTACTAAACCTTTATGGGGACAATGTAGGATAGGTGGACTAGCAACAGTGAAGCCTATGCCTACTGATATAATGAGCTCCATGGCAAGACTACCATCAGAACTTGATTATGAACACCATTAGTTAAGCTGTGCATTCCTTCTATACAATAGACTTGACCTCTGTAAAGTGTTTGTCTGTGTATGGATCTAAACAACCCGATCAGAGACTAGCTCCACTCTTGACAAGTGATAGGAAGATAACAACTGAAGTCAAGGACAGTTACGAATAGCTAGTTTTGATATCTCCTAACGAAACAATATAAGGTCATAAATACTCTTGTTTATATGCACATATATATAGGGGCTATGAACATAATAAGATCATGTACAATTCGACAGAATTATGTATATCCCTGTTATTTGCAGAATAAAGGAGGATGTCGCTCTCCCAGCCGGGCAGCCCGCGGCAGCTGAAGGAGGTGTCCAAGGACTGGGTCTCCATGTCATGCCAGGCCTACGCCCGCCAGACAGAGGAGAGGCGCAAGTATGGGGAGACCTTCACCACTGCCGCTGACATCCTCGAGGCCCAAGAGGAGGCTCGTGCCCGCTCCGTGCCCTCCTCGCCCTTCTCCACTGGTGTGAGACTCTCCTTCCACGAGGACATGATTGCCCGGCTTGGGTCTCTGAGGAGGAGGAAAAGGGGTGAAGAGCCTGGGGGACAAGAGGCCCTCCCTACAGCCTCCCAGGGGTCCCAGGCCTTCAGTGCAGCCTCCCAGGGGTCCCAAGCCCTCAATGAAACCTCACAGGGTGTTACCGAAGGTATACCATTGGAAGAGTTCACTTTACTGGTTCCTGAAGACACTGCCGATGAGATCGATGGCGATTCTCAGTGTCTCACTGACAAAGACAAAACTAAATCTGCCTCCATTCTTCTCCCCAGCAAACACGGGTGGCTCCCCTCTAAGGTGATCGCCTTTCGGAGGAGCTTTGCTCTTTTCACCATGACCCACAGTAAGCGGCTGCGTGTGGTGGGATGGACCATTCTATTCTTGCTGTTTGCGGCTTACTTTGGTTGGGTCCTAGCCTATAACCCCTCCAAAGGGTTCCTGCTCATTGTGGTCACAGCGGCTGCTGTGCTCCTGTCTGTGTACGCCTACCTCAGAGACTTCTACGGAGACCGGGTCATGAAGGTGGTGTGTGTCCCGCTGGCAAACAGGTGGAGGACCAGGCACTGGGTCCTTGACTGGTAAGGACCTATCAACCTTTATCACCTGCACTGATGCAGGGTGGTACATATTCATGCTGGGCATCTGACCCCTGAGTAGATTACATAAGGAGTTAGGGTTGGCGGCCCCTGGTTCTAATTGGGCCAATGGGGGGGGGGGGTAGGTCCTGTGGAGCCCCACTTCCACAGTTTTTGATAATAGGGACTAAACTAAATATATATCCCTCTCTTCTGATCTTTCGGATTCATACATAAAATGCTAACTAGTCCCATATTAGGAATTATTTGATGTTCAACAAATAATCTTCAGCTTCAAAGAATTTTTAACTATAATCATGGCATTTAAGTCAAATAAACCAATTTCTTTGATAATTTTCACTGATTCGTTCTGGAATCTTATGTACTTAAAATTTAGAGAGGAAAGCCTGTTACATTATCTCTTTTGATCAACAAAGAGGTATAAAAGTTCAAGCCTAGAGTTAAACCTCTTTCAATGTCATGCATGGGGGAAATCCAGAATTGATCTCTGATCTGAGGTAGGGCTAAGCTACCTGTAGTGAGTCCAAGAACCTTTAGACCCATACCATAATCCCTATGTTTGTCTGCATATGAAAAAGGTCAACTGCAAAACCTTACACAAGATAATTTTCCCTACACTGAAAATACTATTAACGTATTCCATTATACATTTCTTAAACACTCTACAGGACCTACAAAATTATCTGAATTTTATACTGAATTTATATCAACATAAGAAATCTCCAAGAAATACAGAGCATCGGTATACAGTGTCACCTGATTAACTACACAATTGGTAAATGAATGTGGCTTCGACCATGCAATTGGCCAGCCATATGCAGTACCTTATGTTACATCTCCCCTTCTCAGATCGAAGTGTCCGCCATTGACTTTTAAACCAGACTTTATTTAGAACAATATGAGCTTATATTTGTTAAAATAGTTCATGTCTAGTTTGCAATATTTTTTCTCTGTGGTTTTATGTGTTTAGTTTCTAAACATATCTAACCAGTACATGTCTAGAAGAAGAAAGTGTCTAGGATTTAAACAACTGCAACTCCACATGTTAATATTATATCTAATCTAATACATGTTTAGAAGTTATTAGTGGTTAGGCTTTAAATACATGTTATTTGTTGTGTTTATATCATAAACATATCTAATCCATACATGTTTAGAAGTTTCAAGTGTTCAGGTTTGAAATACATGAGATTTCTTGTCTTTAAACATGTTTAGCCCCTTAACATGTTTAAATTCTAAACATCATTTTTGCAGTGAATGAAGTATATATAGATACAATTTAGAAAAATGCTCATAAATTATTTTCCAATATCTTAAACCACCAGAAGGCCAAAGTCAATTAAAATTCATATACTTAAGCCTTGTGACTTGTCAACATATTTCCCAGAAGGCATCATGATCTAGGTAAAGCGGGTATAGTACTGGGAATTTGCTCTTCGTGATCCAAATTCCACCATAAACATAAAACATGACCTCCTCATGTAGTGTATCCACCAGTCTGTGTTCCCAGCTCATGACTTCCCCTGTTATGCCCCACCAACCATAAAACATGGCCTGCTCTTGTAGGGTTCTCGTTGGCCTGTGTTACCAGCTCATGACTTCCCCTGTTATGCCCCACCAACCATAAAACATGGCCTGCTCTTGTAGGGTTCTCATCAGCCTGTGTTCCCAGCTCATGACTTCCCCTGTTATGCCTCACCAACCATAAAACATGACCTCCTCTTGTAGGGTTCTCATCAACCTGTGTTCCAGCTCATGACTTCCCCTGTTATGCCCCACCAACCGTAAAACATGACCTCCTCTTGTAGGGTTCTCATCAGCCTGTGTTCCCAGTTCATGACTTCCCCTGTTATGCCTCACCAACCATAAGACATGACCTCCTCTTGTAGTGTATCCACCAGCCTGTGTTCTCCGCTCATGACTTCCCCTGTTATGCCTCACCAACCATAAAACATGACATCTCTTGTAGGGTTCCCATCGACCTGTGTTCCCAGCCAATTTGACTAATTCATCCATTTTTCATCTCGAACCATAAAACATGACCTCCTCTTGTAGGGTTCTCATCGGCATCATCCTGGTTGGTTTGGGCCTCTTCATCGGCCTCGACCTCGCCAAGCACCCGATCCAGCTGCGCTCCCTGGTGGGCATGGTGGTCATCATCAGCTTCTCCTACCTCAACAGCACCGACCCCGGAGCAGTAGGTCCTTATTACTGGATACTGGACATTGGTTTTCCCTACATATATACATGTTATAATAATAAGAACCTCGAGGGTATCTGATAGTGTTTTTATCACCCACACGGCCGAGCAGTTGTACATACAAAGGTCAGTGTGTATTTAGAGGCTGTACATACCGCTCCTCATTTACAGTATTTCAGAGATATTTGTAGAATTGTTTGGGTGATGAAATAGAGAGGACCCTTAGTGGTCATCCCCGGTGGCCCATTGCACAATGGGTTTTGTAACAACGAAAATGAATTAAATAGCTAAACAGTTTGTTGTTGCTTAATAAATTGTTTTGGTCAGTTTGGTCATTTTGGTTTCTCTAATTTCTTCTCAATTTACAGAATTCAATTCCATTCATTAAAACCAGAGATTTTTACTATTTTTGTAACATGTGATTATTTTCGTAACAAAGAAACATTTCGCTGTTAAGCATTTGTTCGTTGTGCTTTCATTGTTTGATCCTCACAACGAAATTCTATTGTGCAACGGGCCACAGGCCGCTGAACAAACCTCTGGGCAGCATACTTTTCATGGGCTTCACCCTTGGACGTACACTGCAGATCTAGAGCGGTTCGTCCTTTGGCCCTCTGACGAACCCAGCGGGTCTTCTTATATATTAATACAACCCAGAGGGGATTGTCACTACCTGAGCGTGGAGACCACGGATTGTACAATTCCCATCGTTTGAACAGACACCCAAGGAAGACCCCAAAGGTTCTTCTATATTTCATCACCCAATCATTGGATAAACTATGTTAAAACTGCAGGGAATTATGAGTGGTATCTACGGCCTGGCAATACACACTAACCCCAATACACAATGCTTGTTAGCTGTTCAGGAGATAAAGATCAAATACAAGAAGTTCTTCTGATGCCATGATGGATGATAGGTGCAAAGGTATATGTAAAGTCATATGAACACCCGTAGACTAAGATGTGTAGATGTAGTCTTATTGTGTGCGTGTCAAATCATATTTGTATATTTGGACTTTTGGGTAGGCACATAGTCTTACATGTGTGCATGTAGACTGACATGTGTACATTATAGACATATAAGGGCATATCATAGATTCTCCAATTTTACAATCGAAAAAAGAATTATCATCATTTTTTCAAATACTGTATAATATATCCCAAGGCAGTAGAATCTATAGGTTTAAAACGTATTTAGTAGAAAGAAAATAACTTTTGAGATGTCATTTCGGTTCCCATTGGGCCCATTTCAGGAGAATTGACCATAATTATGTAGACACTATAGGTGTACACATAGACTTATCATTATATGTACATGTAGAATTATACACTCATATACACTTAAGGTGTGCACAAAGACGTACAAGTACACTTGTAGACTCATAGGTACACCTGTAGACGTACGTTTACCACCAAGCCATAATTACCTTTATATGAGGGGGTTCCGTATAATATATTTTAGGTGCGCTGGCGCCCGGTGATCTGGGGTATCGGTCTACAGATCGTGATGGGGATCATCGTACTCCGTTGGCAGCCCGGGTACGACATATTCTTCTGGATCTCCAGCCGGGTACAGATTCTCCTCAACTACGCCGACCATGGATCCAAGTTCATCTTCGGCGACCCCCAGTTCATGGAACACCCGATCGCCTTCAAGGTCTGGTCCCAGCACTGTCCACTTGTGGGACTTAAGTATTGTAGTGTGGTGTTAAAATGAAGACTTGAAAGCAGACGTTGTTGTGATGTTACGTATTCTCTACAGTCTCAGGAGTGTAGGCCTAAAGGCCCTGTTGCTGCTAAGTGGTTACATGTATTCTGTTTTCCTGCTTGACCCAGGTGTCCCTACATGCCTTCCCCACCTCACATTTGACCTTGATCTATTTACATAATTGGCCAAGTTGTCCAGGTGTCCAGGTGTAGCTGGAGGGCTACCAAAGGTTCTGTAAACCTAATTACCATAAACTATGATATTGTATATTATATCCATATTTCATATATCTTTTAAATATATTATTTAGACACAAAGTTTGTATTATATAGGGAACTTATGATTAGTAATTAGTAATTTAGTAATTTGAGATATGATATGACATGCTTAAATTTAGGTATGACACAATAATAATTAGATGCAGGTATAGAAACCAGTGCATAGGTTTCCTTCCTGTTTCTAATCGCATAAGGCATTGAGGAGACAAGCCAATGTATCACAAAAAGGACGTCCCTGTTGATATGGGTCCAGCTGTTGAATTGTGTCCGGTTGTAGTTCTATTACGCAGTTCTAAAAACTTAATATTCTGATCTAGATTTTCTGATATGTTTAGCATTTTAAGTGGAGGAAATCTTGGGCTGGAATTTGAGACTGAACAATGGTTGTTTTGATAAGGACATTGTGTGGTGTTTTATGAGTCGTTATGGGAAGGGCTATTGTGACCCGTTACACAATGACCGATCATAATGAGAACAATTTAAGAACTTTTAAGGATGTTTGCTTACCAATCACATCATTATTACAGAATTGAGGTTGCGAAACCTCTCCAAATTCCTTTCTACTTGATGAGATTGAATTCTATGAATTGATTTATAATAGGATAGTTCATATCTACATTAGGTTAATCTATAGTGTAATATATACTCATCATCTGAAATTTGAGATTCCCTGAAAATGATATAGAGAAGTAAAAATGCATTATGCCAATTCATTATCCTGAAAAAGCTATAGACCTTTTTCATTACCCATGGTTAACCTATAAGCCCATAGTTAACCTATATGCTTCACCTCATATAGGTTAACTATGGGAAATGACCTGAACCAGTGGTTCCATTTACTTCACCAGGGGGCGCAACACTCTTAATGCAAAAGGTCTATAGCGAAGCATTTCTCATACATGTAAGTGTCAGTGCACATGAACCAACCATTGTATTCTGTAGTATGCCGTTTATGTTGACCGTTTGGCTGACCTTACTGTCCTTACTCCCCAGGTGGTGCCGATGGTGGTTTTCTTCAGTGCCATCACCAACATGCTCTTCTACCTGGGCGTCATGCAGGTAAACACGAGCCTGATCCTTCGCCCCTTTGACACAACGACCAATATCTCGTAAATTTATAATTAGCCATTACTGATTTTTAGAATTGATCAATTCTAGGTAAATCCAATATTGTTGTGTTTGTTATGAGCACGTGGTGCTCACGAAAAAATGGTAACATGACCACGTCTGCACAAGGTCTTTGATATTTGACTGAATATACCTGATACTTTAAGCACACTGTTTTCTATATAATGTATCAAGGCTGTCTGAATTTGTTTTATTACACCGGATATTGTTATCCGTTATCTAATTATATTATTATGTAAACCTTGTATTGAGCATTTTTGTGGATTCACTAGAAAACCAGCATTGCCGAAGTGAGCCACTCTAATAAAGAACCTGCAAAAATAAATTTGTAGTATAGCCAGACTAATGGCTGATTTGGTGTTCAGGTGGTCATCTCTAAGATGTCGTGGTTGATGCAGAACACGATGCAGACAACGACCATTGAGTCGCTCAGCGTGGCTGGCAATATCTTCTTCACACTGGTGAGCAGCCCGCCTGTTTCAATACTGTTTGATTGCGAAACTCACTTAATCGGAGCCAAAAGCAATGTTGTGTCAAAATATTACAAAATTTTGTAAAGTCAAATAACTATTAAAATACATTCTGAGAGTCGAACTTTAGCCATTGGTATAAATCATGACAACTATAACTGCACTTAAATTCCATAATACTCCTCAGGGGCGGATGCAGGATTTCAAAAAGGGGGGGGGGGGTTCACATATATGTTAAGAAGTAAAATGATGTGCATGCGCGAGCATGCGCTCGACGTTGTTTACTTTTTGGCAAGTTTGAGCCTCCACCAAAGGGGGAGGTGGGGGGGGGGGGAGGCGCCAGAACCCCCTGGACCCCCCTGGATCCGCCCCTGCCTCCTGTCATTTATGCCTGTAGAAAGCAATGTTTGTAAACCAACCAATTTTGGTGGGTCACCAAAATTTACCGGGGACTAGCTTTTTTCTATTTCAACGTAGTTTTAGTCTGTAATCACAATCCATATTTTAACACAGGCCTAGGCTATGGCCATAGAATGTATTTCATCAGTTAACAGAATTTGCACAATTTTGACCCTACATTGCTTTTGGCTCCCTGTAACTCGAGTCAGACATCAACCCTCATATACCGAACCCTCATCTCTTATTAACATAGATTTGTTTATTTTGTGTCGGAAATGTTTATATCAAATATGTATAATGAGATCATTATCAATAATAAATCAACATTACATTTTAATTGCTGAAATTAAGAGTACAATCAACTATTGAAAGATGTGCATGGCTTGTGGGAACAAAATTAGGGAGATTATCACATTAAATGATATTTAATGTGGTAATCTCCCTACATTTGTTCCAATAAGCCATGCACACCTTTGCTCCTATAGGGGCCATCCATAAATGACGTCATGCAGTAGGGGGTGAGGGGGGGTTCATGGTTCCATGACCAAACATGACAAGGGGGGAGGGGGAGAGGGGGAGTCATGTGGTACATGACATCATGTTTGAAAAATTCTAATTTCAAAAATTCCAGAGGAAAATTGTAGGTAAAGTTGGGATTTTTCAATGTTGAAATTTCTTTTTAAGGGTCAGATTGCCTCCTAGGCCAGCATATCTGCTTTTTAAGGTATTTGGGTCTTTGGTTATGTCCATCCCTGCTTATATTTTATCTGTGACTGGAGGGGGGGGGGGGGGTCAAGGGATGCATGACAAAACATGACAAGGGGGTAGGGGGGGTCAAAAATGGTCAAAAATAGCATGACGTCATTTATAGACAGCCCCATATATCCTCACTCATAATGAATATATCATAATCATATGGGTCAGGATATATTCCAGATAAAAACATGGCTTTGTGACTAAGTTATATAGGTCCAAGTTAGAACATGAGTGACTGTTTGGCCTTTCAGACAGAGGAGTCCTTCATCTTACGGCCCTACATGCCCGTACTCACCATGTCAGAACTGCATGCCGTCATGACCGGTGGCTCGGCCACTGTTGCTGGATTCGCACTCGCCATGTACATAGAGCTGGGGGTAAGAGATTTACACTTGCAAAGTATATAGAGCTGAGGGCGAGTGATTTAAGGTCATATTCCACTTTACAGTAGTCAGCATTTCCAAACTCAGTTTGCGGTTTTTATACTAACATGTCGGTATGCCCGACCACAAGCAATCAAGAAACCCAATATAAAATAGCCATAAGAAAGTACTGCAAGTACCTATATTCCACCTTGCAGTACCCTAAAGCAAGAGAGTTTGCAGCCATTTCCTTGTGTCTTTTCATTGTACATTAAGGAAATACTGCATAGTGGAATGTGGCTTTTACACTCGCCATGCATATATAGAGCTGGGGATTAGAATATGGTACTCGCCATGTATTTAGAGCTAGGGGTAAGACATTTACTCTCACCTATATATGTATAGAGCTGCAGGTGAGGGATTTACACTCTCCATGTTTATAGAGCTATCCCAGGTAACAAGGGCACGTGTTGTGCACGTTACTACCTCGGGATCCAGGATGCCATACACGTGATTTAGACTCGTGTTATACTCGGGATTCTGTGGACCTCATTTCTGGTGTTCCCCACGAGTTTTTAACACGAGTTTTAGTCACGAGTTTTCACATGGAAAACTCGGGATTTTGTCTTCCTGTGAAAGCAAAATGTGTGGGGTTCGAACCAGGGATCTCTCACACACCTTGCCAGTGTCTTGCCACTGAGCTATTGAGGAATTGGTTACACACAAAGGTTAATCAGCTGTATTTGAATTATTTGAAACGTTACTATCTCATGAAAATCCAGAAAGTACATTATCAGATGTTCCATCTTATTTCATTTATCATTTGGAATAGAACCTTTCATTAGATATACCTTTCTGAAGTCCATCCTACCAGTTTACTGGGAGATTTACATGCATAAAGATGGTGCAAACTCATGTTTTATCAGGTGAATTAAGGTATCAAAACTAAGGTTAAGCTCATGTAAAACCCAAGTAAAATACATATTTTTCACTGACTTTACACATGTCGAAAAGTAGTGTCAAGGGGAAGGGCTTTTCTCAGTAAATTCACAGGGTTTAACACAACACCAGTATTACCTGAAAATAGCATGTGTAAAAACTGGTGTAATATACCATGTTTACATGGGGATTATCACTACACCAGAATGGTACTAGAATGACACTAGAATATTTAAATATCAATTTAACCATAAGAATATGCAATTAGATGTAACATAATGGAATTGAACACGTAACATGAATTAAATTGATTAGAAAAAAAAGAAATTGCGCTTGTGCATTTCTATGTGAAAACTAATGGTAAAACTTGGTAAAATGCACACATTACTCAGAGATTTCAAAAACACTAGATTTACACAAATTTAACACATGTTAAATTGGGGAATACACGTGTCATGTTTGCTGGGATAGATCTGGTCAGCAAGAAACAGCTCGTTTTGTGTTCCTTTTATTGTGACATGTGCTACTAGAGCTGCATTTTGGTGAATTTATGAGACATAGGAAAAGACGAACTAAAAGGACGTGACAGAAAATATCCAGATTTTGAGTTGTTTCTCGTGGCCCAGGTCTATAGGGGTGAACAGTTTACATATTATATGTATATAGGGCTAGGGGTGAGTGCTTTACACTAACCATGAATATAGAGCTAGGGATGGGGGATTTACACTCATCAAGTGTATAGAGCTGTGGCCTGATGCTGAATCACTGTTGAGGGATTAGTATTGAAAGTCCCACCATTGATATACCTGAATAATTGACCAGTATTAAATGTACCAGTTTAATCTAAATCAGTCAATTCCTTTGTCTACCTTATAATGAGGGAATATAGAGCTTGGGACCAACAACTCAAAATTAATGTCTACAGAATTTGGTATCATTACTATGAGATATTACTTTGTTGACCTGTGCATGGTTCATCTCCCAGGCGCCCCCGATCCATGTGTTCTCAGCTGCCGTCATGTCTGCACCTGCTGCACTGGCCATCGCCAAGTTGAGCCTGCCCGAGACAGAGGAGTCAAAGACGAAGACAGAGGGTGACGTGCACCTTGAGTCTGGGTGAGTGTGGGGGAGGGGGAGTCCAAGACCAAGACGGAGGGCGACGTTCACCTCGAGTCTGGCTGAGTGTGGGGGAGGGGGAGTCCAAGACCAAGATGGAGGGCGACGTGCACCTTGATTTTGGTTAAGTAGAGGGGGGGGGTGGAGTCCAAGACCAAGATGGAGGGAGACGTGCAACTTGATTTTGGTTAAGTAGAGGGGTGGGGGAGTCCAAGACCAAGATGGAGGGAGATGTGCACCTCGAGTCTGGGTGAGTGTGGGGGAGGGGGAGTCCAAGACCAAGATGGAGGGAGAGCTGCAACTTGATTTTGGTTAAGTAGAGGGGGGGGGGGGGAGTCCAAGACCAAGATGGAGGGTGATGTGCACCTCGAGTCTGGGTGAGTGTGGGGGAGGGGGAGTCCAAGACCAAGATGGAGGGAGAGCTGCAACTTGATTTTGGTTAAGTAGAGGGGGGGGGGGGAGTCCAAGACCAAGATGGAGGGTGATGTGCACCTCGAGTCGGGGTGAGTGTGAGGGTAGGGTAGTCCAAGACCAAGATGGAGGGCGATGTGCACCTTGAGTTGGGTTGATTGTGGGGGAGGGGGAGTCCAAGACCAGGACGGAGGGTGACAAGCACCTTGAGTCTGAGTGAGTTTGGGGGAGGGGGAGTCCAAGACCAAGACGGAGGGCGACGTGCACCTCGGGTCAGGGTGAGTGTGAGGGAGGGTGAGTCCAAGACTAAGACCAAGATGGAGGGCAACGTGCACCTCCAGTTGGGGTGAGTGTGTGTGGGGGGGGGGTGAGGGGGAGTCCCAGACCAAGACGGAGGGTGACCTCGCATTTCATACACGGTAAATATACCTTTCCTCCTTGGACAGACACTAACATGCTGGAGGTAGGGGCAGTCAGAACCACCCTGTTCATCACTATCATAGCCTATATAGTTATATTAATATATGTATGTTACATATGACGCCTTCCATAGACAAACAATAATGTGCTGGAGGCTGCAGCAGTTGGGGCCACCATGTTGATTAACATCATTGCCAATATATATAGTTTTATCATGTATGTTAGAATCTGATATACCCTCCCAGGACAGAAACTAACGTGCTGGAGGCTGCAGCGGTCGGGGGCACTATGTCCATCATGGTCATAGCCCATATATTCATTATATATATATATATATGTATATATATATATAAATATGCTACATATACCTTCCACATATATAATTTTATTACATATAATATCATGTTAAATATACCCTCCCAGATCAGACCCTAACATGCTGGATGCTGCAACATTTGGGGCCATCACGTCTATCATGGTCATAGCCTCTTAGATATTTTTATTACATATATGTCACATATTCCCTATATAATTATATAATTTCATTATGCATGCTAAATATACCCTACAGGGCAGATGCTAATGTGCTGGAGGCTGCAGTGGTTGGGGCCACCATATCCATCATGGTCATAACCTATATTCTATATTTTTTATTACACATATGTTACATATACCTATTGTATATGTTAGATACACCTTCCCAGGACAGACCCTAATGTGCTGGAGGCTGCGGTGGTTGGGGCCACCATGTCGATCATTGGCATAGCCTACATATGCTTGTTACATAATTATAATTATGTTATATATACCTTCCCTATATATAAAGTTTTATCATTTATGTTAAACATACCCTCCCAGGACAGACGCTAATGTGATGGAGGTTGCAGCAGTTAGGGCCATCATGTCCATCACAGTCATAGCCCATATGTTTTTATTACATATGTATGTTACATATACCTTCCATATACCTAACATATATATATATATATATATATATAGTTGTATTATATAATAATATGTTAAATACCCCCTCCAGGAAAGACGCTAACGTTCTTGAGGCTGCGGCGGTTGGGGCCACCATGTCCATCACTGTCATCGCCTACGCCATCGTCATCATCATCGCCTTCTACGGCCTCCTCGGCCTCATCAACGATCTCCTCTCCTACGCCGGGGACCTCGTTGGACACCCTGAGTTTAGTTTTGAGGTAACCTTCTGGTTTTTAGTAGTACCACTTTCAGGCTTATGCTGATAATGCGCATCAAAGTGTACCAAAGCTCATAGCTCTACAAAAGCCGTGTATGAAAAGAATCATATTCTAGAATGCGCATCAATGTGCTTTAGAACTGAATTCTAGAATTCTCCTCTGGACCAGTATTCCAGAAAACAGTTCAATTTGGTGCTGTTTCCAATTGATATGTGATAGGCACAAAAGCGAAGCAAAGCGGATTCTTAGTATACAAATCCACAATGTTATTATACAAATCCACAATGTAATTACAGATCCATGGTGTTATTATATGAATCCAATCAGCGGGAACTGACTGGACAATGTAGTGTGAAAGGGCCATATTTTAGAATGCACATTGCTTCGGCGCAATTTGATTCGCTTGAGGTTGCTTCCTTCCTTCCCCATGCCAAGTGTGAAAGGGTATAGGTTTCTATATAATAACCGTATATATAGATTGTGCTTGTCTGCGGATGATGACCTCTTCAAACCATATGCCTAATACCATTGAAGGAGGGGATATTTAGGAATAGTTTACTTTTGTTTGTAACCAATAAACATGAGTTTATTTCTGACTTGGGGATCTTGGGGATCTTGAGGGACCTTCCCTGAAGGGGGTTCTATAGTAAGAGAAATGAATGATGGAATCTATTTTAATGGAAAATCCCCTGACCCTCTTTCAGTCATAATGTAAACAGTTATACTTGTCATATGTAAATGTGTCATACCCTCTCCTTCCTTAAGAAAGAAAATTTGGAGTATATAATGCAAGTCAGTGTTAAATAAAATAGAATATATCTTTTATGAATTGACCTTAGGATGACAACATATTACACATTTTGATAAAACAACTCCCTTTGTCAATCATACTTATGCGTGTTCTCTCTGTCCCCAGTTTGTGTACTTATGCGTGTTCTCTCTGTCCCCAGTTGGTGTACTTATGCGTGTTCTCTCTGTCCCCAGTTGGTGTACTTATACATGTTCTCTCTGTCCCCAGTTGGTGTACTTATGCATGTTCTCTCTGTCCCTAGTTGGTGTACTTATGCATGTTCTCTCTGTCCCTAGTTGGTGTACTTATGTGTGTTCTCTCTGTCCCCAGCTGGTGTACTTATACGTGTTCTCTCTGTCCCCAGCTGGTGTACTTATGCATGTTCTCTCTGTCCCCAGCTGGTGTACTTATGCATGTTCTCTCTGTCCCCAGTTGGTGTACTTATACATGTTCTCTCTGTCCCTAGTTGGTGTACTTATGCATGTTCTCTCTGTCCCCAGCTGGTGTACTTATACATGTTCTCTCTGTCCCCAGTTGGTGTACTTATACATGTTCTCTCTGTCCCTAGTTGGTGTACTTATGCATGTTCTCTCTGTCCCCAGCTGGTGTACTTATACATGTTCTCTCTGTCCCCAGCTGGTGTACTTATGCATGTTCTCTGTCCCCAGTTGGTGTACTTAACCATGTTCTCTCTATCCCCAGTTGGTGTACTTATGCATGTTCTCTCTGTCCCCAGTTGGTGTACTTATACATGTTCTCTCTGTCCCTAGTTGGTGTACTTATACATGTTCTCTCTGTCCCCAGTTGGTGTACTTATACATGTTCTCTCTGTCCCTAGTTGGTGTACTTATACATGTTCTCTCTGTCCCCAGTTGGTGTACTTATACATGTTCTCTCTGTCCCTAGTTGGTGTACTTATACATGTTCTCTCTGTCCCCAGCTGGTGTACTTATATGTGTTCTCTCTGTCCCCAGCTGGTGTACTTATGCATGTTCTCTCTGTCCCCAGCTGGTGTACTTATGCATGTTCTCTCTGTCCCCAGTTGGTGTACTTATACATGTTCTCTCTGTCCCCAACTGGTGTACTTATACATGTTCTCTCTGTCCCCAGTTGGTGTACTTATACGTGTTCCCTCTGTCCCCAGTTGGTGTATTTATACATGTTCTCTCTGTCCCCAACTGGTGTACTTATACATGTTCTCTCTGTCCCAAGTTGGTGTACTTATACATGTTCTCTCTGTCCCTAGTTGGTGTGCTCGTATGTGTTCTTCCCGGTGGCATACGTGTTGGGTGTGCCACTCGTAGACTGTCGTCATGTGGCCAGTATCATGGGTATGAAGTACTTTGGGTCAGACCTCATCGCCTATGGCCGCCTGGGGGAGCTGCGAAACCAGGGGCTGCTGGAGGTAAGTACAACCAAAAATATTATAGCTTCACTAAGATATGTAACTCCCGACCATTCCCTAAATGTTTTAAGTGAAGTTGTTGATTGTGGAACCCCCTATGAGAGTCTGTGCACACCATTATGGCATGATGTCTATTTTGCCGTTTTTATGACGGCACTAATAAAACAAAGAGGTGATGACATCTCAAAACCAGCAAAATAGATGTTGTGTCATTACAGCGTGCACAGACTCTCATAGGGGGCGCCACTATTGAGGACGTCACTCAATCTTTCCTTTGTACAATCGTTGGTACCACAATGCTTCTTTTAAGGTGGTTTTACACTACACAAATTTGGCTGTGATGTCGGTGCTACCATGCTGTTACACACAAAGTGTATATGGGAGAAATGTGATTGTTAAAAATCTGCGATTGCAGCTTGTCAAACATGTCAGACAATGACAATCTCTACTAGGTGTAATTTCTCTGCAACATCGTCATATTGCAGCTCACGTCATGTAGTGTAACAGGGCCTTTAGTATTAGACAATGTGTTGTCAACACAACAGTCTATCTTTATAAGGGTACCGCGCTGATTCATTTAGTATTAGACACTATGTAGAACTGTCAACATGACAGTGTATGAATATTGAGGTACCAAGCTACTCCTTTTATAAAGACAATGTGTTGATTTTTTTTTTTCTTTATTGAACCACACTCATTTTTATAATGATCTTCCGTGTAGGTAACAGGTTGATAACAAAATTATGTCATAAATTATATACACATTAATCAGCTAAGTGTTATTATTACCTTTATGGGTAATTTCTATGTTCAGAAATATACCCAGTGTTGTTTCTTTAAGCAACGCCATCTGTCAAGGTACTATATCAGGATTTGTCAACATATAACATGACAGTGAATAATTAAAGAGGTACCATGCTACATCATTCAATATTAGACAATGTTTACAACTGTCAACATAAAGGTGCAGTGGCTGATCCAATGGGTGTGACTAATCAGCGCTCGAGATCAAATTTTTAATGTAAAACTGGCCCCCAGAGGGGGCACCGGGATCCTTAGTATGGGCGCCCCCCATTTCAGAGTCTCTGGATCCATTCCTGAAGTGTATCAGTCTCCACTGTATGTTTGCCCTGTGCCCCGTTGCACAATGATTTTCGTAACAAGGAAAATAAAAAATCAGTGAGACATTTCGTTGTTACTTTTATCGTAACAACGATTGTTTTGACACTTTTTTTTCTATATTTAGAATGCCCTCAAAGAGCTGTTACTTTTACTGATTTTTTTAGAAAATTGTTCCCTTTTATTAACAATTAACAGATTTCAATTTCATTTGTTAGAACCAGAGATATTTCATTTTCGTTACAATGAAACATTTCGTTACTAAGCAAAAGTTTGTTGTGCTTTCGTTGTTTGATCCTCACAACAAAAATCAATTGTGCAACGTGCAACAGGTCTGTTTTGGTGACAACATATTCTTTACCCATTGTTTTCCCCAGGAGCGTTCTGTGATGGTGACTACATACGCTGTGCTCGGCTTCTCGTCCCTCTCGTCGGTCGGGGTCAGTATCGGTATCCTGGGGGCCCTGTGCCCTGAGCGCAGACAGGATGTGTCCAACCTGGCCCTCAGGGCCATCCTCAATGGTAACCTGGCCTCCCTGCTCACCGCCTGCCTCGCCGGTAAGACCAGTGTATAGACAAATTCAATGTGTCAGTCAATATAAACCCCACCGGTGTGTTACCAAGGGTGGGAGAGGGGAGGGACTAAGCAACAATGTGGTAGCCCAAAAACTTATTGATCCATAAAGTGTCTCATATATAATTGATCTTTACTTGCTTATTGACTATGAACTTATTCGTAACTTTTTTTTTCTTCGTAATTCAGGAATCCAAATAACCCATCTATTTAGGGTGTTTTTTATTGACATTTTCAAGACACTTGACTTTTGTAATTAAGAAGTTGTCAAATTGGTGGTTGAAAACTCCATTTATTTATTTTATTTTAGTGGAAATGCACCTTTATAAAAACAGATTCATTTGTCAGCTTTAAGGCCGTATCCCACAAACCGATTTTTTTTTTTTTTTTTTAAATCGGCACTTGGTAAAAAAGGTCAAAAATGGAAATGTTATACATCATTAGACATCAAATTGTATATATTATATAAGGTTCAATGCCTTATTCTAAAAAAAAAATCAACCAAATGCAAAATCGGCAGCATCAAAATCGGAATGTGGAATATGCCCTTTACATATTCATAACTTATACTTGATAGTTTCTATATTGAATAACTTGATAGTTTTCATATTGAATAATTTGAAAAGTTTCATTGGTGACCACCTAGAAACCCATAAATACAAAACCTGATCTGCTTTAAAAAAAAGTGAATAATCCGTTACCAAACTTAATAATTCCAAACCAGTAAATGAATTGAATATTATAAGTATATATGCACATTTCCCAAAAAAAATTGCAGGATTGTTGAACCACCACTGAAGACTGGGCAACAGGAGACTGTCTTTCGATTCTACTAAAGCTTCACTTACAAACGGAATATTATGGTCTATGGCAAATGCCCTTGTACATTATTCTTGGTATTACTATTAGGGACCAGACCAGTAAACAACAGCATTGTATCACTGCCTTATAATAATGTGCTTTCCAAAAGGAAGATTATATTATGCGCTGTAAACGATGACCAATAATTGGTAGAGAATTTGCAAATATCACTCTTTTCATAATATATATAATCTATTATCATTGTTGTATATACTCCTGATGAAGTCCACCTTGGGATGAAACGTTGAGTAAAATAAAATGCCCAATCAATAAAAACTTGGGTGTCTATCGTTTTGTGTTTTAACCACTTAGAATTGTTGTAAATAGAGGACACTGCATATTTCGTACTTCACTAAACTGATTACGATGAGGATACTAACTGTTTTGCACTTCACTAAACTGTTCATCAGGAGGGCACTGTCTGTATCTTACCTCACTATACTGACTATCAGGATGATGATGATGATGATGTGTTGGAGTTTAACGTCGACTAAGCAATTTTTCAGCTATATCAGGACCACTCATATTTGTGTTTTACGAATCTATGGGGATGGAAACAACGGCAAGACAAGGAGGTGTAACGGGCACCACCCAGACTCGAACCGGGTCTCCCACAAGCCAAGCGAGGACCTTATCCACTATACCATCTCGTCCCCCTTGAATGAATATCAGGAGGGTACTGCCTGTGATCGATTTCCTATGGAGCCGTCACTAAAGGGTTAAGCAACTGTGGTGCTTTTAAATGGTCTTAAACCATCATTTTGTTAATATATACCAATGTTGTAATTTTCATGAAATTTGTACTTATCAGCAGATTACCTCAATTCAGACCCAATTTCTTCAATATTTGATTGCATACACAAGTTTCCAACATTGATTTAAGGGTAGCTGGGGAGGAAATACTGGGATTGTCTTTTTGCTTAGAAAATGTTATTTTTTTATCCGAAAACGTCATTTTTCACCCAAAAGCCCGGAGGCTTTGGTAACTAAGAAATGAATTTTTGAATTCTATGGAAAATTTGGGTTAGGTAATCACCTTCAAACCTTCCGGCCTCAGTCACATAAGTAAAAGTGCCACATCTCTTGGACTAGTTGCATTAAAGACGGTGCGTTGAAAGGAAGTGAGAAGAAAGTGCGCTAATTCGTCCATTGTCATTGGAACTGTGTCACACACAGGGGTGACCCTGGTTGACCTCTTGGTTTATCAGTGGAGATACCCTACCTGGTCACATTACCTGATCTGCCAGTCCAACAGGAGGCTCAAATTATGCATCAAGTATTGGTGAATTGTAAAATGTTATTGACCATTTTGGATTTTGACAAGTAAAGAATCAGTTTCTTAGACTGGTGCTACTGTTTGGTATGTAAATTAGATTGATTGGTAATATGCCCAGTGGAGTGTGCTTAATAGTGCTACCTTACTACATTGACCTCAAGGCGGTACCTTGTCAGGGTAGCTGATATCAGTACATGAGGTGAAGTAAACAGCCCAATAGTCCTACTCAGAGATCAGGGTTAGCCGCACAATAAAGCCGGGTTTACACATTGTGACAGAAATAGTTGTGATGACCATTAGCCGAATTGTGTGAGTTAGTGAGACATACCTTTAAAATTATAATGGGCTCCCTAAATCTGTGCATGTTTCAGATTAGCAAATTAAGTGCATTTTCCACGCCCATGTTTCAACGTCATAGCTATTAAGACAAGATCATTATTATGTCATTCATCTTAGCTTTACAAAATACATAGCTTACAATTGCTGTCAATTCGATACAAGGGGCTCTCTATAATGAGGTTTGTATTGTGATGAGCTCTAAAGGCATTTCAAAAGTTATGATAATTGTGTTTCTTTACTTTAAACTCAGTAGAGATGGTTGTAGGAGAGTCGCTACCTACTGGGAGTCCGCCAATACCCAACTCCAGTTGCCCATTGCACAATGACATTTTACTGTTAGGATAACTTTAAGATAACTTTATGATCCTTTTCATAGCAGCAATAGTTTTTGTAACAGCAACATTTTTATATCTCTGTTTCTACTAGATGAAATTCAATTATTTAAATTGATATATGAAGGAGAAAAAATAGAGAAAAACTCAGTAAAAAGAATCATTGGGGACATTCTAAATATTGTTTTTCCTGTGTCCAAATGATTGCTGTTACGATAAAAGTAACAGCAAAAGGTTTCGTTGTTTAATTAGTTATGTGCAACGGGCCATTGGTTGTAGGAGAGTTGCTATGGACTGAGACTCAATACATGACCCTACATACTGGGGCATACCTGGGTCTACTGACTGTCAGGACACTAAGGTCACCCTGAGGTAGAGGAACTGTATCTGTGCCACCTTGTTTTCCTATATAAATCTGTTATCAGCAACATTTTAAAACCACTGGCCCATTGTCTATATTATGTGTTTTACTTACTTATATTATATACACTTAACAACATAAAATCCAACTTTAAATTAACACTGTCAATTATTGATATACCACTCTGATTCTGAGGTTTTAGTTCAATGCTGATAAAGGCAGTAACACGCCAAAACTAGTTGATTCGCCACTGATCTGATGTCTAATCATAAAAATCAAGTCAACTACAGTCCGTAGTTTGTGGTTTGGTGCAGCTTCAACACTTTTATCATAATTATATATGATATATAGTATATTATGATTACCTGATCTGATATGAGTTGCAGGACGAGAAAAAAAGCCCAAACAGAAATATAGGATATTATATATATCAGTAATAAGTTGGAAATCGAACAATTTATTGACATTGGCTTTTCACAAATTCTCAAACTTCTACCTTTTATATTAAGTTTTGTTTCCCAAAATATTGCACAGATCTAGGCTAGGGTCTGTACCATGGGTGTAGCTCTAGACTAGGGCCATTACAACAGACACAGCTCTAGGCTAAGGAATATAAAACAGGCACAGATGTAGGCTAGGGTCTTGATGCAGAACATTGACTTGATTACCTATATTTGCTAATGTTCTTAAACGAAATTCCACTTTCAAAGGCATGTCCCCAACACCACGGAAACTATTACACAGTGGCTCAACATTTTTCTTTTCCAAATTCCAGTAACTGAGAGAAATTAGGGTAGAGCACATGATGTCAGACATATATCTTATATACACTATGTATTTTGTGTGTTTGTGTGTGTGTGTAACGATTAAGAAATATCAATAGTTTGGCATGAATTACATCCATACACAAGTAGTGTTAAACGGAAAAATTGTTACAATGTTTTATATTCAAAACCCTATAGGTTTGATATGATTATAACTGTTATTAATGTTTAAATTGTAGTTTCCTTAAATTTAGAGAGTATACTCCGGCAAGAATGTAACGTCATTATAACAGTAATGGTCTATTTAGTTTTGGTTCTTGTTACATTCTTTTGATGGAACCAAATACAATCTTTAGAACTTAAGAATGCATTCTTATCATAATTACATTATTTCACATGAGTGATGTTATTTTCACATTCTCTATTGGTATAAAATAAAACATTAATAAAACTCTTTTTGTGAGTCTCAACCTAACATGAAATAATGCAACTACTAAATGAAAATTGGGCAAGTAAGAGACTGCGCAGAAGACTATGGTTGCAGAACGTGCTTGTTACATTGCTGCTTGCCTGGATGCGAATCTGAAGGCCTTACATCTTTTTCCCACTGTGTAGAACACCTGTATCTCTGTTAACTGGGTTAGCCTGGTCTATAAAGCGGGTCTACCGGGTGGACCTGGGCCTGCATGCTCCAGGCCAAATTAACCACTCTCTGACGGACGTTACCTTGGTATTCTGATAGTCCTAGAATCCTCAAATCACACAACCTTGATCACGGAAAATACATCTCTGGAGTAGCATTAATACAGCATTTACGTTTTCTGCATCTAACCACAGAAACTTGAAATACTAATGTTAACCCTTTCCAAACACAGCAATTCTTGTACAAATTAGTATTAGTCATCGATGATAGAAAGAGTTAAGCCTGAATAGACCTTAAAAAAACGTGGTTTATCATCCTGTGGAAACCCGCCTTAAGAGAGCTACGTTTCCTCTCTGAGAAAGACAACCTTCTTATTGTTCCTGACCCTACATTGGCCTCCACCATGCGACTGGTGCCCCAGACCCTGACCCTGGCCCTCCTCCTGGCCCTAACCCTGGTCCTCTGTCCGGGGACCCAGGCCAAGATGGCCGACTTGACCCACGTGCTGAACTCAACGTCCCAGACCTGGCCCGGCTTCAGGGACTTCGCCAAGACCCGCGTCAAGTATGGAGAACAGCCCGATGGCCTCTGGTGAGTACCCAAGCAAGAATATGACGTTATAATAACGTTATTATAATGTTCTGGTGAGTCATGCTTTGGTTCTTGTTACATTATTTTGATGGCACCCAAAGACATCTTTAGAACCTAACATTGAGATGTCGCAATAAAACGTTATTGTGACGTTCTTGCAATGTTCTTTCACGTTATGATAACATTATTATAACATTCTTTATTAGTTAGGTCAGTGCTTGACCAAAAAATAACGTTATTGTAATGTTCTTTTTTGATAGGTTGTAACTTAAGCTTAAATAACGTTATTGTTACATGACAATTGGATAGGTTTCAGATTAACTAAAAAGAAAGTACAGTCGCAGAACGTTCTTGTTATGTCGCTGCGTGCCTGGGTAGACGCACCTCTACTACTCAAGGCCCTATTAAAGCCCTATTACACTACACAACATGATCTGTGATATGACAATGTCGCAGAAAAAATGCACACATTAAAGATATAATGTTTTGTTGCACATGCGTAAAATACTCCAAATTGCCAATTTCTTTGCAGCCCAAGTTGTGTTGTGTAATACTGCCTTTACACTACATGACATGAGCTATGACAAGACCACAACATGACCACGATATGAGTATATTGTGGTCATGTCGTTGGATCCTACGGCATGTATCGTATCGCTGTAGTTTATTAGTGAAAATAGTAATAGCTACGACTTTTAAAGTCACAAGATACAATATTTATCGAAGTAAAAGTCATGGGGTTCAAAGTTGTAAGCTGCATCTTAGTCCACAACATGGATTCAAGATGTTGATTAATGTCATAGTGGTAAAAAAGAAATGTCTTGAAATCAAGTCCATCTCGTAGGTCTCATGTCGCGAAGGACATAAGCCTCCTTATAAAGAAAAGCCTGAAAACATTGCAGTAGTGTAATACCCATGATGAAGGTCTAAGCTACAACATGGCTACGACATGGTCATGACATGACCTAAAATATCACCTCATGTCGTGGGTCATATCGTAGCCATGTCGTGGAATCCATGTTGTCTAGTGTAATAGGCCCTTCAGTGTTTGCCACTTAATATCTTGGATTATCTTGTCCATCTTCAGATGACGCCATGTC
This sequence comes from Lepidonotus clava, assembly GCA_936440205.1. Classification (NCBI taxonomy): domain Eukaryota; kingdom Metazoa; phylum Annelida; class Polychaeta; order Phyllodocida; family Polynoidae; genus Lepidonotus; species Lepidonotus clava. The sequence goes on along the minus strand of OW387144.1, from coordinate 42,034,207 downwards.
AGACTCAGTGATATCCCTAAAATACCCTGGCTGTGACGCCATCCATGAACACTTGATAATAATCAAACTAAACTATTATAATTCTATATTGGCATTTAGCCTGTCTAATATATTTGGATTCAAAGGTTGAGATTTTAGTACAATATCTTGGGTTTCAAAGACATTCTATATGAGTGGTTTCACAAAGCCTGAAGGCATCGGCTGTGTTGTGTGCCATCAAAATAACATAGTGGGGCGGATGGTATAGTGGATAGAATCCTCGCTTTGAACATGGGAGACCCGAGTCTGGGCAGTGCCTGCTGTATCACTTTGCCTTGCCATCGTTTCCATCCCCATAGATCCGGTCAGCCAACTGGGAAGCATAAATGTGAGTAGGCCTACTAGTCGTCCTGATATATTGGAAGAATTGATGAGCAGGTGTTAAACTCCAACACATCATAATCAAAATAATTTATGAGAACCAATTTATAATAACGTGTTTTTCTTGCCCCGGTTGTAAGCAGCTTTATAAATGTCTAAATGTTCTGCCTTTAGGGTGGAAGCCAACAACCTGGCGTTTGCGGAACACACGGGGACCCACATGGACGCCCCGGCCCACACGTGGGAGGGTGGGATCCACCTCCACCAGATCCCCCTGGAGAAGCTGATAGGGCCCGCCGTCGTCATCGACGTCATCAAAAAGGTCGTCAACAACAGCGACTACCTGCTGAGCATAGAGGATGCTGAAGGTAAGCCTGTTTTGGGAGGATGTTCAGTCTACTACATTTATTTTTATAAAACCACACTCATTGTACAATGATCTTCCTTGCAGGTACAAAAAATGTCTACGAATATTATGTATTATAAACTAATGTTTGTTGTGTAAGTTACGAATCAGCAACAGTGATAACAATCAAATTTAGGGGTGACAATAGGACTGTCTATGTTAAGAATCAGTCCGAGATTGTATACATCCTTCTGTTTTGTTACTCATCAGCCATGCAATATATATATGCTTAAATTTACACAATGGTGACATAACAGAGAAATCACACAATCAATTGTTGATGGAAGATATACAACTTGTTTACTATGATTGTTTTTAACTACATGTCTTAAAAATACACTCTTATCGAGTGGCTTATGATAATTTAGCATCGATTATGAGTGAATGTAGCGCCACTCATTTCGCTCCATCAAATCTGAAAACGGACCCTTGTTATTCAATTTCGGACACCCATATGCGGGGTAACGTGACAAAAAGTTGCCCCTACCCCCCAGGGTCTTGTTATGATTAAAACCTTTCATTTAAATTTTGGTTTTCTTGCAGATTATGAGAAACAGCATGGCAAAATCCCGGCCAAAAGTATAGTCTTCATGCAGACAGATGGACACAAGGTAAAATACAACTTAATTGAAATGATTTATTTGTAATATAAGATATCGATCTTGTGAAATGTGCTACATAGCAGACGAGGATTTACTTGTCCAAAATAAAGTAGAGTGGATGTTGTTGACATCTTTCATAATCTAATTCAAATGTATTAAGGTCCAGGTGAACCCTCAAAGTTTGATATCTTTGTTAAGATAAGGCAAGGCTCTAAGTGTGTCTTGTATAATTATTGATTTAGCCATGTTTTGTCTGAAAGGCTATCATTCTGATAACATTTTAAAGCCATGATAGTCCTTTATCTATGTAGTTTGGATGGTACTGGAATGTTATTATGATGTTGAACCTGTTCCGACAGTGTTCCACCAATTGGACAAAACCAAAATATCAAAGAGTCGCTTTTGATGACGAAACAAAAGTATTACTCAAAACAACAATTATGGAATCAAACTTATTTATTCTTATTTTCCTTTACAATTATATTAATGAGGGCGTATATTATGACATAGGTTAACCTATGTCAGATACGACCTTATGCTATTCGCCCAACAACATTTCATCCTGTAATACTCCTGAAAACCAGGGGAAACCCTAATGGATATTATATAGGGTAAACAATTCCATCACATTACTGTTTACCTTCCAGACTTACTGGGACAAAGAGAAGTACTTTGGCAGTGAGACCCCAGAAAACAAGTCAACCCTGCACTACCCTGCCTTTGGAGCGGAGGTGATCACGTGGCTCATCGACAATCGGGACATTAACGGAGTTGGCGTAGACCGGGTGTCCCTCGATGGGGGCCAGAACCCCGGAGGCCCCGCCCACAAGGCCTTATTAGGACGTGGGAAGTTCGCCATCGAGAACGTGGCCAACTTGGCCAGGATCCCAGTGAAGGGAGCTACGGTTCACGTCATGCCGATCTTTGTGGAGAACGGCAGCGGAGGACCAGTCCGACTCGTGGCCTTCTGGGACACGGAGCTGCCACCTTGTGCGGGAAGTGTGAACTATAAAGGAGAGACTGCGGGACTGGCAGTCATGTTGGCACTCACTGCTTTATCCCGTTATTTCTACTGAAGACACTATAGCCCCATACACTGGGGCGGATCCAAGGTGGGGGGATCCTGGGGGCATTAACCCCCCCCCCCCCTCCCCCACCCACCCCAGCTATCATATTTTTTGCTGGACCGCTAAACTACAAAAAGAGGTAATTGTTGCATGTGTATGCACAAATGCACGCCGTTTTAGTACTTAACCTTTATGACCCCCCCCCCCCCTACTTCGGACCCTTTCAAAAATCCTGTATCTGCCCCAAATACCAAGTAGGATATTTTGGACCTTGGAGATGTATTTTGTGTTCTGATCCCCAATCATTATGAGATATTGAAATATGCATGTTGGATCTGAATTGGCAGGAAAATCGCTGGACGAGTAGTGGGTATGGGGCTTAAGATTTCATTCCAAATACTATTGTTGTAAATACCGTTGTTAATTGGATCAAGCCGGATCTTCTCATATTGTGATATAATTGTTCCTAAATGACATTCCCAATCAAAAAGATTACAGCTAAATGTTTGAGAGACATGTACCCAAATAAGTGTTATCACAAACTTTCTTACTGGCTTTGATCATATTGATAACAGAATTATCGCATTACTCTACTGTACTGAACTACAATCCGGATCAAAGTATAAAATATCCGTCATGAAAAATGTATACATATACCTATACTATAGTTTCTGTAATTCTTTTGGCAATGAAGTTTTAGTTTTATTTTCGCTCGTCTATACAATTGTGATGAGGGTTAATGAACAAGAAGACTGTCAAAATGTAATTTAGGGTTAACAATGTTGACTATATAATGTGCATTGGTATCGTTACGGTGGCCTGTTTCATAATAAATCTCCATAGAGGCTACATAAGTTTGCGTTTCATTGATTTATGTCCACCTTTTTTGTCATCGTGGTTATGTGAGTTTTGTTTTTGCTTACTTGAGTTTGGGTGGATTTAAGAGAGTCTGGAGTGCATTTACGTGTGTTTTATCATGAAACAGAGGTTTACGGGAGTTTGAAACTGGTGTACAGTTTCAGTAACCACACATAAAACTTCTGTACAGCTATGGAGGTTATTATACTACAGCCCAGTAAGCTGGGTTCTCTACCACGCCATCCCCGTATTAAGTGGATCTGTTCTATCAAACATCATGAAATATTGATCACCACAAGGACGACACACTTAGCCGTCAGCAGGGATAAGTGCAGTTTGAAAGCACCTATTTCTGAGAATAAACAATTCATGGAATCGCCAAGTGCTTCTAAAAATAGAATAGCCACTAATTCAAAACTTGGAGATAGATATAGGACCGTTTGTTATTTCATTGGAAAGTCCTTCTGACATTGTTAATATTTCTTGACGGTTACAGTAAAAAAACTTAGACAAAGTTGCCACAAGTTATAATATGAATCCCACTGTGACACTTTTAAGCTATATCGACAAGTCACAAGCTTTAAGTAAAGGAAATCACATTATTCATGGGATTTTTTGCTATTGAATTCGATAGAATTTCGAAATGCAATATTTTTCAGTTTGTATCTAAATAAATCTAACATTTTCTTAGTTGGTTAGAAATTATATTATTTAGAGATTGGTACGGAGCAAATGTTTCAATATTTCCTATAGTTTTTCCGGTGGGTTTGTTTACAAAATCTAGGGAAATCAGCTTGCAGATACAGAAAATACTATAAACTAGCTATCCGTGGTAGGGTGAATTATATGCGTATTAGCTTAATTATTAGTGCATACATGAATATAGAACAAACAATGGCTCTTGTGAAATTCTACACTTTGGCAATATTAGGGCAAGGTTTCAATGAGGGGGACAGGGACCGATCTGGGCAGCCAACCAGCAGGCTCCTCTTTGTAGCAGGTTTCCCGTACCGGCCAGGATTCAGACACCAGCCACATCATTGCGCATGCGCACCAGGCTTCAGATAATCTCAAGATGTGTTCTGTCAATGGTGCCAGTCAAAGTTGTAATGGGTAGCAAACTAAAGATATATCCCTCTCATCTTTTACATCACTAGGGTTCATACCTTAAAGGCTAACTCGTCCCTACTCCGCAGTCTGTGTAAGGGTACCTGTCCAAGGTGGCCCAAGGCTAGGTGCAGTCCACCAGTCAAGTGGCCCGTTACGGCGGCTGGTATCCGAATCCTGGCGGTACGGCAATCCTTCCACACTCTTATCACTAACGCCGGGTACCAGTTCCCCGCATGTTGCCGGCGTTATACCTGTACACAGGTGTGGCTGGTCGGCTGCCCACAACGGTCTCCTGTCCCCCTCATTCTTATCAGAGATTAATAAAGATGACACAATACACCTGATAGCACCTGCTTCCAAAATCCGTTTCAAATAATGATTGGTTCACAATTGATCCAAAATAAATAAAAAAAATAATCAGTCAATAATCATTTTGTATATGAATAGGCCTTTCTCTTCTAAACTTCTTTTAAATCCACTGTCAGTTTTTGTTTTTGAAATTGTTTGGATTGACTTGATCTGTCATTATTTACCTAACCAATCACGAAATGAAGATTATTCTAATTCTCGCTACCACGGATAGCCATATTCCTGTGCTTTAAATGCAGGTTAGCCTACAACAGGATGCATGATAGATAATATGTCGACAAAAGTCATGGCTTTATTATATGAAATGCAACATTAATTGTAGATTAAGATATTGAAAAGTTAGTCATCATTATTTTTTAAAATAGTATCCATATGTTAATTTTTCACGGGTTGTTTGAAAATTCTTTTATTATAAATGGATATATAACAATTATGTTTATTTTCTATAGTTTTTCCATGGGTCTCGTCGACAAAATCAGCTATTATTAACCTGCCAGTCTAGATAAAACAGCTATCCGTGGTAGGGAGAATTGTATGCTCTTACACGCAATCCTGTCAGGAATATCAGACTTGTGTCACGGTGGGCAATAAAAGAAACGTCAAAGGAAATTAACGGACATGGATGGCCATGTCACAAAATGTCCGGGATCTCGTCAGTAGTCTGACCCTTCATCAAAATTAATTAAAGGGCCATACCCATTCGGTGATTTTACCGTCACCGAGCAACGGATGAATAGAAGAACAGCCATCGCCAAGCATCAGTAACATCTAGAAGGTTTAATATTTTTCTGGTGATTTTCATGGCAATTTTCCTGGCAATTATGTCGTCCATCGCCCAGAAAACACACCATGCCAACAGCAGTTGCCCAGCGATCTTCTGTCACCCGGCGATTTCATCACCAATTGTCCCAGTCACCCATCGCCCATCTACGCTAAAGTCTCTTGGGGGTTATTGGGCTTAATGCAACAATGGCCATGTCACAAACTGTCCAGGATCTCCTCAGTAGACTGACCCTTCATGAAAAGGAATAAACAAAACATGGATAGCCATGTCACAAATTGTCCAGGATCTTTTCAGTAGACTGCCCCTTCATCAAAAGAAATTAACAAACCATGGACAGCCATGTCACAAGCTGGCTAGGATCTCCTCAGTAGTCTGACTCTTCATCCTGACCCTGTCCTCCTCCACCCCAGCCCTCTCCTCCTCTGTCAATCCCTCCTCATCCAGGTCTACCCCATCAAGGAGCAGTTTGTCCCCCTCCCGCTGCATGGCGCCACTGTCCAGGTTGTATTCCTCCTGGTCAGCCTTGGTTTCCTCTCCCAAGGCCTCCAGGGGGTCTGTGGTGACGTCACTGTCCGCGTCCCCCTCAGTGATGACGTCACTGTCCGCGTCTCCACTAGGGGTCTCCACGGGTACTGCTGGGGGTTCCGGGTCCGCTAGATCCTCTGTAGGTGCTTCTTCTATTTTCTCATCTTCTTCATTGTCTTTTTCCCCATCAATTTCATCTTCATCTTTTTTTTCCTCTTCACTCTCTTCATCCTCTTCATTTTCCTCTTCCTCTTCACTCTCTTCATCCTCTTCACTCTCTTCTTCCTCTTCACTCTCTTCTTCCTCTTCACTCTCTTCTTCCTCTTCACTCTCTTCTTCCTCTTCACTCTCTTCCTCTTTACTTTCCTCCTCCTCCTCCTCACTTTCTTCCTCTGGGTTACTCTCTTCTTCTTCTTCCTCCTCCTCCTTCTCCTCCTCCTTATCTTCCTCCTCCCCCTCCTCCTTCCCCTCCTCTTCCTCCTCTTCTTCTTCTTCTTCTTCCTCCTCCTCCTCTTTCTCTTCCTCCTCTTCTCCATTCTCCTCCTCCTCTTCTTTCCCTTCCTCCTCTACCTTGTCTTTGTCCTCCGCATCTTCCTTTTCTTCATTTTGTTCTTCTTCCTTCTCCATTTCCTCTTTGTCGTCGTCACCTTTATCATCTTCTCCTTCTACCTTTTCTTCCCCTTCTTCATCCTTTTCTTTCTTATCATCGTTGTTCTCGTTACCTTCCCCATCTTCATTGTCCTCTGTCGGCTCACCTTCATTCGCCCCGTCCTTGCCCTCTCCTTCTCCTCCATCCGGCGGTCCCTCAGGGTCCTTTCCTTCTTCCTGCTTGTCTCCACCAAGGCTTTGTCCTTCATCCTTTGGGTCCTGTTCTTTTGGATTGGGTTTTGCACTGTCATTGCTGTCACTCATGACTCAGTGGAGGTTCTAGAATGCAAAGTGAGCACAACTTTAGATGCAGAGAACTATATGCACTAATTAAATGTTTAATGTAAGTTAGATCAAGGAAAATAAGCCACTGTGGCCTCCAAAGGAGAGACAACTTAACACAGAAAAAGATAAAAGGTTGGAAAGTTAGTTAAATCAGGCTTTTGCCATTTGAAATCTTTAACCCTACTTTGGAGATCTTATGTCTTACATCTTTGTCAAATTATCTAAGGCTTTAATTCAAGGGTTGGTATCTCTCACATCATGCATTCTTAATCTTAATCACTAGATAAAATTAATGCTATTCTCGTGAGGATGAGTTAAAAAATGTTCATATTACCTATGTATAAATCTATGGAATTAGTTATCAGTAGATTGTCAGAAAGCAACAAATATTCAACTCTCTAAGAGAAAATTGAATGATATAGACATGAAAATACACCTTGCGTATTGTTTTATCCACTTAATCTGGAAATATTGCAATAGATTTTAACAAAAAAGCACAGGAAATTATATGGTTATCTTTTGACATGCATGTAACCATATTCATGCTGACATAATTAAATTAAATATAAAAGAATATCAAAAGGAAATATCTAAAGTGGATATATAAAAAGTATAGTACAGGGTACATGTGTTGATATATCATGGAACCTTATTAATATCATTTGTGGAAGAATTCATTTATGGTAAACATATTGCAAAAAGAAATCTTACCTGTTTACAACATGATGCATAAATGGTGGGTTTTCCAGAGTTCCTGTTTTTTTTGTAAACAGTTTAAAATCAACTGTCTTTCTGTCTAATTACTGAGCACCCTTCATTTAGTTATGCATCCTGAGAACATTGCATGTATCCTTAAGTATAGCCAACAATGTATCTTCACGGAATATAGCTTACTGCTATACAACATGATGTATTCGTTCTCCCTGCGGTAGGTATTTGGTGCCCTGAGGTTGTCAAAGTTAAGAATAGCATAGGTTGTACCGTTGTACAATTGATCGGCCTACAGTGTATCAAACCAGCATTGCTAATCAGGACTGGGTATCAATATGCATGATGCACAAGTCAATGGTGGGCCATGATGGCAGGAAACCTGTATATGCAAGTGACTGACTATCTGGGAGACTACCATAATAGACCCAGAAGGCTGTTTTACACATGGGAATATGAAGACCATATCACTCATGAACAGGGCCTGTAGAAATATCCCACACGTTTGATGTGCTCATGTACTGCTCGGTAATTAGCTAATACCCAAGCAAGAACATGACATTTTTATCACATTATAATAACGTTCTGTTTAGTGTTTGCTTTGGTTATTGTTGTGTTGTTTTAATGGCACCGAAAAACGTCTTTATAACATAACATTGCAACATCGTACTGTGACATTATTCTGATAGTCTTGTAACTTTCTTTCACATTATAAATACAATACTCAAGACCAATATTCTCCACATAAAAAAAAACTTGCACCTGGTGGCATCGTGCTTTACAAGGCTTCTCCCTCTGTCTCCCCGCTGCTGCACCTCCAGCCCTCTCCTGTGCCTCTCAAGGCACCTTCCTGGCCCTCTTATTGGTACCATCCTGATGCTCCTCCCCATTCTGGCCCTCCCATCTCACCTCCTTTGATACATATTGTAATGTGGGATGTAATATTGCCCCAAACCCTTTGATTTTACATGGCGACATAGGCCTTTTTAGGGTTCAGTGACATGTGATAACTGATTTTCTTAAATTAAACATGACAACATAATTTTCTTTTTTTTAAATTCAACATGGCAACATGGATGTCTCTTATATATATCAAGGGCCCCTGTAATGAGAGTTATATTAAAATATTGGGGGGCAAAAGTCCAGGGGGCAAAAGTCCTAGGGGGCAAAAGTCCTTGGGGGCAAAAGACCTGGGGGGCAAAAGTCCGGGGGGCAAAAGTTCAGGGGTCCAGCTGCTAGTCATGTCAAAAGCTTGGTATTGACAATAAATTATCATTATTGAATAGCAGAGAATTGAGTTTTGAGTTATTTGTTTGCTCAGTACCTCTGCGCATATATGTGGATAGTGGGGGACTTCTAGTGACAGGAGGTCCACTTTTGCATCATCATTCATGAGGAGATACTCTTGTTCAAGAATTGGATATTTGGGAAAAGATATGTGCCAAAAACCCGTGTGTCAAACTGTAGATTTGTGCCATTATCACTGAACTGAACACGCTTCTAATTTGGCTGGCGTGAAACCAAAGATTTTACAGCTACACAAAGATCATTGAGTCGCAATGTTACCTATTTGTTTTTCATAATGTTGACGATGCTGGCACCCCCCAATGAGAGTCAATACAAACCACTACAATGTGCCGTCTCTTTTGCCATTTTCGTCACATCATCAGCTGTTTGTTTATGTTTCAAAAAGAGATTGAAAGAAATATTGTTTTATCTGTATCTGGTTGCACTCTCATAGAGCGGCCAACGGCGAAACATCACAAATCATTTATCTTTGCTTGCTATAGAATCGTTGGTGAAACCCCGTCCAATGCCCTATTTCCAGGCAGTTTCCCCTTCAGGCCCATCATACAGTTAAGCCAACAATCCTAGTGAACCATGTGCCTGCATTATTAACTGAGTCTCTGCATTGCTGTTGCAGTATTCAGGGCACCTGATGCTTGGTGCCAATATGAATATGTAAAAACGGTATTTTATTCTATACAAACTTGGTAGTGCATATATACCTTCATCATTGTCCTTCCCCGCGAGCAAAGGTGGAGTAACGAAGGAAAATAATCGGAAATTATTTCCCTGTAGGGAAATAACAATGCTGGCTGGTGTGAAACTACGTAAACAACCATTTAACCATGCCACGATTGTCTGATTTCATCAGAAAAACTACAGGAAAACTATTTATTTACCCTCGCACGCTCTGAAACATTGTTTTCACCGCATATTGTCCTATTTTCCGCACAAAACACCAGACAGCGGGGCAGTGGTACTCACGAATCAATTTATTTTCTTTAAATTCGCAATTTTTTGCAGTGTCAAATTATGAAAAGTAACGCTCAATTGCCAAAAATAAGCCGTTAAAACTAGAAAATAATTACTTTGATCTTTGACTTTGAAGGCTATTTTAACATGGCGGAGCCCAGCACGAGAGGTAAATAATTGTATAAAGAAAATCTGTCTTGTTTTTCGTGGGTTAATGGGTTAATGGGTTATTTCTCTGGGTTATTGGTATAGAATAAAACAAGAACGGACCTCAGGAGAACTCAGCCTAAATTATTTCCCCTTGTCTCCGTGCATTTGATGGGTCTCGGGCTAAAGCCCTCGACGTATCAAATTTTGGCTTCGTTCCTCCTCGGTCTGTTCTGTGTATATACTGGCAATTCTGACTTCCATGAATATAGGTGACATGTATATTTACACAAGGAATGTTTTTTTTTTTATTCGATTCCTGTCGTAGTACAAGTTCTTCCATCGAATATAATGATAACGTACAAGGATTTATAAAAACGGGAATAAGATCGGTTAGTGGACTATAACCTCAATTATTTCTCCATCCCTGGGATGAGGGAAGGAAATGCATTGGCTGTTGAGGCTGGGGTCTAAGGGTGAGTGCTTGTTGGCTGGTTGAGGTGGTATCTCAGACCCATGTTGTCCTTTGCAAACAAATAAAGGCCGTGATCCACAATGTGACAAAACGCCAACTGATTTTCTTCTCATGCATTTTTCATATAATTTAGAATTGTTTTTCCCTGTGAAAACACCATTTCTATGATATGGATTATTCAAAACTCTTTGGGAAATTGGATATTTCATCAGAAAATCAATCATTTAACCAACCAATTTTCAAAATAGGTTTGAAATCGGCCCAATATCACATTGTGGATCATCCCCTTTAGGTTCTGCATTGAAAGACATACTGGTTACTGATGCCAGGCAATACAGAAAAGGTCAGTAACATACACTTGTGATACAACGGTAGATGTAGTTTGGACCGCTTTCCTACGACAGTCTCAGTCCATCCAGTCTCCACAATTAAACCTGTTTCTAACCTACCTGCCCTACATGTGGGGCATACTGGAAAATTCTGTAAGTGTACCATATGGTAAATGTGGATTCTATTGGTCTTGAGTTTACTCTTACAAGTATATAACATTGAAAATGAGAGATATATTTCCTACATTGTTGTAATTTGAATTAATTGTGATGGACTATCATTGTAAAGTAGTGCAATAAGCGAATTTTGGTTTTGCCAGAGTGATTCAGCCTTTTTGTGGTGTATATATGGATTACTTACACTTACTTGTAAGTATGCAGACAGGAGTTCCCAATAGGAATGTTGACTCTAAGAAAAGGTTGTGTCAGATGCCATATATCATTGATATTCATGTTGGTATCTCCATGTAAAAACATTGTTGAATTTTATTGAATTGTATAAATTTTCCACAAAATTTGTGTATTTGTGGGCCCACAAGACCTTTCTTCCGCAGGTTGTCCCAAGACCACATTTGTCCCACAATTGTACCTTACACCATGAGTTAGAAATGGTAACCTTCCAAAGCCACAGTTCAACAACATCTTCATAGTAACTAACCCATAAAGCCACTTATGGAATACTTGTTGGTCCACAAATCGCAGTCGGAAATGCATCTTTGGCTGGTGCTGACTGGTGGGTCAGTTCTGTCAGTTTACACCAGATGGTGCTGGTGTGTTTGTGTTTCCTTGTCATTCTGGTTGGCGCTTACAGATACATTATATTTTTAATACATGGTCATGCAGCTGGCATGGTTAAGATTTCTCGGGAGTAATTATGTTGAAAATAATTTTTCCTTGATTTTCATATTTTGTGGATGGACAAAACTAAATATGTTTTGCCAAACAGAGGAAGAAAATAATTTTCAATGCAATCCCCAATTATTATCACTGACAAACCCCTAAGACTAACCCCCGAGACTTACCCATGCTACTAACCCATGTGTGACTAACCCACAACACTTTAAAACCCCATACCCACTAGACAACTTTACCATCAATGGGTGATGAGCGACTGGGAGAATCGTCATTGTCAACCAGCTACTATCATATCAAGCAGTTTTGATATTTTTCTGGCAGTTTTACTGCTGATTTTACCACTGATTACATCGTCCGTCACTCGTCGCTCAGAACACAGACCATATCCACGGGGAATCGCCTGACGATTGTGATTGCCGGGTGATTTTGATTGCCGGGCGATTGTGCCGGGCAAGTCCCCATTGGAATGGTGAGTGTTCTGGGCGACAAGCAGCGGGAGACACTGGTTGAAGATAAGGTCGCTTAGTTTGTATGGCCCTTAACTGACTCATTGTTGGACAAATGCGAGTACAGAACTAAATGTGGCACCAAATTGAACAAAAAGGGGACCTTAAACGGGAGGTTGAAACACTTTTAAAATATAACCAACTTCAATTGGTTTTTGGAGAGTAATTTTCTTTAATACGAAATAAGTAAAGCTGGTGATCCACGTTGCGACATTTTCCAGACAGACGAAAAAACTAGAAGCAAACCAATTTTAGGACCGACGGTTTTTTGTCGGTTGAGAATCGGTTTAGCAATTAAAACTTTTGGTCATAAAATCGGTCCAGAATCGGTCCAGAATTGGTCCCATCCCCATGATCCATTGGAAAGTTGAAAACCGATTGTTTTCTTGTAATCTAGACTATAAATGAATAGAAATGCTATTTGAAAAAATCGGTTGTTTTATTTATCACAATTCTGTAAATATTTTAATATTTCATGTCTAAATATTGTCAGTGCGACCAGAAATATATATTATTTAATCTGTTTGATTAATAAATAGTAAAATAGTAAAATACTTGTTGAAAAGCATTAAAAAATATATCATGTGAAAGCGAAATCATTTTCATAATTATATTTTGGTAACATTTTCGTTCCATTACTCCCAAAAATGAATGAAATCACCTTGAAAAAGAATACACATAATAAAATCGGTCCAAAATCGGTCCATGTCGGTCCAAAATCGGTCCAAAATTATTAAACAGGTTTAATCATTTCGTCGGACCATCATCGGTTGGAAATTGGTTGGAAATCGGTTGGAATAATTATGTCTGTTGGAAATCGGTTTGAAAAAATCGGTTGACATGATCCACGGGACGATTTTTTCCAAAGTGAACCAATTTCCAGCCGATTTCCAGCCGATTTTGGACAAAGAAAATATTTTGAAAATCGGTTGGAAATCGGTTCAATTTTGTCGCAACGTGGATCACCGCCTTAAAACACATCTGTGGCACGTCATGATAACTATGTCCTAGTTTTTATTTGTCCTACTTTACAATTGGAAACTCTCTGTCACTCCTATCTGGGATTGTTTCTGTGAACCGTCGGGTTTCAGATTACCTACCACATGTGTAAAAGCAACAAATCTATCTAATGCTCTAGTATATGTTGTATCTTAATTTGTTACACATAAATACCTCGTGTTAGTTATACAATTAACCCTGGCTACCTCAAAGGCCCTGCTATGGTAACTCTGAAATACATTGTACAATTATACCTTTAATCCTTTTGAAAATCGCCTTCTTGCACCATCACATTACATTATCACTCATCTAATCGTATATGACTTACATTGCACAAAAATGTTATTGCTATCAACGGTCCTCACTTTTTCTCCTGCACCCGCGCCAAATTGTATGTAACTCAACAGCGCTGGGCGGTGCAGGAAACCAGACACGTAGTCTGAAATCCGTTCAGTTGAAAATAAAATTGTTTAAAAAAAAAACTGTATATCTCTTTCTTTACCAGGGTGAAGGGGATGCCAGTCTCTGAGTGGCTGATAATGGGATAAGATAAAATGATAATGCAGAATTAGAATTCACATGATACCCCTTATTATTTTTGAGTTATTTGATTAAAATCCACCATATGAGGTGTTTGGTTAATGTCAGTAAGGTTTTAAAATGGGCTCTGTGCTCCATGATTTTTGGTCACTGCAAAACTGCTAACGTGCTTTCCCTCATAGTTTAATATAGCACATCTTGAAAAAAAGAATATCTCAAACATTGCAACAGCTAATGGTGACTCAGAAACCTATTGGGACCCCTTGGGGACACAAAATAACAAAATTTGGCGGTAGGTTGACAGTGAAAATTGTTTGCAAGAGTCCCAGATATTGACCCACCCTCATTTAAGAAGTTTTGCAGTGACCAAATTCATGGAGTCCTACAAGTCTCTGTCTACAGTTCCTCCAAATGTGAACAAACCCGTTGTCCCTAGCCTTGCCTGGGGTGGGGAGAAGCTTTTCCCAGAAGGACAAGCACTAGATCCCATATGGGACGTCAGTGGGGGTGCCCTGCATGTAGGTAAGGGATTTACACATCTATGCCAGCGCCAGGTCTGATCCCATATGAAAGGTAGTTACCACCCCTTCCCCCCTCCCCCCCCCCCCCCCAAATAAAAAAAAAATAAGGCAAGTTTCTGAGTGGTTGATAATGGGATAAGATTTTTAAAATGATATTGAAATATTGAAATTCACATGACACCCCATACTATTTCTGAGTTTCATGAATTCGGTTACTGATAAGATGAAGGTAGGTCAACATTTGAAACATTTTCCTACCCCCAAAGTTTGATATTTTGTGGTTATAACAGGCTACCAGATTGGGGCAGTTTTTTTTAGGACGCCCTGTTTTAAACCATAATACTAGGGCACACTCCATTCTCATGTAAAAATGTCAAAAGTTGTAATACATTACAATTTGTTAGTTGATGATGTTAAGTTTCAATACTATGAATAAAAGAAGTGTTGTACTATTTTTAAAAAGTATACCTGTACTATTAGAACGTTCTGTGATTCCAAGACAGGCAGATATCATGGTTAATTTTGATCAATAAACTTAAACTTTTACAAAGTGAAATTCAATTCTAAAATATTGCAACAATAATTCTGGAAATGCAACAATCAAATTAAACTTAGAAAAACCGTGACTTCTTCCCACCTCGTCATCCAACGAACACAGGGAAACAAAATAACTGCACTAGGATTTAATTCATAATAACTATAGTACCTTTTGACAGTTGGGTAAAATATTGTACCACTGATATTTGGATTAAGGGTGGTTTTCAAACTTCTTTGCAATTGGAAATCCTTAGTTAAATCCCTAGTTAATGTAGTTGCTTTATAATTATGTGATATGTTCGTAATGCTAAATAGTGAATTTTAGTATTCTATTTCTTTTTTTTTTTACTTTTATAATTACTGATCAAACATCGTCACATGATATTATGTGCTTTTTATTGTGTAATTAACAGAAACCATTTTTCTTATTGATCCAATACTGTACATGAATTTTCCTCAAGTTTGTACAGATAACAGTATACTCACAATATTATTTTAGGTTATATCGACAATGTACGCGTTCCAACACATAATTAAGAAGTTCTAGCATTAAACTCCTCTGAAATTCTGATTGGATTTACTGACATTGAATAATTGTTGGTAATATTCTCCAATAGCTGAAGGCTCTATATCTAAAACTTTTTTTCGAAACAACTACAAATCAGGCTTACCCATATTTTTTGGGGGGTATCATTTTGTAATTCACTTAAGTTGAATAATTTTCACTATAATATGTGATACCTTACAGACTATATCATGGCAGAATGATAACAATCATTAAACAGTGTTTGTTGTGTTCTATGTTCTAGATGAGAGGTATTCCACTTCAATACATTTTTACTTAAAACCAAATTGTAAATTTTATCTATCACTTTCTTATGTATCAATGTATTAAATGATTCTTTCAAAATTCGTTCTCATTGCGATGGGTCCCAGATTTTCTGGTTAGGCCCTCTAACCGGAAAATCCAGGACCCATCCTAATAGCCTAGAATTTTGTGCCGCCAGCCTATCAAATCCATAGTTGTTCGTCAAGGTTGAGGTTTCCTTTCATATGACCCAAGAACCCCTCTATGTCCTTGATGTTGGTCCCACAGCCCGAACAAATTCCTCAGTGTGGTTGATAGTGTGGTGGTTGTACCCCAGGTTCCCGAGCTGATTGTACATCAGCACTTGATGCGAGTGAACCATGGAACCTGGGGCAATGTGGGCCTGTATCAGTGGTATGAGTGTTGCTGCCCGACGGTTCGGGACAGTGAACATTACCACTTTCTTTGTGTCCGTATCCAGGGCCCCAAGCACCCATGGACTACCCTGGTTGCAAACAAAACCACAACCATTCTTGCACTTTCGTCCAATTTTACTTTCGTCAATTTGAACGACTGTGCCTACACCTCCCAGTTTCAAGGGATGTAAAAGAAAATGGCCCGTACAAATATTCAGGAAAAATTGTAATAGTCAGACAAAGTCTTGTCTGGCACGTCGCCGTCCAGTAAATGCAAAAAAAGTCATGACAGGGGTGTGAGAACAACAAAAATAAAGAACCGTCAAAACAAGGTGCAAAGGTTTCTTGATCCACTCAAAAAATGAAAACTTCCAAACAGAACCCTTTGTTTGACAACGAGAGCAAGGAAAAATACATGTCAGAAACTAGGCTTCTCCAAATCCCACAGTTTCCACAATAAGATCCCTTTGCAATTAAATCCCTTTCTATAAAAAAAACCCTCGAACATGCCCTCTCAGAAGAAACAAAAGCCAGGAAGGTAAAAACATTAGAATCCATTCTTGATTTTCCCAGAAATAAGCAGAATAAATCGAGTAAACAAATCAGCTGGTTGGTGTTGAGCACATGGGAGGAATGTGTTGACAACAGCAGATAAAGCCTTGATTGGCTCAATCCAGTCACATTGTATAAATATCTTATCTTTCCATGTGTTTTGTCATGTAGTTTGAGTTGTGATGCTGTGTGTATTATAATTCATTGAGGAATTATTTTATAAAAGCTAAAACACTAAGTTAATGCAATATACAGTTATGCAGATGAGTGTGGGCTGGGGAGGGTGTAGGGCTAGCTGTGTGGAACTAATTTAAGCATTTTAGGGTCCACCTGTGAATGGTTGTAATTACATACCCCTCTGTACACACAGCTGGCCATGCAGTCCCTCTCCCTTCATACATTTTTAATTAAAGAAAAGAAAGAACTGCACTTTTAGATCATAGACAGTTGGCTACTAGACAACATCAATCAGTGAAATTCCTTGTACCAGATTATGATATTAAGCAATTCAAAAAATCAATATTATATGCTGGAGCAACCCTTTGGAATAGTCAACCGAATATTCTAAAACATATAAATGATTACGAACATTTTAAAATAACAACCAAAAAAATTTCTAAGATAATATAATAATTGATCAAGGTTGTCACGTGTCGTTAGAAATAAGATTTTCATTATATATCACAATTTGAATAATGTCTCATCTCATCTTACCATTACTATATTGTTAATTCATTTACAATGTGTAATCTCATATCATATTACATAATTTCATCAACATTCCCTATGACGTAAATTGTTTAATTCATTATATGTAAACCCTAGCTAGGCAGTGTGAAATAAGGTCCTTTATTATATCTAGGCCTACTGAAAACGCTATTAAAGATAATAGCCTAAATCATTTGGCGACTTGCATTGTATAAAAATAAATCAACATAATATGATAGCTTTGATACTATGTTCCGACAATAATAATGAAAACTTTTGAGACTTCTTGTCATTTTATGATATTTTGAGACTTAGTGTCATTATATGATATTTTGAGACTTAGTGTCATTTTATGATATTTTGAGACTAAGTGTCATTTTATGATATTTGAGACTTAGTGTCATTTCATGATATTTTGAGACTTAGTGTCATGTGTATGACACTAAGTCTCAAAATACAGGTTTTTGAGACTTAGTGTCAATTTGAGACTTAGTGTCATAACACCTGTTCCAAAATGGGAACCGATAAATTGGCCCAGGGTAAAGATTCGAAATAAAAAAAAAAAAAAATTAGGTTGTAATTCACACCTATCTGTTATGTAATCCCATCCTTTAGATCTATGTGTAAATAAAGTCAGTCTTGACCTAGCCTCCAAAGAGTACAGACCTGTTTCAGATTTGCTCTTTTACCCCCTCTACCATGGGCCCAGCCAGGGCACCCCTGAACAACTTGTAGTTTTATAACATGGTACAATTAATTCATGCAGTTGCTATGTCAATCATGGCATCACAGTTGAACTGTAACCAAGACACTCTCCAAGCTGATGTCGCACCTCTATTCTCTATAGATAGGCCCATGCAACATCTGCTTGGAGAGTGAGTGATATACTCCTATGGCAGTCTCCTCCTTGTTCAACTGCCGTTGTCCAATACATAATCATAGTTCCACATCATGTAAGACATAACACTCGTGTGAAAGGATGTTCTTTATTTATTTATCTCCTGTGTATTGTCGTTCCCTGACAAGATCTCAATTGACAATGAACAGGTCCAAGGATGGAATCCCCTCAAACACACTCAGTCAAAGCTCCCGCCTTTCCATACAGTCTATCAGCTTCTATTCCAAATCCAGGACTCAGCTTCCAAGACTCAACCTTTCAAGGATGGTTACTCACAACAACGTTCAGCTTAACTCTGACTGAGCTCGAGCTCCTCCACATAACTCCCTCACATTGACAAGGAGTTACAGCTAAAGCGTGCGCTGATGTAAACATAACGCTGCTAAGCCTACAGAGCATGGACTGCACGGGAAGATTTTGATCTCATACACTAAAACACTTTGCCCTGGTTGAATTACTTTGCTCTAAACCGTGTCAAGAAGTGTAAGGGATGTGTAAGGGCTCTTGCAGTGTAAATGGTATGGCCCATTACATAAGTGTCTCACAGGGGGTCCCCCACCCACCCACCCCCGCCCAGCTGGGGACATCTATAATTAGCACTATGTTTGGTTGTCTCATTTTAGTTATTTCCCAGCCCTTTCTATGTCTGACCAGAGGTGTTGGTAAAGGCCTAGACTGCAGAGCAACCCACGGGGAGACCTGCAGGGCTATCCCCCTGACCTCTTCCCGGCCCCCTACCCATCCTAATCCCGTCAGTCCCACAGAGTAACGCACGGGGGCTGATGACTTGTGGAAGAAAAGAAGCTTTTGATAGGGTTTTCATGCCGATTTGAGCACTTTGAAAAAAATCCAAATTTAAAACATTTATGACTCCCAGTAGGAGTCAACTATGGGTCAAATGTGACTCTTAGGTTGTAGCCCCGAGTGAGAAGGACAATTCTATACATGCCAGAAAATTCTGTGATGATTACAAAATTATCTAGAAATTTAGAAAGATTTTTCACCTTATTTTTATACTGAAAGACTCAACCAATGGATTTTGCTAAAATCTTTCATAAATGATAATTAGGCCTAGATATCATTTATGCAAGTTTTTAGCAAAATCCATTGGTTGGGGTTTTCACTGTAAGAATTAAGTTAAAAATCTGTCTAAATTTCTAGAAAATGTTTTATTAGTCTCACAGTTTCCTGACTAGTTTACAATGGTCATTCTCACTCGGGGCTACAACCTTAGAGTCAGTTTTGAACCATAGTTGACTCATACTGGGAGTCATAAATGTTTCAAATTTGGAAATTTTTCAAAGTGCTCAAATCGGCATGAAAACCCTCTCAAAAGGTTCTTTTCTTCCACGGCCCCCTACTCCCCCTAACCCCGTCAGCATCACAGAGCAACGCACGGGGAGACCAGGGCTATTCCCCTGACCTCTTCCCGGCCCCCTACTCCCCCTAACCCCGTCAGCATCACAGAGCAACGCACGGGGAGCCCAGGGCCGTCCCCCTGACCTCTTCCCGGCCCCCTACTCCCCCTAATCCCGTCAGCACCACAGAGCAACGCACGGGGAGACCAGGGCCGTCCCCCTGACCTCTTCCCGGCCCCCTACTCCCCCTAACCCCGTCAGCATCACAGAGCAACGCACTGGGAGACCAGGGCCGTCCCCCTGACCTCTTCCCGGCCCTCTACTCCCCCTAACCCCGTCAGCATCACAGAGCAACGCACGGGGAGACCAGGGCCGTCCCCCTGACCTCTTCCCGGCCCTCTACTCCCCCTAATCCCGTCAGCACCACAGAGCAATGCACGGGGAGACCAGGGCCGTGCCCCTGTCCTCTTCCCGGCCCCCTACTCCCCCTAATCCCGTCCTAACCTTTCTGTTTTTCAACAAAATTTAGAATGCAAAGGATACCCAAAGAATACCAAAGAGTATACCTTACCTTTATTTGCTTTTGCTATGGAATTTTGTAAGCTAAATATTGATTATATTTGATTCTTGATTTCTTGTTTTTTTTGCTATATTATCTGGGTCATTGGGTCAACTTAAGGAGGTGAAAGTTTAGTGGCAGCTCCAGGGTTACAGGCAAGGTGGGGGGGGACCCCCTGTGAGACACTTATGTAATGGGCCATACCATTTACACTGCAAGAGTGTGAACACATCCCTTACACTTCTTGACACGGTTTATAGCAAAGTAATTCAAACAGGGCAAAGTCTATTAGTGTATGAGATCAAAAATTTGCCGTGCTGGCCATCTGCGTCAGTACATTATATTGGTGTTTAAAAGCATTTGGAAGAATTATTTTTGCCATCCATACTCCTGAGGGTGTGAGGAATATTTTGGAATAGGTTCTGTAGGCTGTGGCGCAAAGTTCTTTCTTATTGGGATGGGTCCCGGATTTTCCAGTTAGGCCTGCTTTTGACAGATTGATGCAAATACTTCCATTAATTCTACCATCATTAACATCTTATGCCGATATAAGTGTATGTAATTAAATGTTACTATTTTGGTGTATGGAGAAATAGTTCAAACATCCATATTTTTTTCCTCCATTGCGCTACACTCTCGGGGCAGATTTTGGCATATGTAGTGTGCCAGAACCTTTTTTTCTCAATGAGGTGCAATACGTACAGGCTCTTTGTAGGTTGAATCCTTCTACATACTGCTCAATGCGCAGGAGGGTTATAACATAAACAAACTCTGAAACCATTGAGTACCCAGCCAAGCTGTGACATAACAGAAAAGTTCTGGAACCATACTTTTTTAGTCAGTCTGCTACTTACTAAGATGGCACGTAACAATTACGTTATTGATGTTGAGGTTGAAACATCACCAAATCAGAACGTTATTACGTTATGTTTTGGTAAGGTTAGGACGAAACCAAAACAGAATGTTATAAGAACTTCCTGTTTAGGTTGAAGAACGTAACCAGAATGTTATAATAACGTCGCAGTGCCACGTCACAACAGTACATTGCAGCAACGTTATTGGAAGCCATCAAAATAACATAACAAGAACCAGTACAGAACCAAACAGAACGTTGCTGCAACGTTATAATGACGTCACATGCTAGCTTGGGTACAGTTGGTCCATATGGTGATATTTTGCGTTAATCCTCCATGTAATATAAACATTTGATTACCATATTGGTACATATTTTGAGAACAGACGATTGAAAATATGATATCTAAAGGTAAAAGTATATGTATGTAAGGTTTAAGGTGGGGAGTATACCTCTTAGAGGTTTAATTTTGGATTGTATAATAAAGTCTAAATCTGGAGCAAATGAAGGACAAAAGACATGTACACAGTGGCACAGCAGAAAGCATACAATATGGAGACCAGGTAGCTGTGACTACTATGAAGGATTGCTTCATAATTAGTTATAAGTATACGTGAACTGGATAATGATTTTAAATCCCAATTTAGAGCATCTAAACTGGAATTGGCCTAAATCATAACCACTTAAATGGATGACCTCTGCTCCCTTTACCCATCTGTCACCGGTGCGTCTCTCTGGTCGGTGAAAAGAGGGGGCCTCTCACACCACCCGACCATGACTGGCTTGCATGTGAACATTATCAATGTTCAAGAAATCACACCAGAAGTAACGTTATGATCGTGATACATGTATAGTGAAGACAATATCAGCAATAACTACTTGGTAATTTATAAGGTCTCGAGCCGATTGCCAACCCAGTTACCAACCAGTTTTTTTTTATAGTTAACATTTATATTATATATAAACATGATTATGTATTATGAATTACAATCAGATATTAAGAATGACTAACTAACACTTTATCATGAAACTTTTAGCATTGTATGATTAAATCTGGTATAGTGTTTATTGTCTAGTTATCTTTATACAAGTTGATTTTTACTAACGATAATCCAACTACTGGAAGATCTTACCAGGAAGTAGTTTTCAAATAAAATGAAAGAAACTTTATACCGGGTCACATGAACATAATTACTTAAACAGCAGGAGACTAAAGCAAAGAGAAACACACGCGACATTGCAACAATGGCCTTCATCCCACGCTTGTTTCTGCTTTTGGTATCACTGGCTTGCATTCTGCATGGAGCCCATTCCCAAGGTAGTATTGATTCTATTCATAATCTATTGATTAAGTAGTTTTCTTATGAGAGCAGATTTCATCCCTAGCAGGAGTGACCTACATTTGTTTACAATGATATTGCGATGCTTTAATTCGCTCTGCTCTCCTATGACCCCACCAGGTATAAAATCCTGGTCCCACACACACCCGTCACAAGGTGTTGTATAAGCTAGTTGTTTTGGCCCACATTGTAAATAATACCTTGAGATATAAGTGTAGCAAAGACAGGAGTATGTGTGGTCAGCTTGCAGTTAGGTCCATCCTGCCTGGTTTATTCATTGCTTGGTTCCCCCTGTCGTCAGGCAGGGATCCCCCTAGGAAAAAGTCTTGAGTATCACAAACCCAATCAGGCCCAGTCTTAAGGGGCCATTTTTCAGAATCGTGGGCTCTTTGAATTTCTTTTAAATACATTTTTTGTGTTTTTAATGCGGGAATGCGGGAAATAATGCAGGAATGCGGGAAAGATAAGGGGGATATTTTTATTAAGGGATTTACATCAAAGGGTTTCCGGTAGACACTCAGAGCTATTCTGGCATCAAAACTTCCGCTCCCTCAGCTATGGTCGGGTGGCTACACAGGCCGTGAAAACAGGGACTCCGGGTTAGAAGTTTGAGGGGAACGGACGGAGTGATCTGGTCCTCTACCAGTATAGGCATTCGAAGTTATCATCTTAGAATCATATTCACAACTACCTTTACACTAATAGTCAAGCATTCATGTTGATCACAGCTATCAAAATTATTGTGTCTTTAACCTAACATGCTTGTATCATGTTTTTCATTACCTCTTACAGTTCCTATAGTTTATACACACAATGTTAGAGAAGTGAAATAAAGCAACTATTCGCACATAAAGATTACACATGGAGAAAAAAACATCTTAACCTTTAGACGAGCATAATCTGCAGCTATTTCTGCCGAGATAATGAGCACTATACGCCAACCTCAAATATTAGTAATTAAATATGCCTTAACTTATGGCAAGTAAAACATAGGAAATGATTTGCCTACTTGATATTAAAATGACTTTACAGTGTGGTGTGGGCATTGGCACAGGGTGCACACCATGAAGCGAGGCTTAGACACTGTACCTGTCACTGCACGAACTTTGGAATTTACTTTGTTTTACAAATTGTGGAAAGGTCATGGAATTTTTGGTAAAGATAAACTCCTACCCTTTAAACATCTTTACTTGTCTTTACAAGAAAATCATATTTAAGGTCTGTCAAAAGTTCATTAAATAATGTCAGGATGTTTTCCATAGTACTTACATTATTCAGTAAAGTAAAGTCAACATTTCAGTCAGGTTTACTGTCCCACCTAAAAACCATAGTGGATTTTTAATTCTCATTGCATCTTTCCATCATTGAGTAAAGGCTTCCCAATAAAGAATCATATTTACTTACAATAAGTTTGATGCAAAGTTTCATATCATGACATTTACTTTTTCAGTAAATACCATTTTTCTGAGTTTTATATTCTTCCATTAGAGGGCACCACATGATGATTTGCAATATTTTTGCACATTTTATGCATTAATCCATATTTATTGTTAAAAATAAAGAGATATCTTGAGAAATTATAATTATTATCATAAAATGACACCTTCTAGGAATAAAAAATTGGATTAAGGTGAACATGACTCTTGAATTTTATCCTAAGGTCTTTTAGAAGTACAATCTCTAAACCTATCCAATATACTAGCACATGTACATGCACCTTTAGATGTTTTAATGTGCCTATTATGTTTTTTAAGATATAGCCAAAATCCCAAAACCATAACATCACCTTTGCAGTTGTCAATGGTGCTGCTGGTAGGGTGTATATTAGTGATCTTTGCTAAAAGAAAATAGTAATAGTGTCATGTTTACTTTCAGTATTTTTGTGTAAAGATGAGTAAAGGTATATTACATGACCTTTACATTTTCAGTAAAGATCAGTTTCTTAATTCAGGTTTTGTTTCATAGGGGGCACCACATACTTATTTCTGTTATGTAGGAAAAACGTTTTTTAAAAATCAATGATTTTGTTTACATTTTCTTTGTACAAAATGCAACACAGCCTTGGTTTACAAGAACATATATCGAGCAATCATTATTTATAAATTGGTTAAAAAAATCAATGCAAAAAATGGTTTAAGATCAATTTTCAAAAACGTGTTATGGATAAACACCTTTTCTGTTTTGAATGTTGAGTAAAGGCTCCCAGTCAGATGCCTGCCATCAGCGTAACCAATACCCATGCAATCTGTTCTACATGGCCTAAGACTGAATTTACTTTACACCAGGGTAAACTTCAATGGATGGGTTTCATGCACAGAAATTGTAATTTTCTGGCTAAAGACATATTTACTCAGAAACTGAGTAAAATGACATGAAACTTTGTCTTTCAAAGTAAAGTTCTAAATACATCTTTCAAAGTAAAGTTCTAAATACATGTTGATGTATTTACTGATACTCATTAAAACCCCCTAAACCCCCACTAAACAATTAATAGTATTTACTGCAATTTGATAGGGAACTGATGGTCTGTAAATCTGCTTAAAGCTGCCTAAAATGTCAAAATATGTCAGGCTTGTAAAGGTCCTGTAAATCTGGTATCAAGTAAATCTGCTTAAACCTGATCTACTCAAGCACATTTACTTGTTTTGAAACATCTTTACTAAGACTTAAAGATGATTCAAGTTAACATCAAAGAAAATGTCAGTTACTTTTACAAACCTTTACATGTTACATGTTATAAGCACCTTTACACATCTTTAAAAAAAAATGCAAGGAGAGCCATTACACCTTTGATATGCAATTTAAAGATCTGTAAAGTTTCAACTTTAAGACCTTTACATTTTCAGGCCAAGTTGAAGTAAATGTCTGGTAATGATCCTTAAATATGGCCATTACTGTGATATCCTGTAAAAGTACAGCCCTTGTAAATCCAAAAATTCGTGCAGTGTGTTATCTAATACTTTTTTCGAAACTACAAATAGTATGTGAATGAAATATTACTCAGAACCCTGTAGACATAATGCATGTTATGGCAAAAATATTATTTTTTCAAGATTTCACATTTTTATATTAAATCTAATGAAGAATAAGAGTTATGGTATGTCATGAGTCCCTAGGAAACTGCATTATTAGAATGTACTGACAGTACTAATAAAATGTGAGTTCAAATGGATTTGCTGGTCCACACTACCAGAGCTGGTTACTATTTGCATGTTTTATATAGTAAGAGATCTGCCCATGCCATTGAAGCAACCACAGTTTACAAGCGTATTTAGCAGCATGTTTTATATGATAAGCATGGAGAGCTTGGCCAGGCTTAAAAACCTTTAGATATATACTTTAAAAACATCATAAGATTTTACTTAATAGAAGGCACCATATTTTATTAGGTGAACAAAGTCAAAGTGGTGGAGGTCAGCCAAGTCTATTTTACAGGGCTCATCCCCATAAAATATTTTGGAGAAAGCATTCCCTTAATGCGATCCCAGAATGCTATGTAGAAAATGTGAAATCACAGTTTAGAAGTTTATTAAACAAGATGTTTTATATCATAAGCATAGAGAGCTAGGGCAGGCATGAAAACCTTTAGATCAAAAGTTTGTACTTAATGTAAGCCACCATAATTATTTTTTATGAGGTGAATTTAGTGGTGGAGGTTGGCCAAGTCTATTTTACTTTCCCGAAACCTGGTAGTGTTTTTAAGGAACTGAAGAAAGCTGATGTTTTAGTCTATGAACACGACACCATCATGTCTAATCATGGTTCTATAGATAGTTGTTATTCAAATCCTTGGAGTTAAAAGACCTAGACCCAACAGATTCATAGTTAGGCAGATTGTTTAGGAGAGCTTCACAGGTAACACTTGCTGCTAAGTTTTTAAAAAGTCAAAATAAACATCCAGAAAAATTTAATAATAACATCACAATGCTAAACAATGTAACCTCAACATGACAATGGCTTGCTTTAATAGATTGATAGCATGCACAAAACATAAAAGGTTGTTATTGAGTTGATTTCAACCCTTTTCTTAAATACTTCCAATGTTGAGGGGTATGAAAACACATCTTCATAAGTCAAGGTCCCTTCAGCAGCTATCTCTGCTAGTCCCTTGACATAATGAGTGGTGTTTCAATGGGAGATGTGGTAGCCTGCGATAAATTGGAATCCCCTGCCCCATTCAAATCTGACAAAGGGGAGGCTCTGTATCATTTCTTCTCATTGGGTGGTTCAAGATTAATGGGGTATGTTAAAAACAGTAGGGGGGCTTATCAAAGTAATACCCTCCAAGAAATACTTAACTAAATTAAAGAAATTAAGGTAAAGGGACCAACCAAAATCTCTTTTTACACACATAGCACATGCAGAATGTTGCTTGACCTACTTAAGTTGCTAAACTCTCCTCCTCTGTTTTTATCTCTCAGTGACATGCTATCAATGTATCTCAACACAGTACGGTACTGTACCCAATGCCCCAAATCTCAGAGTTCAGCCCAACTGCGGAGATAGTTTCAGTTCCTCCGGCATACAGACGTGTACTGGGAATTACTGTGAGGTGAGCATTTGAGCCTGTATTCCACATCCCAACTTTCATTCTGCAAATTCTTTGTATTTGTAGAATTTGTTGAATTTAATATTTGTTTAATTTTTCCAGAAAAAAATATTGGTATGAGAGCATTAATCCAATATGAAATTTAAAAGATAATTACAAAACCTTTCTAATTATATATAACATGTCTAACCTTTGTTCCCCTTACTGATATTTGTAACCAGCAGCAGAATTCTCCCTACCACCGATAGCTAAATAACAGTATTTTATGTACCTGCAGGCTAATTTTGACTAATTTTGTTGACAAAACCTCATAATGGATATTCATATTTTATGACCCAAGATAATCATGAACCTTTCAAGAATTGTTATAAACACTTTATAGATATCCACAGTACTTAGGGTCATCACACAGTTGTTTTTAAGCTGCCAAAATGAGGTATTGCGATCCTTTATGCTTGCCCTTCTAGGATAAGTTTTTGTTACAGATCCAGATTTTTGTCACTTTTTGCAGCACCAGCATGAATACAAATTATGTCTCCAAATGCATGTATTCTTGGTGTTTGTTAACAATAATAGTTTAGAATGACTATTTAAGTTTCAGGACCAAGGATAGATTAGAAGTGTATGTTGCTAGGGCTTTATTTTTCCTCAGTTTCTTTTATCCGCATAGGCATGGTTCTTTTTGTTTTCGCCGGAACTTATCTCAGCACCTAGATATAGGGTCTAGACATCATATACCTCTTCTTGAAGCTAAGAATGTGTATTTTCTGATAGAATAGCTAACTAAAATCCCTCAGGGTGCGACAAGCAACTCAATTCACTAAAATGGGTAACCCCTGTCTTAATTCCGAGTCACCCAAACTAGGTGCACCCTGAAACCATCCCATCTGCAGCCCTGCAGCCTGGCCCAGAACTTGAGCAAGTGCCCTTAGCAACTGTCACCTCCTTTCTCTTGTACCGCGGAGAAAGGTCGGACCACGGCTAGAGGCCGACCCCAACATGGAAAAGGAACCAAAAAACCCATTTCCCATCACACTAACTCTAAAAAGAGGAGCATCTCTAACTCTAGTTCTAATAGGCAAATTATCTAATAACAGATTATAAGATTGCTAATATGAATTACATAGTAAAAAGGGTAGTAGTGAGTTGCATTTAATTCAAAGCCCATAAAGTGTAATGATGATACTGACACTACTTCCATTTGAATTTCAGAAATCTAAGGATGTAGTTTATGTGAATGGTAGAGAGGTGGTTGCTGTGGCCCGAGGATGCAACACTTTCTGCGATGAATTTGTTCGTGGAAACAACGTCCATAGCTGTTGCCGGGGGAAATATTGCAACTCATCTTCCATCAATGCTAGCACCCCTTTTGTTATCATGTTTAGCTTGTTATTCATAAAGCTAGCGCTAAGTATGTTTTAGGCCTTTTCATTGTCCACTCAGAGAAGGAAAGAAACAAGTCTTGAAAACTTGATGGATATTTTTATGAAAAGTTTCAATAATGTGTAAAGTAAATTAATTCACACAGAAACAGAGTGTTTGAAATCTTGTTTTTAGCACCCAATTCAGATGGGCATTTAACTGTAATGTAAAATCAATTTGTGAAAACGATCTTGTTATTAATTGTCATGGGTTTTATATGTGTAAAAGACAAAACGATTGCCATTAGATATGGCTGATCAGAGAAATAACACTTTTCTTAACAATCAAAGAAAAAAGCTTCTCAATGTTTACTTTTGATGTGAATGTATTACACCTGAATAATTCCAAAATAGCAATTGTTTAAACCTTTTATTTGAGTAAGAATTTACCAAATTCTGGAACTTGTGAATTGTTTGAAAGTGGTACTTTAAATGATGTTGTGAATTTAACAGCTCCTAAAACCCATGGTATAGTCATGGTATTGTTAGTGAACATAATGCTATGTTTGATGTAGGTGAAATAAATCAAACCTACGTTGATACATATCACTAATAAAATGTTTAGAGTAGACAGAGAAAATGTTTTGGAATCTTCCATTTCTTTTTGTCCATTAAGTTGTGTAGTCAATATTCACAAAACTACCAAACTAGGAGAACATTTGACTCTTCTTTAGATCTAAAAATGTATTGCCTGAATATTCTTATTCTTTCCTCTTGTGAAAAACTCATTACAATTTTTTTGAAAACTATTCAATATTTAGTTTCATCATTTTGTGGTCAATAGGTTGTTTCTTACATTTGTAGAAGTGTATGGGTAAAGATATGAAGAGGTTTTTAAGAAAGTTTTCACATTTTGATATGGAAAAAAGAATGATGCTATTGTGAATGCAATTGTTAATAAGATGAGGAAACCTAATGGGAGAAAAATTAGAATTAACAATCTTACAAATAAGAGGCTGACTGTACGGTGTTGTAATAACAAATGGCTTCCATTTTATATGCAGAAGAACCTTTTCAAGCAGAAGAATTTGTTTGTATCAAAACAAACACCAAGACAATCTGATAATGACTATTTTATGACTATTAGAGCTTATCATGTGATTATGCACGTTACTGTTGTGTACCAAGTGCCTGTTAAAGTGCTTACACGAGCTACATGTAACTTACATTTAATACATGTAAAATTTAATATGGATGTTTTGAAATCTACGTATGTTTTGAAATGTGATCCATATAGAATTAGTATTGTGGGAATTTGTATTTCGTTGGTATTGAAGATAATTGTTATTGGTTTAGAATCAGAGAATTCATCTTCCATGGATCATAATTTTTCTGGTAAAACTAGTTCAATTCAAATGAAATGTAATAAGGTAAGAAATTTGTACCTATTTTTGTATAAATATGAATACGAAGGCTTCATAACCTTATATTCAACCTGTTGTTGACTTTAGTGGGAGAATAATTCCTTTGCTGCTAATCAGAAAACAGAAAGTAATCAGAAACATTTCAATATCCAAGACAATGATTGTATATGAAAATGGGCAGAATGTCTGGTATTATTATGAAAACAAATGTTTTCGTAAAAATAGATATGCAGAAAATGTCATCATTTCCATGAAAGTAACACATAACAATTACATAAAATAAACAGAATATGTGGCATATGACAAAATTATAGCAAAGGAGTAAACAAATGGAATTAGAAGGAACAACTTTAATCTTACACAATATTTATGGGAATTTTTTGTGATTCCTTAGAAAAAGAGAAATTGTGTACAATTTCTTAAAATTGTTTATGGCAACACAACATTTTAAAGGAATTGCTTGTGATTCCTGAAAAAAAGGAATTGTTTTTAACACCTCAAAATTTCAATTTTGAAAGAACTGTGTTGACTGTAGTGAAGTAAGTGCTGATATTATAGTTTCATAGGTCAATCTTCATAGTACTGCTTTCAGTTGGAAAGTATTTTATTCTCAAAATCAATGTGCTTCTGGGCTGGAGTTTGAGAGGTTCGAGGGGCAATTGAAGAAAGAGAAGAGACTTAAAATATTCTATGCATTCTAAGGTTATTCAAAGGAATTTTATTCTATGTACTTGAATCAACGTAAGTTCATGGGAAAATGGTCTGCATCCTGGAAATTGTATATAAAGTATTTGTTTTTTTGATATTATTTATCGAGTAAATTCATTTCGTTATCAAGTCCATTTATTGTTGTTTGTTTTATCTTTCAGACTTCTGATAATAGTTAAGTTAAGTTTTTAGTATTGAGTTAGGTAGCCCATTGCTACTGCAAGATAATCCCAATTGAAAGATAATCAGGACCTATAGTTTGATGCTCCTACTGAGTGTGATCCTGCTTTATCATTGTGCTACTGCAACTGGCTTGATGCTCCTCCTGAATTTGATCCTGCCTTATTGTTATGCTATTGAAAACGCAAAAATTTTCCTATTGCTGTTTTACTGAAATGCTGTTAGCTAAAGTGCAAGAAAAAAAGAAAAAGCATGATATACGGTTAGATAAGAATGTTGTTGTGATTAGATTTGAAGATTGCTTAGGTATTTTGGTATCGTAGGAAGTGTCTATTAATTTGGATGAGATATTGTTTTGGTGTTTTTCGATATACCAGATGACAACATTGTTTTGGTGGTATAGCAAGTGTTTCTACAATTTCAAATGTAAATCAAAGATTTAGTAAATCAAAGATTTGGTAACGTAAATTAAAGATTTGATAATTGTAATTGTGTTGTTATTGCAAATCAGTTTAGTAAATATACCTACCAGCTTGTGTACCTGCTTTTGTACTCCAAATGAGTTCCGTTTGGGAAAAGTGTTTGATGTGTATTGAGTTTGGTACTGCAAATAGTGCTTTATTGGGAATGTGCACATAATAAAAAGAGTGTATCATGGCCAATTAATTGTTTGTTTTCATTTGATTAGACATAGTTGCACAAATTGATGTGGGTGAAATATATATATCGAATATAATCAAACAAATAGATAGTTTAATGAATTATAATGTTATCTTGAATATAGTTGGAAGAATTGTTAGTTGAATGAATTGTAATGATATATATTGATAAGAGTTGATTGAATTGGAAGATTAATGACTAATATTCAAACATATATATATATATATATATATATTATATATTCGTTATAAACAAATATTATATGTGACACTCCATGGGAAATCCAAGCTTATTGCAGGTAAAGATAAGCTTGGATTTCCCATGGAATGTCACATATAGTATCAAACAAATACCAAGTATGATTATATTAAACTTTTTGACTGACTTTATCAAAAGTTTGTTGAATGAACTAAGATTATATACATATATTCCCATATAGAAATAGGATACGGATTGTAGGATATTCCTCTTTATTGAATTGTCGGCTGCACGTCGAGGGATGTGTAGTGGACAATCAAGAAAAGTCTTGCCCAGAACACTTTCCAACCAGCACAATTAGCCTTAACAGATTCTCCTCAACTGGGAGGGGTCAATAGATGTAAGTTTGCTGTTTAGATGCTAGTAAATGTGAGGTGAATGTGAGTATTGGTTTATGAGAAAGCTGTTTATCAATTGAAAGGGATTTTGAGTATTGCACTGTTGTTTAGTTAGTTGTATCTGTATTGATTTAGATTAGATATAAGATTTCTCAGGGGAATATTTTTCTGAATTCAAGCAATTTTCCCCTACACTTCAGTGGCCCGTTGCACAATGGGTTTTGTAACAACAAAAATGAATTAAATAGCGAAAGAGTTCGTTGTTACTTTTATCTTAACAATGAACGTTTTGACACATTTTCTTTCTATATTTAGAATGCCCTCAAAGAGCTATAGCTTTTACTGAATTTTTCCTAATTTCTTCCCTTTTTACAGCAGTTTACAGATTTAAATTTCATTCATTAGAACCAGAGATATTGCATTTTCGTTACAACGAAAATTTTCATTGTTAAGCAAAAGTTCATTGTGCTTTCGTTGTTTGATCCTCAGAAAGAAAATCCATTTTGCAACGGGCCACAGGGGGTACCGAGACTGACATCGAGCTTGAGCTCCATCTTTATTACTACTACTGGATATAAACAGTTAAGTAAAACCTTGCACAATAAAGATTCAATATTTCGTAATGAAATTTGTATCAAGAATGCTTAATATTGCTTGATACTCCTTATAGAAATTGCCAGTGTAGACATAGTTATGTTATACATGTTTAAAGACAACATATCCAAAACCATGATTTTGAGAAAAATCACTTTAAACATACCATTGTTTTTCATGGGAATTTCAATACTTTTTATCTGACACCACAAAGAAGATGTACTTTTTTCATATGATAAAATATCTTATTTCTTTAAAATTCGAAATTAACTGCAATGTGCATGTGTTTTCCATGTTATTTCTGCAGAAAAACCATTTTCTTACTTTTTGACTTATTTGCATTGTTTTGCCATTTTCTCATATTTGATTTGAGCGACTTACGCCTCATTTAGTGGTGAGGGGTCATATATGATCAAAGTATTCAGAATTTTTATATCCCAAATAGCAAAATTATATTGATTCTTTCCTCATAGCATTATTTGAATCATCAATCTTACAGAAGATGAGATCGTATCACAGCTTATATGCCAAAATTAAAATAGCTATTTCTTCAAAATTAAAGCCCCATGCCCACTAAGCAACTTTTAGACAGTTGGGCAATGGATCGGGCAATGGATCGGAGGATTCTAGGGGAAGAATCAGGCAATTTTCGCGCCGACCTGTTGCCAAACTTTCATAAAGTTCCTCAATGGGTATGGGGCTTTACTGTTATCATAAGAATAGCTTCAAATATTTTTTTATTTAAAAAGTATGGCATCAAATTGTAAATATTCAGATTCTGTGACTAAGTCACTAAAGCGGCATACCCACTAAGCGAGCAAGCAGCCCGCGACTGGATCGCCGGACTATCCAGTCGCTGGGTGATTTCCGTCTCCCGTCGCTACTACAATCGCTTATAGTGGGTATGGCGCATAAGGATAGTGAAGAGGTCACATTGCGCGATTCACTATGCATGCAGTCTTTAATAGATAATTAATTCAAGTCACTGAATCTGAATTTTATTCATTTTATGGCTTAACAAGCACTCGTTTTTTTTCCACATCAGGGGACCATACTGTGTCCCTACTCCAGCTGGAAGACCTCTGCTCAGACTACTACCATTTGCCAGTCAAGGCTCTTATTACACTACACTAGTTTGTGTAATACTGGTGTTATACATCTTTTTCTTTAAGGTAGCGCTGCCCTGGTGGATTATGTGTGAAACGCATCTTTTAAGTCTTTTCCTTTAGTTAACCTAAATAAAGTTAAGCATATATTTTGACTGTAGGAAAAAAACCTCAAGAAGAAAATGGGGCAGTGACCCCGAAAAGAATTAATCACCCCAGAGAAAATTTGTGCAAACTTCTACAAACTCTCTAATCGCTCCTACCCCATTCACACACTCTGTGGGAAATAGATCACCACTGCTACTGTAGTCAGTGGCACGTGGGCCGTACAGCCACTATCTGATGCCTCAGGGTATACATACCCAGGATGTACAGCACTATAGTAAGGAGGACAGCCAATCAGAATCAAGCCAGTGCTAAGGTGGGTATGTCAATGTATCCCATCACTACGGGTATAAGGCGGTTATAGTGTACCCAGGGTATGGAGGTCCAGAATGGAGGCAGGTAGAGCTGCCATGAGCTACCATACCCTTGGTCTTTTACAGATTATACCCTGGGTCTAATGTTGCAATTTAACTAGACCCAGGGTATTTTCTCACTATACCCTGGGTCTTCTTCCAAATATTGAGCCCTATTCCCTTATGATGACATGGCCTTCCTCAACTATACCCTGGGTATAATTATGCTGACAAACTGCATACACCATCCATCCCCTGGGTATTCTAGCCCATATATCCCCTCCATACCCTGGGTACACTGCCCTTTCCATACCTTGTACACTACCCCCCACCACCTAATACTCCCCTCATACTCTGGGTACACCACCCCTTAATACCCCTTCCATACCTTGGATATCTCAGATAACCACTCCATACCCTGGGTATTCTACCTCCTCATATCCCCTCCATATACTACCCCTCCATACTCCCTACACAATGCTTATAATACCGCGATACGTAATAACAAAGGAGGTGGGTTTGGGCTCAATAGATAACAAACCTGGCTTTATTACTTAGGATACATTACAGTAAAAGCAAGTCTATATCAACATATAACATAATGTACAAAGATACACTAAAAGTTCAAATTCGACAAGGCGCAGCAGCAGCGATGGCGGTGACGCTGGTTGTGACGTCAGAGGACGTTCCAGTGACGTCACGTCACCAGGCCCGTACCCAGGGGGGGAGGTGGGGGTGGTGGGCCACCCCCCCCCCCCCCACAGAGCATGACTAATAATTAGTTCCACCAAGGTAGAAATATTCTCTTTCTTCCAAATACCAAAAATTAAAGGAAAAGTTCAATTGAACCAGCTTATTTACTGCTCTTTTCCTTTTCAAAAACCATTTGAACATACTTTTCAGGTGCAGGATACAACTTAATTTTGGATAGTGAATATCTTACTCAAGACCTTGCCCTGTTTCATGAGTTTTCTTCAGGTCAAATCAAGAAAAATGTTCTCAAAAATGTTGATAGAAGTCCGAGTTTTAGTTTATGAAAAAGTTATGTTTGATGACTTTACAAACCTGCACCATTGGTTTTGCACCACCATTTTCATATCCAAATAGAAATATTGTACAATACAGGGGACATGCTCTCCCCAATTTTGTACTGTAAGATTTTACATGGAACTTTTAAAGTATTTTCCCAATATTGTATAACCAAAAATATAGACGAGTTCCACTTTATGGAACTCACCACCGCCCCGCGGCCAACCCTGGGTACGGGCCTGGTCACCCAAACAACACCATAGCAACCTAGCAACCCACTTGCACCCATGGATACCGGCGACTAAGGTGGAGACTCCTCTAGTATTATATTGGAATAATCTATGTTATTCTACACATAATACCGCGGTATGTAATAACAAAGGAGGCGGGTTTGGGCTCAATAGATAACAAACCTGGCCAAAAAACCCCAAACCAGCCAACTAGGGGAGACTAAGACTAAAAACGCTGTCCCTTGCCATTGCCTGGTCGCAGCGAAGGCTCAAGTACTCATAGACTGCGTCTGATTTCCAGAGACCCCTCTGTTTCGCTTCGGAGACAGTAAAACCTGCCTGCAGCATATAAGAGGCTCCCCCCCGACGCAGGCCATGTGAAGTCACACCCCTCAATACACAGTACTTCTTTAACATTTTGTTAACCCATGACGCTGACATAGGACACCACCTACCGTGTCTCCAAATTTTAAAAAGCAGTTCGCCGTGCCCTGGCTTGCGCATTAATAATAACTCTTTTAACCATGACACCGAAAACAGAATCAGAATCCTGGTTCCTAAAAACTGGAATTTGTGATTCATATTCACGAAATTGATTGGTTTTGGAGGATTTGATCATTAGTATCAGACCCTCTTTCACAAAGATAACATCCTCAACTTTAAGACTATGTCTAGATACACAGTAATTCGAGGCTCGTAACAAACAGCGGAAAGCTAAAGTTATAGCTGCCCAGAACACCAAATGATTCATACGTAACATGTTCAGCTTTGAAAAAATTGATAACAAATCAGTTGGGAAAATTCCTACACTCTTCCCCCTCCCTTTGCCACAGAATCTACGGGCTCCATTTAGGGCTGTCCTAATACAGAAATCAGACATGTCCAAACCCTTCCGACCTCTCGACTTCAAATAGAAAGATAAACCTGAGAGGTAGTTCACAATTGATGAGTAAATCATGAAAAATGACAGGAAGGCCACGTAGGTTGCTACTTGGGGTGGCGTACATGGTAAGTATTTGTACCCATACTGGTCACAAAAGCGTTCATAACAATCAGCCTGACACTTCCTAGCTCTGTTGGTTGCTGGTGCTGAAGAATTCGCAGAAAGCTCACTCTCCCTCCTGGCTAGCTCCTCTCGAGTAGGCCCTGCATAACAGTACAACAACAAAGATTAAGGTCCGCTACTGTGTTAACCACTAGATCTCGCATACTCGGCGAGGACACCCTTGATAAGGCGTCTGCAAAAACATTTTCCTTAGACCTAATGTAACATGCATACAGCTCAACATTAAATACAAAACACGACCAGAAAATTTCACGCAACCAGGACATACAGCACTTGTTGTTGCTGCGACCAGTATTAATCATATATCTAACTTGGTTGTTGTCTGTAACGACCTGTATCAATGAGTTTGAAAGGGCGGGGCCCCACCTCCTGAGTGCTACTAGAACAGCATACAACTCATAAACATTGATATTCGGCGATGAAATGTCATTCCCGTCAGGAGGTGGGACAACGTGATTGTGCACAATAAGATCTTCAGGCACCACCCCATCCCATGCTCCAATAAACCAGTCGCCTTCCGACCAGCCACCGAAACCAGATGAGGATGCGTCCGTTGTTATGCTTACAGATACATCCTTACCTATAATTTTCGCCGAACCATTAAAAACTTTGCAGAGGTTCTTCCACCAAGACAGGTCTAGGAGGATCTCCTCACCCAGGCTAACCCTGCCCGCCCTTTTACATCTAGTGAACAAGTCATAAATCCGTCTGCAAAAAGTTCTTCCCCCCCGAATAACTGAGGAGAAATGGGACACCAAGCCCCCTAAACTCTCTAGTTGTCTTTTAGTCGCATAGCCCCTTAATTCCAAAAATTCAATGTCGGCCACTAGCTTATCTATTTTGCAACGTGGTAAAGACAAATTCATATCAAGTGAGTCAAAGCAGATACCTAGGAAAATTGTACGATTTGCTGGGGGAGAGGCTTTCTTCCAGGAGATTGTAAACCCCAGCTTTCTGAGAACTGATAATAGAATTTTTTGGCTTTCTAAACACGCCTTGAACGAGTCCTCTGCTATCAGAAAATCATCTAGGTAGCTAACAATTCTTGACACACCCATGGATCTGGTCATATCCACTATTAACATTGAAAAAAGGTTGAAAATGTATGGGGCGCATCTGAGGCCAAAACACAAATGATTTTCGGTCAGTAAAACATTTCCCTGGCCATCGTCAAAGTCCCACCTAAAACCTTGGTACTTGGAATTCCCCGGGTAAATTGGAACAGATCTATAAGCACTAGCTATATCCACCACACACATAAAATCACCTTCTAACAAAAATTTTGTTACATCATTTACAGAACTGTACACAAAATCCTTACAAGTCGTAAACATAAAATTATTCACACTTTTATACATTGGCATACTACAGTCCGTTATTGGCCTCAGACGGCCATCACTTTTGGGTACTGCACCTAAGGCATGGATACAGCTAGGCTTCTCCTTGACGACCGAGACTTTACCCTCACTAATTTCCTTACGTAGAAGGGAAGACATTTCCTCCCTGAACTCCGTACCTGTTATCGAAAGATAATTCTTACAGTCATAACTCTCGCTAAAATTGTTATCCACAATTTTGAAACCATCGCATAGCCCATCCCAGATCTCCCTAACATCTCCTTCTGGCAAATTACAATGCTCTGAGAAAAGGAAACGACAGGGCCTCAAATTACAGGGCCTCAAATTACAATGGTTACCACCAATTAGGTTCTCGCATACACAAAAACCATCAATACAACTCTGAAACACCTCGACTCTCCTACCCCCACTGCTTACAGGGGGGACGAACACACATACATGCTCTACGTCGGAATTGATAATAGGACTATTACGGAACACCTCCGGGTCACGCCCATTAACATTAACATCCACGTTTATATTGTGTTCAACACTAGACGATTCATAGCAAGACACATCAACAACTGGTTGTACAACATCATAGCTCACAACAGGAAAACCCTTAACAACGTCTGTATCAACATCATTGCACAGTTCTTGTTGAATCCACTTGCACTCGTCACTAGGAGGATCAGGTGTGACACTTCAGTTGGACTTGGATGACCCGTGACCTCCGCTGGGTTTGCCCTTCTTGCACGCGTTGCTGCCATGGCTATTATCCCCGCAGAACATTCATGAGTGTCTATAATTGCACCCCGCACTGTCGCATCCACCTGCCATGTTGAACTTGTAGCAGAAACCCTTTTTATTATACCTTAGTGTGATACAAGGTTAGTAGTTGAGAGTTTAACTCAGGGCGATACAAACCTGGGTGATAACCAGCCTTGTATCACACTGCAGTGTGATACAGAAACTTTTTATTTTTCTAAAATTCATGAAAAAATGAAATCATCAAGAATTAAAAAATCTAACATTTGCATTATCTGCACAACGTTCCTAGCTACATTTTACTGCCTACTGTTTGTAGATTTGATGGATATCAAAAGAGTTATATGAAAAAAACATAAAAAAATGTGAAGCATCACAGTCCCACCATTACTGATTGCTGTGCATCCTTTCTGGGGAGCTCAGATCTAACGGAAAAGGTATAATAAATCCATAACCAACCAAGAAGGGAGTACTCGGGCGGTTATCACCCCGAGCCGGGACCCCGATATCAGCCCTCGGCCGGCCCTACGGGCCCTGGCCGAGGGCTGATATCGGGGTCCCGGCTCGGGGTGATAACCACCCTTGTACTCTCTTCTTGGTTGGTTATATGTATTTATCAGTTTTCTTGCTCTGACTGCCCACAGTAGGGGTGCGCTTGGACCCATGGGTCGAGTTGTAGCTCAAAAACCGGAGGACGGTAGCGGCCTTTATATCGCCAAAAGATCTCAGGCCCTTCTCATTAGCAGTAGCCCTACACTCGTCGTCATACCCGATGAGCGAGTCAACCTTGTAGACCCGTGTCTCCGCCTTCTCTGCTACAACCAAGATATGGTCGATCAGGCCGCCAACCTTCCTCTTCTCTTTGTAACAGTCTCTGAGTAGCTTAATAAGACAAACCACAAGACCCTCCACCGTTTTAACAGATTCACCTTTTGGTAGTTGATGTTTACGATCGTACTTGTCCTTCTTCTTCTTGGACGTTGACTTTCTGGGCGAGCTTCGCCGGCCCTCCCTGCCACTGCCGCCCGACTCTGCCTCTGACCCACTTTCCGATGTTGATGTGTCACCGGAGTCAGAGCCGCTGTCACTCGAACTCTCATCATCACTTGACGAAGAAGGTGGGGATGCCTTCCGCGACTTCTTGTTACGCTTACCCCCCGGGAACGTCCAGATCTGTCTCGCCATGCTCTTTCTAACTGCTTCACCCTGCGTTCAAGGGCTCGGTTTGACTTTCGGCCGTCCCCCTTGTCAAAAGACGGACGGCCTGAGCCCGACGTTGCGCCGTTATTTTTAGGGGCCGTTATCCCCGGTCCTGAGAAGAAGTCAGCGGCACATGCTCCGCTGACTGCCTGCATACTGCAGCTGAGTCTTCTGCCTCCTTCTTCCCTTTATTCTTCTTCATGGCGCTTGAAAACTCAAATAAAGTTCAAATTCGACAAGGCACAGCAGCAGCGATGGCGGTGACGCTGGTTGTGACGTCAGAGGACGTTCCAGTGACGTCACGTCACCCTAACAACACCATAGCAACCTAGCAACCGACTTGCGCCCATGGATACTGGCGACTAAGGTGAAGACTCCTCTAGTATTATAT
This sequence comes from Lepidonotus clava, assembly GCA_936440205.1. Lineage (NCBI taxonomy): Eukaryota > Metazoa > Annelida > Polychaeta > Phyllodocida > Polynoidae > Lepidonotus > Lepidonotus clava. The sequence continues at coordinate 41,994,168 of OW387144.1, read as the reverse complement.
TGGAATAATCTATGTTATTCTACACATAACCTCTAAATACCCTAGGTATTGTCTTACCAATGTCTGCGCCTACACTTTACAGAACCAATAAAAAATTGTAGAATGTGAAAAGAAACATGTTCTTTATTGTTCACATTCTTAATCCCCACTTTCCATCTGGCCTGACGGACCTGTGGCCGCTGCAGGGCAGGGTGATTAAAAAATTGTTTTAATTTGATTCACCAGGGGGCACCACACTTTAAAGGGAGGGGCCAGTGACCACGAATTAGTGTACTGCCGTGATCTGTACCATCCAGGGAATAACCATACCAAATTTTATGCTTTTATCTCTAATAGTTTTTGTTTTATTTACATTTGTTTCCATCAAACTGAGTTTCCCTGTCTGCATCTGACAGTGCCTGCACAGGGCAATTATCTGTATGTGACGTCACAAGCAGAACAGTTAAAAAAGGTTAAAACTGAAAAAATACCAATATCTAATTCATCTAAGTGTTTCTATGAGCCTAAAAGTATTCAAAATTACAAAATAATATGATTCATGACAGAAAAAATCAAAAAAATATTTTATTATGGGATTTATAATTTTAAAATTTAAATATAACGGTTTTTTACATGACGTCACACACAGACAGCCTATGCCAGGTATGCAGGGGACTCAATATGTTGTCTGATAAAGGAACACAGTTTTCTATTATAATGGATCACTTCAAAGTTATGATAATGTCATATATTTATAATTTAGCATTATAACTACGATATAATATGAGAATTTAACAATATTGAAATTTCACTGGCCCCTCTCTTTAATGAGAAAGGTGTATGCTGGTATTTAGACTGAACATTTGTCAACCAAGTCATATGTATTTATATTTGTATGCATGTATGTATGGATGTATGTATGTATCTATGTATGTATCTATGTATGCATATTATGTATATATAAATGTGTGTGTGTGTGTGTGTCGGCACACGCTGGGAAAGATCAGGATATGTCCTGAAGGCTTTGGAATAAACATCTGAAATAATGGAAAAAATATTACAGAAAATTCTCACATAGGAGTGATATAATTGCACTTCATTGGCAATTTACAGTATCTTACAGATGGCTTACAAAGACTTTTGTCAGTAATGTGTGGATTCTCTGTGTCGTATTGCAGCATGTCGTGTGATTTAATAGGGCCTTGAGCCAAGCACAACTTGATCAACTAAAGGTGGTATTACACTTCATGACATAAACTGCAAAATGACAATGTTGCAGAGAAGTCACACATATTAGAGACAAATTCTTCGTCACACATGAGTTAAATCCCCAAAACTAGCCATTTCAAAAAGTTATATCACTGGTTGTAAATTTTATATGATATTCTCATATCGCTCTGTTATTGGAGCTCAAGATGTGTAGTGTAATAAGGACTCAAGAGTGTCAGAGAATCATCAACCAATGTTTTACAGGAGTAAAACCAGTAAATGTCATCCCTGTCAGGAGTGCAAGAAATAAGTGTAGCAAAAACAGGAGTACATATGGTCAGCTTGCAGTTAGGTCCATACTGCCTGGATTATTCATTGCGTAGTTCCCTGTGACTAGGCAGGGATCTCCCTAGGAAGAAGATCTTGAGTATCAGAATCCCCATTTTGCCCAGTCTTAAAGAGAGGAGCCAGTGAATATGAGTTTTCATAGTGCCATGATTCTCATTATCCAAATTATCACCATACCAAATTTCATATGATTATATTTATTAGTTTTATTAACTTCCTCCATGATGGCTAGTCAAGTAGTAGAAAGTTTCACGAGATGGGCGTTCATATCTATGATGCGAACAATGCTTGGCTGAAAGTCAGGTTTATTGGTGGATATCTTAATTGTGTACAATTGCCAGTGTAGTCGTAGCCTATAAGTCCTAGGTTCACAGTCCTATTGCTTGAGAACAAGTTTCCTCCTTGGGGTCCACCTGGTCTCGCGCACTCATGCAACACAGTATGTCACCAGATGTCCTTCTACATATGGCTATTCAAACCCCCGAATCCTCAACACTCATATTGTCAAAACGGAATCTAATAGTGTTCTTCGCTTTATCCATGGATTCCCACGTTTATATATCAGTCTGGTTATTGATTTTACCCCATGCATTGGTACTCGCTGGGAGATGCACCCTGTCTGCTATATTTACACTATGTAATATAGTGGCTCACATAATTTTGAATATTTTCGGGTGTTTCCCTTACAGGCTGGTGACCTTTTCTTTATTTTATTGATATACAATTGATTATATGCACAAGGTGTTCTACTAACTAAATTTTTTTGCAGTGCCTTTCTTTGTGTGTGTCATCACACACAGACAAGGAAATAATATAAGCTATGAAAAATAAATAAATTTGATTTTGCCTCCCAGCCTTATTGAGTATAATTAGGTTCAAATCTACAACATTGAATGATTATGTAAAACAAATTGTAAAACATTAATTTGTATAGGTTAAGCCATTTTGAAAATTGAAAATAATGCCTTCTATGTGTGATGTCATGCACAAACAAGAATTTTTGAGATGACAGGGCAGCCAGATGTTTTCTAATGAGAAAACTTCATTCAAAATCAAAGAAGCTTTCTATAATAATAAAGATGGTATGTGTAGCTTTGTTAGCATTAAATTGTACTGACGTGGATGGCCAGTCCATGCTCTTTAGGCTTAGCAGCGTTATGTTTGTATCAGCACACGCTTTAGCTGTAACTCTCTGTCAATGTGAGGGAGTTAGAAGAGGAGTCTATGTGTGACGTATCATACTAAAGGGGCGCGCTGCGCTCAAGTTCAGTCAGAGTTTAGCTGAACGTTGTTGTGAGTAACCATCTTGGAAAGGTTGAGTCTTAGCAGCTGAGTCCTGGATTTGGAATAGAAGCAGAAAGACTGTATAGAAAGGTGGGAGCGTTGACTGAGTGTGTTTGAGGGGATTCAATCCTTGGAGCTGTTCATTGTCAATTGAGATCTTGTCATGGAACAACAATACACAGGAGATGAATAAATAAAGAACATCCCCTCCCGCAAGTGTTACGTGTTACATGATGTGGAACTATGATTATGTATTGGACGACAGCAGTCGACGCGGAGGAGACTGCAATAGGAGCTAGCTATTATCCATAATTAACACAACTAATTAAGTACACCTGATATAAACAGATAATTAACTCTCTATAGTTCAAAACCTAAGATGTATCATACAAATTGCAAGAAGATTAAATTTCACCTGCCCCTCCCTTCAACCCTTTAGTGATGGCTCCATAGGAAATAGATCACAAATGATAGATGGCCATTGTTTGACCTACATTTACTCAACAAAATATTATCTTGAATAATATGTTTTTGTAATTTTGGCCTATGAATATTTCTCTGTTAAGTATTATGAGCTATAGTTTATTCTCTTGAATTAAATGAAAATGATGCAATTATCTCATAATTCTTTTTTCACCAAATTGTCCATGGTGTAGAAAATACTGCAATAGTGCATAATACAGAAATACAACAAAAAAATAAACAAATACACCATAATGTACGCATATTTCAGAAAATGTAGTGATTTGCTGCATTTCAAGGTATAGCAAATTGTAGAGATCTTTGAAATATTATAAAAAGGAGATGGAAAAATGCTATTCACATACTCTTATGTGTCATATTACATATACACACATCTAAACAATGTTCTTGAATATTAGAAACATTATTCAACAAAAAGAAAAGCGTTTGTACACAAGAATTATAAGATTGTAAAAAGGTTGTAAAATGGTAACAATACAATGTGTTCACAAAAATGCTACCTTCTGGGAGTCCACAAATGTACATTGTGTAAATGTTGTGGCACCATAGTTGCACCATTGTAACAACGTAAAGACAACATGAAATGGTTTGCTGGGATGTGAGTGAAATATTACTAAGAACCCTATAGACATAATGCATTTTATAACAATATATAGATTTTGCTTCTTTATGATTTAATGAAGAACATAAGTTATCCCATGTTATGAGTCCCTAGGAAACTGCATTGTTAGAATAATACTGACAGTTCTAACAAAAAGTGAGTTCAAATGGATTTTCAGGTCCACCCTACATGTGCCATTTCCTGGTAGCACATTTTATATGGTAAGAGGTCTGCCAACACCGTTGAGGCAACCACAATTTAGAAGTGTATTTAACAACATGTTTTATAAGATAAACATTGAGGGCTTGGGCAGGTCTAAAAACCTTTGGATATATTATGTAAAAATGTCAAAAGTATTTACTTAATGGAAGGCACCATACTTTATGAGGTGAATTTAGTGGTAGAGGTTAGCCAAATCCATTCTCCTTTTCTAAGACCTGGTAGATTTTTAAAGGAGCTGAACAAAGACTCAAGTTGTCAAATTAAAGGAAAAAACTATATACCAGGTCACATGAACATGATTATTTAAACAGCATAGAGGCCGGACTGAAGCAGAGAGAAATACACACAACATCACAGCCATGGCCTTCTTCCTACACTTAGCTCTACTTTGGGTATCACTGGCTTGCATTCTGCATGGAGCCAATTCCCAAGGTAATATTGATTCTATTCATAATCTATTGATTAAGTAGAGCACATATCATTCCTGTCAGGAGTGACCTACATTTGTTTACAATGATATTGTGATGTTTTAATTTGCTCCTGTTCTCTAAGTCCCCTGTAGGTATAAAATCTTGGTACCAGTCCCGCACACACCCCTCACAAGGTGTTGTAAAATCTAGGTGTTTTAGCCCACAATTTGAATAATAACTTAAGAAATAAGTGTAACAAGAACAGGAGTACTTTTGGTCAGATTGCAGTTAGGTCCATATGATCTCCCTAGGAAAAAAGTCTTGAGTATCACAAACCCCATCAGGCCCAGTCTTAAGGGGCCATTTCAGAAAATCATGGACTTTTTATATCTGTTATGGTCAATTCTCATGAACAGGGACCAGAAGACTGATTTTTACATTTCTAAAGGTAAATGATAAAGATAAGTGTTTACTAGAGACTTAAGCCCCATACCCACTAGGCGATTTTACCGGCGACTGACCACGGGCAACAGCAGAATCACTGAGACAATCATTACCAATTTAGCTCACATGTTAGTTTGTAACATTGAAATGTCATAAACTAACATGTGAGCTAAATTGGTAATGATTGTCCCAGTGATTCTGCTGTTGCCCGTGGCCAGTCGCCAGTAAAATCGCCTAGTGGGTATGGGGCTTAAATGAATGTGCCGTCATTAAGCCTTGAATGTAAACTCCCCTTTTGCAAATTAAAATATTTTTGAACAATTGTCCTAAAGAGATCAAAAAATGTAATGCAAAATAGCTTTCGTACCCTGATGTGTCATAGAATATTATACAGATGAAACATCTAATATAATAATCACAATATGACATTTAGTTGACAAAAAATTGCATCTAATAAGAATTGACCCAATAGAATCATGTTTACCCTAAAAAAAAAACAAGGAAAATGTATTTATTTTTCAAATGATATCAAATGTTTTATCAAAAATCACTTATTCATGCACTAGTACATATATATATGAAAATCTCTAAAAGACAGAAATTTTGAATGGAAAACGTATGTGCATGAAGATTATGTTTATTTGCTATTAAATTGAGCATTTTATTTCAAATATATAAGGAAATAAGAAAGTTCATTAAATCATAGAAATTAAAATGTGCTCAGTGGTACAAATACAGATCAATTCATGACATAGTATATATACAATAAAGATTTAGTTTTTATAGCTTATATATTTGTGTCACTCTAAATAGCAAATATAGAATGGATTGCTTGCCTTCATTGACTGCTGTTAGGGATAATATATCTTTAATTTTTAAAGAAATCTTGTAAAAATGCCAAGTTCCATTTTTGAAAATGTGACATAATACATATATTTTGTAATAGTACATATATAGAAAAAAAAAAAAACCTCAATATCTCAAAGAATTATGGATAGTAGTGTTCCCAACTTTGGGAATCAACTTGTGCACATGCGCTCCTCACTCAAAAAGAGTTAGAAAATGTTCATAAATCTATTTTTTCATGTCTAAAATGCCCATGTGGCCCCATTCCTGAGAATTAACTGTGTGTATAGTTTCTGTGATTTCTAATGCAGGAATTCCCCCCTCAAAGTGAACCCAGTATGGGAATTGAATTCCTGATGTGAGAAAACATCCCTGAGAGGCAAGCATTAGCTGCAGCTATTTCTGGTGGGATAATCTCCACCAATAACCTAGTTACCTAGCTCTAAGTCCCTCTAACTAAGCCCCAAAGATGTGCAACGCCTCAGTGATCTGAAACAAAAGACCCTCGGTTCACGCCATTTTTTCATAACTTCATGGCTCGCCTGTCGGTCGGGATCCCATCCCAGTCCCATGTTCAGGGTACCTGCTGAAAGGGCGCGAAGTAAACTGGCCAATCACAGCCTCAGATTTTGAATTCGCGCCTGCAAGGACCAATCAGAACGTGTTTTCCCGATCGTCGTCCCGTAAACAATCGTCGTCAAGGAGGTCACGTGTGCGGAATGCAGCGCGCTGATTGGCTGAGAGGCCTCGCGTGCCTTCCGGTTTCAGTTGTTGTGGAAATTTAAAGGGACGCATGGTGAGCAGGACAGACGGGCGACATCACAACTCGGACGGATTTAGCTGCTTTAATCCTGGATCACTGCTGGATTTTGATGTGGATTACCTCCCAACATCGTCTGGAAGGACATGGATCGTAAGAAGGCTGTCGCGGATGCCCTGAATACCATAAATCGGGTGAATTTACGTGGTATAGTCGAGCCACAGCAGTGGCGGACTTTGGTTGACGAGTACTTTCTCTTCGCCGACGGGAAGAGGAGCAAGACGAGGCCCCCGAGAAAGAAAATATTCAGGAGGATCTAGGGGAACTGGAGGACAATGAGGATGAGCCACTGGTCATCCCTGACCCCATGGACGACCTTCTACAGGCGGAGTGGGACGACTGCGAAAACTTCATGTGAGTTTTGAAAAACTTTATAATGGCCGACATGCGGTCGGTTGCCGTATCTCTGAAACAAGTATGCAAAGTGCCTAAATCCCTTTCGATGTTGATGAAACTGCCTACGATTGTGCCCTAGTATGTATTGTAACTGCTTAACTAGTTTTTATCAAGTTTCAAAGTTGATTTCATGCCATAAACAGGGATGATCCGTCGGGGTTGTCCGGTGACCTACTTAATGGCATCAGCTGATCTGGCCAGTCTGTAACAGTTATCAATCATGTCTCACGCCATTGTGGCCCTCAGGAAGGTGAACTAAGTCTAATATCATGTATGTTGTCTTTAGATGTTCCTGCAAGCACTACAATACAAAGACAAGGAGTGCAGTAAACAGTTCACAACGACAGAGCTGGTCGCTTGTCGGCAGGAGGTCTATCAGCTGTCCTCAGGTATATTTTTCATGAGATACATGTTATGCAAATCTGTTGCCGCGACCATGTAGCTATGTCGTTCTCGCTCAAAACTACCCCATAATCCATGACAACATCTTGAAGTATAACAGACAACTGTTAACACTCAACCAGACCGTTTTTAAGTTAGAATTCAGGGTGTGTTAACCTAATTCATGGGTCAAACCAGAAACCTCATTCCTTGAGTCACATGCATATCATGTACAGATTATTAATATCCTAATCTACTTTGTTTTCTAGGCGAGACGGACATGTTGCTACTGGGCATCGTCAGTACCTGCACAGACAATAGCAGCAGGCTGTCCACCTGGAAGAAGGGGATTAAGGGAAGAGGGGAGAGGCAGCACCAAAGAAGCCACTACCTGGTCAGTTCTCGGCCAGTCTGCAGGGACACTTTCAAGTTCATGTATGCGTGAGTAGCTTTGATATTCAACTTCTTTGCTCAACTAAGGTCTACCAAGATGTCCCTACTATTATTGTACTACTTGAGGTAAATTACAAAATGAACTGTAATGAATTATAACAGAATCTGATCACGTCACTTACCAGCACAAATCGTCCATATTAATATTACAATACTTACCTGTACTTGTTGCCTATCTCCAATAATTATGGGCCTAATGTAACTCTTACCTTGTGACCTTTCCAGCATCAGCCAGAACAAGCTGATGTCCATCATAAAGTGGTACAAGTCCTATGGGGTGGTGACCAGGCAAAAGAAGGCTGGCGGGCAACAGGCGACTGCAAGGATCCTCCAGCTGGAGGATATCAGGCGGGTCATGGACTTCATCAACTCCTATGCCGAGACCAATGCCCTCGTCCTGCCTGGTCGTGTGTCTTCCCACAAACGGGATGACATCCTCCTCCTCCCCTCCTCTTCCACAAAGGCCGACATCTACAGGTTGTACAGAAATGCCATGGAGGAGGCTAACTTCAGGTGTGTGGCTGACTCAACTTTTAGAAACCTGTGGCTCCAACTCCTCCCTCGTGTAGTGTGTTCCCGTCCTATGACTGACCTCTGCTGGGAATGCCAGTGCAACAACAGGGATATCTCTGCCTCTAGTAACCTACCTGACATTGTGAAACAGGCCAAGCTGAAAAAGCAACAACTTCACCTGGAGGTGGTGGCTCGGGAGAGGGCCTTTTATCAGGACATGGTCAAGTCTGCCAAGGCTGCCTACAAGGAAGCCGAGTCCCCTCCCCTTCGCCCCCATCCCCCTTGTTCTTCTGACACAAAGGTCCACATCAGTTTTGATTATGCCCAGGAGGTCCACCTTCCCTCCTTTCCTATGCAGCCTGGCCCACTTTATTTCCTTATCCACTGCAAGGTCGGCATTTTCGGTGTCTGTGCCGAGACCATCCCCCAACAGGTGAACTATTTGACCAACGAAAGCCATTGCGGTAGTAAGGGGTCAAATGCAGTTATTTCATACCTGCACCACTATTTTGAAACGTATTCCTTGGGGGAGAAGGCGGTGGACATGCACTGTGACAACTGTAGTGGTCAGAACAAGAACAAGTTTGTGCTAGCGTATCTTCTCTGGCGGGTCCTGACTGGCCGGCACCAGTCCATTTCATTAAACTTTTTTATCACAGGGCACACCAAGTTTGCCCCAGACTGGTGCTTTGGTTTGCTTAAACAAAAGTTTCGTCGTGAGCCGGTCTCAAGCCTCACGGAGATGGAGGAGACTGTGGTGAAGAGTACCCAAGAACGTGTCAACCTTGCCCAACTTGTGGGGGACGAGAATGGGAAGATGTTTGTCGAGTCGTATGACTGGCAATCTTTTTTGACCCCTTTCATCAAACCAGTCAAGGGCATAAAACAGTATCATCACTTTGTGTTCTCTGACCAGAACAAGGGCCACGTCACCTTCCGGCAGTATGCCGACTCAGCCCCCGAGACCTTCAAGATGCTGACTGTCGCCCCTGAAGCTGTCCCCCAGGAAGGCCCTCAGCCCACCCAATCCCCTGGCCTCCCGGCCAAAAGACAGTGGTATCTTTTCAAGAACATTCGTAATTTTTGTACTGAAGACACAAAGGACATCATGTGCCCTAAGCCCTCTGTACCTGAACCAGCACCCGGCCCAGGCCCCGTGCAAACCTCCGCCGGAACCAGAATCAGAGCCAGAGGCTGGCGAGGGGGATGGGCCAGGCAGGGGCAGAGGCAGGGGCAGGGGCAGAGGCAGGGGCAGGGGCAGGGGCAGGGGCAGAGGCAGAGGCAGAGGCAGAGGCAGGGGCAGAGGCAGAGGTAGAGGACAGACTCCAGACACATCATCAGGATCGGAGGGGAAGGAGGAGGAGTTGGTCAGACAGCTGGAGAGGCAATCAAATTTTTCTGACTCAGAGGAGGAAGGCCCCCCAACCCCACCTAGGGGCAGGGGCCGTCCTAGTAAACATGCTAAACGTGGGCGTGGCAGGCCCAGGACCACCTGAGAAATCTATTTGAAATCTATTGTTAACATTGTTAACTTATTTTCAGTTGTTAAGACTTTTTATGATTTTAAGATTTTTACTTCGGTGCCTTTTCACTATTTTAAAGACCAAAGACAATCATGAACATTCCAAGAACTTTTATAGACACTTTTTGGATACCCAGGGTACATAGGGTCATCACAGAGTTGTTTTAAAGCAGCCAAGATGAGGTATTGTGATCCTTTATGCTTGCCGTTCTAGGTTAAGTTGTTGTTTCAGATCCGGATTTTTGTCACTTTTTGCAGCGCCGGTAAGAATAAAAGTTATGTATATAAACGCATCAATTACTGGTATTTGTTAGCTAGAATAGTGTAGAATAACTATGTAAATTTTCAGGAACAAGGATTGATTACAAGTATACGTTGCTAGGGTTTTACCGGGGTAGCGCGCGGTAAGAAAAACTTTGAACTCATTTATCTCAGTTTTTTATACCCGCATAGGCGTGGTTCTTTTTATTTTCGTCGCAACTTATCTCAGGCCCTAGATATATGACCTAGACATGCTATACCTCGTTTTAAAGCTAATAATTGGTATTTTCTGATGGTATACCTAACTAAAATTCGGCCCCTTGTGACATCCGACTCAATTCGCCAAAATGGGTCACATATTGTAAAAACATCAAAAGATTTTACTGAATGGAAGGCACCATATTTTTCGAGGTGAACCTAGTGGCAGAGGTTAGCCAAGTCTATTCTCCTTTTCTAAGACCTGGTAGTGTTTTTAAATGATCTAAAGAAAGCTGACAGTTTAGACTATGAACATGACACCATCATGTTCAATCATGGTTCTATAGACAGGTGTTATTCACATCCTTGGAGTTAAGAGATCTAGACCCAACATATTCATAGTCAGGCAGATTGGTGTGGACAGTTTGTAGGATAACACTTGGTACTAAGTTTGGGAGAACCAAAACAAAGATCCAGAGAAAATGTACTAACAACATCACAATGCAGAGAAATGTAACCTTGACATGACAATAGTTTGCTTGAATAGCTTGATAAACCTTGACAGCATGCACAAAACATGAAAAGATGTTATTTAGTCGATTTCAACCCTTTGTTAAATACTTTCAATGTTTTGTGATATGAAAACATCTTATTCAAAGTCCCTCCCACCGCTACCACTCTGCTAGTCCCTTGACCAAATGAGTGGTGTTTCAGGGAAGATGTCGTAGCCTGAGATTAATTGGAATCACCTGCCCAATTTAATCTGACAGAGGGGAGACTCTTTATCTATTCTTCTCATTGGATGGTTTAAGAAAAACAGCAGGCCTAGGGCATTGGATGGACCGGGAGGATGGGGCAGAGCCCTGCATGATGGGGGGTTATGAAAACAGTGAGGGGCCTTTCACTTCAAGGTACTCGAGGCGGTTCGGGGTACTACCTGGGTCATAGATTAAGAGCTATGAAAAAGATATTTTTGTAACAGTATTTTAAACTACTTACAGGTCAAATGACGTTAAGAGAAGTAAATTTAGGGTGTTTCTGTTCAATTAGAATAATAGGGTATCGAGTTACTCTAGTATATATACCCAAAATACCTAAATTTCTAAATATTTTTCAGTATAACGTTTCTCCCAAACGGTGAACATGTGTTAACTTGGTTTAGATATTTGCTCTCAGATAAATGCTAACTATTTTGAGAATTTCAATTGTAGTTTTTTTCCACAGAGAAAGACAACTGATATTTCCCATAGAAATCAATGGTCAGATCATTTTCTTTATCAGTCTATAACTCTTATAACAAGCAGTGAAAATTAGTTATATTGCTTCTATGTAATCCTCTATGCAGAAGCAAAATTGCCCACAAATGTGCAGTAGATTGCATTGGTAATTAGAATTTAAGCCAAACATCTCCTAGTACCTTTAATACCTATGCATTTTGAAATGTTTTGAGGCCCGCCCATTTACCTGCAGAATGTCATCTGCATTATAGATGTACTAAAGTCCTTGGCCCTTCCCCCCAATGGCTTTGTGTGTATCTGAGTAAAAGACGGGCCCTTATCAGAGTATTACGCTTCCAGTTGCATAAAAACTGGGGAATTAAAGTAATTAACGTAAAGAGACTAACCAAAAACCCTTCATTACACACATAGCATGTAGAGAATGTTGCTTGACCTACTGAAATTGCTTAAGTGTCCTCATTTGTTTTTATTTCTTAGTGAGGTGCTATCGGTGCATCTCAACCAAGTACGCTTTTGTAAGCAATGCTCCAAACCTCAGTCCTCAGCCCAACTGTGGAGACAATTTTGATGAGTCAGGCATACAGACATGTAATGCGACATACTGTGTGGTGAGTGTTTGGGCCTGTATTCCACATACCACATATTCCACATTTGTATTTGTTTCTCCTAAAAAATGGTATGAAAGCACCTGGGCAAACATGTGACGTTATTATAACGTTGCAGCAATGTTCTGTTTAGTTCTGTACTAGTTCTTGTTACGTTATTTTGATGGCTTCCAATAACGTTGCTGCAACGTACTGTTGTGATGTGCCACTGCGACGTTATTATAATGTTCTGGTTACGTTCTTCAACCTAAACAGGATGTTCTTATAACGTTCTGTTTTGGTTTCGTCCTAACCTCACCAAAAAATAATGTTGTAATAACATTCTGATTTTGTGATGTTTCAACCTCACAATCAATAACGTAATTGTTACGTGCCATCTTAGTAAGTAACAGACTAACTAAAAAAAGTATGGTTGCAGAACGTTTCTGTTACTTCACAGCTTGGCTGGGTATTAATCCAATATGAAATTTAAAAGATGATTATAAAACCTTTCTAATGATATATAACATAATGTATACCCATGTGTAATTATTTCCACTACTGAGTTTACTGATTTTTAAAACCAGCAGCAAAATTGGCATGCGTAGTATATGCTTAAGGGGAAAATATTGTTTAAAAATGTAGTACTCCAAATTACAAATGAAGAAACAGGAATATGTGAGAAGAAAATTAGACTTGTCATATTTATTTAGAAGTTTTTTTTATTTCCCTAAGCAATGCAATAAACTATGTATTCCTTATGCCTCTTACATGGAAAAAAAAGGGTATTGGTGAATTTGCACATTTGATTCAAAGCCCATTAAGTGTAATAATGATGATGACACTGATTTTGTTTGAATTCAAGGTGAGCTAGACTGATGTTATTCGTCTTTGTTTAATTCCAAGGATGTTTCATTATTAAAGTTCGTATCTGACAATATCCCGTATCGGAGCGTTTCATCATTATTTGACTGCGCTATGTTTTATCGGGTATCAATCATGTTTTACTTAAGCAAAGATGTCAATAAATGTTTGTTATGTCGAAGTAAAGGGGAGTTCTTCGTGATTAATCGTTGAAGTAACTAGCTTAGTCCAGGCAGATCGTTATCCTGGATCATAGTTCATTCCTTAGTGGTAGAGATTCTAAGTAAAGGGGCTCAAACCTATACAAAGAACATGTGCTTGGCAAGAGGTAAGTTTATTATATCCATGTAGACATTCTGAAGATACAAGTATATAGTTCTTCCATCCATACAATACATGCCATTCATCTCACAATGCTAACACATCAGTTACGTTCCAACCAGGTATAGCTATGGTTAAGCTTCCCCATTCGTAAGGTATATAAGCTCTGTAGCTGTTGAGAGAGTCACCTCTCGTCTACCTGTGTCGGAGACCATCGGTAGGATCTCCGTCACGTCCAGTTCATTGTCCGTAAGGCTAAGCCTAAGCTGTCCCAATCCTTACTATCACCTAATCATAGTGGTTACTACCATCTCAACACTACCCGTGTGATCCGTATGTTAGACTATTGCTCCCATGTGTTCTGATCGAACTCTATCTTGGTCTGCTCGTCCATCTCAAGTCTCATACCGCTTATATAGCGACAGCCAAAGGCTTGGCGCTATACTCATTTACTCTAACACTTATAACAATGTTTCCTCTATCTTTCATACTTCCCATTCTTACCTATATAAGCTAATTCTATTTCTAACTATGCACAAACTAACGTTGACGACAAAGCCTGTTATCCCCAGTATGCTTTAGCCAGCTAGGTGTTTCAACTCATAACGTACCCATACAGGTTTTCCATTGCATGAGTGTCCCTTGTCGTACCTGTGCGTACCTGCAGGAGGGTGAGCCAACCCAACTACAATCCCTACGCCTGAGGACGTTATCATTCTTCCATACATTCTACCTAAGCCACTAAACAGTGGCGCCGCCTGGCGCCTAGCACACGTATCAGCATTACACGTTTAACTATGAATTCTTGCCAATACGAACGAGTTTACTATATTTTATTACTAATTCCTAAAGTCTATACTAGTTCTTTTGCACTGGACCTCAGTGCAAAGGTATACATAGTGCCTTCTTTTCCAGAAAAATAGGGACGTAGTTTATGCAAATGGTATGCCCTCAGTGGCCCGGACATGCACCAATGACTGCCAAGAGTTTGTTCGTGGAAACAACGTACAAACCTGCTGCCGGGGGAACTTATGTAACTCATCTGCCATAAATACCAGCACCCCTTTTATTATCACATTTGGCTTGTTGTTCATAAAGATAAGTATGTTTTAGGCCCTTTTGATGTCCAATCAGAGAGGGAAGGAAACAAGTCTTGAAAATTGCTGGATATTTTGATGAAAGATTATAAAGGACAAAATGAATGCCATCCAATGTGGCTGATCATAGAAAATACACCTTTCTTAATGATTCAAGAAAAAAGATGCGCAATGTTTACTTTTGATGTGAATGTATAACACTTGAATAATTCATAAATGGAAATTGTTCAACTGTTTTTGATTTGAGTAAGAATTTACCAATTCTGGAACTTATGAAATGTTTGAAAGTGATGCTTTAAATGTTGTTGTGAATTTATCAGCCCCTAAAACCCATGGCATAGTCATGGTATTTTTCAGTGAATATTATGCTATGCTTGCTCTAGGTGAAACAAATCAAACAGATTAACAGATACAAAGCATTAATATAATGTTTAAAGTAGACAGAGAAAATCTTTTGAAATCTTTTGAAATCTTCAAAAGTTACTACTTCTAAATTTTGGGGTCTATTCTGCAAATAATCTTTCTTAATCCATTTCTTTGTATCCATTTATTAAGTTGTTTAGTCAATATGAAACTACCAAACCAGGAGAACACTGGACGGCAATTTTCCTTTAGATGTAAAAGTTCATAACTAAGTTTTCACATTTTTATATGAAAAAAAATTATGCTATTGTGAATGTATTCGTTAACTATGATGTGGAAACCTTATGAGACAAATTGTGAAATTAACAATCTTACAGATGATACCTTGACTGTATTGTGTTGTAATAATAAAATGCTTCGATTTTATGTGCAGAAGAACCTTTTCAAGCAGCAGAGAGCTGTTTTGTAATGAAACAAACACCAAAACAATCTGATAATGACTATTTCATGACTATTAGAATTCATCATGTGGTTATACACTTTACTGTTGTGTATTATGTGCCTGTTAATGCGCTTACATACACTGCATGTAATTTAGATTTAGACAATATACAATTTGATATGAAATCTTTGAAATCTAAGTTTGATTCAAATGAAAACTTACAAAGTCAGAAATTAGTATATAATTTAAAAAGATATGATTATGAAGGCTTCATAACCTTATATTCAACCTGTGGCCCCTTGCTCAATACCTATCGTTGTTACAATACCCATCGCTGTTATGACATCTTTTGTAGCAGCTTTGGACATAATAATGCATGTTTTGAAACTAAAGAAACTATTTAGAATGCTGCAAATGACCTGTAACCTTTTTAAATCAATTAACAGAATTCAATTTGTTTCACTAGGAACAAAGATGTTGGGGGTTGCACTATAATGATAGGTTTTATTGTTACAACATGTGTCTTAAAGCTATCTTTGTTACAATCATTTTGATATAGAAAAGATTAACTATTTCAGTCCAGACTGATGATATAATCAAGTCATGTTTTCCAAATGGGTTACAATTTCCATGGTAACCAAACATCTAATGTTTGGTAATGTATGGGAAAAAACATTCCATTAACATTCCAAATAGAATGTTTTTTAGAAAAGCTAAATGAAATGTTTAGAGTGGGTTAGCTGAATCCTACACAAAAAGTTAGTTTAAGGCATTTTCATCCCTATTTGTTTGCAAATGTATCCATATCTCCCTTAATATTAGCCTTACAGCTTAAAGACAATCGTTCTATTAGATTCATTGGAAAATGGTCTGCATCCTTGCAATTATATACTTTATATAATCAGTATACTTGTAACCATTAGATGCTGTCTCTATTAAATTGTCACGGCCTTGTATTGTGGCTTTGTTACAATGACATGATTGCCATGGATCTATGCCATGTAAGTAATATGCATTCTTTACGGTTTACACTATCTAAGAATGTACTCGTAATCTATACTGCACTTAAGAATGTACTCACAATTTTTACTGACAAGCTCATACTGAACAGTATAAAGTAATTGAATAGTTGAGAGGATGAGATAAAATTATACCAATGTTATAAAAGTGAAAGCAATTTATACTGTTATTATATAGTTGAACACAACTTAATGCATTTCTGTTATCATAATTATAGTTGCCTCATATAAGTGAAAGCAATTTATACCATTATTATATAGCTGAAAGAACTTTTATACATTATCAAGTGAATCCAATTTCTTATCACGTCAATTTATGTTGTTTTTTTCTTTCAGGTATCTGCTAATAGTTGGGTTTAGTTTACAGTAGCCGGTTCCTACTGTAAGATAATCCTGATTGTAAGATAATCTGGACCTATCTCTTGATGCTCCTACTGATCCTGATCCTTCCTTATCATTGTTCTACAGAAACTTGCTTGATGCTTCTCCTGAATTTGATCTTGAAACCTTGTCTTATTGCTGTTCTTCTGATAAGCTGTTTGCTTAAGTGCAAGAAAAAAAAAAGCATAATACACAGTTAGATGAGAAGATTTGGTTAGATTTGAAAATTGTTTAGGTGTGTTGGTATCATAGTAAGTGTCTCTATAATTTTAAGATGAGATTTTTTTTTCTGATATACCAGATGACAGCATTGTTTTGGTATTATAGCAAGTGTTTCTATATTCTCAAATAAAAATTTAAGATTTATCAAATCAAAAATTAAAAATTTATGAATTGTAATTGTGCTATTATGGCAAATCAGTATAGTATTTTACCAACCACCTTGTGAACCTACTTTGAGTTTGTTACTCCAAATAAGTACTGTATGGGGAATGTGTTTGATGTGCATTGGGTTTGGTACTGCAAATAGTGCCATATTGTGAATGTGTACATAATAAAAAGAGTGTATTATGACCAATCAATTGTTTGTTTTGTTTGTTTTAATCGATCCAGGTCCCCGCAGAGCGAGGTAAACAAAACATAAACAAACGTGAATTCTCGCACAATAATGGTGAGGGGGTGAAATAAATCCGATACTGACCTTGGTCTTGGCCCCAAGTGCCGTATTTCGTCTCGGGGTTTGGTGGCCCGAGTGTCCGCTCTCGGGCCTAACGGCCCTCTAGCGGACACTCGGGCCACCAAACCCCTCGCTCACGGGACCAAGCCCCGGTCAGTATCTACTTAATATCCATCCACAATTAATGAATTTTCAAACAACTCAGGAATATTAAATGTATATGGATACTTATCTAAAAAATAACGATGACTTATTTTTCCCAATTTTAATCTACAAAAAATTATACATTTCACGAAAATTCCTATAGTAAAACCTTGATATTTGTTGACATATTACCCAACATGCACCTGGTCTGAGGCTAACCTGCAGGTAATACTCAAGAAACTTGCCATCCGTGGTTGGGAGAATTGGTTTAGTTAAACCTTTGATAATTTCATTACAAAAATTAATATTATTTTGTAAAGAAGTTCATCAACATGGAGTTTGTATAAAGAATAAGTGATAATGCTAAATAGTTTTTATGGATATTGCAAATGCAGACATAGTTATGAGACTTTTATATTTGGTCTGATATATTTTCTTATGGAAAGATTTACACTTTCTTAGCATTATCATATCATTTGAGTTATATTAAAACCATATTCCACCTTGCATTGGCAAGCAGTTATATTACCTTTTTATGACAGCAAATAGAAGTAAAACATAGCAAAGTGGAAAATGGCTTTAGTTGTCCATATTCCGCATGCATGCTGATTTTGCTTCAAATTTTTAAAAACCTTATTTTGGAAATTGGGAGAACAACTTTTCCGGGCTGCTGGGTACCAACAGTAGGTTATCATTGTACAAGCCGGGAACTTTCTTGGCCACTGGTGCCTGGCGCAGTATACCAATAGCCTATGGCTGGTACCCAGTGACCCAGAAAATTCATTCTTCTCTTAATTATATACATGTTATATATCGCTTGAAAATTATTACGATTTTCTTCCAATGGTTTATAGTGTACATAGATTCATTCCATATCCTCAGAATAAATACACTAGTACAGACAAATATAATATCACCTGCATCAAAATAGGTATGTAGAATACATGCTTCAAGAGTATATCAGCCTTCCATTAATTATGTACACACATTTTCTAAAGTTTCAGATGCCCCCATCCCTTCTTGAGCTAAAGTATACATTTCATTTATACGAGAGTATACACACATTTTAAAAACTGTCAGACGCCCCCCGCCCCCCTCCCCCATGGTGTGTACACAGTGATACTTAGTGGAAGGCCCCTTGGCAATCATTAATGGACAAAGAAAAGATGAATGTGACCTATTTATCGTGTTCTAAGACTAATATTTAAGAATTCAAAGACACAAGTAAACCTTCCAAAGATATTGCATTGTAGAATATTGCAGTGAAAACTCTTTTTAAGATAAATCCATTAAAATATGCCAAATATGAAAATAGAATTCTCCCTCCCATGGATAGCATATTGTCTGTTCTTTACCTGCAGACTAGCCTTAATCAGGGTGCATCCTGGGTAATGTGTTGACAAAGCACAATGCTTAACTACAGAGATTTTCATTAATCATGGTATTATTTGTGGTCTAACGTACATCATAGAAAACTAGTACTGTTGTTGACTATTTTTCATTTTGTATATGTATATGTTCACTATTTTATAAGTTGGTTTGCAAATTATTTGTTCATTATAGATAAATATATGGGAAATATTTGTGTATTTTCTATATATTTCCCTGTATTTTTGTCGACAAAAGTAGGCCAAATTAGTATGCAGGTTCCTAAAATACTGAAAATCAGCTATCCATGGTAGGGAGATTTTAAGTTAATTTTAATGGATTGATCTTAGTATGATAGCTATAACACTATATTACATTATTACATTTGTAGATGTCTCATAAAGTATACTTGCGAATTTTAAAAAAAAAGGACACATAACAACACATCGATTACTTTTGGGTTTGCCTTAGAAAATGGGCTTATGTATTTATTATATCAAGCATAGGAAACAATGAAAAAGTCTGACAGCTTTTTTTTTATTATATCAAGCATAGGAAACAATGAAAAAGTCTCACAGCTATTTTTGCTTTGTTAAGTCTTGATTGACCTCAAATAATAGTTGCATTGACACCCAGCCTTTTCTGTAAATCATTCAATTAATTTTGAGCCAAAGCTCTTAAGCAATAATGGCAGAACAAAATATATGTTGAAGATGATAGCATTACTTATATTACGTACTGTATTTGTCCAATCCCTAAGGTTAATCGAATGTGGGTATGTCTTATTGTGAGGCCATGTCACTTGAAGACCTGTTCATACAGTACCATAACGTGCATATAATTTTTTCAGTAGCCTTACGAGAGATCAGTACCGTGGAAAAATATGGAACACATTCTTGGGACTCTGTAGTATGTTATCGAAGCAGAATTGAAAAAAAAGAATTAAGCTCAATCTACACCGCCTGCGGGTATGACACCGCGACACAAAGGCGAAGTAACCATTTCTTAAATTTAAGCTTAGTGACATGAAGCTTAGTGACATGAAGGAAAAAATAAACAACATGACACAGGGCTTTCCTTAAATTCGACATATCACGAATATCAAAAACATAGTGACATGCGACAGAACCATTTCTTACATTCTACAACCGGCACGGGGAACCCCCATCTTCACCTGTGTTGTGTTCGGTGTGGATCAGGCTTTATATGTGTCAGAAAATAAGCATTGAACCACGACGATGTTAAAACAACCTTAAGACAACCTGACAACAACGACCCATGTGACAAGCTCACAAAGACTGATAATGATTGTGCTACCAATCTTAAAATGCTTTTAGTCAACTTTCAATGCCAAGCTTTGTATTCTCAGTAAAATATTTCAACGTTTCGTGTGTAATTCATATAAAAAGATGAAGTACATACCGTAGGTGCACTCAGCAATTGTTATTGCCCCAGTTTGCACACACTTTTATCTCGGGCTAAAGCCCTCGATGGTATGTGCGAACCCGGGCAATAACAATTGTTCTGCGTCCCCTTGGCCCCCTTGGTATCTGCTGGGTCCCCCTGGTGGAAAATTTCGAACCAGTGTAGGCATATAGTATGCCAATATAATTAGATTAAATGGATGGCTGGCAAGATTTATCTCATTTAAGAGCTACCTCTTTGCCTTCTCTGCCTTAGAAAATCTTTTGGAAATTGGGTTGATGAATCCTTTGTACTCTGGTGTGGCCTCCTGTGCCTTTGTCTGAATCAAAGAGAGGCACGTGAAGACTTCTGAAAAGAAAGGTGTACATCATTGATAAATTGATAATATATAGACCAAGCAGGGGTGAGAGGGTGTGATGTAAACTGAGAAAACCTGGATACATGATAAATGGAAAAAAAACACAGAAAATATCACAGAATTATAAATATATCAGCAAATCCACTGTCCAGTTGCTTTACGCTATTTGTTGGCAATTCACACTGAACCATACAAAGTTCTCCAAAAGCTCACTGTGACACTACAGCCTATGCTTGTTAAACGTTTGACATAGTTCAGGAAGCACGTACAATGTTAGTAGACCATATCAATATGATTTTTATCAATATCATGCTTAGAGGTTTCTATTTTCATGGCATTAGTTTTAATCATTTTCTACTTTTAATTTGGTTGCACAACTTTAAGTTGCATGATAATTTACAAAAGACGTAATTCTAAAGCCTAAAGCCTGTTTTCCACATACCGATTTTGATGCTACCCATCTTGTGTTTGTCTAATAATTTGTGACGGTTCAGGGGGAAATCCAAGCTTATATATACATACAGAAAGCTCGGATTTCCCTTGGGCTGCCACAATTTTTGCTGTGAATAAAAAATACACCGAAACATCATACCATTTGAAAGAGAATTGTAAGACCTTTCTGGTGATATAAAACATGGCTATATTGAATTTTGATTCCCACTGGTGTTTATAGAAATCAGTAACAAAATCCATATGTGGTGCACAGGCTTAATAGTTTGATTCTCTGAGTATTTATGTCCATTTACCTACTCTTCACTTTTCCTCCGGTGACTTTTCGGAGTCGGCCGTCTGGGTTCCCTTTGGCTGTGTCAGCAAGGCACGCTTCTCGTCTTGGCTGCTCAGGTCACAGCAACAGCAGCAGATACTGGCTGCACCACGACGAACATCGGGTAAAACGAACAGGGCGAGGAGAACGAAGAGAAGCTGCACTACAGCCCAGGACCAGTGCAGGTGGAGGATGTTGGGGTAGCGTGTGCGACCCAGAAGGTCACCAAACACTTCACTGATTTCTCCATCAAGAACAACCAACATGGCAGACACATTCATCAGAGTGCAGAGGACGATGCTCCCGGTGGAGACCAGCAGCTCTCCTGTGTCGTCATAGACCTTGACGCTGCGGCGTTTACAATAGACAACGATCAGAGCGATGCTGGTGATGAGCAGGGATAGGATGGGTATGATGCAACCAAACACAAACATGAGGATGCGGGCGGCTTGTGCAGCTTTGTTGTTGTAGATCATCATGCAGTTTACCTGAACAAGATGGCTCATTTCGTCAAAGTAAGGGTCGTCAGGATAAGGCCCATAGCGGGTGATCACATGCTCACCAAGGATGAATGTGCTCAACACTGCGAAAGCGAAGGCGAATCCCCAGGGGAAGCCAATCAGGAACACCCTTGCCACTTTATTTGTCCTCTTGGTATACGTTTCTGGTTTGTGAAGAGCCAGCAAGCGTTCGATCGACACCATCCAGAATGCAAGCGGGAAAAACATCCACTCCATCTTCTGCAGGATCTGGTACAGGCCGCAGTAACTTTTGCTCATTTCCTGGTGTTTGTCTTCGTCTATTATTGTTCCGGGTCGCAACACGATGCTGAAGGTGAAGCATCCCAGTGCCAGGCTGACAACTAGCTGGTTGAAGGCACTTTTACGCAGGCGCTCACGTGACAGGATGACTACCAACAGCAGCACTGATAAGACAACCACTGCAATGATGAGGATGGACTCGACGAAAACCTTGGCCTTGAAAACCTTCACATCTGCAGGCTCAGTCTCCATGGGCTTCTCTTCAACCGCATCGATGTTAGTGTCTGAGGGTCCCAGGGTGGAATCCATGCTGATTCCGTAACCTGATGATTGCAGTTGGTACTAGAAAGATAAGAAACACTATTAATTCATGTATATAGGAATACTTCTATAGAATCATACATAAAGGAAGTAGAAGGTCCAGGATTGCTGAAAAGGAGCTCAACATAATATAGGCTAAGTACTAAAATGATGCATATTCATGTGTATTTTTCTCTCTTTGCCTAATTTATGTGTTCACTAAAAGGGGGGTTCAGGATTCCCTGGACGGCCTATCCCTTGGATTTGCCTTTAAAGGGTAGATACAGATCTGAAACTCCCTCTGGTGGGCATTAAAGGGAGCCAAAAGCAATGTTATGTCAAAAAGTGACGAAATTTTGCAACTTCAAAAAATTATGAAAATACATTCTAATAGTCTAACTTTAGCCATTGGTACAGTATAAACTATGATAACTAGCTTTAAGCTCACTTGAATTCCATAATATTCATGCCAAGTATAACTGAAAACAGCAATGTTTGTAAACAAATCAATTTTGGTAGGTCACCAAAATTGACTTGGGGTAAGTTTTCATCTATTTTGATGTAGTTAAAGTCTATATTCACAGCCTATACTTTACCACAGGCATTGGATATGGCCATAGAGTATTATTTCAATAGTCAACAGAATTTGCAAAATTTTGGCCCCACATTGCTTTTGGCTTCCTTTAAGACGACATAAATAGGGAAAAGGTTGCCTACATGCGCTTGACTGGGCGATGATGTAATATTTATTTTAGCCAAAAACTCTGACCCCATTATTTTCAACATCCTGGATATGTATCTAGTGGATATAGGGTAAAACAGAGTAATATCGCACACTTTTTATATATTTTGCACTTTATTTAACTTATTTTAGGACCTAGAAAAATGTATAAAATATAAAGTATAGATTTTGCGACAGAATTCACCAATGTTTTAATCAAAGCTTGGTATCACGTTATGAACATGATATGACATGAGTAATGAAAAGAAATAGTATATTTTCTCATTTTGGGCGTGTGATACAACACTGAGAATTGTATGAGATGTTAGCAATGTCTGTGCAGTTTACAAAGGGTCTATGTAGTGGTTCACTGGAAAGGGGGATACCCACTAAGTGGCAGTAGCAGCACTGGTGACTGGCAATTATCAAGATCGCTGTTGCAATTGTCAGGCAACTGAATTATCAATGGGTCGCCAGGCGATTCACCATACGTATGGTGCACTTTCTAGGCAACCAGTCACAGACAACAAGATCACCAGTAAAGTAGCCAGTAAAGTCGCCGGTAATATTGACAGTGAAATACCAGACTTGTTTAATATTACAGTTGCCCAGTGACTTTACCGACGATTCTCCCAGCGGCCTGTCACTTGTCAACTTTAAAATCGTCTAGTGGGTATGGGGCTTAAGTAGCCATTTTGTCTGATCTTTCCGAAACGCACTATCTCTTTGGGAACTCTTAAGACACCTCAGGACTATCTGGTAACTGTGTATGTCTCGTGATACATTTTGGACGGGTCACAAGGGTGAATAACACATAATTGTAAAACTTTATATATCCAACCATCCAAATGACATTGAATTTTGATCATCAAAGTGTTCATATTCTATACTCAGCTAAGCTAAGGGGTCAGCTTTGTAACTGAGTATGACTTGTTTTTTTCTTGTAAGATTGATTCCTCCATAACTCTTCAATTAACTGGTTCTTATTACAATTAAACTCTACCCAGCCAAGTTGTGACGTAACAGAAACGTTCTGCAACCATACTTTTTTAGTCAGTTTGTTACTTACTAAGATGACATGTGACAATTATATTATAAATGTCAAAGTTGAAACCTCACCATATTAGAAAGTTATTATAACAGTATATTTTAGTGAGGTAAGGACAAAACTAAACAAGGACATTATAAAAGCATTCTGAACATAACCAGAACGTTATAATAATGTTGCAGTGCACTGTCACATCAGTATGTAACAAAACCCCATACAGAACATTGCTGCAATGTTATTATAACGTCACACCCCCGGCTGGGTAAGTACCTTAACGATTTAGCATCATGGCATCATTCTAAAGCTAGAGATGTATTTTCTGAATCAAATGATGTGTCATTCGCTTATATGCAAGTATTATTCAGCAAAAAGGCACAGACAGAAGGCTGAGGTTCGACCAGAATTGTAGTCACATTGCACAGTGGGAATTCCCACCGTTAGTGGAATCGCTCAGTGTGTCCTCCCATCTTAACTCACACCACAAAGTAATGGGTTAACCAGCTTAGAGGCTAAGGACTAGTGACAGATGAAACATGCTTTAGAGTCTATTTCATGAATTGGTTGCCGATATGGGGAAATTGTTGGGAATAATGTGGTAAAGTATAATTCAGTTTGGTGTAATTGATGGTGATTACTAAATAGGTCTCACGATTAATGGTGAAGCGTATCTATAATCATAGCCAATATGCTTTAAGCAACTGATTCATTTAAATGTGAATGGATCGGAATGAGACTCACATATGAGTTTACAATATAACTGTGTTTGTCAACAATAATATTATCATTACAATACAAAGCAGTGACACAAACTTAACGTTTCAAAAACATGACAGAAATTTAACTCACCATAATATTATTATGTATGGAAAAATAATAAAAAGAAAGCAACCCAAAACGAATTTAAAATATAAAGGTATAATGCTGGATGGCCACAAACTTAACGTGTCATAAAGTTGACAGAAATACAACTCACCATTTAATAATGTATGGAAAAATAATACCCAAAACAATGAAAAATATCTCTAATTGTGGATGGTTGCTATCAAAGTATACTAACGTGTACTTGTCGTCGGACGTTGCTGGGGCAGTGTGAAGTGTAGTGTGCTGGTAGGGGTGGAGGTCGGGTAGTGTGGGGTAGGGGGAGGAGATAGGGGAGTGGGTCATACAGTATGTCACTGACCTAGTCTGTGAGTGTGTGTGTGGGGGGGGGGGGGGGAGGGGGGGGGGGGGGGGGGGGGGTAATAGTAGGGGTATGACAGCCTTATTAACTCACAGCTCCACCAGCCAACCACCGTAAAACACCAGATAGTGTGCTTCGTGACTTATGAATATGCTATAATTCTGCTTTGCATGGATGTGTTTGTTTTGGGTTTGTTTTGGGGTACCCAGAGTAGTGACAGATGTTTCGGGAGGTTCAAGAATGCCCTTTCTTTCTATTTTTCGTAAAATACCGTGTAAAGTATAAAAAAAAAGAAGAACAAGAAAAGAAAAAACCTAATTAGAACCATTTTCCAAAAGCGCCCCCCGCCCTCACCCTTCAAAAATCTAGATCCACCACTGCAGATGGAATTGTACGTGTATTTAACGGGTCTTGCCTATTCCATAACCTTCTTCCATAAATGCAGTACTTCATTCTTTTATAACTCAAGCCTTTCTACTTCTTTGACATTGCCGCCTGTCAACATTCATCATGAACTACTTTGAAAACCAACGATAAAGTAATAATGGTAATCAATTTAGCATGACAATGTTTCCAACTGACTGTTATAGACCCTGGACATATTATGACCCTTTTGCACATCATTACTTTCGCATATTCTAGATTATGCACATGTATCGCCAAAAGGAAGTGCTGGGGAATGAGTATATATGTATGTATATATATATATATATATATATATATATATATATATTATTGTTTTATATATAAATGGCCGGGGATACATCAATGGTTGGCTGCCTAGCAGTACATAATTATAA
Organism: Lepidonotus clava; assembly: GCA_936440205.1. Taxonomy (NCBI): domain Eukaryota; kingdom Metazoa; phylum Annelida; class Polychaeta; order Phyllodocida; family Polynoidae; genus Lepidonotus; species Lepidonotus clava. The sequence goes on along the minus strand of OW387144.1, from coordinate 41,967,942 downwards.
TACGCACTTGAAGGGGGATTTACAATACAGGAATTGGGCTGTGATATTAGTGAGATATGATGACCTTTCAGACAAATTCGCATTCAAAAGTACTGATTGTTGAAAATTTGTAATTTTGAGCATGTCACACATAGTATGCAAAGAATTTTGCCTCTCACATGTGCAGTTTCTCTGCGACATTATCATATCGCAGCCCAGGTTATATAGCGTAATACGGCCTTTAAGGGTTTTTACACTTGTGCGACTTGAGTTTCTATAATATCAGCGTGATATGAGGATACCATAGAAATTCACACACAGAGATGATATAATTATTTGAAATTGGCAATTTGTTTGTGCATTTCACAGAACCAAGAATTTTATCTGTAATATGTGTGCCTTCACTACGACATGGTCATGATTATCGCAGCTCATATCGCATAGTGTAAAACCTCCTTAACTCTACATGGGGGTAATAGATACCACCATTATTATACGGGGCCCATCCAATCTACCCTCAATCATCCAACCGATTGCCTATCATGTAGGGGCAGTGGTACTGGATATATCTCATGCGGTTTTTGCCCCCCTCCCTTCCCTTATATATGCCGCACTCAGTATCCCGGTCACTAGTTTGTTTTTCATGTGTCTATAGTGAATATGGTGTATTGTGTGTGTGTGTGGGGGGGGGGGTTGTGATGTGATGTGTGGTGTCTTTGTGGTGTGGGTATATATAAATATATATATATATATATGTGTGTGTGTGTGCGTGTGTGTGTGTGTGTGCGTGTGTGTGAGTGTCACGGCAAATTTTTGAACTCATACATTAGACAGGCTCGGCCGTGTCTGAAACCACTTGCTCTAAAACGTGTCAAGGAGTGTAAGTCTTACTCCACCATTATCCCTGACACAGCAAAGTATCATTTTACCACCAATAGCAGTGGGCGTGTTAGGTAATACTTTTGCGCCCACCTCAAAGTTTCCCTTGCCCTTCTGGCGTGTATATAAGTCTAAGTCAGGGGGTGTTAACTATATTGTGTCACAATAGTCCCGTCCGCTCATAGTTCTCTTCACACGCCCAACCTTCTCGGCGTCTTAACGTACCCACCCTCCATTCAGGCACCAATATAATTGCCAGCAGTGGCGTACCCAGTTCCCCCCCCCCCCCCCCCCTCAGGGCGGGAGTGGGGGGGGGGGGTCCCCATGTTCGGTTGACCCCCCTCCGATTTCTCAAATTTTACGCAATTAAACTACCAATAAAGGGAATTATCCAAATTAGGGGGTCTCTGGAACCCCTCAGATTTAGCAAAGTTTCTATGCCTATAGACCTATAGGGGGAATGTGGGTTGTATTTGATGGCCGCGCTTTACCAGTGTTCTACTCTCACTGTACTTAGAAGTTAGTTAGACATTAAAAGACTGTGTTTCACTCTGATCTAGTATATTTGTAAATTTAGATGAAACATATATTATGACTCACATTATCTGTTCAATATACTCTGTACGATCGGCCGTAGACTGCCAGGTACACACAAAAACATAGTTTAGCGTGAAGCTGTGATTTAAGGTAAATTCTAACCTATAGCTATCATGCTCCCGAGGTTAACTAGTGTTACTATATAAAAACAAAAATAAAAGGACATTTGACACAAAGTGTAGTTAAAATCTAGTGTACTATTTTATTGCTGAATCGATTCTATTAATCTTTATCCTCGGCGCACCACTCGCACAACACCTCGGAGCACATGATGCTGGCAGGCTCGCCCCCCTCACAGTCGGCGTGGTAGCACCGGCCGCAGTAGTTGCAGACCAAGTACATTCTGAAATATTACGGAGGCATGTTTAAATACACATTTTTTTAAATTGTGTGCACGAACTAATCGGACCATCATCAATCACAATTTTTAGTAACCGTACGAAATTCGGCGTTCACTCCAACGTCAACATTAAGATTCTATGCCCTCGTTATTTTTTGCCTAGTAGCATCATCGAAAATCATTGTCGCTATATAATATTATTTATTATGAAAAAAAAACCCGGCGTACCTGTAGTTGCCATCCAAGAATATGGCCTGCGGTTGTGTGGCGTGTTGGTCTTCGGCAAACGTTTCCATCGCCTTCCACCTTTGGTCCGTTAAGTACTCCTCCTGCTCCTGAAAAAAATTGTGTGGTTATAGTTAAATGTGCAAAAGTCAATTTTGCACTTACTACATACCAGCGTGTCCCTCGTAATATTGGCAAATTTCAGAACAATTGTACTCGTGAAATCGCCCCACTCATCATTTTGTTTTGTTTATACATATTTCCCTTCATACGCTTACATGTTTTATTTCCCACTTAGCTTCATCGTGTAAATACAAATGTACCAACCTGGGTCGGATCCTCCGAACAGTAGACACACGTCCACTCTGATGGGCCGTCCGGGAGCTGTTGTCGGTCGTGCGTCCTGGAAAAAATTTCAAAAATCATCACACCGTCCATCATTTCAACATAGGTGGTCGAAACTACCAAATCATCGGCATCTCAAACGTAACAGCTATTATCCACACCCTTATACATTTGTTAACAGACACTCTATATATGGAAGTGTAACCCCCAAGTCATTCTCCCGCAAAGCCTGAAAAAACACTACTTCTCTATATAGGCATGTTATCTTATCAAATTATAGGCAAGTTATCTCATTCACCTACCGGGTTTTCTGCGCGGTCGCCATTGTTCACAATGTGGCGCTTGTGTTTAATATCAGCAAACTTCTGCGTACGTCTTTTATGGTCGTGAGGCTGGCGCGGGACTGTGTGTGTGCACGTGGTGGGCACCTCCTTATAAAGCTGGTGCCCCCCCACCCCACCCCCCCGGGGGGCAGGGTAATGAGGGGCCATCTAGGTCAGCCGAGCAGCCTGAGCGACCGGTGTCAGGTGTTACATAAGGTGTCGCTCGCGCAGCGCAGCCCTGGCAGCTGGAGGTGCACGTCCTGACACCTGACTCAAGAAACCACCCGTAAATGCACACAGCCCCACACCCCCAGCCTGTGAAATAACTTCAGAAAACGTACCTCAAAGTCGCACATCCTGGCACCGTAACCTTGCGAAGTAATTTCCTACCTTTTATTTTAAATTTGAAAGTAGTCACATTATAAGGTTTAGGGCGTAATATAATTATTCCTAATAAAAAAATGTTGCTTTTGTTGGCAAAAGCGTCTAAATCACATAATCCTAACAATGCATATAAAACACCGGACAGTGTCCGAAATTAAGCTGCTGCACCCTATAGGCCGGGCCTATAGGCCTTCACCCGGGGATCACACTCACACTCGTGAGTCTAGATCTGCACACTCACACTCATGATTCTGCAAACTCACTGCCAGGTGCGCTATTTTTAAGTTTTGCACTTTTTTTTATACATGTGCACACTTCTCATGGAATTTTTTCATTCCCATATATCGGGGGGTGCATATCCAATATTTGTGGTGCACAATCTCATTAATGATGCATACGTTTTCAGCTTAATTTCGGACACTACGTGCACGAGTTCGATATATCTATAGGTCCTCTAGATCTACAAGAAGTCGTGGCGCCGAAGGGGACATACGATCATATTTTCTTGTTCAACCACATATCCAAAATGTCCACTTATCCGCATAACAGGCAGGAAAGATGCCCATGAAGGTTGCTCGAACTTTTCCTTGTGCCACATTGTATAAGGACTTATGTATCTGGATTCGACGGTGCTGTGTCGGTACCACTTCACAGCTGCAAACACATGTTGCCTCTTCTTCCCGGTTGCCTTACATTGTATGTAATGTTTCATGTAGTGGGTGGCGATGCACGGTCGCTCCCGGGGGTCACTCTGTCCGTCTTCGTACCAATTTGCCATTAGTCTAGACAACTTTTTACCACTGCTGGAATTTGTGCTGGAATAAGTCATGGGGCCATATTTTACGACTTTAGACTTCACGTAAACTGAAGGCAGAAATGACTTCTCTAGGATCTCCTGTTCTGTGGGGTACATCTTTTTGTATGTTTCTTTGAGCAGCTCAAGATCGTCCGAGTCGATCCACACATTTTCTTCTCTAAATGTCTCGAAGCCGTTGGGGAGACTCCATAGGCTCTCGCACTGCGCGAAATCTCGCTCATTGGGTACATCGAGTGTTTCCAGGACCGTTCTTGCTTTCTTCTCTCCTTCTCCCAGCTGGCAGTGTTTGCCAAATTTCCCCTCGTGTTTGGACGGCATTTCGGCGCGCGCCTGACTGACACGACTCATCCTGTGAAACCTCTCAAACAATTGTTTCTCTATCTGGCGATTGTTAGTCGGCACATCCCCCAAGTAACCATTATACCGCTCAAAACTGAACAGCCAAGTACTGGGAGCTGGACCATACTCCCGGAGACACTCCTTTAAATGGAGATGTAGATGCATGTTTGGGGTAATGAAATCAGAACCGAACTGGAGCTCTGTGCTCTTGCAAAAGTGCAATAGTTTCCTGTGTGCCTGTTCTATCTCGTGGTATGTAATACAAGGCTTGCACAGAAGTCGAGTGGCTTCTACGAAACGCTGCCAGCTATGAAGCATATTATCCGGCAAAAGGCCCTGGAGGCAGTATCCAGACGAGACTGTAACCCAATTCTTCCACTCCTTTGCCGTCCACATCCCAGCGTTCGATTTGATGTTAGTTACCACGCAGTCATCCGGTAGTCCCTCTTTAAACTGATTCAGACGAGCATCAATAGTCAACACCTGATTAGCGCTTAGTACAACGTCATCTGTTGAATTCTTCTTCTTCTTTGACAACTCTTTGTCGGTCCACCTCTTCCACATTCGCTTGGCAGTCCCTGAATCCCAATAATAAAAGCACATATGTGAAATCGGTATTGAAACCCCAATGAACTAATAGTCCAAATTAAAGGCAAATGCAAGTTCCATTTCAAACACATTATCAGTGCTAAACATTAATTAACGTTAGGTCAAGCTTCAACACTTACCCAACAGTACATTATGCATCACATCGATCGAGAGGAACCTGAAGAAATGAATGTCATATAATACAGTTACTGCTAATGGAAACATTTTTATTAATGTTTATTCAAATGACAAATTAAAATTGTTAATATTTTGGTATAATTCTGTGTAAGATTGGCCTTTAAATTTGTTCGGCCTGGAGATTGAACTTACCTGATGGGATTGAAGTAGGGCAATTCTAGGAGGACACAGGAACGAGCTCCATACTGTTTCTCAAGTTTACTTTTCTCTCTCGGGGTGGATGCAGCTGTAATCTCACTCACTCTCTCCTTGTGTTGGTCCAGAGTACGAGGAGTCCAATTCGCCATGTTGAATCCTCCACGGTTTGAATTCTTGAATTCCTTCAGACATTTTGAACAACCCATGATAGCATTAGGTAGCAGGAAACCGCAGGTCTTCCTCCCTGCAGGCAGGTCGGCAGCAACGTTCAAAAGCGCCAACTTAACGGTCTTGCCATTTGGGCAATCGTTGGTTATAAGCCTTTTTCCCTGATGCCAGAATTCCTTGAGTTCGTTGACTAGGGGCCTCAGAAAACTGGTAAGGTCGGCAGGTTCTTTACTTAAGTTTGGAATGATACCGTATAGTATGACGTTCTCAAGTCTGTACCGCTCATTTCTGGGTAGGTTAAGTATTGTTAGGTAAATGCCCCCTACTGACATCGAAGCTTTCCGAGAGAATGGTTGAAACCAATCGATATTCATCTGAAGAGCCAAGTTGTTTTCATTATCAAGAAAGCCGTCGTTGTTCGCGTTAAAGTCTTTCCATACCGAACCGTCGTAGATATCAGCAAACACTCCGTTGGGTATCCTCCTGCCCTTCCACTCTCTACATTTCAGCTCAAAACCTGGACGTTTCATCATAACCTGCAAACTCTTCTCGAGCGACTGGTAACAGAATGTCCTGACTGGAAGGAAGGTAATTTCCCCCACAATCTTGGTCTCAGAAAACAATTTCCTGTTGCAGCGTTTTAAATCATCACCGATGGTTGTACACCTAATGGGTTGCTGAATACCATTACGATCCGTGTAAAAGCCTCGACCTGGCACACGCTCAGTGGTGGACAACACAGAATGCGACAACGTATAACAGGCCGGGCAGCATACACTCATAGAGTAATTAGTCATCGTTAGGTCTGTACCCAACCATTTGTACATCATCCGCATCGTTTTGGGGAATACTGCCTCCGCTGCTTGTGAAACCCGGTCATTACCTGCTACCGTCAATAATTCACAAATGAAGCACATAACTTTAGCCATTTGCATATCACTGGTGAAGGTGTGGATCTGCCACTGCAAAAGAAAGAACAGAACCCATGAAAATAGGCTTTGGATATTCTTATTAGGGGTACCACTAACAAGCCTTGCCAATGGGCTAGGACGACCCGTCCCGTCACCGAAAACCACTTTTAAGTGACGGATGGCCCTGTTGCGAATCTTGACTGCCTCTGGATCAAGCTTATCATTTTCTTCCGTTTCTTGGGAATCTTCCATGGTACCGTAATAGTCTTCCATATCATCACCTGACTCCTCATCGGCTTCCATGGGTACCGCCTCTTCAACAGGCTGATTGCGACCCACAGGCTGACTGTCTGCTTCTCCCGGATTCCCGACTTCAGCCTGCCGCTGATTAGCAGCTGCAGCTTCTGCCCGAATACCAGCTCCAACCTGGATACCACCTTCAGCCCGAATACCCGCTTCAACCTGCATACCACCTTCAGCCTCAATACCCGCTTCAGCCTGGTTACCTGCCTCAGCCTCAACACCCGCTTCAGCCTTGTTACCTGCCTCAGCCTGAAAACCTGCTTCAGCCTGGTTACCTGCCTCAGCCTGAAAACCTGCTTCAGCCTGGTTACCTGCCTCAGCCTGAAAACCTGCTTCCGCCTGGTTACCTGCCTCAGCCTGAAAACCTGTTTCAGCCTGGTTAACTGCCTCAGCCTGAAAACCTGCTTCAGCCTGGTTAACTGCCTCAGCCTGAAAACCTGCTTCAGCCTGGTTACCTGCCTCAGCCTGAATATCTGCAGCTTCGGCCTCAAGACCCACTTCTTCCTGATTGCCAGCGCGTTGAGGTAAACCAAATGGGAGTGGTTCTGCAAGACACATGTATAAGAATAAATTAAATGTACAGTAGGGTTTCAGAGTACAGACTTTCCCACCCAATGTTGTTTCTCTGACTCAAAAGCTATGATAGAAAGATGCATGGAGGGATACATATATATAACGTCCATTGTTTAAGTCATTCATTATTTGAACAATTGTTTAATTGTCAAGAAAAGATTTAGGCTGCCGATAATTTTCCAAACACTAACTGATCATTAAGAGTATAGTAGGTATTTGAAAATAATATCTATGCGCGCAAGCTAGCTAGGAAGGTTTTGAAGGATATCGATTTCAGGTGAAAGTGACTTTATCCTAGTTATACTATTTATCTGGTACTCACCATGCTCCATAAGATGCTTCCTGTTATATGTACTTTTTGAAACTGCACGTTTACATGTGTCGCACCATCGGTTTCGGCTAGTGTCCATATTTCTTCTGGTTTCTGCCTGGTCACTGGTCAGACCCTTGAAACACCACGATCGCGAGGCCATGGCGAACTTGAGTTAGACAGCAGCACTTCAGGGCGATGAACCTTCCCCATTTGCGACTGCGACCCAAGTATTTATATATGGTACAGACTGACGCCTATGGTCCCACCAGCTGAAAGCCGCGAATTGCCGCGACATGCCACAGCCCCGACCCAGGGGTAGTTGCACTCGAGCTCCTAACCTCAGACACCCGTGTGAAATTAAAGCCGAGAACAGCCTGCCACAGTATTACCAGGAGATTACTGTCGCCTCCAGCCTGGCCGTCACGGTAGCGCGTTGTCGTGATTTGTCGGGCGCGTGAAGTTTCTTCAGCTTTCGAAACGCATCGATCGTCCGCCGTCTGGACTGGTGAGGGCATGACACCTGCCATTAAAACCTAGGGTCTATCCATTAAAGGGCGGTGAAGTTTCCTCAGCTTCCGAAACGCATCGGCCGCCGTCAGGTCGACTGGTGATAGGATTTCATCTGCCTTGAAAACTGAGCTCGAAGTTTAGCTCGAAGGTCAAACCTTAAGCTTTCTGCTACTACTTAGGGCCAGCTTATTTCGTTATATAGTGCGTTTGGTGTACGGCTACGTGAATATCATGAGTGTCAAAATCCTGAGTGCCACCCTTGGTGAGAATCTTCTTAATTACTTTTGTTCTACAAGTGATACGAGTCGATGGCCGACTTTCCAAATTATTCAAAATAGGTAAAACATATGTATTCATTCTGGGGGTCGCCCTTCCTAATTAATTAATATGGCCAGTTTTCTGAATTCTAGGGTGTGGCCATATGGCAGTTATAGTTTATTCTGTCTGTTTGAATAGCCTGGCCATGGTAATTTGGAACGAAGGTGTTTGTTTAAAGTTGAGATGACAACCTTCATGTTCTCTTCTTTCTTTTTTTTCAATATATAGCTGCCGCGTACTTGGTTCTTGTATCATGCGTGGAATTTGTTCGAGCTGCCAGTGGCGGACACTGGCCTAGGGTCGTTCACAATAAGCCTGGAGTAACCCGTACCCGGTTGGTCAACCTCACTGCTCCATTTACCGGTCACCCTCCACCAAAACACGATGCGATGACCGGCCTCACCTTTCATGACGCCCTGCAAGCCTTGTTGGACCAGGACCATACCGTAACTGACACTGGATCTGAAGCCAACCCAGGAGACGGAAACATTAAAGAATTCCCAACTGTGGTACTTCTCTCTTCGTACACTCTTCTTCTTATCCTCGCCGTAGCCATAATTATTAGCATATTCTTTGTTTGCTCCGGAATTAATCGCATCTTCGCAGATGCTCGTTTTCGTGTATACTTGCTTGTCTCGGGCAATCACAGTGTATGGCTTAAAATAGGCACGTTCCCTGGACATTTTGGAGATTATATCTTTCAAACAGACGATCCTATCACACTGACTAAAGCCGAAAATATATGCCTAGGCGCACGATACACATTTAACTGTGTCATCCAAATGACCGACTGCTATACCGGCACATCGACACGACTGCCCACACATTTAAAGGTTAATAAACTGAAGGACATCATGTTGACAAGATTGATGACTAAGGACATTATACGCTACCAGTTGGTTACCATGGGTATAGGCATAGGAGAGCCTGTTCTTTTGGGGAAATACCGGCCCGGTGAGCTTGCAATTAGTACTAATACTTCAGTCGACTTAAGCCGTGTTGACCTTGATTAAGTCTTGTGTGAAAAATGTTGTATTTTTGTGTGTTTACTACCAATATGCTGCCGAACGTGCGTCAATCGATACAAGTGTTATGGTTATGAATTGAATTTGTAGCTAAATAAAGTTTCGGTTTTGGAAAGAGCAGTATGACGCTGACAAGAGCGCTTTTACTCTGGCTCGGGCTAGGGTCAACCCCTTATGTAATCTGTGAGACAGGCCCCTAAGTTAGGGGCCTGAGGCTAAACTAGGTCTGCAACCAAAACTAGTAGTGGAATTAAATGTGGTTAACGCCACAATCTGGCGATCGGGCTCCAACCGAAATTATGGCTATAGCTAATTAAGCTATCGTCCCTTAATAAATCTCGACACCTAAATCGACTTGTTCGTTTTTTAAATTATTAATTTTGCAATGTCACAGAAGCTCCAAGTTACCTATACATAACTCCCGGAGAACTCCCACTTTAAAGGGTTACACTATATGCATGAGGTTTTTTTATTCTCTCACAGAAAGAATATAGGTCACCGTGTCATACAAATCCTAGAAAGTATTTCGGGTTCATCAGGAGACTACATGGTCACTTGTAAATTTTGATAGGTCCTAATGGCAGCGATGTATTTGATCATAATAAAATTTCTGAAAAATTACTTTTGCAACTTACTGCATGGAATCTAACTAAAAAGGATCCACTAGAAAAGAAGTAACAGTTCTTAATTAAAACCGGCTTCATGCAACATTATTTTTTCATGACTGCGAAATAAGTACGAAGAGATGATTCATGTCGCATCATTTTAAAAATCGTATATCGAGCTTATGTTTGTTTAAAATACACTTTTTATGATTGATTTATGCTATTATTGATAACAGGCCTAGGTGTCATTCCATTGCTCTTCTAATGGTAGAGACCTTGTACCATAACACTCATCAAAAAAGTGTTGTATTGTAATTGATTTCAAGTTCGTGGTCTATCTTCAAGAAATAGCACATTCGGGTTTTCAACAAAATGACAGGTCATTATAGTTAAATGCGTTTCGTATCGTAAATAAAAAGTATTCATAAATTTAAGATTCACTTATGAGAAGGACCTGGATAACGCGTACGGTTTTAGACTAATATAAGGCGAGTCTTAGGCAACCAACATATCTATAGAAATACTTCCCTGCTTATCGAGCATGCCACAATCAAAACAAGAAGCGCAAAGTTCTTTGATAAAAGTTTATAAAACGACTATACAATTGAAGAAAGTACAAAGACCTAACATACAGCGTGACACAGACCATATAATTAAACGTAGTGTAAAGAAAACATAAAGATGATAAACATAAACATCACATAAAATAGAGCTTTAAACAGACCCTTTAGAAATAAGTTAAATTGGCTGTGCATCGGCGATACCCGATCGATACGCGGGCTTCACCGCCCAGTCTGGGGTGTTGGGAGGAGGCTGTTGGCGTTTTGGATTATCGTCGGGGACATTGTTCCGCTTCTTTTCCAATCTAACGCCCCGCTGACGGCGGGTAAGTTCTTTTTTCTCAGTTTCGTCCAGGTGGGCTTTGTAGGCACTCAGCTCATCGCTCTCCCACACGAGCGGTTTGACGCGGCGGTGGAATCGCTCGGTGGTCTTCCCGTCTTTGTCGACCGGAAAATAAAGTCCGCGCTCCTCGTCGCTCGTGTAGTCGGGGGTGAGGAGGCACCTCACGGAATTCTTACGCGCTTCGTCCCACGTTGTGACGAAATTTTCCAACCCCACTATCTGTCTTTTGAGCTTCTGCAAAGTTAAAAAGACACTTTTTTATTTTAATACAGTTACGACATACTTGGTCAAGAACATCAAATAAACACAAACAAGTTTTTCAATATTTCAGTTGCCTTAATTTAAAAGCTGGTCACTGCAGTTAATTTCAAAAGCGTTGCTTTATCCTTGGTCTCTATAACATACAGGCACTTTTTATTAATTGTGTCATATCCATTCTAATTGTATGTCAAGATTATTGTCCAAGGAAGCAAGTAAGGTTACAGTGCTCTATAAAAATTCATAATGTAAAAAAATTATAATTGTTTCCCAAGTTTCAGTGTTACAACCATAAGATCATTTCACAGCCGGGCCCCCTGTTTTAAGCCAAATTGCCGATTCACAGCTACAGCCCCCGGAATAGTTCCGACCGCAGTTCGTACGTATACCCCTTTTTGAACCGAGTGGGTCCCCGGGAAGTCACACCCCCTATACCATAGACCCCCAGTCTGTCTACTCAGATATAAAAGTAGGACATATCATCGTTCTTCAAAATAGAAAACAACCCCTTTCCACTGACATTTATACCAAAAAATCGACCCCTTATTCTTCAAAACGCAGACATTTTGTGGCCAAGAAATACCCTTTTTTCGTGAAATTTCATATTTCCCAGGAAAAAAAGACCCTTATTTTCATATCATGGATATTTGGGATGAAAAAGTAACCTTTTTTCTAGAAACAAGGACATGTGAATTTTGTCAAAATAGACCCTTTCTTCGCGTTTTTTAGAACAATGATGCGTATCCTTCCACCCAAGGAGTGGACAGACTGGGCATAGACCATAGACATTACTCTTTCTCCTCGGCTTTGCACTTTTCCAGAAAAAAAAAAATTAACGGAATATGTTTGAAAAGTGTAAAATTTCGGCCTGCCTGAATCGAACTACGTCAAACAATGTTGAGAACAATAGTCCGCAAAAGCCATGACGTCAGGCGGGCCCCTAACGGTCACTGCACGCTGCTCCCGTGCCTAAACATGGGCCGGGCTGGGCCGGGGGTCCCCTCTATGAACTTTAGTAGGACCCAGCTGTCAGATTTGCTATTTCCACTAATAATGCTCGCAAACTTATGAAAACATGTATTTTCATAGGGGAACTATCAATGTGCATTATGATATACTTGAAAAGAAAAAGAGTTAATAAATAGCAAAGTTATAGGCAATGTTATTGTCTGTGTGTACGGGTGACCGCGGTCCAGCCGGGTGTTATCGGTGCCCCCTCCAGGGCGGGCCGGGCCGGTGACCGGGGGTGTAGGGTTACCGGGGCCGGTCGTAAAAGGTTTAGGCCCAACACGTGTTGCGGGAGGGGTCCGTGACGTCAGACTTTTGTGGTCTATAGAGGAAGTCTGTAACAAAAATTTATTTACCTCGTTCACGTGGTGACGGATGATAGCCTTTTCATTGTCAGCCTTCATTCGGTTCTTCCGGATTCTGTTGGCCCTGCTTTGGAGGGTCTTGAAGTAGGTGTTGGCAGCAGCTAGAAAAAGAGGAAGGACATGAAGTATGCTTAAAACTGGAGCCATTAAGTAGACAAAGGCAATATAAAGGCAATAAATCAAGGGAATACATGTTAAAAATGCAAAGTGAGGGTCAACATATTATTCAGGAATTAAAACCATCATTACACCGGTATTATATTTCTTTGTCCAGATAATAGAACTTACGTTTTTTTCAGATGACTGGGAGGATAACTTAAATTATAAAAGTAACAATTTCCAATGTAAGTGGAGCCTATTTAGACACTAAAAACAGATTTCCAGCATTTCAAGCATGTTAAAATTTGTGTTAATTGAAGGACCAATACTTTGGAATCATGGACATTAGATGCATGAAATGTACAGCTGCAGGTTAGTTGACAAAGAAACTTGCTACCTATGGGACTTACCTAACACCTCTTCTCTGGGGGTATCTGGCCCCAGGCACACGTTGTCAACAACGGCCTTGATGATCGCAACGTTATCTGGGTGTTTGATCCCCGCCCTGAATGTTGGAATATATTTATATTGTTCAATTCATCGGCATCACGTCAAGTGCTCTATGACTCTATTAACATGAAAAAAAAACAGCAAAACTTATATTCAGCTGCAGCTTCTGGTGTTCAGGAACACATTACCCATTGCTTACTTAAAAACAATATTTTTTTCTGTACTATTCATGTTGTTATGACGTAATCAACTTACCCACGGTTCAGGTTGAATCCCCAATCAGGGTCACCTCTCTTGGCCTTGTAGGCCGAACGAACGAGTTCCTACAAACAATATAATAAGCCAATAATTAATAGTGGACTTCTAACTATATGTCAGTGTACGAAATCATTACGGATTTTCGTTGTTTTCCGGGATGTTCCCTGGCGGCGCGGCAAAAGAGAAGAACATCAGGGCTATACTAGGAATACTAGGAATGAGATCATTTCTAAACAAACCGAGAACTATATTAAACGGTAACGTTTTCAAGGTGAGATTATTAGTTAATTATAAGCTGTAAAAACAAACTTTAGAACTTACACATATTTCATTGCGTGGTTTGGGTGGTTTGTCAGCTGCAGCTGGCTTCGCTTGGTTCACGAGCACCTCCACCTGGGCCTTTGCCGCAGCCGCTTCAGCCTCCGCCCTTCGGCACTTCTTCTCCAGCTCCTCCATCCTGGCCAGCAAATGGGCCATGGACGGTTCAGCTGTAGACGTGGAGGGGCCGGACGAGGACGAGTATTCGGGCGTGAACGACCTTTGGGACGTCGTCGACGAGAATGACCCTTGCGATGTCAAGGGCCCGGGCGTGAACGACCTTTGGGACGTCGTCGACGAGAACGACCCTTGCGATGTCAAGGGTCCGGGCGTGGACGACGTTCTGGACGTGGAGGTGGGGAACCATGGATGGGATTGAGACGTGGAGGGCGTCATCCCCCAGGGCGTGGATCCGGAGGGCGTGGAGGGCGTGGAGGGCGTGGACGACGATGCGGATGCAGTACCGCCTTGGGAACCACCAAGGCTAAGCTCAACGTCGTTGAGGGTGGATCCCTCTTCCGCGTACAGGGAGTGATCCGCAGAGAGATCCGCAGAGAGATCAGGAAACCCATTCTGAGACCCATACTGACGCGCATCCTCAGACATATCCAACAGCAGAGTACCTACGCCTGCTGATGAATCATGATCGGTTATTTTCTCGCCACCCGATTTGGGGCTGCTGGTCAAGATCCTGCATGAGCTCGTAGACGGGTTTGACAGAACAGAGTCACTATAATCAGTTGACCCGTTCATGGTGGCAGCAAGTTTTCAAGTGATCTATATAGCCATATGCCACGCCGTATTTATACATGCCGGGCAGGCCCCCCTGTGGATACATGATCTAGTGAAAGCGATCTTTTATCGATGAGGCAAGACTTTGAACATAAGTTACGTGGTAGACGTGACGGGGTGTGGACGGGGTAAGAGAGACTTTTACCATAAGTTACGTGCTAGCCGTGACGGGGAGTACATGGGGTATCAGCTGATCAGCGACACCCTCACCGCCGCCCCTTGTGAGGCCTGTTACGTGTCAAGAAGTGTTAAGACTACCCCGCGGGCCGCGGGCCGCGGTACTCCTGTGAGGGACCTGACACAGAAGCTAGTTGACATGCGCCGCCTCAGATGGCCAACAGGTGGACGCGGTCATCATAGACGCGTGTCCCGGTGTCAAACACGACAGAAGTCATTTCAGATGAACCCCCTGTCGATCGGCTCTCTGAAGAAAATAGCGGCCTATTAGACGTGCTTCGCACTACCCAGTGTAAAAACTTGTGAAGCCCCCGGCTAGAAGAAGTCGTTTTAGTTGTACCTTACCTAGCGTTTAAGTTGTCGACCGAGAGTTAACTTTTCGCTAAAGACTAGACGAAGCCCTTACAGTACCTGGGGGGTTGTGATGTCGTGTGGGGTGGGGGGTATAAGTATGTGCCTGTACTATACACTGGTTCAGAACAGCCACTTGATGGCCATGGACATCGAGCGACTGTTAAACGCAAGTCTGCGTCTGCGTCTTGTTCGGGAGGAAAGGCCAGTGGTGAGACCTAGTCACCTCCAACCCGCGGACCAATCCGACCATCAGTGGCTGCTTCTCTTGTTAGTGATATACCTGGGGTGGAAATTTATCGGTATCTTCTGGAAATTGGCAGCAGGCTGTCGCTCGTTGGCGCAGGGTCAACGTCGGAGGGCTACAGTGCAGTGCTGTCTGAGAATCTACTGCCGATGGGAAACGCTCCACTGGCTCCCATTCCCGCCGAAATGGAAGCCGTAGGAAGTGCTGCCTGCCCACGAATGATCATCCAAAGACCGAGCATCCTGTCCAAGGCCCTGACCGTCGCCTGGTCGGGCCCACTCACGGTCCATCTGAATGGCAGTGCAAACCCTTGACGTTGGAACTCCCGCAAGAAGTCAAGATTCCTCGTACGGAGCACGTGCGCCTGAACAAATTTTTCAGGCACAGACTTTGTAGAGCGAGCGTTTGCCTGATAAACAACAGGAACAACATGGCCCAAGAACTACTCCCAGCCGAAAAACTGGGCTGCATGCCTGACGTAGACTCTTGGGTTTGATGAACAGTTATATAAAAGTGTACGATATGTTTGAAGTAGATATGGGAAAATTTTAATTGTGAAATGCATATGTTCACGAAGCTTTCGAGTTACATATGTACATTAGTGTATGTTCAGTAAATACAATTATGGGAAAATAGGCGAAACGTTGACACGTGGACATCCTAAAACCTTTTCCGCATGCATAACAATAAAACATTTTGATATCATGAACGTGTGTAGTCTTATGTGGCTGTGACTAATTATAAATGGGAATTCATGAGGATAATGTGAATGAATTGCAGCTGTGTGACGAAATTATGAGGGCGAGTATATATTCTAAACAACAAAAATCGAACATGAATGAGAACTGATAACTTTTGAGCTGCAATAAAAGGAAGAGTTAATAGCTAATGTATATATAACCAACTCAATTTAAAGTCAAGCGTCTGCATGCGCTTTGAATCCTACGTTGTCTGAAATACAGAATTGAGATGAAAACAAAAAGTGCTGGTACCATTATAAAAGTAAGTCCAATGTTCAACAGGTAAACAGTACCATGCACACTGGGGGGGAGGAATGGTACGTGGGGAAGATGCAAGTCACCACGAAGTTTCTTGTATTCGACCTCATTCAGTCGAATCTCTTTCATGTATGTACGGAGGGAAAGGAAATTGTCTTTTGCTCGCTTAAAAATATCCTCTTGGCGGACTCGCATTTGCGGGCTAAGAGGTAAAATTGGGAATGGTTTATCGTACGAAAAATCCGGGTTCACAAGTCGGCTAAGTGACAGGTTGAGGTGTTGAAGACTAGCAAGGTTGACGGGGAAAACTGTTCTTAAGGGGCCTGCTGTAGAAGGCAAACAGTTAACACTTGAGACTGGAATTTCCCATTCTTTGGCGGACACAGAACAACCACATTCAAAGGCACGAACGCACGATTCACATCCAGGATGGGTTGTTGTTCGGTTGGGGCAGCGCACAACGACCTCGTCTATGTGAGAGAACAAATAGGTCCCTGTTGCAATGACTTGGATGTTCGACCTTCTGAAATTAGACTGAATGAGTATTTTGAAATCACAATAAAGTTTGACAGACTCATGATCACGTAGATAGATAGAAATGAGGCACGACGAGGGAGAAAGCCTGCGAATTGGTAGGTCATAATGACAAAACAGAGAATGGCAATTATCCAGATCTGGGTTGGAGGATACCGTGTATTGGGTTGCGGACACCAATAAATAAGCCGGTGTGTTGGAGAGGCGAGTATAATGCCCATGGAAGGCTAGAGGGAAGGTGTTCACTTTTAGAACCTTGAATATTTTGTCTAAGGAAATAACGGGAATCTTCAAAATAGTTTTCAGAACATTTCGCTGTAAAACCGGGGGGACTAAAACAGTTACACTTCTATACATGTCGCGAGTGTTTGGAATATAAATGTTTGAACGATTGGACTTGGAAAGGAAAAGGTACCGAATCTTCCTCATATCAGTCTCCGATATCAAAGAGTTACTCAGCCTGTTCTCCGTTAGGTCGCGAATAGCCTGTAGCAAGACATCAAGGGAATAGTCCAGTTTAAAATCCAGTAGACGCAATTCTTGCAAATCTTGCATCAACCTGACCATCAATTCCCGGTTACTAATGTAAGCCTGGAGTCCTCGGGACAAATTGTATATGGAATGAGTGTTCTCTATGATGGCCTGGAGTTGGATTTCCAAAGTGGAGTCAACTACCTTTAGGACTGCATTTATTTTGCCATCGAGGAAGCCAATTTCATCGGCATTTACCTGGTCAGCACGAGTCTGTTGCTTCAAGTCATCGAGTGTGGCCGTTCCAAATAAAGTCTCGGAGAACTTGCCGATTTCTGGAATCAGAGCCCGCTGCTTCCTGGATTTGGCTGATGGAGGTGTTGGCTGGGCCGTCGATTCCAAAATTGATTGCACTTCCCGGAGTCCGTTGGTGACCTTCGCTGCTATAGTCTTCCCAATAGATGTTATGTTATTCAACATAAGTTGGATTTTTCGACACTGTTCCATTGAACCGGCTGCCAGGGTAGCGCCGTGTCTACAATTTAGTGCGGCTGCCTGTTTGGGAGAAGGAGGAAGTGGTAAAATGATATCGACTTCGGTAGTGAAGTACTCATTACCTATGTGGATGGACGGTTTACTCTCGAATACTACACCATAGTTGGTACGAAAACGGTTTACCGTACTGGTGCATAGGCATGGCTTAGCTGAGACAGTGCCCAGGATAAAGAGTCCACGAAGGAGGAGTATGGATACTGTTGGAGCCATGTCTGATGCAGGCTAGAGACCGCTCTAGTCTTTTATTACTTTTTCCCAGTCACGGGAAGGAGTAGACAGACAGTGGCCACGTGCACCTGGGATCTAAAGGTTTTGACCTCCGTGCAGAAACCTTACGTTAATGCCAAAAGAAAAGCCGTGCGAAGAGTATAAGCTTAGGCGTATGCTTGCTAGTAAGCTTTCGTTGGTTAGGGTGTCGGCTTGTTCTAATTGAATTGGAAGGCAGACTTCAAAATGAATTGTTGGCATGGGGTTCCTTAACTTGTGGATGAGAAGTGAGAAAGCCTGTAAATGCCATTACTGCCTGATATTTATAGGTTTTATTTGCAGGTGGTTTATATGGAGTTCAGGCCGATTTAAGTCTGGACTGGCTGAAATTAGTCTCAAACCTTAAGGTCGGCTTTATATCGAACCAGCTTAGACCCAGTTTAAGGTGAATTATTTAGGGTAGTTATATAGGCCGGGAGGTACCTTTTATCCATACAGAAAATGTTTAATGAATTTTTAATGAATCTCATCTCTCACGGATGACTTCAAAAGAAGTTAATTTCAAACACTTTTAATACTCCATCTATGGATGGTAAGGGTAAATGGTTTTCCGGGTGGGAGGGGCGATGGATGGTAGGGTGAAATAGGCCTGTCAAAGATTTAGCTACATGTGCTTTGCAGGCGAACGTAGGTTGGGTATGGAAGTGCCCGACCCAGCAGGTTCCCTGGGGCAACTCTGGCCCGTGTTAACTCGATAACTAACCCCTGATTAATGGCGGGGAGTCCGTCAGATGACACCCAGCATGATACCTGTGTCGCTCTTGAGTCGGTTTGGTGTGAGTTATGTGATTACCAAGACTGTGCCCCTGCCCTTGTCAGATGTCAGAGGGGGGTACAGATTAGATGGGGTGCTTCCGGGTACTTATGGGTGTTAATGGATTAAGGCCGGCCATGATGGACGCTTCCAAACTTTGCCGCCGTTAGGAATGGACCTGGTTTATTAAGAAATGTTATGCACAAGGGAACAGGGGAGCGAGGGATAGCTGCAGAATCGCGAAAATGCTTTCTGTCATGTTACTTAAAAAGTACATGGAACTTGTTAACTAATGGTCATATTTAACTGAGACAATTAATTTAAATGAAGTGTGATGCCCAGTGTCTCCTGTTTATTCAGATGCTAAGATCGGGAAAGAAGGTTATTTAGAATGTTTGCAAGAAGTATATATAATAAATTTATAATATTCGGAATTTCAGCCGGATCAGTCTCATTACCATTAGGACTATCATGTTTAAAAGTAGTAGTTGAGGAGAGGGCGGGTTCGAGCAGTTTTTTTTTTTATAATTTTCCATTTTTTTTTTAGGGTCTTTTTGATTTAACAACTTTTTGATTACAAATGGAGAGTTCGCCTGTAAAAAGCGTAACGTCCCGATCCTGTTTAAAATAAGTTAACAATCAACCTCCTCTCTTGACATGACGATTAGGGTTGAGAGTAGTCCTATCCTTATCATTAAATTGAGGGAATACTGTTACATACAACAGACGCTTCTTCATAGGGTGCGGGTAAAAAAAGTCACTTTGAATTAAAGTTAAACATATGAACATGATCTAGATGGATGAATTAACATTCACGCAATTCAAGAATACTCAAAAAGAAACAAGACGTACGGAGGGACACTTACAGGATAATTTAACAAATCCAAGTTTTCTGTACATAGTAGTGAGATCATTCTGGGATATAATAGGTTAGGTAGGTATGACACTAAACTGTGGGCTTACAAAGCCTAAACAAATCCGCCAGGTAACATCATAGTATGAGACACTAGCTGAATATACATCAGTTACAGTTAATGTTATTGAGTTATCTAAGGTAGTCAAATGATATGAACTAATGTATATTTATCTGAAGGAAATATAACAGGCCTAGGTACGTACTTCTTGGGCAAACTAGGAAACAGGTTAGCTATAGGGCTTCCGTATAGCAGGATGCATGGTTAGGGCATCGCAAGAAGCCAAGGAAACTAAAAAAATTGCATTTGTTGGCCACTATACCCGGTGTTCTACATCGATGTTGAGTAGTATTCACAATATATTATGTTTAAATAAACATAGGTCAACTCTAGTAAGGCACAAGATGATTCTACATGAGATTACATTTACATGAGGTAGTAACAATGTAATAACAATGTGAACAGAACGGTATTAACTCTCAACTCAAGGAATCAGTGGACTGAAACATGTTCATTAGGTTCCTATACTAGTACTGGTCTATAGTAAGCTTAAGGCTGCAGTTCTTGAGTGCACTTGGCCTGGGCCAGCCTTAAAATAATGCTTGTTTCCTGTTTACTGCCCGAGTGACTATTTTAGGGCCGACTGGAAACTTTTTTTATCATTTTTTGATTCTTTTTTTTTTTATCAAAGTTTTCAGTTAAAGCCTTACCAACAAAAAAAAATTTGGAAAAAAAACAGATTGTCCGTATTTATCTGGTCACCCGCTGGACAGGAAACAATTTTTTTTTTTAGGTTGGCCTTGTGCTACAATACCTGTTAAATGATGACCCGTAGGGGACCGAGTGCATTTTGGGTTATTTTCATCAAACCTCTTAAATTGGTTAAACTAATGAAATAATAAAAAGGACATGATTTCTATAAACTATTTGAGTCAGTCTTGCATCCTATACCTTAATTATTTTCTCCGTATTGAAGTACTATATGATAGCCACAGCCAAATAAAGACATCCGGAAATTAAGGAAATCTCAAGGTGACATCTCCAAATCTCATACGTTTTTTTAATATTTGGGGTAGACAGAATATTTTGAAACCACTGAATTGCAGTACCTGAGCTATGTTTAGATTTAACAAACGTTAATCAGAGGGTCCATATAAAGTTTTGGAACTGACTAGGAGAACCGGAGGTCTGCAAGATACCAGCAGAGGCTATAAGTTATGTGTTTAAATCACAAGCTAGTCAACGCTTAAAACGGGGAATTTACCAGGCCCAGCAGCCACTGTAATGTTCCCAAAAACTTGTCCTAGGTTATTCAAACATTAGGTTACAGGTAATTAGGTGAGTAATATAAGAAGAAAAAGTTCTTGTGTGGGGGTGTTTACGAGCATTGGTGGCCCAGGTGGGAAAGTTGCTTAGCCCACTTTTCCAAGAGTTGGGGACTAGGACGGTAGCCGTCGGCTAGCAGCTGGTACCTGTGCGACCAAAAGTGGCTCCGCCCACGTTTGGTATGCCTCAGTTTGTGAACCCATTTTCCTAGGAACAAGGACGGTAGCCAGTTGCGTTTGTTGATGGCTGTAATCTCCTGATTCAGTTTTATAATGGCAGCGTTAAGAGTTCTCTGGTGTTGTGGGTCTGTGTCTTGGATGAACGGACAACGGCTCAGGTTACACCCGGTAAAGTCCGCGAACAAGATGTTGGCTGTCGGGAAGTTCCTATGGAAGGCAATGTCAGCGTCGTTTAAATGTCCCAGGATACGGTCGACAGCCTGATCGGCGGACTCCCGTGTGAAGTGATACTTCTTGACAATGTTGTCCCAAAGAAGGAAATCAAACGGACCTCCCATAACTACTACTAGATCATGAGGGTGGGTGGTTGTATGGATCCACGCTAGTGAAACCAGGTTATTTACCGTTGCATCCGGCAAGTGTGACACGTCTATCTGCGAGTCCGAAAGGTTCAGCTTGTCCACCTGAGCCTGCAGGTCCATGGCCCTCTCGTCGGCAAAAACCCTGATGATCGTCATTGCAAAATTGAAATTAAATGAACGAAAAACGTAGGGCATGAAGGGGACTCGAACCGGGGTCCGACCGAGTTAGCTGGTACCCAAAGATCCACTGGGTCGAATAATACGATGACGTCGGAAACCAGCGAAAGCCGTCTAGAGGTCCTTCCGGTCGCAGGACCAAATACGTCGAAACTACGTTGGGGAAAACGATGATGGGCGATGTAAATTGAAGTTGATAAACTTGCCTTTCCGCCGAAAGAGACACATCAGTGACAATTGAGGGCGATCAAAATTAATAACTTGTGGTATTGCTTGTTTTCCAAATCGGAAAACCCACTGAAACACAAGGACCGAAACTACAAAGTGTCTCTTTTTGGTAAACACCTTTCTCGTTGCCCCGATTACACCCACGGTATATATATGTCGCAAACTCTATACGTAATTGGGTCTGGTTGTGCAAACTAATGAAATGAAATGAACTGAATAATGGCACAGATGAATTCGCCAGACCTGGGTGGTAGGAGCTAATCGAACTTCATGCACTCGATTACCACCTGCCACTCCAAATTTTTTTTTGGGAAGTTATATTTGTAATAATGGTATTGAAATGAAAAGATGGCCCACGGGCCGGTCCGGAGGGATGCAGGGGCGGACCCAGGCAATTCTAGGGGGGAGGGGGGGGGGAGGGGCTAATGCATTAATCTACGTGGGAGGGGCCCCTTTTTAAACAACATTATTTAACAGGGGAGGGGGGGGAGGGGGGGCATGGCCCGTCAGGCTAATATAGCGCATTTATCATTTCTTATTTTGAGAGTTAAATAAGGGTAAAAACTTGAAATCACACAAAATAATAGTTTTATGTGTAGTCAAGGTTACTTAATATTATCATTTTAAGTGAAGACCATTTGCGCTTTCATGCCTTTCACCCTGTATTTCCAAGAAGTTTAAGAATCTGGTTTAGGCAGCCTGGTTTAACTCCTAAATAATGTGTTTCAAGAAAATCTGTTTTAAAAATGCTATATTTCTACCTGTTTTAGTTAAACTAGTACTGTATCTAATTAAGGGACAGGGGTGGACCCAGGAATTTGTAGAGGGGGGGGGGGCCCAAAAACATGAATGTACGGGGGGGTCACGCAGGGGCGGATCCAGGGGGGGGGGGGGGGGCCGGACGGGCCTTGGCCCCCCCCCCCCCCTTGCCCTGTTAAATCATGTTTGATGGGGGGCCCAGGGGGGGGGGGGGGCCGGACGGGCCTTGCCCCCCCCCCCTTGCCCTGTTAAATCATGTTTGATGGGGGGCCCACCCCCCTGTACATTCATGTTTTTGGGCCCCCCCCTCTACAAATTCCCGGGTCCGCCCCTGATTTTTATAGGCTCATTTTTGATAGAACACGAGAAGTAATCTAATAAGAAATTCCAAACAAAATTTTCAGATTGTGGAGCCAAATTGCTTAATCCAATCGTGAGTGGGGGGGACTGGGTACGCCACTGCTGGCAATTATATTGGTGCCTGAATGGAGGGTAGGTACGTTAAGACGCCGAGAAGGTTGGGCGTGTGAAGAGAACTATGAGCGGACGGGACTATTGTGACACAATATAATTAACACCCCCTGACTTACACTTATATACACGCCAGAAGGGGAAGGGAAAATTTGAGGTGGGCGCAAAAGTATTACCTAACACGCCCACTGCTATGGGTGGTATAATGATACTTTGATTTTTCAGGGATAATGGTGGAGTAAGACTTACACTCCTTGACACGTTTTAGAGCAAGTGGTTTCAGACACGGCCGAGCCTGTCTAATGTATGAGATCAAATTCTTCCCGTGTGTGTGAGTGTGTGAGTGTGTGTGAGCACATACGTATACATATGCATGCGTGTGTGCATGTGTGTATGTTTGTAGCTGTCTTCTTGCAATTGTAGAAATTTTCATCATGCGGTCCATATTGTGGACTAGTATTCATAATATATCAATTCAAAATTCTGAAATAATTTATTTGTAATCTCACCGAAAGCATCAAAGATTAGAGAAACGTTTACAGATGCGCTGGTGTTGCTTAACCTTGCAGAATGGATATATGCAAACTGGATATATTAGGGAAAAACAGTTAACCCTTAACGTCACAAAGGTACCTCACAATGGCTCAGATGCATGAATGATATAGGGTATTTTTTCAATGGGATTGGAAACCCCTCCCATACTCTCCCCGTGGGTGGCTACGCTGTCCACAAATCAAGTACTCATATAAACTACTAGCATTTTCCCAATCTTGCCCCCCCCCCCCTTAAAAATTCCTGGATCTGCTCCTGGGTGGAGAGGGCACTTATTGCTTTTTGTATGTTGTGTGTGTGTTGTGTGTCTACATTACTCACCTCCCCAACAATAAAAGCATTAATATTCTTACTACCTACCTTTCTTTGTTTTACAGTACATAATAAAAAGTTATGAGACATTGGCAAAACAAAATGGGAAACACTTATTACCTTGAATATACTGACAGTGTAATTGTTTTTGCATGGCCCAATGTAAAGGGCACATTCCATAACCACGTTTCTTTGGTCAGCATGTTACTGGTTAATCTTTTCACATAATATGTTATAACCTATTTTACGTTGGTAACGAATAGTAGACACTTTAGATATAGCCATATCAATAACAACCTGTGTTTGGAATATGGTGTGTAATACACTCATAGATAAGAAAAATAAGCTGTATGTGGCAGGAACTCCAGTGTGTGTATGGGAGGCCATTTCGCCGGGTGATGGTGGTCTATCCTTTACTTCATAGCGATATGTATACATGTGCTTAGATACCAACATTTATCCCAACTGACACTCTGCCTCTGAATCAGACTCAAACTGTCCAATGGTAGCTAGCATTGAAAAGGTGGGGGTTGGGTGAAGAATGGAAGCAATGCTGCTTTAATCTCAGGAAGGTAAAGAAGAGGTTCTCCAGTTGTCAAGTAGGTGTCAGATCGGAATGAATCACAGGTCACCGTTCAGGGCGCCACCTGGGAGGGATATCCAGAACTAAACAAAAACAATATTTTAGAGCCTTTTATTGAGATTTAGGGATCAGGATATGAACGGGTAATTATAACCTTTTTCCAAAAGTTTCATAGAAGAAGAGGATATGCTTTATGAAATCATCTAAAGAAATGGTAACCAAAATCCTTCATATTTTATGTTACGCCACCCACAAATGGTACAAGATTATCTAACATGTTATAGAATTTAGCTTATTGT
Source organism: Lepidonotus clava (assembly GCA_936440205.1). Classification (NCBI taxonomy): domain Eukaryota; kingdom Metazoa; phylum Annelida; class Polychaeta; order Phyllodocida; family Polynoidae; genus Lepidonotus; species Lepidonotus clava. Next base: position 41,943,097 of record OW387144.1, on the reverse strand, counting down.
GTGTCACATTTATTGAGTTTTGTGAGAGGATTGTTGATACTTCTTGTACGGTGTGAAATACCTTGATTCTCCCAATTGTTACCAATATTTATCTGCAATCGCCAAAGAGCGGGGCATATATATAAGGTATTGACAGCTTTTGGTGTATATACGTACTGCTCCATATCTAGTACCCATTGGGATGATACAAACCTCAGCCGACGCCCTCTGTATGTGACAATCCCCTTTGGGTGGTAGGCCACCCAAGGACGACCCCCACGGGTCTTTTTATATTAAGCGCAACATTTTCTTTAGACCAGAACATTTTTCACAAATGGCAAAAATTGAAATATTTTTATATCAATGAATACCTTCATATACGTATGCTAAGCTGCCAAAAGAATTCTAAGAGATATTGTGGTTATTGAAATTCAGTGCAAACACATACAAGTTCCTTTAAAAGTTTAAACTCCCCCTCCCCCTCCCCCCCCCCCTCCCCCCCAAAAAAAAAGAAAGAAAAGAAAAAAAAGGAAGCAAATTAGCTACAAAGTTCCGCTCATGCATGAGCGATGGTCGTGCCTCAGTAAACTAAAGGCCCTCCTAATACCAGAGGGCTATGAGTAATATGGGTTATAGGTGCTGACCACCACCACTCCTGCTGTCATACACAGCTCAGGGTGGGGTTTAAAGAAAGGGCCACTACTAGGTCCTAGTACTAAGTGACCTATCACTTACCAACCTGGGACTGCCCACCTGCAGGTGACAGTGGTGGTCCTAATTTGAAGGGGTAGGGGCTGTTTAGCTCGGGCATTGGTTATATAACCTATTTCTAGCTTCTCACACTGCCTGAGTCAAACAACAATTGGAGGACAATGCCCTTCAACTGCTGAACATGAGATTGTGTAACCGGTCATTGAGAACAAAGAGAATAAAATGGTTAAAGAGAGGGGCCGGTGAAATTTCAATATTGTTAAATTCTCATATCATACCGTAGGTATAGTGTTAAAGTATAAATATATGACATTATTATAACTTTGAAGTCATCCCTTATAATAGAAAACTGTGTTCCTTTATTAGACCACATATTCAGTCCCCTGTACACCTGACATAGGCTGTCTGTATGTAACGTCATATAAAAAACCATTATATTCAAATTTCAAAATGATAAATCCCATAATAAAATATTTTTTTGATTTTTTCTTTCATGAATGATTTTATTTGGTAATTTCGAATACTTTTGGGCTCATAAAAACACTTAGATAAATTAGATATTGTTATTTTTTCAGTTTTATCATTTTTCAACTGTTCTGCTTGTGACGTCACATACAGATAATTACTCTGTGCAGGTACTGTTAGGTACAGGCAGGGGAACTCAGTTTGATGGATACAAATGTGAATAAAATAAAAACTATTAGAGATAAAAGCATAAAATTTGGTATGGTTATTCCCTGGATGGTAAAGATCATGGCAATATACTACTTTATGTCCACTGGCCCCTCCCTTTAAAGACATGACTGATTGAGGGAGTCCCCACCATTAGCTACTATACTATATAAATATAACTAGGGACTCCCAAAAAAAAGGGGGGATGGGGGACGTCCATCAAAGTGCCCACACCCAGGTACCCTTCTAAATCCGCCTCTGGTATGATACAACCTTTGTAGTGAAGGTCAGTTCATGATGTTGGCCTATAACTGATCTATATATGCCTGATCCTATATACTTTGACCTATAGCGATATGGAACGATGGTACTAATGCAATCGCGTTTTAGAGCAGTTTCTATCCACATATATAGACCTTGTTTAGACGTGGTCACGTGACCACTTTTTGGTGATCACCATGCGCTCATCATGACCCCGTGGCGATCGAATATATCTGATATATGTCCATTTTTGTGTTATAGAAAATATGAAACCATGTAATTATTTCAGATAAACTTAGCAATAAAGGGTATTTTAGATATATGTGTGATGTGAATAATACTAATGTTAAAGTGACCACCAATATGGCATCCAGCTCCATTCTTGGTATTGTGACGTCATCTGCACACTGTCTATCTATAATGTGTACTATCATTGTCTATCTAGGGGAGCAGGCTGGTGTAGTGGGTTAGGTTCTCGTCTCTCACTTGGCTGGACTGGTCTTGGCCTTGTCTGCTACACCACCTTGCCTTGCCGTCATTCTAACCCCGATAGATACAATCATACACTTGGAAGTCAACAAAGTGAGTGGTCCTGATATATAGCTGAAAAATTGCTTAATGGATGTTAAACTCCATCAATCATCATCATCGACATCATCCATCCTTCCATATACTATACCATACTTACCTCTTATAGTATAAATAGTATGACTGTTCTTTTGTTAAGTATAGGAAATGAGTGCGTTTGCTTTGGATAAAGAACGATAATTTGGATTGTGTAATGTAGGCAACTGAGGAAAATGTAACACTTAAAACAAAGAGAGAGTGTATAATGTTTATATACAAAAATAAAATGCAATATAACAAGAAACATAATTGTATACAATTGCATGGATACCTGCCTTTTTTTCTGGAAAACATTAGTCTCTGCTTCCACATAGATCAATAAAATATGATCTCATTATGATTTATAATCAATAATTAGATATTAATACATAACTGACAAGGCTTTGTTTTGTTGGAGGCCGACCGTCTGCATTGTAACTGGAATTTTACATGGCAAATTTCAGATGATGGTGGTTGCGTAGCAATAAACGTGATCATGTTTGTAATTGTTACATTGATTTTATTATACCAGATGTTGTCATGAGTTATAGCAAGTACTAGTCATTAAAAACCAAAATCATTACTATAATGTTTCACTAAAAACAAACAGTAATACATGTTATGTAGTTCACTAGGATAAACCGATATACATTATACAAGCCTTAAAACAGGCTCCATCAAAATGTATAGTATATATATGTATTGAAAAAATGTCAATAATCATATCACGGTTTACACGAATAGCATTTATGTTGCAGCATATGTAATTTGCAATCAGTGGCCTGTAACATACGACATTATGTAGACATCTTATGAACTTTGCTTTTCATAAGGCAACACCAAGGGACGGATCCAGGGGGGGGGGGTCTAGGGGGTCCTGAAACCCCCCAGCCCCCTGCCCCCTTTTGATGGACCCCCAAACTACAAAAAAGAGGAGAAAAGGCAGCATATATGCACACAAATGCACACCGTTTTGGTATATCTAGCCTTTATGCTGACCCCTCCCTTTCGGAAATACTGTGTCCGCCTCTGAGATGTCTGAGCACAGCCATGTCTTGTCATCTTTACGTATTGGAGTGTGTTCAATTATGTATAATTAAGGCAGCCCTGAGGTTAATCTAACGGAGGTTTTGTGTCCCTATAATTGGAGGTCATTTTTATCAGTTTATCAAACGCACCTTTCTTGAGGCTTTTTGTATTAAACAGGAGCAACTGCAAAGAGGATCTCCTATTCAAAATTGGACAGCGTTTCGTTTTACACGTCTTAAGAAAAAGAGCGTTTTATTAGGTAAGTATTTAATGATAACAGATTGACTAAATATACTTCTCTCTTTTGTAGCGATTAAGTCGTAATTAAGTTAATAAAAAAACAATGGAAATGTGGCTTCTGTGTCGCTCTGCTCTCGGAGTCAAGTCGAATTTGGTCATTCAACAACCATTCAGTCCTGTATTTCTTCACATCATCACACATTCTACACTACATTGCCATCCATCACGAAACCATAAAAACTATACTGATACTACTCCTTAACTCTACCCTACTTGATAAATAATTATAGCAGTCTTTTTGTGCATTATTATAATAATAATTATGAATTAGCCGTGTCTAATCTCCGTGAAGACGCTTCTAGGAGTAGGTCTCGTTCCGTGCACGTGGATGTAGCCGGATCTCGCCGTTCTCTGGGTCCCCCGTCGACTGGACGACCTCTGTGAACCAACTGGCGTCCTTGACGTCGCCGCCATCTTTGGCGGGGGAAGGACAGTGGCACGGGTACTCGTTGGAGTTCTCATCGACGGCCGGTTTGAGGGAGGTAGTGGAGGTGGTTAGAGGCTCCTGGTTCCACGTCAAGAACAACTTGAGTGGTTTGGGCAGGGGCATTTGGTGAATGTCTGCCGGGTTGGGGACAGACCGCAGTATGACCGACCTACACTGCTTCATGAGGTCTAACTCACAGGGCAGGCGGTAGACCTTCATGGGGCGGTCGGCCTTCTGGTTGGCGCAGTGGTTGCCCAAGGCCATGTAGGAGCCGCAGGAGGAGACTAGAGGGGCGGCCAGGGGCACACACTGCATGTGGCAGGCCTGGAGCAGGCTGGGCGAGCAGCGGGCCAGGGGCGTCAGGGAATCGGCGTCGTAGACAAACGTGTTGTACATCCACTCCTGACTGTACCCCACCGGCTCCAGCACCTGAAATTGGTATATTGTTATTTTTATTTTTTTATTTTTTTATTTTTTTGCATGGGTAAATTTATATATGGGTGTATGAATGGGTATATGTTTTATGGGTATATGAAAACCAGGGGCAAACCTGAAGTGATTTACTTGATAAACAATTTTTTTTTAAATGACGTGTGAATAAAGGGAGCGTGCTGTGCAGCTCGAGGGGCAAATTACAAACCAAAGCTATATGTCTTTTTGAAGGGAAAATAACATAGGTAATAGTCTTGCACATTCATCAAATATTTTCTCGATCTTATGTCTTCCTTTTACAAGTGAAAAACTTGGTCACAGCTTTTACCTCAAAAACAGGGGACACTTTTTGATGGATAAACTGGTGGAATGTAATATACCTACCTGAAGGATGAGTAGACTACCCTGCTGGGAGTAGCCGAGCTCCACCTGGCTCTCCCCCTCCATGTCTATCAGCCCCTGTGTAAAGATAGAGACAATCTTTGTAGGTGTTTTTAGGTAGTATAAGATGTGTTGTCATGTGAATCATAATTTGTTGATGAATTATTTTGTAACTAGAAAAGTTAAATGAGTGAGATAATGGAATCTACTGTTATGTGTATGAACATAAGTGGGGAAAGGTGTTGGGCCAGCTGTGGGGGACCAATATATAATATAAGCAGTTTAGGGTTCCACCCCTAAATAGGTTGTAATTACACACACCCTCTGTACACACATCTGGCCATGCAGTTCTTCTCCCTTCATACATCTCTAATTAGGTTGTAATACACACCCCTCTGTCATGATATTCCTCCCCCTTGGACCCATGTGTTAATAGAGTCAGTATTCATCTAGCCTCTAGAGTGAACAGACCTACTTCAGACTTGCTCATTTACCCCTTCGGATCATATCATCAACGATAGTATAAAGGAAAGATTAATGACTGTATTACGTTTTGCAGTGATGTCGTCAATAGTGGCGCCCCCTACGAGAGTCTGTGCAACCAGATACAACGTGACATCTATTTTTGCCGTTTTCATGACGTCACCACCTCTTTGTTTATAGATGATGTCACGAAAACGGCAAAAATAGATGTCATTTCTCATCTGGTTGTACAGACTTTCATAGGGGGCGCCTCTATCAACAATATGACAAAAACCGTGTAGGCGACATTCTGAGTTGTGTATCTTTGTGAGACTATACTATTTTTGATATTATGGCCCAAGCCAGGGCACCTACATTGTTTTGTGATTTTGAGATAGCTATGGACTAAAACAGTACCTGAACCTTTGACTGAGTAGGGGCTAGAGAACTTTCTTTTATACCTGTTAAGTTAATAGGGATATTTTATTAAGGGATTTGCATTAAAGAGTTTACAGGAGACACTCCCAGCTATTCTGAAGTCAAACCTCCCCCTCCCTCAGCTACGGTTGGGTGGCCACACAGGCCACCCTCCCACCACTGGCTGAGAGATGGTGAGGCCCTGTCGTGAAAACGACACACTCCAGGCTTAAACTTTGAAAGGATCGGACAGAGTTGGTTCAGTCCTCTGTCAGTACAGGCAGTCAAAATTATCGACTTAAAACCATATTCAAAATTACATTTTCAAGAGTAAAAAGCATTCGTGGTGATCACAGCTAACTGTGTCTCTAACCTTTCTGCTTGTGTTGAGTTTTCCCTTACCTCTTTATCGTACACATACAATATCAGAGAAGCGAAATAAACTAAAGATTATCATAGAGAAAACATCTTAAACATTACAAACATCATCTTAAATTTAACATACCTGGATGGACGTGGATCTTACAGCCCTCTCTGAGTCCATACTGAAGGTGGTCAGTGACCGGGTTCCGTCCCTCTCCGGCATGCCTGCCACAGAGAAGTGGGCGCGGTCTGTGCGGGGGTCGAAGGCCACGGCCGCCATCATGTGGCCTATATCCACCCGGCACACCTCCCGTCTCACGTCACAGTCATATATAATCACCACGTTCTCAAAGGCTTCATGTAGGAAGTCGCTCTCGTGGATCATGCCCACGGACAGGGCCAGGAGGTTGCCCTGGGCGTTCTGGGCAACGTTGTAGACCTCGACGTGGTGGAAGTCCGTTTTCCCACCCCTCCCGTTCACCATCACCGTGGCCAGGGTCTGCAGCTTGGCCGTATCCACGACGACCAGCACGAACGAGCTGGGCTGAATCTTGATGTTCCTGTAGATGGGTATAATAATATTACAAAAAAAATGAAAAATGCTCAAAAAATATTGAAGAACGTATTATGAGCCAGATATGAAGTCTAGTTTAATATGATGCTTTTTGAATTTTATTTCTATCTGCATTGATTCAAGAGTATGGGTATTGACCCCTGAATTTAATATGTTTGTTCTGCAGCTTATGGGCAAATTAAGTACCCACCTGTAGACGAGCCTTATGACCCCCAGGTGGCCCCTGCAGCAGGCGAAGGTGGCCCCGGCCAGGCGGTAGGCCATCCGCAGGTACACCTTCAGGTCATCGAACCGGTCGTAGCAGACAAGGCGACGCGCACCCTGCAGAGAGTTCAGTTCAAGTTCAATTATTTTTTTCAATTTAAACAAAACATCATTCAGGGTTAATCCTGGTCTTCAAAGTTAAACAATACATCGAGTTCCACCCCTGAGTCTATCTTTAACTGCCATTTTGGGCTTGGTGCACCTGTCAGCTGAGAGGTTAGGACGATGACCCTGTTGGGTTTGGGTGTACCTACCTGCTGAGAGGTCAGTAGGATGACCCTGTAGCCAGGGATGCTAACGGTCGTGTTGGGTGTACCTACCTGCTGAGAGGTCAGTAGGATGACCCTGTAGCCAGGGATGTTGACGGCTGTGTTGGGTGTACCTACTTGCTGAAAGGTTAGTACGATGACCCTGTTGACGGGGATGTTAACGGCATGTTAGGTGTACCTACCCACTGAGAGGTGTGTATGATGGCCCTTTTGTCAGGGATGTTAACGGCTGTGTTGGGTGTACCTACCTGCTGAGACGTGAGGACGATAAACCTGTTGCCGGGGATGTTAACGGCTGTGTTGGGTGTACCTACCTGCTGAGAGGTAAGGACGATGACCTTGTTGCCAGGGATGTTGACAGCTGTGTTGGGTGTACCTACCTGCTGAAAGGTGAGGACGATGACCCTGTTGCCGGGGATGTTAACGGCTGTGTTGGGTGTACCTACCTGCTGAGAGGATATGACGATGACCCTGTTTTCAGGTATGTTAACGGCTGTGTTAGGTGAACCTACCTGCTGAGAGGTTAGAACGATGACTCTGTTGCCGGGGATGACGGAGACGGCCGTTGTCTTGGTGCAGGATGACCTCCAGTACTCCTTCATCTGGTCAAGGCCCCGGATGCCGTACTTCTCTGCAGAGTGCTGCCAGTGGATCTCAGCCAGGGGGTGGGCGGGTCGCCAGGACTGCATGACTGTGAATATAATAATGGGATGAAATATAATTAAGTCTAAATATAAATATTTTTCCTTATACTTCGGATGTGAATAATAAATTATCACATCGATCAGTACCTTTTCTCTTCTTAGCAATAGGTTTTCTTTGTTTGGAATGGCGACACAGTATAAACATTATAAATACTGCCCAGTTATAGATGAATCGGTGGATCGGTTATTTTATTTTTGTCCTCCTAGGCCTGACCCGAGCTGTGACTCTTCACTCTAACCACGTGACCCTCAGTTGACCCTCTCATTGGTCCAGGTACACCTCCACTCTGTTCACCTTGACTGAACTTAGGACTTTCACTGATAAGGCCTTCGGTATGAACTTCTGTCGCCAATCATTTATGACAACCCCCCAGTCCCCGATAATATGTAAAGAGCCTCTTGTCCTATAACTATGCAACAGGTCACTGTAGCCTGTTGCATAAAGGGCACCGCTGCTGCCAGTGAAAGGTCACATAATGACACATATAATGGTGAACGATGATTTTGTCAAATCACACACTGTTGTGTGAAAAATCCAGCATCAGATTTCACTCATTTCTTATGATTTCACCCCGTGGGGTTCCAGGTAAGAATAGGCCCCCAGTAGCCCCTGTTGATTGTATAAGGCGACGATAGGGGGGGACCCAGCACTGACCAAGTGGTTCTTTGGGTTCAATTCCCAGTTGGTGCTTGGTTTACTAAGGAATGAGGTACAGCAAAAATGATTTCCAGGTTTTGATTCCCTGCTGTTTGCCTGCCCTGTCACCTTCATCTCATAGATACGATCACCAAAGAGAGAATTCATCCCAACTTGTTTTCACCATGATAATGACCCTTGCTGTATGGCGTAAAACATCCATCACTCACTCACTCACTCATGATTTCTCTCTTTTCTGAAAATCACAGGAGTTCCAAAATCTTTATTTTAGAACTGTTTTTAGTAGAACAATCATGATTCAACAGTGGGATCCGCAGCAACAGTGACGTTCTTATGGCCCTAGACCCTTAAAATCGACGGTAACATAGGCATACTTTTCAGGCCTATTAATACATGGCATGCCACATGGAATTTTAGAGAGATAGTGACAGGAGACATTAGCATTTCCTAAATTCAACAGGGCAACAAGTTCACTTCTTGAATTCGACAAGGTCACATTGTCATTTCTCATGATCAACATGCGACGTCAGGATCCCCCCCCCCCCAATCAAGGGCCCCATCCTTGTTGCGAGACTTTGAATTGTTTCCCGATTTCATTAAGCCACGAGCCCACATATTCTTGATAAACGTTTAAACCTCTGCAAGCGAGTCTCTTCATTTAGACTTGAGCATCCTGGATGAAGAATAATCCTCTACCACTGGCTGGCATATTCTACCTTTCACGCAGGGACACTAAAAGGCCATACCCACTAGGCGATTATCCCTCAGTCGGCCGACAAATCACCCCTAAAATCAGCCGATTCTGCCCTTAGAATCGACTGATTCTACCGGTGATTCAGATCAAACATGCACATTTCAATATAGGCTTCTGACAGGTGATCATAAGTATCGGCCGATTCTTCCATTCTCTCATCACCCATCGGCGGTAAAATTTCCTAGTGGGTATGGGGCTTAACGGACAGAATACTCAAAAGCATGAAGTAATAGGAAGAATCCGTTTATTATACACTTCCCGACGAAAAACAATAATACACAACACTCTTATCCAGTCATGTAAATTTGGAATAATGATTATTTTGTTAGGGGTCTTGTATCTAGGCCGTTTAGGTGAAGAATGGGCTATGTAAAGAGACAAGGACACTAAAGTGGCCGTAGGGCGTTATCTATCAGCAGACGTATCATGAACTCTGAGCGATAACAGGGGAGATGAAGTAATCCATGCCTTGTGTAACACATCCTAACCCGGGGATATCAGTAACGTTTGAGGAGACATTGCTACCACGGAGAACATAGAGTACTGTAACATAAAGTATATCATTAAAGGGTTATATTAATTAATTAAGCCAAATGGGTTAAGGCTCTTGGTTATGTATGCAAGTTCAGGTTAGGCCCTAAACTTTATTTTGTGGAAACTATTTTGTATTGTGTCGTTTTCATTGTCAAGTGTGTGTTATCTCATCCACTGATAGTTCTGATAAGAACCCATTGTTTTGGTGTGTACAGACTCATGTCAACATCTATGCCGTACCTAATATTAGCTGGCCTCTGATTGGTTGGTTTCAGGGGTGGGCCCAGGGGCAAGTCCCCCTCAACAACGCAATACACTAACACGGGTTGAGAGGTTTTCAGTAGGCCCTATTAAATTCCTTAATTTTGATAATGTTAGAAGTCCATAAACATTCCCAGTAGGCCTACGTTGAATGTTGTTTGTGTGATTTTTCAAACGGAAAAATATTTTGATTACTCATTCAATATGTGTATATACATATATGATAGGGGCTGTCCATGAATGGTGTCACACGCAAGGGGATGGACGGGTACGTATTGTAACTGAAAAAAGGCATTATTTCCATTTATAAACAGGATTAAGTGATTCAATTTTTAACTGATTACGAACCAGTTACATATAGCCGACATATGATACATAAACCCCTGTTACACACCTGTCACACACACACACCTCACACACAGCTCACATACACCACACACATCACATACACCACACACACTGTCATATAACACACATCTTACACACACACCACTTACACACTACACACGCCACACACACCTCCACACACTACACACCACACACACACTACCCACACATCTCACATACACCACACACATCACACACACCACACACACCACACACACCACACACACACTCATATAACACACATCTTACACACACACACCACTTACACACTACACACGCCACAACAAACAGGGCACACAGGGTTCAAAATATTGTAAGTAATAATTTGCTCCGCTGATCCACCCCTTCCCCTCCCCCCTCCATCCCATTTTTGATATTCTTGTCATTTTTGTCATCTTTTAAATTGTGTTACATTTTGTTATGTTGTATAACCGTATTGTTGAAAGTACACTGTCTTGTTCACCTAAAAGAAGAGTTTGTGCTAATCACTGATATAAACAGTGTATGATTCTGAAAAGCAGCGCCTCGCATTGAGAATTGTCTGATTTTTGTGGGGGGGGAATACTACACACCACACACATACCACACACATACCACACAACACACACACACACACCACTAAAGGCTAAATGATAAAATGGTGAACGTTCACATGCACACGCATGGCATTTTCCCCTCTTTTTTTATTTTAGGGGTCCACCAAAATTGGAGGGGTGCCCTCAGGACCCCCTGGAACCCCCCTGGATCCCCCCTTGATAATAGAAATCCATGTCAGTAGGACAAGCAGGCCTCCTAGTTATAACATATAAACAACATTCAGTCCCCAAACAATCCCACTACCTCGTGCACCTCAACGTGACAGGGTCAACATCGACTGCTCAGTAATTAGTCCGTTCATGACCTAGACAAATTTTGCATGCTAGTTTGAGCTACTCGCACACTTGGACGTAAGTACAGTCTACTCACTGCTCCGCCCCTGTCCTATGCCCATCCACACCAACCCCGACCTCTCCGTACGTCGTCACCCAACCCCAACCACCACCTCACTGTGTGGAGCAATGTTGTTGTTGTCCCTGGGGCACTATACACCGCCCTAAAATCTGAGGGGGCTGCAGTGAAAATCAGGGGAGGTTCTAGGTAAATCCGAGGGGGTTTGGAATAAATCTGAGGGGTTCAATATAAACATTTGAGGGGTTTCAAGATAAAATGTGTGGGGGTTCATTACGAATAAGCATGGGCGGATACAAGATTCTGCAAGCCCAAGGTGTGCGCACATGGTATTAATTTCTCCCTTCTTTTTGGAATTTAAGGGATACACCAAAATGGGGGATCAGGACCCCCAGGTCCCCCTTCCCGTCTGGAGTCCACCCTGGAGTGACATAAAAGACTCAGAAGTCCCCCCCCCCCTGACACACACACACACACACACCCGACACACACACACACACACCCGACACACACACCACACACCACACACACACACACATACACACACACACACACACACACACACACACTTCACTTCAGTACAAGTGCGAAAGTTTTCTATCTGTCCCTCCCCTTTTCTGAAAAAAAAACTGTATCTGTCCCTGTTCAATCCCCCTTGTGTATGTATACATCCCTTCCCTATGTCAGACCCTACCTGTGGCCGTGGTGGAGGTGCCCTGAGGTGTGTCTCCAGGTGTGACCAGGTGAGAGGTGTGTTGTTATCTGAGTGGAGGGGACCAGATCCAGCCGGTTAGTGGTGACGAGCCCAGCTCACTCTGTGGGCGTTATCTCCCCTAACTCCGTCATAACGGCCCACCGCGGGATGGTTAGAACTAGGGTGTATGGACGGCCATTCGGGATCAAAATACACAAAACATAATAATCTACAGTCTAAGTGCAGCTGTACTTAGCGGCTGGGTGTTAATATGCGCTCGCTTTCAGTTTTCAGTTTGTGGCATTTCAGGCCCCATATATACAAGTGCGCGGAGTTATTGGTATTGAATTCAGGGTTTTAAAGGGGGGGGGGAGTGCACTCTCAGATAAGTTCTCTTAAATTTACTTTTAAAGGGAACTTTTTTCCAACAAGAAAAGGAAGCGCCCTCCCCCATTCAAAATCCGTATATATATATAACTGTTTATCATTTAAGGATAGACAACACCTCTCAGCAGCCAATGTGCAGTGCTCCCTTTGTTTTAGGATTAATTCTTCATTATTCATAGCATGAGGATATACCATATATATATTATAAGACAATGCATAACCCAATCTAATGGTATGAGTTATATTTGGATGTGTTCAACTACAACTTTGTAGCCAGACCATAAATTGAAAAAATGCATTATCTACTTTTATTTTTTGAACAAGGATATCTCAGTAACTCCTGCATATAATTGCATGAAATCTTTTATATATGTAGATAACATTCATTCAGAGGGAAGCGTGTCTCAGAATTTTGATTAAGGTCTTTTTTGTTTTACAAAATGTAGAAAATAATGTTGAAAAAATAACCAAAATCTTCCCGTTTTTTGTCATAAAATGAAAACTAAGCCCTCAATAAAAAAATTGAGACACCATTCCCTCCAGGGGATCATTATGGACATGTCCAAGAAATTTCATTAGAATCCATCAAGTGGTTACCGAGATATCTATGTTCAAAAAAATAAAAGTGAAAAAAATAGATTTTTGCAGATATTTTCTAGAATTTTAAAATGTTGATAACAAAATGTATCCAAAAAGATGCAGAAAAATCTGACCATTCATATGATAAATAGTATGTTGGTCTAGCCTTCTTAGTTACTGCACAATCTTCATTCTCGCAAATGAAGCCACTCTGAGGTGTTGTCTATCCTTAAAGCGGCATAGCGACATAGCCAGCCCCATAAGCCATAAGTGAGTGTATTCATCACGGTATATCAGTACATGGTTTTTGTAAATTTTTGCCATGTTTTAAAAAATAACTGTATAACTATTGTTTGACAATTGAATATAAACACTGCTATGCCATTAATGATTGCTAACTTTATGCTAGTTGCATGGTAATAATCCCTACTCTAGGCTAAGTCTGTCAAAGATTCTGAAAAAGTTAATGGGGATCGTCCTTGTCCCTCACATATAATGGTATTTAGCAAAGAAAAAAACGTATTTTTTCTTTCCATAAAAAGGTCAGAGTGGAGATGGATATAATCTGTTGAGCATTAGTAAAAGGCCGTGATCCACGATGCAACAAAACACCAACCAATTTTCTTCTCATGAAGTTTTTTGCACATTTGGGATGATATTTCCCTGTGAAAATACCATTTTCCTATACACTCAAAACTCTTTGGAAAAGTGTATACTTTATAAGAAAAACAATTATTTAAGAAACAGGTTTTCAAAATCGGATCAAGGTTGGCCCAAAATTTCATCGGGGATCATCCCCTTGAAAAAAAACCTCTTGCATCAACAATGTAGTTAAGGTTGTATTGGGCTTGTCCCTCGCTTCAACCACTCGGATCCTTTTTCAATTTGTTGTAATGCATTTTTCCAACACCTGCTAGGTCATCGCTGTTACGTTAGCATGCATAAAGTGATCTAAAAAAGATACTTAGTTCCTGCACTACCACCTTGTGCTTCATAGTATGTTAACGTTGTAGCGCGGAGGGACAATTTGCAATTCGTACCACAGCGGTGCAATGGAGAGTGTTTGAGACGGCAAAAACCCATCATTTCTTTAGCAATATGATGTTAAACAAATTATAGGCTATCGACATATTGAAGTAAATGTCGATGGGATATAGAAAGAAATATCACTTAAAGTACTTTTAAAGTTGTCATTTTTACTATCAGTTACATGTGGCATCAGTATGGGGCCTAGGGGAGGGGGGAACTCAGTCTTCGAATGTAGGTACCAACTGCAAAATTATAGCCTCCTCCCCCCGCCCATTTTTTTGTGTTGGGCATGATCTGAAAGCCCCCCCCCCCCCCCCCCCTTTTAGCATATCTCATAGACATCCCCTCCCAAGAAATACATCTAATGACCAACACCTTGCAACCAAAGTGGTCTCACGGAACCAAATGTTTTCCTGTATAGTTTAATATAGCATATCTTGAAAAAAAAATATCCCAAACATTGCAACACCTTAAAGTCACTCAGTAACCTATTGAGACCTCTTTGGGAGACAAAATATCAAAATTTGAGGGTAGGTTGACCGTGAAAATTTTTTGCAACAGTCCCAGATGTTGACCTACCCTCATTTTAGCAGTTTTGCAGCGACCAAATTCATGGAGCACAGCGCCCATTTTAAAACCCCACTGACATTTACCAAACACCCCATATCATGGATCTTTTTATATTAAATAACTCAGAAATAGTAGGGGGTATCATGTGAATTCTAATTCTGCATTATCATTTTATCTTATCCCATTATCAGCCACTCAGAGACTGGCATCCCCTTCACCTCGGGACAGAAAGGTATATGACACTACAGATGGCGCCACATTTAGTTCCGTGAGACCTACAAAGGGCACATGACTGCCTCATAAGCCTATAAAAACCTCTATTTCCACTTCCCACACCTATTTCTGAGAATACTGTGCAGCTTTACCTTCAAAGCATCAGTCTTTCCTCCAAAAATCCTATTTGCCCTGAGCCCCTGTCTATAGGAAATGACCAGCGTTCAACAAGGCCTTTTCCGGACACTGCATCAACATAGTCCGATGACCCTGATTTATAGAAATAATAAAGGCAGAGACATGAAAGTTGGCACACACGTTGCTATGACCCGCCTAAGCTAGGAACAAGGATCATTGAGGGAATGCTCACCCCAGTTTTTGTGTGGATCAGGCAAAAGTTTGGAAAATTGGCCGACCGAACTCAGAAAATGGACAAAAATTGCAATTTACCCTGATTTTTTTGTTGAGAGCCTTACAAGGAGGGCTTTCTAATGTACATATTATAGTTGCTGCTAATGTAGAGACCTTGTACAGACACTTTGAAGTGAATGCAACTATTCTTTTTAACTTTCAGCTCCATTCGGCCATTTTCAGCTTGTCGCGCTACACCAAAATTGACCGATTTTCAAACTCAAGTGAGCCCCAAGACACAATACCCAGGACTCAGATGACTTGAAATCAGCCAAATGAGATGAGAATTATGCCCTGATTGACATTTTAGGACCAAACAAGGAAATTGAGGGATTTCGATATTTTTCAGACGTCACCTATCGCTAAAGTCCCTATTTTTAACCCCAAAACCTAAATTTCTGCTTAAAACCTACAAAAAAATTATGATATGAAAAAAACATAACAAGGGTCAGCAATTGTCTATAGACCAACCCCAAAAAAAGGCAATTTTGGAAGCCCAAATTCATTTTAGCCACCTTGGCTGCACAAACTACAGGTCTCACGGAACCAAATGTTTTCCTGTATAGTTTAATATAGCATATCTTGAAAAAAAAAATATCCCAAACATTGCAACACCTTAAAGTCACTCAGTAACCTATTGAGACCTCTTTGGGAGACAAAATATCAAAATTTGAGGGTAGGTTGACCGTGAAAATTTTTCGCAACAGTCCCAGATGTTGACCTACCCTCATTTCAGCAGTTTTGCAGCGACCAAATTCATGGAGCACAGCGCCCATTTTAAAACCCCACTGACATTTACCAAACACCCCATATCATGGATCTTTTTATATTAAATAACTCAGAAATAGTAGGGGGTATCATGTGAATTCTAATTCTGCATTATCATTTTATCTTATCCCATTATCAGCCACTCAGAGACTGGCATCCCCTTCTAGGGACAGAAAGGTATATGACACTACAGATGGCGCCACATTTAGTTCCGTGAGACCAAGTGAGTGAGCTCGAGTTAGCCTAATACCACGAGGTGGCAGCGGTGACGTACCTCCCTGTGCTATATAGACGTTGTGCAGATGACGTCACAACTGCCCTTAAAGCAAACCACAATGCAAAATTATCAAAATTTAGTAAATTTTTTAAATTTTCAAAATCGATCCTGACATCTTCAACTACACTCATATAAATCATATTGCCAGTTAAAATCAAATATTGGTGGCTAGAAGTCTGATAATTATGATCTTTGGAAAGAGGATCTATTTTCTGGTCTGCAATCAACTTGTTGGGGAATCCCCCCATGTGACCCAACTGCCCCATAATCAGTGATGTCATCTTCAGGGTCAATAGGTCAATTCCTCCCCTTTCCTTTCTGTACTAAGCCAGGCTCATCCATGTTTGCCTCCTCTCAATTCCCACATCATTCTCCACCAAAAATAATACTCATTAGAGACTCTGCTAGCAGAGTGAAAATGCAGGGGGGATTCCGGAAATGACATTTTGATGACATCATCAGTTTTTGGGTAAACAATCTAGGTATTTGTGTGGACCACACAACAGACCAAAACAAGTCAGAAAATGAGTATTCATGACAGTCTAAATCTATTTTTGAATAGAATTTTGCATACCATTCTGTTATCAGATGAAGCATGATCATACATGGTTTGTCAACAAACAAAGTTCACTGAAAATTTTATTTGACAATATATAACTGATTTGCGTTGTTGTTTGCTTTAATTGCCTAGCCACCATATTGGTGATCAATTTATAACCATTATTATATCCCATTCTCAATAATTTAGAATATATTTTTATATTGCTTTTAATTATAATAGATTCACTGAATAAACAAATATAATCATTATAAATGTAAAACTTTTTATTTATTCCAAAGCCATGTGTCCATGATCACCACGTGGAGATCACCAAAATGTAATCACGTGACCATGTCTGCACAAGGTCTATTGATTATGAGTCGTGTCAACCTAGCCTTAGAGAAGCTCTCTACATTAACTCCCGTTAACTTGCATTGATGTCAATAATTGGATTTAATTCAGTTAGTGAGTTATTCATTCAATGTAGAATTGGTTTTACACGGTAAAGAAAATCCAGCATTATGTAATGGCATTTTTCTCAGTGCCCACTGGTGATTGTCAAGCACTCCTAAAGCCCCATTCTCCGCAGTCAACGTGGTTTGTCGTAGGCCTCTTCGGTCCATGAACATTGGAAACGATGGATTATTGCAGCCCTGATTGACCTGATCCCTTGCGAAATTATTCAACATGTTTAATATGTTGCTTGTGAAAATGATCGTAAGACATCTTCCTTCTTAGTGTGAATGCTATACGATCAATTTCTCAAGCTTGCAATTATTGTATTGCACCTGGGGTTATTTGCGAAACCTTAAGACAATTATTTTGTAGGTCTCAGCGATACAAACATCGTCCAGGGCGAATAGGGCTTGCGCCACATGCGGCTCAGGCAGTGTCGCGCTTAGTCCGTCCCTGACCTATAATAGGTCCGTACACCCACAACAGACCATGGCTTTTATTGGTCAATTAAAATTTGCAAGGAATTCTTTTATTGACCCTCTATAAATGGCATGGGGAACCCCTTTGACGGTTCTTGGCCTGCTGGCTGGTTTATGGTTCTCCCTGCCATAAACCAGCAGCTGCAAAGCATGCTGGGATTTAGGTGGGAATTCCCACCTAAAATGGTTGCCGGTGTACAGACTCACTTTGGGAAACAGTGGGTCTGGCTGCTACAGACTCACTTTGGGAAACAGTGGGTCTGGCTGCTACAGACTCACTTTGGGAAACAGTGGGTCTGGCTGCTACAGACTATGTCGCGCTACTCCCACCACTAGACTGTAGTACCGTCCACTCTCACTAGGGCCTTCTAGTGGCGCCGGGGGGTCGATTACATGGACTAATCCCACCACGTGGGTTTGTTTGCCCAGCCTTCACTGGCCCGTGACGGATGGCCGAGCTCGAGGCCTTGATAAAACCCCATACCCACTAGGCGATTTTGACAAGAATCGGCCGACTCATCAGTGCTAAAATCGGCCAAATCTACTAGCAGAATCGGCCGATTCTAGGGCCCACTCATATCAAACATGTGTATTTCAATATACTATACTGACTAGTAATCCGATTCTATGAGAATAATCGGCCGATTCCATTTGGCCAACTCAGGCAAAATCGTCTAGTGCTAAGTGGGTATGGGGCTTAAGAGTCCTTGTACAGACGTGGTCACGTGACCACTTTTTGGTGATCACCACATTGTGATCATGACCATGTGGTTATGAATTTTGTTGATAATTATTGATTTCTAAAGGAAAATAATTGTTGGTTATGCTTTCATGGGTTTGTTTCAGATACGTTTTTAATAAAAACATGATGTGAAAGTTTTGAATTTGAATAATATAAAATTTAAAAAGATCACCAATATGGCGTCCATCCCATTTTTGGGAGGTATAACGTCATCTGCACAACGTCTATTACATGCCAAATCCACCGTTTGTCGGTTGCCTTTTGCTGGGGAACTATTCAGGACATCTCCCTTATGCTACAACATTGGAGATGGCAGAAAACATGGATTTTCTTAGTTCTCTCTCATAATGTAAAACGGAATTTTCTAGTATGCTACAAATCAGGGGCCATGTTTTCGAAAACAATGTCCATTTCCTCTGGAAACTGTAAGAGATACAAGCGGACAGCTAACTCGTAGGCACTGAACCTATGGACAGGAAGTCCTGATTTCGGAAGGTGTCCCATGAGATAATTCCCTACACTATGCCAACCAACAAATGGTCTATGGTTTCAATCAAGTTCACCTAAGGATTCTAGTGAGTGATTGTATGGCAATCCATCATAATCTATTTTTCATAATCAACCACAATCGTGTTGTAGTTCAACCAAGGACAAGCAATCCTTCTACAATTCTTTATAAATAAACAATTAAACTCATAAATCGATCGTATCAATATTGGGTTGACCGTTGGCAGTCTTGATGGTGGAAACGTCATGAATAATATGTCACAAACACTTAGACCTAATGGCCAAGGCCTCAATATAATTATAGCAGTGTTCACACTAACCTCACTGGGATGTTCGGGAGGAGGCGATTATGCATTCCTTGGGATATCATAAGTATCCCAGCAAACACATGACGTTAATAGAACGTTGTGTTTGAGTTGTATATTGGTCATGTTGTTGAACTATATAGAGTTAATTATCTGTTTATATAGGGTGTACTTAGTTAGTCTTGTTAATATGGATAATAGCCAGCTCTTTATGCAGTCTCCTCCTTGTTCGACTGCTTGTCATCCAATACATAATCATAGTTCCACATCATGTAAGACGTAACACTCGTGTGAAAGGATGTTCTTTATTTAGTTATCTCCTGTGTATTATTGTTCTATGACAAGATCTCAATCAACAATGGTCAGCTCCAAGGATGAATCCCCTCAAACATACTCAGTCAACGCTCCCGCCTTTTTACACAGTCTTTCTGCTTCTATTCCAATCCCGGACTCAGCTCCTAAGACCAACCTTTCCAGGATGGTTACTCACAACAGTGTTCAGCTAACTCTGACTGAGCTCGAGCGCCGGGAGCCCCTTTGGTATGATACGTCACACGTAGACGTCCTCCTCTTAACTCCCCTACTGACAGAGAGTTACAGCTAAAGTGTGCGCTGATATAAACATGACGCTGCTAAGCCTAACAAATATGGACTGGCCATCCGCACCAGTACATTGTTAAACAACGTAGCAAAAACATTGCTGCAACGCCAGGGTGCAACGCTGTTTCACAATGTGCACACAAACATACAATCAGACAACGTGTGCAACATTACCTTTTCACAACATTCAATGGAAAACGTTGTAGCAAGGTAAACTTGCTAGCTGGGATGTTTCTCATATCTCAAACTTTAGGATAATTTTTTTTTAAAAGCCAGTCTTCTTAACGATACTAACAATATTTATCTGAAACAAAAAACAGGATATCTTAAGTCTGAAACGCCTTCGTCTTAAAGTCAGAAGATCTTATTTGAAAAATCCATTCTTATAGTTACGACCAGTGTGAAACATTCCCAAAATAGTGGCGCCGCCCTGGTGTGTTAATTTTAGAACAACTTGTTGGGAGTTTCCAATAGTAAATCTATATGAACTGAAGTGACCCATTAGCCAGAAGTCCCAAAAGTGAGGGAGAATTGGGGACTGCGGAGGTTCGTGGGAAAGGTCTACAGAGGTAAATATAAGGGGGAAGGGTGTAGTTTGCTACCGTTACAGCTTTCAAAAAAATCACTGAGAAAATGCTTTGAGACTAGAACGCTAATAGAAAGGGGGTGCACCCACTTTCCTAAGGAATTGTACATTATAATTAAACATTTCAATTTGACCAAATAGGGTTGGCGTGCGCACCCCTATGCCTCCCCCTAAACCCCCATACCCACTAGGCGACTTTGACCAATATCGGCCAACTCAATTTCTTTTTTTTTTAGGTTTTATTGGTAATAATCTTCAAGGTTTCCCTTGGTTTTCAGAGTTATTACAGTAACAGTAAATATATACATACACTCAATATAATGTTATGATAATCAAGCATTGCATAGAAGACATAGGATCATCACTATAATAATGGAGAATGGATAATTATAGTCTATTTGACAATCAATGGACAATTTGAAGATATGGTCAATTTACATTTTGCAGCAAGTCAAGGTATTTCGAATACAAATGTTTTACTTTACAATTAAAAAAGTATGCTGTTTCACAGTTCTGAATGTCCCTTTCCAATTTATTCCAGAGTAAAGTACCTCTATAGTATGGTCTGTTTTTGAAATGTGTCCCAATGCGTGTTGGGACTATAAATGTTTTTTTCTCAGCTGCATGTGTTAAGCGGTTAGGGACAGTAATATTAGCCTCATTTTTGCTATACAAAAACCATAAACATAACAATTGAACTATTGGACGTTGCTCCAAACTTACAAGTTTCATTTTAATATGTAATAGTTCTACTGGACAATGTTCGCCTCTATACACTTTTAGACATATACGCGATGCATTGTTTTGCAAAATTTGCAGCTCCCTTTTTTGGCCCAGTGAGCATGATATTAGTACAAACCCGGAATAATCGAGATGAGGCAAAATTGTCTGTTTGTAAATCATAATTGCGGTTTTCTCATCTACATAATTTCTTATTTTCGACAGCTGGAATATCTTATTGCCCACAATTTGCTTGGTCCTTTTATAGGACATTTTATAATTCAATACTGGATCTAAGATTATTCCCAAGTAGGAATAACTTTTTGCAAATTCTATACAAATATTACCAACTTTGAACGGATTTGGGTTAATTATGTTCTTTAAGACATTCAATTGGCCAACTACAAGGCATTTTGTTTTCGAAATATTCAGTGAAAGTGCGTGTGAATCACCCCAGGCTACAAAGCTGTTTAGATTGGCTTGCAATTGTGTAGATACAGAGTTCCAATCATGGGCACTATAGTAAAGAACACAATCATCGGCAGATTTATATGTACATTCCTGATTTTAGAAACTACATCATTAATATATATAACAAACAGAATTGGTCCTAGTATCAGCACTCATCAGCACTTAAATCTACTGACTCTAGCAGCACGTAAAATTTTGATATAGCATACTGATTGCTGATCTGAATCAGTACTAAAATCAGCTGATTTTACCCCTAGAATTGGCCGATTTTAGTACCAATCTGTCGGCTGATTCCACTACATAAATAAAAAGGGTGCCAAATTCAATGTCCCGGATGAGTTAGCCTGTTGCCCCCTCTTACTATTTGATCTCTGATGTTGGTTCCCGACCAGCGAAACACAAAAGTGCCCGGATTGAAGACTATAAGAGGAAGCGGAAATAACGCCATGTTGACTAGAAATCACGCCAAAACGAGACACGGACTTGAACTTCACATCCCTTCCCCCTCCCCCCAGATACCATACTCTATTACTTTACTAAAATGATTATCGATTTTCTAAAAAAAAAATTAGAAGTTATCCTCGTGAAACCTGTGCCAATGTCTCCGTCACTATGACACCATTGCCGTTGCTTCGTCACCGTAGCGATGGTAACGTCATTCAGGCGCGGACTTAGGGTGAGGGGGTACACGTGCAAGGTGTTTAATGTAAAATTCCTGCACCCGGAGGGTGCGGCCTAAAATTTTATTTTAGCACTCCCCCCTTTTTTTAAAATCCTAGAGATCCGCCCATGTCATTTAATTGCATCTGTACGAGCCCACTCGTCGCAACGGCAACGGCCGCGTT
The DNA here is from genome assembly GCA_936440205.1 of Lepidonotus clava. Classification (NCBI taxonomy): domain Eukaryota; kingdom Metazoa; phylum Annelida; class Polychaeta; order Phyllodocida; family Polynoidae; genus Lepidonotus; species Lepidonotus clava. The sequence goes on along the minus strand of OW387144.1, from coordinate 41,920,524 downwards.
GTCACTCTCCAAGCAGAGTGTTACACGTAGCCTAGCGCCGCTTGGCCAGGTCAGAGAACACAGGCCAAGTATTAGGTCCCAACCGGAAGTACTTGAAAATGTGGCGTTTTGGCTCAATCCTTGGGCCAAGTTTTCTTTTGTCAATAAATGACTTAGTTTTCGATCAACAAATCAGAAATAAGTTATTTTAGGGAACCAGTGTCTTTTTGTTGCACATCTATTGCATTTGAAAGTTGTTGCAGTGCCCTGTGTTTGGGACTATTTTCTATGGCAGCATGACTCTGGGTTGCAGGGCCCTATTTTCTCTGGAGATCCAATTCTGAACTTTGAGGTGTAATCATATTGAATCTAGATGACATAAAATTCTGCTTTTGGGGTTATTTCTTAGTCATATCATATTGTATGACCTCGCAAAAGGAATAAGTTATAGAGTTCTTCTGAATATATGAACTCCACATGTAAACAAACCCTAAAAAGTTATGAAAAATTAATGGCGGACCAGCATAACCTTGGTTACGGCGACCTTGACCCCAGACCCGCTATCGGCCGGTTGTTGTCAAACCCGGCCGGTCAACCAGCCTATGTTACACGCAGAAAAGTTCGGACCCTGGTCTGCTTGGAGATTGGAGATGGATGGCGCCAAATTGAAGAAGGTATGGGTGTAGACCCTTAAAATCGACAGGGCCGGCGACATGGACGTTCCTTCATGGCTTCAGAGAGAATAATACTAGGATTCTCTCTGGCTACTTCCTGGGAAGCTATAGATCGAGGCGGAGCCTCTTGTTGTGTAAAAATATCCTAGTGCGTGTGGTGCTTAGACCTGCCACTGAAATTGTCCATCACAAAACTCATAATCGCATTGTGTGCACCCTCCCCCCTCTCCTACATTTCAATGCATTCTCACCACTCTGCAGTGAATAATTTAGGCTTGACTCCTTGTTGATAACAGAGGGATGACATCTCACGTCCATACTCCAGGTGCGTCTGTTTCTACCTGGGTTTGCCAGGTACCCAGACCTATTCGCCATGAGGCCCCAACACCTTTACCTTGGACATTACCTCCTACTATCAGTGGGTTTCTTCGTGCACGTCTGCTGTTTGCCAAGTAAGTTGAATGCTTAGATTGTTAACAAAATAACCTGAATCACTATCAAAGTTGAAGAATTCGAAACAGGGGTGTTTTGAAGTGCTTTTCTTTTTATGGTGTAATGATTTGGCAATTATTCCACCCCACTCTCAAAACCAGCAGAAGATCATTATAGGGTTTATTATTCTAAATCTGAATAATAAGCCTATCAGCCTGTGAAGCATCTCCTCCCCGCTCCCCCATCTCCGCAATATTCAGAGATGAATACTTTGTCTAGAGTAATGAGACTCGGAAACATGGACAGTAGGTTTCAAATAATCATTATGGAAGACACGACACTTTCTTGAAAATTTACAAAATTGCTTGGGGCTCAAATACAAAGGAGCATAACATAATCTTATTGGCATTCAAAATGGCCAATAATTCAGGAACGGTAGAGTACCACTGAGATATAACTGACTTGTGTATGAAAGACTCTCTAATGAGTCCAATCTATATAGACATTCCCATTCACAGAATAATGTTTTGAATTCTCTGTACCATGGATAGCTGATCAACATCGATTTAATCAGCTGGCGGATAAATTGGACTAATTTTGTCGACAAAACTATAAAAGAAAAATATACAAATATTTCCTACTATATCTCATTATCCCAATTCCCTGTAGACAAACAGATGATGACGTATTGGGAGAAAAACAATTTATTTGATAAATTTTATATTTCTATTTGATTTTTTTCAATTAGTATTGTAATGATATAAAATAAGAAAGAATATGGTTTAAGAACATATATACAATTTGATGATGATAATGAAAATAGGGTGGGTGGGAGGTAAATTGTAGATGTGGGTAGTTGTGGGGTTGAAGAAGGAGTGGATGATGGGAGATGGATTTGGTTGTAGTTTATTATATTGATGGTAGGTGGTGTTGGTGGTTGTAGTAGTGTGGTTACTTGTCTCCAGGGGGCGTTAATGAGCTGTTCTAAACCCAGTTGGGTTGATGCTAAACCAATTGTAATGAATAAACTTGCAAACTAACTTAGAAATACAATATCTCTATACAGATACAAAATGAAAAAATAGTCAATTTTATTTCTCCATAATGTTATACCATGAATGATGCCATGGTAAATGAACATGTTTATACTTATGCCTTGTGGTTTGTCGACATAATTTCCCATGGCCACCACGCACCTTCATCTATGATAGTCTCTTGTTAAAACACAAGGAATAACTATGCTATTGGTGGTAGGGATAACTAGATAGCAATTCTCATGAGTATGTCCATTTCAACTTCTTTGTAATACAATGCTTATAATGTTGACTCAATGTCTGCAGAGGACAAGTTCATTGATATAATGGGAAGCTCACACAAAATCGCTATTAAAGCATTGGCTAAGTTTGTACATGATGCCTTCCAACAGAAGTTGGCAGGTAACAAGTAACAAAACAATAGCCCACATATTTCTGTCTTAAATATATATCATTATGTACTGATGTATCCATGCAGGTTATATATGCCTCACTGTATTTATCTAGCCCATAGGCCAATGTTACAAGTCTCTGTTTACGTACCATTGAGATGAAGGAGAGTATACCTCACTCACATAGTATGTCCCTAGTCACTCTATCTGTAACCTATTCTTAACCTATAGTAAGTAGCATTCGACCTAGTCAGTAGCAACATAAAATTATACTTTTCTTTTTTGCCTTGGATTCCTTGGAGTCCCTGTCTCTGTATGACACATGGGTCAAGACAGACCTCACAGTTGCCAATATCTTTAATAGTTATTATTGATATTTCTATCCTTTTTTGCTGACCTTCAGAGAGCTGTCAGGAGGCGTTCGCCGAGGGAAACACAGGCAGTGGATTAAAGACACTATACACAGCGACCAGAGATTATGAAGCCTTCTGCACCTTCTTCCCAAATGAGAACATCGGGCACATACACCTTAGGAAAAACGCTGTACGTAAGACCGTGGGCTTGAACTTAAACGACCTCGTCAGTGACTTCACACGAGTTTCACTGGTGTTGTTCGACGACTCTGGTGGGGCGTATCGAGGGGACCTCAGGAGGCAAGACGGACAGGCGCTAACCCTGATGGTGAACGCTTACAGCGGTTTCACCCAACCTGAAAATGACAAAGAACAGAACAGGTACTTGTTTCTGGGCATCAACAGACCAGAGGAGGTTGCCCAGGGCAGTACTGGGGGATTCACCCTGAACGGTGGGGACTGTACATTCACCAGCGATGACGACTCAGGACACGGCTACTTTGCCTTCTTTCACGAGGAGGGGGATGATTTGGACTTGTTTGGGTTCTTAAAAGACTGCTTCGAGAGGAACCTGATTTACCAGTCCTCTACAAGTCTTTATAGCAGGTTCCAATTCTTCCTTGAGGCCCATTTTGGTGGTAACGGTGCACAAGTAACCACAACCGAGATGGGACAGTTCAAGACAGCTGCCATCGGTTTATATTTCCAGTACGGTAAGAAAACAAACAGACAAAATGCCATGATCCACAATATGCGATTTTGGGCAGATTGAATCAATTTTGAAAATGGGTTTCTTGAATAATCATTTTTCTTACACCATGTATAATGTTTCAAAGAGTTTCGGATAACCCATATCAAAAATTGGTATTTTCGCACGGAAAATTTATTCCAAATATGTGAAAAAGTGCATGAGAAGAAAACCTTTTGTCACATCTTGGATCATCGGCTTTACAAGGGAAGACCAAGGTTTTTAGCCAAAACCAGTAAATCCAACAAAATTTTCCCTTATCTAATAAATATGGAAATCCATTCCATGAGCCTATTTCTGGCCTATGTTAAAATCTAGACCATGAAATATGATAGAAAATGATTTTAAAAACCATTTTTGTTGCTCACCTGAACTAATGTTGATCTGCAATGGGATTTGTTTACAAACAAATAGAAACAATAACATCTCTCTTGGAATTCTACTTTAGTTTGAGCTAGTTTTATAGCTTATAACCTCATATTTTGGACTTTTCCCTATTGAAACCAATAGTAAAGCCTGTCAGCCCAACCTGTAATGTCCAATCCTATTTCGCCCTGAAAGACAGCAATTTTAATGGCTGACAAACCTACAAATCTGTCAATTGGGAACATTCAAGAAATCAGAATGTTTTTATCAATCTTTGGGGATATATAAAACTTTGATTCTTGCTTATTTCAGTTACCCAACTCCAGGAGACGAGAATTGACTTGCACTTACTTCTGTCCGACCCTTGTTCAACCCTGGGATATACCCAATGTGGGATAGGTTTATTATGTATTAATCAAAATTAAGATATATAAGGTATTACATGGTATATTTCAGACACATGTGGAGATCCTGGACAACCAGCTAACACTGCCCGGGTGGCCAGTGATCCCAACTTCGGGTTTGGCTCCACCGTAACCTACACATGTACAGGGATCCTGGAGGCGGGCGTCCTGGTCCGGACATGTGAGAGGGTGACTGGGTGGTCAGGGACAGCGCCTACCTGTACAAGTAAGTGGGGATTAGGTTACATATTAGGATAGGTGCAGTTAGTTACAGGCATAAAACCCCCTAAGTACAACTGTGGGGATGCTGGAGATGGGCGTCCTGGTACGGACATGTGAGAGGGTGACTGGGTGGTCGGGGACAGGGCCAACCTGCACAAGTAAGTGGGGATTAGTTACACGTTAGGATAGTTGCAGTTAGTTGCAGGCATAAAACCCCCTATACCTACACTCATACAGGGATCTTGGAGGCGGGTGTCCTGGCATTGATGTGTTAGAGGGTGACTAGGTGGTCAGCGACAGCACCTACCTGTACAAGTAAGTGGGGATTAGTTTATACATGAGGATAGGTGCGGTTAGTTACAGGCATAAACCCCCTTTACCTACACTTGTACGGGGATCCTGGAGGCGGGTGTCCTGGTCCGGACATGTGAGAGGGTGACTGGGTGGTCAGGGACAGCACCCATATGTACCAGTAAGTGGAGCTTTGTTCACACATTAGGATAGGTGCAGATAGTTACATGTATGAAACTGGAAGCGTATTGTGAAGTTAACAACCTTGCGGTATTTAGTCACTAATTTTGGTCATTATTTATCTTCCATAGTGGTATACGGGCTGTTCTCGTGTTCATGTATTTGTCCGTGTGCCTGTCTGTGTGTGTTCGTCTGTGTGTGTGTGTGTGTGTGTGTGTGTGTGTAAATGTGTGTCTCTGCCATTAATAATACTTTATTGAAATATATAGAGAAATTTAGTTTAGACTCTCGAAAAGATCATGGGAGGCTGTTGTGACTGCCAAAGGGTCTGTAGTCAATGTTATCACAGGATAGTTTACTGGATTTGTCAATTACCAATATCCCTTCTACAGCTTCATCCCAACGTCTATTGTTTTTAAAAACGTATTGTTCGGATATGATTAAACTTTGACTTTATATACTCTCCACCAATAAACTCTTTCTCATATTTCAGAAAAGGTATCTTAAAGTTATAGTAAAGTAGTTTTAATAGTTACTAGACAGGATGCATAAAATAGATAGTCCCCTGCCATCCCTAATAATGAAAGTATTCTTCATGGATGTGTATTTATTTGTGAACTGACACAAGTGGGAAGTACAATCGTGAAAATGCTTATTGATTGTCATTCATCATTCATCAACATTATTCATCAACATTATTCATCAACATTATTCATTAACCCAACAAACAGTCATTTACATAGTTTGTTTTATTAAGCAACTAGCGTGCCGGTCAACAGTGAAATGCGGTGGGCTTCAGAACGGACATTGGAAGTTTAAGGTGTTCTAATTGTATCAAATACAAAGGTTGGCATTGTGAATATTTCATACCAGACTACAAAAGGACTATCGTGCTTTATGTTCCTATGAATTATGAGATGTTGTCCATAAAACAGATAAACCCATTGTATGTTGTCCTCACAGCAAAGACCGAATTGATGGCCGCAAATCAAATGCTTGACATCTTGAATTTCATGTCTATATTTCTTTCAAGGCCTACTGAATAAAAGGGGACAACAGGTGTGTAATAATTCAAGGACTTTTTTTTATTCTTTTATTTCACCTGTGCCGCGTTGCATAACCAAACGCTCACAACAGCGAGAGCAACAGCGAGGGTTTGGTAAAAGTATCGCTGTTATACACGAAATTCAGCTTCAATTTTCACCCATTTTTGATAATTCCTCCAGGCTGGAAAATGCAGGGATTTTAGATCTAAATGTCTAGTTTTCGGAACTGTTTACAGGATTAAAATCGGTTCGGTAAAACAGCCGCAAATCAACAGGGGGACCCATCGCAACAGTGATGTCCTTGTTGCAAGAGGAAGTGGACAATTTACAAAGTTATTTCGTTGAACTACATTACAATCAAAATATTGTGCATGTTTGCAAATTTTGCAAAACATATGACACAAATGATGTAACACATAATAATTTATATATGACATGTTGCCCTTTCAGCAATTAAAACAACAAACAATTGCTAAACAGCAAATTATGTTGTTGGGGCATTTTTTGACACATAAAATTTCCCTTTCAATATCAATTTACATGATTCAGTTTCATCCAGCAGAAATTTTTTAGAGAAGTTTTACAATAATCTTGTTTACTTGAGCAGTGCAACTGAAATTCTGGTTGAATTTCGTTGTTGAAAATTAAATCCCTTACAGACTAGCTAGCCTCAAAATGCGCTTATAATGACAGTTCAATATAAGCAGATGTGCATTCTGAGCCTAGTCTGAAAAGGGTATGAGTTATCAATTGATAGCGATCCCTGATAATAGTTGACCAGAATCTGATACACTTTACAGACTAGTCTAAAATATGCTCATAATGACGGTTCAATACAAGCATAATGCGCATTTAGAGGCTAGTCTGTAAGGGGTGTTAGATGCATCGCTCAATGGGTTCCCATTTTAGTGAAAGGCATTAGGTTTGATTATAGCATTTTTTAACGTCAATTAAAAAAATTTCTATCCTCGAAATGTCAAAGCTATATTTTATGAATGTATCCTGTCATACTGCCTTGCCAACCAGAAATTGATTTCTATTGACGGAAATATGAAACAACAAAAGGCTTCCACGGGAAGAATTTGAACTCATACATTCGACAGGCTCGGGCTTGTCTGAAACCACTTCCTCTAAAACGTGTCAAGGAGGGTAAGTCTTACTCCACCATTATCCCTGAAAAATCATAGTATTACAATCTGACTTATTGCACACGCAGTGTTTATTGTACTATTGCTACTATTTTACTCCTACTTTCTAAGTTTCCCTACGCCTTCTGGGGTGTCAAGAAGTGTTGATCAGAGTGTGTTAACTATATTGTTCCACCAAAGTCCGTGTAGCTCATAATACTTTTAAGACCCTCAACTTTGGCGGCGTCTTAATGTGTCTACACTCCATGTAAGCACCAATTTAATGGGCGCGTCTTTCCGCAGTTCTCCTGACTCTGGCCATATGCATGTGTGGTGCGACCTGAAAGATTGGTTTCCCCTAAATCTAGTAGAACAAAGGTTGGTTTGTGTGTAATCTCTGCACTTATGCAAATGGCGCTTGGTAGCTATAGCACTCAGCCAAGCGAGTAGCTCATCCATCTATCAACAGCCGAGCAAGGATGACCTCGAACTCTTGGAATCTTACTCCGACTAAGGGCAAGCGCAGCCTAAGGCTTAAGCTCCGTGTAAGTTACATTTAAATCACACCACTTCAATAGTTCATTCTCTTTTGCTAAAGATATTTAAAAGATAATTTGTAATAGCCTGTTTTTGTTACCGCCTACCCACCGCATCCCGTAGCGTTGGTTGGTTTTTGTAGCGTTTTTCAGTTTCATTTAATTTACAGTTGTCACACACTCACGCACTCTATATATATCCGATCTATATTCAGCCAACCACAAGTCCCAAAGTAGTTGATCGCGAACCAGTGGTCATCTTGGACGATGACGGTCAAAAGGGGGAAGAAAAGAAAGCCGTGGACTGCAACCAGGAAACAAGTCCCAGCCAGGCACCCACATGTTCAGTTCTCTGATCAGGAACCAATGGTCATCGAACCGATGGTCATCTCGGATGATAATCGTCCAATTGCCACCCATGTTCAGCCCCCCGCGGGAGCGGGAGCTCAATATGAAAAGAAAGCCGAATGCAACCCGGAAACCAGTCCAAGGTGAGTCTGCCTTTACCCTAAATCAGTTCAACTTTGAGCCAAATGTCCCATATGTATATATCTGTTTACGGCTGTATAACATTCGTTATAAATGCAAAAATTAATAAACATTGATTAATTAATTTATTAACGTTTCTTAATGTAAAAATTCTAATCCCTGAATGTGCTCCTCAATTCTTACAATTAAGTAGGCACCTTCCCCCCCCCCCCCCTTCGTTTTTTTTTTTAAATCTCTGGATGCTTCTCCTTCGCTTCGTCATTTTTACCTTCAGTTGCAACCTTGGCAATCCGTTGACGTCCCCAACCACCAATTGCAGGCGGCCGTATAAGACGTGCAATTTGACGGAGGACGAGGCAGAGAGTACCATTCTTGAGATTGGAGCCTTAGCAGAAAGACTTGTCCCCGGGGAGGGCAATTTTTTCGCTACAAATTTTCGGCGTTATTTTTTATTCAAGCAACAATTTAAATCTGTTAATAATTCCTAATCTTGTAAATCATATCGAACGACCAAACAATTATTATATCATATTCCTTTTATTTTATCGAGCGCATCTAACTCATATTCTGTAATAAAAAAAGTTATTTACCCAAAACAAATTCGTATATGTTGTTCCGTCACCATAATTTTGTGTACACGTACGCCCTCCAGTTTTAGTGGCTTTGTGCAGAAACCTATTATTCTATCTTAATCCTTTTTCTTATTCAAGGGTCTCTTAGTCACCTTCTGTAGTAAAAATGTCATTTACAAATGTCATTCAAGGGTCCCAATGGTTCAAAACGGTGCCATGTGGGCCCTCTTTGCACCATAGGGAATCGGTTGTAAACATTAGCTTTTCTCTAAATATATTCATTTCCTACATATGAAACTCACAACATATAGAAAGAAGCATGTCATAACATGCATGGTCATATCAAAATTTCATAAATAGGTTTATTTTGGACATAATCGGCTTGGGTTTTTTGCCCTGGTCTATTGTCGGCACTCAGGTGCCGGGAGTGACCAATTTGAATCACCCGACGCGTGTCCGGCCCCCGATAACGCGGCACTTCTGTGGTGTAAGACTCCAGTAGGCTCACGTCACACAGGACGCCGCGCGTGGCGGGTGGTTCCACACTGGGGGGCGGTTCTCATTACAGGCCCGTCCTCTGACCCCCCTGCCGGGCCTTCTGACCGGCCGGGCCTGGGGGGGGGGGGGGGGGGGCCGACATCAGACTGGAGGGGTGTAAACAATCGACATACTTCACTTATCAACCCTTTTTTTCATAATTTCCGGGGTATGAGGGTTATCTATATGTTATCCCCAATATTTAGGTAGCTCCGTTTATAAATCAATACTTGATAAGGAAATGATTGGGTCTGACAGCTGGTTCTTCTATAGCCTATAGAGGAACCACATCCTGTTTTTCAATAATTGCATTTTGGACAAAATTTTTTTGCCAACGTCAGAGATTAGGCTATAAAACGTCACTAAACAAGTGAAAATGGAGATTAGAAAATTAATATACCTGCTCCAAACGATTGTCATAGGTTTTTATATATATCTTCAATACACCATTGCAATATGCTATTTATAGTCAGATTAACCAAAAAAGCTTTTAAAAATACTGTGAAACAATAACATACATGCAAAAAAAAGGCTCTGTGGCAATTGGGATGCATAAATTTGTGCATTTTATATGAAGCGCTGCGTATTATCTTACATATTTAAAGTCTACTTTTTCTTATACAGAATTTTCCAAGGAACACGTTGGTCACTCATAGTCCATTTCCCCCCCGGGATTTCCCCCGTCACCAGAAATCCATCGGCGTCAATGCCTTGGAAAAATCCACGTGCACACGACTGGGGGATTTCGAAGTCGTTTTCTTCAGCTATTAGAGCTACCAAGTTTGAGTAATTGAGAGCAACACATGGTATACAAGTTTTGGCATTTTATTACTTAAGAGACATGGTTATATGCGAGTAGGAGCGAGCAAAAGTGAGTAGATGCGAGTAAATATGAGTCCTAAGTCTAAGTGTTCACTATGAGGCGGTATTGGCCGTCCTGGCCGTGGTGCCGTCTCTGTCCCGATTTATGGGGCCAAGGGCCGCCGCGAGGTGGGCTGGGACAGAGGTAAGGCGCTCAGGTGGTACATAGGCTGAGAGGCCAGAGCGCCCCGCCCCCGACGTTCCGTGATGGCACAGCTCCTCCAGGGTGCTCCCGGCCTGTGCGGCGACACACGCAGCCCCCCGGCGGAGGGAGTGCATGGTCACACGAGCAGCATGGGGGCTGCCCACACGTGTTAGGGCCTCCCCCATCACTGCCACTAGTGGGGGAGCTGTGAGGGGGCGTGGTCCCGGCAGTAGGAAGGCCGGGGCTGTTGGTGGAGCAGGGACCTGGTCGCAGGCGAGCTTCCATGCTGAGACTGGGCAGTATGGGGAGTGAGGTACGGCATAGACGATGAGGGCAGTAGCCTGGGAGCGGGCTCAATTTGCAATTAAGCCCAATTACCTTAAGTAGATCCCGTTGGTCACTCTGACTCATAGTCAATTTCCCCCGTTATCAGATATCCATCGGCGTCAATGCCTTGGAAATATCCACGTGCACACGCCTGGGGGATTTCGCCGTCCTTCTCTTCAGCTATTACAGCTGCCGGCGCCTGCCCAGTCCGCAGCGCTTCAACCGTCAGGTTGTCAAAGTGCCGCTTAAGCCTCTCCTTGACGTCGTGATTACCAATGTCCTGAAGGTTCATAAGGAGAAAGCGCGCCCACTGGGTGTCCCGGTCATCCTCCACCTCCTCTTCTTCGGACTGGAGGGGGTCAGAAAAGGTGTCACATCCCGAAGAAGTGCGCCGGCTGGTTGACGGGGAAGCCCCCCGGCAGCAATGGTCGTTGGTGGGGGCTAGTTGCCCGAGCATGGCCTCTAGCCGGTCGAAACGGTCGTGCAGTGATGTGAACTGAGCTGTTGTTGATTCCCTCACTGAGTCAATCGAGGCAGCGTTGATTGCCACTGTGCTCCTCTTCCTCTTCCTCTTAGGGATTTGAGCAGAGAGGCCGTTATGCGGTTCAGTTTCCCCTTGGTTTGGGGTTGAAGGTGCGTTTGTAGACATGTTGATGAGTCGGGAGCTAGTTCGTGTGTCGTAGGCGGTGGTCAGTGTCTAACTGATTAGCCCTCATCCCCCAGCCCCCCCTGGGTTAGCTAGGGTCATCCTCCCACAACGGGGCCCGTCCCTCCCGCTCCTGGGGGGGGGGGGGGGCACTGACTCTTTGAAGGTTGTCCCCACTGCCAAAATTACCGCTCCTGAATTAGGTCCCCCTAATTTTGGGGACCACAGATCACCGCCCTCCAAAATACGAGTGTGTCAATACCAGAAAATATACATAAATAACCAAAATTTTTACGTTCCCCGCCCCCGCTTGGTGGTTCCGTTTTGCAGTGGTTACCTTTTCAAACCCAAGGTACTGCACTTAGAAACGGAGCCACCTACACATTGGGTATATCATATCGAAAACCATCATACTAAAGAAATTGAGAAAATATTATGAAAATAGGATAAATTAGTGAAATATTTTGACTGTTGACACCCCTCCAGTATGTTGTCGGGGGTCCCCCCTGGTCTAGCTGGCCACAGGGCTGGCAGGGGGGTCAGTAGCCGGCCCTGTTAATGAGACCCGGCCCTGGAGTATGGAACCACCCGCCACGCGCGGCCTCTGTGTGACGTCAGTCTACTCGACTCTATGCCTTCAGGGCTTCGGCTTTGGCTGTGTCATCCCCGAGGTCTGTTTTTGTTTTATTGTATACAATAACCCAGGAAAATATCCTATTAACCCATGAAGAGGGGATTAAAGCGGGGGAAAAAAATTTGGATTATGTTCTTGCAGGGAAATAACGCTGACCATATGCATTAGCCCAAATTTGCTAGCGGGAAAGGACACTGATGAATTCGAACGTATAGGCGCTACGAAGTTGGTATAGAATAAATTAAAATAATTATCCTTGAGCTATTCATCCTGTTGGTGATTAGCTACCAACTCACTGTATATCTCTATGATCATGAGTTACATCGATCGCAACCCTGCTCCACTCACCAGGGCACATTTTTTCACGTAACCGACAACGTGACCCTCAGTTTCGGAGCATGTGTTGCATCTTCTCATCAACAGGCCTAGGGTGCAGGCACATTGCGTTCGTTTCGACTTGAATGTACTCGACCTAGCGCCCATTCACACATAAAACTTAGAGAAGAAACATCTGAGTCATGTCGACCCCATCTTCACGAGTCAAGGCTCCTGCGCCGTTACCACTCTGTCAGTTAGACCGGGAGGGAGGGACAGAGCCCTGCATGATGGAGGATGTGTCGACCCCTCCTCTGGAAACCATCGAAAGTCCACAGTCACCGGGACCCTCTCGGGAGGTCAATCCTCCCGCGACAATCACTAAAGATTGTGCTGACACTAGGCCTCCTTTGAAAAGACATCGCGTAACCGTTCATCCATACTGTCGCGCAATGAGCACCACTACCGTGTATGATCGTCGGCAGTCTGTTCCCCTGGCCCGGGCTTCCCTCTCTCCGCTCGTGCTGCGGGCATTATCTAGTCAGCTGGGAGCCCATACCCAAAAGAGTGGCCACCCATCACCCCCTCCATCCAAGTGAGGTAAGAAAGAAACCCTTTTTTTTTTTCAGCAACATCCCTGTAAAGCGTGTACATGTTTCTTTTAATTATCTAATAAACCGTTTCATCATTCCTTTTCTGGTATACTTGCATTTTCAATAACCTACTAATTATTGATCGGGTGCTAACTTTTTATCCTAATTACATCTTTTCCCGGTACCGAGCAGTCTGTGCCAGAATCGACTTTCCTTCTCCGTCTAGTCCTAATCACCTTCTATTTAATGATTTCAGTGGCGCCCGTCCTCTGAGATAGCGCTTCATGGTCAGGGCTTCCGAATTGATCAGAATATCTAGTTCTTCTGAACCTGGCTGGTCCTCGTCGACATCGCTTTGCAATTGTTCCTTTGGTCGCTACCTGGTGGATCCGGGCCAAGGGCGGATCCCGGAATATGTACAGGTGGGGGGGGGGGGGTGAAGTTCCCCCTTCCCCTCCCCCCCCCCCCCCTGTCATCGGCCCTTTATCATCAGTTCTCGGTGGTACATTTCAATTCATTTACCTCATCAACTCTCTCAACATATGTCATAGTACTAGTGTAAACAATTTATCGTAATAAAAGAAAGTATTCTCGCGATTTAGTGCCTTTTATCATTGTTTTCTCATCAATCACTGCATTGATTTGTGCATAATACTGTGAAGTGTTTACCTAGTAATAAGAGTGCTATTTTAAATTATCTTTGATTAATTATCGGCTCATGGGTTGTGTAAAGGGCAACCAAGTGGATTCCTGCAACACTTCCAGCATGATAAGCCTACAAAAATTAACCTCGGTTGGCTAAAGAGAGGTAATCGAGTGTAATTGATTGTTAAAGGAATTGTCTTATCATCAAGGAATTCAAGTGAAACACTAACTTTATGGAAAAGGTGTTTATAAAAGTTCAATTTCAAGTACAAAGATTCAGAATATTATGCTTACATCCTGACATATTAAATCATATTATTAAACGCTAAGAGTCTTTAGGCATTACTGTAGACTAAATGTTTTAAGAACAATATACATATTCCATTCCATATATACCTTTCGACTTCATCAACGTTGTCATTTGCAGTAAATAGTGCCATCTTGTGTTAACTTTGCCGATAGCGTTAACCTTAATTACGTGACCCAAATTAGCGTTATCTTTCAAGTACTTGAAGTCTGAGCCATCTAGTGAGTAAATGAAATGCCAGCTAGCGTATACTTAACAGAATCACCGCCTGTTGATAACTAGAAATTTCTTCACAATTATTGATTAGCCATGAATTTTGACTCATTCTATAAGACAAAGCACCTGCCGGGCTGAACGATATTGTAATCAATATATTAGAATTCAGGGTTCATTTTCCTGACTTGTCTATGGCGATATGGCGAATATTATTCAAGTCCTATATGCTATTACTTCATCGAGCCCACATCAGATGGGGGGTTCCTACCAAACGTTAACGACTTACAATACAACAATACAATACAATTATTTATTCACAGCCCTAATTCAGGCAAAGGAAAGAGATCGTTTAGCCGATATATAGTTACTTGGAATCCCCGATTAAGAATAGAAAGATCTAGATCTAGAGTCAGCTAGCTACTCGATGATAACACTAAAGACTATGAAACAGATCAATTTTCAAAAGGGGGGGGAGGGGCGTGCTATTTTGGAAATCTCCTCCCGCACCATAAAATAATTAAGTGTAATGGTTATCCAGAGTATCCCCTTTGATGGGGATTGAATACATATAGTGACATGGCTTGGGCAGCGTAGTTATTTTGAGGTAGCACCTTGAGACTAAAATACTTTTAACATGTCGACTAAGTTGTTTAGAGCTGAGATTCTACACCCCGAGAGGTGTACCTTGCCGCACTACCCATAGTTGCATTGTAGACAAAGTATTCGTCCCTGGATACTGCCATTCCTATACAGCGGAGGTGGTTGAGCAGCAGGGGAGGGGATGCATCGCAGGCTAGTGCATTTCATGCTTTTCCCTTAGGCTTCAGGCCTGCGCTCTTCTCTGGCATGGAGCCGCATGCTTTTGTTTTTAGAGGATTTAGTTTTTTTTTTGTTTTGTGGTCCAGCTTTTCTGCCACGTTCTTGTCTGAATTTGGCCATCATAATGCTGCAAAATTAATTCTGTCAAATTGTATAATGTTGCATGGTTTTGAGCTCAGAAGAGCGCTTCCATGGTTAGGGCATTTTCACGTCACAGGCATGTGTGAGTAAGAGATATGTACATCGGTATCTCTTTGGCAAGGGATTGGCAGTTGAATAAGTAATGAAACTGATGGGACAGGAAATGACAGGTTTGACACCGGGACACGCCTCTATGATGACTGCGTCCAGCTGTTGGCCATCTGAGGCGGCGCATTTCAACTAGCTTCTGTGTCAGGTCCCTCATGGGAGTACCGCGGCCCACTTCTTGACACGTGACGTAACAGGCCTCAAACGGGGCGGCGGTCATGGTGTCGCTCATACTCCTAGGACGTAACTTATGGTAACTTATGGTGTCGCTGAAACCCCTGGGACATACGTAACTTACGGTAAAAGTCTTGCCTCATCGATAAAAGATCGCTTCCGCCAGATCATGTGTCCACAGGAGAGCCAGCCGGGGATGTATAAATACGGCGTGGCATATGGCTATAGATCACTGGAAAACCTGCTGCCACCATGAACGCATCAAATGACTGTCCTGACTCTGTCCTGTCCAACGGTGACCCGAGTATCAGCCCGTGCAGGATGATCACCAGCAGCCCAAAATTGGGTGGCGCGCAAATAACAGATCTTGATCTGTCTTCGGATGATTCCCTGTTCCCCATGGATGTGTTTCACGTGAGCAATATTTTTGACGAGAACCTGGAAGCGTCTGACTCTTCACGCACCTCCGCCATTTCAAAACCAACCATGGCCGATGTGTTGGCTAAGATGGATCGCCTGGAGGCGGAGTGCCGAAAGGTCGAGTGTGAAGCGTCTGCGGTAAGAGCAACGGCCGAAAAGTTCGCCAGTATGCAGCAAGCCAAGCCTGCGCCTGCCGAAACATCCTTGGCATACGAACCGAAGCCGAGTAATGCTATAGCTGTAAGTTGCGAAATATGTTTCAACGGCTCCTTATATTATAAAACTGTACATATTAAACATAGTCTTGGTTTATCAATTATCGACATATCATTTAGTAAGTAATCGAATTCCATCTTAAATATATTTACAATTCACTGCTTAATGCTTGGTTTCTTTTGTTGTTTCTAGTATTCTGTTCGTTCCGCTTACAAGGGCAGGTGCAGGGAAAACGCTGGCTTCACGCTTACTGCTGGGTAGGTTTATGAATTCGAAGATCATATAAGGTGATAACGATCGATGTGTATAGTGGAGACCTTAATATTGTTTTCCCTTAATATTGTAATCTAATTGTAGTGATAGAGCACGTGCACCCCAAGCGATGCCGTTCATGACTATAATACATATGATTATATTCCTACATTCAGGGCGGGGATGAACCATCCTCAAAACGCTGCGGTTATCCAGGATTTGGTTAATAACGTCAGCACCGGCGAAGATGCCCCCAGACCCGAGGTATTAGGTAAGTCTGATCGGTAGCAAGTTTCCCTGTTAACTAATTACCTGTACAGGTACATGAGTGGATGGATCACGCTCCTCCTAGTCATCTTGACTTAATACCTAAAGTCAGGTTATCGGAAAAAGTGTTGATATACCTATGTAAATGTTATAATTATGATGTAACTGTACTACTCGCTTGGCTTATGCGTGTCCATAATTGTCTATTAAATGAAAGATGACTTGGAGAGTTAATACAGGTTTAATCCATAATTTATTAATAAAGGCTAACTCCCGGAGGAGATATTGTTATTACAAATAGGAAATGTAGAACTAATATCATATACATTGAGTGTTGCAAATGTAAAGTGTCACAATATAAAGTATGACAACATAAGGTATTACAAAATATAAAGGGTCACAACAAATGTGACAGTGGCGGTCTCTCTTCATAAAAAGTCCTATCACAGTGTTTTCACACCTCTGAGTGTGTATCACAAAGAAGAAAGCTTAGGACTAATACGCTTTGACACTAATTAAAAACCTGGTGGAATAATTCCATACAATGTCAAAGTATTTCATATATATTTCCTCTACCATTCCTATAGAACGTTTTTGTCCTTTCCCGTGCTTTGATTTAACATGTAAGAACCCCTTATATCCTTTCTCAAGTAGTGGCTTGAATTGTAAGCTGATTTCAAATCATTATTTATATAGTCGCTACCCAGACGTATTTCCGCACTCAGCAAACCAGGGCGAGGCGAGAGCGGGCCGGGGAGATCGAGGAGAAAAACAGAAAGGCCAACCTCCGTCACCATATAACCCAGGTAAATCAATTTTGGTCGAAAGAGAATGCGCGCTCGTGCAGGCATTATTTCGTGAAGCCCCGATCCTATTAAGCATGTACTTTTCTTATAGTTGCCATCTCACAATTGAACTTACACTTATTATTAGATCTAGAGTGACCAATTAATATTGCAACCCTTGTTAATACTGAGTTGCACTATGCTATTTAAATTCCAGCAAGTAAGATCCAATGCTAAACAACTTCTTTGTGTTTGATGTTGTTGGCCAAGTATGTCTTAACTATATTATATATTTAATAACTTTGCAGAAGATACAAAGACGGCGTGTCGCACTGGACGAGCTTGTTCATCAGGAGTGGGACGAGGATAGGAGGTCGGCCATGAGGGCCGTCCTCACACCAGACTATACAAGTGATGAGGATCGCGTCCTTGGTGAACACTCCCCGCGATACCACCGCGTAATCAAAACCCTGGTGTGGGAAAGTGACGCCCTCAGATCCTCTAAAGCGCACCTAGACGACAAAGAGCACTCTGTCACCACCACACGTCAGCAGTCCGTCCGATTAGCTGTGGAGCGCTCGCCGACCTGCGACCCAGCACCAGAACGCCAACAGCCTCCTCCCGGCGCCCCAGACTGGGCAGTGAAGCCTGCGTATCGGTGTGGGGGAGGCGAGGCCTAACACCCCAGCTGCCCAGACATTATCCCCGCCAGTCAGCCATTTTGCCATAATTTGTTCAATTCGTTATAAAAACTGTTCTCCAAAGTACTTGGCACTTCTTGTTTTCACTTCGATCTCATTATTTACCCCTGCC
Organism: Lepidonotus clava; assembly: GCA_936440205.1. NCBI lineage: Eukaryota > Metazoa > Annelida > Polychaeta > Phyllodocida > Polynoidae > Lepidonotus > Lepidonotus clava. The sequence continues at coordinate 41,902,458 of OW387144.1, read as the reverse complement.
TGCTAAGCAGGGTTGTTTAAATGTAAAACTGACTTTTTAAAAATATATCGGTACAATCTAGGTACACTGTATAGGTTACCAATATAAAGGCATTTAAAATGTTTCACATCATCACTCCATTATTATCGTAAAACCACAATTAACAAGACTAATAGGACTAGCTTGATGACATGATTTTTTCCTTGACTAGAATGTATATAATAATGAAATAGAATAGAGCACACTTTAAATTACGAGTAAAGAGTAACTTCTATCTCAAAAGATGACTATATTTGTAAATATAAATATCACATCACTCTAGCCGACTACCATGATTTAGGAATAAACTTCCAATTGGATCCTCTGTCGGTCTTTAGATATATTATAAGAAGTGCTACGTGGTAGATACAGCACGAGTGTGTGTCTGTACGCGATATAATCACGAGGCGCTAGCCGAGTGATTATATCAAGTGCAGACACACACGAGTGTTGTATCTAACATAAACCACGGGACATTCTTTGGCATTTATCATCATAACTTTTGAAATCTTCATTGAATCATCCAACAATATGGAGTGACTTGCAGTCAGGAATCTTGTGAGGATAACCCATATGTCAAATCTTTAATTTCTAGAAGGTTTCTATTTTTTATGATTTAATGGAAAGTAAAAGTGGTTCATTCCCATTACTTTTATTTTTCAATAAATCATACAAAATTGAAATCTACTAGACAAAAGATATGTGACACATGGGCTATGTTCAGAAGGTTCCTAGCAACATCTACTCGCTTACTGTTCACATTTATAATGAAAATTAAAAAACTTAGATGCAAACGTGTAAAAATAAGGGCCACATCCCCTGTGGCAGCAAGGTGTACGCTATGAGATTATACCGTTCCACTTCACTGAACTCACCAATACGTGATATATTCACAGCCTAGATCCTTTGTTCTCCCCGTCAACCGTGGTTTATATAAAAGTAAAATAGCATGACAATTAGGTACAGTGTACCAGCTGTACCAGAGACCGAGTACTAGTAAACATTTCAACAATTCAATTGCAACCTGCACACGACAACCTATATATGTAAATTGTAATAGATATAGCCCAGTCGGCTGCACACCATACACGTACGTGCTGTGCACGTGCACACAAACATCGGCTCTAAATGCACCAGCTAATAATACATACAGAAAAAACAAAATTTCGAATACAACACAGTGCACGTGTATACTTATGATAGGACTAGGTCTGACACTTTACAAGACTGTACTTTGCAGATTAAACACATTTCTCCCTGCGACATGTTAGGTGTACAGTGTTGGCGACCAACTTTTTGGCCTGTGGGCCAACAGGGCCGACTATGCCAAGTATTGTCAGTCCTGAGAGAATTCTGACAGCCCTGATTTTTACTTGTTAGGATAGGCCCATTCGGTCTGGGGAATTCAAGCGGTAATTTCCAGCTGCCGTTGGTAGACCTCGCACAGCTACCGATCCGACGCCACAGACCGGCCCTAATTGCGTCTGTGGTTCATCGGAGCGGCAAATGTACGAGGACTGTTTCCGCATCGCTGTCAAAACCTTGAAGACCAGGAGGTAGCTAGGTGTTGGTATGGATGCATTTCTCCCTGCGACATGTTATGTATACAGTGTTGGCAACTAACTTTTTGGCCCAGCTGCCGTTGGTAGACCTCGCACAGCTACCGATCCGACGCCACAGACCGGCCCTAATTGCGTCTGTGGTTCATCGGATCGGTAAATGTACGAGGACTGGTTCCGCATCGCTGTCAAAACCTTGAAGACCAGGAGGTAGCTAGGTGTTGGTATGGATGCATTTCTCCCTGCGACATGTTAGGTGTACAGTCTTGGCGACCAACTTTTTGGCCTGTGGGCCAACAGGGCCGACTATGCCAAGTATTGTCAGTCCTGAGAGCTTTCTGACAGCCCTGATTTTTACTTGTTAGGATAGGCCCATTCAGTCTGGGGAATTCGAGCGGTCATTTCCAGCTGCCGTTGGTAGACCTCGCACAGCTCACCGACCCGACGCCACAGACCGGCCCTAATTGCGTCTGTGGTCGTCGGGGCGGGGAATGTACGAGGACTGGTTCCGCATCGCTGTCAAAACCTTGAAGACCAGGAGGTAGCTAGGTGTTGGTATTAATCCCCCTCTTGCCCCCTCCCCCTTCCCTGTCCTGCTTGCCCCCATCCCCAGACCAAAAATCCCATAAAAAAACAACAACTCAAACAAAAAAACAACAAACTATGTATAATACTATAAATTAAGAAACTAAGCTAAACTAAACTAAACTATTTACAAAATGTACAAAAAAAAACACCTTCTCTCCCCCTCTTGCCCTTGCCCCCCATTCCCTGTCCCCCTTGACCCCTGTCCCCCTTGCCCCCCCCCCCCCCCCACATACACACACACACACATGTGTAAGGTCTAGCCATGGAGACGAGGATTAACAAATATTGCATGGAAAGTTCAACCAACGAGGGTAACACGAGGTACTATTGCCCTGAAATTCCATTTAGATAAAGTGGTTTTACAATTATATCGTAAGAGTCCCTATTCTATAGGGGCGTTGGCATGGAACCAATTGGCCATGCACATTATATCAAGCTGAAAGTCTACAACAATTCAAACCATGGTAAAGATATGTATTGAGGAATATGTAACGTGACTCTAACACCTGAGATAGGCAGGCTTAGCATAGTCCTGCTTACTCGTTTTGTATAACTACTTGACTTTTTTCAAGTGACATAATAATTATATTTAATTATTATAATAATATAAACCGGGATAAATTCTTAACATACACAATATCCCTTACTCATTAACATCGAGAACTTTGTTAAGAGTGTGGTTAAAAAAAACCAAAAAAATTTACTCTCTCTCGTCCGACTCTCTGGTCTAGCTATTTGAGTCAGACCCTGAGTCGGACGAGAGAGAGTAAACAGAGGCAGGGCTTGGCGGTGGTGGCGGTGGTGGTGGTGGTGGTGATGGACGTGGTGAAGGTGGTGATGGTGCCTGGCCATGGGGCTGAGACGGCGGTGGCAGCTGGGGGTGGGCGGGTGGCGGCGGCGGCGGGGGCGACGGTGCTGGTACCGGGGACGGTCCCTGGGGCTGGGGCGGCGGTGGCAGCTGGGGTGGACCTGGTAGCATCAGCATGACCACCTCGGCCCCTGCGGGCGGTCGTACCACCCTAAGAGAAAAAATACAAATTTACAAAATTAACAAATATTGCCTTTGCTTTCTAAGTAAGGATGTAAGCTCGTAAAGTGAAAGTTATTCATGGGAAATTTGGACGAAGATATTTACATATGCATGTCCACTGACTTTTAAGTATGCAGAGTATGTATAATAAGGGTGAGGTAGCATGGCGTTACCTTGTTACAAGGGAAAAAAGTTACAAATGAAATGAATGGATCAGAATTGATTCTAATACTAATTTATGGAATTCGAAGTTATATTTAGATAAATAATGGAGTGTTATAACTATATATTATTAGACTCACTGTATGCGTGGGGCTGGACCGCTGAGGACAAGAAACACAATCCCCGGCCCCACCTGCTGGGTGTACACAAGGCCTCTGAAAATTCAATAGTGAAGCTTAAGGTCATTTCATGTCTATCAATAGTAATCAGCTCCAGCCGAAGACGCTATCCTACAAACAGACACTATCCAACAAAACTTTGTCACTTAGAACCATATTTTATGGGATAGCGGTTGCACATGTACAAGCTGCTAAGCCGCAAAATTGTTGCTAATGTAAGTGACAAAACATTACTTTTGTCACTTAGCGACTTCTTATGATGCTGAACTACAAAGAGATGCTAAATGACAAAACATGAATTTTATCGTGTAAATTATTTAAAATGGTACTTTACAGGGGCGGATCCAGGAATTGTTTAGGGGGGGGGGGCCAAGATTTGCAATTTTCCTAGTAGTATATGAAGGCTTAATTAGTGGACGGCGTAGCCGTCCACGGGGAGGGTATGGGAGGGGTCCCCCCTCCCATTGGGGGGGTATGGGGGGCCTCCCCCAGGAAATTTTTAAAAAGATTACCCTTCATTCATGCAATCTGAGCCATTCTGAGGTACTTTGGTAACCTTAAGGGATAATTTTTTTTCCTAATAATTATTTTAATTTGAATACCAATTTTTCAAGGGAATTTTTGTGTACATGATGATAACCCCAGGAGGATAAGGGGCCTTCCATTAAGTACGTACGCACCAAGGGGGGGTGGGGGGGTTCTGATATTTTAAGAATTTTGCGTACGTTCCTATACAAATCCAATGCCCCTAAACTCTCAGGAACTTTTGGAAAAGATAACCTATCATTCATGTAATCTGAGGCATTCTGGGGCATTTTGGACAGGGGAGGCACAAGGTCTCACTCAGGGGTGGTACAGGGTCGACAGGGGCAGCAGAGGGTTGACAGGGGATCCTCAGGGCCAACAGAGGAGGCACAGGATATATCCAACAGGCGCAGATTTAAGGGATGGGCATGCAGGGCACATGCCCCCCCCCCCCCATTTTTTTTTGGCCAAAATATTGATTTTTTTTTAATGTAAAATTCCTAAGCCCGGAGGGCCCGGGGGAAAATTTTACTATAGCACGCCCCCCTTTTGAAAATTCCTGGGTCCGCCCCTGTCCAAGGTCCACCAGCTCTGACAGGTTGGCCCCCTCCCTCTAACACATCTAAGGTCTACCAGCCCTCACAGGTCGGCCCCCCTCCCTCTAACACATAATCAAGGTCTCCCGGCCCTAACAGGTTGGTCCCCTCCCTCTAACATAAATCCAAGGTCCACCAGCCCTTACAGGTCGGCCCCCTCCCTCTAATACATAATCAAGGTCTCCCAGCCTTATAGGTCGGCCCCCTCCCTTGAACCCATCCAAGGTCTACCAGCCCTCACATGTCAGTCCCCCTCCCTCTAAGGCAAAAAAAAAATAGTTGTGCAACTTAGGTTGAAAAAATTACTTTATCTTTAGTTTTAAATACATCTTTTGGTAAAATATATGCTCTTCCCTGTCATTTAGGTCATTTCTATTGAATTTTAGTATCTTTTAGAAAAAGAATTATGAAAATAATTAGGGTAGAGCAAAAATAAAATAAGGTAGGTCGGGTTGCCTGAACACAACAATTATTTTAGATCTAACCTACCCCGGAACGGCCCCCTCCGTTTTTCTCTTCTTTTCCTTTCTCTTCCCTCTCTCCCTTTCTTTCTCTCTCTCTCTTTTTTTTTTTTTTTTTTGGAGTGGGGGGGGGGGGGCCAAGGCCCGTCTGCCCCCCCCCCCCCATGGATCCGCCAATGCTTTAAGGGTCATTAAACCATGCAAGGAGGGGTAAATAAGGGGCAGGGCCACCTAGGCCGGCCATTCAGCCTGGCGGTAGCTGGGGGTGGGCATAAGACATTCTCCCCGGGCATTCTCCCACCTTCCCGTCCCTGCGTTGTCCAGGGGCGGATCCAGTTGAGGAAGGGGGGGGGGGGCGGGGGGTCGATTTTGCGCTAGGGGAGGTCAGGAGACTGACGGGATCTAGAGTGGACATGTCTGTAATAAGTGTCGAAAAGAGGGGGGTGCGCGCTATTGGAAGTGTTTGCTTCTTAATTACCTTTTGGACGAGTTTTAAATTTAAAAAAATGTAAAATTGGTCCCAAAAAGGCCCCCGCGCAACCCCCTCTAAATCAGCCACTGCCTCCGCCAGATCATCTCTTTGCCCAAACGGCCAACTAAAAACCATCGAAAACACAACGGGTTGCTATATATTATAGACCCTTGTTCTTGGGAAAATAGGGAACATAACTAACAAATAAAGACTTACTGTTGATGCCCGGCCGCGGGTCTATGTGCCATATTGTGTGGTAATCCAGATTCCTGAACCGTAATCCTAGACAGAAAATCAAGGTGTTTCCTTGTCTGGGGTCTGGAGCCTTCTGCGCCCCGGTTGAAATTCCGCTTATCTGTTTGTCCAAGACGTCGACTTATTCTGATATCTGACGTCATGACGTACGACGTCAGGTAGAAGCTAGCGCGATGCGAGCGTGAGAACTTAGTTAATTAGCGGAAATCAACACTCTTTATCTCACACACTTACGTTCACACGCGATAAATAGCGCAATTAAAAAACATATTATCGAAACACAATAAGGAATCAGCAAAGATACACTGGTTTTATATAATCTCTTGTTCAAAGATTATGTTCACAGACCAAAGAGCTCGAGATAAGTTAAAAGGCATAACTACTTAAACTGCCATCTTATCGACTTCATGTTACAAAATAATTGGCGGGGAATCACCATACTGGTCTGTTCTATGATAGCCGTTAGAAACGTTCGGGGTGAGAGGGGCGGACCCAGGAATTTGTAGAGGGGGGGGGGGGGGGGGCCAAAAACATGAATGTACAGGGGGGTGGGCCCCCCCCCCCCAATCAAACATGATTAAACAGGGCAAGGGGGGGGGGGGCAAGGCCCGTCCGCCCCCCCCCCCCCCCCTGGATCCGCCCCTGGACCGGGTCAGTCTACCCCCCCTCCATTGACACACTCTTATTTGGGAGGGCGGTGATTTTTGGTGTCCAAAAATAGGTGGCGGTCGCCTAAAATTCAGGAGCGGTAAGTCATGACCCTAAATTATATAATGGCTGGAAGGGACCACCCTCGCGGGGGGGGGGGGGGAGCCTTTATTTGTTTATAGTTACCAATCTGTGGCGGATTCAAGGGGGGGGGGGGCGGCCCCCCCCCCCCTCCCCTTGCCCTATTAAATCATGTTTAGGGGGGCCCACCTCCCCCTGTACATTCATGTTTGTGCCCCCCCCCCCCCCCTATACGAAGTTCTGGATCCGCCCTGTCACCCCTGTAACGACCCACAGAGACCGCCTCTCAGACTGGGGCAAACTCATGGGGCAAACTGCAACACACCTCAGATTCCGTCCCAATCATCGGTTGAGCCCGGGGATAACTTACGCAGTGCAACGGGGCGTGGTGGGGCGTGGCCCGGTAAGGGTTCCACCATCCGGCGGTCTCTGGGTCGGGCCCCCGGGTCGGGCCCTAGAGATTAATCCTCCATCACGCAGGGCTGTCTCGCTCCCTCCCTCCCTCCCAGTCTATCCTGACAGATAACTAGTTTTACCGGCGCAGGAGCCTTGATTTGTGAATACGTGGAGAAATGGCAATGTTTGACCCCATTGTAAGGCCCGTGGAGGAACCTACCCGTCTGAAAATCTATCACCTGCAGCATCAGGTCGGCGGTCAAATGGATAAGTCATTTCATTGACGACCTGATGTGTTTTCTCTCCGTGGGTTCGAATCCTGTAAATGCCTTGGTAAACTTGACGTATCGTCCGTCATACGGCAATAAGCCATAATTTTTAATTGTCATCGTCAGTACTATTTTATATCAATATTATGTAATTCACGAATATGTCTTGGTAGGGAAAGCCAGTGTTTAGCACCCCGGTAATAAGCTAAGGGGATTTCCAGAGATGAAAGTGGTCCATGAGAAAAAAACCCAGTAAATTCATGCGCGAAGAATTTCATGCATAAAGGGAGGGTCGAGTACTAAAATATTATTATTTGTTTAATTCTCCGAATTTTGTATTTATCATAATTATTGCTCATTTTTGACTTTTAACATATCAATTTGTTCACAATTATGTTAAAGAATGTTTTCCTTAGAAAAAATCCAACTTTCATTTATCATTTCAAGACTTTTCTATCATCACTGTCGGAATAATTTAATGCTCCACAAGAAGAGAGACCACACGCCCAACCCCCGTTTTTCCCCCATATCACATAACCATCTGCAGCTGGTCACCAGACACCCCTGACCACAGCGCTACCCATGACGGGGATAAGACTACAATTTCAGAATGTAAAACTATAAATAAATGTTGTATAAATTTATATTTGCAATACCAATGGGACTCCCCATATGAATCCGATCCTCCACTTAAACTGTCTTTCTCCGTTTCCAATTTATACTGGGAAGGGGGCTCTTTCAAGGTTACTACCCACTGCCAAACTACCGCCCGCCCCTTCTTTTTCTCACCGATCCCTCCTGAATTCTAGTTGACCACGTGCACCCCTTGTTACAAAGGTCCCCGTAGGTCTCCAGAAATAAAAGCAGGAGAACCATTCAAAAATAGCGTGTATCTGAGGAAATCTTCATTCATTTTCCCTGTGTGGCTGGTGTCTGAGGGCCTCCACTGACCGTTACACACACCCCTCCCAGAGGCGGATCCAGGAGTTCAAGAAAGGGGGGGGGGGGGGGGCGCCCATATTAAAAATGTCCCAGCGCCCCAGCTGGGGGCAAGAGTTTTACATTAAAAAAATCTAAATTTGGCCAAAAATAGGGGGGGCGCGCGCCCGGGCGCGCGCCCCCCTAAATCCGTCCCTGCCTCCTCCAGGCATCTTCTCAAGTCAAGGCCCCAGTCGCCGCTACCGCTCTATCAGTGCCTTGACCTCAAGGGCGCCCAATCTGGGGGAGATAGGGATTACAGGGAAATAAATTAAATATTCATGAGGTCCCCCAGTTTTGGAGCCTTTGAGACCAGGGCCTACTGATCGCGGGAGCGGCTGGGGGACTGGTGTGCGAGGATGCCTCCAGGCGGCCCTTTGATAAGCCATAAACCACGGGTGGTATGTCTCAGGGTCAGGGTTGACCACGTGCACCCCTTGTTTGTCAGGGAAGACTCACATAACCGCCCCCCCCCCCCCCCCAAAAAAAAACAAACTGGTTGACCGTTGACGGTTCTGTACATGTCAGTACCAGGAAATATGCCTAAATACCCCAAACTGCTTAATATAATCATCCTCGGTATGCAGAAGGTTTAATTCAGTTTGGCAGGTATCCAAGTCTATCAATACTAGACTTTAAGGGCCGTCCATAAATGATGTCACACACTAGGGGGTGGTTGGGTAGGGTGAAAAGTGTGACACTGCCTGAAACAGGCCTTATTTTCATGTTTAGATCAGAGAATTTAGCGTGACAGGGGGGTGGGTGGGTCCTACAAATACCCTGAAAAAGTGTGACATCATTTATGCACGGCCCCTTATCTCTTGATGGCTCTTGGTTGATATGTTTAAATCCATACAGTCAATTACAGTGAACACTAATCTATAAGTTATGATCTGATCACGATGGGGGAATCACTCGACCCATTTCATATATATATTTAACCGCATAGTTAAGCCCCGTTCATACCGGTTTCTGCTTGGATGGTCCCTAGCCCGGGTAAGTTAAGCAACATTGAGACCGGTTGGTATTTGGATGGTGGCCTGCCCGTGTTCGAATCCCCATTTGAGTACATTTTTTTCGTTCATGGTCGTCCTTGTTTCAATTTATACCACCAGGTGTCGCTGGAGGAAAGATCAGTCTACACTATCACTCTGCCACCTCGACGCTCGCTAACTGCGAATCATGGATGTCGATTCTGGCGCGGAGGGGTTATTCGCCGCAGATTGTCTACACTATACTAGAAGTAGGACGCCGTGTATTGCATCAGTCCTGTGGTTCTGATATAAAAGGCCTCTATCGGCCCAATCCGTCCGGTGAGCCGTGACGCTCGGCGACTAATGAATTATTCGAGCCCCTCGTGGGTTCGACCCCCACTAGATTCGTTAGGCCCGGCCTAACAAAACGATTGTCCTTCCCCAGCGTCAACATGACACTCACCACTTTTGTGAGTTTTTACTATAATATGTATTGAAACCAGATATATATATACGTTGATAAGTTTGAGACATAAATCTGTACGATTCAAAACATGTCAATAGAGAGTTTTTGCAAACCACACGTATCTCATTCCCCCGATCCCGAAACGGATCTTGGGGCTATAGATGAATGGTCCCCATGGATAATGTTATTAATAAGGGAAACAATATTATTTATTTGAATTCTGCCTTTATCAAATATGTCAGAAATGTAACTTATTTTAGAATAATGAGTTATGATATAAATCTGAAAAGAAAGGGCTCGGTCAGGTTGATTTTGTGTTTGTATATTTTGATAAATATAAATGTGTCTGAGTGCAGACCTGACTGGCCCTTGGTCATGGTCTGCTGCTCCCAGCTGTGGGCCGTCTGATCAGGGACACACAGGAACACGGATCTCCTACCCATTACTTACCAGTAGATAATGTCTCAAATAAGAAGAAAACTAATCTCATATTTATTTGTAATGAACATGTCTATATTCATGATGGGTGCAAGAAAGTTGATTAAGAAACTAACATAAAGGATTCATTGGAAAAGTACATTCATATGATAGGGGAGGCCTCAGCACTGGCCCTGCTGACCACAGTGCCCCTACGGATGTAACTCTGCTCCCCCCCCCCCCCCTCGCAGACCCTCATACACTGTTTGCCTGTGTGTCCCTGACCAGTGAGAACACAGGTGGGAGCAGCAGACCGTGACCCAGGGCTAGTCAGGTCTACCCTCACTGACTAAATCATCTTTAATCAAAATATACATACACAGCTTCAACTTGTGATACTGCTATTTATTTTCAGATTTACCTATGAAAAAATCCTTATTAATGAAATCCACATTTCTGATGGATAAGATTGCAGGAAAATGTAATTCATAATCATTTTCACTTTAACTGTCATTTTACATAGGGGCTATTCATCTAGAACCCAGCAGATCCGTATAGGGAACGGGGACTGAGATCGGGGTGTGTTGCAAAAACTCTCTAATATCCCCCCCCCCCCCCCCCCCGCTTTCCTCCATTAATTACACTTACAGAATGTTGGCATTTCTGTAATCATGTAGCCTACATGTGTCGCTGGCCGGGGGGGGGGGGGGGGGGGGTCCCAAAACTGCCAAGATTTGTGTGTAGATTGAAATTGACAGGAATCAATTTGGTTTAATGAATAATTCTATATATCGCATATCCCATAGGGAAAAGTTGCTTGATATCGTTCAATAAGAAACTGATGTTACCGGTGCCACAGGGCTATGCTTTAGTCATTGATACCATTTCTAAGCATTTCTTCTTTCACGTGAAATTTTAGATTTTCAGCCTGATAAGGAGAGCTCTTTGTCTGCGGATGGTTCCGTACAACACCTCTGATATCATTTCTAAACATTTTTCACGTGATACTTAAAATTCCCAGCCTGATAAGGTAAACTCTTTGTCTGCGGATGGCTCCATACAGCACCTCCGCACAGGGATTGATGTTACTTGTGTCGTTGATAGGGCTACTTCTAAACCATTTATATCATACTAGAGCAGCCTTGTTATATGTGATATAAGTTTCTCAGCGTGTTAAAGAGAATTGGTTACGGTTATTATGTAGCACCCCCGCATAAGGGCTGTCAACACCTGTGACGTTGATAGGGCTGTGTGTTAATCTTGACAACTTGTTTTTTATTACCCGATTATGCTAACCAGGATACCTCTCGAACTGGCCTTAAGTGAAGGAAAGGAGATGAATCAGTCTTGTTCTTTCTCTTTTCTGACAAATATGGTTTGGGGTGGAGGACTCCCCCTAAATCTTATAATTAGACAAATTGAGTCTAAAGATCTGTTCAAAACGCACATAGGACAAATGCTGACAAACGGTATGATCAGTTATTTATGTATATATCTCCATTGTTTTCCTGTATACCGCCGCAATGTAAAAACCAACACGCTGGGCGGGGCCGGAAACAAGTGGCTTAAACTGAAACTCATCCAGCTAAATAAACACATTTAAAAAAAAAAATCGCTAGTTAGGGTACCTGGGGTACCTGGGTACCGGGGTAGCATACCTTTGGATACAGGTTGTCAGATTAGAGGTAGGTGCATTAATGGAATTAACACGTTGAAGCTGGAAAGGGGGATTGTTTTGTTAAAGCCGCACCTACTGCAATGCAATAGTGTGAAACTCTACTATGTGGTAGGAAGGTGTGTATAATACTATTCCTGCAGGAGGGCCTGTAAGATGAACGCACATCAAAGCATAAATTGGTGGGGTAGAACTTCCACGCCCGTTGTAAAAGTTTAGGATAGTCGTTTTAAACCGAGCGAGAGTATAATGATAGTTTGCTGTTGGAGGGTTAGGAGTGGAGTAAGAGTTAGACTCCTTGACACGTTTTAGAGGAAGTGGTTTCAGACAAGCCCGAGCCTGTCGAATGTATGAGTTCAAATTCTTCCCGTGTTCCCTGATGCAACACAGTCACTGATGGTCCTTTGTTTAGATATTACGTGTTCGATATCATTAAAAAAAAAGTGTCTGAACAAAAATATTATAGCTACACAAAGATACGCAAGTTCTACCACTACCTACATGATTTTTGTGACAACGTTGTTAGTGGCGCCCCCTACGAGAGTCCGTGCAACCAGATACGACGTGACCTGCGACCTGACGTCATTTTTGTTTATGGATGACGTCACGAAAACGGCAAAAATGACGTCAGGTCGCAGGTCACGTCGTATCTGGTTGCATGGACTTTCATAGTGGGCACCACTAACAACGACATTCAAGGCCAAAAGTGACCAGTTGTTTCTCTTATTTTGGAGGCTCGTCGGTCTGAGTAATGCCTGACTCGTGAATAAATAAACACCGTTAACCTTGTCTATTTCGTACATCAGGTGGGCATGTCAACAGAAGAAAGTCTATACATTTTACATACACTATTGGTCAGCCAGCCAATTGATGTAATCGGGTCAAAGGTCAAAGGTCAGGATAAAGAATACAATATTAAACAGCTAAGAGGCCATTTATATTTACTAGTTCTAACCAAGCTGGTGTATAGTTTGTCTCGATGGTGTTTATCATTTTGTGATTAATATAATAATATCCTCCTATCCATTAGATAACTATTTATACAAACCTGTATAGTATTTAGGTGGTTTTATGAATCGCAGTAGGGAGCTTGGGATTAAGACGGACCAAAGGCTGTAATGACGGCGACATAACCTCTAATCTACCACATGGAGGAAGGTAGGAGAGGTACTGTATGTACACAACACATTCTCTTATTTCATATTAATTGCCTTGTAAATGGATTTTATGTAGCTAATACCGAGGAATTGTAGTACATAATAAGGGCCGTGTATATTATGATTAGAAGTGTCAATCCATATCAAGCTCACCTTTGTCTTCTAAACCATAAGGCACATCTTGACATAAACCTTACTATGAAATTCACATAATAAAGTTAAGAGAAATAATTGACTATGGGAATTAAGTGAAAACTATAAAGAAATAAATTAATGTATTGTTAGTCTGGCTTCCCATTTGGTTAATAACTATGACAAGCATTAATAAGCCATTTGAAATTAAAACACCAGGTCATAATATGTGGCAAAACTTGCTAACGTGCACTTGTCTCTTGCCTTTTCAAGTCATGTAAAGGCCATGATCCACATCGCGATTTTGGGCCGACCAATTTTCTTCTCATGCATTTTTCACATATTTGGGATCAATTTTCCTGATGAAAATACAATTTTTCTGATATGTATTATTCTAAACTCTTTGGAAAAGTGTATGTTGTATCAGAAAAATGATTATTTAACAAACTGATTTTCAAAATCGGTTCAAAATCGGCCCAAAATCGCAATGTGGATCATCGCCTTTACAGCGCAGATCCTCCGGCCTGGCCTTTGGAGTAATGGCCTTTCTCATCTACACCAGCTGGTATTTTTGGTAAGTATGTACAAACATAATAATATGTTCATGGTCTCATATCTGAAAGTAAATTGTGAACTGTATAACAGAAAAATATGTTATTGAACTTGAAAAAAAATGTGGTACCCATTACAGTGGTGGATTTAGAGGGGGCGGGGGCGAGCACACACCCTCTCCCTTTTATTTTTGTTTGTTTGTTTGTTTGTTGGCCAAATCTAATTCTTTTTAATGTACAATTCTGGGCAAAGGGGGGGGGGCCTTTTCAAAACGTTGGATCCACCACGGCGTTGATACCGAAACACAGTCATAACCTCAGAATATTCGAAAATCAACTATTCTTTGGTAATAAGTAAGTTTATGAAAGCAAGTGCGGCAGCGTCACTATACATATCAACTGGCTTGCCTATATCAAAGTATGATGACTATTCCAAACACTCTATTACTAATACTCTGACATCAAACTTTATTGGCCCTATGATGTGTTGCTTATTGTCTACTGCCTACCCACACAGGAAATCTATAACTGAGAAAGCTTTATACAAGGAAAACTGCGACATTATACATGAAAGGGACATTTTAAACTGAACTAGCAGGACTTTTTCCTACTATTGGAACTACTTTATGTATCAATCTCCTGGCCGGCTGGACTTGGTTATCACACTCCTCGTCTCTGTGCTGTTTTGTGCTCTATTATACTGCATTAAACTACTAAACCTGTATAATAGGAAAGGAGGATGAATGCAGTATCATTAGTTAAATAATACTATAACCCTCATAGCTACATTTACTGAAAGACCTGGTATGCATTCCATAGAAATTTGGCGATAATTATCGCCAGTTAAAGCACTTCCATAAAAGATTGGCGATACTCAAAATATTATCGCCAAGGCCTCAAATCAGTATCGTGGCGATAGTTACAAAATATCGCCGTTTTAAAAATACATATTTTCACAAATATTAATATATCAAAATATGTACATGTGACCAAGGAAGAAGCCTGTATAGTTTAAGTTTGATTGAAAAAAGAATTGAACAAAAAACAATGAAAAACAAAATTTTCATGTGGCGATAACATTTGTTGGTATTGTGGTATCTCTCAACCTTGATTATCGTGAAATCTTTAGGGAATGCACCCCTGAAAGATGACACTTTCATGTTCTTCCTGGAGATTAAGATGTTTTCAGAGTACTTCCTGGGGCCATATTTTCGTAACTAATCAGGGTCATCAGGTGAATTCTGATTAGTGGTTTATCATTAGTAATTACATCTAGGACAAAATTATCCATATTCAATAATTCCTCGTGTGGGTTATTTTGCAATGTCATTTCTACTTTTTGTAAAGCATAGAATTTCAAGATATGAGACCTAGTCCAATTTTTGGGATTAGGCTAATCAGTTATAAAGATATGGCCCCTGATCTGTGCCTGATAATTCAGTTGACATATACACTTGCTATCCACTTATAGGTTCGGTGTATTCTGGCTCCTGCTGTTGCTCAGCACCGTGTTCGTGACGTGTTATCGATGTCACAGACACAAACAGATGCGCATCCAGCAGTGTCAGCACCAACAAGGACACGATCACCAAGGTGAAACCTTTTGCTAGTCTTTTGAACTATTGTTTTACTTTACTGTTATTTGTAGAGGAGCATTTAAGCATTTTGTTCCTTTAATTTTCCCATTATGTTAGATAGTCCAAGTCACAGTCTTCTCTCCATTCAAACTGCGGGCCATCCATCTCAAGATGTAGTTTTTCATCAAGAGGTGGCAGAACACTCTTGTGAAAGGATGTAGTTTATTCCAGTCCAAACAAGTACTATACATCACTGAGCTCCAGTTGCTAATTATCAGTCCAAGGGGCTTAGTCCACTCAACCCTCACAGCCAACTTTCCCAGTCACTCTGCCTATCAGTCTGCAGAAACTCCTTGAACGAAAGACCCAGTTTCTGTGGCCTGTTCCTATCTGAGGCATTACTCAATTGCTAGCTTATTACACTCTCAGTGCTTCCCACTGCTCTCTGAGCTTTTATGCTGATCTCTTGACTTTGCCTACACTCTTTAAGCACATGCAAGAAGATTTACACTATTAGCCCTAACTTTGCTTTGAGACATATGCATCTGGCTACATTAACTATGGGCTGACACTGCATCAGTACACTTTAGTGCAAGGGTGGATACAGCATTTTTGAAAAGGGGTCAGCTTAAAGCCTAATGACTAAAACTGTGTGAATTCATGTATGACTAAGGCTGTGTATATATATATAAAGAC
This sequence comes from Lepidonotus clava, assembly GCA_936440205.1. Taxonomy (NCBI): domain Eukaryota; kingdom Metazoa; phylum Annelida; class Polychaeta; order Phyllodocida; family Polynoidae; genus Lepidonotus; species Lepidonotus clava. The sequence goes on along the minus strand of OW387144.1, from coordinate 41,886,596 downwards.
ACACAGTAGTCACATTGAGAATGGTTGTTGAATAATTTATTTTCCTGAAGGTTCACCAATGTAGATAATATTTCCAATAGGATCCACATATAAGTACAAGATGAATGTTTCCTAAACATTCACAGGTTGCCTGCTGTTCCTGGAGAGAAGGTCCTGAAGTTGTAGAATTGTCACTTTGTTTTTAGGATCAGAAATACCTGTCAGTGTGGTCAGTGGTTAAGTGGTGCAGTGTCAAAATGGCCATGGAGAGGGGTTGTCCCAGTATCATAGAACTGGTGGTGGTGGCTGCTCGCTGGTTACGGGTTGCTGTGTCATCTTGTTGCCGTTCCCGTCTCCCCTCTGCTCATCATTGGTTAGCGACGTCTTTTAACCCCATGACCATGATATCATCCATGACATCAGCATCTGATCAGTCCTGACCAACACTGACGTAGCTGAGAAAATCCCAGAGCCTACCAATCCTCTGTATGTAAATATGGGGATTCCCAGAGTTTCCCCGATTACAGAAAGTGTGCACTGACATCACTGCCTGCGTCATTCTCTTTTATGGTCCTTGTTTATGGGTTTGTTGGGGTTTGCGTGGGGCATCATTGGGTTCTCAGAAACCCAGACTTTCCTGTGCGTCACTTAATGTTATTGGTTTGTTTGAATCAGCTTTTTGTCATAAGGACCTTTGACTTATATTTACTTATTACCAGTTTCAGAACTACATTCCTATAAGAGAATTACATATATGAAATATAACGCTATGACACATGCACATGCCCCACATTTCCCCCTTTTGGAAATTTATCAATATCAGTACTTTAAAAGGTTTTCTTGTGTAACTAGATATTCACCTACTTCCATACCTACAGGAAATCATCCCCGATCAACCAGATTTCCCCGAAGGACTTCCAACAGAAGATGTTCTTCTAACAGAAGACGAGGCCACTTCCGCACAGCAGCCCCACCTCCCTATGAGATGTATATGGCTCCGCCCATGCCTGGCCCACCCTACAGTGCTGCTCCCTATGGGGGACCCAATATTGCCCCCACTGTACCCCCGTCACAGTACCCTGGGTGTGCCATACCTATGTCACAGTACGTGGTATCTGCCATGCCTCCATCCCATCATATGGGACCTGCCCCACCTCCACCACCCTACACAGCTGCCATGTCTGGAGACCCTGCCTACCCACCATCCAGCTACCAGCCTACAGGTATGTATAATCAATGTATCTGCTATAACGTCCCTATAAGCAGTTCTACCTTAATGCAAAAGTGCACCAGATTTCACCTGACTCTCATTATATTGATAAAATTCTATTGAAAGATAGACAAAAAAGCCCATTTGGTACACTAATTTTCTACCTAATATGTTCTAATTACAGCCCATTGGTTTGCTTGTGTTGATTCAAAATGATGATTTGATAGATAAAAAATCAGCAGAAAATTTTTTCATGTGGAATGTGTATGTCCCCATTTGATCGCTATAATATTTCTGTTACATGTATGTCCCTGATCGATCGTTATAGATTTCTGTTACAATTCTTTTCCCTGTAGGCACACACCAAGGGCCACACACCACCAACAATGGATTCCAGGTGTATCCCCAACACCCCAAGTTCTGACACCCCAAGCTTTGACAACTTTACAGGGCGAGGTCAAGTGGAGGCAACAGGAGTTTCTACTAGAACATTAATAATATATGTAGTACAAACCAAGGGGGTACAAAGTAATTGTTATTGTTCTGGTTTGCACATAACGTCAAGGGTTAGAGCCCAAGACATAAGTGTGGCAATTACAATTGCTGAGTGTGCCTGTGGTCTGTACTTGATTTATTCTATATCACCCACAAATGTATATAATGAAGGTATAGGAGCTGGAATCCTGGTATAGATATCGTCCATCGGGACGTAAGATGAACTTAGATGAACCTTAAGGTTTGGGAGCTGGGTGGAATAACCTAACTTGGTTCAATGGTGTCATCTGGTGACAATACGCTGAATTACCAATACCTTGAGAGGAATAGGACTAACATAGGCAGACTTGGCAATAAGGAAACCTTTCGCCTGTGCACAGTGAACTCCTGTGGTGTATAGTGCATACTACGCCCAGTATCGCTGAATTGTATTGTGAATGACGATGCATATCTCCTACCTGTTTTGGATTTAATAAAACAAAACCTCTGCAAAGTGAGTGTGTGCGTTTGGATCTTCAAGCCAATTTAAATGATGTCAGATGTATATAGATATGAAATGAAAATGTGTCACTGCAAGTTTATCGATCATATTTAACCACAAATTATGTCATAATTATTGGAAAAGTTTATACTTGAGTCTGGTGACCTGATCACTGATGCGTGTGGAAAAAACTGAAAAGAACATGTTTGATTTGAATCGGTGATAAAATCGGCCAATTATTCTGGTAAAAATCGCCCAGTCGGTATGTGGCTCGAGAGGTTTCGTAATTTGATAACAGAGGCCGACTTCAAACTAAATTCTCAATCTTTTAATCAAATTAAGTCTTTGCAATAAATTTAAAGAAAAGAACTGACTTTATATAAACTTGTTTGTCTTATGATACAGTCTTTAATTCTACTTCTGTAAACAGTTTGGTGACCTAATCACTGATCTGTGTGCAAAAACTGAAAAGAACATGTTTGATTTGATTTTATACAAACTTGTTTGTCTTCTCATACAATCTTTAATTCCACATATGTAAACAAATGTCAGATTTGAGCCTTGTTTTTTTATGCAAGATTTGTGAGGTTTAGAATTGTTTCATAACTGTAAAGCCCCCGAGCCCCACCCTCTGTTGGCATTTAGGTGTTGGTACGACCAGTTACGTCATTGAGCCGCGCGGAATAGAGGACATTCCAGACCACGCCACCTAGTGTGAAACGTAGCCCAAGAACTGTAAGGCAGACAAGCTTAATGTTATTTTCTGTGTGAGCCTATGTAACTTGCTGATATCAAACGACCAACTTTTCATTCATGTATATAAGTTGCAGGATTCGGTATACATTTATCTATATCATTAATCTGTGTCCTCTTTTCTGATACAGACAATATATATATATATATATATATATATATATATATATATATATATATATATGAATGTATGGTATATAATTAAAATTCACTTTTAAAAATAAATTTTTCTAGTCAATAAGAGGCCCTGATTCAGTGCTTATCAGCATGACATGTTGTCATAATTAATATCCTGAACTCAAACCAGAACTAGTAATAAAAAGAATTTTTAAAAAGAGTTCACCACGTTTACTAGGGCTCAAAACAGTAGTTATTACAGAGGGGTGGACCTTTGGCATATGTTGCTGGTGCAAGAACTGATCTAGAAACTAGAGGATAAGAAGTTATTTAAATGCACCATTAAGAAAAAACTATTAATATAGAATGTACTCGTGTCTAGCTAAATCACTCATTACTTCATCACATACATCAATAATACCCAAGGAAGAACTTATGGATGTAAGGTTGGATTGAAATTTTTTGAAATAATCGTACAAACAAACCAGAGGACCCTGACGAGGTGGGTCTGGAAAAGGCCCTATTAGAGTGGCCTGGGTGTGTTAAGGTCAATCCCTTGAGTCCCTCCAGTCTGGTACGGTTTGAACACCTTGACTCGGTCGGGCAATGTTACATGAATACATTTTTTTAGTCACTTCACCACAATAGGAAATACCCGGCTCATTTTCCAGAGGACTAACAGTCGGACATTGAGGAACCTACCGGTAACAAGTGGCCGTGCTGCATGCTGGGATGGGACAGCGTTTGAAAGCTGTAGTATTATAAGGGCACACGGCTATAGGAGATGTGATTATAGGTTAAGGTGGAGAGGCCAGTCCTTGGCCGAGCTCGGCCAGGAGTGAGGCATTAACAGTTATAGTTTAGAGCGCCGATCATGTAGTTGTGGTGTGAAAGCACCCCAACTCTCTTGGATATCTAAACGTCGGTTTGAACTGAAAAGGTAGGTCCTGTGTTTGGTTTTTTGTGTTTTGTTTTGTTGTGTGTTTGTTGTTGTTTTGTTTTGTTTTTCATGTTGTCTTTATTAGATTTCTTTTTTTTATTATTATTAAATAATTATGATAATAGTGTACTTCATTCATCGACGTGATCTTCCATGTAGACAATTTGAGTAACATAACAGCTACACAAACATGCCCACCACCATCTTTTAAGTTTATAAGGATTGTATGGTCAGTAGTAATAAATATGTCATATCGAATTCATACATGTAATAGCATTATGATATATTCACAAGGGTCGAGCATTTGTAAATTTCTAAATGCAAATGACATAGTTTTCATATATAACAAAGATCATGACCTGAGTCTATGCCAGGTTATATTAATTAGTCGCAACTATCACATTTTACAGAGGCGTTTACATTAGGTCATGGCCAGTTCTCGGAAATCGTATGACCAATGTTATCAAGGCCTTTCTATAGCACCATGGCAGAAAAAAACACAATTTCTTTTAAATAAGTGTATCGATGTATGTTTGATCAAACATGCATGGAGTTGATTTAAAAGCAGCTCGATACGTTTTTGTTTGTGTGTGACGTAACAGGTAATTAATGTGAAAAAGAGTTATGAAATGTTTAGACTTACATAAGCTGCCGCATGCTTTATACAATTACTTTACAATTCTCAATATTAGGTTCATGAAGTGATAAGAATGCATTTTTTTGTTTCCATTCTTGACTTAACAGTGAATCTATGATTTTGGTTATGACTCTTATGTTTCTATTGTGTTATGTGATACATGAATATTTATAAAATGTTGAGGGGACATGTATATCTCATACTATGTCAACTGTGAAAACCTCAAATTGTATGTAATCGCTGACAACATTTATGTGGAGCGTGCAGTGTCTCAAATTTCTTATCTTCAACTTTACTTATATACGTGTGGTTTGTCAAACAACTACAACTTGCAATACCGATGTACATGCCTACGAAATTGTCCAATCATTAGTTGATAAAGCCCAATACCCACTAGGCGATTTTGACCAAGCCGGCCAACCAATCGGCACTAAAATCAGCCAATTCTTGTGACTGTCTGTTTTATGGATATATTGCAATGTGCATGTTCTATCTGAATCGGTGCTAAAATCAGCCGATTCTAGGGTTAAAATCGATGAAGGGGTAATGTGGCAAGTCCAATATCCATATAATTACAAATTCTATTTTCTATTGTCTACATAGATATATTAATCAAATATATCAAATGCAATAAAAAATTAAATAAGTACAACAGAACTTAAAATAACTTTCAATTTCCTATTTTCTTTCATACTGACAGTTTATATTTAACAATAATGCTTGGAAATTGAAAAATACACAAAACAGGAAAACAGACAATTGAACCTAGTCTTAATATGTAAATAAGGTACCGCCCACCTCATTAATATTCATTTTCACTGGTTTCGTGCCACCAATCTCCACTCTCCAAGCATAACGGATACATGTAGAGTTCCATAATGGGAAAGTAATGCTCTGCTGGGAGAGTGATGCCCTGCTTGGAGAGTGATGCCTGTCAATCATGTATGCTCATTTGCATATTAAAACTGGGTTCAATTGTCTGTTTATCTGTTTTGTGCATTTTTCAATTCCATGACATAAGTCTTAAATGTAAACTATTGGTATGAAAGAAAATAGGAAATTGAAAGTAATTATAAGTTCACTTGTAGTATTTTCATTTAAATACCATTTGATATATTTGTTTGAAAAATGTATGTAGAAAATAGAGAATAGAAAATGTTATTATATGAATATTGGACTTGCCACAATACCCCTTCATCAGAATCGGCCAATTTCAGTGCCAATCCATTGCCCAACTGTGTCAAAGTTGCCTAGTGGGTATGGGGCTTAACGTCGGTGTCACTTCATCGGCAGTTTTCTAGGTGTTATAACCGTGTGCCTCTTGTTTGGTCTTTGGCCTCGGTCCAGACCATGATCAGGGAGTATGACCAGGCAGTTTTAATACCTAGGCCTAAGGAAAACAATCGTTGTGTCGGTTAACAATTTGTTTTGTGAAAAATATCACATTTCTGCACAATATCACAGAAGTGGGGACGTTTTTTTGTATTAGAGACATTATATCCAATTCCAAATTTCAAGAAATTCAAGACCCGCTTACCCAATTTATTTGGGGACATCTTACCAAAACGCAACCATGTTTTTCCTTGGCCTTATATGTCAATGGCAGTGGTCCATATATAACTTACCTCTGCCGTGTAATTGCCGCTTGTGCGAGTAATCTCTCATAGACAGAGAACTTCCGTATTGCACTATATTTTTAAATACATTATCCTGATATTATTCAGTGAGACGTTTTAAATTTTGATAACTTCCTACTGCTCCGTCCTCTCACTTTTTACAAACAAGACTATCTGTACAACCAGCCTCTTGCCACTACTCTGAAGTCTGGACCTCTGGAACTCTGAATATCATATTCTTAGACCCTGAAACTCTGCACCCTGCACTATTGAGGTGTTTTAGACGGAGGTATTGAGGTAGGCACCAAACATTGGTTTGTTATTGCCCTTATTGGTTATTCACTCTATCATCCAATCTATTCTTGAGGTGCCAGTCATGTGCTCTATTACGGACTATACTTGTATAATTATAATTATAGCAGTTAAAGAGTACATGTGAATGTCTGCCTCTTCCTTTCCCTGCATAGCTGTACAAACTTATTGTGTGAATGTTGTATTCAGGGGTGGTTACATGTCAACCTTAGATGCGGCGGCTAAACCATACCATAATGCAATATCTAAAACATGTATGTTAAAAATGATAATGATTGTATGAGTTTAAGGTACATTCAGCAATTTTTCAGCTATATCGGGACTAGTGGCAACTCACGTTTTTGATGTACAGAGTACTATGGCCCAATCTATGCACCTTTTTCATTAAGAGTGTGGCGACCCATGGTAAATCAAATTGAAACAATGTTTTATGTCCCTTCCCATAGTTAACCTATATGCTTCAGATCATATAGGTTAACTATAGGAAAAGACCTAAAAACGTGTTTCAATTTAATTCACCAGGGGGCACCACACCCTAATAAAAAAAGGTCTATAAGGGCGGAAAAGACGACAAGAGCCCCTGTGAACTGCATGGTGGAAGCTCCCTATTGTCACACGGCACTATCTGAGAATATATATTCCCTATATCTCTGAGAATATTCTCCTTATTCTCACATGGTCTTGAGGATGAATGTCACACCTACACAACTTTGAGTTGCGATATTGGAGGGATGTGATGATAATACAGACAATTTCAGGGGCGGATCCAGGAATTCAAAAATGGGGGGGGGGGCTTAAAGGTACTTGGGCGTGTTCAACCTGATTTTTATTGACCAGTCAAATTTCTTAGATAGTTTTTTTAATCAAAGCTTATATCTATAGGAGTAAATTAAAACTGAAATTTTGATCTTTTACCGTTAGTGAAAGAAGTTACAGCCTAATTAAGAAAATTGCCTTTACCATTGGTTTCTATGGGAAAAATGGTTTTTTGTAAAATCGTACAAAAACTACCAGTGCAATTCCCACCAAACTCAGTGTACAACAAGAATAGGCAATTATACAAATTTTAGAAAAAAAATAAAGAACATTTACCGTTTGTGAGATTAGTTATAGTGAATAAACCTAAAAATGGGGGTATTTCAGCACTATGTATTTTTTTAAGTGTCAACAAACCTAAGATAGCATTGAAGTTGGCTTAAAATAAGATTATTTTTCTAGTTCTTAATACACCTCCCAGGTGGCGCCCTGAACGCACCCCATTACCTTTAATTAAATCATTAAACTGGCGCCTCCTACGGAAGAGCCAATTTTACATTTTACAATTTTACAATTAAAATTTGACCCAATGAATGGGGGGTTCACCGTCCATACTCCCCCCCCCCCTCCCCGGATCCGTCCCTAAATTTGTTCATATGAATTATATAATTGTTTGAATTTGGTAGTTTGGGGTATTTCGTCTCTTATACGCGCGACCTCGTCACATCGCAGCTCATGGTGTAATACCAACTTGAGTCCCCCACCAGGTGCTTCATCAACGCGCCCGGAAGAGGTGTTGCTTGTTTGCTGTCACGCAGAGGTGTGAAACTGTCATACCTAAGTTTAGGCATGGCATATCCTTCCATTAACAATAACAAGAATTCATCAAATCTATTATATGAAATATATTAATATATTAATTTCTATTAACATGCATATTTTTATGTCTAAATTATAATAATCAAAAGATAAATCATATATGCATATTAATTACTTCATTATAGAATTTATGGTAATTAGACAGTTAACACTCCCCCTGCCCTGATTGGTCAGTTGTAATTAGGTCACTGACCAGAGGTCAGGTGGGAGGTGCAGGTATGCTGTAAGGGACACTCTGGGTCCAGTAGCAGGACAGTCAACATGTAACTACTAAGCAGCAACAGGCCTTTAGGCCTACTCTCCTGAGACTGTAGAAAATATATTTTACATCAACAACATCTCCTGCGTTCAAGTCTTCTCTTCATTCAATACCACACAAAACCCTGTGTTCACAAAACCAATTTTATCACCGGCACAGCCGAGCAGCGGGCCGTACAAGGGTCAGTGTGTATTGACAGGCTGTACGTACCGCTCCTTGTCATGGCTTGTATTCATGTTAATTTTCAGCATTATTTTGTATTTTGCTTGGGTGATAAAATATAGAAGACCCTTAGGGGTCGTTATCGGGTGTACAGACGCTCTGGCCAGCGTACGGTCTGCGAGCTTCACCCTTGGGCCGTACGCTGGCCAGCGGTCATCCTTCCACCCTCGGACGCCCCCAGCAGGCCTTCCTATATTAATACTACTTGCCATGACCTCAACCATAGACATACATAACACTTGTTACGAAAATATCATTTTCGTTAATAATATTAATTTCGTTGATACGAAACTCATTGTGCAACGGGCCACAGATCATTGAGACCATTCTAAATCAGTCTTTTTGAGTGTCAAAACAATCGTTATTATAAAAAAAATAAACATGAAAGGAGCCGTTGTTTAATTGCTTTTCGTTGGTATGATCGGTATTGTACAACGGACCAATGGGGAATGATAAAAGATATAGATGAAGTCTGATATGAGTAAAAACCTTTGAGAAACTTCTGTACCTGATAGTGGGTTCAAATGAAATGGAGGGAGTTGCCCAGCAACAGCCACTAACAGAAGAGGTTCCTCTAATAAAACATAGGAGGGGGCGCAGTGCTTACATTATTATAATAATAATGTTGTAAATGTATACCATTGATTGGCTTCTCAACCTCAAATTATTTATCATCCTAATTTCCATACTCCATAAATAATGTCTCAAACAAGGGGGAGGGTATTTTGAACAGTGTAACATTGCCTGGAAAGGGGCTCTTTATTTTGATGCGAAGATTCAGTGTGACAGCGGGGGTAGGGGGGTCCTAAAAGTACCGTGAAAAAGTATGACTTCATTAATTTTATGAATGGCCCCTCATATCTAAGGGTAAAAATTGGAACCTAACTGGCTTCAGTAGAGGTAGGCAAACAATTGTAAGGAAAAGTATGGGAAAGACCATAATACCCTTTACAGATTAGCCTCAAAATGCACTTATAATGACGGTTCATTACAGGCAGAATGCGCATTCTGAGCCAAGTCTGTAAAGAGTATTAGAAACTCTATTGACTGTCTGCCTTCTACCTTTCAGCTCCCGCTATACGCCTTGTTCCCGTCAGGGCGCCCCCTGCCGCCATGTATTGGTTATCCTCCTGGTACCTCTGGTGAGTACAGATGTATACACCTTTTTCATTAAAGTGGCGCCGTCCTGGTAGATTAAAAATGAAACAACTTTTTGGGGTTTCCCTATTGTTACTCTGTACGAAGTGAAGTGAACTAGTTATGAACAGCCCCCAAAAGGAGGCAGAGTGAAGGACTGCGCATGTTCGTGGGAAAGGTATATATTCTATCACAAGTCAGAGATAAAGTCAGAGATAAAGTCAGTAAAAATAACGTTTTTTTCAATCTTTCATTTGCATAAATAATGATGTGTAGTATCTGATTATGTAGCCTGGCAGGCAGCCCGAAAATGTTGAAATGTGAGATTTGGCACGTGAACGTTCTTGGAAAGATTAGTGAACCTGTTACTGTATTTTCCTTGGTCTTTTTTTTACCACTTTTATTCTGCTAAATTACCTTCGGATGATGAACAGTAATTAATCCTATCAGAAGACATAAAAGACACATTATATCAATTTTCCAGTTTTCATTAGCTGTTGATGAAACTGGGATATGACGAAATAAAAAACAACTACCATGCCACAAGTGAATTAGTACATTTTGTGTGTCATAATGTTTGATAATATCATTAATGTGTGGTGTCTTTACAGGTTTAGTCTCTTCTGGGTTCTGGTATTTCTAATTTCTATGGTGGTTTCCTGCTGCCGATATCAGAAACGTAAGAGGGAGCGTGCACGTGTCCGGCAGTGCCCGAACGGAGGTGAGGATTCTGGTCATATGAAGGGGGGTACCCATATATCAATTCGACTAACATTCTGATTGTTATTCCCTTAGTTTAGATAATACGAAGAAAAACAACAAAACTTCCTTTTCAATAAAAGCTTTCCTTTCAGGTTTTATCCATCAAAGAGGCAGAAGGCGCTCTTCCTGCAGTTCTGATTCATCGTATAGCTATAGAGGACGAAACCGTGATCAACGTATCAAAGTGGTTGGCCCTCCTCCGTACCAACAATACCCGGGCCATGCCATGCCCGCTGCCCCACCCTACAGTGCTGCCCCCTATGGGGGACCCATCCCACCCCCACAGCAGTACCCACAGCAGTACCCATCACAGTACGAATCACAGTTCCCGTCACAGTATGGGGGCCCCGCCCCACCTCCACCGCCCTACACAGCTGCCATGTCTGGAGACCCCGCCTACCCACCATCCAGCTACCAGCCTACAGGTATGTGTACTAATATAAGAAGACCCTCTGGGGATGTCCGAGGGTCTCTGTACGGCCCGCCGACGGCCGGACGGCCCGAGGGCAAAGCCTGCGGGCCGTCGGGCCTTCAGAGGGCCGTACAGAGACCCGAGGATGGCCCCTAAAGGTCTTCTATATTTTATCACCCAAACAATTCTGTAAATATGTGTAAAACACTGTAAACAAGCAGCGGTTGATAAATGTACATTTATCACCCACACGGCTGACGAGCCGTACATATTCAAATTCGCAGCGGTTCACATTGCTAGGCCATTCTCACCACTCATCATTCTAGGTTGTTTAACCAAAGTCTGACACATGCTTGGGTGATAAAATAAAACAGGGCCTTTGGGATCATCCTTGGGTGGCTGTACAACCCATGGGGGTCGGACTGTAACATGCCAAGCGTCAGAGAGGTAATTAATAGCACTAGCTCGTAATGGTTTGATGGTGTCTCTCTATAAATAAACAACCTTGACCTGGCAGCTTAACATTTATATTTAATCGGGATAGGTAAATATCGAATACTATAAATATTACGTAAATAACCACTGGACGCATAAAATTCGAGTAAAAGTGATACAAAAAGCAGTTTATTCACTACCTAAATCTAGTTACATGAGATAAGCATAAGTCATTAGACTTCGATAAACTGTAGAAATATCCAATAAATTACGAGATAATTGCATTAATAATTACTGACGCGTATAATTTACATTAAAGTGACGAGGCCTAAGACGAGAGATAGGCCTAAATTTCAGTAGTCAAAGTACATGACTACTAAGTTACTAGTAAACGCTAGAAGTTGGACAATAATGATTAATTTACTAGTAAATAGGCAAATAAGGCCTGAAATATAATTATAAGTCTACTAATAATTACTTCGTTAAAATATCTCTAGATTAAGTTAATAGCGGTGGAAAGTTCAGTGGAAGATGTTGGCAACTCGGTGTCACCGGCTCCACCGGGGAGAATCTCCGAAAAGTCCTAAAGTTGGGGTTAAATCACAGCCAACCTTGGCTGAATCAGCCTAACTAGGCTTTAATTCATTAATAAATATTCAAGGGGAGTTAACCCTGGTTAACTAACCCTAATGTTAGAAACAACAAAGTTCAGTTCGGTGCCACCGGAACTGTCGGTGCCACCCTGCCACACCCACCGGGCCCACAGTGACAGAGGTAGAAAAGGTAAACAAACCCTAAACTTAGGGTAAATTCAGGCCACAATGCCACAAAAAGTCTCTAATATTGTATTACTATCTTAAATCATTATCAACAAACCTTGTTGATCGAGTGGATTCATTATTACTTTTACTTTTAAAAAGATTCAGGGGAAAGAAATGACTTCTGTCTGTCCTGTTCTGGGCACAGAGCAAAAGTGACTTCAAATTCCAGTGTTGCTTAGGTGGTTGTCAGGGAGTGACATCACTGATGACATCACAGTCCCCCAGCATGCCACATTCAAAATGGCCGCCACTGAATCACAAACAAACTTTTCTGGGATCTATCTTGCGGATTTCTGTCTATTAGAGGAGGAAATAACTTGAACTAAGGCTTGAAATGGATAGATATGGCAGGAAACATCTAGATACAAGTGGCTTGATGTTCAAATATTCTCTGTTTCCATGGAAACGGACGAAAACGTCAGTCATTTCAGACGAAAAGTGCAGAAAATGGCGGGAATCCGTCCGTCCGTTTCAGGACGAACCTCAGACTTCACTCTCAGAACGTGATGAACCACTCTGGGTCATACGGCCCAGGGGCGGATCCAGAGTCAGTCATCTAGGGGGGGCAAACCAACCCCCCCTATAAAAAAGTGAAAAAATATTATGTCAGATTTGTACAAATCAACAAGCTTAGATTATTTTGAATTTTTTTCCACTTGGTGTAGGGGGGGAAATTGCCCCTTTTGCCCCCCCTGAATCCGCCACTGCGGCCACCCTCGGACGCCCCCGCGGTTCTTTTTATTATAGTATGAGTACATTTATCACCCGCACATATTTGGAGAATTGTATGAGTGATACAATATAGAAGACCCTTAGGGGTCGTCCTCGGCCGCCATACGCCCCTCTGTGCAGTGTACTGGCCGCAGGCTTCGCCTTTGGGCAGTACGCTGCTAGCCATTCATCCTTTGGTAAAATGCATTCTACTTTCGGGTTTCTATCCTTGTAACTTCTCACATCTAGTATTTTTTTCCATCTTTAAAAACCTTTTTGCTGGATTTAAAGCAACTTTGCATACCTTGCCAATCAAGTTATGTATATTTTGTTTTTATAACATCCATGTTTTATTTCAGATCCCGTCTACCCACCAATGGGACCTGAGCACAGCCACCCTCATAACGTCAATGTCGGACCAACTGGCAACCCACCATACCCCAGATACTGAAAACTTTCATACTGATCTGTGCCTAAAGTGAGGATTTGACATGGCTACATATCAAAATGATTCCTTGGGCAACACATAGTGTAATTTTGGCAATCCCCCACATAATATTAGCAAGTGTTATTGCTGTGTTGAACTGCTCATACTAGCAGGGGCAATACCTTGGTAAAAACTTGGTTATTGCCAGACACTGTGGCACCATGGATGTGGCACCATGGATCATGAACCTTAAATTTCACATTTGAGGTGCTTTGTATTGCCAGCAAGACTTTCTTGGGTGTCTCCTAGTTTGAATCCCTTTATACATCCTTCTTATTAAAGGTGGCGCCCCCTCTTGGGAGTAATATGAACCCTGGTGAGGGGAATGCTGTCCAATTCAGTCTGCAACACTGACCACAAGCTTGGTACAGAGTTTAGTGAGAGCTGGTGCCCACTCAAGTGGTCGAGGGCCTGGACCTATTAGTAGTCTGTAGAAGTGTATGTGGAAGGGAAGGAGTGGCGGGGAAATTGTGCTTGTACTGAGTGAGGTCCAAAACAAACCCTCTTGGTGAGTACCTGTAATCAACTTGTTTTTAGAGATGACCTCCTTTCAAATAAAAGGCCAGCAAGACTCAAAGAATTCCTTAATGTACCTAAGCTACTTATTCTATCATGATATTGAGTTACTTGTGGCCAAAACAAGTATTTTTGCTTGCTAATGTGAGTGTTAAAAACAGCAAATTTGATTTCTTGTTAGCGCATCGGTAAGAAAAGAAGTTCTAAATGGTTCCACTGTTTGCCTATATGCAGGGCAGTGACCCAGCCTGCACTGCGGAGGGTCATATGAAGGGTGTTTACCAAGGATTCTTACCGAGTACTGAAAATAGTCTCTTTGACGTCCGTATAGGCACTGCAAGAACTCTGACCACACTTTTTTTTATTTCACTTAGTTAAACTTAAGGACCAGTACTTATATTATGACTAAAGGACGTTTATGCAGGAACACACTGCATTGGCAGGTTGAAGAAAGGAGTGTAATAAATGTATAAATTATACGCGTTATTAATCAATGTCGCACAATAGGATTTTTTGTGACCCAAATCCTATTATGACATGAACTCACATTTGTACCATGAATTTCGTGAATAAAACAAGAAGATACAATGAAAAAATGTATGAGACGCTGATATCGTCACATGACTTAAAACTAACCAATCAGGATTGAATATCTGTTTTTGTGGCCTGTAAAAGGATGGAGTTCATACATAATAAACGAGAACCTTTAGCTCCAACCATTAATATCGTATATCCTTGTCTGATTTGGAGAGAACAAAAACATACTAGAAATGGGTAATAGAAGATTAGACATAGGGTCAGCAAGTACCACCTTGGGTCGGTATGCAGGCCCATTCACCCTGGCCAAATGGTTCTCATGCACAAGAAGACATATTCTGAGGGGATATTGAATGATGCAGGCCAAAGAAACTGAACAAATTGCATTTGTACTGAGAGGGAAGACAACTTGTGATCAGATGCAATCATTTTACAATAGCACTTATCCCCGAGAACTGCATGGAGTTCAAAGGAACACTTCCGAGATGTTGGATCTGGTCGCTTGAGGTTTTTTTTCGTAAATTATGTTTATTGAGACCTGATCCATGTTGTGTCCTTGAAGCCCCATTCACCCCGGCTGGATCATTGCAGCGAATAGCGATCAAGGGACATGCTAAGTTTTTCCAAGATTTTGAACTGTGATACAAAAAAGTATCATCAATTATTGGCATATATTGGCATATATTGTGAGACTTTCCTTTGACTTTCAGATATCTGAAAGCATTTTATGCCCTTTAAATTGACAAATTATCCTTGGAAGACACACAAAACTTGGCTGATTATGTACCTTATATGTGAAAGGTGCCATATTTGAAAAATTATATTTTCTATTTCAAAGCCTGATTAATGGAACTATGGACTAACATTAATAAGCTTTTTATAGAATAAAGGCATCTGTAACATCTGACCTATATATGTAACTAAATATTAACATTTTGATATCATTAAGCATAAAATAAGGCAAAAGTAGGTACAGTTGACCCCTGAGAGCAACCCAAATACATCAATTATACTGTGTTTGGTAAGATACTGGCAAAAGATATCATCATGATGTAAAGTACAGGTTACCCTCACAAACTGTTATGATTGCAATATTTTTATACTCTCCCATTAGAAAACCTTTTGAATAATAATAAAAGATAAATGTATAAAAGATACAACAAAAATAAGCAAGAAATAAGCATACATTCCACAACAGAATTCAAATTACTGCTCAGCACCTGGAAAGCTTATTGGAAAAATCTGTGCAAAATGGTGATATTTCATAATTTCACCTCAGCCTTCTGACTGTGTTCATTTGCTGAATAATGGTTGCATATAGGTGAATGACACATCATCAAATTCCAAACATAATTCTCTAAACTCCCTATTGAAAGAATTGAAATAAAATGTAAATTAAAGTTTTTATTTAGAATTAGCTTGATGGAAGTCATGAAAAATACAAAATTTCGACAAATTTTGGACAACATTCCAAACATTCCAAATCATTTGGAATGTTCAGTTGGAACACATTTCATCCAGATTCATATTAAACATGTTCCTTGCTTTAGAAGGATACCAAAATGATTGAAATTGATCAAGAATTGTAAGAATTGGTCTCTCATACGGCCGAATGGCGGGAGGGGGATTCATTGCTGCCACCTGGTGCTACACACTTACCCCACCTACCAACAAAACCCCACACTTACCCACAATTCCCACAATTCCACACACCTCCTTCCTCAATCGCGTTCACGACGCCATTGACCCTACAACCACCTCAATTCCTCAAATTTCAATCGCCATCATCCACACCTGCAAGGTTACAGCCAAGGACCCCAACTACACCATCACAGCCAGCGGCAACAGGGCAGCGAACGGGGCACACAGATAAGTGGCACCATTGCGTACAAAAACGATAAATTTGTCACTCTTGTTCCCCCGACATGTCGCGGCCGAGGACGCGCGCGGCGAAGAAGAGGGCGCAGGACCTGATGAGGGAAAGTATGAGGGCGGAGGCGGAGGACGAGATATCGTTTCACCCGCGGTACGAGGAGGATACATCCGACACCGGAGTAAACGATACAACCGCCGGGTCCGCCGGGGGAACCTCCGCCGTGACAACGGCGTCAGCCGGCAGCAAGGCGTATGAGAGGTGCATCGGCCGTATCCACGGCCTGGAAGGTGAAGTGGGGCAAGTAAGATCAGATATTGACAGTATGAACATGAAACTGGATTTATTGCTTGCTAACTCTGTCCCCAGAAACGCGAGGGCCAGCACGCCACCGCCGCGATCTGATTCGCCGACATACCATCAGGGGGCGACACAGCGCAACAGGCAGGCTGGACGCTCGCACCAAAACATCCTGGGCCCACAGCAGCTGCGGCGACAGGAGAACAGGCAAGGTTACGTGGACGACATGCTCCAGAGGGAGGCCTTCGACCATCCACACGTACGGGGTAAGACGACACATATTTCTGACATCTTCGCCGAAGGCGAAATCCCGAAACCATACATGTACATTACGAGGGAGAGCTGCCAAACTATGAAACAGCGGCTGGATGTAAGGTGTACCTTGGGCCCCATGGAATACGTGAACGCAATGGTCACTCTACTAAGGGACAAGCGGGCGTACCATAGTGCGGACACCAATCATATCATGCGCCATATTCAGGATGTGACCCACGACGCCATGGAGCGCCCCTGGGAAGGGGTGCGGAGGTGGTCGCAATCGGTCTGGGATGGCATCGAGAAGGGCACTATAACATGGTCAGATGACCAGGAAATACAGAACAGTCGCATCCGCATTGCAATGACCGGGGGCGGGGGGGGGGGGCATTCACATACCCCAACGCCCATGGACCCCAGGCAGTCGGGAGTGACAGAGGTTATATGCCATCAGTACAATGCGAAAGCAGGGTGCCGACACCACACCCACCACGAGGAGGGGGGTGTGAAGTTCTGCCACTTCTGTGCCTTCTGTGATTCCGTGGGCCGACAGTGTCCGGGCCAAAACGTACAGGGCTGCGTGAGGAAGCTCCAACAGACGGGGGCCCTGCAACAGCAGGCCAGGCCCCACCAGCAGGCCCCGCTGCATCAGGCCCTGGCACAACACACACAGTAGCAATATCAGCACAGACAGGATAGTCACCAGTGGCGCCCGTTCCAGCAGCCACAGCAGCCACAGGGGGCGGCTACGCAATACCACCAATATCAAAAAAACGCCTAGTAGGCGCCCTGTCCAGGTCTAGGACAGAGGCGCCTGACATCCGATTGGATGAGGGATGCGCCGAGGTGCGCCCCCACGCGCCCACCAAGGATGCCGATGTCCACTTTGTCGTGGCGGACCCCGACTTCGAGTCTATGGGGCGGGCGTGCCGTGGGGGGCTGCCGTGGGGGAGGCCAGTGGATAGGCGCCCGGAGGTAGTGGCCGAACACAGGAGACGCTGTTGGCCAGACATGGTGCCGGAACGGGCGGACCCCGAGCTGGTGCACATATACACAAGGGTCCGCGACTCTGGCATCCCGAACGCCATGGCAGAGAGGATCCAGCTACCCACAACGTTGAACATCCGGGCATGGGAGCACTACACCAGCATGCTTGGGGGGCATGCCCAATTGCTGGACTTCATACGATATGGGTTCCCGCTGGGCTACGTGGGCCCAGTGTCAGATACACGCGACGTCCCGAATCACGACAGCGCGGTCCTCCACCCCAGCCACATCGAGGAATTCCTGGAGAAGGAGGCAGGCCTACATGGCGTCATAGGCCCCGAGCCGGCACCAATCTTCGAACCATGGTGCCACATCTCACACCTAATGACCAGGGGAAAATCTGACCCACAGAAAAGAAGGGTCATCACCGATATGACATTCCCCATGGAGGATTCGGTGAACGCCTATATTGTAAAAAATGGTGTGTACAGGGTCGAGTGTGACCACACACTGCCCGAGGTGGAGGATTTGGCCAACTGCTTGCGGGAAGTCGGCCCATCGGCATACCTGGCTACCATTGACGTCAAGCGCGCATACAAGAACTTCCTCTCCGACCCCCTCGACTGGCCCCTCCTCTGCTTTGCTTGGAGGGGGGGCCATTTCTGCAACCTCTCTATGCCGTTTGGGGCCAGGGCGTCCTCGTACCACATGCAGACGGTGGCTGGGTGCGTGGTGGATATCCTGGCCCTGTACGGCATAAGGTCAATGATGTACCTGGATGACCTGGTCATAGTCGCAGAAGGATACGAGCAGGCGGTGGAGCAGTACGACACGGCGCGCCGGATATTCAGCGAGCTGGGCCTGCCGGAAGCAACGGAAAAGGCCCAGCCCCCGGCCAAGGTCGTGAAATGGCTTGGGGTCACTGTCGATGCCGCCCAAATGTCTTTGTCCATCCCACAGGAGAAGGTGGCCCAGGTCATGGACAGGGTGAGATGGTGCCACGGCCAGCCATCGATGTCCAAGAAGGATTTACAGTCGCTCCTGGGCCAGCTCCTGTTCATCGCAAAGTGCGTGGGCCCGGCGCGTGTGTTCGTGTCCCGCCTCCTCAACGCACTTAGGGCCGCGGGCGGGGGCCGCATAGCGGTGGACACAGAGATGTGCGCGGACCTACAGTGGTTCATCCAATTCTGTGAGCAGTGGAACGGCAGGTCCGTTATCACTCCGGCTGACCCCACGAAGGTGCTGATCGTGGATGCGTGCCTCAGTGGGTTTGGCGCTACCAACGGACAATTTGCCTACGGACAGCAAATAGGGTGCGTGGGCGCTGACGACAACAACATCACCGAGCTGGAGGCGGCCAACGTGGTGGTCGCGGCCCACACCTTCCTCACGGAGGACGACCGAGGTACACATATCCTCGTCCGCTGCGACAACATGGCGGCGGTGCACGCATTGCGGTCGGGCCGCGCACGAAACCCCATACTACAGGAATGCGCCAGATCACTGTGGATGGTACAGGCTCTATTGGATATACGTATATCCTACGACCACATCCCCGGAAGGGATAATGTGGTCGCAGATGCCCTGAGCCGCGCCCACCTCACATATCGGGACATGGACATGGCAGCCTCCCTCGTTCAACACTATTCCTTGACATGTATACCACCATGCCTCTACATCTTTGGTGACAAATACCCTATCTATTTCTCCAGATCCAGCACTGGGCGACCTGATGAGCAGGGCGGCACACCAACAGGAACAGGCGCGGGCACCGGGGACTACAAAGAACCACAGAGCGGCGGCGGCGACATACATAGCATTCATGTCACGCATGGGGTGCGACCCTCTCGCACCCACGTATCAAATGGTGTGCGCATACCTAGAGTACATCGTCGAGTTCAACCCGGCTCCCGCATCGATCAGGAACTGTGTCTCACACATCAGGACGTTTCTGCGCCTCACGGGCGCTACCACGGCCCCGCTGGATCACCCGCGGGTAGCCATGGCCCTGGAAGCATTCGCACGCAACAAGTCATACATACCAAGGGCAAAGAGAGCCTTGCCCATGGACATCTTCTGCGGGGCCCTGGATCGACTCCCCCCGACTCTGGAGGGTCAAGCGGTACGTGCAGCGGTGTTGATCATGTACTTCGGCGCATTGCGCCAGTCGGAGGTGGCACCACACTCGCTCAAGGCCTTCGCACCGGAGCGCCACCCCACACGAGCCGACATGGTGTGGGCTGCAAACTCGGCCACCCTGAACGTAAAATGGGCCAAGAACTTACAGCGAGTCGGTCAATCAAAACAGGTGGTGCTCCCAGTGGTGATGGCGCGGGACAGGTGCCCTGTGCAGGCACTGAAAGCCCATATCCGCGACACTCCAACACTCCACCCCAGCGACCCGCTCCTGATGCTGCCATCACGCAAGCCGCTTCCAATATCTCTTATAAAGAAAATATGGAACGCGGCGGTCGTCGGGGCAGGGGGAAAACTGGACATCTTCTCGCTGCACAGCATCAGAAAGGCGGCGGCATCACAGGCCCATGCGCAGGGGTGCACGGGGGGTGGCGCTCCAACGCGTACAAGCGCTATATCGACACCCAAACTGGGCGCGTGGCAAAGGCACTGGCCCAGGCAGCCGCTAGATAGTGTCAACATTGACTCTCTTTTAATTCTCACCCTCACCCAACCCATACCCTCCCCCACCCCTTCCCTCCCCTCCCCACCCCACAACCCCCCATTTTAAATATTGGCAGTTTTTGGCACTAAAACCCATTTATATTATTACCATTCAATCTATACTACCCTATTAATTTTATACTCAATAAAATTAATTAATTTTTCCCCAATTACTGCCTCTATTTTTATTTCACACCGGGTTGTGCAGTAATGGGTCTCTCATACAGCCGAATGGCGGGAGGGGGATTCATTGCTGCCACCTGGTGCCTACACACTTACCCCACCTACCAACAAAACCCCACACTTACCCACAATTCCCACAATTCCACACACCTCCTTCCTCAATCGCGTTCACGACGCCATTGACCCTACAACCACCTCAATTCCTCAAATTCCCACCCACCCACAACCAACAAACAACCCCTACCATATTCATCTACATCAATCTATTTTATCACTAAAACCCATTTATATTATTACCATTCAATCTATACTACCCTATTAATTTTATACTCAATAAAATTAATTAATTTTTCCCCAATTACTGCCTCTATTTTTATTTCGCGCCGGGTTGTGAAGTAATGATGAGGATTTCTTTGAAAAATGTTAGGGCAATTAAATGTTTTTGATCGCAATTAACTGCAATGATCTATAGTGGTGTGCCATGTGTCATAAGGTCTTTTTAGAGGGGTAAAGTCAATTTGAAAACAGTTTTGGAAAGGTAAAGACATTCACATTCTGGAATGTCCACATCTCTTTTCTGGTTAATGCAATGTTTGGTGCCCATCTTCTAAGAAAATCACTTTTTATTACTTATTTCACATATCACACAACAAAATATGATAAATGGACATTACATACTAAGAACTACATGATAAACACAATAACATGCTGCACTGAAGCCAAAGTGCAATTTATTTCTTGATATATATACTCATATATATCTACATATTGTAACACTCTCAATCTAGACAAGAGGACATTTTGAACCAGCGAAGCAAGTACTCACGTAAACCGCCAGATGGTGGGCGTAACACATAAGAGGTATTGTATAGCATATGGTTGGCATGATTACAGAAAAAAGAAATTCTGTGGTAATAAAAATATTTTCATGAATAATGTAGGAAATATTTTTTCTGCCTAATACTTAGAACAGCTAGATGAACAACCAAGTCAATCAAAAGTTACTGCATTTTAAACATTTGTCCCAATTAGAAATGCTTTTTATTCTACATATACAAGGCCAATTTACAATTGTTATAACATGGAAACCAAGATGACTATCAAAAATGAATGGTTCCCATTATACAGGAAGTAGAAAACTTCAAATGACCACATCTTAGGTTCTAAAAGGACAATATCAAATGGTTTGCAGCTTCAGAAAGCATGCCTTCTCAAATCCACAAATATTATCATATATCAAACTCAGGATAAAGGGTTGAAAGGGTTAAGAGTGCAGATGAATTCCATGACATTGATTGGTAGGACGTGCATAATTGATGTTATATTCCATTGCAACCGTACACATAATTGCATTGAAGCACAAATATTATAGCTACTCTAACATATGCAAGTTGAACCCTTATCTACACTTTATTGTGACATTGTCAGTGGTCCATCGCATAACCAAACCGTCACAACAGTGAAAGCACAGTGAGGGTTTAGAAATAGGTCTCGCTGTTAGGTCTGTAAAAAAAACTCGCTGTTGCAAAACTTTAACAGCAATTTGTACCACCTTATAATCATTTCTCAGAGTTGAAAATTTCAGGACTATTAGATCTGGATCTATATTCTTCACACCTTCTACAGAACTCAAATTGACTGAGTAGAACCGGCACAATTTACCCCTGGCAACAGCGAGGTCGCTGTTGCAAGGGTTCTAGGATGGGTCTCGCTGTTGGTGCCAATCCTTGCAACAGAGAGGAGATTATGCGACGGACCACAGAGGCTGTGAAACTTATGCAAATCGTTTCTACTAAATCAAATTGAATTATGTAAATTGATATATGACGGACAGTGTTAGTCTATAATCTGTAAATATTACAGCTCATTAACAGCATTTTAAAAAGGATTTTTAAAAGTGCAAAAACTCTTTCCAATCATAGTGGACAAGGAGAGATTTCACTGTTTAGCAACTGTTCATTGTTGTGATGGGTATTGTGCAACGGGCCACCAGGGGGGAGTTGCATAACATTTCCACTAACATATTCGTTAGAGACTCTCCGTTAATGAACATTAACGAATGGATTGCACAGGGTTGCATATATCGTTATTCTAAAGGACAGATCCGTTAAAGAATATTTTCTGTTTATCCTATGATATTAGCGGAAATTAACAGCGAAAATCCATTAAAATTCACTTCTAATGGAAATTTATTAACGGATTTTACAACAGCTTGGTCCCCGTTATTCTCTTTGCAACACCTAGTCTTCGTTACAGATCCGTTATACATCCGTTAAAGTTATGCAACCCCCTCCTGAATGCCTTCACTGTAGAGATATTGTACATTTGAAAATGTCAAACCCCATCGCAATTCTCCCAACCACAGACAGCTGATTTCCAGTATTTTAAACTTTCTCACTGCAGAGGTGTTTTCGTAGATTAGATCTTACTGTGATTCTGTAGGTAGTCAACCTTCACCAGTCAGGTAACTGTGATATTTAGCAAGTTTGATAAATTCCTGGCAATTTGCCCAGCAATCCCACTTCCCATCACCGATTGCCCAGAGTGTACATTATACCAAAGGGGAGTCGCATGTGATTTCACAGTCGCCCAATGATTTCACAGGCAACTCTCCCAGTTGCCCATCACCCATCACCCCTTTAAGGCCATATTCCACTATGTGATGGGTAACCACTAGCGGTGATCTTTTTTTTGCCACTGCACGCAATTTGCATTCAGAAACAAATATGTTGTTTCTGCCGCCGCCAGCAATCCATAGAAAACCTATATAAATTCACTTGTAATGGGCCACTGCAAGTAACAACGCAAGTAACAATACAAGTAACAACACAAGTAACAATGCAAGCAACATCGAAGTGAATCCTGATGTTCCACCTTGTGGTGCCTTGTTTTACTAGGGGTGGGGTCAAACAGCGCAAGTTAATTGCCCATCGCAAGCAAAACGCCACATAGTGGAATATAGCCTTAAGAACAAAATCAGTAAAAGTTACAGCTGTTTGAAGACATTCTAAAATATAGAAAAAAAATGTGTCAAAACTGTTGTTGTTATGATAACAGTAACAATGATAGGTATTGTTAAGTAAATAAATTTTGTTGTTATGAAACTTATCGTACAACGGGCCAATGGGGCTTTAACATCGAGAATGCGACAGAGGCAGTTCTGAAATTCAAATGACAGTGTAATTTCTTAAAATCAACTTGCAAAATTTGTTCAAATAAGCAACAAGGACATGCAACTTATTTCTTAAATTCAACAGGTGGCTCTACCACAAGGAAAACTTCATCTTTATTGAGGTGTTTTTATCTTGCTGGGGTTCTGTATCTAGTAAAACCTCATCATTTTTGGGAGGTTTTCCTAGTTTAATCTTGCTATGGGTCCATCACTTATAAAGTCTCACCATTGTTTAAGTGCTTAGTGGCCCGTTGCACAATGGGTTTCGTAACAACGAAAATGAATTAAATAGTGAAACAGTTCGTTGTTGCTTAATAAATTATTTGCAGTTATTTTCGTAAAAACGAAAAAGATTTCAACAATTTTTTTTCTATATCTAGAATGCCCTCAAAGAGCTGTAA
This sequence comes from Lepidonotus clava, assembly GCA_936440205.1. NCBI lineage: Eukaryota > Metazoa > Annelida > Polychaeta > Phyllodocida > Polynoidae > Lepidonotus > Lepidonotus clava. Next base: position 41,862,272 of record OW387144.1, on the reverse strand, counting down.
CTTTTCCTGTTTTTTCTCTAATATCTCCCCTTGTTATATCAATTTACAGAATTCAGTTCCATTCATTAGAACCAGAGATTTTTACTATTTTTGTAACATGTGAATATTTTCGTAACAAAGAAACATTTCGCTGTTAAGCATTTGTTCGTTGTGCTTTCGTTGTTTGATCCTCACAACGAAATTCCATTGTGCAACGGGCCACTAATCTTGCTGTGGGTCCATCCCTAATAAGATCTCACCATTGTTGAAATGTTTATATCTTGCTGTTTCTCCATTGCTAATAAAGTCCTGCTATTGTTGAAGTGTTCATATCTTGGTCTGGCTCCATCGCCAATATAGTCTCACCATTGTTTAAGTGTATATATCTTGCTGTGGGTCCATTGCTAATAAAGTCTTGCCATTCTTGAAGTGCTTATATCTTGCTGGTCCATCACCAATAAAGTTTCACCATTGTTGAAGTGTTTATATCTTACTGTAGGTCCATCGCTAATAAGATCTCACCATTGTTGGAATGTTTAAATATATCTTGCTGTGTCTCCATTGCTAATAAAGTCCCGCCATAGTTGAAGTGCTTAGATCTTGCTGTGGGTCTGGAGGTGGTCAAACCTGACCAGGGTGGAGGTGTCTGTGTTGTTGTGGGGCATGTCTATCACTGATGGGCCTGTACTGGTCAGCTGAACTGGTACAGCCTCCACCTTAAACAAGGAGAGTGGCTTTAGGTGAATATTTGCTTCATTAAAAATAATAATATTAAAAATAATATTTCCCATTATGATATCCTCATGGTATTGTTATGTATCTATAGAAATCATGCAGACTTGCAACAGTCAATTAGAAAGCTTTCAAATTCCGAACGTATTGGAAATCATAGCCAACTACCAAATAATGTCCCTTTAACCTAACATTACACTGGAACATTATTGTAACAATTTGTTTACATTCTTTCACTAAAAGATAACGTTAGTATTAATATAAGAAGACCCTTAGGGGTTGTCCTTAGGTGACCACACAAAACCTAAGGGTCTTCTATATTTTATCACCCAAGCAAAACTCAAATAACCACAGAATTAGCACAATGCACTCATTCTTCCCGCATAGTGCAAGCATTATGTGTACTGCGACAAGCTTTGTGGAGTACAGGAACGTATTCATACGCGCTCAAGAATAAAAATTCCTAAAAACTTCTTTTTATTGTTGGATAATTTTCTATAATATCTAAGATCATCTCAGTTTGAATTTAAGAATTTGTCACCAAGTATTAAAGATTTGCCGTTGATTTGAACTTTTTTGGATCACGCCGGAACTAATTTTTCCCAGTCGAGTAGTGGCACATACAGGATGGCCGTAAGTCAAGTCCTTATACCTACTGCGTGATGGCCGTGCGAGTGATTAAACATTCTGTATTGGTAAGGTCTCAATTTCACTGAAACATAACATTATCATAACACTCTGTTATGATGAGTCTGAACCTCATGTAAAATAACATAACTGCTAAGTGAAAATTTAGTAAGTAAGGGCCTATCCATAAATGACGTCATGCACAAGCGGGTGGGTGGGTGGTTTGAACAGTGCGACACTGCCTGAAAACGGGCATTATTTTTATGTTTCGATTAGATAATTTAGTGTGACAGGGGGATGGGTGGGTCCTTAAAATACCCTGAAAAAGTGTGACATCATTTATGGATGGCGCCTAACAGACCTCGTACTCCTTGATGGGCATGCAGCAGCAGAAGGCGGCCGAGGCCAAAGCCGACAGCAGGGACGTCACCACACCGACCGAGCCCAGGATCCAGCCGAACACCGCCCTATTACTGCCCGGCTGGGACAGGGGAAGGCAGTTTTAAAGTACATACAAAATGGATACATTTATATCAATTACTCAAGCTGGTAGTAATATCATGTTACAAAAGACCTTTTTCATTAAGAGTGTTGCACCCCCTGGTGAATTAATGGTTTAGGTCATTTTCCCTAGGTACCTATAGATGCTTCACTTCAAATAGGTTAACTATGGGAAATGACCTAAACCATTGTTTCCATTTATTTCACCAGGGGGCGCCACACCCTAATGAAAAAGGTCTATAAGTAGGAGTTCAGGGAAATCCAAGAAGGAGACATAATGTTGACTTGAAGACTGTGATTTATTAAATCGTTATACATATCTGGCATATTCTTTAACTTTTAAGGGGATGATCCACGATGTGATTTCGGGCCGATTTTGAACTGATTTTGAAAATTGGTTTGTTGAATAATCATTTTTCTTATTAGATATGCCATTTTCCGAAGAGTTTTGAATAATCCATATCGGGAAAATGGTATTTTCACAGGGAAATATCATTCCAAATATTTTTTGAAAAAATTAATGCATTTGCTAAAATTATATAAATACATCACAAGCATGTTCTTTCGGTGAAATTGTATAAGTGTATGGAACAATAAATGAATGATAGTGAGCAATGGTGAAAAAATTGAGATATTAACCATTTAGTCCAGGGGCCTATGTCAAAAAAAGAGCAAATGCATGTGTTTGTTCAAACTGATCTTAATTGTACCTAGATATATTCCTCTGACCCTCTAGTATTAGGAAAGTTTTGGTGGCATTTTTTCTTTTGAATATAAGTGTCAGATATTGACCTCTCAAGGTCACAAGGTCAGAAATCCTCTATTTTCCTTTATTTGTTGACCATGTCCGTGATATAGATTCAATCTTCAAGAAAACATATACAAAGCAGTATCTGATGCCTATGTTATTTTCTAGATACCTTTGATTAATGAAAGTCAAGGTCAAGGTCATTTGAAGAAGCTCTAAAGGGTGAAAAACGTTACAAAAGTGAACCTTATGTTACACTGTTCTCGTTTATTTCATATCTTTAAATGAATCATAGTAAATGATGAAGGAAAGTGATAGTCAACAATGTTTACACCATAAAAGAACAGCAATTTCAGATTAAAAGTGAACAGTTTTCTATTTATTGACAATTTAGGAAAAGAAGAAGAAATTATGGAAAATATCAGAAAATTCTTCAAGCTTTAAAATGTTGCTGTAATCTTACATAGGCATATTGTTTCTTGATGTAATGACCTCCAAAAGGTCAAGGCCATTCACATATATAAAAAATGTGAAACATTTTCAAGAATACAAGTCACAATAACTAAGATATATATTGCATAGTCAACCTGCCAAGTCCCAAAAAGTAAACTACAAAGCCACTCAAAGTTACTTTTGTTCATGCCAATATATTTAGAAAAAAAGAGGGTAGTTATCACCAAAATTAGGATTCTGATGGTTATACCTTATAATTTGACCTTCAAGGTCACCTACAAGGTCATCAAGGTCAAATTTATAAAAATGTAGTGTCTACTCCTGGCTTTCAGGAAAGGTCAAGATAATTGAGTTATGATGTTCCAATTACGTTCTACAAGCACTTTGGTCTTCAATTTAAACATAGACGTAGAAGAAAACTGAATACAAATGTCTCATTTTTCTCAAACTCCTGTGTCATTTTTCTAATGCAAATATTTACCTTATAGATACTATTTTTATGCTTAAAAGTATTGAAACATGATGAATTAAGACAAAAGTATAAGTTATTTTATCTTTTGACCTTGAAGATGGCCTTCAAGGTCATAAAAGCCAAATAAAGTTCCTGTTATATTCTAGATACAAAACAAAGCTGTGCTCTATGGAGTATGTGGTACAGTAGGCCATACAAAATGTGCTTTAAGTTACATGATACCTTATTTTATCATGTAGAGTAAGAGAAATAATGTTTATTTACTAAGGTTTTATGCTTATGATTATTAAAAAGTAAAAGGTCTTTTGGTCTCGTAAAAATGCAGATCAAAGCTAGCGTTTGCTCAATGTCAACACATAATTGTTGTAGTCCAAACTTATTTACGATAAAACTGAACTTCTCAGCTTTTCATGACTATCACATGACCCATTAGGTTAATTATACAAGTGTCATCTTGCTATAATGACTTGTAAACTAATTACCTATTACCCAAGTATATAAGGTTCAAAGTTAAAGTATACTCTGAAAAAACAGCCCTTTGCATTAGACTCCACTCTATAATAATGTTTAAATCACAATTTACAATGCATTAAGATAGACCTAAAGTCACCAGGAATGAATGAACTTTGACATTTCTTAGAGCTAATGCATAGGTAAGTTCAAATCTTAAAAAAAAAAAATTTGTCCTTGCTGACCTTGGAAGTCACTTTCAAGGAAACAGCTCAGTGTGGTATCCACAAAGGTCTTGTTCTATACTCATTGCTTTGCTAATCTGATGAAAAAGGTATGAATTGGCCGAAAATGCATGATTGTATGAACAAATTTGGTATTGGCCTATGTATTTTAAGGTTTGCTGAGAAAAGAGCAAAAACACTCTATAGAGGCTGTACATTCATGTTTAAATTGAAAGTTTTAGTGCCTCCTGAAGAAAAACTATCAATCATAATATCACATACTTTAGATTTCTTGAAAGGTATTTGAGTATAAATTTGAAATATGGGATACAATAATTTTGATCTTTCTGACCTTGAAAGTGACCTTCAAGGTCAAATGTTTGTATGGCTTTCACCCCTATCTTTTGACCTAGAATACTCTTGAAACCCCTAGCTAGAATGATTGCCATTATCTAAAAATGCCTATAGATATACCATTCATGGTTTTGGCGAGTTGACTACAAGGCAAAAAGAGAGTTAACTTCTAAAGTGGCCTTTAGATGACCTTTTGCCCTTAATAAATGACCTTTGCATTACAGAATTAAAAAAAGCATGTATCCTTTTACATTTAGCTGATTTCATTTTGTACCCTTTACTAGTAATTTATGTTTTATGATTTTTTACATTATTTTCATACTTTTTTTCTTTGATGACCTTGAAATGTACTTCAAGGTCAAAAGAAAAAATGCCACCAAAACTTTTTGTGATCAGTTCGATCCATAGATAAATGATTATCTCGGTAGAAAGACCTTCTAAACGAAATATAAAACTTTACATAGGCCCCTGGACTAATTACAATAGGAGTCCTTTGTAAAGTGTGTGTGTGTGTGTGTGTGTGTGTGTGTGTGTGTGTGTGTCTGTGTGTCTGTGTGTGTGTAAATAATTCTGATTAAGGGTATGAAGGTTAAGTAACACTGTAATACTGTAACACTGTTTGCCTTTTTTGTCACTACTTTCCCTCATTTCTCCTCTTAAGTGTTATATTTAATACATAATCCTTTTCCTAATTAACATTTAAACCTTTCCAAAAGAGCAAAACGGTGTAACAGTGATTAAGAGGAATAAGAGACAAAATAGGGAGTAAAAAAGGCAAACTCTGATCAATTCTTCTTTACATACCGTTATGATAGCTGGTACCAGCGTAGTAAAGGCATGGTAGGGGCCAAAGAGGAGTGCTACTAGTATGGACAGGGTGATGAAGCCAGTCCTCTGTAATGAACAGTTTGGATATTTAGCCTGGTGAATGACATGCAGGCTGTATGGTAAAGTAAAGAAATGCCTCTGAAGCGAAATAACTGTTCCCATTTAAGATATTCTTTGAACAATTGTAAAATAGTCTTTTTAGGCAAAGTGCTTTTTGGGGAATATGCATTTTAAATCGGTTTGATTATTGACCCTTCAGACCCCACATATTGTGTTAACTAATTGCTTGATTGTCCCTGAATGTCCCAGACCTACCCAATGCAGTATAAGTTATACCAATATAGTTTGTAGCATTGGTGTGTGTACATTGCATACTCATAAATGTGCACTGATTGGTATGGTTAAAGACCTGGACCAATTTAGAGCGTTAAATGTAAAAAATACATAAAAGGAAACCTTGCACATAACTGGATGATAGTTATTTTTCAATGATTTCAATTCAGTGTGTTATTCACAACTTGTACTATAGATATAAGCAAAATTGAAGGCAAATTCCTAGTTGGTACACAATTATGGGACATTAAAAAACTAGTTTTTCATTTCATTTTAAGGGAAATCCCCTAAGTTGTGACTTAGCAAGGGGAGTAATTGGGAAATCTTTTCTGTCCTTAGAAGGGATTCCCTGTCCCTATATCATTTGTAATAAAGGTTATGCTCTCTAACCAAAATCATATATATTTGGCCCAATGCAACTCATAATAAATTAAAGTATATATCCATCTGCAATCATTCATTAATCAGGGAATCCCAAAGTTATTTTAGAAGGAATTCCCATACCTGTGACGTAGCAAGGGGAGTACTGAGCAGCCCAGCATTCAGGGAATTCCCAAAATTACTTCCTTTCCTGAATAATTCCCTAAGATCTTGACATTTTCACGTTTTTACTTCTGAAATATTTTTGGAATACTTAAGTCAAGTTTATTATGCAAAACCTAGCATTTCATGAATTTATGTGCAAGTTTTCCTTTAACAATCATTCTAACTTACCAAACCAGCCTTACGGTGAGCAACATTTGATTCTGATGCTGCAACACCGATTCCTCCAGTCACTGCGAACTTTGAAAAAAATAAATACAACTTTAGACACCATTCAGAGTGTGACTCACTTAAAAGATTATCAGTTTCTTTAAGTTTAGGTTCAAAACATGTGGCTTAAACTCAGGTGAGAATGAAACTTCAATATGGAGTTGCAGTAACGTTTTGTAGTTCTCTTTTGGTTATTTTTCTGTCATTAAATTTTTGAACCAAAAACGTCTCTAAAACGTAACATTGTGATGCTGCACTGTGATGATGTAACTTTCTAGTTATGTCCGTACACTAACAAGATAACGTTATCATAACTTTCTGCTTTGATACGGTCTCAAATTTGCAAGCATTTAATGTCATTACAACATTCTTTTTCTTATTGTTCTATGAAAGTTTAGCAAGAAATAGACTGACCAAAACTGTGGGGTGTTTCATTGCAACCTCTGTAGCTAAGGAGGTTTTATGTACCCTTACGAAAACTGTATGTGAGTTAGAAACCCTTGTATGCGGCTGTTTCCTAACAAACCTCCTGTAAATCAACCCATAACTCCTGTAAATTGCCCAAAAACTCTTGTTAATCTACCCGAAACTCCTTCAAATTCGGCCAAACTTGCATAAGTAAAAACAAAACTCACATAGCTACGACGGCCAAAAAGGTGATGTAACTTAATGAAACACAAAACTTATGAAGGTTTGTTATGAAATGGGCCCAAGCATGTATGTCCCTGCTTGCCTCAGAATGCATACCAATTTCAAAAGAATATAATTATAATGAAAAGCATACTCACCAGAGATGCACACCAAAGGTGGGATAACAGGACAAACAGGTCCTTGCTGTAATAACAACACCAGCAAAGGACTATATTGGACAAGTTACATTGACCACAGACCCCCACAATACCCAAGGTCATTAAGCCAAGGCTTTAGGGAGTCCCTAGTCAATACTCAGATTGGGTTATCCGGAGATGTTAGTATAGGTGTCACTGCAGTAGTAGCTCAACCCCATAGATACAATTATTAAAGGGAGCCAAGACCAATTGACAACATTTTCAAATGTTAGATGAGTCCAGTTAAGGTCAGTGGTAAAGTATTAGCTGTGAAACTAGCTCAAACTGAAGTATATTGCCGCAAGAGATGGAAATATTTGTATTTGTTTGTAAACAAACCCTATTTTTGCCAATCCAAATTAATTGATTTCAGTAAGAAAAATGTGTATGAAAACCGTTCTTAATACTTGACCGAAGCACACCCGGGGTAAAAACTACTGAAATGAAAAAAAAAGAATGAACTAGGTTTGCCTAATTAATGACAATCTAAAAGGGCAAGTGTTCTAATCTTAACAGAGCTGATCCTTTATTAACATGATGATATCTTTCTAGGTCCCAGTTTATCATTTTTATCAAATTTTTCTGTAATTATAGTTTCCCACTCTCCCCGACCTTATTATTATCGGTAATATCAAGGGAGTTGTTGCATCGCACAAAGTACGAAGATAAGTCCCAAGGTATAGCAGCTGTGGGCCTCCAAACTGTAGACTGGTCAATATCATAACAGTTTTATTACTGCTATCTATTTATACCCGACTACCTTGTAGGAGCTTTGTTCATTTTAGTTTCACACAAGCAAAATTGTAAATGGGATTCTCACTGCTAAACGTCACTCCCAAAAATAGAGTAACATAAAAACCAACAGTCTTGAGAGTTGTGCATTGTTTCAATCAAATAATTTTCTCTTTTTTTGGGGGGGAGGGGGCATTACCTTATTACATATTTTGCCATTTTAGTAAGGGACCATCCAAGCTTACGGGTCCAAAATAAGTCTGATAGGCCTAAATTTACATGAAAAGTGGCTGATTAAAGAGAGCCAAAAGCAATGTTCTGTCAAAATATGACAAAATTTTGCAATCTCAAATAACTATGAAAATACATTCTAGGAGTCCAATCTTATTCATTGGTATAGAACAAACCATGATAACTAGTTATAACTGCACTTAAATTCCATACTACTCTTGTCATATGTGCCTGTAGACAGCATTGTTTTTTTATACAAACAAATTTTGATGGGTCACCAAAATTGACTGGGGACTAGTTTTCGTGCATTTTAATGTAGTTTAAGTATGTTTGCAGTCTATGTCTTGCCATTGGCCTATATAGGCTATGGCTATAGAATATATTTCATTATTTAACAGAATTTGCACAATTTTGAACCTACATTGCTTTTGGCTCCCTTTAAGGGTGAACAATAGTTGGTTCATTAATATTGATATCCTTCTGATATATGGATATGTACGGGGAGTTAATCACTGCAGGTGTTCATCTCTACAGTAAACCAATGAGTCAACTCAGGCTTAAATCAAAGGTACTTTTTTCCAAGTGTTCACTCCAAATGAAATCTCCAAGTTGTTCACAGAGTCCAACATACAAAGTATAAAGTAGTCCAACAGATCAAAGGTTCACAGTTTTAGGTATGGGTAACTCCAGCCTTCAGCCCACTCTCACAAAACAGTTCTTACTCACTCTCTGCACCCCAGCAAATCTGGGTCTCATATACTTCCTGCTGGCTGTGCAGGGTGGTTGCCAAAAGGTAGGGTAGCCATACAAAGTATGTAGGTTAGATTTGATAACTTTTAGGTGGTTGGAAATATTTCTAGGTCAGAGGTCACTGCTCCCGAATACGGTAAGGTATGCCATAGCAACCCGTCATAGATTCAAGTCCCTCAAGGTCAGCTCTTGCCCTCCATTCATATATGGCAAGGTATGTAGGAGCAGCCCGGCCTAGATTGAAGTGCTTCTATGTCGGGCCCCAAGGCAAGGACACTGCCAGATAAGGTAAGTAGGCCACTCCTGCGAGCCGGTCTGGGTTGTACTATTTTTAGTTCCAAAGAAGCCGTGCTCTGACCGGAACTGAGGTTACTCTTCTCCATAGCCCCTTACTGTGTCCATGGCCATGGAGGTAAGAGGCTGTTCTTTTACTTTTACTTCATATGAATTTTGGGGTTTGTTTTGTTCTTTGTGAGAGAATGCTGAGCTAATGTCACTGTCACTCATCACTGCACAATAGTGCAAGGGCTAAGTGTATTTTCGGTATTCCAGGATAACTTGGGAGCAGCCCTATATGAAAACGATCACTCTGTTTTTTCAAGGTGCAGTCAAAGACAAACGTGCCCACTCAGAAACTGTCAGAAATATGAATTTACAACCATGAGGAAAAGATTCCCATATCAGGAGGGCGAACAAGGTCAGCCAGCAAAGCCCTTGGATCGTCACACCTACAATAACAAGTATTTATAGAAAGGTTCTGCATAATAAATGTGTATGTTTTTATTGATCCAGACCCCCCCCCCCCCCTCTGTTAATTAATGTATATGTAGTCTGAACCTCCCATCCCCAACTTGATGTGCAAATAATTGATGGAAGGTTCCTAATTGAATAAATATACCTATATTGAGGAGATCCGGAGATTTTCAAGAGGGGGCATGCCCCATTACAAACATTGTCCCTGGACCCTCCAAGTCTGCCACAGCCAGCCATATTGAAATTGGTGTTACGTACCGTTTGACATAAGATGCTTTATGACATGATGTATCAACAAGAATTTGACCTTAATTGTGAGTAGTAGTTATGCAATCTTCACCTAACATTATATATAATGATCTAGGAAATATGGACAGCCATATGTCAAGAACATGGTTTTATATCAGAATTATATAAAAGAAACAGTGGAAATTCATATATATGTGGGCCGTATGCAAATCGCCCAAAAACCTGACCATGTTTGCCATTTTGGTGCATACTTTTCCTTCTATCTATGATTGAATAAGCATATCAAAGTGTTGATAAATAGTGACACTATTTAACATTCTCTTAATTTTTGTTTTGATTTTTAATTCCTTATTTAGTTGGATAGGGGTTAAATCTTTTTGCTTAATTTCAAGAGGTTAGTATCAACTACATATATGCAGGTTGGTCTATGTTACACTAAATGTAAGGCATCCACAAAATGCAGCAATCTGATTGGCTGAGGTGCACTGTCCTCAATGTTACTCCACCTAAATCTGCTAGGTGGCAGCACCAGTAGTAGCCTTCTGATTGGTTGATGTGCCACTTCCCTCAAGTTATGTTCATGCTAATGTAATACATTAGAGGAACTGCTTGGAACAAGCAAAACATATCTGCACAGTAGTCACCATGTAGACATAATGTCTGTCCAGTAACCACTATGTAGACATAATATATGTCTGTAGACTAGCAATCCTAAGGAGGATGGATCCATCAGAGAATTTATTTATTAATCTAAATTTAGTCATCATAGTTAATAGATTTAAAAGGATGAGTTCATTTCTATAGTACAACCGGATTTTGTCAAATTTGCCAAAGGCACTTGTTTTAGATAATGAATAATACAATAATACAATAACAGATTAATATAAGCCTTCCAAAAATACTTCATGCAGTCTTAAATATCTTTTACTTTTTTGGGGGAGACAAACTGAATGTCAGATGTTATTTCAAGATATCCTATCAACATAATACTCACGTAGCCAGACCAAACTCGATCACAGCGACAATGAAGGCGACCACTCCTCCCAGTAAGATGAAGTTAGACATCAGGGTGAGGGCCAGGGTGCGGGGCCGGGCTCGGGGAATGGGTCTGAAAGTAGAGGCGACAAGGGGAATGAAGGAGGAGTTATTTGAGCTTTAATGATCGTCTTAGAATATGTAAAAATATTTCTTAGAATGACTTTTCATGTATAGATGTACTGCAAAAAAATGTCAAACTGATTTCATTGGAACAACGAAGGCGTATGCAATTATTAAGCTTGATGTATAAACATAGTCTTGAAGCAAATGTACGAAAACCTATTGTACGACGTAGTAGGGCAGCTGATAAATTTCAATTTAAGATAGAAACTAATAGAAGCCCAAAATATGATCATAGTCCTTTTTACATTGGTACTGTATTCTGGAATGAACTTCCAATTAATTTTCAATTGGCAGATGATATATTTATGTTTAAACATTATTTAAAACAGGTTAATAGACATTATGTTGATCAATTGCAATGAAACTTCAGATTGGTGTTTGTATTGTATTGAATATTTAATACTTGCTGATATGTAATTAGTTGGGTCACTCATGTAAATATGAAAGAATCCATGTTTACATGTACTATCTAAATTAAACACTATCTTCTGGAAGACCAGGAGTAACCCTCAAGTTGATTTTCAATAAAAATAAAACAATAAAAAGAAAAAATGATCAGGATAAAGCCCGAATTTAATGGTCAAAGGATGCATTGGGCACCCGGAGTCTGATTTGCGTCAGGCACCTTTTACCCAAATTATACTAAAGTGCCAATTATGATCCAAAACTCTAAATATCTTATGTCTGGCACCATATATGAGATAATAAGTCACATACAAAATTTTAGGTCTCTATCTATAGTAGAAGCTGAGATATGGGGCGTCCTACATGTAGGACGCTAGCATAGTCCACTACAGCAATTTCCATAGTATTTAAGCCTTTGCTAATGCTAAAAAGAGCCCTATTGGCAAATATATGATAACAAATAAATCCATACTATTAATTTTAAAAATAAGTATTCTAGAAATCCATTTAATGGAAAGCCACTCATAATTATAAAATCCACTTTCGGAGAGTGCGAAAAAATTATTTCTCATTTATTTTTGGGGTTACCATGGCAACCATAAACCCAATTTATTGGTTATCTATGATAATATGCCTTTATCCGACATTAAAGGGTTAAGACAAAAAAAAATTTGTTTTAAAATTCAGAAAGAGCTTTAAAGCACTAAATATTGGACTTCTATGGGCATCTACTACATACCTTGTATACAAAATGTGTGAGTAAATGATGACAAAACTTCAAAATAATGCTATATCATGTAGTTTCCGCATTGATGCCGGGCATAAAATTATGGTAGTGGATTATGCTAACGTCCTACATGTAGGACAGCAATGGAAAATTCTTAATATCTCTGAATATTATTATTTGATTTCAATGAAAATTAGCATGCATATGGAGCTCCATAAGGTTTACCTATAACTCGAATTTGTCCCAAAATATTTATTATATCATAGGAAAAATATACATTGATTTTTCAAATTTTCTATCATCTGTATTTGTCAATTTACCTCATTATTTGTTGCCAAGGCAACATGATGTTGAAAGGTATATGTTCTTATTTGGAATGTTTTCATGATCTATAGGTGTTGAGGTTATAATTACACTAAGAATTTAGATTGTATTCATATTTTGACTAACTTTAACAAGTAGCACAAAACCCATTGTATAGGCGTCCTACCAGTAGGACGTTAGCATAATCTGGGTTAAGGCCATATCACACTAGATGTTGGGTGCCAACGCGACCCAACGCAAAGCATATTAAACTACAAGTTTTTTGCGCGTGTTGGGGGTCATGTTGGTTCACGTTGGCTCATGTAATTTTGCAAACATGTATGTAAAATAACGCTTTGGGCAACACGACTCAACATGAACATGACCCGACCCATAGTGTTGTACTGAGGTCAATGCCTAGTGCTTGGGGAGAATTAGATTAAAGTTTTAACCATTTCAAGTATTAGATTTAAGTTCTAGAATGCTTACAGTAAAGCCATGTAATTCTAAGAAATGAGAATGGTCACCAGACTGCGTTAAACTAAGAAAAACCTAACTAGTCATTAAAAGCAACTTAAAGGTATCCAAAAGCAATGTAGGGTCAAAATTTTGCACATTCTGTTAACTATTGAAATTATTCTATATTGCCATGGCCTAGGCCGTTGGAAAAACGTAGACTGTGAATAGAGAGTTAAATAGAGACCAAAATTGGTTTGTTTAAAAACATTGCTGTCTACAGGCATAAATGACATGAGTATTATGGAATTCAAGTAAGGTTATATTTGGTCATCACAATTTATGTACCAATGGCTAAAGTTAGACACTTAGAATATATTTTCATAGTTATTTGACTTTGCAAAATTTTGTCATATTTTGACACAAGATTGCTCTTGACTCCCTTTAAAAAATAACAAAAGCCTATTGATGGCTATAGGCAGGTGAGACGACCTCAGGACCAATGTCCACACGGGGGCTTTGTCTGCAAGTGGCAGCATTGCCGAGGGAATACAGGTATGCATAAAACCAATAAAGGGTTGGTATAAATGCCATGATCCACGTCGCGATTTTGGTCCTATTTTGAACCAATTTTGAAAATCAGTTTGTTAAATAATAATTTTTCTTATACAACATACACTTTTCCAAAGAGTTTAGAATAATACATATCAGAAAGATTGTATTTTCATCAGGAAAATTGATTCTAATTATGTGAAAAATGCAAGAGAGGAAAATCGGTTGGCCCAAAATCGCAACGTGGATAATGGCCTTTAGGGATCCAGTAGAACCTGAAAGAGAGAGAAATTGTTTGGACTTGGATGCACGTTTGGGGTTCAGGAGCTGGGTGGATATAGCTTACACTATTCGGTGGCTTCATCTGGTGACTATAGGTTGAACTATCAATACCTTGGCAGGTATCAGACCAACATAGGTGAACTAGTGATAGGGAAGCCCCAAGGATCTAAGCACGTCGGACTCTTGGATTGTTATAAAGTATGTTGTACTCAATGTGACTGGATTGTTTTACATCTGACTGCGTATAATATCTCCTACCTGTTTTAGCTTCATGAAACTGAAACCTCTGTATTGCAAGTGTCTTGCATCGAGCAGAGACTTACCTTTACTCTTGGCTAGTAATAACTGAAGAGGACTCAATAGCAACAACTCACACTATTCGGGTTCATGCTTTTAGATACCAATAGTAGGCTTGTTCAGTGTAATATGGCCTTAAGTCTCATGACATTTCAGTTCCACTGTACGTGAAAACAATTAGTTTGATCAATTTTCATGTTGAATTCTCCCCACCACGAACATATTTCCATATTACAGTATTATCAGCACCTGCAGGTTAATTTTGACTAAGTCATTGACAATTCGATTGGGAAAAACATAGAAGATGTATACGAAATTGAATAGTTGCTATCTATCCAACTGCAATGAATACATTTTCAATCCTACTTGGAAAATAAAACCCAGGCCATGAAACTAAATGATTTTGAATAGGCAAAACTAGGCTAACCTGCAGGCAATAACGATTTTGCTGGTGGCTATTTTTGGAGTCTATAAACATTTTTATTACGAATAGTAGGAGGTATTTTAAAAAACGAAACTTTTTGTTGTTACTTTTTTCGTAAAAACGATCGTTTTGACACAAATTTTTTCTATCTTTAGAATGCCCTCAAAGAGCTGTAACCTTTACTGATTTTTTTTTTGTAATTCTTTCCCTTTTTATATATATTTACAAAATTCAATTTCACTCATTAGAACCAGAGATTTTACTATTTTCGTAACAACGGACATTTTCGTAACAACGAAGCTGTTTGTTATGCTATCTTAACTTGATCCTCACAACAAAATTCTATTGGGCAACGGGCCAATGAGCTCTTATGATTGGGCACAATCCCAATTTTCATATCTGCGACTTATGCCTCAATATGCAATGGAGAAAATTAGTTATTCTGAAGAATAAAAGCTCTTATCAAAATCATTACCCATTGCTCATTTTGACTACCCGGACATGGGGTGCGTTAAACACTAAATCTTAAATACGTTTCTCACATCTCAAATGTTAAGATAAGATGTTTTCAACAACAATAATCTTGACATTGCTGGCAACAGGAACATAACATCGTAAGTCTGGAACACAAGTATAAAAATGTCAAAATAGCATAATTAGAAATACGACTAGTGTGAAACTCCCCCATATTTTTGGACAAAACCTTTGACCAGTGTCTTTTAGCAGTAACAGAAACTACGCATATGAATTGAAGATATCCTTTCCGTATCATAACCAACGACCAAACACCTGCTCAAACACACCTTAATATAATGATATTATAATTATATAGGTCGGAATAAATCCCCAAATTTATATGAATCAATTCAACAGTCTAATATAAGGTGTATTAACTATACCTACCTCATCGTGACAGATTATGGTTTAATCCCGTGTGTCGTACACAGGCAGCCTGCGCCTGTCCTCCCAGCCTGAGTCCTGGCGCCTGATCCGTGCCGGGGTCCCCATGGCAACACCCATACCCTCATCAATTATGGCCTGGCTGGGTCTGGATACGGCTCACTGGGCACAGGAGGCTGCCCAGGCTCTGCTCCTATCACTCTATTTAACTATTTAATATAAAGAGAAATGTCTCAGCTAATCATGCAACGTTATTTTATTTTATTCATTCCTTTCTATTTATTCCTTTCACAAAGAATTTCAGACTGAACGTGGTAGTGAAGGACGATGAATTTACAACATTATAAAATTCCTCTTCAACCTCTTCAGTTCTGGAGTGACTTCTTAATTTAGCATGTTGACAAGTTGGCCTTGTTGCATATAGGAAACATTATGTTGCCTCCCCCAGGCATCAAGCGCCATAACAAGCACCTTCTGTGACTGTACCTTTTTGGTCAGTCTGTTACCTGTCCAATTGTCACGTAACAGTTACATCTCTTTATGTTAGGTTGAGACTCTCCACAACAAAGTGTTATAATAACATTTCATTCTGTTGAAGTTGAGATCCTACCAATACAGAATTTTATAAGATAGTAACAGGAACAAAACCAGAACTAGATAAAATGTTACTTCAATGTTGAAAAATTGAAAACGAACATGGCGGACTAGGTGGACGTGTGTAGAGGTGGCTCCGCGTTACTGAGGCTTTTACTATGAACTGTCGGCAGTTAAGTGTCAACTAATTTTGTATGTCGTAAGATAACTGACTGAGGAAGTTTTCTAATTGTATTGGTGATCTCATTTCAATCATTGCATATTATTTGTTAAAATAGGTTATCATCAGCTCATCTCATTTCATTGACAAAGGCACACATTTAGGTGAAGAGTTATTATTTACTGCTATAAATGTACTCTAGAATATCGGATCCCTTGAGAATTTGTCGAATTTAATTATAGAATTTGAAAAGATTGTTGATTATAATGGTATCCTTTTGCTAATATTCTTTTGAAAAGTGTACAGACCAAGGATCATATTCTTGTAAAATATTATGGCTGGATAGGGGGGCAGACAAGGATCACTTCCTTACCCCTACCAGGATAAATAAAATGATTAAAAAAAAAAAAAAAAGTTTTAACGTTACATTCTTGCCTCGGACATTAGAAAAATTGCAAGAAAAAGTATATAGGGTAGTTGAACCTTGGTGGTTACGTGGCTTACCCTACTATTCATTATTTTAAATGTACTTCTAAGTTTGTTTTTCTCCATGAACTAGCTATATTATACTTATAGTCTACCTCGTGGGGCATGTGAACATTTCCTTGAGTCGACGACGTCCCAGTTCACAGACATTACACCCAGATAATTACAACCATGCCCCAGTTGGCCAGGGACCATGGTCGCTGGAGGAGGGTGGTGCTGGGCCAACTGTCTACGAGAAGTCCCCCTACCTCGGGTAGCTGATTTACGGTATTTTAGGCACCTGCAGGTTTATGTGGACTGATTTTGGCGACATAAGCACAAAGAAGTTATCGCAAATTTTAAAATATTTGCTGCAAATCTAACTGTAATGTATGAATTATCAAACCATCTAAATATTAAGATGTGAAACAAAAATAGTTTATCCTAATTTGCTATAATGTTAAACCACAAATTACCCCATGATTAGTGTAAATATGGCTATGCTTCGACCTTGTGATTTGTCGACATATTTCCCAGCATGCATCCTGGTGTAGACTAAACTGCATGTAAAATTCAAGAAATTGGCTATCTGTGTTCGGTTGAATTGCAAGATCATTTAAAGAATAGCTTTATAGCACATTTTTGACCTAGGCCTATAGAATACATCTGCAATTACAAGAATTAGCCTGTCAAATCTAGATCTGATGTGCACGATTTTGCTGAACACGGCTAAGAGTTGCTTTGTAGTTGTAATTGTTGAGTGTACATGTTGCACCCCATGGTTCTAGGTCATCTTGATTGTGACTACGTTGCCAATATCTCCAAGAAGGAGAATGTATGGAGTTCACTTTCCGTGACACCTGTCCTATACGGTTAATAACGGGAAGGAAAATGTAGGAAACAAGACCCTGATTTAAGTAAGTACCTTATAAACTTTGGGTTTAACAACTCTGTGAAACAGGGGAAGGGTATGAAGGTATTAGGTGAATCAGTGGGAGGGGGTGTATTCACCTGCGAGCATGGAATTATACACCTTAATAAATGGGAGAGTTGTATAATAGGTAAATGGTATGTGGTGACTGCACCCTGACGTGGGGGGAGATGTGAGGTTCATGCGACATAACATGACATGAGGGGGAGGGGTAGCGTGTTAAATGATAGTCCGTCCCTGACCTACTTAGCTCTTATATAATAGGTCCGTACACCCACAACAGTCCATGGCTTTTATTGGTCAATCAAAATTTGCAAGGAATTATTTTATTGACCCTCTATAAATGGCATGGGGAATCCCTTTGATGGTTCTTGGCCTGCTGACTGGTTTATGGTCCTCCCTGCCATAAACCAGCGACTGCAAAGCATGCTGGATATAGGTGGGAATTCCCACCCTAAAATGGTTGCTGGTGTAGAGACTTACTTTGGGAAACAGTGGGTCTGACTGCGACAGACTAGTTAAATGACAGTGCCAAAATATTATAATAAGAAGTACCGCAGGGGGCGTCCGAGGGTGGCCACACAACCCATAGGGGATCATCACATACCAAGGGCGAAGCCCGAGGTTTGTAGATTCCCATGGGTCATACAGCCACTTGGGGACGACCCCAAAGGTACTTCTTATTTTTATCACCCAGGTATTACTCAAAATATGTAAAAACAACTGATAATGCAAAGTGGTACTTTATGGCTGGGCAATACGTCCTGCCCTCAATACGCACCACTGTGACAAAAAATCGGAGGGTGACAGAACTATGATACAGGGCGACATGTGTATACACATAAATAAATAGATACGGTGACAGGACCATGTCGTAGGGCGGGATGCATGGACACTAATTAATGGGAAGATGTCGTTTGTGTTCTGTAATGTGCAGGGCCCAGTAGGCAGGGCCCTGCATACAAAAACTGCTGGCACAAGGCCTTTGATATTACACCCCATGACACAGGCCAGGGGTGAACATAAGGGGATGAGGTATACATATATACACATATACTATATAATCATATATATGTATGTATATGTATGTATGTATGTATGTATGTATGTATGTATGTATGTATGTATGTATATGTGTAGGCATGTATGTGTGTGTATGTTTGTATGTGTGTATGTTTGTTTGTTTGTATATTTGTATGTGTATGTTTGTATGTTTGTAAGTATGTATGTAGGCATATAGATGTATGTATGTATATACATGTATGTACTGTGTGTATGTGGATGTATGTATGTATGTATGTATGTACACTGTTAAAAAGGTGTTTAGAAATTAAACCTGTTTAGGGTCTAAACACCTGAGTGGTCCTAATAAAGCTGAAAAATTGCTAAATGGACAATAAACTCCAACATTCATCATATGTATGAATGTATGTATGTATGTATATGTATGTATGTATGTGTGAAGGCATCAGCAGTGGCGGATCCAGGGGGGGGGGGGGGGGGCAAAAGGGGCAATTGCCCCCCCTAGACAAAAAATGGACTCTCGTAGTTTTGACAAATTTGAGGAGAAATTTTACAAGCTAAATCATGGGTGGGAGGGACAGGTATATTGCCCCCCCTAGAAGACAAACTCTGGATCCGCCCCTTGCATGTATGTGTGTGTATGTTTGTATGTTTGTATGTTTGTATGTAGGTGTGTATGTATGTATGTTTGTATATTTGTATGTGTATGTTTGTATGTGTGTATGTTTTTAAGTATGTATGTAGGCATATAGATGTACATATGTATGTATGTATGTATGTATGCATGCATGCATGTATGTACTGTGTGTATGTGTATGTATGTATGTATGTATGTATGTATGTATGTATGTATGTATGCACATACATAATCACATAAGTACATATGTATGTATGTGTGTCTATGTATGTCTATGTATGTATGTGTGCACATATGCATGTATGTGTATGTATGTATGTATGTACGTATGTACATGTGTACACATGTATGTATGTGTGTATGTAGCTTTGTGAATGTGTATGTATGTATGTATGTAGATATGTATGTATGTATGTATGTACACATGTATATTTGTTTGTATGTATGTAACTCTGTGTGTGTGTGTGTGTGTGTGTGTGTGTGTGTGTGTGTAATATAAATGTTGATATATAAAATAATGTTTGCTTGAATGTGTGTATATATATACATACACAGGAATACATTTACTTATCATTGACTATTTATCTGGTAATTATGTATGTAGTTGGCAATTAATTCTATTAATTCTAACACTGACGTATCCAAATGGTGACTGTATTTCTGAATGCTTATTATGGCCTTTCCAGGACAATTACAAGTTGAATACCAGCCATGTTGGTTTTCTGGGGTGCAGTCATTTGGAGTATGGTTATTGACACTGGTAAGTAAGTCTGGTCATTGACACTGGTAAGTAAAACTTCTTGAAACTGCCCTTCCAATAAATCAGAGGGTCAAAAAGTGGTAAAAAGAGAAACAGTTCAAAGTCTATGGGCCTCAACTAAGTCCCATACGAAATCTTAAATAATTTTTTGTTATGACCTGCAGTAGACCTGATCTTTACTTCAATTAATGAAAAAGCACAGAATGATAGGGAAACATCGGTTATCTTACAATTGGCCAGTATTTTGCTCCCTTCCATTCGGCCTGAAATATGATTTAGGCCTACCTTGACCTCAGTGAGGTCAAAACTGCTTACCCATTTGCTACCATTAAAAAACATGGGCCACAATTCTCCCTACCACGGATAGCTGGGTTATAGTATTTTAATGACCTGCAGGCTAATTTTGATTGATTTTGCCGACAAAATCTCTGGAAAACCTATAGAAAATAAAAAAATAATTGTTATATATCCATCTATAATGCATGATTTTTCAAACAGCTCAGGAAATATATATGTTTATGGATACCAATTAAGAAAATAATGATGGCTTGTTTCTCACAATATTGGTGAACAAAAAGTGACACAATCAATGACAATTCCTATACTAAAGCCTCGAGTTTTGTCGACATATTACGCAGAATGCATCCTGTTTTAGGCTAACCTGCAGGTAAAAGTTACAAAACAGGCTATCCATGGTTAGCAGAATTGTAAAACAGTTTTACATGCAGAAGATTATTTCCTTGTGCAATGAGTATAGTTAAAAAAAAAAAAATCTAAAGGGGGGAAAACTTGAAAACATAGGTTGTATGGTGTGAATAATGTGGCCATTTTATGATTCCAGTTGCTGCTGTTCAGGTGACTAACATCGGCTGTACTGGCTCCAACTGCTACTGGCTGGTCACCAAGAGCACCTCCTTCGACGCGGCCGGCCGCGCATGCCCAATAGTCGAGGGTGTACAGCTGGTACTGGGCAGTATCCCTGATGAAAACACCAACACGTACCTGACCAGCAGGATCAGCCAACATGGCGGCCAGCCGTTCATCGGGGCGTTGGGTGAGACCGTGCCCTGGAGGTGGGTCTCTGAGGAGGTCTTTAATGGTGAGTACCTAGGCAAGCAGCGAAGTAACAAGCGCTCTGCGACAATACTTTTTTGGTTAGTCAGTTACGTGCCCAATTGTCTTTTCACAGCTAATTTATTTTAGGTAAAGTTGAGAATTACTATAAAAGAATGTCATAATAACATTATATTCTAGTGGAGCTGAGACCTTACTAATAAATGTTATAATAACATTATAATAACATGAAAGAATGTTACAAGAATGTCACAAAAACGTTACAGTGCAACATTGCAATGCTAGGTTCTAAAGATGTTTTTGGGTGCCATCAAAATAACATAACAAGAACCAAAGCAAATTTAAACAGAACATTGCAGGAACATTATTATAAGGTCATATTCTTGCTTGGGTACTTTCAGCATCTGGCAGATTTGTAGAAACACATACAGAGGTTGGCAGCACAACCCTGAATACAAAGTGTGCACCAAAAACATCACTGTTAGACTGTTAGGCTAGAGGGCTCTAACTTTTCTGACGTCCCATTGAGTATTCAGGGTCATGCTGTCAAACAAATGTGGTTTTCCTAATATTATATTCAAATGGCGGGATAAGTCATGAAAACTAACTGGACACTGCCATTCAGTATTTTTGGTGTATTGGCAAAGTGGGCATCACTCTGTAAAATGTTTTTCTCTTATTTTGTGAATTCTGAATGCATTCACATGATTTTATTAATGTAAGGTAAGATAATGCAGTCTGATCATATGGAGATAGTGAGAGAGCTCCATATTTTTAAAATCCAGAAAACAAGAATATTAGGGTAAACAGTTTAAGACCAGTCAAAGTGTGTGCATAGTCAAGACATTGTGATACTTTGCTCCACTGGTAATTTCCTTTCTGTTTTCCTTGTAACTTACAAAATATGATATGTGATATAAGGAAAACTACCCTCAGTTGACAGTGCAACCCTACCAGCATTCATCTACTCTACCTAAATAGCCCAATCCTCATATTGATTGATCCCATGCACCAACAATATTTCATTTTATTTAATCAATTTTACTACTAACCCATGAAGGGCCATCTTTTATCATAAAACCATAACATTGTAAGTGCTGAACTCAACAATTTTATAAACTCAAAACTCATCTATTCGCCAAATTTTGCCTCCAATTGATTTCCTCACCCTGGTCATGGTAATGGCTACTCCTAGCCACACCTCTCCAGATTTTAAGACTTTATCTATTCTACCTGAAAATATTTGATATAGATATTTGGTATAATTTCAAAGAGAGCACATAGGTCCAGGGAACGTACACTCATACTTTGTGTAATCGGCTGTAATCCCTGTGATTAGATCAGACTGAAATGGATGGGATTAGTCAAAAATCTGAATTATGGGGAATGGTTCGTAAGTGTCCCAAGTCATTCATAACAGAGCATCAGATTGGTCTAGCCTTAATCTGATCTCCTGAAAACCTGTTTAGGGACTAGATACTTAATTCAACACAGGGGTTAGATTAGGTGAGGATTAGGCAGGATTTGACAGGGTTAGATAGTACGAGACGTCCACTCTACGGGATTTAAACCAGATTAAAATGCTACTAATGTCTTATTAAATCTAGATTAGAATGTTAGCTACTAATGTCTTATTAAATCTAGATCAGAATGTTAGCTACTAATGTCTTATTGAATCTAGATTAAGAAGTTACAAGAAGGCGGGGTCAGGATGTTAATTTCTTTTTAGATTAAATTGATGGAGCATGTCATTTATATTTTTCACTGCCTGTCTTTTTGTTTCTATTACAGTGAACATTTATCGTGGTGGTAATACGGTGAACTGTGACCCGCGTACCTGTGGGACCCTGGAGGTCTACCCCAGTGGTGGAGGTAAAGTGACTGCTGCGGCCTGCCAGGAACAGCGCAGGTACATCTGTAAACAGAAAGGTGAGAAAAGGTGATGAATAGTTGGTTGGGTATTGGTGTTTTACGCCATATCAACATCTATGGTCATATCATGGCGAGAACAAGGTTTTGACAATTCTTTAATTATTTGATCTATGGATTGATCGAATCTATAGGAAGGTAGAGACTGTACCCCTACACATTTACCAAGGCAGGTGTTCTAATATATGCAATGTCCCATAGGCAGGGTACTACATACAACAGCCGGTGGTCTGCTAGAGACTTTTGATAACCCGGTCGTCACCACTGGGGGAAATACATAGAGGTGTAGCAGCCACCCAGGCCCAGCCCAGAATCGAACCCGAGTCTCTCGCATGCCAAGCGAATGCTCTAACCTCTTTATCGGCCGATGCCCCCAGTTAATGATTATGTGTAAGGTATGTCATAGGTATATCTGTAAACAGAAAGGTGTGAAAAGTGAATGATATGTGTTAGGTATTTCAAATAGGTATGTCTGTAAACAGAAACGTGAGAAAAGTGAATGATATGTGTAAGGTAAGTCATATAGGTATATCTGTAAACAAAAAAAGGTGAGAAAAGGGAATGATATGTGTCAAGTAAGTCATATATAGGTATGTCACAAAACATAGAGGCGAGAAAAGGGAATGATATGTGTTAGGTATGTCAAATAGGTATGTCGCTAAACAGAAAGGTAAGAATAGTGAATGATTTGTGTAAGGTAAGTCAAATAGGTATGTCTCTAAACAGGAAGGTGAGAAAAGTGAATGATATGTGTCAGGTAAGTCGTATAGGTATATCACTAAACAGAAAGGTGAGAAAAGTTAGTGATATGTGTCAGGTAAGTCATATAGGTATGTCTAGATCTGTAAACAGAAGGTGGGAAAAGTTAGTGATGTGTGTAAGGTAAGTCATATAGGTGTGTCTGTAAACAGAAAGGTGAGAAAAGTTAGTGATATGTGTCACGTAAGTCATATAGGTATGTCACTAAACGGGAAGGTGAGAAAAGTGAATGATATGTGTCAGGTATGTCAAATTGGTATGTCTGTAAACAGATAGGTGAGAAAGGTTAATGATATGTGTAAGGTACGTCATATAGGTATGTCTGTAAACAGAAAGGTAAAAAAAAGTGAATGATATGTGAAAGTATGTCTCTAAACAGAAAGGTGAGAAAAGTGAATGATATGTGCAAGGTCAGTCATCTATATGTCTGTAAACAGAAAGGTGAGAAAAACTAATGATATGTGTAAGGTAAGTCATATAGGTATGAATCTAAACAGAAATTTGATAAAAGTGAATGATATGTGCAAAGTAAGTCATCTATATGTCTGTAAACAGAAAGGTGAGAAAAACTAATGATATGTGTAAGGTATGTCATAAGGTTATGTCCCTAAACAGAAAGGTGAGAAAAGTGAATGATACGTGTCAGGTGTGTCAAATAGGTATGTCACTAAACCGAAAGGTGACATAAGTGAATGATTTGTGTCAGGTATGTCTCTGAACAGAAAGGTGAGAAACGTTATTGATTGTGTAAGGTATGTCATAGGAATGTGAAAATCATGTCATAGGAAAGAAAATGACCACAGTGGAACAGCATTTCCTAGAAACGAACATTTATTTCCTTATTATGCAATCAGTAGAAAAATAATTTTGAGTTGTACAATTTATGCAAGAAGTTAAAACAGCAGATCCATATTCTAGGAGGAGGTCTAGAGGTAAAGCCCTTTTTTGTTTTTTAAATAGTTAAATGAGAATGTTAGAAATATAACTGCATAATCTTTGTTGTTGAAGGTGCCCCAACTCAGACGTCTGCCCTCTATGTTTCACCATCAGCCGACTCGTGGTACAATGCCAGGCAGGCCTGTCTGTGAGTAGAATAACACTACCTCAATTCAATAAAATAAACATCCGAACTTTTCTAATCATTTTGTTGAAGTGAATTAAGGATACACACCTCTGGTGGACGGCCAATGCATTGAAATTAGAATATCTCTGTGACTAGGTGTATCCTTACATGCTATAAATCAAATGAAAGCTGATATTAGCTTCACCTTATGAGCTACTCCTAGTAAAAGTTCTTCGAATTCAGAGAGTTATTAAGATACCATTTTGTTGCTTACATTTTTTAATTGAAATCAAAATACTTTTCTCATCTTGAAATGTAACAGTCCTTGACACAGATTTCTAAATTCATATTAATAGCAATTCCTGACGATGGCTGAGTTACATGGTAGCTTTCCATATTGTTATCTGACCCTTTGCACTAACACGGGTGTCAGTTTATTGTGTAGAATGAATCCTGGGTAGCTTTAGTTAGAAACAGGGATCAGAGTTAGGATTGGTTGATGAGAGAGCGGAGCCAGATAGGAGGGTGAGCTCAGGAGTACTGGTTGAATGGAGTAGAGTGGACCATCTCTCGAACTGACACTGGTCAATGGGAACCCAGTGACTTATATATATACTATGCATTTGGATTGATAAATACTATCCTTTCAAGCGAGTGTTCTCTGTTGTCCCTGAATTTGGAACTAGGTTCTAGAAAGATGGAAAACTGCGATTAATGGCCAGTTTATTGGAACCATGAAGATGGAAATGAACTGAATGGTAGACTAACAGATACTTGCAATATAAAACTCGATAGTTCACCTTCTTCAATTTTACCCACAAAAAGTTAACATCATGTAGTGTTTAGAAATGTAACATGAAATTACAGAAACATTCAATTTAGAAAAGGATAATGGTAAAGTTGACTATGACTGGAAATATAACCTGAATGGGCAAGCAAGACAGTTACTTATCCTATATTAGGATTCTAGTCCCGATACCTTCAACATCCTGCCCTTTCAGAAACCAGTGGTCTGTTTTTGCCCTAGAGAGCAATATTGCCAGGCTGTTAATTCTCTTTTTTTTGTGTTGACAGTAAAGGATTTGAACATTGTTTGCATTATTGTTATAAATTAAATCAACGTTAACTACAGAGCACAGGTACACTCAGCATTTGTGATTGCCCCAGTTTGCACATACCTATATCTTAGACTAAAGCCCTCAACAGTATGTGCAAACAAGGGCAACAACTATTGCTTCATACCCCTTTGGTTTGTACTATGCATATATACCCAAGCAAAAATATGACGTTATTATAACCTTGCTGCAACATTCTGTTTAGTTCTGCTCTGATTCTTGTTGCGTAATTTTGATGGCACCCAAGAACATCTTTGTGACATCAAACTGTAATGTTATTGTGAAGTTTGTATAACATTCCTTCACATTATAATAATGACATTTTAACATTCTCTATAAGTAAGGTCTCAACATCACTAAAATATATTTCTATTATAACAGTCTTTTACAGTAAGTCTCAAATTTACCTAAAATAATGTAAATGTTACGTGAAAAATAGGCAGGTTACTGACCAACCAAAAATGTATGGTAGCAGCACATGCTTGATACATCACTGCTTGCCTGGGTATATCATTCTCATAATGACTCATTGATAACTTCTCATCAGAAGTGTATGTCTAGCCTGTTGCCTTTTTTCAGAGCCCGGGGCCAGGACCTGCTGACCTTCTCTGACAGTAGCCTGGAGGTGGTGAGTGCCCTGCTGAGGGCCTCTGGAGGGACCTCCACCACCCCCTTCTGGGTGGGTGTCTACTCCAAGACCTGGACCTGGATCCACAACGGTGAGTACTTACGGCTATATTCCACTATGAAGGGGGTGGTGGAGGTGGTGAGTGCCCTGGTGAGGGCCTCTGGAGGGACCTCCACCACCCCCTTCTGGGTGGGCGTCTACTCCAAGACCTGGACCTGGATCCACAACGGTGAGTACTTACGGCTATATTCCACTATGAAGGGGGTGGTGGAGGTGGTGAGTGCCCTGGTGAGGGCCTCTGGTGGGACCTCCACCACCCCCTTCTGGGTGGGCGTCTACTCCAAGACCTGGACCTGGATCCACAGCGGTGAGTACTGACGGCTATATTCCACTATGAAGGGGGTGGTGGAGGTGGTGAGTGCCCTGCTGAGGGCCTCTGGTGGGACCTCCACCACCCCCTTTTGGGTGGACGTCTACTCCAAGACCTGGACCTGGATCCTCCGCGGTGAGTACTGACGGCTATATTCCACTATGAAGGGGGTGGTGGAGGTGGTGAGTGCCCTGCTGAGGGCCTCTGGTGGGACCTCCACCACCTCCTTCTGGGTGGGCGTCTACTCCAAGACCTGGACCTGGATCGACAGCGGTGAGTACTGACGGCTATATTCTACTATGAAGGGGGTGGTGGAGGTGGTGAGTGCCCTCGTGAGGGCCTCTGGAGGGACCTCCACCACCCCCTTCTGGGTGGGCGTCTACTCCCGGACCTGGACCTGGAGGGGGTTGCATAGCAATAGTGGATTCTGCTATCATTGAAATTTAGCAGATTTTCCATTAAATATTTCCGCTGATACTATAAAAACACATCATATATCATTTAAAGGAATCGTTTATTAATGGATTTTCAAAAAATGGAATATGCAACCTTGAGTAAATCCGTTTGTTATGCCATTTTAGCGGTGATGTTTAACAAACAATTCTAACGGAAAGTTGTGCAACCCCCTCCTGGATCCACAGCAGTGAGTACTGAATGTTATAGTCCACTATGAAGGGGGTGGTGGAGGTGGTGAGTGTCCTGCTGAGGGCCTCTGGTGGGACCACCACCACCTCCACCAGCCCCTTCTGGGTGGGCGTCTACTCCAAGACCTGGACCTGGATCAACAACGGTGAGTACTGACAGCTATATTTCACTATGGAGGGGGTGGTGGAAGTAGTGAGTGCCCTGCTGAGAGCCTCTAGTGGGACCTCCACCTCCACCACCCCCTTCTGGGTGGGCGTCTCCTCCAAGACCTGAACCTGGATCCACAGTGGTGAGTACTGATGGCTATAGTCCACTATGAAGGGGATGGTGGAGGTGGTGAGTGCCCTAGTGAGGGCCTCTAGTGGGACCTCCACCACCTCCTTCTGGGTGGGCGCCTACTCCAAGACCTGAACCTGGATCCACAGTGGTGAGTACTGACGGCTATAGTCCACTATGAAGGGGATGGTGGAGGTGGTGAGTGCCCTAGTGAGGGCCTCTAGTGGGACCTCCACCACCTCCTTCTGGGTGGGCGCCTACTCCAAGACCTGAACCTGGATCCACAGTGGTGAGTACTGACGGCTATAGTCCACTATGAAGGGGATGGTGGAGGTGGTGAGTGCCCTAGTGAGGGCCTCTAGTGGGACCTCCACCACCTCCTTCTGGGTGGGCGTCTACTCTAGGACCTGGACCTGGATCTGCAGCAGTGAGTACTGAAATTGGCCGAGGTAGAATTTGCCATTTTTAGCACCAATTCACATCAAACATGCACATGTAAGAATAGGCAACCTTAAGACTTGGCTGATTTGAGCACTGATCTGTTTGCCAAATGTGTTACAGTCACCTAATGGGTATGGGGCTTGACGTTACGTTTGCATGGGGAGCCTTTTTTTCAAGGCTGTCTCGAAGCCCTTCAAATTTTTAAAAGTTAGGTAATAAAACATAAAAACATGGCAAGTTAGTAAAAACTCTCATCTGGAATCCCTCCTATCCAATGTATTGGGATACCTTAAGAGTTGGTGAGACGTGGCGTGGTGTATGTCCCCTTAAGAATTACCTGTAACTGCTCAGATGTACACAGAACCCCCTTAGACTTTAGGGGGTATAGACCCCTAAAATTAACAGTGCAACATGGCCATTTCTTAAATTAGACAGGGCGACACGAACATTTTTTAAATTCGACAGGCGACATGGCAAATAAGTGGCAAATGACATGGCCCTTCTCTTAAATTTGACAGGGGACAGGGGCTTAAAAATGATAACAACATAGGACATGGCTGTTTCTTAAATTCAACATGTGACATGGGTCTAAAGTGAGTTATAATGACAGGCGACACGGCCGCTTTTAAATTTGACACGCAATATGGAACCCCCCCATCTACACCCCCACTTTAGGGCTGGGTATACGGCCTACATTAATTGTTATTGTATGCACCTGCTTAAGGCCATATTCTACTAGACAATGTTTTGTCATCAGTGGGCACATTACTAGCATATTCACCACCATCTCAAGTCAAACCAGGCACCACAAGGTGGAGTATAGGGATTTACTTGCGGTGATTTGATATACATCTTCAATGTATGCAGTGGGGGATACCAATATGCAAAATTAATGGTACCCTACTCGCATAATGGTTTTAATGAACCATCTTACAGGTGATTAGTTGATGTAAACTAACTTCAACTTCCTGTATCATAACCTGCCTTAATGTACCATCTATAGGTAAGGAGTTGCCATACCCTAACTTCAACTACCTGTATTATAACCAGCCTTAATGTACAATCTATAGGTGAGGAGTTGATGTACACTAACTTCAACTACGTCAGTGTCCAAAATTAAGGTGCGCCCTGCACCCAGCGCGTATATTTTCATGGCAGGGTGTACAATTTTGAGAGATATGCACCTGAATGTGCACAATTTTCAGGTAAAATATCATTGCTATATATTGGGTGCACGGGAATGAACTCTCTAGATGGCGCTACCCCTGTCTCACAGTTACTTATAATACTAACAGGGTAAGAAACTAAAACTGTACCCTGCAGTTTGCAAGACATATATTTTGGATTTATGCCTAAAATATTATGTTTTTTTGTGAAAAAAACAATGGTTTGTATTTCAGACAAATGATAAAAACAATTGGCTGTCGTGTTTTATTGATATTTATGCTCAATTAATGGTAATTGACAAATTTATTGAAAAAAATGCAACCCCACCCAGCATAGCAGCATACCATATATGGCAATGCCCTTATTTGGAAAGGACTTTATGAATGGAGGTCACATGACCAACCACATAGGGCAATGTGCATATATGCCAGTTGGTAATTATAGGCAATGGACAATTGTAATTATAACTCCTATGCATGTTAAAACCTTTATTTGACCATAGTTTTCTAGTTTTTATATAATATGCATTACCATTTCCTTTAAACAGGTTAATTAGGACATGGTAGGGTAAGGGAATCCCGTGTGACATCACAATGTTAGTTATACAAGAGGCCCCCATATGGGGGCTCTGAACAAAAGACTTCCTGGTTTACATAAAACTGTACTCTCATACAAGCCAGGCATTTGTGCTTCTGATATCACAGTAACCGGTGGCCTAGTGGCTAAGGTGCAGGACTTCAAATCAGGAGGATGGAGGTTCAAATCCCAGATGCTCATCTTATTAGTTATTTCTATCATTTTAACCATTTATATTACATGTATTCATACCCTGAGAAACATACATATATGAATTACCCTGGGATACTTACACATATAAATTATAGCTTTATTTTGTAAGAAGGCTACCATTATATAAATAGCATAAAATACTACTACTTGCACTTTGACATATTTCATTATATATGTATATATAAATTTTACTCTAAAGAAGATAGGAAGGTAGATACATATGGCCTAATGGTTAGAGAGATCATCTGCAAATATAAAGGTTAAGAGTTCAAATCAGGATGAAACCTTTTTATATTTTACTATACTGTAAACTGAAAATGACATTTGTGTGATAAATACAATATAACTTGTGGATAAATACTTGCCACTTGCATAGATCTATATGATTTCAAAGTTCTGTTTTACATTTTGCAACTATTCCTAAAATGGGTTTATTTGTAAAAGAAAAAGTGCTTGACTAGACTTGGGTGGGACTTGAACCACCAACTTTCAGATTTGAAGCTCTAAGCTCTAAGCACTAGGCTAGTTTGTCTCATAGTAAAGGAGGGTGTTCATGAATGGTATGAGCATATAGCTTCTAACTTGTTACCTGTGATCACTTTACAAAATGTTTGAACAACTTTGGGGAAACCCTTTTAGCACTATAAATAACCAACCAACCCAGTCAATGAGTTGCATTCTGACCAGTAAAGGGGCACTGAAGGGGGAAACTATACATTTACCTGTAAAATAGGCCACACAATAATACAAAACAAACTGTAATAATTATGATTCATTTTAATACAAATCAGACAAATATAATAAGTTAGATATGTTTTTCCTATTCAAATTAGAAATAAAACTAGGTCTTTTACTGTGGTCTTGTGTGAATCCTATCAGTCTGCTGGTCATCAGCTTATAGGTTTTGACAGGCACCAGCTAAAAACAAAATGGCGAGTGTGCTACCCTTTCTATTCTTATAGTTCTAATCAGGAACCCTGGTGCCATCTGGAGGGTTCATGCCCGTGATTGGGTGGATGCAAAGACAAAACCCCGGGTGCATAGTTGGCGTACACTTACTTCAACTACCTGTATTATAACCTGCCTTAATGTACCATCTATAGGTGAGGAGTTGGCGTACACTAACTTCAACTACCTGTATTATAACCTGCCTTAATGTACCATCTATAGGTGAGGAGTTGACGTACACTAACTTCAACTACCTGTATTATAACCTGCCTTAATGTTACCATCTATAGGTGAAGAGTTTACAAACACTAACTTCAACTACCTGTATTATAACCTGCCTTAATGTTTCATCTATAGGTGAGGAGTTGATGTACACTAACTTCAACTACCTGTATCATAACCTGCCTTAATGTTTCATCTATAGGCGAGGAGTTGATGTACATTAACTTCAACTACCTATATTATAACCTGCCTTAATGTACCATCTATAGGTGAGGAGTTGACATACATTAACTTCAATTACCTGTATTATAATCTGCCTTAATCTACCATCTATAGGTGAGGAGTTGACATACATTAACTTCAATTACCTGTATTATAATCTGCCTTAATGTTTCATCTATAGGTGAGGAGTTCATGTACAATAACTTCAACGTCCACGCTACATGCTACAACTACCTTCGTCTCGGGACAGATGGGACGTGGTCAGGGTCACCGGCCTGCTGCGCCGACAGCGTCCTCTGCCAGGCCAGTAAGCAACTACTATAGTGAACTAAAGGCAGTGTTACACTACACGACCAGGCCCGTACCCAGGGTCTGCTGTTTCCATTCAAACTCTCATTCAAAAAGATAATGTCATGATGCAATAATCCCTATAACAGGCTCTCTAACTTGCCTCAACAAATGCAGTCAAGTTTTTCACAGACGCTTTTTCATCTTAATTTTAGATAAGTTTATTAACAACATCATGTACATTACATGTTCTTCAAGATGTTAAGTGTAGGTTGAAAAGTGTTCACTATCTATATAATCAATACATTATACATTACAGACACAATGTATGCATGAAAGTTTTGGATACAAATTCCAGTTATCAAAAGCCATTAAAGGGGAACACCAGTGACAAACTACAACAAAATTGTAAATAGATCTTGCCTTTTTGATGTCATCAGTCAAAATAGCATCAAAATCGGATAAGAGGTTCAAAAGTTATCAAGGAAATAAGATTCTCCTGAGCTCCCCACTTGGGGGGGGGGGCATTTTGAATAGATTTCCCAGCATGCACCTCACCATTAAACCAAATTGTGGTTCCTGTTTAGATTCCTGTAGGCTTTGCAACAGTATTTCATTCATTTTTAGAATGCTTTTTTGAAAATGTTATTCGAATATCATGAAACTCCATATCCTTAGTGGAGATACTTTGAGGCTCATTTTGTAATAGGAATTTCATAGGAATTTACAACTTGATGACTATAGTAAAGTCGCCATGGCAACATTAGTATGTATTGTAGTGTACTGACCATGCAGATGGTCAGTCCATGCTCTGTTAGCTTAGCATAGTGTTTACATCAGTGCACGCCTTAGCTATAACTCCTTGTCAAAGTGTCTGTGAGTAAGGGAGGAGTCTAGGTATGATGTGTATACTATCACCATACATAAGGGGCGTACATTGCCGGTGCTCAGTCAGAGTTAGCTGAACGTTGTTGTGAGTAATCATCCTGGAAAGGTTGTGTCCTGGAATTGGAATAGAAGCTGATAGACTGTTTAGTTGGTGGGAGCATTGACTGAGTGTGATTGAGGGGATTCCATCCTTGGAGCTGTTCATTGTCAATTGAGATCTTGTCATGGAAGTACAACATCCTTTCACACGAGTGTTATGTCTTACGTAATACGGAACTATTATTATGTATTGGACGACAGCAGTCGAACGAGGCAGAGACTGCGATAGGAGCTAGCTATTATCCATAAGGCAAATCAATGGATAATTAACCTACTATAGTTCAGTATGGCAAGCCCGTTTTCTATGTAGTTAAAATTTATGGCCATTCTCAGTTTTCATCATTTTAAAGGGTCCCTTGCACATAAATTTAGAAGTTTCCAATTTTTGTGTATTTCAATTAAGTAATGTATTATAAAAATGGCACAAACGAAAAAAAAGCAAAATGATAAGATATAAGACAGTAATGAAGGAAAGAAAATTAATTGGGGAATTCCCTAATTTCTGGGCTTTTAATACTGTCCTTGCTACGTCATAATTATAGGAATTCCCTGAAAAATAACTTGGGAATTCCAGGTTATTGAATAAATTCAGGTTTGAAAATAATACACTTAATAATAACATGTATGGAGCTAAATACAAATATTATATTTTAAAGTGCAAATATCTTTCTCTACTGTTTTAATGATGGGGGATTCCCTTTTATCAAGGGATGGGGATTCCCAATAAGTCCTTGTGACGTCACAAATTTGTAGATTTCCCTTTAAAACCCTTTAAATTGACCAAATCTTAAAGTCTCATAACTTTGCTTATACTTGAAATATTCTTAGATATCTCGCACATTATCAGTTCTCGTGCCCAAGACTACACTTTGAGAATTTCATTGGAAAATATTAATATTGTAAGTATGTGCAAGGTTTCCTTTAAATATAACAGAATGGGTAATTTGGTATATTACACTCAATATGACATAGCAAAGTAATAAATGACAGTTATATATCACAAAACCAAACAGGAACCCAGGGATGTTCCTAGAAAAATATTTACAGTATCAAAAGCCCCATCGGGAATATTTCTAGGGGGCCATTTTCTGAAAGTATGTGGGCATTTGAAACATTATTTATTGTTTTTTAAAAAATATTGTTGTGGGAATGGCCCCTTTAATTTTAACACAGTGTGGGAATAAAATTACTGGTGCGGGAATGGCCCATCCCGCAGGCCTAGGGAGATCCCTGGGAACCACAATTGGATAAGTTGGTGAAGTGCATGCTGGGTAATAAAAACAAAATGGCTGCCCCCAGTGGAGAGCTTGATAGACCCTTATTTGGTCTATAACTTTTGATCCAATGCTCCAATTTGCATTTCGTTTTCACCAGCAGTTTGGGAATTTTATGTTCTCTATACACAAAACACATGTTTTTTCACTGGAGTGCCCCTTTAACGTTTGAGCATGAATATGCTAGCTATAAGTTAACACATGTAGGTCAATATACCTCTTAAATTTAACCTTTGTTGTTGCCTTCTGCACCTCTGCGCATGTGCCCCTGTGTTGTTATAGTTCAGAAGCATTAATAAATGATGTGCAAATTAGAAGTATTTTTTCTTTTGTTTTTAAGAGAGGCCTGGGACTGGAGCGACAGGGGGAACAGCTGGTGGGACCTCCCCATCAGTTAGTTGGGGCGGTACAGACGTTCCACAGTGTGGTCCGACAGTTTGGTGTAATTGTACAGGTAAGGGTATGCCTTAATAAGCCCATCCCAGTTTACACCAACGTTAAAGTTTACCATAAAATATTTTCAAAATTGCCTCGATGCTTTTTCCATGAAGACAGTTACATGATACAAAATTAACAAAAGCAATTTGGTTGACAAATTGCTTCCCAAATTTGTAAAATGCAGCTTCATGAATTGGCTGTTTTCCCATAGGAACCAATGTTAAAGCTTGTCAGCCCAACCTACAATGTCCAACCATACTTTCCCTGAAATACAGAATTTTGATTGGCTGGCAAACATGCAAATCTGTCAATTGGTAAAAAATTTTAGAAATCATAATGTTTTATGAATACTTGGGGATATAGAAAAATATAATTTTTGCTTACTTCAGTAGCTCAAACTCTAGAATACAAGGTTGTTTTATCCTTGAATGTTGTCTGACCCTTGTCCAACCCTGGAAATACCCTATGTGGGATGGGCTTATTGTCTTCTGAATAACTCAATGAACCTCATAATATCATAAAGTACATGTAGATAGCTTAAAAATGTTAATTTGACTGATTTAACATAGTCATGTACTTCCTTTAATTTGTTCACTCTACTCACTACCCATGTTCAGCATGACCTCATTCTATTAACTGGAAAAACACGAACATCTATTTAAATCAAGGTGTACTTGAAATTTAACGAACAATTTTTTTTTAAAAATAGCCCCTTATAGACCTCTTTCATTAGCATGGTTCCCCGCTAGCTGATATGTCC
This sequence comes from Lepidonotus clava, assembly GCA_936440205.1. Lineage (NCBI taxonomy): Eukaryota > Metazoa > Annelida > Polychaeta > Phyllodocida > Polynoidae > Lepidonotus > Lepidonotus clava. Next base: position 41,826,804 of record OW387144.1, on the reverse strand, counting down.
AAAATAAGGTATTGGGAGGTGTTGGGTACAGGACACCTATGGGAGGCATCACTGCACAGACTCGTTAATAGGGTGTATTCTGTCACCAGGAGTGAGCGTCACAGAGCGGGTGGTGTTACCCATAAACCACTCTGACTGGGATTCCCTTTGTTCTAGCAGTGCATTCTCAGGTGATAATGCACTGCTTCTGTGATAATGCACTGGTGGCCTGAAATAATGCACTGGTGGCTTGAAATAATGCACTGTTGCTAATCTGTAGATTAACTAGAGTGCCAGAAATACCCAATTTTGAATCTATGAAAAGTCTTTCAACCAATGTGCACAGGCCAGTATTGCACCCTAGACTTTTGGATTCAGAGAGCCACACTCTAACCACTACCCTATTGGGACAGCTGCTGGTATTCCAGTCAGAGGATACCAAGTAGAACATGCTAGGTACAATCTCCTTGGCAGAGAGTCCCATTGCAATACCCTCCATTAGAATAGTGGAGTAATCTGCTTGGAGAGTGAGCCAGGTATCTACAGGTAAACTGCCTGACCAGCCATACTAGACTAGTTATGTCCAAGTCCATTAGTCAATCCTAGTCACTCCATTATTATACAATAGCTAATCTGGGTCAGAAACAGACTACACAGGCACTGGAACCTGTGGCCTGTGTAGTCAGGTGTGTCACTAGTGACCACTGCTGCTACCTATAATTAGCCTAGGCAAGGTGAATGCCAAACACTCAGTCTAGAGGTTGGATGGAAAGAGGTTGGAGTGGGTGGAGGTGGTAGTGGTGGAATGGGGGTTGGGTCTAGGCATGGGCTAGTCCTTTCATAACCTACCTATCTCTTACATATTAGTTTGAGCAACTAGTGGATTTGCATAGTACTAGTCTAGACCTGCTGTGGACAGAGTCTAATAGGGAAGTGGAGTGAACTTGTATATTATAAAGTGAAAGGCTAAATTCAGCAGCATAAGGGTCCTTGGGACATCTTAAGATACTTTCTCTCATGGTTTGTCAGATAATGGTTTCGTAGTAGTGCATGGGGTGAAATAATGCACTCACCCTACGGCCTCGTGCATTATTTCACCCCATGCACTACTACGAGTCCATTATCCTACACATAGTGAGCGCGGTCGGCGGGGGACTGGTCACCGCCCTGGGCTTCTGTGTTAATAAGGTGTATTGTGTATCCAGGAGTGAGCATCACAGAGCGGGTGGTGGTTCCCATAGTGAGTGCGGTCGGTGGGGGACTGGTAACCACCCTGGGCTTCTGTGTTAATAAGGTGTATTGTGTCTCCAGGAGTGAGCGTCACAGAGCGGGTGGTGGTTCCCATAGTGAGTGCGATCGGAGGGGGGTTGGTCACCGCCCTGGGCTTCTGTGTTAATAAGGTGTATTGTGTCTCCAGGAGTGAGCGTCACAGAGCGGGTGGTGGTTCCCATAGTGAGTGCGATCGGTGGGGGGCTGGTCACTGCCCTGGGCTTCTTTGTCTGCTGGAAGGTCAGGAAAAAACACAAACCCAAGAGTAAAACTGAAGGTAAGTGTGGTTTTATAATGTTCCAATGAATTGTGATGTTGCCTGAAGTTTGAAGTTTTGGGTGTTAACAAACAACAGAGATATCACATAAAATAAAACTGGTCAGTTAAGTTCTGACCAAAACTAAGAAGGCTAAACCTGGGGAAAATAGTTAAGTCCGAGTAATGTGTTGGGGAGGATGATTTGAATAATCACGACAAGACAACAGCTAGTTGGAGACATTTTTAATGAGTCATAAAACATAATACGACAAAAGGATAAAATGGGCAGAAATATCTAAGAGGCCCAATGAGAGAGTATTATTATAAAATAGGGTGTGGAGGGTGGGTAAGCGATATGGGCCCAGGGAGTGAGCTGCAGTGGGTGAGATCTGCAGCCTTATAAGTGGTTGGGTCATGTGACCAGGTCCTTAGATCATGTGATATGGTAGCCTCGAGGCAGGGCATGACCACCTGCCACATAGTCTCTATCCTTTGGTGCACACCTGTTGTAGAGGAACCGGGGCGCCCTCTGTGAGGTTTCTGAGGTACTTAGTTCCCCCAGTCCCCTACACAGAGACAGCTCCCCTTTGTGGTTCAGCTATGAGTTCATAGGTGGTGTGGCAGTTTTTGTTGTAGTTATAATAGCAGATTCTTGCAGTGATTATCAGCAATCAATTGATTACTGCACAATGAGGAAAGAATCAGCTAGCTCAAAGGGTAGAAAGGCAACGTCAATATATGTATTTGTAAATGTTATTTCCCTCCTAGTTTCTTCTAAGAAAAAATAGGAAAAGTGCTTCTTACTTTTCCTACTTTTTCATCAGTCGGGTGTAGTATCTCTGCACTTGTGGCTTCATTTGATGTTCTTGGTCCCTTTACAAACTATTGCATACAGAAAAGACCCGTGCAATATCTACCACAGAAAGTTTTGAAATTTTTGGTATTTGAACTATTTTACCTTTTCAGTGCCCGAGGCTCAGTACCAGTCCCCACATGGAAAACCTGAGCCCAGTAAAGGAAAGAGTTACTCTGGGTTTGCAGGTAGGTGATAATGTCTAGTCAAAATGATTCACCTGGGTTAGTAAAATTATAGGATCAGTGGTATATTGAGGGAATAGGTACCTTATAGTAGTATCATCATTAAAGGTACTTGAGGCTATTCAGTGCGCCACCTGGCTCATAAATTATGAACTACAATTACATTTTCTTTTTAAAGCTAATTTAAACTTCTTAGAGGTCAAATGATACAAAGAGAACTATAGTTAATATAAAGCATTTCTGTTTAATTAGATTATTAGGATATCAAATCACCATAGTTTAATAATCAAGATGCCTCAATTTTGTAATACTTTTCAATACAACTTTTCTCACAAACGATTAATATTGAACTTTTTGGTTTAGATATTTGCTCTGTATCATACTTCATCTATATACCTTGTGCATATGGGTTTTTTTTTGGTGATCATCACAAGGTGATCATGACCACGTGGCTATGAGACGTATTCAAGATTTTAAATTCTGAGGGACTGTTGATTGAATGAGTTTAATTTGTGTTGATTAAATGGAACACAAATATTTGAACTAAATGTTCCAGATATGAGAAAACTATTTGTAATAGACTTGCACTGAAGTCCAGTGCAAAAGAATTATTAGTACTGGCAAGGGTACATCGTGAAACAAGTAACGCTAATATGTTACGCTAGGTGCCAAGTGGCACCGCCGTCCTGTGGCTTAGGCATAGCGTATAGAGTTGTCGTAAATGATGGCACCCTCACGTGGAAAAGATTGTAACTGAGTTAGTTTGCTCTTCTACAGGTACGCACAGGTACGAAAGGGACACTAGTGCAATAAGAAAGACTGTTAGGGAGCGTTATGAGTGCGGTGTACGAAATACCCAGTTTAAGAGAGTACTATGGGATAAAGGATCTTGTCATCTACGATAGCTTTTACGTAGAATTAGAAATAGAATTAGTTTAATGTAAGTAAGAATGAGAAGTATAAAAGAGGGAACAATGTCATAGGTGTTAAGAGTATATGCGTATAGCGCCAAGCCTTTGGCTGACGCTATATAAGCAGTATGAAACTTAGGGTAGACAAGCAGACCAAGATAGACTTCGATCAGAATACATGGGAGCAATAGTCTAACAAACGGATCATGACGGGTAGTGCTGAGACTATAGTAACAGCTACGGTTAGGTGATAGTAAGGATTGGGATGGCTTAGGCTTAGCCTTACGGACTGAGTACTGGACGTGACGGAGACCCTACCGATGGTCTCTGGCATCGGTCGACGGGAGGTGACTCTCTCAACAGTTGCGGAGTGTATAGACCTTGAGAAAGGGGAAGCTTAATCATAGTTATACCTGGTTGGAACGTTACTGATGTTGTTAGTATTGTGAGATGGAAAGCATGCATTGTATGGATGGAAGAACTATATACTTGTACCTTCAGAATGTCTACATGGATATAATAAAATCTTGCCAAGCGCGTGTTCTTTGTATAGGAATGACCCCCTTTACTTAGAATCTCTACCACTGAAGACCGAACGAATATCCAGGATAAAGATCTACCTGGATTAAGAATGAAAGCTAGCTAATACAACGAATCATAATAAAAGAACTCCCCTTAACTTCAGATAACGAACATTTATTAACACATTTCAACTAGTAAAATGTAAGTGACATGCGATCAATGTCACGCAGTCTAACGGATGACTCTACATACTTACATATGATATGAACATATAAGAAAAATATTAACGAAACATCAGTGGAATTAACCAAAGATAAAAAATCACCAGTCTAGCTCAGACTGATCACCAATATGGTGGCCATCCTATTTTGGACGATATGACGTCATCTGCATATTGTCTATAGATTCCCATTCCATCATGTTAGTGTATGGTTATTGTTTAGGGTAACTTACAAGTTACGAAATAATGTCCTTGAACTATTCCATTAAATATTGGTATATCATCTCCTACAACGTTTTATGCAGAAGAGAAGTTTAGTTGATGCTGCTCAGCTGGAAAACAAAATACATTCATTTTCATTTTCTTTTCAGAGAATCCAGGATACGAGGAAACGTTCGCGACTCCTTCAGCAGACTCTCACCATTATCTTGAATTACACTGAAATAGTAATTTTGTTTGTCTTTATTAGAACATTTTTATCCTATATCCTAGGCTAGACAGAATCATACTAAAGGGAACCCAAACCAATATGATTGGCAAAATTGTCAGAACTCAGATTACTTTTAAAAACATATCAGATGGGTCTAGTTAAGGTTAGCGGTAAACTATTAGCTGTGAAAAACAAACCCTATTTTTGCAGATCCACATTTATTGAGATGGGCATGGAAAACATGGGTTTAATCATGTTCTCCTACATTTCATGTTTTTGATTTTAACATAGGCTAAAAATAGGCTCAAGGAATGGGTCGAAATGATTATTTGAGTTTGAAAAATTTCATTGAATTAATCGGTTTTGGCTCCCTTAAAAAAATTCACCCCACATCCTACACTAGAAAAAATGCCAGTTTATCAGGTTAATAAAAGAAAATACTCCAGTCACACACTCTATCGTTAAAGACTTATAGTCATGACCCTTTGAGATCAGGGTCTTATCATATTTTGTTCATTTTTTTTTTTTACTAATTGCATAATTCAGAATGTATCTAAAGAAATGATAGCCAACGTCCCATTTTCATGGAGCTGGTAAATTGTACAGAACCATAAGAAATTATTCTTAAAGTGAACCAAAATTAAAGAAACACATTAAAAAGCCAAAACCAAATCAGTGGTAGAGGAGTAGTTATGAAACAAAGCTGAAGCCTTACTAGATATCGATAACCGTGATGGCATCTCCATTTCCTTGTTAACCAAGTTACATTTGGAGGTATGGATTAAACGAAATAAGGATAATCAAAGTGTTGAGATGATGTTATATTGAGGTAACAGGTAAGGCCGTATTCCACATACCGATTTTGATGCTGCCGATTTTGCATTGGGTTGATTTTCTCTAAGAATATGGCATAGCACCACACATCCTATATATCATTGGAAAAGGAATTGTGAGGCCTTTCTAATGATGTATAACATTTTTATATTTGAGCTTTATTTCCACTGCCGATTTTTAAAATCGGCAGCAAAATCGGCATGTGGAATACAGGCTTTATAGCTATGTTATAGGGTTCGAATCATTACATCTTAATTACATTAAGCATTGCATCCTATGGGGGGGGGGAATGTTATATGAGGCAAGATTTTACAAACGTCAGGAGTAAGCTGTCAACCAAATTATCATGGTTGATTTTCTTTCATGCAACTGTCTTTGGGTAATAAACCTGATGATATTCCGAGGTAAATTGATGATATTGATATAAACTGGGATGTGCTTATAAGCAATAACGTCAGAAGAAATTTGGAAAAATTCAATTCTTTCCATGTTATTAGGCTCTCTGAGGGTAGGGTCCATAAAATTGTTTTTTTGGACAGAAAAAAGTTTACACCCACCACAAAGTCAGAAGAAATTGTTTTACGAATTGTACAAACGAGCTGCAAAGGAAACCTTTTTCTTTAGTGTGTTATTCTACAAATAAAAGGTACTATATTTACAAAAACTTAGATGTTCTGTTTTTTGTCCAATTTGATTTTTGTTTTCACTCAGATATCCAAAGCATGGGGTCGATACTAGATAGTTTTGAGCAACAATCCAGACGTTCCGTACTAGTTTTGCTATTTAAGCTTTCAATTTGTTATGTATGTAGGCAATGCCTTCCACCAGTGTTTTATTTCTTTTGTAAAGTATTAGTATGTGTATTCAAGCAATGTTTCCTAAAGATCTGTCATAACAGAGGGATATATATTTAGTTTCTTCCCCATTACAAACTGTGGAATAGGGACGAGCTCGAGTTAGCCTTTTAGGTATGAATCCTAAAGATCTATCAGAAGAGAGGGATATATATTTAGTTTCTTCCCCATTACAAACTGTGGAATAGGGACGAGCTCGAGTTAGCCTTTTAGGTATGAATCCTAAGGATTTATCAGAATTAGGCTGTGGGCCAGACGACTGACATGCTATCAGGCGATACCTTTATTCCAGGAGCGGTTGTTTTCCTGTGGTAGCCCCAACCTGATAATTTCCTCATAATTTCCTCTACACTATAAACCGGGGATGGGGGTTAGTGTCCTAAGGTGGTAAGTGTCCGGAGGTAAAGCCCCATACCCAATAGGCGATTTTGCCTGAGTTGGCCGATTATTCTCACAGAATCGGCCGATTCTAGCACCAATTCAGATCAACATGTTTCAATATACTGTACTGAGAGGTGATCATAAGAATCGGCCGATTCTCCCAGTTGCCCATCACCCATCGCTGGTAAAATCGCCCACTGGGTATGGGGCTTAAGTGTCTGGGGGTATATGTTCAGGGGGTATATGTCCTAGAACCTTCTAAACGAGCCTTTGGCCAGGTAAGTACGTTTCAAGCATACAAAGAGTTAAAAGATCACTATAAACCATATTAGTACTCACATAAAGACTAAATGGGTAAGTTACAGGTGGGAGGTCAGAAAATAACCTTGAAACATGTCACTATTGATACATATCATCAGAGAGAATTATACTATAGTATGTTACATATATAGTATAATTCTCTCTGATATCATTAAAAGCAAGTTTCAAAACTCATTCACTTAGATGATGTACGATGAGTTGAAGTTTTTCCTGATTCCATCATGGGGGAAAACCTGAGTAAATGTGAGTTGTTACTTTAATCCTATATATTATGCTTGAGGCCATAGTGCAGTTTGAGATATACATTTTCTTTGTAGTCAGCAACACAGAAACATTATGTGCATTCTTACTGAGATAAGCAATGCTTGCAGTTATATAGAAAATATACTTGTCAACACATAGTTCAATGACTTTCATAGTGCTGATCCATTTTCTGTCTAATCTGTAGTTTTAGTTCTGGTGGCTTCATAATTTTGTTGTTTCTCATCTAGCTGTCCCAGACCTGGATTATTTTGGCTTTAGGGAAATTTATCTTTGAGGAATGCTATGGGAGGGTCGTGTGACTTGCGACTCATTGCGACTTGCGACTCATTTTGTCGGATCGGGTCACATTTGTTCTTTAAAGGTAAAATCAGGTGTTTGGGATGATTTCTTAAAAACTGTGACAAAATTCTGAAACTCACATAGAGCTTAGAGGGATGCAGGAGGAACATAACAGAACCTTAAAAGTTATGTGTCACCTTATCAATTGTAATGATATCAGTATTTGAAAAAATGACTGCTTACTATGGGGGACTATTGCAAGAAGTACATTCTTTACCCGGGATTCTTTAACATGTAAGAATAAATAAATGTTATTTTTACTTTAAATGCTGACGATATCTGTGTAGGGCCATAGAAGCATTTTAGGTGAAAGTTTACACTAGTGTTTACACTGAGAGAGACTGAGAGACAAGGCTAAAATAATTTTTCTTTTTTTAAAAGCAAAGAGCGAAAGGGAGGAGTCAGGCGATGTATGCTATTACATCCATATAAGGTGCTGTACACTCAGCACTAAAACCAGAGTGCTGTAACTGTTGCTGTAACATCCTGGAAAGGTTGGTACTAGAAGCTTGTTCTTGGAGTTATAATTGAAGCTGATAGACTGAATAGTTGGCTGGGGCATTGGCTGAGTGTGATTGAGTGGATCCGACCCTTTGGATTGTTCATTGTCATTGAGAGATCTTGTCAAGAGTACATATGCACACTGGATTTAATAAAGAACATTCTTTTCACGCGAGTGTTATGTCTTTCATAATACAGAACTATTTTTATGTTTTGGATGCACGCAGTCTAGTGGAGATAGACTGTGAATAGGAGCTAGCTAATATCCAAGGACAAACGTATGACTTAACGAGAACCTAATTATATTGGATATCTAACCTAATATAATTTACCACTATGTTTAACTGAAATTATAATAAGAAAAATATCAATCCAGATGGTGCTGCCATGCTCATTAATATTTACATTTAAATGTGCCTGTCATGTAGTCATAAAAACCTATTTAGGACCAAGGAGGCTCATTCACATATGAATATATCATAGGAGGAGTAACAAAATATTGTCTCTCTATTATTAATTTTGTTCTTGCTACTCAGCCAACAGTATAATAATAATGGCCAGCCTAGTAAGTGGACTAGTGTGAGATTGTATGGTGATTCATGTCCATGCAGTCAGGGCTTGGATCAAAAGAGCAAGATTCATATAGCATCAGTACAAAACTGTTATATGACCTTCCTCCTCTTTTATTGATTAGACATTCCTGACAGCAGCATCACCTGCTGATGAGATGAAGTTTCTATCATAGTAAAAATACTTTAGTAGATGTCAGTTGTTATGCTGGCCCTATAAATGATACTTGAGATCATAGTGCAATTCGAGAAAGCATTTTATTTGCAGTCAGTTACATAAAGAAACAGCATGCTTATTTTCTGTGATAAACAATGCTTGAAGTAATAGAGAAAATGTGCTTGTTAATGTCCATTAAAGTTTCAAAGGGCTGATTCTTTATTCCATACAATCCGTAGCCTTAGGTTCTGATGGCTCAGGCATTTGGTTGTTTCACATTTATTAGTACCAAACTGTGATTATTATGGCTGTAGAAAGAATAGGCTTGGAAGCTTGAGATACAACATACAAGTGCAGGTATCAGTAGATCTGGTGTCACCACGTGTCCTTTATTCAGGCATTCATTGTAGCACAGCTCAGATACATGGCTGCATCAAAAAGAGCTGATTTGCTGTGTTGTGAAAAAGAAATTACATGTTATTTCATTTGGTAGTCACAATGTTTGCTGTAAGAATTTTGGGTGGATTTTAGTTAAATCATAAGTGTATTTTTTGAATATTAAAGGAAACCTTGCACATAAGTGGAGGCTTTACATTTTCTTTTGGAACTCTCTGAGCAAGGCCTTTGCATTAAGAATTGTTACTTTTTTCAATATTTCAAGGGAAATCCCCAAATCTGTGATGTCACAAGGTCACTAATTGGGAATCCCCATCTCTCAATAAAAGGGAATCCCCTGCCCTCAAAGCTGTATACAACAAAAATTGTGCTTTAACATAGAATATTTTCATTAAGCCCCATACTGACTATTGTTAATTATATTTATGACAAGCGGCTTCGGCAAATTTGACAAAAGACAGTTGTGATAGAAATAACTCTTCCTTTCAAATTTGTTAGATGTGATGACTACATTGAGATTAATAAATTAATTGAAAAACACACAAAAAAATGGAAATTTATGTGCAAGGAACCCTTTAAGATGATGGATCATTAGCAAACAAACAGAACATAATAGCAATCAGTTAAAACATAGAGTCCTGGAAACAAGCATACCAATGTCAAAATGTTTTATTCAAAATACTTCAAATCTTTGAGTAAGAACAGGTGTTCACACCATTGACCTAAAGAAAGTTGTTATATCAATTTACCAATTTACTCAACTGTGCTAAGTACTGAGTTTGTAATTCAATCTTTAGACTCCTTCAGAAAATGTGCTTGCAATAAGTTAGCTGACTGGGTGAAATTTATCTATGAATGAATCCAAACATCATTAGGTTCACCTTTATTTTTACATAAGCTTTAAAATACCTTAATATCCCCATTTAAAAAGCCTTTACAAGGTTTCAATGACCTTTAGAATATCTTAATGGCCGCATTGTTTAAAAAACTGAAAGATCATTAATGTCTGTCTTCCAACAGTAAAGATACCAAAATATATCCCTGTGTTTGGATTTTGAATAGCCATACACTATATTGATTAGCAAAGTTGTTTTTCATTGTAGACTATATCTTTATAAGAGATGGCATCAAATTTGTATTTTTTTAAATACATTTTGACCAGAATAATTTGCCAAGACATTGAATTTTGGCTGATTTATTATAAGATGAATAATTATTCGCCAAAGTTATTTTGCATTCGCCATCTGTGATTTGGCTAGCTGTTAGCATAACCCAAGTACTCTGAATAGCAAAGAAAGGCTTTGTTACCCACCTGTAGAAGCTGAGGAAGTAGTCCTTCCAGATAGCCCATGCACCAGGCTCAGTCAACTGGGGGATGTTCTGCTTGAACATCATTGTTGGTGTGAGGAATATCTATTCATCAATTGGTAAGACCGAAATATGAAAAGTAAGATAATGCGACAGAGTAAAATATGTTTTGTAACGGGCCTGAAAAGCCCGAAAAACCCGAAAGGCCCGAAAAGGCCCGAAATTGTAAAAGCCCGAAACCCGAAAGTCCCGAGAAATATGTAAACCGGAAGTGATAAAGTAAACCGGAAGTGACGTCATTTGTAACCACGTGATCAGAGACAGCCAATCAGGGCTGACCACTAGACTATAAAAGGGGCGGTGAGGCCCGAGAATAAATGAGTTCCTTTACAGTACTCCTTGTGTCAACATGTGTCTTCTTCCTATGGTAACCGATAAGATGATCCAATACAGGCTAATTGACTAGAAGTTTAAGTAAAATAGCAGAAGTTAGAAGAAATTAGGCGAAACTTAGGACGGGGTTCCGAAGGCCCGAAGGACCAAAACTGGGCACGAAGGCACGAAACTGGCCCGGATGGAGTCCCAAAAACGAAGGACCGGACTGGCACGAGGGCCCGAAACAGGGAACGGAAACCCAGGATCCGGGGGAACGAAGGCGCGACCTGCTCGGCCCCATGCTACCAAACAATAGGCGACTGTCGGCCCGACATCCCCACGGACCGAGAACGAGGGTGGATCGTCCGCAGTAGACCCCGAAGAGAGTACCGGCACTAGGGAGATAGAAACGGCCCCCTCCTGCCCCGTACCACTTTTCCTCCCCCGCAGTCCTCCGCCCGTCAACGGAAGTGCCTGTACCCTGCCTGGTGGCTGAGGCCCCTCGGTCCAGCCCGGCTGATACACCCCTCCCCCGTCGACGAATGCCGATTTCCCGATCGATCCGCTCAAACCCCCCTCCTGCGCGAGGCACGACTCTAAATATCACATCTCGGTTTCTTGCCCGGATTCCCCGTCCGGCTGAGACCCGAAACAATCCCCACATCCCTCTGTTGTAGAAATCAGAAACCCCGAACTACCGAGGAACGTCACACTATAAAGCTCTTTAAATGTAAATATAGAGATGTGTTGTTAAGGCACTAAGTGACAAAAAGACACTAAGTGACAACATTTTGTCACTTAGTGCCTTTTGTCACTTAGTGCCTTAACATGTGTCGAATGATTTCTTGAAATCCATTACCAAATTGTGAAATTCACACAGAGTTAGAGGTAGGCATGTGAACTAGTTAATGTTTTGAGAGTCCTGTATCACCAGATCAGTTTTACAGATATAAGTATTTGAAGAAATGACGTACATAACATGAAGGGCACATTTTATCATCCAGAAATGAAAAACCATTATTTCTATTTCAAATACCATAAAATGTGTCAATATTGCCAGAGTGAATATTTTCAGCTTACAATTTCACTCAGAACTAATTTCCCTTGAAATTTGAAAGTTTCTCAAAATTTATATCATAAAAATATCTTTGTCAGTAATACCAGTAACATACAATAATTCCTTTGAAATAGTTATAATTACAGTAATATTTGTGTTTGAAAAGGTTAGTACAGGTTTGGTCTCCATATCAAAGTTTCAAACTTTTGAAATGAGCCTTGCAGTAGGTCCAGTCTTGGCCAAGCCTAAGACAAAGGAGGGGAATCCCAAAATACTTTCACCTCTACTTGTTCTTGAGACAGCTGTCAACAACTAGTTTAGTGTAATCTCACAAATAACAATTCATAGATCATTACCTAATATGTTTTAGCTGTAAAATATGCAAACGTAGCTAAGATTGAATCAATTGACAGTTTGAAACTGGCAAAACACCATTTTCTCTATTCCTGTGCTTGCAAACAGGAGAGATCTATGAAACAGTTGTAACTGCCATTTCTCAATGTTGAGGGAGAAAATGATACAAAAAATGGATTTATCGCTTCAATGAGCTGAGGACACAAGGTGTTTAATACGTATAGGCAATATCAATTTGCAGGATGACACATTTCTACTAGCTAGTTCAAAATGCAATTTTAAGAAAATTTGTGATTACAATATTTACCTTTAAGGTAGACATGATGTTATCATCCGTCATTAGGCATGAGCACAGTGTGGCAGAAGGTGGGTTAGAGGCAACTGAAGCTGGAAACATAAGAGATTGTTTTGAATACACAGAAATTTTGATTCTGGTTCTTTTACACTTTGTATGCTAGAATGCACGCCTGTATAGAAGTATGCAAAGTTTCTATGTCAATATTTAAATCCTTCATGTGATAACAGGTTGCTTAACTTTAAGGGGTACCTGAGTCCTAAGATCCTCAGGAAAACACAAATCTGTGTGTGATGTCACACAAATGACAGTTATTTTCAAATTTCAAATTTCTAAATTCCATAATAACCATATTTTTTCATGTTTTCTTTTATGAATCATGTAATTTGGTGATTTTAATATCTTTTATACTTATAAAGTACATTTGATCAATTCTTATAGCATTTTTGAAAATTTTTCAACTGTTCTGCTTGTGACGTCACACACAGACAAATGCACTGTGCAAGGTGCATCAGCTGCACACAGGAATTTACTGTAGAATTTACAAAAACATTCATAAAAAAGAAAGTATCATAGGTACACAAGTAAAAATTTGTATGATAACTCCCATGGCATCAAGGATCATAAAAATATATCATTTTATAGTCCCTGGCCCCTCCCTTTAACATAATAATATTGATAATATGACTGATTATGTTGCAAAAATAAACTTCATTTAAAGAACCTGTTATGTGTTTAAACAAAGTACAAATGAAGGAAGAATATGTGGCCCAAAAATACTTCAAAATATTCCTAAGATGTAATCACCGTCTTAAGATTACAATGAAATGCCCTACTGATCTGCAGCAAAGTGTTAGGGGGTCCTGTCCCTGATCCCCTCTCTTTTTGTCATGCTTATTTGGATACAATAGCAGCCGAAAATTCAGCCTGTTGGCATGTTTAAATGAACATGTGGCCTATTTGCAGAACCCATATACTTTTTTCTGATCCCAAATGCTCTGCTGTATGAGCAATCTGACATCATATTCAAAGGAAAATTACATTGATTGTGAATGAACTCTATTACTAAATGTAGATTTAACTCTGTTTAAATATAATGAAACAGCAAGTAAGATTGAAGGTTCTTTCTTCTAGAATTAACTCAAATACATTTCTCACACTTTACAACATGTCTGATCCTCTGAGCTATGGTGCTTTGTCATTTACCATTATATGTCTGGCGCAGCTTTTCCAGCATATCAAATGAGTGAAAATGATGTATCAGAGAAAAGACAGGTCCCAGCTTCTTGTTGACCTTAGGAGGCATGTGCATGAACTCATCCACAGTTTTCATCTGGATGGTAGCAAAGGCACTAACCATTTCCTTGTTCCTAGATCCCTGTTGGCAGAAACAGACTTTGGTCTCAAGCTAACGGGTAATACCCTTTACAAACCAGATCCAAAGTACAGTTAAAATCACAGTTTAAAGAAGCATAATGTAACTTAAGTATGTGGCAATGCGAATCAAATTGGAGCCCCCTTCATAATTATAGCCCTAGACAAACAGGTACCAGCATTTATGGACTAACCAAATGCATTTGTAAAACAACTAATGCATTTCATAGGATAAATAGAAGGATCCATAGACTGACAGCATCTATTGCTGAAATTAGGAACCTTGTGTTACCTTTATCAAATAATTAAACACAGGAAATCCAGGATACTGGTATATGTTATATATCTCATGTGAGCATACGTGTCAGAAAATTAATTTTCAGTTCCCTTGTTCCCTGCCCATTTAAGCCTGTATTTCACAATGTGTTCATGTACTTGCATTCATCATTTTGCTTGCGTTCATACTTGCGTTCATAGATCTCAGGTACTAATGCAAGTGTAAGGCTATATTCCATGATATGTTCAGTGATCCTTGCATTCATTCAAACAAGGAAATGCAAGTTTGTTTGCATTCCAGATACCAACATGTTGGTATCCGAACGCAAGTAAGCTTGCATTTCCGTATTTAAAGGAACGCAAGTGAAACTTAACGCATTGTGGAATATAGCCTTTAATACAATTTAATCTGTCCACAGTCTAGTGCAGTCCTATCAATCCCGCTTATTTTCCTCCCCTGCACCTTTGATTGCTGTTTAGCCTAATCTGACTATATTGTCATATGAATGATAGAGAGGACAAAAATGGATCACAAACTTTTTCAAGTTGCTATATATCAGGATAGACTGCAATTATAATACATTTAAAAGTAATAAGACATTGTTATCTATTAATGTTTTCATGGTTTTTATTCAAATTATATATTTGGCAATGATAGTAGTATAATTTAAAGTTTATTTAAGACAGAAAAATATGTTACCCCTTACTTATAAATTTTTAATATGATATCCGTTATGCTATAACGATACACATTCAAGAATGTTCTTTGTTTCATAAGAGACAAAAATAACCCATTTTTAGCCTAACAACCTTGAATTATGGCCAGCCAACCTGTCATTTTATGTGTTTTCTAAAATACTTTCAGCCACCTAGTCTGGAAGGGGCATACGTTACAAATTTGCCGTGGTGTACAAATAGAAAATAAGCAAATAAATCAATTCAGTGAATGATAGAAACTCATGATAATATGACTGCAAAGGTCAACTGCCAGTTATCTAAAACCAAAATCATAATTGCTTTGACAAAGGTTGATATTCTAATGAACCAATGCAAATCATAATTATTTCTATCATTCTTTTATATGTTATCACTTGGATCTAATCTTCCAGACATCACAGGTAATGTTTTTTTTTACAATAACAACTTGTCTCACCTTCAACAACATATGTGTGTTACCCGCATAGTAAGCCATTACTTCATCAGCGCTAACCCGGGGGTTAAAGTATGGGAGGCCTAGCTCCACTGGGGTATGGATGGCATGAGCGATATTCCGCAAATAATCGTTGGAGAGGCCAGACCCCCTGTAGGTGGCCATGCACCAGTCACTCGGAGGTGCCGCTTGAAGGCATGCCACCAGCATGACAGAGAGCAGCAGCTTAAACATCATGTTCTTCTGAAACAAATTAAAAGAAACAAATATTTAGTGTGCATGTACTTATAACAACACAGGTTAAAACTATTTGCATTCTTAGCAAATTATATTGAAGTTATCTTAGCTAGCGCATAAACAGTAGAACAGTGTTTCTCTTTTACTTCATTTCACTATTATTATTCTCATACAAAGATTACAAGTGTTAACAAATATTTCAATGCAAGTGGAACTGAAAGCAGCTCTAAACGTGGACATGCAAATTCCAACACCAAACTTGCCTTTCTGTTCGTCTGCCGATCCAAGTGCCTGATTTGCTGTCTCATGTTATTGCAATCCTTTTATAGGAAATGCATAATGTGATTGGAAACAAAGAAACTTTGATAAGGCACCAGCATGTTTTTGGTAAGTACCTTTTCACAATATGCTACTATCCTGAACAAAGGAACAAAAACATGGCAGGATGATGGTGTACAGATGTGTTGCAGATAAAGATATCTCAGATGTACCCACCAGTGAGGGAGCTTTGTCAAGAAGTTGGCTCTGATACTTTTTTTTCACATAAACAATGGTCTGCCAAATATGCAATTTGGTTCATCAACATTTACTGTGTGGCCAATGTAAGAAATATTTGACACTTTCTAATACAAGTTGGTTGGGAATTGTCATGCTGGTTACAGTAACATAAAGATAACATAGAGAAAAAAAATACTTAATCTATAAGATACAGAAATCGATCAAACCAAAAATTTCTCCTTAAAAGTTACTGGTCATTTGAAATACGCTTTTCCATGCTACTAATTTCTGCACTTGTAATTCTCCAACCATGGATAGCCAATTCTTTTAGTTTTACCTGGAGGTTAGCCTATATCAGGATGCATTCTTGGTAATATGACAACAAACCATAAGGCTTTAGGATGTAAATTTTCATCAATAATATCATTATTTGTTTTAAAATAATATTATGGTGAAAAACTAGTTATTGTTATTTTCTAATTTGTATAGACATGTATTGAATATTTCTAAGTCGTTTGAAAATTCATTCAGTATAGATGGAAATGTAGCAATTGTTTGTTTATTTTTTATAATGGGTATCATTTATTTTTCATTATATTCAATAATTGAATTCTATCTTGAGAGTTTTGAGGAAACTCCTTACAATTCGCTATGGAAGTTTGCTTCCTAATGCATCTTTCCATATTGGATGTCTTGAGACTTTTAACTGATGGGTTTTCTTTTTGCATTTGACAGATGTTTTGGGATTTTCACCAATTATTCTTAAGACTTATTAGGGTTCTAAATTGATGTTTTGAGATTCTCAACAAATGAGTTGGGACTCTTAAACGATATTTTGAAGCCCTGAAAAGAATTATTCATAACAATTATGCTAATGCAAACCTGAACCTAAAATAATGAAAGAAAATATGCTATATCTAACATGATAATAACAATGATTATGCAAAACCTATCTATGAAAAATATAGACATGGCCCAAACTCATCTATTTACTGGATGTAGTGTTGTGAGGCACAAGTCTATCTTTTTTGTGTAAATGTCTATGGAAAATATTCTCTGTGCGTTGTAAGAAATGCTTCTTCTCAATGCGGCTTCTAATAGAAACCGCATCGTACAAACAAAACTGTTACTTTGACAAATGACTACCCTGTTCCCAAGATGCCACATAAAAAGTCTGCGCCCTGCCGTGATATTTTTCATTTCTATAAGGGGGGTCAGGGTTTGCCCCGACTAGAGCACTGGCTCTGGATCTCCCCTGTTGACATTCTGTTTCAGTCCTTGTTACATTATTTTTATGGCACTCAATGATATTCCAGCAACATACTAGTACTACTGTTGCAGCGCACTGTCGTGTCATTGCAGTGTTCTCATTGTGTTCTTTAAGCAAACAGAATGTTATAAAAATCGCATCTGGATTCTGGAAGTACTTGATCATTCTTTGAATTCCTTAAAAGGAAAATGGGTCTGCACCAATTAAGATGTAAATACAATACACAAGATGGTGCGGTCAGTAACAGGAGGGAGGTTGAACAGGCAAAAGTGTTCTTTGTAAATGCCACTATTGTGATATTTGATTGATGTTTTCAGATGTCTTGGGAACCCAAATTGGTTGGTTGGTTGATTGGTTGGTTATTGGGGTATAATGCCATAGCAACATCTATGGTCATATAATGGTGAGAACAGGATTTGACAATTCAGTCTTTGATGATCGCATCTATGGAATGAACGAATGTATGAGAGACCATACCCCTAGACATTTACCGAGGTAGGTGTTCTTTAATGTGCATGCATGGTCCCGTTGGCAGGGCTACACTGCACTGAAGTAAAGTGTATTTTATTTATCAATATATATAATCGTATATCTACATACTGTAATGTCTAGACAAGAGGATGTTGTGAATCAGTAAATCAACTTCTGACTGATGGTGGAATCGTATAAGTATTTGCGTCTTTTATTGGTTCAGTAGATAACCCTGAAACAACATCTTCAGGCACTGTATGGTAGAGTTAATACTTAAGTTTTTTATCTTAAGAAAATTTGGAAATTTGTAGGCCAATGCACAGCAGCTTTATTTATAAACAAACCATACTACCGAGCTTGGACTACAATAGTTTCCTATTTGATTCAGGCCCAAAAAGGGAGCTGAATGATTTACAAGTTCTGCAAAATAGGGCTTATATTGGGTGTAAGGAATGTTATGGAAATCTAAATGCAACAGTCTGATTGGCATTGTAATGAGGTATACCTCCTTGCAACATATGCAAGGAAGGCTTGTGATGTCACGTGAGGCATGAGTGCATCATTATGGCCTATGGGCAAAATAAAAGTCATTTAAAAACTGTTATTCAGAAAAATATGTATCTTTCAAAATTATTAATTAATTATTTGAAATTTCTCCCATGATTTTCTACTTAATTTTGTAAGTTCTAGTTCTGGAGTTATGAATTTTTAAACCTGACTCACTTCTATGCACTAAACAGGCCCAATGCCTCATGTGACATCATCTGCTCTGTCCAGTCTTGCCTCATACAAATTTGCACCGGAGGTGTGAGAGTGGCCTCACACTTACAAGAATAGACTTTACAGCTATTGTCTGGATAGTGGGGCCGTTCTGCACCATAACATACATTAAGATAGCCATTAATGAGTCATTGTACAAGGCTATCTTTAGTTTGAAACATTTCTTTTCGCGTGAGCTTTAAAAGTTTAAAGCAGCGTCGTGAGAAACAATTGTTGTCATTAATGTTTTGGTGGAGTAGTGATATAAAGAATGTTAAGCAACCCTCCAGAGTTACAAGAGAGTATGATAAAAATAAATTTCAAGTTGATGCCGCTGAAAAGAAAGAAATATATTAGTAGTCCTATAAATCGTGGAAGTATACACTGGAATAAATTGACTCAGCTTGAACAAACTGCACTGAAGTCAAAGTGCAGTTTATATTCTTCTAAAAATGTATGGTAGATATTGATATCTCTCAAGGATGGTAAGAGGACATTGTGAACCCATGAAGCTCGTGTTGCAGTAGAAAGCGCCAGGCAGCGCTAGTGTCGTCATCGTTTAGTCAGTCTAGGAAGCCTAGTCTGTGGCATTCCAACACAGACACAATAGTAACTGAAGTTAGCTCATGAGTCCTATGTGGGAGAAGAGCCAATACAGGTAGATGCAGTTGTTGGGTAATAAGTGCAATGACTGCTGGGAACGTTATGGGAGAACGGATGAGTGTAAGAGTAGAGAGGAACTATGGTAACACAAACATAATGACAAAAGGTAAAAACACCTTTAGATTACTGTGTAAATGAAGTATTATGTGATTAATGAGAGTTAGGTGAGGGATAGGACATATTAGCATGATGCCTGTATGTGGCTGATGCTATATAAGAGCATGAGACTAGGGATGAGTGAGCAGACCACGTTAACCTTCACGAAACATATATGGGAGTAATAGTGAACACTACGTAGACTTGCAAGTCGGGCCAACACGGGTAGGAAAAACAGGTGAACAGTAAGGGCGTATTCAGCATAGGAATTAACCTTACAAACAGAGTACTTGGAGTACACCGGAGCTACTATTATATACTAGTCTCCGGTGTTGGTTGATTGGGAATGTGATGCTTCCATATGAGTATGGGTATCAACGGTCCTCGAAAAGGGGAAGATCATTGTGAACTATACCTTGTTGGAATGTCACTTATGTACAGATATACTTCGAAGGATTTTCATGTATGGATGACAGAAATTACTGATATGTATCTTTGGTGGATATAAATAAACTTTCCTCTGGCAAAGCGGGTGCTCTTTGTGTGGAAAACAAGCCCCCCTACCTAGAGTCTCTACCAGTTAAAGAGCTGACAATTATATGATTCATGAATTAATAAGAATTTGATATAGATATCAATGAGTAACAAACAAATGATGAAGATGGATCTCCCCATTTATTATTAATGAACATTCTAAATAAGGATAATGTAAAAGATGGCAACAACTAATACAGTCTATCTTCGATAAACAAGTCTGATTAACACCTTGATTAACACCTACAGACTATATAACACCCAACTCCCTACATAAGCTCAAAACATCAGTAACCACATCAGAATTTAAAAGTGTTGTACAAAAGAAATATGCTAAATATGTAGAGGATTCTTGACTTTTGAGCGGTGTTTGACTTAAAAGATGAGTATGTTACAATGAAACTATAATTATAATTATATATTTATTATATGATATTATATGGTACAATGTGACTATATTAATTACTTGATGGGATCATCTTTCAGTTAAATCATATCATTATCATCTCACACAGCACTAACATTTTTAATAACTTTTTGTAATTACTAACAATTATATTATAATATCTGGAGACCTAAAATTAGGTTGTATATTCATTATCTTGGAAGATCAGTTTTTTGTCTGAAGGATTTTGAGGAAATAAAACTAATAAAAAAAGAAAAGTGTTCTCGTAAACCACCAGATGGTGGGTGTAACGCATAGTAAGTATTGTAAAGCATTTAACCATGGAACATCACAGGTAGGCTTAGCCAGGTGAATATAGAAAGGAACTAAGACCATATTCTTGGACATAGCCATTTGGACGGATAGCACTTAGGCTGGGAGTATGTAGTGGGTATGTCATGGAACAAGGGATTGATGCTCCCGTTGAACACAGAATGGTACAGTAGGCCTGAATATTGATGAACTGTACTTCTGGTGGATTGTGATTGATAATGAACAGAGTATGAGTATGCTAGTATGACATGTACGGAAAATGATGAGACTATTTATGTGTATTTTCAGTGGACCAAATAAACTTTACCGGTTGTCAATGAGTGTTCTTTGTGTGGGTACGAGCCCCCATATAAGGAGTCTCTACTGCTAGAAGAATTCAACTATGTTACAGATACACTATATGTACTCTATACGAAAGACTGCAATCACTATGAACTAAATAATAAATATAATAACGGAGAGCTAGTTTTAACTCCCCTTCATATATTATAACTCAGGCAATATCAATGAATGAACGAAGTCAATGAAGGATATAATGACTTTGATTTAAATACCAAAGAACTGATCACATCTACATATAACAGCTACAAAAACCTAACAATAGCTCAACACACACAACAGGACCCATATTGTTCCAATTCTGGGCAATATATTGGTCGTGAGCAATATGCAACAATAGTGTTTTTCATTTTATTTCATTTTATCTTTTTTTTTATTGCATTTGAAACTCATATAACACTTCGGCTTGGCAGTATGTAGCCATTCTTCCAGTAGTTGCCAGTCCCACAACTATAATATCACAACTTTAAAATGTTGTCAGTAACTATACAAGTCATTCAAATGCATATAAAATCAAACCATATAATTATAAAAGAAGGGAGTAGCAATAGATGTTGGAAAGCGTTGAAAAGTAAATAAACAACTACATAGTGAACTAAATAATCTATTAAGTTATTTTGTTTGAGATCATTTCTTGCATTTTGAGTATAGTTTTCTCTTTGTTTTGGTCTTTGAGGAGGGTTGAAAAGGGGGTAGGGTTTAAAAAGGTCTTCAACTGTGACTTAAAAGAATGATTTGAAAAACTTTTCCTAAATTTTTCGTTATTAGGCTTTTTAATTACTACAAGCTTTTTCTTGCTATAGTTTTACCTCCTGTCGGGTGGTACTTTTTCCAGGAGTTAAAGTTCTCAAAATGGGAGAGTTGATGCATATGAATGAGCATAATATGTTGCTGGTGTCTATATTTTAGTTTCTGAATTTTTGCTTCTTCATGAAGTTAATCAGACCTTACATTCTGTTCCTTACCCAGAGCACATCTTAAAGCCTTATCCTGAATGTTTGGAATTTCTTGTTTTTTTTGTTCCAACAAGGGACTGCAGGATCCAGTATAAATAATTAGTCGCCCCGGTTCTGCGGCATAATCGTGACTTTCAAAAACATACTGAAGCTCATATTTCCAAAATTAAGTATGTTGCAGTGTCTATTCATAGCGAGCGAGAATTACTGGAAGTCAGATAAAATGCCTTAACATGATTATAAATAAGTGAAAGACATGATTATTAACTTGCTTAGCATAGGAAATGCAGAAATCCATTATTATCAATACTCATATTTCTTTATAATTTATCACATAATTTGTCGCTGAGCTATCCCAGGTTTTTGACTTTTATGCGAGTTTTGCTCACTTTCTCTTCAATCATCTCCGATAGCCTTCACTTTATCAATGACAATTTCCTCCAAAACTACCCAGAAAGACCTCTTCTTGGAAGGAAGCCCAGAGGGGGGGGGGGGGGGGTTACTTGGTCCAGAAACGGGTACCAACTGCAGTCAGACCCTCAGAGCTGTAGTTGTCGATCACCAATTTTACTCAAAAAGAGGCACTCAAATCACCTTCTTTTATTTTTTTTTTTTTTTTGGGGGGGGGGGGGGGGGGGGGGGCTGTCAATAGTATATTATACTTGATACTAGAATAAAAAGTTTATTGTCTGTAATTTAATTCCTTCTCTCAAAAAAATTATTGACTTCTGATATCAAAATGCAAACATGAAATTTTATAATAAATGCTTTTTTGGAGGGGCTGTCCATGAGGTATGCTGAAAAAGGGGAGCTGTCAGAGTATCTGTTTTTCTGGGGGCTGTAAAATCCCGCGGAAAAAAAGGGAGGTGCTATAGTTTCGCAGTTGGTACCTACCCAAGTGATGAAAGTGGTCAGTGTAAAAATGTATTGAAATCACACACATAGGGAAAAGCTGACAGAGCTTTCAGTATGTACCAAGTTTCGACCAGTTGGCTGAAGCAGCACACTATAGTTGGGTAGGGTATGAGGTAGGTACATGTAATAGACAGGACTGTTTTAAGGGAGAATTTTTAGGATTAAGGATGATTTTATTTCAAAGTTTCAAAAGTAATGTTAATTGAGAAAATTATAAAGAATTGATATTTTAAAAACATACTTTGGAAGAAAGAATCTATAATTTTTAAATTTACTGAAATCAGTATATTTACTGAGGACTTTCATCACTGCAGTACCCTCATACACTGAGTGACCCCCCCCCCCCCCCCCCCATCTGTCCAAAGACTGGGTCATCTTTTCTACAGCTTGTTTTGCTTATTCTAGAATCAAATACGCTCATGTAAAACAAAGTAGTTTGTGAGTGTTTATTGGGAAAATAATTCTATGTACAAAATGAATAATAGCAGAGGGTAACAGAAAAGAATATTGGACCTTTCATTTTCGCTCAAATACGCTCGTTGGTTTTGACACTCCTTAATTCGGCGGTGTTGTCACAACCACAGGATTACCCCAAAGAACTCAAACACTAACATTAAAACGATAAGTTACCTTTTTTGTCCTTGGTTTCAATTTGAGTTACATCTCCTTGATAAATTAAAATGAACTTTCATTTCAAATCATGCGCTTTTCATGGAAAAGATCGTCATAGCAATTGTCATTGTGAATTATGCAAGGATTTTTTTTCAGGTCACTTCTTTGTCAATGTTCTTTCTTTCTCCGTAGGCGTATTAACCTATGCTAAAATACATTGTCAATGTGACAGTCGCATAAAAACACCGGCCCATTCATACACATGAAAGTGGCCCATTTCGCAACAATCAATGAAAGAATTTTTTTTTTCGAAAAAGGAAAGTCATCCACTGAATATTGAAATTTCGTGTTCCTTGACAGACGCTCAAAGAGGTGATAAAATAATCTGCCCGTATCTATTATGATCCATGTTAATATTTCTAAGATATGTAAACCATTCCCAAGGTTTCACATGTCTGTAGCGTTGTGGAAAGCATTTCCATGTACAACTCTAAAAGTTCTATTGAACGTATGCGAACGTTAAGATCGACTTTACATACCGTGCTGAAACTGGTAAAATATTTTTTACAAAGAACCGTTTTAAACTAAGTAAACTAAAATTAATGAAAACTAACAACAATTATGTCTAGTTTTCCACTTAAAGCTCAATTGTCTCCATTCGATGACCTGTAGATAGTGAAACAGAAAGTCTACGTCCTGAATGACCGTATATATAGCAGAGTAATCTCAGTGCTCCTACCCCTACCCCGACTATGTTAAAAGCTTGGGCTTTATAATCTCAAAGTCAGGAAAAGTGTGCGGAATCCTGCATTTCACGAATATGAACAAGGATTTAATTGTAAGTCGAAGGGAAAGGATGGACCACAGGAAGGAAATCTGAACATCAATTGTTTTGTTTCAGTAAAAGAACAAAAGAAGACCGAAAAATATCATCACTAAATTAATAAATGTAAATAGTGTGGAAACAGTGGTTCGCCACTTTTCTGTAATCTTGCTTTGGGTGACGACTGTCATTATATTCGCGTTCTTGTGACGAGTATATGTATACCTTTAACAAATCACATCTCAGCATCACCTTCAAAAGCGCTCATACGCATACTGACCATACAACTCTCATAAAATCCCCCAACTGTGGAAGCGATTACAAGTCCTGAGGAAATGATATAGGCCTCTACATATTCATTGAAATAATCAATATTTTCACTGAAATAATTAATACCATTGATTCCACGCCTCCTAGTTCTCCTCTCACGTGTATAATTTGTTTTTACAGCCCTGTCTCTCAGCGAACAGAGGGAAAAGGGAGAAAAAAAGACAAGTAGAAAAGGATATTTACCACGTCTTAACCTTGCGCATGATTCAAATATAGTTCTATTGTAGTCTTCTTAGTTATGTCGATCCTTTAATACATGTCAAAAGTATCTTAATTCACTACTTCGCCCTTAAATTGCACATACTGTTTCATATTGTTCATATATCATAAATAATGAATAATCACAAATCATAATACCGGTTTCATGACTAATTTCACTTCACCAAGTGAAAACAAATAAAAATCCATATTGTCAAGACAAAATAACAATTTCCCCCGAAACAGACACATAAATCCAACATCTAGCACAAACGAAAATCAACATGTCTCTTACACAATTCCACATAAAATACCATTCTTTCCCTCTCCATAACCTTATATACAAAAAACACATGATACAGTTTAACATACTCCTACATCCATCCCCCCTCAGCTGTGCTTCCCGTTGGTCTGTTCTACGAGTCCTTTGGTGAGCCCGGTGTGCGCTCCGTCTGTCACCGCCAGCTGCGTGCTGAAGATCTTGTTGATGAGTGCGTTCTCGGTGTCACGCTCCTCCAGGTCCTCGAGCGGTGTCCAGGACTGGTCGTACTCCAGGCGGTACGCGTGTAGGAACTCGTGGGGACAGGACGCGCCCCACTCCTGGGATGGGAATAAGGGTTCGGGTTATTTGAGAGTGAAATGTTTCTTTTACATATTGCTATACTAAAGGAAGAAGGAAGTAGTCTTTCTTTTTTTTCAGCTTTCCAAAAGGATATTTTCGTGGACCATATATGTGCAAGTGCGCTATTTTATTGTTTCCTGCCATTTCGGCATTAAGTTTTTAAAAAGCCAATAATTTTCACCTGGTGAAAAGTATTGGCACGTCTTGGTGACACCAAGACGTCGTTTTAAAAAGTTAATTTCGGGCGAAAATAAAGTCTAGGTTGAGTTACTCAAACATAACTGTTTTTTCCCTTGGCACAAAATCCTAAAGGCCATGTTCCACTATGTGGTGGGGGACAAAAATCAGATATACGCTTTGCACTGACCTGTGGTGAGAGGATGGAGAGGTACTTCTGTCCCGAGGGCCGCTCGTACAGGTAGTACTTGGAGCCCGGCTTCTTCACCAGGTTACACGCCGCGTGGTGCAGGTCTGCGTCACGCTTCGCTCGCTCCAACACCTTGTAACGGAACAATATGTTTACAAATTAAGAGTTTGATTACACTGGCATCTCCGAATTAAGTATAATATATTTGCAGTACTACATGAGCTAAACTATATTAAACCAAATGTCAATATTTTCTTTGCTTCTAAGCTCTTGCGAATTCAGTTAAAGCAATTTAGCATTTTTTCAAACGCATTTGCCAGCAAGGCAGATCGATATTTAAGAAAAGAAAAGACAACAAAATAAGACTTTATCATTTAAACTTATGATGTGCTCGGTATTAATGAGGGAGTCAATGAACTCACCTTGCGGGCCTCCTCCTGCAGGTACTTGATCTGGTTGGCGATTGTCGTCAGTCGGTTTCCTGCGTTCGCTTTTATAAACTCATCAGCCTGTGAGACACAAAAAAAAACCACACTTAATTATAGCAGACCATCCATTTTCTGGCAGCTACTTTTACATGTAACCTAGAGGTTAACTTCGTTAAGACCTGGAGAGAATGTACACTATTCGTGCATTCAAGAGAATCTATTATGACCAATTCAAAATTACAATTTGGAAAATTAGATTTTAAGACATACCGAAAAATTTCTACAAGAATTAAACTAGAATTGTTTTTTTAAATGCTTCGTATTTAGAAAAAATGATTTAAATTAAAAATTTGTTTTTACCTAGGAAAGAAACTTGTTTTGTTTTTTTTAAATTCTTTTATTTATAATGACAATATGATTAGCAAATTAATGCTAGTTTACATCATCCATCAGTTCAATACATTTACAACATGTTATACAATACATTTAATACAATGTTGAAATGTTAACGTAAATTTCAGAAAAGCTATTACAGTTAAGATTTAAAGCTTTAAGATACAATTGGGCACATGTCCAATCGACGACACAGATTCTGAATATCATTTCAAAGGGGGAACTGGTGTGAAAGTGGCTCGTCTAGACCGCAGTCTTACCTTTTGTACTTGCATAGCGAGGTCGACGAGGTCCTGCGGTTCAGCCATCTTGTTGGTCATCCGTGAGCTGACCAGCTGCACCCCGCCCGGGGACGCGTTGGTCTCCACCAGCGCCACTGAGGAACGACACGTAAAATGATTAGTAAGCTGGGGATCAAGTTGTTCATACTTCAGGCTAGGAAAATTCCCCCAATTTTTTTGGTCGTCAAAGGACAACCAATATTTGAGATCTGGTAGTCCACAAACATCCATAGGTTGTCCACATTAGCAGGACACGTTTCAAACAAATATCGAAATAGGCCAAAATGAGAGTTTTTTGAGGGAACATTTTCATTTTCCCCCGAAATATTCGGTCGTCTGGAGAACTACCAGAAATGATTTTTTGGTCGTCCACAGCCATTTTCTGGTCGTCAAGGACACACAGATTTTCCTAGCCGGTTAACTTTATCATGCAGTGTACCCAGGGGTCTGGCATCTGTGGTGGCACTGTAATATGGGCTACCTCTGCTAGGTGAATGACGCTGATCATCTGGAACACAGGGGACCCCTATAATCAGTAGGCCTACAAAGTGAGTAGGCCAAACACAATACACAGGTTTCATGCATCTCTGGTTTTACACAGAGCAGAACATCCGATGGCAAAGCTTTGGTGACCGTGCTCTTCCTCTCATTATAATAGAAACGGCCACCATAGCAAAAAGGTTGTCGAGTTCAGTTATCATAGATATGGTAAGTAAGATTTTCTTTCTTTCTTTTTTCATCAATCCTGATGAAGACTTTAAACAGTCGAAACCTGTTGATTGCCCAATTATCTCTCTAATAAAAACAACATCGTCCAACAAACTGCTGGAATCGGGTTTGGAGTGATAAACTTTATTTCTAATCTTTTCATTTTTTGAATATTTTTTTATCAGACTCTATTGATAACTAAGAATTTTCTCCAAACACAAACCGCAATGCTTTCATATCTAGTTTACATT
This sequence comes from Lepidonotus clava, assembly GCA_936440205.1. Lineage (NCBI taxonomy): Eukaryota > Metazoa > Annelida > Polychaeta > Phyllodocida > Polynoidae > Lepidonotus > Lepidonotus clava. The sequence goes on along the minus strand of OW387144.1, from coordinate 41,798,903 downwards.
TTGTGATTTAAGATATAACATTTTCTTTTCATTTGAACATTTTGATTTTAATTCAATCAATTTCTGAATTACTCTCATTTAACAAAACGTTAGGGTTTAGGCATAGATCTATACCAAAAGGAACCACAACCCAACTTATTTCTCATTTGACCTCATCAAATGCCCCCCAGCTGGATCAAATTTACATGGAGATATTTTCTTAAGGCCAAAAAAATAAATAAAAAAATTGGTGTTCAGGAAAGATAGGTCGAAAAAAATAGGGTAGGCAGGTCATTTTTTTTTAATTTTTTTTTTTTTTATCTATCAAATCGACCCCCCGGAGTATTAAAAACTTAGGGGGGTGGGGGGGGGGGAAATTCGTATGACCCCTTAACACAATTTTCACCTTCTAAAATACATTCCCTGAGCATCTTTATGCATTTCCATGCTTTTCTGGCTTATCTTTATTGATTTTTAAAAAAATGAGGAAAATTTCCTTAAAAAATATTAGGATAGGGCCAAAAATGTAGGGTAGGTTGGGTTACCTGAACACAACTTTTCTTAGGCCTAATATGTGGGCGTTTCAAAAATATATTTTTCAAGAAAAAATATCAATGCAGGGATGGCCCTTTCGAGGTAGACCCGATGCGGGAATAGTGTCTTCCCTGGCCTGGTCCCTAGGACCCTGGTTATAGGCATGATAAAACTGGTTGTCAGGACGATATTGTGGTCGTATTCACATACGATTGATCGACTAATTAAGTCCAGGAGGGGATGTTTATTTGAAAAATACATGTAATATTTTTCTGTATGTCTCTGCATAAGGGAATAAAATGTTGTGTTTAGGTAATATAAGTCGAAAAAATAGGGTAGGTAGGTCGATTGTTTATCTTTTTCTTTCTTTTTTTTTTCTTTTCTTTTCTCTTTTTTTTCTTTGACTAACCAAATAGGCTGTCTTGAAAATTAAAAAAAAAAAAACATTTTATAAATGTCCTCTTACACCATTTTCAGCTCCTAAAATACATGCCCGGCTGAGCATCTTTATGCTTTTCCATGCGGTTCCTTGTTTTTCTGGTCAATTCTAAAGGATTTTGGGAAATATGAACATGATACTATTCTTTTCCTGATTTTTTTTTAGGGTAGACTAGAGTAGAGATCTTGACTCTAGACTATATAGTCTAGGGCCAGAAATTTAGGGTAGGTTGAATCACCTGAATACATTTTTCTTTTTTAGGTCTAACCAAAGTTAGTGCCGTGTGATTCGTTCAACGTCAATGCTTTTCTGTAGCCGTAGGCCTAAGCTTCATAGCCGTAGGATCTGTCGTCGGGTAGCAAATCCTTCAGAACTAAAGCCAGGCCCAAGAGAGCAGCCACTCCCCAAACTTGCATCAACTTGATCAAGTTCATGTTGTTGGGTCAGTACAATCAGCCTTATGAAGTTACTATGCCTAGTCTACTATAGCAGTCTATGTTCCATAAGTCTTTAGTTAAAAGCCTTAACATTAAAACTAACCTGTGGTATTCGTAGGCTGCATCATTTTGAGTTTGTTAGGGGGGTTCTCAGTCACGTTCTTCTAAGCCTGATGGTTGTGTGGGAAATGGCGACAGTGCCGAAAATAGGAATTTATACCTTGACGTTTGGGCCAATCACAAATCACCAAATATTCACTGCGATGCTAAATTATCTAAATAATGCTTTATAAATAATGTTATACATATGTTTGTATATTTTATAATATATCTAGTGTTTTCTCATGATTTTGTCTTGATTTATTATTTGCTTGTATTTTTATTCTATGATGTAGTAAAATGTTTCAACCAATCAGATTGCAGGCCTTAGTTTTCTGCCAAGCGCACGTGTTTTTATTTACGTTATGAAACCTGTGATGCAATCAACTTGTCGAGGTCTGTGATGTAAGAGATTATCAAACTTTGACCCGTTACAAATGATTGAGGACGGAGGATAGGGAATCAGCTGATCAGTCTGACCGTCCGGTTGTAGAAAAAACAACAGATAATATCATGTGGAGTTAAAATTTATAAAATATTTCAACCTGAGACAGGTTCAAGCTGGTTGACAGATATCACATTTTCGATTTTAATTTTGGTCAATTTTTTTTTTTTTTTTTTTTTCTGAGTCAATCTTTAGGGGTAACCCCCCTGGTCTTCCAGATCAAATTATAACAATAATCACAAAATGTGTTACATATAAAAATGACCAAAAAAAACCCCCAAAAAACCCCAAAAAAAACAAACAAACAAACAAAATATATTACATATAATTACATCATTCCACCATCGAAAAACTTGAACATTCTATTGATGTGCGATTTAAATTCAAATTTCTTGTTACAATTTTGGGTTTCAACAGGTAGATTATTCCACAACATTGTACCTTTATAAAATGGACTAATTTCATATTTCCCACCATTATATTTTTCAGTTTTAAAAGTACGCTTAACAGCCCCCCTTGTATGTCTAATATTACATTTAATTACGTTTGGACAGCTACTATGGACAAACATCAGATTTAATAGTTGTTTTTGTCTTCGTTGTTCTAAACTTAACAATTTAACTCTACGGTGTAAATCTGAAATCCTTAAAAAGTCGTCCCACTTTATGTTACAACAAATTCGTAAACAATCATTTTGTACAATCTGGAGTTTCTGCCTATATTTCACAGGCAACGAAATAAGTACAAAGCTAGCATAATCAAAAAAAGGCAAAATTGTCTGTTTATATATCTTAACAGCTGCATCAGTAGTAATATAACGCCTTAACTTTAGTAAACTAAACAACTTATTTGTCACAGTACCTATTAAATTATTTAAATAACACAAAAAGTTAAGTTCAGAATCCAATATGACTCCAAGATATTTATACGTGTTTACAAATGAAATCTCTTGAGTATCATACCTAATACAAGTCAAATTTTCCTGCTTTTTTAATTTAGTAGGTGAACCTACTATCATACATTTTGACTTTGATATATTCAAAACAAGATTATTTCCAGAACACCAATCAACAAAATTATCTAAATCCTGCTGCAAATACACACATATATTTTCCCAAGAATTTCCCGAAAAGTATAATACACAGTCATCTGCGAACATTGATATTTTACAGTTCTCAATCTTATTCAATACATCATTTATATATAATATAAATGCGATTAGCCCTAATACACTGCCCTGTGGTATGCCAGATTTAACAACTAGTTCATTAGATAGCTTATTGTTGAAGTTGACCTGTTGAGTTCTACACAAATATGATCGAAGGTGGTAATTATTCCATCAAAACAGGGCCGTCATGTTTTGTCCGTGATGAAAGAAATATTTCCAACAAAAGTAAATGTAATCTACTAAACCAGTAAATTTTTTTCATTTGATTTTTTTTTTGCAAAAAATGTAATAAAAAAATCACTGGTTTAATATATACCTTTAATTTAATATTGTTATTAACCTTCAAAAGTTTAAAGAATCTAATTTTTTACAAAAACAATTGAACATATGAAAGGAAACATTTAGGCGAGTTCGTTTACTCGCCCGGGTCATAAAATCGGGTTCCGGCGATGCATTGCGCGCATATCTTTTAACATTGGTTTCCGTTTCCGCCGGAAGCCCGGTTTCGGTCGACCGGGCGAGTAAACGAACTCGCCTATTTTCCGTCCCCGTCTTGGCAAGTCTACAAATCGAATGACCCAGGAATTTAAAAATCAGCGCAGCGAGACCTGAATCAAGATGGCGGGTGCGACGGGAGTGTTGCCCAACGAGGCTCAAGAAGAAGACGCGTCGGAGCTTACCTTTCCCAAAGGTTAGTGAAAATTACAGGAATTACGTATGAGAATGTTGTGAAGGATACTTTTATGTTATAGGAAGGTTGCTTGAAAGGAGCGATTCATCCGTGAGGCAGATTTTGTGTCGCGGACAAAGTGTGTCCCCAAATATCGCTCACACGTATCAGAAAAGTTCAGTTGTTTGGAAAATTAGTCAGAGAAGAGCCCTGCTACAAAAACGAAGAGGATCTCAAACAGTAGATTCAGGACAGGGAGTTATGGCAACATCAACATATATCCTCAAATTATGAAAGTACTTATAGATCGAGTTTAACGTTAGACGATGAACTTCGAGATCGAGAGGGTGGCTTCCTTCGCCTCGGTTTCCCTTTGGCTTTGCCTTTGGCTTTGATTTTGCAGGAGTTAGACCTTACCTCTGTTAGCCTTCCCTGTGGGCTGTGCGTCGGTGGTTCGATTCCTAGACTGATGGCACCGCAGACTGATGGCACCGCAGACCGATCGCACCCACCCTAGACCGATGGCACCCCCAAGCTAGACTGATGGCACCACCCCTAGACTGATTGTATCATTATGTTTCTTAAAGTAAAAAGTAATTTGTTGTAAAACGATGTTTCAGAAAATCAACAAAAACACAAAACGTTTTTACATTTGCATTTCATTTTCAGGTAACAAACACAACTTGTAGCATACAATTGTTCATAATAGACTTTGAAGCACCCAACAGCATTTTCGCAGACCCTCGCACCTCCTCTTTGATGCCAAACATCAGAGCATTTCACCCTAACACCCTCGCTATTTCACACATTACGGCGGCCGTCATTGTAGGACTTTCGCAAAATGTAAACGGACAAAAGCTGATGATATGAGAATTAATAATATCTAATTGGTTTGTTTGTATCATAATTTATAGTACCGCTTTAATCATTTAAGATCGTAGGGCCATTAGTCTAACCCCCGGTGCCATGGAGCTAACCTGACGGTGCCATGGGTCTAAGTAACATGGTGCCATCAAGCCAGGGCCATCGGTCCTCGGTGCCATCAGTCTAGTTACCGGTGGTTCGGCTAGAGATACCTTTGGCTTTACCAAGAGAAGTATTGAGCGAATTGTACGATCAATGTATTTGACATGTGCTAACGTATTTTATATAAGAGAAAATCATATTTCCACGTAAATTAAAGTCATTAGTCCTCTAAAGGCTCTGACTTACGTTACACTAGATATAGGTAGATCCCTAGGTGGAGGGGATGATTTAAATGGGGATTTCTTTTTAAGAGAAATATGGATTGCAGTTAAATCGATTGAAAATTCTATATGCAGAATTTTTCTAAAATTTAAAAATGTCAATTTAAGTGTGCTAAAGATTTTTTTTTAGCCCTGGTAGGGTTATCTGGTGTGGGTCTGTTTGGTGCACTATGTTAGTGGACTTGGTATTATTTAATTTGACTCTTCCCAAGTAGAAAATATATGGAAAAAATAATAATAACTGCATACGATATGCAGATAACTGCATATGATATGCTGCCGCCTAGTGAGTAACAAGGAACCTGGATTGCACTGAAACATTACCACTGTTTTAGGTCACTTTGTAAAAGATCAGTTTCCTTTCTTTTTTTAAACTGTCTTTTTGGTTCAATGTTGGTTCAGCTTCGAAAATTGGGTTATATTTATTGGGGTATCCTGTTTGTGTGTCTGAGGCCTCTGGGGAATGTACTGGGCGCTTGTTTGTTTGTGTTATGAGACACAAATAAAATTTCATATACATGTAATTAGTCTAATCACTAAAATCAGTTGCGGAGATATGGTCCCTGGCAGTTTTGTTGACACAAGGCCGTTTTTGGGAGCCCCTATAGTTATATCTATATATCATTGTAGCTATTGGTGGGGACTCCCTCAATCAGTCATGTCTTTAGTCATTAAATTCTCTTTGTACTTAATGGCCAGTTACACAATATCAGATTCAGCAGTTGATTGAACTCCAATTGTTGTTAGAATCAGCTAGTGTGAGAAGCCAGGAGTGGGTTACATAACCACTGCTTGAGCCAGACAACCCTCACCCTTCCAGCACAAGAACACCTCCCCTATCACCTGCAGGTGGGCAGATGTAGGTGGGTGAGTGATAGGTCACTCAGTTCTAGGTGCATGGCAGTACAAGCTTGGACAGGGTTGCCACTGGTCAGGGAAAAGTCATGGAAAAGTTTGTTTTTTTCAAGGTCAGGGAAAAGTCAGGGAATTTTGGAATTGGTCAGGGAAAAGTGGAATTTTGAAAAAGGCCAGGGAAAACTGACCCTGGTCAGGGAAAAATGGAATTTTCAACCATGTCATAGCCCCAAATCTAAACAACAAAGTTAGAATTTGTCCATCAGGTCACAAGAATCAAGTTCAGTAAACATTATTTTGTAAATTGTGGCCCCTTGAAAAGCATGTTGCGATTTCAAGGTGCGTTGCTGTGATCAAGCAATATTGCCTTGGCTATAGGAGTTGCCAAGAAAAAATTAAGGTACTGTGTTTCGAAAGTTTGAGCTTAAATGTAAGGACAAGACTGTTCCAGGTATCGTTCAAGGCTGTTTAATGAAAGGATTATCTTGTCTAGTTAGTCAGGGAAAAATGGAATTTGTCAGGGAAAAGTCAGGGAAATGTCAGGGAATTTTGACGTCTCTGGTCAGTGGCAACCCTGTTGGACCAATTGGAAGCCCTTTTCCAAACCCCTCTCCCAAGCGCTTTGTGACAGCAGAGTCGTGGTGGAGGTCAGTGCCCATAGCCTTTACAGCCTACTGGTGGTAGGAGGGTTGTTTTTAGGGGAGTGGTCCTACTGGTGGTAATAGGTCTTAATGCTATTATTACTAGTTTTACTTTTAGTTTATTGAGGGACGACCATCGCTCATGCATGGGCGAAACTTTGTAGCTATTTTACTTCTTGTTAATGATATTGTTCTTTTTCAGAATTTGAGAATGCAGAAACGTTGTTGGTCTCCGAGGTTCAGATGCTGCTCGAACACAGGTACACTTAGTGACTATTTTGTATTTTAATTTATTGTCAATTTGTGTAAACTTACTGTTTTTACATAGCGTGTCAAAAGGGTCACCGTTCTTTTATTGTCTTTTTCATCTTATTCATATTACCTTGTGCAGTCTGGAAAGAACCCATAAGGGTTGGCCGGACGTTAAACTACCCCAACAAACAAATCATCTTGTTCAACCAAATGATATGGTTTTCCTATCCAAAATTTTAAAAAAAAGATTTGATTTTACTAGATGTAAAAATACGTTTAATAACAGAAAATTTACGAACTCTTGCACCATGCACTGAAAAGCAAACCCATATAAGGAAGTATGGTGACGTTGGAGTATTTTTTTTTCCATAAAAAAATGAAATAAGGACATAAGTAAAATGCAGCAGACCTCTGTCTGCTTATGGTTTGGCAATATATTCGTAATTCTTATTTAGTTTGAAAATCAGCTTCACCATAAGATTATGTCTTGAGGAACCAGTCCCCGTTCAATCTCCTATTATACACATTTTCAGGAAACAACAAAATGAAAACGCCGAAGAAGAACAGGAGTTGTCGGAGGTCTTCATGAAGACGTTAAATTACACACAGCGCTTCAGCAAGTTCAAAAACCGGGAAACCATAGCCGCAGTCCGAAGGTACACATATAACATGTTTACATAGAATGACTATTTGATAGTTGGACCAATGTTATTTACCCAACAGTTTTGTTAACGATTAACTGTAAGTAAAAATCGTTAATGAACTTGTAAACGTTGGCATTAATACTTTCATTTTGAAAACTTATGAATCGCTATTTCCCTTTGATCATAGATTCTGATCTCTGATAGACTAGGAAATAACTATATTAACTAAAAAACTATATTAACTAAAAACTTTGATTTACTTATTGTATTTTTTCATTTACAATTTGTAACTATACGGAAGATCATTCATGTATGAGTGAGTATGGTTGAATAAAAAAAATAAACAGTAAGTATGTATTACACAAAGAAGTGTGATGAAGTGTTCTTTCCAGAGGTGTTGGGTAAATATTAAAGGTTTCTATTGCATTGTTTTCTATATGAATCAAGAAACTTCGGGAATACTGTCCATTAATATCCCTAAATGATAAAGTTTTAAACAAGAGCTGAACATTAAGTGTCCTTGATTCTCCCTCTCCGCAGTACAAAACCTATAAAGGGATAGTTTGCTTTACAAACAACAAGAATATGATGTATTTTACCTGATTCAAAGTACTCATTATGTGCTCATAATTAATTATAAACCATACACAATTTTACACTTTATCAGTACTCATAATAAGTATCATCTTATTTAAGTTGTTTGTGTAGAGAACTATCCCTTTAACCGAAGTGGGACATTAAGTGGAACAACACATTGTATCAAGAACACAGTTTCCCCGTCTGTATACAAGTTTCTGTTTCTTTCACAGTTTGCTGATGCAGAAGAAGCTTCACAAGTTCGAGTTGGCGGCCATCGCCAACCTGTGCCCCGAGTCGGCCGACGAGGCCAAGGCACTCATCCCCAGGTCAGGGTCGGACGTACCTTAGTTGTTTGGTGTTTAGTGGTTATCGCAGTCTTCTGCAGCCTTTGGCAGAAAAACGGTTCCCTAAAAAACGACTGAATTATTAATAACAATCATATAAAAATAGTCAATCTAGGAAAATCTCTATATATATATATATCATTTAAACTACACAATTCCGGAAAAGTGTCATAAACACAAAACCGTTCTTATACACCTTTCCCACGAACCTGTGCAGTCCCCCGCTTTGCCTACCTTTTAGGGCTTTTGGTAACTAGGTCACTTCACTTCATATACCTTAACTATGGAAACGCCCTAAGAAAGTGATTCAATTTCAAACCACCAGGGGGCGCCACCTTAATGAATATATATGTGGTTCCAGTGACACCGATTTGACTTGGCCTGATATCATCCCGTGCCTCGTCGAATTTGTGTGTCACTGGATTCCCATACTGATACAGTTTTATAACGGCTCGTCAAAATAACCTGGCACCCTGTGTGTATAGTTCAGACTCGCCGATCATAGAATGGAAAATTATTCTCAAAGTTGGTATGTTTTTCAACTCATCCCCGGGTCCTAAGAATTTTTTGTTGATAATTGTACAGACGTAATGCTGTAAAACGTTTTACGATCCTCAGGATATCGAAGTCACTGAAGAGAAAACCTTAAATACCTATGATAGTTTTAGGGTAGCCAACAAATATCTTTGCTTAATTTTCCTATTGTTTTCCAGCTTGGAAGGTCGTTTTGAGGAGGAAGAACTGCAGCAGATTCTAGATGACATCCAGACAAAACGGAGCTTCCAGTATTAACTTAAGATGAAACATTGCAATATTCTATACATTATGAGTGAGTGAAATAAGTGTTAGCTAGAAGAAGAATTACTTTGTGTTCATTGTGTACAAGAAAAGAGAATGGTATTTCTCTATATTTTATTTGTAAGATATTTATCGAGATCTAAATACTTTGATACATTCACAAAAAACACTGCATAATGTGTTGATGTCAAAACATCTAATTATGTAGAAGTACAAAATTAATAAAATCAATTAATGTAACACTCCGTTGTCTATTGTCTGTGAATTAAAAATGTTATTTATTGATCCTAGAATTCATAATTCAAACTACTTTTTCAAAGTACACACGACGTAAAATCATAGATTTACACAAGACTTTGGTTGGAGAAGAAAACAACTAAGGTTTCGTGGACAATAAGCACTTGGACAGGGCCACAACTAGTCCAAACATACCAGTCATTGAGAAACATTTCTGCGGAACATTGGGAAATTAATCAATATTAGTTTTAAACCTTTATTTTCAGGAAGATTTGGATCTATTACGTTATGTAAGAGAGAAAAATAACTAATTCCTCTTAAAATACGAGAAATCACTACGATAAAAAAATAGCAAATTTTCATGTTGGTCACCACAACGCTTGTATGCCTGTAGTCTAATGGACCGTGGTTTGTATGATTAGGAGAGCAAAATTGCATGAACATATGAAAACAAAAGACGAATTTAAGCTTAAGTTTTATAGATTTTAAACCTACACTTGCGGCTAAGTGAGTTACTGAGAAAGTTTGTGAAATTATGACGTTGGAGTATACATTTAGTATTCGAACTTGGCAAAGAGTAATATTTCAGACGGTGTGCCACAAACTTAAACTTGGGACATTAAAAGCGATAACTTAGGAAAAATCGAATGGTGACCTTGGTAAGCAGCCTGGACAAATCTATCAACAAAAGGGGGCTCAAGTTTGGACTGTTTATTTTGGCAATGGGTGTTTACATCGACACATATGATACAGGGGTTCAGAGTAACGATCGTTCTTCACGTGGTACGGTTTTGGTATTACGAATAAAGCTGACCAAATGACAAAACCGTTCATCAACCAGCAACATACAGTTTCATATCAGAGGATGGGTTCTCACGGCCTGACCCAACTTTCTACAAAGTTTTTAAACGATTTATCCTTGTTTGAAGAAAGAATAACAGTTCTATCAGAACAGTGGACAATTTACAGGGGGGAATGGATACATTTCGAGAACAGAAATGACTTCCTAAAAACACATAACAAGATATCAACAACCAATGAAAACCACCTTCCTTACAAACTTCTATTATTACAAAAAATATGTAACTTCCTATATTTGCCATGTCAGTGAATTTTATTTTGCCAGTTTTCATACATTCCCCCGGTTCCTCCACCCTCCTTGGCCTTCCCCCAACCACTACCTGGGAGGTCTCTAATATAGAGAACTCACGTTATTCACACCCTGTGGCTGTTTTCTTGGCAGCTAACAAGGCCTGAACTGAAGCTGCGGTAAGCATTTAGGCGGTGGTTGGAGAAGGGAGGGAGGCCCAGGGACTGCTATAGCCGTTGCTTTGGTACAAAGGGTTTAAGGTACAGCCGTACCTTAAACACGTGAACATGAAGCGGCAAGAAACACAACTTACACTGCGCAAAAAGTGACCTAAGGTACATTAAAAGGTTATGGAAAGGTCACCTTTACAAGACTATTTCAGTTTTTCATGACTTTTAAAATTCTGGAACGGTCACATTTACAAAATTTTGCAATAGCCTTTACTGTACCTTAGTAACCCCATTGACAAAGATCATGAAGGGGCAAGAAACACAACTTGCACAGCGCGCACAGTTTAACCTTTGAGGGCTATTAAGGTACATTAAAAGGTTATGGAAAGGTCACCTTTACAAGACTATTACAGACCTTAACATTCGTTTTTCATGACATTTAAAATTCTGGAAAGGTCACATTTACCAGATCTTTCCACGACTTTTAATGTACCTTTGTAACCTTATTCACACAACTCAAAGGTCCGATTTTCCACAGTGAATTATACATACAGACGTGCATGTCGCACCCTCGTCATCTGAAATCTATATCTCAGTCAGTACGAATATGGGTAGAAAGGATGAAAACCTATCAAGTGTTTGAGTTGACCATCTTGTAACTGTGAGAAGCGACCCTAAAAGTTTCCCTGCAACAAGCTTTCCGCTGATTCGCTATTTTCTTCTACGAGATACAATGCTGTTCAGCAATATGTATCATGGACGATGGTGATTTTTTTTTTTTTTTTTTAACCATATTCTTTAACAATTTGGAGAGTTGGCGGTTTGGTTGATCAGGTGCAGTCGTTTAGGGGCGAGGGTTGGTGGCCTTTCACGACCCAGGGAAATGATTGTCAACAAGAACATTCTGTGTTACCACACTAGCAACAGGAAATCTTCAGTAAAAGTAATTTCTAGGTGTAATTCAGGCTTCCTTTCTAAGCGTTTGGCCTATAGACAAATAAATAAGTGCAGTTACTTAAGGGTGTGCCCGCAAACCAGTGTTGCCCTGTGAAAGGGACACAGGCAGAGAAACACCGACTCCGTTGCACAGTGGTTTGCCCCTCAAATTTATTTCCCAATCTATTTCTACTGTGACAGTATTTAACTCTATTATGTCCCTATGCAAAAAAACGCAAGTAAGATACTATAACAGTATCTTATATCATCATGAGTTCTTTTTTATCTGACATAAGATGGGTGAGGACTGTCCATATTAAGAGTATTGAAGAGGGTGATGCGTTCTTGCTGAATGGTAATAATTCTATAAAAAAAAGCAATAAACTGTAGATTTCCAAATTGTGACAAATTAATCAAAATGTTACAGTTAGTATGACTATAACTGGTTGACAGTGGATTTATTACTACTTGAGTGGCTCTTTATAGACATGACGGAGAATGTACCCTGACCTCCTACAGCGGGTTCACTCTGCAGAGGGAAGCCTCTCTTAAAACAGAAACATGCATTTTTGTCAAAGTTGGTACCCAAACAAAACAGTCAACAATTGAAATGCCACATTGGCAAGCTGGGTTGTAATAACACTTCTTAAAGCCCTTTTGCTTGGACGTTTTGCAGTTTGTAGTCAAATCAGACAAAGTTCAATTTGTGATGTCAATGTTGCACAGTACGCTAAATTCACCTCATTGTTATCTGAGTGACCACTCAAAATTCATTTTCTACATTCGCTGCATTTTCCTTATCCAACAATAAATTGTTCTTGACGCGTATCTAACAGATTTATTTTGATCATCAAACGTGCAATAAGCAATTTCATAACGAGAAAAACATTCAGTACACATTCTTGAGTTTTACCGAAGAGGGAATATTTTCGCCATTTTCCCTCTTCCGAAGCGATGAATCTGTCACATGTTAGAATATAACCGATACCCTTATGTGTATGTACAGTGTAGTTTCTTTCACTTGTGCCGAAAGTAGAACCAGTTATCCCTCTTGTGTAGACACCGTGATTTCTAAGGACAGAGTACAAAGTTAAGTTCCCTGACATAAGAGAGTTACTGAAACCGGGAGAAATAACACCTTTTTAAGTATATTATCGTTAGTGAATCTTGTTAGTAATATCAGCTGCTCAATAAGTTACCGGCCTTTCCACCATTTGACCTTCTCACCCACTGGTTACAAGGAACAACTTAACAAAAAGCACGTTTTTTAACGTTGCTAAATCTTTGTTGAGCACCTGCGTATTCGGTTGATTTTTTCCTCGACAAAAAAGGGAAAAAAATGCACACACAACACAACTGAGCTTAATGATTGGTTTCTGAAGTTTTAAGTAGTGCCTTAGGGGCTTTCCATTAAGGTGCTTTTTACAATATGGCTATAAATATGTTAATCGTGAATCTAGCTAGGAAATACTCATTTTCACCTGGACTAGAATTGTGATCTATAATGTACTTGTCGAACCTTACAGGGCAAGGAGAACTCATTTACCTCAACAACAAGTACCCTAATCAAAGGAGAATATTTTACACGTGAAATCATATTACGTTAACCAATACCCCATTCTTTTTTTTTTCTTTAAAAAACAACAAACTGTATACAATTTTATACAAACTTGACATTCAACATGGGAAAATTGTGGACCGATAAAATGACTTTTAGCAATAATTGAGAAATAAAGCAATGCCCAACAACCACCGGACTTTAGTGATTCTAAACTTTTCACATTGGACACTGGAACCTTTTCAAGACAGAGACGTGCTCTGAATTCCTTTAAAAAGGTTTTTTGTTTCAGTCTGTGCAATTTTGATTCGCTGGCATATAATCAAAACTCCCCACTTCTTAAACTAAAACACTGAAGATCTACATCTAAATGTTACTTAAGAATTTCCTTCTTAAAAAAAAAATCTTTAAGTTTTATTTCGACTAGCCCTTGATGATCTCTGTAACGTAGGCTCTTTCTAAAAGGCTCATCCGAAGCCTTACATCTGTTTAGTGAGGGTAGTTACGTTGCCGTGTAGTGTGGTACATGTATTTCTCAATGATCCCTATTAAAACAAAATAATAGATGTTATCGTATTCTGAGCCCATGGGAGGTATTGAGCCTATGGGAGGTTCGCACCTCTAGGTAGCATACGAAGCACGACCCGTATATTATATGACACTTTTACAAAACATACATTACTCTGATGCAAACATTTTGTCTTTACCATGAGAGATATCCTCACTAGTAATTAAAACAGGCAATTCCCTACCCCTACTGGGTACACTGTAGGAGACATGTTCACAACACTTAAAGAGTTAATTCAAATCATATCCATTAAAAATAGTAGTGCACCCACACAACCTTTGTTAACCAAATCATAGAAGGCCATCTAAATTTCTCCGGATGAATATTGGTTTATTTCTGATATCATATATATCTGTACCATCTAGAGACAAAAACACCTTCTGTGAGTCATCGCTGAGATATAGACTTCGATTAAGAGGGAAATATAGCTCACAGATCGGACTGGTTTTACACAAACAACCGACGTAAACATGGACGAACAACCGGGGCATATAAAGCTATTTGCATTTTTACAATTTCAAAGTAAAAATAGGATTTGGAGTCAATATCAAGATAGGTTTCTGGCTTATTACAAAATCATGGTTACTTATAAGATCTCTCATCTAATCCCTTGACAATGACTACGAGGGAAACGAACTAGAGCGTCCAAGCTTTCAAACGTGATACATCTCTCTGCTTCGGACGACACTGCACACCCTGTAGTTTCATGATAATGTCCATCCATTCCCCAAGACCAACAATTATGACACATTGGATACATCCACATTGACATCAAATCTGTTTACATGTATAAAAAAAAAAATTAGACTGCCGTGCATACATCAACATTCAATTCATATGTATGTGTCCGTTTGTATAATGTTCAAGGAATATAGCCCTAGCCATACACAATTCTTCACATCGCTTAAGTTACGCGAATAAACAGCGGACTAAAACACGTGGAACAGTTCCAGGCAGTAACACTTAATGATTAGTACAGTCGCTTGTTGAGACTTTTCATTTAACTGCAAATGCAGAGATGTGCAACAGCTCTACCTTGTTTAGGTTAGTTGCATTCCTGGTTTCAAGTCGGTTAACCGTGAATTTGCGGGGACCTCATCTCTCCGGATGCTGCGGGAAGCTCCTTGGTTCACCGATCCCCAAATGTCAGACTCCTCACGTTATGTTCATCGGTATCGCTGCCATTTCACGCAGAATGATGCTTGTGAGACACCAAAACAAACAGACATTTTTAACAAATGCCACAGTCATTTTGTCAACAATGTGAAACTGAACGGTCAATAATAAATGCCTCTAATTGGGAAGTGCCACGGAAATAACTATCATCTAACAACGTTTTCTCCTGTCACTTCTTTGTCCTAAGTAACGAGTAACGATAATAATACACGAGACTAGGAACACGAGGAACATGTCTGGCATAAGCCTTGGGTCGAGCGAGTTGTCGATACATGTACAAAGGCAGTGGTCGTTGCTTCCTTTTTGTTCCAGTCCTAGGCTGGCATATGCCATGAAATCAACCACTGACTTACAACATTTCCTCGTTCGTTCCACTTCTTTGTCTTTTAAGTTGAGATAGTAGCACAACACGACTACTTTGGGCATTGGCGAGAGGCGGCTCTCACGTGGGTTAAGGCAGTGGTCTCTGCGGCCCCTTCGCCTGGGCCCGCGGACAGTCACTTTTACATACAAGGAGGCCTGGGTGCAAGGCGTGGCATCGCGGTCTAGTGACAACCACAGTGGAAGTCGTCCGAGTCGCTGATGGCGCCCATGTCCACGTTAATGCACATCGCGTGGTACCAACCATCACAGTCGTCACATTGTACCTACAACAGACAGACAAAGGAAGTCAGTTGGGAACATTGAAAAAAATGGGAAATTATATTATGACAATCAGAATGTGTCCTAAAATGTTGTGAAATGTGCCATTTTGAGAAAGATTTTATATGATGCACTGCTGGAGATGAAAAATTGGAAATCCGACAAAACTTCGGAGAACTTACATCCCTGACAAACAAAGGGATTTAAACAGACCAATTGAATTGCCATTTAAAAATATTATAAATGCAGAATCAAGATATAGTGATGATTAATTAGATAAAAGCTTTAAGAAACGCTGAGAAACTAACAAAAACGGCTAGAACAACACCCAAAGAAACCTATATCATCTTTTATCCCTTAGCAAAAGATAAATACTTTTTTTAATGGAAAATCTGAAGTATGCCATGAACCAACGGTGAACGTGTTTTTATGTTTTAGTGACTCTCGAAGACAATGATGAATTTCATGCCGAAGTTCCAATACATGTATGATATTCAATCCTATTTACTTAAATGCACAGGTGCCGTATTCTGAGTACGGTGAAGCCCTAATCCTATTATCTGTCATTCACTTTTAAATCTTTAATCATTTTTACTGGGATCGTGCTCGCCAAATTGCCGATGATGAACACAAAATGAATCTAGCGAATTTGTTATTTAGACGAATCATTCTGACTATTACGTGTTCAAAAACACCAATCCCTCTCAAAATTCCAAGTTTGATATAGAATCTTTTAAATTGTTAAGTTTGCCAATTAATATGGTATTTGGCGAAACCAAATTGTCAGAAATTTGTCTAATCGCCGACTTCATTAGGGGTTTTAGCGCCAACTCAGTCCAACTCACCCAGTCGACTTGTTCAACGACAGGCCTGAGACAGCTCTCAGCGGCACACGGGTCCCCGTCATAGTGCCAGTCGTACTCTTCATCTGTGTCGGTCGCTGGCTCTACGGTCACTGTCGCCTTAGAACCCCGACCTCGCCCACGACCCCTTTTGGTGGGAGCTGCAGTGGAGCCTGTGGAAATAAAAAGATTCATTAAAGTGTTAAGCACACAGTATATTAGTAAGTTATCCACTCATCGAAACTTGTGAACGTTTTCCACAAATACTGACATTTAGAAAGAGCTGGGGTTCAAACCTTGAATATGGTAATTTTGTTTAATCTAAAAACCCTGCATGTCAAAAAATTAAGATGTTCTTGCGGCATATAATTTTATTGAAGACCAACTTATGATCAAATAGAGCAGCAGACCTAACAATATTTCTCGTAATCTTGATTTAATTAATTTTAACTTGTACATCTTTTGTCAAATTGAACTATCTCAGAGCAATGGTTCAGAAACAGGGATTTATCTTTACATAGAGTTACTAGTACTGGGCACTAGGGAAAATCCTGCCAGGCTAGTGCAATTTAGTAGTAACTAGCCCGGTCGACCAGTAAAACTAAAAGTCTTGAAAAATGTAAATAATAACTTCCTATTGATAAGTAAAACTTTGATACGGGCTAGTGCAATGATAGGACCACTAGCCCGGTGGACTAGTGGATACAATAGTTAAGGAAAATCCCTGAGAAAGTTTATGTCTACGAACCTGTTGATTTCCGCTTGGCGCTGGGCTGTGGTAGTTGCTGTGTCCTCGCTAGTTGTCCGTCTTCCTGTCCCCTTCCCCGTCCCCTCCCCCTCCCTCGACCACGACTCCCCCGCGGTCTCCCCCGTCCCCGCCCCCTACCACGCCCCCTGGTGGGACCGTCCCCTCCTCCGCCACCCGCACTAGAATTGTCTGAGGCCACACTAGAGGCTGGGCTGGAGGCCCGACTACTCGACTCAACCGATGAGTCGCGAGACGGCCTTATGGGTTTGGCAGGTTTCTTTGAGTCGGACCAGGGCCCCCCTGGAGTTGAGGCCTTTTCAGGGGTGGAGGCTCTGCTGGATATATCTGGCAGATCTGGTAGATCCGAATCAGAGTCGTGGACGGGGGAATCTGGCCGGTCGTTGGTGCTGGGTAACCGGCGGTCGTCCTCGTGACGCCGGTCTGGGGACGAGGTGGGAGGGTCGCTGTGAGACTGACGCGTTTCGCTCGTCCTACGATCTGCAAGGGAAAGGGGTAAGTTACAAAAACATACATGCACTGATGATATGTAAATTTCATTTTTCACAACAAGGTAACTCAATGCTAGATCTGTATTCTGTATCACCCGATTTCTAAACATGTGTGCAGTTACATCTGATGTTCCTTTATTTATTATATACCAAGTTCGTAGCGCCTATACCTTCAGCATTGTACTTCCCCGCGAGGAAAGGTGGAATAATCGAAAGCGTTATTTCCCCGCAGGGAAATAATCTGAGTTATTTCCCCGCAGGGAAATAACAGTTCGAAGTTCGGCGTGGAAACTACGTAAACAAGCCTCAAACTACGCCAAATTTGTCTTATTTGAGCAGAAAACAACGTCAAATCGATTTAATTACCGTCAAAAGTGTCCGAAAGCGTTGAATCTCCGCCATTTTGACTTATTTCGCGCATGAAACGCCAGACGGCGTGGCAGTGCGAGGCTAGAACTCTCCTCCGAGGAGGTGCATTCAACGCATCCGGCAATGGCGCGGCCCACGATCGGAGGTTAAATAAAGAGAATTCGTCTTGTTTCTTCAACATAGGCAGGTATTTGATATATAATAAAACAAGAACTAACCTCGGGGGCCCTCAGCAATAATCATTTCCCCTCGTCTCCGTGGGTCTGTGGGTCTCGGGCCATAGGCCCTCGACCCACAGACCCACGGAGACTCGGGGAAATAATTATTGCTTCGTTCCCCCTCGGTTAGTTCTGTGTATGTATGCCCCCCCCCCCCCCGACCCTTGCACAATATGTCGTAGAAGAAACTGGCCAAAGAATTGCTGGACTATTGGTTTCCCTCTGAAATCTTCCTCACTTTCCCAGTGTTTGGGGCGGAGGCCAGGGGTTTATGAAATAGTTTTTTTGGGTGAATACACACTTTTTTTTAATGTAACCCAAAAAGGAAAACGCGTATTTATGAAATATATTTTCAGTAACTACGGTTTTTGAATATGCCCAAAAAGGAAAACATTGTGGTAAGGTGCCCGAAAAGTTTTGTTTTCCTTAATCTAAGAACATCAAGATATCCACAAGGAGAAGTCAGCCTTTTAGATGTTTCTCTGATCCCTAAATTCCACCCCTACAACACACTTTCAGGCCATTTCTCATGTTTATATCTGATTTGTTAACACCCTTCATGTGATTGATACATCTTCTTAAAGGAGCAGTCTCGTGCGTGGGTTTTAACCTTAGCTATAGTGCAGTAGGTGCCATCTTTTACCATTTCAAAACGTCATCCGATAATGTAATTGGTCGCGTCACGTAACTGGTGAGTTTCTACGGGTTAGAACATCGCAATTAATGGTGTTAACACAAGGCGACACCACTCCTTTAATGAAACCTTAAAACCCACAACTAAAACTTCAAACACAGAACGGAGTTTAGGGTCAAAGGGATAAAGGGTTAAAGGGACAGCGACCTGTGGTTATGGTGTCTTCGAGTTCAAACATGTCGTCACTGTCAGACTCAGCAAAAAAGTGCTCAGCCGACCGGATGGCCTCCTCGTACACCTCCGCCTCTGCAACGGGAACCACCAAGCATAACTAAACGGGTACACAGTAATTCAGGGTACCCAGCCTTTTGTGAATCAATATATGACCCTTTAAAGGCTTACCTAAAAAAATATTCTGACAATTTAGTAATTCCCAGCATATACTGACATACTGAATAATCAGGGTTTTGTATCTAAAGATGAATATATTTCTATTTTCAAATTAGATTCATTTAAGACTTTTTTAAGACCACTTGATAGAAAACTCTCAAAAGTCAAATCAAACTTTTCTTATGATCGAATTTGATAAAATGAATTTAATGTGCATACTTCTGCTTCTGGTTAACCTTACCGATCGGTTATACCAGGAAACGCACCTTGACCGCAGAGGTGAGTTACCGGAAGTCTCATAGTGGACTGCTCAAGATTTTTTCTATAGGAAGGTGTGGTCATTTTGTCTCAACACAACTCTAGTCTTTAAGAGTAGTTAGCCCTTTAGGACAAATCCTAAAAATCATGAACACAGGAGATTTTACTTTTGTTCTGCTTCTCAATTGCCAACAAACTGTCTACGTTTTACTCTTAGATATCTATTCGTGCCTGCCCATTTTGACTGTGTCCAAATTAGTGTTGTTAATAGGGACAGTTACAGAACACCAAATGAGACTTACCGTCCTGTGAGGAGTTTTGGTGTTGCAGTTTACCAACATGAATGCCGGCTGCGCCGCCCCGTAACCTGAAAGATAACATGGCGATTGTTATACGGGAAGATGTTCATCAGGATAAAATGATAACATAATTATTAATCAGGGTACCAACCCAAATTCCATTTTCTAATCCCCAGTGTTTTCCCTGAGATTTCCCTGTCCTGCAGCAATTTTTCCCTGTCATATCCAGCAATTTGTTCAAATCTGAAAGCCTCTGCATGCAGAAAAAATTTGGACAACTTAACAACCAAAAGTTGAATCCCTAATATCTTGAGAATCAGGAATTTCAGAACCTGGCAAAAATGAAATTCCCTGTGTTTTGGCAAAATTTGCAAATTTCCAGTTTTCCCTGTGCTGCTGGTACCCTTAATTATAAATAATGTTCGACACTAATTGTTTGGGTCGTCAGTCATTTGTGTCGACTTGGTACATAGTGATGTTCAAAATACAAAGTTGTTGGCCATCTTGCCAATTCTAATGTGTCTTATTGAGAAATTTTCGATCCTAACTCAGGCTTTGGTTTCGAATGCTAACATTAAATAACGTTTGTTTTTTTACCACCAATATCAACTTTCAGGCTATTGCTAAATCACTAACTACTATGTAAGACTATGTTAAGGTTAAATTCTGGACATATAAAGTCACATCAATAGTATTCGACATTAAGGTTCTATTTCACGCATCCACCAGATGCATACACATCAACACATAAACATGTTAATTTTATCAAAAAACATGTGCACACATCAGATGCAGTTCAAAATTATGCACCAAGCACCTGAAAAAACAGGGTGCAAGGTGCACCATTATTGGCATTAATTTCAAACACTACATCAAGGGGGCTCTAATCGTAAGGATTTCTGCCGTACCCTCTGTTGGAGATGTCCTTGAGTACAACATTGTTTGGGGCGTTGTTTTCCCCCGTCTTCCACGTGAGCGCACTGCTGCCGTCTGTCACCGCCTCAGAGTTAGTTGTCCGTGTTGACAGGTCGTGGTTTGACTGGGCCGACAAGTCGTACGCGGCAGGAATCGGCAGCTCAGGACTACTCGGACCGTCAGAGTCGGACTGGCCACCGGGGGTCGGGGGCGCTGACAGCGAGTCGTCCACACAGTGAACTATCCGGTGGGCATCAGTGACGGCCTCAAACTGAAATTATTTGTAACTTCAATTACATGATGATGGTTCCCAGCTTAGGTAGCCAACTAGCAGTAGTGCAATAACTTTTGTAAATGTGGGCAACCCGGATCAAATTGCAAGATTTATTGTGCAGCGTGTGATAATATGAATTGCCAGAGAGATTTCTTTTCTTTTTTTTCCTTTTCATAAACGAAATGACCAAACCTTCTACTTCTAGGTACAACCTAAGGTAGGTATTATTATTGGTAGTTGGTGTACAAATGTACTTATCTTAAAAAAAAACCAAAAAAACGGTGGGGCAGTGAAAAAAAAGTCTAACCATTAAAAGTTATATGTTGTTGGTAACTCGTAGACTACTGCAGTTCAAGTATCAGATGCGACAATGTCTTTCAACGCAGATTTTTAGATCTACAAAACATCATTACTGCAGGGTGGCAGGGTAATATTTGGCACTTCATTTTGCAAAGTTTTGGACTCAATTGTTGTTTTCCTGTGCGTTGTACTTACCACGAAGCAGAACTCGGAGTGCGTCTGTCGGGCGTACTCCCCCGGCTTGATGTTTTTACCGTTGGTGTGACCAAATATTATGACATCGGACGGTTTGAGAATACAGCTCCCCTTTACCTGAAACACCAAAGCAGGAGTTAGACGTCAACTTATTATTTTGTGCGCCTAAGGCCACACAGATTCTAAAGGTGCACCCAGGATCTTGACTAGTCAATGACACTGCACTTCCGTAATTTACACATTAATAAACTTATAAAGGGCTAGGAAGATCTCTGCCTGTATGACGAGGGGTACAACAGTTTGAGTTTAATGCCTAAAAATTGTCACTGCAGCATCTTCAACCCTTAAGATATCAGCTTTGTCAAGACCTACAGTGTAGAAAATAAACAGTGCATCCTGCATTTAGTGATTAATGATTTCGCCGACGGGCGTTTGGAGTTCAGTATCTTGCATATGAAAGTAAACAGGTTTTTTTTGTGTTTCAAAAACTGTATTTAGAAATGGTCACATTTATTCCATAAGATTTTCAAAATATGCATTACATCAAAATCATTATAGTTTAACCTTCTTCCTTATTCTATAAGTTTGTGCAATCCTCATTTTAAAAAAAAAAACCTTCTTTACATATTCCGATTTTGATCTTAAATCTAAATAGTTGAAGATTCAGAAGTTTTAAAAGGGTGCACTTGCGTCAAACCTTTATTAAGACGTTACTACTCACCCTCACATAGTTGACATAGGTTCCGTTGAGACTGTTGTCCCGCAGAATGTAACATGTTCTGCCTTGATGCTTTGTGCAGTGGATCTCTGCGTGCCATCGTGAGATGAAATGCTCAAGCTGGCTTGAGTCGAGAAAGTGATCATTGCCAGAGTGACGCCCAAAGCGGGTTACTGCATGATTTAACCTGGAACAATACATTTATAAATATGTCATTATTCATTATCCAACTAGGCAGAATTTGACAACCTTTGACAACTTGTAGTGATCGAAACTAACTTTTTAGGGTTTTTGCCATCAGGGCCGACAGGCCTAATTTCATGTTTAAAACTGAAAATTCTTTGGCCATGGATTTTGTGAACTGATTATTTCCAAAATTCTAGCCATTTGCTGTCTAGCTGGTAACTGGGAAACTCGGGCCAGAGGAGAACTTGGTCAAGACAAACTTGGGTCCGGGAAAATTGTCAACCCTGTAACGAAACATGGTCCGCTGGAGAATTCGAGCCCAATGATGTTCTGGCAGTTCCCCACCCACAAACTGTTGAACAGGGATGAGTTAGCCATTTAGGTACGAATCTAAGGATCGGTGTCTGAAATTAAGGTTTTATTTCATAGACACGTCAGGTGCGTAGGTTCTAAAATTGTGTAACCGGGGACATTTCATTTTGATCATTGCTATAGACTTTGTGCAGATCTCGTCATATCTCTAAAAAATAAGCAGGCCGCCATATTGGTGATCAATTTAGAATCACAATAATCTACCACCTTTAATATTTAGAAGACGTTATCATTTAAAAGTCCGCTTCAGAATAACTTACTGAACAATAATGAACAATTTTGATCATTTATAAATGATAGATTTATGATATTTTTATAGCCATGTGGTATTGAGAACCACGTGATGGTCACCAAAATATGGTCACGTGACCCTATCTGCACAAGGTCTATAATAACCTATTTAAAAGTCTGAAAAACAGTGCACCATCCCGGTGCATATATTTCGAAAGTTTGCACATTGCTGCAAAATACCATGCACGCTGGGTGCAGGGTGCACCCTTAGTAAGTTAATTTCGGACACTGACCTGGAATCTAAGAGAGATATGTTTACAGTGTCTGAAACTAAAGTTTAAAACAATGCACACACCGGGTGCATAGCTTAGAAAAGTATGCACCCAGGAGCCTTTCGGTGCACCCTGAGTGATATAAGATTAAGACTATTTATTAAATCAAAAATATGTGAATCTTCCGGGTGCACACTTCCAAAAATCATGCACCCCGCTGCAAAAACATGCACCTCGGGTATAGACGTTGTGCAGATGACGTCACACCTGTCAAAATAGTCAGGCAGCCATATTGGTGATCATTTTAGAAACTTAAATATTTACCTCACTGAATTTGAAACATTTAGAAGACATATTTTTGAACAAATAGCAATAACCCACTGGATCCCCCTCCCCGGTGCATAATTCCTGAAGTTGTGCACTCGAAATTTTGTCTATGCACCCCCCTAACATATAGACATGATGAAACCCATAAAAAGTATGCACATGAGGGGTGCACAACTTGAAAAATCGTGCCGTGAAAATGAGCACGCCGGGCACAGGGCACAGCTTAATTTTGGACACTCCGCTGGTAACGTTATCAGACATTTGGTGCGACTTCCCACTCCGAACTATTGGAGTGTCGACTGGACGATTACAGAGAATAATGAAAAAAGCCTTTGGCCATAGGGTTACTTTCCCCCGCGAAAGCAGCGCTGTAAATACAGTATGATAGCCCCCTAGCAATAGAACAGGGAACCAGCTTATTTTCAATATGGCCGCCCCCAGTGTTGGAAGGGGGCATTCCCAACCCAGTTTTAGTATATTTTTTAGAATACTGTAATGATGTCATCCAAACAATTTCCAATCATGATTTGGTCCCTTCAGATTGTTGTCACTCTCCATACAATTTCTATGGAAAAAGCTACTCTCCAAACAGAGTGACGTTATTAATACCATGCACAGTGTCCCCCCCCCCCCCCCTCTGCTTGTTCCCAGCAAGAGGCACCGCAGAGCTACACAAATTTATGCTGGTATCATATGTTTGGTGTGACTTCCTACTCCAATCTATTGGTGTATCGGTGCGATCACCTGGACGGTTACAGAGACAAATGGGGTAACTGGATTTTGCAAAGTGACACTAGGCCTATAAATTCATCAAATTGTTGGCCTAACACTAGGTGTAAGATCCAGGACCCATCCTAACTAGATTTTCGGCTACTGCCGAAGGAGGCGTACCGAAGGAGGCGGGCGGTGGATTGTGCAATCATTATAACAAGTTACCATTTTAGTACTAAACATGTGCCTGGAGAGTGTGAGGAATTTGACACTGAAACACCTTCTTTGTCAATCTCCATGTATCCCTATGGGAAAAGAGATTTGCTGTGTCTGGAGAGTGATGACCTACTTTCTTTACTATAGGAAATTCCGATTTCAATTTTGTAACAATAAACTTATGGATTGTCTCCCAAATTACAAGAAAACAACCAAATATTTCAGAATTTTGGAACCAAACCACCATATACTAGAAACAGAAGTAGAGAAATACATATATACTGATATAGTTTGAAGATTATAATGCTGGCATTACTGAGAAAAGTGGAACGAAAAATTTGTCACAAAATTGTAACAACTGTTTTGACCCCCATTGAAATGCATTGAGACAACCTGGGCCCGACGGCTCGTAACTCCACAGGACAGGCTGTCATGATTACCCACTCACCCTAATCATCAACTTAATCTACCTATGTAGTTAGATTAAATATTTGGTCGCTAATCATGATTAAGGAGGATGTGATTAACGTCAGACCAATGAGAATGCTTGTTTCAAATGATCTAGGGGGACTTACGAGCCGTATCTCCTAATCGTGATTAACTTGTTGTGATTATCCTACCTAATTTAATTACGGACGTTCGACGTGATTAGCGGTGCTACGAGCCGTCGGGCCCTGGTGTAGAAAGAGTCTAGAGAAGGTCGGCGGCCTAAGGCCCGCCTCCCAATAAGGAATATTTTGGTGAAACAAACCTATAAAACGTATCCCAAACTAATGTAAACGGTTTATTAGTTTGGGATAGAGTCTGAAGGATTCAGGATGGCAAAAAAAATAATTAGTGGCCATTCTCAAAGACAGGTGTGTGTCATACGCCTATCTGGGTCAGGGAAGTCCTTAGCTACGGTCATGCATGAGCGATTGTAACTAAGGGCAGAGGGGGACAGATCAGGTTAGAGATAAGGACTGACCAATCAGATAGGGCAAAAGTGTCCCCCTCTAGGTTGCTAAGCGACCTCAGCTGGGAATCCCCCTTACCCTGTCTTTGAGAATGGATTACCCAGCTTTGAATTTGAATGTTATTGAACATCCTCCTATATTATTGTACGTTTGCACTGGGCAACCAAGGCCCTCAATTTATTTACCAATTAACGTTTACACGTGGTCCTAGTCCATTTGGACATCCGATTTGTCAAGACTTGAAATAATGAGTTGAATCAGCTGTTTTGGTGTTGGCCTCCCCCCTCATCCCCTTCCCAGCACTGGCGCAGTCCGGTTCTAGAACCTAGACTACAGCCGTAGACCATGGAAAAGTTAGGGGATATTTTACTTCTGAGGTCAATATCTTATAAGCCCCAATCTTAACTACATTGTCAACTTCTACTTGACCAAATCATTGAAGATTTTCGACTGTTTTAGCCAAAAAATTTAACTTTTCTGACAATCGGGTCATCTTGAAGGATACACAAGCCCACTTCCGGTTCAAGTTTCTCTCGAGTGTCGTCGCTAAAATGTCTCACCTCAGGCTATCACTGACTCCTGTGACCGTGGCCGGCTTCCCCACACGTCGTAAATGGTAGTCGCCTTCTAGACTCAGCTCCATTGCTATAAAATCCAACGTTCAGACATGTTTTAGACGTAATTTTTCCGACGTGAAACAGTCCTCTCGTAAATACCGCGTAATGAACGACGAGTCCCTGCGTCTGTGTAACGGAGTGGGAGAAGATGGGATCACGAAATAAAATAAATATTAAATTTTTATTTTATTTTTAATTATGTTTATTCCCTACCAACGCAAGAAAAATTTACGTGTTTTTTCTGTATCTAAAGGAAATTTTGGAAACATACTTTTGAAATTAGAAATAAAACTTCCTTTCATCTGCAAATCAACCAAAATCGAATAATATTTTAGTCATTTTTAGTACAGAAACGTTTAGCATGAAAATTTACATTTTTTAAAATTTAATACAAAATTATAGACTTCAAAATCATTTTACATCTGTATCTGAAGAAGCAATGTTTAGAAAATAAATTAATATTTTCGGAAAATCCCGTTTTCTCTTTCGGTTTTTAACTCCGACGTGTTCAATGATGTCGTGAAATTAGACTAATTGACCAAGTAATTATCTAAACAGGATATTGGTAGGAGATGTCCTGAATAGTTCCATTCAAGGTATGCACCACGTAGATACATTTGATACCAAAGAAATCATATCTTTTATTATTTACGACAAGCTTGTTTTGGGTTTGGGATGGAGTATCCTGAGCAACCCTCCCCGACCAAGTCGGCCAGTTTGGACACGATGTCGTCTACTATTCCCTTCTACAACGGTGGAATTGACCACAAAACGATCAGATATCCTCACTGCATCGTCTGGACACCCATACCATGTCTGACGTGAGTTGGTTAACATGGAATCAGTGTTTTTTGGCGTGCCCGGTTCTCCCACTTCTCTCCACAAATTGACCAAATCAAAAACGTTCATCCTCTTTGGCCTTCGGCTTTGCCAGTTCAAGATGGATATATCATGTATTTACCCCAGTTGTAAACTTCTGGACCCAATCCCATAGCTTAGTCCATCTCCGACAACCAGTCGGACCAAAATGACATCATCTTTTTCCTCCTAACCGGATATCCTGGTGTGCCAAAACACTTCCTAAAAGTAAAATTTGACCCAAATCCAGACTTGACTCAGTGAGTCAGTCCTACTCTGAATGACGTCATGACTCATGGGGCCATCCATAAATGATGTCACACTTTTTCAGGTTACTTTTAGGACACACCCAGCCCCCTGTCACTAAATTTTTCTGTTTTAGATATGAAAATAAGGGCCATCTTCAGGTAGTGTCACACTTTTCAACCTGCCAACCCACCCCCTAGTATGTGACATCATTTATGGACCGTCCCTATACGGAAGATGCGGGTCTCAAAAAAGGACATCGCGCGGCCAAATTTCGCGGAAATCGCGAACGGACGTTGGGGGGGCTTTTAACATAGGCTCCTATGGCAGAAAACAGGTTATTTCGCTCTAACTTTTTAAATATCGCTCCAATCTTTTTGCAGTAAATGAGGAAAAGTTTGTAATTCATCTCAGGCATCCCATATAAGTCTTCAAATTTTCCTAATAGGTCAATTTTCCGCACTATTGCGAAAATTCCGATTTTCCCCATAGGCCCCAATGCTAAACGTGGTCACTTCTGGAGCCCAGTATTTCACAGCGCGATGCCGAAAATGACGGGAATACCGCTGACCCGTTTACTCCGTATAAGATATAGTGACGTCAGAAAGGAGGGTTCCCGCCCTGGCTGGTGTAGCATCCCGAACAGGTATATATCCGATGGGTAATGGGTCAAGTTGGGCGAAGTGCGCATGCATATTGGGTCAGAAGGTAATAGCCTTAACAGGTACCCCCTCCACAGACTGAGGAGTAGGGATGAATTAGCCTTTTATGTATGAATCCTAGTGATGATTGATGTAAAAGCTGTGAGGGATATGTATTTAGTTTGCTACCCAATACAACTTTGACAGGCATGATTAATGAGACATGCTTTTAGACCAGAACCCACCCTAATGCACAAGTGCAGTTTGCCTAACTTGACCGGGTAGATCTAGATCTACCCATCAGAGATTGGTAACCTGGTCGGGATGCGACACTGTAACCCTTTCACTCCAGGGGCGGATCCAGAAATTACTATGTACAGTGGAGGGCCCCCACCCCACAAACATGATTTAACAGGGGGGGGGGGGGGGGGGGCAAGGCCTGTTCAGCCTCCCCCCCCCCCCCCCCCCCTGGATCCGACCCTGCACTCTGCAGCGCTTGCACCTCCACTCTGGGAAAATAGTCTGAGAGAGTACTCTCTGCTATGTAGGGCGCTAACTGAATACAGAGTAAACGGGTTAGCGGTATCCTCGGCATTTTCCGCATCGCGCAGTGAAATCCTGGGCTCTAGAAGTGACCACGTTGGGGCCTATGGGGAAAACGCAAATTTTTGCAATTATGCGAAAAATTCACAAAACGTGAAAATTTGAAGGCTTGTATCACATTCCTGGGATTAATTGCAAACTTTTTCTCACTTTCCGCGAAATTTGGCCGCGCGATGTCCTTTTTTGAGACCCGCATCTTCCGTATACCAATTATAGTATGACTATGCCCTGCAGTCTAAAAAATAGACCTGCAGTGATGGGGTGTGACATAGATTGAATATACATCTCTGACTCTGTGCAGGGATGGAGAGCAGAGCATAGACAAAAGTAGTGAAAAACCATTGAACTCTAGGAAGGTGAGGACCCTTCTGCCATAGGGACAGCCTTGTTGGAACTAGCCCTAGTCTGTCCACCATATGGGTTCAAACACTGAATTTGGAGTAAAAAGCATGCTGTTCACTACAAAGACAGGTGTCCATGGTATGAAAAACAGTTCTTGATACACAGGTGGGTTTAATTTATGTGTGCACATTGTACTTTTGTATGTCCGAGAACTTGAGTTGGGTTTGCCTCAGTTTTGAATGGGCAGTTGTGGTCTGCCCCACTCAAGGAGGGGGCAAGGCAAGAGTGGGGCCAACCGTGTTGGTTAGGTATGACCCCTCGGGGCCAGACCCAGTGGCAGCTACAATGCAGAAATAACTTTTGGTAGTAGGTGTTGATGCTGCAGAGTGGAAACCCTTCTTGAAATATAAGCAGTAATTGTAAAGAAGCCCCTGTATGCCTGGTTTATTAACTTATTGATGCACCCAAAGAGAGATACTTAAAATTATATTTTCATTTGTGGTTTCCATGAAGCCTTTACATTTTGAAATCTCATTTTCCAAATTTCAACTTTACATGTTATCAAAATATTTATGATACTTAGAAATAAGAATCCGGATGAAGGCAGTAACATGCCGTAACTAGTTGATTCGCCATTACACTCCTTCTGCTGGCTGTTGGTAAGCTTATGTCAGCAGACGTTTAGTTTTGAACTCAGGGACAGGACTGCTCCTGTAACTTTTTCCTTTTCCTTTTGACATGAATCTGTATTATCTCATTTCATGCTCTTTTTTTAGATGGCTGTTCCCCATTATCGGTCATATGGGCATTGCTATGACCTCTGGAGTCATCCGCGACTTCGCTGGGCCCTACTTTGTATCAGTAAGTAATTGTTGTAGTTTGAAGTAGCAGGAAGACATCAATACTCTTCTTATCCTCTTTATTATACTTAGAGAAACAAGAACAATCCAAACGTGGCTGGCTTCATTCCGGGCGAGTGGGAAGCAGGGGGCCGCTTAGTACAACACAAATATGATCGATTATATCATTGAAAATAAGGCGTTCCCACCTCAGACTACAACATATTCCCCTTCCATTTAAAGGAGTAGTTAAAGTAGAATAACCTCTTAGTAGTCACAAGTACATATAAAATGAAAAACATAGTACAGATTTACTTGTAGTCTTTTAGCCATACAGAAGGCTTTCTTACCCTTTCACCTTTACGTAATACAATCTTTTCGGGTGCTTTCTGTATATTTTTACCCTGTACATTTACATCGTTGTTGGGTATTTCTACAGTTCGTTCCAGTTCTTCACAACCCTTTACAGGAGACAGCTTTGATTGGTTAAATACCTTACCATCTGATAACATGTAGGTACCGGGTCGTACTGCCTGGATTATTTTTACAGATGGGGTAAATTGCGGTTCACCTTTACTTACTGACTGTGGTTTCTTTAATTTAACCAGATCACCTTGTTTCAATATAGGATGTTTTGTGTTCCTGTTCTGATCTGAATTTCTTTTGTATGCACTCAGTTTCTCATTTGCCTTTTCCCGAACCTTTTCTATACCAACTAATTTTTCTTTCTTTCTGAAACTGATGATGTCAAGTTTAGTACGCATATCTCTACCGTGTATCAGTTTACATGGTTTTTCGCCTGTAGTGGCATGTGGAGTAGCCCTTGTAACAAGCAAGTAGTTGTAGTACATTTTCTTTGATACTTTCTTTCTTAACAACAGCACTCTGGACAGCATTTTTCACCACAGAGTTCCACCTCTCTACAGCACCATTTGCTTGTGGGTAATACACCGAAGAAAGACAATGTTTGATTTTCCTCTCCTCTAAGTAGTCACTAAATTCTTTCGACATGAACTGAGACCCGTGATCGGTTACAATTTCTCGGCTGAATACAGACATGAGAAAAGTCAGAACACTTTGAGTTGTTACGTTAGAAACAAAACCAACTTCTGGCCACTTGCTGTAGTATTCAACCAAGGAAATAACATACCGAGCATTCGCTGGAGCTTTTTCGATGAGACCTACTATATCTCAACCTAGTTTTTCCCAGGGACCTTCTGGAAAACTAACTGGTTCTAATGATGCATAAGCAGTCTTAACACCTTTGTCTAACTTTTGACAAACAGGACACTGTTGGAGTAACTCAACAACATTGTTATCCATTTTTGGCCACCAATACAAATCTCTCAGTCTTTGTTTCGTACATGTTTGACCTTCATGCGCGAGCAACACTAATTTCTTACGAAGACTAACAGGCGGTATAATTCTGTCTGCATGCATGAGAATACCTTTATACACCAAAATTTCTTCTTTTATACTTTCATACCTCTGTATGTCTGGACACGTACCTTTCGCATAACCTACAATTTCTGACAAAATTACATCACTTTCGGTAGCAACCTGTAGTTCGGCAAATGTAATAGGAATATCTGTCTGCATATCGTTATGAACAATCTCACAAATCTGTTCATCTTCTACATCATACTTTTCATCTGTGTGTTTATGTTGAGCGTGCGATAACCCATCGGCTAACTTGTTGTCACAACCTGGACGATATTCTATGTCATAATTCAAATTGTACTTCATTAATTTTGAGTACCACCGAGCAATACGCATAAATTCCTATCTGTCCCTTTGCTTAACAATGTCGTAAGAGCACTA
Organism: Lepidonotus clava; assembly: GCA_936440205.1. Classification (NCBI taxonomy): domain Eukaryota; kingdom Metazoa; phylum Annelida; class Polychaeta; order Phyllodocida; family Polynoidae; genus Lepidonotus; species Lepidonotus clava. The sequence continues at coordinate 41,767,488 of OW387144.1, read as the reverse complement.
TAATCTGTTCTAATAACAAACTTTCTTCCCCAAAGGAATACATGCCATTTCTCTATAGCAAATACACAGGCGAGAGCTTCTCGCTCTCCAACAGGATAGTTTCTCTCTGCGGATGACAAAGTTCTAGTCGCACATGCTGCAACACATTCTTTACCATCTACTTTCTGACTTAATACAGCACACGTGACATATACAGTTTCTGCTGATGTATCAAATAAAGCTAGCGTACAGTTCTCCTGTAACAGATTTATCACTGAAACAAAACTTTGCTGCGCTTCGGCATTCCAAACAAAGGTTTCCTCTCTAAGTACAGCCCTCATTGGTTCAACAACATTAGCAAAGTTGGGAATATACATAGCAAAGTAACCTACCAAACCAAGAAAGGACTGTAGACTCTCCTGTCAGTAGGAACCATAGCTTCGACCACGCCCTGAATCTGCGATTTGGCCATTTTGATACCTACGTCACTGACGGTATGACTTAGAAACTTTAGAGTACTTACAGACTCTTTACACGCGTCTTTATTCAACTGGACATTGTGTTTTCGCAGACGCTCATACACAGCTTTCAGGTTACGATCATGCTCTTCTTGGGTTTTACCATACACAATTACAACCTTGAGATAACACTGTACACTTTCTAATCCACACAGGATAGTTGACATCATTTTCTGAAACGCAGAAGGCGCTGACGACAGACCAAAGCAAACCCGTTTGAACCTGTATAGACCGTCATGGATGATAACAGCTGTAAGAGCCCGTGAATCGGGGTGCAACGGGTGATAAGCACTCGCCATATCTAGTTGTGAAAAAACCTTAGCACCATGCAACTTACACAAAAGCTCTTGGATCGACGGAATAGGGTATACGTCCAGAATTACACACTTGTTAACCTCTCGTAGGTCTATACATAACCTTATGTCGCCATTACTTTTGTACAATACAACTATGGCAGATACCCATTCAGATATGTCAATTTTGTTGATAACACCTTGAGCCTCAAGCTCCTGAAGTTTTTGTGATACCTTATTATGGACAGTTTAGGGTAGTCTTTGTAACTTCTGTTGTACAGCTTGAATTTTCGGGTTAATCTTTACTTTGTGCTGGAACCCTTTGATAGTATCCGACTCACTGTTTGACTCGACCTCACTTACAGTGAGGGTTTTCCCTGTGATACACAAATTGAGATCTTCTATGGCATCAAGACACAACAAACATCTACCGCATTTTACAGTTACAAATTTCACAGTAGCTGAACGTGATTTGAAATGTACCTCGGTAGAATATGTACCAACGACAGGTAGACTATCTTTAGTATATGACTTCAACTCATCTTCGGGACCTGCCGGTTCAATAGCTTCGTCTACGAAGTACTCACGAAATGTATTGAGATCTAAAACTGATCTATCGGCTAGGCTGTCTATGTGTAATCTAATAGGTACACTATTTACATGAACATTGCATTGAATGCATTTTCTTTTCTTTACAGTACCTTTGGTAGCAAGAACCTCTACATCAGAATCTGATTCTAAATCGCTATCTGCATCAATAACTTCTTGAATAAGTCTTTTTGTACAGACTTTGTCAAAATGACCCTCCATTTGACAAGAGTTACATGTTTGGCCTATTGCCGGACATTGTTCATAATTAGCTTTGTGCTTCTTAGAACCGCACCTATAGCAATATATTTTTTGCTTTACCTTTCATTTCGGTTTACCTTTTGTAGATCCTGTAGTCGTACTGGGACTAGTAGTAGCTCTTGGCTTGAAGTTTTTCTTGTACCCGGGCTTTGACCCCTGGACCGCGTTGATGTCTGGAGACGGAGTTGTAGGCGCGGACGCAGTCACGGCTTTCGCACTCTCCATGGCCTCCTCGATACGTGTTGCCACTTGAATCGCACACGCCAGCGTGAGATCCTCCTCTATGAACAGTTTCTCGTGGATTTTGTCTGAAATAGTCTTTTTGACTAATTGGTCACGGATTAGTTCATCTCGCATATTACCAAAATTACAAGTCACTGACAACTCCCTGAGCACAGCAACTAATCCTGCGTCGACTCAGTGGGATGTTGTGCATGTTGGCGAAATTTGTAACGTTCTGCCATGACAATGATTTTGGGACCAAAATGTTTTTCTAGAATGAGAAGTGCTTTCTGGTAGTCATTATCACCGGCTGGTGGATTGTCCAGTTCTGGTAAATTTTGGAACACTCTCTGCCCTTCCTTACCCAGACAATGTAAAAGTAGTGCCTTTTTTCTAGCAACAGGGTAATTGGAACCACCCCCAGTAATCAAATAATTTTCAAACTGGGATAACCAAGTGGACCTGGCTTATCTAAAAAGATATCTGGCTGTCTTAGCCCTGACATTTTGAGTAGTAAGTAACCAGTGGTCGATCTTAGCACTAGCCCAGTAGTACAGACACTAGTGCAATTCCTGTCGGGATAGTGCAGTCCATGAAGTGCTAGCCCGACGGGCTAGTGGAAATTCTCCCCCTGTCCCCGACCACCAGCCCGACCCCCAGCACACGCACTCTCTTGTCCACTGGATACACAGCGTTCTAAAGATCGCGGAGATGAGGGTCGTTTCTGTCTAGTTCGCATTGAAAATAGGGGGTGATTTTCACCAAAAATTTCATGAAAATCAGAAAAAAGGGATAATTTTTTTTTGCATATGACCAGGCCCGTACCCAGGGTCTTCTGTGAGGGGATGGCGAGGTTCAACAAGTGGAACTTCTGTCTATATTTTCAATAATTTGAATTTGAAAAGGGGAGTGGCGGGCAGTAAAAAGTGGAATTTTCAAAATTTTCCTTTATGGGGTGGGGGCGGGAAATCAGCCATGAAATAAGGAAATACGTTCCACTTTGTCATAAAACTAGAAGATTATACCACAGTGTGCACCCCCTAGTTTTGATTATAAGATATACCTCATAAACGGGATGACCGATTGTATGCAGTGAAAATGTTAGGGCCGCGCCATGCGCCCTGGGCGCATTAAATTTATAAATGTCACATTAATTTTGAGATCATTGCGCCCATGGCACATTAGGAATTTTCATTTGATCAAAATGAACCAAAAATGGCGCATTAGAGTGAAAATGTCTCTGTCAAATTGATAGGGAGTGCGCCATTGTCACATGCTAAATTTTTCTAACATTATCACTGTGTATGGCATATCTTCTAAAATCATTATTTCAATAGCAGACACTACCAGTGGTGGACATAAATCCAGGGGCCAGTCGGACCACAACCTTGTTATATCTAGGGGCCCGCAGCAAAATCTAGGGGCCTTCACTATGAATAACTTTAAAATCCTGGTAATTCTCCGGCATCGCTCTCTCAATGCCGTCGCCTCCGGTCAAGCCCGGAGTGATGTGTTGGTCATTTAGGCTGAGGTCACCATAGACCCATAGTGGAAAACGCCGGTACCAGATTCAGATTTTGGACCTGTTGGCAATCTCCAACCAAATATACGGTGAAGAGTGTAGGTTTAACATAGCCTTTCTATGGTATCTAGGTCGCCAAGTCATCAGCTAGGAGATTGACGCATGTCCATATATGGTCATTTGGAGAACAGAGGGGCCAATGTTCAACTGCTTGCCTCCTTCAGGCTGTCTTTACCAAAGCCTACTTCAGGGAGGTAACAGTGCTAGCCAATCAGAGCCCTGTGCCTCATGCAGTTGGGCCGGTGTTCTACTGCCTGTCTCCCTCAGGCTGTCTTTGTCAAAGCCTACTTCAGGGAGGCAACAGTGCTAGCCAATCAGAGCCCTCCTTCTCACAGCACCAAACAGTGTATACATCTGCCTCAGTACAACAAAGTAAACCCTCTTTGCTTATTCTCTGGCATCACTGTCTCGATGCTGTCACCTCCGGTCAAGCCCAGACTGATATGTTAGCCATTTAGGCTGAGGTTGCCATAGACATATGAAACGCTGGTATCAGATTCAGATTTTGAAGGTGTTGGCAGATGCATCGCAAATATACAGTGAAGATTGTAGGTTTAACATAGCTTTTTTATGATATCTAGGTTGCCAAGTCATCAGCCTGGAGATTGGCACATGTCCATATAATATCATGGTCATATTTGGAGGACAACCTGTCTTACACCTACTCCAGAAACTAGAAAAGCTATATATTCAGACTGCTGTGAAGTGTTGAATAAATTATAATATGTATGGTGAAGACGGTGGGCATGGCAGAATGTTGATATCTTATTGATGTACCCGAACTGTTTTACGAACATAAATTGATATAAACCCAGATATATGTGCTATTGTTCGCACTATTTTTCATCTTTTCATCACATTCTCCTCTGGGGCTACAATAAAGAATCATTTTGATATATATACAATCAGCATTGAAAACAAGGTTAGTTATCTCTGCGTGTTAGTGAACGATAATTGGGGTTGGAGGGACTCACATCGCCATTGTCTTCGTCTACGTTGTAATTCCATTAATCTTTTTGTTTCTTGTTCGCCCGATAATTCCTTTCATGGTCTCCATATATAATCTAGATTCAATATCATACATACAAAAAAAAAGCGAATAAGCCGGAGTTTTTCCTGAATCTATAAGATCCACCTGGGACCTTGTTTCAAGGGGCCAGTCGGGCCCCTAGGCCAGAAAATGTGGGGGCCCCACCCTCTTTCTTATGCCCTTGCCCCCCCCCCCCCCCTGACTATGCAACTGGAAGAAAAGGATATTTCTAAATATTAGGGAAACATTCTTACAAAAATACTAATATATTTATTCAGGCCTTACTAAAGAAAAATTTTGTTTCTGGTGGACCGGACGGGTAGGTATTTTATAGCCGGGTGGGACGACTTTTTGTTGTTGATTTTTCACACAAAAAATTCTAAAAGTCAACATTATACCCTTACCAACAAAAACATTTATGTAAAGAAAAAAGAAAAAAATCGCGGCTGCCTGGTTCATCTTTTTTAACCCCAGCCGCCGGACGCTTTCAGGAGGTACTAGTGCAAACTCAGATGGGCTAGTGCAAATCCTAGACAGCTAGCCCGGTTGGCTAGTGCAAACAAAAGTTAAGGTCTATCCCTGGTAACACTAGAAAAGTATAAAAGTAATACACACACAGTATCAAAATAGTGCACTCAAAATATGATAACCTTGGCAGAGTATTCAAAGTATTACCAATCACTTGTAGTAGTTGTAAACACAGTTTATGCAATTGTATAAACACCAATTTCTATCATTATAGTTGTATTGATAGAAAAGTAGGCAGTTCATCCGGCAATTTGGCAAAAAGTAGGCACAGTTACATGTTGTAAATAATGTAGGCCTTAGTAGGCATGTTGTAGAAGTCACACAGAGTCAGTTGTAGTATAACTCTGCATGTCAAAACTCACTTTTGGCTGTCAGTAGTTGTAGCAAGCTGGAGTGATGTAGAAACCAGCCTGGCAGGTGTGAAAGTAAAACCAGCATGGCAGGGCCCAGGTAGCATGGCAGGTAAGGCCCAGGGCAGGGTGAAGTTTCAGTAGTTCCCAGCAGCACAACAGGAAAAACTCACACTTTTCTCCCCTCTCAGGTAGTTCTTGACATCCTCAGTCGCCATTTGTGGTAGTTTGAAGTAGTAGGAAGACATCAGTACTCTTCTAATCCTCTTTATTATACTTAGATAAACAAGAACAATCCAAACGTGGCTGGCTTCATCCCGGGCGAGTGGGAAGCAGGGGGGCCGCTTAGTACAACACTAATATGATCAATTATGTCATTGAAAATAAGGCATTCCCGCCTCAGACTACGACAGTAATCAATATTGCTTGATTAACAATTGAAATACCTATATACAGTCAAATTGTGAATGAGAGATTGAGAAAAAGGTTGTGTCTTAGCCTGAAAATTGTTTATTTGATATGACTTTGTAGAGCTTTTTTCTAAATCAGTATCAGTATCAACTGAACCACTAACACAGAGATGGCTTCCACCTACAAGGCTCACAGAATTTTAAAAGGAGGACACCCCAACTCAGAGTCTAGGTTGTATGGCACATTAATGCAGGGATCCGATAAACTGAGCCTTGGAATCTGTTATGGTATGATTTCAAGAATGTCCACAGGACACCCAGAGGATCTTGTCAGTGTGCCCTGGGGCTTTAAGGGGGTGGACAAGATGCCCAGGGCACTCGAATCGGTGAGGCCTGACCTTTAAAGCCCCATACCCACTTACCAATTTTGGGCTGAATCGGCGCCGACACCTCCGTGGCTGTCGGCTGACTCTGCTTGGACAAAGCATACCCACAAATAATCGGCTCCACCATCAGCATTAGCGTCAGCATTGGCGTCAGCATTGGCGTCAGTTGTCGGCGCCGATGGACACACCAATGGCAGTGCCGATCCATATTAAGCATGTTGATAATTTTACACCAATGCTGACAATCATAGGCGCCGGCCATTGGTGAATTGTCTAGTGGGTATGGTGTTTTAAGGGACTCTTGTGAGCGTCATCTATTTTTCAGTATCTGGCCTTAAGTACAGCCCACATAGGTTGCCAACACCCACTTAACTATGTGTTAATTACCCAACTACAGAGGCCTCCTCCAGGCACGTAAAGCGCGTTACATACATCAGACAACACGAGCTTGCATCCATCAATTATACCTTATCTATGTCTAACTAGATCTACTTTGTCTTAGATCCTAAATGGCTGATGTTGATACCTAATAATCCCATTGATCCACAGCAAGATATACATTTCTCATTGACTTTTGGCTCCCTTATCCAAAGAGATAATAACAAATCTGTTGGAATATGATAGATGTAAAAGAAGAGACAAAAGATTTTCATGTATTATATAGAAAATAAAATATTTCTCAGATCAAATGATTGATGAGGTCTATTGAAAGAGAAGAGAAAGATCTCATGGTTATTCTTGTGAGGCTCTGTCAAAATATCTCCTGCCCATCTTGTCCACTGTCACATAAGTGTCCATTTGAAAAGAATCACTTTATTTTACAGTTTCCATTTGGTGTAATTTTTGTCTCTTTGTTTTCAGGAGGACTGCATGGCATTTGGTAACCCAACACGGTAAGAAACTTCAACTAATGAAGGAAAATTCTTTTATTTGAAAATAATTTTAACATGAATATAATCGGTTGGATTTTGCATGACAAATATTAAGAAATATCCTTTCTGCTACTTTTTTCAGGATTTCTTATTATCATTAATATCAAGAGATTTATGTCTGCAAAGGATTTTACCCATAACAGTATTATATCTATACTACAATATGTTTGTTTTGGTATTAAAAGTTTCAAATGCCAAATGAGGCAGGTGCTGTATTGCGTCTAAAATACAATTGAGTAGAGTTTTACTATTCTCTGATTGTTGTTAAACATATCATTGTAACTATTTAGATACTGGCAGCTGCCGATAGAGCGGGTTCCCTCATCAAACGGGAAGGACACATGGGACCGAGCTGTGTACGAAGCCTCTGAGGTCTACAAGGGGCGAATGGTTTGTGACTTAAAATCTTACACAGTGCCGGAGTGGATCCAAAAATTTCTAGAGGGGGGTGCCCAAAAACATGAATGTACGGGGGAGGCCCCCCCCCCCCCCCCCCCCCCCAAAAAAAAAAAAAAATAAATAAAAAAACATGATTTAACAGGGGAGGGGGGGGGGGCAAGACCCCTTGGATCTGCCCTTGCAGTGATGTAAATTTTCAGATTTGTTTGATCTGATTTCAAATTTTTTCGCTTCTTTTGAAAACTTTCATAAATCCTTGTCTATAATACATTTTATAACAAATAACGATAACATCAGATTTTCTATATGCTGTTTCTTTCATTCACCTTAACTTCACCCCTAAATGTAAAGGAGCAAAAGTAAAGATGATAAAATGTTTCTTGGCTGTTCAGAGTTATCAAGGATGAAAGAGGCAGAGATGCCTATGACAGTATAGCTGAAACATTGATGAATCAGTGTCAAATCTCAACAGTCACAGTCATCAACAAAACTTATTTAGATAATTAAACACACCACAGCTAGTATCATGGTCTTTGCAGCTCAATCTAAGGTTTTAACGGCTATGTTTTTGTTTTTCCAGCACAACTTATTCTGTGATAACTGCCACTCGCACGTGGCCTGTGCCCTCAACAAGATGCGATACGATAACAGCACGTCTTGGAACATGGTCAAACTCTGCTTCCTCATGTTATGGCATGGCAAGAATGTCAGGTCAGTGAATATTTACAGTATATCTTGATGCAGGAAGGCCAGAAAGGAAAGGCTAATTCTAGCTTTACGACGTATCATGTTATGACATGGTCAGTGGGTTAGGTTAGTTAACCTAATTGATACTAAGATTTTCTCATACTTTCTGCAATTTGTCAGATTTCTGAATTCATCCCGTAAACAAGATGATTAATGTAGTAATAGAATAAGAGTTCAAAAGAAATCTGTTATTAGGTTTTAGTCTCCAGTTAGCATGAAAATTCAAAGGATTTCTTAGAAATATAATAGTTATTTATGTGGGACCTAACTTATATTTTTGACGTGCTGGTTTCTTGAAGGATAACAGTCATCATATCATCTATTTTTTAGAGTGTTCTAAATGAAAAAGTAATTTTTTTAGAGTGAGATATTCCTTTTGTAGTAAGAATGAGCTTCTTATTCATCCTACCACAGATAGTTGATTTATAGTATTTTAAGCACCTGCAGACTAATTTTGTCCAATTTTGTTGACAAAAACCTTGCAAAAACTATAGAAAATTGAGAAATAATTGTGATATATCCACCTACAATGAATGAATTTTCAAACAATTTTGATAAAAAATTAATGTATATGGACGCAGGTTTAATGAATAAAGTCAATTCATACTACAAATATTGATATGAAAATTCTTATGCTCAAGCCTTGTGATTTGTCGACATCTTACCCAGCATGCATCCTGATCAAGGCTGACCTAAAGGTCAAACTCGAGAAATTGGCTATCCATTGGTGGGTGAATTAAAGTTAAAAAATTACCTTGCATACCACCAAAGTTAAATGTCTTATTGTTTCTAATTTCAGTTGCTGTGGCTGGCTCAAGCAATGGTTGCCCTTCCTCATCTTCTGTGGCATCATCCTGATCGTGGTCCTGTCCACCCAACTCTGAACTCCTGTGTATTACACATAACCCGTTGCTGTTAAAACATCATTTTGATTTGTTCCTCATTAACTTGATGGGTGAAATGTCCCCCAACCCCTGCGTCATACCTCCCCTGTCATGGTTCTGTCCCCCCTCCACACGCTTTTGTCTGCCACCCAGGGTTCCCATGCAGGTCTTATAAGGTCTTATTTTGGTTTTGCCATCTATAAGGCTATTAGAAAGGTCTTATTTTGCAGTTGGAGTTCCTATGAAGGTCTTATTTTTAGGTTCAGCAAAATTTTTCACCTGCGCCTGGCTCCCCCCCCCCCCCTCCCTAAATCCACGCCTGGGTTTCCTTCACTTAGCAGTTTATACCTATATGAATTATAGTTTCATAAATGCCCTGTAGTTGCTAAATAGATACAACATTTTATATATACCCCTTCTTGAAGAACTTTTCCAAATTTTAAGAGATCAAACTTTTAAAAGGTGGTGTTTAATAAGGTCTTATTTTCACTTCTGAGAAGGTATTATAAAGGTCTTAAAAAGGTCTTATTTTGATTTCTGAAAATGCATGGGCCACCAGGACCCACCTTGTCATCCCTATGTTCTTCATGGCCCTTGGTTCGTGACAGTGTCCTCCAACCCCTACATCATACCGTCCCATGTCATGATCCTGTCCCCCCTCCCCAACCCTTATGTAACATGCTTTTGTCTGTCATCCCGTCATCCCTATGTCCCTCATGGCCTTTGGTTTGTGACAGTGTCCCCCCGACCCCTGTATCATACCTTCCCCTGTCGGCCTACTGAAGACGCTATCCCTCATTAACTTCATCCCTGATGTACATCATGTTTTTGTGTCATCCCTTTTCTATCCTCCTCAGTCCTGGAGCACTCTGCAACTCCGACACTCCCTACGGCGAATCATCTCTGCACTGTAGCAACCACTGGGTCAGCCCCTGCAAGTTGTATAACACCAGCGAAAACCGTGGACTATTTTTAGGTCACAGTTTCTAGGTCACAGGTGTAGTAATAATATACAGGGGTGTATAGTTTTCGCCCTACATAGCAGAGTCTACTCTCATGGACTCATTTCCCAGCGCGGAGGTAGATCTCAGTGCAGAGTGAGTCCTGGAGCTGCAACATACTTTGTAAAATGCTTCTTTCTTTTTTTTTAAAAAGAAAGGAAGAAATAGGTGGCAAGTTTGTTAGCAAGTATGAGTTAATTGTTAAAGTTTTGTTATTTGTCTGACTCCAAAATTCTCTACTCACGACCAAGTTTGGAATACTCAGTCTTAAAAACAAATATTTGTCCTATGATATTCGTGTACTGCTTCAGTACATCAATGTCATTTTCCTCTTTGCTATAACATCTTAATTCGTGGTTTGACTTTAGATACATGATTTAGACTCATGGAATCATGGTCTTCGAACTGTCTTCATGACAAAGACACCTCTAGTCAGGTGGTTTTGTTGGTCATGTGTATGGAGTCATGAATAAGAAACCAGAAGATAAAGTGAGTAAAGAATGCTAAGACAGAAGGAGAGGTTTAGTGTACGGCCCCCAATTTACAATATGGACGAAAATAGTCATATGAAATCAATAATCAACGGTTCTTGATTAGAAAGATGTTTTCACATAGACAACCAAGTGTTGCATTACCTTTTGACACCTAGATGTGCTTTGTTTGAATGGCAGATATGCCCGCATTTGCATGGTCCGGGTTGAAAAAAATATACATATTTATCTTCTGTTGTATCTATTTATATGGAAACCTTCCCAATTCATGTAAACCAAGAATTACCTACTGTGGCTTTCTGCAGCGATGTATAGACAACAACTGTGGCTTGATGTAACTTATTATGTCTGCATATTTATTGTGTTTAGTATGACAAGGTACAGAGAACGGACTAAATATATATCCTTAATTCATGACATATCACTCATGATTCATGAGGTATAGAGTTGATGGAAGGCTCTACATACACGAGGATTTGCACGATACACGAGGGTCAATATCAACCTCGTGTAGTATTTGGACCCCACTGATACACGAGGTGGATTTTCTCCCAACAAGCATACACGAGATAGAGATCAACCTCGTGCATTTCCCCAAAGCCTGGTTCTGTACACACGAGGTCATTACTGTGATAGTGGGGCCACTGCCGCCTCCCCCTGTCCCCTACCGCCTCCCCCTGTCCCCTACCGCCTCCCCCTGTCCCCTACCGCCTTCCCCTGTCCCCTGCCTCCTCCATCTGTCCTCTGCTGCCTCCCCCTGTCCCCTGCTACCTCCCCCTGTCCCATACCGCCTCCCCCTGTCCCCTACCGCCTCCCCCTGTCCCCTACCGCCTTCCCCTGTCCCCTGCCTCCTCCCTCTGTCCCCTACCGCCTTCCCCTGTCCCCTACCACCTCCCCCGGTCCCCTGCCGCCTCCCCCTGTCCCCTACCGCCTTCCCCTGTCCCCTGCCTCCTCCCTCTGTCCCCTACTGCCTCCCCCTGTCCCCTGCCGCCTTCCCCTGTCCCCTGCCCCCTCCCCCTGTCCCCTGCCCCCTGTCCCCTGCCCCCTCCCCCTGTCCCCTACTGCCTTCCCCTGTCCCCTGCCGCCTTCCCCTGTCCCCTACCTCTTCCCCCTGTCCCCTACCCTCTCCCCCTGCCCCCTGCCGAATCCCCCTGTCCCCTGCTGCCTCCCTCTGTCCCCTGCCGCTTCCCCCTCTCCCTGCCCCTGTCCCCTGCCCCTGTCCCTGTCCCCTGCCGCCTCCCCCTGTCCACAACCACCTCCCCCTGTCCCCTGCTGCCTCCCCCTGTCCCCTACCCCCTCCTCCTGTCTCCTACCCCCTCCTCCTGTCCCCTACCGCCTCTCCCTGTCCCCTACCTCTTGCCCCCTACCCTCATCTTGCCATGCCAACCCTCATCTCACCCTGACATCCCTCCTCTCTCCCTGTCAGCCCTCATCTTCCCATGTCAGCCCTCATACCTCCCTGTCGGTCATCATCTTCCCCTGTCAGCCCTCATTTACCCCTGTGAGCCCTCGTCTACCTCTGTTGGCCTCCGCTCTTCTTGTCAGCATTCATCTCTTTTTGTTGTACCTCATCTGCCCCTGTTGGCCCTCATCTGCATTTCTCAGCCCTCATCTTTCCCTGCCGGTCCCATATCAAGGGTGGGAGAAGTAGGGAGGTACATGGTTGGTCACAGGTTGGAACAAGTAGGGAGGTACATGGTTGGTCACAGTGTGGTAGAAGTAAGGAGGAACATGGTTGGTCACAGAGTGGGAGAAATAGGGAGGTACATGGTTAGTTACACGGTGGGAGAAGTAGGGAGGTACATGGTTAGTTACACGGTGGGAGAAGTAGGAGGTACATGGTTAGTTACACGGTGGGAGAAGTAGGGAGGTACATGGTTGGTCACAGGTTGGAACAAGTAGGGAGGTACATGGTTGGTCACAGGGTGGTAGAAGTAAGGAGGAACATGGTTGGTCACAGAGTGGGAGAAATAGGGAGGTACATGGTTAGTTACACGGTGGGAGAAGTAGGGAGGTACATGGTTGGTCACAGGTTGGAACATGGAGGGAAGTACATGGTTGGTCATAGGGTGGGAGAAGTAGGGAGGTACATGGTTGGTCACAGGGTGGGAGAAATAGGGAGGTACATGGTTGGTCACACGGTGGGAGAAATAGGGAGGCACATGGTTGGTCACAGGGTGGGAAAAGTAGTGAGGTACATGGTTGGTCACACGGTGGGAGAAGTAGGGAGGTACATGGTTGGTTACAGGGAGGGAGAAGTAGGGAGGTACATGGTTGGGCATAGGCTGATAGAAGTAAGGAGGGACATGGTTGGTCACAGGTTGGGACAAGTAGGGAGGAACATGGTTTTTACAGGGTGAGATAAGTAGGGAGGTACATGGTTGGTCACACGGTGGGAGAAGTAGGGAGGTACATGGTTGGTTACAGGGTGGGAGAAGTAAGGATGTACATGGTTGGTCACAAGGTGAGACAAGTAGGGAGGTACATGGTTGGTCACAGGTTGGGGATAAGTAGGGAGGTACATGGTTGGTCACAGGTTGGGGATAAGTAGGGAGGTACATGGTTGGTCACAAGTTTGGATAAGTAGGGAGGTACATGGTTGGTCACAGGGTGATAGAAGTAAGGAGGTGCATGGTTGGTCTCAGCCCTCATCTGTCCCTGCTGGTCCCATATCAAGGGTGGGAGAGGTTGGGAGGTACATGGTTGGTCACAGGTTGGGGATAAGTAGGGAGGTACATGGTTGGTCACAGGGTGGTAGAAGTAAGGAGGAACATGGTTGGTCACAGGGTGGGAGAAATAGGGAGGTTCATAGTTAGTTACACGAGGTTGGGGATAAGTAGGGAGGTACATGGTTGGTCACAAGTTTGGATAAGTAGGGAGGTACATGGTTGGTCACAGGGTGATAGAAGTAAGGAGGTGCATGGTTGGTCTCAGCCCTCATCTGTCCCTGCTGGTCCCATATCAAGGGTGGGAGAGGTTGGGAGGTACATGGTTGGTCACAGGTTGGAACAAGTAGGGAGGTACATGGTTGGTCACAGGGTGGTAGAAGTAAGGAGGAACATGGTTGGTCACAGGGTGGGAGAAATAGGGAGGTTCATAGTTAGTTACACGAGGTTGGGGATAAGTAGGGAGGTACATGGTTGGTCACAAGTTTGGATAAGTAGGGAGGTACATGGTTGGTCACAGGGTGATAGAAGTAAGGAGGTGCATGGTTGGTCTCAGCCCTCATCTGTCCCTGCTGGTCCCATATCAAGGGTGGGAGCGGTAGGGAGGTACATGGTTGGTCACAGGTTGGAACAAGTAGGGAGGTACATGGTTGTATACAGGGTGGTAGAAGTAAGGAGGAACATGGTTGGTCACAGGGTGGGAGAAATAGGGAGGTTCATAGTTAGTTACACGGTGGGAGAAGTAGGGAGGTACATGGTTAGTCACAGGATGGGAGAAGTAGGAGGTACATGGTTGGTCACAGGGTGGGATAAGTAGGGAGGTACATGGTTGGTCACACGGTGGGAGAAGTAGGGAGGTACATGGTTGGTCACAGAGAGAGAAAAGTAAGGAGGTACATGGTTGGTCATAGGGTGGGAGAAATAGGGAGGTACATGGTTAGTTACAGGATGGGAGAAGTAGGGAGGTATATGCTTAGTTAGAGGGTGGGAGAAGTAGGGAGGTACATGGTTGGTCACAGGTTGGGACAAGTAGGGAGGTACATGGTTGGTCACAGGGTGGGATAAGAAGGGAGGTACATGGTTGGTCACATGGTGGGAGAAATAGGGAGGTATATGGTTAGTTACAGGGTGGCAGAAGTAGGGAGGTACATGGTTGGTCATAGGTTGGGACACGTAGGGAGGTACATGGTTGGTCACAGGGTGGGATAAGTAGGGAGGTACATGGTTGGTCACAGGTTGGGACAAGTAGGAAGGTACATGGTTGGTCACAGGGTGGTAGAAGTAAGGAGGTACATGGTTGGTCACAGGGTGGTAGAAGTAAGGAGGTACAAGGTTCGTCACAGGTTGGGACAAGGAGGGAGGTACATGGTTAGTTACAGGATGGGAGAAGTAGGGAGGTACATGGTTGGGACAAGTAGGGAGGTACATGGTTGGTCACAGGTTGGGACAAGTATGAAGGTACATGGTTTGTCGCAGGGAGGGATAAGTAGGGAGGTACATGGTTGGTCACAGGGTGGTAGAAGTAGGGAGGTACATGGTTGGTCACAGGGTGGGAGAAATAGGACGGTACATGGTTACAGGGTGGGGGATAGTAGGGGGGTACATGGTTGGGCATAGGCTGTTAGAAGTAAGGAGGTACACGATTGGACACAGGGTGGGAGAAGTAGGTGGGTACATGGTTGGTTACATGGTGGGAGAAGTAGGGAGGTACATGGTTGGGCATAGGCTGATAGAAGTAAGGAGGGACATGGTTGGTCACAGGTTGGGACAAGTAGGGAGGATCATGGTTTTTACAGGGTGGGATAAGTAGGGAGGTACATGGTTGGTCACACAGTGGGAGAAATAGGGAGGTACATGGTTGGTCACAGGGTGGTAGAAGTAAGGAGGTACATGGTTGGTCACAGGGTGGGAGAAGTAAGGAGGGACATGGTTGGTCACAGGTTGGGACAAGTAGGGAGGAACATGGTTTTTACAGGGTGAGATAAGTAGGGAGGTACATGGTTGGTCACACGGTGGGAGAAGTAGGAGGTACATGGTTGGTCACAGGGTGGGAGAAGTAAGGAGGGACATTGTTGGTCACAGGTTGGGACAAGTAGGGAGGAACATGGTTTTTACAGGGTGGGATAAGTAGGGAGGTACATGGTTGGTCGCATGTCAGCCCTCATCTCACCCTGTCAACCCTTATCTCACCCTGACAGCCCTCAAATCTCCCTGTCAGCCCCCATCTTCCCCTGTCAGCCTTCATCTCTCCCTGTAAGCCCTTATCTCACCCCTTCAGTACTCATCTCACCCTATTGGCTTTTGTCTCTCCCCGTTGACCCTCATTTCCCCCTGTCAGCCCTCTTCCCCCTGTCATCAATCATTTATCCCTTTCAGACCTCATTTTCCCCCTGTCAGGCCTCATGTCCCCATCTCAGCCCTCTTCTTCCCCCTGTTGGCCCTCTTCTCCCCGTCAGCCCTCATTTGCTCTGTCAGCCCTCATCTCCCAATGTCAGCCCCATATTTACCCCTGTTGACCCTTGTCTACCCCTGCCAGCCGTCAGCTCTTGACAGACTTTATCTTCCCACTCTCAGTCCTCATCTCTTCTTGTCAGCCCTTATCTTCCCCCTGATAGCCCTTGTCTATCTCTGTTGGCCCTCAGCTCTTCGTGTCAACATTCATCTCCCTTTATTGGACCTCATCTTCCCCCTGTCAGCCCTCATCTTCCCCCTGCAGCCCCATCTCACTCTGTACACCCTCATCTTCCCTTTGTCAGCCCTCATTTCTTCCTGTTGACCCTCATCTCCCCCTGTCAGCCCTCATCTCACCCTGTTTGCCCTGATTTTCCCCCTTTCATCCCTCATTTATCATTGTCAGCCCTTGTCTTCCTACTGTCAGCCCTCATATCCTCCTCTCAGCCCTCATATTCACCCTGTCGGCCCTTATCTCCTCTTCTTGGCCCTCATCTCTCCCTGTTGGGCCCATATCAACCCCTGTTTACCATCATCTCCCCCTGTCCACCCTCATCTACTGTGAGCACTCATCCCCCCATGTCAGCCCTATATTTACCCCTGTTGACCCTCATTTACCCCTGCCAAGGGGATCAGGTGACGGGGAAGGTGTACACATAGGGGGTAAGTAGGGGAGAAGGTGAGTGGGAAGATGAGGGTCAACAAGGGTTGATATGGGACTGACAGGAGAGAGGAGGGCCAACAGGGTAAGATGAGCGCAGACGGGGTAAGATGAGGGCAGACAGGGGGAGATGAGGGTTGACAGGCAGAGATAATTGCTGACAAAGGGAAGATGAGGGCCAACAGGGAGATATGACAGCTGTCAGGGTGAGATTAGGGCTGACAGGGAGAAGATGAGGGCTGACAAGGGTAAATGAGGGCTAACAGGGGGAAGATGAGGGCTGACAGGGAGAGATGAGGGACAACAGCAGGAAAATGAGGGCTGACAGCGAGAAGATGAGGGCCGACAGGGAGATATGACAGCTGTCAGGGCTGACACAGAGAAGCTGAAGGCTGACAGAGGTCAATGAGGGCCAACAGGGGGAAGATGAGGGCTGACAATAAAATACAAATGCTGATGGGGATAGATAAGGGTTGACATAGAGAGATAAGGGCTGGCAGGGGAAGATGAGGGCTGACAGGGTGAAATGAGGGCTGACAGGAGAAGATGAGGAATGACAGGGGGAAGATGAGGGCTGACCGGGTGAAATGAGGGCTGACAGGAGAAGATGAGGGACGACAGGGGGAAGATGAGGGCTGAGATAAGGGTCAATAGGGAGAGATGAGTGCTGACAAGGAGAAATGAGCACCGACAGGGGTTGATATGGGACCAACAGGGGAAGTTGAGGGCTGAGAAAGGGAGATGAGGGCTACCATGGGAAGATGAGGTCCAACAAGGAGAGATGAATCAAGACACAAAGAGCTGAGGGCCAACAGAGGTAGACGAGGGCGGACAGAGGTAAATGAGGGCTGACAGGGGAAGATGAGGGCCGACAGGGAGAGATGAGGGCTGGCAGGGTGAGATGAGGGCTGACAGGAGTTGATATGGAACAGATGTGGAAAGATGCGGGCCTACAGAGTTAAATGAGGGCCGACAGGGGAGATGAGGGCCAACAGGAAGAGATGAGGGCTAACATGAGGCATATGAGGGTCGACAGGGGTTGATATAAGACCAACAGAGAGAGATAAGTGCTAACAGGGTGAGATAAGGGCTCACAGAGGGAGGTTAGGGTCAATAGGGAAAGATGAGGGCCAACAAGGGAGATGAGGTCCAACAAAGAGAGATGAATGCTGACATGAAGGGCTGAGGGCAAACAGAGATAGAGATTAGGGCCAAAAGGGTAGACGAGGGCTGGCATGGAGAGATGAGGGCTGACAAGGGAAGGTGAGGGTCGACAGGGTGAAATGAGGGTCGACAAAATTTGATATAGGACCAACAGGGAGAGATGAGGGCCAACAGGGTGAGATTAGGATGAACAGGGAGATATGAAGGCCGACAAAAGGAGAAGAGTGCCAATAGGGGTATATGAGGGCTGACAGAGGGAGGTGAGGGCTGACAGGGGTAAATGGGGGATGACAGGGGGAGATAAAGGTCGACAGGGTCAACCACAACCCTTCACCAACCATCACAGCCCTCCACTGACCATTACCGCCCTTCACTGACCCTCACGTCCCTCCACTAACCACCATGGCCCTCTACTGACAATAACAACCCTCCACTGACCACCCCAGCCCTGCACTGACCACCATGGCCCTCCACTGACCACCACGGCCCTCCACTGACCATCATGGCCCAGCACTGACGGCGGCCCTCCACTGACCACCACAGCCCTCCACTGACCACCACGGCCCTCCACTGACCACCACGGCCCTCCACTGACCATCATGGCCCAGCACTGACGGCGGCCCTCCACTGACCACCACAGCCCTCCACTGACCATAACGACCCTCAACTGACCATCACCACCTTCCACTGACCACCACTGCCCTACACTGACCCTCACGGCCCTCCACTAATCACCAAGGCCCTCTACTGACCATAACGATCCTCCACTGACCACCACTACCCTCCACTGACCACCACGGCCCTGCTCTGACCACCACGGCCCCCCACTGACCATGAAGGCCCTGCACTGAACACCACAGCCCTCCACTGACCACCCCGGCCCTGCACTGACCACCACATTCCTCCACTGACCACAACAGCCCTCCACTGACCACCACATTCCTCCCTGACCATCACGGCCCTCCACTGACCACCCCTTCCCTCCACTGACCACCACAACCCTCCACTGACCACAGCGCCCCTCCCCTGACCACGGCCCTCCACTGACCACCACAGCCCTCCCCTGACCATCACGGCCCTCCCTTGACCACCACGGCCCTTCCCTGACCATCACGGCCCTCCCCTGACCACCACGGCCCTCCACTGACCACCACGGCCCTCCACTGACCACCACGGCCCTCCACTGATCATCATGGCCCTCCCCTGACCACCACGGCCCTCCCCTGACCATCACGGCCCTCCCCTGACCACCACGGCCCTCCCCTGACCATCACGGCCCTCCCCTGACCATCACGGCCCTCCCCTGACCATCACGGCCCTCCCCTGACCATCACGGCCCTCCCCTGACCATCACGGCCCTCCACTGACCACAGCGGCCCTGCACTGACCACCACGGCCCTGCACTGACTACAGAAGCCCTGTACTGATCAACATGAACCTGCACTGACTACAGCAGCCCTGCACTGACCATCACGGCCCTTCACTGATCATCATGGCCCTCCACTGACCACAGCGGCCCTTTACTGATGCTCAGGCATATATACACGAGGTCCCTTTAGATGGAGAGTCCATACACGAGGATCAGGAAGGACCTCGTGCATATGGTTGATTCTTTAATGCACGAGGTCGTTTCCACCTCGTGTGCATAGACGTTAGCGAGTTGATAGTTTACTGCCCTTGAATTCCACTTCTGGTCGCACCGCTGTGAAGCAACGTGCTTAACTCTACCCATAATTTTCATGCTTATAACATACAGATAAACAATGATCGTAAGCTGCACTTCTTCGGTTAGACTAAAGTCCCATATCCACTTAAACCGATTTCGGGCTGAATCGGCACAGTTATCTGCATGGCTGTCGACCGACTATGCTTGTACATAGCATACCCATACACAATCAGCATGTCCATCTGTGTCGGCCATCGGCACCAACACTGACACCGATGGCAGCACCAATCCATATTTGATAAATTTATGCCGATGACCGTTGGCGTTGACCATCAGGTTGTCAGCAAGTGGATATATGGCGCTTAAGAAATAACCGCTTTTCCTGATCAAAACAGCAGCTTATTAACCCAAGTTTACAGTACTTCAGGCACTGTTGGTTTACTGTGTTCAGACATTGGAAAAGTGGGGTTGTGATTGCACGGCACATACAATCATACAGTTATTACACACTCTGAGTCCTTAGCGATATATTCTATATGCCATGTGTTCTTGTTATGGGCGGGGTGTATACATGATTTATGTTCGTAGATAGAATTGGGAGAACTACACAATTATGTAATTTATATTCCATTGATTGTATCTTGGTGATTATGTGCAATGATTTCTGGTAGTTGTGAAACTATGTATTATTTGATGTTTGCAAACACTGAATTATGCGATGAAAATAACTGACTACAATTTATATTTGTATATAATGGATATGTAATAAAATACATTTCAACAAAAGAACTAGAAATATGTTAACTTTGTCATACATTACTTTCACCCAATAATGACTGAGCCGAATCGTTAGGTATATATCAGGCATCATACCATTCCTTTATTTTTCAAGGAAATCCTTTATCTTTTTGAAAAAAACCGAGTAAATTCTTTTTTTCCCAGAGTAGAAAATATCACAACTTTTGCTGCAGGGCGTATTTTGTTGTTTGAGATATAGATCAAGTCCCCCAAATCTTTACCGGCGGACATTCTGCATTGTTAAGTATTACTTCAAAAACCGCCACATTGGGCATATCTGAGTGTCGGACAAAAATATCACATTATGGTGTGTATTGGGAGCAGTGTGTATAGCCCAGCCATACATACTGCTCACTGTGGACTCCTTGGTGTAATTAATTTTTAAAAATGTTGGAAATTTCTTGGGTGATAAAATAAAGAAGGACCCAAGGGGTGTCCTTGGGTGGTTGTACGACCCTTGGGGATTGTACAAACCTCCGGCTTCCTCCTCGGTATGTAAGAATCCCCTATGGGTCGTATGCCCACCCTTAGACTCCCCCTGTGGTCATTATAAGCCATCCTTGTCTTCTAGAGTTGGGTTGACTGAAGTAAGATCATATTTATCTATATCCCCATTTTTCTATAATACTGATGAGACATAATGATGCACAAAGGTAGAGAGTAATTCACTTTGTGCATGAAATTAGTTG
The DNA here is from genome assembly GCA_936440205.1 of Lepidonotus clava. Lineage (NCBI taxonomy): Eukaryota > Metazoa > Annelida > Polychaeta > Phyllodocida > Polynoidae > Lepidonotus > Lepidonotus clava. Next base: position 41,746,792 of record OW387144.1, on the reverse strand, counting down.
TATAGAGATATAATGGAGAGAACGTCACCAGTTGCAAGTAAGGGAATTAAAGAAAGGATTCCAAATCATAGGAATTGCCATATCATGTAGTATAAAGGTAGCATGAGCTGCTGGTAGGTGTAAATATACCTGTCCAGCAATAGCAGACAGTGTGCATGTCCCTGCGAGCGTCGATGCTCGGGGAAAATTAATATCAGACTTATATATTGGGTAAAACTGATGGATACGGCGGAGAACACTATTACGTTTGGACAGACACGAGTCTTAAGGATTCGAAGGGGTTTAGATAGCTATACGTTGAAGGAACTACTGTGTTGAGAGCGGATGTAAGAACAGGCGGACTTTTAGGAGAAAGCTTACTCTTCATCAATCGGACTTGTGATCCTAGGATTATTAACCATCATTGCACTGGCTCTGTATGCATCTATGCGATCCAGCAAATAAACCTGACTTTCAGCCAAGCGTTGTTTGCGTTGTGGAAATGAACGTCCATCTCGTGAACTTACCTACCACTTGACTAGCACTTACGGAAGGAGTGATAAAGGCAGTAACGTTAAACATCATAAGAACAGTTCCCCAATTATTAATCAACTACAAAATTACAACAAGCGTTCAATGATTTCTTAAGTTTACCAAATCAGAATGCTGTATTTCTGGGTAGAATAGGTTTGGACATGATAGATTGGGCTGACAGGCTTCAATATTGGTTCCTATGGGGAAAAAATATCTGAAGCTACATTTTAAAGTTTTTAGAAGAAAATTGTGAACCAAATTGCCTTATTATTTTTGTATCAAACAACTCTCTTCATGGAAGAACCACACAGGCAATATTGAAAGTATTTCATGGAAAACTTTAATGTTGGTGTAAACAGGGATGAGCTTATTGTATCTTGGTAGAAAAAAACATTTAACATCTTTAAGTTCTATTGGTTTATTGATATTAATTATATTGGTTCGTTCATGTCTTGAAACAAGTAGGAATTTCTCGTGGATTCATTGACAGCTTCTTGTTTGGGTCAGATGAGTTGACATGGCGATATTGGGCAATAAATCAGAGAGATTTGTAGCATGGACATTTCTTAAAGTCAACATAGGACATGCCCCTATTATGTATGTTCACAGGACTCAAAGCAGGACCTCTTTTCAAACCTTTCAAACCTTTTTTCTGCCTCTTGGACCTTTAAAACCTTTATTTTCCTCTCAACAAGCTTTAATTTACTTTTTTTCCACTTCAAGTGACTGATAAGTGTAAAAACTTGTAAGAAAGATAAAACATCATGAAGAATATGAACTAAACACAGGAAATCATTGTGAATCTGTGAAAAATGATGCATTTTAAGGGTAATATGGCTCATTTAAATGTATAATGAGTGCCATTTTTTCATTTCAAAATATTCTAACCTTATCATTGTGGATACCATTCTTGAAAAACTTAAGTAGAATTTCTAAGAAATAGAGGTTTTTAAATGCTTATTGCTAATCTGGTTTTGATATAAGAAGGGTCATCACTCGGACCTACTTTCAATTCTACACACAAGGAGCTTTTCAAACCATTGAAGAGTGGTTAGGTAACCATACCCACCCTTGCCTACAGTCTTGGACAGGATGTCTCTTATTTCAAACCAATAGGGGTCCGAGGGTAGGCGTACGACCCATAGGGAATAGTCACGACCCAAGGGTGAAGCCAGAGGTTCTTATCATCCCCAAGAGTCGTAAAGCCACCCAAGGATGACCCCTCTACTCTCTGCTAGCTATACACTCAGAATCCATAAATACTACTATCGTTTTTTTTTATTAATCTTATCAATGCTTCTGTAATAAAAACATCACAAAACTGATACATTCAGGATGATTTCTGGTTGTTTTCACTACCAGTAATAAATGGCAAAAGAATCCCCTACAATGAAAAGTATGATCAGGAATTGTTCAATTGGTCCTGGTTATCTTTACTGTAATTGAGTATAACATACTTTTTTTCTTTTTTGCACAAAAAGATAAAGTCAATATAAATATGGAACGGCAACAAATTATCATTCTCTTTTTTTAGGTCCATTTCCCTTGTAGAAAAGATGTTATATCATGTGTCCAGTTTATGATTTGTCCCAATGAAATCTGAGAAGTACCAGCAAAGGAGGAATTGTATTTGTGTCATCAAAGCCCATCCAACACGTTATGTCCCAGGGTTGGACAGGGTTTGGACAAAAAACGTCATTTAAGCCTTCCCAGTATCTCCATGTTGGATCTCTGAAATAAACAAAAATTCAGTATTTTTGTATCTCAGATTACTGATAGAATATAATGATAAAGTCTTTTCCAGACCTAGCTGTCACGGTCTAATGGTTTTGTTTGTCTGGGTGTCGCCTTGGTGACCACCCAACAGTGGGATCAACAGCTGTTATGTTTTAAAAATAAACTTTTCAGTGTATCTAGTTTGTCTGTTCATTCCTTTACGTACATTTGCAGTATATCTATGTAATAAGTAGATACTAACTGGGCTGGGATCCTGGGTGCCGTATTTAGTCGAGGGGTCTGGTTCCCCCAGGGTCCGCCAGAGGGCCGTCAGGCCCGAGAGCGGACCCTGAGGGAACCAGACCCTGAGACGAAATACAAGGCTCAGGGTCCCAGACAAGGTTAGTATTGGATTTATTTCACCTCCTCTTACATATCTGTTTACTAATCATGCGTTTTGGACAGCGAAAATGGGTTTATTGTGCGAATTCCATGCATAGTTGTTCATGTTTGTTAACGCTTTGTTTACCTCGCCAGACCTGTCAACTTTTGAGAATTGGTTTCAGGGAGATTTTGCAGATGATCATCGTGGATGGCGGAGCCATCCTAGGGGAGGGTGTGGGAGGGAAGACCCCTCCCACTTGGGGGGGTTTGGGGGGCCACCCCCAGGAAATTTTTTGAAAAATTAACCCCTCAAATATGAAATCTTTGACACTCAAATTCAGATAGACCTACCCATAATTTGAGGAGAATAAACTCACATTTATTGAATTTTGGGAACTGTTTCCCAACATCAAGATATCAATTCCTTACTGTTGAGATTTATTTCTATCCTTTGAGAATATCTATGCACTGAGGGGGTTTGGGGGGCCACCCCCAAGGAAAATTTTGAAAAATTAACCTCTCAAATATGAAATCTGGGACACTCTGAGTGAATTCAGATGCCTATAATCTGAGGAGAATAAACTCACATTTATTGAATTTTGGGAACTCTTACCCAATAAGGATATCAATTTGATAATGTTGAGATTTATTTCTATCTTTTGAGAATATCTATGCACTGGGGGGTATGGGGGGCCATCCCGAAGAAAATTGTGAAAAATTAACCTCTCAATTATGAAATCTGGGACACTCTAAGTGAATTCAGATACCTATAATCTGAGAAGAAGAACCTCACATTTATTGAATTTTTGGAACTGTTACCCAACATCAAGATATCAATTCCTTAATGTTGAGATTTATTTCTATCCTTTGAGAATATCTATGCACTGAGGGGGTTTCGGGGGCCATCCCCAGGAAAATTTTGAAAAATTAACCTCTCAAATATGAAATCTGGGACACTCTGAGTGAATTCAGATACCTATAATCTGAGGAGAATGACCTCTCATTTATGAAATTTTGGGCACCCTTCGCCAATTACAATTCAATTCCTTAATGTTGCCCTCTGAAATCCCTGTCTCCTCTCACATACCCCTGCCAGCCCAGGGACAGATTTAGAGGGGGGCGCCTCAGGCGCCCCCCCTCCCTAATTTTTGCTTAATTTAGATTTGTTTAATGTAGGTTTAAATAATTGAAATTGTAAGCAAGGGATTATCACCACCCCCACAGCAGACCCTGTGTATGGGTCTGTCTCATACCCTTTATTCCCTTAGGCCTCCCATAGCCTAGCCGGACCTCATAATATCCTGCCTCCCCTCTCATACCCAGGGGCAGATCTAGGAATTGTTTAGGGTGGGGTGGGGGGGGGCAAGATTTGACAAAAATGATAGTATAGTATATGATGGCTGAAAGAGTGGGTGGCATAGGCGGCCACGAGGAGGGTATGGGAGGGGTTCCTCCTCCCATTTGAGAATTTCTTTTTGAAAAGATAACCTCTCATTCATGCAATCTGAGGCATTCTGATGTACCTTGGTGACCTTAAGAGATAATAGTTTTTTTTCATACTATTTTCAATTTGCATATATCCATGGAGGGGGGTTATGGGTGGCCACAACCAGAGAAGGTTTGAAAAGATAACTTCTCATTCATGCAATCTGAGGCACCTTGGTGACGTTAAGAGATAATTAAGAGAGGGTAGGAGATGATCAGTAGGAGAAAGGTAGGGTCGGCAGGGGTAGGAGAGGGTCGGCAGGGGTAGGAGAGGGTCGGCTGGGGTAGGGGAGGGGAGGCTGGGGTAGGGGAGGGTCGGCAGGGGTAAGAGAGGGCAGACAGGGGTAGGGGAGGGGAGACAGGGGTAGGAGAGGGGAGACAGGGGTAGGAGAGGGCTGACAGGGGTAGGAGAGGGTCGGCTGGGGTAGGGGAGGGTCGGCTGGGGTAGGGGAGGGTCGGCAGGGGTAGGAGAGGGCCTTAAGCTTGCCAGCCTTGCCAGCCCTCTCATACCCTAGGCCTGTCTCCCCTGTCATACTCCTGCCGGCCCTCTCATTCCCTTTATTCTCCCCCCTACCCCTGCTGACCTTCAGATACCCTTGTTTCGCCTTGAAAATGACCTCTTCTTTTATACCCCTGAAGCCCTCTTATACCCCTGCCTCCTTTCTCATACCCGTGCCGTCCCTCTCAATCTCATACCCTTTATTCTACTCCCAAAGCCTTGCCGTCCCTCTCTTACAAGTTACATCATGCATCACACAGTAAAGATCGTGACGGGAAATGCTGGGGTCCTTTAGCATTGGGGCCTATATTATATGGAGAAAAGGGGAAGCCCCGGGAATTCTAAGAAATCAAGGCAGTTCAAAATTTAGGTCTTCTATGAGCTGTAGGCCTATGGGATCAATGGCAAACTTTTTCTCACTTATTATATAAAGACCCATACATTCTCAGCCCCCCATTTCCCTGGAATGTAGATGCGCTGTCCTTTTTTGAGACCCTCATATCCAGAATTGTCTTACCATTTAAAAAAATGCATGATATAATACACATGTTATCCACGATATAGGCCTGATATACAAATGCTAAAAATGGATTATTACGTTTTTTAGGCCCTACTCATGAAGGGTTTAAAGGTTACACGTTCTGCCCCCATATACCCCCATCTCCTTGATTTCCGTGAGATTTTGCCCCTCTCAGGGAGGTCGGGAGATTGGGTCAAAATCCGTGAGACTCACGGAAAATCCGGGAGAGTTGACAGGTCTGCCTCGCTCTGCGGCGACCATTCTGTCCCGGCTCCCGCCTTGGTCGCGCAGTGCAGGGGGCCTCAGGGAGAATGCCAGCATGTTGGGAGCACGGACCTGGCAGTAAGCACCTCGCCACTCTGTCCCAGCTCACGGCCGGTCTGCGCTGTATGGGGGGGGGGTGGCCTCAGGGAGAATGGTGGGCGGCGACCTTGATCGCCCGGCTGTGACGTCACAGCAGGGCGATACAAACCTTGTATTGCCCGGGCTGACTCGCAGGTGTCCGCCAGTGTTAAAGCATAGGAGACTACATATCTGGAGTGAAATAAATACATCATTTTTAACAATTGCATTTGGCGTATATACCATGTGTGCACACAGATCACACATATATCATAAAAAGATTTGGGCTATTGATATATATATATATATATAGATAGATAGATAGATAGATAGATAGATAGATAGATATTATACAGAATTATGCAACTTTGTATACATCAAAAGTAATAGGTGGTGCAAAACCAGAAATTTACCTGAAAGAGAAAATAACCCAAGGCTTGTCTGAGTAATACTTCATGGCCTATATCTGACACTAGGTGACATGGTCTAGAAAATTATTTATTGCTTAGATGTAACCAGTTGACATTGACTTTACTGCTTTGCCAACTGATTGAAAGGCTCTATCTAAAGGCAAGATCAGACTGGACATTATAGATAGGGCCAGCAGGCTTTAGCATTGGTTCCTATGGGTAAAGGGCTTTAATGTTAGGTTGTATTTTTATGAGTGATCTGTCAACCGAATTGTTATGAATAATTTTGTATTATGCAACTTTATTTGAGGAATGAGCCAGGAGGCAATTTTGATAAAATGTTATAGTAAACTATAAGTTTGATGTACACTGAAATGGGTTTATTGTCTGCTTGCCCGAAGCAACTTTACGGCCATTGATTTGATAAACTATGATTCGGTGATAAAGAACCAAAATGTGTGTTAATGATTAAAGAGAACCAAAAACCAATATAACTTAAATATTTTCAACCTTGAATAACTCAGTAAACAGGTTCAAGGCAATGTGATGATGATGTGTTGGAGTTCAAGGTCTACACAGCAATTTTCCAGCTATATTGAGACCAACTCCAGTTTTTGAATGTACCAATTGGCTGACCGAATCTATGGGGATGAGAATGACAGTAAGCCAAGGTGGTATAGCCAGTATGGCTAAGACTCAAACCTAGGCCAGCCAACTGAGAGGTGAGCACTCAAACTGTTTCACCTAGATTAGAAAGGCAATGATATTCCAACAACTGCCTTTGTAAACTATGTTTAATATAAGTTTGCAAGGAGAGGTTATACAATTTTACTCTTACCTTACATGTCTTATTTGGCATATGTCAGCTTTTACATTTGAAGTCGCAGCAGTTTTCTTCATGTTGCACCTGTCTGAAATATCTTTAAAATCCTTTTCTCCAAATGGATCATTTCATTTTATTATCACGTAAAAGCTATGTCAAAAGTGTCAAAGGAAAATTATGCGAAAAAAAAAGAGACAAGTTAAAGGCAAATCTTGGCATACAATGTCCTATATTCTGACAAACTCACCCAGACACCAAAGAATGATATCTTACATCACAGAAAAAATGTTTGCCTGGAAAAGAATTGGCTGTTACTGGAATTCTGCAAACATAAAAAGGGTAATTCTTTGGTTCAACCAGAGCCTACTGCTTAATATCACAACTGGCGGCAGGGAATCACATTTACCTCACTTTATCTTAGGAAATAAAGCCTCATACCCACTAATCAATTTTTGGATGAATTGGTGCTGACATCTATGCACATGTCGGTGCTGCCATCAGCTGACTCAAGGGATACCCACACACAATCAGCGGTCCCGTTGGCGCCAATTTCGGTGGTCAGTGCCAACGTCGTTGCCAACAGGACCGCCAATCCATATTAAGCATGTATGATAATTTTACGCCAATGGCCATCGGCTGTCGCATTAATTGTCAGCAAGTGGGTATGGCCCCTAAGGGAAAGGGTGAATGCTGGAATCTTGATGCCCATGAGTGCCACTTTATATTTAAGTAGTAGGTTCTGATTGATATAATTATATGCACAGGTAATGAGCATATATATACATACATACATACATACATACATACATACATACATACATACATACATACATACATATAGAATTATCAGAAGAGGTTACCCTGTTTCCCATGGATGTAAATAGGAGCAATGATTCCCATGAGGTTGGATGCTGCGGTCATTGGTATATTCTGAAGGTCTGCTGGAAGGTCCTCAGGCTTGAAGTGTTGAGCTGACAAGATGGTCTCTTCATTTTCTCCAGTGCCAGGTAACAAGGTGCTTGTAAGATTCACATACCTCAAACTATTGATAAAAGAAAAGTCATCCTGTATACCAACAATGTCACCCTCTAAGGTAAAATAAGTGTCCGTTTTTGGTAGAGTCACCTGGTGGGGGCCTTCAGAGTTAGCGGTCACTTTCATTGTAGTCACTAAACTGTAGCTAGTTGAATCATTCTCAGGACGCAAGATTTCCACCCAGAATCTGCCAGCAGAGGAGGCATAGAAGGAGAAGCCGAGGAGTCGCGATGGACAAGGCAGGGAGAGGGATGGGAAAACTGTTAGACCAGTCCGGGATGGTGATTGACCACCAATTAGAGGAGGAGTAATTTTACTTCCAGTGCAACCTGCAACATAAAGTTAATTGTTTTGTGAAGTTTTGTGATTCAGAAACTTTTCTGTGCTACTTTCAAGAAGTGATATTCTTTCTACCATTGCAGAAATATAAGCATACCACATATGTACATAGAATGATATTTTTGTGAGTTGGTTGTAATTTATTGAGGTCTATCTATTCAATTCACCTGATATGATATGCATTGGTTTCTGACCTGTGTACATCAAAATTGATTCATCAGAAAATTTTATCAATATAAGATCAAACTTATGAATAAATCTGAGGCACAATTATCTGCTCAAGGAGGCCAGATCTACAAGTGAAATCATCCTAACATCTCTAGACATTCATGAGATAGCCTTATTCCAAAAAGTCCATGTTGATGATTTCATATTGTTTAGCATAATCCCATTCAACTATGCTTAATATGGTTATTATAATGTATTGTATTCAGTATAAAGCATATCTTACTCCATGTTGGGTTCTGTCACATGTGCAACAACAAATTCTCCCTACCACGGATAGCTCATTCACAGAATTTTACTGACCTGCAGGCTAATTTGGGATGAAATTGTCGACAAAATCTATAGAAAAACTATAGAAAATAAACAAATAATTGCTATTAATTCATACATAATGAATGATTTTTCAAACTCAGGAACTATATATGTATCTGGGTACCAATTCAGAAAATAATGATAGCTAGTTTTATTCAATGTTAATCTCCAAATGATGGTTCATTAATTTTAATGAAAATTTCTATACTGAAACCTTGAGTTTTGTCGACATATTTCTGAGCATGCATCCTGTTCTAGAATAACCTGCAGGTAGCATTGAGGAAACTGGCTATCCGTGGTTGGGAGAATTATGGCTTGATTATCTGTGACTTGAGAGTTAGATAATTATGTCTCTGTCACAAATCATATTAATTTTGGCCTTAGCTTTCATTGGTGTAATAGGCCTCGTATGACATCACCAGAGATGCCAATAAGGCTTGCCTTCTCAAAATATGTGAAATTACACCTCACATCCATGGTTTGCGTGCAGATGCTGAACATTACCCTGCCCTTTTTTTAAATTGTACATTAAAATAGAATATCAAAATAGGTTGTCTGAATTTTAAAACATTTCTTTTTCACATTAACTCTGAGCCTTGTATGGCAAATTGACTTCTTACACTTTGACTTCAATAAACTACGAAAAGGCAGAGAATAATAAACATTGTATGCAAACAGATAAGATTTGGTTGTGTAAAATTGTTCTTTTGCAGAATAATTGAGTGAAATATGCTTACCAACAGGAGTGATAATCAACTGAAGTGCAGGAATTTTGTGGTTTATGCCACTTGCTTGCTCCACTCTATCACCTTCCTTCACCTCTGTTATTCCTACTTCAAAGTTGGTATCATCTTCTAGCCAGGGCACTAACCAATACTCATAGCCTGCATAATTTGTCACTCCTAGAGTGTTTCCGGTTGTACTACTTGCATGTACACCAACAGTCAGACCTGGTTCAACTGGGGTTGGGTTGGCAAACCGCTCAAAATGTTCCCCACTCTCAGCAGAGGATATTTGTTGGGAGAGGAATAGTACAAACGTATCATCATCTTTTTTCTTCCATAAATCCAGCCAGAAAGTTCCTGCTTCCTTAGCAAAATAGTTTATTCCAATGAGTGAGCCATGACACAAGGTTTCTAAACCAATGAAGACATTCACTGTTCTGCCATGCTTATTTGGTGCATCATTGGTATTTAAAGGGGGAAAGCATGAGATAGAAACTGAAAAGAAAGAATAGAAAATTAAATAAGTAAAGTAAAATAAGTATAACTGATAATTTTTTAAGGCTGACTATTTACCTGATTGTACTATTATGGGTCCTCAACACTTCCTCTCCCCAATGTGTTTTCTATCGATGTTGTCAAAATAATAAAGTTACACTAAGATTATGTAACTCCAATCATCACCTATACAATTTTTTTTTAACTTTTTAACTTCATAAATGGTGGCACCCCATATGAGAGTCTGTGCATATTGTTACAAGGCATAGCCCATTTTGGAAAAGATCAGAAGAAATTGACTACTATATTTTTTGTTGTGGGTTGCATGGACTGCTATAGATGCATGGTGTCACTATCTGTGCATTCACAGCAAAACATTATGAAATACCAATCTTTCAAGTTTGCCTACATGATTATTGATGTTGTCGAATGTTACCCATCACAATCATACAGGTCACATTACGTGGTCTACATAGTTAAGGTTAGACTACTGTTATGCGCGGCGATTTCACACCACTCGCAACAATGTACATTTGATAAGTTTGCTTCCACCTGTCCCAAAATCTATTATGTATCATGAAATAACCCATAACAATGTCTTTCCTATGATATAAATTGTATAATTATTGGTGGTAGAATATGAATATGAATTAGCCTGACATGTGAAATTCTTATTTTTTGCTTTTATTTTTTGAACTGAGATAACTCAGTCAATAATATAGGGAAACATATAAAATTCGTCATGCATATAGATAGTAGTCATTGGGAGGGAACCGTGTCTCAGATTCTTATATTAGGTCGTAGTTTTGATTTTATGAAATCTAGAAAATGAAGGTGAAAAAAATGACAAAAAGTTGCCCGTTTTTTGTCATAAAAACAAAACTAGAACCTAAATTGAAAATCTGAGACACGGTTCCCTCCAAATGAATGTTATTGACAATACTACTAAGTTTCAAAGCTCTGAAAATAATATTTTATTGAAAATCTTTGTTCAAAAAATAAAAGTGAAAAAATACAATTTTAATTCATAATTTACAAAATTCAAATATATCCTCATAGGCCATAACACACTGGCAGCTAAACTGTCGATGAAGTTTCCATTTTTTCCTACTACGTTTTTTTATACTTTTCCTGTAGTACAGGAGTTGCTCTTTCAAAAAAGCCAATGTTCTCAAAAATTCGTCTGCAGATGTGGAAGGAACAGTTGGTTTCCATGGCAACCGTCAACAAAATTAGACTATTCTGAAATTAACCTTCTTTAAGTCATATCTTTCCTGATATGCAAGGTAGAAACACAAGTGAGATGTCAAATTGACACATTCTATCAGCTCTATCAGATAATGGAATGAAATTGGTTGTCTTGGTTACTTAGTTGCCATGGTAACTGAAAATATACTCTGAATTGACCATAATTCCAGGTTACCTTCTTTTTCAGTTACCATAGCAACCACAAATATCAGTCTTTCAAAGAACAACAAGCTTCACCTGAAGGGTATACATTTCTACTTTATGAAACAGGGCATTGATGTGAGAATATCTGTTTGGAATATAGTGATTAGCTGGTTTCCATGGAAACCGAATGAAAATTCAGCTTTTTTGAGATAAACATCATTTTGGCCATATTTTCCTTGATAAGCAAGGTAGAGACACAATTTTTATCTCAAATCAAGGCATTCATAGAGTTCTATAGTACAAAAGATTGAAATTGGTTGCCTTGGTTATCTGGTTGTCATGGTAACCAAAAATATCATAAAAATTGACCAAGAATACTGTTTTCCTCTTATATTTGTTACCATAGCAACCATATTTAAAGGTGTTACAAAATGCAACCTATCTTAACTGAAGCAAGTACATCTATACTTATCCAAATGAGGAGGCCTGATAATGGAATGAACAAAGAACATAAGAAAAATCTGGTTTCCATGGAAACCAATCAAAATTATGACATTTTGAAATCAATAGTATTTCTGGCATATCTCTGTCACTATGCGAGATAGAAAGTCAAATGACACCTCAATTTGAAGGGTTTCTAGAGTTCTATTGGACAGTCTATTGAAATTGGTTGTTTTTGATATCCTGTTGCCATGGTAACCACATGTGCTTTTCAAAATTGACCATAATCTCAATTGTTTTCTATATCTATGTTACCATAGCAACCATAAAATATTACTTAAACAAAGCAAATCCACCTGACCAGAATGTTATACCCTGACTCATGAAATGAGCTGGCATACTTAATGATCCAGCCCATGGAACATAACAAATAGCAGGTTTCCATAGAAACCAACTGAAAATTATGTTTTTATAAATTCATGTTATTTTAGTCATATCTCTCTTGATATGCAAGATAGAAATACAATTAGCATCTCAAATCGAAGCATTCTTAGAGATCTATCGGATGGGAGGCTGAATTTGGCTAATTTGTTTACCTGGTTGCCATGGTTACCAAAAACATCCACAAAATTGAGCATAAATGCTGGCTTCTCTTTCATTTGTGGTTGCCATAGAAACAATATTTAAAGGTGAAACAAAGCACAGTTTACCTTATATGAAGCTTAAACAATTGTTCTTTATGAAACGAGGTACTCTGTTGAAACAGTGGACATAGAACATAGTACACAGCCTGTTTCTATGGAAACTAAGCAAAATCATGCCTTCTTTTAAAATGACACTATTTTAGCCATATCTCCTTTATTATGCGAGATAGAAAGACAAATGACACCTCTATTTGAAGGGTTTCTAGAGTTCTATAGAATGGTTAATTACAATTGGTAGTTTTTGTTTCTTGGTAACCATGGTAACCAAATGATATATTCAAATTGACTGTAAGTTCAATTAATTTTTCTGTTCCTGTTACCATAGCAACCAGAAAATATAGTTATGAAAAAACACCACCTACCTCATATACATGATATATGTCTCCATTACATGAAATGAAATGCCTGGATAAAAGATTGGGCACAAAACATGGAGAAAAGTTGGTTTCTATGGAAACCGATTGAAAATGAATTGACCTTGACATTCACGTTGTTTTGGTCATATCTTTCTGGATATGCAAGTTAGAAATACAATTAACATCTCAAATCGAAGCCTTCTTAGAGATCTACGGGATGGGAGATTGAATTTGGATACCTTGTTTATCTGGTTGCCATGGTAACCAAAAAACCTCTTGAAATTTGACCAAAATTGACCAAAATTTCTCATTTCCTTCCATTTTTGTTACCATAGCAACCATATTTAAAGTTGGACCAAACTAGAGCTTGCCTGATTATAAAGTGTAGATACATATAATCAAATGAGGTAAAAATGTGATTTTCTATGGCTTTAAGTATGGTTGCTATGGTAACAATAAATGAAGAGAAATCCAAAATATGGTAGATTTTGAAGATGTTTTTGGTAACCATGGCAACCAGGTAAACAAATTAACCAAATTCAATCTCCCATCCCATAGATCTCTAAGAATGCTTCGATTTGAGATGCTAATTGTATTTCTATCTTGCATATTAAGAGAGATATGACTTAAATAACATGAATTTCAAAAACACACAATTTTCAGTTGGTTTCTATGGAAACCTGCTATTTGTTATGTTCCATGGGCTGGATCATTAAGTATGCCAGCTCATTTCACGAGTCAGAGGTATAACATTCTGGTCAGGTGGATTTGCTTTGTTTAAGTAATATTTTATGGTTGCTATGGTAACATAGATATTGAATACAATTGAGATTATGGTCAATTTTGAAAAGATTATATGGTTACCATGGCAACAGGATAACAAAAACAACCAATTTCAATAGACTGTCCAACAGAACTCTAGAAACCCTTCAAATTGAGGTGTCATTTGACTTTCTATCTCGCATAGTGACAGAGATATGCCAGAAATACTATTGATTTCAAAATGTCATAATTTTGATTGGTTTCCATGGAAACCTGATTTTTCTTATGTTCTTTGTTCATTCCATAATCAGGCCTCCTCATTTGGATAAGTATAGATGTACTTGCTTCAGATAAGATAGGTTGCATTTTGTAATACCTTTAAATATGGTTGCTATGGTAACAAATACAAGAGGAAAACAGTATTCTTGGTCAATTTTTATGATATTTTTGGTTACCATGGCAACCAGGTAACCAAGGCAACCAATTTCAATCTTTTGTACTATAGAACTCTATGAATGCCTTGATTTGAGATAAAAATTGTGTCTCTACATTGCTTATCAAGGAAAATATGGCCAAAATGATGTTTATCTCAAAAAAGCTGAAATTTCATTTGGTTTCCATGGAAACCAGCTAATCACTATGTTCCAACAAATATTCTCACATCAATGCCCTGTTTCATAAAGTAGAAATGTATACCCTTCAGGTGAAGCATGTTGTTCTTTGAAAGACTGATATTTGTGGTTGCTATGGTAACTGAAAAAGAAGGTAACCTGGAATTATGGTCAATTCAGAGTATATTTTCAGTTACCATGGTAACTAAGTAACCAAGACAACCAATTTCATTCCATTATCTGATAGAGCTGATAGAATGTGTCAATTTGACACCTCACTTGTGTTTCTACCTTGCATATCAGGAAAGATATGACTTAAAGAAGGTTAATTTCAGAATAGTCTAATTTTGTTGACGGTTGCCATGGAAACCAACTGTTCCTTCCACATCTGCAGACGAATTTTTGAGAACATTGGCTTTTTTGAAAGAGCAACTCCTGTACTACAGGAAAAGTATAAAAAAACGTAGTAGGAAAAAATGGTAACTTCTTTTGATTTTTAGGCCTCTTAGGTTCAGGCGTGTTGTGGTCTATCAATCTGTTGTATATCATAAGATTAAGAAAATCAATAGCCTTCATATGATGTATTACATGTTGAAATATTGCCGATAGCTACAGAGATATTGCAATTTTAGTAAATTGGTTGATCATCACCGTAGTCTAACCTTAATGTTGTAAGGTGTCAGATTGTTAGGATAAATGACATTAAAATACCAAAAGATTGACTCAAGAGGCACATGTTTAGAAGTTTGAGTCAGGCAATTTATACTAAACATCAGCTAGGAAAAGTAAAACAGTGTGGTCGGATAACCTCCAGCATAGTTCCTGCCACTGGGCATGTTTTTTGTGCAGCATCTCCCTTTTTAAAGAAGATCTATCTTTAAGATATTTTTTTTACATTTATTAACTACATTCACCATGCGGTGATATTCCATGTAAGTACAATTCCAATAAAATCAGTTCTAATAAGATAGATAGTAATGATAACACACTATTGCATTGAGAGCATATTAGTATTTTCCAAGACTAATTCTCATAAGATTATGTGTTTCTGTATCAGCTAGTGTCCTCATGCAATATCAACACAACAGTCATTCATGTTAATATAACATAAAGTATACAATGTAAGTGGTCAGTATGAGATTATACTGCCACTTCTAATTGCCAGAGCACACGAGATTATGTGTTTCTGGCTTAAGTAATGCAATATCAACACAACAATCATTCGTGCTAAAATAACATAAAGTGTACAATGTAAGAAGTCAGTATGAGATTATTCTGCCACTTCTAATTGCCAGACCACATGAGATTATGTGTTTCTGGCTTTAAAAAATTTCTGCATTCAAATGCATTATCTCAGATAATGCAAAATTCAATGAGTATTTATCTGTTAGTCTGCTGTTCCCTGACAGTTGCTTACCACCCAAATCTTTACATCATGAATTGTTATAATTTGTTTTTATCATATATCTGTGTTAGTTTCAATAGTAAATTTGACCATAATGCCGCGTCCCCACTTGGCCAACTAACGACGGCGATTAGTGTATTTCCCCGGCGACCAAGCAAGAAATATTGGTTGCTGGGCGACTAACTAGAGGTCGGGCTACTAAAAAATTAATCCCCACGTTGAGATGCTCTTGTAGTTAGTCGCCGGGTGACTAGGCACATTTTAGTACGTCGCCTGACGATTAACTTGTCCACAATGTGTATAGACAAATATTAAACATGTCAAATATTTTGCCCTAAACCCACGGCGACTAGTGGTTTGGTCGCCAGACATCAAGGCACCAGTGTGGACTTGGTCGCCGGGCTACTAACTACCTTCGTTGCTCGGCGACCAAGGATATCTAATGACTCAAGTGGGGACCAGGCTTTACTGTGACCCAATATAGTATGGACTATGATGGTAGACTCTAAGATTTGGTTTTAGAACCAGAAATCTAATGTGGGTCCTCAATATCTATAACACATCAAGTACTACTTGAACAACAAAGTCTTTAGTTTGATATTGTACTGGGACCCATGTAATTGACAAACAACAGTCTTTTAGTAAATAAGAGTTTGTCTGAATTGTGAAAGATTCCATTTTTGTGTCAGCTTATTTTGAAAATTGATTAATTGCATCTTGAAGAAGTCAAGAAAATACAAATTGAAATAATGTTTTTGATTTTCGAAGGATGTGGAAGCTGATGCATGCAGCAATTCTCCATGTTTGAGAAATGGAACATACGTTTCTGACTGGAAAAACAAGTATTTTAGTGAGTGTTCCATTGGGAGAGTTGGGATCAACTGTGTACAGTGTAAGTTTCTCCTTATATAGACCTTAGTTATGCAGACCAGGTAATGTGACCTCCTTGTGATGGGTAACATTAGATAATATCAATGATCATGCAGGCAAGCTTGAAATATTGGAAATTCATAATGTTTCACTGTGAACTTAGAGACAGTGGCACCATCTGTTGCAATATTTTGCACTAGGAGATAAAATGTAATGTAAAATTATTGTTCTTTTGGAGAATCACTGAGCGAATTTTGCTTACCAGTAGGAGTGATAACCAGCTGAAGTGCAGGAATTTTATGGTTTATACCACCTGGCTGCTCTATCCTATCATCTTCTGTAAACTCGGTTATTCCTACATCAAAGTTGGTATCATCTTCTAGCCAGGGCACTAACCAGTACTCATAGCCTGCACTGTTCGTCACTCCTAGTGTGTTTCCCGTTGTACTACTTGCATGTACACCAACAGTCAGTCCTGGCTCAACTGGGGTTGGGTTGGTAAACTGCTCAAAGTGTTCTCCACTCTCAGTAGAGGTTATTGGTTGGGAGAAGTATAGTACAAAAGTACCATCATCCTTTTTCTTCCACAAAGTCAGCCAGAAAGTTCCTGCGAACTTTGCAAAATAGTTGATTCCTGTGAGTGAGCCATGACACAGGGTTTCTAAACCAATAAAGACATTCATCAATCTGGCATGTTTATTTGGTGTATTATTGGTATTTGCAGGGGCAAAGCATGGGACAGACACTGCAAAGAAAGAAACAAAAGTTTAATTCTCTCCATTAAGTTCAAAGAAAGCACAGTCAAATAAGTGAAAGTGATTTTTTCTTTTATTTTTAATTCAGGTAATTTTTACAGCATTGAAAAACCTAAGTGTAAAGAGTACACTGGTCTACCAGTTTGTTGCTGTGTCTATAGTCGGCACTTTACAAATCCCATCAATAGGTAACTCATACACGTTGGTTCGTACATAGAACATACATTGAACAAGTACAGAAGAGGGTTAAAATAAAGTTACAAATATGATAAATGAATGATTGTTTCACAATCCTTGTTCTATGTCAAGGTTGCTATTACAGATTATAGTAATGGAATTTCAAGTGGTGCACACAAGTGAAAAAATTGTAATGCAATGTATAAAGATAACAGTTTTCAATTCAATGCTTATAAAGTTTTCAATTCAATGCTTCTAAAGCGATAAGAGGGAAATGAAATGAGTAAAATAAATAAACACTCCCCATGTTGCATTTCACCTCTAAAATGGAGCAGTAAGTAAGTAAGTAAATAATTATTTATAAGGGTAATAATGGATGATGAGATGGTGATGTTGATGGTGATGGTGAAATGATAAATCAATGTCCTGTGTCAGTATAGTGTACAGGGGTAGTCGGCTTAAAGTGGGGCAGGTTATTGAGGGATTTGATTTAATATAAAACTATTTATCGCAATGAGCAATATCAGAACCAGTTAGTAGTAAAACAAACCGTCTTTGATAAGTTTCTTGATCTTTTTGGTGAACTCAAGTGAAGATTCTGATGTTTGTGTGCCAATGGGAAGTTTATCCCAAAGGGATGCTCCCAAATAATTAGGTGACTTAAATGCTTTGGATATTTTAGGCCGCAGTATTTTGAATTTAATCTTATCAAAATTTCTAACTGGGATATTTCTATTATCCAGTAGTTCTTCAAATTTACACCTATGGTACATAATTTTAAGTAGGTGTATAATACGCCTTTCCGATAAAAGATTTATTCCAGCCTGCGAGTGTAACTCCTCTTCACTATACCCTTTGTTCTTAAAGACAGTACGAAGACCCCAGTTTTGTTGCTTTTGTAGTTTGATTAGTTTTTCAGTAGTCCATAGGAATTGGAAATGATCATGAAAATCAAACAAGGGTAGTATCATTGATTTATAAATAGTCAAAGCTCCCCTTGAGAGATTTAACCAAAAGTTTTAATTTTATAGCCAACATTACTCATAAGTTTATTATATTGCCGCTCGCCAGTGAGTCTATTGTCTATTACAGTACCAAGGTATTTAAATTTTCAACCTCTTCTATTTTTCTTCCCTTCAAGAAGAGACTCGTATCCCTACTAAGTTTTCTTGTTGAATCGTTCATGAAAGTCATCGATTTGGTTTTTTTAATGTTTAATGTTAGCTTATTCAATTAACACCAGTTTTGGATTTCAGTGAGAGATTGTTGAATTCGTTTCCGAGTCTTATTTAGATTATTTCCACTAGCATAGATAATCGTATCATCAGCAAACATTAGAGTTTTTACCCCATGAGATATTTTCGGGAGAGCGTTAATATATACCAGGAACATTAATGGGCCAATAGTAGAACCTTGGGGGACTATTATGGGGGACTTGGGGGATTATTCTTTCAGACTTACTATTCATCTGATTGGACTATTATGGGTCCTCAATACTTGAAAAATTGAAATTCAAAAGGTAGTCCACACTGTTGATAGACCACTGCAGCTGGCAGCCATTTGAGCCAACAGCCTTTCCTCATGGTCCTCAACACCGAAAAGTTGAAATTCTTTACTGACATCGCAAAAGTTGGCATTAGTATTCACAGACAAGAATGACTGCCCTATGGGGCAATAACAGATTAGGTATTCCCTGCTTTCTGAGAGGGCAGAACAATAGTCAAGGTATAGGGGCTGGAGTCATGATGTAGAATAAAGGGAGAAACTTACACTGTTCACAGTTGGGCCCAGCTCTCCCTGCAGAACATTCACAAAAATACTTGTCATTCCAGTCAGAGACGCACGTTCCATTTCCCAAACATGGAGAACTGCTGCATGCATCGGCTTCTGCGTTCTTTATCAAACAGAGATAAATTGCAGTAACATGCAATCAATGATATTCAGTTACTCTGACACATTCTATTGAAGTTCCAATTGTTCATTGAGTAAATGGTCAATTTCCACTATCTATACAGATCTGAACTATTTCAGTTCCAAAGAAATACTCTAAATATTATGGAGTGTTTTTAATAAGCCTTGATCAAAATGCCAAAGACTTATAACCACTTCATTCCCAATAGAATCTACAATTTCCAATCCATTCCAAATCTGTCAAAGGGATGTTTTCTGTGATCGCTTTTAGATATCAAACTGAATTGGCACTGTAATAATGTGCTTGTTTAAATTTACTGATATTATGAAAAGAATAATTCTTCAAGGGAGAAGAATTTGAAATCAGGAAATTTTAGCATTTCGGGACCCTCCTCGAGAGAACAATTCCTCAGATAGATGGTTGCTGATTTAAGACCCTGGATACCCATATCTATAAATGACATTATTTTCACCTTGTATCCAATGTTTTGTGGCAGATATTTTGGGAAAATATCTGCTATTATTTCTTTCTGATGTTTGCAAGTACTTCCGTGTGACAGTATAACTTTGCACTCATATCTAAAATGTGGTTTCGATGTTATTATACCTGGCACTCACTGAATATCAGTGTATTCGGCATTTGAACAATTTTTCATATTTAAAGCTTATCATTCGTTCAACTGTGAAAGACAAAATTAAAACAATTTTACTAATATATTGTACATACAATTGACTTTGTAAATTCGATCGTAATGTAAACTAGTGAGTTGTCCTCTTACAAAGCCAAACTGAAGAACGTTAGTAAACAACAAGCTTAAAGAAACAAAAGGGCAGGGAGAACTGTCCATTAGCTGGAATTCTAAAAATCATTTGAAATTGCAAAACACAAACAAATATTTCAAAATGTTCAAAACTTGTAACAGAAGAAATAGAGTGCCGAATTATTGTAAATTAAGATGTGACGTCATCTTCACAACGACTACACGCATTCCTATACTCACACTCTATCTATTCAAAGTTGTCTTTAAATACAGTTTATTGATTGGGTGGATCTTTAATTTGTACTTTTGAGAAGTAGGAGGTAGTAGTTATGATGACGTAAAATCCTATGAAGAATTGTTACATTGAGGCAATAAAGATAATCATTTCAAGGTAGTATAATTGTTGATACCTAATCACATGGATTCATATTAATGAATGTTGTATGAAGCTGTTTCAGCTATGCTGTTTCAGTTAATGTATTTGAATTAATCGGAATAATGGCAGTAAGAGTCTGGGCTTGATCAACATTATGTCTCACATAGAGCCCCAACCCCCACAGCATATGACGGATCCAGGGGGGAGAGGCGCCCCCCCCCCCACCAATAGAACAAGGGATTATATTAATTTTTTGATTAACTTATATTCGTTGATTCATACAAATATGATTATTGTCACCTTTTTACAGGGAGGGTGCTTTTGATGAGGGCTTCAAGATCAGCATTTTTGTCTTTTACCAAAATTGATGGCATTATTGCAAAAAAGTATCAAAGAGGGATACTCAGATGTAAAATTTATTCATGATAGACAGAATCTCTAATCATGAGACATTGATCAAGATTTCCCTGATCAGCCAAGCATGTTTTCCAAGGAAATGCATGCCAACGCGACCCAAGACATGCCTACGTGACCCAATTCAACACCCAACACATGCCAAAACACATAGCATAATATGCCTCGTGTTGCATCCGATGCGCAGTGTAATATAGCCCCAACAGGAATAGTTAGCATTGGGCAACACTACCAAACATGAACAGAGAGCCAACTCATAGTGTAATTAGGGCTTAAGTCCTTTCTGAAGTTGATGTGAATCAGATGCTCACCTTTGTGAAAAGAACCAGGTAGAAACTGAGCACCAACCAAACAGACATGTCTTCTGCTGCCTAAGGCTGGTTTCCCAGTCAGCAGGGACAAGATGGTAGCTAGCAGATGGGGCAGACTGCCTGTACTATTCAGCTTACTGCACCTGAATGTGTCCTGTAAACAAGTGAACAACACTTGACAAGCGACTTAGTTATTCATCATCCCTAGGGAGATTCTGTTTTACTGTGTTCAAACTTAGATGGCATGGCAATAATTTAGGCTTCTTGGAATGTATGATTAAATATTTAGCTTTCTCAGAATTTGGATAGAGCTTTGATGAGTCTGGAGGGAGGTTCAGACTCCTTGCCATGAGGGGATACAGGATTTCAAAAGGGGGGAGGGGGTCACATTTATTGGAAAAGTACTACAACTTTGCGAATTCTTGTGAACACATGTAATGTTTGTTTGTTTTTCTATGTGAAGTTTAAGTCGCCACAAAGAGATTGGGTATAGCCGATAGTTACTTTGAATCACCAATGAACAATAGGAAAGGATGTCTAGCCACACAGGAGGATGGCTACTTTGGTATAAATATATAATACAATTTTAACATATTAGATACAAGTGGTAGCACCATGGAGATATATAGCCACAGCTGGTAGCACTATAGGAATAAATATATGCAATGCATCACATAAACAGTCCTTGACTCTTAGTGGTAGAGGTAGAGTTGACAAGCAGAGGCATGTGTGTCCTTTTTCATTTTACAACCATCATTTTGTTTGGAGATTTTACGATTTTCAATGGTAAGTCTATGGGGTGTATGAGTTTTTGCTTTGGACAAAAAAGTGCTTGTAGAAATTTCATCATCTGAATGTATACAAAAGCCTCAAACCATGATAATAATTTGATTTCTGGCAACACAAAAACTATCATTGTTGAGAGTATTTGAGCAGTGACATCATCAGAACGGTCATAATAACCTCAAACCAGGATAGAAAAGATCTGATCATTTATACACAGACATGGTCATTCATACACACGGCAACTTAGTGGTGTCGCTGTCAAGTTCAAATCTAGACCTGGTTTGAGATTATATGTTCTGCTTAGAGATTGAAGGTTTTCTCATAGAAAGTGTATGGAGTGTCCAAAATCTGTAATAACCAAATCATATTTGGAATTTCATGAAATGACGTCTGATTTTTTTCTCCTCCTTATTTGCCTTTTCATCAAACATTTATTTGTTATTCATTTGAACGGAGCTTTTTTTAAAAAAAAACAAAAACCACACTGTCTCTTCTTGTTTTGATGATAGATGGCATCACCGTTCTAACATATGTAAAGCCCCATACCCACTAAGCGATTTTGCATGGATTGGCGTACAAATTGGCATACAAATCAGGGTACACATCACCGTGCACGTCTGCCGAATCTGATGGACAGGCCATACCCACACATAATTGGCGCTGCCATCAGCGTCGCGGTCGACCGTCAGTGCCGACGACAGCGCCAATCCATATTAGGCATGTTTGATAATTTTCCAGCAATGAGGATGCCCATGAGGACGCCGACGCTGATCACTGTTGGCCGACCCAAAATTGCTTAGTGGGTATGGCCCTTAAGAAAGTCCCCATTTTGTATCCATGGCAAAGACTTCAATTTGTTCCCTTTGTTACTCTGCCTAGCAACCACGAAAAATGTCATTATGCGAATTTCGCAATCAGTCTTCATTTTGGGGCAAATTTGGTGGATTTTTGGAGATATATAAAACGATTCTAAAATACATATCAAACTTGCACTTCCTTATCAACATAACTGACGAAGACTTGAAACAATAAATCATTTTTACAGTTTCTAAGGCACTCCAGTTGCCATGGCAACCATATGAAAGCAGAAGTTGAGGCGTTTTCTTTTGGTTTCCCCTTTTACTAATGACTTTTCATTTCTAGAAATGAGACCTGAATGTGCTATCACCGAAAGTTAAATTTTGAAGACATAACATCAAATTGTTATGCTAAAAACGAAAACATTCCATTAATAGTATTGGTCTAAGCATCATTTGTTCCTTTTTTTAGTCTGCATTGAAAATGACATCATATCAATATGGCCATCTATGTCCATTTTGGGACAAATTTTGATGGATTTTGATACATTGTATACCTAACAACTGTACCTTATCATCATTTTTAATTTTAAAGGTTTATGCAAGATAATGTTTTCACATAAGAAGGAAGTTTTGATAACCATACAGTTGTCATAGCAACCATATGAATGTGGGAGTTCAGCAGTTTTCTTATGACGCCTACCCTTTCCAGTGACCATTCATTTCTAGTTATGAGGTTTGAATGTATGTTGAATATATATGCTCATCTAATATCAAGTTGTTACGCTAAGGAGGAAAACATTCCATTGATACTCTAGGAAAAAGCTTCCGTTTGTTGCATTTGTTACTCTGCTTAGCAACCAAGAGAAAGCCATATGTGGATCAAGTTGTCAGCATCCATTTGGGAACAATTTCGGTGGAATTTGTTATAAATAACAATTTTACAGAAGATGTCAAACTTGCACATGTAATGTACTATGACTACGTGAATGACAAGTCATTCCCCTCTTACATTCTCCTCTTACATTCCCAACTTCATTGGCTTTTATTTGAGGTACAACAATGCACACTTTTGCTCATGTATAAAACATTATTTTGCTATTTTATTTTTCTACTTTTTCCACAATGTTACTTATACTTCTGTGGTTGCTATGCATTTCCATGGATACCGGCCAAATGTGCGTGTTGCGCAAATGCCAACACATTAAGATGTAAACTTCAGGTTATGGGCTATGATTTAAAACCACTTTTAGATCCTCTGACGTTTTGGGCGAAAAAAGTCATTTTTTAGATTTGGCTTCTGGACTTATGCATTTCTCATTGACCTTTGGCTCCCTTATCAAAAGAGAAAATAAAAAACATTTTGGAATATGATAGATGAAGGAAAAGAGACAGAGATTTCATGTAATATATAGAAAATAAAATATATCTCAGATCAAATGATTGATGAGGTCTACTGAAAGAGAAGAGAAAGATCTCGTGGTTATTCTTGTGATGCTGTCATACATTCTGATCACAGATATGTGACAGGCTTTAATTGTCACTATATGATTGTTTATAATGTTCTTGTTCTGTTATATACCTATACAGAAGATCATTCTTGTAAGAGTGACTATGGTTTAATAAAATTTAAAAAAATCTGCTGCCTATCTTATACACTGTCACGTAAGTGTCCATTCAAAAAGAATCACTTGATTTTAATGGTTCAATGTGGTATCATTTTGGTCTCTTTGTTTTCAGGAGGACTGCATGGCATTTGGTAACCCAACACGGTAAGAAACTTCAACTATTGAAGGAAAATTCTTTCTGTCCTCTTCGCACTTCAAGGCAAAGTCTTTCATGGAAAATATCTTTAATGTGAATATTGACCCGTTGGATTTTGCATAACAAATATTCAGAAATGTCATTTGTGCTACTTTTTTCACGATTTCGTATTATTCAGAGATTTATGTATGCACAGGATTTTTCCCATAACACTATTCTATCTATATTACAATATGTTCGTTTTGGAAAAACAATTCAAGTGCAAAATGAGGCAAGTACTGTATTGCTCAGAGATGCAATTTTTCCTTCTGTTCCGGATTTCTGGATTTTGGTTGTGCTATATAAACTTTCAAGGTCAGTAAATATGAGAAGAAAGTATTGCAATATTGAAAATATTTGTTATCAGGCTATATCAGAGTTCCTTTTGTAATGTCAAAATGTAAATTATCATATATTGTAATATTTATATTGTTCCTTTTCACTTTTGTGGCTTAAAATCCAGAATGTTGGTTTAACAAATTTCCGGATTTTTCATGATTATAGAGTGGCATCTCTGATTGCTTCAAGAGTAAAATTGAGTGGAATGTTTTCCTATTCTCTGATTGTTGTTTAACATTGCATTGTAACGCTTTAGATACTGGCAGCTGCCGATAGAGCGGGTTTCCTCATCAAACAGAAAGGACACTTGGGACCAAGCTGCGTACGAAGCCTCCAAGGTCTACAAGGGGTGAATGGTTTGTGACTTTAAATCTTTCACAGGGATGTAAATTTTCAGATTTTTATCTGATTTCTTTTTTGTTTTCACTTCTTTTGAAAAGTTTCACAAATAATTGTCTATAAAATATTCTATAAGAAATAATGATAACATCAGATTCTCTATATAATGTTTCTTTTGTTCACCTTGATTACAGCACTGAATGTAAAGCAACAAAGTTTAGATGATAGAATGGCTTTTGGCTGCTTAGGGTCATCAAGGATGAAAGAGGCAGAGTTGCCTATGGCAATATAGCTGAAATATTGATGAATCAGTGTCAAATCCCAAAAGTCATTAAAAGAATCTTATTCAGATAATTAAACACACCACAGCTAGTATCATGGTCTTTGGGGCTCAATCAAAGGTTTTAACAGCTATGTTTTTGCTTTTCCAGCACAACTTATTCTGTGATAACTGCCACTCGCATGTGGCATGTGCCCTCAACAAGATGCGATAACAGTACGTCTTGGGACATTCTTGTAGCAGGGCAAGAACGTCAGGTCAGTACGAGTTTTACAATGCAACATGCTGTGGTATAGAAAAAGGTAAGGTCAGTTTACCCAATTAGAAGGAAAACAACTTTTCTGGGCCACTGGGTACCAGTTTCAGGCTATTAGTGTACACGCCAGGCATCAGTGGGCAAGATAGTCCTAGAACTAGTACCCAGTGCCCAAGAAAACTAATGCTCTTCCTAATTGATATTAAGATATTCTTACATTTTCAGCTATTTGTCAGATTTCAGAATTCATTCCATAAACAGAATGATTAATTTAGTAATAAAATCATCTTCAACATAAATAAAGCTGTCATTCACTTTTAATATAAAATAAAATTGAAAGGGTTTCTTGGAAAAATATAGGACCTAGCATGTATTTGTGGCACTGTGTTTCTAGGTTTACATTCATCATAATTATCTTTTTTAAGCATTTTTAAAGCATCCAGATTATTAGAGTTAAGAAATACCTTTTGTAGTAAGAATGATTTTCCTATTAAAGTTAGAAAGAAAAAATCCTTGAAAAAAACAACAAATATTTATGACTTATTGTTTCTTATTTCAGTTGCTGTGGCTGGCGCAAGCAGTGGCTGCCCTTCCTCATCTTTTGTGGCATCATCCTGATTGTGGTCCTGTCCACCCAAATCTGAACTCCTGCGTATCACATGTAACTCATTGCTGTTAAGGTTAGAGTAGGGGAGTGAACGCCTCTATAGTGTTGGTTGCGCTTAAATGCTTATAACTCTCTCAATATATAAGATATCTTAGCACATCATATACCAAAAAATAGCTGCTTTTCACATCTATCTTACCAAATAAGTAATGAAAAATAGATTGATAAATGGAAAATGAATGGGGCTTTAAAGTTGAAATTCAATTTTTTCTACTCTTATTTTTTGAACAACACTTTCTCACTTAATAATGAATGAATAGCAATGAAACTTTTCAAATATGTTAAAAACATTCCTCTTGAGGGAAGCTTGTCTCAAAATTTTGATTTAGGGCCTGGCTAATTTTTTATTAAATGTAGAAAATGAATATTTAATTTTTTTCAGCATTTTTTACATTTTACACCATAGAAAATAAACAAAGCCCTAAATCAAAATTTTGAGACACACTTCCCTCGAGATGAATGTTTTTAACATACTTGAGAATTTGCATGATCTTTGAAGCATTATCAAATTATAAATCAATGTTCAAAAAATAAAAGTTAAAAAAACACTTTTTCATATTCTTCCACTTATATCAGGTTTAAAATCAAAGATAACTAAATAATGGATAATACCATAAGAAAGCTTAGCCAC
Organism: Lepidonotus clava; assembly: GCA_936440205.1. Classification (NCBI taxonomy): domain Eukaryota; kingdom Metazoa; phylum Annelida; class Polychaeta; order Phyllodocida; family Polynoidae; genus Lepidonotus; species Lepidonotus clava. Next base: position 41,719,825 of record OW387144.1, on the reverse strand, counting down.
TCAGCTTTAATGTGATATATGCTATGCCAAAATTGAGAAAGAAATGACAGAGTTATAACAAAACACGCATAACTGTTGTAAAACCGGCACTGATCACCCTACTCTAACCTTAAAACATCATCTTCATTTGTCCTTCATTACCTTTGATGGGTGAAATTGACCCCTCGACCCCTGCATCATACCCTTGTCATGGTCATGTCCACCCACCTCAACCCTTATGTAACACGCTTTTGTCTGTCACCCCATCATCCCTATGTCCTTTAAGACCTTTGGTTTGTGACAGTGTCCCCCGAACCCTGCATCATGCTGAACGCTAGTTGTTGTTATACTGTTATTCAATGATTGGGGAACTGTTCTTATTATATTTGGTTTAATTTTCTTAACTAACTTCTTCAATAAAGATAAATGCTAATCAAGTAGTAGGTAGTTTCATGAGATGGGTGTTCCTATACATGACACGAACAATACCTGGCTGAAAGTCAGGTTTATTCGTGGATATCTTGAATGAGTACAATTTGCCAGTGCGATGATAGTCTATAAGTCCTAGGTTCACAATTCCTGTTGCCTGAGAGCAAGTTTCCTCCTTAGAGTCTGCCTGGTCTCACAAGCAAATGCAAAATGGTAGTTCTATCATTAGTCACCAGATGTCCTTCTATGTATAGCTATTCAAACCCCTTGAATCCTCAAGACTCGCATTGTCCAGACGGTATCTAATAGTGTTCTACCCTATATAAATCAGTCTGGTTATTGATTTTACCCGAGCATTGGTACTCGCTAGGAGATGCACCCTGTCTGCTACCACCCAACAGGTATATTTACACCTACCAGCAGTCCATGCTATATTTACACTATATAATGAAGTAATTCACATAATTTTGAATACTTTATGATATTCCCTTTATAAGGCTGGTGGCGTTCCTTCAGTCTATTACAATTGATACAATTGATGTGCAAGGTGTTTTACTAACTACCTTTGTGCAGTACCTCCCCTTGTCAGCCTATGAAGATGCCATGTCTCATTCGCTTGATCCCCGATGTACATAATTTTTTGTGCCATCACCCCTTTCCCCTCCTCCTCAGTCCAGGAGCTGCAACAGACTTTGTAAAATGCTTTTTTTGTCAAAAAAGAAAAAAAAAAGAAATAGGTGGCAGGTTTGTCAGCAAGTATGTCCCCCAAATCTTTACCGGCGGACATTCTGCATTGTTAAGTATTACTTCAAAAACCGCCACATTGGGCATATCTGAGGGTTGGACAAAAATATCACATTATGGTGTGTATTGGGAGCAGTACGTATGGCCCAGCCATACATACTGCTCACTGTGGACTCCTTGGTGTCATTAATTTTAAAAAATGTTGGAAATTTCTTGGGTGATAAAATAAAGAAGGACCCTTGGGTCCTTATACTGCACTAGAGAGAGGCCCAGTGGGCGGCGCCATGTTGTGTCACATGGGACAAAGGGAGACTCCTTATTGGCTGGTAGATCGCGCTTGTTCCCCCACAGGTAATGGCGCAAAAAGTGTGTGCCTGCGCCAGCTAGGATTTCCGAATGCAGTATTATAAGCCATCCTTGTCTTCTAGAGTTGGGGTGACTGAAGTAAGATCATATTTATCTATATCCCCATTTTTCTATAATACTGATGAAACATAATGATTTCTTAAGTTGACCAAATCAGATTGCTGTATTTCTGGGTAGAATAGGTTTGGACATGATAGATTGAACTGACAGGCTTCAATATTGGTTCCTATGGGGGAAAAATATATGAAAAAGTTTTTAGAAGAAAATTGTGAACCAAATTGCCTTATTAATTTTGTATCAAACAACTCTCTTCATGGAACAACCACACAGGCAATATTGAAAGTATTTCATGGAAACTTTAATGTTGGTGTAAACAGGGATGAGCTTATTGTATCTTGGTAGAAAATAACATTTAACATCTTTAAGTTCTATTGGTTTATTGAAATCAATTATATTGGTTCGTTCATGTCATGAAACAAGTAGGAATTTCTCGTGGATTTATTGACAGCTGTACAGCTTCGTGTTTGGGTTAGATGAGTTGACATGGCGATATTAGGCAATAAATCATAGAGATTTGTAGCATCGACATCAACATAGGACATGCCCCTATTATGTATGTTCACAGGCCTCAAAGCAGGACCTCTTTTCAAACCTTTCAAACCTTTATTTTCCTCTCAACAACCTTTAATTTCCTTTTTTTCCTCTTCAAGTGACTGATAAGTGTAAAAACTTGTAAGAAAGACAAAAAATCATGAAGAATATGGACTAAACACAGGAAATCATTGTGAATCTGTGAAAAATAATGCATTTCAAGGGTAATATGGCTCATTTAAATGTATAATGAGTGCCATCTTTTCATTTCAAAATATTCTAACCTAATCATTGTGGATGCCATTCTTGAAAAACTTAAGTAGAATTTCTAAGAAATACAGGTTTTGAAATGCTTATTGCTAATCTGGTTTTGATATAAGAAGGGTCATCACTAGGACCTACTTCCAATTCTACACACAAGGAGCTCTTCAAACCATTGAAGAGTGGTTAGGTAACCATACCCACCCTTGCCTACAGTCTTGGACAGGATGTCACTTATTTCAAACAAATAGGGGTCCGAGAGTGGCCGGAATAGTCACAACCCAATGGTGAAGCCGGAGGTTCGTATCATCCCCAAGAGTCATAAAGCCACCCAAGGACAACCCCTCTACTCTCTGCTAGCTATACACTCAGAATCCATTAAATGTCATAAATACTACTATCTTTTTTTTATTAATCCTATCAATGCTTCTGTAATCAAAAAGACATCAAAAACTGATACATTCAGGATGATTTCTGGTTGTTTTCACTACCAGTAATAAATGGCAAAAAATTTCCCTACAATGAAAAGTATGATCAGGAATTGTTCAATTGGTCCTGGTTATCTTTACTGTAATTGAGTATAACATACTTTTTTTCTTTTTTGCACAAAAAGATAAAGTCAATATTAATATGGAACGGCAACAAATTATCACTCTCTTTTTTTAGGTCCATTTCCCTTGTAGAAAAGATGTTATATCATGTGTCCAGTTTATGATTTGTCCCAATGAAATCTGAGAAGTACCAGCAAAGGAGGAATTGTATTTGTGTCATCAAAGCCCATCCAACACGTTATGTCCCAGGGTTGGACAGGGTTTGGACAAAAAACGTCATTTAAGCCTTCCCAGTATCTCCATGTTGGATCTCTGAAATAAACAAAAATTTAGTATTTCTGTATCTCAGATTACTGATAGAATATAATGATAAAGTCTTTTCCAGACCTAGCTGTCACGGTCTAATGGTTTTGTTTGTCTGGGTGTTGCCTTGGTGACCACCCAGCAGTGGGGTCAACAGCTGTTATGTAATGCTGATAAGGACCAATTCAGGGCATCTGATTGGCTAGAAATGTTTATCTTGAAAAATTGTTTTTAATTTTTGTTTAAGTTTTGTTTAATTTTATTAAAGCAATCTGCAGTTACCGACTGGTCTTCCAGTTCGAGTATATATATATATATATATATATATATATATATATATATATATATTGATAGCACAAAATAACCAATTGTCTCTCACAGACACCTTACCAAATATACATCAAAGCATCACATCGTTATACTGCTTAAACATCAATTTGATCTTACATTTAAATGTATACCGGACAATCTTGTACTTTCTTTGGTAATCTATTCCATAATAAGGTTCCCTTATAAAAGGGGCATTTATCATATTTACCACCATTGTACATGTACCTGTCTGTTTTAAAAATAAACTTTTCATTGTATCTAGTTTGTCTGTTCATTCCTTTACGTACATTTGCAGTATATCTATGTAATAAGTAAATACTAACCGGGCTGGGATCCTGGGTGCCGTATTTAGTCGAGGGGTCTGGTTCCCCCAGGGTCCGCTAGAGGGCCGTCAGGCCCGAGAGCGGACCCTGAGGGAACCAGACCCCGAGACGAAATACAAGGCTCAGGGTCCTAGACAAGGTTAGTATCGGATTTATTTCACCTCCTCTTACATATCTGTTTACTAATCATGCCTTTTGGACAGCGAAAATGGGTTTATTGTGAGAATTCCATGCATAGTTGTTCACGTTTGTTTACGTTTTGTTTACCTCACCCTGCAGCGACCATTCTGTCCCGGCTCCCGCCTTGGTCGCACAGTGCAGGGGGCCTCAGGGAGAATGCCAGCATGTTGGGAGCACGGACCTGGCAGTAAGCACCTAGCCACTCTGTCCCAGCTCACAGCCGGTCTACGCTGTATGGGGGGGGGGGGTGGCCTCAGGGAGAATGGTGGGCAGCGACCTTGATCGCCCGGCTGTGACGTCACAGCAGGGCGATACAAACCTTGTATTGCCCGGGCTGACTTGCAGGTGTCCGCCAGTGTTAAAGCATAGGAGACTACATATCGGGAGTGAAATAGGTACATCATTTTTAACAATTGCATTTGGCGTATATACCATGTGTGCACACAGATCGCACATATATCATAAAAAGACAAAGATTTGGGCTATTGATATATATATATATATATATATATATATAATACAGAATTATGCAACTTTGTATACATCAAAAGTTATAGGTGGTGCAAAACTAGAAATTTACCTGAAAGAGAAAATAACCCAAGGCTTGTCTGAGTAATACTTCATGGCCTATATCTGACACTAGGTGACATGGTCTAGAAAATTATTTATTGCTTAGATGCAACCAGTTGACATATTGACTTTACTGCTTTGCCAACTGATTGAAAGGCTCTATCTAAAGGCAAGATCAGACTGGACATTATAGATAGGGCCAGCAGGCTTTAGCATTGGTTCCTATGGGTAAAGGGCTTTAATGTTAGGTTGTATTTTTATGAGCGATCTGTCAACCGAATTGTTATGAATAATTTTGTATTATGCAACTTTATTTGAGGAATGAGGCAATTTTGATAAAATTTTATAGTAAACTATAAGTTTGATGTAAACTGAGATGGGTTTATTGTCTGCTTGCCTGAAGCAACTTTACGGCCATTGATTTGATAAACTATGATTCGGTGATAAAGAACCAAAATGTGAGTTAATGATTAAAGAGAACCAAAAACCAATATAACTTAAATATTTTCAACCTTGAATAACTCAGTAAACAGGTTCAAGGCAATGTGATGATGATATGTTGGAGTTCAAGGTCTACACAGCAATTTTCCAGCTATATTGAGACCAACTCCAGTTTTTGAATGTACCAATTGGCTGACCGAATCTATGGGGATGAGAATGACAGTAAGCCAAGGTGGTATAGCCAGTATGGCCAAGACTTGAACCTAGGCCAGCCAACTGAGAGGTGAGCACTCAAACTGTTTCACCTAGATAAGAAAGGCAATGGTATTCCAACAACTGCCTTTGTAAACTAAGTTTAATAAAAGTTTGCAATGAGAGGTTATAAAATTTTACTCTTACCTTACATGTCTTATTTAACATATGTCAGCTTTTAAATTTGAAGTCGCAGCAGTTTTCTTCATGCCACACCTGTCTGAAATATCTTTAAAATCCTTTTCTCCAAATGGATCATTTCATTTTATTATCACATAAAAGGTATGTCACAAGTGTCAAAGGAAAATTATGCGAAAAAAAAGAGACAAGTTAAAGGCAAATCTTGGCATACAATGTCCTATATTCTGACAAACTCACCCAGACACTAAAGAATGATATCTTACATCACAGAAAAAATGTTTGCCTGGAAAAGAATTGGCTGTTACTGGAATTCTGCAAACATAAAAAGGGCAATTCTTTGGTTCAACCAGAGCCTACTGCTTAATATCACAACTGGCAGCAGGGAATCACATTTACCTCACTTTACCTTAGGAAATAAAGCCCCATACCCACTAATCGATTTTTGGATGAATTGATGCTGACATCTATGCACATGTCGGTGCTGCCATCAGCTGACTCAAGGGATACCCACACACAATCAGCGGTCCCGTTGGCACCAATTTCGGTGGTCAGTGCCAACGTCGTTGCCAACAGGACCGCCAATCCATATAGAGCATGTATGATAATTTTACGCCAATGGCCATCGGCCGTCGCATTAATTGTCAGCAAGTGGGTATGGCCCCTAAGGGAAAGGGTGAATGCTGGAATCTTGATGCCCATGAGTGCCACTTTATATTTAAGTAGTAGGTTCTGATTGATTTTTGATACCTTCCGTAACACTATATATGCTCAATCGAGTCTATCACATGCACTATATATATATGCACAGGTAATGAGCATATATATATATATATATATATATATATATATAGAATGATCAGAAGAGGTTACCCTGTTTCCCATGGATGTAAATAGGAGCAATGATTCCCATGAGGTTGGATGCTGCAGTCATTGGTATATTCTGAAGGTCTGCTGGAAGGTCCTCGGGCTTGAAGTGTTGAGCTGACAAGATGGTTTCTTCATTTTCTCTAGTGCCAGGTAACAAGGTGCTTGTAAGATTCACATACCTCAAACTATTGATAAAAGAAATGTCATCCTGTATACCAACAATGTCACCCTCTAAGGTAAAATAAGTGTCCGTTTTTGGTAGAGTCACCTGGTGGGGGCCTTCAGAGTTAGCGGTCACTTTCATTGTAGTCACTAAACTGTAGCTAGTTGAATCATTCTCAGGACGCAAGATTTCCACCCAGAATCTGCCAGCAGAGGAGGCATAGAAGGAGAAGCCGAGGAGTTGCGATGGACAAGCGAGGGAGAGGGATGGGAAACCTGTTAGACCAGTCCGGGATGGTGATTGACCACCAATTAGAGGAGGAGTAATTTTACTTCCAGTGCAACCTGCAACATAAAGTTAATTGTTTTGTGAAGTCTTGTGATTCAGAAACTTTTCTGTGCTTCTTTCAAGAAGTGATATTCTTTCTACCATTGCAGAAATATAAGCATACCACATATGTACATAGAATGATATTTTTGTGAGTTGGTTGTAATTTATTGAGGTCTATCTATTCAATTCACCTGATATGATATGCATTGGTTTCTGACCTGTGTACATCAAAATTGATTCATCAGAAAATTTTATCAATATAAGGTAAAACTTATGAATAAATCTGAGGCACAATTATCTGCTCACGGAGGCCAGATCTACAAGTGAAATCATCCTAACAGCTCTAGACATTCATGAGAAAGCCTTATTCCAAAAAGTCCATGTTGATGATTTCATATTGTTTAGCATAATCCCATTCAACTATGCTTAATATGGTTACTATAATGTCTTGTATTCAGTATAAAGCATATCTTACTCCATGTTGGGTTCTGTCACATGTGCAACAACAAATTCTCCCTACCACGGATAGCTCATTCACAGTATTTTACTGACCTGCAAGCTAATTTGGGATGAAATTGTCGACAAAATCTGTAGAAAAACTATAGAAAATAAACAAATAATTGCTATTAATTCATACATAATGAATGATTTTCCAACTCAGGAACTATAAATGTATCTGAGTACCAATTCAGAAAATAATGATAGCTAGTTTTATTCAATGTTAATCTTTTAATGAAAATTTCTCTACTAAAACCTTGAGTTTTGTCGACATATTTTTGCATGCATCCTGTACTAGAATAACCTGCAGGTAGCATTGAGGAAACTGGCTATCCGTGGTTGGGAGAATTATGGCTTGATTATTTGTGACTTGAGAGTTAGATAATTATGTCTCTGTCACAAATCATATGTGACAGTTTCTGGGATTTCCAGCCTTATGGAAATGCCTATTCATGGCTCTAGAGCCTTTATTTACCTTAGAAATTATAAAAATCATAAAAATAAGCTAAATTAACGCTATAAATGAAATTTTCCATAGTTTTCATTACTGGTGAAAAAATTTGCATTTTTTGCATTTTGTTGCCATGGTTACCAGAATGTTAATAGAACGTCCAAACTTGCCGATACTACGGCTATACAAATGAGGGTTTCCATGGTAACCATGGAACAAAATTAAATTTTCAAAATTTGAAATTCTGAATCAATGGGTCGCTTGGCTATATTCAGCAAAAAACAGATTCTGAATATCTTAAATAGAAAGGAAATGGCAGTATATTTCCTGAAAACATATTTGGGCTTTCAATTTTTGGCCTTGATTATATATAAGTTATATCTTTATGAATACCAAAGGCTGGTCTATTTTAGCATATTTAGCATATCCGACCTTTGTGTCTTCAAATCGGCATAACTTTTTTTCTAATAAGAATTATACCTAATTTTTTCAGTTTTAGATTCCCCAAGTCACCTTCTTGATTTAATATTCTAGGCCATAAGACTGCTTTTTGCAGAGGATGTCACATATTGATTTTGGCCTTGGCTTTCATTGGTGCAATAGGCCTCATATGACATCACCAGAGATGCCAATAAGGCTTGCCTTCTCAAAATATGTGAAATTACACCTCACATCCATGGTTTGCGTGCAGATGTTGAACATTACCCTGCCCTTTTTTTAAATCATACATTAAGATAGAATATCAAAATAGGTTGTCTGAATTTTAAAACATTTCTTTTTCACATTAACTCTGAGCCTTGTACTTCTTACATTTTGACTTAAAAAAACTACGAAAAGGCAGAGAATAATAAACATTGTATGCAAACAGATAAGATTTGGTTATGTAAAATTGTTCTTTTGCAGAATAATTGAGTGAAATTTGCTTACCAACAGGAGTGATAATCAACTGAAGTGCAGGAATTTTGTGGTTTATGCCACTTGCTTGCTCCACTCTATCACCTTCTTTCACCTCTGTTATTCCTACTTCAAAGTTGGTATCATCTTCTAGCCAGGGCACTAACCAATACTCATAGCCTGCATAATTTGTCACTCCTAGAGTGTTTCCCGTTGTACTACTTGCATGTACACCAACAGTCAGACCTGGTTCAACTGGGGTTGGGTTGGGAAACCGCTCAAAATGTTCCCCACTCTCAGTAGAGGATATTTGTTGGGAGAGGAATAGTACAAAAGTATCATCATCTTTTTTCTTCCATAAATCCAACCAGAAAGTTCCTGCTTCCTTAGCAAAATAGTTTATTCCAATGAGTGAGCCATGACACAAGGTTTCTAAACCAATGAAGACATTCACTGTTTTGCCATGCTTATTTGGTGCATCATTGGTATTCAAAGGGGGAAAGCATGAGATAGAAACTGAAAAGAAAGAATAGAAAGTTAAATAAGTAAAGTAAAATAAGTATAACTGATAATTTTTTAGGGCTGACTATTTACCTGACTATTGTGGGTCCTCAACACTTCCTCTCCCCAATGTGTTTTCTATTGATGTTGTCAAAATATTAAAGTTACACTAAGATTATGTAACTCCAATCATCACCTGTACAATTTTTTTTAAACTTTTTAACTTCATAAATGGTGGCATCCCGTATGAGAGTCTGTGCATATTGTTACAAGGCATAGCCCATTTTGGAAAAGATCAGAAGAAATAGACTACTATATTTTTTGTTGTGTGTTGCATGGACTGCTATAGATGGTGTCAGTATCTGTGCATTCACAGCAAAACATTATGAAATACCAATCTTTCAAGCTTGCCTACATGATTATTGATGTTGTCGAATGTTACCCATCACAATCATACAGGTCACATTACCTGGTCTACATAGTTAATGTTGTAAGGTGTTAGTACAGGATAAATGATCTTAAAATACCAAAAGATTGACTCAAGAAGCACATGTTTAGAAGTTTGAGTCAGGCAATTTATACTAAACATCAGCTAGGAAAAGTAAAACAGTGTGGTCGGATAACCTCCAGCATAGTTCCTGCCACTAGGCATGTTTTTTGTGCAACATCTCCCTTTTTAAAGAAGATCTATCTTTAAGATATTTTTTTTTACATTTATTAACTACATTCACCATGCGGTGATCTTCCATGTAAGTACAATTCCAATAAAATCAGTTCTAATAAGATAGATAGTAATGATAACACACTATTGCATTGAGAGCATATTAGTATTTTCCAAGACTAATTCTCATAAGATTATGTGTTTCTGTATCAGCCAGTGTCCTCATGCAATATCAACACAACAGTCATTCGTGTTAACATAACATAAAGTATACAATGTAAGTGGTCAGTATGAGATTATTCTGCCACTTCTAATTGCCAGACCACATGAGATTATGTGTTTCTGGCTTAAATAATTTTCTGCATTCAAATGAATTATCTTAGATAATGCATAATTCAATGAGTATTTATCTATTAGTCTGCCGTTCCCTGACAGTTGCTGACCACCCAAATCTTTACATCATGAATTGTTATAATTTGTTTTTATCATCTATCTGTGTTAGTTTCAATAGTAAATTTGACCATAATGCCGCGTCCCCACTTGGCCAACTAACGACGGCGATTAGTGTATTTCCCCGGCGACCAAGCAAGAAATATTGGTCGCTGGGCGACTAACTAGAGGCCGGGCTACTAAAAAATTAATCCCCACGTTGGGACGCTCTTGTAGTTAGTCGCCGGGCGACTAGGCAAATTTTAGTACGTCGCCTGACGATTAACTTGTCCACAGTGTGTATAGAAAAATATTAAACATGTCAAATATTTTGCCCTAAACCCATGGCGACTAGTGGTTTGGTTGCCAGACATCAAGGCACCAGTGTGGACTTGGTCACCGGGCTGCTAACTACCTTCGTTGCTCGGCGACCAAGGATATCTAATGACTCAAGTGGGGACCAGGCTTTACTGTGCCCCAATATAGTATGGACTATGATGGTAGACTCTAAGATTTGGTTTTAGAACCAGAAATCTGATGTGGGTCCTCAATATCTATAACACATTAAGTACTACTTGAACAACAAAGTCTTTAGTTTGATATTGTTGAACGCTATTGGTTGTTTTGGTGTTGATTATCATTTCCGTGCATTATCAGATATAACTAGTACGGCTGGTATTGTCTTTAATGGGAGGGCTAGTCGAGTGGTGAGCGAGTCCATGGTATGGGCGCTCAATCCATAACATGAGCAACGTCTGGCAGTGCGGTAAGTTTATTGGTGGTTATAGTGATGCGTACAGCTGCTCGTGGAGGCAATGAATCCAAGGTATTACAGTTCAGTTTGAGGGAAGTAAGCTTCCTCCGTGGAGTCCGCTTGCTCTCGCCTCCGGCCGTCTCATAACAACGTAGTATAAGTCACCAGATGTCCCGTGATTGTATGGCTATCTAAACCCCTTCCGAATCTCCCGATTCGTCTGATCCAAGTGCTACTGTTCTCTCCTCTTGACTCTCCTACACTCTCGCTTATAAAGCAGTCTAATATCGATTTTTCCCAGGGCCTCAGTGCTTGCGGGGAAGTGTATCCCGATGATCATTGTCGTCAGGTATACCAGCACTTACCAGCGGCACTGGCCACTATATATATATATTTTTATAACCTAAGTAATTTGGAAGAATTCCTATCGTGTATATTCATCTGGTGGCTCTTACACTAATTCAATAGGCATGCACAAAGCAAATGTTAACTTCTACCTTTGTGCAGTCGACGGCGCTTAAAATGGAAAACCGGTTTCATAGTAGATGAAACCGATTTCCGTAATGAATTAATTATCACTTTCAACCCAGGCAATCCTTAGTAAAGGACTACCTATCCACAATTGTACAATCAATCAAGATAGCGCAAACTAATGTTTTGCTGTAGGTATGTTCGTCCATTCATGACCATAATCATGGATAGACCCACACCCTCAAAACCCATGGAGTGTTCCTCAAGTGAGGTCTAACTCCTAGATGCCCCGAGACGGTTCTGGCATCCGAAAAGAAAAAGTCTGCAGGTTTCCCAGAATGGGATAATTCAAGCGTGGTCCTTCCGTTTAAGAAAAGAGAAACAGAGGGCCAATAAATAAAAAGCTTCCACATAATCATACATCCCTGAGTTATTCCTATTCTGTGAGTTTCTATCTACTTATCGTTTAACTAGCAGTGTTTTAGGGTACATGGCTAACTTATCTTATTTCTACCTTCCTGTAAGCTTCCTATCGTTCCCGCTACAAGAGTGACCAAGAGGTTCACGCGCTTTTATGGCGTAGTTTTCGACCATTGATACGCGTCAGTTACTAGCTGTCGGGGTAACACCCCTAAAGATCCTATGTTTTACGAATTTTAGTCAACATGACACAATTCCAAGAAAAATCCTAGACACATTAGGTCCAGCGGATGTAACCAATGGGGAACGAGTCCCACAGAGGGTCGGCATTCCTACTTTCTTGTACAAAGCTACGTCTGTTGGACTACTAGTTCCACGATACATGTGTGAACTCTGCGGAAGATCATAGATTATGTGTTGCAACATCATTATAACTCGGCGGATATCCGGGCTATGTTTGGTAAGTTATTACTAACTCACAGCGATGTATAGTGCTCTGCAATACTCTATGATGGTAAGTTTTCTTAATGTGTCATGAAATGACCCCTTGAGATGAATGAATGATGCATATTTCTTACTGGAATTTTTTTAGATTTCCTTGACACAAGAAAAGATTGTTTTCATGCTTTCGAAAACGGTAAGTGATTAATCTACTAACTAGCTCTTGTCTTAAATCCATAAGTGGACTATATCATGAAACCCCCAAAAGGTCATGTCGCCATGTTGAATTTAAGAATCTCCGTCCATGCAAGCATATGGACGAGGAAGAAGAGTTTAAGGAGTGTTGTATCCCTGCCCACACATGGGCGAGGAGGAAGAGTTCAAGGATATGGAACCATTAGTTCTGGTAAGTTTTTACCCGGTTCGAAACCGTCTATTTTGAAGCAACCAAAATATGATGAGTCTATGTTAATGATGATATGACACAGCGTTACAGGCATAGGGTAAGAGATGCCTGCAGCCGTTCGCAATGCAGCTAGGTTTATACCTCGGTCCTATCAATGGTTTCATAATCCCTTGGTCAATTTCTTTACCCGATGTCTAACAATACTATATAGACCTCGTAGTACCGATCTTGACTTTTGAGCTCTCCCTTTCAGGTGTATGCTCTAGAACTTCGTAACATTAAAACGACTAATATACACTAGTATCTTACAAGGCACCATTATGCATAAGCTGCACCTGCCTCTATTTCACAGTAGTAGCTTTTTTGACAATATGTTACTTATTCGGATGATTCGTCTCATAGTACCATTATAGCACCAGTAAATCAATATATCCTTGCGGTAACAGTTCTTATTCTAGGGTTTATACACTTAACACCTAAAGCGTCCAAAGCGTTATTATATACACAAGTCCGTTTTCGTTCCCTCAGTTCCACACGTGTGTTGACCGTTCTTTATATATTTCACTAGGCCTAATAGGTATTGTTCTAATGGTACTCTGTCCTTGCGGTTTTCGCTTTACTAATAGTCGATCTATCGGATGCCTGGACAGTCCATGGATAATATTGGCTGTCGTTGGACGCCCATCCATGGTGCCTATAGCTGTGCCTTCGGCACGCCGTGCTGTCGCCAGACGACACACCGCCGACACAAGGCATAACATCCGGCGATGGCCCGATTCTCCCGAAAAAACTGGTATGAATTCAGTCATACGCTTCCCAATATTTATTTACTTGAAATGGCTCCTAGTAATCCGTCGACAGGGATTACACGGAACCATCCCGGTGTACACATTCCTTATTTTGGGTTATCAACATGCACCTGAACTGCTGTCCAGACAAACCTAGACAAGCATATCAGACATGTATTATTTGGAATTTTGGTTCACTTTAAGTTTGTTAAGAAAAGATGTCTACGCTAAGCTTCCTGGGGCACCGTTGCGTAGTGTTAAGGCTTTAGTACCCGGTGAGGCTCTCATCATGCCCCCATGCATGACTCGAGCCCGCTTACCCCGTCACTTTGGCACAACGCCAACTTGGCACAATTCCAATCTCAGTTTGGTACAGCGAGTGTTCCGTTTTCCTTTCTAGGGCAAGTCCATTATCGCATCTGGCGACGTGTGTTGGAGTGGCTCGTATACGGCTCCCGTGCCTCTTCGGTCAGTTCGGTCCATTATTAGTGAAGTCATTTCCGAATTCCTGCTGTTTTGTCGGCTTACCTCCGCTGCTTCGTGGGCCAATCTGCTCTCATTCACATTTGTTAGACTGGCTCCAGTCGGCAAGGTCGCTGCTGGTCGATTCCCACGACCTCCCACCAGGGTCCATGATCCGTCCAGTAAACAGGGCACATTACGCGGAACAGGATACGCGATCCCCGACACTGTTCGTAGTAGCCGTGTGTGCGTACCGTGTTTTGCCGGGCCTGTCATCATGTTAGCCAATTCGGGCGATACCACCATTGAATCTGGTAGTGGTATGTTTACTGGATGCTCTCCTACACGGCTTGCCGCTCCTTTTACCTTTTGACCCCATTTGACACACACCTTGTGTTGCATGAATAACCGATTGACTAGAATGTCGTCCACCAAGGCGTTACCCTCCGAGAAAACATGCGTATTCGGGATCATGATTTCTCCTAAAAATACGATTTCACGGTGAGTAGGGGCTGCTATCTCAATATACAGTCCGTCAGGTGTCTCCTTGTTCTTGTCCTTTTTCTGACGCCACCACATGAACAACATAAAGAGCGCCAGTAAGAAGATTGTAAGTACTAGCGTCGCCCTTGGCATTGTCATAATAAAATGATGGCTCATTAAACGCCACCCTAAAGCGGGGATACACTCTTTTCAAATAATCGTCCACATTTTCGATAGCACGACGTAACGCTGATTGTGGCACCAGTTCCTCAGATAGCTTCCCTTGCAGCAGAGATTGCGTTCCTATTCTAAACGCAATCGTGCGTCTCATCAAATCCATTAAATAAACTACCATGCCTAATCGGTCTTCGTAAATCATAGAATTAAACATATCTTGCAGCGTTAGAGCGTGCAAGTGATCGGCATGTACCTTCAGTCTTTCCCTGAGGTTGTTCGTTGCTATCTTGAAGTCTTCATTGAACGCATCTACGCGTAGACCTAGTTTCTGAAGGTTCGAAAATGTGTCCCTTGATTGTTTTGCAATTGTTTCTAAATCGGAATTTGTTCCCCATAGTTCGTCGCCTATTACCTCGATCAGCGCCCTATTCGCCTCGACATCCTCTGCTGTGGCAGTTCCAAACAAATGGTAGCTTGCCTTTCCTACAAAGTTTAGGAGACCCCGTTTTGACCGATTTTTCGGGGATTGTTTAATGTATTCAGAATCATCGATTCGAGGCAGTGCTGCTAGTGCTTCTGCCAGTTCCCTAGCGTGTGCTGCACTTAGGGATTCTGCGGTTGCGTTCAACCACCTTTCGGTGTGCGTCAGCTGGTTACAGGTAGTCCTGTCAATAGTCCGCCCCCTGTTATCAGCAGTCATCCAACACCACTGAGTCGTATTGAGGGAGCGGTACCTTTGAGATTCTTCTCTTGGAACAGTCACTTTGAATCCCTGTAACATGTGTGTTACATCGGCGGTAGACATTAATCTGCCCGGTTTTAATACGACACCATATTGTTCTCTACTTAATGTATCGGCATACATTGCGTTACCGCCCGCCGTTCGGGGCTTCCGCACGACCCCTCGCATATAGGGTATCGCGGTTAGCCCCGCCACCATCACAATTATCAGCGATAACTTCGCCATAGTGCCAGTTTGTTGAATATTCGATTTCACAACACTGTGGTCTAACAATGACTTTTATCTGTGGTGAATAATTGCTTTCGTTCACACATCCATGTTTTACCACAAAGTTTTGTACCTTTTGGGGTATTAATTAGGTATTAACACTCGTATCCGATGGGTCTATCTGATAAGACCAATCTTTTTCCGTGTTGTTTTCTAACAATCGTTCCATTCTACAACATATTTAAGCTTTGTTCCTTTCTCCTCCGCTTTAGTCTGTCTTTCGGAGTTACCATCGTCACTACCGTTCGTTTTAATCTCCTTACGACTTCACTTTTCATACAACATGTCTGGTGAGGAGGACCTGATGAGTCGCCGCTACACCTACGTGCAGCTAGATAACGGCGCGATTCTCTATTTAAAGGCGAGCGACTTTCAGCCTGGTCGCCGTTACTTTCTCCGTGTGCGTGATTCGGAGGATTCTCCAACCATGACGCGTTCGGTCACCAGTCGGGCCGCTGTCCTCGGCCCTCGTTCCAACCTTCAGGCTAGTCTGGACCAGATCCCGCGGTTGACCGGCCGTCCCCTGAACAGTCATCCGGTGGAGCGTCTTCCTGGCTCGGTGGTCTACGTACCGATAAGTCCAGGGGTTCCTCCTGCGGAAACTCTGCCCACAGGTGGGGTCCAGGTAAGTCTTTCACCGTCATCCTGAATGGTGTACCATCCCCTGTCTTAATTGCCACTATTACATGGAAGCGCAGCAATTCGTCATCCTCCAACAGTTGTCTCACTACGTCTAACGTTTTCAAAGTAGCATGTATCCTTACTTCCTCCAACACCACTTCTACTCCTTTCTCCTTAGCGACCACTGACGGTTTCTTAACCTCCAGATGTGTTCTGGTCTTTACTGTCTTAGTTTCTACTTCTTCACTCTCAGGCACTTCAGTGGTTGTTACCTTAGTGTTTGGTAATTTGTCCTTAGGACTTTTACCCGCCTTAGACTTCTTCCTTAACATTTTGCACTGTCATGTTTCACACATTAAATAAAGTATTCGTTTGTCCTACTTCCAGAGTTCTGAGGTCACAATGCCCCCACTGATGCCCTACAACGTACAGGCATCTGTCAGGCGCAGCCCCAGCGGTGACGTGGTTGTCGGGGTTTCACCGCCCTGCATGTCTCCCGCAGCAACTTCTCCCAACCTGGAAGCAATTCCAAAGAGGGAGTTGTCCGTCGTTGTACAGGAGGATGATCACACGCTCCCTCCGGAGGTACCCGCGGCTCCCACGAGCCCTCACGACGAAGAGAGTGGCTCTCCGTCGACGCGGGCGGGACGTCGGCCCGCGCCCAGGAGTGATCCCCGTCCCGCCGATGCTTCTTTGGCTGTGGCTGGCCCGTCAAGCGACACTCGGACTTTCGCCTTCGAACCTCGCAGCCCGGACCCAGGTGCCCCTGTTCCGAGCGGCTACTCTTCACCAATGACCCCTCCAGAGTTCTCCTATACTGCAAAGTCAATTAAGGAGACTGTTGACCGGCTGGCGGGGAAGGTTCACCGTTACCCTCGCGCAGGGAAGGCTGCGGAAAAACCGGTACCTCGTTTCTGCTCTGCGTCCCCTTCAGCCTTTTCGTCCGGCGACCCGCTTCTTCCATCTTCTGCCTTTCAAATTGAGCCAGGTACGCCTTCCTCCGGGCCTCCCGCCACTCCAGAGCCCGATCCCGCTCCCCCCAGTGCCAGGGAGCCGACTCCAGATAGGGAGGCCGGGCCAGGGCCTGATGCCTTAGAATGGCCCGCCGAAGATCTTCCCGCACTGATCTCCTCGGAGAGGTCACCGGGGGTGGGGTCCGACTCCGAGGGCGCTCTGGCACGCTTTCCTCTTTTTGGTTGGCTTCTGGATGACCGTCAGCCTCCCTCGGCTGACCTGGACTGCTTTCTAGCAGATTCCCTATCGCTGGGAACGTTGCCCTCGGCAGGCGTGGGTCTGAAGCGCTCAATCTCGGCCCCTGATCCACCGTCGGGTGCGGAAGCCCCTGCAGGGAAGCGGACCCGTCGGAGCTCTCATCCGTCGACATTTGGCGGTCGACAGCTCTCCCCTGTCTTCAGGCTTTCACCTCATCCGGTTATGCCTGCATCACCTCCGCCAGCCGCTCGTCCTGGCGGCCGTTTGGCTTCCTCCCCCAGCGATCCCGAGGCCTCTGTGCCTTCGGCCCCGGCGGGACGCTCTCCACCTGGCCAGTATCCGGATGCGGATGTGGTTGTCGCTTCTCCTGCTTCCCAGACCACCACGGCGGATCCAGGTCCAGTCCCCGCTCCGCGTTCTGCCCCCGTTGGTGACTTACTGGGCCGACTCGTGGCGGAGCTTCGTCTCCCGGAACTTCCCTTCGAGCCTTCGTCAGACTCTGTGAGGCCGTCCGCAGGCGCCACCAGCAGCACTCCAGACGCACCAGCTTCGGCCTTTTCAGGGCGCAGCATAGAGTTTATTTGTGACCTTCTTCGAATGTACTACGAACTCCAGCGTTTCTTTCAATCGTGGCCAGATGCACCGCCCATGCCTGACTGGTTGTAACTTGTTATACACACTGTCTCTACATCTCACGCTTTTACGACCAGTTACAGGCTACAATTAATAATGGCTTTAATCCCCGAGGGTGCTGAGAAAAACCTTTCCCTGATGAGGCTTTATCTTTCGAATGGATTCCTGGTTATGTCGCAGTTGGGTGACGCACTGTCCGTCTGTCCCCACCCCGAGCACGGGTGGACCATCGGAGGCGCGTTGGGCACAGCAGGGAAAGCACTGTCCCATGCTAGGAATAGTTCCTCAACGCGTCGGTACGTCACCGGAGCTATTTCTCCGTCCAACTGGTAGAGGGTGGTTAATATCTTAGTCCATTCCCTCTTATCTGCGACGCCTAGCAGGGGCCCCCTTATGCATGGCGGGCAGCAGCATGTCCCATTCGGTCTCACCATGTACCGATGTCGCCCGATGCACTTAGTCATATAAGAGAAAGTCAGCACTGTTCCTCGGCTACAGTCAAACCTCAGTCCCACTCTCGGTGTTCCTGAGTATCTGAACTGAGTCGCCTCACGGGATAACACTGGCACATAAACTATATGAAAGTCCTCGTCTAAGTTGAATTGTTCAATAAATGGACACACTAACAATGGTGCGTGGTCACTTGTTTCATTCTGTCTCAGTACAGGCTGTCCGTCTGCTGCCCATACTCTTCCACTTCCGAACATACTGTGTCATGGTAGTATTCTCATGTTGGTGTCCGTTGAGAAGGGCCGCCCACTATTGTCGAGAGGTTTCATTGTTTGGTGCTCTTTTCTGGCTTGTATCATTCTGGACCAAAGCTTCACCGCCAGCTGTGGTGAACGTTCCCGTGGTTAGGGCCCCACCTGCGACAGGCTCATATATGTCCATGCCCGGGCTTGCCTGGGGTTGGTCCTGCTGCTGCCGTTCGGCGCTTGGTTCATTGGGCACATTATCCTGAGTAATCGGCTTCGATATAACAGGATTCCAGGGGACATACGCGCGTTTTAATTTTGAAACATTTACTAAATGTGGGATTTCTTTTCCCGTGGTTAATGAGGTTAGTCTTACTACGTGGTCGGCCTTCACTTCCTCAACCCTATATGGACCCCGGTATCTGTTGGAGAACTTTGATACTCTATTACTCGCGCAGAGCGGATCATACATATACACTAAATCCCCAGCGTAAAACACTACTGGGTTGGCTTTCTTATCTATTCTTTTACGTAAGTCTTCCTCATATACATTGATAACGTCTTCAGCCATATGTCGAATTAAGGCAAGGTTGTCCCTGATACTCAGAAAAGTTTCATTATCATTTAGGGATGCGGGGCTTTCGTTATGGGTTGGGAATCCCATGCTAACGGGGTCCATACCAAACAGTAAGGAGTATGGCGCGAACCCCGAGCGTACGCTCACAGTGGACCTTAAGTTCCACAGCGCTATGGAAATCAGGTCGGGCCATACGCTATGGTCTTGGGACACATAACATGCTATTAGATCTTCCAAACTTTTGTGCATTCATTCCACACGGGCGTTGCCCGTGGGCATTCGTCCCGTAGTGAACGTTTGTTTGCACCCTACTCTAGTTGTTACTTCTTTGAAGAAATCCGACAGGAAGGTCGCTCCTCTGTCTGAGTGCAACCTATCTATGCGGCCATATCTACACACTATTTCATGCAGAAATATCTTAGCAGCTGTGGCGGCGGTGGAGTCCTTGGTGGGGAAGGCTTCCGGCCACCCCTTCAACAGATCTATGAACGTCATAATGTATTTAGACCCATCTTTTGCTTTGATAAGCGGCCCGATGAAATCGCATTGTACCCATTGCCAAGCCCGTTGTGGGCGTTCCCATGATTTAGCTAAGGCTTTAAAGTGTGGAGTTCTTTTTCGTAGTGCACAAACAGCACATGATTTGACATAGTCTACGGTGTCCTTAAACATATTTATTCAGTAAAATTTCGACGTCATCTTTTGCGTTAGAGCATCTACTCCAATGTGTCCTCCAGCTAATATATCATTATGGAGTAAATTTAAAATCTTCAACTTCATAGACTGTGGCACCACTATTCTAGGGATCAGTTGAATGTACTTAACATTATTCTTCCTCTTAGGAACTGAAAATTTACATAGTACTCCCGGTGAAATCAACCCCATAGTATCTGCCTTCGCTACCACAGTTCTCGCCTGCTCCGGTGATTCGGGCAGCGTATCATTTCTGATATATTCTATCATTTCCCTACACTCTTTATCCTTAGCTTGTTCAGCAATCAATGCTGAGAAATCCATTTCAGTTTGAATGGTATTCACAGCCATTAGTTCGCATCCCACTTCTGGCTCGAACTCAGACATGGGTCGCTTGGTCTCTTCTTCTTGTACTCTTGATAGATAGTCAGGTAGGTAATGAGTGGCCCCCGGTTCGTGTATTATCTCAAAATCAAAATCAGTTAACGCTAAGGCCCATCGTTTTAGCCTGGTGGATGGAGCCTTATATGCGTTCTGTAATAAGGGAACTAACGGTTTGTGGTCAGTGACTATTGTTACCTTCACTCCCTGCAGCATGTCTTCGTAGTTCTTTAATGCTTTTACTATGGCTAATGCCTCCTTCTCGGTAACTGTGTAATTCAACTCGGCCTCTCTCAGTGCGCTACACCAAAATGCGATCGGGCGATACAGCTCCTTCCGCCGGTGGCAAATGACGGCGCCGCACGCTGAGTCTGATGCGTCAGTCAGCACATAGAAATGTCCTCCGATCTCCGGATGGATCAGGAGAGGCGGGGTTGTTAAACTTTCCTTAATCTTCTGAAATGCTTTTTCACATTCTTCAGTCCAATTAAAAGGTGTTCCTATTTTTAGTAACCCATTAAGAGGTACACTAATCTCCACGAATTTTGACACGAACGATCTATAGTAATTACAAAGTCCCAAAAAGGACTTAACTGTCTTAACGTTATGGGGTCGCTTGAAAGCCTTTACTCTATCGACTATCTGGGGTTGTGTTCTCAGCCCCTCAGCATTCACCTTATGTCCGAGGAAATTAATCTCAGCTTTACACCACTCACATTTAGATGGCTTCAGCTTGAGTCCCGCTCTTCTGAGGGCCTGCAATACTAATTCCACACTATGCAGATGTTCCTCAAATGTGGAATCATAGACAATTACGTCGTCTAAGTATGCCAAGCATACTCAGGGTACTAGTCCTTTCAGCGTTATTGCCATTACCTTAGTAAACTGCCACGGCGCTCCCACCAGGCCAAACGCTACCCGCTTGTACTGGTATACCCCCATAGGGTTCTCGAAGGCCGTGTATTTCCGCGAACCCGGTTCTATCACACATTGATGGTACCCACTGAGGAGGTCCAGTGCCGACCAGATGGTCGGTCGCTTGTAGACCATGTAAAGAAACAACGATCGAGCCGTTGGCATTGGAAATTTGTCTTTAAAGGTAATCATATTTAACATTCGGAAATCAGTGCACAACCGCGGCTTTCCGTCTTTCTTCTGAACCACTACAAGCGGGCTCCTCCATGCTGATTCACTCGGCTCAATTACCCCTAACTGTATGAATTGTTTCACCTGCTCGTCTATGATATCCATCTTTTGTGGTGAATACCGGTATGGTCTTGAAGCTATAACGCCTGCCCCTTCATTTACTTTAATTTCCATCGGATCGATTTCACACTGGCCCAATTCCGTAATATCAAAAGCTAAGGTCTCCCTATTACGTCTTAACATATCGCGGAATCTATTCTTTTGTTTCGTCGTGAGGCACGACTGCGATAGGTCTATACTCTCTATTTTGTCAACTTCGGCCTTTGTTTTGCCCGGCGGATCGCTGCTCGCTGTGTACATAACGGCCTCCTCCATGACTCTCATGGCCATGCTAGCCAAACCGCGGGGTGTTTTCCTGTCAGCCATGCGTTTAGGGTCTAGGAACCGTCGCGCCTGCTCCTCTTCGCCCGGCGCGACTCTCTCTTGCTCACAAAATGCCAATACATCATCGGGGGTGACTCTTAGTGGTTTATCTAGGGGGTTTAGTATCTTCAACCACCATTGCCTACCTTCCAGATTCACTCCTCCTTCTACAACGACAGGAGCTGTCACCGAGGGCTCGCAGTAAACCGCATGGCCCTTCGGCACCTTATCTGGGTACCAACTCACTACCGGTATGATTCTTTCTGTATTTGGCATTATCTCCAAACTTTCTATACTGGATATTGGATTCCCACAAAACACTTTTACCGATGGTCCAGGTAATGTGACATCCGTCCTCAGGGCCATTAATAAGTTTCTACCTATCACCATGTCATGGCATAAGGCGTCTACAACATGGAAGTCAAAGAATACTCTCAATCCCCCGATCTTAATCTCGAGTCTTGTTGTTTCTAAGATATATTGTTTCGAGTTATTGGCCAGATTTACTCTAGTGTTTGCACAATGAAATATGTCATGTATGCAGGCTGAATTTAACTGTTCCCTAAACTGTTTTGATATAAAGCAATCACTAGCTCTGGTATCTACCAAGGCCTTTATTTTCTTTTTACTTAACTCTACTAGTAAAACTGGATAATTATTATTTGTCTTCGGTCCGTCCGCCAAATACAACTCAGCTTCTACTGGCGCGGCGGACCTCCTTCCCAGTTTCCCGGCTTCGCCTGATTCTCCGAGCGGTGAGACGAGCGCAGGCCTGCCGCCGCTCTGGCAGTCTCGCCTGTAGCCACGCGCAGGAATCAGTGGTATGCGTCCTACTCTCATGTATTGTGCAATATTTACTCCCATATCCTCTATAGTAATAATTTCCTTCTTGGAAATTTCCCTTCCTTTCATAACTCCCGTAGTTAGGCACTTTAGTGTCGTCTCTAAAAGACACTCTTGATCTCGTAAATGCCACTGGACTAGGGGTATTGCTCCTAACCTGTGGAATCTGGGACCTACTTTGCTCTCTCCTGGGAGTTTGGCTCGACTGCCAGGGTCTTGCCTGCCAATCCCTCCTCTGAGGACCCGGGCTATACATTCCCATACCATTCCGGTCCAATCCACCTTCTTTTCTCGCACTCCCCCTTTTCCTTGACTGTTTTCGGACACGTTCCACGATCGGGTTTCATTAAGTGCCGCTATCAAGTTGTCAAACTTACTAACAAGTAATCTTTCACCCCCATCTAGTGTGTCTTTTCTATTGTCTTCCACTTTAGTAGTGTTGGCTACAGCTAATGACTTACTTCCCTTTCTCCCCTTTTCTAATGATTCTAACCGTGTTGCCGCTTGCACTGCGTTATCAAATCCTTCAGGGTTTATAATTGCCACTTGTTTCGCGAGAGACGGTAGTAATCCGTCAATGAATACCGCTAGGATAACACTATCCTCTACCCCAGCTAAGAATTGTTGTTGTCTTAAACTCCCCGCGAACTCTATTACTGTCTGGTCATGAGTTTGTTTCATATTGACAATATCCTTGTATTTCTGCCACGATGGTCTCTTGTCCCCAAAGATGGCAACCATGGCTTCCTTAAGATGGGCTACTGAATCTTTCTTACCGTCTTCTAATGTATTCACCCAATCCCTGGCCTTGTCTTTTAACCCATGCAGTGTCATAACTAATGTTTTTGCTTCGTCCCATCCGTATATCTTAGCCATGTTTGCTATGCCCGCAAAGTATTGATCTACCCTTTCGCCGGTCTTACCCGCGAATTCAGGGAGCTTCAGGCTCGGACCACCCCTATCCGCCATGGTAAAGAGTTGGCGGTTTATTATTTTGTCTGAATTATCCGGATTTTCGCGCGCGTTAGCTGTCCCTGGTCTTGGTGTTAAGAACGAATCAACCACTATACCCCTGCCCTTTCTTGGTTTCGCTCCCTCACTAAGTGCTTTTACGCGTTCCTCAAGTCGTTTTAGGGCTCCTCCCGTTGCGGCAGCTGCTCCGGTGGTTGGGGTAGTGGTGTTCGGTAAGGATACCCCTATGACTCATTCTGTAGTTTTACGACGAGAGGATGCTGGACTTTCGACGTGCCCCCATTCTTCCTCCTCCGTCGACGAGGTATCCCCTTCACCTCCGGGTTTGTACAAAGATCCCGGAAGCTTTGGAGCGGTAACCTCCCAACCTGTCAGGTCTACCAAATCCTCTCCAGATGATTGTTCCGTTGAAGTGGACTGGTTTTCCTGCTCCGTCAGGGTTAGTTTGAGTGTCTCCTCTCTCCTTCTACCTCGTGGTGACTCTTGTTGTACTGTCTGTCCTACCTTAGGTGTTGTCTTTCCTTCTTTTTGGGCTTGGTACTTAACTCCTAGCTGATACGGTACAAATGTTCCTCTGCCTCTCAGTTGGTATCCTTGTGGCCACTCCGCTCGTGCTGCTCCTGTTGCAACTGTCGGTTGATCAGGCCGATCGTTGCTTTCTCTCAGTTCATCCGTGCCGGGCTCCTGCTCGGCTCCCGAGGGCGGCCTAGCTCCAGAGGCAGGGCCAGGAAACATGTAGGCGCATCACTTCACAATCCACCCCTCGTTATTCGGGTTTTTCTCCACCAATTGAGCGTTATTGGTTGTTTTGGTGTTGATTATCATTTCCGTGCATTATCAGATATAACTAGTACGGCTGGTATTGTCTTTAATGGGAGGGCTAGTCGAGTGGTGAGCGAGTCCACGGTATGGGCGCTCAATCCATAACATGAACGTCTGGCAGTGTGGTAAGTTTATTGGTGGTTATAGTGATGCGTACAGCTGCTCGTGGAGGCAATGAATCCAAGGTATTACAGTTCAGTTTGAGGGAAGTAAGCTTCCTCCGTGGAGTCCGCTTGCTCTCGCCTCCGGCCGTCTCATAACAACGTAGTATAAGTCACCAGATGTCCCGTGATTGTATGGCTATCTAAACCCCTTCCGAATCTCCTGATTCGTCTGATCCAAGTGCTACTGTTCTCTCCTCTTGACTCTCCTACACTCTCGCTTATAAAGCAGTCTAATATCGATTTTTCCCAGGGCCTCAGTGCTTGCAGGGAAGTGTGTCCCGATGATCATTGTAGTCAGGTATACCAGCACTTACCAGCGGCACTGGCCACTATATATATATATTTTTATAACCTAAGTAATTTGGAAGAATTCCTATCATGTATATTCATCTGGTGGCTCTTACACTAATTCAATAGGCATGCACAAAGCAAATGTTAACTTCTACCTTTGTGCATTGTACTGGGACCCATGTAATTGACAAACAACAGTCTTTTAGTAAATAAGAGTTTGTCTGAATTGTGAAAGATTCCATTTTTGTGTCAGCTTATTTTGGAAATTGATTAATTGCATCTTGAAGAAGTCAAGAAAATACAAATTGAAATAATGTTTTTGATTTTCGAAGGATGTGGAAGCTGATGCATGCAACAATTCTCCATGTTTGAGAAATGGAACATACATTTCTGACTGGACTTTTAGTGAGTGTTCCATTAGGAGAGTTGGGATCAACTGTGTACAGTGTAAGTTTCTCCTTATATAGACCTTAGTCATGCAGACTAGGTAATGTGACCTCCTTGTGATGGGTAACATTAGATAATATCAATGATCATGTAGGCAAGCTTGAAATATTGGTAATTCATAATGTTTCACTGTGAACTTAGAGACAGTGGCACCATCTGTTGCAATATTTTGCACTAGGAGATAGAATGTAATGTAAAATCATTGTTCTTTTGGAGAATCACTGAGTGAATTTTGCTTACCAGTAGGAGTGATAACCAGCTGAAGTGCAGGAATTTTATGGTTTATACCACCTGGCTGCTCTACCCTATCATCTTCTGTAAACTCGGTTATTCCTACATCAAAGTTGGTATCATCTTCTAGCCAGGGCACTAACCAGTACTCATAGCCTGCACTGTTCGTCACTCCTAGTGTGTTTCCCGTTGTACTACTTGCATGTACACCAACAGTCAGTCCTGGCTCAACTGTTGTTGGGTTGGTAAACTGCTCAAAGTGTTCTCCACTCTCAGTAGAGGATATTGATTGGGAGAAGAATAGTACAAAAGTACCATCATCGTTTTTCTTCCACAAAGTCAGCCAGAAAGTTCCAGCGAACTTTGCAAAATAGTTGATTCCTGTGAGTGAGCCATGACACAGAGTTTCCAAACCAATGAAGACATTCATCAATCTGGCATGTTTATTTGGTGCATTATTGGTATTTTCAGGGGGA
Source organism: Lepidonotus clava (assembly GCA_936440205.1). NCBI lineage: Eukaryota > Metazoa > Annelida > Polychaeta > Phyllodocida > Polynoidae > Lepidonotus > Lepidonotus clava. The sequence goes on along the minus strand of OW387144.1, from coordinate 41,693,532 downwards.
AAGCATGGGACAGACACTGCAAAGAAAGAAGCGAAAGTTAAATTTTCTCCATTAAGTTCATAGAAAGCACAGTCAAATAAGTTTAAGTGATTATTCTTTCAGACTTACAATTCATCTGATTGGACTATTATGAGTCCACAACACAGATGTTGAAATTCTTTACTGACATCACAAAAGTTGGCATTATTATTCACAGACAAGATTGACTGCCCTATGGGGCAATAACAGATTATTTATTCCCTGGTTTCTGAGAGGGCAGAACAATGGTCAAGGTATAGCGGGTGGAGTCATGATGTAGAATAAAGGGAGAAACTTACACTGTTCACAGTTGGGCCCAGCTCTCCCTGCAGAACATTCACAAAAATACTTGTCGTTCCAGTCAGAGACGCACGTTCCATTTCCCAAACATGGAGAACTGCTGCATGCATCAGCTTCCACATCCTTTATCAAACAGAGATAAATTGCTGTAAATTACTCTAAGTTACTCTGACACATTCTATTGAAGTTCCAATTGTTTTCTTGAGTAAATGGTCAATTTCCACTATCTATAGACCTTGTGGAGACAGGGTCACGTGACCAGATTTTGGTGATCACCACGCAGTCACCACACCCTCATGACTATCACATTTATACAAAGTTTATAGAAAATTATTGCCACTTCTGATTTGATGTGGTTTCTGTTGATACGACAGACAGAATTCTTTATCATAGATCTTTTAGAATTGTGATTAATGATGAATTTGTATTGATCACCAACATGGCTGCCACCCCAATTTGGGAGATGTGACGTCATGTGCACAACGTCTATATGGATCTGAACTATTTCAGTTTCAAAGAAATGCTCTAAATAGTATGGAGTGTTTTTTAAAAGCCTCGATCAAAATGCCAAAGACTTATAACCACTTCATTCCCAATAGAATCTACAATTTCCAATTCATTTCAATTCTATCAGGGGTATTTTTTCTGTGATTTTTTGAGATATCAAACTGACTGGCACTCTAATAATGTGTTATCTGTTTACATTTACTGATATTGATATATTATTTACAGCACAATTTGGGACTCTCCTTGTGAGAGCGATTTCTCAGATAGATGGTTCCTGATTTAGGACCCTGGATTCCCAATATCTATAAAGGGCATTATCTTAACTATGTATCCAATATGTTTTGTGGCAGATATTTTGGGAAAATATCTGCTATTATTTCTTTCTGATGTTTGCAAGTACTTCCATGTGACAGTAAAGCTTTATACTCATATCTAAAATGTGCTATTGATGTTGACCTGGCACTCTCCGAATATCAGTGTATTCTGCATTTGAACAAGCTTAGAGAAACAAAAGGGTAGGGACAACTGTCCATTAGCTGGAATTCTAAAAAGTTATTTGAAATTGCAAAACACAGACAAATAATTCAAAATGTTCAAAATTGTGTTACTCTTCCATTAATCATGATTATAGCATTGTTCAATCTTATCACCTGCATGGCTGTGGAATGGTATGTTCAGGGCCGAATGTGTACAGGAAGGCTGTATGTTCCGCTGCTCATTTTCATGTTTTTCAATATCATTTAGTACTTTGTTTGGGCGATAAAATATAAAGGCCCATTGGGATCATCCTCAGGTGACCGTACAACCCATGGGGGACCGTATGAACCTCGGGCTTGGCACTCAGTACATGATGATCCCCTATGGGTTGTACGGCGACCCTCGGATGCCCCCCTCAGGTTTTCTTATATCAATACTTTAAGGTATCATGGTTCAAAACCTTTAATTTGTAAACCTTGGTATATTGTTGCAAACAGCTAAACATACAGTTTAGGACTTGTTGTAAATGTAAGCTCCTTCCTCCTCAGATGGCAACCGTGAAGTGGGGGGTATTCCACTCTCCAACATAGCACTCTGCCTACTACGGCTCACCTGATTGGTCAATAGGGGGTCATTTGGGCTCATTCATATCCATGTTGTGGATTCTTGGGCCCATGTGAGGTCCAAAGGGGTAACCTTTGGGGTTACGGAAACGGAACCGGCAAGGGGTTCTTCATGTAGGCAGGGGACAAATGGAGGTGGCAGGGGCCACACTATCCAATCTGACTACTGGTACAGGTGATAAAGTATTGACCTTGTGCAGATGTGATCATATAATCACTCTTTGGTGATCACCATGTGGCGATTATGACCACGTGGCTTTGCCATACATTCAAAATGTATACATTCTAAACAAAAATTATTGTTTATTATGACTTTATGGGTTTGTAAGTAAATGTGGCAAAATTAGTGTTCTAAATATTTCAAAATTGTAAACAATCATGATATCAAAATGATAACCAATATGGCGGCCAGTTTATTTCTGGAATTCTTACGTCATCTGTCATCAACTGCACAACATCTATACACATTTCTATACTCACACTCTATTCATTCAAAGCCGTCTTTCAATATAGTTTATTGATAGGGTGGAACTTTAATCTGTAGTTTTTGAGAAGTAGAAGGTAGTAATGATCACGTAAAATCTTACGAATAGTTGCTACATCGAGGCCATAAAGATATATATTTCAAGGTAGCATGATTGTTGATATCTTATCATACAAAACCTGTTGCAGTCAATATATTCTAATTAATTTGAGTAATGGCAGTCTGGGCTTCATAAACATTATTTCTCTCGATAAGCCCCCCCCCCCCTTGATTAGTGATTAACTTATAATTGTAAATTCATACAAATCTGATGTTGTATTAATTTTTTACTTTAAATGGTAGGGTGCTTTGCCACCCTCACCTCCCTCTCCCCCATAATCAACTCTGGATCTGCCCCTGTCCCTCCCACTAAGGCAATATTACACTACGTGTCAGGTCATGTTCGTGTGGGTCACGTTGCCCAACGGGTCTGATTTGCAATATTTTACCAACATGTTTGTAAAAAGACAAAGTGCATGCCAAAGCGACCCAACGCATGACAACGTGACCCAATGCAATACCCAACGTATACCAAAACGCATAGCATAATATGCCTCGTGTTGCATCTGACACGCAGTGTAATATAGCCCCTACAGAAATAGTTCGCATTGGGCAACACTACCCAACACGAACAGAGAGCCAAGGCATAGTGTAATTAGGGCTTAAGTCCTTTCTGAAGTTGATGTGAATCAGATGCTCACCTTTGTGAAGAGAACCAGGTAGAAACTGAGCACCAACCAAACGGCCATGTCTTCTGCTGCCTAAAGCTAGTTTCCCAGTCAGCAGGGACAAGATGGTAGCTGGCAGATGGGGCAAACTGCCTATACTATTCAGCTTACTTCACCTGAATGTGTCCTGTAAACAAGTGAACAACACTTGACAAGCGACTTAGTTATTCATCATCCCTAGGGAGATTCTGTTTTGCTGTGTTCAAACTTAGATGGCATGGCAATAATTTAGGCTTCTTGGAATGTATGATTAAATATTTAGCTTTCTCAGAATTGGGATAGAGCTTTGATGAGTCTGGAGAGAGGTTCAGACTCCTTGACATAAGGGGATATAGGATTTATTGGAAAAGCACTACAACTTTGCGAATTCTTGTGAACACATGTAATGTTTTTTTTCTCTCTATGTGAAGTTTAAGTAGTCACAAAGAGAGTCGGTATAGCAGATAGTTACTTTGAATCACAAATGACCAATAGGAAAGGATGTCTAGCCACATAGGAGGATGGCTACTTTGGTATAAGTATATAATACAATTTTAACATGTTAGAAACAGTTGGTAACACCATGGAGATATATAGCCACAGCTGGTAGCACTATGAGAATAAATATACACAATGCATCACATAAACAGTCCTTGACTCTTCATGGTAGAGGTAGAGTTGACCAGCAGAGGCATGTGTGTGCCTTTTTTCATTTTACAACCGTCATTGTGTTTGGAGATTTCACAATTTTCAATGGTAAGTCTATGAGGTGTATGAGTTTTTGCTTCGGACCAAAAAGTGCTTGTAGAAATTTCATCATCCGAAAGCGTATAAAAGCCTCAAACCATGATAATAAATTGGTTTCTGGGAACACAAAAACTATCATTGTTGAGAGTATTTAAGCAGTGAGATCATCAAAACGGTCATAATAACCTCAAACCAGGATAGAAAAGATCTGATCATTTATACACAGACATGGTCATTCATACACACAGCAACTCAGTGGTGTCGCTGTCAAGTTCAAATCTAGACCTGGTTTGAGATTATATGTTCTGCTTACAGATTGAAGTGTGTGGAGTTTCCAAAATCTGTAATGACCAAATCATATTTGGAATTTCATGAGATAACGTCCGAATTTTTTCTCCTCCTTGTTTGCCTTTTCATCAAACATTATTTGTTATTCATTTGAATGGAGCTTTTGTCTTTTTTTAAAAACCACACTGTCCGTTCTTGTTTTGATAATAGATGGCACCACCGTTCTAAGATATCTAAAGCCCCATACCCACTAAGCAATTTTGCATGGATTGGCGTACAAATCGGCATACAAATTGGGGTACACATCGACGTGCATGTCGGCCGACTCTGATGGACAGGCCATACCCACACACAATCAGCGCTGCCGTTGGCATTGGCGTCGGCCATCAGTGCCAACGGCAGCGCCAATCCATATTAAGCATGTTAAGCATGATAATTTTCTGGCGACGAGGACGCCCACGAGGACGCCAACGCTGATTACCGTTGGCCGACCCAAAATTGCTTAGTGGGTATGGCTCTTAAGAAAGTCCCCATTCTGTGTCCATGACAAAGATTTTCATTTGTTCCATTTGTTACTCTGCCTAGCAACCACAAAAATGTCATTATGTGAATTTCGCAATCAGTCTTCATTTTGGGGCAAATTTGGTGGTTGGTTGGTTGGTTGGTTATTGGTTGCTTTACACCCTATTTAACTGCCAGGGTCATATCAAGGGTGGTGATGGTTATCGAATCTATGAGAAGGTAGAGACCATACCCCTACACTTTTACCGAGGCAGGTGTTCTTTAATGTGCATGGTCCCATAGGCAGGGCCATGCGCACAACAGCCAGTAGCCCAGGGGCCTTTGATGGTGACAGGACAACTACCCCTGGGACAACTACCCCTAGGACAACTACCCCTGGGACAACTACCCTGGGGACAACTACCCCCTAGGACAACTACTCCTTAGGACTATTACCCCCTAGGACTATTACCCCCATAGGACAACTACCCCTGGGACAACTACCTCCTTAGGACAACTACCCCTTACGACAACTACCCCTTACGACAATTACCCCTATGAGTAGGACAATTACCCCCATAGGACAACTACCCCTATAGGTTGGCATTGGCTTTGGCGTCGGCCATCAGTGCCAACGGCAGCGCCAATCCATATTAAGCATGTTAAGCATGATTTACCCCTATGATAGGAGAGCTACCCCCCTTGATAGGACAACTACCCCCATTGGTAGGACAACTACCCCCCTTGATAGGACAACTACCCCCATAGGTAGGACAACTACCCCCCTTTGATAGGACAATTACCCCTTTTAATAGGACAACTACCCCCATAGGTAGGACAACTACCCCTATTGGTAGGACAATTACCCCCCTTTAGTAGGACAATTGCCCCCTTTAGTAGGACAACTACCCCCATTGATAGAACAACTACCCCTCCTTTTCCCGGCCCTGAACTCCAAGGGCAGGTCCTACACATGGGGGTAGTTGTCCTACCAATAGGGGTAGTTGTCCTATCAAAGGGGGTAGTTGTCCTACCTATGAGGGTAGTTGTCCTATCAAGGGGGGTAGTTGTCCTAAAGGGGCAATTGTCCTACCTATAGGGGTAATTGTCCTATCTAGACGGGTAATTGTCCTAAGGGGTAGTTGTCATACCCATAAGGGTAATTGTCCTTAGGGGTAGTTGTCCTAAGGGGTAGTTGTCCCAGGGGTAGTTGTCCTATGGGGGTAATAGTCCTAGTGGGTAATAGTCCTAGAGGGTAATAGTCCTAGGGGGTAGTTGTCCCAGGGGTAGTTGTCCCAGGGGTAGTTGTCCTAGAATCGCCTTTGATATCCCTGTTGTTGTCACAGGGAGACATACGGAGGGGTATAGCAGTCAATAGCACAGCCCAGGATCGAACCCAGGCTGCCCACGCAACAGGTGGAAGCTCTAACCACTTCACCACCCCCGCACGCCTCAAATTTGGTGGATTTTTGGAGATATATAAAACAATTCTAAAATACATATCAAACTTGCACTTCCTTATCAACATAACTGAGGAAGACTTGAAACAAATCATTTCTACAGATTCTAAGGCACTCCAGTTGCCATGGCAACCATATGAAAGCAGAAGTTGAGCTGTTTTCTTTTGGTTTCCCACTTTACTAATGACTTTTCATTTCTAGAAATGAGATCTGAATGTGCTATCACCAAAAGTTAAATTTTGAAGACATAACATCAAATTGTTATGCTAAAAAGGAAAACATTCCATTAATACTATTGGTCTAAGCATCGTTTGTTCCATTTGTTAGTCTGCATTGAAAATGACATCATATCAATATGGCCATCTGTGTCCATTTTGGGGCAAAACATTCTATTGATACTCTGGGAAAAAGCTTCCATTTCTTGCATTTGTTACTCTGCTTAGCAATCAAGAAAAAGCCATATGTGGATCAAGTTGTCAGCATCCATTTGGGTATAATTTTGGTGGAATTTGTTTGATAAATATAACAATTTTACAGAAGATTTCAAACTTGCACACGTAATGTACTATAACTACGTGAATGACAAGTCATTCTCCTCTTACATTCTCCTCTTACATTCCTAACTCCATTGGCTTTCATTTGAGGTACAACAATGCACACTTTTGCTCATGTATGAAACATTATTTTGCTATTTCTACTTTTTCCACAATGTTACTTACAATTCTGTGGTTGCTATGCATTGCCATGGATACCGGCCACATGTGTGTGTTGCGCAAATGCCAACACATTAAGATGTAAACTTCAGGTTATGGTCTATGATTTAAAACAACTTTTAGATCCTCTGACTTTTTGGGCGAAAAAAGTCATTTTTTGAATTTGGCTCCTGGACTTATGCATTTTTCATTGACCTTTGGCTCCCTTATCAAAAGAGAAAATAAAAAAACATTTTGGAATATGATAGATGAAAGAAAAGAGACAGAGATTTCATGTAATATATAGGAAATAAAATATATCTCAGATCAAATTATTGATGAGGTCTACTGAAAGAGAAGAGAAAGATCTCATGGTTATTCTTGTGACGCTGTCATACATTCTGATCACAGATATATGACAGGCTTTAATCGTCACTATATGATTGTTTATAATGTTCTTGTTCTGTTATATACCTATACGGAAGATCATTCTTGTAAGAGTGACCATGGTTTAATAAAACTAAAAAATCTGCTGCCTATCTTATACACTGTCACATAAGTGTCCATTCAAAAAGAATCACTTGATTTTAATGGTTCAATGTGGTATCATTTTGGTCTCTTTGTTTTCAGGAGGACTGCATGGCATTTGGTAACCCAACACGGTAAGAAACTTCAACTATTGAAGGAAAATTCTTTCTTTCCTCTTTGAACTTCAAGGCAAAGTCTGTCATGGAAAATATCTTTAATGTGAATATGACCGGTTAGATTTTGCATAACAAATATTCAGAAATGTCATTTGTGCTACTTTTTTCACGATTTCGTATCATTCAGAGATTAAATCTCTTTCAAAAGTCTTTGTGACTTTAAATCTTTCACAGGGTTGTAATTTCCTGTGCATACATAAATTTTATGTATGCACAGGATTTTTCCCATAACACTATTCTATCTATATTACAATATGTTTGTTTTGGTAAAAACAATTCAAATGCAAAATGAGGCAAGTACTGTATTGCTCAGAGATGCATTTTTTCCTTCTTTTCCGGATTAATGGATTTTGGTGGTACTATAAATTTTCACAGGTCAGTAAATATGAGAAGAAAGTATTGCAATATTGAAAATATTTGTTATCAGGCTATATCAGAGTTGCTTTTTGTAATGTCAGAATGTATATTATCATATATTGTTCCTTTTAACTTTTCGGGCTTAAAATCCAGAATGTAAGTTTAACAAATTTCCGGATTTTTCATGGTTATAGAGTGGCATCTCTGATTGCTCTAAGAGTATAATTGAGTAGAATGGTTTCCTATTCTCTGATTGTTGTTTAACATTGCATTGTAACTCTTTAGATAGTGGCAGCTGCCGATAGAGCGGATTCCCTCATCAAACAGAAAAGAACGCTTGGGACCGAGCTGTGTACGAAGCCTCCGAGGTGTACAAGTGGCGAATGGTTTGTGACTTTAAATCTTTCACAGGCTTGTAAATTTTCAGATTTTTATCTGATTTCTTTTTTTGACTTCTTTTGAAAAGTTTCACAAATAATTGTCTATAAAACATTAAATTTTTAAAAATTTAAACATTAAAATTAAACACACCACAGCTAGTATCATGGTCTTTGCGGCTCAATCTAAGGTTTTAACGGATATGTTTTTGCTTTTCCAGCACAACTTATTCTGTGGCAACTGCCACTCGCATGTGGCATGTGCCCTCCACAAGATGCGATACGATAACAGTACGTCTTGGAATATGGTCAAAATCTGGTTCCTCATGTCATGGCACGGCAAGAATGTCAGGTCCATACTAGCTTTACAATGTTTCATGTTGTGGCACGGCAAGAACGTCAGGTCAGTACGAGCTTTACAATGTGACATGCTGTGGCATAGAAAAAAGGTAATGTCAGTTTACCTAATTAGAAGGAAAACAACTTTTCTAGGCCACTGGGTACCAGCCATAGGCTATTAGTGTACACACCAGGCATTAGCAGCCAAGAAAGTCCTAGAGCTGGTGCCCAGCGCCCCAGAAAACTAATGCTCTTCCTAATTGATGTTAAGATATTCTTACATTTTCAGCTATTTGTCAGAATTCATTCCAAGAACTAAATGATTAATTAAGTAATAGAATCAGACTTCAACATGAATAAAGCTGTCATTTACTTTTAATATAAAATTAAATCGAAAGTTTTTAAAAAAAAATATATAGGACCTAGCATAGTCACCGTATTTGTGGCACTGCGTTTCTAAGGCTTACGTTCATCACAATAAACTTTTTCAAGCATGTTCTAAGCATATGAATTATTAGAGTTACCTTTTGTAGTAAGAATGATTTTCCTATTAAGGTTAGAAAGAAAAAAACCTCGGAAACAACAAATATTTATGACTTATTGCTTCTTATTTCAGTTGCTGTGGCTGGCTCAAGTAATGGTTGCCCTTCCTCATCTTTTGTGGCATCATCCTGACTGTAGTCCTGTCGACCCAACTCTGAACTCCTGCGTATCACATGTAACTCGTTGCTGTTAAAACATCATCTTGATTTATCCTTCATTACCTTTGATGGGTGAAATTGACCCCTCGACCCCTGCATCATACCCTTGTCATGGTCCTGGTCACCTTCCTCAACCCTTATGTAACATGCTTTTGTCTGTCACCCCATCATCCCTATGTCCTTTAAGACCTTTGGTTTGTGACAGTGTCCCCTGACCCCTGCATCATACCTCCCCTTCTCAGCCTACTGAAGATGCCATGCCTCATTCACTCCATCCCCGATGTACATAATTTTTTGTGCCATCACCCCTTTTCCCTCCTCCTCAGTCCTGGAGCTGCAACAGACTTTGTAAAATGCCTTTTTTTTCAAGGAAAAGAAAAAAGAAAAAGAAATAGGTGGCAAGTTTATCAGCAAGTATGAGTTAATTGTTAAAGTTTTGTTATGTGTCTGACAATAAAATTCACCACTCACAAGCATGTATGGAATACTCATTCTTAAAAACAAATATCTGTCCATTTTTGCTATGATATTCGTGCATTGCTTAAAGATTTCACATCAATGTCATTTTCCCCTTTGTTATAACATAATTATAAGCAAAAGAATTCTTCATGTCCTTGAATTAACCTCATGGTTAGACTTTAGATACATGATTTAGACTCATGGAATCATGGTCTTCCAACTGTCTCCGTGATGAAGATGCCTGTAGTCAGTTGGTTTTGTCGGTCATGTTTATGGAGTTATGTATAAGAAACCAGAAGATAGAGTGAGTAAAGCATGTTCAGAAAGAAGAAGTTTGGGGTATAGCCCCTAATTTAGAATATGAACCAAAATAGTAATGAAATTGATAATCAACGGTTCTTGATCAGAAAGATGTTTTCTTATAGACAACCAAGTGTTGCATAACCTTTTGACTCCTAGATGTGCTTTGTTTGGCTGGCGGACATGCCCCCATTTGCAAGGTCATGGTTGAAAAAACATAAACAAATTCATCTTCTTTTGTATTCATTTATACAGAAACCTTTCCAATTCATTTAAACCAAGAATTACCTACTGTGGCTTTCAGCAGCGATGTATAGACAATAACTGTGGATTGATGTAACTTATTATGTCTGCATATTTATTGTGTTTAGTATGACAAGGTACAGAGAACGGCTAAATATATATCCTTAATTGATGACATATCACTCAGGATTCATGAGGTATAGAGTTGATTGTTTATTGCCCTTGGATCCCATTCCAGTCGCACCCATTGTGAAGCTGCATGCTAAACTCTAGCTTTAATTAAGAGAGGGGCAAGTGAAATCATGATTTTGGCAAAATGCTACCTATTATTTAAGGTGTAATGTTAACTTAAAGATACATCCCTTTTCCATTATCATAGGCAGCTTCTATTGATATAAAAATGTGGTTTTCTTGTGACATAACATCCTGAGTGCCCTGCAAAATGGACGTCTCTGTGTGACGTCACACAGAAAAGTCATTATTTTCACAACTTGAAATTTTGAAATTAGGTAAATACCTAGATATTACATATATGTTCTACAAATCATTACATTTTGTTAGAACAACGCCCAAATGATTAGTTGAGAAGGGTTTTAGAAACAATTTGATGTTATTCTTCCTTTTTTAGATTTTACTCTTACTCTATGTGTGACGTCATGCACAGATACATGGACTGTGTAAGATGGATTACATTCAAACAGGGACACTCAGTATAATTTACAAAAGTTCCCATAAAATTAAAACTACTGTAGATAAAAGGACAAAAATTGGCATACTGACTACTCAAACAGTAAGGATCATAATGAAATCAGAATGTATAGTCACTGGCTCCTCCCTTTAATATCTGTGCATACAACCCACAGATAAACAATGATCCTAAGCTTCACTTCTTCGCATCCTTTGGCATCGGCCATCGGCGCTGACACTGACGCCAACGGCAGCACCAATCTATATCAAGCACATTTGATAAATTTACGCCAGTGGCCAATGACCATCGGCATTGGTGGTTGGGTCATCTGTAGGTGGGTAAGGCGTTAAAGAAATAACCACTTTTGCTGATCAAAACAGCAGCTTATTAATTACCCGATTTTACAGAACTTCAAACGCTGTTGGTTTAATGTGTTCAGACACTGGAAAAGTGGAATTGTGATTGCAGACCACATACAATGATACAGTAATTACACACTCCGAGTCTTTAGCAATATATTTTATATGCCATGTGTTCCTGTTATGGGCGGGATGTATACATGATTTATCACCTGCTTGGCTGAGGAGCGGTACATACGGTGCGTTTGGCCCAGCCATAAATACTGCTCACTGTGGACTCCTTGGTGTCATTAATTTTCAAAAGATTTTGAAGATCTCTTGGGTGATAAAATGAAGAAGGACCTAAGGGGTGTCCTCGGGTGGTCTTACAACCGATGGGTATTGTACAAACCTCAGGCTTCGCCCTCGGTATGTAACAATCCCCTATGGGTTGTATGGCCACCCTCAGACTGCCCCTGCAGTCCGTGTTATAAGCCATCCTTGTTTTCTAGAGTTGGAGTGACTGAATTAAGATATTTTTCTATTTCCCCAAGTACTGATGCAACATAATAATTCCTTAAGCTTACCAATTGACAGATTTGCCAGCAAATCAGAATGCTGTATTTCCAGGTAGAATAGGTTTGGACATGATAGGTTGGGCTGCCGGGCTTCAACATTAGTTCCTATGGGAAAGCAACTATATGAAGCTATTTTTTATTAAAAGTTTGAAAAGAAATGTGTCAACCAAATTGCTTTGATTAATTTTATATCAAACAACTCTCTTCATGGAAGAACCACAGTGGCAATATTGAAAGTATTTCATGCAAAACCTTAATGTTGGTGTAAACAGGGGCTTATTGTATCTGGGTAGAGACAACCATTTAACAATTTTAAGTTCTATTGGTTTATTGATATCAATTAAATTGGTTCTTGTATGTCTTGAAACAAGTAGGAATTTCTCATGGATTCATTGACAGATGTACAGCTTGGTGATTGGGTTAGATGAGTTGACATGGCGATATTGGCGATAAATCATAGAGATTTTTAGCATGGACATTTCTTAAAGTCAACATAGGACATGCCCCTATCATGTATGTACAATATCTTCTTTATGAACACCCCTGTGGGGGTATTGGGGTGGGGCTTCTGCCCCTGGGAAGAATACAACATAAGGCAAGGATAGGGGTTCACTAATGGATGAGGTGCAGCAAAAATGATTTCCAGGTTTTCATCCCCTGCTGTTTGCCCTCCCTGTCACCTTCATCTCATGGATAGAATCACCAAAGACAGAATTCATCCAAACCTGTTTTCACCATAATAATTCCCCTGGCTGTTGGTACGGTGTAAAACATCCATCACTCACTCACTCTTTATAAACAACAGGCACGTAATATTTAATAAAGTTATGGGATTACATACAACTTGATGACAGCTTGGCATAGACTTCATATTCTTTGGTCGACTTTACATGTTTCGGATTGTTACATCCGTCAACAGGATTATATTTAATAGTATGTCATACTATTTTTAGAATCTGGATTAACCAAAATTTAAGGGACTTATACAAGAAGGCCCAGGGGGCGTCCGAGGGTAGCTGTACAACCCATAGGGAAAAGTCAAGACCCAAGGGTGAAGCCCAAGGTTCGTATCATCCCCAAGAGTCGTAAAGCCGCTCGAGGATGACCCCTCTACTCTATGTTAGCTATACACTCAGAATCCATTAAGTGCCATAAATACTTATTTTCTTATTAATCCTATCAATTTTCTGTAATCAATTTACAAAATAACATCACATAACTGATACATTTAGGATGATTTCTGGTTGTTTTCACTACCAGTAATAAATGGCAAAAAATGCTCTAGAATGTAAAGTATCAGGAATTTTTCAATTGGTCCTGGTTATCTTTACTGTAATTGAGTATAACAAACTTTTTATCACGTTTTCACAAAAAGATAAAGTCAATATGAATATGGAACGATAACAAATCATCATTCTCTTTTTTAGGTCCATTTCCCTTGTAGAAAAGATGTTATATCATGTATCAAGTTGATGATTTGTCTCAATGAAATCTAGAAAGTATATTGTGTCATCAATTAGCCCATCCTACATGATATATATATATATATCCCAGTGTTGGACAGGGTTTGGACAAAAAATGTCTTTCATGCCTTCCCAGTATCTGCATGTCGGATCTCTGAAATAAACAAAAATTCTGTGTTTATGTATCCCAGAATACTGATAAAATATAACGATTGTTTAGATGTGACCAGGTGACATATTAACTTTACCAGGTTGCCAGCTGATTGAAAGGCTCTATCTAAAGGCAAGATAGGGCTGTACATATTGGTAGGGCTGGCAAGCTTTAGCTTTGGTTCCAATGGGTAAAGAGCTATAATGTTAGGCTGCATTTTTAGCAGCAATCTGTCAACCAAATTGTTATGAATAATTTTGGGGTATGCAACTTTCTTTGAGGAATGAGCCAGGAGGCAATTTTGGTTTTGTAGTAAACCTTTATCTTGATGTAAACTGAGATGAGTTTATTTTCTGGTTCCCCCAGCAACTTCACAGCCATTGATTTACTAAACAATGATTCAGTGATGAAAGAGAACCAAAACTTGAGTTAATGATAAAAGCAATGTGATAATGATGTGTTGGAGTTTAAGATCTACTCAGCAATTTTCCAGCTCCAGTTTTTAACTGTACCAATTGGCTGACCGAATCTATGGGGATGACGGCAAGGCAAGGTAGTATAGCAGGTATGGCCAAGACTTGAACCTATGCCAGCCAAGTGAGAGGTGAGCACTCAAAATGTTTCACCTAGATAAGAAAGTCAATGATATTCCAATTACTGCCTTTTTAATCTATGTTTAACATAAGTTTGCAAAGAGAGTTCATAAAATTTTACTCTTACCTTACTGGTGTTATTCATTCAATGTCAGCTTTTACCTTTGAAGTTGAAGTTGTATTCTTCATGTCACACCTGAAATATCTTTAAAATCCTTTTCTTCAGATAGATCATTTCATTTTATTATTACATATAAGTTATGTCACAAGTGTCAACGGTAAATTATGCCAAAACAAAGAGATAAGTTGAAGGCAAATCTTGGTATACAACGACCTACATTCTGACAAACTCACCCACACACCAAAGAATGATATCTTATATCAAAGAAAAATGTTGCCTGAAAATAATTGGCTCTTACTGGAATTCTGAAAACATAAAAAAGAGTAATTGAGGGAGATATCAAGACTGTTTGGCTTCAACCAGAGCCTACTGCTTATTGTCAAAACTGGAAGCAGACATTCACATTTACCTCACTTTACCTTAGGAAATAAAGCCCCATACCCACTAACCGATTTTGGGACGAATCGTTGCCGACATCAACGCCAATGTTGGCGCTGCCTTCAGCTGATTGCTTGAACAAGGGATACTTACACACATCTGCTAGCAATGCTGGAAACTTGATGCCCATGAGTGCCACTTTATATTCAAGTAGTAGGTTCTGATTGATTTTTGATACCTTCTGTAACACTATGTATGCTCAATCGAATCTATTACATGCACATATATCTATACTTATATGCACATGCAATGAGCATATATATATCTATATATATACATATATATATATATATATATAATGAGGTTACCCTGTTTCCCATGGATGTAAATAGGAGCAATGATTCCCATGAGGTTGGATGCCGCAGTCATTGGTATATTCTTAAGGTCTGCAGGAAGGTCCTCAGGTGTGAAGTGTTGAGCTGACAAGACGGTCTCTTCATTTTCTCCAGTGCCAGGTAACAAGGTGCTTGTAAGATTCACATACCTCAAACTATTGATAAAAGAAATGTCATCCTGTATACCAACAATGTCACCCTCTAAGGTAAAATAAGTGTCCGTTTTTGGTAGAGTCACTTGGTGGGTGCCTTCAGCATTAGCAGTCACTTTCATTGTGGTCACTAAACTGTAGCTAGTTGAATCATTCTCAGGACGCAAGATTTCCACCCAGAATCTGCCAGCAGAGGAGGCATAGAAGGAGAAGCCAAGGAGTCGCGATGGACAAGGCAGGGCGAGGGATGGGAAAGCTGTTAGACCAGTCGGGGATGGAGATTGACCACCAATCAGAGGAGGAGTAATTCTACTTCCAGTGCAACCTGCAATATAAAGTTAATTATTTGTGAAGTTTTGTGATTCAGAGACTTTTCTGTGCTTCTTTCAAGAAGTGATATTCTTTCTACCATTGCAGAAAGATAAGCATACCACATATGTACATAGAATGATATTTTTGTGAGTTTGTTGTAATTTATTGAGGTCTATCTTTTCAATTCTCCCTACCACGGAAAGCTGGTTTACAGTATTTTAATTTAATTTGGGCCACTTCTGTCGACAAAAACACAGGGAAACCTATGAAAAATGAACAAATAATTCTTATATTTCCATCTATAATGAAAACATTTTCAAATAACGGAGAAAATATCAAATGTATATGTATACAAATTAAAAAAAATAATGATGAATAACTTTTCACTATGTTCAAGAACAAAAAATGATAAGATTAATGAAAATTTCTATGCTAAAGCCTTGGGTCTTGTTGACATATTTCCCAGCATGCATCCTAATCTAGGCTAACCTGCAGGTTGAACTTAAGAGAATGGCTATCCGTGGTGGGGAGAATTCATCTGATATGATGTGCATTAGTTTTTCTGACCTGTATACATTAAAATTGATTCATCAGAAAATTTTATCAACATAAGGTAAAACTTATGAATAAATCTGAGGCACAATTATCTGCTCATGCAGGCCAGATCTACAAGTGAAATCATCCTAACAGCTCTAGACATTCATGAGATAGCCTTATTCAAAAAAAGTCCATGTTGATGATTTCATATTGTTTAGCATAATCCCATTCAACTATGCTTAATGTGGTTAAATTGTGTCTTGTATTCAGTATAAAGCATATCTTACTCCATGTTGGGTTCTGTAACATGTGCAACAACACAATTATGGCTTGATTATCTGTGACTTGAGAGTTAGATACGTCTCCGTCACAAATCATATTTATCAACTTTGGCCTTGGCTTTCATTGGTACAATAGGCCTCATATGACATCACCAGAGATGCCAAGGCTTGCCTTCTCAAAATTTGTGAAATTAAGCCTCACTTCCATTGATTTAGTGCAGAAGTAAAAAATTACCCTGCCCTTTTTTTTAAATTATACATTAAGATAGAATATCAAAAGAGGTTGTCTGAATTTCAAAACATTTCTTTAGACATCAACTCTGAGCCTTGTACGACAAATTGACTTATTGTGTCTTGAATTCAAGAAACTATGAAAAGGCAGAGAACAGCGAACATTGACAGATAAGATTTGGTTATGTACAATTGCTATTTTGGAGAATAATTGAGTGAAATTTGCTTACCAACAGGGGTGATAATCAACTGAAGTGCAGGAATTTTGTGATTTATGCCATTTGGTTGCTCCACTCTATCACCTTCTTTCACCTCCATTATTCCTACTTCAAAGTTGGTATTGTCTTCTCGCCAGGGCACTAACCAATACTCATAGCCTGCTCGCTGTGTCACTCCTAGAGTGTATCCCGTTGAAATATTTGCATGTACACCAAGAGTCAGACCTGGCTCAACTGAGGTTGGGTTGGCAAACCTCTCAAAGTGTTCCCCAATCTCAGTAGAGGATATTGGTTGGGAAAAGAATAGTAGAAAAGTATCATCATCTTTTTTCTTCCACAAATCCAGCCAGAAAGTTCCTGCTTCCTTGGCAAAATAATTGATTCCAATGAGTGAGCCATGGCACAGGGTTTCCTGACCAATGAAGACATTCATCCATCTGGCATTTAAATCTGGTGCATTATTGGTATTTAAAGGAGGAAAGCACGGAACAGAAACTGCAAAGAAAAAATTCTCTCCATTAAGTTCATAGTAAGCGTAGTTCAATATCTTGGCTTAAACTGGGTTTTCTTCTTGCCTGAGACAGACAGTGTAAAGAGAGAAAAGAAAGTTAAATTCTATTCATTAAGTTCATAGAATGCACAGTAAAATAAGTGTAACTGATTTTTCTTTGAGGCTGACTATTTACCTGATTGTACTATCATGAGTCCTGAACACTTGACAAATTCAAAAAGTAATGAACAAACTGTGGATAGACCACTGCAGTTGCCAGCAATCTGAGCCAATACGCTCCCAGCTAAAGCACAAGGCAGAAGTCAACAACATTCCGGTAATGCGCGAGAACTGACAAATGCTCTATGGCCTTTCTTCATGGTCATAACGCCACCCGTGAAACCCCCTTCCCACCCCCAATGTGTTTTCTCTCAATGTTATCAAAAATATAGCTAGACTAAAATATGTAACTCCAACCATCATGTACACAATTTTTATACTGCATAAATGGTGGCACCCACTATAAAAGTCTATGCAATTTGCAAGGTCACACCAACCTGAAATCAGTTGGCAAAGAAGTGATTTTCTGCTGGCTACCTAGCCACATTGGAATCTCTGGTAATGAAAAGGCAGACCAAGCACCCAAAGGGGCCTTGGTCCTAGATCCTGAGGTTGCTAGAATCCCACACACAGTTTTACTGCCACTAAGCAAAACACATACATGATCCAAGTGGCAAAGCGACTGGAACAAACAGGAGAACAATCTTCTACACTCTGTCCAACCAAAAATTGAAAGAGAAAAGTGACAAAAGCAAAAGAGGGTGCATGACAAGGTCAGAACAGGTGTAACTGGCCCGTCTTTGGATAGGCCACACCAGGTTGACACATGAACACCTCTTGAAAGGTGAAGTTGCTCCAATTTGTCAACAGTGTAACACCAAACTAACGGTGGAGCACATCATATTGAAGTGTAAAAAGATGGATGATAGTCGCAAGCGGCATCTCCAACAAGAACATCGATGAAGGGTCATCAAAGGCCGGGTGTGTGGTGTCCTTTCTGTGGAACATTGCACACGAAAGACCCCTTGCCACTCTTCACAACGAGTAGGGTATTGCACCCGGTGGCGGGTTTCTCCTAAACCATATCATATATTCGGTCACTGCCCTTGTGGCGTAAAATAAGCTGAAAAGTATTACCTTGTGCAGTCTGGAAAGAACCCATAAGGATTGGCCAGACGTTAAACTACCCCAACAAACAAAATCTATGCAAATTGTTACAATACATTGCCCAGTTTGGAAAAGCTCAAAAGAGACAGACTACTACATCTTTTGTTGTGGGTTGCACAGACTGCTATGGATGGTGCCACTGTCTGTGCATTCACAGCAAAACCTTAGGAAATACTAATCTTTCAAGCTTACATGATCATTGATGTTATCTAATGTTTCCCATCACATGGAGGTCACATTACCTGGTATGCATAGTTAATGTTGTAAGCTGCTTTTATAATGTTAGGATGAATGACTTTAAAATACTAAACAATTGACTCAAGAGACACATAAACAAGATAATAAACCATGGCTGAAGGGGACTAGACGTGCGCTGCTGAGGGGGTCCAAAATATTGTGGATCTATATTACGAATCTGACAATTCCAATACCACAGGATTAGAAAGTACAAATGAACAGTATTATCCAGTGACATTTTTGAACACGATACAACATAACTGCTAGATAATACAGCCGGGAAAACTCAAAATGGAATTACGATCATCAAACAACATGGCAACCACTGCAGTGATTTCTCAGCCGACCAGTCCAGTCAATCTGCAAACCCTGCTCAAACAATCGGGATTACAAACACAAACAGATAAGTCAGATCTAAAGTTTATTTCTGAAAGTGATCTTACGCCCGGTACTGTAGTAGATTTAGCAGCCCCTCACAACCCACTGAACATTACCGAACGCAAAGGTAAACAAACAGGCACCCAAGACCCCGTAACCATCACTCCCGGGACAGAAGATACTGAATCACCCTCAGATCCGATTCTAAAGGCTTTGATTTCAATTCAAGCATCCCTCACATCCCAATCAAATGACATTAAAACCCTCAATGAGACATGTACTAAAACCCAAAACTCATTAACTTTCTCTCAAAAAGATATAGATGAAAACAAAAATGCTTGCAAACAGCTGCACAACGAGAATGACACGCTCCGCTGCGCTGTTAACACCCTTGAGTCCAAAGTAAGGGATATGGAGCGCCGCATGCAAGTTTTTGATTTGGAATTAGCTCAGCTAGATAATTCCAATAGAAAACATAACATATGTTTGGATGGAATCCCTGAGACACATGGGGAAAATGCAAAGGATATTGCACATGATATCCTGTCGAAAATAATTCCAAATATGGTCAAAAATGACATTGACATTGCGTACAGGTCAGGATTGAAAAAGGGTGCACGTACGATTGTGGTAATTCTCCACTCACTTGAGCTCTGTGACTACCTGTTAGTACACAAAAAGGACCTGTCTAGAAGTGACACAACGAAAAAGATATGGGTAAATCCATATATGAACCCCACTGTAAAGAAAAAGAGAAATGATGCTAGAATTGTTGCAGATCTAGCAACCAGATCAGGTATGAAAACTCAGCAAAAAGGTATAGGGGTTGTCATCGATAGCATCTACTATGGCCCTGCAAACCTTTGTGAAGATGTTCCTGATGCAGTGAAAATTGCTGCTACCAAAACCACCCAGGCAAGAATGTGATGTTATAATAACATTATTGTGACGTCATTTTTTGGTTCTTGTTACGTCGCATTTCGACGTTCTATAGACGTAGATTTGATGGCTCCCAATCACATCTCTGGGACTTCCAATACGATGTCGCAGAATGACATTCTTATCACGTGTTTCTGCGACGCCACAAAATGACATTCTTGGTACGTGTTTCAGCGACGTCACATTGCAACTTTCAAAGAATGATTATGTGGATTAGAAAGTACTTCTGCAACGTTGCACCATAACATACTGGCGACATGATTATAACATCATATTGTAACCCAAATTATATTCCAATAAGCTTATTTTGTGACAGGTTCTGTTAAGGTTATTTTGTGACCCACCTATGACCAAACATTACACTATACATCATACTGTAACTTTCCGAAGACAAGAAATCTTGGGTTTCCAGCTTTGGTCACAGTGCCTTGGGGCCTTTTAAGTAAGTACTTTTTTACGCAGGCCCTTTCTATAGCTGGCAAATGTCAGATATCAGGCCAGGGGACAGATACACTCAGTATTCCATTGTGAAAGATTGAAAAAGGTGTTTTCATGGTACTGGTCATTGATTTCAGCCAAAACAATTACACTAAACTATAAATAAGTTTCTAGAAGATAGTTTGATATTTCATAAAGAATATTGTTTTAGCAGCATTTAAACATATTTGAAATGTAGTGATATAAAGCACAAAATCTTGAACTTAAGCCTTTTCTCAACTGAAATAGTATTGCACTGTCCCCTGGTGTTGAAAAAAAATACTATCAATGGTTATGGCTAGACTAGGAAACAAGGTACTTGTGACGTTCTGATTTAGTTAAGTTGCGACTTAACCTAACCAGAACGTCACTGAAACATGGTTATTAGGTGAGGTCAAGACTGAACATAAACACAACGTCACTGTGATGTCACAATTAGGTATGGTTCAGACCAACCTAAACACAATGTTCTTTTGACATACTGTTAAGGTGCAGTTAAGACCTAGCCTAATTAGAATGTCACAAACACATCACAATTTTGGTCGCAGCGACGTTTCCAGGAGCCATCAAGTAAACGTTGCTACAATGTCGAAATCTCACGTAACAAGAACGTCTCTTTAGGTTTGGTTACAACTTCACTCAGTCAGTATGTATCAGTTATGTACTTTTTAAGTAATGTCTCTATGTCACCTAATCAACACGTCATAACTACATTCTTTTTAGGTTTGGTCATAACCACACATGATTAGTTTGTATCAGTTACGTTCTGTTTGAGTTATGTCTCAACCACACCTGATTGGCACGTCACTGTGATGTTACATTGTAAGGGGGTTCTAACCTGATGTTCATAGAACGTCATAATAACGTTCTTTTTAAGGAATGTCATAGCATCCCCCTAAAATCACCTAACTGTTACGTAGTTTTATGTGGGTTATAAACCTACCAAAATGGTATGGTCGCAGAATGGTTCTGTTACGTCGCTTCTTGCCTGGGCAGAAAACTAGAAAAGTTGACTACTTTTGCAAGTCACCTTGCGCCTTTGTCCAACATGCACCCATCTCCAATCATGATTGAAAATACGATTTTCAAATCAGCTGAACAAGCAATTAGCTACGGAAAAGCTAAATTTGCAGACCATAAAAAGTATATGGTACAGATCCTAGATACACCATGTCCGTATACTGCAAAAAGAATCGGGAAAGCTATTTACAGCAAAGCATGGGATGACAGATCCCTGCCAAGGATGCGACGTCGAAGAACATTCTAATAACGTCGCAGAACGTCACAGAACGTTATTAGAACGTCGCAGAACGTGACCGTTACGTCGCACCTTCGCTGGGATCAGAGCTGATAGTAAAAGAAATCATGCGAGAGAAATACCTACAAAACCAGGATCTCAGATGCATCCTATTTGAAACTGGCAATGATCTTCTAGTGGAGGCTACCCTTGACGGAAAATGGGGTGCGGGATGTACCATTAATTCAAACCAACTACAAAACAAAACATATCAAGGTTTCAATTCCATGGGTAAAATCCTTATGGAAATTCGCACAGAGCTAAAAGGCCTGTTCCCAAGGGAGTATGATATAGCCATAGGCACAGCAGGCACCGCATAAATCTATGTGGTCATGAAATCGTATATAGGTCGACCAACACTCCACACCGCTTGCTGCAGGCGACCATATCACGTGCACCAGACTACTGTTATTGAAGTTAGGTTGTAAAATCACCTATAACCACTGATATTATTGCTAAAATTGGTACATATATGTGATTGTCTGAGGAAAGAAGGTATCGTACACCTTTATTAAACCCTTTCACTGGCCACTGTCCCTCTTTTCTTAGAATTAAGCACAGATCTTTTCCACCATTGCATAACGACGGGGAACTAGAATCTGTAAATTAGTATAAGTTGTTGGCAGCATGGTCACGGTTTATATTGTCTCAGATTCACGTGGAAGGGCACTAGAGGAAACTCTTAAACACATGACTGATGCAAAACTGATTATGCATATAATGCCAGGTGCATGTATGAGAACATTGATGAAAAAAACACTGTGAAAACTGTTAGCAAAAAGTAGTGTCTTTTCAGTACATTATACAGTCTTCCGGAATTGAGAATTAACTGAATAGTGTAATAGTCTTAAAATACTCTCTTAAGATTTATCTGAATGACAGTTGTACCATGATAAGGCTTTTATAGTCCTAAATGCTTTGAAAGCAAGCCATTACTCATGGAAGCACCAGGAGCTATAAAGTGTTTCAGCCTCAGGAACTACAGGTATAAGGCAAAGCAGCCCCAGGAACTATGTACATAAAATATCCCAGCCACAGGAGCTGCATGAGGTGTACCACTCCCAAGAACTGAATGAGATGTGCCAGCCCCAGGAACTAAATGTGGTGTACCAGTCCCAGGAAGTAAATCAGGCTTGTCAGTCCTGTGAACTTCACATGTTCTTTATGTATAATATTCATATATACCCAATTATTCATTCTGCATAGTTACTACATGAATGATGCACAATAATTATTTGGCAGTATACACTCTCATAATTATGCATCAAAGCAGGTCTATATGACAGACTGAAATCCCAGTACAGGTCAGACAGATCCTACACAAATCTTAGGCATATTTCATAATATTGGACACATGCAACATAAATTTGGGACAGAGTGTATTTAGATGATACATCTCTTTGAACTAAATAAATGCTTTGAGTCACAGATTTCAATGCAACCTTAGGATTTCTAGAAACATAAAACATAAAAATTGTTTAGTCTACATAGTAATGGTGGTCCTAATAGCACATTTGGGAGCTACATCAAAATTTGTTGCAGTGACACCTTATTTGTTCAATTTTCCCATGGCAGGGCATACTGGATAGAATAGGATTTCCCACCACTGCAGGCACACTCCCCATCAGAGACGGTATATTACCTAATGTACCGTATCTGTTCCCACCCAAGTCACTGGTATGATTTCCTTCTAAACTAAGCATCCTTTGACTTTTCCAGCATCACTGTCAGTTTATGGATAGGCCTTTCCAAGAAACTGGCCTTCTTTGATAGAGTAGAGTCAGACATGAGGAGCTTCATCTGTCACACAAGTCCATCTTTGCTGGCTATATCTTCAGAACGTCAAAACGTAGAAATGCTGCCAAGATGAAATAATTGGTCGCATAGAAACTAGATCATGCTACAGAAATAGTAAAATTAGGAAAACAGAAAAGAAGGATTCTCAAGCTACATTGTGCAAAAAACAGTTTAAAGATGTCTTAATTAGAAAAAAATATAGTGTTTTGTTCTAAGTATGGGTCATACTTCTTGCATTTTCCCCTATATTCAACCCTTTGTAACTTGCTTGGTGATCATTGTTATCTATTTTTTATGGATTTATGGTGTCTGACCCTATCATATTCAGCAACCAATATTTCAGCTTCTACTTGGAATATTCAAAAGCTGTCTTCATCGATAGAAAGTTTGAGACTTCTTGTACATTTGTCATCTATATCATTAAGACATTCCTCTCGATAACTTCTGCAGTATCTTCCCATTCTCTCTAGAGTCGTTCATAACCTCTTCATTTTTGTCATTGCAACCTGAACTGCAGTAGAAAGTCTGCAAAACTTCTCAAGGCCTTATCATCTCTACTTTGAATTTTTGGCCAGCCTTTCAAGTTAACATGGAAGGCCTCAGTTACTATGAACTGATTGCCATACCTGTATACATGCTTGTTCAAAGGCAGTACTGCTGCATCGTTGGAACTTTCCACTGGCTCTCTCGTTAGTCCACTTACAAAGCACTTTAGGTAGTGAATCTTGTCACAGTCAAGATATTCTCTATTAAGCATCCAAAGGTAAGGCTCTAGTCCTGGAACTTCAAAGGATCACCATCAAAAACTGGAGCCTAAAGGGTAGGGATCTGAGAAGGACTAATCGACACTGTTAGGGCTTCAGCCAGAGAAATAATGTTGCTTTTAGGTTGAGTTTTCTGAGGTTTTTTTGAGAAGTGGCTAGGTTGTCTTCCCTGCTGATCTTAATTTTCTTTATAGACCTTGATCTTGGCTTCATGTACCTTAACCCTTTCCACCCGCCCGATGCATTGAGGCATCGCCGCTGGAACCGCGCCGGATGCACCCAGGCATCGCCGCTGAAAACACGCCCGATGCTTTCAAGCATCTTCCCGCGAGATTTGGCTTACTATAGCTTAAAATCGTCCTAAAATCGTTAGAAAAAGTCCAAATCGCCCAGAATTATTTACAGATCAAAGCAAAAAGTCAAAATATCATAATTTCTTGAGATTTTTTTTTTCTGTAACTATGGCAAGGGGGAGCACCATGGAGATTTCAAGTGCCTGGCGCCCGAGGGTCACCCGGTGGAATCATGTCCAAATTGCCCAAATTAAACCTTATTATAGCTCAAAATCCAACGATTCACACTGGATTTTCGCGATATACACAATCAACAGTAACCCTATCTTGAAAATTTTATGTCCATATGGTGATAAATTCAATATTTTCCACAGGATGGCGATAGTTTGATAGTTTACCGGGCCTCTTCCTTGTTCACCGATCACCCACCATCCCGGCGAGGCTGGCGCAAATTTTCAAATTGGCAGATGGTTTTCTGCTCGAAATGGGAAAAATACCGCATGCCCACTGGAAAACTGGATATCCCCATGATCCTTGTGATATATTCTACCCAAATATCACAAAAAGAATTGTCCAAATCGCTCATTTCTGCGAAAAATGACGAAAATTCGTGCGGGCATCCCCCTCCTTTATTCGCCGATTGGACCCCAATCGGCGCAATGCTGAGAGAGGTGGCGTCATCTGGTGTGTACTGCGGGAACTAATCGGCGTTGCAGCTCGAGGTTTTGCCGCTAGGGGTGGCGGGTGGAAAGGGTTAAGGTCATCCTTAACTTCCTGCTACTCTTCTTTCGAGTTTCCATCTCTAACCTCTGGACCTCATCTTCTAGACATGCCCTCTTTTCTGCTGCTTCCAACGTAGCTCTTTGAGCTGCAGCTGCTGCCTCTGCATCCCTTTTCTTGGAAGACATGGATGACCTAGAAGATGCAGCTGATGTCTTTGAATGTGTAGAAGCATGGCAGAGTCCAGAGAGGAAAGATCTACTATAGACGTGATCATCTTTTTCTCTTAGTCTCTTATCCTTGAGCCTATCCTTATCTCATGAGCTGGAGCTTTCTTTAGAGTAGTCTTGCAGAAGGATAAGCAAATATATAATATAAACAGTATAATATTATCTTATTGTGAGTTGGTCATGATTCATGATTGTGAGTTTGTCATAATTCATGACTTCTGTACATCAAAATTAATTCACCAGAAAGTTTCTTTTGATATAACAAGACTAAATAAGAGGCACCATTATCTGCACACAAAGCCCAGATCTACAAATAAAGAAAATCATTTCAGGGGAGTTAAATATGTCTCTGTCAGTAATCATATTAATTTCCACCTTTGGTTACTTCATGGCCTTAGGCCTCACATGTCATCACCAGAGATGCCAAGACTTTTGCAAAAATTTGCAGTAAGGAGTAACACTGGCTTCACCATTGCAGAATTACACCTCACATCAATTTTTCAAGTGCAGATGACACACATCACCCTGCCTTCTTTAAATCCCACATTAAATTAGAATATAAAAGTTTGTCTGAATTTGTAAGCTTATTTTGTAAATTAACTACTTGCATCTTGAAGAGTTCAAGAAAAATACAAATTTGATAAATGTTTCTGAGTTTTGAAGGACATGGAATCCAATGCATGCAGCAGTTCTCCATGTTTGAGAAATGGAAGATGTGTTTCTGACTGGAACGTGAAATGACAAGTATTTTAGTGAGTGTTCCGTTGGGAGAATTGGGACCAACTGTCTACAGTATTTCTCCTTATATAGACCTTTGTTATGCAGACCAGGTAATGTGACCTCCTTGTTATAGGTAACATTAGATAACATCAATGATCATGCAGGCAAGCTTGAAAGATTAGTAACTCATAATGTTTCACTGTGAACTTAGAGATGGTGGCACCATCTGTTGCAACATTTTGCACTGGAAGATAGAATGTAATTTAAAATTATTGTTCTTTTCAAGAATTATTGAATTAATTTTCCTTACCAGTAGGAGTGATTATCAGTTGAAGTGCAGGAATTTTGTGGTTTATGCCATCTGACTGCTCTATTCTATCATCTTCTGTCAACTTGGTGATTCCTACTTCAAAGTTGGTATCGTCTTCTAGCCAGCGCACTAGCCAGTACTCATAGCCTACACTATTTGTCACTCCTAGAGTGTATCCTGTTGTACTACTTGCATGTACACCAACAGTTAGACCTGGCTCTACTGTGGTTGGGTTGGCAAACTGCTTATAGTGTTCCCCACTCTCAGTAGAGGATATTGGTTCGGAGAAGGATAGTACAAAAGTACCATCATCATTTTTCTTCCACAAAGTCAGCCAGAAAGTTCCTGCTTCCTTGGCAAAATAATTAATTCCAATGAGTGAGCCATGACACAGGGTTTCTAGACCAATGAAGACATTCATCAATCTGGCATGTTTATGTGGAGCATTATTGGTATCTAAAGGAGGAAAGCACGGGACAGGAACTGCAAAGAAAAAAATTTCTCCATTAAGTTCATAGTAAGCATAGTACAATATCTTGACTGGGTTTTCTCCCTGCCTGATAATTTACCTGATTGGACTATTATAGATGTTGAAGGCTTGCCAAATTGAAAAATTAAAAAAAAATCAACGTGTTTTAGAAATGATTAAAAGACACAGTCTACTGTATTTTTTATAGTGGGTTTTACAGACTACTATAGAAGGTGGCACTATCTGTGCATTCATAGCAAAACATTATGAAATCCTAATCTTTCAAGCTTGCTACATGATTGCTGATGTTATCATATGTTACCCCCCACATGGATCCGCATAGTTCAAGTTGTAAGCTGCTACTAGACTATGAGGTTAAATGACTCTAAAATACAGAAAGATTTACTCAGGAAATTCATATTTAGAAGCTCTAGTCAGACTTTTATATACTGCACATCAGCTATGAAAAGTAAAATAGCACCCCATACACCTAGACTCTTTCTCTTTAAGAGGAAGAGGAAGGTATAGCCTCTTCCTCTTTAAGAGCAAAGATTCTCCCTGTTATATCTCACATGAGGCTTATAAGGTGAGGTTTTCTTCTTGAAGCATAGAGGTTTAGTATTGATGTAAACCACCAGGGGGTGCATGTATGTCCTCTTCTTCTTCAAGCAAAACCCCTCACCAAATGAACCAAGCATAAGGATAATAGGGAGTGAAAGGTCTGCTTCAAGAGGATGAGGGGAAACCTTCCTCCTCTTCTTAAAGAGAAAGAGTCTAGGTGTATGGGGTGAAAATAGTGTGGCCAGATAACCTCTTGCATTTTTCCTGCTACAATGTGTGATGCTTGCACAGCAGTTAAGGTTTCCTTGTTAAAAGTTGCTGTTGATTGACAACAGTTCTTGCAGTATATTTAGAGCACATAAAACATGGTCACTTTTTACAGTACTTTTTCTGTAAATTTATTCTTCACTCAGCTGGTGGGCAAATGTTTATAATCCGTAAAGTGTTTGCAGTTTTTATCTTAAAAATATACTTCAAGATAATTTCTTTACATTTAATTATGATTAAATATGTTAAAGTGATCCATTTACAAATCTAGTATGTAAAATGATAGAATTCCCTTCCCTGTTTTGATAATTTCAAGATTTGTAGACACCTCTTTGATAGCAAATTTGTTGGATTGGCAGTGCCTCATTGTGACAGCATTTCATGCATGTATTTGTTTATACATTCAGCTTAAATATTCCGTCATCCAATGTACATTGGTTTGTGGTTGGAATTAAACATTTAGTTGGATTTTACAAAAGAATTGATAAAGATATTGATAAAGAATTGATAAACACACTGTGGTGCTAAAATATGAAATGCGCAAACTGTATCAAATCACAATATGGATTCTAATGATTTTAAATTGTCAATTATAAATGCCAAGAAAAATGCTATGTGAATATTAATGTATGTTCTATGACTTGTTCCAGTATTAATATGTTATATCCTGTTTCCATGTTTTTGTTGGTGAATAATTGTTACTGCTTGACTGAACATTTTTAAGGTTTACGCAAATCCAGTTTAGGGATTTTTTTTTATAAATTATTGTCTAGAGTATTTTACTGTTAACATTTTATGGATTTAGGAAAGTTTTATGTATTGTATTAATTGGCTGGAGGAAGAGCATGATTTAACATGCTACTCAGGCATTTAATGTAAACAAGTGCTTTTGCACTTATTTTATGTCTGATTGAATAAAGGAGTTTAAAAAAAACTGTAAAAAAACTGGAAGTAATGTAAATCTACAGCCAAAATTGCTAGATCCTTTCCTATCAGCAACCTTTGCTGTAAATTTACCACACTTTGCTTGCTGTGAATTTACAGTATGTTTTGCTGTAGAACATCAACGGTACACTATACTTTAAATTTCAATAACAGAATCTGATTAGTTATTCCTGGTTTCTGAGAGGGCAGAACAATGGTGAAGGTATAGGGGCTGGAGTCATGATGTAAAATAAAGGGAGAAACTTACACCTTTCACAGTTGGGCCCAGCTCTCTCTGCAGAACATTCACAAAAATACTTGTCGTTCCAGTCAGTGACGCACGTTCCATTTCCCAAACATGGGGAACTGCTGCATGCATCGGCTTCCACATCCTTTATCAAACAGAGATAAATTGCAGTAAATTGCAATCAATGATATTAAGTTACTCTGACACATTCTATTGATGTTCGTATTGTTCCTTAAGTAATTGCTCAATTAATGTTCTTTTAAAAAGCCTTGATCAAAATGCCAAAAACTTATAACCACTTCATTCCCAATAGAATCTACAATTTCCAATCCATTCCAAATCTGTCAAAGGGATGTTTTCTGTGATCTTTTTTAGATATCAAACTGAATTGGCACTGTAATAATGTGTTATTTGTTTAAATTTACTGATATTATTAAAAGAATAATTCTTCAAGGGAGAAAAATTTGAAATCAGGAAATTTTAGCATTTCGGGACCCTCCTCGAGAGAGCAATTCCTCAGATAGATGGTTGCTGATTTAAGACCCTGGATACCCATATATATAAATGACATTATTTTCACCTTGTATCCAATATGTTTTGTGGCAGATATTTTGGGAAAATAGCTGCTATTATTTCTTTCTGATGGTTGCAAGTACTTCCATGTGACAGTATAACTTTACACTCATATCTAAAATGTGGTTTCGATGTTATTATACCTGGCACTCACCGAATATCAGTGTATTCAGCATTTGAACAATTTTTCATATTTAAAGCTTATCATTCGTTTAACTGTGAAAGACAAAATTAAAAGTCAATTTTACTAATATATTGTACATAAAAATGACTTTGCAAATTTGATTGTAATGTAAACTAGGAAGTTGTACTCTTACAGAGCCAAACTGAAGAACGTTAGTAACAACAAGCTTAGAGAAACAAAAGGGCAGGGAGAACTGTCCATTAGCTGGAATTCTAAAAATCATTTGAAATTGCAAAACACAAACAAATATTTCAAAATGTTCAAAACTTGTAACAGAAGAAATTGTTCTCTTCCATTATTCATATAGCATTGTTCAAGTATACTTTTTGGCATCAAAACCTTTGTAAACTTTGGTCCATTGCTACAAAATCTCCAGAAATAGAGTGCCGAATTATTGTAAATTAAGATGTGACGTCATCTTCACAACGTCTGAACGCATTCCTATACTCACACTCTATCTATTCAAAGCTCTCTTTTAATACAGTTTATTGATTGGGTGGAACTTTAATTTGTACTTTTGAGAAGTAGGAGGTAGTAGTTATGATGACGTAAAATCCCATGAAGAATTGTTACATTGAGGCCATAAAGATATGTATTTCAAGGTAGCATAATTGTTGATATCTAATCACATGGATCTATGTTAATGAATGTTGTATGAAGTTATGTTAAGCTATTTCAGTTACTATATTTAAATTAATCAGAATAATGGCAGCAAGAGTCTGGGCTTGGTCAACATTATTTCTCTTATAGAGCCCCCCTCCCCCCTCCCCCCCATGGCAGATACAGGGGGTGAGAGGTGGTCCCCCCACCTATAGACTGAGGGATGGTATTTGTGATAAACTTATATTCATTGATTCATACAAATCTTTCACCATTTTATAGGGAGGAAGCAATGCCACCCTCGCCTCCCCCTCCCACGAGGATAGACTCTTGATCCGCCCCTGTCCCTCTCTAAAGATTAAAGCCCTAATTACACTGTGCGTTGGGGCCATATTACACTATATGTTGGACTAAATGTGAAGTATATTATGCTAGGCATTTTGGGGTTGCATTGGGGGTTGCACTGGGTTGCGTTGAATCGTGTTGGGCACTCAGTTCACGTTGTGTTTAAATTTTTCTAAATTAAAAATGCACTGTCCGAAAGATGAGATTTATCTAGATCTGAAGTTAGTCAATAAGCCTTATTTAAAAAAAAGAATTAAGTCATTTCTGAAGTTGATGTGAATCAGATGCTCACCTGTGTGAAGAGAATCAGGCAGAGACTGAGCACCAACCAAACAGACATGTCTTCTGCTGCCTAAAGCTGGTTTCCCAGTCAGCAGGGACAAGATGGTAGCTAGCAGATGGGGCAAACTGCCTGTACTATTCAGCTTACTGCACCTGAATGTGTCCTGTAAACAGGTGAACAACACTTGACAAGTGACTTAGTTATTCATCATCCCTAGGGAGATTCTGTTTTGCTGTGTTCAAACTTAGATGGCATGGTAATAATTTAGGCTTCTTGGAATGTATGATTAAATATTTAGCTTTCTCAGAATTGGGATAGAGCTTTGATGAGTCTGGAGGGAGGTTCAGACTCCTTGACATGAGGGGATACAGGATTTCAAAAGGGGGGAGGAGGGGTCGCATTTATTGGAAAGGAACACCAACTTTGCGAATTCTTGTGAACACATGTAATGTTGTTTTTTTCTATGTGAAGTTTAAGTCGCCACAAAGAGATTGGGTATAGCCAATAGTTACTTTGAATCACCAATGAGCAATAGGAAAGGATGTCTAGCCACATAGGATGATGGCTACTTTGGTATAAATATATAATACAATTTTAACATGTTAGATACAAGTGGTAGCACTATGGAGATATATAGCCACAGCTGGTAGCACTATGGGAATAAATATGTACAATGCATCACATAAACAGTCCTTGACTCTTTGTGGTAGAGATAGAGTTGACCAGCAGAGGCATGTGTGTCCTTTTTCATTTTACAACCGTCACGATTTTCAATGGTAAGTCTATGGGGTGTATGAGTATCATTGTTGAGAGTATTTGAGCAGTGACATCATCAAAACAACATAATAACCTCAAACCAGGATAGAAAAGATCTGATCATTTATACACAGACATGGTCACTCATACACACAGCAACTCAGTGGTGTCGCTGTCAAGTTCAAATCTAGACCTGGTTTGAGATTATATGCTCTGCTTAGAGATTGAAGGTTTTCTCATAGAAAATGTATGGAGTGTCCAAAATCTGTAATGACCAAATCATATTTGGAATTTCATGAGATGACATCTGAATTTTTTCTCCTCCTTGTTTGCCTTTTCATCAAACATTATTTGTTATTCATCTGAACAGAGCTTTTGTCTTTTTTAAAAAACCACACTGTCCGTTCTTGTTTTGATAATAGATGGCATCACCATTCTAAGAAATCCCCACTAAGCAATTTTGCATGGATTGGCGTACAAATCGACATACAAATCGGGGTACACATCGACGTGCATGTCGGCCGACTCTGATGGACAGGCCATACCCACACACAATCAGCGCTGCCCTTGGCGTTGGCGTCGGCTGTCAGTGCCAACGGCAGCGCCAATCCATATTAAGCATGATAATTTTCCGGCGACAAAGACGCCCACGAGGACGCTGACGCTGATCACCGTTGGCCAACCCAAAATTGCTTAGTGGGTATGGCCCTTAAGAAAGTCCCCATTTTGTGTGTATCACAAAGATTTTCATTTGTTCCATTTGTTACTCTGCCTAGCAACCACGAATATGTCATTATGTGAATTTCGCAATCAGTCTTCATTTTGGGGCAAATTTGGTGGATTTTTGGAGATATATGAAACAATTCTAAAATACATATCAAACTTCCTTGTTTCCTCATTCCTTATCAACATAAGTGACGAAGACTTGAAACAATAAATCATTTTTACAGTTTCTAAGGCACTCCAGTTGCCATGGCAACCATATGAAAGCAGAAGCCGTTTTCTTTTGGTTTCCCCTTTTACTAATGACCTTTCATTTCTAGAAATGAGATCTGAATGTGCTATCACCAAAAGTTAAATTTTGAAGACATAACATCAAATTGTTATGCTAAAAAGGAAAACATTCCATTAATACTATTGGTCTAAGCATCGTTTGTTCCATTTGTTAGTCTGCATTGAAAATGACATCATATCAATATAGCCATCTGTGTCCATTTTGGGGCAAATTTTGTTGGATTTTGAAACATTGTATACCTAACAACTGTACAAAACATTTTAAACTTTCACCTCCTCATCATCATTTTTAATTCTAAAGGTTTATGCAAGATAATTTTTTCACATAAGAAGGAAGTTTCTATGACAATACAGT
Organism: Lepidonotus clava; assembly: GCA_936440205.1. Taxonomy (NCBI): domain Eukaryota; kingdom Metazoa; phylum Annelida; class Polychaeta; order Phyllodocida; family Polynoidae; genus Lepidonotus; species Lepidonotus clava. The sequence continues at coordinate 41,660,316 of OW387144.1, read as the reverse complement.
TGTCATAGCAACCATATGAATGGGGGAGTTCAGCAGTTTTCTTATGACGTCTACCTTTTCCAATGACCATTCATTTCTAGTTATGAGGTTTGAATGTATGTTGAATATATGTTCATCTAATATGAAGTTGTTATACTAAGGAGGAAAACATTCCATTGATACTCTGGGAAAAAGCTTCCATTTGTTGCATTTGTTACTCTGCTTAGCAACCAAGAAATAGCCATATGTGGATCAAGTTGTCAGCATCCATTCAGGTACAATTTTGGTGGAATTTGTTTGATAAATATAACAATTTTACAGAAGATGTCAAACTTGCACATGTAATGTACTATGACTACGTGAATGACATGTCATTCTCCTCTTACATTCTCCTCTTACATTCCCAACTCCATAGACTTTCATTTGAGGTACAACAATGCACACTTTTGCTCATGTATGAAAAATTATTTTGCTATTTCTACTTTTTCCACAATATTACTTATAATTCTGTGGTTGCTTTGCATTGCCATGGATACCGGCCACATGTGCGTGTTGCGCAAATGCCAACACATCAAGATGTAAACTTCAGGTAATGGGCTATGATTTAAAACCACTTTTAGATCCTCTGACTTTTTGGGCGAAAAAAGTCATTTTTTGGATTTGGCTCCTGGACTAATACATTTCTCATTGACCTTTGGTTCCCTTATCAAAAGAGAAAATAAAAAACATTTTGGAATATGATAGATGGAAGAAAAGAGACAGAGATTTCATGTAATATATAGAAAATAAAATATATCTCAGATCAAATGATTGATGAGGTCTACTGAAAGAGAAGAGAAAGATCTCATGGTTATTCTTGTGACACTGTCATACATTCTGATCACAGATATATGACAGGCTTTAATCGTCACTATATGATTGTTTATAATGTTCTTGTTCTGTTATATACCTATACGGAAGATCATTCTTGTAAGAGTGACTATGGTTTAATAAAACTTAAAAATCTGCTGCCTATCTTATACACTGTCACATAAGTGTCCATTCAAAAAGAATCACTTGATTTTAATGGTTCAACTTGGTATCATTTTGTTCTCTTTGTTTTCAGGAGGACTGCATGGCATTTGGTAACCCAACACAGTAAGAAACTTCAACTATTGAAGGAAAATTCTTTCTATCCTCTTCGCACTTCAAGGAGAAGTCTGTCAGGGAAAATATCTTTAATGTAAATATGACCGCTTGGAATTTGCATAACAAATATTCCGAAATGTCATTTGTGCTACTTTTTCCACCATTTCATATTATTCAGAGATTTATGTATGCACAGGATATTTCCCATAACACTATTCTATCTATATTACAATATGTTTGTTTTGGAAAAACAATTCAAATGCAAAATGAGGCAAGTACTGTATTGCTGAGAGATGCAATTTTTTCTTCTTTTTCCAGATTTCTGGATTTTGGTTTTACATAAAATTTCACACATCAGTAAATATGAGAAGAAAGTATTGCAATATTGAAAATATTTGTTATCAGGCTACATCAGAGTTGCTTTTTGTAATGTCAAAATGCATATTATCATGATTATATTGTAATCTATTGTTCCTTTTAACTTTTCTGGCTTAAAATCCAGAATGTTGGTTTAACAAATTTCCGGATTTTTCATGATTATAGAGTGGCATCTCTGATTGCTTCTAAAGTAAAATTGAGTAGAATGTTTTCCTATTCTCTGATTGTTGTTAAATATTCCATTTTAACTCTTTCGATACTGGCAGCTGCAGATAGAGCGGGTTCCCTCATCAAACAGGAAGGACACATGGGTTGGTTGGTTGGTTATTGGTTGCTTTACGCCCTACACATTTACCGAAGTAGGTGTTCTTTAATGTGCCTGGTCCCATAGACAGGGCCAGCATACAACAGCCGGTGGCACAAGGCCTTTGATATCCCAGTTGTTGTCACTGGGAGAAACACAGAGGGGTGTAGCAGCCCTGCCTTGCCCAGCCGAGAATCGAACCCGGCTCTCCCGCATGCCAAGCGAACGCTCTAACCACTTCACCACCCCGTGCCTCCAGGACACATGGGACTGAGCTGTGTAGGAAGCCTCCGAGGTCTACAAGGGGTGAATGGTTTGTGACTTCAAATCTTACACAGAGATCTAAATTTTCAGATTTTTATCTGATTTCTTTTTTTTTCATTTCTTTTGAAAAGTTTCACAAATAATTGTCTATAAAACATTTTATAAGTAATAATGTTAACATCAGATTCTATATATATATATTGAAGTAGGAAACAAAGACATGTGCATTGCCTGTAATTGCTGAATCAGGAATAATAGTAAGTCGACCCTTATATCTAACAGATAACCAAAGTAAGAAAAAAAATCTGAAGTTGTTGGGAACATGTGAGGCTCATGGCGGCTGGATACACAATGTTTGCCGCCAAATATCATGTGACACTCATGAATATTAACTAGCTTGCCTCCGATATAATTCGAACATGTTCCCAAAATATATATTGATAATGGCATGTGCCCTCAACAAGATGCGATACAATAACAGTGCACAAACGTAGTTAGTAAAACGCCTTGTGCATGTAATCAATTGTATAGGAATAGAATGAAGAAACGTCACCAGTCCTATAGAGGGAATATCGTAAAGTATTCAAAACTATGTGAATAACTACATCATAGAGTGTTAATATAGCATGGACTACTGGTAGGTGTAAATATACCTGTTTGGCAGTAGCAGACAGGGTGCATCTCCCAGCAGGCACCAATGCTCGGTAAAATCAATAAACCAGACTGATATATATATAGGGTAGAACCTGTGGTTACAGTGGAGAACACTATGGGAAAACTACATGAGGATGTGGGATAAGGCAGAATACGAGCTGGTAGTAAGAAATTTGCCTGCACGAGCCCGAAGGGTGAGTGCAGGCAAATTTCTTACTACCAGTGAGTATTCTGCCTTATCCCACCATCTGAGTGTAGTTTTCCTTTTATTATACGTCAGATTTAATCAATAAACCCCAAAATTAGCCTGAAATGTATAGATATTCAAAGTGTGTGGTACCACAGAATACTCAACGGGCTGCTCTAGCTCAGGGCAATAACTTTTAGTTAGGCCACGCCCCCTTACACTCTCAGCCAATGAGAATAGTGCACTGAGGTCAAGGTCGCGTTGCTAGGTTGCGTTGCTAGGTCGCGTTGCTACGTCACAAAAATTCCGTCGTTTGTTTACATTTGTCGTGACTAGTTTAAATTAATATCTACATCAATATTCAATCAATTTTCCTGATTTAAAAACTGAATTGAGGAGATATTGTTGCTTGGAATGATGATTTTGAATAATAGACTTAGAGAGGGTGAAATAAATTCAGTACACGTAGTAGAAGTCGCGTTTCTAGGTCGCATAATTGCTGCAGCAGTGCCAGCAGCCCGTTTAGTATTCATCAGGGCCGTGCGGTACACTCTTTCATCCCAAATTGTTAGTACACTGAGATAGTCACGCGGGATGCATGCACCGACGTATAATAAAACTAGATACCGCTTGGACAATACGAGTCTTAAAGATCCGGAGACATGACCATGACTCCTCAACAAAATATATTGCACCATAGAAATATGAATACATTACTATAAGTTAAATGCTTAAAGCTTAATGCCTTGCGAAGATATGCTCAATATAAGAGTGTAACCCTATAGCAGGGTCAGACAACCTAGATATAGCGAGCATGCCGGAAGTGACGTATCAAGATGCCTACCACATATAAGCCTATGGTACAGTGAACACATCCAGTATACTTTTGACAATCTATACGTGAATTTATGCTGATAAAAATGCAAATCAACATGAAATTTTTATTTGTGAACTATTTAGAAATACTCTGAATATGGTTTCCAAAACTGGCGCCCAAAGCATGGTTCTAGCAACCTATTATTAGATGTGTGAAGACACTCTTACACCTGACCTATTGTCTGCGCTTTAGTCCCAACAGCACTTTTTACAGTAGCCGTTTTGGGCCACTTTCATTTAAGTATAAATTAAGTTTGGAGTTAATATGTTAATTTTATATTGTCAAATAGCCAATTGAAATACCTATATATTGTTATGAATCATTATTATCACAGGAAGGCGATTATTATAGCAAACTTGGAAAAAAGTTCTTTTTTACTATTATTTTCCTGCTGACACAACTTGCTTCATATTGAAGTTATTGGTCTGAAACATTTGGGTCCTGGAGAAAACATCAACAGCTAGGGAAGTTTTTCTCAGATTTTTAAATTTTTTTGGTTCTACTTCTTGTATTATCATAAAAATGTCCCGTTTTCACACATAAACCATGAGGTAAGACAAAAATCGGAAATTCTGAGACTAAATTCACTTTTGTCGACCATGTTTCAGTTGTTGACATTTTTATTGAATATAATATTATATATGTTCCTCCAGACGTTGTTACAGATGATGCAATTTGAAATATTTTAGTGTTTTTGAAAATGCCACTTTTTTCAAACATGTTCGACGTTTTTAACATAATGTCCAACAGATTGACCTAAAACATTGGACGTCTTAGAAAAAATATGGAAAAAAAAAATAGACTAATTATGTCCGCTAAAATATAGGCAAATGTCCATGAATTACTAATTAACGTCAGACACAATGTCTGACACTTTATAAAGTTTTTCCCACATAGGGCTACTGATATTTATATAGTTCTGGATAGTCATTATTATCTCATGAATATGTATACATGATGACACATTTATATATAAAATATAGCGAGTTCGCCATAGTAGCTAGGGCATATATAATCCGAGCCTGACCCAGTGCATAGGCATGTGCAAAGGCATCTTGTGACGTCACAACATGGCCAGTGAGAATGGGGTGAGAATCTCAGGTATCACCTAGCTGACCCAAATAGAGGTGTCAGTTTGGGGTAGCCTGTCGCGTACCTGTACCTATGAAGCCCCTTATTTATATCAAAACAAATCATTTATGATATTCTCCAGTTTATATGATATTCTGAATATTAGCTCAAATCATGTCTCTGGATCTTTAAGGATTCAAGGGGTTTGAATAGCTATAAGTAGAAGGACATCTGGTGACTATTAAGAGAACAGCTGTGTTGCATTTGCTTGTGAGACCAGGCAGACTCTAAAGGAGGAAACTTGCTCTCAGACACTTGGAATTGTGAACCTAGGACTTATAGACTACCATCACACTGGCACATTGTACGCATTCAAGATATCCACAAATAAACCTGACTTTCAGCCAAGCGTTGTTCGAGTCATGGATATGAACGCCCATCTCGTGAATCTACCTACTACTTGACTTGCCTCTAAAGAAGAAGTCAATTAAGACAATTCGACCGAATATCATAATAACAGTTCCTCAATTAAATAACTATATAACACCGACAAGCGTTCAACAGTATGTCTTGGAACATGGTCAAACTCTGCTGCCTCATGTTATGGCACGGCAAGTACGTCAGGTCAGTTCCAGCTTTACAATGTTTCATGTTGTGGCATAGCAAGAACGTCAGGTCAATACGAGCTTTACAATGTAACATTAGGTATCTCGGAGAGTGGCTTTTTTCACCTGAAAATGTCAGAAAACCCTAAAAAATAGCTATTTTCAGTCACTCCTCATGGCCATATACTAAATCTGACAATGACAATCTGTATACCATTGGAAAGCTTAATACAAGACGAGTTCAATGGTATTGAGGCCTTTATCCTATATTCAGTAAGAAACTTTAGCTCTAGAACTATCACACATCATATGTACAATTTTCATATTTTGATTTTTTAATTATAGAACATAGCACTTAAAGTGTGCTTTTTATCCCACTTCTTGAAATAATCCAAAAATCTATCAAAATATTAAATATAAAAAAAAATATAGAAAATCAAAGATTGCACCAATAAAGGTGATCAAAACAGCTTTCTTATTCTTTTTTTGTGCCCTTTCCGTTGGTTACAACACCATGAATCTATGTTGAGTCATTGAAAACTCTCCGAGATACCTAGTAACATGCTGTGGCATAGAAAAAAGGTAAGGTCAGTTTACCTAATTAGAAGGAAAACAACTTTTCTGGGCCACAGGGTACCAGCTACAGGTTATTAGTGTACTTGCCAGGCATCAGCGGCCAAGAAAGTCCTAGAGCTGGTACCCAGTGGCCCAGAAAACTAATGCTCGTCCTAATTGATATTAAGATATTCTTACGTTTTCAGCTATTTGTCAGATTTCAGAATTCATTCCATAAACAAAATGATTAATTTAGTAATAAAATCATCTTCAACATGAATAAAGCTGCCATTCACTTTTAATATCAAATAAAATCAAAAGGGTTTCTTGAAAAATATAGGACCTAACATATATTTGTGGCACTGCGTTTCTAAGGTTTACATTCATCATAATTATCTTTTTTCAAGCATGTTCTAAGCATACAAATTATAAGAGTTGAGAAATACCTTTTGTAGTAAGAATGATTTTCCTATTAAAGTTAGAAAGAAAAAATCCTTGGAGACAACAAATATTTATGACTTGTTTCTTATTTCAGTTGCTGTGGCTGGCTCAAGCAGTGGTTGCCCTTCCTCATCTTCTGTGGCATCATCCTGATTGTGGTCCCGTCCACCCAACTCTGAACTCCTGTGTATCACACATAACTCGTTGCTGTTAAAACATCATCTTCATTTGTCCTTCATTACCTTTGATGGGTGAAATTGACCCCTCGACCCCTGCATCATACCCTTGTCATGGTCCTGTCCACCTGCCTCAACCCTTATGTAACTAGCTTTTGTCTGTCACCCCATCATCCCTATGTCCTTTAAGACCTTTGGTTTGTGACAGTGTCCCCTGACCCCTGCATCATACCTCCCCTTGTCAGCCTACTGAAGATGCCATGCCTCATTCACTCCATCCCCGATGTACATAATTTTTTGTGCCATCACCCCTTTTCCCTCCTCCTCAGTCCTGGAGCTGCAACAGACTTTGTAAAATGCCTTTTTTTCAAAGAAAAGAAAAAAGAAAAAGAAATAGGTGGCAAGTTTATCAGCAAGTATGAGTTAATTGTTAAAGTTTTGTTATGTGTCTGACAACAAATTCACCACTCACAAACATGTATGGAATACTCATTCTTAAAAAAAAATATCTGTCCATTTTTCCTATGATATTCGTGTATTGCTTAAAGATTTCACATCAATGTCATTTTCCCCTTTGTTATAACATAATTATAAGCAAAAGAATTCTTTATGTCCTTGAATTAACCTCATGGTTAGACTTTAGATACATGATTTAGACTCATGGAATCATGGTCTTCAAACTGTCTCCGTGATGAAGATGCCTGTAGTCAGGTGGTTTTGTCGGTCATGTTTATGGAGTTATGTATAAGAAACCAGAAGATAGAGTGAGTAAAACATGTTCAGAAAGAAGTTTGGGGTATAGCCCCCAATTTAGAATATGAACCAAAATAGTAATGAAATTGATAATCAACGGTTCTTGATCAGAAAGATGTTTTCTCATAGACAACCAAGTGTTGCATTACCTTTTGACTCCTAGATGTGCTTTGTTTGGCTGGCATATAGGCCCCCATTTGCAAGGTCATGGTTGAAAAAAATAAACAAATTCATCTTCTGTTGTATTCATTTATACAGAAACCTTTCCAATTCATTTAAACCAAGAATTACCTACTGTGGCTTTCAGCAGCGATGTATAGACAATAACTGTGGATTGATGTAACTTATTATGTCTGCATATTTATTGTGTTTAGTATGACAAGGTACAGAGAATGGCTAAATACATATCCGTAATTGATGACATATCACTCAGGATTCATGAGGTATAGAGTTGATTGTTTATTGCCCTTAGATCCCATTCCGGTCGCACCCATTGTGAAGCTGCATACTAAACTCTAGCTTTAATTAAGAGAGGGGCCAGTGAAATCATGATTTTGGCAAAATGCTACCTTATATTTAAGGTGTAATGTAAACTTAAAGATACATCCCTTTTCCATTATTATAGGCAGCTTCTATTGATATAAAAATGTGGTTTTCTTGTGACATAACACCCTGAGTGCCCTGCAAAATGGACGTCTCTATGTGACGTCACACAGAAAAGTCATTATTTTCACAACTTGAAATTTTGAAATTAGGTAAATATCTAGATATTACATATATGTTCTACAAATCATTACATTTTGTTAGAACAACGCCCAAATGATTAGTTGAGAAGGGTTTTGGAAACAATTAGATGTTATTCTTCCTTTTTTATATTTTACTCTTACTCTATGTGTGACGTCATGCACAGATACATGGACTGTGTAAGATGGACTACATTCAAACAGGGACACTCAGTATAATTTATAAAAGTTCCCATAAAATTAAAACTACTGTAGATAAAAGGACAAAAATTGGCATACTGACTACTCAAACAGTAAGGATCATAATGAAATCAGAATGTATAGTCACTGGCTCCTCCCTTTAATATCTGTGCATATAACCTACAGATAAACGATGATCCTAAGCTTCACTTCTTCGCTGAGACTAAAGCCCCATACCCACTTACCGATTTTGAGCTGAATCAGTGTGGCTGTCAATGCAGTCGTCGGCACAGTCGTCGGCCGACTCTGCCTGGACTTAGCATATCAACACACAATTGGCGCATTCGTTGGCATCGGCCATCGGCACTGACACTGACGCCAACGGCAGCACCAATCTATATCAAGCACATTTGATAAATTTACGCCAGTGGCCGATGAACATTGGCATTGGTGGTTGGGTCATCTGTAGGTGGGTAAGGCATTAAAGAAATAACGACTTTTGCTGATCAAAACAGCAGCTTATTAATTACCTAATTTTACAGAACTTCAAACACTGTTGGTTTAATGTGTTCAGACATTGGAAAAGTGGAATTGTGATTGCAGACCACATACAATGATACAGTAATTACACACTTCGAGTCCTTAGCGATATATTTTATATGCCATGTGTTCCTGTTATGGGCGGGATGTATACATGATTTATCACCTGCTTGGCTGAGGAGCGGTACATACAGTGCATTTGGCCCAGCCATAAATACCGCTCACTGTGGACTCTTTGGTGTCACTAATTTTCAAAAGATTTTGAAGATCTCTTGGGTGATGAAATAAAGAAGGACCTAAGGGGGTGTCCTCAGGTGTCATACAACCCATGGGTATTGTACAAACCTCAGGCTTTGCTCTCGGTATGTAACAATCCCCTATGGGTCGTATGGCCACCCTCAGACTGCCCCTGCAGTCCATGTTAGGTCTGGACATGATAGGTTGGGCTGCCAGGCTTCAACATTAGTTCCTATGGAAAAGCAACTATATGAAGCTTTTTTTTATTAAAAGTTTTAAAAGAAATGTGTCAACCAAATTGCTTTGATTAATTTTGTATCAAACAACTCTCTTCATGGAAGAACCACAGTGGCAATATTGAAAGTATTTCATGCAAAACTTTAATGTTGGTGTAAACAGGGGCTTATTGTATCTGGGTAGAGACAACCATTTAACAACTTTAAGTTCTATTGGTTTATTGATATCAATTAAATTGGTTCTTTTATGTCTTGAAACAAGTAGGAATTTCTCATGGATTCATTGACAGATGTACAGCTTGGTGTTTGGGTTAGATGAGTTGACATGGCGATATTGGCGATAAATCATAGAGATTTTTAGCATGGACATTTCTTAAAGTCAACATAGGACATGTCCCTATTATGTATGTACAATATCTTCTTTATGAACACCCCTGTGGGGGTACTGGGGTGGGGCTTCTGCCCCTTGGAAGAATACAACATAAGGCAAGGATGGGGGTTCACTAATGGATGAGGTGCAGCAAAAATGATTTCCAGGTTTTGATCCCCTGCTGTTTGCCCGCCCTGTCACCTTCATCTCATGGATACAATCACCAAAGACAGAATTCATCCAAACCTGTTTTCACCGTGATAATTACCCTGGCTGTTGGTACGGTGTAAAACATCCATCACTCACTCACTCTTTATAAACAACAGGCACGTAATATTTAAGTTATGGGAATACATACAACTTGATGACGGCTTGGCATAGACTTCATATTCTTTGGTCGACTTTACATGTTTCGGATTGTTACATCCGTCAACAGGATTATATTTTATAGTATGTCATACTATTTTTAGAATCTGGATTAACCAAAACTTAAGGGACTAATACAAGAAGGCCCAGGGGGCGTCTGAGGGTAGCTGTACAACCCATAGGGAAAAGTCAAGACCCAAGGGTGAAGCCCAAGGTTCGTATCATCCCCATGAGTCGTAAAGCCACTCAAGGTTGACCCCTCTACTCTCTGTTAGCTATACACTCAGAATCCATTAAGTGCCATAAATACTTATTTTCATATTAATCCTATCAATGTTTCTGTAATCAAATTACAAAATAACATCACGTAACTGATACATTTAGGATGATTTCTGGTTGTTTTCACTACCAGTAATAAATGGCAAAAAATGCCCTAGAATGAAAAGTATTATCAGGAATTTTTCAATTGGTCCTGGTTATCTTTACTGTAATTGAGTATAACAAACTTTTTATCACGTTTGCACAAAAAGATAAAGTCAATATGAATATGGAACGATAACAAATCATCATTCTCTTTTTTAGGTCCATTTCCCTTGTAGAAAAGATGTTATATCATATATCAAGTTGATGATTTGTCCCAATGAAATCTAAAGAGCATATTGTGTCATCAATAAGCCCATCCTACATGATATATATATATATATATATATATATATATATATCCCAGGGTTGGACAGGGTTTGGACAAAAAATGTCTTTCATGCCTTCCCAGTATCTGCATGTCGGATCTCTGAAATAAACAAAAATTCAGTGTTTATGTATCCCAGATTACTGATAAAATATAACGATTGTTTAGATGTGACCAGTTGACATATTAACTTTACCAGGTTGCCAGCTGATTGAAAGGCTCTATCTAAAGGCAAGATAGGGCTATACATATTGGTAGGGCTGGCAGGCTTTAGCATTGGTTCCAATGGGTAAAGAGCTATGATGTTAGGCTGCATTTTTAGCAGCAATCTGTTAACCAAATTGTTTTGAATAATTTTGGGGTATGCAACTTTCTTTGATGAATAAGCCAGGAGGCAATTTTGGTTTTGTTGTAAACCTTTATCTTGATGTAAAACTGAGATGAGTTTATTTTCTGGTTGCCCCAGCAACTTCACAGCCATTGATTTACTAAACAATGATTCAGTGATGAAAGAGAACCAAAACTTGAGTTGATGATTAAAGCAATGTGATAATGATGTGTTGGAGTTTAAGGTCTACTCAGCAATTTTCCAGCTATATCGAGGCCAACTCCAGTTTTTAACTGTACCAATTGGCTGACCAAATCTATGGGGATGACGGCAAGGCAAGGTAGTATAGCATGTATGGCCAAGACTTGAACCTATGCCAGCCAAGTGAGAGGTGAGCACACAAGATGTTTCACCTAGATAAGAAAGTCAATGATATTCCAATAACTGTCTTTTAAATCTATGTCTGACATAAGTTTGCAAAGAGAGTTCATAAAATGTTACTCTTACCTTACTGGTCTTATTCATTAAATGTCAGCTTTTACCTTTGAAGTTGCAGCTTTTTTCTTCATGTCACACCTGAAATATCTTTAAAATCCTTTTCTTCAGATGGATCATTTCATTGTATTATTACATGTAAGCTATGTCACAAGTGTCAATGGTAAATTATGCCAAAACAAAGAGATAAGTTGAAGGCAAATCTTGGTATACAATGACCTATATTCTGACAAACTCACCCACACACCAAAGAATGATATCTTATATCAAAGAAAAATGTTGCCTGGAAAATAATTGGCTGTTACTGGAATTCTGAAAACATAAAAAAGAGTAATTGAGGGAGATATCAAGACTGTTTGGCTTCAACCAGAGCATACTGCTTATTGTCAAAACTGGAAGCAGACATTCACATTTACCTCACTTTACCTTAGGAAATAAAGCCCCATACCCACTAACCGATTTTGGGACGAATCGTTGCCGACATCGATGCCAATGTTGGCGCTGCCGTCAGCTGACTGCTTGAACAAGGGATACTTACACACAATCAGCAGTCCCATCAGCACCAACATTGGTGGTCAGTGCCAACATCGGTGCCAACAGGACCGCCAATCCATATTTAGCTTGTTTGATAATTTTACGCCAATAGCCAGTGGCTGTCGCATTGTGGGCAAGTGGGTATGGCCCTTAATGGAAAGGGTGAATGCTGGAATCTTGATCCCCATGAGTGCCACTTTATATTTTAGTAGTAGGTTCTGATTGATTTTTGATACCTTCTGTAACACTTTATATGCTCAATCGAATCTATTACATGCACATATATCTACACTTATATGCACAGGCAATGAGCATATATATAATGAGGTTACCCTGTTTCCCATGGATATAAATAGGAGCAATGATTCCCATGAGTTTGGATGCTGCAGTCATTGGTATATTCTGAAGGTCTGCAGGAAGGTCCTCAGGTGTGAAGTGTTGAGCTGATAAGATGGTCTCTTCATTTTCTCCAGTGCCAGGTAACAAGGTGCTTGTAAGATTCACATACCTCAAACTATTGATAAAAGAATTGTCATCCTGTATACCAACAATGTCACCCTCTAAGGTAAAATAACTGTCCGTTTTTGGTAGAGTCACCTGGTGGGGACCTTCAGCATTAGCGGTCACTTTCATTGTGGTCACTAAACTGTAATTAGTTGAATCATTCTCAGGACGCAAGATTTCCACCCAGAATCTGCCAGCAGAGGAGGCATAGAAGGAGAAGCCGAGGAGTCGCGATGGACAAGGCAGGGCAAGGGATGGGAAAGCTGTTAGACCAGTCGGGGATGGTGATTGACCACCAATTAGAGGAGGAGTAATTTTACTTCCAGTGCAACCTGCAACATAAAGTTAATTATTTTGTGAAGTTTTGTGATTCAGAAACTATTCTGTGCTTCTTTCAAGAAGTGATATTCTTTCTACCATTGTAGCAAGATAAGCATACCACATATGTACATAGAATGATATTTTTGTGAGTTGGTTGTAATTTATTGAGGTCTATCTTTTCAAATATCCTTACCACAGATAGCTGATTTACAGTATTTTAGGTACCTGCAGGTTAATTTGGGCCAATTCTGTCGAAAAAAACACAGGGAAACCTATGGAAAATAAACAAATAATTCATTTCCATCTATAATGAAAACATTTTCAAACAACTTGAAAATATTAAATGTATATGTATACAAATTAAAAAACTATGATGAATAACTTTTCACTATGTTCAAGAACAAATAATGAAAATATTAATGAAAATTTCTATGCTAAAGCCTTGGGTCTTGTCAACATATTTCTCAGCATGCATCCTAATCTAGACTGATCTGCAGGTTGAGAAAATGGCTATCCATGGTGGGGAGAATTCATCTGATATGATGTGCATTGGTTTCTGACCTGTATACATCAAAATTGATTCATCAGAAAATTTTATCAACATAAGGTAAAACTTATGAATAAATCTGAGGCACAATTATCTGCTCATGCAGGCCAGATCTACAAGTGAAATCATCCTAACAGCTCTAGACATTCATGAGATAGCCTTATTAAAAAAGTCTATGTTGATGATTTCATATTGTTTAGCATAATCCCATTCAACTATGCTTAATATTGTTATATAATGTCTTGTATTCAGTATAAAGCATATCTTACTCCATGTTGGGATCTGTCACATGTGCAACAACACAATTATGGCTTGATTATCTGTGACTTGAGAGTTAGATATGTTTCCGTCACAAATCATAATTATCAACTTTGGCCTTGGCTTTCATTGGTGCAATAGGCCTCATATGACATCACGAGAGATGCCAAGGCTTGCCTTCTCAAATTTGTGAAATTAGGCCTCACTTCCATTGATTGAGTGTGGAAGTATAAAATTACCCTACCCTTTTTTTAAATTATACCTTAAGATAGAACATCAAATGAGGTTGTCTGAATTTCAAAACATTTCTTTATACATCAACTCTGAGCCTTGTGCGGCAAATTGACTTATTGCGTCTTGAATTCAAGAAACTATGAAAAGGCAGAGAACAGCGAACATTGACAGATAAGATTTGGTTATGTACAATTGCTATTTTGGAGAATAATTGAGTGAAATTTGCTTACCAACAGGGGTGATAATCAACTGAAGTGCAGGAATTTTGTGGTTTATGCCATTTGGTTGCTCCACTCTATCACCTTCTTTCACCCCCGTTATTCCTACTTCAAAGTTGGTATTGTCTTCTCGCCAGGGCACTAACCAATACTCGTAGCCTGCTCGATGTGTCACTCCTAGAGTGTTTCCCATTGAAATATTTGCATGTACACCAAGAGTCAGACCTGGCTCAACTGGGGTTGGGTTTACAAACCGCTCAAAGTGTTCCCCAATCCCAGTAGAGGATATTGGTTGGGAAAAGAATAGTACAAAAGTATCATCATCTTTTTTCTTCCACAAATCCAGCCAGAAAGTTCCTACTTGCTTGGCAAAATAATTGATTCCAATGAGTGAGCCATGACACAGGGTTTCCAGACCAATGAAGATATTCACTGCTTGGGCATGCTTATTTGGTGCATCATTGGTATTTAAAAGGGGAAAGCATGAGATAGACACTGCAAAGAAAGAAAAGAAAGTTAAATTCTGTCCATTAAAGGAAAACTTGCATACAAATTTGAAAGTTGCTAATTTGTGTGTTTTCAACTTCACTTTAGTATTCTAAAAGTATTTCAAGAGAAAAAAAGTGCAAATGTTGAGATGTTATGGAATTATTCAGGAAAGGAATTTAATTTTGGGAATCCCCTGACTGTTGAGCTACTCAGTACTCCCCTTGCTACGTCACACATATGGGAATTCCTTCTAAATTTAAATTGGGATTCCCTTATTAATGAATGGTTGTAGATGGATATATATTTTAATTCATTATGAGTTACATTAGGTCAAATATATATACTTTGGGTTAGAGAGCATAATCTTTATTACAAATTCTACAGGGATGGGGGTTCCCTTCTAAAGGCAGATGGGATTCCCCAAGAAATCTCCTTGCTACGTCATAAATTGGAGGATTTCCCTTAAAAAATGTAATAAAATCCAAATTTTTTAATGTCCCATAATTATGGATTAACTAAATATTTTCCTTCAATTATGCTTACATTGATAGTGCAAGTTCTGAATAGCATGCTTAATTGATTTCATTGAAAAATAAATAGCCTGCAGTCATGTGCAAGCTTTCCTTTAAGTTCATAGAATGTACAGTAAAATAAGTGTAACTGATTTTTCTTTGAGGCTGACTATTTACCTGATCGTACTACTATGAGTCCTGAACCCTTTGCAAATTCACAAAGTATTGAACAAACTGTGGATAGACCACTGCAGTTGGCAGCAATCTGAGTCAATAGGCCCCCTGCCAGACGCGCAACCACTGCTTAAGAATTAGCTTATGGCTCACTGTATTTCTTATATCCAGTTTCTTAAGATAATGTTGATAGATATGGGTAGCTATGGCCCTCATCTATGACATACTAGACAATTATGATTAATTCATGAGAGATAGCCATGAAAACCAATGTTTTCTGTCGCCTCCAGCGCTAAAGCACAAGGCAGAAGTCAACAACATTCCGGTAATGCGCGAGAACTGGCAAATGCTCTATGGCCTTTCTTCATGGTCATAACGCCACCTGTGAAACCCCCTTTTCACCCCCAATGTCTTTTCTATCAATGTTATCAAAAATATAGCTACACTAAGATACGTAACTCAAACCATCACATACACAATTTTTATACTTCATAAATGGTGGCACCCACTATAAAAGTCTATGCAAACTGTTACAATGCATAGCCCAGTTTGGAAAAGGTCAAAAGAGACAGACTACTATATCTTTTGTTGTGGGTTGCACAGACTGCTATGAATAGTGCCACTATCTGTGCATTCATAGCAAAACCTTAGGAAATACCAATCTTTCATGCTTGCCTACATGATCATTGATGTTATCTAATGTTACCCATCACACGGAGGTCACAGTACCTGGTCTGCATAGTTAATGTTGTAAGCTGCCACTAGAATGTTAGGATGAATGACTTTATACTGTGCATCAGCTAGGAAAAGTAAAACAGTCTGGCTGGGTGACCATTGGCATAGTTCCTGCAACTAGGCATGTAGCTTACGCAACATGTCCCTTTTTAAAGAATATCTACCTTTAAGATGATCTTAGGTCCTCAATATCTATAACACATTAAATACTGGTCGAACAATAATGTCTTTAGCCTGACATTGTACTCAGACCCATGTTATTGTTGAACAACAGTCTTTACGTAAATAATTGATGTCTTTTTGTAATAGGATGAACATCAGTAATCAAATGATACACTTGTAAACACTGTGAAAACTGTTAGCAAAACGTAGCGTCTTTTCAGTACATTATACAGTCTTCAGGAATTGAGAACTAACTGAATAGAGTAATAGTCTTGAAATACTCTTTTTATTTTTATCTGAATGACAGTTGTACCATGACAAGGCTTGTATAGTCCTAAATGCTTCGAAAGCAAGCCATTACTCATAAAAGCACCAGGAACTATAAAGTGTTCCAGCCTCAGGAACTACAGGTATAAGGCAGACCAGCCCCAGGAACTATGTACATAAAGTATACCACAGGAACTACATGAGGTGCACCATTACAGGTCAGACAGATCCTACACAAATCTTAGGCATATTTCATAATATGGGACACATGCAACATAAATTTGGGACACAGTGTATTTAGATGATACATCTCTTTGTTAATAAAAAACCTTGTTGCACCTTACACAGGCCAGGTTCATCATAATTCTTAGTTTTTTCATCTAGATTTTGGCATTCTTCTCAAGACAACATACACTCTAAAAATGCTGGTACACTAATTGATGTCTTTATATTCAGTACCACCTAAAAACCTTTAAGGCACAAACTAAAAAAATCCTTACATTTCACATTTGGGAGCTACATCAAAATTTGTTGCAGTGACACCTTATTTGTTCAATTTTCCCTTGACAGGGCATACTGGATAGAATAGGATTTCCCACCACTGCAGGCACACTCCCCATCAGAGACAGTATATTACCTAATGTACCGTCTCTGTTCCCACCCAAGTCACTGGTATGATTTCCTTCTAAACTAAGCATCCTTTGACTTTTCCACCATCACTGTCAGTTAATGGATAGGCCTTTCCAAGAAACTGGCCTTCTTTGAAAGAGTAGAGTCAGACACGAGGAGCTTCATCTGTCAAACAAGTCCATCTTTGCTGGCCATATCTTTAGAACGTCAAAACGTAGAAATGCTGCCAAGATGAAATAATTGGTCGCATAGAAACTAGATCATGCTACAGGAATTGTAAAATTAGGAAAACAGAAAAGAAGGATTCTCAAGCTACATTGTGCAAAAAACACTTTAAAGATATCTTAATTAGAAAAAAATATAGCGTTTTGTTCTAAGTATGGGTCATACTTCTTGCATTTTCCCCTATATTCAACCCTTTGTAACTTGCTTGGTACTCACTGTTATCTATTTTTGATGGATTTATGGTGTCCGACCCTATCATATTCAGCAACCAATATTTCAGCTTCTACTTGGAATATTCAAAAGCTGTCTTCATTGATAGAAAGTTTGAGACTTCTTCTACATTCATTATCTATATCATTAAGACATTCCTCTCAATAACTTCTGCAGTATCTTCCCATTCTCTCTAGAGTCGTTCATAACCTCTTCATTCCTGTCATTGCAACCTGAACTGCAGTAGAAAGTCTGCAAAACTTCTCAAGGCCTTACCATCTCTACTTTGAATTTTTGGCCAGCCTTCCAAGTTAACATGGAAGGCCTCAGTTACTATGAACTGATTGCCATACCTGTATACATGCTTGTTCAAAGGCAGTACTGCTGCATCGTTGGAACTTTCCACTGGCTCTCTCGTTAGTCCACTTACAAAGCACTTTAGGTAGTGAATCTTGTCACAGTCAAGATATTCTCTAATAAGCATCCAAAAGGTAAGGCTCTAGTCCTGGAACTTCAAAGGATCACCATCAAAAACTGGAGGCTAAAGGGTAGGGATCTGAGAAGGACTAATTGACACTGTTAGGGCTTCAGCCAGAGAAATAACATTGCTTTCAAGTTGAGTTTTCTGAGGTTTTACTGAGAAGTGGCTAGGTTGTCTTCCCTGCTGATCTTAATTTTCTTTATAGACCTTGATCTTGGCTTCATGTACCTTAAGGTCATCCTTAACTTTCTGCTACTCTTCTTTCAAGTTTCCATCTCTAACTTCTGCCCCCATCTTCTAGACATGCCCTCTTTTCTGCTGCTTCCAACGTAGCTCTTTGAGCTGCAGCTGCTGCCTCTGCATCCCTTTTCTAGACATAGATGACCTAGAAGATGCAGCTGATGTCTTTGAATGTGTAGAAGCATGGCAGAGTCCAGAGAGGAAAGATCTACTATAGACGTGATCATCTTTTTCTCTTAGTCTCTTATCCTTGAGCCTATCCTTATCTCATGAGCTGGAGCTTTCTTTAGAGTAGTCTTGCAGAAGGATAAGCAAATATATAATATAAACAGTATAATATTATCTTATTGTGAGTTGGTCATGATTCATGATTGTGAGTTTGTCATAATTCATGACTTCTGTACATCAAAATTAATTCACCAGAAAGTTTTTTTTGATATAACAAGACTAAATAAGAGGCACCATTACCTGCACACAAAGCCCAGATCTACAAATAAAGAAAATCATCTCAGGGGAGTTAAATATGTCTCTCTCAGTAATCATATTAATTTCCGCCTTTGGTTACTTCATGGCCTTAGGCCTCACATGACATCACCAGAGATGCCAAGACTTTTGCAAAAATTTGCAGTAAGGAGTAACACTGACTTCACCATTGCAGAATTACACCTTACATCAATTTTTCAAGTGCAGATGACACACATTACCCTGCCTTCTTTAAATCCTACATTAAATTAGAATATAAAAGTTTGTCTGAATTTTAAAACATTCCGTTTTTATGTAAGCTTATTTTGTAAATTAACTACTTGCGTCTTGAAGAGTTCAAGAAAATACAAATTTGATAAATGTTTCTGAGTTTTGAAGGACATAGAAGCCAATGCATGCAGCAGTTCTCCATGTTTGAGAAATGGAAGATGTGTTACTGACTGGAACGTGAAATGACAAGTATTTTAGTGAGTGTTCCGTTGGGAGAATTGGGACCAACTGTCTACAGTATCTCTCCTTATATAGACCTTTGTTATGCAGACCAGGTAATGTGACCTCCTTGTGATGGTAACATTAGATAACATCAATGATCATGCAGGCAAGCTTGAAAGATTAGTAACTCATAATGTTTCACTGTGAACTTAGAGATTGTGGCACCATCTGTTGCAACATTTTGCACTGGAAGATAGAATGTAATTTAAAATTATTGCTCTTTTGGAGAATAATTGAATGAATTTTGCTTACCAGTAGGAGTGATAACCAGCTGAAGTGCAGGAATTTTGTGGTTTATGCCATCTGACTGCTCTATTCTATCATCTTCTGTCAACTTGGTGATTCCTACTTCAAAGTTGGCATCGTCTTCTAGCCAGCGCACTAACCAGTACTCATAGCCTACACTATTTGTCACGCCTAGAGTGTATCCTGTTGTACTACTTGCATGTACACCAACAGTTAGACCTGGCTCTACTGTGGTTGGGTTGGCAAACTGCTTATAGTGTTCCCCACTCTCAGTAGAGGATATTGGTTCGGAGAAGGATAGTACAAAAGTACCATCATCATTTTTCTTCCACAAAGTCAGCCAGAAAGTTCCTGCTTCCTTGGCAAAATAATTAATTCCAATGAGTGAGCCATGACACAGGGTTTCTAGACCAATGAAGACATTCATCAATCTGGCATGCTTATGTGGAGCATTATTGGTATTTAAAGGAGGAAAGCAAGGCACAGAAACTGCAAAGAAAAAAATTCTCTCCATTAAGTTCATAGTAAGCATAGTACAATATCTTAACTGGGTTTTCTTCCTACCTGATAATTTACCTGATTGGACTATTATAGATATTGAACGCTTGCCAAATAAAAAATACAAACAATCAACATGTTTTAGAAATGATTAAAAGGGACAGTCTACTGTATTTTTTTATAGTGGGTTTTACAGACTACTATAGATGGTGGCACGATCTGTGCATTCACAGCAAAACATTATGAAATAATAATCTTTCAAGCTTGCTACATGATTGCTGATGTTATCATATGTTACCACCACATGGAGGTCACATTACCTGGTCTACATAGTTCAAGTTGTAAGCTGCTACTAGACTATGAGGTTAAATGACTCTAAAATACAGAAAGATTTACTCAGGAGATTCATATTTAGAAGCTCTAGTCAGACTGTTTTATACTGCACATCAGCTAGGATAAGTAAAATAGTGTGACCAGATAACCTCATTCATTTTTCCTGCTACAATGTGTGATGCTTGCACAGCAGTTAAGGTTTCCTTGGTAAAAGTTGCTGTTAATTTGCAGCAATTCTTGCACTATATTTAGAGCGCATAAAACATAGTCACTTTGTAAATTCCACAACATTTTTTCTGTAAATTTATTCTACAGCAGGTGGGCAAATGTTTATAATCCATAAAGTGTTTGCAGTTTTTATCTTAAAACTATATTTAAAGATAAATTCTATACATGTAATTGGGATAAAATATGTTAAAGAGATCCATTTACAAATCTAGTATGTAAAATGATAGAAATCCCTTCCCTGTTTTGATAATTCTAAGATAATTGCCTGATGTAGACACCTCTTTGGGAGCAAATATATTGGATTGG
The DNA here is from genome assembly GCA_936440205.1 of Lepidonotus clava. Lineage (NCBI taxonomy): Eukaryota > Metazoa > Annelida > Polychaeta > Phyllodocida > Polynoidae > Lepidonotus > Lepidonotus clava. The sequence goes on along the minus strand of OW387144.1, from coordinate 41,639,434 downwards.
CAGTGCCTTATTGTGACATCATTTCATGCATGTATTTGCTTATACATTCAGCTTAAATATTCCCTCATCCAATATACATTGGTTTAATTTTGGAATCAAACATTTAGTTGGATTTTGCAAAAGAATTGATAAAGATAAAATGGTCAAATGTTTGATTTAGCATACTGTAAAAAAACAGGAAATACTGTAAATCTACAGCTAAAATTGGTAGATCCTTTCCTGTCAGCAACCGTTGCTGTAAATTTACCACACTTTGCTTGCTCTACATTTACACTATACTTTACATTTCAATAACAGATTAGTTATTCCCTGGTTTCTGAGAGGGCAGAACAATGGTGAAGGTATAGGGGCTGGAGTCATGATGTAGAATAAAGGGAGAAACTTACACTGTTCACAGTTGGGCCCAGCTCTCTCTGCAGAACATTCACAAAAATACTTGTCATTCCAGTCAGAAACGCACGTTCCATTTCCCAAACATGGAGAACTGCTGCATGCATCTGCTTCCACCTGGGTGAAGAGAATCAGGTAGAAACTGAGCACCAACCAGACGGCCATATCTTCTGCTGCCTAAAGCTGGTTTCCCAGTCAGCAGGGACAAGATGGTAGCTGGCAGATGGGGCAAACTGCTTATACTATTCAGCTTACTTCACCTGAATGTGTCCTGTAAACAAGTGAACAACACTTGACAAGTGACTTAGTTATTCATCATCCCTAGGGAGATTCTGTTTTGCTGTGTTCAAACTTAGATGGCATGGCAATAATTTAGGCTTCTTGGAATGTATGATTAAATATTTAGCCTTCTAAGGATTGGGATAGAGCTTTGATGAGTCTGGAGGGAGGTTCAGACTCCTTGACATGAGGGGATACAGGATTTCAAAAGGGGGGAGGAGGGGTCGCATTTATTGGAAAAGTACTACAACTTTGCGAATTCTTGTGAACACATGTAATGTTTTTTTTTCTCTATGTGAAGTTTAAGTCGCCACAAAGAGATTGGGTATAGCCGATAGTTACTTTGAATCACCAATTAACAATAGGAAAGGATGTCTAGCCACATAGGAGGATGGCTACTTTGGTATAAATATATAATACAATTTTAACATGTTAGATACAAATGGTAGCACCATGGAGATATATAGCCACAGCTGGTAGCACTATGGGAATAAATATATACAATGCATCACATAAACAGTCCTTGACTCTTAGTGGTAGAGGTAGAGTTGACCAGCAGAGGCATGTGTGTCCTTTTTCATTTTACGACGGTCATTGTGTTTGGAGATTTCACGATTTTCGATGGTAAGTCTATGGGGTGTATGAGTTTTTGCTTCGGACCAAAAAGCATTTGTGGAAATTTCATCATCTGAATGCATATAAAAGCCTCAAACCATGAAAATAATTTGGTTTCTGGCAACACAAAAACTATCATTGTTGAGAGTATTAATTTTGAGCAGTGACATCATCAAAACGGTCATAATAACCTCCAACCAGGATAGAAAAGATCTGATCATTTATACACAGACATGGTCATACATACACACATCAACTCAGTGGTGTCGCTGTCAAGTTCAAATCTAGACCTGGTTTGAGATTATATGTTCTGCTTAGAGATTGAAGGTTTTTTCAGAGAAAGTGTATGGAGTGTCCAAAATCTAGAATGACCAAATCACATTTGGAATTTCATGAGATGACGTCTGAATTTTTTCTCCTCCTTGTTTGCCTTTTCATCAAACATTATTTGTTATTCATTTGAACGGAGCTTTTGTCTTTTTTTAAAAAACACTTTGTCCATTCTTGTTTTGATAATAGATGGCAAATATGTTCTAAGATATCTAAAGCCACATACCCACTAAGCAATTTTGCATGGATTGGCGTACAAATCGGTATACAAATCGTGGTACACATCAACGTCTGCCGTTGGCGTCAGCTGTCAGTGCCAATGGCAGTGCCAATCCATATTAAGCATGTTAAGCATGATAATTTTCCGGCGACGAGGACGCCCACGAGGACGCCGATGCTGATCACCGTTGGCCGACCCATAATTGCTTAGTGGGTATGGCCCTTAAGGAAGTCCCCATTTTGTGTCCATGACAAAGATTTTCATTTATTCCATTTGTTACTCTGCCTAGCAACCACGAAAATGTCATTATGTGAATTTTGCAATCAGTCTTCATTTTGGGGCAAATTTGGTGGATTTGTGAGATATATAAAACAATTCTAAAGTACATATCAAACTTCCTTATCAACATAACTGACGAAGACTTGAAACAATGTATCATTTTCACAGTTTCTAAGGCACTCCAGTTGCCATGGCAACCATATGAAAGCAGAAGTTGAGCCGTTTTCTTTTGGTTTTCCCCTTTACTAATGACCTTTCATTTCTAGAAATGAGATCTGAATGTGCTATCACCAAAAGTTAAATTTTTGAAGACAACTACAATTGTTATGCTAAAAAGGAAAACATTCCATTAATGCTATTGATCAAAGCATCGTTTGTTCCATTTGTTAGTCTGCATTAAAAATGACATCTGTGTCCTTTTTGGGGCAAATTTTGATGGATTTTGATACATTGTATACCTAACAACTGTACAAAACATTTTAAACTTTCACCTCCTTATCATCATTTTAAATTTTAAAGGCTTATGCAAGATAATTTAAAAAAAAAAAGTTTCTATGACTATACAGTTGTCATAGCAACCATATGATTGGGGGAGTTCAGCAGTTTTCTTATGACATCTACCTTTTCCAATGACCATTCATTTCTAGTTATGAGGTTTGAATGTACGTTGAATATATGTTTATCTAATATCAAGTTGTTATGCTAAGGAGGAAAACATTCCATTGATACTCTGGGAAAAAGCTTCCATTTATTGCATTTGTTACTCTACTTAGCAACCAAGAAAAAGCCATATGTGGATCAAGTTGTCAGCATCCATTTGGGTACAATTTTGGTGGAATTTGTTTGATAAATATAACAATTTTACAGAAGATGTCAAACTTGTACATGTAATGTACTATGACTGCGTGAATGACAAGTCATTCTCCTCTTACATTCTCCTCTTACATTCCCAACTCCATTGGATTTTATTTGAGGTACAACAATGCACACTTTTGCTCATGTATGAAAAATTATTTTGCTATTTCTACTTTTCCACAATGTTACTTACAATTCTGTGGTTGCTATGCATTGCCATGGATACTGGCCAAATGTGCGTGTTGCGCAAATGCCAACACATTAAGATGTAAACTTCAGGTTATGGGCTATGATTTAAAACCACTTTCAGATTCTCTGACTTTTTGGGCGAAAAAAGTCATTTTTTGGATTTGGCTCCTGGACTTATGCATTTCTCATTGACCTTTGGCTCCCTTATCAAAAGAGAAAATAAAAAACATTTTGGAATATGATAGATGAAAGAAAAGAGACAGAGATTTCATGTAATATATAGAAAATAAAATATATCTCAGATCAAATGATTGATGATAGTCTGGCGGCCAAACTCCAAAAAGTACCTTATTTCTGGATTTTGTATGCCATGAAAGGTTTATACCTGAAACCATTTCAGGGTGCTAGAGGGGTCCTTTGGGCATAAGAAAATGCCTGTTGTCACCCTGTAGAGGTGTGCATGAGAGTGACAGCAGCCATTTTGTTTGACTCCCCCCTTCAAAGTATGACATAGTATGACACAGTCCTTTTCTGTAATAACCTGATCAATTTCTAAGCTATCCATTTCATACTGAGCAAGTCAACAGTGGATTAGTAGGGGAAGATAAAACATGAGTGACATTGACCTTATCCAAGGTCAAGGTCATCAGAATTAGGGTCAAACTTTGAAAAACGTCAAAATATGAGTGTTTTATTTTTTCCAAACTATCCCAGTCTATGAAAAATGTATAAAATACATATAAAACTATTATAGGGTGCTAGAGTAGTCCTTTAGGCATAAGAATATACCTATTGTCACTCCATAGAGGTGTGCATGAGAGTGACAGCAGCCATTTTGTTTGACTCCCCCTTCAAAATATGACATAGTATGACACAGTCCTTTTCTGTAATAACCTAATCAATTTCTAAGCCATCCATTTCATACTGGGCAAATCAATAGTGGATTAGTAGGGAAAGATAAAACATGAGTGACATTGACCTTATCCAAGGTCAAGGTCATCAGAAGTAGGGTCAAACTTTGAAAACGTCAAAATACGAGTGTTTTATTTTTTACAAACTATCCCAGTCTATGATTATGTATAAAATACATCTAAAACTATTATGGGGTGCTAGAGAAATCCTTTAGGCATAAGAATATATCTGTTGTCACTCCATAGAGGTGTGCATGAGAGTGACAGCAGCCATTTTGTTTGACTACCCCTTCCAAATATGACAGAGTATGAAACAATGCTTTTCTTTAATACCCTTATCAATTTCTAAGCCATCCATTTTATACTGGGCAAATCAATAGTGGATTAGTAGGGGAAGATAAAAAATGAGTGACATTGAGCTTGCCCAAGGTCAAGGTCAACAAATTTAAGGTCAAACTTTGAAAAACATCAAAACATAAGTGTTTTATTTTTTCCAAACTGTTCCAGTCTATGAAATATGTATCAATAATATCTACAACTATTCTGGGATGCTAAAAGGGTCCTCTGGGCATATGAATATGTGTGTTGTCACTGTGTGAAAGTTTGTATAAATGTGAGAGCAGTGATTTTGTTTGACTACCTCCTTGAAATATGACCTAGTAAGTGATGGACTTTTACTATAATAGCCTACCCAATTTCTGAGCCATCTGTTTGATACTGGACAAATCAATAGTGGATTGGTAGGGGAAGATACATGAGTGACATTGACCTTATCCAAATAAAGGTCAAACTTTGAAAAACATCCAAATATAAGTGTTTTATTTCATTCAAATTATCTATTTTCAAACCACGAAAATCTGAGTATTTTGTTTTTTATAAACTATCAAATCTATAAAATAGGTATGGATAACACCTAAAACTACTCTGGAGTGCATGAGGGGGCCTTTTTGCATTGGTAGATACTTATTGTCACTCTGAATGTGTTTGAAAGTTTGACAGAAGTCATTGTGTTTGATTTACCCTCTGTACAGAAGGCCTCATTAGTCCTCCTCTTATTAGCTCATGGAAATCATTAAGCCATCTAATTCATATTAGATATATCAATAGTGCATTGGGAAGTGAGTGTTTGACATGGATTACTGTGAACTCAGCTTAGTTCAAGGTAATTTGAGTTGATGTCATTTGTATAGAAATAACAAAATGTGAGTGATTTCTTTCACACTATCATAGTATATAAAACATGTAAGGATTAGGAGGAAAACTATTCAATTGTGCCTTAGTGGTTATTGGACAATATGTAAATACTGCTGTTTCTCTGTAAGTGTAACAGCAGGCATTTCATTTTTATTACTCGCTAAGAAATAACACCTCGTCAGAACTCATTTTCATAGAATTAGCAGGCAAAGACAGCAGAAGGCAACACTACCTCATGATTATTCATCCCATCTGCTTATATCATCCGAAATAGTTTCTACTCATTTTTAGACAGACAACATAAGAATTGATAAAACAAAATAAATATATGAGTTACATTCATTGTCCAATCAATTTTCAGAATCCATGGTGTATGTTAGTCTGAGGCATGCAATTCTTTGATTGCTTGATAAACTGAATGCCTAGATAGTGCACAAAATCAACCCTCAATTTCAAACACAGTTATGTATTTAACAGATATCAACTGGTAAACAATCAATAGGAGGGTATATATCATACTTCTTGAATGTCAAAGCCAATATTTGACCCAAATTTCACTTCTTTTATATAGAATTTTAAAGTCTAGAGGATATATGTGTGGTTTTGTCGAAATACATGTTCCCCGTGTTCCTAAAAGGTCCTAAACCCATGTATCCTGAAAGACAGCAGAATTATGGGTTCTTTTTCTCAGATAAACTTCATTTTTAGATATGGGCCATCGCCATACAGATTTTATAAGTCAAAAGCTAGACAATGTGACTGATACAGAGCGCTAATGAATTGGAGAGCCATCATGAGAAGATCAAAGGTCAAATTTTTAGGGGTATAGTCCAACAAAATGGCTGTTTACCCAAACAGACCTTTAAAGAGCGACAACAACCATTTGCCAATGCCCAAGGGACCCCCAAAAGTGAGTTTCAGGTATCAGTCATACTTATTTTATAGACTATGAAAGGTTGGAAAAATTGAAACACCATATTTGGACATTTTTCGAAGTTTGACCTTTATTTTTATTACTGTGACCTTGAATAAGGTCAATGTAACTTTCCCTACTAATGTTTTAATCTTCCCCTACTAATGCACTATTGATTTGTCTAATGAATTGATGGCTTAAAAATTTGATAGGCTGTAATAGAAAGAGACCATAACTTACTGAGTCGCATTAAGGAGGTAGTCAAACAAAATTGCTGCTGTCAAATTTGCACTCACCTTTGTTCATTGACAACAGGCACCTTTGTATGCCCAAAGGACCCCTTTAGCATCCTAGAATAGTTTTAGATGTTATTTTTACAAATTTTATAGAAAATGCCAGTTTTGAGAAGATAAAACACTGATATTTTGACGCTTTTCAAAGTTTGACCTTTATTTTGATGACATTGACCTTGGACAAGGTCATTGTCACTCATGTTCTAATTTCCCCTACCAATTCACTATTGATTTCTCCAGTATCAAATAGATGGCTCAGAAATTGGGTAGGCTATTATAGTAAGGGTCCATCACTTACTACGTCATATTTCAAAGAGGTAGTCAAACAAAATCACTGCTCTCACATTTATACAAACTTTCACACAGTGACAACATGCATATTCATATGCCAAGAGGACCCTTTTACCATCCCAGAATAGTTGTAGATATTATTTATACATATTTCATAGACTGGGACAGTTTGGAAAAAATAAAACACTCATATTTTGACGTTTTTCAAAGTTTGACCCTACTTCTAATGACCTTGACCTTGGGCAAGCTCAATGTCACTCATTTTTTATCTTCCCCTACTAATCCACTATTGATTTGCCCAGTATGAAATGGATGGCTTAGAAATTGATTAGGTTATTACAGAAAAGGACTGTGTCATACTATGTCATATTTTGAAGGGGGAGTCAAACAAAATGGCTGCTGTCACTCTCATGCACACCTCTATGGAGTGACAATAGGTATATTCTTATGCCTAAAGGACTACTCTAGCACCCTTTAATAGTTTTATATGTATTTTATACATATTTCATAGACTGGGGTAGTTTGGAAAAAATAAAACACTCATATTTTGACGTTTTTCAAAGTTTGACCCTAATTCTGATGACCTTGACCTTGGATAAGGTTAATGTCACTCATGTTTTATCTTCCCCTACTAATCCACTGTTGATTTGCTCAGTATGAAATGGATAGCTTAGAAATTGATCAGGTTATTACAGAAAAGGACTGTGTCATACTATGTCATATTTTGAAGAGGGGAGTCAAACAAAATGGCTGCTGTCACTCTCATGCACACCTCTACAGGGTGACAACAGGCATTTTCTTATGCCCAAAGGACCCCTCTAGCACCCTGAAATGGTTTCAGGTATAAACCTTTCATGGCACACAAAATCAGAATTTTGTTCTTTGGCCGCCAGACTATGAGGTCTACTGAAAGAGAAGAGAAAGATCTCATGGTTATTCTTGTGACGCTTTCATATTATTCTGATCACAGATATATGACAGGCTTTAACCGTCACTATATGATTGTTTATAATGTTCTTGTTCTGTTATATGCCTATACAGAAGATCATTCTTGTAAGAGTTTAATAAAATTAAAAAATCTGCTGCCTATCTTTTACACTGTCACATAAGTGTCCACTCAAAAAGAATCACTTGATTTAAATGGTTCAATGTGGTATCATTTTGGTCTCTTTGTTTTCATTAGGACTCAGGTGCGGATCCAGGGGGGAGAGGGGGGGCGGACGGGCCTTGCCCCCCCCCTCCCCCTGTTAAATCATGTTTGATGGGGGGCCCACCCCCCTGTACATTCATGTTTTTGGGGGCCCCCCTCTAGGAATTTCTGGATCCGCCCCTGGGACTGCACGGCATTTGGTAACCCAACACGGTAAGAAACTTCAACTATTGAAGGAAAATTCTTTCTGTCCTCTTCGCACTTCAAGGCAAAGTCTATCATGGAAAATATCTTTAATGTGAATATGACCGGTTGGATTTAGCATAAAAAATATTCAGAAATGTCATTTGTGCTACTTTTTTCACGATTTCGTATTATTCAGAGATTTATGTATGCACAGTATTTTTCCCATGACACTATTCTATCTATATTACAATATGTTTGGAAAAACAATTCAAATACAAAATGAGGCAAGTACTGTATTGCTCAGAGATGCAATTTTTTCTTCTTTTTCTGGATTTCTGGATTTTGGTTGTACTATAAATTTTCACAGGTCAGTAAATATGAGAAGAAAGTATTGCAATATTGAAAATATTTGTTATCAGGCTATATCAGAGTTGCTTTTTGTAATGTCAAAATGTAAATTATCATATATTTGACCCCCCACCACTAAATGAGGCATAAGTCACTGCTTATAGTTCTGAGAAAATTGCATTATAAGAGAGAGAAAAGTCAAAAAATGAAAAAATGAGTTTTCCGTAAAAATCACAAGAGAAATACCTCAGAAATCAATTTTACTAAGAACTTTATAGGAATTATTGATTTTAGATGCATATTACATGGGTTTTCCAAATTGCCATAACTATGATCTATGGAAATTGGTATTGCCATATAGATAAGTCCAATCTTTAAGGCCATATTTCTCAATTTGCCTTATCTGATCCCTTACACTTCAAACAATAATAACTTGATAGAAATATAATTCTTTCACCAATATAAAGGTCATGTCTTCTTCTTAAAGGATCTGCCAAAAACTCATACCTGCAACTTATGCGTCATTATGTGGTGGGGGGTCACATATTGTAATATTTATATTGTTCCTTTAAACTTTTCTGGCTTAAAATCCATAATGTTGGTTTAACAAATTTCCGGATTTTTCATGATTATAGAGTGGCATCTCTGATTGCTTCAAGAGTAAAATTGAGTAGAATGTTTTCCTATTATCTGATTGTTGTTTAACATTGAATTGTAACTCTTTAGATACTGGCAGCTGCTGATAGAGCGGGTTTGCTCATCAAACGGAAAGGACACTTGGGACCAAGCTGTGTACGAAGCCTCCAAGGTCTACAAGGGGCGAATAGTTTGTGACTTTAAATCTTTCACAGGGATGTAAATTTTCAGATTTCTAACTGATTTCTCTTTTTTTTCACTTCTTTTGAAAATTTTCAAAAATAATTGTCTATAAAACATTTTATGAGAAATAATGATAACATCAGATTCTCTATATAATGTTTCTTTTGTTCACCTTGATTACAGTGGCGAATGTAAAGCAATAAAGTTTAGATGATAGAATGGCTTTTGGCTGCTTAGGGTCATCAAGGATGAAAGAGGCAGAGTTGCCTATGGCAATTTGGCTGAAATATTGATGAATCAGTGTCAAATCCCAGAAGTCATAGTCATTAAAAGAAACTAATTCAGATAATTAAACACACCACAGCTAGTATCATGGTCTTCGGGGCTCAATCTAAAGTTTTAACAGCTATGTTTTAACAGCTATGTTTTTGCTTTTCCACAACTTATTCTGTAATAACTGCCACTCGCATGTGGCATGTGACCTCTACAAGATGTGATAATAGTACATCTTGGAACATTCTTGTGGCATGGCAAGAACGTCAGGTCAGTACGAGTTTTACAATGTAACATGCTGTGGCATAGAAAAAGGTATGGTCAGTTTACCTAATTAGAAGGAAAACAACTTTTCTGGGCCACTGGGTACCAGCCACAGGCTATTAGTGTACACGCCAGGCATCAGCGGGCAAGATAGTTCTAAAACTAGTACCCAGTGGCCCAGAAAACTAATGCTCTTCCTAATTGATATTAAGATATTATTACATTTTCAGCTATTTGTCAGATTTCAGAATTCATTCCATAAACGAAATGATTAATTTAGTAACAAAATCATCTTCAACATCAAGAAAGCTGTCTTTCACTTTTAATATAAAATAAAATCGAAAGGGTTTCTAGGAAAAATATAGGACCTAGCATATATTTGTGGCACTGCGTTTCTAAGGTTTACATTCATCATAATTATCTTTTTTTAAAGCATGTTCTAAGCATACAAATTATTAGAGTTAAGAAATACCTTTTGTAGTAAGAATGATTTTCCTATTAAAGTTAGAAAGAAAAAATCCTTTGTGACAACAAATATTTATGACATATTGTTATTTATTTCAGTTGCTGTGGCTGGCTCAAGCAATGGTTGCCCTTCCTCATCTTTTGTGGCATCATCCTGATTGTGGTCCTTTCCACCCAACTCTGAACTCCTGCGTATCACACATAAGCTATTTCGGTTAAAACATCATCTTGATTTGTCCTTCATTACCTTTGATGGGTGAAATTGTCCCCTCGACCCCTGCATCATACTTCCCCATATCATGGTTCTGTCCCCCCTCCTCAACCCTTATATAACACACTTTTGTCTGTCACCTTGTCATACCTATGTCCTTCATGGCCCTTGGTTTGTGACAGTGTCCCCTGACCCCTACATCATACCTCCCCTTGTCAGCCTACTGAAGATGCCATGCCTCATGGAGTTCATCCCCGAGGTACATCATTTTTTGTGCCATCACCCCTTTTCCACCCTCCTGAGGTTGCAACAGACTTCATAAAATGCCTTTTTTCCAAAAACAAAATATTGGCAAGTTTGCCAGCAAGTATGAGTTAATTGTTAAAGTTTTGTTATGTGTCTGACCACAATATTCTCCATTGAATTAAGCTCGTGGTTAGACTTTAGATACATGATTTAGACTCATGGAATCATGGTCTTCAAACTGTCTCCATGACGAAGACGTCTGTAGTCAGGTGATTTTGTCAATCATGTGTATGGAGTTATGTATAAAATACCAGAAGATAGAGTGAGTAAGGAATGTTGAGAAAGAAGGAGAAGTTTGGGGTACGGCCCCTAATTTACAGTACGGACAAAAATAGTCAAATCAGATAATCAACGGTTCTTGATCAGAAAGATGTATCCTTATAAACAGCCAAGTGTTGCATTGCCTTTTAACACCTAGATGTGCTTTCTTTGACTGGCTTATATACCTTCATTTGCAAGGTCCATGTTGAAAAAATCAACAAATTTATCTTCTGTTGTATTTATTCATACGGAAACCTTTCCAATTCCTGTAAACCAAGAACTACTGTGGCTTTTTGCAGCGATGTATAGACAACAACTGTGGCTTGATGGAACTTATTTTGTCTGCATATTTATTGTGTTTAGTTTTATCAAGGTACAGAGAACAGACTAAATATATATCCTTAATTCACAACATATGACTCAAGATTCATAAGGTATGGAGTTGTTTACTGCCCTTGAATCCCACTTCTGGTCACACCCATTGTGAAGCAACATGCTAACCTCTAGCTTTAATAACTGTGCATATAACATACAGATAAACAATAATCATAAGTTTCACTCCTTCAGAGAGACTAAAGCCCCATACCCACTTACCGTTTTTGGCCTGAATCAGTGGGGCTGTTGGTGTGGTTGTCAGCCGACTCAGCTGGACATGGCATACCAACACACAATCGGTGCATCCGTCAGTGTTGGCTGCCGACAACAGCACCCATCCATGTTAATCATGTTTGATAAATTTACGCCTGTGACCAGTGACCATCAGCATTGGCTGTTGGGTCATCAGCAAGTGGGTATTGCGCTTAAGAAATAGCCACTTTTCATGATCAAAACAACAGCTTATTTATAACCCGATTTTACAGAACTGCTGTTGGTTTAATGTGTTCAGAATGGAAAAGTGGGGTTGTGATTGGATGGCACATACAATGATACAGTAATTACATACTCCGAGTCCTTAGCCATATATTCTATATGCCATTTGATCTTGTTATGGCTGGGGTGTATACATAATTTATGTTCGTAGATAGAATAACTACAACTGTAATTTATATTCCATTGATTGTATCATGGTGATTATGTGCAATGATTTCCGTCATTGTGAAACTATGTTTTATTTGATGTTTGCAAACACTGAATTATGCGATGAAGATAACTGACTACAATTTATATTTGTATATAATTGATATGTAATAAAGTACATTTCAACAAAAGAACTAGAATTATGACTCCTTTATCATACTATCACCCAAAAATAACTGAGCCAAATCGTTAGGCATATATAAGGCATCATACCATTCTTTATTTTTCAATGAAATCCTTTATCTTTGTGGGAAAAAAAGTGTAAATTCTTTTTTTTCCAGAGTTAGAAAATATCACATAATATTTGCTGTGGGGGCTTATTTTGTTGTATGAGATACAGATCAAGGCCCCCGAATCTTTGACGGCAGACATTCTGCATTGTTAAGAATTCTAAAACAGCCACATTGGGCATATCCCAGGGTTGGACGAAATTATAGATGGGGGATGTCTTAATGTTGCCCTGTCGAATTTAAGCATTGGTTCTGTTGTCTTGTCAAATTTAAGAATTAGCCATGTTGCCCTGTCAAATTTAATAACAGGCCCATGTCGCATGTCACTAAGCCCAAAAAAGGTCATGTCGCCCTGTCAATTTTAGGGGTCTACCCCCTTATATGGGATTCACAGATCTGCTATCAAATCAGAATGCTGTATTTCCTAGTTCCCATGGGTTAAAAGCCAATATATGAAGCTACATTTTACAGATTTTAGAAGAAATTTGTGAACGAAATTGCTTTTATTTATTTTCTATTATACAACTGTCTCCATGGAATAAACAAGAAGGCAATATTGAAAGTATTTCCTGGAAAACTATAATGTTGGTGTAAACTGGGATGGGCTTATTGTATCTGGGTAGAGATAAAACCATTTAACAACTTGAAAGTTCTGTTGGTTTATTGATATGAATTGTATTGGTTCTTTTATGTCTTAAAACAAATAGGAATTTCTCATGGATTCATTGACAGACGTACAACTTGGTTGGTTGGTTATTGGGGTTTTACACCGTATCGACGGCTGTGGTCATATCACGGTGAGAACAAGGTCTTGCCAATTCTGTCTGTTTGATGATCGCATCTCTGAAATGATCGTATCTATGAGAAGGTAGAGACTGTACCCCTACACTTTTACTTTTGGTGTTTGGGTTAGATGAGTAAGATTTGAAATGGCATTATTGGGTGATAAATCATAGTGATGTGCAGCATGGACATTTCTTAAAGTCAACATAGGACATGCCCCTATTAAGTGTACAATATCTTCTTTATAAACACCCCCGTGGGGGTACTGGGGTGGGGCTTCTGCCCCTGTGAAGAATAGTCCCCCAGTCGCCCCTGCTGAAGGCAAGGATAGGGGGGACCAAGCACTGATCCAGTGGTTCTTTGGGTTCAATTCCCAGTTGGTGCCGGGTTCCCTAAGGAATGAGGTACAGCAAAAATGATTTCTGGGTTTTGATCCCCTGCTGTTTGCCCACCCTGTCACCTTCATTTCATAGATACGATCACCAAAGACAGAATTTGTCCCAACCTGTTTTTACTGTGAAAATTACCCTGGCTGTTGGTATGGTATAAAACATCCATCACTCACTCACTCACTCTGTATAAACAACAGGCATGTAAAATTTGATAATAAAGTTGTGGGAATACATACAACTTGAACACGGCTTGGCATAGACTTCATATTTATTTAGGCATAAAAATCCTGGTTGACTTTACATGTTTTGGATTGTTAAATCCTTCGACAGGATTATATTTAATAGTATGCAATACTATTTATAGAATCTTAGCTATACACTTTAATCTTAGCTATACACTCAGAATCCATTAAGTGCCAGAAATACTTTTTTATTATTATTATTAATCCTACCAATGATCAAATTCCGCCCCAAAAAAAACACATAAAAAAACTGATACATTCAGGATGATTTCTGGTTGTTTTCACCACCAGTAATAAGTCAATATGAATATGGAACGACAACAAATTATCATTCTCTTTTAGGTCTGTTTCCCTTGTAGAAAAGATGCTATACCATGTATCCAGTTGAAGATTTGTCCCAATGAAAAGTAACAGCAAAGGAGGAATTGTATTTGTGTCATCAATAAGCCCATCCTACATTGTATATATGTCCCAGGGTTGGAGAGGGTTTTGGCAAAAAACGTCATTTAAGCCTTCTCAGCATCTGCATGTTGGATCTCTGAAATAAACAAAAATTAAGTATTTCTGTATCCCAAATTACTGATAAAATATTACAATTGCTTAAATGTGACCAGTTGACATATTAACTTTACCGGGTTGCCAGCTGATTGAAAGGCTCTATCTAAAGGCAAGATAGGACTGTACATTATAGGTAGGGCTGGGAGGTTTTAGCATTGGTTCGAATGGGTAAAGAGCTATAATGTTAGGCTACATTTTTAGGAGCAATCTGTCAACCAAATTGTTATGAATAATTTTGTATATGCAACTTTATTTGAGGAATGAGCCAGGAGGCAATTTTGGTAAAATTTTGTAGTAAACCTTAATCTTGATGTAAACTGATATGGGTTTATTTTCTGGTTGCCCCCAGCAACTTTACAGCCATTGATTTGATAAGCAATGATTCAGCGATGAAAGAGAACCAAAACTTGAGTTAATGATAAAGAGAACCGAAAACCAGGGCTCAACATTAAGCATTGCCCGCCTGCCCGGGGCAGGTAAAGGTTGAGGTGGGGCGTCCAAAGGGCAGGTAACATTTTTGTCACATAATAATAATTCAGTGAAGCTGGGCAGGTAAATTAAAGTTGGTCAGGTAAAATTCACCCACACCTGCCTGATGGGCAGCCAGGCCAAAAGCCTTTATGTTCAGCCCTGCATAAGTTTGCAAGGAGAGTTAATAAGATTTTACTCTTACCTTACTGGTCTTTCTTAGCATGTCAGCGTTAACCTTTGAAGTTACAGCTGTTTTCATCATGTCACACCTGTCTGAAATATCTTTGAAATCTTTTTCTTCAAATGGATCATTCCATTTTATTATTACATAAAAGCTATGTCACAAGTGTTAACAGTAAATCTTGCCCCAAAAAAATAAATAAGTTGAAGGAAAATCTTGGTATACAATGTCCTATATTCTGACAAACTCACCCACACATCAAAGAATGATATCTTATAACACAGAAAAATGTTGCCTGGAAAATAATTGCCTGTTACTGGAATTCTGAAAACATGAAGAGCAATTAAAGGAGATATCAAAACTCTTGGCGTCAACCAGAGCCTACTGCTTTGTGTCAAAACTGGCAGAAGGGAATCACATTTATATCACTTTACCTTAGGAAATAAGGGAAAGGGTGAACGCTGGAAACTTGATCCCCTGAGTGTCACTTGATATTTAAAGACAATCGCGCTATTTGTCACTGCGCACCACTGTGCGCAGCCTGCAGGTATGTGTGTGCAGTGAAGCATGACCATCAGTGACTGTGCCTGGTCCCTGTGGGAGGTGGGGAGGGGGCAGTGCACTAATGGGTGTAACTTTTTTAATATCTATCCAATCTTCACACAGTAAGCACTAACACACTCCTTATGAAGTAGGGAACAGTATTAGAATGTAATACTTCAGGATATTTTGTTTTCTGATAGTTTTAGGGACTATCAAAACAAATAGACCTGGTGGGTTAATTCCAGACATACAGGTAGATAATCAATTTTTCTGGCCAAATTCATGCAGTGACCCCATGTTTTCTTTGTTGAAAATGAAAGCTAACAGTCTAATGCACATTATGTGTCATTGTTATTGATTTTTCAACTTTGATTTTTTTTTGGTGAACTTTCTTGTCAGAAATTTAATTTTTTTAAAGAAATTAATTTTTACAGAAAATAGATTGAAATGCAATGAAAAAAACTTTTCTTTCTAGGCCATGCATATAGTCTGTGAACATGTGTCTTAGCTTAAGATTTGAGTGATTAGATTGTTTATTTGAGGATTAGTATGAAAGTTTTCACAAAAATTGTTACCTTGAATATGGCTCTACAAAACCTTATTTTTGAAGGAATTATGCACATATTATTCCACCAGTAGATAAAAAGTTAGCATGGTGACCCCCTAATTTTTTTCCATTTTTGGACTCTAAACATATTTATCTGTTATTTCTCCAAGTTTCAACAAATTCTCAACTTTAGATCCATAATGGCGCCATTGCCCTTAATTAGTAGGTTCTGATTGATTTTTGATACCTTCTGTAACACTATATATATGCTCAATCGAGTCTTTCACATGCACATATCTATAATTATATGCACAGGCAATGAGCATATATATATAAATATATATATACATATAAAATTATCAAAAAAGGTTACCCTGTTTCCCATGGATGTAAATTGGAGCAATGATTCCCATGAGGTTGACTGCCGCAGTCATTGGTATATTCTGAAGGTCTGCAGGAAGGTCCTCAGGTGTGAAGTGTTGAGCTGACAAGATGGTCTCTTCATTTTCTCCAGTGCCAGGTAACAAGGTGCTTGTAAGATTCACATACCTCAAACTATTAATAAAAGAAATGTCATCCTGTATACCAACAATGTCACCCTCTAAGGTAAAATAAGTGTCCGTTTTGGGTAGAGTCACCTGGTGGGGGCCTTTAGCATTAGCGGTCACTTTCATTGTGGTCACTAAACTGTAGCTAGTTGAATCATTCTCAGGACGCAAGATTTCCACCCAGAATCTGCCAGCAGAGGAGGCATAGAAGGAGAAGCCGAGGAGTCGCGATGGACAAGGCAGGGCAAGGGATGGGAAAGCTGTTAGACCAGTCGGGGATGGTGGTTGACCACCAATTAGAGGAGGAGTAATTTTACTTCCAGTGCAACCTGCAACATAAAGTTAATTATTTTGTAAAGTTTTGTGATTCAGAAGCGTTTCTGTGCTTCTTTCAAGAAGTGGTATTCTTTCTACGATTGCAGAAAGATAAGTATAACACATATGTACATAGAATGATATTTTTGTGAGTTGGTTGTAATTTATGGAGGTCTATCTATTCAATTCATCTGATATGATGTGCATCGGTTTCTGACCTGTGTACATCAAAATTGATTCATCAGAAAATTTTATCAACATAAGGTCAAACTTATGGATAAATCTGAGGCACAATAATCTGCTCATGGAGGCCAGATCTACAAGTGAAATCATCCTAACAGCTCTAGACATTCATGAGATCTTATTAAAAAAAGTCGATGTTAATGATTTCATATTGTTTTGCATAATCCAATTCAACTATGCTTAATATTGTTATATAATGTCTTGTATTCAGTATAAAGCATATCTTACTCCATGTTGGGATCTGTCACATGTGCAACAACACAATTATGGCTTGATTATCTGTGACTTGAGAGTTAGATATGTTTCCGTCACAAATCATAATTATCAACTTTGGCCTTGGCTTTCATTGGTGCAATAGGCCTCATATGACATCACGAGAGATGCCAAGGCTTGCCTTCTCAAAATTTGTGAAATTAGGCCTCACTTCCATTGATTGAGTGTGGAAGTATAAAATTACCCTACCCTTTTTTAAAATTATACCTTAAGATAGAACATCAAATGAGGTTGTCTGAATTTCAAAACATTTCTTTATACATCAACTCTGAGCCTTGTGCGGCAAATTGACTTATTGCGTCTTGAATTCAAGAAATTATGAAAAGGCAGAGAACAGCGAACATTGACAGATAAGATTTGGTTATGTACAATTGCTATTTTGGAGAATAATTGAGTGAAATTTGCTTACCAACAGGGGTGATAATCAACTGAAGTGCAGGAATTTTGTGGTTTATGCCATTTGGTTGCTCCACTCTATCACCTTCTTTCACCCCCGTTATTCCTACTTCAAAGTTGGTATTGTCTTCTCGCCAGGGCACTAACCAATACTCGTAGCCTGCTCGATGTGTCACTCCTAGAGTGTTTCCCATTGAAATATTTGCATGTACACCAAGAGTCAGACCTGGCTCAACTGGGGTTGGGTTTGCAAACCGCTCAAAGTGTTCCCCAATCCCAGTAGAGGATATTGGTTGGGAAAAGAATAGTACAAAAGTATCATCATCTTTTTTCTTCCACAAATCCAGCCAGAAAGTTCCTACTTGCTTGGCAAAATAATTGATTCCAATGAGTGAGCCATGACACAGGGTTTCCAGACCAATGAAGATATTCACTGCTTGGGCATGCTTATTTGGTGCATCATTGGTATTTAAAAGGGGAAAGCATGAGATAGACACTGCAAAGAAAGAAAAGAAAGTTAAATTCTGTCCATTAAAGGAAAACTTGCATACAAATTTGAAAGTTGCTAATTTGTGTGTTTTCAACTTCACTTTAGTATTCTAAAAGTATTTCAAGAGAAAAAAAGTGAAAATGTTGAGATGTTATGGAATTATTCAGGAAAGGAATTTAATTTTGGGAATCCCCTGACTGTTGAGCTACTCAGTACTCCCCTTGCTACGTCACACATATGGGAATTCCTTCTAAATTTAAATTGGGATTCCCTTATTAATGAATGGTTGTAGATGGATATATATTTTAATTCATTATGAGTTACATTAGGTCAAATATATATACTTTGGGTTAGAGAGCATAATCTTTATTACAAATTCTACAGGGATGGGGGTTCCCTTCTAAAGGCAGATGGGATTCCCCAAGAAATCTCCTTGCTACGTCATAAATTGGAGGATTTCCCTTAAAAAATGTAATAAAATCCAAATTTTTTAATGTCCCATAATTATGGATTAACTAAATATTTTCCTTCAATTATGCTTACATTGATAGTGCAAGTTCTGAATAGCGTGCTTAATTGATTTCATTGAAAAATAAATAGCCTGCAGTCATGTGCAAGCTTTCCTTTAAGTTCATAGAATGTACAGTAAAATAAGTGTAACTGATTTTTCTTTGAGGCTGACCATTTACCTGATTGTACTATTATGAGTCCTGAACCCTTGGCAAATTCAAAAAGTAATGAACAAACTGTGGATAGACCACTGCAGTTGGCAGCAATCTGAGCCAATAGGCCCCCTGCCAGATGCGCAACCACTGCTTAAGAATTAGCTTATGGCTCACTGTATTTCTTATGTCCAGTTTCTTAAGAAAATGTTGATAGATATGGGTAGCTATGGCCCTCATCTATGACATACTAGACAATTATGATTAATTCATGAGAAATAGCCATGAAAACCAATGTTTTCTGTCGCATCCAGCGCTAAATCACAAGGCAGAAGTCAACAACATTCCGGTAATGCGCGAGAACTGGCAAATGCTCTATGGCCTTTCTTCATGGTCATAACGCCACCTGTGAAACCCCCTTTTCACCCCCAATGTCTTTTCTATCAATGTTATCAAAAATATAGCTACACTAAGATACATAACTCAAACCATCACATACACAATTTTTATACTTCATAAATGGTGGCACCCACTATAAAAGTCTATGCAAACTGTTACAATGCATAGCCCAGTTTGGAAAAGGTCAAAAGAGACGGACTACTATATCTTTTGTTGTGGGTTGCACAGACTGCTATGGATAGTGCCACTATCTGTGCATTCATAGCAAAACCTTAGGAAATACCAATCTTTCATGCTTGCCTACATGATCATTGATGTTATCTAATGTTACCCATCACACGGAGGTCACAGTACCTGGTCTGCATAGTTAATGTTGTAAGCTGCCACTAGAATGTTAGGATGAATGACTTTATACTGTGCATCAGATAGGAAAAGTAAAACAGTCTGGCTGGGTGACCATTGGCATAGTTCCTGCAACTAGGCATGTAGCTTACGCAACATGTCCCTTTTTAAAGAATATCTACCTTTAAGATGATCTTAGGTCCTCAATATCTATAACACATTAAATACTGGTCGAACAATAATGTCTTTAGCCTGACATTGTACTCAGACCCATGTTATTGTTGAACAACAGTCTTTACGTAAATAATTGATGTCTTTTTGTAATAGGATGAACATCAGTAATCAAATGATACACTTGTAAACACTGTGAAAACTGTTAGCAAAACGTAGCGTCTTTTCAGTACATTATACAGTCTTGAAATACTCTTTTTAGTTTTATCTGAATGACAGTTGTACCATGACAAGGCTTGTATAGTCCTAAATGCTTCGAAAGCAAGCCATTACTCATAAAAGCACCAGGAACTATAAAGTGTTCCAGCCTCAGGAACTACAGGTATAAGGCAGACCAGCCCCAGGAACTATGTACATAAAGTATACCACAGGAACTACATGAGGTGCACCATTACAGGTCAGACAGATCCTACACAAATCTTAGGCATATTTCATAATATGGGACACATGCAACATAAATTTGGGACACAGTGTATTTAGATGATACATCTCTTTGTTAATACAAACCTTGTTGCACCTTACACAGGCCAGGTTCATCATAATTCTTCAAAGTTTTTTCATCTAGATTTTGGCATTCTTCTCAAGACAACATACACTCGAAAAGTGCTGGTACACTTATTGATAATGTCTTTATATTCAGTACCACCTAAAAACCTTTAAGGCACAAACTAAAAAAATCCTTACATTTCAATGCAACCTTAGTATTTCTAGAAACATAAAACAATTGTTTAGTCTACATAGTAATGGTGGTCCTAATAGCACATTTGGGAGCTACATCAAAATTTGTTGCAGTGACACCTTATTTGTTCAATTTTCCCTTGACAGGGCATACTGGATAGAATAGGATTTCCCACCACTGCAGGCACACTCCCCATCAGAGACAGTATATTACCTAATGTACCGTCTCTGTTCCCACCCAAGTCACTGGTATGATTTCCTTCTAAACTAAGCATCCTTTGACTTTTCCACCATCACTGTCAGTTTATGGATAGGCCTTTCCAAGAAACTGGCCTTCTTTGAAAGAGTAGAGTCAGACACGAGGAGCTTCATCTGTCAAACAAGTCCATCTTTGCTGGCCATATCTTTAGAACGTCAAAACGTAGAAATGCTGCCAAGATGAAATAATTGGTCGCATAGAAACTAGATCATGCTACAGAAATTGTAAAATTAGGAAAACAGAAAAGAAGGACTCTCAAGCTACATTGTGCAAAAAACACTTTAAAGATATCTTAATTAGAAAAAAATATAGCGTTTTGTTCTAAGTATGGGTCATACTTCTTGCATTTTCCCCTATATTCAACCCTTTGTAACTTGCTTGGTACTCATTGTTATCTATTTTTGATGGATTTATGGTGTCCGACCCTATCATATTCAGCAACCAATATTTCAGCTTCTACTTGGAATATTCAAAAGCTGTCTTCATTGATAGAAAGTTTGAGACTTCTTCTACATTCATTATCTATATCATTAAGACATTCCTCTCAATAACTTCTGCAGTATCTTCCCATTCTCTCTAGAGTCGTTCATAACCTCTTCATTCCTGTCATTGCAACCTGAACTGCAGTAGAAAGTCTGCAAAACTTCTCAAGGCCTTACCATCTCTACTTTGAATTTTTGGCCAGCCTTCCAAGTTAACATGGAAGGCCTCAGTTACTATGAACTGATTGCCATACCTGTATACATGCTTGTTCAAAGGCAGTACTGCTGCATCGTTGGAACTTTCCACTGGTTCTCTCGTTAGTCCACTTACAAAGCACTTTAGGTAGTGAATCTTGTCACAGTCAAGATATTCTCTAATAAGCATCCAAAAGGTAAGGCTCTAGTCCTGGAACTTCAAAGGATCACCATCAAAAACTGGAGGCTAAAGGGTAGGGATCTGAGAAGGACTAATTTACACTGTTAGGGCTTCAGCCAGAGAAATAACATTGCTTTCAAGTTGAGTTTTCTGAGGTTTTATTGAGAAGTGGCTAGGTTGTCTTCCCTGCTGATCTTAATTTTCTTTATAGACCTTGATCTTGGCTTCATGTACCTTAAGGTCATCCTTAACTTTCTGCTACTCTTCTTTCAAGTTTCCATCTCTAACTTCTGCCCCCATCTTCTAGACATGCCCTCTTTTCTGCTGCTTCCAACGTAGCTCTTTGAGCTGCAGCTGCTGCCTCTGCATCCCTTTTCTAAACATAGATGACCTAGAAGATGCAGCTGATGTCTTTGAATGTGTAGAAGCATGGCAGAGTCCAGAGAGGAAAGATCTACTATAGACGTGATCATCTTTTTCTCTTAGTCTCTTATCCTTGAGCCTATCCTTATCTCATGAGCTGGAGCTTTCTTTAGAGTAGTCTTGCAAAAGGATAAGCAAATATATAATATAAACAGTATAATATTATCTTATTGTGAGTTGGTCATGATTCATGATTGTGAGTTTGTCATAATTCATGACTTCTGTACATCAAAATTAATTCACCAGAAAGTTTTTTTTGATATAACAAGACTAAATAAGAGGCACCATTACCTGCACACAAAGCCCAGATCTACAAATAAAGAAAATCATCTCAGGGGAGTTAAATATGTCTCTCTCAGTAATCATATTAATTTCCGCCTTTGGTTACTTCATGGCCTTAGGCCTCACATGACATCACCAGAGATGCCAAGACTTTTGCAAAAATTTGCAGTAAGGAGTAACACTGACTTCACCATTGCAGAATTACACCTTACATCAATTTTTCAAGTGCAGATGACACACATTACCCTGCCTTCTTTAAATCCTACATTAAATTAGAATATAAAAGTTTGTCTGAATTTTAAAACATTCCGTTTTTATGTAAGCTTATTTTGTAAATTAACTACTTGCGTCTTGAAGAGTTCAAGAAAATACAAATTTGATAAATGTTTCTGAGTTTTGAAGGACATAGAAGCCAATGCATGCAGCAGTTCTCCATGTTTGAGAAATGGAAGATGTGTTACTGACTGGAACGTGAAAATTAATGACAAGTATTTTAGTGAGTGTTCCCTTGGGAGAATTGGGACCAACTGTCTACAGTATTTCTCCTTATATAGACCTTTGTTATGCAGACCAGGTAATGTGACCTCCTTGTGATGGTAACATTAGATAACATCAACGATCATGCAGGCAAGCTTGAAAGATTAGTAACTCATAATGTTTCACTGTGAACTTAGAGATGGTGGCACCATCTGTTGCAACATTTTGCACTGGAAGATAGAATGTAATTTAAAATTATTGCTCTTTTGGAGAATAATTGAATGAATTTTGCTTACCAGTAGGAGTGATAACCAGCTGAAGTGCAGGAATTTTGTGGTTTATGCCATCTGACTGCTCTATTCTATCATCTTCTGTCAACTTGGTGATTCCTACTTCAAAGTTGGTATCGTCTTCTAGCCAGCGCACTAACCAGTACTCATAGCCTACACTATTTGTCACTCCTAGAGTGTATCCTGTTGTACTACTTGCATGTACACCAACAGTTAGACCTGGCTCTACTGTGGTTGGGTTGGCAAACTGCTTATAGTGTTCCCCACTCTCAGTAGAGGATATTGGTTCGGAGAAGGATAGTACAAAAGTACCATCATCATTTTTCTTCCACAAAGTCAGCCAGAAAGTTCCTGCTTCCTTGGCAAAATAATTAATTCCAATGAGTGAGCCATGACACAGGGTTTCTAGACCAATGAAGACATTCATCAATCTGGCATGCTTATGTGGAGCATTATTGGTATTTAAAGGAGGAAAGCAAGGCACAGAAACTGCAAAGAAAGAAATTCTCTCCATTAAGTTCATAGTAAGCATAGTACAATATCTTAACTGGGTTTTCTTCCTGCCTGATAATTTACCTGATTGGACTATTATAGATATTGAACGCTTGCCAAATAAAAAATACAAACAATCAACATGTTTTAGAAATGATTAAAAGGGACAGTCTACTGTATTTTTTTATAGTGGGTTTTACAGACTACTATAGATGGTGGCACTATCTGTGCATTCACAGCAAAACATTATGAAATCATAATCTTTCAAGCTTGCTACATGATTGCTGATGTTATCATATGTTACCCACCACATGGAGGTCACATTACCTGGTCTACATAGTTCAAGTTGTAAGCTGCTACTAGACTATGAGGTTAAATGACTCTAAAATACAGAAAGATTTACTCAGGAGATTCATATTTAGAAGCTCTAGTCAGACTGTTTTATACTGCACATCAGCTAGGATAAGTAAAATAGTGTGACCAGATAACCTCATTCATTTTTCCTGCTACAATGTGTGATGCTTGCACAGCAGTTAAGGTTTCCTTGGTAAAAGTTGCTGTTAATTTGCAGCAATTCTTGCACTATATTTAGAGCACATAAAACATAGTCACTTTGTAAATTCCACAACATTTTTTCTGTAAATTTATTCTACAGCAGGTGGGCAAATGTTTATAATCCATAAAGTGTTTGCAGTTTTTATCTTAAAACTATATTTAAAGATAAATTCTATACATTTAATTGGGATAAAATATGTTAAAGAGATCCATTTACAAATCTTGTATGTAAAATGATAGAAATCCCTTCCCTGTTTTGATAATTTTAAGATAATTTCCTGATGTAGACACCTCTTTGGGAGCAAATGTATTGGATTGGCAGTGCCTTATTGTGACATCATTTCATGCATGTATTTGCTTATACATTCAGCTTAAATATTCCCTCATCCAATATACATTGGTTTAATTTTGGAATTAAACATTTAGTTGGATTTTACAAAAGAATTGATAAAGATAAAATGGTCAAATGTTTGATGTAGCATACTGTAAAAAAACAGGAAATACTGTAAATCTACAGCTAAAATTGGTAGATCTTTTCCTGGCAGCAACCGTTGCTGTAAATTAACCACACTTTGCTTGCTCTAAATTTACACTATACTTTACATTTCAATAACAGATTAGTTATTCCCTGGTTTCTGAGAGGGCAGAACAATGGTGAAGGTATAGGGGCTGGAGTCATGATGTAGAATAAAGGGAGAAACTTACACTGTTCACAGTTGGGCCCAGTTCTATCTGCAGAACACTCACAAAAATACTTGTCATTCCAGTCAGAGACACACGTTCCATTTCCCAAACATGGAGAACTGCTGCATGCATCGGCTTCCACATCCTTTATCAAACAGAGATAAATTGCAGTAAATTGCAATCAATGATACCAAGTTACTCTGACACATTCTATTGAATTTCCAATTGTTCCTTGAGTAAATGGTCAATTTCCACTATCTATAGACCTTGTGCAGACAGGGTCACATGACCAGATTTTGGTGATCACCACGCGGTCACCACACCCTCATGGCTATCACATTTATACAAAGTTTATAGAAAATTATTGTCACTTCTGATTTGATGTGGTTTCTGTTGATAAGATAGACAGAATTCTTAATCATAGATCTTTTAGAATTGTGATTAATGATGAATTTGTATTGATCACCAACATGGCTGCCACCCCAATTTGGGAGATGTGACGTCATGTGCACAACGTCTATACAGATCTGAACTATTTCAGTTTCAAAGAAATGCTCTAAATAGTATGGAGTGTTTTTTAAAAGCCTTGATCAAAATGCCAAAGACTTATAACAACTTCATTCCCAATAGAATCTACAATTTCCAATTCATTCCAATTCTATCAGGGGTATTTTTTCTGTGATTTTTTGAGATATCAAACTGATTGGCACTCTAATAATGTGTTATCTGTTTACATTTACCGATATTGATATTTTATTTATAGCACAATTTGGGACTCTCCTTGTGAGAGCGATTTCTCAGATAGATGGTTCCTGATTTAGGAACCTGGATTCCGAATATCTATAAAGGGCATTATCTTAACAACGTATTCAATATGTTTTGCGGCAGATATTTTGGGAAAATATCTGCTATTATTTCTTTCTGATGTTTGCAAGTACTCCCATGAGACAGTAAAGCTTTACACTCATATCTAAAATGTGCTATTGATGTGCTATTGATGTGGAATTCTAAGTTATTTGAAATTGCAAAACACAAACAAATATTTCAAAATGTTCAAAATTTTTAACAGAAGAAATTGTGTTACTCTTCCATTATTCATATAGCATTTTTCAATCTTATCACCTGCATGGCTGTGGAATGGTATGTTCAGGGCCAACTGTGTACAGGAAGGCTGTATGTACCGCTGCTCATTTTCATGTTTTTCAATATTATTTAGTACTTTATTTGGGCGATAAAATATAAAAGATCCATTTGGGTCATCCTCAGGTGGCCGTACAACCCATGGGGATCGTATGAACCTCGGGCTTGGCCCTCAGTACATGATGATCCCCTATGGGTTGTACAGCGACCCTCGGATGCCCCCCTCAGGTTTTCTTATATTAATACATTAAGGTACCATGGTTCAAAACCTTTAATTTGTAAACCTTGGTATATTGTTGCAAACAGCTAAACATACAATATAGGCCTCATTGTAAATGTAAGCTCCTTCCTCCTCAGATGGCAACCGTGAAGTGGGGGGTATTCCACTTTCCAACATAGCACTCTGCCTACTCTACGGCTCACCTGATTGGTCAATAGGGGGTCATTTGGGCTCATTCATATCCATGTTGTGGATTCTTAGGCCCATGTGAGGTCCAAAGGGGTAACCTTTGGGGTTAGGGAAACGGAACTGGCAAGGGGTTCTTCATGTAGGCAGGGGACAAATGGAGGTGGCAGGGGCCACACTATCCAATCTGACTACTGGTACAGCTGATAAAGTATTGACCTTGTGCAGATGTGATCATATAATCACTCTTTGGTGATCACCATGTGGCGACTATGACCACGTGGCTTTGCCATACATTCAAAATGTATACATTCTAAACAAAAATTATTGTTTATTATGACTTTATGGGTTTGTAAGTAAATGTGGCAACATTATTGTTCTAAATATTTCAAAATTGTAAACAATCATGATATCAAAATGATAACCAATATGGCGGCCAGCTTATTTCTGGAATTCTTACGTCATCTGTTATCATCTGCACAACATCTATACACATTTCTATACTCACACTCTATTCATTCAAAGCTGTCTTTCAATATAGTTTATTGAAAGGGTGGAACTTTAATTTGTAGTTTTTAAGAAGTAGAAGGTACTAGTTATGATCACGTAAAATCTTATGAATAGTTATTACATCGAGGCCATAAAGATATATATTTCAAGGTAGCATAATTGTTATCATACAAAACCTATTGCAGTCAATATATTCTAATTAATTTGAGTAATGGCAGTCTGGGCTCGATAAGGCCGCCCCCCCCAGCCAAACGGCATATGGCGGATCCAGGGGGAGAGAGGCGGTCCCCCCCAAGCAACCAACAGACCGAGGGATTATATTTGTGATTAACTTATATTTGTAAATTCATACAAATCTGATGTTGTATTAATTTTTTAATTTTAATGGTAGGGTGCTTTGCTACCCTCGCCTCCCTCTCCCCCATAATCAACTCTGGATCCGCCCCTGTCCCTCCCACTAAGGCAATATTACACTATGTGTCAGGTCATGTTCGCGTTGGGTCACGTTGCCCAACGGGTCTGATTTGCAATATTTTACCAACATGTTTGTAAACAAAAAGTGCATGCCAAAGCGACCCAATGCATGACAACGTGACCCAATGCAACACCCAACGCATGCCAAAACGCATAGCATAATATGTCTCGTGTTGCATCTGACACACAGTGTAATATAGCCCCTACAGAAATAGTTTGCATTGGGCAACACTACCCAACACGAACAGAGAGCCAAGGCATAGTGTAATTAGGGCTTAAGTCCTTTCTGAAGTTAATGTGAATCAGATGCTCACCTTTGTGAAGAGAACCAGGTAGAAACTGAGCACCAACCAAATGACCATGTCTTCTGCTGCCTAAAGCTGGTATCCCAGTCAGCAGGGACAAGCTGGTAGCTGGCAGATGGGGCAAACTGCCTATACTATTCAGCTTACTGCACCTGAATGTGTCCTGTAAACAAGTGAACAACACTTGACAAGTGACTTAGTTATTCATCATCCCTAGGGAGATTCTGTTTTGCTGTGTTCAAACTTAGATGGCGTGGCAATAATTTAGGCTTCTTGGAATGTATGATTAAATATTTAGCTTTTTCAGAATTGGGATAGAGCTTTGATGAGTCTGGAGGGAGGTTCAGACTCCTTGCCATGAGGGGATACAGGATTTCAAAAGGGGGGAGGAGGGGTCGCATTTATTGGAAAAGTACTACAACTTTGCGAATTCTTGTGAACACATGTAATGTTGTTTTTTTCTATGTGAAGTTTAAGTCGCCACAAAGAGATTGGGTATAGCCAATAGTTACTTTGAATCACCAATGAGCAATAGGAAAGGATGTCTAGCCACATAGGAGGATGGCTACTTTGGTATAAATATATAATACAATTTTAACATGTTAGATACAAGTGGTAGCACCATGGAGATATATAGCCACAGCTGGTAGCACTATAGGAATAAATATATGCAATGCATCACATAAACAGTCCTTGACTCTTTGTGGTAGATGTAGAGTTGACCAGCAGAGGCATGTGTGTCCTTTTTCATTTTACAACCATCATTTTGTTTGGAGATTTTACGATTTTCAAGGGTAAGTCTATGGGGTGTATGAGTTTTTGCTTTGGACCAAAAAGTGCTTGTAGAAATTTCATCATCTGAATGCGTATAAAAGCCTCAAACCATGATAATAATTGGTTTCTGGGAACACAAAAACTATCATTGTTGAGAGTATTTGAGCAGTGACATCATCAAAACGGTCATAATAACCTCAAACCAGGATAGAAAAGATCTGATCATTTATACACAGACATGGTCATTCATACACACGGCAACTCAGTGGTGTCGCTGTCAAGTTCAAATCTAGACCTGGTTTGAGATTATATGTTCTGCTTAGAGATTGAAGGTTTTCTCATAGAAAGTGTATGGAGTGTCCAAAATCTGTAATAACCAAATCATATTTGGAATTTCATGAGATGACGTCTGAATTTTTTCTCCTCCTTGTTTGCCTTTTCATCAAACATTTATTTGTTATTCATTTGAACGGAGCTTTTGTTTTTTTTAAAAAAACACCACACTGTCTCTTCTTGTTTTGATCACCGTTCTAACATATGTAAAGCCCCATACCCACTAAGCGATTTTGCATGGATTGGCGTACAAATTGGCATACAAATCAGGGTACACATCGCCGTGCACGTCGGCCGAATCTGATGGACAGGCCATACCCACACATAATCGGCGCTGCCATCAGCGTCACGGTCGGCCGTCAGTGCCGACGACAGCACCAATCCATATTAAGCATGTTTGATAATTTTCCAGCAATGAGGACGCCCATGAGGACGCCGACGCTGATCACTGTTGGCCGACCCAAAATTGCTTAGTGGGTATGGCCCTTAAGAAAGTCCCCATTTTGTATCCATGGCAAAGACTTCAATTTGTTCCCTTTGTTACTCTGCCTAGCAACCACGAAAATGTCATTATGTGAATTTCGCAATCAGTCTTCATTTTGGGGCAAATTTGGTGGATTTTTGGAGATATATAAAACAATTCTAAAATACATATCAAACTTGCACTTACTTATCAACATAACTGACGAAGACTTGAAACAATAAATCATTTTTACAGTTTCTAAGGCACTCGAGTTGCCATGGCAACCATATGAAAGCAGAAGTTGAGCCGTTTTCTTTTGGTTTCCCCTTTTACTAATGACCTTTCATTTCTAGAAATGAGACCTGAATGTGCTATCACCGAAAGTTAAATTTTGAAGACATAACATCAAATTGTTATGCTAAAAAGGAAAACATTCCATTAATAGTATTGGTCTAAGCATCGTTTGTTCCATTTGTTAGTCTGCATTGAAAATGACATCATATCAATATGGCTATCTGTGTCCATTTTGGGGCAAATTTTGATGGATTTTGATACATTGTATACCCAACAACTGTACCTTATCATCATTTTTAATTTTAAAGGTTTATGCAAGATAATGTTTTCACATAAGAAGGAAGTCTCGATGACAATACAGTTGTCATAGCAACCATATGAATGTGGGAGTTCAGCAGTTTTCTTATGACGCCTACCTTTTCCAATGACCATTCATTTCTAGTTATGAGGTTTGAATGTATGTTGAATATATATGCTCATCTAATATCAAGTTGTTATGCTAAGGAGGAAAACATTCCATTGATACTCTGGGAAAAAGCTTCCATTTGTTGCATTTGTTACTCTGCTTAGCAACCAAGAGAAAGCCATATGTGGATCAAGTTGTCAGCATCCATTTGGGTACAATATTGGTGGAATTTGTTATAAATAACAATTTTACAGAAGATGTCAAACTTGCACATGTAATGTACTATGACTACATGAATGACAAGTCATTCCCCTCTTACATTCTCCTCTTACATTCCCAACTTCATTGGCTTTTATTTGAGGTACAACAATGCACACTTTTGCTCATGTATGAAACATTATTTTGCTATTTTATTTTTCTACTTTTTCCACAATGTTACTTACACTTCTGTGGTTGCTATGCATTTCCATGGATACCGGCCAAATGTGCGTGTTGCGCAAATGCCAACACATTAAGATGTAAACTTCAGGTTATGGGCTATGATTTAAAACCACTTTTAGATCCTCTGACTTTTTGGGCGAAAAAAGTCATTTTTTAGATTTGGCTTCTGGACTTATGCATTTCTCATTGACCTTTGGCTCCCTTATCAAAAGAGAAAATAAAAAACATTTTGGAATATGATAGATGAAGAAAAAGAGACAGAGATTTCATGTAATATATAGAAAATAAAATATATCTCAGATCAAATGATTGATGAGGTCTACTGAAAGAGAAGAGAAAGATCTCGTGGTTATTCTTGTGACGCTGTCATACATTCTGATCACAGATATGTGACAGGCTTTAATTGTCACTATATGATTGTTTATAATGTTCTTGTTCTGTTATATACCTATACAGAAGATCATTCTTGTAAGAGTGACTATGGTTTAATAAAATTTAAAAAATCTGCTGCCTATCTTATACACTGTCACATAAGTGTCCATTCAAAAAGAATCACTTGATTTTAATGGTTCAATGTTGTATCATTTTGGTCTCTTTGTTTTCAGGAGGACTGCATGGCATTTGGTAACCCAACACGGTAAGAAACTTCAACTATTGAAGGAAAATTCTTTCTGTCCTCTTCGCACTTCAAGGCAAAGTCTGTCATGGAAAATATCTTTAATGTGAATATTGACCCGTTGGATTTTGCATAACAAATATTCAGAAATGTCATTTGTGCTACTTTTTTCACGATTTCGTATTATTCAGAGATTTATGTATGCACAGGATTTTTCCCATAACACTATTCTATCTATATTACAATATGTTCATTTTGGAAAAACAATTCAAGTGCAAAATGAGGCAAGTACTGTATTGCTCAGAGATGCAATTTTTCCTTCTGTTCCGGATTTCTGGATTTTGGTTGTGCTATAAACTTTCAAGGTCAGTAAATATGAGAAGAAAGTATTGCAATATTGAAAATATTTGTTATCAGGCTATATCAGAGTTCCATTTGTAATGTCAAAATGTAAATTATCATATATTGTAATATTTATATTGTTCCTTTTCACTTTTGTGGCTTAGAATCCAGAATGTTGGTTAAACAAATTTCTGGATTTTTCATGATTATAGAGTGGCATCTCTGATTGCTTCAAGAGTAAAATTGAGTGGAATGTTTGCCTATTCTCTGATTGTTGTTTAACATTGCATTGTAACGCTTTAAATACTGGCAGCTGCCGATAGAGCGGGTTTCCTCATCAAACAGAAAGGACACGTGGGACCAAGCTGTGTACGAAGCCTCCAAGGTCTACAAGGGGCGAATGGTTTGTGACTTTAAATCTTTCACAGGGACGTAAATTTTCAGATTTTTATCTGATTTCTTTTTTGTTTTCACTTCTTTTGAAAAGTTTCACAAATAATTGTCTATAAAATATTCTATAAGAAATAATGATAACATCAGATTCTCTATATAATGTTTCTTTTGTTCACCTTGATTACAGCACTGAATGTAAAGCAACAAAGTTTAGATGATAGAATGGCTTTTGGCTGCTTAGGGTCATCAAGGATGAAAGAGGCAGAGTTGCCTATGGCAATATAGCTGAAATATTGATGAATCAGTGTCAAATCCCAAAAGTCATTAAAAGAATCTTATTCAGATAATTAAACACACCACAGCTAGTATCATGGTCTTTGGGGCTCAATCAAAGGTTTTAACAGCTATGTTTTTGCTTTTCCAGCGCAACTTATTCTGTGATAACTGCCACTCGCATGTGGCATGTGCCCTCAACAAGATGCGATAACAGTACGTCTTGGAACATTCTTTTATTATACTTTTTCGGAATTGCTGAATAGGCATACAGTGACAGCCTAGACTGTGGTAATATTTTTTCTCTATTACCACACTGTGGTAATACAGGAAAGTAGTGCGACCTAGTTTTTGAACCAATGAAAAACGCCGGAACTAGGTCGCGAGGACGTCGCGACCTAGTTTAATCCACTCGCGACCTAGTTTAACCTATACCAAAACAAACCCTTTACCAGATCACTTTTATCCATTTCCTGGCAAATTAGACATTCCTCTCATGTAAAAATGATTTACAGGCCTTCAAAAAACAATTTTACACAAAAAAAAAGCTTTCCCGACGGCCCCGAGGCACTTTAAACCAATGAAAATGCATCTAGGACCCCACGTGACGTCAACAAACGCTGACGGCCGCCGTTTCCAAATTCACGGACGTCTAAAAATAGCAGAAAAAGGTCTGAAAAGTCTACAAAACCCGGTAAAGGTGATGTAAAAACATCATGGATAGCTTTTTCATCGACCTCACAGACTGTGACATTCGTGCTATGCTCATGTTTGATTCAGACAGCTCAGAGACAGACCTCACTACTGCTTTGGACACTTTTGAAGTTTGTCAACTTTTTGATCATCCAGACACAGAGCCTACCTTTCCCATAACTGACCAGCAAAGGGATGAAAATCAACAGCAAAGGTATGAAAATCAACAGCAAAGGTATGAAAATCATCAGGAAAGGGCTGAAAATC
This sequence comes from Lepidonotus clava, assembly GCA_936440205.1. Lineage (NCBI taxonomy): Eukaryota > Metazoa > Annelida > Polychaeta > Phyllodocida > Polynoidae > Lepidonotus > Lepidonotus clava. Next base: position 41,606,341 of record OW387144.1, on the reverse strand, counting down.
ATCAGGAAAGGGCTGAAAATCACCAGGAAAGGGACGAAAACGTGCCGCGGACGCCAGAAAACGTGCCGCCGACGCCCGTGAATGTGCCGCCGACCTACGACACCATCTCCGAAGACGGAGGGAACATTTCAGGAATGGATTGTATGGATTTTGAGGACCCCCCCTACATTCCAGAGGATACTGACAGTGAAGATGGGTATGAGGAGGATCTGGAGGAGGAGGAGGAGGGCCCTGAGGATGAACAACAGGATCAGGAGCACCAGGACATCACTGAGGACGACATAGACAATTACATAAAATCAGGAAAAAACAAGAACACCACAAAGAAGACCCAACAAGTTGTGAAAAGGTTCACAGAATACTGTAAAGGTCAGGGATCAGAGGAGTTTGTAAAGTTGCCCCCTGGGAACTTGAATGTACTGGTAAGTGCCTTCATCATGACAGTAAAAAAAAAAAGATGGGGGTGAATATGAGCCAGATACACTCACAGGGATGTTTGGGGCCATAGACAGGCACCTCAAGGGCAACAAGTATGGCTACAGCATGAAGGAAAGCCCTGAATTTGAGTCCAGCAGGGATGTGCTGGCCACAAAAAGAAAGGAACTGAAAGGGAAAGGATATGGGAACAAGTCCAACAGGTCAGACCCCCTTACAGCTGAACATGTCAACCTTTTCTGGGAAAAAGGGGCAATTTCAATGGACAAACCAGAACCATTACAAAGGGGCCTATTCCTGTACATGGTTGAATGCTTTGGCCTCAGAGGTATCCATGAGGGAAGGCAACTCTGCTGGGATGACATAGTAAAGGTCTCTGATGAAAATGGCTACGTGTACTTGACCTTTAACGAGCGTTTCTCCAAGACACGCCAGGATGGGGGGGATTGTCGCAAGTTTGTGCCGAAACTGTTCGCAAATGAAAGGCACCCAGAGCGGTGTGCCATCAAGATGTACGACATCTTCAAGGCACACAGGCCCCCCAAGATGGCCAACCCCAATGACCCTTTCTTCTTGGCCATTAACAAGTCAAAAAGGGCAACTACGTGGTACAAGGCCCAACCCCTGGGAATCCACAACCTCAGCCAAATTGTCAAGAAAATGGCGAAGCAGTGCAACATCACCGGTGTGAAGCTGACAAATCACAGCATCCGCAAGAAAACCTGCACGGATCTCCTTCACAGCGGGGTGAATCCCACTGTGATCTGTCAGCTCACAGGACACAACAACACAGCATCTCTAAACAACTATGCAACTGCAGACATGGCGATGCAGTACGAGATGTTTGACCTTCTCACCAGTGATGAGGAGAGGGCCAGACTCTCAAAAAAAAGGGCCCTACCTTCTGCCCTCCATCGCAGTGGTGTCTCCATGGCCCTTCAGCATCCAGGGTTCGTGTCCGGTGCCCCAAAGAGAAGGCATGTGTCCTGTGCCCTTGGTGCCCCTCCTCCTGCCCCCAACCAAGGTGAACAATGCGCAACTCCTCCAGGAGGGTCAGCAATTGAAGCACCAAGGCCTACCACCTCTCCTATGAGGCAGGGTGCCACGCCCCCTCCCATAGCATCACCCCACAGTACAACTCCTCCAGGAGGGATAAATCCAGCGGTCAGGGCCCTAAGTCCAGCGGTGACGGCCCTAAGTCCAGCGGTGACGGCCCTAAGTCCAGCGGTGACGGCCCTAAGTCCAGCGGTGACGGCCCTAAGTCCAGCGGTCACTCCAGGGCAGGAGGCGGTCACTCCAGGGCAGGCGGCGGTCACTCCAGGGCAGGCGGCACCATCCATGAACATCGTCCCAGCTGCAGCTGGATCAGCTGCCTTGTTCCAGTCCTCATCCTCCAGTCTGTCACAAGCCTCGGCGCTGCTGAGTGGGGCTGTCTTCCACGGATCTGTCAACATAAATTTCAATTATTACAGTGGGAACAATCAGCCTATGTAAAATCCGGGCAAAATCTGAAAAAAAGATCAAAATAAGTGACATCCGGGCGAAATCCGGGCAAATCCGAGAAATCCGGGCAAAATCTGACGAAGTTTAAAAAATATTCCAAGTAATCCGGGCAAAATCCAACGTAGTTTAAGAAATATTCAAAGTTAAATAATATCTATAAGATTCCGGGGCCTCTTGTCCTTGTTGAAGATGTAAATATCAATCTATATAAGAAATGAGAAAGTTGTACTCAGCTTTGATAAGTCCTGCCGCTGTTGCAGGGAAGAGCTGCGCCGTTGCAGGGATGAAAGGCGCCGTTGCCGGGTGCTGTAATGAATTAATTGTGAAAATAATTCAATCTGCTTTTTTCAAACTTGAAAAATATTCTAAAGGGAAACTGACAATTCCATGTTGTTATCCATGTATATATGTTACATATTACACCCAAATATTGTAAGTTATGACAATATTTAGCAGACTTATTCCGAGTTGAAGTTGTAAAATTCAATCTATATAAGAATTCAGAAAGTTGCGCTGACCTTTGACCCGACCCGACCTGACCCGAGGAGGTCGCTTGTACTTGCACTGTTGCCGGGGGAGTTGCAGGCCCTGTTGCCGAGTGCTTAGAATTGAATAAATCAGTAATGTCACGCACTGTCACTGATCCACGTTGTTGTCCACGCATTTTTCCACGCATTTAGCGCATCCTCCACGTAAATATGTCATATTTTGAAGCAATTCTGGCGGGTGGAAGAGGGGGGTTCCCGGGGAAAGCACCGGCAAGCATGGCGTCGGGCGCGCGAGCTGGCGAGTAAAATACCCAATCTTCTTGGTCGAATAATTCCATATTTAGCGGATGACACGTACATTTCACACGTCCTCGTACATCCCGGGTATGTTATTCACGTGCAGCAAGCAGGAATTGCTCGTAGATTGCCGATTTCCAGCGTAAAATGAAGAAATCCCGGAGATCAAATTCGCCTCTTCGCGCCATAACCGCCGGCTTGTTCAAACGGAAAGTAGGTCATTCAGCCGCATTACTCCGCTAACTTGTAGTCCGCCGCGAAACATAGTTCCAAATGAATCCGGCCGGTCGAATAATTTTAAACGCTAATAATTAAAAAGAATTATGGAATATGTCTCCCTTAGACTGTATAATGGCGATGAATTATAGAAATCTCCAAATTGTTCAATAATTTCCAAAGACAGAGCCTTTTCACCAGCGGGAACACGCGTAAGAATACCAGCGAGACTGAAGTCGCCGCGAAGTCGGTCAAATCGCCTCTGCGCCTTCATCAAACGTAGTCCGCCGCGCATATAGTTCCAAATGAAATGGTCTGATCGAATTAATCTTTAGTAAATAATTGCCCCAATCGCTTCTAGAATTTCCCAAATCTCTTCTATGTATACCATTAACCTTCTCAATTCCGAAAAAGTATAATAAATACACAACCCTACTCGTGTGAAGATACGGATGGCCGGATCACCCGAGGCGGGAAGGAGATCACTACTCGTGCTTCGCACTCGTAGTGATCTCCTTCCCGCCTCGGGTGATCCGGCCATCCGTATCTTCACACTTGTAGGGTTTTGTCTATGTAGCAGGGCAAGAACGTCAGGTCAGTACGAGTTTTACAATGTAACATGCTGTGGTATAGAAAAAGGTAAGGTCAGTTTACCCAATTAGAAGGAAAACAACTTTTCTGGGCCACTGGGTACCAGTTTCAGGCTATTAGTGTACACGCCAGGCATCAGCGGGCAAGATAGTCCTAGAACTAGTACCCAGTGGCCCAGAAAACTAATGCTCTTCCTAATTGATATTAAGATATTCTTACATTTTCAGCTATTTGTCAGATTTCAGAATTCATTCCATAAACGAAATGATTGATTTAGTAACAAAATCATCTTCAACATCAAGAAAGCTGTCATTCACTTTTAATATAAAATAAAATCGAAAGGGTTTCTAGGAAAAATATAGGACCTAGCATATATTTGTGGCACTGCGTTTCTAAGGTTTACGTTCATCATAATTATCTTTTTTTAAAGCATGTTCTAAACATACAAATTATTAGAGTTAAGAAATACCTTTTGTAGTAAGAATGATTTTCCTATTAAAGTTAGAAAGAAAAAATCCTTTGTGACAACAAATATTTATGACATATTGTTATTTATTTCAGTTGCTGTGGCTGGCTCAAGCAATGGTTGCCCTTCCTCATTATTCTTTTGTGGCATCATCCTGATTGTGGTCCTTCCCACCCAACTCTGAACTCCTGCGTATCACACATAACTTATTTCAGTTAAAACATCATCTTGATTTGTCCTTCATTACCTTTGATGTGTGAAATTGTCCCCTCGACCCCTACATTATACCTCCCCATGTCATGGTTCTGTCCCCCCTCCTCAACCCTTATATAACTCACTTTTGTCTGTCACCTGTCAACCCTATGTCCTTCATGGCCCTTGGTTTGTGACAGTGTCCCCTGACCCGTACATCATACATCATTTTTTGTGCCATCACCCCTTTTCCACCCTCCTGGGGTTGCAACAGACTTCATAAAATGCCTTTTTTCCAAAAACAAAATATTGGCAAGTTTGCCAGCAAGTATGAGTTAATTGTTAAAGTTTTGTTATGTGTCTGACCACAAAATTCTCCATTGAATTAAGCTCGTGGTTAGACTTTAGATACATGATTTAGACTCATGGAATCATGATCTTCAAACTGTCTCCATGATGAAGACGTCTGTAGTCAGGTGATTTTGTCGATCATGTGTATGGAGTTATGTATAAAATAATAGAAGATAGAGTGAGTAAGGAATGTTGAGAAAGAAGGAGAAGTTTGGGGTACAGCCCCTAATTTACAGTACGGACAAAAATAGTCTTGCCTAGTGTTGCATTGCCTTTTAACACCTAGATGTGATTTCTTTGACTGGCTTATATACCTTCATTTGCAAGGTCCATGTTGAAAAAATAAACAAATTTATCTTCTGTTGTATTTATTTATACGGAAACCTTTCCAATTCATGTAAACCAAGAACTACTGTGGCTTGATGTAACTTATTTTGTCTGCATATTTATTGTGTTTAGTTTTATCAAGGTACAGAGAACAGACTAAATATACATCCTTAATTCATGACATATCACTCAAGATTCATAAGGTATGGAGTTGTTTACTGCCCTTGAATCCCACTTCTGGTCACACCCATTGTGAAGCTACATGCTAAACTCTAGCTTTAATAACTGTGCATATAACATACAGATAAACAATAATCATAAGCTTCACTCCTTCAGGGAGACTAAAGCCCCATACCCACTTACCGTTTTTGGCCTGAATCAGTGGGGCTGTTGGTGTGGTTGTCAGCCGACTCAGCTGGACATACCAACACACAATCGGTGCATCCGTCGGTGTTGGCTGCCGACAACAGCACCCATCCATGTTAATCATGTTTGATAAATTTACGCCGGTGGCCAGTGACCATCAGCATTGGCCGTTGGGTCATCAGCAAGTGGGTATTGCGCTTAAGAAATAGCCACTTTTCCTGATCAAAACAACAGCTTATTTATAACCCGATTTTACAGAACTGCTGTTGGTTTAATGTGTTCAGAATGGAAAAGTGGGGTTGTGATTGAATGGCACATACAATGATACAGTTATTACACACTCTGAGTCCTTAGCCATATATTCTATATGCCATGTGTTCTTGTCATGGGTGGGGTGAATACATGATTTATGTTCGTAGATAGAATAACTACAACTGTAATTTATATTCCATTGATTGTATCATGGTGATTATGTGCAATGATTTCCGTCATTGTGAAACTATGTTTTATTTGATGTTTGCAAACACTGAATTATGTGATGAAGATAACTGACTACAATTTATATTTGTATATAATTGATATGTAATAAAGTACATTTCAACAAAAGAACTAGAATTATGACTCCTTTATCATACTATCACCCAAAAATAACTGAGCCAAATCATTAGGCATATATAAGGCATCATACCAATCTATATTTTTCAATGAACTCCTTTATCTTTGTGGAAAAAAAAGTGTAAATTCTTTTTTTCCCAGAATTAAAAAATATCACATAATATTTGCTGTGGGGGCCTATTTTGTTGTATGAGATACAGATCAAGGCCCCCGAATCTTTGACGGCAGACATTCTGCATTGTTAAGAATTCTAAAACAGCCACATTGGGCATATCCCAGGATTGGACGAAATTATAGATGGGGGGTGTCTTAATGTTGCCCTGTCGAATTTAAGAATTGGTTCTGTTGTCTTGTCAAATTTAAGAATTAGCCATGTTGCCCTGTCAAATTTAATAACAGGCCCATGTCACATGTCACTAAGCCCCAAAAAGGTCATGTCGCCCTGTCAATTTTAGGGGTCTACCCCCTTATATGGGATTCACAGATCTGCTATCAAATCAGAATGCTGTATTTCCTGGTTCCCATGGGTAAAAAGCCAATATATGAAGCTACATTTTACAGATTTGAGAAGAAATTTGTGAACCAAATTGCTTTTATTTATTTTCTATTATACAACTCTCTCCATGGAATAAACAAGAAGGCAATATTGAAAGTATTTCCTGGAAAACTATAATGTTGGTGCAAACTGGGATGGGCTTATTGTATCTGGGTAGAGACAAAACCATTTAACAACTTGAAAGTTCTGTTGGTTTATTGATATGATTTGTATTGGTTCTTTTATGTCTTAAAACAAATAGGAATTTCTCGTGGATTCATTGACAGACGTACAACTTGGTTGGTTGGTTATTGGGGTTTTACACCATATCGACAGCTGTAGTCATATCACGGTGAGAACAAGGTCTTGCCAATTCTGTCTGTTTGATGATCGCATCTCTGAAATGATCGTATCTATGAGAAGGTAGAGACTGTACCCCTACACTTTTACTTTTGGTGTTTGGGTTAGATGAGTAAGATTTGACATGGCATTATTGGGTGATAAATCATAGTGATGTGTAGCATGGACATTTCTTAAAGTCAACATAGGACATGCCCCTATTAAGTGTACAATATCTTCTTTATAAACACCCCAGTGGGGGTACTGGGGTGGGGCTTCTGCCCCTGTGAAGAATAGTCCCCCAGTAGCCCCTGCTGATTGTATAAGGCAAGGATAGGGGGGACCAAGCACTGATCCAGTGGTTCTTTGGGTTCAATTCCCAGTTGGTGCCGGGTTCCCTAAGGAATGAGGTACAGCAAAAATGATTTCTGGGTTTTGATCCCCTGCTGTTTGCCCACCCTGTCACCTTCATTTCATAGATACGATCACCAAGACAGAATTTGTCCCAACCTGTTTTTACTGTGAAAATTACCCTGGCTGTTGGTACGGTGTAAAACATCCATCACTCACTCACTCACTCTGTATAAACAACAGGCATGTAAAATTTGATAATAAAGTTGTAGGAATACATACAACTTGAACACGGCTTGGCATAGACTTCATATTTATTTAGGCATAAAAATCCTGGTTGACTTTACATGTTTTGGATTGTTAAATCCTTCAACAGGATTATATTTAATAGTATGCAATACTATTTATAGAATCTTAGCTATACACTTTAATCTTAGCTATACACTCAGAATCCATTAAGTGCCAGAAATACTCTTTTATTATCATTATTAATCCTACCAATGATCAAATTCCAAAAAAAAAAAAACATCACAAAACTGATACATTCAGGATGATTTCTGGTTGTTTTCACTACCAGTAATACGTCAATATGAATATGGAACGACAACAAATTATCATTCTCTTTTAGGTCCGTTTCCCTTGTAGAAATGATGCTATACCATGTATCCAGTTGAAGATTTGTCCCAATGAAAAGTACCAGCAAAGGAGGAATTGTATTTGTGCCATCAATAAGCCCATCCTACATTGTATATATGTCCCAGGGTTAGAGAGGGTTTGGACAAAAAATGTCTTTCATGCCTTCCCAATATCTGCATGTCGGATCTCTGAAATAAACAAAAATTCAGTGACATATTAACTTTACCGGGTTGCCAGCTGATTGAAAGGCTCTATCTAAAGGCAAGATAGGGCTGTACATTATAGGTAGGGCTGGCAGGCTTTAGCATTGGTTCGAATGGGTAAAGAGCTATAATGTTAGGCTGCATTTTTAGGAGCAATCTGTCAACCAAATTGTTATGAATAATTTTGTGTATGCAACTTTATTTGAGGAATGAGCCAGGAGGCAATTTTGATAAAATTTTGTAGTAAACCTTAATCTTGATGTAAACTGAGATGGGTTTATTTTCTGGTTGCCCCCAGCAACTTTACAGCCATTGATTTGATAAGGAATGGTTCAGCGCTGAAAGAGAACCAAAACTTGAGTTAATGATAAAGAGAACCAAAAACCAGGGCTCAACATTAAGCATTGCCCGCCTGCCCGGGGCAGGTAAAGGTTGAGGTGGGGTGTCCAAAGGGCAGGTAACATTTTTGCCACATAATAATAATTTAGTGAAGCTGGGCAGGCAAATTAAAAGTTGGTCAGGTAAAATTCACCCACACCTGCCTGATGGGCAGCCAGGCCAAAAGCCTTTATGTTCAGCCCTGCATAAGTTTGCAAAGAGAGTTAATAAGATTTTACTCTTACCTTACTAGTCTTTCTTAGCATGTCAGCGTTTACCTTTGAAGTTACAGCTGTTTTCATCATGTCACACCTGTCTGAAATATCTTTGAAATCTTTTTCTTCAAATGGATCATTCCATTTTATTATTACATAAAAGCTATGTCACAAGTGTTAACGGTAAATCTTGCCCCAAAGTTGAAGGAAAATCTTGGTATACAATGTCCTATATTCTGACAAACTCACCCACACATCAAAGAATGATATCTTATATCACAGAAAAATGTTGCCTGGAAAATAATTGGCTGCTACTGGAATTCTGAAAACATGAAGAGTAATTAAAGGAGATATCAAGACTCTTGGCGTCAACCAGAGCCTACTGCTTTGTGTCAAAACTGCCAGAAGGGAATCACATTTATATCACTTTACCTTAGGAAATAAGGGAAAGGGTGAACGCTGGAAACTTGATCCCCTGAATGTCACTTGATATTTAAGTAGTAGGTTCTGATTGATTTTTTATACCTTCTGTAACACTATATATATGCTCAATTAAGTCTTTCACATGCACATATCTATAATTATATGCACAGGCAATGAGCATATATATAAATATATATATATATAATTATCAGAAAAGGTTACCCTGTTTCCCATGGATGTAAATTGGAGCAATGATTCCCATGAGGTTGGCTGCCGCAGTCATTGGTATATTCTGAAGGTCTGCAGGAAGGTCCTCAGGTGTGAAGTGTTGAGCTGACAAGATGGTCTCTTCATTTTCTCCAGTGCCAGGTAACAAGGTGCTTGTAAGATTCACATACCTCAAACTATTGATAAAAGAAATGTCATCCTGTATACCAACAATGTCACTCTCTAAGGTAAAATAACTGTCCGTTTTTGGTAGAGTCACCTGGTGGGGGCCTTTAGCATTAGCGGTCACTTTCATTGTGGTCACTAAACTGTAGCTGGTTGAATCATTCTCAGGACGCAAGATTTCCACCCAGAATCTGCCAGCAGAGGAGGCATAGAAGGAGAAGCCGAGGATTCGCGATGGACAAGGCAGGGCAAGGGATGGGAAAGCTGTTAGACCAGTCGGGGATGGTGGTTGACCACCAATTAGAGGAGGAGTAATTTTACTTCCAGTGCAACCTGCAACATAAAGTTAATTATTTTGTGAAGTTTTGTGATTCAGAAACGTTTCTGTGCTTCTTTCAAGAAGTGGTATTCTTTCTACCATTGCAGAAAGATAAGTATAACACATATGTACATAGAATGATATTTTTGTGAGTTGGTTGTAATTTATGGAGGTCTATCTATTCAATTCATCTGATATGATGTGCATCGGTTTCTGACCTGTGTACATCAAAATTGATTCATCAGAAAATTTTATCAACATAAGGTAAAAATTATGGATAAATCTGAGGCACAATAATCTGCTCATGGAGGCCAGATCTACAAGTGAAATCATCCTAACAGCTCTAGACATTCATGAGATCTTATTAAAAAAAGTCGATGATAATGATTTCATATTGTTTTGCATAATTCAATTCAACTATATGCTTAATATGGGTATATAATGTCTTGTATTCAGTATAAAGCATATCTTACTCCATGTTGGGTTCTGTCACACGTGCAACAACACAATTATGGCTTGGTTATCTGTGACTTGAGAGTTAGATACGTATCTGTCACAAATCATAATTATTTACTTTGGCCTTGGCTTTTATTGGTGCAATAGGCCTCATATGACATCACGAGAGATGCCAAGGCTTGCCTTCTCAAAATTTGTGAAATTACGCCTCACTTCCATTGAGTGCAGAAGTAAAAAATTACCCTGCCCTTTTTTAAATTATACATTAAGATAGAATATCAAAAGATGTTGTCTGAATTTCATTTTTAAATCAACTATGAGCCCTGTACGGCAAATGGACTTCTTGCTTATTGAATTCAAGAAACTATGAAAAGGTAGAGAACAGCAAACATTGACAGATAAGATTTGGTTATGTACAATTGCAATTTTGGAGATTAATTGAGTGAAATTTGCTTACCAAGAGAAGTGATAATCAACTGAAGTGCAGGAATTTTGTGGTTTATGCCATTTGGTTGCTCCACTCTATCTTCTTCTTTCACCTCCGTTATTCCTACTTCAAAGTTGGTATTGTCTTCTCGCCAGGGCACTAACCAATACTCGTAGCCTGCTCGATGTGTCACTCCTAGAGTGTTTCCCGTTGAAATACTTGCATGTACACCAAGAGTCAGACCTGGCTCAACTGGGGTTGGGTTTGCAAACCGCTCAAACTGTTCCCCAATCCCAGTAGAGGATATTTGTTGGGAAAAGAATAGTACAAAAGTATCATCACCTTTTTTCTTCCACAAATCCAGCCAGAAAGTTCCTGCTTGCTTGGCAAAATAATTGATTCCAATGAGTGAGCCATGACACAGGGTTTCCAGACCAATGAAGATATTTACTGTTTGGGCATGCTTATTTGGTGCATCATTGGTATTTAAAAAGGGAAAGCATGAGATAGACACTGCAAAGAAAGAAAAGAAAGTTAAATTCTATCCATTAAGTTCATAGAATGCACAGTAAAATAAGTGTAACTGATTTTTCTTTGAGGCTGACTATTTACCTGATTGTACTATTATGAGTCCTGAACAAATTTATAAAGTAATGAACAAACTGTGGATAGACCACTGCAGTTGGCAGCAATCTGAGCAATCTGAATATTTGGCCCCCTGCCAGCACCCACTATCAATCATGCGGATTAGGCAGCGAATTGCAGACTTCCGGCCGATAGGCCCAACGCTTAAGAATTAGCTTATGGCTTCCTGTATTTCTTATAACCAGTTTCTCAAGAAAATGTTCATAGATTTGGGTAGCCATGGCCCTCATCTATGACATATAAGAAAATCAAGATTAATTCAATAGCCATGAAAACCAATGCTCCAGTGCCTCCAGTGCTAAAGCACAAGGCAGAAGTCAACAACATTCCGGTAATGCGTGAGAACTGGCAAATGCCCTTTGGCCTTTCTTCATGGTCATAACGCCACCTGTGAAACCCCCTTCCCACCCCAAATGTGTTTTCTATCAATGTTATAAAAAATATAGCTAGACTCAGATACGTAACTCCAACCATCATGTACACATTTTTTATACTTCATAAATGGTGGCACCCGCTATAAATGTCTATGCAAACTGTTACAAGTTCAAAGCCAAGTTTGGAAAAGGTCAAAAGAAACAGACTACTATATCTTTTGTTGTGGGTTGCACAGACTGCTATGGATGGTGCCACTATCTGTGCATTCACAGCAAAACCTTAGGAAATACCAATCTTTCAAGCTTGCCTGCATGATCATTGATGTTATCTACTGTTACCCATCACATGGAGGTCACATTACCTGGTCTGCATAGTTAATGTTGTAAGCTGCTACTAGAATGTTAGGATGAATGACTTTAAAATACCAAAGGATTGATTCAAGAGGCACATGTTTAGAAGTTCAAGTCAGACAATTTATACTGCGCATCAGCTAGGAAAAGTAAAACAGTGTGGCTGGGTGACCTTTGGCGTAGTTCCTGCAACTAGGCATGTTGCTTACACAACATGTCCCTTTTTAAAGAATATCTACCTTTGAGATAATCTTAGGTCCTCAATATCTATAACACATTAAATACTGGTCGGACAATAATATCTTTAGCCTGACATTGTACTTAGACCCATGATGAACGACAGTCTTTAAGTAAATAACTAATGTCTATTTTTAAAAGGACAAACATCAGTAATCAAACGATACACTTGTAAACACTATAAAAACTGTTAGCAAAAAGTAGTGTCTTTTCAGTACATTATGCAGTCTTCAGTAATTGAGAACTAACTGAATAGAGTAATAGTCTTGAAATACTCTTTTTAGTTTTATCTGAATGACAGTTGTACCATGACAAGGCTTGTATAGTCCTAAATGCTTCGAAAGCAAGCCATTACTCATAAAAGCACCAGGAACCTTAAAGTGTTCCAGCCTCAGGAACTACAGGTATAAGGCAGACCAGCCCCAGGAACTATGTACACAAAGTATACCAGCCACAGGAACTAAATGAGGTGCACCAGTCCCAATCTTGAACTAAATGAGGTGTGCCAGCCCCAGGAACTAAATGTGGTGTACGAGTCCCAGGAAGTAAATGAGGCTTGTCAGTCATGTGAACTACACAATGGGCTTCATGTATGACATTCATATATACCCAATTATGCATTCAGCATAATTACTTCATGAGTGATGCACAATAATTATTTGGTAGCATACACTCTCATATGCATCATAACAGCTCTATATGACAGACTGAAATCCCAGTACAGGTCAGACAGATCCTACACAAATCTTAGGCATATTTCATAATATGGGACACATGCATCATAAATTTGGGACACAGTGTATTTAGATGATACATCTCTTTGTTAATACAAACCTTGTTGCACCTTACACAGGCCTGGTTTATCATCATTGCGGCCCACCGGTGAAAGTAGAAGAGAGGCGTGGTTGGGGAATAAAATTTTATTTGATAAATAAGATTTTATGAGTAATATATATGTTAATTAATATATTTTAATATATATAAACCGCCTAAGCGGGATAAAATGTATATGTGATTAAAATGGGTGAGATGAGGAGTGGGTGGGTGGGAAAAAGGGTTGGTTGAGTAGGGGTATGGTAGGTGTGTTGTTGTAATGGAGGAGAATTGGAGAAGGAGGAAGGAGAAGGGAATTATGGGTGAGGAAGGGTAGTTATGTGGATAGTAGATAGGGGGAGTGGTTGTAGTGTATACAATAGTAGGGTAGGGGAGCCACCAGGTGGCAGCAATGATACCACCTGCCCAGCCCTTAAGCTTGCATGTGCCTACCATTGCGGCCCACCGGTGAAAGTAGAAGAGAGGCGTGGTTGGGGAATAAAATTTTATTTGATAAATAAGATTTTATGAGTAATATATATGTTAATTAATATATTTTAATATATATAAACTGCCAAACCAGCCAGAAATTATGTGGATAATAGGTATTGGGGAAGGGGAAAGGGTGGAGGGAGGGGAATAATGATGTGAAATGGAGAAGTTTAACTAGAAATGGCTTGTGCCAATGCATCTGTCACGCGAGCAGTTGGGGTGTCTATATATGAGCGATACACGTTCGAGCGCCATCCCCCGTGGCGCTGTATGTCCAGCTCCTGGCACCCGTAGATATGGGCCTGGGTCGCGGCCGTTTTGTGGATGCTGTGGAGCGAGTCTGTCAGGTGTGACGCGCCCACGGTCGCCATAGCTGCCGACCACACCGCCTTGATAGTTGAGACCGGCACTGGCTTGCGGTCGGGAAACATCAGGAGCGGGTCTGACGGTGTTATTGTGGGAACTGCTTGTGCATTCGCCTCGAGTGCGCGTACCGGGCAAAGGGAGGGATCGTTCATTTGTGGCAGAGTCACTATCTTTTGTTGGCCAACCTTCTGCAAGTTCTTTGCCCATTTTATAGTTAACCTGGCCGCCTGGCCATGTACCACCAGGTCGGCCCGCGTTGGGTGGCGGGTCTCTGATTGTCTTAGGGCGCCGTAGAGAAGGCATAGGATCGGCGCCCTCACCGCATTCGCGTGTACTGATGCCGGCAGGGACCGCACCGTTCGCGCGAGCACATCTACCGGCAGGGGGGGTTTCGTGCGTGGGACGTATGATTTGTCGCGTTCCATCGCCTCCACAGCCATCCTCACCCTGATGTGATCCACTGGGGCAGTCGACACGCCCACGAGTCGAAGGAATGTTCTTACTTGGGACAGCTTGTTCTTGAGCGTAGCCGGGGCGGGTGCTTCGGCCGCGATGTACTCGAGGTATGCGCATATTATGTGGTGGGACGGGTGGAAGGGATCCCGTCGGAACCACCCCATGAACGCGATGTATGTCGCCACCGCCGCCCGGTGATTGGCGATGGTCCCCGGCGCCTGCGCTCTGAGTTGTCAGTGTCAGTTATAAGGGTGTGGAGGGCCACCACCACATTCATGGCTTCAAGTTCGGTTATGTTCGCGCCCGGGTCATCATGGGCTGTGATTTGCTGGCCATAGGCCCTGTGGCCATCGGTGCCCCCGATGCCGGTGAGACAGGCATCCACGAGGAGAACCTTGGATGGGGCCGCCGGAGGGATGACCGAGATGCCGTTCCAGTCTCGGCAAAACTCGATAAACCATGCCAGGTCAGCCCTAATTTCCGAGTCAATGACAGTGCGGTCACCGGGGGCCGCCCTCAACCCAGTGAGCAGGCGTGATATGAACGCCTGTGCTGGACCGACGCACTTGGCCACATATAACAAGTGCCCAAGAAGAGATTGCATAGTGCGTCGGTTGATGTATGATCGATGGTACACTTCTGAAACCCGGGCCAGGATCTCCTCCACCTTATCGCCAGTGATAGATATGGACATATCAGGAGCACTGACAGTGACCCCCAGCCAGCGCACCATAGGGGCTGGCGGCTGGGCTTTGTCCACTGCCTCCGGCAGGCCCAGTTCCGCCAATAGATCCTTTGCCCGTGTGTAGTGGCTGGTGGCCGATGCCTGGTCAGGGGAGACGATGACCAGGTCATCCAAATACATGAAACACACTATTCCCTCCCTCCCGAGGAGCTCCGTGATGCAGTTGGCCACCGCCTGCATATGACGGGAGGAGGCCCTGGCCCCGAAGGGCATGGATGTATCACAATATGCCTGCCCCCGCCAGGAGAAGCAGAGAAGGGGCCAGTCGAGGGGGTCGGAGGTGAAGTTCTTATACGCCCTCGCGACGTCCACAGATGACATAAAAGCCCCCGGGCCCATCGCACGCAGGGCCGATGCCAGGTCCTCCACTGTGGGGAGGGTGTGGGGCGACTCGACTCCGTATACCCCATTCTTTACCACAAATGCATTAACCGACTTATCGCTCGGGAAGGTCATGTCGGTGATGACGCGTCTCCCTTCCCCCGACGACTTTTCCCTGGTCATCAGGGGAGAGACGTGGCACCAAGGAGCAAAGGGGGGGACCGCAAATGGGCCCACCACCTCGTGGCGTACACGCTCCTTTTCGATGAAGTCATCGATGTGGGTGGGGAAATCCGTGGCGCTAGGGTGGTTTGGGACGCCCTGAGTATCGCAGGTTGGCCCCACATACCCCACTGGGAAGCCGAACTTGACAAAGTCTACTACCTGTCGGCCTCCCTCCAGTGGGGTGACCAGCCGCTCCCAGGCGGGGACGTTAAGTGAGGTGGGCACAGGCCTCCTGGCGCCCATTGCATTGGGTAGGCCCGTGCGGCGCACCATTTCGTATATATCCACCATCCGTGGTTCCCAGACCTCTGCCACCATCGCGGGCCAGGTCTCCCTCCTGTGGTGGGCGACGACCTGTGGGCGGGTGTCCGTGACTTGACCGAATGGAAGGCCGCCCTCGCAGCCCCGTCGTATGCGGTCAAAGTCGGGGCTGCCCGGAGGACGCGGAAGCACCCGTCCGCGCGTGACAATAGGGGGGCACGCAGGGGGGGGAATGGCCGGGGGTCCACATGCTGCGGGGGGGGGGGGAGTCCGGCCGCCACCCTCCTCATCACCGCGTTGAATGCCGCGACCGATATCCCCAGCATGGGGAGCCCGGGGCCCCGTGCCGCCACCTGTGGGATCCATATTGAACCCCTTGGCACCTATGTCATGCGACTCCGCGGCCCGGGGGGGACGTTCTGGCGTGCTCGGGGGGGTGTGATCCGGCACGCCTCCTAGGCGTTTTTTGGCGGCTGGCCATATACGGGGCTCGCCCTCCACAGTGGGGCCTCCGAGGGCCGTTGCCCGGGCTGTGGGGCGTACTGGGTGTGGTGCTGTGCCTGTGGGTGATGCATGCGAGGCTGCGGCGTCTGGAGCTTCCTCTCACAGTCTGTCACATTGTGTCCTGGGCACTGCTTGTTGATGGAATCACAGAACGAGCAGAAGTGCATGAAGCGTATCTGCTCATCCTCATGGTGGGAGCGCTGGCGGCACCCACTCCTTGAGTTGAAGTTTCGACATATAACCTCCCGCTTGGCCACCGCGTTACGGGGCTCAGAGGTTGTGGCGGGGGCACTGCCCCTACCTGGGCCGATGAGGGCGATACGTATCCTATGGTTCTGAATGGCTTGGTGATCCTGCCACATCAGCTCGCCCCGCTCGACCGCGTCCCAGATATACTGAGACCAGCGCCTGATTCCCTCCCACGGGCGCTCCATGGTGTCATGGGTCACGTCCTCAAGGTGCGCCATGATGTCCTCCCGATCGTCGGGCTCACACGCACGGGGGTCCCTGAGGAGCTTTAGGGTAGCGTTAACATACTCCATGGCCGATAACGAACATCGCAGATCCAGTTTCTGCTTAAGAGTCTGGCAGCCCTCCCTCACGATGTACATGTATGGCTTATTTATCGAACGATCATGATAAGCATCAATAGAGTATGGGAGCTTACCCTCAGCCGTGGGGGGATCGAAGCTTTCCCTTGCGATGACTCTGTCTACATATGGTGCTTGTCGGCGGCGGAGTTCAGCGGGCTGTGGGATGCGCGTCAGTTGCCGGGCCGGAGATGGGGACCTGGGGCGCCTTCTGCCGTCTCCGCTGCGCGCACCAGCCGGTGTGCTAGAGTCTGTACATGGGTTTGAAAGGGTAGCATTAATGAGCATGTCAAGTTTGGCATTTATGTCCTGTACCTCCCCCTTTACTTGTGCCACGTCGCTCTTGAGCGTGTTCACACGATCCACATAGGTTGATGTAATAGTGGCCGAATGCACACTCTCAGACGTCTGGTCATCATCCCCTTCATACCGAGGATGAAAAGAAACTTCGTCCTCCTCGCCCACCAACGACTCCCTAATCGATTTTTGAGCCTTTTCCTTAGCCTTCCTTGACCTTGTTTTCAGCGGCATGGCGCCCACAGTTTTGGCCAGAGTACACGGGCCCGTAAAGACACAACTAATAGTACTTGCGTGACCTGCTTTCGCCGTAGCCGATGAATGGGTCCACCACGCTGCGTAGCCCTTTGGTTTGAAGGCGTACAGGCGTCCGTGGTGTGGATGAAAAAGGGTTGGTTGAGTAGGGGTATGGTAGGTGTGTTGTTGTAATGGAGGAGAATTGGAGAAGGAGGAAGGAGAAGGGAATTATGGGTGAGGAAGGGTAGTTATGTGGATAGTAGATAGGGGGAGTGGTTGTAGTGTATATAATAGTAGGGTAGGGGAGCCACCAGGTGGCAGCAATGATACCACCTGCCCAGCCCTTAAGCTTGCATGTGCCTACAATTCTTCAAAGTTTTTTCATTTAGATCTTGGCATTCTTCTCAAGACAACATACACTCAAAAAAGTGCTGGTACACTAATTGATAATGTCTTTATATTCAGTACCACCTAAAAACCTTTAAGGCACAAACTAAAAAATGCTTTGAGTCACAGATTTCAATGCAACCTTAGTATTTCTAGAAACATAAAACAATTGTTTAGTCTACATAGTAATGGTGGTCCTAATAGCACGTTTCGGAGCTACATCAAAATTTGTTGCAGTGACACCTTATTTGTTCAATTTTCCCTTGGCAGGGCATACTGGATAGAATAGGATTTCCCACCACTGCAGGCACACTCCCCATCAGAGACAGTATATAACCTAATATACCGTCTCTGTTTCCACCCAAGTCACTGGTATGATTTCCTTCTAAACTAAGTATCCTTTGACTTTTCCACCATCACTGTCAGTTTATGGATAGGCCTTTCCAAGAAACTGGCCTTCTTTGAAAGAGTAGAGACCGACACGAGGAGCTTCATCTGTCACACAAGTCTATCTTTGCTGGCCATTGCTTCTACGGCATGTGCCATCTTCCAATGACTTTTTTTTTTTTTTTTAAGAAAGAGCAGTGCTCATTTTATTTCACACTAAAACATACAAGTCTTCCTTCTGCTCCAATTGTTGGGCTCTGTAGGTAAACAGTTTCAATAACAATATCAGATAAGAAACTTCTTTCACAGAGTTTTCATTAAGGAAAAAAAACAAAAAAACAAAAAAAACAAAGGTACAAGTTGCAAAAATATGTCTTCACTGAAACCTCCACTCTACATGAACTATACATCCACTAGTTCCAAAAGTGAACATAAGACTTACTTAATATCTAGAATTGCAAGTAAAACTACAACTACAAACGGTGTATCCTGGAAAGCAGATCCTTGCATGGTATCTTCTCTTTCTTATAATTGTGTTTACATATGTAATCCTCCACAGCTATTTTACAGCGCAACTCATATATCCATTGATATACATCGAGATAACTATTATGAATAGGTCGCTGCCTGTAAATATAAAATTTAGCCCATAGAAATATAAAATTAATAGTCCTGGTACGAACTCCACCTCCTATAATGCCAAGAATATCATCTCTGTCAGAAAGGTCTTCTAAATCAATCTCTAACACATTTCCCATCCAGTTTTTTATTTCTGTAAGAAAATCCCTAACCACCTGGCAAGTAAGGAAAAAATGAACTATATTATCTGTTTCTCCACAAACAGGGCATTCAGGACTCTCAACAGCCTTACTCTTAAAAAGATAATCTTTACAAGGAATTATCCGATGTATAACCTTAAACTGAAGTGACTGTATCTTTGTTTCCCTTGAGGAGATGAAAGCTATCTTGTACAATTTCTGCCATTCTTGTAGACTAAAATTATCTTCAGGGAAATCCCTTTGCCATTTATCATGAATCTTATAACGGTAATTATCAATACCACAGAAAACATCATACAGTTTCTTAGGTGTGCAATCAAAAACATTCAAAGGCTTTTGATCATAACATACAAAGATATCTCTAGGTGATAAGTCTAGGACAGCTATAAAGTTACCTTGATCCATGGAATAGCCATTTTGATCTGCATTACTTCAAAAAAGTTGCATTGAATTCCATAAGCTTCATTAATCATATCTTTGTTCATAAACTCCCCTTGCCCAGAAATCAAATCATTGACTTTCATTATACCAGCTCTCCTCCACCCTCTCCACTGAACAACCTTCTTCCCAATCAAAATACTTTCATTGTTCCATAAGATCTCATTTTGTATTTCTGTATCAGTAACCGGGTCCCTGTTATAGAATTTATTCCAAGTTATCCAAGTTAATTCTCTGTAAAAAAGAGCCAAAATATTTTTCCCTATTAACTTGTTTTTAGTACCAAAAGTATAGTACATTGAGTCTCTGGCTCCAAATATAGCTCGTGCATATAAAGTCCATGAATCAAAGTCATTCACATACAACCTTTTAACCCAGTTAATCTTAGAAACAGAAATCATAGTCTCAAGATCTAGCAACCCCATCCCTCCATCCTTTATCTTCCTGCACATAGTTTCATAAGCTCTCCTATTAACAGAGGATGACCATATGAAAGAACAAATAACCTTTTTGAACTCCACGTATACTCTCCTCGGAGTGAATGAAACAGAAGCTGGATATAATAACAAAGGTATGAGCAAACTGTTGATTATCACTATTTTACCCTTAATTGACAAATTTCTATTAGTCCAATCATGGCAGATCTGTGAACATTTATTCAGTCTCTCCTCAAAATTCCATCTATAGCTACTTTCAGCATCATTCTTTTTACCTATCTTTATACCAAGTAATAACATAGTTTCTACTATCTCAAAAGGCATATCAAAATTAATCTGTGAAGTAGTCTTTCCTAGCTGTAGCAGCTTTGTTTTATGTTTATTAATTGTCAACCCAGAATAACGGCGAAATCTTTCTAAACAGTCTAGGATCCGCAATAGATCAGCCTTGCTTCTACAATAACACACCACATCATCCGCAAACAGGGAAATTTTAATCTGTCGTCCACCCATACTAATACCTTTAATGGCCTCTCTTTCCCTCACTATAATTGCTAGTATTTCTACTACGATGACAAAAAGAAAAGGAGACAAGCAACAGCCCTGCCTAGTTCCTCGTGAAGGATGAAACCATGGTGTATTGAACCCATTATTAGAGACACATGCTTCTGCTTCATTATAAATCACCTTAATCCAATTTACAAAATTGTTTCCAAAGCCAAATAGCTCCAAGGTTTCTATAATACATTCCCAAGATATAGAGTCAAAAGCTTTTTTGAAATCTAAAGCAAGAAGCCAGGAAGGGTCCTCATCTTCAGCGGTATATTCAATTATGTCTTCTGCAATCCTGATATTAGTTCCAATATATCTCCCTTTAATAAAGCCAGTTTGATCTGGATATATTATTATGTCTTTTAGGTGATCCTTCAGCCTACCTGCCAAGGATTTAGTTAATATCTTATAGTCTACATTCAATAGAGTTATAGGCCTCCAATTAGTTAACTTATATTTGTCTGCTGCCTTTTTAGGAATAAGACGAATTATGCCCCTTCTCTGCTCTTTACTGAGTAGACCAGAATTAAAAGAGTAATCATAGCTTTGAATTAAGAAATCCTTGATATCTCCCCAAAAGAACTTGTAAAATTCAGCAGTCAAACCATCTGACCCTGGACTCTTATTATTCTTCATTGAACTAACTGCTTTATATATCTCATCTTCTGACAATCTCTTATCAAGAGCTTGCTTTTGCGTATCTGTTAGCTGTGGAATGTCATACTTGTTGAGTATGTCACAAAGGATATTTTCATAAGGTTCCCTCTCATTTCTCGTATATAACTTGATATAATATGTTGATATTGTATTCATTACTTCCTTAAATTCTGTAGTTATCACACTATCTAAATTTTCAATAGCTCTAATTTGCTTGTCTAAAGCCCTTCTCTTTTCTAAATTCAAAAAGTATTTAGTGGGTCTTTCACTATTGCTAGCCCAATTACCCTTTGACCTCAAAATAGCAGCTTGTGCTTCAAGCTTTTTCTGCATTTGAAGCTCTTGCATATAAGACTGAAGCTCATCATAAACATCTTCCCCTTCATCTAAGCATGAGGTTAAATCTCTAATCATTCCCTCAAGTACATGCTCTTCCTTTCGTTGCTCAACTTTCCTCTTTTTGCTATATTTGATAGAGAAACCTTTAATTTTGAACTTTGCATAGTCCCATAAGTCATTAGGATTAAGATCAGGAGTATTCTGTACTGCTATTAATAGTTCTTTAATTCCATCTACATAATGTTTGTCCTGTAATAGACTGCTGTTAAAGTGCCACCAACCTGGACCCCTAGCAAGACAATTCAAATCTATTTCCAATAAGATAAAGCTATGGTCAGTGAGAATCCCTGGGACTATATCTATTTTCTTTGTCCTTCCTGACATACATTGTGCCATCAACCACATATCTATCCTAGAAGCTTGATCTCTCCTGTGAAAAGAGTATCTCCTTAAACTTGGGTGTTTCACTCTCCATATATCCACTAATGCTAACCTCTCAATCATATCCAACACTGCTAAACGGTAATTTGCAGCTCTTATTGGGTAAGAAGTATTTTTACGGTCCAGTTGTGGGTCTAACTGAATGTTGAAATCCCCTCCCAAGAGAATATTCTCTATTCCTTCCTATGACAATATTTCTTCAACTTTATCTAAGTTGGAAATTTGATCCGGCTCGTTCTGTTGTGTTGGAGCATATACATTTCCTATCAAATAAAATTCGCCTTGAAAACAGATGTGCATTATCAAGTATCTCCCCATTGGATCTACAAAAGTTTTTATTACCTCCACATTTAGACCACGTTTAAAAAATATAGCTACACCTCTAGAAGCAGAATCACCATTAGCAAAATAGGCTTCACCCCCCCAATTCTGACCTCCATAAAGAAACATCATTTGCGTCACAATGAGTCTCTTGCAGAAGAACGATGTCATAACCCCTTTCTCTCACTTTAGCTAAAATAGCCTTTCTTTTAACTCTATTGCGAAGGCCATTAACATTCAAAGAACACAGAGTTAGTCTTTCATTATCCATTTTTCAAAACAATTCTCCCCCATCCCTGGATGATGTAGTACTAGGCTCACAGTAAGCATAAAACTGACAATATATTTATTTCTAAAACCAGTAATGCATGTAAAACTCAAATCCAAGTGAAGAATAAAAGGCAAAATTAAGAACAATATTATTACCTCCTTGTACCTTGATAACCTCTTAAATAAAGTAATAAAAATGTCTCCAGTCGACATATTACCACCAAAACCCTGATCCACTATTCTCTTTTTTATAAGGTGAGAAAACCTTCCCCCTTATATATCTAAAGGTAAATTTATATGTTCAAATAAACAATAAGCCTGTGATAAAATAAAGCCCCAGTCTGCCCTACAACACTGCTGTAAATGACCCGTATACTCCAACATTTTTCAGAAGAAAAGGTGATGGTACACGAAACAATATTACATGGCAAACAGAAACAGTACCCTTTTCAGGATGTCTAGGAATTGTCCACATAGATGGCATACCAATTTCAAACAGTCATAAAGACACATACAAGCACATATCATACTTAGTCTATTACCGATGACACCAAAACAACAGGTACATGCACATAATATTATCTTACTTCATCTAAGAGAGTCTTAGTTACTGTCCTTAAAGTGGTCTCTAACTTTGGTTAGGAGCTTACCCATCAGGTTGAAACCAGTCCACTTTTGAATGTTCAAAGCATCATTCTTCCCAAGGGCTATCCCTGTGCCCCAAAGCTTTGACGGTGATGCTTCTCCAAGTACCCTGTCACCAGTAACCAGCAGGGACTGGACAAGCGCTGGGTGTTGTTGGAATTTCTCAATCAGAGCTGGAAGTAAGATGTCTTCCACGACATTCTCCCAGCTAGTCTCCATGCCATCAGTTGACATGATATGCAGAAGTCCTTTCAGCTCTGGCGGGTAGTGAGTTTTCCAGGCCCGCTCCTCCATCTCTTTGTTGTTTGCAAATCTTGCCCTGGCTACAACGATGAACTTCTCCATACAGTTGTACCTCTCTCCCTTGTAAGAGAAAGGGGTTATCCTATGGTTGGAAAAGTGGCTGAATCTTGTGAAGAACACCAGTGTAGAATTGTCTCTGTTAGTGGCAAGAGTGGAGGGCCTAATTGGTTGGGGCAGGGTTTCAAGATCGTCAGGTTTATAAGTCGTCCCATCCAAAACAAGTTTTCCTCCCACAATCTTCACGGACTTGTAAAGATTGGATTTTTCTGCAGCGGACCGACACCTGAAGAGTAGATTCATTGTCTCTCTAATTGTCTTGGGAAGATCCTCTTGTATAATCATGTCTCTGCACGTTCTCCTAGCATTCCACACCCTGTCACGATCTTTCAAGCTGACAAAGCGTACCAGAACCAAGTTAGGGTCCGGCAAACGGTGTGCCTTGTCGATGTTCAGAGAGCTTACACCCAGCTTGTAGAGGCAGTACTGTTCAAAATGAGACTGTATGTCACTATTCGTTTCATTCTGCTTCCTAGGAAGACCCTTAACTACCAGATTAAAGCGCCTTGTGTATGCCTGCTGTTTCTGAAGTTCTTCTCTCAGTTTTTCAATTTCCTCATTTGGACTTGGACCATCACATGCTGAAGCCCCAGATTCTTGTTCAAGAACAGTCAGTCGTTTCTCATGGGCAGTCACAGTAACCTCCAAGTCCTCAGTTCATTTGTCTATCCCACGAATCTTATCATCGAGTTTGTTTTCTACTCTTTTGAACTCAGTCTTGAGATCTTGAAAGTCTTTCCTCAGTGCCCTTATCTCCTGTAGAACATCACCAAGGCTAGGTTCTGCTACACTACCACTTGTCTGTGAATCTACTGCTATGCGCTTGCCAGTATGTTCCTCATCAGACCCCAACTCTGAATGCTTTCTTTTGTCCTGAGTTTCTATGCCCTCCATGCCATCCATGCTATCTTAGTCATTGAGGTTGTCAAAAGCACTATTTCCTGATTTATGAGACAGACAAAGGCCCCAAGGGTTTATCAAGGATTATTAAATAGATCAGGCTTAGTCTCTACATCCTCCAGGTGAAAACAGATCATTTACAAGGTCTCACATTATTTACAAGAAAAGAAGTCACCTTGTGGATCAATTCTTCATGATCACTCAGGCTGTCACATGGTCTATGACAACCAATCAGGCCCGGAGCAGTTACAGTGTTAAAAGGGCTCAGTATGTCAAGAGTGAATCAGCAAAATGAGGCTGCAAAATCCCACAATAAAATGATTGGCAAATTCCTCTATTATCGCTCAGGATTTGTCAAAAATTTGGCTTCTCTGTTTCACCAAATTTCTCCAAAAGTATGAAGAACTCGCGCACAAAATTTGGTATAATGGTTCCCAAGGATCTTGTCTTGAAATATCCCAAGAGTGGTGATGATCCAAGCTGCAGGTCTTGAGAAAATTGAGGAAATTCACAGGTCATGTGAAATACGTTTTTCACTCGTCCAGCCTCGTTTTGAACTCTCTCTTCCAATGACTTTGAACAAGGTATCCTTTAGAAGCACCTAGTCTCCTTCTTCCAGGCTACATCATGTTTTGCTCCACTTCCATCTCACTTGTGGGTTTGATCTTCTTCATCAAGTTCTTCTGTAAAGATCTTGTCTGTGAGTAGATCCACTCCCAAGAGGAAGGACGGCTTGATAAACTAGTTAGAAGAAATCAACTGCTTGACTCCCAAACCTCGGGATGTGTTGCCTTTGGGATTTTCATTTGTCGGAACATAATGCCACTTGTCAGGGTTGGTTATTTGTCTTATCTTCTGGACCCGATTTGCAACATAATACACTAACATAAATTAACTCTGATGAAAAGGTATTCAAATGTAGAAATTCTGTAATCGTTGTACAAACAAAATGGTTCTCCCTGTCATAGAATATAATGATATAGCCCTATACCTATGTAATGGTTCAGATTTGAGAAGCTCCAGAGCATGCTGATTAGAGCATTAATGATTTGTATGAAAATTTATAATCCAAGAGATATAAGTATAAATGACCTTCATCAGATGGGAAAAAATCATTCTCCTAGCAACTAGACGGAAAGCACACATCCTAAATACACTCTTCATTGTCAAGAGTAAATATGGACAATATGGGAAATACAGAGAGAGTTACATGAACAGCTGCTCAATTGGAATTCCCATTATACATACCAAACATGACAATATATAATAGAAGTCCTTTTTATATAAGCTCAAAATTCTGGTCTAGACTTCTTTGTGAGATAAGAGCTATAGAGAATATAGAATCTTAAATAATCACAGTCTTCTTCATCTCCTCTGAACTGGTGAAACATCTTCTTGATGTCGCATGTCACCACAATCTGCTCTTGATGAAAGTGCATCAGAACCCCTATGAGACTGTTCATCAGGTCAGGTCCCTGAAGGAGATGGTTGTTAAGTGACAATCCTTTGTAGTGTGAACTACAGTGCAATACAACTCTGTTGATCTGAAAACTTCTTAAAGTCTGCGTGAAAATGTCATACCTAGACATGTAGATCTGAGGTTGCACCGGCCTGAGGCTCCAACAATAAGCTTAAGTGTACCGGGATATATGCTATGACCTGAATTTTTCTCCACAATTTGGCCAAATGTTGTGAAGTTACTGTGCACAACTTATATTTTCTGTCACCAATTCTTATTCTTTGAAATTTTAGTACAGGATGTTTTCTACACATTCTTTTATCTCTCTAACTTATGGTATTAGATGTAAATCTGTGCAAATCTACAACAGATTTTAATCATGTATATATTATATGCAATTTTAGAATATTTGATATAGATACTCTCATTATACGTATAGAACAAGAGCATCTTACCATGGTATAGAAATACGATGTATGCTGATCTAACTCTGCAATATTGTATACTCAGGCAGGTTATGAAAACCAGTTTTGTTAAAAACTGATAACTGTCTTTTTTTTGCCTGAATAAAGATTGAATTTAAAAAAAAACACTTTCACGAAGGAAAGGGCTCGACCACAAAGGATCCCAAAATGGCGGACAAAAATAAATCAGACCACGAACAGGAATCTGTCTTTCTTCCTGATGCTGATAACATTACACTCGCAGATTTGTACAAGCTCACCCTGGACCTTAAGGTTAATGTAAAGGATCAGTTTGCATGGGAGTTTGCACAGAGATCACCAAGGGAAATTGTTGGATCCTTGTTTTCCGACCTAGAATCAAGTATCGGAATACTATAGTAAATAATAAGGTACGATAAAGTATTCAGGAAATGCTGAAAGCACGAAAGCACAGAGATGTATTTGTAACCAGATATGACATCAGAGTAGTCAAGTGACCATTTATAATCGATTAGTAGAGTATAAAAGGGGGCATAAAGGCCCGAAATAAAAAGTCCCATCTTGGTACTCCTTGTGTTCACACGTGTCTTTTTCCAGTAACATGACCCTCGATTGGGTTTAAGCCAAAGATATGCCAGAATAGAGGTTAATTAGCTAGTTGAACTAAAGCAAATGGTCTAAGTTAATAAGTTATCGGAAACGAAAAGAGTAGGGGTCTGGAAGACCGAAGATGGCCTGAAAGCCCGGATTTGCCAGAAGCACGACCCAGGACCGGAAAACTGGGCAGGTACGAAAGCCCAAAATCGTAAGCGGCCGGCCCGTGACTGCAGGGACGAAGGTGCGACTCGCTTGGCCCAACGCTATCAACCACTAGGCAAGCAGCGACCTGACCCCCATAGAAGACCGGATCGGACAGTAGGAACGACGAAGATCCATCCCTCCTTATCCCTAACCAAAATCGAATCACCTCCGCACGATGTCCAGAACTCTCCAGGCCCGACAGACCGGCACACACCTCCCCATCCGAGAATACTGATTCCCCGACCATCCTGCTTGTTTCCCCTCAAGCGGGAGGCACGACTCTTAATCTCACACCTCGGTTTCCTGCTCAAACTCTTCATTCGGCTCCAGATCAAAACAACCCCCACATCCCTTTGCTGTAGGAATCAGAAACCCCGACCTACCGAGGAACGTCACACCACTATAACTATATGTGTATGACATGCATAATTATGTACTGTAGATGTTACTTTAATACATATAGTTTATGTATGATATATAGTAGTAGTAGCAGCAGCAATAGTAGTAGTAGTAGTAACATAAATGCAATGGTGTGATCCTCCCAACTAACATAATCCTCAGTAGCTCAGTGCTTCGTGTGTGAGAGGTCCAGGGTTCTATCCACAAAGGGGCTTGGCTTTCTTTTTCTATGTTTCTATTTTATGTCCATATTACAAGTTATCTTTTTTATTACTAAGTTATCATAGACCATTAAGTAATTTGAAAAAAGAAGATACAATAGAATCCTAGATATACTTTATGAATTAAATCCATTGTGTAATATCAATCATATTGCTAGCAAAATCACAATAAAACTTAACTGAAGAATGTAACCAGAATGTTCTATAATGTTTCAATAACGTGTAGTGTGACATCACAATGGGAGGTTGCAGCAACATATTTGGAAGCCATCAAAATAATGTAACAAGAACCAAATCAGTACCAAACAGAACATTGCTGCAACGTTATAATAACGTTGCATGCCTGGCTGGGAATGCGACTTCCATGTGATGGATAACATTATATTACATCAATGATCATGCGGGCAAACTTGTAAGATTAGTAATTTATAATGTTTCACTGTGAACTTAGAGATGGTGGTACCATTTGTTGCAACAATTTGCACTGGAAGATAGATGGTAACATAAAATTATTGTTCTTTTGAAGAATCATAGAATGATTTTTACTTACCAGTAGGAGTGATAACCAGCTGAAGTGCAGGAATTTTGTGGTTTGCACCTTCTTGCTGCTCTATTCTATCATCTTCTGTCAACTTGGTGATTCCTACTTCAAAGTTGGTGTTGTCTTCTAGCCAGCGCACTAACCAGTACTCATAGCCTACACTATTTGTCACTCCTAGAGTGTATCCTGTTGTACTACTTGCATGTACACCAACAGTTAGACCTGGCTCTACTGTAGTTGGGTTGGCAAACTGCTTATAGTGTTCCCCACTCTCAGTAGAGGATATTGGTTCAGAGAAGGATAGTACAAAAGTACCATCATCATTTTTCTTCCACAAAGTCAGCCAGAAAGTTCCTGCTTCCTTGGCTAAATAATTAATTCCAATGAGTGAGCCATGGCACAGGGTTTCTAAACCAATGAAGACATTCATCCATCTGGCATGTAAATGTGGTGCATTATTGGTATTTAAAGGAGGAAAGCACGGGACAGAAACTGCAAAGAAAAATTTCTCTCCATTAAGTTCATAGTAAGCATAGTACAATATCTTAAGTGGGTTTTCTTCCTGCCTGATAATTTACCTGATTGGACTATTATAGATGTTGAACGCTTGCCAAATTGAAAAATTAAAAAAAAAGTCAACGTGTTTTAGAAATGATTAAAAGACACAGTATACTGTATTTTATATAGTGGGTTTTACAGACTATTATAGATGGTGGCACTATCTGTGCATTCACGGCAAAACATTATGAAATCCTAATCTTTCAAGCTTGCTACATGATTGCTGATGTTATTGTATGTTACCCACCACATGGAGGTCACATTACCTGGTCTGCATAGTTCAAGTTGTAAGCTGCTACTAGACTATGAGGTTAAATGACTCTAAAATACAGAAAGATTTACTCAGGAGATTCATATTTAGAAGCTCTAGTCCGACTGTTTTATACTGCACATCTGCTAGGATAAGTAAAATAGTGTGACCAGATAACCTCATTCATTTTTCCTGCTACAAGGTGTGATGCTTGCACAGCAGTTAAGGTTTCCTTGGTAAAAGTTGCTGTTAATTTGCAGCAATTCTTGCACTATATTTAGAGCACATAAAACATAGTCACTTTGTAAATTCCACAACATTTTTTCTGTAAATTTATTCTACAGCAGGTGGGCAAATGTTTATAATCCATAAAGTGTTCGCAGTTTTTATCTTAAAACTATATTTAAAGATAAATTCTATACATTTAATTGGGATAAAATATGTTAAAGAGATCCATTTACAAATCTAGTATGTAAAATGATAGAAATCCCTTCCCTGTTTTGATAATTTTAAGATAATTGCCTGATGTAGACACCTCTTTGGGAGCAAATGTATTGGATTGGCAGTGCCTTATTGTGACATCATTTCATGTATGTATTTGCTTATACATTCAGCTTAAATATTCCTCATCCAATTGGTTTAATTTTGGAATTAAACATTTAGTTGGATTTTACAAAAGAATTGATAAAGATAAAATGGTCAAATGTTTGATTTAGCATACTGTAAAAAAACAGGAAATACTGTAAATCTACAGCTAAAATTGGTAGATCCTTTCCTGTCAGCAACCGTTGCTGTAAATTTACCACACTTTGCTTGCTCTAAATTTACACTTTACTTTACATTTCAATAACATACTAGTTATTTCCTGGTTTCTGAGAGGGCAGAACAATGGGGAAGGTATAGGGGCTGGAATCATGATGTAGAATAAAGGGAGAAACTTACACTGTTCACAGTTGGGCCCAGCTCTCCCGGCAGAACACTCACAAAAATACTTGTCATTCCAGTCAGAGACGCACGTTCCATTTCCCAAACATGGAGAACTGCTGCATGCATCGGCTTCCACCTGGGTGAAGAGAATCAGGTAGACACTGAGCACCAACCAGACGGCCATGTCTTCTGCTGCATAAGGCTGGTTTCCCAGTCAGCAGGGACAAGATGGTAGCTGTCAGATGGGGCAGACTGCCTGTACTATTCAGCTTACTGCAGCTGAATGTGTCCTGTAAGCAAGTGAACAACACTTGGCAAGCAACTTAGTTATTCATCATCCCTAAGGGGATTCTGTTTTGCTGTGTTCAAACTTAGATGCCATGGCAATAATTTAGGTTTCTTGGAAAGTATGATTAAATATTTAGGTCTCTCAGAAAATGTGTTAGAGCTTTGATGAGTTGAGAGTTGAGAGTTCTGACTCCTTGCACCCCTCCCTTTTCTTTGCGAAAATTTAGCATTTTTTTAATGTAAAATTTGACCAATAAGTCATTAAAGAAAATTTTTCCAATTGCGTGCCCCCCCTCCCCCTTTTCGAAATCCTGTATCCGCCAGTGGCCCAAGTGAACATGAACTTGGGGGCTGCCAGCAACAAGTACATTTTATTGATAATAGATGGCATAACTGTTCTAGGAATGCCACCTGTATAGATGAGGTAAGGTATGCAAGAAAAAGTGTGTGTGTGTGTGTGTGTGTGTGTGTAGGGGGGGGGGGGCGCTTGGGGACTGCACCCCCCCCCCCTTTTTTTTTCTTTTCTTTTTTTTTGGTGGGGGGGGGGGGTTGGGGTTGGGGGGGTAAAATATTGATTCTTTTTAATGTAAAACTTGTTTTCCCCCGGGGTCACTGGCCCTCTTTTAATATAGGCGCTTCCCCCCTTTCTAGAATTCCTGGATCTGCCCCTGATTCCTTTTGGTCTAGGCTTAAACTGATGATGTCATCCAATATATCAGTTCAATGAGCTTCCATAGGTGGTCTATACTATTTATGATAATAGACCATATTGATTTTCAAGCTGTGCATAATATTTTGGCTTCCAGGAACATCTGTCTATGTGCGAATTTATAATGAGTAGAAAAAGTTGTTTTGAAACAACAAGTAATGAAAAATTGAGCTCCAGAATCAATCGAGAAGCTTCTGAATCCTTAATATGAAGAATGGTATTAGAAAAAAAAGTTAGTTACTTTTGAACGAAGAATATTTAATCAATAACACATCCTGCTGGTTCAATCGCAGATTTGAAATAGAGGAGATAAAGGTAAGCTTAAAGGAATAAAAGAAAATCCCAAAATGAGTAAATAAGCTTTTGTTAGAAGTGTAAGTATACTGTCACATCTTATCTCACAGGGCTTTGATGTCATCTAGGCTCTCAGTCACAGGGTAATGCTTGTGCAGTCACCCAAATAGCAAGAACGTTAACAGCTTGCCCGACTTATCAAAGAGAGATAAGATAATGTCTCATGCACTCAGCCACCACTATATAATATAATTTTTAAACATTGATTTCTCCCATATATTTTATATACTAGCAGTTATTTATGTAGATATGTATCAAGATGTGCATATTCAACATTATACAAATAAAAACTGCCTCTGCAGTTCTCCTAGTAACTAGGTGTAGAGTAACTAGATATCACGAGGACAAAGGATTACAGACAACAATTAATATGTATTAGAAAAGGGTAAAGGAAAGAATATGTTAGAAAAAGTAGTAATCAAATTAATAAGTTTTCACTTTTGAAATACTTTTAGAATACTTGAGTCAAGTCCATTACACAAAAAATAGCACTCCGTGAATTTATATGCAAGCTTTCCTTTAAGGCAATTCGGAAACGTCAATTGTACTAAACCCTTAGTATATTGAAATATCTATGGACATCAATGATGATGTACTCACAGTACTCTACCAAATAAAAGGTAGCAATTGTATGAAGGCTAAAGGGAACAGACGCTTTTGGGTGAGTTATTGAAAACATCATAATCATGGGCCATTGCTGATCCATAGTATTGGTGGTCTCTGATTATGCTAAGGCTCTTTGGTTGGAACATAACCGAGGTGCAGGGATTCTCCCTACCATGGATGGCTGATTTATAGTATTCTAAGCACCTGCAGGATAATTTTGACCAATTTTGTCGACAAAACCCCCTGGAAAAAATTATGAAAAATTAATGAATATTTGTGTGTATTTCCACCTACAATGAATGAATTTTCAGAAGACTTGGAAAATATGTAATCTATATGGATACAAATTTAAAAGAATATTGATAACTTGGTTTTCTTCATGTCAATCTAGAAATAATGACTTGATTAATGAAATTCCCTATGCTAAAGCCTTGGGGTGTGTCGACATATTACCCTGCATGTACCCTGATTAAGGTTAACCTTCAGGTAAAAGTCAAGTAATCTGCGATCATCAGGGAGGGAATGGAATAAAATCAGATTCCTCGAATTCTCCCCACCACAGATAACTTATTTATTGTATATAATTCACCTGCAGACTAGTCTAAATCAAAGTGCATGTTGGGAAATTTGTAGAAAAGTCACAAGGCTTAAGTATAGAAATTTTCAATAATCCTGGCATAACTTGTGGTTTACTTGGATGAAAAACTAGCATTAACTATTTTTTCCATTTCGTATCTTTATTAATTCTAATACTTTCAAGTTGGTTTGAAAATTCATTAATTTCATAAACATAATTATATAGCAAATAGTTTTTGCTATAATTAGCTATAGTATTTCTGGAGTTGTTGTCTATAAAATCAGTGCAAATCAACCTGCAGGTGCCTAAGATACAGTAAATCAGCTATCTGTGGTAGGGAGATTTAGTATGACATGAAATGTGCCTATTTATCCTATGATGAGCTGAATGCTTGGTGAGCGGAACCATTGGAGTTTGTGACTGTTTATCTGGTAGGATTTATATACAGAGTTGATAAGGTGAATCATCGTACCTGTGCAAGCCATGCAGTGATCATTATAGGTTGGAACACTCAGTAAGATCAATAATAAAACTACCCCATGTGAATCAATACGGAAAAATAAAGTTGAATAAAAAAAAAAGAATACAACATTGAGTCCAACTTTAAACTGAATAAACATATATATATATATATTATATATATATATATATATATCCCAATTGGAAATGATATTGTTGAGGCTGAACTATTGAATTGTGCGTGTTGTAACATTGGGGTATATTGTGGGGCACTTTGCATAGGTTTTGGGACATTCTGAATGGTGAGTTAATGAGCTATTCCATCTACTGTTATGTTTTGATTGTATCGTTTGAAACTTTCATTAGGAATGTGTATCATTATAGAGCGCTTGGTTATCAGATACTGTTTTGATGTATGGCTGGGAAAGTGGGACACGGCGGGATTGTTATGACCACTGAGTATAACTTTGTCCCTTACAGCATTATGTATTCTGAGGGGGGTTAAGTATTAAATATATCCTACAAAATTAGAAATACTTCATATCATAATACAATTATATGTCATAATGTCATTATATTGCTAGTGGTTTTAACTGTATTTACTTATAACTGGCTATTGTGATGCTTTATGTACTTAACTAGTGTGTTGGTTCACCAACCCCCATTCTATACATAATATGGGACTGCATGAAGTGAACATCGCATTAAGGTTAGACTTAAGCTTATGCTACCCTTAGTATAAGCATATAAAATATCACTCTTGGTATTCCGACAATTACGTAGACACTCAATTTGTTATGGGATTATATCAAATTGGTCTAATATCATTGTTTTATTATTGGCGCAATTACTGGAAAGTGTATTGTCTAGAGGGCTGTAATTCCTAGACAATTATTCCATGAATGACAATTATTGACAATTGTTTGGGTGAGCAGGGAACCTGCTCCATGCTATTCTGTATTTAAGATCATGATTAAAGTTGCTCTGGGGCTTTTCACCTCTAACTGTCTAACTGTCTCAGTGGTTAACTGAAATAGGCTGCTCAAAATCATCAAAGTAATGATCCAGTGCTGGAGATACCTTTGGCACAGGGCAGTGTTTATAATTGTTATGTTGTCAAGCAAATAGAGAATAGAGCATGAACAAATGCGAACTTATATTCAACTCACAATATATCAATATATCTATAGTCTCTAGACTCTATGAGGCTATTACCATAATGGCTGGCTGGCTGGGTCAGACTATTCAACGTTAACTGACCAATTAGTCATCCCAAATTTGACCCATGTGCCAGGGGTGGCTATAGTATTTCCAAAAAGGGGGAGGGGGAGGGGGTCAGCATATAGGCTAAGTACTAAAATGGCCTCATTTGCATGCACTCACACAATATTTTCCCCTCTTTTTGTAGTTTTTGGGTCCAGCAAAAGGGGGGGAGATCATGCAGCCCCCCGGAACACCCCTGAATTCACCCCTGTATGCTACCAGTGGATGCCCTCCTGGTATGGCATAATAGCCCCTGATATTCATATATCTGTAAATATGTATACTTCCTCATATCATGAAACCTACTCAGGATCCGTGGTGGGGGGAGGGGGGAAGGTCCTGGGGGTCCTGACACCCCCCTCCCCCGGCCTTTTGCTGGACCTCCAAACTGCCTTTTTAGTACTTAACCTTTATGCTGACCCCCTCCCCCCTTTTGAAAATCCTGTATATGCCCCTGGTATTGGAGATAGACTGCCTGTGCAATTAACTTATACTCAGCGTCTAATGGTTAACTCCAGATTAATCATATACAAGAGATGGGATCTCAGGACAGCAACATGCATATATATGGCTATATATATATATATATATATATATATATATATATATATATATATATATATACTGTATTTATAATGGTATACTTATATTCCTGAGTAACCATTCTTCCTCGTTTAAGTTCTGTGTAAATAGTGATCGGGGAGGCTCTAACTGGAGTCATGGTATGTGCTAGTCAGTGTACATATCGGTCTCTAACACCATGCAGCAGCGTAGGGGGTGGGGGGGGGTACTCTGTGTAGAGAGGGGCTGACGATATGACCATACCCTTCACATCACAAACCGCGTGTTAACCCCGTCGGGGCACCGGGGTGAAGCTTCTGCTCTTTGGGTTCAATTCCCAGTTGGTGTCTGGTTTCATTAAGGGATGAGGTACAGCAAAAATGATTTCCAGGTTTTTGATTCCCTGCTGTTTGCCCGCCCCGTCACCTTCATTTCATAGATATAATCACCAAAGACAGAATTTGTCCCAACTTGTTTTCACCATGAATGTTGATTCCTCACAGGTAAAATCAGCCTTTTTTTTAAATTATAAAACGTCTGTACTTCCTTGCACTTTGTAGAATCCATATCTGTATGTGACGTCATACAAAGAAGAATTATTGATATTTTAATTATTTTGAATTAATTTGATTTAATCAGGACGCTGTTTATAGGCCTACTTAATATGTTTGTGTATGTTAGTCACTAGGTTATTATCATATTACATAGTCACCCCCGCCTCTGCGTTGTCCACATGGATCGTGGAATAACATTTATTGATTAACTCAGAATGGTAAAGGTGTAGATACCTTTATTTGACAGGGCCTTTTTCTTAAAGTCAGGCGTGGCCTTTGAATGACCTTTTTCTTTAAGTCAGGCGTGGATCTTTTATATGGAGGGTCATTAACCGAAAACAAAAAAATGAGTACATGGATTTTATATACATGTTTATTCATTTAGTCATGTATACACAGTGGGGGATCCAGATGGGGGGAGGGGGCAAATGGAGCAAACCCCCCTAGACCCAGGAGACAAAATTTTGGCATCTTAAAATTGGAATATCTGTGTGGAAAGATGGTGTTTTTGTTAGGTAATGAACACATACCTTACATTTTCATTTTTTATAAGGGGGGTCAGAGTTTGCCCCCCCCCCCCCCCACACACACACAGAACACTGGCTCTGGATCCGCCCCTGATACATAATTATGCATGTAAATAGGCTTGGGTGTGGTGTGTCTGTATCTGTGTTTTAATCGTTCAGTGCCCCCCCCCCCCTACACGTGCGTCTAAAGCCCCGCGTCCGTGGCGTCCCTAGTTACCCACCTCTGACATGCGCACTGCCGAGTCGCTATTGACATTCCTACACTCTCCTACCATACATCCAGCTCAAATAACCCACCTGGGTGATCTGAAACTCTGCTGGGAGAGTCGCGTTAAAAGTTTGACATGTCTATGTACGTGGGCTGTGAGTGACATGCTGTGAACATGTCGGGTGTGAGAGTGCATGTAACGGGCCACTCTGGGGGTCGGTCTTAGCACTCCTGCTACCACTTTATATATATACACACACCTGCGTATAACACGTGTATTACATGTAGATTATACCCGTGAATAACATGGGAGATGAGCACTGAATATTCTATCACAGATTATCGGTAAACTCATCAATGTGATTACCTCCCGGAGGACTTTACACCCATGTTACAGACCCGGGAGAACTGACAGAACCTTACAGGTAAGTTATCAATATACACATAATAATGATTAAATTTGTATTAGTTATAAAGTGTCGGATCCGGGGGGGGGGGGGGGGGGGCAAAGGGGCAATTGACCCACCCCCCGACCAAAGGGACAACATTTTGGCATCTTAAAATTGGAAGATCTGTATAAAAAAACATTTTTATAAGGGGGGGGGGGGTCAGAGTTTGCTCCCCCCCCCCCCCATAGAGCACTCACTCAGGATCCGCCCCTGTTGCAGACACAGGCATACAAAGTGGCAATATTGGAATGTCAGGTATAACATTAATTAGGCAGGGTGATGTTGATAACATTAAAACGACCAAAGATTGTTATTAACATTATTGACAGCTCGAACGTAAAGCTATATGGTGTCTATTTGACTTTTACATGTTTTGGTCATGAGAAGTGTTGGTTTGACCAGGGTGTGTCACGTGATATTTCTTGTTTTGACCATTAATTTTAATCAAAACTATTTTAACAACTCGGTGTGCCAAACAAAATATGAACACATGGGTTGGATCCCTCAATTAGTTTGAGTTAGGCACACATTGCAATATGTGTGTAGTTATTTCAAATAGGACTCCAGGACGTTTAATCTTATCCTTACACGTGCCTACTGTTTAGTCTCAACAGTATAACAATACCAACCCATTTTAATTAAACAGTTACAATTCTAATTTCCCGACATGTTTGTATACTTTAATCATAACAAATGAGACATTGTAAACGAGCCATACCAATATACAACTCCCACTCATCCCAACAAAAGTCTCAATATCATTACAATGACAACTGCTTTTAGTTTAAAAAGACATCATATAAATAATGTGCATTTCCTAACATGTTTACATACCACAAGCCAATGGACATTGTTCTCATGCCATACCAAACACCCCCCCCCCCCCCCAAACACACACACACACACACACACACACACACACACACACACACACACACACACACACACACACACACACTCCCGCTCCTGTCCCAACCCTACCCCACCCTAGCAGCTATCACAGTTAACCAGGGGTCAGCTATTACAGTTGACCAGTGGTCAACCTCCCCCCCCCCCCCCCCCCCCGGTAAGACTAGCCCGGCACCAAGCCGCCAGTAACACCCGGGTGGCAGGTGGGTCTGCTCAACCTCAGTGTTTACAGTTAGACCTAGAGTTGGTCCGACACATTACACATTAATATATACGCTGTGGGGATAGTTATACGTAGAGTTGGTCCGACACATTACACATTAGGAATACGTTGTGGGGATAAGCCTCGCGGGATATAGAAATACAGAAACGAACTGCACAGGTAGGTTTTCGTACCGTTTCTGTTTGAATGTTAGATTTTTTTAAAATCAATTATACACATACATCATTCATAAATACATGGATATAAATATAATAGACATAAATGCATATATACATATTTACATGTGAATGTAAACCTATGCATACGTTTATACATACATGTATACATACATAAACACATACATACATACATACATACATACATACATACATACATACATACATACATACATACACACATGCATACATACATACATACATACATACGTACGTACGTACGTACGTACATATATACACATACATGTTAAACATTATTTCACACTGGACGCATCAATTGCAATAGCGATACATAAGCAAACAGTTTTAGAAATGTTTTAATATATAATGATTTTATTGGTGTTATGTAATAAGGGTAACAGAAAGGGATTAAAAACGATACAGAACAATGCTTTATGGGTTTGGGATAGTGTTTATTTTAGGGATCAGATTATGTATTTGAGTACTACGCAAGAAAATCCCATAGCATATAGCAGAGAAACGTAGTGTCAAAGTCAGCAATTTGTACGATTATGAGCACAATTTGTAAGAAACGCTTATTTAACCTGTAGAGTGAACTTTAGGATAAGCTACCCGCAGTTGCATGTGCAACGTACAGAACATATTAGTGTTTTGAAACACTATAAATGAAGATCTAAAAAATAACATATGCATTTGCTGTATTCTTTAGTGTTATAATTATGATGATATTTTAAGACTCGCTTGGCACTGTTGTCACTAAGAAATCCATTGCTAATGCTACATTGATAAGCATTAACAAGCATTTTCAAACATCAGAATATATATTATTAATCCTGAATGCAATTAAAATACATTATTACGTATATGATATTTGACATCTATCAAAACGATATAAACATTTTGCTACTTTCATACACATATTTCCCATATAAATGCACATCAGATACCCTCTATCTATAACGATTTTGTATTTTGAATTCATTTAATTCCAACAATAACATAATGATTTTAGAGTATAATAATCATTATACATATTCAAAAGTTGATGGAGTTGTCCATATATATATATCGTCATGTGCATAATATAATATTATTATGATTTAGTGAGGTATCCAGGATAGTTAGAAAGACAGAAAAAAAGCGGGATGTGTGTGTGGGGGGGGGGGGGGGCGGAGGGGGGTGAACGGGAGGGGATATTGATGCAATCAAGAGCTTACATTCTTATCAATCATATCTGTGAGACCTTCTGATCTCCTTAAGCCCCGGCCCCACTTACCAACTCAACTCAACTCGACTGTCGTAGGTATGGGCGGCGCCAGGGCCTACGACTGTCTGGTCTTAGCTTGAAAACCATAACTGGCCGTAGGTTGAGACCCGACTGTCGTAGCCATGCACATTATCTGGGTATGGTTAATCTATGGCTCACCCCCCTAAGACCCGACTATCCAGTCGTACATCTTCAACTTCTCAAGATCTAGGACTCAACTCAACTGTCGGGGGTTTAGCTACGATTCCCCCGGCCACACTCTACGACTGAGACCAACTCAACTCAACTCGCCGGTCGAGTTGAGTTGAGTTGGTAAGTGTGGCCGGGGCTTAAGTCCCTATCTTCCGGGTTGTCTCCATGCAAAGTTTCGATATTTGCTTGACTGTTTGTTTCATTCTTGTAAACCTTTTCTTTGTCAGAGATTAATTGAGTTCTTATGCTTGAGTCGGTGTATCACGGTTATAGATAAAAGCTCGTCTTTTGGCAGTTTGAAAACAACAAATAACTGTAGGCCTATACTTTTATGTTGAACTTCTTAAAAATTACTTTTCGACTTTTGACATGGTGGGCCCTATGTTTGGTTAAATTCGGTATTACAATAATTACTGCACATAATGATCACAGGCGACGGTCTAAAAATAATATCAAATAAATTGTGAACTGATCCTTTATTTCTGTACAGTTATTTCAATGTCCAGCCGGCGGCACATTGGGAATTTTGACAGAGGTATATAAATCAGGATCATGCCGCCCTTGACAACACACGATGCATGAACTCACTTTGGGCTAATATCGTCTTATCTGTGAGATAAGCGGGGTTTAACATGGTGTTTAACACAGTGATTAGGGACTGATTAGGTTGGCGGTGAAGTGAGGGTGAAGTACAAGGCCGTTTATCCCTCCTGTGTGATATACAGATATTTCCTCATATATCATCTTCCATGCTGTGATATACATATATATATATATGTATATATATATATATATATATATATATATATATATATATATATATATATATATATACACAGTGTCGGCTAGCTGTAGGTTTGTCTGCAGGGCATCACGCCTGTCATGGAGTCGGATAACCTGCAGGTATAATAAATGAATTAGCAAGAATATCACATTTCACGAGGGGCAGATACATGGTTTCAGAAAGGAAGGGTCAACATATATATAGGCTAAGTACTAAAACGGCATGGATACTTTTATTTATATAGTTGTTTGAAATTTTCAATTTGGAGTAACTAAAACATGTGCAATAAAGAATGTTGTCTTTGATATGTGTGATTTCTCTGCGACAGATCTACATCACATCTCAGCTTTATGTCGTGTAGTGTAATGCCCCATTTACAGACGATATAACCTGTTGATCCGGCAGTATTTACCATCAAAGGCCGTGTTTAACTGCGCGAATTGAGCTGCTATGTCGGTGCAATATGATAATATCACAGACAATCTACAGGAAACGTATCTTGTTCATTTGGAGGGTTTTACAAATTTGGAATGTGTGATTTTATTTCTTATATATGCATGTGTGTAATCTGTCTGCATGTGAGACCGTCATAGTGTAACCACATCGCACATATACGGGGGTTTCACTCATAATATTATATGCGACATATGATATGGCGATATCAGTTCAGCGATATTATCTTTATGCTATCTCTCATATATCTTTTTCAAAATATAATGAAATATAAGCAGGGACGGATCCAGAGATTCAAGAAAGAAAGGGGGGGGGGGGGGGGGGCTTATATAAGTTTTTGAGGCATCCCATCCGAGAGCTAAAATTTTACATTAAAAAAAATCTAAATTTGGCCCCAAAAAAATAGGCCTCAAGCACCACCCCCCCCCCCCTCTAAATCCGTCCTTGATAAGAAATCTTGCAAAAAATTAAGTCCGAACCACCTTAGATTTATCTGAATAGATCTATAATTACACGTGACTTGTCGCGACATTATCACATCGCATCCATATTGCATATATAGGCCTAGGTGTGAAAGCATGGTGTGAAAACTCCACAACCCTCAGCCGCCACCCCAAGCCTAGGTCCCCTCTGCGGAGTGCCCATCCCTCCTCCTGCCCCCTACACACCGTTTGACCAGTCCGCCTTCAACAGGCACCTTTCCCCGGGCACTAATTCCCGCTTATTGAAATTCCACTCTGTCCCATACTGGAGGTATTTGTCTGCGGGCTTACCTGACTAATAGTGGTGTGCCTTATGTCGAAAGGTGTTTTCGGAGGGGTAAAGTTGATTTGAAAACAGTTTTGGAAAGCTCAAGACTTCCATATTTCTAAATGACATGTTGCCCAAAATTCTTTTTGGGGCAACATGACATTTAGCAGCCATCTTGAAAATTTCTGAGAAAATCCATTTTTATTATTCAATTAATATGTTGCATCATAATTCTTCATACATATTGAGGTATTTGTGGCTGCTAAGGTTTGTAGATGACCATTTTGATCCAAGGAAACCTCAGACATTGACATGAATAGATAAAAATGCATATGCATGGCAATTATGCATATTTTACCATAGAAATTATGAAATTAATCATAAGGATTATTTCCTTCTCTTTAAATCTATCACTTTGATTAACTATTAATGTATATTGGGGGTTTTGGGTTAAAGAATAAGTCACAAGGTCTAAAGGACCTTTATGGGCTCCCTTTTCCACTTAACTAGTCACACAAGCTAGTTGCTGCATGGCATTATTTTCATCAATCAAACATTATGTTGTGAAGATCTTTGAAATCATTACATATTAACCCGTTCCACCTAATTAGGCCATAGTTGGCCTCTCCATGGGTATCCCATATAGATGAGGCCATTTCTATGGGTATTTGTTGATTAAACAACATATATTAGCTTCAAAGGAAATACCATAGCATTCCTGAAGTTCCAAGGATTTTCCTGCCATTGATCTTCATCATGTTATCTCAATTACTTCCTTTAGTATCCCATGTATAATAAAGGCCATTATGGGCATTTTCATCCAGATTTAGCCATATCTGGAAATCAGCCCCAAAATTCTATTATTTAGGAAATTATCTTGAAAAAGCACCCTTTAGAGGCATTTGTATTGAAAATCATTTCATCAAATTTCTCAGAGCTTTTAACAGTATACTAACAAAATTTGTTCTTTAAGAAATTATTGCATTATGGGAATTTTTTAATGGAACGTTTTTAGATAAACTCTGAGTATTTGGAAGGTTGCCAGGTTACCATGGTTACAGATTATTGAATATATTTATTGAAATAAACCTGTGCGTCCCCTTAGTGGGGATTGCTTAGTCTAAGTAACAGGTATCGTGAAGTAATGAACAGAATATGTAGGTGGTGAATCAGGAAGACACAGAGGCCAAGGTGCTCAACGACAGATTCAGAGATTATCAGTCTAAGTTCTGAAATATAACATAATCTGAGGCATTAGAATGGTGAATGTAGTGAAAGACGACCAAGGAAGCCCAGACACCATGGGCCCTAATGTCCATAACGGAAGACACAAGGGCTGACATAAGGAAGGCCCCACTATGGTGTGTTGAGTGTGAGTCATGGGTCGCAGGATCCAGTCCAGACACAGATGCAGTGGTATTCCATGAGCACAAAGCCAGTGGGCCCAGCCATCAAGAACAAGGGGTCCGACTCACAAGGGTTGAGCACCTGTGATAGCTCTGTCATCCAACTGACAGGGTACAAGGCAGAGCCTGGTGATGAGTTGAGAATTATCTGCCAAGGGCATTTAATGAATGGGTCAGTTTTTGAAGAATGGATAGTGAGAGCCAGATTGTCTGGGTAAAGGGAAAGGTCCCTCCAATGTAACACGTGGTGAGAGACAGTAAAGTGACACTTACGAAGAAGCGCCTGGAAGGCTAGAGCCAAGGCAGTCCAGAATTTCAGGTCTTCTTCCAAATCTACCATTTCTGACAAACCCAGTAGTA
The DNA here is from genome assembly GCA_936440205.1 of Lepidonotus clava. Classification (NCBI taxonomy): domain Eukaryota; kingdom Metazoa; phylum Annelida; class Polychaeta; order Phyllodocida; family Polynoidae; genus Lepidonotus; species Lepidonotus clava. Next base: position 41,563,318 of record OW387144.1, on the reverse strand, counting down.
AATCTCATCTATAAGACTTGTGAATCACCAACATTGCAATTCGTGCAGTAGATTATTGATCACATAAGCATTTCAAATACCACGAATTACTTGATTTATATGGGCATCGAAAAGTGTATTTTAGAAGGAGGGAACATATTATCCCTTATGTATCGTGTTAGTCACTGTGAACAATACTTCAATTGTGATTGAACAACTCACAAATTGAGAAGTTATCCAAAAATCAAGTTTTCACAAAATCAACAAATTTAAAAGTCCAAAATACCCCCTATTACAGAGGTGTTCGTATTTGGCATATGTTGCCATCAGCGGTTCAGCAGTTGACAACTAAGGTAAAGTTCAAGAGGAGCATCAAGCTATTTTGCTGGCCTTGACCTGCTGCTGATCCACTTTGAATCCCATAGCAACTGAGATAATGCTGAATTCTAAATATTTATATGAAAGAGCCATACTATCTCAAAAGACAGATTGATATTGTTGAGTGCATGGTGGTTGTGAACATTATTTGTTTACCGTAATGTGTTTTTTCTGGTTTTTTTTTACATATTGTTCATCTCAATGTAATTCATCTTTGTCTTTACTTTTTGACATAACTGGAAGAACATGCTACTTTATGTATGTGAAGTTGTTCGAATAAAAATTAAAAAATGAATACTGGTTGCTAGGCAAGTGTGTTATGCACTAGGCTGTTGTTATACAATAGATAAAGGACCCTTCAATCTCCATAAACATCTCTTCTACTTGCATCATTGTCTATAATTATAATTATAATCTAAGACAATTCTAGAATTCCTAATACTTTGTTGTTAGGGAAATGTGACTGTCTAGTTCTGTTGCTAGCTGAACCATGTAGGTTATTATGTTTCCAGATTCCCAGAGAATATACACATTAAGCTATGTCAAAATGACCCACTTACATCACACACCTCCAAACACACATTAGATATCATCATGATGCATGTCGAAGGGTCATACGGGAATGGTTGCTAAGTCATTTTGTTGTGCAAAAGGCTGTTGCTAGGCAACATAAAACCATAGAAAACCTTACATATTAGCAAAGAAGTCTTAACATAGGATTGATCTTTATTATATACAATTGCAAATGATTTTAAAATTATAAATACCCAGTTGCTAAGGAAATATGACAACCTAGTGCTGTTGCTAGGCAACTAAATGGGCAAATATATGAACTAATTATAGTTCAAATGGATGATTAGTAAATACAGCTGGGTAGATGTTCTCAAATTTTATCTAGAATCTATAAAAAATACTAGTCTCTTGCATATAAGTGATATTCTAAGAAATTTGAAAGATGGCCGCTTGAAACCCTGATACAAATTGTTATTTTTCTTAAAACATAGTTTCTCCAAAAATAGATATTCTAAACATTCCAAAACTGTCTTCACACCATGTTAGTTCCTCAGAAATAACTTATGTATGTGACAAACCATAACTATAGGCCTATATTCCTATTTTTCAGTTTTTTTAAAGATGGCTACCAAAAGTATTGTTATTCTAAAAAGATTTTTGGGCAACATGTATATTCATAATGTAAAGGTTCCGAGCTTTCAGAAACTACCCTCGAAACAACTTTACCCCTCCGAAAACACCTAAGCCATTTTTCTGACATAAGGCATACCACTATAAGTCCCTCCACCAACTCGGCCTGGACTGAGCAGGTAGGTAATGATCATGGCTGGAGGCCTAAATATTGGCCATGGGGGTCCACCATTATATGGATTTTTATACTTATATCATATTGGTTGTTATTTATTATATTATTTCTGATATTGGTGAGAGGTGGTGGTGCCAACTAGGTTGTGAGACTGGCACCCATAATGGATCTTGGAGACAAAACTATTTAGGCCTATTCCTGATCACATGTATATATCCCAAGTACACAATGTCCAGTGTATTACAGATGTTACCGCTCATAATTCCCCTTGATTCTTGTGAAATAAGATTTTCGGTGGTAAAGTCCTGAAATGACCAGTGGTGTTATAGTGTCTATACAGGGTGGGCTCTGGGTGTCAGGTTTTTCTTTCTATTCACTTAATACCATGGATATCCATAAGGAACATTCTAAAATAAGTTTGATATTTGATAACTAGTTCCGGTCTTAAACAATGTAGTTCCGGACATTATGATTGGTTGAATCGGGACCCTCAAGAGCCGTACACAGGCCAGCGCACACTCAGAGACTGGTCTCAGCAGTTGAGTTGAGTTGATTTGTTTATTATTGAGAATCTATATTTGTGTGATACGACAGGGTTCGTGAAGCGTGAATGTCTAGGGGAAATTTCTAGGCCAAACAGTATCAATTGAAAACAATTCAGACCTATTGTTGTGTTCTCAAAAGACAAACCTTTGCTTCTGGTACAAAAATATTAAACTTTGATCCGCCATAATTATAGTGAACGCACAGTTTGAGGGATATTTTAAATCGTTTGTCTGCAATCCTTAGATCACAAGAAATCTCTTGTATAAATTACACAAGGCCAATTGGACTTATTTCCTTGTCGTTTTTCTCTCTCGCTGCAAACTTTGCTTAACCCTCCAACCGTGAGACCAGGGGGACCCAGCTAAACATGCCTTAATCAAACTGTAAATTACCAGGCATGTACGAGCATTCTGGTACAATTTGCACAGTTCCTAGGTTGTTTACTGTACCTACATTAAACTAACCACACTTAGCCAATGTAAATTGTCGGGAATGTGTGCTTTACACTGGTTCGTGTATTTAGGGTGGTCGTTAACATGTGCGTGCATTTAGATAGAGCGCATGGAATCAAATTATAAAGGTTGGCAAATGTTATAATACGTTACGTGTTTCTCAATTTTGAAAAGCATGCCAACCCGTGCAATGTAAAATTAATTATTTTCATAATATTTACTTTGAAATCCAGCCCTAGAGTTTGTGCGTTTTGGTAGACGTGGCTGTGTTTTTTTTCTCTGTCATGCCCCATTCCAACATTGTCCCTCCATCAGGGAACATTAACAGGGCAGTATAGAATAAAAATTTACATTTCTAGGCTTCGTTTATTATCAGAAGTTTACACATCATTCTGCATAGAAATATCTTCACTTTTTCATTGTCAGCAAAATGAATATCGTTTATTTTCTAATACTAATTATTTGTTTACATCTATTACAGTAACCCTTCAAGATGGCTGACAGTGACAGTGATGCGGGGAGTGTCACCGGCAGTGATGGTGGGGAGGCCTTTGACCCCTCCAAACTGGAATCAATGTCCGACAAAGACCGGAAAAAGTGGGAGAAAAACCTGGAAAAATGGCGAATTTTCATGGATTTCCTTGTGCGCCATATTGCCATCACAACCTTCAGGTATAACTGTTTTGAGAATGAGGACTTGGACCAACTATTAAGTGCCTTAGAGAAGGGGGAGGTCGTTCGGTCGAACAGCAAATTGAAAAAGGGGGAAGACCCCAAAATCGCCACCTTTAAGGTGATGCGGGACACTACGGACCTCATGGTCAAAGAGAAGTACGTGAACGAGGCAAACAACATCCGCAAGTTCCTGGACATTGCTGGCCGCATGCGGGGAATCTCCATGATAGCTGGCGGGTTTTTCAAAGCCCTCAAAAAGGGGAATGTATCGGGCCTGGAGAAAATCAAATACTACTTGGACTACTGGAAGGGGTTCACGGTACGGACTTACGACTATTCCGAACTCCAGTTTAAAGGGGTGGACCCGGATAGTTTTACCGACTTGGAGCGGAGATTCCTCGTGTGGCCAACTGTGGTACGGACAGCTATCAATCTATCCCAGAAGTTTCTGAAGAAGACCTCTGACTCTACGGGACTGGAGCTGGTCTCGCCGGACCCCAAGACGATTCAGAAACACATGCAAGCCGTGGAGTTCGTCATCGCCACCAAAATTGAGGACATGCTCTTCAAGAAGGTCGTCCAGGAGACGAAGACCTTCTCTCTGCTCGGTGAGTTTCCATTCTCATTATAAAGTGTAGTTGCAGTTTCAAAGACCATACCGTTTTAATTTTGTACAGAGGTCAGGTGCGGATTTAGGGGGGTGGGCGTGCCAGGCGTGCGGCCCCCCCCCCCTTTTTTTTCCAGCCAAATTTAGATTTTTTTAATGTAAAACTCTTGCACCCAGAGGGTGCCGGCGAAAATATTGCTATAGCACCCCCCCCCCCTTTTTTTTCAAAATCCTGGATCCGCCCCTGGAGGTACAAGGTAAGCCTTCGACTGTAGGAGATTATAGGCCGTGGTTGAGGTCCTAAGCCTGGTATTATACCTACAATAAAGGCAATGAAAATTCTCGGAAATCATACCATTTCATTAATCTGAATCTTAACTATAGCCTGTCCAATATTTTGTGATGATCTGTGCATAACTCTTGCAGGTAACTATTCACAAAATTTGAATAAACATAGTTAATGTTGATATAGAGAAATATTTCTGAGTGGCAGCTTTTTTAAAAAGGGGAACATCTTTCGGCACCCCAAAGGGGCTTGATTTTTACATCATAAAATACATTCGATCAAAAGTAAATGGAGAGAGATCCATCATACACCCCTCTTTAATCCGTACCTAGTTATATAAATATACGCAAAATATATATTAAATATATATACATCATAAAATACATTATTCCTACGAAATAAAAGTGTTTGTGGAATTAATCCGACAGTTGATAGTTAAAAGTAATTTATTGCTAATTGTTTTAGAAATATAGTGTATAACTTTTTTGTTTTTATTTATTTATTTTGGGTTATATTCATAAATATAACATGTAACCTAAGGCCTCCCTGGTGAAGAGCCCCTAAGTGGTGTTAAACGACCAGAGACCTCCGCCTGGAATCCCTCAATGTGTTTTCCTCCAGCACCCAGTGCCACCGGCCAGCCATACCACAGTGAATAGGGCCCACCGGGCCGGTACTGTACACTCATGGACCTGGGGGGGGGGGGGGTACTTGGGTTTGAACAGGTACCCACTGCCCAACAGACCCACCAAGGGGAGTCAGTGCACGTCAAAATTGAGGGTTTTTCCACTGGTTTTCAGGCAAAAAAGGGGGCGGTGAACTACATCAATAGAACAATTACATAAGTGCAATAACTTTAAATTTAGCTTTATTTGTACTTTATTTAACAGTTAAAACTAAGAGAATGTCATCAGAGGTTTACCCTGAGTAGTTTTGGAGATATCTGTATATTTTCTGGTATTGACAGAACCTGATTTTTGGGGGTGGTGATCTGTATCCCCCAAAAGTAGGGAGTGGTCAATTCTCCCTACCACAGATAGCTGATTTAAAGTATTTTAAGGACCTGCAGGCTAATTATGACCAATTCTGTTGACAAAACATCAAGGAAAACTATAGAAAATTGTAAAATAATTGTTCTATATTCATCTACAATGACTGAATTGTCAAACAACCCAGGAATGATAAAGATATATGAATACTAATTTGAAAAATAATGAGGGTTAGTTTTTCACAATGTTAACATACAGACGATTACAAAATTCATGAAAATGTCTATACTAAAGCATTGGGTTTTGTCGACATATTACCAGCATGTATCCTGTTTTAGGCTTACATGCAGGAAAAACTCAAGGAACTGGCTATCCGTGGTTGGGAGAATGAAAATTTAGGAGTGGTCAGTCACAAAAAGCAGGGGCAGTAGTTTGGCAGTGGGTAGTAACCTTCAAAGAGTCAGCCCCCCCCCCTCCTTGGCTTATGGCCCGCGGCTCCTTTGGTGCCCACCTTTTGTGGCGTCCATTGTCGGCGGTGAAATACTTAAAACGTTGGGTGTTACTCTTGAACTTAACCACTCTGCCAGAATAAATAACGTCAAGTACCCGCCAGGTTAAAGTCGCCGTCCTTATTGCCGCGTTTCGGGCCCGTCTGAAGAGTTAGGACAAATCTCCTTGGTGCGAGCATTTTGTGGTTTCTAGATCCGACGAATCTGTGATCTACATGATTGTATAGAAGGCATTCAGAAATATAAATGGGTCATATAACGGGGAGATGCATATGGGCGTTATTATATATCCATTTCCGAATTAAAATTAATGGGGTACTAAACAACATACTAGGAAAAAACTGAACATTTCCTCAATGTGTTACTTTCAAGGTACAAACAGCTTGAACAACAGTTTTACAATAAAGGGAGATATTCTTACATCAATAGAATTTGTGTTACGATTATAATGTATTTTTTCTAGATCGAAATGTATATTGCAACGTTAACATGGGAAGTAAATATTCCAAATATATATGGAGTTGCTACACTAAATACCTTGATATATAAGATGCTTGATTTTGTTGAAAAAAGCAATGTGTAATCTGTCATTATGATTATACTAATTTTCAGCAAGAATCCAATGTTATCCAATGACGATGGTTATTGTCGTATATTAATTCCATCATTAGTCCATTACCTTCACTTGTATATTATATGTTCATATAATACATCTGAAACTAGTGGAAACTTTGCAGATTAGTACGTGATAAAAATTAGAAAAAAAAACTTTGATTTGAGTACCAGGATGCGTTGCAAGTGGCGGATTAAGAGGAGCACTCACGGGGACCTTTGATTCCACAATTATATAAATCAATGGCAGACCGCCTTGAGTTTAATCCGACGCAGCATGGTTGCGTTTGCTAAACCTCCACACATACTCTATTGCAAAACTTATTCTCTGCGTTTCATAATCTTAAGTTCAGGCAGGTGAAAGGACCTATCGTTCTCTGACCCTCATTTTACCCCCCCCCCCCCTCCCCCCCCCCCCAACTGTCAAACTTCTGCTAGCGTCCAGAGGCGTATATAATTTAATGTCGCTTAAGTCCGATTAAAATACAATTCTCGAACAAAGTGCCATGTCCTAAGGTGGACCCAAACTTGGCTCCTGGAGACGACCACGTCATAAGTCGTTCATCTAGAAATCCCTTCGTACAGGGAAAGGTTTTAATCTGTAGGTATTGTGACCTGTGGGTATTGTGGCCTATGGTTTCTGGAGTGCAATATAGTTATTGTGTTCAACATCACATATAGTATAGGCTCATAGCTTGGCAGGCCCCAGAGAAAGACTGAATAGATTTTTATGCCTTTACAAAATCATTCGGCACATCATTCGAAAAATTTAATGCTAATCAAATAATAAAGATAACCTTTCAAAAAAATCAGCAAAAGTCCATTTTGGGTAGCTTAAAACTCGGACTTGTAAAATTTCACACTTTAAAAATGCTTTCATCAGGTTTTTTTCATCTGGTTGATTTTCACAACTTTAAATCAGTTAAATCAACAGTGTTCTTTGTTATGCCTATATGTATTTATATTTCAAATCATATCTTAATGAATGCAGTCGATGCTTTGCCAATAATTATCCCTGTCTAAATAATAAACCGGTCCAAACTAAACTGTATCGTTGAACTTAGTGTAGCTTTAACATCTTTGTTAGTAATGCACTAGCACACATCACTGCAAAGAGAATCTCATGGCATTTTGTCATAATGATTTACTCATTGAAGCTTATTAGATAACTACTTTTCTTGTGAAAGTTGTGTTTGGAAACTAGCCATTGAATCTTATATAATCACAGCCTTGACATTATGACTGAATGAATAATCACTAATTCTTAAATCCACAGTTCACTTAGGGAAACTGCATTCTTTTGAATACATAATGTCCATAAACTTTATCTGGATATATTTTAGGTAAACCAACTCATATTCAAATTGATGCAATCTAAATAATTAATCTCATAACATTATGCATCACTTCAAACGCGTATCTTACCTTTTAAACATTTTTTTGCTAAATAATTCTGAACAACCGGAAGAACATGTCCACTTGGGTGTAGTTGTGAAAGAATACCAAAAATAAGCAAGCTTGACTTAGTATACCAGCCTTCGGCTTCGACCATTTTATATGTTCATATATACTAACTTCATTGATTTGGAGAAGGGATATTCTGAGGTTTTTCCGACTATCTATAACTCAGGATATTTTGTCGTTGTTTAATTTCTTTTATTTATACAGAAAAAAAAAGTTTACATGAAACTTGTCTCACTTTTCTGTCTGTGTATCCATAAGGACATTTTAACATTAGTCTAACATTTGTATTATTAAACATTATTGAAAATTATAATATTTTAGAATGGCTTCACAAACTATAAGTTGCGGTCTTCAACAAAGTATTTCCGGTTTCTCTGACTTCCTGAATCGAGACTCTCTCATGGGCTGTATGATACTTGGTTGCATTGATCTGCCATTATCTGTTTGCTTGTGGACATTCGGTACCCAGCACACTAATGAATTTGGCTGTTGGGGATGCCATTGAGAGAACATATTTTCTCGCCGAAAGTTACATAACATGCCCATATAAGGTAAACTGTGCAATTGTGTATTCTGATTCCTAATATTTGTGTTTCAGGTAACATGGCACCAGGGGGCGCATCGGTTGAGGCAGGAAAGAAGACGGGCAGGACGTACGAGGTGCCCGTTATAGACGACATCAACCCTGACTGGATGAAACCCATCCCTGACGGAGGTCAGTATTGTAGGGGTTTACTGGGGGGGCAGGTAAGAAGATGGGCAGGACGTATGAGGTGCCCGTTATAGACGACATCAACCCTGACTGGATGAAACCCATCCCTGACGGAGGTCAGTATTGTAGGGGTTTACTGGGGGGGCGGGTAAGAAGACGGGCAGGACGTACGAGGTGCCCGTTATAGACGACATCAACCCTGACTGGATGAAACCCATCCCTGACGGAGGTCAGTATTGTAGGGGTTTACTGGGGGGGCGGGTAAGAAGACGGGCAGGACGTACGAGGTGCCCGTTATAGACGACATCAACCCTGACTGGATGAAACCCATCCCTGACGGAGGTCAGTATTGTAGGGGTTAAGGGGGGGTAGGGGGTAAGAAGATGGGCAGGACGTACGAGGTGCCCGTTATAGACGACATCAACCCTGACTGGATGAAACCCATCCCTGACAGAGGTCAGTATTGTAGGGGTTTACTGGGGGGGCGGGTAAGAAGATGGGCAGGACGTATGAGGTGCCCGTTATAGACGACATCAACCCTGACTGGATGAAACCCATCCCTGACGGAGGTCAGTATTGTAGGGGTTTACTGGGGGGGCAGGTAAGAAGATGGGCAGGACGTACGAGGTGCCCGTTATAGACGACATCAACCCTGACTGGATGAAACCCATCCCTGACGGAGGTCAGTATTGTAGGGGTTTACTGGGGGGGCGGGTAAGAAGATGGGCAGGACGTATGAGGTGCCCGTTATAGACGACATCAACCCTGACTGGATGAAACCCATCCCTGACGGAGGTCAGTATTGTAGGGGTTTACTGGGGGGGCAGGTAAGAAGATGGGCAGGACGTATGAGGTGCCCGTTATAGACGACATCAACCCTGACTGGACGAAACCCATCCCTGACGGAGGTCAGTGAAGGAGGGGGGGGGGGGTAAGAAGACGGGCAGGACATACGAGGTACCCGTTATAGACGACATGCCTGTATGTTTATCTGTATGTTTTATTTATTAAGTCACCTTCAGGATACATGCATAATCTTCCAGTTGAGCAAGTATTATGTAAACCATGAAGTCTTTTGTTCAGAACCCCCATCTGGGGGCCTCTTGTGTAACTAACATTGTGAAGTCACAGGGGATTCCTCTACCCCCTCCCATGTCCTAATTAAGCTGTTTGAAGGAAATTGTAATGCATATTACAAAACAACTAGAAAACAATGGTCAAATATAGGTTTTACCACGTACAGGAGTTATAAGAACAATTTTTCATTGCTTATAATTACTTATCAAATGGCATAAATATGCACATTGCTCTATGTGGTTGGTCATGTGATCTCCATTCATAAAGTCCTTTCCAAATAAGTGCATTGCCATAATTATATGGTATGCTGCTATGGTGGGTGGGGTTTTATTCATTAAATAAATTTGTCAATTGCCATTTATTGAGCATGAATATCAGTAAAAGACGACAGCCAATTGATTTTTATTATTTGTCTGAAATACAAACCATTATTCTTTTTTTTTTAAAAACTGTTTTATTGTCAACTTCACATAAACAAGTACATGGTCTTCCAGCCGAACAATGTGAAAGTGAATGAAATATGAACAAATGTATGGTGAAAATATTATCGTACAGCAAGTCCAATCTGTCCTTTTACATTCCGGTCACCCAACAATGGGGATACATGTGTGTCTAAAACATTCTGGATGAAATCATAGATTTAAATTTAATCTTTGTAACTGCCTTCTGTTCACTTTCAGATAACTGAGACCATAGGGATTTTCCTCTTGATAGTGGGCTTTTTAAATACTTCTTATATTTCCGAATTGAAGTCTTAAAACCAACATTACCCCTGCTTTGCAGGTGTATATTCGGTCTTTCTACATCTATATAATTTGCATATTTACTGAGGTTATACATTAAAGAGCACATGTGTAACGACCGATGTTGTAGAAGGTTCACCAGACCATATTTCTGGTTAAGCACCTCAATATCCTGAAGCGGAGTTGACTTTAAATCTATTATCTCGACTGCTCGCTCATGCAGCTTTTGAAGTTTTTGAATTTTGCCAGAGGGCCCGCTGTCAATCATAAAGTCCCCATAATCTATTAATGGCAGTATTGTCTGTTTATAAATCAAACAAGCTATATGTGGAGTAACATACTTGCGTAACCTACCCAATTGGTAGACCATATTATTAACCTTCCTGTATTTTTCTGACAGAGTATTTTTCACAAAAAAACATACAGTTTAGGCATAAATCCATAATATCTGTCAGTGCAAACTACAGGGTACAGTTTTAGGTTCTTTACCTCACAGTATTAAAGGTAACTATAATCAGGGATAGCACCATCTAGAGAGTTCATGCCCGTGTCTTGGTCAAAGACTGCTGTGGACTGTTCGACAGAGTGTCCCATAGTGTAATGCCCCTGGAATATGAGCTCTTTAAGAATTTCTCATATCTGCGAGTCGCACTTTTAAATTTTATCTTAATCCTTATTTCAGGTATGCTGCTGAGCCTGCCCCCCGACCCACCCAAGGAGAAGAAGGGGGGTAAGAAGAAGAAGGGGGCGGGCAAGGGAAAGGCCAAGGGCCGGTCTGCCTCCGCCTCCAGCCACAAGGGCAAGAAGAAAAAGAAATGAGATGGGACTTGTTCATCAGGATACAATTATTTTGTTTTTCTTAATGGTAATTGTCATGCACATAAGGCCTGATAGAAAAATATGTTTTCTCTGGATGGAAATACAAAACCCAAGTGAAATTACGCATCTGCTATTGGAATACTGTTAAGAGATATGATTATGCTAAAAGGACATTTAAATAATTGTTTTTGGTTTTCCTGTAGTAAACCTATATGAAGAGGAGTTTCCCAGTTGCCAAAAAGTATGCAATGTTCCGGATTGCGCAGGTTCGTGGAGGTGTATACACATGCAAAAAAGATAAATACACATGTACTTACAGTCGATGCATGTTACCTTTTGGTTATATGGTATACCATCAATTACAAAATTGTATTATGTATGCTTAAGGATTGTATAGAAGAAATGCATTTGAAACATTTCGCCCGTAATGCAACATAATCTATCTATCTATCTATCTATCTATCTATCTATCTATCTATCTATCTATATATATATATATATATATATATATATATATATATATATATATATGCATGCAGTCATACCCGATTATTTTTCTTTTCTTTTTTCTTTCTTAGGAAATTGGGATTTGTGTCGGGGTCATTTAGTCAAGAGGTTGACATTGAAACAATCATAATTTGACGACGCATAGTAATCAGTCTGTTGTTTTATCCTGTCTTGATCCTTAGTCGTTAACAAACATCATTACCTTATGGGCCGATACTTGATGTCAAAAAAAGAGGATTATCAAAACGATGAAGGCCTTTTAGGGCGGTCCATCAATTACGTACACATTATACATGTTTCCTACACCCCCCGCCAATCCCTTTTAGTACATAATATGTATAAGAGACGCACTAACCCCCCTACGCCCCCTCCTCCTCTTGTGTGTAGGTATTTAATGGACGGCTCAGTCATAAAAATGCCAATTGAATAAGTGTAGGCCTCCAGTCCGAATTTCATTTACAGGATCCACATATAATCGCTAGGGATCCTATAATTAAATTTTGACGAATGAAATTGATGAGGAATTGTACGTTAATATTCGGCCTATGTGTCTACACATGATAGGTAGGCTTTCCCTGAGATGCAAAATTAATCATGATTTACAATTCTTGGGACCGGATCCCTATATTAACCAATTTAAAGTAAAGTAGTTCGGTACTAACCCAATTCTGGTAAGGTTATTTGTATTTTATATATTGTAATTATGACCACTGGCCCTGTCTGTGATATACGTTAAAATATGTATTATTGTAATCTAGGAGAATATTTATATGACGTTCTCAATGTGATATCATGATTATGTGTAGATTCTGCGAATGTAGATTAATTTTGTCATCTTACTAAACCCATCATATTGTACTTTTTGTTCTTCAACAAGTGAACTGACGTAGATCAAAAAGATCAGTCGTCAGTTTTGTGTCATTCCGTCATCCTATGTAGCGCAAGATTCATTGATAATTAAAGCATCTTTCAATCACCATACTTTAGTATTGTAACTTCAAAGTATCGTTGAATTGAGTTTCAATGAGCTGGACGATCAAAATAATTACGACGCACTAGATACTCATGATAATAAAATCGTTATACTTTGACACCCAAGAGTTTGTGTCTACATTACTACAGCCAGTCTATATCTAAATAGGGTTCCCATGCCTTTTTGGAATTCAATTAGATACCCCTTTAAAAGATATTTAAAGCCAAAATAAGAAAATTCAAGACTTCTCGACATCCCACGGGAAAAATAGTTATAAAGAGTTAGAAGTAGAGATACTTGGCTGTAAACTTGTTTTTTTTTCCAGATTCAATTCAAGACTTTACTTTTAAGCTACATATCCAAATAAGATTTACAATTCAAAGACATTTGAAAGGTTTTAAATTATCAAATCACTTTCAGACGTATTGACACCTGCGTGGAAACCCTGCAAAACAGGGAGAATAAACCTGATGGATTTTCTAAATGTCGTAATGAAGATTTGCTCAATGACGCCCCCTAGTGTGAAAACAAAGAACGAGTTTAGTTCCGCCCTCACCCTACACTGGTACCCCGTGGTAATTCCGCTTCTCTACATATACCACTGGTATTGAGAAATGTGCGACCTTCACCTTCTCAGAAACCACTCTATATAAACAAATAAAAAATATTACATTGTCTAAATATTTCAATGCATTTAAGGTAGGAGGATACTTCACAGGTTGGGGGTGTAAGGCTGTGTGACTTTGAAGGAGATTTCTGAAGAAATTTCACAGCTTGGGGTTTGACTTTGAGGGTGGTTTCTTAAGTCAGAGGTGTCAGGTTGGCCTCTGCCCTAGGTGCGCGACACATTATGTAACAGTGACACCGCTCACCAAGACCGCTCGGCTGACCTAGATCGCCTCACAAGACCGGCCCCTAGTATAGCGATAGCGGACAGGGGCGGTGACCAGCCTACCCTCACCCTTATGGTGAAAAAAGACAAGCACAGTGCTGCCACCTAGTGCGGTAATTCCAAACTAAGAGAAGCGGCACCCCCACCCTTCTGAAGCGGTAGTTATGAACATTTACTTATTCAATTGTGTCTCAAATTCATCAAATCACATTAAGTTCACGTCTTCCTTTCCTCGTGAAATGGGCTTTTTTTAACTGTGTTTCTTCATGCACATAGCCGTGATATATATGGTCCAAATGCTTAGTGTGTACTTTATCTAAAGATATAATATATATCTAAGAGTGGTTTTATGTTACCAAGTTATGGTCGCACAAAGAGAGAAGTTGAATTTTACACTTTTATTTTTTGAACAATTTTTCAGTAACCATCTACATTACATCTTTGAAATTTCGTATGCATATTCTAGATATTGCACTGGAGGGAAGAGTGTCTCAGAATTTTGATATCTATCTTCAATCTTTTTAAAAAAATAAAATATAAAACCTGAAATTAATTCACCTTTAAGTAATCCGTCTTTGGGCATAGAATTAAAACTAAGACATAGATAAAAAATCTGAGACACCCTTCCCTGCATAGGGAAGTTATTAACATGTGTACAAAAGATCAACTACATAGTTCATTTAGTTAGTGAGAAATCCTTGTTCAAAAATTATAAGTGGAAAAATAGATTTTTAAATTACAGTTTTTCGAATCCTCATCTCATCTCCTCATTACATATATTACTGAAAAGGGAAAAATCTGATCTTTCAAACAATGTCTATTTCATCATTATAGCTAACATAGGAGCGGAGATACATGTAGAAACGTGAATCATTGCCCAACCACCGCTGCCAATACTTAAATGGGGTTTTAATTTAAAGGTAAACCATACGATTTTCTGAATTATGTGGATTTACTCAATTTATTTTCATTTAACATCGAAAGGTCGCTAAAAAAATGCAATGCCTTTATGCCTCGATTTTCTCCTAAGACAATATTATATTTGATACTTAAAATACTGACACAGGAACTTCTCCGTACAACACAGAACAAGAAATTAAAATATACATGTTTTATTCAACTTTACATGAACTGCAGAATACAATCTTTGAGCATTTCAGGCGATATCCTCTCTATCCACAGAGGTGGTGACTGCCCAACACCAGCTGGGGGCCTTCCATTAAGTACGTACACACATTTGCAAAAATCTCAGAACCCCACTCCCCCTTCGGCAAAAGAATGCATTCGATCTGTGCGAGCGTACGCACATTTTGAAAAATCTCAGACCCCCCCTCCCCTTTGATGCGTACATACTTGATGGAAGGCCCCTACATAAATGGAAGATTTTGGCTGGTTCCCTCTCCCATTACTGCATACCAGAAAGGGTATTAAAAAAATATCTGTGTATCAAACTAAGATGTAATAGGCTAGAACTACGTATATACAATCAATATGTAGCTAATTGCAATATAATGCGCTAGAAAAATATCTGACACAGCATTTTTCACAAACATTCACATAAAATAGCATTTTTTCAAGTCTTCTTTTTGCACCACGATGTCTTTATCAAAGGAGGTCATACATGGAATTTAATCAGATTTGTCAATTCTGAAACAGGGTGTAAGTACATAAAAATTCAAAAGTATTCTCGCCAGGCAAGACTGCATTCAACAACAGATTTACAAGGTAAATAATGACAATTCTCTACGTCATCAACTCTGCAAAAAACGCCAGTTCTGAAGGATTCAAGTTAACAGTTTAACAAGACTGATTTTAAATCAGACTGAAATCTGAAACCTATACAGTTTCGCCTTGGCAGTTGAATCACCAGGTTAATTGTCACTAGCAAGAGGATCCCAGCATTATAGTTTTTGCTTATAAGATTTATTCGAGATCACAAACAAAAGGTTCAACAAAATTAAGTCTATTCTGACATTTGGCATTGGAATATAACATGATATGCAATTCACAGCTTCTGACAGCTTTTAAGTACATAATCTCAACTCATACTATGATTATGAACAACCTGCAAATGTAGAACCCAAAATATATACATGTTTAAAATGTTTGGTTTCTCAACATTGAACAAAAGCACATACCTAAAATGAGTACCAAATATGAATATAATTTCATAAATGCTCACATACAAAAATCTTCAGTTACTGTGGACTTTATGTGACTTGATATGCATGACCAAGTTTAAGGACCCTTCTATCTCAATTTTGCATGAGGGGCAAGTGTATTTCCACAGGTGGGGTGGGGGAAGGTTATCCTTCTCCGCGCTCCCCAATGTCTCCGGTTGGTGGGGTACGGTATGGCTCTGAGTCTCTTTGGGTACGTGAGGGGCCTCATCACTGTGTAGATTGGACCTCCAGTCAGCTGATGGATTCTTGTCGACACCCAAGGCGACTGCTGGTTCGGTTGTCGGGCCATTGGGGGGTACAACCATGCGAGATTCATACTTCTCAAAGATGTTCCTACGGAGAGATTTGGGTTTCTCAAGGGGGAAAATGATGGGGGAAGCAGACGTAACCGAGTTCTGGTCTCCGATACTACTACCCTGTCCCGGATTGGTTGAGGTGTAAGAGCAGTTGTCAGTCACAGGAGAGTCGCACATTCGTGGGTCTTCGTAGCCCACAGTTGCGTCGCTGTCATCACTCATGGGGCTGTTACAACAGCACTCAGTAGTGTGAGACATAATACTGCACTCTAAAGCCTCAGGCTCAGCAGTCACACTTCTTTCACTGAGTGTTGGACCATCTAGGGGTTTAGTGGTTTCTGATGTCTTGCTGGTGTCAGAGCCAGGTTTCTGTGCATCTGTTTCCATGGGGTGAACTGACATGTGGCTCTCGAGCTGTTCCGGGGAGCGGAAGGCATGTCGACACACACTGCAGGAATACAGCTTCACCTTCAGTTTCTTTTTCGGCGATGGACCGGGGAAAACTGTCCGGCCAAGGATATTGTCACTTGCAGCAGTTTCTTTTGACATTGACTTCTGAAGGTCGTTTTGACTGGGGCCACCACGCTTTCTTTTCTCTGAAGAGCTAATCCTATTGTTTTTGGTACCCGTAGGGTTACTATTTGAGGGTTGAGCTACATCTTGGTTGTCACTGTCATCCTCCAACATGGGGTTGTTCAGGAGCCATGTAGCCCTTTGGTTTTCGTTGAGTGCACCCGAGTCACACTGGTGCTGGTTTTGTTCTTCTCGCCGGGCGAATTCCATGCCACAGACCAGACACTTATACAGCCCCTGCTGGAAGTGTACTTCCCGTTTGTGTTTAGCGAGCGACTGCTCCAACATGAATCCTTCGTCGCATATGGAGCATGTGAATGGGTGTTGGTTCATATGGACTGCTGCCTTGTGCTTGTGTAGATCAGTCACGGAGTGGAACGCCATCCCGCAAAGGTCACACTGCAGTGGGTCGTGAACAGCGTCAATGTCCTTTTCGACCTTCACTCTACCTAGGTCAACAGCTTCTGGTTCATATTGGAGTACCATGGTGCCTAGGATCCTCTTCCCAGCTGTGACTGTCCCACTAACAGGAGCACTGGCAGGTGGGGCACATTTATGGCTGCCGAGGGCTTCTTCGTCTGCAAAGGTCTCGGTACAGCCGGGGCAGTCATAGAGGGTTTGGTGGGCAGGAGCTCCACACTGATGTCGGACCAGTGAGTACTCCAGGACAAACTGCCGGCCGCATGTACCACACCGGTGCTTGGGTTTGTGGGCATGCGTGAGGCGCATGTGTCGGACGAGGTCATCCTCTGACCAGAACTCGCGCCCACACATGTTACATATACACGACGACTGGCGCAGGTGGACTTCCTCCTCGTGTCGTTCTAACGCCTGTTCAGTTGGCAGGTCCTCACCGCATATGGCACAATGGAAAATGTAGACGTTATTACCACTTTCCTTGTTGGTGCCTGAGCCCCTTTGGTTTGGTGGTTCCGTTACAACATCATCGCCCTTTGCTGTCTCCTTCACCGACCTGCCATTGCTATGGGAAGGAAGGCTTTCTTCATCTCTGACACTTTGGCTTTTCTGTTCTTGAGGTTTCACTGAATGTCCATGAAAACTATCCTTTGACACAGTCTCTGTGACAGTTTTCTTTCCCTCAAAGCTGGCATTAGGCTCCTGAGGTTTTACTAAATGTTTGTCAACTCCATCCTTTGAACCCGTCACCTTATGTTTTGCGGCATGTCTGTTAACATCATCCTTTGACATAGTCACTGTGGCAGTTTTCTCTCCCTCAGAACTGGAATTAGGCTCCTGAGGTTTTGTGGAACGTCTGTCAACTCCATCCTTTGAACCTGTCACCTTACATTTTATGGAATGTCTGTTAACATCATCCTTTGACACAGTTCCTGTGGCAGTTTTCTCTCCCTCAGAACTGGAATTAGGCTCCTGAGGTTTTGTGGAACGTCTGTCAACTCCATTCTTTGAACCCGTCACCATAAGTTTTGCGGAATGTCTGTTAACACCATCCTTTGACACAGTCACTGTAGCAGTTATCTCCCCCTTAGAACTGGAATTAGGTTCCAGAGGTTTTAATGAATGTCCATCAACTCCATCCTTTGAACCTGTCACCATAGCAGTTTTCTCCCTCTCCAAGCTGACATTAGGCTCCTGAGGTTTTGCGGAACATCCTTGAACATCATGCTTCAACACAGTCGACACAGCAGTTTTTCCTCCCGTAAAACTGACATTAGGTTCAGAGCTGCCACTTTTGTGCTGTTTTTTGTCTGAAACATTAACCTTGTCTGTTTCAGAGTATGCTACTGACTTTTTCAGGTTCTCAGGGCTGGCTGTGGAGTCAGGACCATGTTGGTTTGCATGTTGAACTCCTGAAAAACTTTGTTTTTCTAGTGGATGAGTATTTGGTTCCGTCTCAGAACCTTCCTGTTTGTCACCCATGAGTGCGACCTGGTCACCTTCAATATAACCTACATGAGCGCTTTTGAAATGTCGCTGCACTGCGTCCTTTCTTGAAAAGCTCTTATCACAGTGGCTGCACTGAAATCGTTTCTTCTCACTTCCTGCTGAGGATCTCTCATCGTTGTGTTCTTTCCCCTCTGCTGATGAACTTTTCCTACGCTTGGGCTGTTCTGTCTCATCCTTTGACGACAAACTCTTGTCAGCTGTCTGCTGGGGTTCCCCACCTTTGTTTGTTGAGGAATCTGTGCAACACTCATGCACCTTTTTCTCCCACTTTGTAGAGAATGTCTTGTCACAGATTGAGCACTTAAAGGTACCTTTGGTCAGGTGCATCTTCTGTTTATGTAGCTTCATGTTGATCTTCTGTTTGAAGGTCTTCTGACAGACATCACATGTGTATGTGTGGAAGTGGACCTCCATGATATGGGTGACGACCTCGTCCTGCGTCGGCAGTGTGAGGCCACATACATCACACTGGGGGACCTCCTCATCTGCATCCTCCACTTCCTCTCCAGAACTTGCTTCTGGTGAGTCTTCTACAGGCTGGTCCTCCTCTGGACCTGTCTTATCTGTCTGGTCCTCTGGTTTAACACTGCCTTCACTCACGTCTGTCCCCACTGCTGGTTTATCCAGGTTCTTGGGCTGGGCTTGGCATGTTCTGGCAGCTGGCAGTGCTGGTACAGAGTCACCTTGAGAATTTTTGAGAGTTTTGTTATTTTCAGAACTTTCAACTACAAGTGTTTCTGCTGTAGATGTAATGTAATTAGTGTTCTTTGCTCCTTTATCTGGAGTCCCACCTCTGATTGTGAATGGTAATGTTTTGTCAGCAGTGTCCGGCGATGTGTCTTTCATGCTGTTGCCTTCTAAGCCTGCCTGACCTTCAGCTGGCTTCTCCATTTGACCTTGTCGTGTTCTGATAGTTCCTTTTCGTGGTGTGATTAGCGGGGCGCTGTTTTGTGTTCGCAGTGATTGTCTCTTTGGTAAACTGCAGTATGATTTCTGACCGTCTTTTTCTTGTAGGATCTGGTCATCCCCCAAGGTATCAGGGGATGCCTTATCCGTGACAACATCTGGTGTAATAACATCACGGTCCCCTGTTTCTGTGACATGAGATCTGGTGGAGCTCATGATGTTGGCATCAGATTGTGTTGTACTTTTCTCCTCTGGGTGGTCCATCAAATAGCCATGTGCGTCTTTCTGGTGTCGCTCCAATGTATGCTTGAGGAAAAATATCTTGTCGCATAGTTGGCACTTGAACGTGAGCCTTTCAGGATGGGTATTACGCATGTGCTTTAAAAGCCCAATTTGTGTGTGTAATGTCTTACTACATATTGTGCACTGTTGGGGATATGGTCTATTGATCTCGGTAAGGTGGTCAGTGGCTAGTTGTTGTTGGTGCATGGTGGTCTTGGAGGGACTAGTAGTCTGGGTCAAAGCGGTAGTGTCAGATGGACCAGTAGTCGCTGATGGTTTGCCGGTCTTGGATATACCAGTGGTCTTGGAACGGATTTTGGTCTTGGGCGTACCAGCAGTTTCTAAGGGACCACATGTCTTGGATTGACGGCTGGAGTTGGACGTACAGGTGGTTTTTGGGGGACTGAAGGTCTTCAAAGGATGGCTTGACTTGGATGTACCAGCAGTCTCTATCGAATCACTGGTTTTGGAAAGACTACATGACTTCGGGAGATCAGTGCTCGCTGACACACTAGTCTCAGGCTCAGAGTGAAGGTGCTCTTCCCACATGTGTTTAACCATGTCATCCTCTGAGGGGAACAGTTTTCCGCAGACATCACATGTACCTGGGTCGTCTTCAATAGGTGGTTGATAGTTGTGAACCTTCTGCAGATGACTGGTGAAGGTGTGCTCAAAGAAAAATGCTTTGGTACAAAACTCACATTTGAACCCAAGGAGCTCAGGGTGGACACTGTGCATGTGTAAGGCCAAACTTTTCTGTGACTTGAAGCTTTTAGAACAAGCAACACACTGGAGAGGGTTGAGGTCCTGGGACACAGAGCAAGGCTGACCCCTGTTTTTGTGAAAACTGGTGCTCCCACTGTCAGAGGGACAGGTAGATTCCGCAGACAATTTTGTGTTGGTTTGTTTCCCGAACGTGGAGTCCTTAACTCTGACTTCAGTTGGCAGACATTTTTGTTGATGAACCGAGAGGCCATCCTGAGTTTTACAGTCTTTGTTACAAAGATCACATGCATACAGATCTGCACAGTTGTGTTGGTCGACTGCTTCCTGCGTTGAGAACTCTTGATTACACTTTTCACAGTTCAGTTTAGAGGACAGAAGCTCTTTACCAGAGGTGTTACACTTGACTTTGCTTGGAAGAGGGCAGTCACTCTGACAGCTTGTGAGGGGGTGCTTCGGCAAAGGGACCTCCAACTCTGTTTCTGAAGAAGCATCGCTACGCGTTTCAGAGCTTTTCTTAGTGTTGCATGGAGTTGTCAGTTTTTTATGCAGACTTTTATGTACCCTATACTTGTGTCTTTCCAATGAAGACTTTAGCCGGAAAGTCTGGTTACATAAATCACAACTGACTTTTGGTTGATTGGGGTGGAAGTGTTTTATGTGGCGCAACAAGTAGCGCTTTTCTCTAAAACAATTGTCACATACTGGACACTGATGACCCTTTTGTCCACTTTGATGCACCTTCTGCTGGTGTTTCTCTAAGTCAGACTTTAAGTAGAACTCACGAGGACATAAATTACACTTTTGCTTTGGTTCATTGGGGTGAGCAAGTCGTATGTGTGTTGTTAGATTACATTTGAATGAGTAAACTTTTTCACATAACAAACACTGGTGGCCCCTTTGTCCACTTTGATGCACCTTCTGCTTGTGTTTCTCTAAGCCAGACTCCAAGTAGAACTTCTGAGGACAAAGATCACACTTTAGCTTTGGTTTATTGGGGTGAGCACGTTGTATGTGTTGTATTAGGTAAGCTCTTCTAAAGTAACCTTTTCCACATGATGAACACTTGTAGGAGAAGTTTTGTGCATGATTTGTACGAGGAATGTCATGTATTTTATGTATTTTACGCTTGTGTGTTGTCAATGAAGACTCTGACCAGAAAGTTTGGCTACATATATCACACTTGTTTTTGGTTTGATTACGGTGGATACGCCACAAATGGGTCAGTAAGTTGGCCTTTTTTCCAAAACACTTGTCACACTCTGAACACTTGTGGCCCATTTGTCCATTTTGATGTGCACTCTGCTTGTGTTTTCTTATTGAAGACTCTAACCAGAACTCTTGAGGACATAAATCACACTTTTGCTTTGGTTGATTGGGGTGAGCTTGTTGTATGTGTCGCACTAGACTACAACTCGATGAGTAAACATTCCCGCATGATGAACACTTGTAAGGGGGATCACGAACATGACCATCCTCATTGGGCCTAGACAAACTGTGCTGGGCTTTATCATTATTGCTTTCATCATAGTGATCAACAGCTTGAATGTGGGTGGCTACTTGATTCGTACGCATACTGTTTTTTTGAGGACTATTATGTTGTTTATGCTTGTGTCTTCTCAAAGAAGACTCTAACGAGAATGTCCTGCTACATATATCACACTTGTTTTTGATTCGATTGTGGTGGTTACGCCTCAAATGGTTCAGTAAGTTGGCCTTTTTTCCAAAACACTTGTCACACACTGAACACTGATGGCCCATTTGTCCATTTTGATGTGCATTTTGCTTGTGTTTTTCTAAGGAAGACTCCAAGTAGAATTTCCAAGGACATAAATCACACTTTAGCTTTTGTTGATTGGGGTGATCTTGTCGTATATGTCGTGTTAGATTACAACTCATCGAGTAAACTTTCCCGCATGATGAACACTTGTAAGGGGTATGGCGCACCGGAACATCCTCCTTCTGCTTGGACAAACTGTGCGGGGCGTTATCATTACTGCTTTCATCACACTGATCATCAGCTGGTTTGTGGGCGGCTTCTTGATTTGTATGCATACTTTTATGCGATATATGCTTGTGTCTACTCAATGAAGACTCTAACCAGAATGTCTGGCTACATAGATCACACTCGTGTTTGGGTTGATTAGGGTGGATACGCCTCACGTGATCAAGTAAGCCGCCCTTTTTTTCAAAACACTTCCCACATGTTGGACACTGGTTGCTTGTTCCTCCACTTTGATGTGTCTTCTGCTTGTGTTTCTCTAAGCCAGACTCCAAATAGAACTTCTGAGGACATAAATCACACTTTAGCTTCGGTTGATTGGGGTGAGAACGTTGTATGTGTGATATTAGACTCACTCTGATTGAGTAAACTTTTCCGCATGATAAACACTTGTAGGGGGTATTGTGCACCTGACTATCCTCTTTGTGCCTAGACAAACTGCGCAAGGCTCTGTCATTATCGCTTTCATCACACTGATCATCAGCTTGTTTGTTGGAAACTGCATCACTCAATCTTCCACTGCCAGAAACCTTCCTGCTAGTTGCAGTTGTCGGTGGATCTTTTCTACCTGATAGTTGATTGCGAATGGTCCTCCTTGTAGAAGGCAGTTTGAGCTGCTGCAAATTGGACGACAAGGTAAGAGGATGTTTTATAAGTTTGTGTTTGATCAACTCAGAATCTGACTCCAAGTGTTTCCCACAATTTGTGCATGTGAACTCTGTGCGATTGTGGATAATTTCTACATGTCTTTGTAAACTTGCTTTTGAGGGATACTGCTTGCTACATAAATGACACTGGACCAAATTCTGTTTGACATGACCGTTCCTACCAGTCACTATCTTCCTCTTTTTTGGCTTGGATAGATCTGGCACATCATTTCGATCAATGATGTTCTGTCTCTTAGCACCTAAACTCGGAGGAATCTCTCTAAGGAGATCGGAAGAACTGCTCATTTTGGACATTTCATTCTGGACATCACATCCTCCTTCAGTAGAACCATCCATTGGAAGACCAGGATAACTGCCTCTATCAGCTTTTCTCTTAGCACCTGACTTATGGGTTTCATCACCGGAGAGACCTGAGGTAGTTGTATCAGCTGGGGTAACAACCTCAAGGACTGTGTCGATCCTCGCCTTTTTAGCACCTATACCTTGAGCTGTGGCTTCTGGCTGGTCTGCTTTCAGGTCGGAGTCAGCCTTTCCCTTTGGACCTTCCTGCCCGCCATCTGTGTCAGCTTTTCGCTTAGTGCCTACACTGTGGGGAAGGGCCAAAGTGGCCTTCTTGTATTTTGTGCCACCACAAAACTTTTTTGTCTTAACAGTCTTTGTGTGAAGTTTTTGGTGCAATCTTAGTTCCTTTCGTTGCTCGAAGCCCTTCCCACAGATACTACAGTTGTAAAGTGGCTCATCACAAGGCGGGATTTGGTGTTCCTTGATGTGAGCCTCCCACTCTTGGGCATCGTCAAATGTTTCATCGCAAAGTTTACAATAGTTCTCTGAAGTTTGCTGAGGTACATCAGGTTTGGTGTCGACTGGGGGACACAAGCCGTTCTCTTCCACTTCGTCTTCGCACCCATCACCGGAGTTGTAGTGCAAAGACTCATGGAAGTCTTTTACCTCTTTGCTTTTGAATGTGAGGTGACAAACTTCACACTGATGCTGGGGTTCATCCGAAGCCTGTGGGCTGGTGATCTCTGTTTTGGGAGTGCTGCCCAGCAGTCTGGGTTTGTTTTGCACACTGTTGTTGTTGTTGGCAGTTGCACCCATGCTGCCCTCTGACGATGCCATCTGGGACTGTTTCTCGCGAGTCACAGACCGCGGTACGTTTCCCGCCACCATCGCCTCCGCTGACTCCATCTCTGTGGCTACCTGGAAACAGAAAAGAAAAGAAATTTTAGCAACTCTCATCTATGACTGTATTCAATGTAGACATGTACTGTGCCTTGAACTGCACTTTTCCTTTTTTTCCCTTTAAATCTATATTATTGTGTAATTCCCCCCCCCCCCTCTTTTTTTGCCTAATCCTTTTTTTCCTGTTTGCTTCGATGCATTATGTTAGAAATAAAACACCTGAAATTGCCCATTTAAATTAGTAATGATAATATACAGGTTAAAGAAAATGATACTGTAATACAAGAGGTATGATGAAAATGTAATAAAAACATGAAATTCTACTCAATTAAAAAAAAAAGAGTTTTAGCAGTTTTTACGACATTTATTCAAGAAGTGACATATGCAGGCTGGGACATTAACCACTGGCGCATAACCTAAAGCCAATAAAAGTGATCACAGGCCAGTAAATTGCATAACCCTACTGGCCCATGTGGCCAGTGGCTTTTCCTTGAAATGGAAAAATGCTAAGATCCAATAGGTAGGCTTGGAAAAGATTATGATCTTTAAAAAAACAATAATATCATGTTTTTATGTTCTTCAAAAATGTACCTCAGGCCAGTCGAAAAGTGATTGGGCCAGTGAATATTTAAGGCATCTGACCCATGGACCAGTGGTAAAAAATGCCAATGTCGCAGCCTGCACAAGGGGGTCTAACTATGATTTGATTTGGGTCAAGTATCGTTTGAATTATTCATATCCTCAGCATAACAAAAGTTACAAACCCTTGGATCTTCAACCACACTCACCAATTCAACCGAAAATTCTGTTTTACCATCATAAATGCAATACTGAGGAAACGTTCTAGGAAGATCCCTGTTCATTTATTGACAAAATTATTGATGGATTTGAGCACCGTACCTGGTCGTTACTTTCAACATCCTGGTCTTCCCACAAGCCTAAATTGATGTGGCCCCACTGTTCAGGCCATCCGGGATACGGTGCGCTGACACAGACAGCTTCTTCTCCTGCCTGCAAATAGAGAAGTGTGTTGTTTTAAAAACCAATATTGACTATTGATACCCACAATATTATAGCTACACTAAGATCAGGGTTGCCACTGACCAGCGATGTCAAAATTCCCTGACTTTTCCCTGACCAATTCCATTTTTCCCTGACTAATTAGATAAGAAAATCCTTTCATAAAACAGCCTTGAACAATCCCTAGGACAGCTTTGTCCTTCCTTTTAAGCTCGAACATTCAAAACACAGTACCTTAATTGTTTCTTGGCAACTCCTGGTGCCGAGGCAATATTGCTGGATCACAGCAACGCACTTTAAAATTAAAACATGCCTTTCAAGGGGCCACAATTTACAAAATAATGTTTGTTGAACCAGATTCTTGTGACCTGATGCACAAATTCTAACTTTGTGGTTTAAATTTGGGGCTATGACATGTTTGAAAATCCCATTTTTCCCTGACCAGGGTCAGTTTTCCCTGACCTTTTTCAAAATCCTATTTTTCCCTGACCAATTCCAAAATTCCCTGACTTTTCCCTGACCTTGAAAAAAAACACTTTTCCCTGACTTTTCCCTGACCAGTGGCAACCCTGAAGATAGATAACTCAGGCCATTGCCTATGTAATTTCCATGATTTTGATGATAGTGGCGCCTCCATGAGAGTCCATGCGACCAGATACAAATAAAACATCAGCATGTAAATCTATCTTTTTCTAAACGTAAACAAACGTTGATGATGTCACGAAAATGGCAAATTAGTTGATGCTTTGTACCAGTTTGCACTCTCACAGGGGGCCCTACCATCGCGACGTTCACAGCGAAACATCACGAATTGAGTCTCTTATTTATGAGGTTCGTTGTTAATACAGCTTCCTTTTTTTAAAAATAATGCTTGTTATGTGTATCTGAAAGGAATAATGACTGAAATATATCGAATCACATGCATTGGTGACTAATTTTGTGGTCACCATTCTACTCTATCCTCCATTGCTCTCTATAATGATTTTCACTTATCTTTATGAACCATTGGGATCTAAAAAGACAATGGATAGAGGACGGGGTGGGGGAAGTGCATAGAAAACCATTGACACAACAACATCAAAGCTGGTACCAGTCGGCAGTATTGGCAGCGGTGGACATAAGTCTTAAAATCTAGGGGCCAAGCTAGGGGACCACAGGATAAACCCTAAAAAGACTTCAAAGTGACCTTTTTAAATGTTGCTTTTACTTGTCACAAATAACGACCATTCCCTAACAAAACCTGCCCAATGGCACGTGCAGAATTTTATCTTTTAAACAAATCTAAGTTCATTACAATTGAAGCAGCAGAACCGGAGTTATTTGCAAAAGTTCAAGGATATATCCGGTGAATTCTAGGGGCCAGTCGGGTCCCTAGGCCAGAAAATCTAGGGGCCCGACCTGCTTTTCAAGGTCCTCGGGCCCCTGATTATGTCCACCCCTGATTGGCCTAGTGCCACATGCCAGGTGCCAGCAGGAGAAACCTGTTACTTGTTACCCACGTGTACAATGGTTTAAGCCATTGTTACGCTGGTCCAAAGGCCTATATTCCATATGCTGATTGGGCAACAGATCAGTGCTAAAATTGGCCGATTCTACCCCTATAATCGGCCGATTTTAGCACTGATCCAGATCAAACATGCACATTTCAATATACTACACCAACAGCCGATCACCAGAATCAGCTGATTTTAGCGCCGATCCGTTGACCAACTGTGTAAGAGTTGCTTAGTGGGAATGTGGCTTAAGCCTCCTGTAAAAAGCCATAGCTGCTGGCCAAACCCAATCCTTACTTGAATTTTTTTTTATTGCATTTGAATCTCATAAAACACTTCGTCTTGGCAGTACGTAGCGGTTCTTCCAGTGGTTGCCAGTCTAAAAACTATAATATCACACCTTTTTAAATATTAATGTTGTCGATAACAATACAAGTCATTCAGATGCATTAAAAATCAAACCATATATATTCATAAAAAAAACAAAGGGAGTAGCAATAGGAGTTGGGAAGCGTTGAAAGGTAAGTAAGCAACTACATAGTGAACTAATCCACTAAATGGATGATAGAAGGGTGACGAAACTAGGAAAATATATTTGTGAAATCTCAAAATACATTAGATAGTCAAAGACATGTGTTATGGAATGGCAATCACCCCTTATTTACTCCTATGACTCATCGAAAGTTTTAAGTTGTTATATCCTTTCTTGCCGGCAGATCACAAGATGAGTCTCTGTTAAGTCATTTGAAAACCACCTTGGCACCCTTGCCTTGTTTCCGTGACGACCAGAGGGCTATTTCAGGTTGTAAATACTTCAACTGTTGGCCGGCCTAGGGTCTAACCTGTGGGTTTATGTGGATATAATGACAGAGTCAGCGGGCCGTGAAGCTGGGCGAACAGATGTGTATGGGGATGACATGCAACAGACGGTGGGAAATGGGTCTTGTCTTAAACCAGGGTATCAACCGAAATTCAATTTTCATAGTAGAACGTGGAGGGTCTTCTCACGACGACGAAATTCAATTTTCAAATTTCCTGTGTTTTCCCTGAGATTTCCCTGTCCCACGGCAGTTTTTCCCTGTGTCATATCCAGCACATTGTTGAAATTTTAAAGCCTCTACTTGCAGAAAAAATTTGGACAAATCACCATCAAAGAGTCGAATCCCTAATATCTTGAGTATTAGGTATTTCAGAACCTGTGTCGGGACTGCAACCAGTCCCAAACACATAATGCCTAGAACCCTGCTTTTGCAGACACAACCTCCCATATACCTATGTATAACCATGTCAGTGTAAGGTAGTATATAAGCACCACCTGTTGTGAACCATACAGCTGCCAGACAGTGACTGAGTACAACCATGGGTATGCTTGGGCTTCGCCCCATGCACCTGCCACCCCACCCTCTGGGGCTCTCATCCGCCAATCAGGGGCCTCCACAAACCACCCCTCCCCACTCAGGGAGATGATGCAATCCGTGCACAACTCCCCCTCTTCCTCTCTGGCCTGCACAAACAACCCCTCCCCATCAGTCGACCAATCAGGAGACTGGATGGTGATATCACCTGCTAAATATAGCCCATGACATCATGCAGGCCCCCTCCTCCCAGGAGGAGAGGATCTGTATAAAGGGGATCCCTGCCACTGTAGGGACACACTCTCCTGGAGCCCCCTCTGAAAGGCATACCCCTGGACTACCTCACTGGATACTCTACTAGACCGGAAGCCACTACTCTACCTGGCCCAGCCACTCTGCCAGACCACCAGACTAGAGACTACAGCAGGCCTGGAGGACTTAGGCTCAACACCGGATCAGCGGTTGGCACGGACTCTGGTTGGAGTATAGAGGTAGGCGCTCAGAGGGGCGTTATTATTGTCACTTCGGTACCACTCACCAGCACTGTATGGTATTTGTACGGAACACTTCATCTATTGTATGCTTATCAGAAATAAAGGTTTGAAACTGTATTTGAACGTGTGGCTCTTCCTTTACATAAGTTGTCCAAAGTTACCGTGAGAATCTAGTATTCAGCGGGGAGTACCTTTACAGTACTCTACTATCTAGCAACCCTTTATAACACGCCGGTCAGCAATTCGAGTTATCATCCGACATAAACTCTATGCCTCCCCGGCGCACATGGTGGAGAAAAACCTTTATTAGCACTTTGGACACACTTATTGGAAGAAATACATTGTGACTTGCAGTTGATAACCTTGTCTGTTTGCGTTGGTATAATACGTGGTCATATTCCCCTACATACATTTTCCCATTACCCATAATTGCATGCACTACCTGCAACCACGCCTCCCCCCAGGAGTCTCAGAAACCTACTCAGACGGGTAGGACTCAGAAGTCAAGGTCCAGTACCGCCCTTTGAACTGACATTTGTACCAGTTAGGAGAAATACAATGGCAGCTAGACAAAACGGGGAAGACCCTTTAAATAACCAAGATGGGGATGACCCAGAACAGAACCACATAGATCCAGCACAACAGGACAATGAGGCTTTAGAGGAACAGGATCAAATAGAGGAACAGGAGGAAGTTCTCATAGAGGAGGAACAGGCAGGCTCCAATGCGGGAGATGGGGCAGAAAGTGGAGAAGGTGATTATCAGTCAGCAGATGAGGAACCTACATTTATTGAGAAGAAAAAGGTACGCCAGCGCCCTACTCAGAAAATTAAGTTGCCTAACCTACCAATCCCAACATTTTCAGCTAGACAGAGGGAAGATATAACAGTTTTCTTTGACAAACTGGAGAACGTAGCAGACATATATGGATGGTCAAAAAGGCTAACTCTTGAAACCGCGCTCGCCTCTTTCAAATCAAATGCTCATGCATGGGCTATGGAACTAGAGCAGAACCAGAAAAGAGACTATAAACGTTTCAAAAATCTGGCAATAGAGACATTCAATAAGTCTGTCCCTTCCTGGCTTAGATCAAAGAAATTACTAGAGGTACAACAACGCCAGGGCCAGGACTCTCAGGACTTCGCTGCGGCTCTCAGAAAAATCCAGTTGACCCTACAGGCTCCGTCAGAAGCCATGCTATCAGCATACCTCTGTGGCCTTAATGGAGAACTGGCTCAAATGGTTGCTATTCATGATCCACAATCATTTGAAGAAGCAGTCCGCATGGCTAAGAGATTTGAGGCCATTGTCATCAGCAGCTCTGAGAGAAGGCAAAACAACCATTATAGACCTAATCACTCGAGACAAAACAACAGCAATAACCTTAACTGGCAACCAAGTGATAGGCTAGAAAGATGGCAGGATGATAGACGACCATCTGTCAACGAGATGAGGCAGAACAATCCTCCTCAGTACAGAGAGAGACTCACATATGACAGCAACAAATCACTGTATTGCTCTTTCCATGGTGAATGTGCTCACAGGACCTCAGATTGTAGACAAATCAAGAGGCAGCAGGGACATCGGCCTTTAAACGGCGAAAGGGCCCCTGTCCCAACGGCCGGGTCAGGCCCCAGAGACTGGTCGTCACGGAAAAGCCAGCCGAGCAACATGCCACAAAGGTCACAATCAAACTAAGAAAGAGAGAAAAGGGATCGAGAATAATCACTATCGCCCTAGGCGGAACTGTAGTCCCAGCTATGATAGATACAGGAGCAAGTGATAATTTTATTTCAGCATCAGTATTCTCAAAACTTTCTAAGAGGGCTGTCATAAAAAGCAGACACATCGACGATGTAGCCACTCTAGCAGATGGATCAGAATACAAACTGAAAAGAAAAGCAATATTGAGATGGAGAGTAGGAAACATCCAATACAAATCTCAATTCTATGTCATGAAAAACATGTCACACAGCGTCATCTTGGGTAGGACCTTCTTTGACGTCACAAATGCCAATATAGACTTTGCATCAGATACCATTACTCTGCACAAACCAGTCGAGGCAAGAACAGTTGACATGATAGTACTCCCACCACAATCAGAATTGGTACTGCCCCTGTCTACCGATGGTGACATGCATGACGGCACAGATGTGGTAGTACGACCAATATTTGACAACTGTGACGGCACAATGTGGACCGCACATACCTTGTCTACTGTGCAGAATAACAGAGTTTTGGTTCAACTTCTTAACACAACAAGTAGACAGAGAATCATAAAACCTAACACAGTGATCGCTACCGTAAACACCCCAATGGGTGTTCAGGAAAACAGCATCAAACAGGATGACAAACAAGAAGAGTTGTTTAACCTAGACACATCTGTTTTGGTAGGAGAGGAAAAGTCGAATTTCCTTACCATGCTTCATAAAAACAGATGGGCTTTTGCTACAGACATGTCAGAACTAGGACATTACACAGACATACCCATGAAGATTGAAATTGAGCCAGGGCAGACGCCACCCACAACCAGACCATATCGGGCATCACCAAAAATACAAGGCATTATTGATGAGCAAATCAAAGAAATGCTCGATGCTGGAGTCATAGAGGAAAGTGATTCCCCTTACAGCTCGCCCATAGTAATGGTGAAAAAGAAATGTGGGGCATACAGGCTGTGCATAGACTATAGAAAAGTCAATGCCATGTCGATCAAACGTCCATTTCCCCTCAGGACAAGAGAACACCTATTCAATCTGGTAGCTTGCCAAAAGCCAGTTATATTCACATCTCTGGACATGATCTCTGGGTACTGGCAAGTGGAAATGGAAGAGCAGTCAAGACAATACACTGCTTTCACTACTCAGAACAACACCTACCAGTTCAGACGCATGCCTTTTGGCCTAACAGGCGCCGGCTGGAGTTTCAGTAGAGCTATTAACCATGTGCTGAGAGGACTAGACCCTATTATCGCAGCAACATATCTAGATGACATCCTGGTGTTCTCTCCTTCACATGAACAACATGTCAAAGATGTAGAGACAGTCATTACACGACTAGCCAGTAGAGGTCTCAGACTTAACCCAAAGAAATGTGACTTCGCAGTGGATGAATGCCAATTCCTTGGACATGTCCTCACACCAAATGGCATCAAACCACAACAGAGACTACTAGATAAGATTCAGGACTTCCCAAGACCAACCAACGTCAGAGGTGTCCGCAGATTTCTAGGCCTGATCCAGTACTACTCAGCTTTTATCCCAAAAATGAGCGAAATGACAAAGCACCTGAATAAGTTTACCATGAAAGGTGCACGCTTTCATTGGGATGATAAGGCGGAAAGCAGCTTTCAGGCACTGAAAATACTGCTGATGAGTCCGCCCATACTTGTGCATGTTGAATACGACAAACCGCTGTATATACTGACAGACGCCAGTGACGACACAGTTGGCTCAGCTCTATGTCACAAGATCGACGACAAGTATCGCCCAATCTCTTTCCACACAGCCAAAATGAACGGGGCTCAGAAAAACTATTCTATATCAGAGAAAGAGGCACTAGCAATATATATTGCACTCAAGCATTTTGAGCCAACAATCGAAGGGTACCATATATCGATCATTACAGATCATGCCCCATTGGTCCATATCTTCGAGGCACCACATAAAGCACCTAGTCCTAGACTCAAACGGTGGGCACTTTTCATGCAGTCATTCTCATACGACATCCAATACCATGAAGGTAAGACCCATTACCTTGCAGACTATGTCTCTAGATTAGAGTCAGACATTACCCTGCCTGACAATGACTGTCCAGAACTCGGTAAAGACTTGCTGTTTCCACAAGTTGGACAAGTCACACAAAATACTGCAGTAACCAGGTCAAAGGCAGTGAGTAATCAACAAGCCCCAACTAACAATGACAGCGACGCTACTCAAAAGCAGAGCAATGAAACACATCAAACAAATACTAGAGCGCAACCTCAAACTGATATGCAAGACTTATCAGATAACATGGATAAACTCACTATCTCAAAAGGCCAAGCAGCTGACGAATTCTGTTCAGACATAATTTCATTTCTGAAAAATAAGACACTGCCAAACGATCCCATTAGAGAGAAACTCACCTTGACATATGCAGACCACATGTCACTAGAAAAAGACATCTTGGTTTTCTATCCATCTTTTAAAAAGAAAGGCTCAAAATATCTCGAGATGGAAGGAAAGACAGTCATCCCCACTAACATGCAGCAGAAAGTTGTTGCACTACTACATGACAATGTGCTACTCGGCTCACATGTAGGCAGAAATGTCCTTTACGACAAAATATATTCCAAATATTGGTGGAGAGGCATGACAAAGATGATCGCAGAATATGTCCGAACATGTGACATATGCACGCGAAAGAAAAGGGTGGCTCACCCAAACCATCCAATGCAGGTCTTTGATACACCTCCAAGACCCTTCAGTCATATCGCGATTGATGTCATTGGCAAAATCAAACCTTCAAATGAGGGTCACGAGTACATACTCACCGTCATTTGCATGCTCACGAACTTCTGCGAAGCCATACCAATGAAGGACCAAACAAGTGTTGACATCGTTGATGCATTGATTACACATGTCTACACCAGGTACGGCCCACCAATAGCAGTGCATTCAGATAATGCAACTCCTCTCCTGTCAAAACTCACAAACGAGGTACACAAAAGACTTGGGATAAAACAAACGTTCACATCAGGTGTAAATGCAAAAGCAAACGGCCGGGTCGAACGTATCCAGAAACAGCTACAGTCAGTAATATCCTGTTACGTAGACACAAACAGTGAAAACTGGCACAAGCTCTTACCTTTTGCTCTGTACAGTGTGAGAACATCTGTCACATCCAGACTTGGCGACAGCCCATATCGCCTACTTTACGGCCATGCCCCAAACCTGCTACCCATTGATAGTGAACGCCAGAGTGCCGAAAACCTACCCCTATCAGCTACAGATTACCTTCATGATCTTGAGCAACGCCTCTCAATCGTCAGAGAAATGGCTAATGAGCACAACAAATCATACACAGACAAAATGAAGGCAAAACTGGATAGCAAAGCAAGGCCTCACAATTTCGTGATGGGACAAGAAGTAGTCATATACGATCCCAAATACAAGGCGAAACCCCTGGGTAAATTCTCATACATTTACTCAACCCCCCACGTCATTACAGAAATTGTATCAGATTGCCTGGTTCGTCTCAAGGACCTTAACACAGGCCGTGTATTGAAACGCCTTACAAACGTAAACAGGCTAAGGCCATACTACAGAAGGCAAAATGAAGCCACAACCAATCCGACACCACCTAAAGTCGACCATAAAGACAGATTCAAGGATAATGCAGGGGACCTCTACTACCCTATCAAGCGAGTCATTACATCTCGCAAAAGAAATGGCAAAAAGCAATACAAAGTCCACTGGGCAGATGGCTCAGTGTCTTGGGTCGACGAAGACTCCATTTCAACTACAGAGAAACTCAAATTAACAAACTGATGCTATAGCCAGCAAAGGAAATTGACACAGATTATATAAGGAGTTTTAATTGAAAAACATCTTTGTGTCACACCCATCTACAGAAAATCTAACTCGGTATCAAAAGGTAGCATAACACCGTCAAAGTTGGCTGCATAAAATAACAAAACAGCATCATTAACTCACAAAGAGTTCGCCCCTTAATCACGAGTCAATTTACATTACTACCCTTACAGCAGCAACCTCACTGCTAGACATAAGACTCAGCTTAAAGCAGACTTAAGTGTCGGTTGAGCAGTCAATACTAGGAGGCAGACAGGAATGAACCCCCTGCCAAAATGGGCATCAATTGTTAACACATAAATTGCAGGTTCCCCCTCCAGAATATGCCCGCCTGCTAATAACTAGGTTCTGAGGACTACGGCCGTATAAGTCCTATCCGTTAGGCACACTACACTAATAACGAACAAAGACTCAATGAAGGGTAGCGAGTGACATTACGGACATCAGTTCCTGATCAGCTCTGATAACCAGACAATGTACTCATCAACGGGCATGAAGATAAAGCCCACAACAAGTGACTCTAGGGGCATACACTGCTGCATTATAAAGGCCCAACAATTAGAACGCATATGATAATTACTAACTTGGGCAGGATTCTGAGAATCACGGGTGCCGACGTCCACCCCCGACTAACCCATATAATCATCGCCGAGGACTAGCTTAGCTAGATCAAAGAGCTCCACCACACCCTCCTCCACACAAAACCCACACCCCTCCTCACTCCACATCCAGCCCCTCCCCCCTATAACCTTTCCCTGTGGCTCAGCCCACCACCACCTAACACGCATTAGGACCACCTGTTATCTCTGACATCACAAACAGCTGTTTACAGAAGCAACTCATTAATTGGTCAGTGGTTACCGGCATTAAGTGGCAATCCCCTAGCGCCTACTTTCTTCTCCTACGCAGATTGTGTTCATACTGCCTGATTTTGGTGTAGCATTGCAACATGTCCTCCGGCCAGCCTATTAGCAGGAGGAATGGGATGATCTTCCGGACTACGCTGAAGAAAACTGTCGACATCGCATGCAGTCACAACACACCAGACAAGCAACACCTCCGACATGTACGGGCACGACAAGAAGAATAGGCACGACGCCACACAACAGAAGAAATCAAAGAGGGCATCAGATGTGACAAGTCGGCGCGTTAATCCTCGCATCGCGCATAGCACACCACCTTCCAACACCTGAGATGTGTTGCCTGTGCTGACGCTAGCACCAACACCACCCATGCCTCTACGCAGTCTGTCATGGACTGCTCCACCCCCACCACCACAACCGGGAAGGAAGCTGCGAGTTGATGTTGACGTGCCACTTGTGTGAAACAATATGCACAGGCCAGCGGCAGTTACATCGACACATGCCAGAGAACATCCCCAAGAACGTGAAGACCTCTACCATTGTCTGCACTGCAACTCAGCATCTCTGCAACATGAGAGTGCCATTTAACCACTAGCACTGTCTACATCCTAGGAAGGGACATCAACGACCTTACGCAGAAGCTAAGGTCTAACACCACCATCAAGAACGCCAATGCAAGAACACTCAACGCCTTCATGAGGACAACTAATAAGCAACTGCAGAAGTTGGCCACTGGAGCACCAAATGACTCTCAAACCATCACAGAAACCCAGGATAAGCTTCAAAACATCATCGAACTATTTACGAATAATGACACTTGCTGTGAAGCCTCGTACACACTAGCAAGGCTCACTCCTGAACGTATAGCAATCATACAAAAGGATATTTCCCTACTACAGAACGTTAACACAAAAGTGACAGACTTTGAGTCAGGCGTTATCCAATTACTCAACGGACGCCTCTCACCCCACCTTATAACCCTTGAGACGCTCATGGAGGGCATCTTTAAAATCAAGCGGATCATCTACAAAAACATTCACGAACTCTCAGTTAAACATCCGCAACCACTCTTGTACTACAGCCAAAGCCGACCTATTTACGATGTCCAAATAGACCACGTCATTGTTACCATTAAGGTCCCTTCGGCCCAGAATGAGGATGTCTACAAACTGTATACTGTAAACCACATAGGTTCACCAATTATATGCACTAAGGACTGTGAATTCCATGTACCAATTATAGCAAATCCACCAGAAGCTGTCACTGTTTTAATGGATAATTCGCGTTAAATAGAACTCATTGAAATGAGATAGATTCATGTAAAGGAAGGGATATCATTACATGCCCAGAAGCAACAGCTTACAGAGCTCTTGCTCCTAACATATGCAGCAATATGGCTCAGAGACAAGGCCGAAGTAGAGAGACATTGCGATTTCATTTATCAAAATATACCATTGAAAACTGATATGATAACCAAATTGAAGCTCAAAAAGACTCAATGTTCTCACCGGATAGGTCCACTAATATTGCCTGCCATGGGCAACCACTGACACATATTATGCACATGGGTACCTATAAAGCTGCCTAGAGAAACTATAGAAACGTAGAAGTTATACTCAAACTTAGAATTGTTGGATTAACATTAGAAAGTAGCTCAAATCTAACATGTAGTATTTCTGTCGTCCGACAAAGGTCTTAGGTAGTATACTATTTAGTTTTACTTTAGAAGATAGTCAGGCATCCGACTTTATATTTACTCTTTAGATTTAGAGGTTCAAGTAGGATTGCAAGTAGTTTGAATTTTATGTAACACACTGCGTACATTATCTCTTGTGTTGTCAACAAGTGTGTAACGTTCTCATCAAGAACAGGCCCAAAAGATTGTTATAACAAAAGGGTCAATTATAATTCTGTTATCACATTATATCTAATCCGTAGTATTGCGTCATATCGCATAGAAATGATACTGTGTAACCAATTGTAAGGGAATTGTGTCTCCAAAGTGTGCAAAAGGGTGGATCACCCAGGTACAAAACACGGCAAAAATAGCCATCTGGTGTCCATTTTTGAAACTGACCGGGGGCGAGTGTGTCGGGACTGCAACCAGTCCCAAACACATAATGCCTAGAACCCTGCTTTTGCAGACACAACCTCCCATATACCTATGTATAACCATGTCAGTGTAAGGTAGTATATAAGCACCACCTGTTGTGAACCATACAGCTGCCAGACAGTGACTGAGTACAACCATGGGTATGCTTGGGCTTCGCCCCATGCACCTGCCACCCCACCCTCTGGGGCTCTCATCCGCCAATCAGGGGCCTCCACAAACCACCCCTCCCCACTCAGGGAGATGATGCAATCCGTGCACAACTCCCCCTCTTCCTCTCTGGCCTGCACAAACAACCCCTCCCCATCAGTCGACCAATCAGGAGACTGGATGGTGATATCACCTGCTAAATATAGCCCATGACATCATGCAGGCCCCCTCCTCCCAGGAGGAGAGGATCTGTATAAAGGGGATCCCTGCCACTGTAGGGACACACTCTCCTGGAGCCCCCTCTGAAAGGCATACCCCTGGACTACCTCACTGGATACTCTACTAGACCGGAAGCCACTACTCTACCTGGCCCAGCCACTCTGCCAGACCACCAGACTAGAGACTACAGCAGGCCTGGAGGACTTAGGCTCAACACCGGATCAGCGGTTGGCACGGACTCTGGTTGGAGTATAGAGGTAGGCGCTCAGAGGGGCGTTATTATTGTCACTTCGGTACCACTCACCAGCACTGTATGGTATTTGTACGGAACACTTCATCTATTGTATGCTTATCAGAAATAAAGGTTTGAAACTGTATTTGAACGTGTGGCTCTTCCTTTACATAAGTTGTCCAAAGTTACCGTGAGAATCTAGTATTCAGCGGGGAGTACCTTTACAGTACTCTACTGAAGTACTTTAAAGTTTGGTGTAGTACTTTCTAATTGTGGATGTTGTTTAGGGGAGTAATGAAGAGTTGAAGGCAGGATTAGTGTTGAGATGATGTTGTATTCTTCAGTCACAGGTTATTAACCATAGGCCTAAGCCTAGGCTCTTACACAATGAACATGTGTTCACCTTGGTGTTCAGACTCCCACTGCCTCACAGCAGGGGTGCACTTCCCCACCTCACCTTTGGCCTCTGACCTAATTACTTAATTAGGCCAGTTGAGAGGTACCGGGATCGATACCCGGGTTCTCCACCAATGAAGTACCTTAAAGTTTGGTGTAGTACTTTCTAATTGTGGATGTTGTTTAGGGGAGTAATGAAGAGTTGAAGGCAGGATTAGTGTTGAGATGATGTTGTATTCTTCAGTCACAGGTTATTAACCATAGGCCTAAGCCTAGGCTCTTACACAATGAACATGTGTTCACCTTGGTGTTCAGACTCCCACTGCCTCACAGCAGGGGTGCACTTCCCCACCTCACCTTTGGCCTCTGACCTAATTACTTAATTAGGCCAGTTGCCACTAGGGGGAGGGGGAGTGCTAACAGAGGTTTTACCATAAACTCTATGAAGTAGTATATACATATTTGATATGCCTTTTGATTATTGTTTAGGGAAATTGTGATATTAATATATTTTATATGATAAATTTGATAAATAGTTGTAGTTGTTAGAGGGAGGATATGGCATGCCTAAACTTAGGTATGACACTACTATCTAGCAACCCTTTATAACACGCCGGTCAGCAATTCGAGTTATCATCCGACATAAACTCTATGCCTCCCCGGCGCAAACCTCACCAAGTGAAACCCAGTGTACACACCCCCATGCAGAATTGACGATCGTGTTGGGAAATTTACGTCCTTTACCGACGGGGATCAGCGCCTGGACGACGTGTTGGGGATATCCAGCACTGGTGGATTTCAATGACTGTCTACGATGGCCGTCATTAAATGTACGTTGATAATCGTGGATCTTAAGCTATTTTCTGACACTTTTGATTGGAAATTGATAGTGTTCGCTATATAAAATGACCATTTCTTAAACTACTACCAGTAATATGCAACCCAGAGTCGGTATATTTATGTTGAATACCTCTAAAAACAGACAGTCTCAGATAATAAGGAGTCCCCGATGTTGGGTCTCTGGCTGCGGATTGAATTGGTATAATGTAAGCTGGGCTTTACAGTTCAACAAAATACCCCGAGACCCAGTTTGGTGAGAGCATTTAAACTACCTCCTGTCACTCAGACGGCCTACGCCCAGGCACCTTTTACACCCAGGCTCATTGGCAAAAACAGGTTGGGGCGAATTCTATCTTTGGTGATCGTATATATGAGATGAGGATGACAAGGCAGGCAAAGAGCAGGGGATCAAAACCTGGAAATGATTATTTGCTGTACCTCATCCCTTAGTGAACCCAGACACCAACCAGGAAATGAACCCAAAGAACCACTTGGTCAGTGCTGGGTCCCCCCCCCCCCCCATTGTCACCTTATATGATCAGCAGCCTGCAGGGGCTACTGGGGGCCTATATTCTTACCCGGAACCCCCACGGGGTGACCCATTGAAATATATACAATCACAGTATGCATTAAAGATTAACCCATATAGTTATACATACTCTGCATAGTGGGTGGGCCACTGCTCCTTCTGTAGTGGTGTTCCTTTGTCTTAAGGTGTGGAGTGGGACTGACTTGTCTGAGGCCCAGTTCGGTGAGAGCGGTTAAACTACCTCCTGTGTGTCACTCAGACAGCCTACTCCGCAGGCACCTTTTACCAACCGTTAATCGTGTTGGCCTCATTAGATACGCTGACCGTTCCTTATGTTATGTATGGGGGGCACGGACTGAGGAAACCTTCGGTTAAACTGTCACTTGTTACAGACAAATACAAGGACTGCACTCTGCCCCTCAGGCCATCCTAAAGAAAAAATTCTGTTTCCAGTTGACCGGCCGGGTGAGTTCCGACCACATTCTCACCGGTCGGGATTTTTTTACCATCGGCATCTTAAGCTCTAAGGTAACAAAATAGTTGTATTACGTCTTTCTCTTTTACATAATACAAAGCCTTCCCAGTAGTACACATACAATTGCCACCTTTGTCCAATGTAGACAACTGGAAATACTGCAAACATCATTTTACAACTGACAGTAATAAAGCTAATTTGATTCTGGTTCATATTCTGATAAGGGTCAATAGTTACTTGCATTAGATATACGGCTCCCCAAAGATAAAAAGAGGTCAACAACTGTGAAGGTTCATCCAAACTAGATACCCTTAACTGAACAAAGAGTGTCGTCTTATCTAAGATTTGTTTATAACGTGTGTCTAGGTTGGTTGGTTGGGTATCTAGGTTGCTTTATGGCCTAATAAAACGCCAGGGTCATATCGCAGGGGGTGATGTTGATTGAATGTATGAGAAGGTAGATCCCCTGCAGGGGTCACTGAATTTCAAAATATGGGTGTAGACCCCTAAAATCGATGGGGTGACATGGCCATTTCTTAAATTTGACAGGCAACATGGCAAATAAGTGACAAATGACATGGCCCTTTTCTTAAATTTGACATGCGACAGGGGCTTTAAAAATATAGTGGCATGGGACATGGGTATTTCTTAAATTGGACATGTGACATGGGTCTAAACTGAGATATAGGGACAGACGACGTGGCCATTTTTAAAATTCGACACGCGACATGGGATCCCCCCATTCACACCCCCCAAAAAAGGCTTGGTGTCTTGCGGACACCCTGACAGTGACTGTCAAGTTTGGGTGTCCTGAACATAAAACCGGAGGTCGGATTGCCTCAACCTTGATAATAAGGTATGATTTCTAGGGTGTCCACAGGACACCCAGAGGGTCCTGTTTGGGTGCCATGGTCCTTTAGGGGGGTGGACAGGACACTCAGAGGGTCAGGGACTAAACTTGTATCACCCTAAGGTATGATAAAATAAAGAAGCACCTTTGGGGTCGTCCTCGGATGGCTGTAAGACCTATGGGGATCTTGAATACGAACCTCGAGCTTCACCCTCGGTATGTGACGATCACCTATGGGTCGTACAGGCCCCCTCTGACGACCTCCGCGATTTTTCTTATATTAGTGCGACCTATGGGGATCATACGAACCTCGAGCTTCACCCTTCAGGCTTGGTACGTGACAATCCCCCCCCCCCCCCCCCCCAGTGTTTCTTAATATAACACGTACTTGCTGCATACCAGTGCAGAAAGCTGGTTGGCCTGGTGAAAAGACAGGATTGAAAACAAGGCGGGTGGCAGCCTGGCCTGTATAAAGTCTGTATGACAAACGACCTGCCCAGACCCCCTACATGACTCCCATACCTGGGGCCCGTTTCATAACAAACCTCCGAAAGATTTGCGGTTCATAAAGTTACGATCACCTTTTTGGCCATTGTAGCCACGTGGGTTTTGTTTGTGGTTACATGCGTTTGGTTATATTTGCAGGAGTTTTGGGTCGATTTACAGGAGTTTTAGGTCGATCTACGGGAGTTTTGCTATGAAACGGCCATGCATGAGAGTTTGAAACTCTTTCACAGTTTCTGTGAGGGTACATAAAACCTCCGTAGCTACAGAGGTTGTTATAAAACACCCAACAGTAGTGTATCAGGTGGTCACGGCCCAAAGGGTGGGAGTTTAACCCAGATCACATTAATACATCCTCTCCCACCCGACCAACAACCACCTCATCCCTCACCCTAAGACCCCAGCCCCGTCAATGCTGGGAGATTTATTTTTCCTTCTTTTTTTTGGAGAAACTTGCCACGTACTCCAAAAATGCTAAGAGATTATGAATGTCCCAGCTTATATCAGCAGAGATTTTTCCCTCTTTCTTTTCTTTTTTGTTCTCTGTAGTTGTTGTTATTTGCTTTTTTATTGAACGCTGTCATATATTATGATGACCTTCCAGACATTATTACAATTGACAGGCCATACAGAAGGTACATTCAGGTTTAAACCACAATTAAATTGGGAATTTCTCTCAGGGCAGTGTGATTAATTTGAATATTTTTTTCCCTCGTTTCAATATTTACTTTTTACCGGTACTTAAGTTATGTTGACAAAACAATTTGAACGAATCCTAGGTGCCTTTAGGTATTTTGTAGAAGTGAAATTCCCTGAAATCTAGGGGGTCACACCAAGTTCATGTCGCTGTCAGGGAATAATAAAACTCCACGTGGGTTCACCCATGAAACGTGAGCTGAGTCCAGATGTACTGGTAAAGTAAACGGTGAGACCAGACCTCCGACTGGACCTAGAGCTATCGTAAAGGCTATATTCCCAGGGATATAAGACAGGGTTAATATAAACATCTGAAATCCTAGAAAGAAATTCTGAAATAATCTGTAATTGCTCTAAAACCTGACGTTAGAAATTAATTTTGAAATTTTTATTTGAGGTGATGATATGCAAAAAATCTGAAATCAGACAAAAATCTGAAAACTTACATCCTTGTATTCCTCTATGCGGTAATTACTTGCGGCACCCTGAAAAATGTAAGTCAGCTGTCGCTAACTTGCTTGCGGTAGGGTGCTGCAAGGTGGAATATGAGAACCAGGTACTTGCAGTAGGTGTCATTTGATATACATTTTCTATGGTTTGCTTACGGTTGCAGATACCAATATGTTGGTATCAAAACTGCAAATTGCTTGCAGTACCTGAAAGTAGCAACCGCAAATTAACCCTACCACATATAGTAGAATATAGCCTAAACTCTTATTTCAACTTGCCGCAACCTAATTTTTTAGTATTCATTTGCTAATTTTTCAGGGGCTCAGGGAAAGGGGTTGGGGAGAGGTTACGGAACTCAACAACAAGCATCTGTGTGCACGCGCATGGATACTCTGCAACTTGTTTCGATTATAGACTAGGTTCCCCCTCAAACAAAGAAATCACATGGGGATAGGTAGGCGGTATCTGGACCCCTGGACGCCACCCCCCCTCCCCCCCCCCCCTCCCCCCCCATAAGGGGTGATAAGTCAAGGTTGTCAACTGGTACTTCCCATCCATAGCCCGGGGGTAGGGCTCTTCTGCAAGCAGGGTGGAGATTTCTTGTTTTCTCTTTCTTATTTTTCCTTTTTTAATTGTTTTTATTTTTATTTTGGGTCTATTAAGGGCCATACCGACAAAGCGATTATCCCTGAGTTGGCAGAGAGATTGCCGTTAAAATCGGCCGATTCTGCCCTTAGTATCGGCCGATTCTACCAGTGACTCAGACCAAACCCGCACATTCCAATTTACTATACTTACTGGCGACCATCAGAATCGGCCGGTATAGGATATAATGGCATAGATAGCATATAAGTTCAATCTCTATTTAAGAAAAAAAAGATGGCAAAAAAGGGAAAAGATAAGGAGATGAAAAAGAAATGTTCAAATGTCTTATATCCAAAAAGTCAGGAAACAGTAGTTGAAAAGGGGAAAAAATAAGAAATCGAAATTGTTCAAATGTCTTATACCCGATAAGTTTAGAAACACTAGGTTAAATATTCAACCCTCAAGGCCTGATGCTGACTGTACCCAGGAGGTGTCTCGTCAGATAGTCGTCAATCACAAGGAACAGTTTTACTGCCAGTGTCCTGAGGTATTCTGACCTGAGGTGTTCTCGGCCATCCTGAGGCCAGCCTCTAATAAAGGTATTCCCGATTGACCATCTGACCCAGAGCTTTACCACTAGCTAAGAAGATTCCTTAAAGGAAAGCTTGCACATTTATTTAAGAGGTGCTATTTTTTATATGATTAACTTCACTTAAGTATTCTAAACATATTTCAAAAGTAAAAACTTAAAAATGTTGAGGTGTTAAGGAAAGAAAGTTAATTTAACGAATTCCCTGAATGTTCTGCTGGATAGTACTCCCCTTTCTACGTCACAGCTATGGGAATCCCTTCTAAAGCTATTTTAGGATTCCCTGATTAATGAAGAGTTGTAGATGAATATATATTTCAATTTATAATGAGTTGCATTAGGTCAAATATATATACACTTGGTTAGAGAGCATAATTCTTATCACAAATTCTACAGGGATGGGGAATCCCTTCTAAGGGCAGATGGGATTTCCCCAGGAACTCCCCTTGCTACGTCATAAATTGGGGGATTTCCCTTAAAAAACAATAAAAAACTAGTTTTTTTAATGTCCCATAACTATGTCTAAACCAAATATTTTCCTTTCATTTTGCTTACATTGATAGCTCAGGTTGTCAATAACATGCCGAATTGAATTCCTTGAAAAATAACTATCCTGTAGTTATGTGCAAGCTTTCCTTTAACTTTAGTGGTCAACTTTGCCCACCGGGTTTTTGGTCGTCCAGGTGCCCTTTAGAGATTGTAGATTATAATTCTGAAGATATGTCAC
Organism: Lepidonotus clava; assembly: GCA_936440205.1. NCBI lineage: Eukaryota > Metazoa > Annelida > Polychaeta > Phyllodocida > Polynoidae > Lepidonotus > Lepidonotus clava. Next base: position 41,518,889 of record OW387144.1, on the reverse strand, counting down.
TTGCCCCCCGGGCTTGTAGGTCACCAATCTCACAAGTCCGGCTAGTGTCCTCACTCACAGACAAAGCATTCATCTCTGTATATTGCCATTCCAGAGACGAACAGAATCCCCAGTCTGTCCACTCCTTAAAACTCCTTTTCTCACTAAAAGGATACACATCATTGTTCTAAAAAAACTCGAAGAAAGAGTCTATTTTTGCAAGCTTCGCATTTCTGAAACAAAGGGTATTTTTTTGCACTTAAATATCCGTGAATTGGGAAAAAAGGTTTTTTATTTACTTAATGGTACATAATTCCGGGAAATAAGGGTTATTTATAGCCACAAAAGTCAGCGTTTTACAAAATAGGGGATCAATTTTGGGGTATAAAAGTGAGTGGAAAGGGGGTCATATCTACTTTGAAGAACGAGGGCATGTCCTACCTTCATATCTGAGTGGACAGACTGGGACAGAAACCCACCAAATAAGCAGAAGTAAAACTTTCATTGTAACGGGTATGGGCAGGGCGACAACCAATGGACTTAATAGGCGTTATGTTTAAATTGGAGATGGATTCAAATGTTGAAAATTCTCATTCCATATATTTCAACATAAAACTCTATTTAACGTTTTTTGGTACCCGAACCCCAGAACGACTGAGTTCAACGAGCCATCCAAGGATAAACATATATTATCCAGAGATGCGACTTTTTTTTCTCTCTCTTTATTAACCAAATTCACTTACGTTTATTCTTCCTTGTAGGTATACTGTACAATATCTTAAGCTGTAAAATTGTAAACTGGAGTACATACGGATCAAGCTCTGGGTCGTCCAAACACCCTCGGATGCCCCCCAAAGCTCTTCTAATTATTGTGTTAACTACAGAGGCCGATTTATCGAGCTGTATAATGAAACGTCGCCGCTATCTTTTGAGCCAATAAGGGATGATAACCTAGCCGAGTGTATCACAATAACCAGCAGCCAATGAGCCTGAATATTGACCGAGTGTTGCATAACAGTTGATGATCAAATACCATTAAATGGCGTATATTGCATGGTTAAGCAGAACTAGGGAACATTTTCATGAATTATACATCCCGTGGAAACAATGAGGTAACGGGAGTCAATGCTTGGTAATGCTAGACCCCCCCCCCTCCCTAAATCCTATTGTCAGAATAGTTAATTGAAAACGGAGACTGATTGCATTCTCTACCACAGCACGGCTTGTATAATTCCGGTCATTCTTGAGTCGGATGCATCAATGAGCCAGAGCCAGTGTGTCAGGGGCCGAAATAATGTGCATGATTTAAGGGGCCAGTCGGGCCCCTAGCCCATTACTTTTAGGAGCCCAAATCAAAATTTATGGGTCCTTCTTTGTCCCAAGTCTAAAATTTCATATTTCCAGGGGGCCAGTCGGGCCCTTTGGACTTGGGGTCCCACACATTATTTAGGGGGCCCGTACTATTTCAACCCCTGTATGTGTATAAACCGGGTATCAGGCCGACTAAGACGTAAACATTGCCGGGACCAGAGCCCGGCCTGCTCAGGCCACCATCAAAAAAAGTCTGTTTCCTGTTCACCGCCCGCTGACTTTTAAAGGGCCGAGTGAGACTTTCTTTCCTCTCTTGTTTCAAAAATGATTTTTCAAAAAAAAAATCAACAAATCAGTTATAGTCCACCCAAAAAAAAAAAATAAAAAAAAATTCTGAACTCCCCACTGGCTTTCTTTCTGCTCACCTGCTGGACAGGAAACAAACGTTTTTTTAAGGGTGTCCTGCCAGTACCCAGTGTACAGATATAATCTGTGGCGGATACAGCTTTTTGAAAAGGTGGGGGCGTGCTACTAGAAAGGGGGGTACGCGCGCCCCTTATTTTCAAGAATTATCCATTAACAAAAACATTTAATCTACCCCCGCCCCTCTTCCCTTTTCCAACTCTCAAAATGGCCCATTCTTTTCCCCAGGCCTATAGGCCTACTTATTTTAGATAGGTATAGGGGCAGGTAGCAGGTAAAACGGGAGGGGGGGATGGAGGGGGGGGGGTAAGTGGAGCACTGACCACTTGATGATACAATCAGCTATTTCAGACTTATTTTTACACTTCACATCTGTTTGTGTGCGCGGAAGTGGGCTTTCTGTGAGTGGCCATCACATTGATAACACCTTGACAACTCAGATAATTTTAGAAATGCATTCCACTAGTCTAAAATAATGGTACTGATCCGTGAGAACGGGCGTAAGTTGAGAAAAAAAGTTCCAAAAGAGATTAACTTTCCATTTGTTTGTGAAAAAAAGGGAAAAAAAACTTTCTCCAGATCTGCAATATCTAAACGGATCGTTTCTAATGAATTTGTTTGTTTGTTGGGGTAGTTTGGGTTCTTTCCAGACTGCAAGTTTTTAATGAAGTTGTGGCCGTTTTCATGATTCATTTTTCTACCACATACCAGAATAAGATTCACGGAATGTGTTTACATAGTTATTTGAGAAAAATATTGAACATAGACCGCTTTTGGTTCCCCTGGAACACTTTGAGAAAATATGAAAAGTATCCTGCTTTCGAATTCATTTACTATTTTCAACTAATCTTGATATTTGATGTTCTGTGTGATTGTTTTCAACGCAAGTTATAAAGGAATAAATACTTAAATAATTTAAAAGCGGGCAGGTTGGTCTAGTGGTTAGCACATCGGCATTGAACGTGGCTATAGCCAGGGTTCACGGTGCTGACAGCTAGATCACCTTGCCTTGCCGTCGTTTCCATCCCCATAGATTCGGCCAGCCAACTGGTAGGCCTAGTGAAAACCAGAGATCTGGATATAGCTGAAAATTGCTGAGTTGACCCTTAACTCAAACAATCATCATCATCATCATCATCATCATCATCATCATCTAATTTAAGAAGACATGCAAATAGCCCCTATAAGTATAACCCTGCACAAATGTGGTGGTGTCTATTTTTGAAACATCCTTCTGCCCCCCCCCCCCCCCCATCCCTAATACTTCCTAAACAGTGACGCAATAACTAATGATTGCCAGTGATGAGTGGCGGGGGGTGATAACCTAAAGGTGCCGGTCACTAGGCGGTAGAGAGGTACAAGATAGTCGGCTGTATATACAAAGGGTCCAGAGAGGGTTCGGTCACCCTGTCAGAGGAAGTTCTCCCCCAATGCCCCGGCTCCACTGCTCGACAGTCGAGTTGAGTTGAGTTGAGTTGGGCTCAGTCTTACAGTTGAGCCGGGGTTACAACTAAAGTCGTAGCATCTTGCTACGACTGATCCGTCGGGTCGTACAACTTGAGATGATGAAGATGTACGACCAGAATGTCGTAGCTAAGGCCGTGATAAAGTAACAAAAATTAAAAATACGCATTTCCCATTCATTTTGGTAGGCAAACTGAGTGTACCAGAGGCAATTCTACACGTCTTTGTTAATTTAAAGTGCCATTTTATCAAGGTGAAGAGCAAGGCCTTGAATTATCTCCATCCATATCATATGTTTACATGATGAAGCTTGTACTTTACATGTACATTATATATACTGTACATATATATACATATACATGTATATATACATACCCAATGATTCATGTACCTAAAAGTTTGTAAAACGTAACTGACATCTTCAATTTTTTGTTGTCTTGTCCATTCTATGTGACTGGATACTTATCTGGGTATTGCCCTTTCTCCAGTTGTAGTGGTCATATTTTCAAGATTTTCGTAATTCAGAATTTGGGCTGACGATTTTGTGACTGACAGTTTTTCATGAATGTCAGCCAGGACGTCAAAAGAAGTTAATTGTATGGTGAAGATGTATGGCTGGATCGTTGGGTCTTAGGGGTGTGTGCCATGGTATAGCTTTGCGTATGTTTTATCGTAGAAGGACAATCTAGTCCTAGCCTGTGGCATGTGATGGCTTTTTGCTAAGACCAGACAGCCCCGCCAGACAGTCAAAGGATCTGGTGCCTCTCGCAGCTGCGACGACCGAGTTGAGCTGAGTTGGGGGGTGGAGGCGACGTGGGTGGAAAACGGGCCTCCCATTAAGTATGTACGCATCTAGGGGAGGGGGCCTGAGATGTGAGAAAATGTATGTACGTTCTAGACTAGTACAAATCCAATGCGTATTTTTGCCTGGGGGTGGGGGGGGGTCTGAGATTTTTGAAAATGTGTGTAGGTACTAAATGGAAGCCCCAAAGTGGACGTTAGCTTTGGTTCGAGAAATGAGGGGGTAATTTCCCTTCAAAATTGGTGCAAGGTTGGTTGGTCCAATTGATTGTGCGGATTCAAATACATGTATACTACAGATCAAATAATTAACATGACTGAATGAAGCTAGCATATGATGCATCTGCACTCTAGCACAACCTTAAGATATACCACGTGAAATAAATAGTTTTTCATTTGATGGCATTTCTTTCACTTTACCTAACCAAAAGCGGTATTAATAGAATCAGGTTAACAATTCTCGATTCTGGACATCCCCCCCCCCCCCCAGCTTAACTGATCTGACAGTTCCTTTTATGTGATAGCTTTGGAGTCTGGTTTTAAACATCCAAAACCCTGGACACAAAGGAAACATCACAATATTATGTAGCTACATTTTAGCATAAACATAATTAACCAAGTGAAAACATATGTTTCTATCGATGGCATCTTTGGCACGTCACCCAAACAACTGATAGGACTATTCATCATGATGAGCGGTCAGGAGTTCAGCAAAGCGTCACGCTCTCATTACCTCCTCACCTTTTTAGCGGCCACCAGATGCACCCACGGAAACCCTCTAGGTACGGGAAGAACAAAAGGTGGGGGGGGTGGGGGGGGGGGGGGTGGGTTGACATGCCTCTGGCTTTAGGAGAAAGTTCAACTTCTGACAAGTTGTAAATCACGAAGACCATCAGTAAATGAAAAAGAAGGTCTGAGAAGTGAATGTACCAATTTTTGCCTGGCTTATGAAGATACACCAAATTTGACAACAGTGTTGATGGACCGTGTTGATGTTTATTCAATAAACTAAAGCATTTGAAAAACATTGCGGCAAAAGTATGAATATTAAGTAATGTACAATGATTGTACGGTGTTCCTATATTCTGTAGATATGAGCACTGTGTGACACTAAGAAACATTTCTCCAGTACGCCAAAAAAAAAGAATTATGAATGACCCTCAATGATTCGCTCTACCTAACTGTTTTTTTATGATTCCCCTTGCCTCCCTAATTACTTTTTCTTCTCTTAATTTTTCTCCATTTTACCAAAGATGCCTGAACGCAGCATATACTCTCCACGTGGAGAAATCCTTTGGCCGTCCAAACAAATCTGTTAATATAATAAAACTTTTGAAAAAAAAATTAAAGCGAGAAAAAAAGAAGAAAAAGTCTCCACCCGGCCCTAAAATACCCACACGGATGGTCGACCGGAAACTTTTTTTCCAGGACAACCTCATGTCATGTCATTTCTCTGTGACAGTCCATGAAAGGCAGTGTCAAATCTATGGGTGAATCCCGGAGAGCGGGGGGGGGGGGGAGGGGTCAATATCCGTATTCATATAAGAAAGTCCACGTGCAGCCTCTTAGGTTCAGATGCATGTGTCAGTGTGACTAACGCCATCTCCGTCCCCTCTCCCCAAGCCTTCCCGCGGTGAAAAATGATTGGCCCTGTCACAGTTCTTGTTCCCGCCTAAAAAATGTTCTTGTTCCCGCCTGTGACCAAGAAAAAACGGCGTTGTCAGAAAGTTCCAGCGGTTGTAGGACATATATTACGAGACAGTTCCCACGGCATTCACGGATCTAGAAAACAGGGTACAACACTTTGTGTTGTTTGACATATCAAGGGTGACCCGGTGTTGGCATTTTGGCGCCAAGTTTGAATGTAACTGTATCCTGTCCGACTGTTTCTCTGCCTACTAAAGAGAGGGACGGGACGTCCGAGGTGGGACCATTGTCCTCTTGGATCCATCTGGTCTATTAACGGATGTCTTATAAAAGTCTTATTTTAGGTCTAGCTATGGCTCTAGATCCCTAAATTCGACACGGCGACAGCATCATTTCTTAAAATTGACATACGACATGGGCCTTATTATATATATATATATATATATATATATATATATATATATATATATATATATACATATATATATATATACATATACATATACATATATATATATACATATACATATATACATATACATATATATATATATATATATATATATATATATATATTGACACGAAGAAAAAAGTAAACGATATGACATGGCATATTTCTGAATATTCTTCAAGGGCCCCCATGCTGAAGTTTTCCAAATATATAAACTTGGATTTTAGTCAAAAGGAATGTTTGAGCTGCTTAATGTTTGTGTGTTTATATTACATGTATCAGTTTACTGTGCAATGACACGTGAGATCAAATGTATGACTCTTTGCTGTCAATAAAATCACTACTACTACTACTACTACTACTCTTAAGGCTTTCACATAGATTACGCAGTTTACTTATGTTTATATTTAGGCCCATAAGATCATCCTAGAACACTTAAAAAAAAGGGCAAATTATGTGAAGACATAACTGCTTTACAATAGTAAAGAAAATCGTCTTAGTTACAATCTATCTATCAAAATCTAGAGAATCAGTAGCAGATGCAGCTTTTTGAGAAAGTTGGAGCGCACTAATACTATAGGGGGGGGGGGGGGGCGATTTCCGGAGTTATACATAAAAATAACTTTCAAATAATTGCCAAAATAGATTTCAAACCTGTTTGTGGGTGGGGAGAAATTAGGCAGCCTTCCTCTTTAACTTAGTACGAACACAGATCCAGGCTCCCTACATCCAAACATGGTAAGGTGCTCTCCAATGTAAGTCCTAAACTTTATCCCGGCATTTTAAGATAACTGTGCCCTGCAGCTTAAAAGTAGACTGGTATTTTGGGCTGGTCCAGTCTGGGCCGCTGTGGCTGCTACAATGCAGAGGTTTCTCATGTGGCGATGGGCGATGGGTGAAGAGAGAGAGTGAAGGATCCCTAGTCCTTTCATGACCCAGATACCTCTTGCCTGTCGGTATAACTGGGGTAAACCGCTTACTAATCTGGCCTGCCTAGCCTGTATTACTGTTCAGCCTATATGCATACTGCATCTCAAATATGTCTTACTTATGTTCCTGCATTCAAAAAGATAAACACAAATGGTGCTCCCCTGTTAATAACCAATTAGAATATCACAATCATAGTCTACCATACGGTGCACTCAGCCTAGTCACAAAGCTGACATTTAAATTGGAATACTGGTTGTTAACCATTCATGTCTAGCTGCCCATGTAAAACTACCGTAATTTTGTACAAATCTTAGAGACAAGCTGTGTCATTGTTTATGTAGTCACTGTAAGTATGTTAGATCTATAGTCTATGTAGTCACTGTAAATATGTTGCTTATGCAGCCACTGAATGTACATGTAAACTGGACCAGGAGTATGTAAAATGACATTATAATTCAAATCTGACTTCTTGACTGTCAATAAAAGATCTACTACTGGTATATCCTGGGTAAACTAGTTTGAGCCCCTGGCAGACCTAGACGTCCCTACAGTCTACAGGATCTCCACTAACGTTAAGCGTCCGACGGCCTATCCGCCGCGCGTCCGACCACCCTGTCACACGTCGCCGGTCTCCCCTACAGGCTACAACCAGGGATGGATCAGATGCTGCTGCAGTGTGGTGTCCGAGGGGCTCTACAGGGGAGCCTCGAGAGACATGGCGATTTTTGAAAATGCCACTTTTTTTTGTTGGTTCTTATTATTTGCGATGGAGTGTTCAAAATTAAGGTTGCACCCTGCCCCCGAAATGCATAATTTTTATGTCCACCGGCCTCGGTAAATGTGTAGAGTTACGCTCTCTACCTCGTCACAGATTTGATCCATTTGATCATCCAGGAGCAAGGGTGAAATATCCCAGTGCTCCAGAACCACTGGGTCTGATGCTTAAAACCCACAAACCCACAAATTAGCACATCCATTAATAGTTACGTAATCCCTCCCACCTCACAATACACGACACCTGCACATCTCATTACCAAAGGTCACAGCTGGTTTACAGACCTTAATTCTACCTGGTCCTTCCCCCTTTTGTGTTGGGGGTGTGTGCGTGTGTCAATAAGGCCATGCGTGAGTTTGGCCATGGGGGCGGCCATTGTCGGGGGACACAAGGGTCAAGGTGACTAGAAGCCAGACTCATAACACTTGCCAAAATGCAATAAATGAAAGGACAAATTCCAAATTTAGCAGGAAAGGAGATGAGGTAATTTAAGAATTCTAAATATTTTTTCTGTCATAAAATGAAATTTCCTGATCTTTTTTAAAGTTTGATCTATTTTACCAAGAACCCCAATCGCGCTACTCCCCCCCAGCCTATTAGTATTACATAACTTTTCACGCAGATTGTCCCTCGTCGCGGTCAACTCACGCACGGCCAATACTCGCTGGTCAGATCAAAGGGTCCTTCTCTATAGAATTGAGGGTCAGAAGTGTCTGTGTGTGTACACTATTACTGAATGCTAAAATAGCCCTGGTCACGGGTGAAAGGGCAAACAAGTGTCCTCACTCAAATTTAATTTTCAAATTCCCTGGGTTTTCCTTGAGATTTTCACATTTCAAAGCTTTAGCGTGCAGAAAGATTTGGACAACCTGATAACAAGAAGTCAAATCCCTGATATTTTGAGAACCAGCAATTTCACAACTTAGCCAAATGAAATTCCATGTTTGTTTGTTGTTGTTTTTTTTTTTTATTAAAATTTGCAGTCCCTTTGTTATCCCAGCTGGGATTTTTGTTTTATTCGATTTTCCTTGTTTTCCCTGTGCTGTGGGGACCCTGGGCTAACCTCAAGAGACTGTGACTGTTGACTTTGCACCAAGGAAAATCGCTTCGATATCTCCCCCTACAAAAGCCCATAATTTTAACGTTTTTTTAAAAAGGAGTCAGTTTATGGGTAAGGCTTGACAAATTGGGTGTCCAGTCGCAAGGGATACCCAGAAAATTCTACTACTGGGGAACCAGCAAACAATGCACTTTTGTGACGAATTGCTAAGAATGAGCAACGTATTAGGAGAGGGTAACTAAAGGTTGCCCAGTGGGCAAATGTCGATTTGTGGAGCCTTGTATGAAGTATGTTGATTGCTAAATGAAGAAACAAAGTTTTGGCACTGGACAACCAGGTGACTTCTCAAGCCCTGTATGAAAGTACTTAGAAGTTGATAAATCCAGCCTAATAGATGTTGTAGATCGTACCTTAATTAATTGAATCAGTCCGATCCTCTAAACGTTGCCCATTCTGCAGCGGTCGTAATAGTCCACGTCGGGAAAATAGTCCGTGAGAGTATAATGTCCAGCCGGAGAGAGGCGTGGTGGCAGAGTGGACTCAGTGAACGTAACGTTAGGGGAGATGGGAAGCTGTGCTTCGCCGCGTGTCTAAACCCCGAATGGCACCTTAGGCCTGGGTGTGGGCCTGGGTGTGGGCCTGGGTATAGGCCTTCTGACGGCCAGCGCCACCTGGTGAGGCTTTATGACAACATCCTCGCCCTGCACGCTCCGGTCACGCGCCGCAGACTTTCAATGCCCCCCCCCCCTACCTTCCCCTCCGCCCGTGGGGGGGGGGGGGGGGGGGGCTCTTCCCCCTCCTACACTGTTTTCCCGTGGCATTCCGCTATTCCAAAGACCTACAGGTGGCCCTGGGTACCTGGATACTAGTCCTTTCATGACCTAGATAGTATCATACCTCTTGCATAATAGGTCCTTGCACCCACAAGAGGCCATGGCTACTAATGGCCACCTAAAATTTGTAAGGAATTCTTTTATTGGTTCTCTGTAGATATAAATGGTATGGGGAACCCTTTTGATGGTCCTTGGGCTGCTGGCTGGTTTGTGGTCCCACCTGCCATAAACCAGCGGCTGCAAAGCATACTGGGATATGCAGGCCAGTAGCCAGCTTTTTTCAGAGGGGGGTTCGTTTTTTGAATTATAGTTTGTTTTTTTTTCAGGGGGGGGGGGGGGGGTTGTATTTGTACTGGTTAACAGTCCTAGTTTGATCACCTAGCGGACATAGACGAACTAGAGTCTACCAGGATACTCCCCCTCCCCCCTACCTCCCCGCTCCTATCCCACCAGTCCCTCTCCTCCCCCTTCTCCAACCTCACATGTCCTCTAACAATGACAATGAGTTTTATTCACAACCTCACATAAGAGGTATAGGAACATATATACACAGTTGATACATGTTATTTGTAAAGGTTTTAATTATGCTTGCGTATACGAGGTCTACAGATCTTTTTCTTCTTTCTTTTTTGCTACTATAAAAAATAAAAGGAGGTCTATTCTTTGAGTCGGGACTGCTTCATCCGGTCACGTGACCACATAGCAACTGGTGAATACAACCCCTTAGAAACTGCTTCCCGCGCGAGTTATAGGGAACTATTACAGTGATTGTGTCGCATATATTTGCGTAGACTCAAATATATTCGAACCAAAATTATTCTATGGGAGTAAAGTAAGGTTAACATGCATTTTGTATACCCAGACTGCGCGAAAAAAGGTGCGAACACATTGTGTGAAAGGTGGTCGGCACTAGGCGCAAGTAGGCCGTCTTGACCAGGTGTTTTTACCGGCACCCTGGCCTAACACCTCCCCGCCAACAAACAGGTGACTCAGGGTCTATACTGGCACCTTCTGTCGGCCGTAGAGGGTTTGTGTGGGGATATATCTGTGGTATTCCTTATTGTATCGTAGTATTTAAACAAGTTACCAGTCTGCCTGGTATGAACGACTTGGTATAAGCATATTAACTTCTATTTCAAACTTTGACAAGTCAGAATACACGTCGCCATGTAGTTGTTTGCACCAGTCATCAAGGGGCCGACCGTAGCGCCACCTACAAATGCCCAGATTACCGACTCAAAGAATTGATCTAGAATACATGTGTGCAGTTAATATATGATACAAGGCTTTGGATGTGTCCGATCTTTCTAGATGCTACCGCTCATTTTATTTTATTTTTTATTTATTTATTTATTTTTTTTTTGGGGGGGGGGGGGAGGGGAGGGAGAATTTACTTCTTTAAGTTTGGTTTCTGCATCTTGATATGATAGGACGATAGAATAAGATACAAGCGTGTAAGTCAGGGTATTATGAAAAATCGAAATAGCTAATCAGCAATCACTGTGTATTTCACTTCCAAGGACCTTTCCGATTTTTAGGAAAATCGGAATATCTGATAATTTAGGATGTATTTTAAATTGATTTAACCACTAGCTGGTTACCCTTGGGTTATCAATGTGTGGTCGCCAACTATTTGATGACATTTTAGGCCGTTTTGCAAAGTGTTGCAGTTATTTTTTCACTCCAAATGCCATGAGCGGAAAAATTGAAATTCAGACAAAAATCTGAAAGCTTACATCCCTGACTTAGTTAGATAAAATGAGATCTAGGGTGTGAGTCTTTATATAAGATAAGCGTCCAGGTAGCACCTGCTGTAAGCACCAGAACCCTCTGCCCAAACTACCCCGACCCTCAACCCTGCTAGGCGCCCCCCACCCCCACCCCTAAGGCCGTACTAAAAAAAAATTATGTTTCCGGTGGACTGGCCGGGTGAGTATTTTAGGGCCGGGTGGGACACATTTGTTTCATTTTTCAAAAAAAAAAAAATTTGGGGGGGGGGGGGGGGGAATTTCATGTTATAGCCTTACCAACCCCCCCCAAAAGATTATATAAAAAAAAATTGCGGCCGCCCGGGTCACCTTTTTAAACCCCACCCGCTGGACCGGAAACAGATTTTTTTTTAGGACGGCCAAATGCCCTTTCTAAGGGGGTCGGGATCCCGCCTACTGCGGCCATGGCTGTGTGTTGGAATTACACACTAGAAACATATATGTAAGTATATGCTGAAAAGGAACATGTGTGACTATTTATAATTGTTATATGTACATATGTATCATATGGATATGTGAGTAGTGAAGTATGCTTCAGGAATATTAGGCCATCCTAAAAAAAAATTCTGTTTCCGGTAGACCGGCCGGGTGACTATTTTTAGGCCGGGTGAGAAGAATTTTTTTCATTTTTCAAAAAATAATTTTTTTTTTCAAAAATTTTTCTCTTATGTTCTTACCAAACCTAAAAAAAAAATTAAAAAAAAAAAGAAATCCCGGCCGCCCGGGTCACCGTAATTAAAGCCACCCGCTGGACCGGAAACAGAATTTTTTTAAAGGCTGGCCTTATTCCAAATTGCACTCCAATGTGTTTTCCATGGATTCTCCTAGTATGCTCCACAAATATAATCCCAGAAGTTATTCCCAACTTTAATGTGCTCCATGGAATCTCCAAGTATACAAATATGTTATTCCATATGTTTTATGTTACTCCATATGTTATATGTTACTCCATATATATTTAAACTGTAGTCATACCACAGCTAAGCTCCCTGGTATATGTCCTACCTCTCAAGCTTCTAGGCCCCAAATGACTGTGCAGTATGGGCTACCTGCAAGCGGCAAAAGCCTCATCCATATCATGAAGTCACCATTGTGTGTAGGTTGGTCCCATTTAAAAAGGCCTGCACCTGTATCTGAGACAGGAGAAGTATGCTGGCTGAGCGGCGTGTGGAAATTAGGACCCTGGACAACAGGCATAGGAGATTATATCTAATGGACATATATATAAACTGGGCTGGAGGCTGGAGAGAGGACCCTGTGTGCTGGTAACGGAAAATATTAATAATTGAATATCGTGTTGGTTAAGGGACGTGTCAACACCCACATGGTGAAAAACAGGTTGTGCAAATTATCTTAGTATACATCAAACATTTTAACGGCGTTCTTGCATGTTCGAAACATTAACCCTCATTCTATTATCTTTGGTCTGAATGTGAAACTTGGCACTGACATTTCATCTAAATTACTTCGAAATATAAATAAAATTACAGCCAAGCTACCACTGTTGGTTGTTGATAACAGATGAATAGGCGAACCAGCAACGTGGAACAAAGGAAAGCAAACCTGGGAAGACAGAAAACAATGGAAGGCACTTACACTAATGGAAACGGGAGACAGTAAACCGACCATATCAGTTAGCCCCATCATATAAAAGTTGAACAGTTCTATAGATCCATTAACTTAATAACTTGGACTAGGTGACCTTCGTCTTTAGAATATATATCTATGAAAAGGAAATATTCGAACTAACTAATAGTAAATTAATTCCCCTAAAAACAAGTCCTGTTCAGCTGCATGGCCAGGGCCTGAGGGGTATGGGGAAAACTGGTGAGCCACGAACATGGGGTTGTCCAGGGGCTACAGGCGCTACACGCGTAACGTTTTTTCCCTCCTTAGCAACGTTTTTTTCCTCCTTGGCAACGTTTTTATTCCTTGGCAACGTTTTTTTTCTCCTTGGCAAATATAAGTCCCAATTATAAGTGTGTGTGTGTGTAACCTTCTAAAATAATGCGGGCAACAGCTGCTAAATGCTGCGCGGAAAACTAATGAACCACATCACACATCACTCTGGTACGACCGACGCTCACCTATCCATTCTGCGGGCGTTGGGGCTGCGGTAGAGAATGCAATGTCACCTGTTGCGCTTTTTGCCCACCAGGGGCAGTGGACACGCGACAGTACTCATTAACCTTTAGTTACGGAGGCGTGAAGGAATACTGAGCTCATTAATTCTCCCTACCACAGATAGCTGATTTACGTTATTTTAAAGACCTGCATGCTAGTTTAGACTGAATTAGTCGGCAAATTCCCTGGAAATATATATATATATCCATCTACGATTAATCAATTTTTAAACAACTCAGTGAATATTAAATGTATATGGATTTAAAACATAATAAAGATTAGTTTTTCACAATGTTGATTTACAAATAACGATACAATTCATGAAAATGCATATGCTAGAGGCTTCAATTTTTTCAACATATTACCAACTAACATGCATCCTGTTTTAGGCTAATCTGTAAAACCTAAGAAACTGGCTATCCGTTGTTGGGAGAATTGTGGCTGTATAAAATGGTCCAGAATAAATCTCATAAAAGTCGATATCCGGTGGGTGCACCTACCTCCCATGCTGGCCGTGCCTGTTGCTGTACTCTCCTCTCTGTCAGTGACGTTATGTACCACGCCTGTGAGTGGACAGTCAAGGTCCAGGTCAGTGACCAGTGTAGACCATGTACGCCCGGGAGCCTGTTCACATCCTCCTGCAATATAATTATGCATACCTGTAAGGCCTATAAGAATTTGTTGTGTTCATGTAACCCGGCCCAGCCTAATATTATGGCCTACCCTAATTTCTGTTGGGGGCCTTCCATTAAGTACATACGCAGCAAGGGTGGGTTTGTTAAAATTTGCATACGTTCCAGTACAAATTCAATGCGTACTTTAGCTGAAGCGGGGGGGGGGGGGGGGGGGGGTAAAAAAAATTGGAAAATTTGCGTATGTACTGAATGGAAGGCCCCTTGCTGAATGTTTTTGAAAATAGGTTTTCACACTATCAAAGTAGTTTTACATTGCAAATTCGGTTCTAATAAACACTGTTTACAGGGATTTCTAATTAAGGGGTTTCGGAATCGATGAGTTTTAATGTACAATGTAGTTGCAAACATGTGTTCAGCTGTTTCTCCCTTTACACTCCATGGTTACAACCATAATAAATACAGTACTGCCCATAATTCAAGCCACGGCTTTATTTAAGTAGCCTAGGAGATTGATAAAGAATATTTAGAAATGTATAACTAAGAACAAAATTATACTCTCTATGCCAAAGACTTTCATGTTATGTTTTCGGTCTGACTTAAATTAGGGGTTTAGTTTGTTTTAGGGCAACGTTGATGAAAACTGACCTGGCGATTATCTAAACATGTGGCTTAAATTATTTAGGGGTTTTACAATGATACTCTCCCCAAAGCTAAGTACTACCGGTACTAATCCTCCCCGCCCCACCTCCCACCCAGGACACACAATACAACACAATTAAGCCTACGATGTGTTTAATAAAGCTTAATTATGTACACAGCCTATAAATACACACCTGGTCAGGGAAAAAATATGTTCATTCAGGTATCCCGACCTATACATATATATTTAGCCCGACCCTAACTTGGGGCTTCATTTAAAAAGTTTGTTTACTTTACACCGTCTGACTGACGTTTTAAGGGCCAACTGGAAACTTTTTTCTTTTCAGATTTTTGTCAACAAAAGGTTTAGTTATGTCCTCAAAAGAAAAGGGGAAAAAAGTCCCATCTACCGACTGGTTATATTTCTGGCCACCTTCTGCATGGACAGGAGACAAACTTATTTGTGGCCTTGTTTTTAGAGACTCATTTCAAGATGAAATACTTTTTTTAAATGCATCAATTAAACAATGCAGGATTTCACTGAAACACAATTTAACAAAAATTAAAATAGGCCTACTCGCCATAATTATTGGACAGATGTTACCTGAACACAACTGTTTTTTTTCCTTGGCTGAATACAGCCGACTGTTGCACATCTAACACTGGGCCTCACATATTAGGCCTTAAATTAAGGTATGACCTGCGGGACAGACCTTTGATGACCTGGGGTCCCTCTTATCTCCTCTTTATCTCTCCTTATCTTAAAACTGCTACGACCCCAGCCCATAGATGGTGAGTCCACAGAGCCCACCTGGCCTCTGCCGCTTTTGTCGGCAACACTCCGCAACCTCGGGCCAACCTTTAAAGAAAGTGTTGCCTGTCCAAGGTCGACCAGAAAAATACCTAGTTGGAGAGCAGGAATATCTTTTTCGTTGTTGAAGGGAGAGGGAAGGCGCACAATTTTCTCGCAAACAATTTGCAGCGTTGAATCACATAAAGAAAAAATGAATTTGGCAGCCTCCCTTAAACATAAAAACAATTGATACAGTGTCCGAAATTAGGGGACACTTAAGCCTTTATTACTTTTTTAATTTTTCAGGCCCTTACTTAACTCAAACGGATAAATAGTTAAACTTATCTAGTAATAAAAATCATTATTTTCATTTTTGGGGGAGGGGGATCCATTAAAAAAAGTATGTGTTAAAGGTCTTTATTGCCTGACCTTTTGCCGCTCCACACTGAATAAGTTAGCGTGGCCAATATTATTCGTTGGCAGGAGCGTGATCAATTAACACACCTGATGAATATTCATATTAATTCTAATTAACTATTACGGGGCTAGGCGCTCCGGTGTGCGCGATTTATAAATGTTAATTCTGTGTAACGGGTGTTCAGTGACACACAGCTGAGTCCTAACCAGCAACAACCTGTTATCAGAGACAGGGAAAGTTAAAACGTTTTAACTTGACTCTCTCTGCTGTTATCAAAACAAGGCCGACACGCGATGGACGGGGGTCGGGGAGGGGGAGGACTTAACCGCCTTTTAAAAAGAGTTTGTTTCCTGTGCGGATTGCTCGAATATGACAGTGTCCGAAATTAAGGTTTAAATCTATGCACCTGCCTGGTGCATAGCTTCAAAATGTATGCACCCGTGAGAGTTTCAATGCATCCTCAGTTATATAGAGCTATATATTCTATTTAAAACGTATGCATCTGCCAGGTGCAAACCTTAAAAAATCATGCACCCGGCTGCCAAAATGTGCACCTCAGATGCAGGGTGCACTCTTAATTCTGGGGGTCTGTTCAGGCGGAATGTCTGAATATTTGGTAGAAAGTAGGGGAAAAATATAGAAAAAGCAAAACAAAAACGAAAACTTGTGACTCGGCCTTCTGAATCCCAGTATGACAGCTGTCAGACAGGACAGGACACACAATCCTTTCATAAGGGTCGCCCCACGTACGTACCTATCTCACAATCCAGGAGCTTCAGAAGTACAGAAGTGTTGTAAGCATTGAATAAAGCCCCATATCCACTTGGCAATTTTACCGGCGATGGGCGACGGGATAGTGGGAGAATCGGCCGATTCTTATGGTTGTCTTTTAGTATGGTATAATGGAATATGCAGGTTTGATCTGAATCGCTGGTAAAGTCGGCCGATTCTAGAGGCAGAATCGGCCAATTTTAGCACTAACGAGTCGGCCGACTTGGTCAAAATTGGCTAGTGGGTATGGCCCTTTAGAGTTGTGTATTCCAAACATCTGTTTTAGGCCCGTAAACTCACGGTCCAACTCAGACTAGAGGCCGGGGCTTGGGGTCTGATTGTGATAGTATAGTACAGATAGGTTATCAATGTGGTCACACCTCCCCTCCCCCTTTGTGCTAAAGTAAAAACATGAATGAGCCTCGGTCGTTTTGCATACAGGCCTAGGGCCGGGAGGTTGTCCAAGGGGTCCTGACTCCCCCCAACCCCCCCCCCCCCCACCCTTTTTTTTTGTGTGTGTGTGTGTGTGTGTGTGTGTGTGTGTGTGTGTGTGTGTGTGTGTGTGTGTGTGTGTGTGTGTGTGTGTGTGTGTGTGAGTGTGCATCCCTAAACTATAGAAAGAGTGTTGATATTCAGCCCATTTATTATAATTTACGCCCCTCCTTTTCTGATTGTGGTTTGTTGTTAGTTTTTTTCTTGTTTTGGTTTGCCGAATTTAGATCTAGACTATTTATAAGGGTTTTTTAACAAGAGATGTGCCGGGGCCTGTCAGATGCCTAGGGTGAGGGACTGAGGCCTGCCTGCCGGCCCCCGGTCGGGGGGTGGGCCGTGGCCGTGGGGGCCGGCTCCCCCCGGACGGACCCCGTCACTCTGGGCGCCGCCTTTCTCCTCGGAGACGGCGCCAAAAAGGTAAACAATTACACCCAGACTTTCGCCTTTTTAGACCAACAAATACACTTTTCACGGTTGAAATTCCACTTGGCTATAAAGAAACACTTGTTGCATTGTTGCAGGTACTTGTATAAAGTTGATGTTTGTAATTAGAGGCTTAATTAAGGGTAGAATACTTACCGGGTTGGAGCGGAAAGCGCGGCCCAATGTGCAGCTGAAGGGGTTCCCCGACCTACTTGTGGTTTCCGGTGACGTCACGCGCACTGCCAGGGAATCCCCGTCAGCGACCGTGGGGCTCTCAACTGCTCAAGGCCTCCAGGCATAGCCCTGAAATTTAGAATAGATTATTTCCATCGTATAAACGGCAGATACGAGCGCTTCAATGAAGTTGCCCGCATTCTGGATCTGCCGGGGTTTCGCAATAGGGATCGTTCAAGGGTCTCGACAGAAGCACAGCCAGATTAAAGTTAAAGTCTTGTTTATTTAATCCTTTGCTGTTCCCTATTGCAAATTTCGGTCATATTATATGTCCGAAATATTAAAATCTGCATAATTTCCTTATTATTTGATGAATTTCAATGATTTTTTCAGTGTTTATTCATATTTAACTCATTTTATAAACCTGCAGCGATATTCATTTAGTATTTGTTGTCAACTAATATGACTTTGAAGGGCCTATATCTGCATTTTTTTTAAAAAGATAAAAAATACATTTTTGTGTAACTCTATTTTTGTATATTAATTGACTGGAAATATCATTCTACTATATTGAATTAATTAATTATTGTAATAATAATTACTTTTTTTGACAAAGACAAAGTTACTAGATACCTACTCAGTTAATCAATTTTTCTAGAAAGATTTAAATTTGAACTTATTTATTAATTGGATGGTAATGCACACTATTTCCCTATTCACTGAAGATATGCTGGAAAAGTACATCATTTGCTGGTCACGAGCTTAGAAATCCAATTACCAATAAACACTCAACTGTTTTACATAAAAGATCATTAGCACATAATGTACTGCATATTTGAACTCGTATCCATAAAAACATATACTCATTTGACAAATAAAATATTTCCTGTGTTATCTTATGTAATATATTGGGCTGAATATATACTATATGAAGAAAATCATGGGTATTTTGGGGGAAAATTGCAAATTTCTATCAAAACTACACCATTTTCAACCCATGCAGTTTATTAGAAATATTGTACTTATATTTCCACATCATAGCTCATTCTAATCCTAGTTTGACAGGCTACATTTCATCAATAATTACTTTCTTTCTCAGATTAATATTTAGCTGAATTTTTCATGAATTTCTTGAAAATTGCCCAAAATTTACCTAAAATATTGTAAAATCAGAGGTCACGTGACCCTGGTCATGTGACCCAATAAATATGAATTTGGGATTCTTTTAGCAGAAAATAAAAACTGGTTTTATAAGCTTTCAAATGATATACAGATTATTAAAATTGAACAGGGCTTTGATTATGAAATTATTATTTTACATCCCTGAGGACATATCGTTGGTAGGGAAACGTCAAAATTGCAGAACAGCAAAGGGTGGCTCTCTCATGTCTCACAAGGCTCTCATGTTGTTTCACAATGTCTTTGTCTCCAGCTATACCTTTTCTGTGTCTCCAACTATGCTTTCAATGTCTCCAACTATGCTTTCAAAGTCTCCGTGAAAATTACAAATAAATACAAAAATGACACATACTTTAGTCACACAATACACCCAAGTGGTATACAATCATAATTTACCATCATTACCTTTATAAAAGCTCTATAGAATATAGGCTTTAACTCTGCATCAGTACTACCACTCTTTACTTTATAGGCTTGGCACCTTATAATGCTTTATCACTCTCTCTGATATATATTACTACTTGTATGGCCATGAGAGGTTATGTTCTACCAGTTATGATATGCAATACACAACTAAAAGGCCTCATATATAGTCTACACACACAGCTAACTGCACTCAGCACCATAGTAAATACATACTACTCATAGGCCCAGACAGGGGGGCAAAGCCCTTTACAGCTTTCACAAGTTTCACAATAAACTAGAGTTTATGGACACTCTAGCAGGACTAATGACTTATACATTCATGATCTCTGAACATAAATCTCACGTAAACATAAGTTTACAAACCTCCTTGGTCCTTTTTTGTCATGTTCCGCCGGGACCAGCACAACCAGCGCGAACCGGATCTGTCGCATTGTTTTGTGGGTAATAAATACTCCCGGTAATGCCGCAACGTGACGGACGTGTGATGCTTATTTGTCCAATCTTTTTAGCAATATAATTCAGGTATTTTGATAACATCAACCTGTCATTTGGTGACAAGGAAAAACTTTGGAGACTAAAGAATAAGGAGGAGTGAAGATTTGGACTGAAATGAAGAAATTAGGAGTGAGTTTGCTGTTTGAAAGGGGGAGTCAGAACTGTGACAGCGTGGGGGCCATGAGGTCCTGTCAACTTTAGCCAGCCAGCAATGTCAACTGCCCAGCCCAGTCCAGGGAGTTGGTTTTGGTGTGTTTCAAGTCAACTTTACATGCAGGAGAGGGACTCTCTGTGTGCTGTGAGTGTTTGTCACTGTGAATGACATGTGATTTTGAACTGTAACCTGCTGTCAACTTTGAAGATCTAAGAACTATACCAGTGTATGCCTAGGAGTTGGGACTGACACCAACTTGTGACCATCCAAGTCAAGTTTAATCTGCAGCTACATAGTATTCTGCAACATAGACTGTTGGCAGGGTAGTGTTTCCTGATGACATTTGGGTTAACTACTGTTTTGTGAGTTCTGCAGTGATTTTTATACGCATGCAGATTTGTGCATAATTGTGTCAAAGCCATTTCTGCCATAACTGTGACTTGATTTTGCAACATGGCGGTAGAGTTATTGGATGTTCGGGGCATGAAGGCCTTTGATGTGTCAGGTGACGCGTCAACCATTTCTCTACGCTGGCAGGCATACCTGAAGGAGTTCGAGGCGTACGCGGACAGCAAGGGCTTGTTCATGGAACCGGCGTGCGATGACAACAAGGCACAGAGACGAGCTCTGTTGCTCTACGTCGCTGGAGCTGAGGTGCGTGAGGTGTTTTAGACTCTGCCAAATAACGGAGGACCCAAAGACTGGGAACACGCTCAACACCTATTTCATTGTGCCGGTAAACCAAAAGTATGAAAGACATTTGTTTCGTAAAACTGTTCAAAATGAAGGTGAAACTATCGCGCAGTATGTAAGCAGGCTAAGGAAAGCTGCAACAGGTTGTGGGTACGGACAATCCTGTGATGACCAAATTTGTGATCAAATTGTTGATAAATGTAGTGATGATCGCTTACATAGAAAATTGTTAGAAAAAGGTGACAATTTAACCTTAGCGGTAGCTTTGCAAGTAGCAGCTATGTTTGAAGCTGTAGAGTCTCAGGTCGAGGTTATGACCTCAAAGGAGTCCGGCTCTGTAAATAAAGTAGCCGAAAAGCCCAAGGTTGGTGGCAAACCCAAGGTTAAGGGCAGTAGCGTAAAATGTTGGGACTGTGGGTACACAGGTCATTGCGCAGGGGAAAGTAGGTGTCCCGCGAAGGGTAAGAAAGGTAATTTCTGTAAAAATGTCGGTCATTTTGAGAGCAGATGTAAAGCTAAATCAGGGCGTCGTGACGAGAAGACTCCCGCACGAGGGAGAGGTCACGGACGGGTGCGACAGATGGCCGAAGAAGACTGTGAAGACGACGACAAGTCTTATGCATTTCATGTGAATTCTGTGTGTCCAAATGAGAAAACTGATACTATGCCTGTAACCGTTGGTGGTGTTCAGATTGATTTCATTATTGATTCTGGTTCAGTCACAAACATCATTGATCGTGCTATGTGGGAAAAATGTAAGACTGAGAAAATTGTCTGTCAATCTAATTTGTCTGACAAGAAGCTGTTTACCTATACTTCTGATGTTCCATTAGATGTAGCGGGTAGCTTCAAAGCCAAGGTAGCAGTGGGTGGTAGGACAACCACAGCAGATTTCGTAGTGATTGAAGATAAGGGGAAACCTTTATTGGGTAGGAAAACCTCAGAGAAGCTAGGAGTTCTAAAGATAGGACTAGACATAAATAGTGTTCAGGGCGAGCCAGATAGGGAGAATCTGAGACAGACAGTTAGAAAGGAGAACCAAGACGTTCTGACGGGGTTAGGTAAGTGAAAAGGGAATCAGGTAGGATTCAGGACCGACCCTAACGTCAAGCCAGTAGCGCAGCCGTTATGACGTACACCTTTTGGGTTACGAAAAGCACTAGAGAAGAAGATAGACTTGCTGATAGAGCAGGATATTATTGAGCCAGTTGAGGAACCGACAGAGTGGGTTAGTCCGGTAGTTATAGTGCCAAAGGAGGACAGGGATATCAGACTATGCATAGATTTGAGACGGGTTAACGAGGCGATTATTAGAGAAAGACAGCCCATTCCTACCATAGATGAGATAATCCAGGACATGTCCCAGAGCAGGGTATTTTCCAAGATAGATTTGAAGTGGGGGTAACACCAGGTAGAACTAGAACCCGAGTCCAGAAATTTGACGACGTTCATAACACAAACTGGGTTATACCGGTAAAAGAGACTGCCTTTCGGAATTAGCACTGTTAGTGAGGTGTACCAGCGGATAGTCAGGAACGTGTTGCAGGGTATCCCAGGGGTAGTCAATTTATCAGACGATGTGGTGGTGCACACGCCCGATGTGGCCACACACTATGAAGTGTTGACCAAAGTATTTCAACGACGGAGAGACAGTGGGATGACTGCTAACCCAGACAAGGTAGAGTTCTTTGTTTCTGAAATGACATTCGCAGGACACAAACTGACAGACAAGGGGATAAATGTGACAGCCAAAAAGGTAAAAGCAGTAGTCGACAGTAGGGAACCAGAGACGGTGACTGAAGTCAGGAGCTTTTTAGGGCTGGTGAACTATGGTGGTAGACATATCCCAGACTTAGCGACAGTGGCAGAACCACTGAGAAGGCTCACTCGGAAGGACGAACCATTTGTGTTTGGCGAGGAGCAAAAGAAATCATTCAAAAAGCTGAAAGAGCTTTTAGCCAGTTCAGAAATGTTGGGGTATTACAACCCAGAGGCTAAGACGAAAGTTATTGCGGACGCGAGTCCCGTTGGTCTTGGAGCCGTGTTAGTTCAGGTACAGGGCCAGGATCACAAAGTTATTGCATATATGCCAGTAGGAGCCTTAGCGACGTAGAACGTAGATACTCTCAGACTGAGAAGGAAGCGCTAGGTTTAGTTTGGGCATGCGAGAAATTTCATCCTTACATTTACGGGATAGAGTTTGATCTTCTGACAGATCACAAGCCGCTGGAGGTTATTTACTCAGCGCGCTCACGACCTTGTGCTAAGATAGAGCAAAGGGTTTTGCGTATGCAGCCCAATAAATTTAAAGTGATCCATATTCCGGGAAAGACAAATATTGCCGACCCTCTATCCAGACTTTTAAAGACAGGTAGCAAAGATAGTAGCGAGGGAGAACAGAACGAGGCGTACATTAGATTTGTAGCCGTTAACGCTACTCCGTGCGCAATGACTACACGCGAGGTTGAAGAAGCCTCTGTGGATGAAAAAGAGCTGACTGACATACGAGAGCGTATAAAGTCATGTAAGTGGGACAACTGCGAAAATAAGCTTTATGCTGCAGAACTTTAGCACGGAATTGTGCGTGATCGGAAAGTTAGTTCTCAGAGGGATGAGAATAGTCGTACCAAAGAAATTACGACCGAGATTATTAGTGTTAGCTCACGAGGTTCATCTAGGGGTTGTGGGTACAAAGCAGAATCTCAGAACCAAAGTCTGGTGGCCTGGCATGGAGAAAGATGCCGAGAAATATGTGAAAGCATGTCACGGGTGCCAAATTACGAGCAGACCCGATCCACCAGAACCGATCAGAACCACTACTATGCCAGCCAGTCCCTGGCAAGATCTAGCTATAGATTTTCTAGGTCCTCTCCCGTCAGGAGAGTCGATCTCAGCCATTATTGACTACTACAGTCGCTATTATGAGTGCGCAATCATGAAAAAGACCACAGCTGAAAAGACTGTAGAAGCTTTAGAAAGGGTGTTCGCGAGACACGGTTTCCCCGAAAGCATATCTTCGGATAACGGGCCACAATTTGTATCGGACGTGTTCGCAAACTATCTAAAGGAAAATGGTATTAGACACCATAGGGTCACGCCAAGATGGCCTCAGGCAAATGGGGAAGTAGAGAGACAAAGCCAGTCGCTCGAGAAGTGCATTAGAATTGCTCACGCCTCGGGACCAGACTGGAAGAAAGAAATTTTGAAGTACATGGCGATTTATCGTGCCATTCCCCATGCCACAACTGGGAAAAGTCCAGCCGAGTTGCTGTTTAACAGGAAAATTAAGACTAAGATTCCTGAGCTTAGACCTGAGATAGCTGACTGGGAGACACGAGACCGAGACGCAGAACAGAAAGGTATGTCAAAGGCTAGGGCTGACGAGAGACGTAACACAACTTTTTCTGACGTTCAGCCAGGCGACAGTGTTCTTTTGAAAAGAGATAGGGTAGAGAACAAATTACAAACGCCCTTTATTCCTGAGCCCTACCAGGTAGTCGCAAGAGCAGGTAGTGAGGTTACCGTAGAAAGCGAGGGAGGGGTTTGCTATGATAGGAGTACTTCGCAGGTTAAGAAATATCAGCCCAGTATTAAAACCAGTATGATGGTTATATATCAAGATGTACACTGTTGTGCTAAAGTGCTTTAAAAGAAGCTTTATTGTGTGACGTAGTATCCAAAGAAAAAAGAAAGAGATGTCGTGTCCCGCCGGGACCAGCGCAACCAGCGCGAACCGGATCTGTTGCAATGTTTTGTGGGTAATAAATACTCCCGGTAATGACGCAACGTGACGGACGCGTGATGCTTATTTGTCCAATCTTTTTAGCAATATAATTCAGGTATTTTGATAACATCAACCTGTCACCTTTTACAGCCAATATTCTCATAATTTGTAGCAGAAGTTTCAGTTCCCTCTCTCAGTTCTGTCTGCCATGTGTTTTCTTGCTGATGTCATACTTTTGCTGGTGATCTAAAGTCTAAGCCCTTACCTACAGGAACCAGCCCCACTATAACCATCTACCCATGATTCCCTGTGGTTTTGACCGATTCTGTGACTATTGACCCCTGAGACCATTGGCTCCCGAGACCATTGGCCCCTACCTAGATTTTTGGCCCCCTTAGAAAGACTATTAGCCCCCACCCCAGACCATTGGCCCCCCAGACCATTGGCCCCCCAGACCATTGGCCCCCCAGACCATTGGCCCCCCAGACCATTGGCCCCCCAGACCATTGGCCCCCCAGACCATTGGCCCCCCAGACCATTGGCCCCCCAGACCATTGGCCCCCCAGACCATTGGCCCCCCCAGACTATTGGCCTCCCAGACCATTGGCCCCTTTCCCAGGTATTTGGCCCTCCCATTAAAGACTATTGCTACCCCCTCTACAAAACACAAATTAATGAAGTTTGAAAATGGAAAAAATAACCAAAACGATTTTAGGAAAGGTTTTCTAATGTAACAAGAAAATGGGGTAATCACCAGTCTAAGCCCTAAAGTATAAGTGGGAGGCTGAAACCAGTGTAAAAACATACCGGATCATGGAGCAAATCTCGTTTCCACAGCGTTTTTAACTTCAGTTTAAGAAGGGGGAATCACCCCTCCCCACAGTGGCCCCATTTACAACAGGAGTGACGCTGGTAAATCACTCCCGTTGCCAGGCTCCCGTTGCCAAGCGATACTCCCATTGCCAGGCAACACTCCAATCACTGACGTCACAGAAATACTAGGACAATTTGCCGCAAATCGCCGATCTCTGTCTCACAACATGCACAGGGATTGCTTTAATCCTATACTAAAACATAACATTAAAAACTTTTTACCTTTCTCTTTTCTTATCATGCGTATTGCAAAAACATGTTGGTTGAGGACTTCTTAGTTCTATGACTGTAGGCCTATTTTCTACATTTCTGTTGTGATGGACTATGGAAAGTGACTACGGCATAACCACCCCTCCCCCTGGCCCTGACGGCCAGGGGGCCGCTGCACGGCGGGGTGATTAAAAAAGAAGATGGAAAATAATTGTTGTACCCAATCATTTATTTTGTTATGATTTTTCAAATAGGGGTTCTTTTAAACAAATAGGAATGACTTGAATAAAAATATATCATGCATATAAAATGCATGAAAAGTTTGGGACCCAAAGTTATAACTTTGGATGCTTATAGCTGAAAAAATTAAGTACATATCATAATGTCCTTTACATACATTGTTTTGTATAGTCTTGTCTAATTATACTGGAAAAATCATAATGATATGACACTCTTAAGTACTAAAATAATAACTAAATGCAAATCACGTTTTTACCCCGAAAAGGTGTTGAAAAGTTGTAACTTAAAGTTATAACTTTGGATGTCAATAGCTCAAAAAGTTACGCAGATATCATTATGTCCTTCACACACGTTATTTTACATAGTCTCATCTAACTATACTGAGAAAATCCTAATGATATGACCCTCCTAAGTGCTGGAATATTAACTTAAAGTGAATCACGTTTTTACCGCGAAAATGTGTTAAAAAGTTCTAACTTAAAGTTCTAACTTTGGATGTCAATAGCTCAGGAAGTTACCCAAATATCTTTACGTCCCCTTTACACGTTGTTCTTCATAGTCTCATCTAACTATACTGAAAAAATCAAAGTGATCTGACACTCTTAAGTACTGAAATATCAACTAATCGCGAATCGCGTTTTTACCGCGAATTGCGCGAAAATGTGCGACCTAAGTGTGAACTGAGGCACCTTTGATGTCTGGACCCTTTGTGCCTAGCTCTATTGATGTCTCCTCTGCGAATTTTAAGCTGTCACACCTCTGTCACACCTCTGTGACTTTCTTCTTTGATATGCAAAGATGAAAGTGTTCTTTGATGCAGGTTGTTTACCAACACCTCTCCTGCCATGGGGGCCCCTAGGGGGTATAAAGGAGAGCACTAGCTCATAGGCCAATCACTCTCATTTGAGCACTCTACTCAGACACAAGCACCTGACCCACCTAACCATGGGCCCCAGAGATTGCTGTGTGGTCTGTGCTGAAGAAGTTCGACCTAGACAGGAGGCTCTCACCTGTGCCAGATGTGCCAAATGGTACCATCGCAAGTGTCAGACTGCCATGAGTCGTGCTGCATACCGCCTGCTTGTCAGAGAACAACCAGGGTTCACTTGGCACTGCCCTGCCTGTAGTGACACCCAAGAAGAGAGTGTCAGCTTCGTGGAGGAGATGGTGGTAGAAGAAGGTCTACGCTCTGCTGAGGAACCTGAGCAGATCAACGTCCAGATGGCTGACCCAGAGGAGATGGAAGTAGAGGAGGAGCCCATTAATGAACCTTCAAGAACCAGCTTCAACATCAGCCTACCAGTGGAACCTGTGCCAGAGCCTCTGCAGGAGGAGTCTCTACCGGCCCCTCCACTACCTGAGGTGCTGTTAGAAGATCAGCCAGTATCCTATAGCATCCTCAAGGGTGCATCCAAGAGAGGGGGAGACCTGGTGACAGACAGCAACGGCTACCTGTATACAAAGAAGAGGGCATCTAAAACAAGCATCAACTGGATGTGTGCATCGCACACCAGACACAAGTGCTATGTTATCGTAATCCAGCGTGGCACAGAGTTCTCCAGGGGTAAGGGCTACCACAACCACCCAGCAGACCCTGGAGCAGCACTGAGAAACAAAGTTCGCAACATGGTATGTATTTTGACAGTTTCATTCATGAATCATGTTATATTCATATAGATTTATTTATGATAATTATTGAGTAAACATTAGTCTCAAAATGTCAGCAGTTAGGGACATAAAACAGCTTGTCACATCATGAAACTCTGAATATTTTATCTGGTATGATCTGTTATGCTATTTTATAAGAGTGTTTATTGATATCTCCTGGTTAAATAAATTATTGATTTTTTTCTTTATGAATCCTGTGTAAATAAATCTTTTCAAAAGATTATCATAATAATTATGTGTTATGTAGTTAATATTCATTTCTATTAGTAAATTACATTTGTTTTTCTTTACAGGTGGAGGATACTGCTCGTACAAACATATACACCCCTGCAGGGCAACTTGTGACGACTGCCCTTAAGACGCTGACTACACCTGATGATGAGCTGCCCAGATACGATTCCCTGAAGCGCTATGCCAACAGGGTTTGTCAAAAGATGCGACCAAAACACCCTGTTGACCTTGAATTTGAGGTAAATTATTGTCAAAATAGATTATGAATTATATTAGTATGATATATATGTTTTTTCCATTTTGTCTTATGGCGTACATACTTGTTTAGTTGTTAATGCCATATCTCAGTGCTAAGTTGCTTATATATGCTTAATCTAGCTTTTTCCCTTTTCTTTCTCTTTCCCCTGTATTGTCTGCTAATAAACCCTGTAGTTGCATAAGGCCATACATAATGTTTTCTAAAAATTAATCTAATATAATTATGTGTCATAATTAATAGTCACACAATTATGTTTTTCCTTTCTTTTTTCCATGTATTCTCTGGGTAATAAATATTGCAATTGCTAAAATACCAATACTTATTTCTCATAAAACATTTCTGTTTTTCTAGGTGAACATGTCTCACATTCCTGAGGGCTTCCTGCAAAAGGATCTACAACACGAAGGCCAGCGTCATCTCATCTTCTCCTCCACACAGCAGCTGAATCACCTGACTGATGCAAAGCTGTGGTGCATTGATGGTACATTCCGTGCTGTCCGTGAGCCCTTCACTCAGCTACTGTCCGTGCATAGCTTCATCCGGAGTGGAACTTCAATGAAGCAGGTCCCGTTGTGCTTCATCCTTATGTCGCGTCGCAAGCAGTCAGACTACAAAGTGGTATTTGAAGCACTGCTAAGTCTCCTTCCTTCTGCACCAAAAGTGCAAGAGGTGATGGTTGACTTTGAGAGGGCTGTTTGGAAGGCCTTAGGGCACTGTCTACCTGAGGTGTCAGTGCATGGCTGTGGCTTTCATTGGGCTCAGGCAGTTTACCGCAAGGTAAATATGTTCTGCATAATTATTTATACACTAAAGCTTTTACATTTCATATATCAAAAAGTCTGTTATTCAAAATACATGTAGATATGTTTCTATTTTGTCAATTACCCTACACCTTATAATTGGTATTGAGAAAAGATTTGTGTATGCAAAAAAAATGTGATGAGTGGACTGTTATTCAGATCATAGGGAGATATGTTTGCATGATTTTTTTTTAAAGAAAGAAAATTAACTTACATTAATGTTTATCATCATTTCTCTATTTATGATGTTATAATGATATTAAATATTGTGGTTTAGTGACATAGACCATTACTCATACATATTTTCATATTTGTTTTTACAGGTGAAAGAGTTTGGTTTGCAAAATGCCTATGTGAACCAGACAGTGATCCGCAGCTACATCCGTGAACTGATGGCTCTGCCTCACCTTCCAGCTGAACACATCGAGCCTGCCTTCAAGGAGCTGAAGACAAGGTGCCCTCCAGCAGCAACAGCTGACCGTCTTCAACAGCTGCTACAGTACCTGGAGAAGACCTGGGTGTGCAGCGACAGTCGACCACCAACATCATGGACAACCTACAAGAGGGCCGTACGGACGAACAACGACACTGAGGGTTGGCACACACGCCTGAACCACAAACTGCCACACGACCATGTCAACCTCTACCTCCTCATCGACAAGCTGCACCAGGAAGCTGAACTGCTGCCCCTCCAGGTGC
This sequence comes from Lepidonotus clava, assembly GCA_936440205.1. NCBI lineage: Eukaryota > Metazoa > Annelida > Polychaeta > Phyllodocida > Polynoidae > Lepidonotus > Lepidonotus clava. The sequence continues at coordinate 41,489,326 of OW387144.1, read as the reverse complement.
AGCTTGTGTCCCAGCACAAGCTGTACCGTGCGCGTAGTAAGCTGAGGGAGTCAAAGGAGAAGACACTGCAGGAGCTGTGGGACCTGTACGGCCAGGAGGACCGTACAATGACCACATCAGAGTACCTTAAGAAGTGCTCTCAGCTCAGCGACCACCCCGAGGAATAAGGACTAGCTATGCATTTCGTTACCTGACACGTGGCTGTAATACCCTGTGATTGTTGACTGAACTGGTTATAAAATGTATGTGTGATTTGGGTATTTATTGCTGAAACTGTTTCTATGAGATGTATGTAAAACTGACTTGGTATACAACACTAATCACTGTGATCCGTAATTGTAATGATTATAGATACCTGATTATAAATGTGTGATACAGGTATTTTATTACTGATATCAATTCTATGCATGTGGTTTCTGCAGTTTTGTATCCCTAAAACTACTAGTATACTGCTATTTATTCAATATTTATTTATTTATTGTTGAATAAAAATCCAAATTTGTACACACTGAGTTATGTTGTTTTTTAATCATATTAACATTGGGGGCTAATAATCTTGAATTCTGGGGCCATTAGTGCCGGGGGCCAATGGTCCTAGGGGGCTAATGGTCCATTTCATGGGGGGCCAAAAGTCCCAAATGTGGGGGGGGCCAATGGTCAGGGGCCAATAGTCTTGGGGGCCAATAGTCCCTATTTTTGGGGGGCCAATAGTCTTGGGGGCCAATGGTCCTATGGGGCCAATGGTCCATTTCATGGGGGGCCAAAAGTCCCAAATGTGGGGGGCCAATGGTCAGGGGCCAATAGTCTTGGGGGCCAATAGTCCCAATTTTGGGGGGCCAATGGTCTTGGGGGCCAATGGTCCTAGGGGGCCAATGGTCCATTTCATGGGGGCCAAAAGTCTCAAATGTGGGGGGCCAATGGTCAGGGGCCAATAGTCTTGGGGGTCAATAGTCCATACACCTTCTGACCCATGGTTTTACCAGAATCATTGTTTCTCAAAACCACCACTTGGTGGCAGCACCTCCTGGCTACCTTTACACATCGTTTGTTGCATGCTCAGTCTTGGGATTAAACTTTTTTAAATCCTGGGATCCTAGGGGAATTATATTCTCTACTTTTTATTTTTTCAAGGAAAAATGTTGAATGAAACAGTGAAAATATTCCAAACTTCTAAAACAAGTAAATGTGATTTTTTTTTTTATCTTGACCTCCATTCATGATTAATTGGAAATATAAGTGTCTCTTCCCTCAATTTTGAAAATTCAAAGCCCTATTTCAAACATTCATTTGATTGTTTTGATTGTTTGTTTATTTGTTCATATATCCCAGTAGATTTCTTCTTCTATTCTTTCTTTTTTTAAGACTGTTATTTGCGAAAATAAACCAAGTAACTCGTTGTCATTTCTTGACAATTTGTTTAAATTTCATTCTATGTAGAACTAGGTGACTGGAAGTATGGAGGGGGGTGGGGGTGTATATTGTAGAATTTTCCACCGGACCCTCCGGGTCTGTGTGTTAAACATTAGGGGGAAAAAATCAATATTTTGCCAAAAATAGGGGCGCGTGCCCCCGCCCTCCCCATCCGCAAATCCTCCACTATATAGTAAGGATAACTCATAAATATATTATATATTTATATATTCATTAATATGATATTCTATCGTATATAATTATTATGAAGATTGGGTCACTTTCACGCAGTCAAGACAATGTGAGGACCTTCATGTAGATCTACTCTGTATTAAGATTGGTACGGTTGCGCCACCTGGTGCAAAAGCCGAACAGCTGAAAAACTCGAGGGCCTCATCAGGTAGTGGTCGTACTATGAAATTTGGTAGTCTACCAACCAAATTTAAAAGCTAGCTCTTCAAATTAAATTCGAGAAACTTCAGCAGTCTTAATCAAAAAGTAAATTGTTTAGGAAGAAATTAGCGACATAGGATTATTGAGGTTACCATTGGCTCTGGCAATTTTTTTTTTAGTGATTCTCATACTTTACGGGTTATAAAAGCAAACTGTATTGTGTTTTATATTTCATTCATTATCATTATCATCTAATGCAAAAGAACAATGCAGGTCCTAATATGTCGGAATCTCGTGGTCCACTTGTAGGAATTGTAGTATTGTAGTTAATCAGATAACATTAGATGTTTGCATGATAAAAACAAGGCCACAATGTGGATTAAGCTAAGGGCAATACTTAGTCCTTCCTCTAAGAATACACATAAACAAATGCCATTAAGAGAAATCTAAGTCAAGATGTAGGTTATAAACTATGAAAGGTTGTTTGAAGTAAACATCAGTTGGTTAATGCAATACCAACTTTGAGGTGTTATGCGGCCCGTTATGCGGTTATTACCAATTTCATAAGTAAGAATTAAAAGAAGTGCCTGGACAAAATAACCATTTAAGCCATCCTTGTCTCCTGGAGGTGGGGTTACTGAAATAACCAAGAGTTATGTTTTTCTATATCTTCAGGTACTACTACACCATTATGATTTCTTAAATTTGCAGGTTTGCCAGCCATTCAAAATGTTGTTTTTGAGGGCAAAATAGGGTTGGACAATATAGGTTGGGCTGACAGGCTTCACCATTGATTTTGGCCACCGATAAGGTTTTGGTTAGACGTAAGGATATGTGATATGTGGTGTATGTTATAGGGCTATCTGGAAGACCAGGCAGGAAGCCTAACGTATTTTTGAAACAAAAGTATATAAAAGATAAAAAAAAAAAAAAAAAAAAAGAAGATGTTTTCTTTTCAACAAGTATCTTAATTTGATAATTATGATTCTATTTTAGAGGAAGTCAACTATATACAAACAAGTTAATTATAGGTATTCCTATCCTCTCCCCCTCCCTCACCTCCAACATACACATTCCACACTACTGATAAGACATACAGACATTTGACCACCTGAGTTGGCACCAATTGTCACTTGGTTCTGCAACAAGACTCGTGGTCAGTGAATCTGACAGCATTACCCTCACTAGGGTTCATATTTCTGCTAAGAGGGGGCGCCACCTTTGATAAGAAGGATGTATAACCAATGTGTCATATGCTGAGAAGCTGTGGCTGGTGATGCCCCCTGGTGTTGTTATTCAGCACTACCTTTATTACAGGTGGTTGCAGTCATTAGGTTTTGAGCCACTACCAGGCTCCTGAGATACTTCCTGCACTTCCTTTTATTTTTATTTTCTATTTATATATTTATACATGTTATAATTATATTAATATAAGAGCGGTTTTCAGTCTCTTTCGAACGGTATGTTGCTCGCAGAGTTCCTATACATTTCCAGTCAAAACTTTAATTAACCATTTCCCAGGTAGTTAAAATCACCTATAGTGTAATACAGCCTTTAGTAATATGGGGCACAGGTCACAATGGTGAAGGTTACCATGTAAGTTATGAGGTCGCGGTACATGACCCAATTACATGAACCTACTGCTGCCTCTAACGAGATGTAGGAGACATTAAAGACCTATTTTAGAGGATGTCCCTATGAGAACTTTTAATCCAGGACTCCATGGCTCTAAGTTTATAGTATACCTGGTTTTGAGTGTTTGGTCGCTGTGTATGGAATGGGGATGGAGAGTTGATCCGCAAATAATCTCAATAGAAGCACTTGGTCGCCCTGTGGAAACCTGTCTTTACTGGGAGGCCGCCATCGAGAATGGTTTTAGGCCCTACTGAAAAAATGAGACAATGCTTAACTCGTCAAAAATCTGTCAAAGTGACAAGTTAATGACAAGTTTGGCATTTTTACCAAATAGAAGAGTTTCTGACAACCACATTGTTGGAAAGTTGTCATAAATTTGTCATTAGCTTGTCAAAAACTTGTCATATCTAGTTTGGATCATTAAGTAAAGGGGCCCTGCTTGGCAAATAAGAAGGAAACAATACATAATTTCCTAATTTCATCTTGTTAAATATAAGATATTATGAAAAGAAATAGTACAGAATATACACATCTCTTTAGTAATATAGGCTGGATCAAATTTCATCAAAAATATTTCGGGAATTCTATTGGAAATATTGATTGTTCTTTTGTAAACACCTTTTTCTGAGTAAAACCATAATTGTCATCCTGTGATAACCTGTCTTAGAGCAGTATCCGAAATAATTTTAACGACCTGTTGGCAGAAAACTCTCGATTTAAGACCTTTTTAAGACCTTAAATTTCATCAAACCAATTTAAGATCTCCTCGTATACTTGCATGGGCACCCTCTCATAACAATATATCACTTATGTAATAGCCTTATATCACAGTGGGTGTATTATCGAAAAGCTACTTGAAACCCGGCGAGTTTAAAACATGTAGACATTGAAAGGTTTGTATAGATACAACACTTTGATAAGAAAAATATATTTTATTTCGGTGTGTCATACAGATTCATACTCAAACGCATTGCCATCCAAAAGAAAGAAGATGCACATGAAACCTTAGAACACAAAAAACATAAATAATAATGAAACAGTATCAAGTGAGCGTTGACAGAAAGATTAGGTGAAACTGTCATGTGAACAAGCATCTATGTATCTATGTAGATTTAAATCAAAGTAGTCTTTTCTTATCAAGGAATCAAATTCACCCGACATGCATGCGTTCCACGGTATCTAGAAACAGTTGAAAACCACAACTCATGCTGATGATCCACGACGCGATTTTGGACCGATTTTATAAATCAGTTTGATAGATAATGATTATTCTATTAAGATATGTTATACTTTATTAACTATTACGTAATTGCTCTGACATAAAAGGAATGTTTACTCTAAAATGTATTTCTAAGTATATCTGTAAAATGCATGAGAATAAAATCAGTTGGCATTTTGTTGCATTGTGGATCACCAGCTTCAAAATTCACAGTCAACAAACAATTCGATATTTCCAGGTGTAAGGCTTATCTAAGACATCTGTCATTTTCATGAGAATAAGATATGGTAATAATAAAGTATCTATGTAGATCTAAATCAGAGTAGTCTTTTTAATCAAGGAATCAAAAATGATATGCATGTATTTCACCGCATCCAAAAATATTTGAAAAACCACAACTCAAATTTCACAGTCAACAATTGGCCATTTCCAGGTGTGCCTTGATGTGCATGACCAGGTTGAGGGAGCCTTCTATTTCCACCCTGCAGGAGGGACAGTTGTACATCCAGACCTCGGGGAGGGGTGGGGTCTCTATGTTCCCCAGCACGGTCCGCGAGGTGTCCTGTGAGAGCGGGGGGTCTGATGACACCTTGTGGGTGTCCTGTGAGTGTGACACCTTATTATGAGTGTCCTGTGAGAGCGGGGGATAACAGCTTGAGTCTGATGACACTTTATTACAAGTATCCTGTGAGATCGGGGGATAACAACATGAGTCGGAAGACACCTTAGTGTCCTGTGAGTGTGTCGTCATGTGGGTTCGGAGAGACTCCGCAGACCTGTACGTGTGCCTACAGAGAGTACAGTTAAAGAGTTTCACCTTTAGAGAGTGGCTGCGGTTGGGAGACTGCAGCTTTCTGCGCTTACTTTTGAACTTCAAAGCATCCGTGAAAGTACTCCGTTTCAGGGTTAGCTTAATCCCCGTGTGGTTCTTGGTGTTTTTATTTTTCAAAGAAATTGGAGGTTTATGAGACGCACTGTGTGATATGTTTGTGTTTTTAGGTGCTGATATCTCATTCCCAGGGTTGTTTTCATCCAGGACCCACTTATGCTTGTTGTAATTGTGCTGATGTGAGAAGGTCTTGTTGCAGACGTTGCACTTGTGTGAGAGCTGGCCAAGGTGGAATGTGCTATGGTGGCGCCCCAGGTTCTGATTATTTTGAAAGCCCTGGCCACAAATACCACACTGAAAGCGTTCCCCACTGTCCAACACCACATTGCCAGAAGGATGCACCTTGTTGATATGATTTTTGAGATAAGTTTCAGTTGCGAATCTTTTCCCACAGAGAGTACAAGTCCTCTTGTCACTCTTGCATTTCGCTTTGGGTTCCTCTGGTTTGGGCGGAACTAGATCAAGTTTGGGTTCAGATTCAAGCACAGCGTTTGGCACGCTCCCTCCACACTGGTCCTTGAGAGGGACATTTTTGTTGGGCTGGGAAGAATCACAGCCTTTCGGGGTTAGCTTAATCCCCGTGTGGTTCTTGGTGTTTTTATTTTTCAAAAGAACTGGAGGTTTATGAGACACACTGTTTGATATGTTTGTGTTTTTAGGTGCTGCTATCTCATTCCCAGGGTTGTTTTCATCCAGGACACACTTATGCTTGGCATAATAGTGCTGATGTGAGAAGGTCTTGTTGCAGATGTGGCACTTGTGTGAGAGCTGACCAAGGTGGAATGCACTATGGTGGCGCTCCAGGTTCTGCTTATTGTGAAAGCCCTGGCCACAAATACCACACTGAAAGCGTTCCCCACTGTCCAACACCACATTGCCAGAAGGATGCACCTTGTTGATATGATTTTTGAGATATACTTCAGCTGCGTATCTTTTCCCACAGAGAGTACAAGTCCTCTTGTCACTCTTGCATTTCGCTTTGGGCTCCTCTGGTTTTGGAGGAGCTACATCAAGTTTGGGTTCAGATTCAAGCACGTCGTTTGGCACACCCTCCCCACACTGGACCTTAGGAGGGACATTCTTGTCAGACTGGGGGGAATCACAGTCTGTTGTGTTCATCGGAAGGGTAACATCCTTTGCTGATTTAGAGCTGAAAAGTGACTTGACACTGACATTTAACTTGTGATCCTTGCCATATGAAGACTCTTCTCTTGTATAGGGAGTTGCTGGCTGCTTCTTCACTCGGTCTTTAGGCTTGACCGGTTTTCTACTCTCATGACAAGAGTACAGCTTGGAGAATTCCGTTTCCTTTGGCACTTCTGGAGTATTCAAATCCCCTTCCCTACCGTCCACATCCACACTGGTATTTTGATCATTATCACATGAAGAAGATTGAGGAGGATTTATTTTGTCAGAGATACTGCAGTCCTTGTCGCTGCTTTTAACGGTGCTGTCCTTCTCACTTTTATTGTCCTCTGTTTTAGTATCCTCCTTAACAGCTTTCTTACCGCCTTTTATGTTGGAACTGCTTATCATTTCATCTTGTTGATTGTTGCTATACTTCCAGTCTTTCTCTATGCAACATACCTCTATGTGCTCGTGGTCTTCTATGCTACTTCTCCTCCTGTGTTTCTCTGTTGTACTACTCTCCCTGTTTTTGTCTGTAATACTGCGTTTTCTATCTTTGTCTTTTCTACTGGTATTTTTGTCATTGTCTTTTGTACTGGTTGTTTTGTCTTTGTCCATAGTGCTAGTCTTTTTGTCTTTGTCCAAAGTACTGGTCTTTTTGTCTTTGTCTTTAGGACCAGCCTTTTTGTTGTTGTTGTCTTTAGGACCGGTCTTTTTTTCTTTGTCAATAGTACTGGTCATTTTGTCTTGGTCCATAGTACTGGTCTTTTTGTCTTGGTCCATAGTACTAGCCTTTTTGTCTTTAACTTGAGGACTAGTCTTTTTGTCTTTGTCTTTAGTACTAGTCTTTTTGTCTTTGTCTTTAGTACTAGTCTTTTTGTCTTTGTCTTTAGGACTAGTCATTTTGTGTTTGTCCATATTGCTGTTTCTCCTGGTTTTTACTGCGCTACTATTATTCTTGTTTGTGTCTCTACTACTGGTTTTCTTGTCTTTAGGAGTACTACTACTTTTGTTCTTGTCTGGACTTCTGCTCTTCCCATCTTTGTCTGTACTACTACTTCTCCTATTCTTGTTCATATTACTGGTCGTTCTGTCTTTTCCCATAATACTGCTGTCCTTCCTCTCTTTCTCTATTTTACTGGTCTTCTTGTCCATCTCTAAACTGTCTTTATCAGTACTTTTTCTGGTCTTCTTATCCCTTTCTTTACTACTGGTCCTACTGCCTTTCTCTTTACTTTTACTTTTCCTGTCCTTGTCTGTCCCACTGGTCTTTACTGTATCTGAACTACTGCTCTTCCTTTCGTTCTCTATTCTACTTGCCTTCCTGTCCTTTTCTGTGATACTGCTTTTGCAGTCTTTGTTGTTATTACTGTTCTTCTTGTTCTTATCTTTGCCATCATGAGCACTTTTTCCACCGCCTCCTGGTGTATCGGGCACTGAAGGTACCGGTTTGGTATGAAGTTTCTTGTGCAGCCTCATACTTTCTTTGCCACTAAATCTCTTGGAGCAGACATTACATTCATACAGCTTGTCCTCATGTACCTTTTTGTGAGTTTCAAGGTCCTTTGCATTGTCAAATGATTTGTTGCAGAAACGACATTTTTTCTTCGGTCCACCTTTATTGGGGTCGTGATGCGCACGCACGATATTATTGCGATCATCAAACTTGGTCTTCCACTTCATGATTGACTGGGAATGTAATTTCTCCTGTAAAGTCTTTCCAGTGGCATCAAGTGGTAGTGATTTGAGTAAGTTAGTCCCACTGTGCATGTGCATGTGAAAGTCCAGAACCTCAGGCTGCCTGAACTCCCTGGAACATATAGGGCAGCGGTAGAGTTCAGGCTCAGACTTCTTGTTGTGGGGGACCTCCTTCTTGATCTTGAAGTCAGAACAGACTGATGAAGGTGGCTGACATAAATCTTCGATAATTATAACATCATCACTATCTTCACTGGTTGACATCTGTGTCAGTTTTTCACCATTTGAAGAGGCGGGTAACTTTGCTTTCATATGTGATGGCGGCCTTGCATCCATGCTCTTGATCACCTGAAAGTAAAGGAAGAATAATTAGGTTCACTCATGCCAATTTCTTTTTTTCCCATATTTAATTTCCATATCTTACCATCAAGTAGATATCGGCTGTAAGTCTTCTACATATAACTATCATATTGATCAAAATGTATATGCCTCATATTGATCAAGATGTATACTGCTTCATTACAATTAAACAACAACTTAAGAGAGTGGTTTACTCTATCCCAAATAACAAAAAAATGCGCATTGCTTGAGGGGAGACATCTCACACGCCCTCCCACCACTTTCTTTGCAAAAAAATTAAGTTTTATCAATAATTGGCAATTTTAAAACAGCGCATCCCTTTTGTAAAACGTCTGGGTCCACTCCTGGGTTGGAGAACAGCAGCGTGTTCTAATAAGTTCTTTGAATTTAAAACGGGTTCTCCCGTTTCCAATGTCCCTGCGATTTACAAAGTGAATCTATCTTCCTTATCAGACTACGCCCTATGGACACAATACTAATGCTGAGTGCGCACAAATCGAAATTGTTCATGTCTTTACCACTTCATCAAGATTTCGTTTTTCACGTACCTGCAGGCTAACATTGCCAATTTGGCATACTTCTGTAACCAATGTTCAATGAAGATACACAATAAGAATACATAGTATAATTATAGGGAAACAATCTGAAAACGAGTACAAAATAATACTCCTTATTGCAAAAAAGACAAAACAAAAAAGCATTAATGTTTAAATAATAAGATATTGATAAGAATTATGAGATGAAGTGAACCCTGTGGGGGATAGGTGCCGCTAGCCTCTCCTGGACAGCCATTTTTATATAGGCTATATTCTAAATAGTTAACCCCCCCTCCCCCTCCACAAAAAATAAATAAATCAGTGGATGCTATAATAAGCCAGTGGACGATTAAAAGCTTACAGTTACGGAGCACATGTCACGTACAGTGGTAGATATAGATATAGGGTGTGTAACTCGAAGCACCTGAACTTATATTTGATATATAATCTTCCTAAGTACACTGGTTGAATTGTGTGATATCACCTTTGTCCTACTTGTATTTCTCACTAACCTATTTCCTGTCTATATTATTACTGAGTTATTATTACTGATGACACTTGCATATAATGTATTTTACATTGAAGTCGGCTACAACTTCATTGTTATCTACACTGCTAATAACTCGTCTTCTTTCTTTTATTCAGTTTTCTGTTTAATGAGTAAATATCTTTAACATATGATTATATAGTTTATTCATTTAAATCAATCTATCTTGTTATAATTTCTCAAACTTGACTGTATGCTATAGGACTTAGAATTGGCTGGTATATTGATGTAAACTAGCATTAGGTTGCTAAATCAATATTATCAGGATAACTAAAATGAATTTAAGGGAAAAAATACAGTAGGTTTTCCCTGATTGTACTTGTTCTTCTTTCTTTCTGTACACGTACTCTCATAAGAGGACCTTCACGGACATGCAGTGTCTAATTTACAGCCAGCATTCTCAGAAATAACACCCAAACTGCCCCTGTATGTTGTCAATGGTGATTACGCTTGTGCTGAATGCATGAGACCACTAACAGTGTACCGTAACCACTCTGACTTCCTACCTCAGTTCTTCGGACATAGACGGCCAAATGTAGTTTGTCCCTGCTTGTACTGGTTCTTCTTTGGTTTGTGTGCACGAAAACTACTTACAGGAGTTTCACTGCCATGCAGTCAGTAATTGACAGCCTACATCCAAAACATTGCACTCTAACTGTCCCTGCATCACCCTAACTGCCCCTGCATGGCTGTAGGTACTTGAACACCTGATATCACCAGTATTATAACCACTCCGACGTCCTACCCATTTCCGTCTGCCGTTGACGAGGTGCCCATCAGGTGCAGGGGCCCTTGATGGGGGGCCCCAATGTCGCATAGCGAATATAAGAAAAGGCCATGTCACATATCACTTAATTGATGTCCCATGTCACCTCTAAAAGACCCTCATGTCCCATGTCGAATCTAAGAAATATGTCCTGTCATGTCTTATATAGGTCCTGTCAGGCGACACATAAAAATAAATCTGTTTCCGTTTTTTTTGTGTGAAAATTTTATGTTATACCCTTACCAACAAAAAAAAAAGAAAAAAAAAGAAAAAGAAATCGCGGCTGCCCGGTTCACCTTTATTTTGCCCGCCCGGTCCACCGGAAACATATTTTTAAGTGTCGCCTCATGTGTTTTCCCCCGTCATGTTACTAAGCCCTACGTCACATGTATGTCGATTTTGAGAAATGGTATACAGTTGCCATGTTGAATTTAAGGGTCTAGGACCATAGTGCAGACACCTCCCCCCCCCCCCCCCCCCACAGACAGGTGTGCAAGCCTCCTCCCACCTGCCCCTGAGCCCCCGCCCCCCACAACACCCCGTCAGGGTCGTTAAGGACGGTTTGGTGGTGGCATTCACACTACAAAAGGCCCATGCCTGTAACTAGGGGGGAGGGGGTGCTTCCCTTCCAAAATTTAATGTAGAAGCCCCTAAAATTAGTAGGAAAATAATGAAAAGTTCCACTATTTACTGCTCGCCATGTGGATGTGTTTGGTCGTGGCGTACATACTACAAAAGGACCAGCCCCCGTCTATGAAATCCCCCATATAGGCCTATACATGTACTTGTTGGGGAGGGCTGGGGGTGTGTAAGCGTTTGTGTCTGGGTGTACGGGGGTGGGCAGTGGTGCGTGTGCACTCACATGGCAATGTTTTGTCTGTGTATTGCCATGTGGATGGTTAAGTGAGAGCTTCAACTCCCCTCTACCTGCGTCCAGCCTTGCCCATCCTCTCCATAATGTTGTTCATTGGGCAAATTATTAAAAGTAACACAGGTAGACTGGTGAAATGGCCAGGTTGCAATATATACAGTTGTGGGCTTGTAGTCTACGATACCTTCATTATACCAAAATAGTGTATTGATATCACAGATCATCTAACCCCGCTCCTTGTGTTGCGTCCATAGCCTTACCAGGCCCAGGCATGTACGATCTATATTGATATCCTCAGCACTCCAGCTGTGCACACATACATGTGCACAGGCCATGTGTCCCACGTATGGCTCCCAGGGTATGGCTGCTCTGAGCTTTCCTTTGGTCCAAGTTTACGAGTTACCTTTTAAACCAAGCCGAAGTGTGTATGATCTATTCATCATAAAATTAAAAGTTAACAACTAGACTTCAATGCCTGTCTCTGCATACTAAACCACTTTCATAGTACATATCAATAAAACATAGTTGGAGAATTTTTGCATGTATAATCACTATAATGGCGCTACCGTGTGGAATTTTGATTGGTTATTGGTTGTTTTATGCCCTAATTAACTGCCAAGGTCAAATGAAGGGCAGTGCCTTTTTGTAGCAGTGGGACCAAATGCCCTTTTTATACACTGAGATATCATGTCATAGGCCCACACAATACCCCACCCAGTCACATTATACTGACACCAGGCCGACCAGTCATGTTTCATGGTTCTTACTTCATACTGAGTGCCAGACAAGCAGCAACCACTACCATGTTTAAAAAATCTTTGAAAAAATCGCAGGGAAAATTGAATTTAGAATATTCATAGGGCCCTATCAATGCTTTTAGGCATGAATGATAAGCCTGAGGTGTAAATATCACTTGCCATAGGCTCTAGAATTGTGCACCCAGAATAGTTTCTGTGTGTACATTTATAGAAGAGCCTATTTAAATGGGTGAAAAAGCATGCACCATCCGGGTGCACAGATTTTAAATCCATGCACCCTTCAGCAGAATCATGCACCTTGGGTGCAGGGTGCACCCTTAATATCGGACACTGTTAATGTATGTAGAGATGTTTATGTTTGGAGATGGATCATCTGCAGGGGACTAATGCAAACAACTTTGGATTATAGCTAAATAGATTATACCTCCACTGACCCCTGGTGGTTGGGGGATGGGGGGGTATGGGGTACTAAATCTTAGAGTGTAGGTAACCTGTGGGACTTCCTGCTCCATATTTTGGGGGTTTCTAGAAAGCTAACCGCTCCCCAAACAAGGTAATTGGTATCTACCATATTTGTTTTTGCTCTCTCAGAACTTATTCTCCAGAGAAAAACTGTGCTAACTGGCCAATTAGCACTTATATGTTATACAGGTTTATTGTCAAATGCATTAATTAATGCATCAACAGAGAGAAAGTCTTAAACAGGATGTATGACTGCTTCTCCTTTTAGGCTTTCAGGGGGGAACCACTCCCCAATATTGTCAGTGCGCCGCTTCATAGGGTTGTGCCCACAGTGGATACCAAAACTGTATCTGAGTACCCCCCCCCTCCCCTCCCCACCAGGGGCTACGCCTATACCCAGTTGTTGGGTAGAGCTCAGTTGGGCATCTGTTAGCTCCATCTGATAAGTACGGGAACAAGGGCGGATCCAGGAATTTTCAAAGGTGTGTGTGTGTGTGTGTGTGTGTGTGTGTGTGTGTGTGTGCACCGAGTAAAAAATGAAGGTGTGTGTGCGTGCGATCCCAAAAAATTCAAGATACTTTTGTATAAAAAAAACTAAAATAATGTTGACCAAAATGGGGGATGGGGGTGGTGCCCCCCCCGCTTAAATCCACGACTGGGGACGTTAATCTTACCCCTAACAGAAGGGTTCAGTTTAGTCCTTTTATGACCGTTTTACCTCTTCCATAATATTTTGAGCGACTAGCGGACAGGGATGGAACTACAGTCTGGGTTCAGACTTGGTCGTTTATTTTATTGGATCTTGGGCCCTGCAAGTAACCTATAATTAACATTAGAGAACTCATCTTGGCATGCCGTATAATTGTAATAACCACTTCGGCCCCAAATAATTACTTAGAGACATGAAAAGAGGCTACGGGAGGTCTGTTCACAACCTTATCCGACTTTACATCTCCCTATAACGTGTAACGACTTACTTACACAATAAAGTAATATTACAATTTTTTTTGTCAATAATATTATTTCATTTTCTCTACATTTTTGTGACTTTCAGACTGCCATAGAACGACCACTGCAGGGTCGATTCAATTTAATCTCGGAATTGCCTTTGAGGTTCGGCACCTTGACAGCCCTTAGACTGTGCCACTTTTGCTTTTTTTGGGATTAAATATTGTCAATTGAATTTTAAAAAACTGACTAAATCTTCTTGTTTTGTATTCCTATCAATTTCATTTGATATGATAATATTAAATAACAAATAAATCCTATGAAATATGCTTCTTCCATTGAGAATTGTGTTGTTAACAGCATACACACATATTTGTGTGTATGTGTGTGTACATATAGTGGCTACTTCGTGGACTAGGCCTACATTGTGGATACTATGTGGACAGGTTTTGTGGTTCCCAGCATTTCCCCTCACTCATTATACTGATATGTTATGTATGATATGATAAACCAGCTTCTATCTCAACAGCATACTGGCTCTGGTTCACTCATTGTATTCAATAGTGGCTGGAATTCAACACAAGAGGCTTGGGTAAAGATTGGAACCAATGCACTTTAATATAAGTAGGGTGATTATGCCCTGATCGCAGTACCATGTTCTGGAACTTTAAACTACAAGAGCTGTTAGTTCAAAGGACTTAGAAGATTGAAGGTGGTGACTGGGCGTACCTATCCCTGAGCTCTAGGGGGCCCTGGACAAATCTGAGGAGAGCTCAGATAAATGTCCGTGAAATGCGGAGGTGGGGGGTGGGGGAGGGGCAAAAGGGGCCTTTAATTCCTTCATAATGCCTCTCAAACAGTTCATTGACTTCTGATATCAAATTGCAAAAATGAAATCTTTTGGTCCGTTCTTGGAGGGGCTGTCCATGAAGTATGCTGAAAAAAAGGGGGGCTGTCAGAGTATCTCAGTTTTTCTGGGGGCTGTAAAATTCCCAAAGGAGAGAGAGAGAGAGGGGGGGGGGGGGGGGTAGTTTTGCAGTTAGTACCGACCATCATATATACTGAGGGGGGTCCGGTTTGCAGCCCCCAGGGCCCCCAGGGCACATCCCCTGAATCTGAGGGGGACAGGTTGTAAGCAAACCTGCGGGGGTCCAGGTCATTACCGTAGTTAGTAGTCACTCAGAACTATTATATAATAGCTAAGTAGGTCAGAGTTGGACGAGTTCCAGGTCGACTTGAGAAGGCTCCAAGTATATTAGGAGGGCTTCCAATAAAATCTGAGGGGGATTTCAGACTGCTGCACAGAATGGCTGGTAACGTTATGACAATTATTACCATGTACAGACATTACGCGAGGCCCCTTGGAAGAAAATACCAGTCGAACATTATCTGACTCTCTTCTTATGTCAAAATACAACTTTAACAAGGAGAACCTATAAAGTAATAATTGTTCTGCATTTAAATGATTTTCTTTTAGATATCATCCTATAAGAAATAACATCCCCAGACATATTGTTTTCCTCCACGCGAAGTATTACTTTAGGCATGAGACATTGTAAACACGGCCAATCACGTCCAACAAATAACTACCAAGGAAGATCTTTTGGTTTGAAATACACGTACGTAAATCAAGTATTTCAGTCAATTCCCGTGTTATCAACGTAACTGTGGTCCCATTTCATACAGTTGCTTAAGTATTATTATTAGGACCACCTTTCTTTTTTATCACGTTTTGCACATATGTCATTGTGAGCTACCTTTGTGTAAAAATCCATGTAAATATTTAAGAGACATCTACAAACAGTCCTGATGGCGGGTCTCTATACTGAACACACAAACAGTAACACAATACACTATACACACCACTGCTCTCTGTATTCTCCGAGTCAATAGGGGCACTACACGGGGATGTCATATGTCTACATTTGACTTTCAAAAATGGTTATGTTGCATGTCATTACATTTTCATTAACCTATATCGATCATAAAGAAATCCTATATGTCGCATCTCGAATTAAGAAAATACTCATGCGGAATAATTTGTTACCCCCCTCACACTTGGCTCTATACCTCTATATCATACGTCGATTTAAAAACAAATCTGTGTCGCCTAGCGGTTTCAAGGGTCTACAGGCTCAGCCACACATAATAGTAGACCAACAAATCCACGCGACCTGTATGTACACATACCTGTAAACTTATCCTACAACAGTCTGTTAGTTAGTACGGGCCCCGAGTCTCTGTTATAACTCACCTGTCTGTTGTCAAAGAGTATACACATGTACATGTACTAATAACGTATACTTACTTCTAACTGGACTCTGACCCCATTTACTGTCCGTGAAGTGTGGCCACAACTACCCGTCGGGATGTCTCCCTGATATCCGTCGGACATAAACTGACTCACTACTACACTACACCTGGGCCTGTAGTACCCGTCAGCGGGTCAGGTTCGAGTGGGGGTTGGGAGGGGGTGGTGGAGGGAGGGGGCTGGGAGAGAGGTCAGAGTGGTAATAATAAAGGCCGTATTCCACTAGACGATTTTCACCACTGATAAGTTGGTTATTTTTTGATCATATATTTATTGATCCTGTTCTTCCAGACATTACATATATGTTTTTTGAAAGATAGAAATATAGAACAATAACAATTCATATAAATACAATCTTTCCAATCATTTTGCGTTAGAGTAAATACTGTTTAAAACTTTCGCGAGTGATAATCCTATGGCAAACGACGGCATCACCCCAGTGGTCGACGTGTTGGTTGAGCATAAGAATACGAATATGAATACTTTATTGACTAGTGTAAAGCAGTACATTTATGTCACAATAGGGTCAGGTGTTGTCTTCAGGATCGATGGTTGTAAAAAACAATACAATGGTTTATTCACAGCCCCATTTGAGGCAAAGTATAGATATATATCTTATATATCTCTATGGGCAAAGGAAGGAGATTGGTTATAACCGATAGTTATATGGCATCACCAATAAAGGGTGTCCAATTACATAGAAAGAAGGCTACTTTGGTATAAATATATATGTATTATATATACAGTTTTAGTATGTTAGATGTCAAGTGGCACCATGGTAGGATTGTTGGTTGAGGATGATCTATTGAAGGCACAACTACTCATAAAAAAACATGATAATTTCGGTCTGAAATTTATTCTTGTAATTCTTGCATAAGCCACCCGACCCTAATCCCTGATTCAGATTGTTGTGGTAGGTTGACAAGTGGATTGCAGCCCAAACGACCATGATGATTAGCCAACATTTCCGCGGCCGATTTTTAAATCCGTGTAAAGTCGGCGAGTGGAATCCCGCCTTAAGAGACTCCCAGGGTTGGGGTGGGGGAGGAGGGAGAGGGGTGTGTGGTTACGTAGCAGGCGGCCACCTCTAATTGTTTGCCGCCACTCGCCGTCATGAGGGTGAGGGTGGGGGTGGGGTGAGGGAGGTTACACTTCTGATTAATCTTTATTTTAGAAAATGGCATGAGAGATTCCGTTTCTTGAAATGTAATTTCGTAGTGAGTATTAAGGTGGACAAACATACAAGGAAAATACTATTATGATTTGTCGACATTCTCCTCTTAATCGGAACATTTCCTTGAAATTTAGAACTTTGACCGTCATATCATAATCATTCGTCTTGCACTACGACAGTGTGTCGCAACGTTTTTCCTATCATATTTTCTATTTCATTTGGGGACCAACATAATGATTGGTAACCTCCCCTTCCACATCACGCTCTCAGACCAAAACATTAAAAACTTTCTAATATATACCCCTTTTTTAAACACTTTTTTTTTTCTTTTTAATTTAACATGGGGTGACTTGGATAACTCATGCAGTCTTCCCTCCATTTGTTTTAATGAACTTTAAAAGAATCTAAATATTCATTATAACCGGCAATCTAATCAACTTGAGTGTCAAAATGTGCCACGCGCATTAACTCGAATGTAAAGATACAAAATGTGAATTAAAAAAATTAAAATTGTCGTGTTGCGGAATCACTCCCTCCTCTCCCCGCCTGACCCGGCGCGCACTCTGCCGCTTCGCCATTCTTTTTAAGATGGTATCTCCCACTGACTATTTTCTCGGCGAGGAGAAGGTCTCGTTGCAGAATACGGCGCCCGGTGACCTGCACGTTGACCAGTTGACCCAGTAGTCTGAGCCCAGCTGGACACCTCTCTTATGACATAACACTACACGAAAAAAAGATCTATTAAGACCTTCTAGTTTCTGTAAATGGAGCCATTGAGGTGTGCCAACGGTAATGGAAAGGTCACCATTACAAAACTTTTTCAGGTGACCTTTAAAAATTCATCAAAAATCTTGCAAAGGTATTGGAAAGTTGACCTATCCTATGCCTTTAATGAACCTCAACGGCCCCATTTACAAAATTAAAGGTCATTAAAAGTCTAATTTCAAGCAGCGTAAAGGCTGCATTCCAATGCCCCATTTTACTCCTGACGAATCAAAACTTTAATTCACTGGGCGATTTTGACTATACTGAAAATACCTACTGAGAATTCGGCACTTTCTAAATCTTTATTAGAAATAAATACAGACACCGATCCCAGGGTATCTTTCAAATGATGTATGCATCATTTAAGGAGAATTAGAAATATTTCTGAATGTGAGACAAATAATGATCGATGTATAACATCCTTATATTATAAGCTATATTTATTATTCTACTGAAGATTTTTCCAAATTGGGAGCAGAATGCGAAGCATTGGAATACAGTGCACTAATTAGCTGCTTCGTTAGGGAGGTCCACTTTGTAGAAGTTGATCAGGCTCCCACTAGTGAACATTAAGGCTATTTATGTGTGTGTTTGTATAAGTCCAAATAGTTTATGTTACTAAATAAAGGTTCTATGTAGTCTTACCTTTAGCTCAATATTAAGTAAAGCATCCACAAGGTACATTTACAATGTTGATGTATTTATTTCCTTGACAGAATATTCCTTTACATGACACACAGGTGTACCTGAGACCCACCACACATATAACTCACAGGCCAAGCTCATCTCCTCAGTCCAAGCCAAGTCATTCCATAAAGGGAATTTCTATCTTTCTCCTTTGGTGTTAAGTCCTTCTGTTTATCTCCTCCTTATTGTTAGTCAATATAACTGTCACTGTGATGACTCCTGGTAGACTGACCTCTCAGTTCATGGCACGTAAACACAATGTCCTCTGCACTCGTACTCCTTACTCCTTCATAACTCTCTTCCCCCCCCAGCATTAGGCTGTTGGGGTTTTTATAGGTTCATGGGGATAGGGGAAGCCCCCTCACCCTGTCTCATATCCATGGGTCATATTATTGGTCTTAACTTATCTGGTGGGTAGTCCTGTATGGTACACCTGGATAGATACATATATCCTACTTCCAGGGGATAGCCCCAGCACAACATTTATTAGTCACTCTAATACAGGGGAAGCCCCTACATACATGAATCATGCCTCTGAAGAGCTAGATATTGGAATATGTGCTTTGTGTATAAACCAATATGATGGTTTAGTACAACAGTTTAAAATTAACTTGTACTTTGTTACATTTTACGAAAAAAAAACACCTTTCAAATTGTATGAGGCACACATAGATGACGTCATTTTCGTAAAGACAGCTTAGACATTACCAAATCCCTGATACTATTACACGTAGACGTAGTGAAAATCACCTAGTGGATTATGATGGGTGTAGACCCCCAAAATCGACGGCGCGACATGGTTATTTCTTATTTTCCAGAAAAAGGGAGGGGCGCGCGCTCTGGAATTCCTCTGGACCCCCTCTGTGGAATGTAGAGGTAGGCGACTTTGACCCCCGTTTGTAAAACCCCGCCGGCCCCTCGGGACTGGCACCCAATCTGCGGCGAACCACCCTTCGCACCAGTTAATGAATGACACCCGTGAAAGGTGAAAGGTGTCGATGCGGCAGAGTGGGCTGGCACCAAGGGCTGGCATCGCTCACCCAGAGACGTGACACGGGCAAATAAACACTGCGGGTCGCGGGGGGAGCGTGAGGGTCTGGGCCGAAGGGCAAGGGTCAAAGAGGGGTTAAACATGAGGGTATGTTTGGTACTGCGGGTGACAAATTTGGAAAGAAGGGCGCCTATATTAAAAAAAAGGTCCCGGCACCCCCCCCCCCTGCTGCGCCAGTTTTACAATAAAAGAAATGAATTTGGACCAAAAAAAGGAGGGCGTACGCCCCGTGCGTCCCACCTTAATCCATCCTTTGAAAATATGTTATATTGATAATACTGTACGTGTTCCATAACGGTAGACTATACAGTTTAGTACCCATGCAGGCGCGGATTTAGGGGGAGGGGGGGGGGGAGGGGCGTGTCGGGCGCACGCCCCCTATTTTTGCCCAAATATTGATTCTTTTATTGTAAAATTCATGGGCTTGGAGGGCCCGGGAATTTTTTTTTCTATAGCCCGCCCCCCCCCCCCCGCCTTTTGAAAATTCCTGGATCCGCCCCTGCCATGATTGTTAAGACACTAAGTCACACAAAGACACTAAGTCACAAAAAATATATTTGTGTGACTTAGTGCCACTGTCAAGACACTAAGTCACACAATGTTTTATGTCACAAAAGTTTGTGTGACTTAGTGTCTTCCATCTGAGAAACTAACTCACAAAATGACCTAGTGTCTTCCTGTTCAAGACACTAAATCACAAAAGACAAAATGGAAGAAATCTGAATCAAATACATTATAGGGATGTATAAGTATATGAAATCAGGATAATAATATATATGTGATTATGCAGTTAAGGTTGCAGTATAAGTTATGTATAGTTATATGCAACATATTTACCAAGAAAAGATTATTTCCATTAGAATATTTTCTGAAAAACCTTATACTAAATTTTACTTAAATATTAATTTCTATATAATAGATATTTCCATATCTATGTTAATCATATTTATTTATCAGCCTATGTGTATATCATAATTACAAAAAAAAATTTGGTTTGAATATGTTAATAAATACATCTTGACAAATATTGGTAAATACTTATACCAACATTTATAATCAATTTTACATATTGATTATAACTCATAAACCTTAAATCAAATGATTATGGTTATGATTACCAATTATCATTATTATATTTACTAAATCATAATGTAAATCATAAATCATGTATTTGAAACAATTGAAAATCTTTAGATCAATGTAACATTTTGAAATTTGAGGTTTTAGAATATGCTTCTAATTATCCCTCATGTATAAGTTTCAAATGAATCATACTTTATTTTGTTACTTAGTGCCATCTGATGTTTTGTGATTTAGTGTTTTCATCATTTAAGGACTTTTTATGTCACATAGTGTCTTGTAATGGCTCTAAGTGACACAATGGCACTAAGTGACACAATTTTGTGATTTAGTGTCTTTTGTCACTTAGTGTCTTAACAATGATTCCATGTCATATACATTATATGGTATACACATATACGGGTTAGTTTCATATACAAGGAAAAGCCTATTAATAAATTGGGTAAAAGATTGCATATTGAGAATATTTATACTCACCTTCTCATCAAACTCGTGGTCAAAACTTTTAACACTGTCCTTGGAACTGTCATGAGTTGACTGTACGTTTCCTTTGATTAACCTATTTTTGCAAATTTGCTTGTCATGCCCACAGTGACAGGCGTCAGAACAGAAGGACCCCCGGGCAAAGCAGGGGCAGCCCTTTCTGGCCACTGTCCCTCTGGTAGTGAATCGGCCCCGGTTACAGAGGTTATTGCAGCAGCATGGAGCTGGGTCATCAGGAAATGATAACAGCTTAGACGCCATTTTTTCCTGGAAGAAAAATGTTCAATTTACAGACACATCAGGTATTATGTTAGTGAGAGACGACATAGGGATTGAAATATGCCGAAGAAAAACCGTTTAGCATAGGACACTGTAAATTTGACACAGCAAATAGATAGCCGCCCCTACTGACATATACTGCCAAGGTGATTGGTTATTTTGCATTGTGTTTTTTAATGTCCTTTTTAATTTTGTTTTCTTATATGCTTACATCTAGAATCATTGGTCTGGGTTCTTAACATGTGTAAATTCATTGCTCTGGAATTAACAGATAACTATATAAAAAAAATCAACTATCAAGTGTTTCCAAGTCCCTGATACACCATGCACTCAGCCAAGGATATGAAGTCCCAGATCGTTATTGTAGAAAAATGTAACAGAATGCTAATAAAACGTCACAAAACATTGCTGCAAAGTCACTCCCTAGCTTGGCAATCCTTTCATCAGTAAAGAAACTATTTCAACCTGATCAACTTTACATAAACCATGTTGATCACTTTCTTGTTTTCGAAAAAATGGCACAGAATATTCACATACAATTTCGGTATAGTTATTCTATTTTAGCTCATTCGAAATACAAACTTGTAAACAGTGTAGAATGTACATTCTTTATAGAATAACTCTATTAAATTTGTATTTGTGGTTAAACAATTGAAGAAAAGATTTGTTATGTGCCATTTATTGTAGGGCATGTCGTATTAGTTGTCTAAATTCATTGGCGAATGGAAAAGTGTCATTTACTACCTTATTATTTGCGACCGATTTCCAAATTCAGAGACTAAATTAAAGGGGCTGTATCACGGAAAAGATTCCCCTGGTGTGTGTCCGCGGAACCATGGGCTACTGACCACCCTCCCCCCTCCCCTCCCACACTACCCCTCCCCTCATTCCCCTTATCTTGTCCCCATCACCACCGTCCACCCCGCTGAGCCCTCCTAGCCAGCCGTGGCCGTCAGTGGACCCCTTCCCCCACCCCCACCCCCACCCCCCCGGCCCCGTCCGGTCAGAGGGCCACAAGCTCTCATCACCGGGACTATAGGGGCAGATGGGTTCTGTCTATCAGAGGGCCTCCCGTTCAGTGGCCAGTCACCATGAGACCCGGCCCTGGAGTGTGGCACCACCACAAGCTCAGAGAAGTCACCTTTTCATCTAGATAAGGATTTCAGTATTTTTCGCTTTACCCACATATTCTAAACAGCCCCTAAATTTGAGAGGAAAATTATTTTTGTAATAGATTTCACGTTCTACAAAGAATTCATATACTATATTCTATGTGCATATGATTTGTTTCAGAATCGGAGCTTTAATAGTGCTGAATAGGCTACCTTAATTGTTTACATACTAAAATACGGAAATGCGGTTTTACTATGTTCCGTTTTTTCATGTTAGAAGAACAGCATCTCTGTACAGTTAATTCACTCAATGGGCTTCAATGAGTATAAACAGAAGATGGACATAGCTTGTTGGGGCATTTTGGGGACGCCAGGTCTGAGCTTACGTTTACAATTAATCTGGGTCATTAGCACTAATCTAAGATACGAGGGACCTGACCCAGCAGGGCACGGGGAGGGGTGGGGAGAACAAAAGCCATAGAAACCCAGCTCCCTCTCACCACACCTCCCGTGTTTTATGGCATCTTGAAAGGACCAACCCGAGGAGGGGGAGAGGGGACAGGATGGGGGTGGGGTGGCATATAGGGGCAGCAGCAGGGGGGGATGTCGGAGAGGGGAAAGGGGGGGGGGGGGATTGGCCTGGAAAAAGCAATGTTTCTTAAAGTCAATTATGCAAGAGGTAACTAGGTCATGGAAGGACAACATTAAGTTTCAGGCTTGTGAGAGACCCGGCCCAGCAGGGTCCTAGTTAGGGCTCTGGCCCTGGTAAGTGTCCAGGGACATTAGGGTGGTGATGGACATAAGACCACATGTCCTTATCACCAGATCTCTGTGAAGTTTAAGGGCCAACCCCCTGGACAGTGGGTAGTCTGGCATGTGGTGGTCCCTTATCCAAAAGTGGTGGGGGGGTAAAAGGGAGAGGGAAGGGGGGGGGGGTATCATGTTACAAAGTCGACAGCAGCGCCAAATACTAGAGGTGGGAAAAGATAGCAAATTTTAGGGCACACAAATCTGAGGAACTTACGGGTGACACCCCTCCTTTAAAGCTCTAAAATCGTCAATTCTTTATTCTATGATAAACGCACAGACATTCTAGGAAGGAGGCCAACACTTATAATCTATAAAAAAAAAATGACTTTCACATTGACATACTTTATAACATTATCACTGTAAGGCATACGCCTAAAGGACTTTAGTGGAAGAGGGGGGCGGGGGGGGGGGGTTGGGAAGTAGCCTAGGAGTAATCTAAGATTCTTTACAACGTGACAGTATGAAATCCATGCCCGGGAATCCATGCCACATGTTATTTGTCTGATCACCAAGTGCATGTACATTAGTTGATTCCACGGCTTTCAAAACAGTGGGAGAATAAATCTGTAGATGCCTCGATAGAAGGAAGTCTGCTTCAAAATGTTAGAAAACAGAATCGCAAATAACGACCTAAAAAGTGGTAAATACTTACTGTTATTGTTGAGCGTCTCTCTGGTGTATGTTTCCCGCGGGAGTTGAGCTGTAGAACACCAGGAACCAGCTAGATAGGAGCAAATGGCCCCCTAGTGGCCAAAAAGACGACTACCGTTGTCACATGGCGGAATATCCCACCACCAATTCTATAGGTACCAGTAGGGTGGTCCTTAAAGTCGTTTCAACGGAAAGCATACATTCTGAGACGGAAAAAGAGTAAGGGCCGCTGATGATTCCTTTTGGGGACCCAACGCCTCTGACTCAGCCGTTACAGGGAGTAAGGGAGGTTGGGCTATATGTGTCACGTGACATGGGATACCCGACCGGATGATAACAGTACGTTCCAGGCTGCACGTGGTGGTCCTAGGGAACAGGAAAGGGAACACAAGTAGGCCACAAGAACTCTGACCCTGACCAGAACTGGTGGTTCTTTACTACACAGAGGTTAGGACATGCCCATTTTGTTCTGAATTGTATTTCTTCATTACATTTTCATTTGAATGATTTTTATTGTTGCGCAGAATCATTGTTCATTTTCCTTTTCTTGCAAGCAAGGTCATAATTATGTTCCATGCCAAGGCAACATTTTTTTCAACACACATATTCAGTCTTGGGGCACTTAGGGGAATCTGACTGCTATTCTCTGCATGTGAAACAAGGAAAACACCACCTACAGCCTAATTCCAAAACATGCCTCACTCATAAATTGTAAGGGAATGCCATGCTATCTAGAGAGTCAAGTTCCCCCACCCCCTTGCCACAATCTGATGGGAAAGTGACCTTCTGATAGAAATGGTCATTATTAATAGGGTGTGGGTATAGAATAAACTCTCAACATATTCATAATAATTTACTTATAATTCCAGAGATTGTTAATACTTTCTCACTAAACAAAGAACACTGTGTATTGTGGCACTGGTATTATGGCGACCCTGCAATTTATTGTTTCTAAGCCATTTAAACAACTAATTGACGCTTTTTTTAGCGATGTTTCCAACCTGTCAAGTTTGGATTACTAAACTGAAAATCTGTGTATGGCGCGTTTGGCATCTCTGAATAAATTGGACATGCATTTTGGGAGCCTTCAGCACACCCTATTACCACCTCCTGCAGGCGACATTACTCAGGCAAGGTCGCATGTATAGCCCTCTGGGAAAAAACGCAGGATTTTCAGGATTTCAAAGTGGCAAAAAGGGGTGTAATGTGGCACCTATTATGTTTTTTTGATTTTCACATGTCCCCCCCCCAGGTTCAGAGCCAAATGAAACCTTGACCATTTTGGTTGACATCGCATTTATATTAGAGGAAATGAAATATAGACTAGTTAACTGTGACACAGAAAGCAAGCTAGGAAACTGTCAGACTTTCAAAACAACTTTTTTTTGGGGGGTTCAAATTCTTTATTTCTGACAATAATTCGTACAGGATTAAACGGTTTTCAACTATTACCAGCATTTTAAACAAACTATCGCTGGTTTAAAAGAAATCCAGGTTGTCCAATAATATTATTAAAATCAGACAAAACAGAATTTTAGAACAATAGAGACATAAGTATTCTACTGTATGGTCACTGGCCCCTCCCTTTAATCAACACTCAGGATACATTTAATTTCACCTGGGGCCAGCTCAGTATTCTAGTTACATCTTGTACCATACTCATCTGTATGGCATAGTCAAATTTTAACCAAATATTACAGTTTTAAATGGTCATAGGAAAAGTCGCAACAGAACGATTTGCGAAATATAAAGACAATTCAAATCCCCTCAAACAATACATACAAGAGAATATTTCAATGTCACTCCTCTAAAATAGTACAGAGTTGGTTTTTAATTCTCATATTGCGATCATCAGGTGGTAGATTGTTCCAAAGTACAGAACTGCGATATTGAATACTCTTTTTTATACATTTCAGATTTAGGAAAGGGTACAAACAGAGTAGGTGCGTCATACATTCTTGTACGTCCAATATCACCCTGCAGGTATTCTGGATTTTTTGATCGTCTATACATTAGTTTACTCAAATGAGCGGTCGCTCTGTCCACAAATTTGTTTACACCAGTAACATTATAGATCTCATCTTTACCACAATGTACATTATCAGGCAAGCACCTCTTCAGACATCGTCTCTGCAAGCTTATGAGTCTATTTTTGAAGCGTGCATGTGTTATCATAAGAAAAATGTCGTTATAATCAAAATAGGGTTGGATATATGATTGATATAATTTAATCATAATTCTCGTAGTTAAGAATCGTTTAATTTTTGTTAGACAATAAAGTTTATAGGAGACTAGACGAATGGTTTCTTTTGCTTGCTTTACAAAATTACACTCACCATCGATGTACGTTCCTAGATATTTATAGGATGGCACCACCTCCAAAAGTGTATCTGCTAACTTTAGCTGGGGTTCATACGCTGCTTGTAACCTTTGTCGAGTTCCAAGACACATTACCTTGTTTTTTTTTACATTAACAGTAATAGAATTTTCTCTGCACCATACATATACACCATCAATGTCATTCTGGAGTAATAGACACTTTTCCATATCCGAAATAGCCATATTTTTGGTATACAATATTGTGTCATCTGCGTAGAACTTAAAATTTGAGTTCTTAATTAGCCTACCAAGGTCATTTATAAAAATCAGGAAGAGCAGTGGCCCGAGAACCGAGCCCTGGGGAACCCCACACTTAACCAGAGCGGCCACAGAAGTAATGTCATTAACTGTGGTCTTTTGGTAGCAATTTCAGACTTCAGACTTTAGACCTCGAACCATTCACACTGAAAAACCAAAAGCTATTCATTGCCCTGTCCCGTTTCCAGCTATCCTCCCACACCTTAGAATTTGAAATGGGACGCCATGCAAGACCAAATATCCCAAACTAATCAAGGCTATGCAGAATATGCCCCCTAGGCCAGGTGAAAACGAATCCAGTTCCTCCTCAAATGTACTATATATGAGGAGAGGAGGAACACCTTTTTAAACAGATGCATGGTTACTTAACGAATCCCCTGCTTGGATATGTACTTATATTATTGTTTGAATATGTATTTATGCTCTGTAATATGCAATACATACACACAAGTCATGTAAGTAAAAACAGGTGCTAGAAACACTTCTTGATGACTTAGCAAGGAGTTAACACCCACATTCTTAATGAGTAAGAAATGTGCTTAGAGCTCAAGTCAAAATCCTAAATGTTGTTTTTCAAACAGGGAACAACATAACCTAAATAGTCAGCTCTGACACTGTATTGCCAGATGGTGCTCTTATATTATAAATGTTCCTGCTTGTGCTGTCTAGTCTTTAGTGCTGTAGGCTGCCCTAGCATCAAGCCCCATACTTATAGGGTCTGTAGTATGGTTCTTTATACTGGTACCTAAAATCAACTCATTGCAGTATAGATATATGTTCATGTGACAAATGGATCTTGTAGATCGTTCAGTTGTCAATAAAACTTCACACACACACATTCAAGAATTTTCTCCCTTAGTTATTTCTTTTCTTGTCCAAACCATTAAACTTTCTTGTTCTAATAGGAATTAGGGGTCAGGGTGGGGTAGGTAACACTCATTTGCATAGGCCCTTCATGGGTTCGAGTCCCTTGGACAGCATCATGGCAAAAGGACATTTGGATGGCCCCTGCACGGAATTGTGCCCAAATGGTCCACAGGACTGAAGTGGAAGAACATTTAATAAAGTGAACTCAACCTGTATGTGTGTGACGTCACACAAAATGACAGTTATATTTAAATTTCAAAATTCAAAATTCCATAAAGATTATATTTCTTCACATTTTCCTTTCTAAATCAATTAATTTTGTAATGTGAAATACTTCTAGGCTCATAAAGAACAATTATATAAATTAAATATTATCTTTTTTTCCAGGTTTATCATTTTTTAACTGTTCTGCTTGTGACGTCACATCGGATAAATGATCTGTGCAGGCAGTGTCAGATGCAGGCAGGGGAAATCAGTTTGATACACATAAATCTCCATAACACAAAAACTATTGGAGATAAAAGTATGAAATTTGATACGTATTCTCCCTGCATGGTAAGGATCGTGGCAATATACTAATGTATGGTCACTGGCCCCTCCCTTTAATCAACACTCAGGATACATTTAATTTCACCTGGGGCCAGCTCAGCATGCAGTTTACACAGCCTACGACTAACCTTTAATGGTACTCAATGTATAAATACACTATTGATTGAGTGATATAAATTCTACTCTAATAACAAAAAAACAATGAGTAATATGTAAGTAGACCTTGAAGTCAGCAGTGAGAAGATTTTTTCCACAATTCATTGATATTATAAACAAAGCACATACTTGGAAACCAATTATAATGAATTGATGGACAGGTAACATCTGCTGAGGTGGGTGGTAACCAGGCAACCATCCCCATTACACATTAGATGGCAGCAGAAGATGCTGTTAACTGTTCCTAATTTATATAACCAGTAATAATGACTTATTAATGGTCAAACGTATGCTAATAATATTTCTCAACAGCTTCATTCACGTGATTATTTTCTGAAGTGTTCCATAATCTATGAGGAGTAATAGTAGCTTCAAAAGTATTAAGACAAAACATGTTTTTTACAAAATATAACCCATGACCTGTTTTATTCAAAATTAAATTGTGCTGCAAAAGACTTTGTTCAATCACTTATCAATCTTTGGGTATATCTTGGAGACATGGAGTATTTCCCAAAGCTATTTTGAGTCATTATGCAAATATAACACCCTGAAGAAGTTTTTATCTTTTAAAATGTAAATTATGGAACAGGTATAGATATATATGTATTTTAATTTTTCATGAATATTCAAAGGTTCTCATCGATTGGTTTAATCTAATTCTATTGCTTTTGGATTCCTTTTTACTCTGAATTTTAATTCCCTTCCTTGTATGGAGCAGCAAAATATATTTAACATGAACAATCACATGAACAATAAACATGATGTATCTCTGCTATTTTTATCATAGATAAAAAAAAAATTGTCACCTTAAGCCCTGTTTCCACCAGCCGATTTTACTACTGATTTGTTGGTAATTTATTACTTTTACCTGGTGATATGACAAAGGATTATATATCTTGTATACCATTTGAAAGAAAATTAAAAACCTTTTTTAATGGTATATAACATATTCATGATTAACCAATATTCCCACTGCCGATTTCCTAAATTGGTAGTAAAGTCGGCCAATCACCATTACTGTACAAACTGTAAATCCCAGAAATGCGTCAGGCTGGGTTTAGTTTCACTCTGTATACTGGGGCTATATAGAAAGAGCTCCATAGACCGTCCAAAGCATCAGTGTTGTAGCCAATTGGGGTTAGCTAGGTAAGGGCAGAGTACTGTAGAGGTACTCACTACTAGATATTAAATCTTCACCTTAACTTTGGACCACTCTTTCAGGGAAGACAAACCACACAACAAAATACAGTTTCAAACGTTTATCATACAGTCAATTTCAGCACTAAGGTTACAGAGTCTGTTGTAGGTTCTTATCTTCAGAGGTTTGTCTTGGAGGATACCTGGTTGGTTTGGTCGAGTCTTCTGTAGGAGAGTGTGCGTGGTTGGTGTTCTTCGTTGGATTGATCTGTGGGTAGCCCAGGGCCCCCCTTTATATATGCTCCTTCTGAATAAGGCAGGCCACCATATTGGTTAATCTGGCCACCATATTGGATGGCTGAATCCTATGTCTGCCGTATTGGACAGTGCCCTGGACAACCCAGACTATGTCATCCTCCTGGCCGATGCAATCCTGTAGGTAGGCTCTAAGCCCGTCATTTTAGATTGCCCTGCCAGAAGATGTGACCCTGAGGCCGAACCTGTGTCCGCCATCTTGTCTGAAGTGACCCAGTGGGTTCATACACCTGGTGAGCAGTTGGGATATGATGCCCTAATTCCCAACTTCTCGGTAACTCTGACATTGCCCCCTATCTGCACTCACAGGTTGGTTTAGCATTGACTGGCCTTGTAATCACTGACTATTGGAACTTGGCGTTAAAAGTGTGGGTTGTGTATGGGGTAGTCTACTGTCCTGACACAGAAATTCAAGTTTAGATAGTTTCAGATTGAACTTTTTCTATGTGCACAGTTAGAATCTTACATGAAGTGTCAAACTGAGTCAAATTTTGTTTGATCACTTGTTCAATATTCTGATAGAATATTGAAATAATTCTATCATGATCTGTTTTCCCTCGGGTAACTGTGAGAGGGCTGAGGCAGGAGTCTCCAATGGTCTTGATTACGTTCACCATTTTTCTGATGATGCTTTCTGTTGCCGATTTGTCTGGAAGGTGTGATAAAAATATATTCATTCTTGATCTAAAACTACTTAATGAACAAGATGTTTATATGATCCCAAAATTGTTTTTTTTACCCCCAAAATTCAGTTAGACAATTCTCAACGCTAAGTGCTGATTTACACAATGATACACTGGCTTCTATCAAAGGTTCAATATAACTGTAACATTAGTGGCAACAGGTGTTTAACAATATAAAGATTCATATACAATTTAATTATACATCTAAAGAAATAAAGGATATGGGGGAGGGGGGGTAACATGACCATGTCAGCAAAAGTTCTCTAAATTTCTAGGACACAGAACAATCTTCCACTGTATTTTGGAACACTTGCAGGCTGTCCAGATGTGCATCAAAAGAGCGTTTATAAACAAGTCCATATCCATAAGCTTTAGACTACAAGAGACCTTATGTCCTCTATGGTATACTTTTATTTTGTTTCACATAATGGATGGGTTAATTTTGTTTTCCAAGTTTGTTTCTAACAATCCTTTTTAGTTATCTTAATATAGCAATGTGTGTGATATTCATTATCCTATTTTTGTTGTAATTTTTGTTGTACTTAAAACTTTGTAGAGTATGTCTCTCAGTGAAAAATGTACAGAATAGTTTCGAATAAAATCATTTAAAATCTATGTATTTGTTTGTTAAAAAAGTATCCACATACTTCTTAGTCCTCCTCTGCCATGCCACTCAGTAAACAGGGTGTAGTGGTGTGAGAATGAGTGTAGCCTGGCCAGCCTCAAACCTTGGGTCCTCACAGGGCCATCAGCTGTGAAGGGGGCCCTGATGTCCTCCTCACTGCGGTACTGGAAAGGCAGCACCCTCAGCACACGGTACTCCTCCTGGGCAAATAGAGAGAAAGTATTTTTTTGTTATTATTATTATTATTTTATTTATACTGAAGACATCTCAAACCTTGGTCTGTTCTCCCTCCGTCTCCAGTTGAGTTGGGATACAATATTGTTGGGAATACATTAGATATTTAAGAACCTTAATCAAAAATTGACTGACTCTGCTTTATAATATAGTCATCATAAGACATAAATTTGTTACAGTGTATCAATACAGACAAGGGTGATGAGGTGAGATGAGATGAGATGAAAACAGGTTAAAATAAAACTTGGACAATGTTGTAAAAACAGGTTTCAATTACAGTTTTGATATGAACACTTGACAGCACCAGTATTTATAAGCGATCTGATTTGGAATTTAAATTGATCAACATTCATTTCTTGTCGAACGTTGGCAGTTAACGAGTTCCAGATAGTTGCTCCCCAATAGAAGAGGGTACGTCTTACATCTTTACAAATGCTCCGCATTTATAGAGAATGTTTAAAAGTAAATATGGATAATCACTGCAGTGACACCTGGTGTGATTTTATTCTTATTATAGAATTTCCTTGAAATTTCAGTAACACATGGTGATTTTTATAAAGAAAAAAGGAGGCAAATGTTGCTATCAAAGCAGTTTTTCACCACTTTTTTCTTTTTTCTAGGAATAGAATAAGATTTTCCATGCTGACCTAATATTTTCTTTCACCCAAAATGCTCACTATGGCCCTACACAGACAGTTGCAGCATTTAAAGTAAAAATCATGATTCACAAAATAGAGCTTATTTCAACCTATTTTTGTCACACATTTTTTTTCATAATAATTATTGACCAGAATAAACATTATCATAACCTCTAGCTGAAATACTGTAATAATTATTTATAAAACAGTGGTGAATCTGTATCAAACTTGACTCCCAGCTTTTAGTGGACAGGTTTTTTATTTATTTATTTATTAAAGAATCAAAATTAATTATGTTAATATCTACATGTTTTAGATGGTTAATCAAGACCTATAAGCCTATCCCACATAAGACATATCCCAAGGTTGGACAAGGGTTAGACAAAATAACTGTACAAACCATCCTTGTTTTAAAGAATTGTGGTTACTGAAATAAGCAAGAATGATATTTTTCTATATCCTTAAGTAGTGCTTGAATGCTATGATTTCTTTTAATTCTCATCAATTGGTGAATTTGGCCATTTGCAAGCCAATCAAAATGTTGTATTTCAGGGCTTATTACCTAATGTTTTAAGAAAAAATACAAACCTCTGTTATGATCCCTTTGTCAAACATTGAAGTAATGGCCAGACTAGGGACTGCTGTGAAGAAGTTGCGGCTGTCATCTGCTACTGGATGGGGCATGACAACGAGAAGATGACCACCTGTTTATAAGATACCATAAAGATATACACAATCTTTCCTTGTGTTTCTGATGTAATTTGGGTTTTGTTGTTATTAAATTTTATATCAGGGTCCAGCCTCAGGGTGCTAACCCCCCTCATACCCCCTCCAAGGTTGGTTATATGTATTTATTCTATACCAACTTCGTAGCGACTATACCTTTATCATTGTCCTGCCCCACGAGCAAAGGTAGAATAACTGATGGCGTTATTGCACACTGTGCAATAATAAAAAATTATTGCCCTAGGGCAATAACGATCACCCATACCCCACAATCAATCTGAGGTAAATAAAGAGAATTCGTCTTGTTTTTCATAATTCTCTGGGTTATTGGTATAGAATAAAACAAGAACTAACCTCGAGGGCCCTCAGCCACGATTATTGCCCCATGTCTCAGCCTATTTTCAGGGTCGAGGACTTTGGTTTTTATATTTGAAAGTACAAAAAAATATATCTGGAGTAACAAAGAGAACAAATAATTATTGCTATCAAATTTTGCAATTATGGAAAACATGAACTTCCATAAGTGTGATAGGCTTGTAAGAGAAATACACTAGTCAAAACTTTGCAGGTTCCCAAAAATATGTGGATATCTAGAGAAATCTATGATAAATAAAGCTAATGTTGAGATATCCTTTACAGAATAGCCCTCTCAAGCAAACTATTGACAGTTTGGCCGGCCCTTTAAGATTTGATTAAACATTATACCTGGTTTTAACTCCTTTGCCCTGTTCAGTAGGAATGTTTCCCAGTCCTGTTTACTCACATCTCCAGTCAACTTCTTTTGTGTCTCTATATCCATGTCTGGAGTGACAGTGACCCTGCAACATGGACAAAAACTGCATGTTTTACTCGGTGGTCAGACCGTTTGTTGCTGTTATAGTCAAGTTAGTCTTTGGTATTAAGGAGCCAAAGGCATGTGCCTGTAGAGTGTGTCTTTAATACCTGGGGGTAGCATAGTATAGCAGTTAAGTACTAAAACAGTATGCTTTTGCACACACACGCACAACATTTCCCCCTCTTTTTGTAGTTTATGCGTCCATCAAAAGGGAAGGGTTAGGACCCCCTGTGGCCCGTTCCACAATAGAATTTTGTTGAGAGGATCAAAGAACGTAAGCACAACAAACTTTTGCTGAACAGGGAAATGTTTCTTTGTTACGACAATTTTCCCTTGTTACTTAGATAGTAAAAATCTCTGGCTCTAACGAATGGAATTTAATTCTGTAAATTGATATAGAAAAGGAAGACATTAGAGAAAAAGCAGTAAAAGTTACAACTCTTTGAGGGCATTCTAAATATAGAAGAAAAATTGTTGAACATTTTTTCGTTGTTAAGAAGATAACTGCAAATAATTTATTAAGCAACAACGAACTCTTTCACTATTTATTATATTTTCCTTGTTACGAAACCCATTGTGCAATGGGCCACTGGACCCTACACCTTGATCTAACTCTGACATCTATGACTTACTATGAACTAAGGCCTTGTTCACAATTATTAACTAAACCTAGAGTTTATTCACGCTCCTTAACTCTTAGATTTGACAGTACATGAAAATCAGAGCTTAGGTAGGATATGATTGAACGGCTTTGCCACTTTGCAAATAGATACAGAATCTTTTGCAAGCAACAAAGTCTTTCATGAAAATCTGAATCGTGTGTCAGAACTTTGAAACTGACTTTCATAACTGAGTATTCAAGTTATTGCATCATGCATTCAAAGTATATTCCATATTACATTATTTTTCAAAGTATATCTCATAAGGATGTATTCATGAACTATGAACGGTCATCTTATTCCTTCTAAATCCATATATATCTGTAAAGTTATCCTGCTCCTATACATGTAGTTATGTTGGGAGAAGTCTTTGTGACCTGTTGATAAAAGTGCTGCAGCAGAAGGCTAAAAAGGGGCTTATTTCTGAGACAACCCATGACGAAAAAGTAACAAAGGTTGACATATATCAAAATTTTCCTTAGACCGTGGGCTTTTCAAAACCACTTGATGCCAATCTGGACAACTATTACAAATGGAAGGGTCAAAGGTCAAAGGTCAAAGGTCACCATAAAAAGTGAAAATCTGAAAAATACAGTTTTTATCTCATAGCTTCGCATTGATAATAGGCGGAGCTTAGTTACTTGGCATATATTTAGGCACTTATGGGGCCTAACTGTGATTTTCATATTGGTGACCTTGACCAAGGTCAAGGTCACCAATCTCAAGGTCAAACTTCAAAAATGAGCATGAAATCAGGATCTAACCTTCTATCAACTCTTATAAAAGTATTAATATAGCCTATATCAAACATTATTATTGAACTGTTTGACAGGGGAGGTCATGAGCTTTCTTTTGATACCTCAGTTGTTGCAATGGGGCTTAGATTTCCATGGTAACCGAGCTATCATTTGTCACAACCAAATTTCCAGAAAGACATCAAAATAGGTGAAACACCACCAGAAAACCACAAATCTCTAGATAGTAGAGCATCCATTCTCAAAAAGATCCTTTCTTAAGAAAAAAAAACACTGGCCAGAGACATAACAAAGCATGTCATACATGTCTCAAATTCATGGGACGATAGTTTGTACTGAAAAATATTTGCTGCAGCATATAGTAAATGGCTGGTTTCCATGGCAACCATCCAAAAATCGGGCAATTCCAAAATCAATAGGTTTTTTGGATATATCTTCCTTAATATGCGAGGTAGAAGCACAAATGAGACATCAAAATTAAGCATTCCTAGAGTTCTATGAGATACAAGGTTCAAATGGGTTGTCTTGGTTACTGGGTTGCCATGGTTACCAAAAATATCTCTAAAATTGACAATAATTTCAAGTTTTTTCTGTTCCTGTTACCGTAGCAGCCACAAAATATGGGTCTAAGAAGGTACAATCTATCTTATCTCAGACTTACATATCCTTCTACATTAATTCATGTGTTTATGTCCAAACAGTCATTTTGAATGCAGTTAATGAGTGGTTTCCATGGAAACCACTCAAAATTCATGTTATTTCAAATTGATTGGTATTTTGGATGTATCTCTCCTAATATACACGATGGACACACAAATGATACATCATACTGATGCACTTTGAGAGTTCTTTTGGATAAAAGACTGAATTGGTTGTTTCTTTAGTTTGGTTGCCATGGTAAGTATTGACTGTTATTTAATCAGTTTACCACTTATTTCTGTTAACATAGCAACTATGAACATCAATTCAAAGGTATAACAATACAATCTCTTATCTCAAGTGTATAAGTCTCTAATTCACAGATTTGGGGATTGTACTGAAATATCTTGAGTATCGAATACAGTAAAAGACCACCTTTAAAAAATACAAGTGTTCCTAACTAGAAATCTGAAGATTGTCGGCCAGAAACTGGCCGATGTTGCGTTGGTGCCCCCCCCCCCCCCCTTGCTCCCCCCAGCGGGTGGGAGGTACAGTAGGACAACCCCCCCCCACCCCCACCCCCCAATCCCCCCTCCCTCTCCGTCGCAGGCACCGCTGAGAAGGATCCACCGAGGTACGCGGTTCGCCCCTCCCCCTCCCCTCCCCCCCCCCTCCGTACTACGGTGGCCCATTAGGACAATCACGGAGGGGTGGGGGTGGGGGGGATCGGGTGGGGGTGGGGGGGATCGGGTGGGGGTGGGGGGGATCGGGTGGGGGTGGGCCTTGGTGGCGGGTCCGGGGAAGGTGGGGGGGGGGGGGGCTGGTCTCCACTTGTAGTCCGTTCTGACCTAGATTCAGGCATGCCAGTCATTGAAAGTAATTTGTGCGGAAATTTAAGAAATACACTAAAAACATTTGTAAACCTTATTCATACGAAGGAAGTTAAGATAATATAGTAAAGTATGCTTTATAATCTTCATATAATGGAAAAAACATTCTTAAAATTTGCACTTTATTTTCATTTTCAAATTAACAGAGGTGCTAATTGAACCCCACCCCCCACTATAGAAAAAATATTGTCTCCTCGGATTTGGACTTATATCAAAGATGAGCTAATATTTTTCAAAAAGTGCGGAAATCCTCACTTGTGTGGAACTCTGGCATGCCTGTAGATATTGCATAATGGTTTGAGTGACTAGTGGACTTGGAAGTAACTACAGTCTACTCCACTACCTCCCACCCCCCCCACCTCACCACTGCCGTGGTCGACCTCTGTGGTCGTGCCTCACCTGTCAGTCATACCTCTTACCCCTGTCCCCCAAGACCACCAATTAAACTCCAAGCATATCACTGCAACATTGAATTACTTTACTCAGTAACCTCTCACCTGGTGGGAGAGTGTGACCAGTCTAACCACTGAGTGGTGTGGGGTGTAATGGCCTCCCCCACCCCCTCCCCCATCCCCACCCCCACCCCTTCCCCCCTCCCTACCCCCACCCCCACCCAACAGACTGTTTCCAGCAGACATGTATTACAAGCATCTTGTGCAAATAACCTTGTGACATTTACAAAACTGAATTACCAGACATTATTTCAAACATGTTCACCTAAAAGATCTTTTTCCTAATCACAATTAAACCAAGTATTCATAATTCAATTAGGAGTCTTCCATTAAGTACCTAAACGCATTTTCAGAAATTTCAGGTCCCATTCACCCTCTTGGTGAGTATGTATGACTTATATTTCATACCGACTTTGATGCTGCAATTTTGCATTTGTTTGATTTTCTCTGAGAATATTACATGAGACCTTACATCCTATATACCATTCGAAAGAACATTGTAAGATCTTTTTAATGATGTATAACATATCTATATTTGACCTTTATTCCGACTGCTGATTTCCAAAATAGGCAGTGGAATACAGGCTTTATAAATTTAGATTCTAAACGCGTTCCAGATCATGCATTTAGACATGAACAGATGGTATCAAAGTATGCAGAAAAGGATCGCTTGCCATACCGTTCATCAGTTTATCGTTGGATTTCAAAAGGCAAATAGATCATATCTTACTGGCTTATAAAGCATATATACTAGTATATACTGGTAACAATGTATATATATATATATGTGTGTGTGTGTGTGTGTGTGTGTGTGTGTGTATGTTTGTATATATAAATATATGTATATTAAAATATGTACTGATTCTGCTGGTATAAAGTAATGTATGATTGAAGGGCAGTATTAAAGGTAAATATGGGTATTTGACATGATTTCTTGAAAACCATAATATAATTATCACACAGCTGTTAGATGAATGCATAGGGACTGTAATAAAACTTTAAAAACCATATGTCACCATATCCATTTATGAGATATTAGCATTTGAAAAAATGAGAGTTAATCATTGGCTTCAATGGGAAAAATCATATTTTTTGCCATCAAAAGATAACAATCCATAATTTTGACATCAAAAGCTGCAAATGTTAAGATAGGAACAAGATATACATTTTAAGATTAAAAAAACATAGGGTCACCATTAAAAATCAAAACTTATTCCTGAAAATACAAAACATTGACCCCAAAAACCCACAAAAATAGCCTATTCTTGTTTAAGAAATTAACAACAATATATCTTTTGGGCAAATTATTGTAAATATTTCAAGTTTATGATAATTAGATCACATTTTGGAAACATTTTAAAGAGTTTGAGAAATGAAAAACTATCAACACAAGGTAACGCTGCAGTGAAAACCCATATTTACCTTTAAAAGCAAGCAGGAAGGTTCTGCCCCTGCAGTGATTATTTCATACAGCTGCAGTTACTGGGCCAAAAACAAGTGCAAAAGTACACACTATTTCATTTTTAGTTAATTTTGAGATTATTATTATTATTTTCAATCATAGACCTACCAAGGTATATGTTAATAAGACCCAATTTCACAGAGTTGGTTACAAATGTAAAATAGACCAAATATTATCATTGTCAATTAAAGTGTATTTACAGATAAATGATGCAGGTGGCAGTTTCAAATAGGAGTCATATTTGCCTGGCCTAGATAAAGTTCACTGTGCCCATATGCTACTGTACCACCTCATTACACATGATGTTACCAATTCTCCCTACCACGGATAGCTGATTCAAAGTATTTCATGGACCTGCAGGCTAATTATGACTGATTCTGTCGACAAAACAGCTGGAAAAACTATAGAAAATTATCAAATAATTGTTTTATATCTATCTACAATGAATGCATTTTCAAACAACTCAGGAATGATAATGTATATGGATACTAATTTGAAAAATAATGACTGTTAGTTTTTCACAATGCTCATCTACAAATTATGGTAAAATTCATGAAAATGTTTATACTAAAGCATCGGTTTTTGTCGACAAATTACCCAGCATGCATCCTGTTTTAGGCGAACCTGCAGGTAAAACTCAATTAACTGACTATCCGTGGTTGGGAGAATTCCTGTACTTGACTAACGGATATGTCATTGTGGCTATATCTTGACAATGAGAAAGAATAAACAAACAATCATCTTATAAGCGAGCTACTCTGTCGTGATTAAAAACTCGCAATACTTTGAAGAATGCTGAGGAGATGGGAGCGGCAAAGTGTCCTGAACTAAATGTTTACGTGAGGACAGAAATAATGAACAAATAAACAGAAAACCTTTCCCAAAGACCAGCATAAATAGTCCATGTCTTCAAATGTTTATTAACAGGGGAGGATCAAGTTGGGTGGGTCCAGGAGGTCCTGACCCCCCCCCCCAACTCTCCTTACCCTTAGGTGAGGACTTGCCAAAGGAAAAAAAAGGGTTGAGGCTGTGCACGAGAATGTATGCAGTTTCAATACGAAGCCTATATGTGGACCCCCCTTTCCAAAATCCTGTAACCACCCCACATCAAAACCCCTACTAGGGAAATCGTACAGCCATTTCTCACATCTCACAAAATTCAAGATAAGGTGTTTTTAGTAATCAATAATCTCAAGCCTAACAATATATTTAGATAACAACAGAAACATAAGATCATAATTCTGAAACTTTGAAAACGTCTAGATATCTTAACTAAAGATACGAGTTACGACCAGCGTGAAACCTCCCCTAGTTCAGTACCTGTGAGAGAGCCAGTGTACTGCATTAAAGCTGAGCCCCATGTGCAGTGAGTCATTGGGCAGGACCTGCTGGAAGAAGGACCTCGGAGAAGCCAGCAGTGTGGTCGTCTCCTTATATTGAGGCGTTTCCTGAAGAAAATCTGCAAAGGGATCAATAGTAGTAGTAGTTTGTTTATTGACAACTCAGAGTCATATACACTGATCTCATGTGTCATACCTATACAGCAAGCATATACAAACAAATATCAATACAAGTAAACATGAACAGATACAGATATGACAGTTAAAAGAAACCAAAACCAAAAGAAGATGACATTTGCAGAAGCAGTTGTACCTACCAATGGTTATAAACCATATAAATGGCAAGATCTGGC
This sequence comes from Lepidonotus clava, assembly GCA_936440205.1. Classification (NCBI taxonomy): domain Eukaryota; kingdom Metazoa; phylum Annelida; class Polychaeta; order Phyllodocida; family Polynoidae; genus Lepidonotus; species Lepidonotus clava. The sequence goes on along the minus strand of OW387144.1, from coordinate 41,449,351 downwards.
GGCAACTTTTCTACTTACAAATCTTTATGCATTAATTGGATGGCAGGGTAGCACCTGAGGACACAGATCTATTTCAAAATATATACAAGACTTAGAATACACAAATTTTGGCATGGGGTAGCACCATGAAAATGACTAGTTTATGTGTCAGACAGTTTATGGTCTATGTTTCTGATATATGGGTTTCTCTTTTCCTAAAGGCTGAGGTACTAACAATACTAACAAAATAATACTTAAACTGAATGCTTATTGTCAATGAGGAGAATACCTTACTGGGCCATTTGGTTAGTATCTTGCTGAGGGTCTAAACATGAGGTGGTTGTGGAAAAGTGAAGTATGAAGTTGTCATTTTTATATCATATTTAACCATAGTTGCAAAGGCAGATGGGTGACAAATGATAACTTTACTGGGTATAGGCAGGTATAGGTTTACTAAAGAAGATTCATGTACATAATCATGATCGTTTCCCAACAGCAGTTCAGCATTTTGCCATATCTGAATTTTCTACAAGTTGTTCAGATGCAAATGAAATTATCCTCAAAATCATCCATATGATTACTACCAGCCTATAGTTGTATTTTGGAGACTAGAGTTGTTTTTTATGGTTAAGGGCATACTATGCCCGGTATAGCTTGACTGTATTGTGAATGACGACGCATATTTCCTACCTGTGTTGGATGAACCTCCGCAAAGTGAGTGCCTGCGTTTGGTTTTGAACTACCCAAGGGGAGAACTACCTCTATCCTTGGCTAGCAATGAACAAAATATATTGACTAGTAACGACTTACAATATGAACTAAAATAGCCTTTATTGGTTCCCCATTATAAACATTAATACATAACAACACATAGTTACCAATGGTATGCCGGAGAGCATGACTAAAGTCGTTGTTCGGGAGGTCGTTGAACACCCAGCATAACTCCACATTCATCTCCTTAGATTTATTTAGATAGTCTAGATTAAACAAGGAAAACATACTATTGTCAACTCTAGGAAGGGAATTGTTTTATGATGCATTGGCAAGTAATGTGTGATAATGTGATGTGTATCATTTAATGAGACAATTGCAAGTATCAAAGGCATACTGTTATGCATATTCCTTAAGAAATTAATGCCATTGAAATGAGAGATGCCATGAATAGATGCCATTCTGTGTTACACATTATAGTAGATTGGTTATTCAGCCATTCAGCAATGTAGTTGATGTGAAGCATTGCAGGATGTATGGATATGGATGGATGAAATAGAGAAGCCTGTTTTTGAAACAAAGGAACAATAAAGCCTATGGCTTGTTGCACAATACCTATCATTACAATGTATGGTTGGTCAACAATGAAAGCATTCGTTTTCAAAATTATTATTGTTTGATTATTTTTTATACCCCTAAGAAACCTATTTATAATGCTCTAATTAAGCTGAAGATTTTTCAGTATTATAGACACATGTGCTTAGAGTGTAATAATCGATTATTTTGCATGAAATGGGATGGGTGATCTCATGTGGCCCATTACAATACGGATTGTAACAGCGATTGGTAGGTAAATAACAAACGCGTTTGTTTTCCACTTTTATCACTGTAAGGCTGTTTTTCACAATCAAAAAACCGCTATTTAAAATGCTATTAATGAGCTGTTATATTTTATAGTATATAGACCTACAGTGTCCCCTCTGTGGCCCGTTGCACAATGGAATTTCGTTGTGAGGATCAAACAAAGATATCTTTAACAAAGGTTTCGTTATTACGATTTTACAAAAATAGTAAAATCTCTGGTTCTAATGAATGAAATTGAATTCTGTAAATTGATGTAAAAAGGGAAAAAATTAGAGACAATTCAGTAAAAGTTACAGCTCTCTGGGGGCATTCTAAATATAGAAAAAATGTCTCAAAACCATCGCTGTTACGAAAATATTAATTTCTTTAATAAAATTATTTTCGTTGTTACGAAACCCATTGTGCAACGGGCCACTATGTCCTAACAAGGACAACTTTGTTGAGATGATCCTTGTTGCGAAACACCTATTGTCTTTTTTTCTACTGGATCAAATGGAATTCTGTCAATTGATGTTGAAAGGGGCACTGTAGGACTAGTTCCTGTAAAGATTACAGGTTATTTACAGCATTCTAAATAGGTTTATTTTGAGGGTCAAAACGTGCAAAAAACGGGCATAACAGCAATCGATTTAGAAATCGCTTGCTGTTTCAATTCAATTCACAAGAAAAGATTTTACTGCCATTTTGCAACAGAGACAACTATGCCTTTGTTAAGCACATTTGCTTAAAGTAATCTGAATGTAGTCTTTACGATCGGTCATTGTCCGATGGGGCTATGTGATCTGTCGTATAATAGGTCTCACAACAGCAAATGATGGTGAAACTCTCCCTCTTGTGCAAAATCCAGCATCAATTTTCACCTAATTCTAATAATTTTTCAAGACTGACAATTTCAGGAATTTTATATCTAAATGTTTATTTTCCAGAACCATTTATTTTCCAGAACCATTTATTTTACGGAATTAAAATCGGCCCAATAGAACAGCCACAATTCAGCAGTAGGACCCGTTGCAACAGCAAAATCCCTACAGTGAATGCTCTCTGTTGCGATAACCTGATTATGTGACGCAGCAATGGGGACGTTATGAGATCACTACTGTGCCGCGTCGCATAACCAAACACTCGCAACAGCGGGAGATTAAAAATGGTTTAGTTTTTCTCTCACGGTTTTGCATACATTTTGAACACATTTAATTGACATATAAATACATTTCCGCCACTTGCCTCTTATATATTTTAAAATGAGGGTAACTGCTATCATTTGCTGAAAAGAGAATATTAAAATTCACACCCCAAAATGTCCCCCCGGATCATCAAAATCACTCGAATTTGAACAAATTGTGCCAATCCTCGCAACAGCAAGACCCGTTATGCGACACGGCACTGGCACAATTGCACAATGATTAATTGTAACATTGCACAATGATTGATCATAACACCCTAAGTACATGTGCCTAACAGCAACATCACTGTTATGACACCATTGTTGTAAAATTTCTCTAAAATCTTTTCTTCTGGATCAAATGGACATAGTATGTCATCATACCTTTACAGGCGTTTATCAGGGGCAGTGAGTTGGTCCCGTCTGAGCTGCCATAATCACACACAGTTAGCATTTCCTGAACACCCTTTGTCACCTTACCTGAAACAAGAACCAAGATTTAAGCCCCATGCCCACTTGGCCATTCTGATCGGCACTAAAGTTGGCCAATATTACCAGAAGAATCAGCTGACTTTAGCACCGATTTATATCAAACTTGCACATTTCAATATTGCATACTAATTCTCCCTACCACGGATAGCTAAATTTATGCACCTGCAAGCTAATTTGGACTGATTCTGTCAACAAAATTGCTGGAAAACCTATAGAAAATAACAAATAATTGTTATATGTCCATCTATAATGAATGGATTTTCAAACAACTTCGAAAATATTAAATGTATATGTATACAAATTAGAAAATAATGATCACTAGTTTGTCAACATATTTATCAACAAATAATGATATTATTAATGAAAATTCCTATGCTAAAGCCTTATGGTTCGTCGACATATTACCCAGAATGCATCCTGATCAAGGCTTACCTGCAGCTAAAACTGAAAAATCCTGCTATCCGTGGTGAAGAATTGGTGATTTGAATAGGTGCAAAAATTGGCTGATTTTAGGGCCAATGAGTCAGCCAATTTGGTCAAAATCGCTTAGAGGGTATGGTGCTTTAGTAGCCTTAATCGTGCAATGGTAAAATGCAAATAGAACAACCAGTTTAGGCACCAATTGAGGGAAAACTTACCCAGAATGTGAATGACTGTAGGTAGAACTGATCTGACCACCAGTAACTGTTCTGCAGCATTTTGACCATATCCCTCTTGGCTACAAACAAACTGTGCCACACCATCAGCCATATTCAGAAAAACAACAAGTCTTGGTCCTGGGAGGTTATACTGCAGGGAAGTAGAGTCTGATGTGGTATACATACATGTGCTCATGCAGGTTAAGACTAAATATAGCAAGTACAGTTTGATTCTCATCTACTCAAGGACAGGCATTGGAGATGAGGGCTGAAATGGTACGACTCTTTATTTAAGGCAAAATATTTGTTCTTGATGTGGAAAGAGGTTTAGGTATGTGGTAGAATTGAAGACTTGAAGACATAAACTGTTGTGATTTGCATGTCTTGACTCTTCAGCTGCTGTAATTATCATTATCATCTTTTGTTCAAGGCCCATTACTACAGAAAAGCATAAAAGCTTTCTCAAAGGTTTCTTTGTATTTCATATCTGTGGATCTCTCTATGCTTTATATAGATATGTCATATACGGGCTGCTTTTAGTAGACTATTCTGAGACAGAATGTTGCATGTGTCATTTTAATCACTAACTTTATCTTATGGGGGACATAGCAAAACTAAATCTTTTGTCGCATGGGGATGAATTTTAGTTAGTTATACGATCAGAAAATACCAATTCTTAGCTTTAAAACGAGGTATAGAATGTCTAGATCCGATATCTAGGGCCTGAGATAAGTTGCGGTGAAAATAAAAAGAACCGAGCCTATGCGGGTATAAAAAACTGAGAAAAATGAGTTCAAAATTGTTCTTACCGCGCTACCGTGGTCCTCCGATTAAACCCTAGCAATGTACACTTCTAATCTATCCTTGGTCCTGAAACTCAACACAGTCATTCTACACTATTCAAGCTAACAAATGCCAGAAATTCATGCGTTTAGAGACATAACTTTTTTTCATGCTGGTGCTGCAAAAAGTGACAAAAATCCGGATCTGAAACAACAACTTAAGCTAGAAAGGCAAGCATAAAGGATCACAATACCTCATCTTTGCAGCTTAAAAATGACTCTGTGATGACCCTATGTACCCTGGGTATCCATAAAGTGTCTATAAAAGTGTTGGGAATGTTCATGATTGTCTTTGGTTGTTAAAATAGTGAAAAGCCACTGAGGTAAAATCATAAAATCATAAAAAGTCTTAACAACTGAAAAAAGTTAACAAAGTTTTCGCAAGTAGTCCTGGGCCTGCCACGACCACGTTTAGCACATTTACTAGGACGGCCCCTGCCCCTAGCTGGGGGTGGGGGCCCTTCCTCCCCTGAGTCAGAAGAATTTGATTGCCTCTCCAGCTGTCTGACCAACTCCTCCTCCTCCCCCTCCGATCCTGATGAGGTGTCTGGGGTCTGTCCTCTGCCTCTGCCTCTGCCTCTGCCTCTGCCTCTGCCCCTGCCCCTGCCCCTGCCCCTGCCCCTGCCCCTGCCCCTGCCCCTGCCTCTGCCCCTGCCCCTGCCTCTGCCCCTGCCTGGACCATCCCCCTCGACAGCCTCTGGATCTGATTCTGCATCTGGTTCCGGCAGAGGCATGTCACGGGGGCCTGGGCTGGGTGCTGGCTTGGGTACAGAGGGCTTAGGGCACGTGATGTCCTTTGTGTCGTCAGTACAAAAATCCCGAATGTTCTTGAAGAGATACCACTGTCTTTTGGCAGGGAGGCCAGGGGATGGGGTGGGCTGAGGGCCTTCCTGGGGGACAGCTTCAGGGGCATACTGCCGGAAGGTAATGTGGCCCTTGTTCTGGTCAGAGAACACAAAGTGATGATACTGTTTTATGCCCTTGACTGGTTTAATGAAAGGGGTCAAAAAAGATTGCCAGTCATACGACTCGACAAACACCTTCCCATTCTCGTCCCCTACAAGTTGGGCAAGGTTGACTCGTTCTTGGGTACTCTTCACCACAGTCTCCTCCATCTCCGTGAGGCTCGAGACCGGCTCACGACGAAACTTTTGTTTAAGCAAACCAAAGCAAACTTGGTGTGCCCTGTGATCAAAAAGTTTAAGGAAATGGACTGGTGCCGGCCAGTCAGGACCCGCCAGAGAAGATATGCCAGCACAAACTTGTTCTTGTTCTGAGCACTACAGTTGTCACAGTGCATGTCCACGGCCTTCTCCCCCAGGGAATATGTTTCAAAATAGTGGTGCAGCTTTGAAATAACTGCATTTGACCCCTTACTACCACAATAGCTTTCGTCAATCAAATAGTTCACCTCTTGGAGGATCGCCTCGGCACAGACACCGAAAATGCCGACCTTGCGGGGGACAAGGAAATACAGTGGGCCATGCTGCATAGGAAAGGAGGGAAGGTGGACCTGCTGGGCATAATCAAAACTGATGTGGACCTTCATGTCAGAAGAACAAGGGGGTGGGGGCCAGGGGGAGGGGACTCGGCTTCCTTGTAGGCAGCCTTGGCAGACTTGACCATGTCCTGATAAAAGGCCCTCTCCCGAGCCACCACCTCCAGGTGAAGTTGTTGCTTTTTCAGCTTGGCCTGTTTCACAATGTCAAGTAGGTTACAAGAGGCAGAGATATCCCTGTTTTTGCGCTGGCATTCCCAGCAGAGGTCAGTCATAGGGTTGGGACACACTACGCGAGGGAGGAGTTGGAGCCACAGGTTTCTAAAAGTTGAGTAAGCCACACACCTGAAGTTAGCCTCCTCCATGTTGTTTCTGTACAACCTGTAGATGTCTGCCTTTGTGGAAGAGGAGGGGAGGAGGAGGATGTCATCCCGTTTGTGGGAAGACACACGGCCAAGCAGGATGAGGGAATTGGTCTTGGCATATGAGTTGATGAAGCTCACGACCCGCCCGATGTCCTCCAGCTGGAGGATCCTTGTAGTCGCCTGCCGCCCGCCAGCCTTCTTTTGCCCGGTCACCACCCCGTAGGACTTGTACCACTTTATAATGGACGTCAGCTTGTTCTGGCTGATGCTGGAAAGGTCACAAGTAAGAGTTACATTAGGCCCATATGAGAGGCAACAAGTACAGGTAAGTATTGTAATATTAAGATGGACGATTTGTGCAGGTAAGTGCCATGATCTGTTATAATTCATTAAAGTTCATTTTGTAATTTACCTCAAGTAGTACAGTAATAGTAGGGATATCTTGGTAAACCTTAGGTGAGCAAAGAAGTTGAATATCAAAGCTACTCACGCGTACATGAACTTGAAAGTGTCCCTGAAGACTGGCCGAGGACCGACGAGGTAGTGGCTTCGTCGGTGCTGCCTCTCCTCTCCTCTCTTAAGCCCCTTCTTCCAGGTGGACAGCCTGCTGCTATTGTCTGTGCAGGTACTGATGATGCCCAGTAGCAACATGTCCTTCTTGCCTAGAAAACAAAGTAGATTAGGATATTAATACTCTGTATATGATATGCATGTGACTCAAGGAATGAGGTTTCTGGTTTTACCCATGAACTAGGTTAACAGGCCCTAAATACTAACTTAAAAACGGTCTGGTTGAGTGTTAATAGTTGTCTGTTGCCCTAGATTATGGGGTAGTTTTGAGTGAGAACAACATAGCTACATGGTCGCGGCGACAGGTTTGCAAAACATGTATCCCATGAAAAATGTACCTGAGAACAGCTGATAGACCTCCTGCTGACGCTGAACATCTAAAGACAACAACATTCATGATATTCGACTTAGTTCACCTTCCTAAGGGCCACAATAGCATGAGACATGATTGATGACCATTACAGACCGGCTGGATCAGCTGACACCATTAAGTAGGTCACCGGACAACACCCTGACGGATCAACCCTGTTAATGACATGAAATCAACTTTGAAACTTGATAAAAACTACTTAGGCAGTTACAATACATACTAGGGCACAATCGTAGGCAGTTTCATCAGCATTGAAAGCGATTTAGGCACTTTGCGTACTTGTTTTCGAGCGACCGCATGTTGGCCATTATAATGTTTTTCAAAACTCACATGGAGTTTTCACAGTCGTCCCACTCCACCTGTAGAAGGTCATCTGTGGGGTCAGGGATGACCAGTGGCTCATCCTCATCATCCTCCAGTTCCCCTAGATCCTCCTGAACATCTTCTTCCTCGGGGGCCTCGTCTTTCTCCTCCATCCACTTGGCCAAAAGAGAAAGTACTCGTCCACCAAAGTCTGCCATTGCTGTGGCTCGGCTATACCACGTAAATTCGCCTGATTTATGGTATTCAGGGCATCCGCGACAGCCTCCTCGTGATCCATGTCCTTCCATACGGTGTTGGGAGATAATCAACATCAAAATCCAGCAGTGATCCAGGATTAAAACAGCTAAAATCATTGGAGAAGTGATGTCGCTTGTCCGTCCTGCTTGCCATGTGTCCCTTTAAATTTCGTCAACAACCGAAACCGGAAGGCACGCGAGGCCTCTCAGCCAATCAGCGTGTCGCATTCCGCACACGTGACCCCCTTGACAATGATTGTTTATGGGACGATGATCGGGAAAACATGTTCTGATTGGTCCTTGCAGGCGTGAATTCAAAATCTGAGGCTGTGATTGGCCAGTTCAGTTCGTGCCCTTTCAGCATGGGGCTTGGATGGGATCGAGACCATTTCGATAAAAGAATGTGAAATGCAACTTCAGAGGCCCATATGTCAGTTTGACTTTCTGCGACATCCGACTCATTTCGCCAAAACGGGTCACATATATCAATATATTTACTACCAGTCTACTCATTCAGGTATTGCACTACAGGGACAAATGAATTATGGCTTACAAAGGTGGCACATTATGTATCCTTATGAATTCTGGTGATTTAAGTTACCATTGAAATTCTTATTTCAAGTTAAATTTTTTCTTATCTATATCATATGTTATAACCTTTCTTACTTATGAAATGTTCCCTTTCAGAGAATCCCTCAAATGCTGTTAAACAGCTCGTCATTGATTATGGAGGCACCTGGCCCCCCAGACCTGATTTCTCAGTTTGGCCATGCTCATGGAACATCTACCAGACTGTGTGTGATGAAATGCCACGAAGGCTTTTCCAAAATGCAGATCCTGACCAGTTTAGAAGATGGATGGCAACATGTCTTAACCAGGCTAGTATCATGAAATTTACACATCTTTTTCATTAAAGGGAAGCAAAAGTAATGTAGGGTCAAAACTTTTGTGTGCAAATTCTGTTAACTATTAAAATATATTCCATGGCCATAACTGAGGCCTGTGGTAAAATATAGACTGTGAATCCAGGCTTCAACTGCATTAAAATACAATAAAACTCATCCCTGGTCAATATTGGTGACCCGCGTGTATTGTTTTTTTATACACAATTATTGCTGTCTAGGGGCATGCATGACTTATGATATTTGACTGGCAGCACAGTTGCCAGTAGTTTACCGTAAAGTTCTATACTATAACCATTAGTTGTCCATTGCATATTCTGTTTGAGTAGGCAAACGCTCATGAAGTTATGGTAGCCGTTGAACAACACCTGACAAAAAGTGATGAGAAACTGCTTGGATTTTTCGCCTGCCTTGCCTACCTCAGGAATAGTTACAGATGGGCATCACTGCCAGTTCTACAATCTGAGCGAGAAAGGACAAGTCTCGATTTTCCTAGACAACTATCTTTGCCTCTTGATAAGGTAATTCTTTAAAATTGACAATAGAGGATTCTTGAAGCATGTTTCATATCAATGGACATACTATGTCTACACTGTAAAAAGCAAAATTTTGCTTTACAATTACAGCACATTATGTATCTTGAATTTGCAGTATCTAGTACTGTAGATGGCTTAAGGCAAAGGTTGTTGTATGGTTTTATTTTTTGTGCATAAACTTTTATTCAGTAATAAACATCAGAGTTACCTCTGTTTTTCAGTTCATTACAAACATGAAAAATTAAAAAAAGGTGACTTATATAGAGAACAATAAATAATACTAGTGGTCAATGAATCTTACACAAAATATCAAATACAGTCACATGTCTAACCAATAAAATCTTTTAACAATTACAATCACATGTACAACAAATCAATATAATCCTCATTCATAGACTGTATACATTTCATAAAGATTACTTTTTACTTGTGATTAATGGTAACATTGCATCAAATACCGTAAATTCTACATTATTTAGAACTGTACATGTCTGACAGTCAATTTTCATCTAAATGTACAGTAAATCAAGCGCTGTATTTGTAAAGTGAAATACTGGCAACAAAGTTTCGAGCCAATTTTGGTGTAAATTTACAGTGCTTAATATACACAATCAGTTTAAAAGATAAAAATCTATGCTATCAGTAATTTTAATAACATTGAACATTATCAGTGTAAAGGCTATATTCCACTATGCAGCATTTGCTTGCAGTACCATGAAATGATGCAAGCAAACTACCGCAAACTTGCTTGCGGTAAGGTACCGCAACATGTTGATATCAAAACTGCAAATTGCTTGCGGAACCTAAAAAAGTAACTGCAAATCTACCTACCATAAAGTGGAATATAGTCTTAAGTAATTGACACAGAAGGTACCAATTCAGACAGTTCAAAGTTAGTTCTCACTAGAATTCTTCTTCCAAGAATAAATGGTAACAAGTTTGTCTGTATTAGATGGCTTAGAAAAGTACTCATGCCTTCTCCCAAAACTGTTGATATCAAATAGAACTTACTGTATCTTCTGTTCTTCTTGTCATTACAGATCGCCAAGTTGTATGGTGTCCCTGCCTATGTCACATTCTTTGTTGTGGCATATGCCAATGTAATATATGATGACACCGGGCCTTCCAAACTCAGATTCTTTTTCAATAGCCATCCGAAAGTAAGATGCATGGAAAGCAGTTTTTTCCTAATAACCTCCAGGATGGAGAGTTCAGCCTTGCCTATCTTGATGGCTGCAGAAGAATACATCAGGCTCTCCACTGAGGCCAGGGAATCTACTAACAAGGCCAAGGAACTTCTAGACACGAGATTGACTCTCCTAGAACACATAAGGCAGACAGTTGTGCGAGTGTTTAAGCAGTTCTCTGCATTTACAAAGTGGGGTGAGAAGGAAAAGATGGACTGGCCAAAATATGTTCAGGCACCCATCTCCTGGGGTCTTGATGGTGAGATAGGAGCCAGTGGAGCGGAATCCTTCATTACAGGATTACTGGATGAGTTTCTCCACGTACCTGGAAACTGTCTTATGCAGAAATCAAAAATCAAAAATTTCAAAAAAATGGCTGAAAATATCACGAATGCTTTAGAATCCTTTAGAATAAGTGATGCAAGGTTGAGGTTCAATTCCTTTTTGGATTCTAGTAAAGAGCACGATCCATTATGGTTAAAACGGAATGAGATCGTAGGGTCACTGTACTTGTGGCGTCTTTCCCATGCACGTGTGGCTAAAGATACACTGATGTACAGTGAGGGGCTTGCAAGTGGGCTTGAGTCGGCCATGGAAGGCTGCGACAGCATTGCAGTAAAGACCCATATAGAGTTAACTAAGAGGGCATGGGAGACTAAGGACGCCAAATGAAGCATAAAGGGGCATTCCATTTAGTACGTACGCACATTTTCAAAAATCTCAGACCCCCCCCCCCCTCGCCCAATTGTTAAATCATGTGCATTGGACTTGTACTGGAACGTATGGACATTTTAAAAATCTCAGACCCCCTCCCCCCCTTGATGCATACATACTTATTGGAAGGCCTCAAAGCAAAATAACCTGGGGCTACTTTGGTAAAGTTATATAGATTTCTGCTTCATCTCTGTTTGTGGGGCGAACTCAGTTTTTCATATCTTAAATTTTGATTCATGTAAGGGAATATGGACTTCATGACAATTTTGTATATCAAAAGGTATGAACACAGCAGTATTCAAAGGGTGTATATATAATGAGAGATTGCAAAAATGTTATCCTTTTCTTGTGGAGAATTCATATTACTAAACATTACGTCCAATCACCGGGAAATGCCCTTGCAATTGTTTACTCAAAAGAATATTTGGACAGCATCATAAATTTGAGTTATAGTTTAAAAGTGTCTCAAAGTGACAATAGAGAAAGGAAAAACCTAATTAACAAATTAAAGCTGAACAGAAATTGTGAACAAAATTTAGATAAGTCTTGTTTATTCATGCAAAAATATCTTTATGTTGAGAAATTTTTCTATGATTCACTACATGTTTTGCAGAAGAAAAGTAAATCGATAGATGGAACTATAGACAAGACAATACTCGAAGCCCTTGAGAAAGAACTTCATCGTGATGCTTTGATAAACAAAAGAAAAAGATTTCTACTGAATTATATGTTTAATTGTAAACAACAGACTAATAAGTTAAACCTTAAGGTTAGACTACGGTGATGAACAGTCAATTTACCAAAATTGCAATATCTCTGTAGCTAGTAGTGATATCTTAAAATGTAATACATCAGATGAAAGCTGAGAATTTTCTTTATCTTATCATATATGACAGATTTAGTGAAGATATGAATTTCGGAAAATATGAATTAAATTTGTATTTTATTCACTTTTATTTTTTGAACCAAGATTTCTTATTTAATATTATGTTTATAGCTTTGAAACTTGGTAGTATTGTCAATAACATTCATTTGGAGGGAACCGTGTCTCAGATTATTAATTTAGGCCTTAGTTTTGTTTTTATGACAAAAAACGGGTAACTTTTTGACATTTTTTTGTAAATTTTTACAACTTCATTTTCTAGATTTCATAAAATCAAAACTAGGACCTAAATAAAAAATCTGAGACACGGTTCCCTCTATATGAGTATTATCTATGTGCATACGAAATATTATGCGTTTCACTTCATTATTCACCAAGATATTTCAATTCAAAAAAATTAAGTAGTAAACATGATTTTCAGGTTTCTGATAAATTTCTATTTCTATTCTAATCCCCATATCTATATTATTTATATCAAAAGATAGTCTATTCCAACATATATCAAATGATATGTAATAAATATTCAAATAGAAAGTAGGAAAATGTTTATTCTGCAATTTTGCGAGACCAGCGAAATGGTCCCTCATCACAGTAGTCTAACCTTAAATGTCCTGATTGTGTTCTGTGCAGTAATGACAATATAAAGTTTAAATTACCTTTTACAAAAAAGGAAAGGTTATGAACAGTTCCTATGATAGGGGCCGTAGACTTTGGGAAAAACTACCCGAAGAAACTCAAAATATTGACATGATTCATCACTTTAAACAAGCTATTCAAAAACTGGATCTTTCTCAATATTCCTCGTACTAGGGATGAGGATTATTCCTTTCCCAACACATGCTGCAGACTGAGGGGATGTTTCATCTACAGTGAGGAAGGATTATTCCTGCCTTACTTACTTATTCAAGCATATAAACAGCATGCAATTTCGTTGACAGATTGCTCCTAAAATTTGTAAAATTCAGCTTTATATTTTGGCTTTTTCCCATAGGACCCAATGTTAAAGCCTGTCAGCCCAACCTATCATGTCCAACCCTACTTTGTCCTAAAATACATTATTTTGACTGGCTGGCAAACCTGCAAATCTGTCAATTGGTAAAATCTAAGGAATCATAAAGTTTTATCATAACTTGGGGACATAGCAAAACATAAATCTTGGTTATTTCAATAATCCCAAGTCTAGTACACAAGGATATATGCAGTATGCAGTTATAACAAAATTATTATGCAGCTATTTTGTCCAACCGTTATCCAACCCTAGGGTAAACCCAATGTGGGATGGGCTTATCGTATACTGGATTTATCATTATGAAGATTTATTATTTTGGTGCAGACTAAATGTTATTATAGGCAACATTAATTAAAGGTTTACATATGGTATATGATAAAGTGACGACATATTTTCTAGACGTAAACTCTTTCATCTATTTCATCTATTTCCCCGTTTATATATTCATCATCACTGTATGGACCTCTGTTGGCAAAGCATTGTAAATGCGAAACAGATTAGTTTGATAAAAAAAAAGTGGTGTATATCAATTTTCAGTTTGACGACAGGGTTATATCAAAATAATGCACAATTGAATGTTGATGAACTAAAAGACGCGTTTGCTTGGTAACATCTACAAAATACCTAGTAATACATGCATAACTTCTGTTAAATAAGAAAAAAAGACAGCCTCCAGAGTTGCTACAATTATTATGATAATGTCATCAAAGAGCAGGACTGATTTAGATGGCGCATGAGGCGCCCGCCACCCTGTCACAAACTTTATTTTAATGTAAAATCTGCCTACCAACTGGGGCGCCTATATATCATAAAGGTCCCCCCTCCCCCTGCCTTTTTTGAATTTTTTTTCTGGATCTTTGCCCGGGGGGGGGGGGGGGACTTGCATTCATTTACACCTGGATGTGTACACGTACCCAAATTTGAAGGAAAAGGGTCCCTTTTCAGCCTGAAGTGAATGGAATGAATGGATAAATTCTCATTCAAAGTGGGTGTTGAAATAGGGAGCCCATTCAATATGGGTAGATATTCGAATCATAACCCATTTAATATGGGTGAAACTCTCCCCTCCTCCACTATGTTCACTATAGGGAACACCTTCAGAAGATCTAGAGGAGCAAATGCACTTGGTATAGTGAGTTTTGGCCATTCAATATGGGTAGCTATTCAAATCATGACCCATTAAATATGGGTGTGTTTGATAACCAATCTATTCACTATGGGTGTTTTAAGTTTTTGATACATTTAATATGGGTATATTTTACAAATGTCGAGGACATTCAAAATGGGTCTCTTCTGAAATCCTGTACACACATCAGGGCAAAAAGGAATTGAGTCGCCCTCCTGGGGATCTGTGCCTGAAGAGCATGGGTCCTTTATACATATTGTTCATATGAGACGTCAGGTGGGCGCAAATGGCCAAGAACTACATTTACGGTGCTCACTTCCATTCAGGGCACCACCTGTGGCCCGTTGCACAATGGGTTTGTAACAAGGATGGTTTATACACATTGTTTTTCTATATTTAGAATGCAGCCAGAGAGCTGTAACTTTTACTGATGTGTCCTTAATTTTTTTCCTTTTTACATCAATTTACAGAATTCAATTTCATTCTTTAGAACCAGAGATTTTACTATGTTTGTAAAATCGTAACAAAGATATCTTTAACAAAGATATCTTTGTTTGATCCTAACAACGAAACTCTATTGTGCAACGGGCCACTGGGAGGTGTATTAAGAACTAAAAAAGTAATTCAGTTTTAAAACAAACTTAAATGCTATCTTAGTTGTTTGGAAACTCACGAGAGAGCAATGCACACACTTTTTCCTTGAATAGAGTAATATTAACTAAAATAATCCAAGCAAATAGTGCTAGAATTCTCACATTTGTTCACTTTAACTAATCTCACAAAAATGGTAATGTTAATTTTCTCCTAGCATTTGTGTAATTATTTATACTTCTTATATACTGAGTTTGGTGGGAATTGTACTGGTAATCTTTTTTGTTGTTGTACTTTTACAATAACTCATTTTTTCCACAGGAACCAATGGTAAATGTAATTTTCTTATTTAGGCTGTAACTTCTTTCACTAATGGTAAAAGAGGGAAATTTCAGTCTCTATTTACTTGTATATGTATAAGCTTTGATCCCCCCAAAAATTATAATAAAGAATTTGGCTGGTCAATAAAAATCTGGCTGAACACACCCAAGTACCCCGTCTTCCCTTTTACGTTATGTGAGCAGATGGAGTTGTATTTGTTAATGAGAAACGGATATTCTACTCATCACCTTTTAAGAATTAAAGAGTGTCTTGAATATGCTAATATTGCCATTATTCACACTTGCTTTGGGAATTTTGAAGACTAACTGTTTAGATTTAGTGTTAAGATTGCGATGGCGGTGAGGTTGGCGGGCCATCCCCCTACAAAGGAAATCTTTCCAAACTTCCACCTTTCCTTCCAAAACTTAATATATAAACCCTAAAAATAATAGGAAAATATTGAAAGGCTCCACTTTTTACTCCTCGCCACCCCCGTTTTTAAGTTCAAATCATTGAAAATATAGGCAAAAGTTCCACTTCTGGAACCTCGCCACCCCCCCATCCTACAGGAGAACCTGAGGGACGTGCCTGTCCAATATGTTGATGCTTAAGATTTCCAGCTGGAGTCAAGTTTGAATTCGAAGCATTTTACATGGTTTTTTTTCAGTTTCTTTTTATTCTGACATGGATATGAGTACAGACTAAGTGCTCATGTCCTACCCAACTGGGCATGTTATAATCAATGTATCAATACTAAAGCACCTATATCAGCAACAGGACATATTAGTATCACAATGCACAATCTTAACAACAGTAAAATAGTCAACAAAAATAATGACAAACTAGTCAACTGCAAGTAATCATTGTGATGAATCAATACATTAATATTTCACTTTACAAGAGACCTTGCAATGAAAGAACATTATTGTTGAACTGATATATCAATAAATAAAATCAATTATTCATGTTTGTGTCTTTGACAACAGCGACAACAGTGTTATGCAGTCTAGATATGTAGTTCCGTATATATAGAAATCTTTTAATGTTTATGCCATAACTAAACGAAAAGTCATGTATATGTATGCCTTACTATTCTATAATGAAACAAACTTATCAGAACTTTAGAGTTAATATCATGTAAGCTAATGTTACACACTTGATTGCTTTTCCATACAGAATAAGAATATATTCACGTGTGCCTCTACATTACCGTGAATGTAAACATCAATAGAATGTACATGCTTTTTGTTACATGACATATAAACAAGAATATTGGTTAACAAATTAAATCTGCATCTCTCATATCTTCATTGACCCATCACATAAAGGTATCACTCATTGTTGTCATAACTTTCAAAGATAAATATATCGTAATAACAACGTTGCTGCTTAGCAAACTATATCTGCTTTGCTGTTTAAATTTGAGTGTTTAAACAAAAAAGTTAAGAGGAAGATTAAAACTATATGTAGTAGAAGCTTGAAATATATCGCACCCATTCATTTAAGTGTTGTAAAGTTGATTTGTTGTAAAGTGTTTGAACAGCAATTAGGATGACATACTGATGCCATAGAACATGATTAGAAGCAAACTAATAATTCTTTAACTATATACACACAATTTCACACCTATTATCCTAAAATGAATAATACACGAGTGTGTAACTGTGCAAAGCTACCTTATAATATTGCGATTCACACTTTGATGACTTCACAACATCCCAAACCCTTTTCTTACGAAAATATAAGAAAGTGGGAAAAGAAATCTTTCATAATACTGTAAGTAATTAGATCTAATCTCAAGTGCCGTTTTGCAAAAGTCCAAGTGCATCCATGTTGTAAATTCTATAGGAAAACATACAGAGGTTCATAGTATGACCCTGAATAAGAGTAGAGCCCAAAGCTGTAAGGCTGAGAGCTGTAATTTTTGCTATGTCCCAATAAGTATTCAGTGTCATACTGTCAATCGAGGTTAGTTTTCCTTATATTAAATACCACAATTTTGTAAGTTATAAGGAAATTAGAAAGGAAATTATATGAATGGAGCAAAGTGGATGGTATCACAATGTATTGACTATGTACACACTGCTCTCAAACAGTTTTCCATTTAATCAGACTGCATTATTTTACCTGACACAAAAAGAATAATCATGTTAATCCATTCAGAATTCACAAAATAAAGAAAAAGTGAAGCAAGGTGGGCAGTATACCAAATACTGAGTTGGTGAGAAGAGAATTCTCAGACGTGGCTTATGCCTACTCGACCATGACCTGGCAGTGGGTTGAGTTTCCCTCCTTTGCCTTTGCTTTGTACCATGCTGGCCCTCTGATAGTACAAAGGAAATATTAATAACTATATTTCATTTCGCTGTGACGTCATTGATAGGGCGCCCCCTATACAAGAGTCCCTGCACGCCGTTACAACGTCACATTTTTTTTTGCCATTTTCATTACGTCATCCATAAACAAAGAGGTGGTGACATCATTAAAACAGCAACAAAAAAAAGTGGCATCGTAACGGTGTGCACAGACTCTTGTAGGGGGCGCCCCTGTCAATGACCAGTCATGAAAACCCGTAAGGGATAGTCCGAGTCACATATCTTTGTGAAGCTATACTATTTTTGCTCTGATTGATCCACAGTTGGTGCATGACAACCAGTTTCAGGTCTCACTCGTAGGCGAACATTTTTTTGTATCCCCCCACACGGTAATATAATCACCAATGATTATCCAACCTGTGGGATAAAACTATTTTCTAAAATACAAAAATGGATGTTGTTGGTTCGAATCCTGGAGAGACGTGTCATGCAATAAACAGTCTGTGCCATAATTGATTCAATGGGAATAATAAGGGAATCGGAATCAGTATAGGCCAGCATTGTGTATGACATATTTGAGTGACTACTGTCTACATCACGTGAAACAGCAGCAGCAGAAGGAGTCCAGTAACAGTCACCGGGCCTGAAATAATAAAGAGACATTAAATGGGACATTTAAATTCTAAGGCTTGCGTTCAGGGGTACTTGCGTCACTCAAAACAAGGAAACGCAAGTGGCAACATGTTGGTATCTGCAACTTGTGTTTCCATGATTAAAGGGACGCAAGTACCCCTGAACGCATCGTGGGATATAGCCTATACTTGCATTCATACTTGCTTTGCATAAACGCAAACACAACGCATCATGGAATATACCTTGCTTTTCACCAGGTTGCGTTCATCACTTGCGTCATGGAATGTTTCACTTGCCTAGCCTGGTCGCATGAACGACGCAAGTGAC
Source organism: Lepidonotus clava (assembly GCA_936440205.1). Taxonomy (NCBI): domain Eukaryota; kingdom Metazoa; phylum Annelida; class Polychaeta; order Phyllodocida; family Polynoidae; genus Lepidonotus; species Lepidonotus clava. The sequence goes on along the minus strand of OW387144.1, from coordinate 41,430,756 downwards.
TGGAATATATCCTTTATTGTGGAATACAGCCTGTAATGTTAATCAGCAGCCAGAATCAGTGGTGGATTTAGAGGGGAATGCAGCCCCGCCCCCCGCCCATTTTTGGCCAAATGTTATTTTTTTTAATGTTAAATATCTCTCATCCGTAAGGTCCAGCGGATTGTGTTTTTTTTACAATAGCCCCCCTCCCCCTGCACCCTTAGAATATGTCTGGATCCGCTGTTGAGCACCTTATAGAATAGGCCCAGAATGCGTGTCATGCTTGTACTGAACTGTCATCATGTTGAGGCTAGTCTGCAAAGGATATTGGTAACAATGTCTTTTATAATTGCTCCACGTACAAATCAAACAAGTCCGATCGGTTTGTAAATTTGGCATTTCAACACCCATGTACCAAACATAAAATCATTCAATTAAATATAAACTCTTAATGGTATTGATTAAACTGTTACTTTTGCTTTGATATTCAAGAAATATAACTTTATATAGTTACCCATGAGTTTTGAAGCGGTCGGCGCTCCAGATGTCTGCCCGCCCACTGAAACATAGTTATGGTGTTTGAAAAGACATTACACATGTTTTTATAATGCCTGGAACAAAGAGTTATGGCATTTAAATAGATGATACACGTGTTTCTGAAACGCTTCAGATAAGGGTTATGGTATTCAAACAGATGTTGCATGTGTTTCTATAACACCTGAAATGAAGCGTTATGGCATTTAAATAGACGTTACACATGTTTCTTTAACACCTGAAGCAAAGAGTTATGGCATTTAAATAGACGTTACACATGTTTCTATAACACCTGAAGCAAATAGTTATGGCATTTAAATAGACGTTACACATGTTTCTATAACACCCAAAGCACTGTTTAGCTTTGCTTGTTATGTTATTTTGATGGCACCCAAAAATGTCTTTAGAACCCAACCTTCTGACATTGCATTGTCATGTTCTTGTGACATTCTGGCAATGTTCATTCATGTAAAAACGTACATGAATGAACATTGTAAAAAAGTAAGTGCCATGAGATGAAGGTGACAGGGTGGGCAAACAGCGGGGATCAAAACCTAGCAATCATTTTTGCTGTACCTCATCCCTTAGTGAACCACAGCACTAACCGGGAATTGAACCCAAAGAACCACTTGGTCAGTGCTGGGTCCCCCCCTATCCTTCTCTGTGCGTAAGGTCTCAACATCACTAAAATGTAACATTATTTTAACACTTGCTGTTCTTCTCTTTACCTGTCGTTCCCCTTACTGTCTCTTTCTTTTTCCACCTTTATGGCTCGTTTTTTTACCCTTCATTCCCCTTGCTGTCTCTTTATTTAGCCCTTGTTGCCCTTACTGTCACCTTGTTGACCATTTGTTCTCTTTGCTGTCCCTTTGTTTATCCCTGGTTCCCTTTGCTGTTTTTTTTGTTTAATCTTCTTTTCATTTTGTTTGCCCTTTTCCTATGCTTTTTCCCCTTGCTGTCTATTTGCTTTCCCCTTGTTCCCCTTGGTGTGCCATTGTTGACCCTTTGCGGTCCATGTTCATTCACCCTTTTTATTCCCATGTTGTCCATTTACTAACCCTTTCTTCCTTATGATTCAAGCCTGTATCCAGGGTGGGGTGATGTGGGGTATGGGTTTTCCCTCCTCCCCTCTTATCCTTGCCCTCTGCTACCTCTGCAAAACCTCTCTTCCCCCTGCTAGCTCTGTAAAGACTCTCTCTTATCCTTTACAGCTCTCTGATGAGCATGCTAGATTCACTATGTGACCAATAAAATTGTTGGATTACATTCTAACATTGCAAAATACATCGCCAGCTAATATGTTGCTACATATATGCTAAAGGGTAGAGCCCCTAACCCTCATAACCCATGGATGATACCCTATTTTACCTGTAGAAATTCCACTTTTTGGAAATGGTCACCCCCTTGAGAAGTTCTGGATACGGGCCTGTGATTTCCCTTTCCATTTGTTTTCTATTTCCTACTTACCTTTTGGCCTTCTACAGATGGTCCTGTAGAGTTTGTTGCACGCCTTGTCCATCCACTCCCCCCCCGCGTCGTTCAAGCTGCCCTCCTGGAGGGCTACACACCCGCCGTTCGCCTTCCGTTTGGGCTCATTTGGCCTCCACATGGTGAAGTTAGCGGGGTTTCCATCTATCCACGTGTACTTTCCGGTATTCTTTGAATAGAAAGGCTCAGAATCATAGGTGTATGCATGGAAGATGAGTAGTTTTACATAAGTAAACAGACATGGATGTTGGCCTGGGATCTTAATTGGATTTAGAATACAGCTACATTTGAGGAGTCCTATTCCCTGTGAAGTCCCATGGAGCCTGCTGCCTTAGGTAATGGGCTTCCAGGTGCTTCAGGGGGAATTCACTTCTTAGATATACCTTTTCTACAGTAAGGAATATAAGTTTCATAATTCAATTCTTTGGCAGAGGGGAACATTAACAGTATATTTCCTTTTACCACCCCTATATTCCGTCTTCTTTCCCATTTTGATGAGAATTATAATGATTTTAGTCCTTATTACTTTATTTGAATATTTGTACTTTATCAACAGGAAAATGATAATGAAAAAAAAAGAAAATCGCAAATCTATATTCAAGGAACCCTCAAAGGCATTAATTTGATCATACTTTAGGGTAATACAGGTTTAGTAATTGAGAGTTTAATGCATGCCCTATCAAACCTGGGTGATAACCAGCCTTGTATCACCCTGCAGTGTGATACAGAAACTTTTATTTTTCAATAATTCATAAAAAAAATAATTAAGAAATACAAGATCTAACATATGCATTATCTGCACAACATTCCTGGCTACGTTTTCCTTGCTCACTGTTTGTGGATTTGATCCAAAAATATGAAAACAATATAAATTGATATAAAAAAAAGTTATATGCAGAAATGTAAAAATATGTGCAGCATCATTGTCCTACCATCACTGATTGGTCTGTGTCCTTTCTTGGAAGCTCAGATCTAACAGAAAAGTTATAATAAGTCCGTAACCCCGGGTGCTAACCCCCCGAGGACCCCCTTCGAGGTTGGTTATATGTATATATTACCTCCAAGTCCTGCAGGCCGGTCCACAGCGACACGTTGGTCATCTTGGTGCTTTCCTGTAGTTTGAGGACCTCGGCAAAGATGGCGTTGTGTTCAGCCTCGTTCTCAATGGTTACTAAGGAGGCGAAGTTGTTCTTACAGATGGCGTACGCCTGGGTCCAGTTCACCTGGGCACAGAGGTAATGTAAATAAAGTTAGCTGAAATATTGAGTTCCCAGCCAGGGATGCATAGTTATTATAACGGTGCAGCAACGTTCTGGTTGGTTCTGTATTTGCTTCTTGTTACATTCTTTTGATGACTCCCAATAAGCCCATCCCTCATTGGGTATATCCCAGGGTTGGACAAGGGTTGGACATAATAGACATATAAGCCATCCTTGTCTCCTAGAGTTGGAATTACGGGAATAAATAAGAATTATGTTTTTCTATATCCTCAAGTACTGATAGAATATTATGATTTCTTAGATTTTACCCTTCGACATATTTGCAGGTTTGCCAGGTAATCAAAATGCTGCATTTTAGAAAAATTGGGTTGGACATTATAGGTTGGGCTGATAGGCTTTAACATTGGATCCTTTCACGAATTTTAGGAGCAATTTGTAAACTAAATCACCATGGTTCATTTTGTTTTACACATTATTTATCTTTGGGTATGTGACAGCTAAAACATTTTAGTGATGGTTCATTAAATGATTGTGGAAGTAAGGCCAAACAAAAAAAATTGTTGTGTTCAGGTAACCCTACCTACCCTAAATTTTTGGCCCTACCCTAACTTTTTTTTAGGAAATTTTTAATTATTTTTTTTCAGAATCCAAAGAATTGACCTAAAGTACCACGGAAAACCATAAAACAGCACATGGATACTCAGGGCATGTATTTTAGATGCTCAAAATGCTTTTTGAGAATATTTGGAATATCTTTTTTATTTCCAACACTGGCCGGGTCTCTTTGGCAAGTGAAAAAAAAAAGCAAAAAAAAAAAGAAGTTTTTTCGACCTACCTACCCTATTTTTGTTGACCTATGTTACCTGAACACAACAATTTATTTTGTTTGGCCTAACCATTTATTCCCTCTTCTTCAAATGTCTGAATAGTTTTCTGAATATTTCATACACTCATAATTAAATTTATATACAGCCATACTGCGCATTCTGAGCTAATCTGTAAAGGATATCAATATCTAAACATTGACCCTACACAATACTCACTCTCCTTGCCATTCCCAAGCCCCATATTCCCAAGTATTCAGAAAAATAGTCACAGATTTGAAAAAGAGGGAATGGGGTTGATGTACGAACTTTAGGTGTCTGCTCTTGAGGTAAGAACTTTAGATTAAGAAAATCTAGATTTAGCAAGAATTAAGGAGATGGGGAATCTCTCCCAAGTAACTCCGCATGAATCGCCTTAAAAAGTGAATTATGATAATGGGATGATTTGCATTTGATTTGATCTATAATTTATGCGCTACCCCTCTTCTACACCTCAGACTTGGGCCCTGATTTCTCACCATCTTGTCCATAAGGCGGTAGCAGTGCTGGTCGTAGACAGTGAAGTGATCTGGGCAAATCACAGGCTGGGGAGCGGGCGTCACAATCACATTATCAGGGTCTGTAAAACAATACAGTTATTCAATTTTCAATTGATTATCACATCGATAATTTACAAGCAAATATCTAAATACCGATACTTCTATGGGTGTATTTAGGGGCTGTCCATAAATGATGTCACGCAAAAGGGGTTGGGTGGGTGGTTTGAACAGTGTGACACTGCCTGAAAACGGGCATTACTTTCATGTTTAGATTAGAAAATTTATTGTGACAAGGGGGTGGGTGGGTCCTCAAAATACCCTGAAAAATCGTGACATCATTTAAGGACAGTTTTGAAATGATTTTTCCTGTGGATTCCTATTGGTTCAGACTGGCAGCAGACTGAGGGGGTGGGTGCCTGAGCTGGCCCCACCAGGTCATTTGTGGTCGTGTGAGCTACCAAGCAACATCTCCTCCCACATATATCATTTAAGGTGGGAGAATCAGCTCTACAGACTGTGTGGTTCTAGGGCCTGACACCAGGCGGCAATACTGAGTGGAGTATGGACTTTAACATGAGTTAGGAACGCTACAATACAAAGTATGTATAAACAATAAAACAGGTTTAGAAAAATGAAATGACATTATGTCAATTTTTGACATTATGTTAATTTTTGTCAATTATCTGAACACAACCTCCAAATAGTATTATGTGGCCATGAGGTGGCTAAATAACATATTAGGCCTTCTATTTAGTACGTAGGCACCAGAGCTTGACATTTTTGAAAATGTGTGTACGTTCCTGTACAAATCCAATGCATAATTTAGCCAAAGGGGGTGTGAGGGGGTCTAAATATTTTCAAATTTTGCATACATACTAAATGGAAGGCCCCTATGTGATATTATAGAGTTTGAGTTCAAGATTAACTTGTCGAAAAGTAAGAGAAGCAATCGGATTCAGGATTTTGAAAAGGATGGGGTGCAATAATGGATGGCTCGAGGACTGAATTTCCCATTAAAAAAGGGTAAACGTTGAAAAAAAGAAGAAAAAAAGGAGGGGGCGCCCCCCCGTGCCCCCTTCTAAATCTGCCACTGATTATTGGTATAAATTACCAATCAAAATGCTGGCAATCACTGGAAGATCGGCTGTATAGCCTACTACTTAGCTGAAGGCTTGTATAAGTTTTAAATTAAATAGATCAATTGTTCTCCATGACATTTTTCTATATGACCTTTGTAATTTCTACAGACCCTACCTTTGTTGGTTTAACACATGTATACCTTCTTTCTATACCTCTGTTGGTCTGACACACGTATCCTTTCCATCTATACGACCCTGGTAATTCCTACAGGATTGACACACATATCCCTTCTTCCTATACGACCCTGGTAATTTTTCTACAGGATTGACAGACATATCCCTTCTTTCTATACAACACTGGTAATTTCTACGACACTACCTTTGTTGGTTTGACAGACGTATCCCTTCTTTCTATATGACCCTGGTAATTTCTACAGGATTGACACACATATCCCTTCTTTCTATAAGACCCTGGTAATTCCTACAGGATTGACAGACATATCCCTTCTTTCTATACGATCCTTGTAATTTTTACAGGCCCTACCTCTGTTGGTCTGACACACGTATCCCTTCTCTCTATACGACCCTGGTAATTTCTACAGGCCCTACCTCTGTTGGTCTGACAGACGTATCCCTTCTCTCTATACGACCCTGGTAATTTCTACAGGCCCTACTTCTGTTGGTCTGACACACGTATCCCTTCTGTCTATACGACCCTGGTAATTTCTTCAGACCCTACCTCTGTTGGTCTGACACACGTATCCCTTCTCTCTATACGACCCTGGTAATTTCTTCAAACCCTACCTCTGTTGGTCTGACACACGTATCCCTTCTTTCTATACGACCCTGGGAATTTCTACAGACCCTACCTCTGTTGGTCTGACAGACGTATCCCTTCTCTCTATACGACCCTGGTAATTTCTACAGACCCTACCTCTGTTGGTCTGACAGACGTATCCCTTCTCTCTATACGACCCTGGTAATTTCTACAGTCCTACCTCTGTTGGTCTGACAGACGTATCCCTTCTTCTTGTTGCAGTCGTCCAGCGTCCATCTCCCCAGCTGTACGTCCTGGGCCCCCACACTCACACAGTCACCCTGTAAGAAGGAAACAGACAGGTTTAACACCAGCAAAACCTGAAGTGTAATTCTCTCCACCACGGATAGCTTATCTATTGTAGTTCAACTGCAGACTAGCCTTAATCAAGGTACATGCTGGGAATTATGCATATTGACAAGCAACAAGCTTCAGGGGTGGATCCAGGAATTTTCAAAAGGGGTGGGGGCGTGTAATTTGGAACATTTTATATTAAAAAATCTAAAATTTGGCCCCCAAAAAAAGGGGGGGGGGGGGCGTGCACCCCCACACCCCCACTGAATCTCGACTAAGCTTAAGTATAGGAATTTTAAACATTCATGGCATAAGTTGTGTTTTAATAATTATGATGGAAAACTAACACTGACCATTTTTCCATTTCCTATCTAGACATGTCTTTAATATTTTTAAAGTTGTTTTGAAAGTTAATACATTTTAGAAGGCATATAGCAAAATATTTGTAAATTTACTATGTCTTTCTATAGTTTGTGTCTACAAAATCAGTTACAATTCACCTGCAAGTGCCAAGAATACAGCACATCAGCATAGGGGTTTGAAATGCATTAACATCATCCCTTCATTATGGGTAGGTTTTCCAATTCGCTGTGTCCTCCAAAATGGATCTGTTTTCAAAACCTCACCCCCTCACCCTCGGGAGCAAGAACAAGGAAAGGTCGTTCAACGGACACCATGGGGAATTCTCCCAACTACAGATAGCCAGATTCTTGAGTTTTCCTATGGGTTAGCCTAGAACAGGATACATGCTGGGTTATTTGTTATTTGTCAAAGCTTAAGCATATAAAATTTCATGAAATGTATCATTATTCGTAGATTAAAATTGTTAAATACTACCGTCATTATTTATCAAATTAGTATCCATTTGCGTTTAATATTTCCTGAGTTGTTTGAAAATTTCTTCATTATAGTTTGATATATAACATTTATTATACTTTTTCGGAATTGCTGAATAGGCATACAGTGACAGCCTAGACTGTGGTAATATTTTTTCTGTATTACCACACTGTGGTAATACAGGAAAGTAGTGCGACCTAGTTTTTGAACCAATGAAAAACGCCGGAACTAGGTCGCGAGGACGTCGCGACCTAGTTTAATCCACTCGCGACCTAGTTTAACCTATACCAAAACAAACCCTTTACCAGATCATTTTTATTCATTTTCTGCCAAATTAAACAGTCTTTTTATGGCAGAATGCTATCCAGACCTTCCCAAACACATGTTACATAAAAAAAAAACTTTCCCGACGGCCCCGAGGCACTTTAAACCAATGAAAATGCATCTAGGACCCCACGTGACGTCAACAAACGCTGACGGCCGCCGTTTCCAAATTCACGGACGTCTAAAAATAGCAGAAAAAGGTCTGAAAAGTCTACAAAACCCGGTAAAGATGATGTAAAAACATCATGGATAGCTTTTTCATCGACCTCACAGACTGTGACATTCGTGCTATGCTCATGTTTGATTCAGACAGCTCAGAGACAGACCTCACTACTGCTTTGGACACTTTTGAAGTTTGTCAACTTTTTGATCATCCAGACACAGAGCCTACCTTTCCCATAACTGACCAGCAAAGGGATGAAAATCAACAGCAAAGGTATGAAAATCATCAGGAAAGGGCTGAAAATCATCAGGAAAGGGCTGAAAATCATCAGGAAAGGGCTGAAAATCATCAGGAAAGGGACGAAAACGTGCCGCGGACGCCAGAAAATGTGCCGCCGACGCCCGTGAATGTGCCGCCGACCTACGACACCATCTCCGAAGACGGAGGGAACATTTCAGGAATGGATTGTATGGATTTTGAGGACCCCCCCTACATTCCAGAGGATACTGACAGTGAAGATGGGTATGAGGAGGACCTGGAGGAGGAGGAGGAGGGCCCTGAGGATGAACAACAGGATCAGGAGCACCAGGACATCACTGAGGACGACATAGACAATTACATAAAATCAGGAAAAAACAAGAACACCACAAAGAAGACCCAACAAGTTGTGAAAAGGTTCACAGACTACTGTAAAGGTCAGGGATCAGAGGAGTTTGTTAAGTTGCCCCCTGGGAACTTGAATGTACTGGTAAGTGCCTTCATCATGACAGTGAAAAAAAAAGATGGGGGTGAATATGAGCCAGATACACTCACAGGGATGTTTGGGGCCATAGACAGGCACCTCAAGGGCAACAAGTATGGCTACAGCATGAAGGAAAGCCCTGAATTTGAGTCCAGCAGGGATGTGCTGGCCACAAAAAGAAAGGAACTGAAAGGGAAAGGGTATGGGAACAAGTCCAACAGGTCAGACCCCCTTACAGCAGAACATGTCAACCTTTTCTGGGAAAAAGGGGCAATTTCCATGGACAAACCAGAACCATTACAAAGGGGCCTATTCCTGTACATGGTTGAATGCTTTGGCCTCAGAGGCATCCATGAGGGAAGGCAACTCTGCTGGGATGACATAGTAAAGGTCTCTGACGAAAATGGCTACGTGTACTTGACCTTTAACGAGCGTTTCTCCAAGACACGCCAGGATGGGGGGGATTGTCGCAAGTTTGTGCCGAAACTGTTCGCAAATGAAAGGCACCCAGAGCGGTGTGCCATCAAGATGTACGACATCTTCAAGGCACACAGGCCCCCCAAGATGGCCAACCCCAATGACCCTTTCTTCTTGGCCATTAACAAGTCTAAAAGGGCAACTACGTGGTACAAGGCCCAACCCCTGGGAATCCACAACCTCAGCCAAATTGTCAAGAAAATGGCGAAGCAGTGCAACATCACCGGTGTGAAGCTGACAAATCACAGCATCCGCAAGAAAACCTGCACGGATCTCCTTCACAGCGGGGTGAATCCCACTGTGATCTGTCAGCTCACAGGACACAACAACACAGCATCTCTAAACAACTATGCAACTGCAGACATGGCGATGCAGTACGAGATGTTTGACCTTCTCACCAGTGATGAGGAGAGGGCCAGACTCTCCAAAAAAAGGGCCCTACCTTCTGCCCTCCATCGCAGTGGTGTCTCCATGGCCCTTCAGCATCCAGGGTTCGTGTCCAGTGCCCCAAAGAGAAGGCATGTGTCCTGTGCCCTTGGTGCCCCTCCTCCTGCCCCCAACCAAGGTGAACAATGCGCAACTCCTCCAGGAGGGCCAGCAATTGAAGCACCAAGGCCTACCACCTCTCCTATGAGGCAGGGTGCCACGCCCCCTCCCCCACAACACAGTATAAATCCTCCAAGGCAGGCGGCCACTCCTCCAGGGCAGGCGGCCACTCCTCCAGGGCAGGCGGCCACTCCTCCAGGGCAGGCGGCCACTCCTCCAGGGCAGGCGGCCATCACCCAAGGTCCGGCGACCATAGGCCAAGGTCCGGCGATGATAGCCCAAGGTCCGGCGACCATAGGCCAAGGTCCAGCAACTCCTCCAGGGTGGGCACAGGTCACTCCAGGTCCGGCGGCGGTCACTGCAGGTCAGGCGGGGGTCCCTCCAGGTCCGGCGGCACCATCCATGGACATCGTCCCAGCTGCAGCTGGATCAGCTGCCTTGTTCCAGTCCTCATCGTCCAGCCTATCTCAGGCCTCTGCACTGCTCAGCGGGGCAATCTTCCACGGATCTGTGAACATAAACTTCAATTATTACAGTGGGAATCATCAACCTAAGTAAAATCCGACCAAAGTCTGAAAAACATCAAAATAAGTGAAATCCGGGCGAAATCCGGGCGAAATCTAAGAAATCCGGGCAAAATCCGGGCAAAATCCGACGTAGTTTAAGAAATATTCAAAGTTAAATAATATCTGTAAAATTCCGGGCACTCCTGTATTTGTTGAACATGTAAATATCAATGTATATAAGAAATGAGAAAGTTGTACTCATCTTTGATAAGTCCTGCCGCTGTTGCAGGGAAGAGCTGCGCCGTTGCAGGACCGAGGGGCGCCGTTGCAGGTGCTGGAATGAATTAATAGTAAAAATAATTCAAAGTCATTTTTTCAAACTTTAAAAAAATTCTAACGTAAAACAGACAATTCCATGTTATTCGCGATGTACATATGTCATGTATTTCATCTAAAAAATGTACTTTATCGGACTTTTTAGTACGTTTTCTCCGAGTTGAAGTTGTAAAATTCAATCTATATAAGAATACTGAAAGTTGTACTGACCTTTGACCCGACCCGACCTGACCCGAGGAGGTCGCCTGTACTTGCACTGTTGCCGGGCCGAGTTGGCTGTTGCAGGGCCCTGTTGCCGGGCGGCTTGCAGTTAATAAATACTGAATGTCACCATCTGCCTTTCAACCACGTAGTTCTCCACGCATTTGTCCACGTATTTTGAGCTTTCTCCACGTAGATATGTAATATTTTCAAGTAATTCTGGCGGGTGGAAGAGGGGGATCTCGGCGAGCTGCAAGCATGGCGCCGGCGGGCGCGCGAGTTGGCGAGTAAAATCCCCAATCTTCTTGGTCGAATAATTCCATATTCAGGCGATGACACGTACATTTCACACGTCCTCGTACATCCCGGGTATGTTATTCACGTGCAGCAAGCAGGAATTGCTCGTAGGGTGGCCAATTTCACCGTAAATTGAAGAAATCCAGAGAGAGAATTTGGGGGTCTTCGCGCCATAACCGCCGGCTTGTTCAAACGGAAAGTAGGTCATTCGGCCCCATCACTCCGGTAAATTGTAGTCCGCCGCGCAAAATAGTCCCAAATGAATCCGGCCGGTCGAATAATTTTAAACGTTAATAATTAAAAAGAATCATAGAATATGTTTCACTTAGACTGTACAATGGCCACAAATTATAGAAATTCTCAAATTATTGAAGAATTTTCAAATATGTAGCCTTTTCACCGGCCCGAACCCGCGTAAGAATACCGGGGAGTGTGAAGTCGCTGCGAAGTCGGTCAAATCGCCTCTGCGCCTTCATCAAACGTAGTCCGCCGCGCATATAGTTCCAAATGATTTGGGCTGGTCGAATAAATTGATGCGATAAAGATGGTTTAGAATTGCTCAAATCTCTTCTATATATGTCATTTAAGCTTGACAATTCCGAAAAAATATAATAAATACACAACCCTACTCGTATGTGTATCCGGTTAGCAGGATAGGACTCGGCGGAAGAATTTCTGGACTCAGCCTTCGGCTTCGTCCAGAAATCCTTCCCGCCGAGTCCTATCCTGCTAACCGGATACACATACTCGTAGGGTTTTGTCTATTTATTTGTTTATTCTGTATAGGTTTTCTACGGGTTTGGTCATCTACCTCAGTGTCTTTAACCTAAAGGCCCGTCCCCACAGGAAAAAAAAGGCGACGATAAACTACGATGATAAACTATGAGTTAATTATCAACGATGAACTAGTGAATCCAGGTCCTTATAGACAGGCTGTCACCAATTAATTATAGAAGCCACACATTTTCTGACAATAAACAGGGCTGACAAAGAAAATCTCATCATCGTTGACGATAAACATATTAAACAGGCCTAATATTATGGTGAAAAACACGGGCAATAATCGGGTCTATCTTCAAACAGCATGGCACCATTTTCCGGGCAATAATCACCTGGTTAATGTCAGCATTTTGGTCGTTGACAGTGTCTCAATGAGCTGACAACATTATTCTATCATTGACAACATATTTTCTGCCAATAATAAACATTTTTAATGTCGGCCGACAAAAAAATTGTTTATCGTTGATGCTAAGCTCCTCGTGGGAACAACGTGTCAAATCATATCTCCACGACCAGTTGGCTGCTCTTATCATTGTCATTCTTCACCTCAGATCACCTGGTGAGAAGTGCTTTTATCTGATTGTTATGAAACATGATATCACAATCAAACACCAACTGATTCACATGTCTGTGAACTTGTGTCAATGTACTCCCGGCCAAGGTGCAACGTAACATCACCTTATGTAACCATACATTATTGGTTTGTCTGTTACTTACTAAAATATGACCTAACCATTACGTTATATTTCTGAGAGGTTTAGACCTAACCAAAACACAATGTTATCATAACGTTCTAATGAAATATGTCAAGACAAAATCCAAAAAGATGAGGTGTGGTTCTGACTTCCTCACCTCTGCAGGAACCTAAACAAAATGTTATTGTGATGTTCTGATTAGGTCAGGTATTAAACCTTACCTAACCAGAATGTATCTTATCAGATCAGTTGTCGACATGGCCTAAACAGAACCTTATTGTGACATTCTTATTTGGTAAGGTCATAATATTAACCTCATAATAATGTAACAAGTATGTCAACATAACATCACAATGTTATGTTGCAACAATTGGTTACGGTGACATTATTAATTGGGAGTCATCAAAAGAATGTCACTGCGACATAACAATGGGACATAACAAGACCAATCCAGAACATTGCTGCAACGTTATTATAATGTCATACCCTTGGCTGGGCTGTGTTACGTGTGATAAGATATGTTTTGTTGACATTGAAATGACAAAAAAGTGCATGTTTATGGCTATAAAACGCAAGATACAGTGCAGATAGGTGAAGGCGCCCTTCATAACTCTTGCCAAGGTGCATACAAATACCTTCATGCTCCACATTTGCTGTAAGGCATATTTGGGTTGTTGGACACTTTTTGTGTCAGATTCTGTTTCATTGGTGGACTTTTGGGTATAGGGCTCTTCTAATGGGTCAATCCTTTGCATAAGCTACTCTCACATTTATGGCTGCAGTCCTAATATAGATCTAGGTTATCTTATCAGTCTATAATCCTTATCAGTTTTTTGTGCATTTCCAAGAAAAGTGAGTGACCTATCCTATCTGTCCACTTATAGGGCTCCTTACAACTGGGTCCATGCCTTGCGTAAATTACTCTGTCACCTCGTAGGTTCAACACAGATCTTATCAGTGTAAAATCGAATTGTTTTTCTCTTAGTATAAACTCAAGTTGTTTTTCTTTCTGTATAAAATTAAGTTGTTTTTCTCTCAGTGAAAACTCAAGTTGTTTTTTTCTCAGTGCAAAATCAAGTTGTTTTTTTCTCAGTGCAAAATCAAGTTGGTTTTTCTTCCAGCATGAAATCAAGTTGTTTTTCTCTCAGTCCAAAACCAAGTTGTTTTTCTCTCAATGTAAAATCAAGTTGTTTTATTCTTAACATAAAATCAAATTGTTTATCTCTCATTGTAAAAATAAAGTAGTTTTTTTCTGTCAAAAATCAAGTAGTTTCTTCCTGTGTATAATCAAGTTTTTGTTCTCTCAGTACAAAATGATATTGTTTTTCTCTCAGTGTAAAATCAAGTTGTTTTTCTCTCAGTGTAGAATCAAATTGATTTCCTCTCAGTGTAAAATCAAGTTGTATTTCTCTCATCAAATCAAGTTGTTTTTCTTTTCTGTGTATAATCAAGTTTGTTTTCTCAGTATAAAATGATATTGTTTTTCTCTCAGTGTAAAACCAAGTTGTCTTTGTCTCAGAAACCCCTCCTACCTGTACTTTGCTGGTGTTGAAGTGGGTGTAGTCTCCTGCTGGTGAGGCGTCCGACCACCCCAGCCGGCCATCAGGGGCCATCCGGGCCCCGCCCAACCACAGGTCAGGGCCTCCCAGACCCAGGTGGGACGTCAGCTGAACTGTAAGGAGAAATAACAAGGTTATTATACCATTCAACCATGATATCACTTGAATTACTCTGGATTTCTAAGGCATTTATCTAGATGTCAATGCTGGGAAACTGGCCCCTGACCAAATTGTATCTTCCAGTTGAAATAAGGATATTTAAAAAAAAAAAGTTATTATATATCTCTTTTCATAAAGTGGCACTACCCTGTGCTCCGTCATATAACCAAACGCTCGCAACAGTGAGACCACAGCGAGGGTTTAGATTTAAGTCTCGCAACAGCGATATCCTTATGGTTTTCAATATGCCAACCCTTGCAACAGCGATGGTTTTGTACAAATTTTGAACACAGTTAATTTATTGACAAATACATTTCCGCCACTTGCCTCCTGTACATTTTAAGAGCTGAGGAACACATCTAACAGTTAGTGAAAACAAATGTAAAAATTCCAACCCCAAAATGCCCACCTTATACATTGAAAATTCGGGTGTGCCAACCCTCGCACGGCGATGAGAGTTGGGTTCTCTCCCTGTTCAATAAGGATGGGTCTCGCTGTTGTGGACAACCCTTGCAACAGCGAGGGGGCTTATGCGACGGACCACTGTGGCCCGTTGCACTATGACTTTGTGTAACAACAACAACTTTAATACAACTTTAAGAAAGGTGTCGTTATTACAATAGTTATCGTTATGACGTTATCATCTCTGTTTCTACTGGTTCAAATTGAATTATGTAAATTGATATAAAAAGGGGCACTGTAGGGCTATAGATTAAAAAATAGCAATTCATTATAAGCATTCTAAATAGTTTTTTTAAGTTTCAAAACATGTCTTATTACACACAAAGTTGCTTATGAAAGGTGTCGCAATAATGGTAATGGTTATTGTAACAA
This sequence comes from Lepidonotus clava, assembly GCA_936440205.1. Classification (NCBI taxonomy): domain Eukaryota; kingdom Metazoa; phylum Annelida; class Polychaeta; order Phyllodocida; family Polynoidae; genus Lepidonotus; species Lepidonotus clava. Next base: position 41,415,526 of record OW387144.1, on the reverse strand, counting down.
CGCAAAGGTATTGTGCAACAGGCCACTAGTGTAATAAACAATTCTTTTGAGGTTTTTTTTCCTATGTCCTTGTGCAAACATCTCATTTAAAAGCTACTAGAAATTAAGAATCATCCATACCTTTTTATGAAGAATTTTAGTTTTGGATAATAAGTTTGTAGTTATGTCCCAACGTACAATATGCCTATCCAGTGTACATTATAACAAATGTTCACTACAACATATTATTAGAATTGACTTTTTGGTCCCCAAAGACGGTAACCCTGAAAGACAAAATGAACCTTGAACATTTTGTTTCAGAGATTGTTCCTATAGTTTGTGAAATACAGCCAATTATGGTCGCCCTTTTCCTATTAATCAACTGAAAGCCTGTCAGCACATTCCATTATGTCCAACCATGACAATTGCATATTGATTAGTTTGCAAACCTGTCAAAATGATCAAATTTAGGAAGTCACAATGTTTTAAATTACTTAGTGATAAAGAATAGCCTTTGCCTCGTCTGTTCTAGTGACCCAACGTTTGGAGACTGGCATGGCTAATAATGCAGGAGCAGATACCAGAATTTCAAAAGGGGTGAGGGATCAGAATAAAGGCTAAATACTAAAATGGTGTGAATAAATGCATACGCGCTCATTATTTTTGGTTTAGCTTAGGGGTCAATCACAAAAAAAAAGGGGGGGGGGGGGGGTCAGGACCACCAGGACCCGGCCTAGATCCGCCACTGTATTATATATTTTGTCCAACCCTTGACTTGTCCAACCCATGGGGTATGTAAAACATGGGGTGTTCACTGACCTGACTCTAGCTTGCTGTGAACACTGGCCAGGTCTGGGGACAGGCCGGGCTCCTTACGACAGGCCTTGACCGCCTCCTCCCACGTCAGGGAATCGTCAGTCACCGGTCGGAAACACCGCGTACCTGCAGATGGGCACAGGAATATCAATCACATTAAACACGCATAAACATGGCATTAAGCACACATTACCTGCAGACAAGCACAGAGGCAGGGCATCAAACATAAATCACCTGCAGACAAGCACAGAGGCAGGGCATTAAACATAAATCACCTGCAGACTGTCAGAGAAACAAGGCATTTACACAGGTAACCTGCAGACAATCACAGGGATAGGACATTAAACACAGGTTACCTGCAGACAATCACAAAGACAGGGCATTAAACACAGAAAAAGGGCATTAAACACAGGTTCCCTGCAGACAGCCAAAGAGTCTGGACATTAAAGACATAGATGGGGGACCCTGTAGTGTTTCAGTGGAGGAAACATAAGGCTATCCACATATTTAAAAAAAAAATATGTTATTTAGACTGCGTAATACAATTTGGCCATAATAAAGTTACGTTCTGATATTTGGGGTTGATTTGAGTCTATTGACATACATTTTCCCAAGTCACGATAGATAAGACCTGCCCAAACAACAACAAAAAACAAAGCACACACCTACCTACTCTGTAGTAGCTGGAGGGACAGAATCCCTGCACCTCTGTGGGTGGGGGTTCGGTTATCGGGGTGTTGGATCCTTTAGGCCTCTTACAGATGTATACACCTACCTACTCTGTAGTAGCTGGAGGGACAGAATCCCTGCACCTCTGTGGGAGGGGGCTCGGTGATCGGGGTGTTGGATCCTTTAGGCCTCTTACAGATGTATACACCTACCTACTCTGTAGTAGCTGGAGGGACAGAATCCCTGCACCTCTGTGGGAGGGGGCTCAGTGATCGGGGTGTTGGATCCTTTAGTCCTCTTACAGATGTATACACCTACCTACTCTGTAGTAGCTGGAGGGACAGAATCCCTGCACCTCTGTGGGTGGGGGTTCGGTTATCGGGGTGTTGGATCCTTTAGGCCTCTTACAGATGTATACACCTACCTACTCTGTAGTAGCTGGAGGGACAGAATCCCTGCACCTCTGTGGGAGGGGGCTCGGTGATCGGGGTGTTGGATCCTTTAGGCCTCTTACAGATGTATACACCTACCTACTCTGTAGTAGCCGGAGGGACAGAATCCCTGCACCTCTGTGGGTGGGGGCTCGGTTATCGGGTTGTCGGACCCTTTAGGCCTCTTACAGATGTATACACCTACCTACTCTGTAGTAGCCGGAGGGACAGAATCCCTGCACCTCTGTGGGTGGGGGTTCGGTTATCGGGTTGTCGGACCCTTTAGGCCTCTTACAGATGTAGCCATTCTGCCGAATCCCGCAATTACCATTCATCCACGTCCCTGGTGAAAATAATTTAGCTGTTAGTAATAATTTAATCTACATATTTGTTTTTATGTTAATTCTTGCAACAGGGGAATTTCAAAGGTCGACCTTGCTCAATGAATTAGAAATTAAAAATTGGGATTTGAAGCATTGATTATATCAAAATTCAAAATGATATATTTGCCGTTTTTGAATGTTCAAGACCAACAATTGTGTTCTCATTGGAAAAAAATTGGAAATATTATGAAAAAACGCTGTTTTTCCGGGTGGCTATGGCTGGATTAGGGAATAGGGCCTACACCCGAGGGAGCTACCCAGGCAAGGATATGACATTCTAAAACATTGCAGCAATGTTGTGGATTGATTCTTATTACATTACATTGTAAGGTTAGAGTGACATTCTTTTGATGACTCTTAACAACATCACTGTAACCAACCTTTGCGATATGTCATTATGATGATCTGTTAACATTCTTATAACATTATTTATGAGGCTAATATTGTGTCCTCACCCTATAAGAATGTCAGAATTATATTCTGTTTAGGAGTGGTTGTGACCTAATCTAATAAGATATTCACAGGAACATTCTGTTAAGGTAAGGTTGAGACCTGACCTAAACAGAATGTTGCAATAATGTTCTGTTTAGGTGAGGTTGGGACATCCCCTGTGGCCCGTCGCATAACCAAACTCTCGCAAGAGGGAGCGATTAAGGATGGATTTGTTTTTTCCTCGCTGTTTTTTTCTCTCCTTGTTTTTGAAATGTGCCAATCCTCGCAACAGCGAGAAACCCCGTCGCATAATAAATTCTACGCAACAAGGACATCGTTGTAGGGATAATGTTTTTAACTCAATCCTTAAAAACCTATCATTTTACTTCTGTGAATAATTTGTAAATTGGCGGGAAAATGGCGGTTCATTTTCATTGGTTGTTAGCTATCATGTGATCTACTGTCAGCTGTCGACCGTACATAAACATGGCACCTAAACGTCGACAGAAGAAGGAGGTTTATCCTCGAATAAACCCCTTTACCCGCTTCAGTAAGGCAAAGTTTTTGTCTTGCTACCGCCTGAGGAAGCCTACAGTGAAATGGTTGGCCAAGGCCTACTACGATGCGGGATTTTGTTCGACAGCCGGAACAAGCCAGGGCGGCGGAATCACAGTTCCAGAGCGAGTATGTATTCAATGTGTTATTGTTGATTGTGAATAAGTAGGTCATGACAGCTGTAATACCTCTACATTAGTAGAATTTTGGCGCGTCGCATAAGTGCCATAATGAGCGCGTCGCATAATTGCCATACTGAGTTCCAAAATGAACCAAATAATCCTCAAAAGAAAATAAGAACATGTTTCTTTTAACGTAAATAGTCCTATATTTTTTGATAATGTTTTTTTAGAATAAGAAAATAAAGAAATATCAATTTGTTGCAAAAACAAAAAAATAAAACGACACATCTTTGCTTTATTTTACATTAAACAATCTCTACCAATATGTCCATATAATTGAGAATTCCATTGATAATAACTTAGCCTAATTATAATTATTTAAATTATTTTTCAGTTCTGCCTTGCACTCAGGTATTTCGCTACTGGGTCAGACTACACCTGCGTTGGCGATTTTCAGGGGGTTCAGAAGACCACAGTCTCGAGAGCTGTCCTAGAGGTGGCAGAGTACTTTTACAGACACCAGCAGGAGTACATCACCTTCCCCTACTCCCACGAGGCCCGTGAGGACAGAGCCGATGAGTTCGAGGCCCGGTTTGGTCCTTACCCACGGGTATTTGGTGCCATCGATGGTACTCACGTGTCTATACGTAGACCAAACCCGGAGGTGGAACACCAGTACGTTAATCGGAAGCAGTACCATAGTATGAATGTGCTGGTAAGTGTTTCCTATAGTGCCTCTAACAATTTAGAAATATACAATAAATGTATTGTCTTTCGGTGTATGTTCGTTAAATTGTCTAGCATCTTTTATCTGATATTGTTCATCTATTTGTACCTACATCGTCATTATCCAACGATCAAGTGGAAGAACACGAACCTTGTTGTATGTGCAGTAGTAGTAATAAACCCGAAAAAAAAAAAAAAAAAAAAATTAAATATTTCGCTCATGAATAAAACCAATCTATAACTTTAGGCCTAACTTTCACTTTAAGGAGAAATTCTATACAAAAATATCATTCAGAATCAATATTATTATCCCTTTAACTAAACGTTAACATATCCATTTCTTAAAGGTTGTCGCTGATGCATACCAGCGAATTCTACATGTCGACCCCTGCTGGCCTGGGTCCTGTAACGACGCTGGTGTGTTAAGCACCACCGAGATCTGCAGGGATGGGGAAAATGGTGTTTTCGGCGAACACTTCCTTCTGGGTGACAATGGGTAATTACAATTAAGTTAATGAAAATAAAAAAAGAACATACACTAACAAAAATCAAGAGCAATTTCTTTCGAATTTATAATCTTTATTGAACAGTTTTAAATTCTTTTTAGTCAAACAACAACTGTTCAAACACGAAGAGATACTATAAGGTGACGATCACAAGGTAACAATCTTGTTAATCTCCACGATCACATAGTAACATTCATAAACAAACAACAGACAATAACGTTACTAAACTCAGCATGTCAATCATTCAAAAGAGACTAAATTGTTTAAAAACAATTACTTTTAAAACCCATTAGGTATCCACATAGGGATTACCTCTTTGTGCCCGTGATGAACCCCCTCCGACAAGCCGACGTGGACTTCAACGAGTGGCACAGGTCCACGCGTGTGGTGGTGGAAAACACGTTTGGTTGTTTAAAGAATCGGTTCAGGTAAAAATATAGTTGTGTTAATAATCACGGTCAACAATCCCAGAATGACGTTAAATTCAATTTTGAATGATGTTTGCAGCACCTCGTTGTACATGAAAACCAAAATATATAATATGTTATTTTCTAATGTCTAATATCCTAATCTCAGAAATTATTGTCGTACCTAACAACATTTTCTGTATTTAAAGTACTCTTCATGGTTCCTGAAACTCGTATATGCCAACATGTTTGTGTCAGAAAAAGAAATTGTCCAATCAAAAAATTCTGAAAAGTAAATAATGAACTTTATATTAATATCCCTCAACTGGACTGTTTCAGGGAATCATAAACGACAAATTCTCATTGTAATCGAATGTTACTATTCTCTTTTGTATTACAGGGTGATGAGCGACTCCGGAGGCTACATGCTGCACACCCCGGATGTTTGCGGTAAAATCATCGTGGCCTGCTGCTGCCTTCACAACGTGGCCAAGCGTGAAAACACACCGTTAGTCGTTGACCGAGACCCCGACAACGTCCCGTTTTATGGCCCTGGCCGTGGACAACCAGATCCAGAGATTGTGTCGGACCGACAACGCGGTGGCAGAGGTGGTCTAAACCTGGCCAGAATCGACTACATCACAGAACACTTTGAACATTAAATTTTAAACTATAGGAACCAATTTCTGCTACAGCGACAAACATGTTGACATGTATCGTGAACGTTCTCTCTCTTACTGTGTAAGAAGAAATCAAATTATATAAATTATTCAAATAATACTGTCTATAAGATGTTGAAAAGATAATATTTTTAAACGCCTGGATCCAAATGTTAACGATCAATCCGTCTTTCATGTTTCTAGTACAGTATTTCTATATATTGAGGCACTTTAGAAACATAATCACGTGTTACTTTCTCCAAAACATGCATATGTACGTTAAATAAGTTAAACTAACAGTAACACCAAGTCACAGAACATTTTACTACACTAATGGATGTTGATATCACAATGGTTTTAGTCTGAAACTTTCTTTTTTCAAAGACTGATAGAAAATCAACCATTGAAAAGTGTAACTATTACGATTATACATGAGCACCATGCATTTGGAATGTCCTTTTTTTCTGAGGAAAAGTTAAGTACCATACACAGTCGCACATAGAACTTTATCTGAAGTAAAGTTTCATTCTCAGACTGTGGAGATGTATTATCTCGCTTTACTATGCTATAACTAGGAACAAAGTAACAAAAATAAACTCTACTGATTGACTAGTCACATCTTTTTTTGTCAATTAAACAAGAAACAATATAAAGTAAACATTCTTGAAACCTATCTACGAAAAGAACAAAACAAAGATATATAATACCATCATGTACTTAGCAAAGTTTGGAATGTGTTCACTCGTACATTAATATCTTTTCAGACCAGCAAAAGACCGAATCTTCTTCAACTGAACTGGTCCAACAAGTCTCATAACAATCTCAAATTTATTTTGTAATTGCCAAATTCTGTTAGCTTTGAAAAAGTATTTTGAAAAAATTCCTAAATTGCTTTTTAATGTTCGACCATAAAAATTGTTTTCCTTTAATTCCGTAAACCGTTACTATGGTCCATGTTTTAACATCCACTTCGATTGTTACTGTAATGTTGTTCAAAATATTATTATCTTTATAATTTTTTTGGGGTTGTACCTTTTAATTGTCCGACTGAAAAAACAAACTCCCTTGTCTATATACTCTCCAAACCAGTAGGGTTCAATACCTCACTACGTTTCTATACCTCTCTGCTGTTAATTCTATATTGTTATACTCCAACAATCTCTTTTCTGCGTTCATATATTATGTTCATTGTCAATATCAGAAGTGGGTGTACGCACATTCTCTGTACAAAGTATACTTTGACCCAATGAAATCGTAACCCAGCTGACGTCACAACATGGCCACAACCCTGAGTGGACAGTGCCCTGGGTGGTCTGCTTGCTTGACCCAGAAACGGGGATAAGAAGGGGCGTGCTAACATGCCATTTATGGTATGGAGCTCCATACATATACCAACATAATTATTTTTTACATTATTCTCACTGCCTGCTTTAGAATCGCATGCTAAAAACTTGTCTCAGGGTCTTTAAGGTTTTATATGTAACGGTCGCGTTGAAACCTTGCCAATAACTTATAAACAATGAATAACAAGGTTGTTAATCTATTTCCAGGGGCTACATAGTTTTGTGTTTGACATTACTTATTTTTTCCTTTTTTTCCATGTGTGCTTACCCCTGCTTTCCTACTACGGGTACATCGAGATTCTGCCTGTGTATCACCCTTTCCAACATCTCGTACTTTTCTTTTTTTACTCGTGACTTGTCCCTCTTCAGCCGAATCGGTTGGGGAACTCAGTATCACTACTTGTGCCCCTGGGGGTGGAGAGTGTCTACGACGCTTTTGGACCACTTCAGGTTTTACTACGTTGACAGATCTACCTTCTACGTTCGTGGGAACTGTCTGTACTACACTCTTCAGTTTTGAGGTAGCGCCTTCGCTTGATAGAAGCACATTTACATTTTTTTGGGCACACTGGACATGTGCAAGTGTTTTCTTTTTTTTCGAACTGCCACTTGACCCTGCGTGAACGTCTTGTTGTTTGTGTCTTTGATCGTTAGGTCCACCATAACTCGGTTTATCCACAGCTTGTTTACGTTCCTGATGTGCCGGGGTGGATCGATGGGGAGGTGAAGTTCTTTTGGGCCTTAACATGTCCATCAGTGGTGGCAATGTCGGTTGCAGAAGTGTTTCTATTTGGGGTTGGTGAGGTGTCTTCAAACCAATGGACACATTTACACTGGAATAGTTACCAGGGAGAGAAGATGAGCGTTGTCTTGGTTTACCTAAATTCAACCCTGGTCCTGTTTCCTGTTTAATTTTTTTGGCAGGTGGCGCCTCTACTGTCTCGGCACCTACTTGTACCTGTCCTGTCTGTAGTGGGACAGGTGAAGGAGCCTTTGAAGGTCTACATCTGTTATGCTTCTTAGAACCACTAGATAAAACGTGGCTGCCTTGTTCGTGAAGTGTCTCTTGTTTTGGAGTCTCAAACTCCTGTGGTTTCAGTTTAGTGCGCGCCGAGCCCGATTTTCCGGGTTTTGCAGGTGTACTTTCTGGCGTGGCGAGATTGGCACTTGACCCCTCCACGGCCAGTTGATGTTCAGTTATGACTGCATGGCTTGGTGTCTGAAGTCGGTTCCCATGCAAAGAGTGTGGTGCGTCACCGCCTGAAGATGTCGGTACTTCTGGAATAGAACTTGGCACATGAATAGTTTTACCAACTTTGCCAGGTTCCTGACTTGACACTTGTCCGACCTGTTCGTTCTCTGTACTTGCTACACCTGTCGTTGCACTACTTGTTCTTTTATCTCCTTTCCCAGTTGACCCAACATCTGACTGTTTGGAGTTCAGAAAATCAGTGACAATGAATTGAGTTGTGTCCAAAAATATATCACCGGTTCTATTGTCTATACGTGGTAGGGGTACCTTCCCTTCTCCAAGAATGGTTTGGGTCCCAACTGTTGTCATGTTGTACTCGACGAAGGCGTTGAGACCCATCTTGAGAACTGAATGGCATTTGAAAATAATAACAATCTATTAGTAATAGCCAATAAGTAAGGCCTTATCTGAAAAAGAAGCTAAGCAATAACATAAAAAATACATTTGGCGTTCAATCACAATAAATAACAAAAGTAAATTTATCTCATTATTAGTTATTTGGTTTGATATTGTTTTTTTCTTTAGAATTTTTATATTTTACTTTTTTAGTGTCATCGCTTTGGCATATTATAAATGTACTGGAATAATCAATCAGTATTCTTTAATTTAATCTTTTCTTTTCTCATATTTGGTATGGCACTTGAACAAAATTGAAAGTTAAATTCATTCAATTGTGAACTTGACCTTACTTGTAAATAAAAATCAATATGACAAGGTTTTCTTTATATCTGTATATGTTAAAAGAATTTATGCTATACCTGCGGTTGAGTTTGCCTGGACATTCGTCATCTTATTTAAAATAGTGATCATGTTGTTGTTGGTCTTTTCCATGGCCTCAGTCATTTGAGAATGTACCTTTCGCACCTCCAGGAGTTCGGCCCGAATTTCAGTAAGGCACTTTGCGTTGCTCCGATGCACATCTGAGTCACCTGGGTCAGGCCGGTCACGTCCGGCTGTCTGACCTTCCATGTCATTTGACACGTGACCTACGGAGCTTTGTTCTTCCTGTGAATCGGCTTCACCGTCACCTTCGTTAGCATGTTCTTCATCCTCGGGGACCAATTTAACACTGTCCTTGTCGAGATCACTCTCTGCCTCAGAACATTGGCCGGCCACAGGTTCTACACGATCAGTTTTCTTTTTTGGTGCTCCATTTTCACGCCATTTTCACTTCAATATTCTATAACTAAGGTCTTCTTCACTGACTTGGGCCTTGTGACCCACACCATGTTGTTCAGCAGATGTTTCCTCTTTATCCGCATCACCACGTTGCCTGTCCTCCTTGAACGTCGAACTTGTCTGTGATGGCCGGAATTTAATATTATCGGGTGTGTTTTGATTCAAATTTTGGTTGAGATCATCACTCTCTTCTAGGTAAGCGGTGTTTTCTTCATTTAGGTCTTCGGCATCAGAGTCGGTCTCTTCTGCGGCGAAGGGGTCGTCCTCCACTACTCTTAGAGGAGATTGACCTTTCACAAATTGACCTGGATACCACAATTTCTTTTTTGAATCAGTTTTTGTTACATTTGTGTTTTCCCTCTGGACTTTCTGCACTTGAGATCTTTCTGGAAGTCGGTGAGACATTGACGATGTTGGTTTTTTCGTTTGTCTTTCTGCAGCTATCTTGAGGGCCCTTTCCTGATCTTTACGGGCACTGGGTGGAAAATACTTGCTTTGTCTTGGTGGCAAAATCGGTGAATCAAGGTCGAACTGACCTCCAGATGTCCGTCTTTCTACCTTAATTTTATACTCTGGAGTATCGTTCAGATCTGGTAGTGTATCCCCAGGTGCTGACGAACCCAATGAGAAATTTTGAATTTCTTGCCTAAGTTGTCTTGCCAGTTCAGGAGTGCTTTCCACAGTCATGCTTTGTCCAGACGGCTCAAAGAGACTGGATTGAACCGACTCGTCTCTAATGGCAACATGTTCTTTCTCTGCCTGTTGGTTGACCGGAAAGACTTGTTTCCGAGATTTCTTACCATGTATGGTTTCCACCCTGTCAGTTTTTTTTTTCTCAGAAGAACCGATTCGGCTCCATAGCTCGATGGGATCTGATGTCCTTCGACGGGAAACATGTCCTCTTTGTGTATAAATTGGACGTCCATAAGCGTCATATGATTCATCTTCCTCCACCTCTGACTCAGACTTGTCTTGAACCGACTGCTGTGAGGGTTTTGTCGATGAACTTGTTGCTGACGATTGTGGATGTACAGTCGCAGAAGTAGTTGTGCGGACTTCATTCCTTTTTTTAATCATTCTTTCATGGAGGACCAGCTCTCGTGGATTGGGTTCTTTAAACGCGCTTGGTAGTTTGGGCCGAAGTGATGCAGGCTGCAACCCAGGGATACCTAAAATAGATTTCAATGTACAAATAATAAATTAATAGGTATAGTTTAAAAGGAAAGTCTTTCTTAATTTAAAATTAAAGTCAAAGGTAGAGTAAATTTTGGTAAAGTATATACTGTAGATATAGGTGTACTACTTTATTTTAAAGTCATTTACAGAGAACCAAAAATGTTATTAACGTATTTTAAATACAGTGATACATTGACAAACAGATATACAATCTTTATTTCAGTAAGAAGGAGGACAAAGTATTTTAAATCAAAAATAAAATATGCTGCACTCAGACCTCTATTGAACCCCCCCCCCCCCCCCCCAAAGAAAATACAATTCAAGAACAATGAAATAAAAAGGTCTGTTAAACTCACCCATCACACAGTCCACACCTGTGAATTCTAAAGCCAGGCACGCCGATTCCCGCAGCTGCTCATCATCGGGAATGTTATCGGCACCAGAGTAACCATAGGTTTTCAAGAGGTCCTCGTGCTGAAACAAAAATAAATAAAAATGTTCTTTAGGTTCTGTTATTCTCGTATAACAAAGTACCCGTTAATAGGACAGGAATATTTAAGAAGCCTTGCATGCTAGACCTAATTACATTGACGGTGATTAAGAAAAGATTAACAATTATGTGTTTCATTATGATAATATTAGTTAATTGATTATCAAGATATAAACTTTATTTCCTTTAGGTTTCTACATAATCTATGGATAATATCAAATATTCCAAAGTAACAACAGGTAAAGATATTTCTTGTCTCTAGATAAATTACAAATGAGGTGAGTTTCTTGTCTCTAGATAAATTACAAAGGAGGTGAGTTTATTGCTACGCTACGGCCCTTGACTCTGAACAGCCAGGGAATAACTTTTTTGATATCCCACCTCGGTCAGTACTATATATATATTTTATTTCAATGTATACATGTTTTACTTAACTAGGAATGACAATAGTTACGTAAAGAGGTCTTACTTCTTTCTTTGCAGCTGTCTGGTAGTGGCTGAGTTTGTTTTTTACCTCTTCCAGCGTGCGCCACATTTTCTTGGGAAGTTCGTCATTGACGTCATCTGCAATTTTAAGTTATAAAACTCATTACAAAGTGTTTGAAAATGGGGACAGTTTCAGAGTATTGAAGTATACTGTGACTTTAGCAATGAATGGAAGGCATAAATTTTTAATATTGAATGTCAATTTATGCTAATCAGGAACGCTTAGTTTCATTGTAGACTACTTGAAGTGACATACACATACTGTAATATTGCATTTGTCATTGGAAACACTTTTGAGTGTCGAAATTACTGAACATGGTTTACATGTGTTATATACATGAATATAATTGTAGTTATCAAAATTGTGAAATTAATTAATATCCAAATTTAGTTTTTATTTGACTTTTTTTTTTTTTTTGGGTGGGGACAAAATAAACATTACTATATTAAAATTAATTAAAGCATGGTTGTCTTACTTGTTATACGTTGGCGGCCAAGTCTCTTCTGGAACGATGCGTCTCCTACAAACTTATATGGCCCTTTCAGTTCACGTTTGTAGTAGTTTGCTGACCTGAACAGTCGGATCAACTCGTCCTCCGACCAGTAACGACCACGCTGCCTTTTCGTTTTTGCTTTCTGTACGGTTGATGATCGTTGACGAGGTTTCCTCTGTCTCTTCAACTTTCGCCCAGATGACTGCGACAAAGGTATGCGAACGTCTTCATGAATGTCTCTTTCAGATGAACTACCAGTCCCATTGGACTTGTGTTCATAATCGGGGTCTTGAACACTGTCGTCTAGTGGGTCTCGTGCAGATTTGGAGGACTCTGACGTGGGGGTAGGTGATCGCAGCGGTTCTTGGGGTACCGACGGTTCCCTCGGCTTAGCGAGGTTGGGTGGCCGTTTTTGTTTCGTAGTTGTTACTTTACGGGCAGGTGCACGCACTCGGTCACGTTCATCCCCATCATAGAGGCTTGTAACTCGCCCATCATAGAGGCTTGTAACTCGCTGACGTTTCTGAAAAAGAATAATTATATTTGTATTTCATTTCATGAAATGGAGTAACAGCCTGTGTTTTAAATAAAACTATTTTTAAATTAAACTATTTTTTTTTTAGTTATGACAAACTAGAAAACCCAAACATTCAGTTCAGAACTGATATTTATTAGCTGTGGATAAAAAGGAAATTAATATATTTATTTTTAAAGAGAAACTTGGTCTAATTATTCTTCATTCTATGGACTCTTAGGAAAACTATTTTAAAATAACGTTGGCCTTATTTATGATTCTATTACGTCTATATAGTGAGTCTACACTAGGATTCGTTTAGTGGGCGATCAGTTAGATGTACCACAATAAGTGAGTCATGGGCTAAGAATAGGGCATGAAGATGACGTCAAGTATGAAATTTGTCATAAGGAAAATGTGTTCCTATTTTTTTCTTTTATAGGCATTTTTATCCATTATTTACACACTGCACCTAGGGGTAGCCAATCAGTTAGGCCCCCCGCCACTTAGGCCCCGTCACTTAGGCCCCCAGGGGAGTCACCCCAGGGCAGGCTGTCACCCATACTACTACCTCCACATAGGTTTTCTAACATTAAAATCTTAATTATATTTTTTTTGAATGATTACAGAAGATGTGATGGGTATACGATTGGTAAATGCTTTTTCTTTTTATCTTCAAATGACCAAATAATAATTTGGTTAGGCATCAATGAACAGTAAATTCGCGGACCTAGGGGCGTGAAAGCTGACGACCTGTGCTCCAACACCTCCCGTGAGAGCAGTGGGCCTAAGTGACGGGGCCTAAGTGGCGGGGGGCCTAAGTCACTGTCAATCCACCGAGTTTCTAGATTTTTATAAAAACTTTTTGATGTCACACCATGCAAGACGGTTACAATAATGCACCAACATAGCAAACACAAAAATGTCTAGGCCATTTTAGAATTACATACTCAAAAAACAAATGTCGAAGGGTTCTTACATGGACAGATTTCATTATGAGAAATTTAACATTTGTACACGCTTTTGGCGTTAATGCAAATGACTGAAGTTCAGCAACATGGATTCGATGAAATGCACGTACAGTGAGCGATAAAAGGGGAGTTACAGTACGGCGTGACCTTATGTACGGTTACACGCTATAAATGTTACAATGAGACTTGTAAAGCATAATGAGCTATAGCCCTTAAGTCTTATACTAACAAAAAACACGATCAAAACTATTATGATCATATATTTACCTGGCCGGACATGTTTTAGCGTGGACGTTTCGATTTCCTTCGGCGTGGGATGATGACGGCATCAACTTGCGAAGACTCTCTGGACATTTGTTATTTCCGGAAATTATGTTAATGAGGTAGTTCGGAGAATTACCGCTTCATGTCGCTTCAAAACCAATAGAGGCGACACCTAGTGGGAAGTCTGACAACTAGTTAAAGTCCCGATAACAGTAGGAGATTGTAAACAAAGACGTCGCTGTTGCGACACACATCGCTGTTACGATAACTGTCGTTGTTAGGACACACATCGCTGTTGCGAAGAAAAGCAATCAAAATGAGGTGGACAATCATCGCTATTAAACCAAAAGGTGGATTCGCTCCCTGTTGAACAGGGAGAGGTCTTTTGAAATGTGCCAATGTTCGCTACAGCGAGACCCGTTATGCGACGGGCCACTGGTGAGGAAGTCACAACAATGTTCTGTTTAAGTAAGGTCTGGACTTCGCCTAATCAGAATGTCACAAGGGCATTCTGTTTCCATTTGGTCTTGACATCAGAATGTTATGAGAACCTTCTGCTTTGGTCAGGTGTGAACTTCTCAGGGAAATAATGTTACAGTTACATAACATTTTAGTAAGTAACCGAAAAACCAAAAAAGTATGGTTGCATAATGTGACCGTTACGTCACACCTTGGCTGGGTATGGCTTGATTGGAGTTTAAAGGGTTAGATAATACATTCTTATGAGTTGTTCATTAGGTCAAGGGGTTATAACTGTTAAGTCTCAGTCACCTTCTCTGTTCTGGTAGACACACCTGGCGCCTGTGAACGTGCTGATAGGGTAGGATTCATTCCAGTAGACCAAGCCTTGGACTCTTTTACTGTCCGACCACCTAAATAAAGGGATATACCAGCAGGTGAGTACTATTTGATATTACCTGGCCACTTAATAAAAAAGATAGACAAGTAGGTAATTATCATTATCTATTGTTTGACTAACCTTTGCTTTCCATGAATTCCAAAATAGTCATGTCAATTATGCCTGAACGCAACAATGTTTGTAAACAAACCAATTTTGGTTGGTCACCAAAATTGACCATGCAGGGAAGAGTTTGGATGTATTTTAACTAAGTTTAATTTGGTCTGTATTTGCAATCTATATTTTACCACAGGCCTGGGTATGGCCATAGAATATATTTCAATAGTTAACAGAATTTGCAAAATTTAAACCATTCATTGTTTTTGGCTCCCTTTAATTACTTACACCCAGGATTGACCATCGACCGAATGCATCCCAATCCACAGGTTTTTCTCTCCCCAATTCGGCCTCCTTTCTTTGACCTGTCGAAAAGGAGTGCGATAAATTACAGCAATCAGGCGAATACTGTGTCTTGCCAAAGGAATTGCCATTTTAAGAACACATCTACTAAATTTCGTAAAGGTACTTGGGTGTAGTGACATAACGGGAATGTTCTCTGACCATAATCTTTCAGTCAGTCTGTTACTTGTTACATTTTCACATAACAGTTACAGTATTTTAGGTTAGGTTGAGACTTACAATATTCATAAGTATATATAGGTTGAGACTTGCAATATTACAATGTTATAATATTATAATAACATTATTTATTACATAAAAGAATGTAAGAACAATGTCACAATATCTTATGTTAGAGTGCAACGTCACAATGTTAGGTTTTAAAGACGTTCTTGGGTGCCATCAAAATAACGTAACAAGAATCAAAGCAGAACTAGATAGAACATTGTTGCAACATTATAATAATGTCACATTCTTGCTTGGGTGTGCTTCCATGGGTTTATCACCTGCACGGCCGGCGAGCAGTGCATATATAAGAGTCAGTGAGTATTGACAGGCTTTATCACCCTCACGGCCGAGCAGCAGGCCATACAGAGGCCAGTGCGTATAAGTGGGCTGTATGTACCACTCCTTGTTTACAGTGTTTTACACATAATTACAGAATTGTTTAGGTGTTAAAATATAGAAGACCCTTAGGGGTCATCCTTGGGTGGCTGTACGTACCTTCAGGGAGGTTATGGCCCTTGTGTTAAGGCTTCGCCCTTGGGCCATACCCTCCCCTCTGGTACATACAGCCACCCTCTGACGACCCCCGCAGTCTTCTTATATTAGTATGTACCGCTCCTTGTATCCATGGTTTTTTAATATTATTTTGTATTTTGCTTGGGTGATAAAATATAGAAGACCCTTAGGGGGTCGTCCTTGGGTGCCTGTACAACACATAGGGGATTGTCACTTTCCGAGGGCGAAGCCCGAGGTACGTACAATCCCCATGGGTCCCCCACGGGTCTTCTAAAGGCCATGATCCACGTTGCGATTTTGGGCCGACCGATTTTCTTCTCTTGCATTTTTCAAATATCTCCTGATGAAAATACAATTTTTCTGACATGTATTATTCTAAACTCTTTGGAAAAGTATATGTTGTATAAGAAAAATGATTATTTAACAAACCGATTTTCAAAATCAGCCCAAAATCGCAACGTGGATCATGGCCTTTATATTATTTATGAGGTTACCGATCACTCACCCAT
Source organism: Lepidonotus clava (assembly GCA_936440205.1). Lineage (NCBI taxonomy): Eukaryota > Metazoa > Annelida > Polychaeta > Phyllodocida > Polynoidae > Lepidonotus > Lepidonotus clava. The sequence goes on along the minus strand of OW387144.1, from coordinate 41,399,125 downwards.
TTGTTGACCTGCTTCCACTCCCCGTGGTGTTCTATACTCAGCAGGTCTCCGCCCTTCTTCATACACTCTCTGCGGGCATCTGACCAGGTGATGTTCCACGCTGTCACCCTGCCAGATGAAAACGCCGCGAAGTACTCATAGTCCTTATAAGTAAGCCAATTGCTGACTGGAATTAAATCACAAAAGCATAGAAAATGTCATTAATATGGGAAAAAATGTCATTCTTTCCATGTTTTCGGCCCTTTGAGGGTAGGGGCTCGAAATTGAATTTTTGGACAGAAAAACTGTTTTTTTTGCTTGGACTATTACAATAACAACTACTTTCCCTAGGAAAAGTATAGTTTTACAAATGTGCTGAAGGCACAAATTTAGGCCCTGTTTTGGACCGAATATTTATGATTTTAATGTAAAATATAAGCCCGGGAAGGGGCGCTGGAAAACCTTACGTAATGCCCGCATCCCTTTTTAAAATGTCTTGACTGATCGTCTACATGGACTTACAATGTGTATATAAAATAGTGCTGGGACATAGTCAGGATGGGACCAAAGTCCCATAAACTATGAGCCCCAACCAGAACAAAAACTCATTCAGACTGAGTGCATTGAAGTACAAAACCACCATTGGTTGTAAAGCGTGATTAAAGTTATATTAGATATTACAGTTTCATATAGAGATCCTCTCCCTTATGAGAGGAGGAATTATCATCTCTTAAAAAAGTTTCATCTCATTATTCTGCTGTTAACTATAATAGAGCATGTTTTGCATGCACACACAAGCGCACACACATGCATGCACACATGCACAAACACAGACGCATACACACATACACGCAAATGCACTTGCACACACACATGCACATGCACACACACATACATGCACCCATACACACACTCACGCACTTATGCATGCACACATGGACACACAAGCACACACGCAAGCACACACACATGCACAAACACACATGCACACACATGCACATGCGCTTGCACACACACATGCACATGTACACACATGTGCACACACACATGCTCCCATGTACAAACTAATGAACCCCGGTGCACACACATACTTATACACTCACTCACTCACTCACTCACAAACTCACACACACTCACACACACACACACACACACACACACGCACACACACACACACACGCACACTCTATAACAGTATAAAAAACTACAGACCTTTTCCCGACTTGCAGATGACCCTCCGCCCTCTGTCACACGGGGCTGTCTCCCAGAGCCCCTTTTTTATGTTCATCCTGTCCATTATTGTCGTACAGTTGTTAGTCATGTCGGGCTGGCCTGTACCGTTCCCCCAGTTGTTGTATTTGTATGCTGATCCATCTAGCCATCGCCAGGGACCATCTTTGTAAATTTCAAAAGTACAGAAACTTGTGTTAAGGTCATATTCCACCTTGTGGCATTTTGGTTGCGGTGGGCAATTCACTAGCGGCGTTTGACCCCACCCCTAGTAAGACCAGGCGCCCCAAGGTGGAATATAAGGATTCATTTACGATAGGGTCTACCAACTGGGTAGGTTACGCAAGTATGTTACTCCACATATAGCTTGTTTGATTTATAAACAGACAATACTGCCATTAATAGATTATGGGGACTTTATGATTGACAGCGGGCCCTCTGGCAAAATTAAAAAAATTCAAAAGCTGCATGAGCGAGCAGTCGAAATAATAGATTTAAAGTCAACTCCGCTTCAGGATATTGAGGTGCTTAACCAGAAATATGGTCTGGTGAACCTTCTACAACGTTGGTCGTTACACATGTGCTCTTTAATGTATAACCTCAGTAAATATGCGAATTATATAGATGTAGAAAGACCGAATATACACCTGCGAAGCAGGGTTAATGTTCGTTTTAAGACTTCAAATCGGAAATATGAGAAGTATTTAAAAAGCCCACTATCAAGAGGAATATCCCTATGGTCTCAGTTATCTGAAAGTGAATATCTTTCAAATGTATCTATTTTGTTGAGGTGTTAGAACATATTGACAGTGGGTCACCTTTTCTTTCTTTTTCGACTGCTGCTGACCAGAAAAAGTGTAAGATAATTAGACTGAAGAGGAAAACATGACATAGACATAAGACATAGATGACAACTATATATGGGCATGATCATAATAATGTACTAATTGATATCTAGTGAAAAAAAACCCACTCAAATCTCTACTAAGATTTAGAAAATTAATAAGCTATGTAATCTGGTAATGCACCATATTCTTTCATATGACAAGAATCTTTATCATGGTGCTTAAGTAGTCCACAATCAATATCTTAAAAGCGGAAAATGAGGCCAAACCTTCTGAGAAATAAGCACTTTGTGATCGCAATAGACCTTTTTCAATAAAGTGGCGCCCGCCTAGTAGAACAGGCCTGAACTAAACGATTAGGATATGGCTTACAATGGGAATCATTGCAAACAGGTCTTTTTTGCGAGGGTTCACTGCGCAGGTTCGTGAAAAGGTGTATTGGGATCAAACAAATAAGGCCCCCAAATATATGTTGTGTTCAGGTAAGCCTACCTACCCACAATTTTTGGCCCTACCCTAACTGTTTTTTAAAGGAAATTATATATTTTTTTCTCTCAAAATCCAAAAGAATTGATCCAATAATTATAGGATGTAAAACCATAACACAGCGCACCGATGCTCAAGGTATGTATTCTAAATGCTAACAATATTTTTTAGAGGATATGTGGAATATTTTTTTGTTTCCAACAATGCCTGGGTCTCTTTGATAAGCAAGAACAAAAAAAGGCCGAATTCGACATACCTACCCTACTATTTTCTACCCATGTTACCTGAACACAACTATTTTTGTTTGTTTTTGGCCTAAACCCGCACAAACCTGGGTTGTCCTTGACCAGTCCGACCCAGCCCCTCCCCGCGGTGTGCTTGCTGTAGAAGTCATTGTCCTCTTTGTTTAGCACTGTGGGTAAGGTGGCATCAGGTCCATATTTGTCCCTGCAGCTTCAATGTGAAGGTAAAACAATTAGGTACTATACCTGACATAATTATGAAGATTTTTGACACAAGAAACTATTAAAAAAACCTGGTATGGTGACCAAAAAACTTTCACGAATATTCGTGGTAATATTTTTGTATCTCACAAACCTAGGGTGTGTCCGGAAAACTTTCGCGAACCTTCATGAACACTCACAAATATTCTCCAACACTAAAAACTCTGTTCATAGTGAACATATAATTATTTGTATATAATACATCCCTATATATAATAGAATACCTTTTAAGTGTAATGAAATAATTTGGAAGTTGAAAAAATAAGAAACAAATAAAAATACAAAAGCATGAGATTTGTGACCACAAATCTTTCACGAACCCAAAATTTAGAATCGTGACTTTTTATTGAATTTGGGATTCGTGAAAGTTTTTTGGTCGCCCCCCTGGACTTTTCTGTTACCTTCTGACAGTTTGTCTTTGTCTATTTTTAATAAGTTTTCTAAGTTAAAAATTCTGCAAGGCTAATGACACGCTAATGCAGAGTATACTGAGAAAATGTGTTTTGTTATTGTACAACACTCCATGTAAAATCAAATAATATATGGTATGAAGCCAAAACCATCATCATTTCCAAGTCACTGGAAAAGAAACACAAAACAAGCTGGCCAGATCCATAGCATATTACTTTATGACATTTTACTGATGTTATCTAGCTGTTACTTATCATATCATTTCTTTAAAATATTTATTCCATTTTGTCTCCTTTTATAGGCAATACATGCATGATTTAAAGATATTTAGCATGGCCAAGAAATGACCTTTGGGTTTATATGAGAACATGTCAAGTAATTCTTACTGGTTCCTTGCAGCCTCAAACTTCAAGCTGAGGGTGGGGAAGTAGTTACAGGTTCCTGCATGCTCCTTCACCTCCCAGGAGTTTCCCGGACACCCGGGGAACGATGACACTGTGCCGAAAACTGTCAACATCAAAGTAGAGCGAGTGAGTGATGGATGTTTTATGCAGTACCGACAGCCATTTTCACAGCGAAAACAAGTAAGAATGAATTCTGACGTTTTAGACACTTATTTTGACTTGATCAGTCTTTGGTGATTGTATCTAATGAGATGACAGTGACAGGACAGGCAAACAGCACGGGAACAAAACCTGGAAATCATTTTTGCTGTACCTCATCCCTTGGTAACCCAGACACCAACTGGGAATCAAACCTGGAGAACCACTTGGTCAGTGCTGGCCCCCCCTATTGTCACCTTAAGGCCTCATTCCACATAGCAAAAGTACGCGCCGCTGATAATGAGCATCTCATTGGAAACATTCTATATGCTGGGCTCCCTTCTCTCTCGGCGAGGAGGACACGGCCTGAGAGAGTGCAGGTGGAGCCCACTGTGTCGATGGCTCTGATTGGTCGAAAAGTGATCACGTGACGCCGAGTTAGCCAAAATCTGGCTAACTCGGGGTTGGGCTCAACCTGCGCCCTTTCGTGACGTTCAGCGAGTAGCGTGAGTTCGAGGCGCGGGTACCAGCGTAAACATTCTATACCGGCGGCCCGGACTTTCGGCGGACTTTCAGTTACCGAAAGAGCAAAATCGGCCGTCGAAAGTGCGGCCTGCTGATTTACACCTGTAAAATTGGCTGTCGGTACATAATCGGCAGGAAATTTTTTATTTGCAATGCCGCCGATTTTATATGGGGGGGGGGGGGGTGGAGGGCGCACATATTAGAAAGGGTCCCGGCCACCCCTCCAAGGTCTTACATTTTATATTTAAACAAGTGGCTCCGCCAGTCAAAAGAAAAACACTGTCAGGGACAAAATCCAGTCAGGATTCGAACCCACAATATAGAGGTCTGGAGGCAGGGATGCTAACCCCTACACCATGAGTGGAACTAAATAATGGGGTCATGACCCAATTTGCTGGTTCCCACAGGTCCTTTATTAAACAGTTCTAAAAAACGTTTTAGAAGTAGTAGGGTAAAAATCAAAAGTTGGTCCCAAAAAAAAGGGGGGGGGGGGGGCAGGGAGCGGGGGGCGGGGGGCACACGCCCCATGCACCCCTCTCTAAATCCGTCCCTGATAGAAGACCTTTAGGGTCATCGTCCCATGGGGACCGCGGGCGAGGCCGGAGGCTCGAGGCTCGTGTCGATCAAAGTCTACAATTCAGATACTTATCTGTGCAGCTGTGCCGCGTCACATAACGGACTTTGCAACAGCGAGGGTTGTCCACCCCACTCTCGCAACAAGGACGTCCCTGTTGCGATGGGTCCCCTTGTTGATTTGCGGCTGTTCTACTGAATCGATTTTAATTCTGTAAAAAGTTCTGGGAACTAGACATTTAGATCTAAAATCGCTGAAATTTTCAGCCTTGAGAAATTATCAAAAATGGGTGAAAATCGCTGGCGAATTTCACATATAACAGCGAGACTTTGCCAAACCCCCGCTGTTTTAAAGAGCGATATCGCTCCTTCCGTTATGCGACAGGACAAGATTATAGGTGAGTTTAAGGGTAGATAACACCTCTCGGCACGCCATGTGCGGCAACACGCATTGTGCTGTAGCTATTGAAGACGGAATAATGATACATGCATCGAATAATTGGGCATATTGTTCTCTGTCTTTTTATATAAAACATATTACTGTTGCAAGGAAATAAGGGACAGAAACTTTTTTGAACTTTTATTTTTCAAAAATAGATATCTAAGTAACCCATAATAGATTTTCATAAGATGCTTGTAAATAATTTAGTTATTTTGTTCTTTTTATTAAGCACCTAGTTTTGATTTTATTGCAGGAAACGGGAAACGATTTGTTATTTTTTTCAACATTGATTTCTACATTTCATAAAACAAAAACTAGGACTTAAATAGTAAATCTGAAACACTGTTTGACCCGCAACCCATTGACGTTGTGAAACTTTAACAGCAATTTTCACCTATTTTTAATCATTTACCAGAGTTCAAAAGTTGAGGAATATTAGATCTAGATGTATATTTTTCAGAACATTTTACAAAATTAATATTGGCTGAGTAGAACAGCCACAACTTACTGGCAAATATTATAAAAACAGTGACGTCACTGTTGCGAGAGCGCAAGGATAACTCGCTGTGTTGCAAACCCTCGCAACGTTACCATCAGTCAGTGGCGCGTCGCATAACAGAAATAAGGAACAATTTTTGGCACATGGTCAAACTCTCGCTGTTGTACCAAAATTCAGCATCGATTTTCACCCATTTCTAATCATTTTTCTGGGCTGAAAATTTCAGGGATTTTAGATCTAAATGTCTAGTTCCCAGAACTTTTTGCAGAATTAAAATCGGTATAGCAGAACAGCCGCAAATCAACAGCAGGACCCATCGCTACAGGGACGTCCTTGTTTAAGGACGTCCTTGTTGCGACGGTTTGGTTATGCGACGCGCCACAGGACCCATTATGTGACAGAGCACCTGATATGAACTTGTTCCTGGACTTGATGTCACCTAGACTTAATATTTACTAACCACAGTGTCCCGTCAGATAACGTCGGGTAACCATCCCTAACTATTTCGTTATCAGAACAGTGTCCCGTTGCACAATGATATTGTCAAACTATTCAATGTCTCGTAATAAGGACGTCGCTGTTGTGTTGGGGCCTTCTGTTGAATTGTTGTTGTTCTTCTGGGCCTATTTTAATATTTTGTAAAAAGTTCCAAAGATTGCCATTTTTTCGGTTAAAAAACCTATTAGAGGCTAATAGCTTAGCTGGAGATGAGAGAAGACAGGATTTATCCTACCCATCCCAAAATTGTTTTTTTAAAAAACCCAAAACATTTAGATAAAAGAATATTATGGGATTATTCATGATAGACCTGTGACGTTGCTGTTATACATGCTTGCATAACAGCTGACTGCAACGGTAACAGTGATGATCAACTTCATCAAGGGCTAATCATCGAATCCACCATGCGGACTTCACTCAAGAAAATCAATATGTAGTTATCAGGGACGGATCCACATGGGCTTTTATGTATAATTTAAGGCACCCCATTTCTGGGCTCGAAATTTGCATCAAAATATCTAAATTTGCCAAAAATGAGTGGAGTGGCGCCTGAGCCGAATCCGTCCCAGGATAATTCATCTCGAGTCATTTAGTTACCGCAGACTCTGCAGGGGGAATATGCAAAACCTTAAAGACACTGGCAAGATAATTCATCACGCGCCACGGACATCTAGATTCTATGCAGTTAACAAAGACAATCAGTTTCCAAAGAAACCAGCGAAAATAAGAAATTAAAACTAATAATAAAAAAACTAACACAAAATAGAAATAAAATGAGAAATTTAAAGTAATAAAACAGAATTCCAATATTTTTCACATGTAACCTACCTGCGGCGACCAGGAGAGTTCCCAGTAAAGCGGCCATCTCTGGGGACGACGTCGTGTACTAATACACACTCCCAATCAATATACGGGTCTTAACCCCGGCGTCCTTCACAGTATACCGGCGTCCCTCCTCCAGGAGCTCGTCACGTGATCCCGGCGTGTCCAGGCCCAGATACCAACATCCCCTCAGTCTGATATCTCTTAATACAGGGTTAAAGGTTTCCCTTTCTGCTCTGATATTTTTCATCCAATCAATATAACCCATCCAAAACTAGGTATTAAAGTTTCGTACAAGCTACCGCTTATCCCGGTAATAGTTCTGAGACAAATAGTTTATAAACGCTCTCTTCTTGTTGTTCAGGTTTGAATAAGACAGAAGGTACATAATATAACATCTTTATTATTGTCGCTCTTTGAATCCAAGACACACAATATATAAAAGTCCTCATTATTTTTCCCCGTACACACATGTTCTCATCAAATTGTTCCACTCTGAATGAAGTATTTGCAAGACAAACATCTAATAAACATCTTCATTATTTCCATCAAACTGTGAATGTTTGCAAACATCCTTATCTTATTGTCCCACATTGATTGTAAGAGAAACATTTAATCATCATTATTTCTTCTCTCTTTGAATGTTAGACAAACAATTTATAAACATTCTCATCACGATTGTTCCACTTTGAATGTGACAGAAACATTTAATAAAACTCTTAATTATATTAGTGTTCCTTACCTTGAATGTAAGTTTATAAATGTACTCATTATTGTCTTTTTTTCATGTATGACAGTTTATAAACACCCATGCAAGAATGGGGCGTTATCATAACGTTGCAGCAACGTTCTGTTTAGTTCTCCTTTGGTTGTTGTTACATTATTTTGATGACACTCAACAACGTCTTTAGAACCTAACATTGTGACTTTGCACTGTAGCCCTATTGTGACACTCAAGTCTCAACTCTACCAAAGATAGTGTAACTGTTACATGAAAATTAGGCAGGTTACAGACTGACCAAAACAGTATGGTAACAAAAAAAAGACGTGCTTTTTGCATTGCTGCTTGCCTGGGCATCCTCATTGTTATTTTTGTTATATCAATTATTGTTATAATTTTAAAAGGGGCGTCCACACATAGGCTAAGTAGTAAAACAGTGTGTCTTCACCAAAAAGAATGGGAGGGGGGAAGGAGCCCCTTGAACTGCCCCCCCTGCTCTTGTATCCGCCATTGGTATTGTTAACAAATGCTCCTTTGTGAAACTATCCCAGCCAAGGAAGCGACGTTATTATAACGTTGCAGCAACGTTCTGGTTGGTTTCATATTTGGATCTTGTTACATTCTTTTGATAACTCCGAATTATGTCGCTGCAACCTACTGCTGTGACCTCACCATCAATAACGTAATTGTTACATGTGTTCTTAGTAAGTAACAAACTGACTAAAAAAGTATGGTTGCAGAACGTTTCTGTTACGTCGCAAGTAGGCTGGGATCCTCCAGATACCCGGCGTTGTTCACTCCTCCCGTCAGGTGGGGTTCTGCCCCCACCCCCACCACGCCCCTCCTGCCCCTCCTTCTGTGGGTAAGGTACTTCTTGTAGGCGTGGTGACCGGCCAGGAAGAGCCCCCAGCCCAGGGACAGGCCCGAGGACACGGCCAGAAAGACGGCCGGGGAGAGCATGGTGTGTCCGTCAAGCCCCTATTACTGTAGTAATAGTAGACGTAGTAGTGACTTTATTGACAACAAAGAGTCATACACTTGATCTCATGTGTCATTGAATTACACTACAGGACTTGAGCTGCCCTATGACAGTGTCGCAGAGAAGTATCACAGGGTAGAGATAAAATCCTTTATTGCCTTTATGAAACGTGCTCCAAATTGTCAATTGTCAATATATGCATCCTTTATGTGAAATTGTCTGTAATACCACTATATCACGCCAATATCGTAGCCGTAGAAGTCGTGTAGTGTAATGCCGCCTTTACTCCACGCGCCTTGTCCTGATACACTTCTGCGACGTTAAGTGTGGTTTTGTGGTTTCCAATGCGTTTACCGATGTATAGGTAATGCAATATGTGGTCAGTGTTACTGCGTTTCCTAAATCCTTACTAGACCATGAAAACCGTGAATGTAGTGCAGACTGGAACACCAATGCAAAGTTGTTACATTCATGTACAGCGTATACGTGGTTGTATTGGGTGGTTGTCCCCACCTTTTACTTTATCAGCTTGATCATGTTCTTGAGGATGAAGGTCAACTGTCTTTCTTCGGGTAGACGACATCGGCTGTTTTATTATCACCACGCTGGGTGCTTGATCAATGTGTAAATTGGATCATTTATAAATACTCGACTCCACCTAGTGGCCCTATTAATTAACTGACCCCCCCCCCTCGATGACACAGTCTTAACAAAATCAATGGTCGCAACAGGGACATCACTGTTAGGACTGGTCGCGATGTCAATTGGTGAACGTACATAAAATTTCGTAATGTATTTTTAAGTTTGCAATCTAATCGACACTAAAGTAATTGAGAAAAAATAAAATAATAGTTGTGACCTGGTTTCAATGGAAACACAAGTACTGGGATACCTTGGCTACTAGCTTAAAAACCTTCCAAAAGCATTCTATTTGGAACGTTTTACAGATGGAATGAAAAAGTGTCCGAACAATATTTTCTCCATAATCTGACCATTATTTTAATTTCTATTTCATCATTTCTCTACTAAATATTGGTGCTAGATAGCCATAATCATGTAAAATCTTGTCTATTTGAATATCCATGTCATCTAAAAGGTCTCGTATAGAGAATAAAAAGCATGGCATTGCATGATAGATAATCCTATGTACAATAATTCTTAAAAGAGCAAAATTGAATGATCTTAAGCTATAATTCTCTAGGAAAGACCTGTTGGGGTATATCAAAAAACCCTCTATATTCATGAGGCATCTGGCGTCCTGAAAGGACCAAGAGTCTCATATACATGTATAATTATAGGAGTGAGTGATGGAGGTTTTACGCTGTACCGACAGCCAGGGTAATTTTCGTGGCGAAGCAAGTTGGGACGAATTCTGTCTTTGGTGATCGTATCTATGAGATGAAGGTGACAGGGCAGGCAGGGGATCAAAACCTGGAAATAATTTGTGCTGTACCTCATCCTTTAGTGAACCCAGCACCAACCAGGAATTGAATCCGAAGGACCACTTGGTCAATGCTGAGTCCTCTCCTATTGTCCCCTTATACGATCAGCAGGGGCTACTGGAGGCCTATATTCTTCCCCAGAACCCCTGCGGGGGGCCTTATATATATGCATGTATAATGCCCCTTCTGTCATATACCTCTCTTGCCCTCCTACATGATGTAAAGCCTTCCCACACTATGTGCAACCATCCCATGGTATTTACAGCCCTCTCATGTATAACAGCCATCTCATGGTAATCTTGGTATGTACAGTCATCCTACAGTATGTAGAGCCATTCTATAAAATGAACAGTCATCCCATGGTATGCAGTGTTTGTGAAAAGCACTAAAATGCCAGACATGTCTCGCATTTTACCCAGCATGTCCGATGTTTGAGCCTAAAATGTTGGACATTTTGTCCAGCAAAGTTTCAGGTCTGGTTGGAATAGTTTTAGAGGTGTATCTAGAGAGCATGACTTAGATTCTTTAATCAGGTCTTAGTTTTTATCATATTCTTCTGAAAAGAAAACAACCCAGTAGGTCATCTTCATGAATTATGTTTGACAGTGATGGTAAATGTCCGACATGAAGCTGAAAAACGTCGATGTCCGACATTTCAAAATGATTTTCACATAGACTGGTTATGTACAACCATCCATGGTATGTATATCCATCCCATGTTATGTACATCCCTCCAATGGTATGTACATCCATCCCTTGGTATGTACGTCCATCCCATGGTATGTACATCCATCCCATGGTATGTACATCCATCCCACGGTATGTACATCCATCCCATGGTATGTACATCCATCCCACGGTATGTACACCCATCCCATGGTATGTACAGCCATCCCATGGTATGTACATCCATCCCATGGTATGTACATCCATCCCATGGTATGTACATCCATCCCATGGTATGTACATCCATCCCATGGTATGTACATCCATCCCATGGTATGTACATCCATCCCATGGTATGTACATCCATCCCACGGTATGTACACCCATCCCATGGTATGTACGTCCATCCCATGGTATGTACATCCATCCCATGGGATGTACAGCCATCCCACGGTATGTACATCCATCCCATGGTATGTACATCCATCCCACGGTATGTACACCCATCCCATGGTATGTACGTCCATCCCATGGTATGTACATCCATCCCATGGTATGTACATCCATCCCATGGGATGTACAGCCATCCCACGGTATGTACAGCCATCCCTTGGTATGTACATCCATTCCATGGTATTACAGCCGTCTCATGCTATGTACATCCATCCCATGGTATGTACATCCATTCCATGGTATTATAGGAAAACACCATGAGGATGTGGGATGGTGCAGAATACGAGCTGGTAGTAAAAAATTTGCCTGCATGAGCCCGAAGGGTGAGTGCAGGCAAATTTTTTACTACCAGTGAGTATTCTGCACCATCCCATAATCCGAATGTAGTTTTCCTTTTATTATATGTCGAATTTGTAGCAAAAATAGCAAAAATAACAAACCTAGACTCTCCTGAGTCAACATTTCATAGTCAACTGGTATCACAGAATACTCACCGGGCTGATTGTACTGCTGCAGGCCGATGTAAATTGTGTAAAATGGTACATTTATACGTATTTTCATAACTCTAATGTGCACTAGATGCATCGGAATAACTTTTTTGTTACAAATCAAAAAAATAATCATGCAAATCCGTTGAATAGTGCCAAAATTAGCAGACTAATAACCTCCGATGTTTGCCGTAACGCTGCACGACCTTCACCTTGGCCTTCCCGTTGCCGTAACAACGGTCATTCTGTCTCGGCTCTCGGGCCAGCCCGCGTGTTAGGGGGTGCCTCAGGGAGAATGACCCATTCAGGCCAAGCGGTACACTATCTTATCCCAAACCAGCGGTAACAAGGGATGGTCGCTTAGGACCCGTGCACCGACGTATAATAATACAGCCATCTCATGGTATGTACATCCATCCCATGGTATGTACATCCATCCCATGGTATGTACATCCATCCGATGGTACGTACCTCCATCCGATGGTATGTACATCCATCCGATGGTATGTACATCCATCCAATAGTATTTACATCCATCCCTTGGTATGTACGTCCATTCCATGGTATTACAGCCATCTCATGGTATGTACATCCATCCCATGGTATTACAGCCATCCCATGGTATGTATATCCATCCCATGGTATGTACATCCATCCTTTGGTATGTACATCCATCCCATGGTATGTACGGCCATCCCATGGTATGTATATCCATCCCATGTTATGTACATCCCTCCAATGGTATGTACATCCATCCCTTGGTATGTACATCCATCCCATGGTATGTACAGCCATCCCATGGTACGTATATCCATCTCATAGTATGTACAACCATTCCATGCTATGTACAACCGTCCCATGGAAGGTGCAGGCAACCCATGGTATCCCATATTTTTGGTCAGCCTGTTACAAACTAAAAAGGAACATAACAATTATTAAAGGAAAGCTTTCACATGAATTAATTTAGTGCTATTTTTAGTGTAATTTATTTCACTTAAGTATTCTAAAAATATTTCAAAAGTAAAAAATGGAAAAAATGTCCAGGTCTCAGGAAATTATTGAGGAAAGGAATCTAATTTTGGGAAGTCCCTGAAGTCTGGGCTGTTCAGCACTCCCGTTGCTACGTCACAGCTATGGGAATTCCTTCTAGAGTTATTTTGGGATTTCCTGATTAACGAATGGTTGCAGATGGATATATATTTTAATTTTGTATGAGTTACATCAGGTCAGGTTTATTTTTGTTAGAGTGCATAACTCTTTTTACAAATTCTACAGGGATGGGCATTCCCTTCTAAAGGAAGATGGGATTCCCCAAGAACTCCCCTTGCTACGTCAAAAATTGGGTGGATTTCCCTTAGAAATGTGATAAAATACAAGTTTATTGATGTCCCGTAATTGTGTACAAACTAAATATTTTCCTTCCATTTTGCTGACAATGATAGTGCAAGTCGTGAATAACATACTTAATTGAATTTAATGAGAAATGACCATGTATCAGTTATGTGCAAGCTTTCCTTTAAGTTATTGGAAAGTAAATACCTGGAAAAATCACAACATTTTTATGATTTTATCATCATGTGATGTTAAGACCGAACCCCAATGCTATAAAAGCATTATGTTTTGGTTGCAGAATGTTTTCCTGAGAACCAACTCCAAAGCTAACTTTTGGTTTTTATATAATTTATTATTCATACAATAGTTTCATGTTACAACATGTTCTTCTAGCCTACATTACTTGATGATAGTAGTCAACAGATACTGGAGGAGGCTTATGGTTTGAAACCCAGTTGTCTCCCTACCTAGGCAGCCTGGGAAACAACAAGGGCATTCTTCAACCATACTTTTTAGTCCGTCTGATACCTGCCCAATTTTCACGTAACAGTTACATTATTTCAAGTTAGGTTGAAACTTTCTATGACAGTGTGTTATAACAACATTAAATTCTGGTGAAGTTGAGGCCTTACCAATATAGAACATTATATTAGCATCATTTTTAAAAGGAAATAAAATAACCAGACTGTTATAAACACGTCACAGTGCAATGTCACAATTTTGGATTCTAAAGATGTTATTGGGTGCCATCAAAGCAATGGGGGGGCAATAGAACCAAAGAAGAACCAAAAAGAACATTATTGCAACATTATAATTATGTTACATTCTTGTTTCAGTAGGCCAAGTTGTGCTACACTTTGACATGAGGTGATTTAGCACTAATTGAGTTTCCATTCTGAAATTAAAAAATGTGTTTTGAAACCTAGGATAGTACCACAAGGTTACCCATTTTCTATATACACAAGTGGCTTTGCCAAGATTCGAATGCACAACCTTTGGGTTTGGAGGTGAGGGTCTTAACCATTACACCATGGAGGATGAGGCTGGAACTAAGAAATGGGGTCATGACCCAATTTGCTGGTTCCCACAGGTCCTTTTGAAAGCAGTTTAACAAAACAGCAGCCAGATGGACAGGTTGGTTATGGCCCATTTTGCTGGTTCTTGGTAAGACCTGAAGAAAGTTCAGTATGTAGGCAGCAACATGTGAAAGGACATCATTTTAGAAGAAGCAGGGTAAATAAAGCCAGAACATACATCATAAACGTAAGTACAGCTTCTTTGCAAATCAATCTTAATGACACCCATATAACACATTAATTTTGTGTCATTGTTAGGATCTGCCCTCAAAGTATTAAAAGTAATTAATCATTGGACATGCCCTGTCGCATAAGCCAACCCTCACAACAGTGAGAGCACAGAGAGGACTTCTATGCAGGTCTCGCAACAGTGCAAACCACAGCGAGGGTTTGGTCAAAGTCTCACTGTTATACATGATTTTCACCCATTTCTGATAATCTTTCCAGGCTGAAAATATCAGGGATTTTAGATCTAAATGTCTAGTTTTCAGAACTGTTTACAGAATTAAAATCGGTTCAGTAGAACAGCCATGAATTAACAGCGGGAACCAACACAACAGCAAAGTCTTTGTTGCGAGAGCATGTATTGTTTCAATTTTTGAACAGGGAGGGGTCTCGCTGTGGTGGACAACCCTCGCAACAGCGAGGAGATTATGCAACAGACCAAAGAGAACCTAAGACCAACGATCTAATTGACATTATTGTCCATGACGCAATTCATGTAAAATGTAGATAAATAACTAATGAAATTTATTTAAACAAACATTTTTAGATGTGAAGTATATATACAGATACATATAATGGAAAAGTGATTCCTTTTCACACCATTCTTATAATCTCCTTTTGTTAGTCTTCCCTTCTACTGTGATTTCTGACAGAGTCACCAAAGTTAGTTTTATTGACTGACTATGATAGTCTCCTAAAGCGTAATCGGGGGTAAAAGATCCAACAAATGGTTGTTGTGGATCATCGAACGTATTGACATCCCAAGTATTATAACATTGCAGAAATGTCTTCTTTAGTTCTGCTTTGGTTCTTTGTCACATTATTTCCATGGCACTCAAAGACGTCTTTAGAACCTAACATTGTGCATTAAACTGTGACTTGGACGTTCTGGTTATGTTCCTTTACATAAAGATAATAATATCAAAAGTTTCTGGGTTAGTAAGGTTCTTAACTTCACTTAAGGATAGACACCAGTGGTTGGGGTGTAAATGGCGCTGCTCCATTTACTCACAACCACAAAATTTGTTTCTTATGTTATTACTTAGTAGAAAACACCATTTAAGCCAATATCGGTGGCGGACCCAGGGATTTGAAAAGGGGGGGACGCGCTATTGAAATTTTTTTCCCTTAATTACTTTTTGGCCGAATTTTACATTAAAAAATGTAAAATTTTCCGAAAAAAGGGAGGGGCGCACGCCCCGGCGCCCCCCCTCTGGATCCGCCACTGAATTATATATACCCAAATCTATTAATATAATTTATGTAGAAATAGCTCAAATAATAGCTGTGTCAGTGGGATGCAAACCTAAAATTCCTAAAATTCAAAATCATCTTTTGAACATCAATATCTCACTTAATATTCAGTCAAAAACTTTAAAATTTCTGATACATCATCTTGACACTTATATGGAGGGAATTGTGTCGCAGATTTTTGATACAGGTCTTAGTTATGTTTTTATGTAATGTAGAAAATGATAAATAATAAAAATTCAAAAATGTTTCCCGTTTTTGCCTGTTTTTGATCATAAAATAGAATCCAGGACCTATATCAAAAATCTGAGACACGATTCCCTACATATGATTGTCTCGAAGGTATGTGTGAAGTTTCATTCATGTTTGTTAAGTATTAAGCAAGATATTGATGTTCAAAAAATAAAAGTGAAAAAATCAGTGTAAAATTGATAAAATCTCAACGGCAAATCTTATCATAATTTTATTGGTATCAATAGATAGAGACAAAATATGACCTTTTAAATGATATATAGTATGCTTAGATCAGAGCATTATTGATGAATGCAGTGGTGATATTCTGGATTGGCTGTTGACCACTGGTGTCTATCCTTAAAATGAGCTTTACCTGTCACAAAATAACGTAACTGATGGTTGCGGAATATGTCTACATCATTAGCATCATCATTTGCGACCACTATCAGCAGAAGAACCTTGTTCAAAGTTATTTTATCTGCAGATAAATATCACGTTTAAGTGTCAATTCATCGCTGATATCATTGTCACAATGAATCGATATGGATTTAAACAAATGACGTGAAGCGACCAGTATATAATAATATGTCCTAACCTTCGTTCCCAAATTTTCTCGAATTTGAACTTTTCAGTAGAATCTAATCGTCACCTTAACCTTTTGGTTGTTCGTTTCCAAGAAATCCAATCTGAAGCATGCCGTGCAGTATCTGTGAGTGGTCTATGTGAAGTGAGTGTTGTGAAACTTATCAGACACGGCCTGATAGTGTGTTGTCCTCAGTGACCCGTTGCACAATGATATTTTGTTGTTACGATAACTTCAAGATAACTTTAAAGGCCCATTCGCCGCGGCCAACTTTCCATTACCATATGAGATATAACTATATTGATATCTTCTCTTATTAAGAATTAACTTTTTTATATCCATAATATGTTTGTGGTTAACAAGTGATGTATCTATGTATAAGGTTATATGGTTATTTGGTCAAAATACTAATTTTTCATGCATGTAATTTTTAGATCGCAATAAAAAATTGGCAAGTGGCCCATTGCACAGTGGATTTCTGTTGTTACGATCAATTTAAGATAAAATAAAGATGTTGTTACGAAGATTGTAAAAACCCTGTTCCTATTGAATCAAATTGAATTCTGTAAATTGATATATGTAGGGAAATTTTTTACAACAAAATTAGTAAAAATTACAGCTCATTGAGGGCATTCTAAATAAGTCTTTTTTGAGTGTCAAAACGATTGTTGTTGCGCGCATAGTACTAACGAAAGGTTTCATTGCTTTGCTAATTTTCGTTGTTATGGTCGGTATTGTGCAATGGACCACAGATCCACACATACGACAGATAACACATTGTAAATATTGTCTTTCAGCTTTACAGAGTTTCTTTAGCAATTTCGTTGCCAACCACCATAATGTTTACATGTGTTCTGCAGTTGATCATTTACAGTGTTTATAGTTTTATACTATAATGATGCAGAAAAATTGTATAGATTGCAAAAATATAACAAATAACTCTATCCATTTACTTCCAATCTTATCTATACCCACAATGGATTTTCCACGGAGCGGGTTATAAAGGCGGTGATCCACATTGCGACAAAATTGGACCGATAGTGGGCCGATTTCAAAATATTTTTCTACCTCAAAAATCGGTTCAGAATCGGTCCAGAATCGGTCCAGAATCGGTCCACTGTGGATCATAATCGTGACGTGGATCATGTCAGCCGATATTTCCAAACAGATCTCCAACCGAAATATGTGAGAGTAAATTATTCCAACTGATTTCCAGCCGATTTCCAACAGACAATGACCCAACGAAATTATTAATCATGTTAAATATTTTTGGACCGATTCTGGACCGATTCTGGACCGATTTTATTATGGCTAGGGTTTTTCAGTGTTATTTTAGTCATTTTAGGGTTGATTAGACTGCAACCTTCAATATAACTTGGGGAATATGATGCACATTCTTTCAATACTATATTTTATGCTCTCCAGTGGATATTTATCATTTTCCACTCTTTCTGTTTGTACACATTAATTATTATAGGTTTCTTGATGCATTAGGGACAATCGAGCCATTATAGAACTAGCATTGACATTTGTTCAATATTATGCACAGTGAAGCCTATACCCATATAGATTCCAAAAATGCAAAAATAATGATAGGTCACCGTGGAAACTTTTTGGCTAGACCAGTCTATTTATATCACAATTATTCAGAAATTGACTTGCAAAATAAATTTTGAAATTTGATTTTATTTGCTAATTATTTTGATAGAAATGAAATAACAACCAGCCAAATGTTTTTGATAAATGTGTTCATGTTTTCTCAAATGAAAAAAAAAGACTTTTGTAAAATATGATGTTATATATGTTTTTAACTAGAAATTATATAGTTTAAACTAGTTCAAAAATTTTAAATTCTAAAATAAAGTTGCACACAAAAATATTTAACATTGAAAATTGCTCTTAAAGTTAATATGTCATGCATATGGATATAGGCTATAACAAACAGCCAAAAAAACAGGGGGTCACCATACTAATTTGGCCAGCAGAGATGAATATCCATTTAAAAAACCTAAAATTGGCTTAAAATAGCTATTTATTTGTTTTTCTATAAATTCACTGAAATGTTTATTTTAAAAGTATTTTGACACTTCTTCCAAATCCTTACAGTTATTTGGATGTATAATATGCCTTTATACACCCTATATTGAAAGAGTGACAGGAGAAAATGTAATTTTTGTTTCAAATTTAATTTTTCAGCATTTCCAAAATGTTCTTAAAATAAGTCATGTTTCCCCAATTCTATCTCTAAAGCTATGCATCTTAGCCAATTTTCTATTCCATTTTTGAATTCTACATATATTTGTGAGTGTTTCTGCAAAATATGATGAAGATTGAAGAACTTTCATTTTTTGGATATCTGGAAAATGTCGCCATTGTCCTTAATGCTTTTAATACATTTAATGCAAAATTATTTCTCAAATGTCAGTTATTAAGCCATGCGATTTTTTTTTCAAACATGTACTATATATTACTAGTTTAAAGAACAAGTAAACAGTTGGTTTTCACCTCCACAGTGGATCATGGGTAGGGGACCGAGTGTGGACCGATTGTGGACCGATTTCGGGATCAACAAGTTTAATTGGCAAACCGATTCTCAACCGACAAAAAACCGTCGGTCCTTAAATCGGTTGGTTACTGTATCTTTCCGTCGGGTTGAGTAATGTCGCAACGTGGATCACCGGCTTTAGGTAATATACAGGCCCGTACACAGGGTCTGTGGGGGGTGGGTGGGTGGTGGGGGGGGGGGGGAGAGGTTGCCGAGAATCCCTAAGTGGAACTTTTGCTTATAATTTCATAATTTCAGTAATTTAAACCTAAAAAGGGGGTGGTGAGGTTCCCAGAGTGGAACTTCTCAGTAATTTCTCGTTTCTTTTTAGTGGATTACAGTGAAATTTCAAAGGAAAGGTGGAACTTTTTAACAGTTCCTCTTGGTACCCACCCCCCCCCCCCCCTAGTTACGGGCCTGATATAGACGTTATGAAAATGATGTTTAATTCGCCAAAAAGGATGTCTGCTATTTTTGTGATCAATTAATTATCACTATCATTCAGAGTACCACCAAATTTAGAAGAAATATGTAAGCCATATTTCCGTATAACAGCTATTTTTCTGAACGTTCCCTAGATCTTGGTCAGCTAATAAATAATAATTAATCATATTATTTTTGAAACAAGAGAAAGTAAAAAACTTGAGTTTGATAAAGTAAACATAATTACATATTTTAGAGTGCAGGGATAAACCTTAATATTATTATTTTGCACTAGCCCGATGGACTAGTAAGTGAAAATTTGCATTTGACTGATGTAAACTGCACTGGTACCCAGTTGACACTTGAAACAATTACATGCATAATTTATTGACCTTTGTTAATGATATGTTGTATTTTTCTCAATGTTTCTTTTGTTAAGTAACCACACGAATTCAAGCAATGATACATCATGAAATGTGTTGTTTTCCAAAGTAATTTTAGCTTCGCAATGTGATTTGGACGATGTCAGTTACTATATTTGCACTAGCCTACCGGAATAGTTTTCCAGAAAATGCACTAACTAGGCTGATAGGATTTGCACTAGTGATTTCACTAGTGGACTAGCTAGTGTTAGTATCGACCTCTGGAGTGCATTCACACTTTTTAAATAACACGTGGTTCCTAATATCAGGCAGGTATGGTCAGACATGAAGTTGTAGAACGTTGTTCCAAGTCCCCTACTTACTGCTTTAAATAATTTTATTTATTACACTACACGTTGGTATATTACGCATAGTATATTATACTACGCATTTGGCACGCGTTGGGGGTGGCATTGGGGCGCATTGGGATGCGTTGGGTCGCATTGGATGAGTAAAATGATGCGAATTAGACTTGTTGGGCAACAACCCAACGCGAACATGACCCGACGCATAGTGTAATATGGCGTGAACACATATGCTTATTATTGAAGACAAGGTAGTGAAAAGTGTAAATCCTCCATTGGGATATGAACCTGCTATGTGTGAGGTGAAAATTCCCACAACTCCTCTACATTTAACCAGTAGCCCAACAATTTTCAAAGATCCATTGAAGATAATTTCAATAATTCTAAACTTTTGTTACATCAAAATCAATCACATGCTTTGTCAAGTGAAAAGTGAAACTTTATTACTTAGTTTCAAGGACATAAAAATGGACATATAATCACCTGTTGTTGATGAAATACACAGAGTGTCTGAGGGTAAGTTTCTTGGCTTTTTACATGATATTTAGAATGTTATATGGAATTTAATGCAAATAAATCATAAACAAGACTATGGTGTCAGAAATCACAGTAAAACCTATACATTTTAAGAGTTTGTAAAACAGAGTAGGAGAGAGTGCAGAAAGGGCATACCCAGACGCCAGAGTACAGCACTTAGACCCATCTACTAACCAACAAATGGTTCAAGTAGACTTGGTGATATCATTTTGTATAAGAAACTCCTTGACTAAACTATTAAGATACTCTTCATCATGCACAGAAGCATCCTAGACATGAAAAAAGGTGAGTTGTTTACAACACATGTTTTCTGTAAACAAAATGGATGAAATTTAGAGAGGCCCTGTGGCCCGTCGCATAACCAAAAGCTCGCAAGAGGGAGCGATTAAGGATGGATTTGTTTTTTCTCCCTGTTTTTTTCTCTCCTTGTTTTGGGGGTGTGCCAATCCTCCCTGTTGCGATGGTTTTGTACACACTTTGAATTTAATTTAATTGGCTAATAAATCATTTCCGCCACTTGCCTCCTATACAAATTATAAGCTGAAGGACACATCTAACATGTACTGAAAACAAAATCTTTAAATGTTAACCCCAAAATGTCCCCCTGATAAATTGAGAAATCGGGTGTGCAAACCATCCCTGTAAGGATGAAAGGTACATTTCTCCCTGTTGAACAGGGAGAGGTCTTTTGAAATGTGCCAATGTTCGCAACAGCGAGACCCGTTATGCGACGGGGCACTGTGCTCCATCGCAAAGAACCCTCGCAACAGCGAGACCACAGCGAGATATGGATTGGATTGACTGATAAATACATTACGCCACTTGCCTCCTGTACATTTCATAAGCCAATAGACACAAAATAATGAGAGCAGAATGTACAAATAACAACCCCAAAATGCCCCCTGATACATTGAAAGTTTGGGTGTGCCAACCCTTGCAACAGCGAGGAAAGTTGGATTCCCTCGCTGTTCAACAAGGATGGCTCTCACTGTGGTGGACATCCCTCACAACAGCTAGGAGACACTGGTCTGCTTGGTGTCAATATAATGTGTGACTTGTTCTCTGTTAAGGGCATCATTCCTGTCAGTAATATGATTTATTAAATAAATCAACTGAATTTTATTTTTTCATCTCTGCAGCTGGTTTTTATAAATAAAAACCTCTACAGCTTTAATACGTACGTCAAGGAATCCTTAGAAAGTTTGGAAAAAATGCTTAATAAAGAAATCTTCCTTAAATGCCATCAAAAGTGTCATAAGGGACTTCATAAAGAAACATTCTTTTGCACATTTCACTCATAAAAAAGAGTGATTGAATGGTTATAAAACGCAAACTACATGATATCTTAAATGTGCGATATTGTCCATGAGAAGGAAGCAAATTAATAGTCTATTGGCCAGAGAGGTATACCTTGACAAGGATCGTCTATACAATGTTTTCTTAATGATTTCTTCCTGAATCTCCTGAATTAAAATCTGCTAGTATGTTCTAAGAAAAAAAAGTTGAAAAATACAATTCGAATAATAAAAAATCCATTTATTATGTAGAAGTCACAATTACAGTGTTGTGAAGCATTAAAGTCGATAAAACATCGTAGAAAACATGTCATCTAACCTTTTTGTTATTTGAAATTGACCTTTGACCTAACTAGGTCACTTATGTAGGTCACAAGTATGAGATATCATCACAAACATTGCAAAATATGAGACCTGTCTGAGGCTTTTTTGAAACATTATATAGCGTACTACAGATATGATTAAACGGGACAAATTTAAGAGCGGCAGCAAGATCTAAGAAAAAAATGTCTGTTGATAGAACCACCTCCTTCTATTCCAATTCCAATTCACCTTATTTTAGGAGACATTGGTATCAAAGATATATTGTATATAAAAACGAACTTTCTTTGCATATCAATGTGTTCAAACTTTGTTTCTCTCCTTCCTTTATCTTTCTAGTATTCATCTACAACTGTGACACTGCTGTACTTTAATTTTATTTTAAGTTTCATTTCATCTCATTATATATACGTGTTCTACCATGGATACGTGAATCCAGCTGCAAATTCTGATCGATATGAAAAAAAACAGTTTGTCAAAATTGATCAACTAGATCCTAAATCATGAGCATTTCCATAATGGAGACATTGTTTACGTCTGGGTTGCTACGTTTTGTTGCCCTAACACCTACATTACTATGGAAACACTGACCTTCTGGAAACACACAAAAGTATTTTTTCTTTTATTTTGTCAGCGTCCACAGGATCTACATGCTGTTACTAATTGTCTTTTAGTTAATGAGGAATTCGAAGCAGCAATGTCTATAAAATTACAACCTGTATTTGTCAGGAAAGTAATAAAAATTATGTAAATGTGCAGTAAACATAACGTCGAGTGCGAGGTGCATGTGGCCCTTGGGCCAGTGAATGTATACCATGATCTGCTTGGAGTGTGGAGGTCTGGGGCACCAAGTCTAACACACACAGTGACACACACATAGGGAAATCGTTTTTTTCCGTGGTCACATCCACATTTCTTGTTACTATGAATAAACGTGAGACTCAGTAATTGAATTTTAAACCTCTGATGAAGACTAAGTAATTTTGATTTTTTATGAAGATCTGTGGCCCGTTGCACAATAGAATTTCCTTGTGAGGATCAAATAAATATAGCATAACAAACTTTTGCTTAACAGGTAAATGTTTCTTTGTAAGGAAACTTTTCCTTGTTATAAAAATAGTAGAAATCTCTGGTTCTAATGAATGAAATTGAATTCTGTAAATTGATATAAATAAGGAAGAAATTAGAGAAAAAACAGTAAAAGTTACAGCTCTTTGCGGGCATTCTAAATATAGAAAATACAATTGTTGAAAAAGCATTCATTGTTAGGAATATATCTGCAAATAATTGATTATGCAACAACGAACTGTTTCACTAATAATATTATTTTCGTTGCTGGGAAACCCATTGTGCAACGGGCCACAGAAATTTCAGTAAAGTCATCCCAATGCACATTGTAACAGATACCAAAAAATTAAGTAATTGATAACACTGTTTTTGAAGAAAGCATTGAAAACAAGTTGATTGTAAGAAAAGTCTGGTAGTTGGGTTCACCACTATGCCTATGTAAAAATAGCTCTTCCATAGGACTAGCTGTTCCAAAGTACATTGTGAATGCTCAGACTGGGGTCATAATTCATCACATTGGTTCCAGGCACTGGAGGAATGGTCACATAGGAATGGAGAGAAAGTTTCCCATCTCTATGTATCTATATATGTGTAACCATTAAGCCCTAATTATACTATGCGTTGGGAACACGTAC
This sequence comes from Lepidonotus clava, assembly GCA_936440205.1. Taxonomy (NCBI): domain Eukaryota; kingdom Metazoa; phylum Annelida; class Polychaeta; order Phyllodocida; family Polynoidae; genus Lepidonotus; species Lepidonotus clava. The sequence goes on along the minus strand of OW387144.1, from coordinate 41,374,769 downwards.
ACGTTGTGTCTCAAGGCCCAACGTGTCTGGTACACGTTTGGGCCGTATTTAGACTATATTACACTACGCGACAAAAACACATTTGAAATGGCCCCGAAGGGAATCAGCCGACGCAAAGTATAATACGGCCTTAAGTCCTTTACTGGTGATATATACATTAGGACAGGTAACTCAGTGCTGCCACCTGGTGTCTTCTACTCACTCTCAGTATGTGTTATTAGACAACAGATAATTCCTTTCCCAACATTTGCTCCATGTACACCAGTTTCCATGTCATTAATACAGTCAAAATCAAACGTACCTCCCAAAAAAATAGTAACTACTCTTCTTAGATTCAGGACCCCATTTTATATATAACACATATATACATTTACACATTTTTAGGCTCTCTATAAAACACTGTGGGACCCAAAGGATAGCCTTGTGCAAATCATTCCAAAAACTGCCTCTTCAGAATACGTGCTTGATTTGTAGAGTAATTTGGTGCAAACTTGCCCATCTATCTACACACAAGTAGAGTGAATCTGCACACCAAAAAAAATAGAATACAATACTAGTACTTTCCCTTAATTATATTTGAATCCTTGATTTCTTTAAGATGGAGAAAAGGCAAATTTTCGTGCTCAATATGAACAGTAATTTCATTGCACATTTTTCATATTGTTGCAACGGTGACTGAAATGTTCATGAAATGTCAAAACATACTGCCAATAAAAAAAGAAGTGATTGCCATGGAAACTAGGTCATATTACAAACATTCTAGAAGGAGAAAAACATTAACGGACGACTTTCAAGATAGATTATGTGGAAAACCTTATTGAAACCAAAATTTTCTTGGTGTCATGATTTATGCTATCAATAGTTTCCTCTATATTGAACCTTTTGTAACCGTCTTGATAACATTTGTAATTTATTGTTGATATCATTGTTCCCATTTCCCCCTGTTGATTATGTAAGAAACAATGTGAGTGGCAGAGCTGGGCAGTAAAATTGTTTGTTTATTATGAATATGAATTAAGAAGATGGTGTTTGAGATGAATATATGATAACATGATGTACCAGACGGGGTGATGTCCAGCAATGCGTCTCCAGACATGACTTTCCACTTGTTTGACAATATCAAATTGTAAAATGTTTCTTGGAAGGTTCAAGAGATGTTTTCATTGTTAGGAAGGTTGAGATTCCTAATGCATTCCTCCTGTGTGTCAATAAGACCTTAAGTTTTAGAGCAGGTCATATTTGTAAGAAAAGGTTTGAACAGAAAGGTGGCCTATATACCAGGAAGTAGCCATTGTTGGTCTTTTTTAATTCTTTTATTTCCACAAACAAAAAATACAAACTTGTCTCCCTTTCTTGCCTGTATGCATAGAATAACTATGCCAACAACATTACATAAATACACCTAACATAATACAGTGTATTAAATACATTCATTTAAAAATAACCTGATTATATAAAAGGGTGGTCCCTCTCAATTCTGTCCTGATGCCTACAAAGGTTACTTGAACAGCCGTCAGGCAAATATGGTATGACTGACTAAAGTTTTGATGGTTTTGTAAACAACAGTATTGCTCTGGTTTCTTTTGAAAAATTTCAGCAAAAAGTGTGGAAAATAGAGGGGGCGACTACTTTAGAACATGCAAATTTGAACTGAAATCACTTAAATTGGAAGAAAACTTGATATTGATAGTTATGTTCATCTTATTAATGTTTTCATTTAATTTGGATGTACAAACCCTGAAATACACACAGTTACAATTAGATGATAGTTCCTGGATATCCCGCAAGATGGCATCGAGGTGAAAAGGATCTATTATCTTTAAAGCTCTATACTCACTAAGTCATTTTGCCTGAATCAATGGCTTTTTAAGGCTTTTCTTTAATTTATGGGAAAATGTTAGTTGATTACTAAATCTTCCGATAAATATTCAATATCCGGGCTTTTTGCCATTTTTAGGAATATGGACAGTCCTGTGTTCAACAACCTGTAACTTCCTTGAAAATTATCTAATTATCTAAGCATGGAGTATCCTTTCTAGATCTGTCTAAGGAGACATAGTTTACTCTGAAACTTGAAATAACTTGCAGAATGAGTAGGTTTGCCATGTGCTGCATCAATTGTTCATGAGTTTGATATCATAATGTTAATGAAATATCATGTTTATATAACATATCACTCAACATCATTGAATATACTACTGCCAACTCTCACTTCTATTGTCTTCAAGTTGATTTAGGGATGTAACCTATGCTCTCTAACCAACTAGGGAGGTTTACCAACCCTCCAGTGGAGGTTATATGAGAAATGGCCAGATTCCTATGATTTTATGAGCCCAGTTTAGACTCTCTGAAATTCTTTAGCATCTTTGCTTCACAGCCCAGATTTGAACCGCAGAACTTTGCATTCGGAGTTCCAGAGCGTATCCACTGTCCCATGGAGGCAGCTGTATGCTGTGACGCATGTGATAAATGACATAATTGTCAGAGAAAATTAACCTAATGGTTCTTTTACTCTTTTAACATTAAGTGCATCAATAAATAAAATAGAACTAAACTTAAGTTTTTGTGCATCCATATTATTGTTTTCATAGTTTCACTATGGGAAGCATTTTTAAAGGAAGTTCTGAGTGGTTTCAAACCTTAAATCTTTAGAGTTGGAGCCAATAGTCAATAGCACTATTCTATAAAATTTGTTGGTCAACACAACCCCAATGCAAGTCTAGACGCTTGGCTTGAATATACATACATATAACTATATAAATATAAATATTCAGATATATCTAGACACCTGCTTAATAAAAAAAGATATTCATGCAATTTACACGGAGTTCCCTCATTCTAGTGTCTGCAAACACACAGAAGTATGCCACTAGGACAACAAGAATGGGAAGGTGTCTGGTCTTTATTTGACATATGGGATGTTCAATTTCCCGGCTTTCTTCTTTAACACCGACATTCACTGGCAGCCAACCAAACAGTTAAAACATCTAGTTCAACAACAGACACAACAAGCTTCCCTTAGATTCAAAGTAAGTAACTGTACGAGTTCACCAAAATAACATTTCATCTTAAAAATCTTTTGAGATAAATGATTATGTATGATATGCACAATATATTTTTCAATGGTGGAATTAGTTAAACCATATAGATGCTTTGCTTTAGTAAGGCTAAAAATAGCATCTTTGATGCCATTTTAATCTACTTAACAGGTTGGTGCAACGGCTGTAAAATAGCATTGTTAACTTATCTCAGATTGTTGCAAACTTCTTCCCTGTAGACGTCGGAAGATATAACAAATTGATTTCACAGAATGATTTCCTGTGCTGCACTTGCCGCCCCATTTTTGGTTGCTTACTACCAAATCATACTGCCACCACTGACTGGAGAGTGCAGGGATGTTTCACATAACGAATCACTCTCTTGCACCAGTTTTACAATATAATCTAATGCAAGATTTGAGTAGTTTCCCCAACCTGCTTAGCTGCCTTGGTTGCCATGAGTTCAGATATTTGTAACTTGTGTTTCAATTACAATACAACTGTAATCTTTTCGCTTCTTAAAGAAATTATTCCTCTGTCAATAGCTAGTTATTTGTATGAGATGTATGTTTTATAATGAAGTGGAGGTGACCAGGGGCGGGTCCAAACAGGTCCTGACTCCCCCCCCCCCCTTTTGGTGGTGACCTTTACTTGATAAAGAGCAGAAACAAGTCTAATGCATCCATATAAATGTGTGGCATTTTGGCCCTCCTTTAAGTATGTACACATCAATGTGGACAGGGGTAGTCCTAATTCTTTTAAAATGTGCATACTTTTAATGCAAATACTCATTGGATTTGTATTAAAAAGTATGCACATTTTAAAAGAATTAGGACTACCCACTTTTGAAATCATTTATGCAATTATGCATAATGTCAATTTGATTTCCTCATAGAATAAAAAGGGCTACCTATTGAGTGATTTCATCAGCATTTTAAGTGTCCACAAACAATATGCACACACAATGATATGTCTATATCCTTCAACAAATATTATTCTCAAACAGTTTTAGACAGTAGTTGGTAATTCACTTGTTACCTCATACTAATCCTGGAAATAGGGAGAAGGGTGTCAGCCTAATAATTAATTATTAAATCATGGTTGATTACCAACTTTGCATTAAATGAATAAATCATAACGCAGCAAGCTCTATTCATTTGCCAGAAACATAATGTTATAAAAATGTGTGTCCATATTTAGGTAATGGACATCTGTATTTAGGTAATAATGCTGAAATCAAGAGTAATGTAAATGTTTTCTTGAAATCTTTATCAATTGTTTTAGCCTTGAGACTTACGGAATCTAACTGATATATGCACTTAACTACTGACAATAACTACTGACATATTTAAAGTCCCCTAAATAAAGACACTCCCTAAGTATGTAAGCATTCGCTGAACATGAATAAGCTCTTCTATCTTCTTTGATATTTGATATTAGTGTTTACTTTTCTATAGGCACAATTCCCTAATATGTGTTCTTATAGTCCTAGAATATAAAAGGGATCAAAGCATTTATATTTGTGACAGAAAAAAATGAGTACTTGGGAGGAATTGGCCCTTTTTTGGAAGAATTGACCGAATGCATTTCTGTGCACAAATTCAGCATTTTCTCCACTTTTTTCAGTTTAGGTGTCCCCCAAAGGTTGGGTGGGGGGAAGGGAGTCACTGTCAGGAATCCCATACTCCACTCTGGGATCTGCCTTGAATAAGATGATCCCTTCATAACTTGGTAACTTCACTTTGATAAGTATCATCGCTAGTACAAGATGTCTTTGATTCTGTTAATTGTCTTATTTATGCATTTTTGGTGTCCCACTTCCATCTAGTTTTTCTTTTTATAAAACTCCATGTGCCCGGGAGAATCTATTAATTTTGTTCTTTCAATTCACAGAAGCTCAATTCAGAGCCTGATAATGTTGTTTGACCATGGGTTATACTCATTGCAAAAAGGAAGCCAACATTGATTTGAAAATACTCTAATTGCTGTTATCATGAGAGATCATAGGCCAATCCTAGTGACCAAGAAATAATGTAAAAGCCGTTTCAAGATCAATTTCCAGAAAATTATTAACCAATGATGGGATTTTCCAGCTGACTTTGTATTACTTCCTCAAAAAGAACAGAAAATGTGTATATTCTACAGTAACCTTAATGAATCAAATATTGAGTTTAACATTTAGGTCAATGTTTTGCTTTGTGCAAGATGTGATTTTTGTTCCTAAAATCTAAGCTATTTCATATTAAGACAGCTACTTAATGGTGCAATGTCTAGAGATTGATAAGTTGATACAAGAATATCAAGCAGCAGGTGATTGGCATGGCAAATATATAAATATACAATTCATATACAAATCCTTCCCAGTATACAAAACACCAAAAAGAAAGAAATTTATTATTTAAATTACCATCGTGTATCATGGCATGTCAACAAGGTGTCAACTGTCAACTATGATAACAGAACAGCTACATCGCTCACCACCATGAAAACATGTATCTCAATTAGATGTTTTTATATAAATTGAAATATTACATTTTTCCTGATCTCATGGTGAATTACATTTTGGAAGGACTCATTAAAAAGTTGCATGAAGTATATGTCAATACTAGTCTGACGCTTGGGAAACCCCAGCATACACATGGAAAAGTTCATGTTTCTTTGAACAAATGTTAACGTCTAGGCCTGACAAATTGTTTTGATTCCAACAATAAGCTGATCCATGACAAATATTAAAATAAGGTGGGCCCTTTTAGTCACTATTTGCGTGCATCCGCCCAGTTGGAAAACTTCACATCTCAAACTGAGGCTTACATACCTCTAGTGTTATAATCTAAGCATAGCCTACCTATAATAATAGGACAAGAATCCTCCTATGAACTTATTCACATCTATATTGTTATTCAGTCTGATGTGTAATTGTAAAGCTATTGCTTATGTATGAATAACATAAGAAATTGACAAATTGGTTAAATGTCATAGATGCTATGGTTGGTTTAGTTATAGTAGAACATAGAGGAAAATGGCTATACCTAATGGGAATCAACTTAAACAAACACCATCCCTATCATTTTGGTTATAACTAATGTATAAAGCCTCATTTCTCTATAGGGACAGGTTCATTCTTGATTCAGAAAAAAGGTTGCTTTGGAACGCATATCATTTATGGATTTGCTGCATTAAAGAACAAACCAGTCTGCAAAAACGTTGGGTTCAGTGTGTCATAACATCTTTATATCATTTATGGATAGATATCATAACATGGTATCCTGCCATATTTTTTCAAAAAAAGTATGTGCAATCAGTTTCGGCCCAATCTAAAAATAAAAAGTTAGTCAGAATACTAAACTATGCACCAAGGTAGTTAGTAAAACATCTTGTGCATGTAACTGGTAGTAGTGTATAAATAAAATAAAGAAATAGTCACCAGATTGTGAAAGATACATTATTAAAGGTATTCGAAATTACATAAATTACTTATCATATTTTTTTTATCATGGTAGGCACAACTAGTAGGAATGATAAACCTGTTTGGTTATGACAGGGGCAGCACTACTTGGGAAAAAAATCAATATCCAACTAATATATAAGAATGATGATCGGCAGTTAGAGCCAGAGCAATCTGATACATGTTTGGATGACTTCGAGTCTTAATGATTCGGGGGTTTGGTTAGCTACTCATAGCCTCTAGTGACATCTGGTGACTGAAAAGAAGAACTAACAACATTTTTGAAGCCATACGGAGATAGGCAGAGTTTATTGAGGAAGCTTACCTCTAGGGCAATGACTGACTGTTATACATAGGAATAGAACATCTCATTGATGCACTGGCGATTGTGACGCATCTGTTCTCCACAAAAAACTGACTATCAACCAAGCGTTGTCTACGTTTTGGATATTAACACCCATTGCATAGACTTGTTCTACCATTCAGCTAGTAAGAATAATAATGGATAAATAACAGCTCATCTGATGACGAAGTGACTTAAGTTCCCCATGCTCACAATTAATACCCTAAACAAGAATTAGCCTTTGGCCTAGGTTGGTATGCCTATTATGAGTATGGCTTTCAAGCCTGTTTATTTGTGCCAATAGCACTATGCCTCATGAGATATGAGATATGTGTAACAGTAGCACCCTAGCTAAGTGCATGTGGTGAATTAACATTAACATAAAGCATTTGAAACAATAACAAATATAGGACCCAACCAAGAGGGCATCACTCGTAATTATTTCCGTCCTGGTAAAAATATTATCCTATTTCAAAATTCTATAGACAAATATCATGAAGTACACAGTTCATATACAAATCCTTCCCAGTATAATCCATATCAAACTCTAAATAATCATGGGGGGTGACCATTGTCAAAAAGTGGACCATTTTTCCTCATTATACTACTCCTCTATTGTTCTCTTCAGAAGCTTCTGAGTGTAACCTTCAGCTTTGCCCTAGGTAAACCTCCAGTGGAGGTTTATTTGGTTAACCTCCGGAGGAGGTTCATTTGAGAAATAACTTTTTGAGATATAGCCACAAGTCTTTGATTTTGTCCAACTCATCTCAATTTTTTGAAAAGGTTTATTTAAATTAAGAGCAGCCTGGGATTGAACTCAGTACCCTAGAATTTAGTTGTAGAAATAAAAGTGTGGAAGAGACACCAAACTCGACAAGCACAACTGGATAGACGACTTGTTATTTATTAATACTATTGTAGACAGGTAGCACAAGGATCAATATGTTTTGACTGTATGAGAGTCATCATCAGGATGAGTAAGAAAACCAAAGTTCCTTTGGGTATATCCGATAAACGGTGTGGAATTGACACGGTGGATAACAGTATAGATTCTACAGTGTGGAATCTAAAGTTTAAAAGTGTAGATTTGTACTCAATTAAAATAAAGGTTAAAAGTGTCCGTTTTATATTTAGTTTAATATTTGGAGAAAGATTGATAATAAGCTCTAATTCTGGGACAAACATTACGTTGTTAAATCTGTGAAATAATAATAGTGTCCATCAACAACTTCCCAACGCTCTGAAAAAACAAACATTGTCCGCACAGTAAAAAAATTTAGAATTTAGTGTAAGAAAAGCTAACCACTACCCCACTGAGGCAGCTGCTAGGGCAAGGCAAATGCTCTCTTTATAGGCCTATGTATATCACATAGATAGGAATGGTTACATCATGGAAAAAACATTGCTAGTGAGTCACACTAAATATATGAAGGGCATAGCATTGGATGACACTGATATATAGGGTCTACATTTAGTGTAATTCTTTTGAAATAAGTGGTCAAAAATATGTCCTGGTTCCAAGGAGGTTTGAACCCAGGACCTTCCATGTCCTTGACCACTACCCTACACATACTATTGGTAGGCCCTACATTCTCCTCTGCTTTTGACAAAGATGTATATATTATATACACACATAATAAACATATCATGTATAAATGTACATACATGTATATATGTACATATTAATCTTGTCAACTAACACAGGTATATTCCACCTCACGATGTTTAACATGTACCCGAGATTTCGGAAATACCTCCCGATCTTTGGAATTTTTGCCAAACATCAGCAGAATTCAAAGGGATTGGGAAGCAAAGTTAGTGCAGTGGAATACATCCTTTAGTTAGATGGAACAACAAAAGGTTCCAAAAGCTCTAGTTTATTAGAATCAACAATAGTTCCTATCTATAGCAGTAATATTTGTTTCTTTTGATTGTAGATCAAGACTCTTCAGAAAACTGGAAATACTGAAAATTAGCATGACGAAAACGAAAGGAACAGCCTCTCTTCTCATCTTAGGCATTCTGACCTGCTGTATGTATCAAAGTTATTGTAATATCGGTTGCAACTAGCAAGCTTGAATAATAGAGTATACATTGATCTTATAACCCATCGATAGAAGGATTCAAAGGTAAAAACCGAGGTACATCTACTAATTGCATAAATTAAGGAATTTCTGGCCAACAACTAACTAACACTGTGCGACTGCCATATCAAGCAAGTTTGATATTTCACCAGCGATTTCACCAGTGATCCTGTTTACCTTCGCCGGGCGACTAGGATCGCCCGAGGATTTCCCTTGGGTATGGTATAGGTTCTGTAGCGATGGGCGACAGACAACAGGATTGCCGGTGTAACTGTCTATTATGCAGTTGCCGGTCGCCGGGTGGATTCCTTAGTGGGTATGGGGCTTTAGATTTATAATCTCAATGCAAGAACAACAACACTTATTTTGAGTTGATGAGAAAATAAATAATTAATGTGAAACTTAATGCAATGTTATACTGAACAAAAATGTACAATATGTATTTAAATTTGTATAAGATGAAAGACATGTAAATACTCATGCAATGATGGATACTGGAAAACGTTTCCGAGATTTGACCAGTCTAATCTAATGTCAAATAAAAAAAGAAGAAAAAAGGTAGGTCAACATCTGTTAGGACACTAAATCATTAAGGGCACTAAGGGCCTTGGCATGGCACTAAAATGTTAAATCAAATTTTTAACATCTGGGACCCTAGCAAAACCCTTGTCATAGTAATGTTTTCCTGAAATCTTTATGTTTTGCATACCAAAGAGGTAACGATAGGTTCCAGAGTTACTTTAGGTGATGCGATGTTCTAGATATTTGTTCACTCTAGGTTAGTATTACTAAATTACACAGGGAAATGAATTCAATTAGACCTTATCATACAATTATTTCAATAATAAGGTCATGACCTTAATATATTGTTAAAGTGACTGGTCATTTAGAGTGATGTTTCTGGACAGGCAACATGGGAAAAATCACATGAAAATCTCATCCCTCATATGTTTCAGACCTCCTTTTTTGTGGGTATGCTCAGAGTCAGAGCTGTATTGATGAAGTCAACAAATGTTCTAGCTTGGCCACGGGGAAATATGATCCAGAAATGGTAGCCAGGCTTTGCAGGTAAAATTTTCCTTCTTTTTTTTCTGTTAAATAGAGTGAAGAGACCTTACAGAAGATATATAGATAATTAGAACAGGGGGTATTGATTATACCTAAATTGAAAAATTCTTAAAAAAAAGAATAAAAAAGAATTTCTTGTAAGCACTCTGACATTATGGATGACAAAAGTCTTTTTTGTTCAACTATATAATATGTATATTTGAGGTAAGTATGTGTTTTTGGGACAGTGGCAAAATGGTGAGGCCCACCAAGTGGTGAGGTAGATGTGCAAGGAACAAAATTTTAAAAATCATATATGTCAACACATCAATTTCAAATATGAGGAAAAGGAGAAGAAATGACCTATTCACTATCAGATTCTATGGGGAAAAGCCGATTTTTTCCATATTCAAAAATAAATAACTGTGATTTTTACTTTTAATGCTTAAAATGTGTGGGTAGCAACCTAGTAGGTATTTTAGGCCAAAGAAAACCTTGGGTCACTAAAAATAATAAGAACATGAAGAAAAATATAGCTTAATGAAATACACAATCATAATTCCTAACTGCTCGATGAAATATTTCTGAAATTTTAAGGAAATCCTGCAATAGAACTAAAACCATACTAGGTGGACCTGCCTTTGTCACCTGTGATTACCTATGAACAGAAAACTCTTCGGATAGTGAGATGGATTAAAAAGTGTATCATGATATACAATTGAGTTGTAAAACATGTAAATACGAAACATCATAATACCTGATTTTGTTGGATTCTATTTTATTTCACTTAGCTATCCTGGTTTATCTTTTTTTTTTTTATTAAATACAAGCAATGAATGATGACAATGAAGTTTTTTTCGGAAAACAGAAACAGAATAGAATAGAACAAATTAGGACAATATAGGACAAATTTTGACATGCAAAACTGAACTGTTTAGAATATTTAGTTTAGAGCAGAAGTTTTCACCACATATAGGTGGCACATATATCATTGCTTATTGTCTTGGATGTTAAGTTGTCACAGTTAAGTCATCACTGTTAAGGGGCCATCCATAAATGATGTCAAACCTTTTCAGGGTACTTTTAGGACCCACCCACCCCCCTGTCACACTAAATTTTGTGATTTAAACATTAATAAAGGGGCGTTTTCAGCCAGTGTCACACTGTTCAACCTACCCACCCACCCCCTTGTGTGTGACATCATTCATGGATGGTCCCTAATCAAACAGACAAACAAATTTTCTTTTATTCAATCAAACATTGTGCAATGTAACATATTGCTTTACATTTCACATATTTTATTCTTGTAAAATTAAAACCATTTACAGTCCTTCAGGCCTAGGAGACATCAACATGTGCATAGATGCCCTAGGCAAAGTGTGTACTGACAGTGCCGTCAATGCTTGGAAATCATTTTTTGCATATTTTTGCACACCACAGGGCATACAAGGTAAGCCACTTTGATACAGTATTGTGCACCAGGGGCACTTATACATCGATTATAGGGTTGCCTAGTCATAGCTTTATTACCGGTGTCTTTATAAAAGGGTTGCTAGAAGGTATAGTAGTGTAGAGGTACTCCCTGCTGGACAAAATATACACAAAATGACAGTTATATTCAAATTTCAAATTTCTAAATTCCATAAAAAAAACTTATTTTTCACATTTTCTTTTATAAATAATTTAATTTGATGATTTTAATCTCTTTTAGTCTTATAAAATACATTTAATGAGTTTCTTATAACATTTTTTAGTTTTATAATTTTTTAACCGTCCTGCTTGTGACGTCACACACAGATAATAGATATTGCACTGTGGAAGGTGCACCAGGATGCACACAGGGATACTCATTATCATCCAGAAACGGTTGAATAAAATCAAAACTGTTAGAGATAAATGTATGACAATCGGTATGGTGACTACTCAGGTTGTCCGGCCATGGCACTGTGCTAATTTAATGTCACTGGCCCCTCCCTTTGAAAGGTCTTAAAGGTCTGTTTTCATGCAGTGTAAGGGTTCTTCCTCCAGGCTTGTTTGTGCCTCAATAAAGGCTTCCTGCCCAGCAAAGCTGCGACGTAACAGAACTGTTCTGTGACCATACCATTCTGGTCACTTTGTGACTTACTAAAATCGCATGTAGCAGTTATCTTATTTAATCGTGAGGTCTCAACTTAACTATATCAGAATGTTAAGGTCTCATCCTGACTTAATCAGAATGTTATAATAACATTCTGTTCCGGTAAGGTCTCAACCTGACTTAATCAGGATGACTGTTATAATAACATTCTGCTCTTGGGAGGTCTCAACTTAACCAAATCAGAATGTTATAATAACAGTTGAGACCTAATCTTAAAGAAAGATGATTGTCAGGTTAGAACTATAGATCTGTAGTTGAAGCAATTTATTCATGTAGATCTACTGATCAATTGAAAAGAATGTCAGTGTAACATACTGATTAGGTGAGGTAATGTCTCCTATATATATATATATATATATATATATATATATATATATATATATATATACATATGTTACAACTTGGTAATAAAAAAGATAAGCCTTTCTTGTAATGTGGTCATTAAATAGAAACATAGAAAAAGGAAGCCCAGCCCCTGTGGGGATTGAACCCTGGACCTCTCACACACAAAGCAGGGAACATGCCACTGAGCTACTGAGGATTGTGCTAGTGGAGGATCAGGCCATTGCATTTATATTAATACTGCTAATACTACTACTACTACTACTACTACTACATATCATACTATATGTGGGGATTGAACCCTGGACCTCTCACACTCAAAGCAGGGAACATGCCACTGAGCTACTGAGGATTGTGCTAGTGGAGGATCAGGCCATTGCATTTATATTAATACTGCTTATACTACTACTACTACTACTACATATCATACATATATAGTAATATCTATACATATAGATTATGCCTAATTATGTACATATATGTATACAATTATGCATTATTATGTACATATATGTACATAATTATGCATAATCTATATATATTTTGATGGCTTAGATGGCTCTATATGGAAAAATATATGTAGAAGAGAATGGAAAATATATATGTACATAATTATGCATAATTATATACATACATAATTAGCACAAAACTGTATGTCTAGATGTGACTATATATGTATGATATGTAGTAGTAGTAGTGATAGTATTAGTAGTAACATAAATGCAATGGCCTGATCCTCACCACCAGTACAATCCTCAGTAGCTCAGTGGTATGCTACCTGCTTTGTCTGTGAGAGGTCGAGGGTTCTATCCCCACAGGGGCTGGGCTTCTTTCTCTATATTTCTATTTTATGACCACATTACAAGAAAGGGTTATCTATTTGATTACTAAGTTATCATAGACCATTAAGGTATTTAAAAAAAGAAAAAGTTTATTGTGCTAACAAAATCACAATTAACTTTAACTGAAGAATGTAATCATTCTGCAGTCAAGAGAGGCGTGTGGGGTGGTGAAGTGGTGAGAGTGTCTGCCTGTTGCGCGGGCGGCCCGGGTTTAATCCTGGGCTGGGATGAGCTGGCTACTATACCCCTCTACATGTCTCCCAGTGGCAACAACTGGGTTATCAAAGGTCTCTGGTAGACCACTGGCTGTTGTGTGTATGGCCCTGTCTATGGGACCAGGCACATTAAAGAACACCTGCCTCGGTAAATGTGTAGAGGTATAATCTCTATCTTCTCATAGATTCGATCATTCCATAGATACGATCATCCCAGACAGAATTGTCAAACTCTGTTCTCGCTATGATATGACCTTAGATGTTGCTACGGCGTCAAACCCCAATAACCAACCAACCCACCCCCAAGAACGTTCTATAACGTTTCAATAACGTCACAGCGTGATGTCACAATGGGAGGTTGCAGCAACGTTATTGGGAGCCATCAAAATAATGTAACAAGAACCAAAATAGAACCAAACAGAATGTTGCTGCAACGTTATAATAATGTTGCATGCTTGCCTGGGGGATTAACCCACGAATGGTCACTACCCCCTCCCTGGATTTATATAATTATGGAGTGTATTAATACAGTCAGTACTCATCTAGCCGCTGGGGTGAGCAGACCTGTCTCAGACTTGCTCATTTACCCCTTCATATCGTAGGCCCAGTCAGGGCAACGATCTACAACATGTAGTTCTACACTACGTTGGTTTTAGCCCCCTTTAAGCCCCATAACCACTAGGCTGAATCTGTTCACAAACAGACTGACTACTACTAAAAGAAACTGGCGAATTTTGCAGAGATTCAGTTGAAAAATGGCTATACACTATCAAAATATTCATGTTCCATATAAATCCCTCTTATAATTGGCCAATAATCATTTTGGCACAATCATTTATGTTTAGTGCCGATTAGTCGACTGACTTTGCTCAAATTAGCTTAATGGGTATGTTGCTTAAGGCTCTGAATAAGATATGAAACATTTGTCATTTTGCCTTTAGATGCAATTTCATACGGACAGTGCACACCTGCTATCAACAAGTGTTTGTCTGCTTATGCTGCTGGATTGAGGTCTGCTGCAGCTGTTTCCGAAGCATGTGGGTATGTAAAACAACACTATCTTCTTGAGAATAAACATTATCTACCAGGAAGGCAAGAATTACGGTGAACAATAGAGTGAGACTTTTGAAACCTGAGTTTATAAAAGATAATCTTGCACAAAGGTAGAGAGTAATTCACTTTGCGCATGAAATTAGTTGTATAGAGATATAATGAAGGGAACGTCACCAGTTGTAAAAAAGGGAATTACAGAAAGTATTCCAAATTATAGGAATTGTTATATCACATAGTATAAAGGTAGCATGAGCTGCTGGTAGGTATAAATATACCTGTCGTGCAATAGCAGACAGGGTGCATCTCCCAGCGAGCGTCGAAGCTCGGGGAAAATCAATATCAGACTGCTATATATTGGGTAAAACCTCTGGGTACGGCGGAAAGGCACTACTACGTTTGAATAGACACGAGTCTTAAGGATTCGAAGGGGTTTAGATAGCTATACATAAATGAGGACATCTGGTGACTGTTGAAGGAATTACTGTGTTGAGAGTGGCTGTAGGAGCGGGCGGACTCTTAGGAGAAAGCTTACTCTTTGCCAGCTGGACTTGTGACCCTAGGAATATTAACCATCATTGCAATGGGTCTGTATGCATCTAAGTGATCCACCAAATAAACCTGACTTACAACCAAGCGTTGTTCGCGTTGTGGAAATGAGCGCCTATCTCTTGAACTTACCTACCACCTAACTAGCAACGACGGAAGGAGTAATAAAGGCAGAAACTAGCGTTCAGAAACTTGCGTTCAATCTGATTGAAAATCTAAATGACCCGAAAAAATATAGGGCCTCGATAGCAAATCTTTTACCAAATAGCTCAATAGAAAAGTTCAAAATAAATCTGAAAGATACTGCCACAGTTATTACAATAGCTGAAGTTACATCAGACTATATCAACTCATTTTTTGCATCGGTTGGTGCTAACATCTCTAAGAACTATACAAATGAATGGCATTATCATTGTGATGTTCCTTGGTAGTTTGGGGTTTCCGATTTCTACGACGGAGGGACGATGGGGTTATTTTGGTTTTAAGCCAAACAAAGAGTTTGAGCAAGAAACCGAGGTGTAAGATCAAGAGTAGTGCCTCGCGTATGAGGGGGAGGTGTGTGTCGTTCGGTCAGGCCTGAGGCGTTCCAGATATCGGGCACGGTGGAATGGGGGTTCAAGTGAGAACACGGAGAATAATGAAATGGTGGGGGTGGGTCGATGGCAACAGGATTGATCCTCTGGTTCTTGTGGGGGCCTGGTGTCCTATCCGGTCTTCTGTGGGACGTCGGACCAACGCTCGCCAGTGGGTGGTAGCGCGGGGCCGAGCCAGTCGCACCTTCGTACCAACAGTCACGGGACGACCGCTTACTATTTCGGGCTTCCGTACTTGTCCGGTCTTCTGGTCCCGGGTCGCTCTTCGGGCCATTTTGAGCCGCTGTGCCATCTTTCGGTCTTACGGCCCCCTGTATTCTCGTTCTAGTTGTACTTTAATTATACCCGAACTTTCCTTAAATTACTCGAGTTCGTCTGGTTAATTAGCTGCTATCTCATCATCTTATCGTCTTAGACCCCTTCGAGGGTTATGCTATTGGAAGAAGACACATGTGAACACAAGGAGTACCAAGATGGAACTGTTTATTCCGGGCCTCACTGCCCCTTTTTATACCTTATCACGCGGCTCTGATTGGCCACTTCAGATCACGTGACTATTATGACGTCATATCTGGTTTACAATATATTTCGTGTTTTCGGGATTTCGGGTTCTCGTGCCTACACAAATACACTTCTTCAATTACATTGTTTTATAGTCTCATCTCAATACCTGTCTTACAAAAGATAAATGGGCATTCATCACATCATGGTGAGATACGTCCCAGTGACATAAATAATATTGTCACAACTCAACAAAAAGTATTATTTTAGAAAATTGCAACTGGTAAATCATCAACCTCTCTTCTAATATTCTCAAAATTACTATGATAGCCCTCTTAGAACAGACCACATATCTTTTCAATTGGTCATTAAATAGTAAAACCTTCCCTAATGCCTGGAACCATGCATTAGTTACATCATTAAAAAAGTGCAGAGATGAAAGGAACGTGAATAATCTTAGGCTTATATCTTTACTTCCTATTCCTGGTAAAAAATACTTGAAAAAATAGGATAATCTTAAGGACAATCGCTTCATTATCCAGATACTGAAAAAATCAAGAAATGTTCAATAATGTTTGGTCTATCATAAGTGAAATTGAAAAATGAATTATCAAGGATACTTTTGTAGATACATATGGCCAAATAAGACATTATTTTATTGTGCATCTAAACCACAATAATATAGACGCAAAAATCCCCTGTTGAGTAAATTCATATGTTGTATCATAGCTGTATTCCCTTCGTTGTTAAAATAAAACAACCAAAATCACTAAAAGTCCAGATCATGAACATCTAATCATTATATTTTCAGCCAATCTGCACTAGATTATTGTTTATCTTGCTTCATGAATATTTATGTGATCTTTTATTTACAAAAAGAATTATAGATAAGTTGGAAAGTTGCGTAAATATGGAATGTAACGAGGCTGCAGAAACATACAACACTAAATTTCTGGAAGCCGTCCGTCCAAGCTATATGTGTCCTGGTATGTGCATATCTTTACTATCAAACATTACCAAATTGAATGATAATGTAACCATAAGATAAAGATACAACTTTTATGTAGTGTCTCATCTAAGTTAAGGTATGAATTTTCCAGATGTATGAGCATGCAAGGTCCCTCCATCAGAGCAAAAACTGAAATAAGCTCATGTTTTAAAGAATTATTACATAATTAATATAGTACTTGGATAAGGGACTGGTTATCAATGCACCTAGTACATACATTATCTTCTTCTGAAAGAAGGTTTTGTATTGAAGGTTTCTTCTCTTGATAAAGGAGTAGATTACTCATCCTATACTCTAGGTTATATGGATGTTGACAAATCTTTGTAATAGTCACCTAGTGCATCAGAGACACACTACTTTTATTGGGTCTTTTCAAAGTAAAGGAATTTTCACCCTCTCCATAAACAGATGACACAGATGATAAATCTATGCTTCTATTACAAAGGTAATCTGTTGTGACAAATCCTTTAAAGAGAAAGAGAAAAGGTGTGGATAAGGTGCACCATGAATTGGAATAGGGAAATACTATAACAGAGGGGGGAGACAATTCAAGTTTCAATGATGAAAATTGTAGGCAGGGCATGCCGGTGATCATCCTTGCTCAAAAAAGAAGTGGGAGGGGGCACAAATGAGTTCAGGGTGTTTTTAAGACTAATACTACTTTAGTATATCACAAACTATGGGGAAACTCAGAATTTGAAAATTATGTTAATAGTCGTATCTGAAAAGGCTAACATCTTTTCTTTTTTTCATCATACAACTTTCTGCCCAATTATTGCATTGAAATGTAAAACCTTTGCAAAAAAGGAGTAGGTTCTTGCATCAGCCATGTAATTCGTTTTTGTATATGAATAAGGATGTAGGAAGGGCCCATTGGGGGGCTGTACATAGTTATACAGAGGACACAGGTTTGGGTCATCTGTCAATGAGGCACCAGAATTAGTTGGCTCCAGTTCGGAAGTGGGGGGTAGACATTCTCCATTGAGCACATATTTTGAACACTTACCAAAAAGAGAAATCAGTGTAGGAGGTGGTTTGCTGTATCCTTTTTCAGGACCACAATGAACCGAAATCAGAATTTCCCACTAAAACAGATTTGGCAGACCATGTGCTATGCCATGGTCAGCTTAGCTGCACTCTGATTGGCCAATATTTTATATTGAGCTAGATTCAATGTGTGTGTTAACATGCATGTGTATAAGACAGGGCTCCTCATTGGTTGAGAGAACTGTGTAGTGATAAAGGGTTCTGCATGTAAGAGGTAGATCCCTAGATCTGAAATCTGATTTACCTATATTATCATTATTTGTCATGAATATTAATTATTTTGACTTATCAAAGTATATCTTTCTTACGAATCACATCTTTATCATTGTGGTTTGATAGTTTAGGGTTCATCAGCTGAACTTGGGACTACTTTTGTTCACTGGTGTGTTGCACTGGGCTGCATTACCAACTTTGTGGAAAACTGTCCCATATATCCTACAGCACTCTCAGTCCGTCCCATGGCCACAAATAAACCTGTTTCTAATTTACCTCCTCTACATGTGGCACTTACTGAAATATTCTAGAAGTGTCCCATGTGCAGTCCATAGCTAATGAGTTTGTCCTCACAAGCATATAAACATTGAAAATCAGATGTGTATCCTATCATTGTTGTAAGTTGAATTACTTGTGATGAAACGTCTTTGTTAATTAGTGCAAAAAGCCAATTTTAGTTTTGTGAAAATGGTGCAGGCTTTTTGTGGTGTCTAGATGGGATACTTATATGCCACATTTAATTGTGCAGACAGGGGTGGAGTAGTCCCCATCTGGCATGTTGACTTTAAGAAAAAGCTGTGTCGCATGCCATATATCGCTGAGACATTTTTCTTAGATTCATGTAGGCACCTCCATGTAAAGACCCTGTGTTTGTTGAATTGTGTAATACCTATAACTTTTCCACAAAAATCCTATATTTGTTGGCCCACAAGTCCTTTTTTCCACGGGTTGGAAAAGACATTTCCTTAAGTGTCCCATAATTATGTGTTCAACAAGTGACTGATAAATTAGAAAATTCTGCATTTGACACACATATGACTATCTGGAACAATTGTAGCCTACACCATAAGTAAGAAATGGTAACCTTACAAAGTCACAATCCTACCACATCTTCATGATAACTAACCCACAAAACCACTTATGGAACACTCATGAGTTCATAAATCTCAGTGGTTTTGTGCAAGGAACAACCAAGATGCTTTCATCTTAATAATCAGGAAATTCTCCAAAGTATCATTTCACAGAAAGCTAAAATAGACTCATTTTGAAATACTCATTACAGGACCTTCAACAGTCCAACCTACAAGCACAGTATCGTCTGGAACTGCAGCTACCCGTGGGTTTCATTGGTTACACACTTATCTAAAGTTTGTTCCACTCTACCCTAGTTCAATGCAAATTATATAGATATTTTTGTGGTTACTGACACAGATATATTTGTCGTCATTCACTGAAACAATAAATAGAAGTCTTAACTGGTCTAGAAATTGGGCTCTCTTGTCATTGTCTTTTTACTTTGATAAATTAGGCTCTGCATTTAGGCTGATATTCCTAAAACAATGATGACTAATACTTATTTTGTATGACTATGACTGCTTTCTTTATCACCCAAAAGAGTAGAAACACTATGATTACCGTTGATCTTAGCTGGACTGGCTTGAATAAATCTTTTTCATTAAAGAATATAATAAAACAGAGTTTTTGCAGACCAGTTTTTGAATTTCCTGTTCCTTTTCTAGAAGAATCTCGGATCCTGCAAATGGTACTGTTCTGCACTTTCCTGGTGGTGGCCATTGGCTCCAGACCTTGAAGAACCAAGCAAATTGTGTGAAAGAATTACCAATGATTCATTTGTAGTGCACGTAGAAATACACACCCAAGATATTTGTGTCCAATAACTATGTGCCATTCTTGTTGGAACCTTTGGTAGTATAGATTGAAGAACAAAACAAGTGAATGATGATGAGACAACCAACATTTAAATGCTATTTTAAGGCACAGAGAAATATACATTTAAGGGCATTCATCCTTTAAAAGCTAAGCATATATATGTTTTTTCTTTCAAATATGACCGTACATTTAATTTGCATTTTTATTCTATAAAGAGATATTATAATCAAGGCTTCTCCTTATATAATGAATTAATGACATGTTTCTTTGGATTTTTAATCTATGTAAACATAATTTTGTAAACCTCAAAAGCTATTATTTAATTTTTTTTTTGCATTGGGGTATTCGCATAAAGGATCCCCCCGCTCCAAATATTTTATAATTTTATGATATTTTTGGGCTGTGTAAAAAAATCTGCCTAAAAATCAAAGTCAGCCCTCAAAACTCCCCCTTACTAAACCCCTCCGCCAAACCCTTACCCCACTCCCCCTATCCCCTGATCTCCCAAACCTTTTTTATAAAGTGGTGACAGTCAGACAGCCTTTAGCTGTAGGGTGCCTCAGCGCACCCTCTGACACACAGAACAGGCCTGCTGCTGCCAGCAGAGCCCCCTCACACTGACCAATGAAAACAGCTGACACACACACCCCGGCTACCAGTATACAAAACAGACCAATGGTCAGTCAGTTCACAAAAGAGGTGGCAAAAGGAGGGTCATGTGAAAATAATTGTTCACTCACCTGGTCATTCACAGTCTTGTTCTAATAGAGTCAACAAGCCATGTCACCACACATCGAAAGCTATTCTTTGTTTGATAGCAATCATACAATAACCTCTAATAAACTGCAATTCTATGCCTTGATGAATCAATTTCTGGTTGATTATCAGACTGTGGTTGATATACATTGGGTAACCTTGGATAATGGACTAGTCATCAATGATTTGGAATAGCGGCTACACTATGACAGAAGTGGGGGGGGGGGGGACTTAGCAAGTTTCAATGGTGAAAATAGGAGACAGGACATGTTCATCCTTGCTCAAAAATAAAAGAGGGGCCCCACAAAAGGGTTTAGGGTGTTTTCTGAATAATAGAATTATTTTATTTGTAAAAGATCTGTTAGAACTATGTGTCATTTACCTCACAGACACCAGATATCCTTTTTTCACAAGATAGGAATGGTTTAATGTGCAGTGTTTTTGTTGTTGAGGATTAAGTTGTTGTCAGTTTGACTCAGTAGTTCTGGAGCGCTGGATGTTTCATATTGTTCCTGGATGATCAAATATATATATGACAAGATACTAAGTAAATACTGACCGGGGCGGGATCCCGCGCTCTGTATTGCGGCGAGGGGTCTGGTTCACTCAGGGTCCGCTAGAGGGCCCGCAGGGCCCGAGAGCGGACCCTGAGTGAACCAGACCCTGAGACGCAATACAGAGCAGCGGGATCCCGACCAAGGTCAGTATTGAATTTATTTCACCTCCTACACGCATTATTGTTCAGAAATTAGGTCTATTTTGGCCCCATTTACCCCATCCAGCGATGTGTTCTCCGTTGTCCGGTCGCCATTACGCGCGGGAACTTTAGTTTGCCTTTCTTCATGATGGGGGCGCTACGGTCGCTCGGGAATCTTCGGCGGCCGATTTTTTTTTTTCCATCTTCTAATTCATGCGTTATCTCCGCATTTGAACTATCAGAAATAATATTTTTTCGTAATTTATGCGTTATATTTGACATTAGAATGAAAAATCTGCATGAATGAAGAAATTGAACTCCGTTGCTAGGTGGTAACCAGGGTCCTTCTTTATTCGGGAAAGTTCGGAGATCACGTGAGATGGCGGTTCGCGCGGAAACATGTCGGAGAAAGTCAACGAGTTATTTCTACAAAATTAGGACATATAACATCACATTTACGTGGAATATACTATCTACGGGGATGGATTACGTGTCAGAGCACAACGTGGACGTGTCATTTTACCCTGACAGTGCGTGGACTTCGCAGAAATCTGGATTTACAAATTGTCAAATTCGCCTCCCCCAAATTTGAAAAAGGGCCCACGTGGGGCCCTTTTCACTTGAAATGGACCCAACACACGGACAATACACCTTACGGACTAGGAAAATACAGTGCCTGGACTATTCATCATGTGTGTTATTAATTTAAATTCACTTGGATTACCTGCGCATAAGGACAAGCCTGCCAAACGGTGAGTACAATATTTTTTTTTACAAAAAACAATTTCAATGTCCCATTTCAGTGTCTTAGTATTTCTCTTCCAGGTCAATCGATAGGGCAGGGACTTTTGGGCTCACATTGACCTTAGACATCGAGGTGGTGTTGCTGGATATATTGAAGTTTAGATTTATGGAAACATTTCCACTGATGACTGCTCCAGATAGTAGGCCTGTCGACGACCTGACTAGTCTTTCCATCTCACTTTGGGGAATTATTTCCATCGGATTACTTGTAGCTGAGGCCCCCAATGAAGATGTAGTGGGCGGGGGTGGGCGGGCGGTGGGCGGAGGAGGTAGGGCTAGGGCTGACTTGGCCATTGATATTTTCTCTGAGTTCTCACAATTTTCGGGGGCTCCCAGGGCTGCTTTGGCGGTTTTCTTGCCAGTTGTCAGGACATTTGACATGAACTTCTGCTGGTCGTCGTCTGCCACAACATAATGTTGCAGGGAATTGGTATTTGAATGTCCGGTCAGCTGGATAACTATCACTGGATCAATTCCAGCTGATAACAGGTTCTGGCAGGTCATCCTTCTCACACTGTGGTTGGTTAGTTTCCCTTCCAGCCCAGCTTTCTCAGCCATGCTGGGGATTATCTCTTGGATTTTATTCTTGCCCATTGGTTGGTTTACATACCATAGGGGATCATAGGTGGCCTTATGTTGTTTAATCCCCAAATAGAATGGGGAATCTGCCTTTTTTGTGCCTTCTGGTCGATGGGATACAAACAGTTTGTACAGGTGAACAGGGCACCTTTCACCTCCAATTGCAAACATCTTGGGTTTGAACTTCCTGTGTCCCTCTGCCTGTCTGGTTTTGGTCAGCCTTTCCAGGTTGAATTCCAGGTATTCACTTCCTGTTTCGTCTGTTTTAAGCTGTACATCGCCCCACTGCATCTGGCGACTTTCCTGTGAGCCCCTAAACCCAAAGCAGCTGGTTATAAAAAAAAACATGGTGTTTTGTAAGGTCCTTCCAGATTTAGGCCCCAGCTCACCTGTGGCCCAGAGGATAGCAATCATGGCATCAGTTATATAATCTGCTTTGTTTGGCCTGTTTCCTTTTCCCTCTGCTTTGAGCTCCTTTCTCTTTGATTTCACGACATCATTAGATGATGCAAATAGTGGGTCCTTGATGATGTCATGGGGGTAGCCTTCATCACGTAGGTGCCTGTAAAATAATTTTAGAAATTAATGTACTGAGACGGGCCGCCGGCTCCCGGGGCACCGGCCGCCGGCTCCCGGGAGCCGGCGGCCGGGGCCGCCCGGTCTTAGGTTGGTTGAAAAGTCATTATAAAGTATTATTTAATTTTTTTCATCCGATTGGAATTAATCTTTAGGATGTCTAGATACATGCTATTTAGTTTATATATCATTTGATGAACTTTTAGTATTTTTTTGGGGTGATTCTAAACGGCCCTATGGGCGGGCCGCGGGCGGGCCGCGGGGATCCGGCTCCCGGGAGTCCGGGCCCGCCCGCCCGGTCCTACAAACATGTTTGAAAAGTCATTATAAACTGTTATTTAATTTTTTTCATCCGATTGGAATTAATGTTTAGGATGTCTAGATACATATTTTCTAAGTTATATGTCAATTGAAGTACTTTTCTTATTTTTTTCTGGGTATTTTAAAACATCTATTGACGGGCCGCGGGCGGGCGGGCCGCGGGCGGGCCGAGGGCGGGGTTACACTTCAATTTTAACTTATTTCAGTTATTATTTTATTATTTCTTTATATATATATACCTGTGTAGGGATCTGTGGTAGCTTGTAATGGTATCTGGTTCATAAGATGTCCCATCCTCTTTCTTCAAACTTAGGATGAATCCGGCTATGTAGAGGTTCATCAGGATAGGTTTTATCCCTAGGAGACTTGTATCCTTGACATCATGCTTCATTACCAACCACTCTTTGAACTTCTTGACACACAGGTCTGTCTTTTTTTTGGTGTTCTTGTTCCTTTGCTGGGCAATAAAGTCGCGAATTTCTGCATCCATGTTCTTCTCTTGTTCTTCTGATTGCACATTATCTACTGCCATTTGGGCTGGTTCGTCTTGAAAGTCTTGAAAGTCGTCTTCACTGTCATTTTGGGGGCCAAAAATGGCATCTAGATCTTCCACAGTTAGATCCATGTTCTGTTTAGCGTTTTTTTCAACTCCAATGGTTGTGATAATGTTCTTTTTCTGCTTTAATTCGCGTAAAAAGTTGCTTTTTCCACACCAAAAGACGTCTGTTTGTTCCGTTTTCGCGGCGTCTGCGTTAGCCACGCCCCCCGTTGTTCTCCACCAATGAGCGTCGGGCAACGTCTTAGGCGGATCCGTCCGCGATGACGTCACGCCCGGGTAATACAAAGCTTGTATTACCCGGGCCGACGTGCAGGTGTCCGTGCGTGTTAAAAGATAGGCGACTTTGTATCGGGGGTGAAATAAAGACCAAATATCTACACTTACATACTGGATCTTCATGAGGCGAGCAGTTTGCATCTAATCATCAACAACTAAGGGGCCTTCCATTAAGTACGTACACAAATTTTCCCAATTTTTAGACCCTGCCCACCCCCCTTTGGACCAAAGTACCAGTGGAATTATACAGGAATGTACGCAAATTTTCAAAAATCTCAGACCCCCCCCAACCCCTCTTGCTGCGTATGTACTTAATGGGAGGCCCCTAAGGTGATCCTTGCTGGAACCAGGATGGCGGGAAAAACAGATGGGTAGATGAATAAAGTGAAAAATTTGGACATGTACAATATTTTGCTGACATCTAGCTGTAAATCATTAACATCTAGCAGTAATTCATCAACAATAAAGGGTTGGCAATAAAATACAGCTTGTCATTCACAAATTACAGCTAATCGTCTGCAACTAAAGCCGCATCCCCACGTGGCGATTAAACCTCGGCGACTAGTTGTGTAGGGTGGCCAAAAGTACCAAGTCCATGCATTCCCCGACGACTACTGCTCTATGGGGCACTAAACGCCAGTAAAAAATAAAAGTTAGTCGCCACATTGGGATGCTGTTTAATCAGCTCTCCCGATGATTTAATCAGTTCTCCCGACGATTAACTGCACTAATCGGCATGTCAAATATTTCACCCAGAAACGACGGCGATTAGTGGTATGGTCACCAGACATCACGGTGCCAGTGTACAGTAAGTCGCTGGCCAACTTAACCACCGATTATCACGTTAGATAGGATGGGTTTGGCACTTTGGGCCACCATAGACGTCTAATCGCCGAGGTTTAGTCGCCACGTGGGGACGCGGCTTAAGTGCCTTGTGGGGATGTATCTTCTGTAAACATGGGACCACACAATACTATGGTAGCCACTGGCTCTAGGTCATGGATAAGCCCTTTCAAGTGACAATTTCAAATACAACACCCAACTGTTATATCACCAGAATGCCATGAGGATTCAGTTATGAGGTACAGCATTTTGAGCTGGCAAAGGAATACTGTGAAGGAGAAAGCTTATTTTCATTGGCCGAGGGGGATTAGGTGCTAGAATGTGATTGGCAGTGGTTTGAAGTGTTCTAGCAGGGGTTTGAAAATCTGTTTTATGCACCTCTCTTTCTAAGGCTGGCACCCTCTATTGGAAATGAGCTGCTAAGTCACAAATATTTGAGGAATAGCATTAATAGTTTAACCGAGGATAAATTATAAATATTTTTGACTTGGATGCTGTTTATTCAATAACATCACTACAAGATACTAAGATATTAGCATGATTTATGTTATCAATATATGTAGCTTCCTCCATATTGCATTTTTTGTAACTGTCTTGGTAAGATTTGTAATTTAATTTTGAAAATCTGAATCTTTACTTGGAAGGTTCAAGAGATGATTTTATTGTTAAAAAGCTTTGGATTCCTAGTGCATTCCTCATGTATGTTAATAAGATCTAAAATCTTAGAGAATGTCACACTTGTAAGAAAAGGTTTGAACAGAGATGTGGTCTATATACCAGAAAGTAACCATTGCTGGTCTTTTTTTTATATTTAATATTTCCACAGACAAAAAGTAAGCTTATACAAACTTGTCTCACTTTCTTGCTTGTGCACAAAGAATAACTATGCCAACAACATTACATAAATACACTTAACATAATACAGTGTATTAAATACATTCATTTAAAAGTAACCTGATTACATATATATATTTTTTTTTTGATTGAAATAAACATCATCATATATAATACAAATTGGCAAATCACAATATTGTAATAAGTATATTTCTATTAAATAAATATATTACTAGTAAGTATTATTTTAAGTAATCCCACGTTCGTGGGGCTTTTTCCACAGGCAGAGTATTAATTCAGTAGTTAGATTCTTCTTAAAGTCTGTTTTAGTATCCATATTTTGTAAATACACAGGTAGCTTTGTCCATACATCATATGCACGATATAGCCAATTTTTCTTATATACATCTAGTAATGGTTTTTGTAAGTACAATTTCTTATCCCTCTCAATTCTGTCCTGATGCCTACAAAGGTTACTTGAACAGCCGTCAGGCAAATATGGTATGACTGACTAAAATTTTGATGGTTTTGTAAACAACAGTATTGCTCTGGTTTCTTTTGAAAAAATTCAGCATAAAGTGTGGAAAATAGAGAGGGTGACTACTTCAGAACATGCAAATTTTAACTGAAATCACTTAAATTGGAAGAAAACTTGTTAGTTATGTTCATCTTGTTAATGTTTTCATCTAATTTGGATGTACAAACCCCGAAATACGCACAGTTACCATTAGATGATAGTTCCTGGATATCCCGCAAGATGGCATCGAGGTGAAAAGCATAGATCTAGTATCTTTTAAGCTCTATACCAACTAAGCCATTTTGCCTGAATCAGTGTGCGATCTTTTCTTGATCAAAAGTTATTCACATAATGGCTTTTAAGGCTCTTCTTTAATTTATGGGGAAATTTTACTTGATTACTAAATATTCAGATAGATATTCATTATCTGGGTATTCAGGAATACGGACAGTCCTGTGTTCAACAGCCTGTAACTTCCTTGAAAATTATCTAATTATCCAAGCATGGAGCATCCTTTCTAGATCTGTCTGAGGAGACACAGTTTACTCTGAAACTTGAAATAACTTGCAGAATGAGTAGGTTTCCCCATCTGCTGCATCAATTATTTATGAGTTTGATATCATAATGTTAATGAAATATCATGTTTATATAACATATCACTCAACATCATCGAATATGCTACTCCCACCTCTCACTTCTATTGTCTTCAAGTTGATTTAGGGATGTAACCTATGCTCTCTAACCAACTAGGGAGGTTTACCAACCCTCCAGTGGAGGTTATATGAGAAAATTAATGACCAGAATCCTATGATTTTATGAGCCCAGTTTAGACACTCTGAAATATTTTAGCATCTTTGGTTCACAGTCCAGATTTGAACAGCAGGACTTCATATTTGGAGTTCCAGAGTGTATACACCATTCCATGGAGGCAGCTGTCAGAGACCTTATATATATTATTATTATATATATATATATATATATATATATATATATATCGAGACTGGAAAGTCCCTCTATGTTGTTATGTGCCCATTTCCCTGTTGGTCGGTTGGACCATGACCAAGGTCAGTCAACCGTGACCAAGGTCAGTCAACCGTGACCAAGGTCTGATCATTTCTAGGGTATTTTTGGAATAGGTGGTGGCAGTACCACAATTCCCCCCAGAAACATAGCTAATTGTCAACCCAAACTCAGTCCAACCAGCGGCCAGGTGGCGTACCTGTAGTGCATAACAGGTTTACCCCTAGCTTTCCAGTCTCGATATATC
Organism: Lepidonotus clava; assembly: GCA_936440205.1. Taxonomy (NCBI): domain Eukaryota; kingdom Metazoa; phylum Annelida; class Polychaeta; order Phyllodocida; family Polynoidae; genus Lepidonotus; species Lepidonotus clava. The sequence continues at coordinate 41,346,614 of OW387144.1, read as the reverse complement.
TACATATACATACAAGGTCTCTGGCAGCTGTATGCTGTGACGCATGTGATGCATGACAACATTTTTTATTATTATTGTTTTCATAGTTTCTCTATGGGAGGCATTTTTAAAGGAAGTTCTGAGTGGTTTCAAACCTGGAATCTTTAGAGTTGAAGCCAATAGTCAATAGCACTATTCTATCAAATTTGTTGGTCAACACAACCCTAATGCAAGTCTAGACACTTGGCTTGAATAGACATAGGGGGAATGTGCCTTGTATCGCGCATGTGTGTTGTATCGCACACCTAGTGTTAAATTCTTGTAAAGATATATAGATATATTTTATGTAAATAATAGATTTTGGTGGTTGTGGACAAATACCTAGAGCATCTTTTTATCACTTAATTATGAAATTCGGATGTCATTTTCATTTGGATACTTGGAAAAGCATGAATTCATTTGATTTTACTACTAAACGTTTATGATTTAACTAATTAATTTTGAAAGTTATAATTATTACCTGAGATATAACTGCAAGTACGCCCTAAATACTATTGGTTCTCTGAAAGTGCATAAATAACACAAATACATGCATAGGGTGTTGTTGCATCGCACAGGTGGCCACAAAAATACATATAGACTTACATCTTGTATATTACTTTCAATTTATACATTCATTTCAAATTTTGAAGTGGTTTCCTGAAGTGAATGTGTGTATGTTTTATATGTTATAAACGGTTTGTCAGAGAAATAATTAATAGATCATTTATAGAGCAAACACCAATAGCGATCTATTATATTAAAATAAAGTAACAGAAAATCAGCATTTCAATCAGAATGATAGTTTTCTTTTCATCATTAAATTGCAAATAATCTTGATTTCAAAAGATTTGATTGACATTCAATTATTGCCAACGGACTATTGCTATATGTTACAAATAATATCAAATCAATACGCTCATTAATTTGTGCTTTTTTAATATATTTTCTTATTAATTATTTATTTTTTCTGCCTTAGTCTAAGCAATGTTCAAATAAACTTTTAGTTCGTCATATAACAACCAAATGCTCGATATAACAACACAATAATACTTTTCATGTGTCCTAGCAATAATAAATCTCAAAATTGTAGTTTCTTATATGTGCATCACCAAACATTGACTGTCCAGTTCACAAACTGGCAAATATGCTAATGTTGTGATATAATAGTTGAAATTTGAATAAATTCATCTCCTTTTTAATTACTGTTTGTACTTTTTTTTGTCAAAATTCATGCTCTTCATCTAATGTATAGCATTGAATATGGTTGTTGAATCGTGCACCTAGTGCTCGATACAAGGCACATTCTCCCTACATATATAAATATATAGATATAAATATTCAGATATATCTAGACAGCAGTGGCGTACCCAGGGGAGGTTCTAGGGTGTCTTTTTTGCATGGAACCCTTTCAGATCTACCTGGAACCCCCTCAGATTTTAGGGCTCGGTATGCCCCTGAGACACCTGCTTGATAATAAAAAATATTCATGTAATTTACACAGAGTTCCCTCATTCTAGTGTATGCAAATACAGAGAAGTATGCCACTAGGGCAACAAGAATGGGAAGGGGTCCTGTCTTTATTTGACATATGGGAGGTTCAATATCCCGGCTTTCTTCTTGAACCCACACCCACATTCAGTGACAGCCAACCAAACAGTTAAAACATCTTTCCTAGTTCAACAGGAGACACAACAAGCTTCCCTGAGATTCAAAGTAAGTAACTGTTGGAGTTCTCCAAAATAACACTTCATCTTAAAAAATCTTTTGAGATAAATGATTATGTATGATATGCACAATATTTTTTTCAAAGGTGGAATAGGTTAACCCATAAAGATGTTTTGCTTTACACTAGAAATAGCATCTTTTATGCCAATCTAATCTACTTAGCAGGCTGGGGAAACGGCTATAAAATAGCATCGTTAACTTATCTCAGATTGTTGCAAAATTCTTCCCTGCAGATGTCGCATGATATCACAGATTAATTTCACAAAAAAAGGACTAATGCATCCATATAAATGTGTGGTATTTGGGCCTTACTTTAAGTATGTACACATTAATGGGGACAGGGGTAGTCCTGATTTAAAAAAAAATATGCTACTTTTTTTAATACAAATCCAATGTGTAATTGCATTAAAAAGTATGCACATTTTTATAGAATTAGGACTGCCCATTTTAAAAATCATTTATGCAATCAAGTGACACATAGTATGCCAAATGACAATTTGGTGTCCTCATAGAATAAAGAGGGCTACCTATTGGGTGATTTCATCAACATTTTAAGTGTCCACAAACAATATGCACACATAATGATATATCCATATCCTTCAACAAATATTATTCTCAAACAGTTTTAGACAGTAATTGTTAATTCACTTGTTACCGCATACTAATCCTGGAAATAGTGAGAAGGGTGTCAGCCTAATAATTATTTGTTAAATCATGGTTGATTTTCCCAAAAAGGGCCAATTACCTATTTTGCATTAAATAAAGAAATCATGATGCAGCAAGCTCTATTCATTTGCCTGAAACATGATGTTATAAACATGTGTGTCCATATTCAGGTAATGGACATCTGTATTTAGGTAATAATGCTGTAATCAAGAGTAATGTAAATCTTTTCTTGAAATCTTTATCAATTGTTTTAGCCTTGAGACTTATGGAATCTAACTGATATATACACTTAAAGATGCAATGACTTTTTTGAATAATTTTGGTGGAGGTTTATTTGGTTAACATCTGGATGAGGTCAATTTGAGAAATAGCCATTTGAGAAACATACACAAGTCTTTGCTTTTGTCCAACTCATCTCAATTTTTTGAAAAGATTTAGTTTTAATTAAGAGCAGCCTGGCATTGAGTCACAAAGGCTAACCACTCCCCCACTGAGGCTTGGCAGGTATATTCAATCTTTGCAGGTATATTCCATCTCACATTGCTTGACATGTAGCCCAGATATTGGAAATTCCGCCCGATCTATGGAATTCCAAGGGATTGGGAACCAAAGATAATGTAGTGGAATATGTCCTTTAGTGAGATGGAACAACAAAGGGTTCCAAAAGCTCTAGTTTATTAGAATCAACAATTGTTCCACTCAATAGACACAAAGCTATAGGAGTAATATTTGTTTCTTTTGATTGTAGATCAAGACCCTTCAGAAAACTAACTGGAAATACTGAAAATAAGCATGACGAAAACGAAAGGAACAGACTCTCTTCTCATCTTAGGCACTCTGACCTGCTGTACGTATCAAATTTATTGTCATATCGGTTGCAACTAACAAGCTTGAATCAAAGAGTATACATTGATGTTTAAACCCATTGACAGTGACCTAGACTGGGGTTATTTTATCTTTAGTTAATTCAAATGATGTTTCGTCGATATAGTTCTTATTTATTGCATCTTATATAGAAATGTTTAATAGTTCGTTAGACAGCATGATGTTTATCACATGGCATTTACGTTTTACTACTTGAAGAGGTGTCAATAAAGATGACTACTATTTAAATTAGGGGAGTTCTTCATTATTGTTCATCGCGTTAGCTAGCTTTCGTTCTTAATCTAGTCAGATCTTATTCCAGATGTTCGTCTGTTCTTCAGTGGTAGAGATTCTAAGTAAAGGGGCTCATTCCTATACAACGAACACACGCTTTAGGTGAGCATCGGCCTGACACCCCACAGGAGACCGAAAGTGTACCCCCCTTCTCTGGACTAGCGAACAATCCATCCGGTCCCCTCGGACCAATCCCCACCATTTTTCCATTACCCTCCGCTCAGTAGCAGAGACCCCCGGTCTACCCTGTCCGATGTCCGGAACACCCCAGGCCCGACCGACCGATGCTCAACCCCCTCCCCAACCAATACCGATTTCCCGACCGATCCACTTATTCCCCCTCGTGCGCGGGGCACGGCTTTTGACCGCACATCTCGGCTTCCTGCTCAGGCTTTGCACCGGACTGAAACCAAAATAACTCCCAAATCCCTTTGTCGTAGAAATCGGGAACCCCGAACTAACGAGGAACGTCACACTGGTGGCAACGGTGGTGCTGATCTAGCACATACGAACTTGTGGACTTTGAGTTTTTCTCTGGGACTTAAGTACTTATGGCAATGGCTACGGTCTTTAACCAGATGGACTCAGACATCGCTTTCAAGGAAGGGGGGGGAGGAGAAGGTGGTCATGAAGACCGACATTAAAGCAGAGGACACAACCATCATGGATAGGCTGTTGAATTTCATGGGGATGTCTACCCCCACAGAGGAGCAGAACGTGCGGCCTCAGCAACAGCAGCGGACGAAGGCAGTAGGCACGGGCCTGAAGAAGTTTAACCTAAGGCCGGAAAAATATGATGGTAAACAGGACTTCGAAGGATGGATCGATCAATTTGAGGAATACGCGGGCCTGGGATGTTGGATGAACCACCGGAAGGTGGCAATGCTTTTCCTCTCTCTGACCGGGACAGCATGGATGTATTTTGTCTGGCTGCGGGACAGGGAGCGACTCCGATACACGGCACGAGTGGAAGCACTGCGCTGACATTTTGGGCAGGAAAAGGATAAATGCAACGCTCTGCAAGAGCTGGCAGGACTGAAGCGAGTGAAGAATCAAATGGCGAAAGGAGCACTGCGCTGACATTTTGGGCAGGAAAAGGATAAATGCAACGCTCTGCAAGAGCTGGCAGGACTGAAGCGAGTGAAGAATCAAATGGCGAAAGGAGTTGGCCGATAAAGCCCGACATTTGGCGTCACGGGCCTACTTCTCGAACGATTACACCAGTCAGGAAAAAGCAGCGCTACACGCTTTTCAGCCCACAGTAGGAGAAGACCTACAACTAAAGTGTGCGGAGAAGGGTTGAAAAACGCTAGAAAAGGCCGTTGAAGTGGTGGAAGTACAGGAACAATACTCATGCTGCCTCTTGTGAGTGGTCAAGCAAGAAGAGGATGCCAATGCTCAGATCATAGCCTTGAACACGAAACTCGAGGAGATGATGAAGGAGCTGGCAGAAGAATGGGAGGTACAAAAACAAATTGCAGCCAGGCGTGAAGCATATCAGAAAAAAAGGGATGATCTGGAATGTCACCACTGACATCAGAAAGGCCATTTCGTGATAGAATGCCCCCAGCATCAGGGAAACGGACGGTCGCCATCGCAGTAAGCGCGGGGCCCCCTCTGGGCGTGACAAAAGAAGTGAGGAGCACGGGTGACTGTGGACTCTATGTGGCTGGGACAGTGGGGGCTGATGTCGTCTGCTTCCTGGTTGACACGGGAACCATGATTAGTTTACTGTCATCCTGAACTGAGCAGTGGGGAAGAAGATAGGAAGACCTGGATAGATTTGAAGGGCGCCTCTGCTCAGTGGACGATAGTTTGTTGCGATGCTGTGGGTGCATGAATTTATTGGTAAGAATCGGAACACAGGCCCTGCAATGGATATTCATAGTGGCCGATATTGGCAGGGATGACAGAATTTTGGGAAACGATTTTGCGGTGAAGTACCGGTTGACAGTCAAACCCCACAAGAATCTTCCTGCCCGCCCACGGTGAAGGAGAGGGGGAACGTATCCCAGGGGCAGAGAGAAAGACAGAAGTGGTACGAGCAGTAACCATTGGAGGACACATGGTAATGATCGAAAGCACGATGGAGGTACCCCCACTGTAGGTAACCCGGGTAGTGGTGACCACGAAGGTAGAAGGGTGCTGTGCTGGACAGCTGGCTGTCGTTGTTGGCGATGGACTGCCAATGGGCTTGGAGGTAGTCCCAGGAACCCTAACGCTGGGAGAAAGAAATGAAGTTTGGGTGGCTAGCTGAGGGACGTGGAGGACTCACCAGGAGCACTGGCCAAAAGCTGAGGGAGGCAGGAAGAGACCTAACAACGGTGGAAGTTCAAGAATTGGAAAAAGCCACCCTGTGCCCAGAGAGGGCTAAGATGAGCCACCATTCATTAGAAGTACGAATACGATGGGAAGGTGGCCCGTAGAGAATACCACACCGGAGAGCTGGTCTGGGTGCACGATACGGTGGTAGATTGGGACAAGGGTACGAAGTTACAGTTACCCTGGATGGGTCCAGCACTGATCACCAAAGTGCCTGAACAAGGACGGGTGGAAGTTTGGAAGAAATGAGGAAAGCCAGGGGGGGTGGGGGGGGGGGGTGATCCATGTGGACCACCTGGAACCCTACCGAGGACACGCTGCACCAGCTTGGATGATGGCCGACCAGCGCAAACACAAGGCTACACTTTAGGATACTTGGGGCGAGGCATGTCTAGCACGCAAAGGAGCGGGGAACCCCCTTTATGTGATGAATCCCTGTCCTGACCTCACAGGAGGGGACTGGCCTTGGGAACGACAAAATAGGTGCTGACAGGAAGGCGGTGGCCAAAAAGGACTGATAAACCTAGGGCCATTGAGTCGGGGAGGCATGTTGACCGCTAAAGTAGGCGTGTAGATTGTGAGGCTGAAGAGAAAAATGCCACATAGCTGAAGATGGTTATTTCACGGACGAATTGAGGTAGGAAATCCGGGATTGGAACGAAAAACAGCGTTCCGGGACCACAACGGACAGGGCGCCCGAAGAAATTCCATGAAGCTGGTTTTGGGTCAGTCCGGAGGAAGCCACAGTGTGGAAAAGATGGTCAGGTTACGATGAAGGAAAGACCCGGTGGCAAGCTGGTTGTCTGTATTACGACCTCCCGGAGGCCAGAAAGGTAGATGCAGCGTCTTCAAGACCGGAGGAAGGAACGGATGGTCATAAAGTACGAGGCCCGGAATCCAGAGGGCTTAAAAGAACAGTGGATGCGAAAGCATAAAAGGGAAGGACGGGGCGACAAGACCAGTGGGTGAAAGCAAAAGAGGAGGGGGCATCTTTCGGAAGAAAGAACGTCAATTTGGAATTTTCCCACTTGTATGCTTGGTTTAGGGCATGCCTGGACCGAAGGAACAGATCTTGGAATGGTCACCAGAAAGGCCAGTGACCGTCGTGTAGTGTCGGTGATGGGAAGACAGTGCTAACAGTAGCAGATATATATAAAACTTTTATGTTAAAGCTAAACTTACTCGAAGATTACTTTTACGCCAGAACAGGACGCGGGTGACGTCAAATTTTACTATAAAATAATCACATAAGAGGAACAAACATATTCATTGTGGCTTCCTCCACGTTGTACTCACGTCCTATCTCGGGACGACTGATGACACCTTCAGCGCTAGATGGGCACCGAAATATGCAATCTCTGGCTCGTCTCTCCTCGTAGAAGTCGGGGTAAACAGAACTCTTTGGAACTGAGGCCGAGGCTACCACAACATCATACAAGGTAGCTGAAGCTCTTCCAACTTTGTTGTCTATTGCCAAAGACAGCCTGCTCGTCACCAACAGTCGGTCACCCGAGGACCTTGCTAATTGGACCATTGGCTCTTTGAGTCTCCGGGCCTTCGTGCACTGAATTGGAAGTGGTCGTGGGAGAGCCCGAATATTCTACTCATATTATTCATTCACACTTATAATAACGAACTATATTATTATCTCAACTGCCTGAGATTGGGAAGTACGGTCGCTGCAACGGCTGGTGGAGGAGGAGGCTTCGGTGGATGGTCATCATCCTGACTGATCGTCAGCCCTACACGCGGGTTGGTTCATACTAAGGAACAGCCTGGGTCAGCTCAGGATTGTACTCTTCTTCTTCATCCCTCTGTATAGTTCTATATTATAAAGAACGCTCTAAAATACTATATTATTTACAAAGTTCAGGCGAGCACAAAAAACGTTAAGCAGCTCACCGGAAACCGACTATCTCTACATTAATATTATCAGACTCCCAGAAACAACTCCGGCAACTGTCACTCTCAACGGTGGATCTGCGGGACGTAAGCCTCCGGAAAAGTGCCAGGAGGCAAACATCAATAAGATTTCTAAATGCCTACAAATATCATTGCAAATATCAATTATAAACAAACGATGGGAAGACTGCTACCGTGCTCTGGAATCACGGTGGGCCGGGTGATACGGTCCGTCCGAATCTGGCATGATTGGCTTCTGCACGAGAATTACTCCGAACTTTGTAACAAGTCGTTCACAGCGTGTTTGGGTCAGCACCAGAAATCAACAACCTCTCGGGTCTGCACATTTATCACCGGGCTCTTCTTCAAGTGAACTAGAAGTGCTGCTGCTGCTGCTGCTAGGGAGGGGAAAGGGATCCCCTGTCCCGTCCCTCGGGAAGTCAGGGAATGGAATCAAGGCCCGAGCGCCCGGGAAATATTTTAACTCACCTCATCTCAGCCTCATCTAGAACTCATACCAAGGACTGGTCCTCCCCTCACCCCAACTATCTTCGTGCCAGCCGGCGCGGGGGTGAGGTATGGGACACCCTGTTGTCAGGATTTTTATCTTCAATTAAGGATCGTCCTTCCCCTACCCCAACTGTCTTTGTGCCATCTGGCACTGGAGTGGGGATGGGAGATCCTGTCACCCGGACTTGTTTCTCTCCGGTATTCTTCTTTCACAAGGAACTCTTGAGTGTGTTGGATTGGTCAAGCTGCAGTTGTTTCCTCTCAAAATACTGGACTGCTGGGGGAGGGTGTGCCTCTGGAGGGCGTTCCGACATGGCCGGTGACTGCAAAGTCAAAGTCAAATTGCTGAAGGCACGCGACACAGCTCGTGATCGCTCCCGAGCTCCTGCTCCTCTGGAAAGCAACGAATGAACTCTTATATTATCTGCAATATTAGTGATTCTAATTTACGTACTCTCACCTCTCTGCCTAGTGTGAATCCACTGTTTCGTGAACTGGAGTTCGGAAAAAGGCCTCGAGGAGTGAGGAACCGTGCCACGCCCCCAAGGCTCGAACATTTAGTCCTTACCAACCTGAAAAATTGAGAGAGGTTATCGGGAAGTTCCGGATGCCGGAATGGTAAAGGTTGTTGAACTTTATCTCTACATCACGAAGTGACGAATTCTTCAGAAGGTACCCGATGCATTATTTCAATTTCTTCTTCGTCTTCATCCTTTATCAAAAACTCACCTAGGGTACAAAGATGATACGTGTTCAGGGAAGACGGAGACCCTCAACCTTGAGTGGGAGAATCACGACCGATTCTCTGCTCTAGGAAGACACATGTCGCGGGCTGAGGGACAACGGAGCCAGCCGCGATCGGTGGTTAGAAAAGCTTAGGGGTACGACCACCCCTTGGAAAAGCGGGTCCAAAAAGTGAAGGCCCGAAACCTGAAATGGGGTCACGACCGACTCCTGGCCCAGGGGGGAGAACTACGACCAGTTTCGCCATCCTGAAGAGGGGAAGTATTTTCCTGCCTTTCAAGAAGGTACGGGAGGGTGTGATGAATGTCCATTCATCATTGTCAGAATCAGGTATCGAAAAGTAGTGGAATAATAGAGTAAAAGTGTATTTTATGTAAGGCCCGAAAGCCTGAAAACGCGAAGCCCGAAAACCCAAAAACATTGTAAACCGGATGTGATTTCAGTATGATCACGTGACTTGAAATGGCCAATTAGAGCTGAGTATGAGGGTATGAAAAGGGGCGGTGAGGCCCGGAATAAACAGTTCCTTATTGGTACTCCTTGTGTTCACATGTGTCTTCTTCCATTAGAATAGCCCTCGAATGGGTTAAGATCCATGATATGGTCGAATAACATTATAGTCCCCTAGAAAAGCGAAGTAATTAAGGTAAAGTTCACAAGTAATTAAGAGGAAAAAGAAACAAGGGACCGAGAGCCCGAAGAACCGAAATATGGTACGAAGGACCGAACTCACCCGAGAGGCGACATGGAATAGGAAAACCAGACAAGTACTGAACCCCGAAATAGTCAGCAGCTGTCCGGTCACCGTGGGCATGAAGGCACGACCAGCTCGGCCCCATGCTACCAACCTTTAGGCGAGCGTCGGCCTGACATCCCACGGGAGACCGAAAGTGTAACCTCCTTCTCTGGACTAGTGAACAATCCATCCGGTCCCCATGGGCCCATCCCCACCATTTTTCCATTACCCTTCGCTCGGTAGCAGAGACCTCCGGTCTACCGTGCCTGATGTCTGGAACACCCCAGGCCCGACCGACCAATGCTCAACCCCCTCCTCAACCAATACCGATTTCCCGACCGATCCACTCATTCCCCCTCGTCCCTTTGTCGTAGAAATCGGGAACACCGAACTACCAAGGAACGTCACACTATGGTTAAGCTTCCCCTTTTGAGGTCTATACACTCAGCGACTGTTGGGAGAGTTTCCAGTACTCCGTCCGTAAGGTTAAGCATAAGCCGTTCCAATCCTCACTATCACCTTATTGTAGCAGTTACTACAGTCTCAGCACTACCCGTTAAGATCCGTTTGTTAGACTATTGCTCCCATGTATCCTGATCAAAGTCTATATTGGTCCGCTCGTCTATCCGAAGTCTCATACTGCTTATATAGTGCCAGCCAAAGGCTTGGCGCTATACACATATAATAGTGTTTTCTCTATCTTTCATACTTCTCATTCTTACTTACATTAAACTAACTGTACTTCTAATTCTACGTAAAAGCTATTGTAGATGACAAGACCCTTTTATCCCATAGTATTCTCTTAAGCTGGGCATTTCGTACACCGAGATCATAATGTTCCCTAACAGTCGTTCTTATTGCACTAATGTCCCTTTCATACCTGTGTGCACCTGTATAGGAGCAAACTAACTCAGTTACAATTGTTTCCGCGTGAGGGCATCATCATCTACGACAACCCCATACACTATGCCTAGGCCACAGGACAGTGGCGTTACTTGATTCACAATGCACTCTTGCCGGTACCGAAGAGTTTACGATAATTGATATTAATTTCTAAAGAATATAATTCTTTTGCACTGGACTTCAGTGCAATAGAAGGATTCAAAGGTAAAAACTGAGGTACATCTATTAGCTATATAGTTGCATAAATTAGGGAATTTCTGTCCAAAAACTAATTTAAATTTAATCTTGGCGAAAATTGGAACTTATTTGAAATTTAATGGACATTTTTATCACAATTGTAAGAATATTAGAATAGAGGAAAAAGATTAAAATGAATGCAAATTAACAAGGTACACTGTTTCACTTCAGATTTATTTCGTAAAAAAAGTCTTCATGATGCAGTGTTTTTGGTAACTGTCAGTATGTTCTTAAACCTTGATTGCTATAAAACTTCCAAACTGTTACTTCTTTTTTATAGTAAATTAAGGCATTTTATGAATAATAGTTGTGCAAGAAATATATATAAATCAATGGTTATTCCATATTTTGATTATTGTGATTCTATTTAACATATTAAATCAACCAGCTATCGAATTAAGAAACACGACAGACTACAAAAATTTGTCAAATATCTCAAGGTAAAGTGGATGATTTGGATTTATATCGAAATTGTAAAATTTCTAGTTTTGTGCAAGAAGAAAAAATCATTAAGATTTGTATACCTTTTTATACTAAGGAACTAAGAAAAAATCATTTGTATAACTTTTTATTTGATATTATATCTAGATGTACTATAGAGGATCCTATTGTTAATACAAGATCTAATGATGGACCAAAGTTTAAATTTAGAAAAAAAAATCGTGAAGCATATAAAAGAAAAGTCTTTTATTCTGGAACAAGGGATTGGAACAACTTGGATCCTATTATAAGCAATTGCAAAGGCTTAACTGAATTAAAAAAAGTATCAAAAATATATTATGTTGAATACTTATATTACATGATGTAATAATGAATAGATGTTTCAAGATGTAGATTATTCTACATTTGAATTGGATAAATGTTTTTGTAGCTATTGAGATGTTGATGCACTCGAAGATTTATAAGATAAATGCAAGATTAAAAAACAACAACACTTATTTTGAGTTAATGAGAAAATAATTAATTAATCTGAAACTTAATGCAATGTTATACTGAACAAAAATGTAAAGTAATATTGCACATTTTTGTAATTATGTATTTAACTTTGTATAAGATGAAAAGCATGTGAATACTCATGCAATGATGAATACTGGAAAACGTGTCCGAGATTTGACGAGTCTAATCAAATGTCAAATATAAAAAAAAAGAAAAAAAGGTAGGTCAACGTCTGTTAGGACACTAAGTCATTAAGGGCACTCAGGGCCTTGGCATGGCACTAAATGTTAAATAATTGGGAGTAAAATGACAACCAACAGGTGGTGCCACCTAGTGTAGCAGGTACCACCTGATTCCCCCAGGGTTCACAGCATCACCCATAATGGTTGGAACACCACACTAAAGGTCCAGCTTATATGCTGCATATATGTATTTCACCACAATGTTTTGCTTTATAATAAAGGGCTGTCACCTTGACGCTACTGTCTTTATTATTGTGTAAAATATGTAGCGTACTATTATATTCTTTTTTTATTCTTTCACTGTTTCCTGTTTGTTACAAGATCCTCCAACTGCACTGATATATAACATATAGCATAGTTCATAAATATAGTATCCAATATATCCAATGGGTTAACAGCTAATTCACATACAATTATGATATAATGACTGGTCATTTAGAGTAAAGTTTCTCAACGGACAACATGAGAAAAATCACATGATAAAAATCACATGATAATGAACGCTATTGTAAGTTTATGGTTAATCGTAGTTATTGTGAATTGTCCAAGATAATCATTGTCATTAATATTATTTTTCCTAATGGGTGCTAGTCGAGTGGTAAGTGAGTCCACGAGATGGGCGCTCAATCCATAACATGAACAACGCTTGGCAGTAGGTTAAGTTTATTGGTGGATACGGTGATGCGTACAAATGCCAGTGGAGAGTTGATAAGTTTCTAGGTGTTACAATTCCAATCCAGTGTAGAGTAAGCTTTCTCCTCGGAGTCCGCCTAATCTCACACCCAGCCGTAGTGCAGTAGTATCCGTGTAAGTCACCAGATGTCCCTGTGGTTTGCGAAGCTATCTAAACCCCTCGAATCTCTCGATCCGTATTGTCCAAACGTTAATGAATTTCTCTCTGCCCTTACACCGCATTCTCGCTTCTTATAGCATTCTGGTATTGATTTTTACCCAAGCATCGACGCCTGTTGGGAGGTGTGCCCTGCTGAACATTGCCATCAGGTATATTTACACCTACCAACGGCACCTGCCATATTTATACTGTGTATTATCATAAGCTAAGTAATTTGGAAGAATTCTTATTATCCCCCTGTATTCAACTGGTGACCTTTACACTATTTCAATTGATATGCGCAAAGTAAATGAGTTAATTTCTACCTTTGTGCAATAATCTCCTCCCTAACATGTTTCAGACCTCCTCTTTTGTGGGTATGCTCAGAGTCAGGACTGTCCTGATGAAGTCACCAAATGTTCTGCCTTGGCCACAGGAAAATATGATACAGAAATGGTAGCCGTGCTATGCAGGTAAAAATTTTCCTCCTTCAGAGAGTATTGATTATGCCTAAATTGAAAAATCCTAATAAAAAACAATTTCTATAACATTTAGCAATCACCAGCTGTTAGGAAATTTATTTGGATAATTAATTAAAAAGGATTTCTTGCAAGCTCACTTCGACATTATGGATGGCAATAGTTTTGATTGTTCAACTTCATTGTCCACTTTTTACTGTTGAGGTGTATATTAAAGGTAAATCTGAGTTTTTGGGACAGCGACGAAATGGTGAGAACTGTTTAGAATATATAGTTAAGAGAAGAAGTTTTCACCACATATAGGTATCAGCTGTTGGATTATGTAACCCTTTACATCATTTGAACTGATTCAGTACAACAGTAGTTATTCCTATTTGACAAACAGTAAAGTTACTGTTAAGTCATGGTGTTAAAACAATAGTAGTTACTCCTATTTGACAAACAGTAAAGTTACTGTTAAGTCATGGTGTTAAATCAGTGCTTTTTGTCTTGGATGTAAAGTTGTCACAGTTAAGTCATCACTGTTAATCAAACAGACAAGCAAAGCTTTTTCATTCAATCAAACATTGTGCACTGGAACAAATTGCATTGCATTTCACGTATTTTATTCTTGTAAAATTAAAACCATTTACAGTCCTTCAGACCTAGGAGACATCAACATGTGCGTAGAATCCCTAGGCAACGTGTGTACTGACAGTGCCGTCAATGCTTGGAAATCGTTTTTTGCATATTTTTGCACACCAGAGGGCAGGCGAGGTAAGTCACTTTGATAGAGTATTGTGCACCAGGGGCACTTATATATATATATATATATATTATATATATATATATATATATAGTTAATATAAATACTACTTGATTTATATCATTGTATACTCATAACTAACTATAAGGTGAACTAATAAATAAGCCAGTGCCTATCTGGGTGTAACTGGCTCCCTCTTTTGGATAACTACTCATGGTGCAGTCTGTCCTATGCCACTGACCATGGCTGGACACCTGGCTCCCCATGGAATAACCTGCGGTGGGTACAGGTGATCCCATGCCCATTGGCCCGTTGCACAATGATTTTCGTAACAAAGAAAATAAAAAACAACGAAACATTTCCTTGTTGCAAACGTTTTGACTATATTTAGAATGTCCTCAAAGAGCTGTAACTTTTACTGATTTTTTTTCTAATTTTTTCCCTTATATAACATTTTACAGATTTCAATTTCATTCATTAGAACCAGAGATATTGCATTTTCGTTACAACGGAACATTTCATTGTTAAGCAAAAGTTCATTGTGCTTTCGTTGTCTGATCCTCACAACGAAAATCCATTGTGCAACGGGCCACATGGCCAATGGTTAAGCATGATATGTCTGGCCAATCAGAGCCTGTGTCTCAGAGTAGAGTCTACATAAGGGCTGAATGGCCTCACCTCTGCCTCACTCTCTCTGTAGACAGGTATGTTCACCTAGCTGGGGTGACAGCAAATTGTAAAGTTCGATCATAAAGTTCGATTATAGGTTTGCCTAGTCATAGCTTTATTATCAGTGTCTTTACAAAAGGGTTGCTAGAAGGTATAGTACTGTAGAGGTACTCCCTGCTGGAACAATATCCACACAAAATGACAGTTATATTCAAATTTCTAATTTCTAAATTCAATAAAAAACATATTTTTTCACATTTTCTTTTATAAATCATTTAATTTGGTGATTTTAATCCCTTTTAGTCTTATAAAATACATTTAATGAATTTCTTATAACATTTTTTACAGTTTTATAACAGGATGCACACATGGCGACTCATTATCATCCAGAAAACGTTTGAATAAAATCAAAATTGTTAGAGATAAATGTATGACAATTGATATGGTAACTACTCAGATGGTCACGGTCATGGCACTATGCTTATTCAATGTCACTGGCCCGTCCCTTAAAAGACTTCTTTTGTACATTGTAAGGGTTCTTCCTGCAGGTTTGTTGGTGCCTCAAGAAAGGCTTCCTGATTAACCCACAGATGGTCACTACCCCCTCCCTACAGTTAGTACTCAGTTAGCCTCTAGTGTGAACAGACCTGTCTCAGACTTGCTCATTTACCCCTTCATATTATAGGCCCAGTCAGGGCACCGATCTACAACATGTAGTTCTACACTACGTTGGTTTTGGCCCCCTTTAAGCCCCCAAACCACTAGGCTGAATCAGTTCACAATGAGACTGACTACTACCAAAAGAAACTGGCAAATCTTGCACAGATTCAGTTGAAAAATGGCTATACAATATCAAAATATGCATGTTCCATATAAATCCCTCTTAGAATTGGCCAATAATCATTTTGGCACAACCATTTAAGTTTAGTGCCGATTAATGGGCTGACTTTGCTCAAATTAGCTTAATGGGTATGTTGCTTAAGGCTCTGAATAAGATATGAAACATTTGTCATTTTGCCTTCAGATGGAATTGCATACGTACAGTGCGTACCTGCTATCAGCATGTGTTTGTCTGCTTATGCTGCTGGATTGAGGTCTGCTTCATCTGTTTCCGAAGAATGTGGGTATGTAAAACAACACTATCTTCTTTGAAAATAAACAGACAACTATGTTTGAGACTCTATTGATCTACTACCAGGAAGGCAAGAAATACAGTGAACAATAGAGTGAGACATTTGAAACCTGAATTTATAAAAGATAATCTGATTGAAAATCTAAATGACCCGAAAAAATATTGGGCCTCGATGGCAAATCTTTTACCAAATAGCTCAATGGAAAAATCCAAAATAAATCTGAAAGATACTGCCACAGGTATTACAATAGCTGAAGATGATACATCAGACTATATAAACTTGTTTTTTTGCATCGGTTGGTGCTAACATCTCTAAGAACTATACGAATGAATGGCATTATCATTGTGACGTTCCTTGGTAGTTCAGGGTTTCCGATTTCCATGACGGAGGGACGTTGGGGTTATTTTGGTTTTAAGCCGGATGAAGAGTTCGAGCAAGAAACCGAGGTGTAAGATCAAGAGTCGTGCCTCTTGCACAAGGGGGAGTGAGCTGGTCGATTGGGAAATCGGTATTCTTCGAGGGGAGGTGTGTGCCGTCGGGCCTGAGGCGTTGCGGACATTAGGCACGGTGGACTGGGGATTCAAGTGAGAACGCGGAGAATAATGAAATGGTGGGGGTGGGTCGATGGCAACATGATTGTTCCTCTAGTTCATGCGGGGGCCGGATGTCCTATCCAATCTTCTGTGGGACGATGGCAACAGGATTCTTCCTCTGGTTCGTGTGGGGGCTTGGTGTCCTTTTCGATCCTCCGTGGGACGTCCAGTTGCGGGGCCGAGCCAGTCGCGCCTTCATACCTGCGGTCACGGGACGACCGCTTACTATTTCGGGCTTCCGTACTTGTCCGGTCTTCCAGTCCCGGGTTGCTCTTCAGGCCGAACTGCCGTGCCATCTTTTGGTCTTTCGTTCCCCCTTATTCTTGTTCTACTTGTATTCTAATTATATCCGAAATTTCCCTAAATTACTCAAGTTCGTCTGGGTAGTTAGCTGCTATCTTATCATCTTATCATCTTAGACCCCTTCGAGGGTTATGCTATTGGAAGAAGACACAAGTGAACACAAGGAGTACCAAGATGGAACTGTTTATTCCAGGGCCTCACCGCCCCTTTTTATACCTTATCACTCGGCTCTGATTGGCCACTTCAGATCACGTGACTATTCTGACGTCATATCTGGTTTACAATATATTTCGTGCTTTTGGGATTTCGGGCTTTCGTGCCTTCGCAAATACACTTCTTCAATTACATTGTTTTATAGTCGTATCTCAATACCTGTCTTACAAAAGATGAATGGACATTCATCACATCATGGTGAGATAAGCCCCAGTGATGAAGGGGTAATGTGGCAAGTCCAATATTCATATAATAACATGTTCTATTTACTATTTTCTACATAAATGTATTAATCAAATATATGAAATGGTATATAAATGAAAATACTGCAAGTGAACATAAAATTTCTTTCAATTTCCTATTTTCTTCCATACCAATACTTTACATTTAAGACTTATATCATGGAATTGAAAAGTGCACAAAACAGAAAAACAAACAATCGAACCCAGTCTTAATATGCAAATGAGCATACATGATTGACAGGCATCACTCTCCAAGCAGGTCATCACTCTCCCAGCACGGACGTCGTCACGGCGACGGACGTTGTCACGGCGATGGTAACCTGCGCCACAAGCCCCTCCTCTCATCGGGGCTTGCCTGTAGCCCCGATCCAATCATGTAGTGGCTCCGTAGCGGACATTGATAGCAGGGTGGGCATGCGGCGCAGGTTATTGAAACCCCAGCATGTTAAACTTTTGAATTGAGGGGAGGAAGGGGGATGGGGTGAGGTGGGGGGGAGGTGGGGGGGAGGTGGGAGGGGGCGAGGGGGAAACATGAATATACGGGGGCGGGGGCCCCCGACAACCAGGTCCAGTGTATCATTGCTGGTTCCTGTGGGTCAGATAATTTTCTATATAAAAGCATAGAAGACTAAGATAACTAGCGAAAATGAATTTTAATGAGGTAGGCGGAGCCTAATTTGCATATTAAGACTGGGTTCAATTGTCTGTTTTCCTGTTTTGTGTATTTTTCAATTCGATGACATCAGTGCCAAACATAAACTATAAGTATAAAAGAAAATAGGAAATTGAAAGTTAGTTTAAGTGTTGTTGTAGTTATTTCATTTTTACTGCATTTGATATATTTGATTACTATATTTATGTAGGAAATAGAAAATAGAATATGTAATTATATGAATATTGGACTTGCCACATTACCCTTTCATCCCCAGTGACATAAATAATATTGTCACAACTCAACAAGAAGTATTATTTTAGAAAATTGCAACTGGTAAATCATCAGTTATTACCAACCTCTCTACTAATAATCTCAAAATTATTGCTCTGATAGCCCTTCTTAGAACAGACCACATATCTTTTCAATTTGTCACTAAATAGTGGAACCTTCCCTTATGCTTGGAACCTTGCATTAGTTACACCATTAAAAAAGTGGGGAGATGATAGGAACATGAATAATCTTAGGCCTATATCAGAGAATTACAAAGCATGGTTAGTGATAGCTGTAGTTGTCTTACATCCTTGATACTGTGCTGTCATGCCAGTCGGTGTGAATTACATGGAATGATAATGTGCCATGTTATCATCAAACTAAAACACAAATTTAAACATAACAGTAGATGAAATAGCTCATTATCCAAACTACTTTAAAGGGACATTCTCGACGATAAGATGGGTGTAATTTGCTACATTGTAACTCCCTGCCTGTCACTTCAATTTCGCAATGTGACCGATCACCTTGCAGGATTACGTTCTAACATCACAAAACACGTTGCCGGCCATTGTGTTGTTAGGCTTACGTCGGCGTATGTAAGCCTAACAACGGCAGGACGAGAAGGTTCCTTTAACTCGCTATTCAAAACACCCCTCAATATACCCCAATTTTTACACTAGGTTATAGTTATATCCTCAAATACAATGTTTAGGCTACTATATAACCAGATATTTACACAAACATAAATCACTAAGGCAACCACAATAATATAGACACAAGAATCCCCTGTTGAGTAAATTCATATTTTGTATCATAGCTGTCTTTCTTTAGTTATTAAAATAAAACAACCAAAATCACTAAAAGTCCAGATCATGAACATCTAATTATTATATTTTCAGCCAATCTGCACTAGATTATTGTTTATCTTGCTTCATGAATATTCATGTGATCTTTTATTTACAACAGGGCTATAGATATGCTGGAAAGTTGTGTAAATCTGCAATGTAACGACGCTGCAGAAACATACAACAATAAATTCGTGGAAGCCCTCCGTCCAAGCTATATGTGTCCCGGTATGTGCATATCTTTACTTTCATACATTACCAAATTGTGAATGAATGACAATGTAACCATAAGATGAAGATACAAATTTTATGTAGTGTCTCATCCAGGCTAAAGTATGCATTTTCCATATGTATGAGCATGCATCACAGATCCCTCCATCACAGAAAACTGAAATAAACTCATGTTAAAAGAATTATTACATAATTATTATAGTGCTTGGATAAGGGATTGGTTATCAATTAATTGGAATAGGGGATATACTATACCAGAAGGGGGGAACAATTCAAGTTTCAATGATGAAGATTGTAGGCAGGGCATGCCGGTGATCATCCTTGCTCAAAAAGGAAGTGGGAGGGGGCACAAATGAGTTCAGGGTGATTTTAAGACTAATACTACATTAGTATATCACAAACTATGGGGAAACTAAGAATTTGGAAATTATGTTAATAGTCATATCTGAAAAGGCTAACATTTTTTCATTTTTTTTCATCATACAGCATTCTGCCCAAATATTTCTTTTAAATGTGAAACCTTTGTGAAAAAAAAGAGTAGGTCCTAGCTTGCATCATCCATGTAATTCATTTTTGTATATGAATAAGGATTGAGGAAGGGCAAATTGGGGGGCTGTACATAGTTATACAGAGGACACGGGTTTGGGTCATCTGTCAATGAAGCACCAGAATTTGTTGGCCCCAGACCAGAAGTGGGGGGTGGACATTCTCAATTGAGCACATATTTTGAAAGCTTACCAAAAAGGGAAATCAGTGTAGGAGGTAGTTTTCTGTATCCCTTTTTAGGACCAAAATGAACAATGAAATTAAAATTACCCATCAAAACAGATTTGGCTGACCATGTGCTATGCCATGGTCAGTTTAGCTGCAGTCTGATTTGCCAATCTTGTATATTGGCCTAGATTCAGTATGTGTGTTTTAACATGTGAGTGTATGAGGCAGGGCTTCTCATTGGTTGAGGGACCTGTGTAGTGAAAGAGGTTTCTGCATGTAAGAGGTAGATCCCTAGATCTGAAATCTGATTTACCTATATCATCATTATTTGTCATAAAAATTAATTATTTTGACTTATCCAAGTATATCCTTCTCACGAATCACATCTTCATCATTTTGGTTTCATAGGTTAGGGCTCATCATTTGAACTTGGGACTACTTTTGTTCACTGGCGTGTTGCACTGTGCTACATTTCCAACTTTGTGGAAGACTGTCCCATATCTCATACGGCACTCTCAGTCCGTCCCCTGGCCACAAATAAACCTGTTTCTAATTTACCCCCCCCCCCCCTACATGTGGCACTTACTGGAATATTCTATAAGTGTCCCATATGGTACATGACATTGTGCAGTTCATAGGTAATGAGTTTGTTCTCACAAGCATATATATAACATTGAAAATTAAATGTATATCCTATCATTGTTGTAAGTTGAATTAATTGTGATGAAATGTCTTTCTCAATTATAGCAATAAGTCAATTTTAGTTATGTCAAAACGGTGCAGGCTTTTTGTGGTGTCTAGAGGGGATACTTATATGCCACATTAAAGGGCACTGGCGCCATTTGTTCATGTGCATGCATACTGCGCATCCTGGTGTAAATGGGTGTGCATGACCACAAAGGGTGAAAATGCCTAACTGTATAGAAGAAAGGAAGGAAAATGCACTTTTGTTCATATCTCTGTTAATATTCATCCAATTATCATACTGTAATAAAAGTTTTCTTTTAATAGATATGTGGATTTTCCAAAGAAGTTAGGTTGGTGACCCCCTAATTTTCTTTCAGCAAATGATAGCTGACACTTACCCCAATGAAATATATATAGCAATTTCAAGAAATTCTTAACATTGACATTTTTTTAAATTTCTATTTCTATGAAAAATTCAACTTTCCTAGTAAATAATTTCAATAATTAAAATTTCTCTTACATTCATGTAGGCACCTCCATGTAAAGACCCTATTTTTGTTGAATCGTGGAGCACCTATAGGTGCTCTGATCACCTATAACTTTTCCACAAAGATTGTGTATTTGTTGACCCACAATATTAATTCCTTTTTTCCACAGGTTGGAAAAGACATTTCCTTAAGTGTTCCATAATTATTTGTTCCACAAATGGCTGATAAATTTGAAAATTCCGCATTTGACACATAAATATCATGTGACTATCTGGAATGCAACATTTGTCCCAAAATTGTAGCCTACAACATAAGTAAGAAATGGTAACGTTACAAAGTCACAATTCTACCACATCTTCATGATATCTAACACACAAAACCACATATGGAATACACATGAGCCCATAAATCTCAGCGATTTTGTGCAAGGAACCTTTCAACCAAGATGCTTTCATTTTAATAATTATTATAATTCTCCAAAGTATCATTTCTCAGAAAGCTAAAATAGACTCATTTTGTTATACTCATTACAGGACCTTCAACAGTCCAACCTACAAGCACAGTATCATCTGGAACTGCAGGTGGGTTTCATTCAGGGTAGTTTGTTCCACTCTACCCTATAAGTCTGCTGGTTAAGAAAGGGCCAATTTTATGCATGTGACTTTATTTTATAAATAATCAACGGGATCTGATTATAAAACTATGAGCTCTTAAATATACTACCAGGACAAAATGTCATGAGGAAAATATGTTTGAAAATTCTCAGATATAGATTAGACATTCACAGAAAAATATTATGACATTGCAATAAGCTTTTATAATAGGGCATAACACATTTTAAGTTTTAAGTTTTTCAGTCCTTTCTTGGTTAGCAGACCTATAGTACAATGCAAATTATATAGATATTTTTGTTGTTACTGACATACATACATTTGTCGTCATTCACTGAAACAATAGATAGAAATATTAACTGGTCTAGAAATTGGGCTCTCTTGTCATTCTCTTTTTACTTTGATAAATGAGGCTCTGCATTTAGGCTGATATTCCAAAAACAATGTTGACTGATACCTATTTTTATATGACTATGACTGCTTTCTTTATAACCTGAAAGAGTAAAAACACTATGTTTACTGCTGATCTTAGCTGGACTGGCTTCACTAAAGGATATAATAAAACAGAGATTTTACAGAACAAACCTTAAAGGAATTTCCTGTTCCATTTCTAGAGGAATCTCGGATCCTGCAAATGGTACTGTTCTGTGCTTTCCTGGTGGTGGCCATTGGCCCCAGACCTTAAACTTGAAGAACTAAGCAAATTGTGTAAAAAAATTACCAATGATTCTCTTTGCTTTGTAGTGTATGTAGAAATACATACCCAAGATATTTGTGGTAAATAACTATGTACCATTCTTGTGAGAACCTTTGGTAGTATAGATTGAAGAACAAAGCAAGTGAATGGTGATGAGACAACCAACAGAACAACAGAACACAACAGAACAACAGACTGCCAACAGAACATGTTTGATACATGTATTGATATTGGTATTTTCCCATCCGGATGGGGAATAGGACAGGTGACTCCTATTCCTAAGGTATCTCCAAAAAGTAAAAAGGTTCAAGATTGGCGTGTAGCAGCTGCTGGGCTCGACACATGAGACATAAACCGTGGTTTCGAAACTGATATTTATTACTACTTCTTGGATAAATATGGAAAATGTAGAAACAATATGTAGTTCTTCGGGTAAATTCTTCGGGTCTTTCAGTAAATATAGATTACAAATTCCAGTTTCTTGGTACAACTTTGTTCTTGATTCTTTGTTCCTAGTTCGTATCGTAATCTTTGATCGTAGTAACAAATAACGTCGAAAACTGAAAAAAGACAAAAGGATATTTTGTGTTTAAATGATAGTTTCAGACAATCTTAGACATGGATCTGTATTCATAATTCTATGGTTACTTTATCCATAAAAGTGTATAATAATACACACAGTCTTTAGTCTTTCATAGTTCTTACACTGACTAATTACCATATTCCTGAGAATAGGATCAAAGCCTACATAAATCCTTTACTCTATAGTTCTTTAGAATACTACTCAAAGTACATATTTAGAATATAATGTCAATACTACTGACACATCATAATAACCTTTGACCTTATTTAGGCCTACATGTACATAAATCATGGATTCTTAGGCATAAAGCCTACATATATTCTCCTAGAACTTAGTCACATGGCCCAGTTTACATAGCACATGCTCCTGTGTAAAACTGCTTTAGCTACTTAGATCATACAAGTGATGATACAAATTATGGTTCATACAACTCTCAAGATATTCCTACATACCTTTTGGTTTGTCCAAGCCCAACAATGCTTGTTCAAAGGTTCTTAAACTTTGTTTTCTTTTGATATTCAGGGAGCTTCATCTTGTTGGTTTGCCTAGGTCATCTCATTCCCTCCAAAAAAACACATCTCTTTAGTTTCTTATTTCCATACCAAAGAAAGTACAATAATAATCTTGGTGAGACTACTCATAATAATAAACATACAATATTTGCATTTTAACTAATCGAACAGAATAGTTTTTCAAAGTCTAAAAGTGTAGTTTCACAAGTAAATACTAAACTTTAGTTTAAACTCTGAGACTCTAAGGTCAAGGTCACTCATGTCAACGTTCCCACTATTATCTAAAGGCCCTGTGAGGTAATTGTGCATAAGCTGTCATGTGAAACATGCAGTCAGGCCCCAAAAGTAGGAGATTCTGAGTGAATTTGACCATATATGAAAGAGGATCTATGCCCAAATATTTCAAAGGGGCTGTGTATGATGAACTTTATATGTAGGCCTAGTCACAGGATATTTTCACATTAATTACAAGGAAGGAACTCTAATCTTATTATCAGATCTCAGGACCCAATACAATAAAGGCTGTCCTACATTTCTGAGTGCTACAGTGACAATTTAGTGGTAAAAGTGGACAAAGTGAACTATTATTCTTCAGTAGTGATTCATCATATAAGTATCCATCATGGCGGTGTCTCTACCAGCATTTCCATTGTTTGATCTAGCGGACAGGAACACCATAGGTGTAAGGTGGCAAAAATGGGTTCGACATTTTGAGAACTTAATGAAGGGTTTAACAATAACCAACGCAGCGAGGAAAAAGGCACTTATGTCACACTACACAGGTGAGGAGGTTGACAATATTATTGACACCTTAATGGTCATGCAATGATGTGTACATGGTATTGCATGACGCTCCTACCACAAATGAACACTGAGTACGCGATCTACAAATTTCGCATGTGTTCACAGGAACAGGGTTAGACACTTGACATGTACGTCACTGAACTCAAAAAGCTGGCGAATTTTTGTAACTTTCCGGACTTGGATTGCAAGCTGAAATTGCAAATTATACAGAATTGCCGATCATCAAAACTCCATACACAATCACTCGAGAATCGTGGCTGGCGGTGAACCAGGTCCTCGACAAAGGACGGGCCACGGAACTTTCGGAATTCCAGGCTGGTATCATCGAACGTGGCGAGACATCGGTAAATCGTATTAAGACACCAAAGTACACGAGTAAGCCGAAGCATACCATGGCAGGGCAAAGGTAAATCGTCCAAGGGACAACCTAAGCAGTGCGGACGATGTGGTGCGTCACATGGCAGTGACCTCAAGAATTGTTCCGCATATGGACGAGAGTGCGGCACGTGCGGCAAATTAAATCACTACGCGAATTTCTGCAATTCTACCAATGCGAGCACAAAGAAGACGCCAAGGAAAAAGGGAAGGAAGCACGCACGAGGTAACGAAGTAGAAAAGGACGAAACTCAAGAAGAAAAGTCGGAGGATAATTATGTCTACATGATCAACGAGGCCGAGACCTTGGACAGTAGCGAAGACAAGGATGCATGGTACGTGTATACTCTACAGGCCGTAAACAACGGGACCAGACGGGCCAAACTAATGAGGACGATTGTCAAGGTCAATGGTACCGAGACCGAGTTTATCATCGATACCGGAGCAGGACTCAACATTCTCGACAAAGACGGGTTCGAAAACCACAAAGTGAAGCCGCAGCTCGAAAGCACCAATATACGCATTAGAGCATACAAGTCCAAAATACCGAACACCATACTAGGGAAATTTCACGCAAAAGTTGAAGTCCAGGAGAGGATAGCACATGCCGTCTTTTACGTCACCGGCGGTCATGATGGCTCCCTACTTACATGTGACACCTCGGAAGCGTTAAGGTTAGTGACAGTCGACAAGAAGCCCCTGTTAGCAGTAAACGTAGAAGTAGAGACAGATCCTCTCTACCAAGGAGTTGGCATACTCAAGGACTTTTCGGTGAAGTTACACATCGATGATAGTATTGCCCCAGTTGCGAAGCCCCATAGGAGGATCCCCATCAATCTGCGTGAGAAGGTGGAGGAGAAGCTTCAACAGTTCGAGAAGGATGACATTATCGAGAGAGTGGATGGACCTACACCGTGGGTATCACAAACAGTGTTTCCGCCGAAGTCTGGAGATCCGACTGACATACCAAGTGTGTGGACATGAGGAGCGCCAACAAGGCAATATTACGCACGCGCCACATAACTCCTACGATAGAGGAAATCGTCAGCGATCTTAACGGAGCAGTAAAATTTTCAAAGATAGACCTTAACTGAGGATACCATCTGCTGATGCTGGATGAATAGGCGTGAGACGCTAGGAGGAATCCAGGGAGTTCTAAACATGAGTGATGACATCCTGGTGTATGGGAAATCCCAGGAGGACCACAACAAGAACCTGCAGCAAGTCCTACTGAGGCTGCGAGAGAAAGGACTTACTTTGATGTACCTAGGCAGCCGTTTCACAGTAGTCACGGACCACAAACCACTTACAACGATATACAACAACCCGCAGTCAAACCCACCAGCAAGGATAGAATGTTGGACTCT
This sequence comes from Lepidonotus clava, assembly GCA_936440205.1. Classification (NCBI taxonomy): domain Eukaryota; kingdom Metazoa; phylum Annelida; class Polychaeta; order Phyllodocida; family Polynoidae; genus Lepidonotus; species Lepidonotus clava. The sequence goes on along the minus strand of OW387144.1, from coordinate 41,320,461 downwards.
CCGGCTACAGCGTTTTGACATGACCGTAGTCTACTGACCAAGTAAGGATAATCCAGCCGATTACTTATCCAGGTATCCCGACCCTCATCCGAAAGCCTACCGAGCAGAGAAGGACGGTGAGGAGTACATGAACTTCGTAGCGGTTAATGCTGTCCCCAAAGCAATCACATTGAACGTGAGGAAACCCAAAAGGATGAGGTTTTCCAGCAGGTCGCCACTGCTGTGAGAACTAATTGCTGGGACAAACTCTTGGATAAGAAGAGCCCCGATCGTGACACCTTTAATTCTACATGGTTAGGAGTGACATCAAGGTCCCACGCGATAGCTCGTACCTACCAAGAGGGACTTGACTCATCATGCCATTAGCGCTCCAGGATAGAGTGATCGACGTGGCACATAAAGGCCATCAAGGACTTGTCAAGTCGAAACAGTTAATCCGGACCAAGGTGTCGTTCCAGAGCATCGACAAGAAGATGGAGCGAAGCATCGATTCCTGTTTGCCTTGCCAGGCAACAGTCAAAAGTCATGCCGATACACCCGCTAAGATGACACCACTTCCTGACGGACCCTGGATCACTTAGTGCCAACTTCTATGGAACGCTACCTAGTGGCGAATATCTCCTTGTTGTAATCGATGACTATTCCCATTTCCCAGTAGTTGACATTGTGTACTTGACAAGTGCCGAGTTGTCATCCCTGCACTTGATAAGACATTTTCTATCTTCGGCATTACAGATGAACTCAGAACGGATAATGGTCCACCGTTCCAAGGGAGCGAGTTCGCAAGTTTAGCAAGGTACATGGGATTTATACATCACAAAGTGACGCCCTTATGGCCGCGAGCCAATGGAGAGTGTGAGAAGTCCATGTGAAATCTCGTAAAAGTGGTTCAAGGAGCCCACACTGAAAACAAACCATGGAAGCAGGAACTGTATAAGTTTCTCTGAAACTACCGCACAACGCCTCACTCCACTACTGGAAAATCCCCATCTTGTGCGTTGTTTGGTCGCAAGCCCAAGACGAAATTCACAATCTCTTCCAAGGTAAAGAGGGAGGATCAGGAAATGCACGAAAAGGATGCAAACCAAAAGGCAAAAATGAAGGAAAATGTCGACCAAAGGAGACATGCGACAAGGTGTGACCTAAACCCAGGAGACACAGTGCTAGTGAAACGGCCAAAGCACAACAAAACAACGTCACCGTATGACAGCAACCCATATGTCGTTGCTGCACGAAAAGGAACTATGGTCACAGCGCAGTGCAAGGACAAGCAAATCACCAGGAACAGTTCTGACTTTAAGCATGTCAGTGACAACCACGGAGACATCAGTTCTGAGGACGAAAGTGACGTGATAATGTGACAACCCATAATGCTACCCATGCCACCTGACCAAACTAGAACTGCAACTGAACCGACACCAGAGAACACTGCGGATAATGACTTTATCCAACAGACTCCGCCCAGATCAGCACCTGTGCAGAGAGCCACTCCGAGCTCTGTGCCCTGACCACCACCTATGCAGAGAGCCACCACGAGCTCTGTGCCCAGACCTGTGCCTAACCCATCACCAGTGCAGGCAAGACCACGCAGGGCACAGCGTGAGCCCACCTGGATGAAAGATTATGTTAACAAGTAACGGGGCAAAATAATCCCTTATTGTCTTAGAGGCCTTTAACAGGGAAGTCTACCCTTGCCTCTTTGTTTCGGTCAAGTTATAGTCGTTCTAAAGTTAAAGTTAAAAAGTATAAGATACATACATCTTTAATACTACTGTGACTTTATATACTATGTCGAACTGTTCTATGTTCATATGTTCAAAGACTACAAAAACCAAAGACTGTTTGAAGAGCGAAGATCTCAGAAACTAACGATCATACTAAAGTTGTATTATCTCCCATATAGACACTATACATAGTAGATATGGTTTACAACCAAAAAGGGGAGAGATGTAGTGTCCTCGATTATTCTGGATCCCGGAAGATTCAGGCCAGTTCTGTTATTCAGTATGTCAAGTAAAAACACTTCCAGTCATGCGACGACCTTAGCAGCATGGCTCTGAGCTTGACTCAATTTATTCTTCCTTGAAACCATGTTAAAACATTACAGCAAGTACAACATTTGATCAATATATTGCCACTAACGATGTATGTGTGGACGGTATACAGTAACAAGTCACAGATGTGTGTATACCCGGCTAACTTCACTTCAGAAAAAGGTAGATGGTTTGAAATCTTAAAACAGCAAGTGATAACTTGAACATGATCCAAAGTGATTTAGATTCTGCTAAGAAGGACCCATTGGAGAAGACCATTACACTTGACAAGCAAGACAAAAAGTATGTTAGTGATGAAGATGATCTTAAACGGTGCATGATAGTTATTGATGGTATCAAGGAGAATTCAACACTAAACCCACACGTTTTAGCTAATAACTTGCTAACAGATCTTGGTATTGAACACGTAGATGCGGATGTTAAGGACAATCACGCCTTTATAGATCTAGTACTCAGATTTTCTCAAAATTTTCCAGAATGCAAGTTTTACTTCTAAAGGTTTCAAAATTACAAAAGAAATCATGGGTCACCATGGAAACTTTTCCGTGAAATCAGTTTCTTTGTGTGGTGATTTTGAAAAAATTAAGTATTTTGAATGACATTTAAATAATATCTTAATTCCATATCATTTTCAAATAAAAGATAGGACAAACAGAATGAAGTCAGTAATAGATGGACATAGATGTAGGCAAGTGAATTAGAGAGCATTAAGAAAAATTCTCTGGGCTAATACACATCTTAATCTGTAAAATCTTCAAATCAAATTTGTAAAAAAATTGTAAAAATATGAAAAAATTTGAAAAGAAGTATGCATACAAAAAATTTGAATACCCAGAAAATCTTGAAATCAATATATATTGTAGAGAAGGCTATAGGCTATTATTTTCAGTCAAGAAAATAGGGGGTCACCAGATGAACTTGGCCAGAAAAGCTGAATATTCATTTTGAGACCTAAAATTACTTAAAATGGGTATTCATGAGTTTTCTCCATAAATTCAACTAAAGATTTCCATGACAGGTTATTTTGATATTTTGTATTATGCTTGACACACTCACAATTATATAGAAATCTATCATATCATTATACATCATGAATTAAAAGAGTTACAGAAAAAAACTAAATTTTTCCTATATCAAACATTTTTCAGAATTTGTAAAATTCCCACAAAATTAGGCTTATTTGGCCATATTCATCTACAAAAGTATTCCTGGTAAACTATTTTTCAATTTCAATTATGATAGGGTAAACATTATTGAGCATTTCTGCAAGATTTGAGAAGAATTGAAAGACTTTAATTTTTTCATTATCTCGATAATGGCGCCATTGTCCTTAAATTAGCGTACAGGCTAGGATCCCTTAATCAACAAGCTGCAAGACCAAGATCCATCAGTGTTCAATTCAATAGGGCAGGGATCAAACCTATGGTCTTCAAAAACATTAACAAGTTGAAGGCTTACCAGCATGGAAATTTGTGCATGTGTCGGATGCTCTCTCAGCTACTGACCAGAATGAAAGGAGGGACTTGAGATGCTTATATGCGGCTGGCAGATCACGTAAACTTTACATGGTAGCGTGTTGATGGTCGATGGAAAGAGGTATGTCTACAAAGACATTAGTGATCTGCCGCATGGACTTACTATGGAATCAGTTAAACTATTTGAAACGGGAGACGGGTTAGCCTTCCAGTCTCACCACGCATTCCTAGCAATATGTACCACTGCAAGATAGTATTTGAGGAAACTGAATATCACTCTGCAGAACACTTATATTTCTGTCGCATGGCGGTGCATCATGATAGACTAGACTTGGTAGAGGAGATCCGGAATGCGAGGGATGGCTATCAGGTCAAGAGAATCTCCCAAAAAATCAAACAAAATGCACAATGGGATCAGGTTAAGTTCAAGGTTATGAGAATGGTAATTCGCCTCAAGTTGACCAAAATGATCATCTACGACAAAGGCTTTTAGCAACGAAAGGGTACTTATATGAGGTGACCTAAGGGGACTGTTTTTCCTGTGGTTTGACAATAGATAAGGCCAAGGAAATCTCGCAGGCAACCATTACAGGTGAGAACATGCTGGGTGTCATCCTTTGTGTATATCGAGACAAAATCTTGGGTGGTACAATGACCTGGCGCACCAGCTGCAGGCACTTAAGTCTCAGTGGTACAATGAGACTTCAAATTGTACCATGTAATTAACTATAGATAGTGGCATTATTATGTTATATTTGAGTATGTTTCATTGTGTATTTGATGCATATTGATAATAATCTGTTGGAAGATCTTGTAAACCACAGATAACAGAATAATAATAAAAAATTCTATACTGATGCAATAACGTTTAATCCTACATATTTTTTTTTTAATTTCCAAAAATCGCCAGCATCCATGTACTGTATTATGTACACACAAAACTAAAACTCACATAAACATAATATTTTACATTATAGAACCTTGCCTGAAGATTTAATTTCTTGCCAAAACACGAACAGTGCATACACCATAAGACTTTATCCATTTAAAAATGTCTTTTAACTAAATAGTTGTATTAGCTTATGTAACTAATGTTCAATATTTATCAATAACTTTTTATTGAACGATACAGAGCATCTTCCTACCCATTGGTGCATGTCTGCAGTGGGGTGCACTAGTGAGTGAGTGATGGATGTTTTACGCCGTACCGACAGACAGGGTCATTTTCATAGCAAAAACAATTTGGGACAAATTCTGTCTTTGGTGATTGCATCTATGAGATGAAAGTGACAGGGTCGGCAAACAGCAGGAGATCAAAACCTGGAAATCATTTTTGCTGTACCTCATCCCTTAGTGAACCCAGACACCAACCGGGAATTGAACCCAAAGAACCACTTGGTCAGTGCTGGGTCCCCTCCTATCGTCGCCTTTTATGATCAGCAGGGGATACTGGGGGTCTATATTCTTCCCAGGAGCAGAAGCCCTACTCCTGTATCCCCACAGGGTGGGTGCACTAGTTCATCATCTGTAAAGGTACAAACACTTCAGGAAGCCTTATCTTAGCGGTAGTGGAGTTTTCAGGCCACCTATTGGTACTCTGTACCAATGACAGTTGGCAGCATTGTGCTAATGGAGTGATTTCTTTAACAGAGGCATGGTGAATGTCAAGATGAAAAAGCTCGAATTTAAGCACACATACATATATGTGTGTAAATTTCTCAATTTATACGGACTGGACTAATAATTAATAAACGTCTAATTATAATACTGATATATAGAATATTTGGGGACTCTTAGGCCAATAGTAAAATATCAGTGACATAAACGAGTATTCTATGGCCCTAGACCCCTAAATTCGACATGGCGACAGCATCATTTCTTAAAATTGACATGCGACATGGGGCTTAGTGACATGAAGACAAAAATAAACAACATGACATGGCCTATTTCTTAAATTCGATATGGGATATGAGGGTCTCTTAAAGGCGACATGTGACATGGAGAGTTAAGTGACAGTTGACATAGACTTTTCTTATATTCAACATGCGACATTGGGGACCGCCTCCTCTCTCCCCCCCCTCCCATCAAGGGCCCTATTCTATCTGTACTAACGCAACTTGAACCAACCACCACGACCCCTACACCTGATCTTGGTTTGTACATAGGTTTGTATAGGTAACAATTACAATAGTACAGTCCCCCAGCCATACTTTGGGATGTTACACCCCCAGAACCTATCAACCCAAATTGGTTTGGATATGGTTAGACTAGTATTTATAGTATTACTATGCATGTTAAGGCTTGACATAAGGCTCTTTTCTATAGCTACGTTGCATATGCAAATTTTTCTATTCATGGTGTGCAGAGAGAATGTACAATTCTATACATGACATTCTGTTTACTCTCCACATACCATTCATATATTAAGAAAATTCACACGTGCAAAGCAGCATTTCATTAGTCGTTTCAAATTTATTTCCATTGGCATAGCTACCAAGACACAAATTAATTATATTTCTAAAGCAACCGGGAGGAAGTAGCATTAGCAGCAGTCCTAACCTTAAATTTGTTTTGGATAGTACTACAAAAAACTAATATAACGTAGATATCAAAGTGCAAGTGACGTAGGTAAAAATACTATTATGCGTTTTGAATATCTTATCTACAAATTATGGTGCAATGAAATCATAAATGGGAGGTTCTTGAAAATTAATTGATAAATACTTCCCAACCCATTTGAATCAGTATCAACGATACTTTGAAATCTCTGAAAACAACATAAATCCAAAATGATATTCGTGATTTTATTTACAATTTTTTTTACAATGTTTTCCTTGAACCTGGCACACCACAATTAAACTACATCTGTGTGTCCTCCCTGTGGGCGGAGTATGTGACCTGGCACTTCACTCTCATCACCACTACTTTAAATACTCTCATGACTTTTTCCACTATGTAGGCTTTCACAACTCCAGGGATGGAGTAAGGGTCGCGCAATTTCGCATATTTAAACAGAAAAAGTTCACTTAAAATGCACGTTTTCTTATCATTTCACTTATAATTTGAAGTTGAACAAGCAAAATGCGCAAAAAAAATCTGCTGTCAACACAATGCGCAATTGAAAATTGGGCATAGTTTTTTTTCCTTAAAATGCACTTTCTTTCATAATTTCATGCATTATTAATTATACAACTTACAACTGTGCATTGGACAAGCAAAACGCGCATACAATTCCTCTGTAATGCTCGCTTTTCTTATAGATTGTTTTCTGACAATTCCTGCAACTGTGTAACCCACCAAAGGGTATAATTTATATTTGTTATGAGAAAGAGAAATGTAACTGTCTCTACACTCAAAGCTATCAGCATTAACTGGTAACATATTGCTGATTCCTTGCTTTAAATTGACACGGTTAATACATTATACAAGTCCGGCTTATTGTCCATGTAAGATCCTAGTGAGTCGATGGGATCTGGGGGTTTGGTGATCCTATATTCAGGGTTCCCACGCATTTTTGACCTTTTTTAAAGACCAAGATTAGGAAAAATTAACACCTGTCGGCCCCGTGCAAAGATTTTTAGAATGTATCATATGATATAAATTTTTGATAAATGTACACATTTGAAAGTGGAATTTGGAATTGTTATGGTTAAATTTAACTTCTCAATAAATTCAACTGTCAAATGTAAGTCGTTTTTAAGGCCTTAAATTTAAGAAAATCAATTTAAGACCTTTTAAGACCTGCGTGGGAACCATGATATTATAGAACCTTAAGACAAGTAGAGGTTAATGTCCTAGAACGATGGGGGTCAGGAGGACTGTTTTGAATCAGGGTTGTCGCCAAGTGGGTTGTCAGGGTCGACCGGTTTGGTTGTCTCGCGGAATAGTTCGTACAGCTGGGTCACTTGTTCTGGTTGCATGTCGTCGATGTCGTCTGGATTCATGGCCGCCCCAAACTGCCCGGTGTTTTGGTTCCGTGCCTGCAGCTGGTGCGCCAGGTCCAACGCATATTTCTAACAAAGAAAATGTAAAAAAAAAAAAAAAAAAGGTGAGACTGACAAATCTTGGAAATTATTCTGCACTTTCATTTTTGACATTTGTGAGTAAGCGATTGGCCAGCTGGGTCAATGACATCACCGAATTCACTATCCTGATGTAGTTAAGGATAGACCCCAGTGATGGGAGTGTGAATGGCGGGGCTGCCTAAAATCATGATCATTATATTTGCTTTCTATAGTGTTACTAAATGGAAAACAGTATTAGATAGTCGGTAAATAACATTATCTATTGATATAACTTTTATAAAAATGTATAGAACAAAATCTCTGTAGGTGAGTTGCAAACCTGAAAATCATGTTATTCAAATTTATTTTCTGAACATAAATATCTCACTTAATTAAAGCTTTTAATTTAAAGCTTTGAAACTTTTGGTACATCTTCTTGAGATATATACAGAGGGAACCGTGTCTCAGAATTTTGATATATGGCCTGGTTTAATTTTTATGACATGTAGAAAATGGTATTACAAAAAAATATTAGAAAATTACCCGTTTTTTGCTGTTTTTTATCATAAAATAAAATCTAGGCCCTTAATCAAAAATCTGAGACACGGTTCCCTGCCCACAAATGTTCTGAAGAAGCATGTAAAATCTTAACCATGTCAGTTGAATATTAACAAAGATATCAATGTTCAAAAAATAAAAGTAAAAAACTCTGTTTTTATTTGATGAAATCTGGTATTCAACGCACATTATAACTTCATATATACTGATAGATAGAGAAAAATCTGAGCTTTCACATGATGTATATCATGTTATGATCAAAGCTGTAATATGAAAATTATCGATAACTTTATGAATTGGCCGTTCATCACTGGGGTCTATCTTTAAAATACAATAAAATCAGTCAAAAAATAATAATCTATTAATGGCGTATTTCAGGACAATATCACGTTTGAGGATAGACTTGTCTTAGGTGCAGTAATACAAAATAATAATTTCGCGCCATGTCTCCATAATTTCTGTGAGAGTTCTTTTCTATGTTTTTCTTTACAAACGTTGATTGGGATTTAAGAAACCAAACGGCTACTCTATTAAAATTGAATGTTCTTTTGGCAACATAATTATTGTTGCGTACTGTCATCTGACATGGAGATATATCTTCTTGACATCTGAAGACGCTAAAGAGGTTTGGATGTCATTTCTATGGATACAAGTACACTAAAGTAACACTACCAAGGAACAGAATCATAGTATGATATCAGTGCACGGATATGGTAAATACAGATATTTATCATGAAACCTATTCATTACTGGGTCAATTTGCCACACTTGGACACAGCTGTAGCACTACGAATCTTGCATAGATAAGGCCAAATCAAAAATGTTGTGTTTAGCCGTTTTTCTTTTTATGAAAATGTTCTTTAAAAAAAGTAAATTCCATCAAAATTTCTTAAATGACAGGAAATGGCATAATATATTTAAGGGATGTATCTGGGCTCAACATTAAGGGTTTTAACTTGGCTGCCCACCCGGCAGGTGTAGGCCAAGTTTTACCTGCCCGATCCTAAAATTTGCCTGCCCTTCTTTAATGGTATTTTATACTTTTACAGTAATTTCACCTGCCCTTTGATTTACCTGCCCCACCTCAGGTTTACCTGCCCCGGGCAGGCGGGCAATGCTTAATGTTGAGCCCTGTGTATCATTGTAGACAATGTCTGGGGTAGTATCTTAATTCTCAGAAATACCCGAGTATCTATCTGTGCTAAAATAAAATTTAAAAAATTAAATTAAACCGACCTTCCTACCCTAATTTTTCGACCCTTGCTACCTGAATACATCTTTTTATTTTTGGCCAAGGTTAACCTGTCCGTAACCTCCCTGCATGACTAACATATATATACTCACAGCCCATTCGGTCATAAACGGTGCTACGAAGGAGACCTCTGCAGCCTTGTGTCTTCTGAACTCTGACTTCACGTACTCGTCTCCGAGGGCCTTCAGTTCTAGGGGCAGTCCACGGTGTAGACGCAGGATGGTTTTGTACAGCGTACGTACCCGGGAAACGTGCTGCGGGCCGAGCGCACCCGCCATCGCAGAACAGGTTCGTAACAAGCTGTAAATAGAAAAATGGGTTATGGAAATGAGGAAGTGTACCAATGTACAGGCTTCTGGAGAACACCAATTTGAAAATGATTCTTAGTGAGCTAGCCCAGGGCTACCTGCTAAGAAAATACACCAGCTGCGTAGAATTCACAGACAGTAGTAGATCTACCCCATATTAGATCTAACTGAGTAACTTTATGTTAAAAACCTAGCACATGCCTGGGTCCTACAGAATAATTATTTTTCAATTAAATTGATGCAGCATATCCTTTATGGGAACTCTAAATGTTTGAATGTTTTTTCAATAGAAATCCCTAATCTGTGACGTCACACAATGAATTATGAGGAAACCCTACTTACCGTGTCTAATATTTATTTTGGCCTCACTGCACAAGGGAAAAGGGAATTCCCCTAGGCTACTTAAAAAATGTGGTAGGGAACATGTGCTTGAATATATATATTTTTTTATACAGATCTTATTCTATATCTATCGAATATCTTCAGGGAAAATCCTGTTCTTCCAGACATTACATTTACATATAGACTCTATGTTTTTTGAAAGATAGAATTATAGAACAAATATAGAATATGTATTAGATGCAGACTACTATTGATTTAGTTTTTATTTATCTACAATCAAGTACAATGGCCTGGGAATTATTTGAAAGGGAAGAATATAGGAAATTCCCGAATCTAATTTTCTTTCCTTAATAAAAAAAAAAGCAAGAAAAGAAAATCACCTTACCTAATAACCTAGGCCTAGGTAGGGCGATTTTTTTCAGTGCTTTATTTTCTTACTTACACACATAGACCCCAAGTAGTGCTACCGTCTATAAGCACGAGGAGAAAAACGACCTCGTGCGTACTAAAGACCATTATATGCACGAGGTCCATCCTCATCCTCGTGCATAGTCTTTATAGAGAAGTGTCTTGTGACAACCACCTCGTGCAAATTGTTATATGCACGAGGCCCCCTATCTCTGTCTCATAGTCATTCAGGGCGTCTCCCCCTGTCTCATACAGTCTCCCCTTGTCTCATACCACCTCCCCCTGTCTTGCACGTACCTCCCCCTGTCTCATACCACCTCCCCCTGTATTATATCACCTCCCCCTGTCTCATACCGCCTCCCTCTGTCTCATACCGCCTCCCACTGTCTCATACCAACCTGCCCCTGTCTCACATAGCATCCCCCTGCCTCATACCGCCTCCCACTGTCTCATACCACCTCCCCCTGTCTCATACCAATCTCCCCCTGTCTCACACAGCATCACCCTGTCTCATACCATCTCCCCCTGCATCATACAACCTACCCCTGCATCATACCGCCTCCCCCTGCATCATACCGCCTCCCACTGTCTCATACCACCCTCCCCCTGTCTCATACCACCTCCCCCTGTCTTATACCAATCTCCCCCTGTCTCACACAGCATCACCCTGTCTCATACCATCTCCCCCGGCATCAAACAACCTACCCCTGCATCATACCGCCTCCCGCTGCATCATACGACCTCCCCCTGCATCATACAACCTCCCCCTGCATCATACAACCTCCCCCTGCATCATACCATCCTCACCCTGTATCATACAACCTCCCCCTGCATCATAACACTCTCCCCCTGTATCATAGCGCCTCCCCCTGTGTCATACCACCTCCCTCTGCATCACACCACCTCCTCCTGCATCACACCGCCTCCCCCTGCATCACACCGCCTCCCCCTGCATCATACAACCTCCCCCTGTATCATACCCTCTCCCCTGCATCATACCGCCTCCTCCTGCATCACACCGCCTCCTCCTGCATCACACAACCTGCCCCTGCCTCATACCACCTCCCCCTACCTCGTACAGCCACCCCCTGCCTCATACCACCTACCCCTGTCTCATACTGCCTCCCCCTGCCTCATACTACCTCCCCCTGCCTCAGACCACCTCCCCTTACCTCATACCGACACCCCCTGCATCATACAACCTGCCCGTCCATCATACCGCCCTCCCCCTGTCTCATACCACCTCCCCCTGCATCATACCAAGTTCCCCCTGCATCATACCAGCCTCCCCCTGCCTCATACCATCCCCCTGCATCATTCAACCTCCCCCTGCATCATACTACATTCCCCAGCATCATACTGCCTCCCCCTGCCTCATACCAGCCTCCCCCTGCATCATACCACCTCCCCCTGTATCATACAGCCTCCCCCTGCATCATACCACGCTCCCCCTGCATCATACCGCCTCCCCCTGCATCATACCACTCTCCCCCTGTCTCATACCACATCCCCCTGCATCATACAACCTCCCCCTGCATCATACAACCTCCCCCTGCATCATACAACCTCCCCCTGCATTGTACAACGTACCCCTGCATCAGGCCAACCTCCCGCTGCCTCATACCATCTCCCCCTGCATCATACAACCTACCCCTGCACCATACCACCCTCCCCCTGCATCATACCACCCTCACCATGTATCATACAACCTCCCCCTGCATCATAACACTCCCCTCCTGTCTCATACCGCCTCCCCCTGTATCATACCACCTCCCCCTGCGTCACACCACCTCCTCCTGCATCACACCGCCTCCCCCTGCATCATACAACCTCCCCCTGCATCATACAACCTCCCCCTGTATCATACCCTCTCTCCCCTGCCTCATGCCACTCTCCCCTGTCTCGTACTGCCTCACCCGGCCTCATACCACCTCCCCCTGTCTCATCCTGCCTCCCCTTTCTCATCCTGCCTCCCCCTGCCTCATACCAGCCCCCCTGCCTCATACCATTCCTCCCCTGCCTCATACCAACCATGTACCTCCATCATTATCCCACCCTGTGACCATGTACCTCCCTACTTGTCCTACCCTGTGACCAACCATGTTCCTCTAGCACTATCCCACAATGTGACCAACCATGTACCTTCCTCACTCTCCCATCCTGTGACCAACCATGTACCTCCCTCCTTGACCCAGCCTGTGACCAACCATACACCTCCCTCCTTGACCCATTCTTTGACCAACCATACACCTCCCTACTTGTCCCACCCTGTGACCAACCATGTACCTCCCTCACTCTCCCATCCTGTGACCAACCATGTACCTCCCTCCTTCACCCATTCTGTGACCAACCATGTTCCTCACTCACTATCCCATCCTGCGACCAACCATGTACCTCCCTCACCACCCCACCTTGTGACCAACCATGCACCTCCCTCCTTGACCCATTCTGTGACCAACCATGTACCTCCCTCACTCTCCCATCCTGTGACCAACCATGTATCTCGTTCCTTCACCCATTCTGTGACCAACCATGTTCCTCACTCACTGTCTCAACTGTGACCAACCATGTACCTCCCTCACTGTCCAACCCTGTGACCAACCATGTACCTCTCTCCATGACTCAGCCTGTGACCAACCATGCACCTCCCTCCTTGACCCATTCTGTGACCAACGATGTACCTCCCTCACTATCCCACCCTGTGACCAACCATGTACCTCCCTCATTGTCCAACCCTGTGACCAACCATAAACCTCCCTACTTGTCCCACCCTGTGACCAACCATGTACCTCCCTCACTCTCCCATCCTGTGACCAACCATGTACCACCCTCCTTCACCCATTCTGTGACCAACCACGTTCCTCACTCACTGTCCCATCCTGTGACCAACCATGTACCTCCCTCACTATCCTACCCTGTGACAAACCATGCACCTCCATCCTTGACCCATTCTGTGACCAACCATGTACCTCCCTCCATGACACAGCCTGTGACCAACCATGCACCTCCCTCCTTGACCTATTCTGTGACCAACCATGCACCTCCCTACTTGTCCCACAATGTGACCAAACATGTACCTCCCTCACTCTCCCATCCTGTGACCAACCATGTACCACCCTCACTGTTCCACCCTGTGACCAACCATGTACCTCCCTCATTGTCCAACCCTCTGACCAACCATGTACCTCCCTCCATGACACAGCCTGTGACCAACCATGCACCTCCCTCCTTGACCTATTCTGTGACCAACCATGTACCTCCCTCACTATCCCATCCTGTGACCAACCATGTACCTCCCTCCATGACACAGCCTGTGACCAACCATGCACCTCCCTCCTTGACCTATTCTGTGACCAACCATGCACCTCCCTCCTTGACCCACCCTGTGACCAACCATGTACGTCCCTCACTGACCCACCCTGTGACCAACCATACACCTCCCTCCTTGACCCATTCTTTGACCAACCATACACCTCCCTACTTGTCCCGACCTGTGACCAACCATGTACCTCCCTCACTATCCCACCCTGTGACCAACCATGTAATTCCCTCCATGACCCAGCCTGTGACCAACCATGCACCTCCCTCCTTGACCCATTCTGTGACCAACCATGTTCCTCCCTCACTGTCCCATCCTGTGACCAACCATGTACCTCCCTCACTATCCTACCCATGACCAACCATGTACCTCCCTCCTTGACCCATTCTCTTACCAACCATGTACCTCCCTCACTATCCCACTCTGTGACCAACCATGTACCTCCCTCATTGTCCAACCCTGTGACCAACCATGTACCTCCCTCCATGACACAGCCTGTGACCAACCATGCACCTCCCTCCTTGACCTATTCTGTGACCAACCATGTACCTCCCTCCTTGACCCAGCCTGTGACTAATTATGCACCTCCCTCCTCGACCTATCCTGTGACCAACCATGTACCTCCCTCCTTGACCCATTCTGTGACCAACCATGTACCTCCCTCACTATCCCATCCTGTGACCAACCATGTACCTCCCTCACTATCCCACCTTGTGACCAACCATGTACCTCCCTACTTGTCCCACCCTGTGACCAACCATGTACCTCCCTCACTCTCCCATTCTGTCACCAATCATGTACCACCCTCACTGTTCCACCCTGTGACCAACCATGTACCTTCCTCCATGACTCAGCCTGTGACCAATCATGCACCTCCCTCCTTGACATACCCTGTGACCAACCATGCACCTCCCTCCTTGACCCACTCTGTGACCAACCATGTACCTCTATCCCTGTCCCACCCTGTGACATTTATGCATCTTCCTCACCATCCGACCCTGTGACCAAACATGTACTTCCTTTTTTGTCCTACCCTGTGGCCGACCATGGAACTCTTTAACTGTCCTACCCTGTGACCAACTTTATACCTCCCTAATTGTCTGACCCTGTGACAGGGTGGTATGGTGAGGAAGGTGTAGAGATGGTCACATGATGGGACAGTGAGAGAGGTACATGGTTACTCACAGGGTAGAAGAGTGAGAGAGGTACATGGTTGGTCACCGGGTGGGATAGTGAGGGAGGTACATGGTTGGTCACAGGGTAGGTCAAGGAGGGAGATGCATGGTTGGTCACAGGCTGGGTCATGGAGGCAGGTACATGGTTGGTCACAGGGTTGGACAGTGAGGGAGGTACATGGTTGGTCACAGAGTGGGACAGTGAGGGAGGTACATTCTGTGACCAACCATGTTCCTCCCTCACTGTCCCATCCTGTGACCAACCATGTACCTCCCTCACTATCCTACCCGTGACCAACCATGTACCTCCCTCCTTGACCTATTCTCTTACCAACCATGTACCTCCCTCACTATCCCACTCTGTGACCAACCATGTACCTCCCTCATTGTCCAACCCTGTGACCAACCATGTACCTCCCTCCATGACACAGCCTGTGACCAACCATGCACCTCCCTCCTTGACCTATTCTGTGACCAACCATGCACCTCCCTACTTGTCCCACCCTGTGAACAACCATGTACCTCTAGCACAATCACACAATGTGACCAACCATGTACCTCCCTCACTCTCCCATCCTGTGACCAACCATGTACCACCCTCACTGTTCCACCCTGTGACCAACCATGTACCTCCCTCACTATCCCACCCTGTGACCAACCATGTACCTCCCTCATTGTCCAACCCTGTGACCAACCATGTACCTCCCTCCATGACACAGCCTGTGACCAACCATGCACCTCCCTCCTTGACCTATTCTGTGACCAACCATGTACCTCCCTCCATGACAGCCTGTGACCAACCATGCACCTCCCTCCTTGACCTATTCTGTGACCAACCATGTACCTCCCTCCTTGACCCAGCCTGTGACTAACTATGCACCTCCCTCCTCGACCTATCCTGTGACCAACCATGTACCTCCCTCCTTGACCCATTCTGTGACCAACCATGTTCCTCCCTCACTATCCCATCCTGTGACCAACCATGTACCTCCCTCACTATCCCACCTTGTGACCAACCATGTACCTCCCTCACTCTCCCATCCTGTCACCAATCATGTACCACCCTCACTGTTCCACCCCGTGACCAACCATGTACCTTCCTCCATGACTCAGCCTGTGACCAATCATGCACCTCCCTCCTTGACATACCCTGTGACCAACCATGCACCTCCCTCCTTGACCCACCCTGTGACCAACCATGTACCTCTATCCCTGTCCCACCCTGTGACATTTATGCATCTTCCTCACCATCCGACCCTGTGACCAAACATGTACTTCCTTTTTTGTCCTACCCTGTGGCCAACCATGGAACTCTTTAACTGTCCTACCCTGTGACCAACTTTATACCTCCCTAATTGTCTGACCCTGTGACAGGGTGGTATGGTGAGGAAGGTGTAGAGATGGTCACATGATGGGACAGTGAGAGAGGTACATGGTTACTCACAGGGTAGAAGAGTGAGAGAGGTACATGGTTGTCACCGGATGGGATAGTGAGGGAGGTACATGGTTGGTCACAGGGTAGGTCAAGGAGGGAGATGCATGGTTGGTCACAGGCTGGGTCATGGAGGCAGGTACATGGTTGGTCACAGGGTTGGACAGTGAGGGAGGTACATGGTTGGTCACAGAGTGGGACAGTGAGGGAGGTACATGGTTGGTCATAGAATGAGTCAAGGAGAGAGGTACATGGTTGGTCACAGGGTGGGACAAGTAGGGAGGTGTATGGTTGGTCACAGGGTGGGACAGTGAGGGAGGTACATGGTTGGTCACTGTGTGGGACAGTGAGGGACGTGCATGGTTGGTCACAGAATAGGTCAAGGAGGGAGGTGCATGGTTGGTCACAGGCTGGGTCAAGGAGGGAGGTGTATGGTTGGTTACAGGGTAGGTCAAGGAGGGAGGTACATGGTTGGTCACAGGATGGGACAGTGAGGGAGGTACATGGTTGGTCACAGGGTGGGACAGTGAAGGAGGTACATGGAGGTACATGCACTTACCATGACAGCCCTGCACTGACCACCTCAGCCCTGCATTGACCACCACAGCCCTGCACTGACCATCTCATCCCGCCACTGACCACTTCAGCCCTGCACTGACCATGACAGCCCTGCACTAATCATCACCACCCTACACCAAGTGACCACCAAGTCCCTGTATTGACCACCACTACCATGGACTTACCACCACAGCCCTGCATTGACCATCACGGCCCAGCACTGACCATCACGGCCCTATGCTGACCACCACAGCCCTGCACTGACCACCACGGTCCTGCATTGACCACCACGGCCCTGCACTGACCATCACGGCCCTGTACTGACTATAACGGCCCTGCACTGACCACCACGGCCCTGCAATGACCACCACGGCCCTGCACTGACCACCACGGCCCTGTACTGACCACCACGGCCCTGCACTGACCACCACGGCCCTGTACTGACCATCACGGCCCTATGCTGACCACCACAGCCCTGCACTGACCACCACGGTCCTGCATTGACCACCACGGCCCTGCACTGACCATCACGGCCCTGTACTGACTATAACGGCCCTGCACTGACCACCATGGCCCTGAATTGACCACCACGGCCCTGCACTGACCACCACGGCCCTGTACTGACCACCACGGCCCTGCACTGACCACCACGGCCCTGTACTGACCATAACGGCCCTGCACTGATCACTACGGCCTTTTACTGACCACCACGGCCCTGCATTGACTATCACTACCCTGCACTGACCACCACGGCCCTGTACTGACCATAACGGTCCTGCACTGACCACCTCAGCCCTGGACTGACCACCATAGCCCTGCATTGACCACCACGGCCCTGCACTGACCACCACGGCCCTGTACTGACCATAACGGTCCTGTACTGACCACCTCAGCCCTGTACTTACCACCATAGCCCTGCATTGACCATCACTATCCTGCACTGACCACCACGGCCCTGCACTGACTACCACGGCCCTGTACTGACCATAACGGCCCTGCTCTGACCACTACGGCCCTGTACTGACCACCACGGCCCTGCATTGACCATCACAAACCTGCACTGACCACCAGGGCCCTGTACTGACCATAACGGTCCTGCACTGACCACCTCAGCCCTGCACTGACCACCACGGCCCTATGGTGACCACCACGACCCTGCACTGACCACCACGGCCCTTCATTGACCATCACGACCCTGCACTGACCACCTCGTGCATACTGACTTTGGTTTTTTGATATTGCACGAGGTCAATCTCTACCCCATCTACCTCGTGTGTGGAGTTTCCCAAAATAACGACCTCGTGCCTATAATGATCCACAATATGCACGAGGTGGTTCTGTATCCTCGTGTATCGTGAAAATCCTCGTGCATATAGAATCAGCCCAAGTAGTCTTGAACAAAAAAAAATATCACCAGACATCCTCAACAAATAATTTAATAATAATGATAAATAAAAACAAAAAATTGTTGGGAAAATATTTCTGAAAAAAAAAAGAAGTTAGGGTAGGGCAAAAATCTTAGGGTAGGTCGGGTTAGTTACCTTAACAATTTTTTTTAGGCCTAAGAATACTGGTTATTATCAGGGCCCAGGGGCATACGAAACATGTTATGTATGTCTATGTAATAGTATGTTATTATTTATGTCGCTTCTTAGTAGATAGTGCTCACCTTGGCTTGTCAGGAATTTAAAGGGTTAGGCTTCTAGATCTATGCCTAATCTAAAGCTTCATATTAACATCTTGACTGTGCACGTTAGGTTCTATTCAAAGCAATGGAAATTAGAAACCATGCTGCGTTTACCTACCTTAGAGGAAAGGTTTTAGAACCAACTATGAAGAGGTCGTTTACATAAGAACTCCTGTTTTGATTACTTCTATTATCGTTCACCCGGCGCTGGATCGCTGGTTTTGAGCGAACCCCTCCACGTGATAAAATGGGGACAAACCAGGAACCGGCTCCAGTCCCGTTTAGCGCTGTCTAGCGGATAGCTCAGAAACCAACAGATAGCGCCACAAGTCATACGCCAAGGTGCTTTCGCGCCACTGCGTGCAGATAATTTGTTTTCTAATTTAGGTACTTGCGTAGGATGGCAATCCCTGGAGTGTCGCCGTTGTTCATGTTTCAGCTATAGGCCTACCTGAAAATTTGTTGAAAAATGTAAATAGGCCTAGTGATATATAAAAAAAAAAAAAGGAAAAAAAAAAAAAAAGGAAAATAGGGGCGGATCCAGAAATTTAAGAAAAGGGGGTGGTGGTGGGGTGGTGGTGGGCTTTATTAAAAAAAAGAAAGAAAGAAAAGAAAAAAAATTGGGGGCGCGCGCCCACGTCCCCCCCAACCCCACCCCAATCCTCCCTTTCTTAGGGGAGAGGGGAGGGGGGTTGGGCGCTAGTAGATTGTTAGTAAGCTTTGCGTTTTTCAACTGCTCACACATATTTTGAATGGTAGGTCTTACAGGCATTATTGGGTAAGGTCTATCAGTGGCTATAGTGGGTATTAAAAAGGGCTGCAAATTGTAGTGGTATTATATGTACAACCAATAGAATATTACTGAAATTTAAAGTTTTATGCAAAGAAAATTGCAGGACTGGACTATAGTGTTATTGGATTACAGACAGTATACAGAAGTGTAGCCGAGGGGAAGGGTCGGGGTGTCTGGTATCCTCCCTGATTTGCCAAAGTATAAACACACACACACACACACACACACACACACATACACACACAGACACAGACAGACACAGACACACACACACACACACACACACACATATATATATATATATATATATATATGATGTAAGATATATGTTGAAAAGTAACTGACGCGACACAGTTCACATAGACCACATGTGACATTGGATGTTTAATCTTTTAGAGGTTATGGTCTTCTTTTAGTTGCGAGATGATGATTTAGCTGTGGTATCGGAAGGTTTGAGATATTGTGTACAGTTGTACAATGCAAAACAAATAAAATGTAATTAAAAATTCGCAAGCCAGAAAAATCTTAATTTTTATTAAATAATCACATAACCTTATACATTGAGGCCCCCCCCCCCTATTTTCCTTTGCCATTTTGACACGGAAAGACGGTTGAGCCTCATGTTTGGTAAGGTTTCCCCCCACTTGGAAATCTCTGGATCCGTTCCTGGTATACTTGTCTTATTATATCAATTGTTGCCCTATAAAAGGGGCCATGTTATTCTAGTTTAAATGGTGTTGGTGTTACACCGTTGGTGGTACGATTAATACATATCTATTCTGATGAAGGCAGTAACACACCGAAACTAGTTGATTCGTCATAACTTTAAAGTCTGATTAATAAATCAAGTCAACAACACTCCTGCGTTGGGTTTGGTGTAGATTCAGAAACGAGCTGCAAAGGATTCTTGGGGAGGTGGGAATCCACCTTAAAATGGCAGATACACATTCAAATCAGATTGGCTACAGTTGGGCTTCCAAGTAGGCTACCCCAACAGCTGCTAGATATTATACACTGTTTTTAAAATCAAGCCAGGGTGGTTGTGGGGATCAAAACCATGTATGGTTGCCCTTTGTTTACTCACCCACTCCCATGTCTGCCAGTTTAGATCGTAAACTATATTTCCTTACCGCCCGGAATAGAGAGGTGGTTGAGCCTCGTGGTTGGTGAGGTGAGTATTAATCAGACATAGTTTCTGTCTCTGTTATTATATTGTAATCCAATATATTACCAGTGGACCGGCTACCGGGATGGTCTGCTGTTGTTGCCAAGCTCCAATTGGGACATATATGTATAGCCATTAAGAAAGATTCCGTTCAGTTTAACACCAAACAAAAACAACATAAACTTTATATTGGTGGACAAGCAGGGAAAGATTGAGACATACATAATCAATTGAGAACTTTGGGAACTATTGCTCTGGTTAATAGCCATTAAATTTTAGCCTTTTCACCCTTCACCTCTGTCATATAGACCTATAGATCATGGCCTATAGACTTTAAAACGATGGTGTGTATGACTATCCATGAACGTGAGAATCTGTCATATTGATAAGGGAGACATTAGAGCGAATCAGTACTATAAGACTATTATGACTTTTGTACAAATTGGTACAAATTAGTACAAATCAGTACAGACTAGATACAATCTAAAAAGAATAATGAATCAGTATTAAGATTACACACTTTGTAAAGTACATTGATGGCATTATAAGATAGATATGTAACTGATAGTTAGCAGATTAATGCACCATAGATATCTTCAAGAGAAGTAATAAAATGCTGTAGCATGTGGTGTGCTGCGCAGTTGTTATTGTCTCTTTATGGCTCTTCGTCATCGATAAAAATAACTAAGAGTCACTCCTGAATAATACAAAAGGGGGATCGCCTAAAATGTAGTGTGTAATATGCCACTAGTCTCTTAGTAGGGGAAGATACCAGAAAATACAAGTCTAGAATAAAACAGACAATAATCCATGGTTCACAATTTCTATAAATGTTATAAAGTCATCAAGTAATCCCTTATTTCAAAAATATATGACTGATGGGAATTTTCATTATTTTTGATGTAATATACTTGCTACTGAATGCCATCTATGCCCAGGGGGGTCAAATATTACTTTTGTAACTGTAAACTCCCCCTGCCACCAATAATACAATTTTAGAGATGGTCCGCCTTAACTTCGGCAGATTATTGTAAAAAACCCGCTGTCACTCTCTCTTTTATTTTAAACAATTGAAATCACAAGTGAAAGTTCCAATGAGAAACCTCGCTATCCCCCCTCCCCCCAATCCTACCCATCAGGCCGGGCTGTTTACACAAGAAAGAGAAAGTAAATCTGAGTCAACACTCGACCTGAGGAGTGGCCACGTCGGGTTTTTGGTGCACGTGGGGAAGACTGCTAACATCAACGTGAGATATCTATTACAACGATTATCTTTTTTTTATTACTTTTTTATTACGAAAGTTCACAAACAAGCTTAAGTGTGTATGCTCTTAATTCCAGTCGAATGATATGTTAATGTAATGGTTTTACTTTAACACCAATGCCCAAGATGAAGGTAATGATGTTAAGTAAAGATATCCTATCTATTTGTGTCATTGTTTTTAACGTACTGTTTTTATGCGTCAACAGGGTTTTAATTTCTCCAAGAAGATAATTCAAGCTGGCTGTTTATTAAACCTATATATTAATATCTATTTTCAACTCAGCAGTGTACCTATTTTCCCGTGATACATTTAAAAACCAGTGGCAAAACTGAAGGTTATAAGTAAAGTCCAACAAAAAGAACAAATTCAGGCCCGTTCCCAGGTTCTGTTGGGGGGGGGGGGGAGTGGCGAGGTTCGATAAGTGGAACTTTTGCCTATATTTTCAATAATTTGAACTTGTAAAGAGGGGTGGCGAGCATTCAAAAGTGGAACTTTTCAACATTTTCCTACTAATTTGAGAGGGTTTTACATCAGATTTTGCAAGGTAAGGTGGAACTTTTTGAAAATCTTCCTTTTTTTGGTGGTGGTTGTGGTGGTAGGGGGGGGGGGTTTACTGGCCTGGAATTGGCAGGGCTATCAGGGCTGCAGCAAGAGGCAAGAACAACATTGTGGCAGTTGGCGGGGGTGGGGGGTGGGGGGGGGGTGGGGGGTGGGGGGGGGGTGGGGGGGGGTGGGTGGGGTGGATTTCCTCCTCTTCATTTCCTAAATTCTATATGTGACAGTCGAATGAATAAGCGACAAACAAACACGACATAGTCATTTCTTAAATTCAACATGCGACATCAGTCTCCAACACATTCATATCCCTTGAGGGCCACTTGTGCTATCTCTCCTATAAAAGAAAAAAAAGTGGGTCAGGTTCAGATCCGGAATACGGGGACAGGCTAGAGTAAAGACACTGGTTCAACCAGAAGTACCCTATCAGAGCAGAAGGTAGTTTTGTTCACTCAACTGGAGCCAAGACAAGTCGATTTGTAAAATCACAGAAATAGTTTTACGCAGTATGCAGGCAAGTCTACTTGGAATGTAAATATTTCTATATTGGGTAAGTTTTTTCTTATTTCTGAGATTGAGATTTATCAAGATATTACCACACATTCTCTGGATGTGTGACGTTCTTTTCCAACTTAGAAATTGTTTGCTTCCATAGTTTTCCGCTATTTATGCAAATAATAGCATGCTCCATTCTGTACCCAATGGATCACATATCCCAGAATTGCTACAATGTGGTGACATTAACATTCTTATTGGGCCTCCCCAGTGGCGGATCCAGGAATTTGAAGAAAAAAAAAAAGGGGGGGGGGCGCACTTTTGAAAAAAAAATCATGAAACACTTTTTGGCATAATTTTACATCACAACAAGTCTAAATTTTGCCTCAAAGGGGGGGGGGGTTTGCGCATGCCCCTGGGGCCCCCCTCTAAATACGCCACTGCTTCCATTCAGTATGTACATATCAAGGGAGGGGAGGGGGGTCTGAGACTTTTGAAAATGTCCGTACGTACTAAATCGAAGGCCCTATCTATCAAATGAATATCAGTAAGTTGTCATTTTGACAGTTAAGGCCATGCTCCCGGCTTGTGATATAAACGATCTCAAGCTGCGAGAACGGACATATGATTAAAACAGCATAAAGTACTACAGGACATTGAGCTTTTGATAAGGAAAGGAGGTGTTATTTTTAGATCAACTTTGGGAAAACAGTTAAGCAGAGTATAGATTACACGTGACCCTAGAGAAATTCTGGGACCAAACATATATCTGTTTTGGACATGTCAACATCAAATATAGGTTTTAAGATTTTATGGTAATCTGATTACAAAGGGACTGTCTATTATTCATTTACATCCCCCCTCCTTTTTTGGCATGTTATACATATTAAGTTTTGTTTTACTCTTTGGTGCATACATAATAGACATCCCGAAAACATGATGAATAGTATACATTATGAGTAGATACATGTGGAGGTACTTAACAGTATTCCATAATCAAAAAGCAAAGGACAAACTCCTGTTTCTTAGGAGGACCTATAGGCCCCTGGCTATGGGCCTGAATTTCTTAAAATCGATATGGGACATGGGAACCCCCTGTCTACCCCCTCCCACCTCACTCTTATAATGTCCTTGTTCCATATATCACATACTGTAAGCTAAACACGTTATAATTGGTCACACGATACTTCCTGGTGTCTGACCCTGTTTCCTTGACACATAGAGATACAAAGACTGGTCCTTCTGTTTGCCTATACTCGGTTGTCGTTGTAAACTAACAAGTTATCCAGCCGTCGTGCCACGGTAGAGAGGTAGGTGTCTTTGTTGTTCGTCCACTATAGCCCAGAGGAGGATCCAAGGGTGGGGTGGGGGGGGGGGGGGGGTTCCCGGGGGCCATGACCTCTAGCTTTGGTCATAAAGATACATAAAATCTTATGTGTGCCTATGTTTTGGTGGATATCCTAACTAGGCAAAGAGGTGAAAACGCACTGTTTTAGTACTTATAATACATATATACTGATATATGTGTATATATGTTTTTATAGGCCTATATATATATATATATATATATATATATATATAGTCGTTTTGCAGATGACGTCACAATAGCCAAAATAGGAATGGCTGCCATATTGGTGATCAATTTATAACAATCATAATTCAATATTCAGAGGAATTCGAAAAAATGTTTTACGCTTCAATTACTAGAAATAGATCACTGAATAATATTTGGCAATTATTAACCCTTAGAATCTATACATTTTGAATTATTCAAGAGCTGCTTGGTCAAGTTCGGGATAGTTTTCGTGGGATACCACGTGGTAATCACCAAGATGTGATCACATGACCACGTCTGCACAAGGTCTATACATATATACACTGACACATATACCCTCAATCCCCCCTCCCCAGAAATCCCAGATCTACCACTATCCTCACGTACCTCAACGCTCTGGTTGGATCTCTGTACTTGTCGTTGGACCCCCTTCTGTCTTCGTCAGTGGACTATGACTCCCTACGTTTTGTCTCTTTTTGGACTGTCCCATATAGACCCCCTGAGATCTGCCGCACAGGTCTGCTGTGGAGGGGGGGGGGGTTCCACAAGTGGAACTTCTGATTATATTTTCAATCAACTGACATTGAAAAGGGGGTGGCGAGGTTCCATAAGTGGAACTTTTCATTATTTTCCTACTAATTCTTCTAGTGTTTTAATATTTAAGAAGGGAAGGTGGATTTTTTTGGGAAAAATGTCCTTTGCAGGGTGTGTGTGTGTGTGTGTGTGCCTCCCCCCTGGTTACGGGCCTGCACAGGTGCACAGCGAGTAGGGAGTAAACCACCTGTCCCGTGGGGAGGGGGGGGGGGGAGCTTAAGGACGGCACGAAGTCCTTGACAAAGATTTAATATCATGGGCGGATCTAGGGCGAGGGGGGGGGGGTGTCCTGACCCCCCCACCACTTTTTCAAAATGCTGTATCCACCCCTGGATATATATATATATGGTATAGAATGTTGTGTAAAAACCACTATGAATTTGAAAAACAATATGGATTTTTGGCGGCAGCTTCAGTACATTAATTTTCAATCTGTATTACATGCGAATAAAAGAGGGGATCAGAAAGCCATAATCATGTACTGGGAATATGTACTCAATTTTTGTACAGTGAGAAGTTTGAAGAGAGAGTAGGATTCTGCCACCTATTGTATTCATGAATACTATAGTTATACCTGCCTCTCGGTCACACGGGAATAACTAGTACTGTTTTCCTGTATAGTTTGATATAAGATTCACCCACTCTTAGATCTGCAGGGCATAGACTTTTCTCTATATGGCCAGTCAGTCTTATTTACTACTGAATAACATGCATTGTTTATATAAACCAGTTCATGAATACATAATAGTTGCAGAGCCCCTGTAGTTTTAATTTTCCCCAAATTTCCAGCCAATTTCAATGACAGTTAAGCAGTCTGGTCGTCACAGTTCAGATTCGTATATTACACTGCAGATGGTGCCACATTTATTTCCAGAATACCTCTCTGGGAACATGTTTATGGTTTACCATGTGCAAACTAAAGCCCCATACCCACTAGGCGGATTTACTGACGATGGGTGACGGGCTGATTCTTATGATCACCTGTGAGTATGGTTTATTGAAATGTGCATGTCTGATCTGAATCGGCCCTAAAATTTAGATTTTAGGGCCAACGAGTAGGCTGACACAGCCAAAATCGCCTTGTGGGTATGGCACTTTATGAATGGCAAAAATAAGAGCCAATTCTTTCCCTGGCTTGATGGTTAAATCACCTAGTGGGTATGGGGTTTAACGAAATTACTGTCGCTGTGTATGTTTTATAGTAATACAGTTTTATTATAATTCAACTTGGAAATACGGGTATATATTCCAAATTTGTTATGCCAAAGTGACCCCCACCCTTTTCATATTTTCCAAGGAAGACAAAACCAATTGTGGAATTTACGATTGTGTTTCACGTAGCGTGAATAAGTAAACAGTGGTCCCCCTATATACGGCCCCCCTCACCAGCGGCCACCCCTCTTATGTGGCCAGAAAAGGGTGGCATGGATAGTGTTTTTAAGAAAATAGCTTAACAAATTCTTAAGTATTTCTTTAAGTTTTAAGAAAATTGTACAACAACCACTTTTTCAAAGATTTTTGTATGAAATACCCTCCTGGAGGTCGCACTTACAACAAAGAGGGAACAGCCAGTGGCCCGTTGCACAATTGGTTTCATAACAACGAAAATAATTGTATTAACGAAATTAATATTTTCGTAACAACAATGGTTTTGACACATTTCTTTTCTATATTTAGAATGCCTCCAGTGGCCCGTTGCACAAAGGGTTTTGTAACAACGAAAATAATTTTATTAATGAAATTAATATTTTCGTAACAACGATGGTTTCCACACAATTTTTTTCTATATTTAAAATGCCCCCAGAGAGCTGTAACTTTTACTGAATTTTCACAATTTTTTTTACCTTTTTACATCAATTTACAGAATTCAAATTCATTTATTAGAACCAGAGATTTTACTATTGTTGTAAAATCGTAACAACGAAATCTTTGTTAAAGATATCTTTGTTTGATCCTCACAACGAAAATCCATTGTGCAATGGGCCACTGAGAGCTGTAAAATCGTCACAACAAAACCTTTGTTAAAGATAATCTTTGTTTGATCCTCACAACAAAAAATGTGTCAAAACGTTTGTTGTTACGATAAAAGTAACAAGGAAATGTTTCGTTGTTTTTTATTTCCTTGTTACGAAAATCATTGTGCAACGGGCCACTGGAGGTGAGAAGTTGCACTTACAACAAAGAGGGAGCGGCCAGGGGATGTTGAGAGTTTTTGAATGTGAGTGGTCGCACTTACAACAAAGAGGGAGAGGCTGGCCACAGCCATTTATTGGAAGTCCTTCCAGTTACCCCCGACCTATCCACTTTCTTTATCACTTGTTCGTGGCAAGATACATAGATAGCCTCTGGCTGTTACCCAGTGGTGCAGAAAAGTATTTTTCCTCGTCATTCTATACATTGTAAGATCTTACGTGGTTGCAATTAGCACATGGTGATCACCAAAAAGTGCTCGCATGACCACACCTACACAAGGTCTATAGGAAGCCCTTTTCAGATGTAAATTGGATTAGGCAGGTCAAAACCTAAATCCTTAATGTCGAGCCATGTGTCTCCTCACACTGCCCCCTTCACTAAAAGACCTCGTTTAGTACAGACCCTTAGGTGGTTGCATTTGAGAGCTTCTACTTATCTTTTAAAGAGGATTTTTTTAATTGTATTTTGGAAATCATCTTCAGGGTTTCTCTGATCTTCCAGAAGAAATATTACTCTTTAGAATTTGGTATGTAAGATAATGCCAGTAATTTAGTTTTATAATCAGATTCTATGAATGAATGTCCAAGTTCTGGCCTTCCAACTCATCTCCCTCACCAGCGGCCACCCCTCACCAGCGGCAACTTTTATGATTTTCCGAGGATGGCCGCATAAGAGGGGGACCACTGTACACAAAAATAAACAGCTGATGTGGTGCGAACTTGACTTCCGTTTAAGAATGGTAATGATAGTCTTGGCCCTGGTGGGGCAAAACTCGTTTTTTTCTTATCTTATTGTTTTCATGTAATATCATCTATATAAACAACAGAAAACTGTAACATGTGTACAACTATAGATGTTGTTCAGATGACGTCACAGTAGCCAGAAAGGAGCTGGGTGCCATCTTGGTGATCAATTGAAAAATCTCATCATCAACAGTTCACTGAAATCTAGAAAAGTTATTTTTGTATAATGAAACTAAAGTAATCATGTTATATCCAAATGAACAACTTTCCTCATGTAAAAAGCACAATTTCTAGTTGTATGTTATAGCCACATGGTCATGAAAAGCACATGGTGATCACCAAAATGTGGTCACATGACCACGTCTGCACAAGGTCTATAATTATGTGTGTACGTTTATTACCTAGCTTTGAATATATTGTAAATTATTTCTGCCCTAATGTCCATAATCTACCGACACCCATAAAAGGTGTATGATCATAAGTTTATGTATAATACATGCACTTGATGTACTCTGATTCTGTACATCAGTGAATCTGTTCACAGTTGTCATTGTTAGAATGAACCCTTTAGGGATCAATGTACATTAAAGGAAACCTTGCACATACCTGCAGGCTTGTTAGTTTTCAATGAATTCAATTCAGAATGTTATGTACGACTTGCACTATCAATATAAGCAAAATCGAAGGAAAATTCTTAGTTAACACACAATTATGGGACATTAAAAAAACTTGTATTTTATTCCATTTTTAAGGGAAATCCCCT
The DNA here is from genome assembly GCA_936440205.1 of Lepidonotus clava. NCBI lineage: Eukaryota > Metazoa > Annelida > Polychaeta > Phyllodocida > Polynoidae > Lepidonotus > Lepidonotus clava. The sequence goes on along the minus strand of OW387144.1, from coordinate 41,291,768 downwards.
AATTAATGACGTAGCAAGGGGAGTTATTGGGGAATCCCATCTACCCTTAGAAGGGAATCCCTGTCCCTGTAGAATTTGTAATAAAGGTTTTGCTCTCTAACCCAAATTATATATATTTGGCCCAATGCAACTCACAATCAATTAGAATATATATCCATCTACAGCCATTCATTAATTAGGGATACCTAAAGTAGCCTTAGAGGGAATTCCCATAGGTGTGACGTAGCAAGGGGAGTACAGGGCAGCCCAGCATTCAGGGAATTCCCAAAATTAAATTCCTTTCCTTAATAATTCTCTAGGACCTCAATATTTCAACCTTTTTCTCTTTGAAATATTTTAAGAATACTTAAGTCAAGGTAATCACACAAAAACTAGCACATCACAAATTTATGTGCAAGGTTTCCTTTAAGGGAGCTGCCCCACCCCAACCCAGCCAAGCTGCGACATAACAGAAACTTTCTGTAACTATACATTTTTAGTCAGTCTGGTACTTCCTAAGATGGCAAGTAACAATTACGTTATTTATGGTTAGGTCGAAACCTCACCAAATGTGAATGTTATTTAAACAATATTTTTTTTGGTGAGGTTAGGATGAAACCAAAACAGAACGTTATAAGAACATTCTCTTTAGGCTGAAGAATGTAACCAGAACGTTATAATAATGTCACAGTGCAACGTCACCACAGTATGTTGCAGCAACTTTATTGGGAGCCATCAGAATAATGTAACAAGAACCAATACAGAAACAAACAGAACGTTGCTGCAACGTTATAATAACGGCACATGCTTGCCTGGGCCTCTACGGTCATATCTGATGATGTTACAGCCATATGGCTCACAGTGCAACAAGTTATCAGCTTACATGCTCTGTTACTGTGATGTCACCAAGCCCACTCCTTGCACATTACCTCAAACAGTGACAGTTCTTATGCGTGTAGTCAATGACAATGTCCACAATCTAGGTGTGGACTTTATGGCTTTATACTTTTTTTAACAAGGTGGCACTGCCCTGGTGTATTGAATTTGATATTTTCTGTATAGTTAAACCTATATGATATAAAGTGACCCAGTTACCAAAATTCTCAAAAAATGGGCAGAGTGTGCAGGTTCACGGAAAAGGTGTATACATTTATATGATACATTCTAGGGGTGGGTAAGGTATGATTGAGAATGGGGTCATGGTAAACACTGCCCCACCTCGAAACTAGAACTGTTGGGAATTTTCCCACCTTAAAGAGAGGGGCCAGTGAAATTTTAATTTTGTTAAATTCTCATATCATACCGTAGGTATAGTGCCTAAGTACAAATATGTGACATTATTATAACTTTGAAGTGATCCCTTACAATAGAAAACTGGGTCCCTATATAAGATCACACATTGAGTTCCCTGTAAGCCTGACATAGGCTGTCTGTGTGTGACGTCACACAAAATGACAGTTATATTCAAATTTCAAAATTACAAATCCCATAATAAAATATATTTTTGATATTTTCTTTCATGAATCATTTTATTTGGTCATTTTAAATAATTTTAGGCTCAGAAAAAACACTTAGATAAATTAAATATTGTTATTTTTTCAGTTTTATCATTTTTCAGCTGTTCTGCTTGTGACGTCACATACAGATAATTGGTCTGTGCAGGCAGTGTCAGATGCAGGCAGGGGAACTCAGTTTGATATAGACAAAATGTGAATAAAACAAAAACTATTAGAGATAAAAGCATAAAATTTTGTATGCTTATTCCCTGGATGGTAAAGATCACGGCAATATACTAATTTATTTTCACTGGCCCCTCCCTTTAAAGGCACCTTCCGCCTACCGTTAGCGTCTACTGTTTAACAAAGACAATGTCATTAAGGGGGGTTTACACAGACTGATAAAGGCGTTGTGATAGGTCACCGACAATCATTATTGTAAGCCTTACAATGAAAATGTCAGACCTGTTTGAAAATTTTGTGAAAATTCTTAGGATAATGTCCTTAAGACTATGATATTGGGCATACAACACCAACATTTTTGTCCTAAGAGCCGCTATATCGGCCTGTGTAAACCTCCCTATCTTATGTCCATTGTTGTAACCATTTTGTCAAGGACGATGGTTTTATTATCTTAAGGATATTGTCGGGCTGTGTAAAGCCTTCAGAACAAAAAAAACGTTTGGATAATTGTTACCGGTTTACGATGATGGATTGTCGTAATGACACGTTGACGGGCTGTGTTAACCGGGCTTTAACCTTAAATTTCACTGGCACATCCAAACATCAATCCAGGCATTTGCATTATCATGCAAAGCCAAGTGAAGACCGAAGTAAGCATGTGACGTTATTATAATGTTGCAGCAACGTTCTGTTTGGATCTGTATTGGTTCTTGTTACGTTATTTTGATGGCTCCCAATAACGTTGCTGTTATTCTTAAGGTTAACGTAATGAATGTTTGTAAGGACCTGTTAACAGACTGTGTAAACTAGGCTTCAGCTGCATACCTAGCTTATTGCTATAGTATCGGACACTAATAATTATTTTTATTACTGTAGCACTGTATAAACAATTGGAGCTATATATCACATACAGTGTTAAGGGGCTTGTAGTACATACTTTTGAGATCAACTCAGACTAGATAATGTCAAGGTAAAGGTTATGATTACAACAGAATATTTCAAGGAATTTGTATCTATCTATACACTAATAAGTAATGACATATTTATCTATCCGAAAAAGTAAGTCGTTTCCTATTTTTCATCGAATTTAAGTTGTGGGATAATAAGATTAACAGGTGAACAATCAATAGACTGTCCATGATTTCTAAAGAAAACATAGGAAAGTGGAAATAAATATTTTTAAGTGGTAGCTGTATCAATATAATGGTGTAGATGATGATGTTGTTATAATTATGATGTTAAATATTACCAAATCCTTATACTATAGAATGAATTTCTGATATAAAAGAGATAGTTGAATCAATTAAAAAAATAGTAAAAAAAACCAACAGGAGGTTGACCTATAGTGGAAAGGGTGCTCAGTAATCTTTACAGGAAGTAGGGGGAACAGTTTACATATTAGTTCATCAGATAAAAACCACTACACGCTTCACCGGCAATATACACATCCATAACTATGTACATCCTGTTTACCATAATGCTAGCGTCCTTTCATGTCAATAACTTCAAAACCACTCCTAGAGACATTCTAGCCGCTTCCTTGATGTTTGACATAGCGACCCATAAATACAGAAAGGATGCTCCGAGGCGATCATATTTTAAGCCCTCGGGGGGAATGTTTAAGGAGATATTATGAGTAAATTTCTGAAAAATAGTGATTTTACTATACCATGGATTATCTTTTTGTGTAGATTCCAGTTATCATACCTTGAGTGTTTTATTTCCTTCCATAATACCCCCATTTGGAATGTCATGGGAACATGTTATCATCCAATTTTACCAATAGTCATTTGGTTGCAATGGAAACACATAATTTTTGGTATTTTCTGTAAAAATTGACATTGAATTGATAAGTATGCATTGAGGAAATTCCAAGTTCAAAACGATACAGAATATTATTTCTAGATAGATAAAGTATTATGGTCATACTAGTATTTAAGAATTATCATTATAACTATTTGATTAAAAAAGATTCTATTATCAAAATAATATCTCAGTAAATACAGAATTATTCAATATATTTGCATTTTCAGAACCATTGACATTCCTATGTTTTGGAACATGTTTGTCATTGTTTGTCAACAGAATGTCATATGTTTGGTAACATTTAAAAGCTGAAAACATCCTCTCAAATGTTGAATTCCCGCACAGAGCATCCTTTCACAGTTGTCCCTTTTAACTTCTAACCTATTATCAATATCTTTACACGGTGGAAACTATATGAAATGGGAATTAATCGTTTCATAGCTTTCCAATCAGGATTTAGCAAAACATATACTAAGACATCGAGACGTGGTCATGAAATTGGTCCGATACTTTTATATATTTATATGTACTATAACTATATACTATTTAAAACATAATATATAATATACACTTTATCATGTGTTCCCACTCATGTGCCGCTCATACCATCAGAATATACTTGATTTGAATAGATTTCTATCTGAACAATATATTACTTTTCATTATACAAAGACACTATATCATATGAATGCAATTCATGTCTTTATGAAAACAAACAATGATGATTGATTAACCGATCCCTTGAAACCACATATACCACAAAACTGTGAGCAAATATTTATGGGAGATAATATGGATGTACACATTGTCATATCATAATGTAGCAACATTCATAATTATTTATGTAACTTTTCTGATTAACCTCAGCTGATATGTCATGAAACGACCAAAAATAATGTGAACAAAAACTATATGCATTACCTCTTCCTGAGATATGTTCAGTCAAGTGTGACTGTACCAGGCGACGACCACGGGGAAGGGCTATCATATCCGGGACGTCTCAGCCACAAACATTAGTCATTATGTAATATATAATGGGAGGTCCACGGGGTTTGCCTCAGTCAACAAGTGACAACAGCTACCGACAACTTGAAATAACGTCCGTTTGATTCCTGAGTGTGCTACACAAACACCATGTTGGGGAAGACAGCACTGCTATCCCTGCTTCTTCTGGGAGTCACCTACTATGTCAATGCCCAAGGTTCAGGTAAGTTTTCATTTGAATATTTCTTGTCTACTTCATAGGTCAACACTTACAAATATATAATTATATCATATACATACATACATACATACATACATACATTCATTCATCAATTCATACATACATACATACATACATACATACATACATACATTCATTAATTCATACATACATAATACTTACATGCATGCAGGAATGCATGCATGTATCTACACACATATACAGTTGTATATACATTACATTAATAAATAGTAGTCCTTGATATCTTAGGTTCGTTTTAGGACAACTTAGGATTTATAATTATACATACTCTTCAACGTACATTCAGATGTTTTTCCTAAGATTCAATTTCGCAAAAGGTTATAGGAGATATTTAATTACAGAAACTCTTTACAAACCTTACAAATGCAAAAAAAAGAGAAATGTCCTGCGGGGGTTTTACATCAAATTCATTTTGTTTTTTATTGAGCCCAGAACTGTTTGGCACCAACTGTACTGACCTTAAGTTTCTTACTTTGCAGCTGGGCCCGAGGGACCTGTTGGACCCCCCGGACCCCCTGGATCCCCCGGTGGTCCTGTAGGCCCAAGGGTAAGTATATCATACTTTTACTCTGATAACATGAAAATATTTTAGATTGGGCTGCAGTTGGCGTTTACTTTGTAAGCATGCATGGAAACCACTTAAGTGAACTCCCGTTATTGATAAAAGAGACCATGTTCTGTTTTAAAGGAGGTTTACACAGGCCGTCAAAATCCTTACGATAGGTCATTATCATAAACCTTACTAGAATCCCAATAGCCTACGATAATCCCGATAATCTTTAAAAAAATCATTGTCGTAAGGCTGCCGTAAGCCTTACGATGATTTATCTGGACTATTTACAGACGTGTTTGAATTTTTTTTTATAAAACCTTAGGATAATTGGATTATGATAGTAAAATTCACCTTACGACAATGAAGTACTTTATCTTAAGAGCCTCTGTCGGCCAGTGTAAACCCCCCTGTCTAAATATTCTTAGATACTTTCATTGTCGTAAGCCTTCTGTAAATAATTTTGGATTAATTATCTTAAGGATATTGTGGGACTGTGTAAACCCTTCAGAACAAAAAACCTTAGGATAATTCTTACCGATAGCCTTAAAAAGATATTTACACATATAATTTGTCTTACCGATTATCGTAAGGATAAAGTAACTAAATTTTCTTAAGGACCATTGACGGCCTGTGTAAACTGGGCTATAAGGTAGAAAGACAAGCTTACACTTGTGGTGTGCATTACCGAATCTGGCCCCTGATGGCAAAATGACTATTTCTAATATTTTGTCTGAGATGATAGGTTTGGGTGAATGCTCATTATAGATTGCATAGATGTAAGATCAAGTTTTTGTTGGCAAATCGGAAAAACTATAACCTCCCATGTAATACTCTTCCAATACTTGCATCCTGATGAAGGTTGAAAAACCGAAACATGTTGATTGATACACACTTTTAAATCTTTGAAATAAAAACCAATGTCCACCCAAACTGGAGTTTGAGTTTGATACAGTTCACGATTTATTATCTTCCAATACTTGTACAACTGAATAAAGTAGTTCTTGTGCACTATCCTTATTTTTTTGCCACATCACAAACACTTGTTACAAAAAAAGAATCTTTCTTATCTCACAGAATTACCCACATAATCATATATATATATATATATATACATACAAGTCTATAAACAGTAAACGCTACCATGTAGTGTTATAGAGCCTTAAATCCATGTTATTTTTTCCTCCAGGACCCGGGCCCACCTTCCCTGCCACCCCCAGCTACGGGAACCTGCCGCCCAAACCGTATCCGCCACCGCTACTACCAGAACGTGCGGAGTGAAAGTGGACGCACCTACCGCTGCTGGGTGGACCTATCCCTAACTAGGTAGGTAGTTTGTATTTCTAAGTATGCTCACATGTCCCAACAGGAGAGTAAGCTGCCTAGATATATGTATATCATACAGGCCCGTAGCCCGGTGGGGTTTGGGGGCGAACCCCCCCTTCCCCACTCCCTAGGATGAACCCCTCTAATATATTGGAATACCCCTTAGGATGATACTTAGCCTGTGACGCATCTCCTCCCCTCTCCCCCAACCCTGGCAATATCCAGGGGTGAATACTTTGTCTAGATGATACTAAGATCAACCCAACGTTATCTTTCAATAACTGTTACTTGTAACTCTTATGACTCGACGCCATATATTCAACATATCTACAGACGTTGTTCAGATGATGTCACAATACCAAAAAGGAACCATATTGGTGATACATTGATAATCAATACAATTCAATATTTAGAAATAGATAGACCATATACGTCCATGTTAAATTCATCTTAAATAAGCAGTCCTATCATTTGTAATATATACATTCCATATCTGTTTGTTAGACACGTGATCACAAAGAAAGTCTTCAATAAACCTATCTCTCATTTTACGTTTCAAGCTGTTCTGGGACTTGCCATTCGTCCTACTACACAGCCCCCAACACCTTCAGTCTCGTTAAGTCCTGCTCCTGCTGCCAGCCCAACCAACAGAGAACTCATATAGGCCGGTATGAACTCACCTGCAACTCCAGGGAAGAAATAGACATCAAGAGGAGGAGTCCTACTATCGAGTACCTGGTGCCGTCAAGTTGTGTCTGCAGGTCCTGGTGAGTGAATGTTTGATTATCTTTTTTGATAATATTAATATTTATTGTAACATCTGGAAGATCAGATATATCTGAAGATGGCAAATAATTTTTTAAATTTGCCATCTTCAGATAATTATATCTGATCTTCCAGATGTTACAATAAATATATCTTTCTAATGAAACATGCACAATATCATCGTTTTCAGTTATGATATGATTATGGTATAAACAATGATATAAATTGATAAAGGAATTGAACAGAACTGGGAGATTCCAGGGTCACATTTAAACATCATTCTAACTGTACTATACGATAGGTCAATGGTTCTTATAACAGATATGAGTGTCATAGGGTTCTTTTTGATTATAAAGTTAGCAATGCCAGAGGGTCCCCATCACGACCTTTTGGCACTTTATCATGCAACTAGCTTGTACATATTAAATTTCTTTTAAAGGTTATTCCTATCCGAAATCAATGAGCTTGTCCTCATGTTGAAGCTAAGACATTGTAGTGTCTGAACATTTGCATTGATTTGTCACAAAACCAATTATTAAAAAAAACAAAAAAACCATTGGACTCAGGAATTAATTTGCATGAAATGATCCAGGGGCCCAAAATGGTCTACAAGATTTGATTTTCAATAAAAAAAAAAAGCAGCGGTCCAAAGCTTGATAATGCATTTTAGCTTGAGCATTACCTCGAAAGTCAAAATCCTCATGATCAACTTTATGACAGTTTTTGTACCTTCACCCCCTCCACTTAGAAACTAGGGAGCACGGGCATGAACCATCTAGATGCATATGGCACCAGGGTTCCTGATTATAAGTATAAGAATAGACAGGGTAGCACACTCGTTGTTTTTAGCTGGTGCCTGTAAAAACCTGATGACCAGCAGACTCATAGGATTCACACAAGACCACAGTAAATGACCCAGATTCATTTGTAATTTAAATAGGAAAAACATATCTAACTTATCATATTTGTCTAATTTGTATTGAAATAAATAATAATTATTACAGTTTGTTTTGTATTGTTGTGTGGACCCCAATTGAAGAATAATTATCCTGAAGTTATGTGCAAGGTTTTCTTTAAGTTTAAAGTCTTATAAGCAGTTGATTTCCGTGAGATTTTGCCCCTCTCAGGGAGGTAGGGAGTTTGGGCCAAAATCCGTGAGACTCACGGAAAATCCGGGAGAGTTGACAGGTCTTCTGTGTCCATGTCAATAACACCATGTCCCTTATCAAATATCAGTACAAGAAAAGCCCTGTCTGTCACGTTCCCTCTCATTATTAGAGAGGCTTAGATACTGGTCCCGTCAATGCCAACCTGTACCTGTGTAGTCATTACATCCTCGCAATAGATCAGGATCAGCTGCAGGGGAAGACCCCTCCCCAGTCTGTCCACTCAAATATACAGGTAGGACATATCATCGTTCTTCAAAATAGAAAACACCCCCTTCCCACTGACTTTTATACCCAAAAGTCGACCCCTTATTTTGCAAAACACTGACAATTTGTGGCCAAAAAATACCCTTTTTTTCGTGAAATTTCATATTTCCCAGGGAAAAAAAGACCCTAATTTTCATATCACGGATATTTGGGAGGAACATAGTTCCCTTTTTTCTAGAAACAAGGACATGCGAATTTTGTCAAAATAGACCCTTTCTTCGCATTTTTTAGAACAATGATGCGTATCCTAGCTTCCACCTAAGGATCCTCTCTCACGTTGCAATTTACCTTTGTCTGATAGTTCACTATTCAAATTCTAACAAATTTGACATAGATCTAAACGGTATTGAACACCTTACAATACAAGACATTTGAACTTGAATATCAAAAGGTATTTATTCAAAGGAAAGGAAGGTGGAAGTGTCCAAGTGTGACCAATTGTTCCCCCCACCTCTTGACTGGGCTTGAGCCTTCCACGGCAAGTCTGTGTCCATAATTACCTCTAACCCAAAGTATATTTGACCTAATGCAACTCATAATAAATTAGAATATATATCCACTCCATTTACAACCATTCATTAATCAGGGAATATGTATACTTTCCCCCTTCAGTGGTCAGAATGCAACTCATTGACTGGGTTGGTTGGTTATTTATAGTGCTAAAGGGGTTTCCCAAACTTGTTGAAACAGTCTGGAAAGTAATCCCAAGTAGCAAGTTAGAAGCTACATGGTGATGCCATTTATGAACACCCTCCATTACTATGAGTCAAACTAGCTCAGTGGCTAGAGCTTAGAGCTTCAAATCTGAGAGTTAGTGGTTCAAGTCCCACCTATGGCTAGTCAAGAACTTTTAATTTTACAAAGCCATTTTAGGAATATATATTTATTCTTGTAAAATATAAAACAGAACTAATAAAGCTATAATTTATATATGTAAGTATCCCAGGGTAATTCATACATATGTATGTTTCTTAGGGTATGAATCATGTAAAATAAATGGTTAAAATGATAGAAATTGAAGAATAACTAATAAGATGAACATCAGGGATTTGAACCTCCAACTTCCAGATTTGAAATCCTGCACCATAGCCACTAGGCCATTGGTTACTGTGATGTTAGAGGCATGAATGCCTGGGTTGTATGAGGATGCTGTTTTATGTAAACAATGAAGTCTTTTGTTCAGAACCCCATCTGCAGGCCTCTTGTGTAACTAACATTGTGATGTCACAGGGGATTCCCCTATCCTCACATGTCCTAATTAAACTGTTTAAAGGAACTAGTAATGCATATTATACAACAACTAGAAAACTATGGTCAAACATAGGTTTTAACATGCAGGGGAGTTATAATTACAATTGTACATTGCCTATAATTACCAATTGGCATATATGCACATTGCCCTATGTGGTTGGTCATGTGACCTCTATTCATAAAGTCCTTTCCAAATAAGGGCATCGCCATAATTATATGGTTTGCTGCTATGCTGGGTGCAGTTTCATTTATTTCAATAAAATTGTCAATTCTCCCTACCACGGATAGCTACATAACAGTATTTTATGCACCTACAGGCTAAATCGGACTGATTTTGCTGACAAATTCCCTGGAAAAACTATAGAAAATTAATGAATAATCATTACATTTTCATCTATAGTGAATGAATTTTCAAACAACTTCACAAATATTAAATATATATGTATACAAATTGAAAAATAATGATCACTAGTTTTTCACTATAATTAAGAATAAATAATGACATTATTAATGAAAATTCATATGTTAAAGCCATGTGGTTTGTCGACATCTTACCCAGAATGCATCCTGATATAGGCTAACCTGCAGGTAAAACCTGGCTATCTGTGGTTGGGAGAATTGCCATTCATTGAGCATAAATATCAATAAAATACAACAGCCAATTGGTTTATATCATTATCTGAAATACAAACCATTGTTGATTTCACAAAAAATCATATAGTTTAGTCATAAATCCAAAATATGTCAGTGCAAACTGCAGGGTACAGTTTTAGGTTCCTACCCTTATAGTATTATAAGGAACTATGAGACAAGGTTAGCGCCATCTAGAGAGTTCATGCCCATGCTAGGGAGTGTAGATGTTTCACTATAGATATTTTGTGTATTTAAGAGTCACTACTTATTCATAATGAGCTAACTGTTTCATTATTTTCATCATTCAGTGTATACTTAATGTGTGTGCCTTATGCTTATTAATGTGTAGTTAATCATCCTTTTCTCTTTTTTTGCAGCTAAAGACCACAAATCATGATCACCTGAAGAACGATGCCCTCCCTATCTCCCAAATTGCTGAAAACCATGGATTTTAACATTATAAGTTATACCAAAGTGTAATTTTAAATGAATGTCTGTGATATCTATATTTCTGAAATAAATTAAATACATTCAATATATGGTAGTTTATTCTCAGGCTTGTATTTGTATGTACATACATATAACTGTGAGATTTTGTAAAATAAAAAATGAAAAAAGAAAAAAAAGAAAATGTTGACTTTTTACTTAACAAATAACACAAGTTTCATAAACCATATAAAGTGATTTTCATCAATTAGCAAAACAGCAGCTTTAAATTACGCAAAGTGATGCATTTAAGATGAAAAAGTATTTTCAACATTACCTTTGATGATTTTGATGATACTGACTATTACATCATTATGCAAAAATGGTTAGTTTATTACAGAGATTAAGTTAAGAGTAATATACAATTACTTCGATTAATATTATATCCATATTAGATTTGAGGGAGTTTAATAGATGTTTTTAGAGTTGATAAATATAATGGGAAAAGGTGTGAAAATGTTCTCGCTGTAATTGGGGTACTTCATGAAATTGCCTACTGATTAACCGTTCAACCATCTGAAGATGTTTTTCAGTTTAAACAATAAAGTCTTTTGATGAATCAATAGTATTGTAATCTAGGAAACTATCAAAATGGCAGAAACTAGGACCCCAATAACATTGCTGCAACGTACTGCTGTGACGTTGCACTGCGATGTTTTTATGACAATCCATCATACATTTACGATATATTCACCTCACTTGCCAAAGTTTAGAGTCTCTAGTTGCCTGCCAACATGGCGCCAGTATGTCACACCTAAATGGCGGTACCCATTTAATGATGCGATCTAATTTCGAAATACAGATCGTAAGTGACCAATATCTTTCTCATAGGTTGTAGTGAAATATCCCTTTTAATTAGAAGTGTGCTCTCAGGTGCTGTGGTGCATTCCTAAAGCTTGTATTCCACATACATATTTTGATGCTGCTGATTTTACGTTTGTTTGATTTTCTTTGAGAATATGACATGAGACCTTACATGCTACATCATTCAAATTAAAAGAGAATTGTGATAACTTTCTACTGATGAATTACATATCAATATCTAACCGGTACCTTTATTTCAACTGAAGATTTTCAAAATCAGCAGCAAGATCCATATCTTGAATACAGGCTTAACTCTGAATGTAGGGAACTCTGCTAAATTTATGATAGCATTAAATGTATTCACTTCTGCTTTTCTACATAACACAAACGCAATAGACACATTGGACTCAAGTACATAATAAAGTTATCAATGCATACCTAACTGGTCAGGATACATGAATGAGGGTGCTATATTAGTGCAGTGAGGAAGTAAAAACGAAGTAGTTTCGATCAATTTGCAGTCAGAAGGCTAATATCAACCACAGGTATTTAAAAACCAATGTGGTACACCTATTGACCTTGTACATGGGCAAATGTGGTCGCATGATCACATTTCGGTGATCACCATGTTGTGATAACGAATGCGTGGCTGTGGAAAGAATAGTTTATATATATATATATATATATATATATATATTTATGGAGCACAAACAGTTTTTCTGAAGATAATATATACATACATACATACATTACATACATACATACATACATATGTACGTACGTACGTACGTATGTATGTACGTACACACACACACACACACACACACACACACATACATACATACATACATACATACATACATAGGCGTGACGACAGGTTTCAAAGTTCTACATTCAAGCTGCATGGTTTACTCACTACATATGACATTCAGGCCACAGGGTCGTCAGTCAGATAACATTCACTGTTAAGGTGGTATTACACTACACAACATGAGCTGGTAAATGACAATGTTGCAGAGAAACCACACACATTAGAGATAAACGTCTTTGTTATAATATTATATTATGTGAAATAGTTAAAAGGGCCATTTTTTTAACAATTATATATCTCCTACAAGCAAGTAATCTGTACTATCATCAATTCATATCACACTGATTTCGTAGGTCAAAGTCGCTTAGTGTAATACAGCGTTTATAGGCCTATACATCACCTACGCATGCATCAGGTGCGAAGGGTATCTATACTATGGGACGGAGGCGGCGGCCTGGGGGAGACCTACCCCCTTCATATTTCTACATCCAACTTTTTGTATTAGTTAAAATGCCGTGAACTTTGTCCCCTTAAGAGAGTTTTCCTGTACACAACATGGGCTACAATATCGGCGTGATATGAGAATATTACAGACAAATTCACATACAGGAGTTAGAAATTGGTTAAAAACTGGCAATTTAGAGCATGTCACACATGTTTAAAATTATCTGCAATATGTGCAATTTCCTTGTGACATCGTCATTGGCCCATTGCAGAATTTCGTTGTGAGGATCAAATAACGAAAGCACAATGAACTTTTGCTTAACAGGGAAATATTTCTTTGTTACGAAAAATTTCTCTTGTTACTTAAATAGTAAAAATCTCTGGTTCCAATGAATGGGATTGAATTAAGTAAATTGATATAAAAAGGGAAGACATTAAAGAAAAAACGGTAAAAGTTACAACATTCTAAATATAGAAAAAAAAATTGAAATTTTTGTCGTTGTTGAGAAAATAAGTGCAAATAACTTATTAAGCAACAACGAACTCTTTCGCTATTTATTATATTTTTGTTGTTATGAAACCCATTGTGCAATGGGCCACATATGGCAGCCTAATGCCGCATCCCCACTTGGGCGACCAAGGACGGCTACTAACATTAGTCGTCCGACGATTAAGAAACAAGTAAGTCGTCGGGCGACTAACTAAGTTTCTGGTGGGGAAAAAAGTTAATCGCCACGTTTGGACGCTCTTGTAGTTAGTCGCCGGATAACGAGACAAGACTTTAGTTAGTCGCCCGGCGATTAACTTTTCACTGGCGGGCATAGAACAATATTAAACATGTCAAATATTTTGCTCTAAACCCTGGGCGATTAGTGGTTTAGTCGCCAGACATGACGGCGCCAGTATGGAGTTGATCGCCGAGCTACTAACCACCTTAGTCGCCCGACGACCAACGAAATTATGGTCTAGTCGCCCGACGACTTAGCTTACACTGGCGCCCTCATGTCTGGTGATTAAACCTTTAGTCGCCGTGGTTTCTGGGCGAAATATTTTACATGTTTAATATTTTTCTCTAGTCGCCGCCGATTAGAGCAGTTAATCGGCGGGTAGGGCGACTTATAGGTCCTCTAGTCGCCGTTAGTTTAATGGCAAGAGCGTCCCAATGTGGAGATTAATTTTTTGGAACCCTGGCGATTACTTAGTCGCCCAGCGACCAATGTTTCTTCCTTGGTCGCCGGTGAAATGCACTGATCGCCGCGGTTTAGTCGCCCCGTGGGGACCAGGCTTAAGTTGTGTAGTGGAATACTGCCTTTAGTAAGGGCGGTATTACAGTAGTCTACACGACATGAGCTACGATATGATAATGTCGTAGTGAAACCATACTTATTTGTGAAAGATTTATTTGGTAGCCATGTGTATAATACTACAAATTGCCTATTTCAAACGATTATTTTACTCCTGTGTGAATACTTTCTGTAATATCGTCATATTGCAGGGATATCATGTCTCAAAGTCGTGTAGTGTAATACCCCCTTAATGGGCCTACCCAAGAGTGGATCTCGAGAGACGGAGCAGTGGTGGTAGGGGAGGGGGGGGAGCAATATGAGAGCGCCAGCCCTTCCCTATTCTTGGAAAATTAAAATAGCCGTTCAGTAGAATCTAAAGCGTGTCTACATTAAATATAGAATAGAAACAGGTGAACTTTCATGTGATAAAGTATATTTTGGACCATAATGGACCATTCTGTGAAGGTTAGGTTAGACAAGGGGATCGCCAAAATATGGTCGTGTTAAGCCCCATTCGCCCTGGACAATTTTTCATCACAAACATGAATAACTACTATTTTCACTAGATAAATTAATAACTTAACTCATTAATAACTGTTTTTTTTAAAAGCACAAACGGTTTTTCTGAAAATAATAAATAGTTTTTTTTAAGTGTCAAAATATGTGTTGCTACGATCAAAGTAACAAGCAAATGTTGCGCTGTTTGATAATTTTCTTTTTTACGAAAATAATTGTGCAACAGGCCAAATAGGGCTTTACTTATGGGCTGTCCATGACCTCAAGTATGGCTCTAGAGCCCTAAATTAAACATGGCAGCATAACAGTTTTTTTTTAATTCGACATGGCAGCATGACTATTTCTTAAATTTGATGTGTGGCATACAGTTTAGTGAGAAAGAAAAGTACTCAAATTCATGAGTACTCTCTATATTTGAAATCTAAATGTTCAAATAGAATTAAGAAATCATTAATGGATGGTTAGAATATTAGTTAATATTAGTGACTTTTTATCTAAAATCTATATGTTCAAAATAGTAAATATTAATGGAGGGTAAGAATGTTAGTTAATATTAGTGACACTAGCTACATGGCTTTTTCTTTAGTGACAGTCGACATTACCATAATCTTAGCTTCAACATGCGACTTGCAATTGGGGAACCCCCCTCCTATCAAGGGCCCTTATAGTATAATGGGACCAGGTGACCCCCTTTTTATTCCTTCATCCCACTTCTTCAAAAGCCAGGGTCCCTTTGGTAACGGTTGACTCAGGAGGATGCAGGTCATGCACCAGGATGTAAGTTTGACCCATTATAATATTTTATTGAAAACAGCGAGGTCAATACAAACCTATGTGTCATCCAGTATGTAGGTTGTGTCACAGACTATACATATATATATATATATATATATTCTACATAAAGCCTCACTGAGACTACATTAATACTACGACTACACTAATAATAACAGGACTAGAATAGCCCAAACCAGCAAAACTGACTGCAGTGAAGGTGGCAGGGGCAGATACGAGATTTTTGAAAGGGGGGGGGGGGGGGCAGCATGAAGGTTAAGTACCAGTCCAGGACCCCCCAACCACCCCACTGGACCCCCTGGGTGGTCACTGCACTGCACTGTATTGGATGTTTGCCATACATAGTGTGCCTCTTTTAAGTTTAAGTACGTCTTATAACATTTGTATACAAATGTTGTACTTAAAGTTAAAGTGGCACACTCTATACAAAATAGTCTCTTATAGTCTTTTTAATCAATAATTATACCAATGAATCATAAATTATACCATTGAATAAATAATTCAATATCATATTAACATAAAATACAATGTACAACTAGGTCACATACTTATATTCAATCATATACATGTTTGTATATACATGTATGTATGTATTGTGTGTATATGTGTCTGTGTATGTATGTATGTATGTATGTATGTCTGTCTGTCTGTATGTCTGTATGTCTGTATGTCTGTCTGTATGTATGTATGTATGTATGTGTCACGGTGTTTCTGTGTACGTATTATATGTGCCGGGCTTATTAGAGCTTTTCATTTGACACAGTAACACGGCTGTTTGTATACCACATGTTGTGTCTGAATCGTGCTTGGTTGTCGATTCTATCCAAAAATGGTTGTGGTGGAGGTTCTAAGTTAACTTATCTTTAGATGATCCCAGGTGCCCCAAAAGCATGGCCTTTACTCCATCGGGGGGGGGGGTACTTTTAGTTATGGTATCTGTTTGACCCATTTCACCAATGAATGAATGATTTATATACATATATCGTCTTGACCAAAGTCTGATGTTACTACAACTAACTAAACTAGATAGCCCTTTTCCAATAGGGAACAATGCTAAAGATTCTAAGCTCAACCCATACTGTCCAACCCTTTATTGCCCAGGAATACTGTGTTTTGATTAGGGAAAGGGCCGAATCCAGGAACTCGAAAAAGGGCCGCGTGTAATAGCAACATTGTTGCCTATCAATGCATTGCACTCCCTTCATTAGAGGTGTAGATGACTCCCTTCATTAGAGGTGAAGGAGAGTGTGCCTGGCATGCCCCCTCTAGAGCCGCACCTGTAGCAGACATGTAAATCTGTCAAATTTAAAATGTTTTACTGTCTTAGAAGTTATTGGTGATACTTATAGAAAAATTGAGGTATTGCCTATTCCAGTGACCGAGGTTGTGGAGACTGGGATGGTTAATATTAAATTCTTTTCCAACCCCTGTCTTACCCTGGGGCATAGTTAGAATTTGATGGGCTTATTGTTTATTACTGAAAATGTCAATGCTGTTATTATCACCAGTGACATTTTACTTCAAATGAGTGACACGATTTCTATGATATAAACATTTGTAGAAAAATATTCATTATACTTGATACACAGTCATTTTCCTAGTATTTTACCCAAACTATAGACGTTGTGCAGATGACGTCACAGGTCCCAGAAATGGTCTGGGCGCCATGTTGGTGATCAATTTGAAAGTATGATTTTTCTCAGTTCAAAGATATCTGGAACAAATATTTTTATTGTATTTACCTTATATTATGTAGTTAAAATCATTCAAAATAGGCAATTATCTTTTATCATACTTCATACTTCATCACCAAAATGTGTTCACGTGACCACGTCAGCACAAGGTCTATACTGTATAAGTTTTTACTTCAATATGATGTTAAATATGTAGCTGTAGGACTGGAAACCAAAAATGGCATTTTTCATAGGGAACAGTGTTAAAGCCCTCCAGCTTTGCTCTCAATATCCAACCCTAAAATCACAAAAACATACCTTTTTTTGGTTCACCTCAAAGGGAGGTAATTACCTAATTGAGAGAAAATAACAATTCATCATTATTTATCAACACCTTATTGACTTAGAAAATACAAGTACTAACTCATTCCTCAATTATGTCTAACTCCTGTATCATGCCAGCAACACATCCAAAAGTGGACAGGTACTTTTCCATATATATATATCCTCATATGAAAAAAAAAATGTCTTCCTCTACTTCTAATTCTAGCCTAGAAAATGGAGATTACACGCGACAGGGTAGTTGAGCTGTTTGAAGAGCACAGCGAGGACATATACGACCGATTTAGTAAGTAATTCTCTTTTTTACAATATCTCCAAAAGCATATGTCAATGGCTTATCTATGGTGTGAACTTATGCTTTATTATTGCTCTCAGCTAAACAGAGGGCCATTGCAAAGGTGAGTATCAGCTTCTGTATGGATGTTCGGCAATATCTGTGGAAGATAAAGCTAGACATGTTTAGTTTTCATGTGATTGGAATATAGTCTGTGATGCTCTATATACTTCTCCTCTCTGTATTTCTGTAATCATAGTACAAATAGATATAACCTTTCTCTTTTATTCAAATTCATACATCTCTAATCGAAGCAGTGTAACTTGTTTCAGAACAAGTGTCATACCAAAGTTTAGTCTTAACATTTTCACCTTCTAACAACCACTACTAGGTTTTACTAAACTTGCATATAATGTATATTAGTACATGTGTAATACTCTATAAAATACATATATGTAATAATATGTATATATGATGAATGATAATAATCAAAAGACCTTTCCATCATAAGATGTCTATAAACGATTGTAGAATTAATGGCTAGGTTTTTTTAGTTTTAATCAATGATAATTGAGTCCTAAATAGTTTCTTCATCGTTGTTGTGAAACTTCTCTAACTGATTTTCTACTTGATCAAATCGAATCCTGAAAGTACGCATTGATATATGACAGGACAGTTCATGTCTACATACTGTAAAAATTACAGCTCATATAGAGCATTCTTGATAGTTCTTTTTGGGATATGAAAAATTACCCAACAGCTATAATTTTGGACAAGGGAAGCTAAGGTTTAATTGTTGCATGCACAACCTTTAATTGTCATGACCAGTATTGTACAATGGGGCAATGGGCCACGGTGGCCCGTCACATAATGAAGTCATTGTTACAGCGAGAGTTATAAACCAAGATAGATCATATTTCCACAACAGCGCAACACAACACTTTGTTAGTCGAACTAGCATCAATTTTCACCCACTTGTAATGATTTCCTCAGGTTGAAAATTTCAGGAATCTTAGATCTAAATCTATCATTATCAGAATTTTTTATGGAATGAAAATTGGCCAATTCAACGGCCACAATTAAACAGTGCAACCTGTCGTAACAGCGAAATCCTTATTGTTTTTTCAACAGTGTTGACTCTTGCTGTTCGACAAAGCTATCGCAACATCGATATCCATTATGCAATGGGCCACAAGGCACATTGAGTCCTAACTAGCGTTTGAATGATTATGCTTTTTGTGAATAACTGTAGTAACATTTCTCCCTTTCATCATCCCAGGGCTTAGTGCACTTCTGTATGCTAAGCTAAAAAAGAAAGGATTGATAAGTCCAGCGGTGGAACAGGAACTAAAGGTGAGACAAAGAAGTGACTGTGAACATTGCAGTGGCCTGTCACATAACCATGTGATCACAACAGAGAAAGATTAAAACAATCGCTGTTCAAGTCAGACATAACAGAAAGAACTTTACAAGATTACAGTTGTTGCCTATAATTTTTTTTCATTCTTGATTTTTTGCAGAACAGCATTTTTGGATACCATTTGCTGTTTGATAATGTCATGTTATTGATAATGCCACCAGCCCCATGCAGCCCAAATATACAGCTGTCCATCACCGACCCATTAAACCATTCCACATTATGACAATCTTGCCACAGTGTTATGTCTTTGTTGTGACAAAGTTCCAAAATTACTCTGCGTAACAAAAAAAAACAACCCCAGATACATTGCAGCAACGTTGTGCACAATGTTGTGCAATTATCAATTTACATTTAATTTACAGCTTAAATGCCTGATTTTAGACCGTGGGTTTTCTAAAATAATGTGTTTGACACTAAAATTATGACATCATTTGTACTAAATCCTTTCTAGTCCCTCACAGAATGTTGGACATTTGGGACAATGCCATATTTATCATATTTGTTTTGGTGGGATATTTTCTGTGTAGGCTATGTAGGTATGAAGGGCCCCCAAAAACAAAGGGATAAGTTTGTGTTTGAATTTGGGTCTTTTGAAGTGGACCATGTCATTTATTGTTTAAATGGTCTACCCTCTGCCACACAGTCAGGAGTGGGTGTGTAGTAAGGTAGTAGATGGCACCCAGACTAGTTACACATGCAGGCTCTTCTCATTGGTCACTGGTGGTGGTTGTAGTAGTAGAGTTAGGAGGGGCAAGTGTCAGTGATTGACATCCCCTGCACATGGGTCCTATATGTAGAGGCACATCAAGTTTGAGAGACTGGAAAGCCCAGATTGCCCTGAAAACAATGTTAATCTGTTGTTTCAAATAAATGTACTCATGTATTTATATCTGACAAATCCTTAAAGTATAAATGTTCAAACTCTTGTTATTGATAACCATTTGATTCATCATTACCTAATCACATACAATTTCATATAAAATGTTACATTGATTTTAATTCCAATTTTAGTAAAGGCAAACAAAGAAACAAAAATCAAAATATTGTTTGGCCTTGACTGGCTCTGCTCTCACCCCTCCACCCTTTATTTTTTCTTTTGTTAATTACCTTATCAACCTATAAACATTAGAAGTAGAGGGGCTGTCTGTACAACTCGGATTTTAGTGTAGTAGATCTGTATGTCTATAGGATTAATATTTATTCGACACTTAAAAAGTCCCCCACCAAAACATCAGATGGTCTCTGGCCAAAAATCTTCAGGTCTCTAATTATTCACTATCTAACTAATCAATAATTGATTAGTTAGATAGTGAATAATTAGAGACCTGAAGATTTAATAAATTATTTATTAAATTGGTATTGGCATTGAGTGATAGGTCAGCCATGTGTCCTACCCCTCCCAGCCTTTCCAAGACTACATCCTATGTGCCTTCTCTGATTTCAGCTTCCAGTGAAAACTGACCATGAAAAGATTGAAATCATCTTGAAGAACGTTCAGGACAAGGGCGTGACTGCTTTCTTGAAGTTTTGTTTGGTGTTGGCCGAGAAGAGAATTGACATGGAGCACATTGTGGTGGATGTCCTCGGTCTCAAGCTGGACGACATCCGCAGACAGCTGGGTCAGTAGTATGATGGGCAGTAGGGCCTCGGACCTCCAGGCCTGTATCCTGAACTTTTCATGGGGAGGGGTGTGTGTGACCATTTCCAAAAAGTGGACTTTCCAGAGGTAAAATATCTTAAAGCCAGGGTATTATCCATGGGTTGTGAAGATATGGGGCTCAACCCCTTAGCTTTGCAACATATATATGCAAATTTGTGTGCACATATGTGACTAAGATGTGTGAATTAAACTTTTAGTTTCACGAAAATATTTAAAGGTCTGCACATCCCTGATATTGTTTTTCAAAAAGTGGACCTGACCCAGCTTTGGGGGTAACACCCCCCTGGCCATGGGCTTGACCCTGAACTTCGATATGGCAAAATGAGCTTTTTCTTAGATTTGATGGGGGAATGTGATGCATTTATGTTCCAAATGTCAAAGCACTCTTTATAAAACATGCAACTAATCAGCTTGGATGTATACAATTAAAGATACAATAACCTTAGACTAGCCAAGCCATGCATCACTGTTACACTATCTTCTGTTTGATCATACACTGTATATTTCCTGTCTGGATTTGGATCAAGTGTGAATAGTCTATAATTCAGGCCCATACTTCATATTAAAACGTAGTGGGGGGAAATGTTATTAGGTTCCACTTGGAGAACCTCGTGACCGCCCTTTTTAAGTTGAAATTAGTGAAATTATAGGCAAAAGTTCCATTTATAGAACCTCGCCACCCCTCCGCAGCAGAACCTGTATAAAAGCACGTGTGGTGTAGTGTGTCTAAAAGTAAAGTGTTAAAAACTAGCCCCTAACCACAAAGAAGTGACGCTCTGATTATAAATGTGAAGAAGTGAAGAAGTGAAGTTCTGTTTGTATGTATACATACTAGACTCTCTTCAGTGTATTACTACTCATATTAAGATATAATCTGCTTTATTTCCTAAATTACCTGACAGATGAGATCAAATCCAATGACTCATTGTGTGTCACTTAATTTTACTACTGCAGAGGCCCTAGTGACAAAAACATGGCTCTCTGAAATATATATATATATATATATATATATATTGGACATTAGCTTTTCTGCGATTGGTAAGGGATGTGAAAAATGATAAGTCGGAGGAAAGTAATTTTGACCATTTTTATCAGAGAGTTTAATAACGTACATGCAAAATTAGAACCTCCCACCCTCAACCCAAACTATCAAGAGCCCATTGTTTAAAAAGAATTTGTGGCACAGTTGCACCCATGTTTCAAGGTGATTTCAAGGTCAAATTTCAGACTGAGATTCCAAGGGTATCTATACTATTGTTACTTTAACCATTCCAAATCCAATACCACCTCATACCATGATTACAGTAGAATGACTGAGGTTATAAAAATATATAAAGTACAGTTATCAATGAATGTGGATCAGGGTAAAACCATGAATGAAATTGATAAGCACACAGTGAACAATCTTTAAAGAAAGCCAATACCAATAAATTCAACAAAATTTTCCAAACTTGAATGATAATTAAAATCTATTCCTTGAGCCTATTTCTTGCCCATGTTAAAATCTCTTTAAAAACGCATTTTCATTGCTCATCTGAATTAATGTGGATCTGCAAAAATGGGTTTTGTTTACAAACAAATAGAAACATAACTGTCTCTTGTGGAATTCTACTTTGGTTTGAGCTAGTTTTTACAGCTAATATTTTACCACTGACCTTAACTAGATTCATTTCACATGTTTCTATAGTTACCTGACTTTTGAAAATTCTGTCATCTATATTGGTTTTGACTCCCTTTAACTACGTGATAATTAAAACACTCCTATACACGGGTGCATGTCTCAGTCATATATCCCTATCACAGAAGTATAATCAATTAAAAAATATCTGCATTTTCAAACTGATATAATTGGATGTATGATTATAGCATTAGCATTGGGAGATCAGTGTGACATTTAGAATAAAATTGTGTTTGATGATGATGTAATTACTGCGTTTGGTCTTTTTCTTATACCACATTTTTTGATACATCTGTACCATAAACAAAATCAGCGCTTTATGCTGATGATTCACAATGCGACTTTGGTCTGATTACAGACTATTTTATAAATCGGTTTGATAGACAGTCGAGACATATAATTCCTAATCAACTATTCTTAAACTGCTCTGATACCGAGAGAATGTTTTTCCTATAATATATATCTAAATATGTGAAAAATGCATGAGAAGAAAATCAGTTGGCACATTGTGAATCACCAGCTAAATAATTTAAGGTGGACTGATGCTGTAGTATGACTGCTCATTTTAAAAGTAGAACCACAGCAGTCAATAGATTTTTCCCCATTTGAGGGTCTGGAATGAACCTAATAGAAAAGCTGGAAGCTTTATTGTGAAACCACTCTAAAACATCTATGTTGTACAAACCCAACATCAGATATACATTATTTTTTATAATAATATTATAAAAAATAATGTATATCTGATGTTGGGTTTATTATATTATATAGATAATGATGATATTCTTATGATCAGATAAACGTTTCTAGGCAGAAGTGAAATAATTCTATATTTTTTTAGAATTTAAACCTAAAGACGTTTAGATGAACAACATGGTGGAACCCACACTACAGAAAATGGGCTTCAGTGGAAATTTCTGCCTGCCTGTTATATATAAATTCTTCCGGCAGAATACAACTTAGTAGTATATGTCAATAGCTATCAAATAGTATTTTTATTGATGATCTATTGACAAATACAAACTGAATGAAATACTAAATAGAAGCTTTCCATCACATTTAATCACATGTTTTATGAAAAAATAGATGCATAAGGCTTGTAATTTGTGGACATATTACATACATCTTTAAATAGGCAGGTCTGCAGACAATCTACAGAAAAGATGCTATCCGTATTTGGAAATGGCTCATGTGTCTCAGTGCTTATTGTAAAACACCTTAAAGCCAATTACTATTATTTCTCCCAACATGAATAGCCTATTCACTGAACTGTAACTCCAGACTAGCCTAGATCAAGATGCATGCTGGGAAATTTGTTGACAAGTGAAGGCCTTAAATATATGATTTTCCATTGATCATTGCATTCTTTCAACATTATTGGAAATTGCAATGAGTATTGTTTATGTTGTATCTATAGACCTAGTGCAGGTGACGTCACAACGTGCTGAGATTTTCTGTATGCCATATTGGTGATCAATTTTTAATCATGAATATCTAAAGTTCAAAAGGACATAAATGTATGCTAAACTCATCTCAAATTATCCAATCCTGTCAAAATCTATTATTTTTATTATCTGAAAATAAAAAATTCTAGATTTATCTGATCACCATGTGGTAGTGATAAGCACATGGTGATTATCAAAAAGTGATCACGTAACAAAATCTGCACAAGGTCTATATAATTGAGAGATTTTGGGTTGGTTTAAAAATCTAATTATTAAGATGGATACAGGGCAAATATTTCTATATTTTCTATAGTTTTCCCATTGGGCGTGACAACACAATTTGTTGAAATTAGCCAGCAGCTGCAGGAAATATTAAACCATCAGCTATCAGTTGTATGGTCAATTTTTATGTTCTCCCTCACTAAGCAATGTGATTATTCCTGCCTCAGATGGTCTCAGCGTGGACAGCTCAGCGGTCCCGGTCCCGGCCCCGGTCCCGGCCTCGGTTCCCAGCTGGCGGCAGCCAATCAGCATCGGCCCCTGGTGCGACTGCGGCCCCAGCACCAGGTGAAGGTAAAACATAGTCTTTTCATGACCTAGATACTTCTTGCATAGTAGGTCCTTACACCCACAAGAGTACAAGGCTACTAGTGGCTACTCAAAATTTGCAAGGATTTTTTTATCGGCCCTCTATAAATGGCATGGGGAATCCCTTTGATGGTTGTTTGAGTGCTGGCTGGTTTATGGTCCTAGCTGCCATAAACCAGCAGCCCAAAAGCATGCTGGGATGCAGGGTGGAATTCCCACCTAAAATGGCTGGGGTCAACAGTCCTAGTTTGAGCACCTAGTGGACTTGGACGTAACTACAGTCTAGGTAAGGCATGGATTTTACATCATTCTTTGTTGTTAGGCAAGATCAACAACTTGAATCAAAGGTCATTGTCCCCAAAAAAGATTCATAGATAGCAAGGATAATTATTGATAAACACTAGAATGGTACCACTAACATGCAATAAACATGCCAATTTTTGTTGTAGCATTAACATTATTTACATGTTGCTTTCAGAAGGTCCTTTTATACTGGGAGGTGTTCAAACTGTGTCTGCAGAAGAAGCCAGGAGCAAACTCAATGATCCCGTAAGTCTCAAGGCCATGGTACACTATGCGTCAGATCACATTCGCATTGGGTTGTGTTGCCTAACGTGTCTGATCGCATTATTTTACCAACATATTTGTAAAAAAAAAACGTATGATAATGTGACCCAACACATGCCAACATGACAATGTATGTCAAAACGTTGGATGGCATTGGGACCCAGCACATAGTGTGATATGCTCATAAAAAAGCCCCAATCAGAACCAGGTGTGTTGGGCTCTGAGCCCCAACACATCTGACTACCTGACGCATAGTATAATTAGGGCTTTCCGTGGTAGGGAGAATTGATAATCATCTTCAGATATACCTCTGCTCTTCCAGAAGATGGTTTAAACATACAACATGGACAAGAACAATTTTGAATATGACATCGAAATTTAGAGAAACATATTACTTGATTGATTACTATCAAACAGTAAAGAACAATAATGGAAACAAAATTGTAGGAATATGATAGACTGAAACATCAATGCAGTAAGTCAGTATCATGCCATGTACCTGCTTATTTGTTTCAAATACAATTCCAAACCAGATAATTATATTTTTTCTTCTTCACCATGCATTTTCTCTAGTCATCATTATTCCGTTATATTACTAGAACATCAATGGTTTAACATTGAACTGTGCTCAATCTACTGAATTTTATCAAGTTTCATGATTTTTATAATACTTTATGCTGTTTTCAGGGGGTCTACCCAATGAAGTGCAAACCACGGGGCAGGGCCATCATCATAAACATAGAGAAGTATGACAGTGCCAGGAAGAACCGACCGGGCTCCAACACTGATGTGCTCAACCTGACCATGCTCTTCACCAAACTTGGCTTTCAGGTCGACCCCTGGACCAACTTCGACGCCAAAGTAGGGGCAGCCTTTTTTAGAATAATTTTTTGAGGAAAAAATGCACTCTCAAAAGAAGACAACAGCAAGGAGTAAAATTTTCCCTCCCCTAAATGTAGTTTAGAATTCTATGTGGCTTTTCTTTGATTTGGTTTGTACAGTCTTGGCAATTCTGTGCCATCCTGTGTGTGGTCCAGATAGTAATCTGGGTAAGGTATAAGCCCTTTGAGAAATTGTACCTCATTTTGGAGATTGATTGACGTGTTTTTGTGTAACTTGAGACGGGCAGTCTCCACTACATGTACTATCATCACTTAGTATATATATGTATGTATAGCTATATATATCATATACGTAACATTAGGAAAATGTTATGTTTTGTTTTTATAATATTTTGTTTGTCATCTTCAGTACAAATAACTGGTCTTCCATATGTTGTAATAGTAGTTCTTGGAAGTCCATCTTGGAACATATTATCTTTTATTCATATGTAGTTTTTGAAAAGAGATAAATGGGTACACATGAGTATAATATTAATCATTTTGATGATAATCAAGAGTTGGACACAAACAATAACTATCTTAATTAATAACATATATAATCATCAATTATTAACCATTTGTATATGAATGTATATATGTGTATAAACATACATATAAATGCTGGGTTGCAGACGATCAAGGCATACATTGACCGGGAGAGGCTGTCCCCTAACCATGGAGACGCCTTTGTGCTGTGTGTGCTGAGTCATGGTGACAGAGGCAGGATGCAGGCATCTGATCACCAGTTCCTGAGGATAGACGAGGACCTGGTGAAGCCCTTCAATGGGGTCAACGCCCCCGCACTGGTCAACAGGCCCAAGATGTTCTTCATTCAGGCCTGCCAGGGGGGTAAGGCACTTTCTTCTATACCAACTTCGTAGGGCATATACCTTCATCATTGTCCTGCCTCTTTAGGATCTAGTGAGTTACAGTCAGCGTTATTGCCCTGGAGGGCAATGATAACAAATTATTGCCCTGTAGGGCAATAACGGTTGCTGGCTGGCATATAAACTAGAAGAAATGCATTTATTTTCCCTTGCATGCTCTGAAATGTTGTTTTGGTCGCCATGACGTCTTCACCGATGTATTTTTCATAGGAAAGACTAGACTGTGCCAGTTGCAGTCTCGTCCAGTTTTTGTTTCTAAATCAACAATTCTACATGCGTTTTAGTAGATCCATCAAAACATTAAATATAATGCATGAATTTACTGAAATAAACCATTAAAACCTTGTAGAGACAACCTGCAACTAAATAAAGGTTTTGTAGCATACAAGGGTACATATGGAACTCTCCTATGGAGGAGATGCATTCAACATGGCAGCGCCCACAGGCCAAAGATGACTAAATAGAAATCATCTTCTTTCTTTATCTTTTTTTTAACTGTCACAGGGTTATTTGTATAGAATAAAACAAGAACAAACCAACCTCAGGGGCACTCAGCCATGATTATTGCCCCTTGTCTCAGCCCATTTTGATGGACTCGGGCAAAGCCTACAATGCATCAAAATAGGCTTCAACAGTGGGGCAATAATCATGACTTTGTTCCCCCTCTGTCTGTTCTGTGTATGTACTAAATGTGTTTTTTTCAGTGGAAAAATTTAGTGTCATGCCTCAGGGATCTGGCATAATGAACTGGTAACAGGGGTGGATCCAGCATGGGGTGGGGGTCCAGGGGGCCCTAACACCCCCTGTTTTTTTTTGTGGGCACTTAAACTTGCTAAACAGACGGAAAAGGTAAATGCACACCCTTTTAGTACTTAGCCTATATATGTGGACCCACCACTTTTTCTTTAAATCCCACATCCTCCCCTAGGTAAACTTTCACAATGTCTCCTTTTTGGTTACTCCCTGGGCAGGTGACAAGACGACAGGTGTGCGGGCAGACGGGCTGCTTGAGGACCTGATGGGGGAGCTGGGGCAGGACGACAATGACCCTCCAGGGCCGCCACAGGTCACATCTCATGAGATGGCCGACATCCTGGTCGTCAACTCCACCGTCCAAGGTACGTTACGTTAGGATGAATGTAATTATAAACAACTGAAAAGGGGGTATAATGGGGATATCAGGGTCCAGCTGAGGGGTGCTGACTCCTGGAGGACTCCCTTAGAGGTTGGTTATAGATTTATTATACCTTTTCTGTTAGATCTGAGGCTGTGGGGTTTGTGATGCTGCACATGCTTTTAAGTTTCTTCATATAACTTTTTTGATATCCATCAAATCAACAACCAGTAAGCAAGTAAAAATATCAACGTAGCTAGGAACATGGTGAAGACAATGCATATTATTATTACACCTTAGTGTGATACAAGTTTAGTAGTTAAGAGTTTAACTCAGGGTGATACAAACCTGGGTGATAACCAGCCTTGTATCACACTGCAGTGTGATACAGAAACTTTTTATTTTTCTAAAATTCATGAAAAAATGAAATACTTAAGAAATAAAAAATCTAATGTATGCATTATCTGTACAACGTTCATAGCTACATTTTACTGCTTACTATTTGTGGATTTGATGGATATCAAAAGAGTTATATGAAAAAATATTTTTAAAATGTACAGCATCACAGTCCCACCATCACTGATTGCCGTACATCCTTCCTTGGGAGCTCAGATCTTACAGAAAAGGTATAATAAATCCATAACCAACCTCGAAGGGAGTACTCGGGCGGTTATCACCCCTCGCCGGGACCCCGATATCAGCCCTCGGCCGGCCCTTCGGGCCCTGGCCTCGGGCTGATATCGGGGTCCCGGCTCAGGGTGATAACCACCCTCGTACTACCTTCTTGGTTGGTTATATGTATTTATGCTAGATTTTTTTTATATCTTAATGATTTCATTATTCATTACTGCCAAACATGTATCACCTTAAGGTGTAATAAAGGGGACAGTCCCTTTTTCCTCGGGGATTAGTGTAGGAGGACGAGTGGTGGGGGGATTAGGTGACATGGTCAGTGGGGTGTATGTGGTGTTGTTTATGTAGGGTATAGGCCCGCAACTGGAGGTATTAAATCTTGTTGTTGCAGTATCTAGAGGTGAGGAAAAATGAATCCAAGCAGCACACAATGATATTAATGGCATATAATGTAGGGGTATAAACTGTAAAAAGTAACTTTGAATTTACAAAAATGGTTAATTACAAATTTATGGTAAATGATGAAAAATTGTTTGCAGGGCTCCTAAATTTGTGCTGCTGGAGTTCAATTTTCCTCACCTCTACTTCTAATAGCAAGGGGGGATGAGTGTCACAACATCTGAATAAACAATACTACCTGCCCTGCAATATCCAGCCCTATACCCCAGGGGAAAACCACCCCCACCCCTCTCCCCAAACCAAGGAAAAATGACCTGTAGCCTGTTTTGTGTGCTAGAAATCAATTTTCTAATGTAAAACCTATGATAGCACAAAGAAAAGATTAACAACTGTATTTTTCTTCGTGTCGGTGTTGGTGGTGGCACCCCCTAAGAGAGTCTGTGCTACCAGATACAAATAAAACAACAGTACATCATTTTCAATCTTTTTCAAAAGGTAAACGAACTGCTGATGATATCACAAAAATAGCAAAAGAGACAATGCGTTATAACACGGAAATTCCATGCCTTTGCGAGCTTAGTCAATTGACAGTTCAGTTACCCTTCCTCTTATTATATCCAGCTGTTTTTCATAACTTAGGTACTTATCCAGCTTCATACACATATAATTAACACTTTTCCCCCCTCTTATAACTAATTATTTCATACTGGAGAATCGTTCATTCTTATCATCTCTTTAAAGAACCTATTTTTTTTGGTAATGGCCTCCCTGACTTCTGCTGTAATCCATTCAGACATATCCAACTGTTTTCACTTCTCCCATAATTATGGATAGACCCAGTCAATGGCTTAAGGCATTATGGTGTACATTGTTTTCTAAATATCTTCACATTATCATCTTTGAACCAAAACCAGTATCAATCCATGTCTTATCACGTTGTTTGTTTCTTCAATGTTGTACCCTCCAATGACCTGGCATCTACATACTTAAATAATTTTATAGCACTGACCTGGCATCTACATACTTTAATGATTTTGTAGTACTTTCCTTTTTTTCTATGTAAATTTTCCTCTTTTTCCTCTTTTGCTCTTTTGCACTTTACATTTTGTCCATCATGTATGTATCCTGACTGACAGAGGCCTGTACTGATAGGCCTGTTCCGGTGAGCTACAAACTTGGCCATTGAACGTCACCTCTATTTTATAGACGTTGTGCAGATGATATCATAATGCTCAGAATGGGACAAGCCACCATATTGGTGACCATTTTGAAATTGTCATTATTATCAATCCAAAACATTAAGAACATATATCAGTGCTGATTTTATCTCAAACAGTCACATGAAATCATAATTAGCTATTGCTATCTTTTAGAAATCTTAAATCTTATGTTTCTATGATAGCCACGTGGCTATGAAAAGCACATAGTGATCACCAAAATGTGGTCACGTGACCAGGTGTGCACAAGGAAATTACCTAAAGAAATTGATATACACATCATTAATATACATTTTTACTGGAGTAAATAATCCCAGTTTGCTGTTGATGTCCCCAGGGTACAGCTCGTTCCGGGACGTGGAGATGGGGTCCTTCTTCATGCGGGACCTGGTATCTGTGTTCTCGGAGAGGTGCCACAAGGACCACGTGGAGGACATGGTCACAGAGGTGAGTTGGCCTGTATCTATAGATCTTGTGCAGACATGGTCACAGAGGTGAGTTGGGCTGATATATAGACCTTGTGCAGACATGGTCTCAGAGGTGAGAAGGGATATATAGACCTTGTGCACACATGGTCACGGAGGTGAGTGGGAGGGATGTATAGACCTTGTGCTGGCATGGTCACAGAGTTGAGTAGGCCCGGATCTATACACCTTGTGCAGACATGGTAACAGAGGTGAGTTGGCCTGGAACTATAGACCTCGTGCAGATATGCTCAAAGATGTGGGTGGGAGGGATCTATAGACCTTGTGCAGACATGGTCATGGAGGTGAGTTGGCCTGGAACTATAGACCTTGTGCAGACATGGTCATGGAGGTGAGTTGGCTTGGATCTATATACCTTATGCAGACATGGTCACAGAGCGGAGTTGGCCTGGATTTATAGACCTTGTGCAGACATGGTCACAGAGGTGAGTTGGCCTGGAACTATAGAACCTGTGCAGACATGGTCACAGAGGTGAGTGGAAGGGATCTATAGACCTTGTGCCGACATGGGCCATATCTTTGTAACTGAGTTTAGTGATAAGGCTAATCAGGTGAAATTTGATTAGTGTCTCATTCATATTAAATTCTGTTTTTAATTCAAAGTGACAACACCTAACAATCCCCTTTCAAGGCTATTTTCAGATGACAAAACCTAATAAGGTATTATAAAAACTCTAATCATACATCACTTAATAAGCCAAATCACTAAAATCAGTTACGAAGATATGGGACATGGTCACAAAGGTGAATTGGCCTGGATCTATAGACCTGTCATTTTATTTTATTTTTTTGATAAAAATTCACTTGTCTGGGTAAAAAATGTAATGAAACTAGAAAGATATTATCTATTATTAGAATGTACTGAAATTACTCATTTGTGAAGATACAAGAGGCTTTAGTAATTTTCTTCATTGGTAACCTCTACTTTCTCTTGTCTATATATTCTGGGAAGGACCCAAGACACACTCTTATCCGTTTGGGTGGGCTATAATGAATATTGAGTTTACTGGAGAGAAACGAGTATAGCAAACTTTGTAATTTCCATAGACCTCTATAGTTAAGGCAACTCTTTTCATCGGGTGTTAACTCATAAATAAGTAAGGTGGAAATTCCATTTTTCAGTTCGATTACATTCTTCTTGGTCTTGTGTACCCATTTAAATTTGGTTCAAAAGTATGCAATGGATTTCTATGTTTAGCTAGATACCATAAATCATAAATCATAAGGTAGTTAATACCGTGAGCTTTTGTCTCATTGCAGGTTGCTCGGCGACTCAATGAGAGACGCATTGGAAGTGGAGGGTTGAAGCAAATCTGCAACAAGGAGTCGAAGCTGACCAAAAAAGTGTATTTTCTTCCAGGTTATTCTGAAAGTTAAATGCAGCTGAAATTTGTACATTAATGAAAACCACCACGAGAGGTGTCAAAAAAAACCATCCCACTGATACTTTTGTATGTTTGAGTGTCTGTGTGTGTATTTGTGTGTGTGTGTTTGTGTGTGAGTGTCTGTGTGTGAGTGCCTGTGTTTGAGTTCCTGTGTATACATCTGCGTCTTGGTCTGCACCTGGCTGGCTGGATGTATGTGTGTGGGCACATGGGTACATGTTTGTATCCCAGGTAACAAGGGCACGTGTTGGCAACGTTACAACATCGGGATCTAGGGTGCCATACATGTGTCTTAAACTCGTGCCCTACTCGTGATTCTGTGGACTTCATTTCTGGTGCTTCCTACGTGTTTTAAACACGAGATTTTGACACGAGATTTGACATGTAAAACTAGTGTTCTTGCTTCCAAATATGAAAAAGAGTGGGGACCCGAACCCTGGATCGCTCACAGACAATGCCAGAGCTCTACCACTGAGCTATGTAGAATGAGCTTGGAGTCTAGGGGCATTGCATTGCATTTAAATAAAATGGGAAATAAACTACTTCCAAATTTTGATCAAGGTGATGTTTTGTATGCGGATATCAACTTTAAAAATTTAAGTAAGCTCCAGCGGCTTCAAAATAGAGCCCTTAAAATATGCACTAACTCACACTACAGAATCAATACTCAACATTTGCATCATATCTCAAATTTACCATTATTATGTGATAGAAGAGAAGTCCATATCCTTAATTATGCATATAAAAGTGCTCATATGGAGAAATATATTGCTCCAACACCACGTTGCACTAGACAACATATTGCACCGAGGTTGAAATGCATGAAAGCAAATAACAGAATTTATGAGTTTAGTGCTTACTCCAAAACTGCAGCTTACTGGAATCAGTTGGATGCATCAATAAGAAATATTGACTCATATAAAAAATTTAAGTTTAATAGAAAAAATTGGCTTAAATCTAATATACCCTAGCATTGTACTTACTGACTGTACAGCTGACTCAGATTACCTGCTTTTAACTCTTATATTCCTATATTGTCAATGTAGTCCTACTCTGATAACAATCTGTCACTATGGAATTGTTTTATTATAGTGGTGTTTTGTTGAATCTTACTTGGCAATACTACAGAGATGTTTTATTAAATGATAATCTAGTAAAGGAAGCAACATCTTAACTGACTTCTAAAATATTATAATTGTTATATTGTAGCCCTCAACTTAAAATTTATCATTTATACTCATATTTGTTTGTATTATACACCCCTGTAAGTATTGTATTATATGTGTCGATGTATTATCATTATACATAGATCCTAATACACATATATTTTGTAAAATTGAGAATCTAGAGTAACTGAATCACATTGAAAATCGGCTTACAGCCGAATGTATTTTTCCAGTATAAATAAAAGGATTAAAAAAAAAAAAAAAAAAACGTTTATGGAAAATCTCCCAATTATGCATCCTATTATCAAGATTCATTTCTATGTATATTTTTGAGACAATACTTAAATCAATAAAGTACATGCACAAAAATCATTCTAGTTTTACAAGAGTTTACAGAGTGAAATTCAGGTGTAAGGATATCAACTTCTAAAGGTTATCTGTGTGATTTATCAGTGAGATCTCAGAGAAAACCCATGTTAAACCCATGTAAAATACAATGTTATAATCAGAAATTACATATGTCAAAAACTAGTGTCAGAGACGGACAGTTTTCCCTTGATATACTCCTAGTTTTATACAACACCAGTATTACATGAAGACAGCACTTGTTAAAACTAGTGTAATACTCATGTTTTACTCTAAGATTGTCACCACACCAGATTGTAACTAAAATGACACCAAAATGTAAAATCACAAATACACATGAGAAAATGGAAAAATAGAGTTTCCATGATGGATATTATCATGTCACTTACATATATATATATATATATATATATATATATATATATATATATATATAAAGGCAGTTTACTTTGTGAACGTGATATTGGGGGAAATGTCTTCAGAGAGTAAACCACTACAAATGTGCTAATCAGTATTAAGGCTGCACTTCACAGCCTGTGGAATCCAAAAGTAGTATCTGAATGTGCATAGTGAAACAGGGTGTGGAAACCCCAAAGTTGAAGCCTGGTAAGCTCAGATATCTGAGATCACCTGTTTGTCTTGAGCTGCGATGTCAGTGCAAAAAGGTAGAAATTAACTCATTCACTTTGCGCATATCAATTGAAATAGTGTAAAGGTCACCAGTTGAACACAAGGGGATAATCAGAATTCTTCCAAATTATATATCTTATGATGTTATACAGTATAAATATGGCATGTGCCGCTGGTAGGTGTAAATATACCTGATGGACGGTGTTCAGCAGGGTACACCTCCCAGCAGGCGTCAATGCTCGGGTAAAATCAATATCAGACTGCTATATGAAGTAAGAGCGCGATGTAAGGGCAGAGAGAGAACCATTAACGTTCGGACAATACGGATCGGGAGATTCGAGGGGTTTAGATAGCTACACAAGCAACAGGGACATCTGGTGACTTAACGAGAATTACCGCACTACTGTTGGATGTGAGACTAGGCAGACTCCTAGGAAAAAGCTTACTCTGTACTGGATTAGAATTGTGGCACTTAGAAGACTTATCATCTCTTCACCGGCAAATGTACGCATCATCGTATCCACAAATAAACTTGACCTACTGCCAACCGTTGTTCATGTTATGGATTGAGTGCCCATCTCGTGAACTCACTTACCAATTGACTAGCACACATTAGGAATAGTAATATCAACGATAGTGAAGATCCTGAACAATTCCCCAATAATTACGATTAACCATAAATTCAGATTAGCGTTTATCAGTATGATATATGAAATTTACTATTTTGAGTATTTCACACATGTAAAACCAAGATTTATATGATTAATATGTGCACTTTCACTGCGACATCATCATAGCGTACTTGTTTCGCATAGTGTAAACCCCCTCAAGCCTTATGTAGATTGCAGACTATATCAGGGGTTTTACAGTAATTATTAATAGGAACTTTCTACCAAAGTGCAAAGATATGACAATGACGACCAGTTTGCTATCTCTGATTCTCTCTCTTTCCAATCATGGTTTACATTCTTTTTAATTTGTTTAAGTGCCCTGATGCAGTATATTGTTATCCACCCATCTAGTCCGTTCCTTGTATGGGACAAGAAGGTCACGCAATGAATTGTTGCTATCAGTATGCTTCCCTTTGGAGAATGTCTATATCAAGGGAATAAGAGTAGTCATCCACAGTACATCAGCAAGTTTCTTTTTCACAATCCTCACTATATTTTGATGGTATGATGACAAAAATCATTATGAAAAAACACAGTTGTTTAGCCCAACAGCGGTATGAGAAAACGATTATTATTAGATTTTCACTAAATTTTTTGTTATAATTCGTTTTACAATGGCTTCAGCCTTGGACATTTGCGGTAATTATCACAGATTTTCTTTAGCCACATGACCTGCTGTAGACTTACTGGAAATAAATAGATACATCATCCTTCTTACTCTTCTAATTATTTTATCTATGTCTTTGCACAAAGGTAGTTAATAAAACACCTTGTGCATGTAATTAGTAGTGTAAAAATAAAATGAAGAAACAGGCACCATATTGTAAAAAATTATACAAATTATTGCATCATGTAGTATAAGTATGGTAGGCGATTCTTGTAGACATAATAAACCTGTTCGGCTACGGCAGACAGGCTAAAGTTACCAGTAGCAGCACTACTCGGGAGAAAATCAATAACTGGCTAATATATAAGGGTGATGATTAGTAGTTGAGAGCAGAGCAAGTCGATAAACGTTTGGATCAAAACAAGTCTTAGGGATTCGGGGGTTTGAATAGCTACTTGTGACATCTGGTGACCAGAAGAGGAACTGTACTGTTTGCATAGCCGTATGGAGTCAGGCAGACTTCATTGAGGAAGCTTACCTCTGGACATTGACTTTCTGTATAAATAGGATTAAATATACCCCAAAATCTTGTAAATGCACCCTTAATTCTCGTAAATGCCTGCTGCCACCGCAAAATCTCATAAATCCACCCAAACTCTTCTAAGCAAAAAAAAAACAAAAAAAACTCACATAGCTACAGTGACCAAAATGATGATTGTATTTTATGAAATACAACACATATAGATATTTTTTTATGAAACAGGCCAAAGTGTACTCATCATGATTATACAATTTTATCAGTGAACAACTTTTTAATGAAAGAAAAAGGTTTTACAGAATGAGAGTAACTTCTTTACCTCAGCTTTTTTTTGCTTTATTCTTTATATATGATGCTTAACAAATTTGAAAAAGAAAGCAGACTTCCAGCTAAAATCCACAAACAAAGGTGGAGGTGAGCCCGTAGATGCGGGGGCTCAGGGGCCCCGGCTGGCCGTGGAGATACATCCTACTTAGCTGGCTCCTTGCAGACATCCCCAGGTCCTCTGCCAGCTTCACGGCATCCTTGTGGTCTAAGCTGAAAGATGAGGAGCTGCTGTAAGCTGTTCACATTAAAGCTTTATCTAGCTATAGTTGATAGAATAAGAAAAAAACTTTACCAAAGAATATCAGTTTATTCATGTTATAAGGCTAATGATCCACTAGATGATGAAACAGGACTGACAGTGGAGTGATTTCAAATTTGTATGAGAGTGGTTAGAAAAAACTTCATTGCTCTAAAATTGGTTTGATTTAAAAAAAAAAGATTGGTTCATGGGTCATATCGCTGATTCTTTTCAGACCGATTTCTGAGCGATCAATTGAAATAAAGAATTGTTCCAACTGATTTCAGACCAACAATGACCCAACATAGATATTAAGTATGTTTGATATTTTTTGGGCTAATTCCAGACTGATCGTATAAGGTCTACATAATTATTTTCAATGTTATTCAATTCATTTTTGAGTATGTAAGCATGTACATCGTATCAAAATGAATCTTCTTTCCTGTGACAGTTTCATTAATGCTTTACAGGCAGTATTTTCCTTTTTCACTTTATATTAACTATACAGGATGAATATTTGATATTTGTGGTTTCTATTAACATATTTACTCTTGAAATATACAATAATTCCATATTCCTTATAAATGTACCAACTGATTTTGATTCATATATTCACTATTCATTTTCACCCTAGAACACAAGGAACACTAGAACATAGATAATAGGTTGTGGATTGATTCTGGACCCATTTTAGGATCAAACTGATGCTGGACCGACAAAAATACGTAAGTCTTGAAATCAGTTTGCTTTTCCTTTCAATTGTTCTTTTGGAAGTGCCGTTTCATGGATCATCAGCTTTAAAAATATTGCATGCTTTTTCCACCAAATTCCCGGCCCTGAATGGGTCAGGACTACTATCTGAAAAAAAAAAAATCCCCAAATAAGGTTGTGAGAAATATAATTTTGATAAAGAAAAAAATCCTTTGTTATTCTAGATGAAAATTTAGGAAGGATGATTAGATAGCAAAATGTTTTGGAGAGACTGTAATAGATTTTTAATTGTCTAGAAATACATAGTACATGTTTCCTAGAAAAGTTAATGGAAATAATGGAATTTTAGTTGAAAGGATTGCATTAAAGTTAAAAAAAGAGGATGTTAGTCATGTCATGGAAGCTTGCAAGCCTGACCTAGATCACTAAAACCCCCATGCTTTTAAATGAGAGGGGTCAGTGGCATTAAAAGAGTAGACAGTCGTGATGCTTACTGCCCCGGAGGTTACAAATTGTATTCTTTTATTTCAATAAGTTTTATGTCATAGGTTTTTCTAAATGAAATGAACTTTCCTTGCTCACACCTGGTGCGGCTGCCGCAGCTTGCACAGTGCATTTCTATGTATTTGAAATCACAGAAATAAGAGGTGAAAAATAAAAAGCTAGTCAAATATCAATATGCAATTTGAAGTGCTGTTAATTTGATTAGCAATATGTAATACTATGTAGAGCTTACTGTCAGTAGGGAGTTTTAAATTACAACACAACCCAATATGTCAATGTATCTCTAATCTCACATAAATTGGTATTATGATAAGAAGACATTATTATGGAGTATGAGGTGGGATATATTTACTCCTGGACTGTGGCTGTTAGGCCAAGGTCCCGTCAGTCCTGGGATAAATATATCCTACCAATAATTACATGACATAAATGTGTCTTCTTTATTTCATGTGATGGCTAAATACCTGTTAAATCACCAAATTATTTCTTTAAAAAAAGGCAATTTCCGAGTGAGAATGCCAACGGCAATGTCAGAATGTGCATGGCGATGTGGCTATTTGTTTATTTACTTAGGGGAGACGTTGTCAAAATTCACCACAGCAGGTCGCAGCCAATGGTCAGTGACACCACTCTGGGGTGCTTAATTAGGTCGCGACCTGCTGCCACAGGGCTATAGCCTGATAGAAAGTGGGTAGGTACACTATCTTAATGACCCAAAATGACCTCATTAACTAATTAGATAACTGATTAATTCCCAGGTAACACAGTAACGTTTTTAGAACATCTAAAACACGTTAGCCTAAATGTTTTTAAAACTTCCAAAATGAAAGTTTCCTACTCAGTATAGAAC
This sequence comes from Lepidonotus clava, assembly GCA_936440205.1. Classification (NCBI taxonomy): domain Eukaryota; kingdom Metazoa; phylum Annelida; class Polychaeta; order Phyllodocida; family Polynoidae; genus Lepidonotus; species Lepidonotus clava. The sequence goes on along the minus strand of OW387144.1, from coordinate 41,252,708 downwards.
CAGTTTTTTTGTAGGTTTTCAGAACGTTATTGCAGAACGTCTTTCAAACGTTTTTATGAAACGTCATCTGTAAAACGTTATATTTTGAATAATGGAAAACGTTTTATACACATCTCAAATGAAAGTTTTATACTCAACATATAACTAGTTTTAAAAACGTTTTTTTCTTTGCTTAGTGAAAACATTTGAATTTGTTGTTAAATGAAAGTTTTATCCTTATCACACAACCAGTTTTAATGTCAATTTGGTAATCCAGTTTGCAACCAGTTTACAACCAGACTATAACCAGTTTTTAAACCAGATTACAACCAGTTTTGAACCAGCTTGCAACCAGTTTGAAACCAGTATTGCTTTGTTGTATAGCTCAAATATGATCAATTTATTCCTAAAGGAATAAAGCTACATATTATCCACACCAAGAGCACATGATGTTATAGCCAAGTCATACTTGTTCCATTCACCATGTGTATAGTGTATAGCAGGTGAGCTTTGGCCAGACTCTGCTTTGGTCTGGAAGTCCCTATTCCTTGTCATATACAAGAAAGGTGTCTACTCATGACAATATTACATCTTTCATTGAAAGAAATACATCAGCAATGTTTACCTTTGTTAAATGTATTTTACTTACTTTTCCTCAGACTCTAAAATATATTGGACCATTTAAAACTATATATCATAGTTAATAATGGGTAATTCAAGTAATTGTTTTCTAAAATTCTCTGATTTAGTAGAGTGGGGCCACCTAGTGCTTTACCCTGCTGCCCTCTAGTGTAACAAAGTACAGGTAAATGTTTTAAAAATGTTATAAATTAGACGTTATGAAAACGTTTTTCATTGGTTCTCAAAAAAACTTGTCATCAAAATGGTTAGTGCCAAAAAGACATACTGAGATGGAGGTTCTTAAAACGTTTGCAAGTGGTTGTGATAAAACGTTTGAATAAAAACATGTATATGACGTTTTTAAAACATTGTAGTTAAAATGTTATAAAAACGTTTCACTAAGACGTTTTGAAAACATAATTATTGACTCAGGTAGAAAACGTTACATAAGGGATGTTATAAAAACGTTGTCAACTGGTATATAACGTTATAACCAGATGGGAACCAAATAAAACGTTTTTAGAACATTGTGTGTTACCTGGGTTAGTCCTAATGAGGTAATAAGGGTGTGTTATGTATACAAACATAAAAGAAAAGCTCCGACCTATCTTTTTCCTAAATGATATACTGATAAAAGGCTATGTCTGGCACCGTTACTGGCCAGGCAATGGGGTTTGGAGTGTACGAGCTACTCAGTGAGGTATAGCCATGTCACTAACATCCTGCCACAGCCCTCCACAGCATCTCAGGGTCGCAGCTTCTGAATTTTGACGTCACCCCTTAATGCACAGCACTCATTGGTGAAAATACATCACGTGGTGCAATTTTATTTCGGAATGCATTGAGGACAATGTATACCAGGATATATATTTACCTCAGGTGCAGCAGGGCTTATTTGATTTGATACAGCACTGTTGCACCCGCTAGCATTTACATAAAAGTGTATAATTTTGTGATCACACTTAATATTTCTTGCAGAACAGTGGTACAATAGTATACTCATAAAGACGGATTTTTCAAGTACATTATAAAAGCTGTAATAAAAAATGTGTTACATTATATTACATTACATCAAGCTTTGGAGTATCTAAACCTCCAAAGTTAAGCCCCATACTCACTAGGCAATCGTCCTACCAACTGGTGACCCACAATCCTGAAAATCGCTGGTAAAGTTGCTGGGCGACTGACATGATAAGCAAGTTTGATATTTGTTTGGCAATTTTCCCAGTGATTTTCAGAGTGATCCTGTTGACCACACCCCATCTACCAGAATCTGCATCCTACCCACAGGGAGTTGCCCAGGAATCCTGAGTTGCCTGGCAACTTAACAAGTGATTCTCCCTGTTGCCTGTCACCCATCACCGGAAAAATTGCCTAGTGGGTATGGGGGTTTACTTACCAAATGTCAAGTTGAATAGATGCATTCTCCAGCCCACAACAGAGGCAGTGTACAATGGTATATGCAGCATGGTATGTATCAGCATAGAGAGGCCCGATGTAGTGGCCATTTCCCCCTAAAAGGGGTCTCCTACAGCCATAGCCAATCAGATCTCCCCCTGAATCTACTGCTGCAAAGCAAGCACTCCCACTTATATGGATCCAATTCCAAAGCAGCAGCTTCCTTTCTTCACTATTTGGTCTGATGAAACACTTGTTGTCATATCGAAGAATACACTCAAAATCTTCAGATGAAATCTGCAAAAAGGTGAATTATACTTGGTATTAATAAAAGAAGACCTGCAGGGGTTGTTAGAGAGTGGCCATACAACCCTGAGGGGTTCGTAGTGACCCAAGGGTGAAGCCCGAGGGTCATGATCCCCATTGGTTGAATGGCCACCAGAGGATTACCCCAAAAGGTCTTTTAATTTTATCATCCAAGCAAGACATGAAAATAATTTGAAAACCATGAATACAAGGAGTGGTACATGCAGCCTGTCAAGATGCACTACCCCTTATATGTATCGCTCATCAGGTGTGCTACATTTAGGCAGACTAGGTTGTTGAGGGTGGGCAGGTACAATTACAGTTTGTAACTATTTACATATGAAAATGATAAATGTAGTGTGTAAATGAAATCATGTGTGTTAGAGCTTTATCAAATGCAGACGTAGTAGTTCTGAAAATTGTAATTTTGAATAGTACCTAACCTAGATGAAACTGAAGATAACAATATATGAAATGAAATTGTATTGAAGTGAATAGAGTGTCAGGGGCGGATACAGGATTTACTAAAGGGGGAGGGGCGGGGGGGTCAGTATAAAGGTCAATACTAACATACAACTTTTTGCCCTCTTTTTGTAGTTAAGGGGTCCAGCAAAAGGAGGTGTCAGGACCCCCGGGACCCCCCCTCCCTGGATCTGCCCCTTCAGTGTATTTTGATATGTTATCACTGTCAACTTCTCACCTCTATAGTATTCTGCAATTCTCCCAGCACCCAAGTGGTGGGAACTTGGCCGATGTAAGTGCTGACCCCAAAGTGAAGGCTAAATCCTAAACTCAGATTTGTTGATAATATTTTAACCACAGAATCAGAGCCATTGATATATTCAGGACCACTGAGGTTGTTGGCGAAGTCAAAAATCCTTCGGCCAAAATGTCTGTCACGGTATTTTTCAACAACATAGTAGTATGAGCTATAGATAATGTCATTGGCCACCTTGGTAAAGACTGTTGATGCTACAACTTCTCCTTTATATTCTCCAACAATGAAACCTCCTTGGAGTCCGGACTGAAGGACAACCTCAAGGTCATGTGAGCAAGGGAGCAAATCGTGAAACCATTTCTGCACAAGTTTGGCCTCGTGTTTCATCATTGTACGCACCAGGAAACCATCATCCCATCTTTTGTAAACAGTGACCGGGTTTGATTCTTCTGAAGTATTTGCTGAATTCTGATTTGAGATATAAAACATAGAATTCCATACTAATCTCCATAATATTATAGATGCTGCACTTACTCTTATTCTCTCCTTAAAGTCAATGAAGTTTATTCTGATTAACGTGAAAATGTATATAATTAAGTTATTTTAACATAAAAACCCAATTTCTTATTTCGGATCTGCACAAAAAATCAAGGTGCAATGTTTCATGTGCAAAAAAAATGTAAGAAGATATTATGGAGAATGTGTTAATAAAGAAATTATGCAAAACTTACCTGGACCTCCATAGGAAATGGTCCTGTCAGGGCCACCTGAGTTTGGTGAGGCAGGGCCTTCAATTCACCGCAGAGAACTGACACGAGGTGGCGCAAGCGTGCTTCAGGACGAGACCCTGAAGAGGGTGCTATGCTTTTAACTAATCCTGGTTCCATGTTACCTATGCAGACAAGATTATTGGTAACTAGGGAGCTTGGTCCACAACAGAATTCGGTCCAGGAAAACTCGGTCCACTAGAGAAGTTGGCCGAAGGATGTTTTGGCACTTCTCCATCCACAAACTGTGGAATAGGGAGGAGTTAGTCTTTCAGACATTATTCCTAGAGATGTATTAGATGAGAGGGACATATCTAGTTTGCTCTCCATTAGATTAGAAATTAAAGACTATTCCAGCCTCAGTAGACCGCGTTCTCCTGCGGACTGATTTTGCCTGGACCAGCTTCTTCTGCAGACTAAGTTCCCAGTATTCAAGATATTTACACTGCAATGGCACTGGGAGTGTATCTCAGGTCAAACCCATCTCCATCAAATACATACCCCTAGGACACTTACCCTCTAAACACTTATCCCTGTATAGATAATATCCCCACAGTGAACTATTCGGGGAAGGAGCTAGTAGATGTCAACGGTACTTGGGTGCGTGCAGGCTGATTTGTATTGACCAGCAGTATCTCTTAAACACTTTTTTTATCCAAGCTTATATGTATAGAAGTAATTAGAAAAAAAACATTTCCATCTTCTACCAGCTGTGAAACAAAATTACAGCTTGAAAAAAATCATCCTTTACCAATGTATTTGTTTCCATTTGAAAAAATCAATTCATTTAAAAATAACAAAAAAAAAGAAAACTACCACAGCTTTTCCCACCCGACTTAGTATGCAACAGTTAAGGACAATCATACAAATTGTTTGGAGAGAATCAAAAATAATTACAATTTGTGAGAAAAATTGCAAATAAACTTAAAAGGTTGAGCATCGAGAGGCTATACCTAACTTCGCGTCAAAAATGTTTCAATTTGACGTGGACTTGGTTGGAAGTAAAATACGGATTCTGAACTTAGTAAATGAAACGAATGTACTAAATTTTTTTATTTACAAAATATTACATACTATTACATGAACATAAATGACAAAATATTACTTACTATTACTTATTCATCATATTACCTTCTATTTCTAATAGTAAACTTAGTAAGAGTAGGTAAGACTCATTTAGTTTAAACTAACTGTATTATTAACATCTCTTACTGAAGCCTACTTTTGACGCGAAGTTAGGGTATATATATTATATACCAAGACACTAAGACTATTTCTCTCCATTACATTACTGAAGACACTATTTTTGACGTCTACTTTTTGACGCCAATTTTGACGCGAAGTTAGGGTATATATACCAAGACACTAAGACTATTTCTCTCCATTCCATTATTGAAGACACTATTTTTGACGTCTACTTTTTGACGCCAATTTTGACGCGAAGTTAGGGTATATATACCAAGACACTAAGACTATTTCTCTCCATTCCATTACTGAAGATACTATTTTTGACATCTCTTTTTGACGCCAATTTTGACGCGAAGGTAGGGTATATATACCAAGACACTTACTGCTTCAAATTCGTATATTCCAAGGGTAGGATGCCCCAACTGTCTAAAAGGGTTTCTTTTGGGGAGTGTAAAAAAAAAAAGGGACTAGGATTTTTTTGGGGGTAAAAATTAGATTTTGACTTCGTTTTTGATGCCAACTTTTGACGCGAAGTTAGGGTATATATACCAAGACACTTACTACTTCAAATTCGTATATTCCAAGGGTAGGATACCCCAACTGTCTAAAAGGGTTTCTTTTGGGGAGTGTAAAAAAAAAAAGGGGGATAGGATTTTTTTTGGGGTAAAAATTAGATTTTGACTTCGTTTTTGACGCCAACTTTTGACGCGAAGTTAGGGTATATTTACCAAGACACTTACTACTTCAAATTCGTATATTCCAAGGGTAGGATACCCCAACTGTCTAAAAGGGTTTCTTTTGGGGAGTGTAAAAAAAAAAAGGGGCTAGGATTTTTTTGGGGGTAAAAATTAGATTTTGACGTCTGTTTTTGACGCCAACTTTTGACGCGAAGTTAGGGTAGTAGTGTGTTGGTATATATACCCTAACTTCGCGTCCAAATAGATTTTGACTTGAACTTCTGAGGGTAGAAGACTTAAACTTCTGGGGATTTTTACTATTTTACCTTGTTGGGGATCCTTTCCCCTTAGTGTACAATAAGAATGAAGGAAGTGTCTGGTATATACTATAACTTCGCGTCAAAAACCTTCGCGTCAAAATAGATTTTGACTTGAACTTCCGAGGGTAGAAGACTTAAACTTCTGGGGATATTTGCTATTTTACCTTGTTGGGGATCCTTTCCCCTAAGTGTACAATAAGAATGAAGGAAGTGTCTGGTATATACTATAACTTCGCGTCAAAAACCTTCGCGTCAAAATAGATTTTGACTTGAACTTCCGAGGGTAGAAGACTTAAACTTCTGGGGATATTTGCTATTTTACCTTGTTGGGGATCCTTTCCCCTAAGTGTACAATAAGAATGAAGGAAGTGTCTGGTATAAATATACTATAACTTTGCATCAAAAACCTTCGCGTCAAAATGGATTTTGACTTGAACTTCTGAGGGTAGAAGACTTAAACTTCTGTGGATTTTTGCTATTTTACCTTGTTGGGGATCCTTTTCCCCTAAGTGTACAATAAGAATGAAGGAAGTGTCTGGTATATATACTATAACTTCGCATCAAAAACCTTCGCGTCAAAATTGATTTTGACTTGAACTTCTGAGGGTAGAAGACTTAAACTTCTGGGGATTTTTGCTATTTTACCTTGTTGGGGATCCTTTCCCCTAAGTGTACAATAAGAATGAAGTAAGTGTCTGGAATATATAATATAACGTTGAGTCAAAAACCTTTCCCATTAAAATTTGATGAAAGATTTCACAGACTTACATGTTGTTCCAGTCTATGAGTATATCATCGATGAAACGAAATTAACTAAATGAGAGTATTCTTCATTGTCACTATTAAATCCTTTTTGTGGCCCATCAATTTAAGTTTCCTGGTTTACATAGTCTACTGTCACATTAGATATAAATAGGTTACTTTTCATTATGGAATTAGGAAAAGTAATAGTAGGTAAACTATTAAAAAAAATGAAATAAGGCATTCCATTTGATTTTTAATGATTCCACTTTTTACTTCCAACATTAAATTTTGCTTGAAATCATGGATGGGGAAAAAAATTGAAATAAGGTGGCGTCAAAATCTTTTTTTTTTGACGCGAAGTTAGGTATAGCCCATCGAGAAATATTCACTTCAATCATTTCAGAAAGTTTTACTTCTTTAAAAAAGAAATTGTGTGCATTGTTCTTTCTTTACTATCCAGATATCCAAAATAGCATTAGATGGTTGAAAAAAGGTTATGTTTTTATCTCTTCTCCTGCCTTCAATGTGGCACCCTGAGGAGTATTGAGTACCTATAAGGGAGTAGAGGTGTTCCTTTCACTTCTATGTTGTCCTCATGTCTTCATGAGTTTCGTCAATTAAAAGTAACTGTACCCAAGTTCCCTGTCAGGAACTCAATTACTAGAATATCAACCTAGAGGGTGTCCAGTCCTCTAAGCCTGACTAAGGTTTTCATTCAATAAAGGGATTTGTGAAAGGTTTTCATACATCCATGTTACAAATGAATGTGACAGGCTGATGTTGTCTAAATATCTAAATAATACTGCTAAGAACTTGCACAAATAAGCATCACGAGGATGTTATGTTGCCGCCATTGCCCGGAGTCCTCATTACCCACAATGCATCAGTACAGATTTCGCTTACGCTGGCTAAGCTCGTATTGGAGGGATGCAACAGAATGACATGTAGCGGTGCAATTTCTTAAATTTGACATGTGAAATGGCTCTAAACTGAGGTATATGGACAGGCATTTTTTATATTTGCCATTTTTCATATTTGACACGTGACATGGGACCTCTCATTTGTACCTCCTGTGTAGATTTATTGTATGGATGACACCTACCTGTGGTTTTGGGCGTGGGATGAACCTGTTTTTTAATGGATCCAGGTTATTCTGAAGCAGGTCTTTGCTTGCTGGATCTGCTGTGCTACCGCTTCACTTGGGCTCTTTTCCACTAGGTGGTGCAATTCTCTGATTGCGTTAACAGTCCATTAGATATAACATTCAGTAGCTATATGTACCAGCCATAAAAACGCTATCCAATCATGAAAGAGAAAGGTAGCCAACCTGCTTTTCTAAAGCACATCTGTTCACACTTTATTGTGTCACACTGTAAACATGTCATTGAATATACAAGTAAGAGTTGTTGTTTTTTTCAATTCACAGATGTTATGTCGGTCACTTTGAACAACAGGGTATTTTCTATGTAATTGATTTCATAAAAGCCACATACAGTATCCCATGATATACAGCAATCTTTGACTAATGTCTATTGAATTCTGGAAATCATAATATTAAACACTAAGTACTGCAATGGATTCCATTATTGATTTTGAGTATTGTAGGTACCTGCATGTTAATCTTAATTGATTTTGCCTACAAAACCATAGGAAAGTCTAAAGAATAACAATAATTTGCTATATACATATATAAACATGAACTGTTGTGGGGTTTATGTGTTATGTATAGAGTCCAATCATACATGGAAAGTTCCATTATATTCCTAGATCAATACAGTACTGCTTTATGATGGCATCCAAACGGTACCTATGATACAGTGAGGTTTATGTTTGTACAAAGAAATTTTGTAGTAGGTCTAAACTGGCACTAAAGTGACAATCTGGAAAAAAACAGAGACAGGTGGACTTATGTTCAAGAAGCCTGACCCCATGACCTTTGGAAGATACCTGTACAAAAAAACTTTACATCTATTGTGAACTACACCGGCATTTGTGAGGCATTCCGATATTCTACAATAAACCGACTCTCTGCAAAGTGTTGTCTGCATTTTGGATATGAACTGTAGACTAGTTCTATCATTGACTATAGGTCAGGTGGGCAAATAGGGGACTTGGGTAGTTACCCATTTTGTGGTTTCATTTTTTTTTTTTTTTTTTTTTTTCATTCTTTATTTATACTGAAACTATTTTCCTTATCAAATTGATAAATAGATGTCATAACATATAAAATTCAGTTAGAAGATGAGTTGGAATAACAATTTTCTTTAAAAGAATTAGAAAAAGATATAAAAAAAGGTATTCCACGCTCAAAAGAAGACCACTTACTCATTTTTAAAGAGCATTTCTAGCCTCATTCTGCTCAGAAATAACAATTTTTGACCATTATTTGGACTTATTCTTCACCCTATTAGGTTTTATAGGTAACACAACACATCAAATTATAGAGAAGTATTGAATATTTCTATAGGCAATATCTCATCTGCCAACCTTTATAAATGGATAATTTTGAACAATTCTGAAATAATATCCTAAAAGTCCACGTTAAATTAAGCCTGGTACGGTGATGAAAGCCTCAGACACTTTCAAAATTTAATATAAGAGATATTGTTTCACAGACCTCCTATCTTATTATACTATATTTCAACACCACAAGCTAAATAAGTCATTCTAGCATATCTGTTTGTCATAGTTATTTGATATTCATGAAAGTACACAAAAATATAACTTTTATCTGTATGTATAAAGAACAATAGAACCCCAATTGCATTTTGGAGTGTAATCTATGGTTTTAATATGGCTGGCAAATGGGCAATAAGGTGGTTTTCGGAACTTTTATTTTTAGCGTTCAAAACTGAATAACTTTTGATTGGCCCTGATTATAAAAGTAAATAATATGGCAAAATAATCCTTATAACATATCCTTTCTGAAAATGAAAGTTTTAGTAACAATTGGAAAGATTAAGAAACATTTCTATAGCCCATAACATTGAATGTCCAACATTTTCAGCAACTTTTTATAAAATTCTACGTTCCATTTAGTTCCATAGAAGGAAAACATTCCATTTAGGCCTATTATCTATTGCACCCCTAAAATGGGTAAATTCCTAGCTTTAAAATGATATATCATTCAATACTGTAGACATATTATGTGAAAAAATATTCTAAAATTAGTATGGATGGTCCAGAAAAACTAGTTTTAAGTCCGCTATTTGCCTACCTGACCTATAGCATATAAGAACCAAGAATCAATGACAAGACAAAAAGAAATACAGACCTAGTTATCCCCAACACAGACCCTAAATAAACACTAGCGTTCAACATTCTCTGCATCCATGAATACCTGTGACAGTGTTGGTTTGGCCCTTAAGCCCCATACTTACTAGGCGATTTCACCGGCGATGGGCGACGGGCAACTTGGAGAATTCAACACCGACTCAGATCAAACCTGCACATTTCAATACACTATACTAACAGGGGATCATACACTGAAAACACAGAGTTGTCAAAAGTGGTGCCAAAAACGACAACCCAAGGTTGTCACAGGCTATGTCTGTGTCTGTTAGACACAAAATCTTATTTATGAATATTTTCATGTTGTAGATATCACAGTCATTATAATGGCATCCTATTATGTTATTACTAGTTATTAGGTGTGGCCATTACACATAGGAGGCCTATGAGTTGTATGGTTTTGACACCATTCACTTACAACACTGGGTTGATATAGACAGAGGCCATGACAACCCTGGGCTGTCACTTTAGGCACCATTCACCTACAACCCTAGGGTAGTCAGGCAGGACTTTTGACTTCTCATTTTCTTCTGTGACAACCCTATGACAACCCATTCTTCATTTTTGCTTCTCTGACGACCTTTTTGGCCCAAAGTAGTCGGGAGAAAATGACTACCTTTGGGTTGTTATCCAGCCTCAGAATTCACAATGACAACCCTCTGACCACCCGAAAGTTGTCAAAGGATTGTCACAAGGTAGTCACACAGCATTGATGGCCTGGAATGAGCCCTGTGATGACCCAAAAGTCACCTATGAGAGCCCAAAAGTGACCTGTGACAACCCTTTGACAACCTTGCAGTGGCTCTCTGACGACCTTGTGTTTTCAGTGTAGGAATCGGCCGATTCTGCCCGTTTCCCATGGTCAGTTGCCCTCAAAATCGCCTAGTGGGTATGGGGCTTTAGTCATATCCCTGGGCCGTGAGACGCCCTGGATCGCCTGTTAAAATACCTTTCAATTAGACCTGGCGCTGGGGCATATTTCCCCTTATCTGGGGTGTATCAATACACAACCTCAATATCAGAGTTGGTGTTTCTCCTTCTGGGACAACATTCTCCTCCCCCAGGGGAACCTGTCGCAGCATTGTTTTGGCCCTTGGTTGAATCCCTGCCCAAGCAAGAATATGACGTTATAATAATGTTATAATAACGTTCAGGTGACTCTTGCTTTGGTTCTTGTTACGTTATTTTGATGGCACCCAAAGACGTCTTTAGAACCTAACATTGCGACGTCGCAATATAACGTCATTGGGATGTTCTTGTAACATTCTTTCACGTTATAATAACGTTATTATAACATTCTTTATTAATTAGGTCACAACTTGACCAAAATTTAACGTTATTATAAGATTCTTTTTTGGTAAGTTATAACTTTACCTAAAATAACATTATTGTTACGTGACAATTGGATAGGTTACAGATTAACTAAAAAAGTACAGTCGCAGAACGTTCTTGTTACGTCACTGCTTGCCTGGGTGGGCCCTGGGACACCTTCAAGCGCTTGTCAACATAACTTTATTTCATTAGACCTGGGCTAGCACTGGGGCATATCCTCCTATCTGGGGTGTATCAGAATACAACCTCTATATCTGAGTTCGCGTTTCTCCTTCCGGGACAACGTTCTCCACATCCAGGGGTCTGTGTGCAGGCCCGTATACAGAACTTTCTGACCATTTTCAAAAAGTGGACCTTTTTGCCAACGGTTTAGATCCTTTAAATGGTTCACGCTCCTCAAATGGCAAAATACAACAATAATTGGCACGGTTATTAAAGAGCAATAGCGGATCCAGGATTTTGAAAGGGGCCGGGGTGCTAGAGGAAAAAGTTTTCCTTAATGAATTTTGGTCAACTTTTACAATAAAAACAGGGCTGTGTCGCGCACAGTGATATATCACACAGTTTTTAATAATCACCCTAACATATAGAAAAAATAATTATATAAAAAATCCAATAAAAACTGATAGAATTCACCGAACCTGGGAATGGGAAACTGAGTGGGTAACTAAACAATGTCTTTTCCGGAATGAATTATGACATGGGAAATATCACAGTGAAGGCATTTAGGTTTAAATTAGGAGTATAGACGTATTGCGAATTTAATTTACCAGCGAATACTTTAATTCTTTATTAAATTGCACAATGTTTTTTATCCACAAGGTACTAAGCAACATTTCTCTCGCTTACTATGTGCTATGTGTTATAATGAATATTAAAAGAGTTACATGCAAAGGTTTGAAAGAAAAGGTGTGTACTCTGCTACTACTACTAGTAGCCCACCCCCCCGGTCAGACGCCAACTCCACTGGACACGGAGGGTGTGTGCGGGGCGGTGGGGTTCGATGGCGACATAAAGCTGGTGATCCACGTTGCGACACTTTGCAAACCGACAAAAAAATTCGGACTGAACCGATTTCACAACCGACGGTTTTTTGTCGGTTTGGAATCGGTTTGCCAATTAAACCTATTGGTCCTAGAATCGGTCCAGAATCGGTCCAGAATCGGTCCTCTACCCATGATCCGCAGTAAAGTACAAAACTGATTATTTCCTTGCATCCTGGACCACAAATTAATAGGAAAACAGTGAAAAAAAAATCGGTTTACTAAATTATCACAATTTTCGAAATATTTTCTCATTTTATGTCTAAATATGGTCAGAAGAACCAGAAATATATATCATTTAATCTGTTTGATTAATAATAAGTAAAATAGGAAAATACTTGTTGAAAAGCATTAGAAAATATATCATGTGAAAGAGAAATCATTTTCATATTTTTTGGTATCATTTTCGTTCCATTATTCCCAAAAATGAATGAAATAACCTTGGAAATGCATAGATATAATAAAATCGGTTGGGAATCGGTCCCTGTCGGTCCAGAATCGGTCCAGAATTATTAAACAGGTTTAATAATTTTGTCGGGCCGTCGTCGGTTGGAAATCGGTTGGAAATCGGTTGGAAATCGGTTGGAAATCGGTTGGAAAAAATTATGTCGGTTGGAAATCGGTTGGAAAAAATCGGCTGACATGATCCACGTTGCGATATTTTCCAAAGTGAACCGATTTCCAGCCGATTTCCAGCCGATTTCCAGCCGATTTCCAGCCGATTCTTGAGATAGAAAATATTTTGGAAATCGGTTCAGTTTCGTCGCAACGTGGATCACCGCCTTAAGGGAGCGAAGCGAATTTGTCTTATTAAAAGGCGTTTTCACAGGCTCTCCCATGCGTCCGACGGCTCAGAGATTCATCCCAGGGCCAAACCAACACTGCCGGGCGTACCCCTGGAAGCAGGGAACTAGGTCGTTCTATGCCCCTAAGTCGCAAAGTTGAAAAATTGCCCCTAATCATTGCACACCTTGGTTTGAACATAATATGTTGCCTACCAATGGGGTCTACATTCTCGATGTCTGGGCCCTTTTGTTGTAAACAAGGTCATTAATCATGATTCATGGACGTTTCAGGACGCCGGGTTGGCCAGTTATTAACCATGACGGGCCCATCGGCTAATTCAACTGATACATGTACACACAGCAACCAACCATTTCATACTACCAAAAATATTATAGCTACACAAAGATGGTCAAGTGAAGCCGTCTTATACGGAATTTTCATGAAGTCGTTGATAGGGGCACCCCCTACGAGAGTCCGGGCAACAAGATACGACATGACGTTACAATGCAACATCAATTTTTTTGTGTTTTCATGACATCACCACCTCTTTGTTTATATATGACGTCACGAAAACGCCGAAAATGACGTCACGTTGTAACGTCACGTCGTAACGGGTTGCACAGACTCTCGTAGGGGGCGCCCCTATCGACGACGTTCACAACGAAATGCCATGAATTGCTTCTCTTATTTTGGAGGCTCGTTTCTACTTTCTTAGAGTCAGTCTTAAATTTATTTTTTACTTAAGTAGCTGTATTATTTCTAGGGAAATGCTAAACCCTTTTGTTACTGCCCCCACTACCCCGCAATGAGCAAAGATGAACATTTTCATGCCCTACCAAAATTTCACTATTTGGACACCTAAATAGTCATCATCATCTCCTATTACCCCCCACCCTCCCCCAGCATATAGAATACCCCCTACTCCCAATAATTGATTACAGGTCACTTATGTCAGGTTACCTTCTGTAAATACCAAGTTGTCTGATCTTTAACTAGTTTAATTCAGAAGTCAGCAAACAAAAGTATAGGTATGCAGTTTATTATTGGCTATTATGTGATTGTTATCAAACATGTTTCCATGATTAGATAATCATATCTACATAGAATAAAAATGCAAAGAAATATGTATATTGTGTTTTTGCATGATGATTCACCAGTTCAGTCTTCAAGGTTTATATCCTTATTTTATAAAGGAATAGTCGTAAAAATAGTCTACATTCATCCGTAATGCAAATTATATTTTGCTCACTACAATAGGTTATAATGGATAATTGTACTCAAACAATGTAATATATTTTCGGATACATGGAAATTCCATTCATCTGTGGTGTTGTCGCATCATTCCTCACTTGTTTGGTTCTTTAATATCTACTAACTGCTACTCTCACTAAAATGGCATGGTTATTGGACAAAGGACAATAATTGATATGTATTTCTATATGCATTACACAAATTGGAAGAGAATCATTTCTCTTCTTGTCACACCATAGACCAATTGCCTGGTTCTTCAATGTCTTCCACCTACAGGCCCAAATAGATATTACATAGCCATGGTCCGAGAGATTATCTTGAATATACATTTTTTCACATTTACTAAATATGCGAACAAATTAACTGTCATTTGATTCTCATCATAACTTGCTTCATTCTTCAAGGTTTAACACCAATGGCCTTCATCAGTAAAGCACACAGCAGTACCAGTTGCATGATCCCAGACTTCTCTAGAAAAGAAAAAGAAAACGCTGTAATGTCTTTAACTTCTTCGAATCATGTGTTACTCAGAAAAAATGTGATCTCATACGTGACCCGATCTGACAAAATGAGTCGCAAGTCGCACGACCCTTCCATAGCATTCCTTAGTTAATTAGCTTTCAAACGAGGTGTAACATGCGACATGCGACTTCTTGCGACTTCCGTCTCAGTATGTCAGATCGGGTCACATATTAGAATGAAGTTATATTGGTTTAGGTACTTAGAATGCTGAGGTTTCATTTTGATATTGCAGCAGGATATCAAGCCTCAGTGTGTGAGAAATATCTTATTTGTTTTATGATTAATTAGTTGCCTTCAGATAGGTCTGTTTTTCAAGATAGCACAAGGGATTTGATGATACAATTACCAGCATTTGGTAACATTTCTTGTTGTCTTTTGATATAATAATGTTCAAACGCATATGATGAATGAGTGAAATAAGTATGTTTAGAATATTTGTAATGAACTAAGTAGATATTGAAAATGGGAGGTCCTTCCTCCTCTGATGGCAACTGTGAAGTGGGGGGTAGTCCACTCTCTAACACAGCACACTGCCTAGTATGGCACATCTGATTGGTCTCTTGGAGGTTATATGGTTTCATTAATATGCACGGTTTAGGCTCTTGGGCCTATGTGGGAATCTAAAGGGTGTTTGGGAAATGGGATGGTGCTTTTCTTAATTCAAAGTTGATGTTGAATTGGACAAAGATGCTTTTTAAGAATCGATTGATTCTTAAAATCATGTTATGAAATACCTAGGTAAAATTGCTTTCTTACTTGTGTTTTGCCATTGATATAACACTGACCATACTGGGTCTAAGATCAGGTTGTAGGTCTCTTTAATGAGTAGGTACATGAAGGAAATGGTAGTCAACAACAAAGATTTTTTATACAGCCTTTACAAAGAATTCTTTTTTTCTTCCTAAAACCTCTCTTATCTTTAAAAAAATCTTATTACAACAAAGAAAAATAATCTTTAACTACAATTTTGTTCTGAAAATGCCTCCAGGGTTCGAGTCTGGGCAGTGCCTGCTAGACCACCTCGCCTTACCGTCATTTTCAGTAAATGATATGAAACATTTGTATCACAGTAACGACATACAATTTCCTAATTAAGTTCTAATCTAGAATTAAACAAACTTCAATGATTCTAGTGAAACCATGTTGAAGTACCTGATGATGTTGTGCTGCTGCTCCTAGGTCGTGCGGGTCCTTCAGATACCATATGCATAGGTCCTCTCACCATTATAGGCACTGCAAATAAGAATTTAGTGAAAGGATACTTTGATGCAATAACTACCCTCATGTTAAGTGAATGTATCTTGGGTACAATGGGTCATTATTAATATTATAATGTGTTTCAGTAAAGGATTGGATAGATTCATAATTCCAATGCATGTACACACACTAACTTTGAAAGGAGAGCCCTTAAGGGAGTATAGTGCATGAAGATAGAAGAAAATCACATTTACTGAATTTTATGTATTCACTGTCCGAGGATGGGGTATATAGAGACATAGCAGACCCACCATTAAGGAAATATGATGTACCTTGAATTAGACCCGGATTATGTTAAGACAAAATCGCAAAAATCAACTTTATATATAGTGGTGCATCAGATTGGAATGATTTAGCCGTGGAAATATGAAATTCCCCTTCTTTAACAATTTTTAGAGCAACAAAAAAGAACATGTTTAAAGGATCACTTCGCAGTTGATTTAAAACAAGTGGATTGCATTTACCATGACCATGTAATTGCTAAAGGAAATTTATTACATAATTGTTGAATGTAACAAATGGGATGTTTATAAGAAGCTAGCTAGATCAGGTTAAGATGTTCATTCATATATAGACTACTATGGACACATATTGAAGGCTGGAGTTAGACAAAAACCAATTGTAATTGAGATAAAATAAAGTATAAATAAAGAGAATTTAAAAAAAATGGTTTGACTTCAATATTTCTTTTTTTTTATTAATTTACTTCAATATTAATTTTTTTTATTGATTTACACCTATTTCACATTACATGTGCTCTTTCAATAGAAGTAGGGTGTAGTGATTAAATGAATCGTAGACATCATAATAAATTGGACGACACTTTATATTATAACAGTATATAATATATTAACCCTGGATGTTTATCTTACCATCATGGCTCCCCATGATAGACAATTTCAATGAAGGAGAAGACCATACTAAATAATCTATTTTACTGGTAGATACTAATCAATTCACCTTTTAATGTAAGGACAAAAAGTGTAACCTAAGAGGTTTTACGTTTAATGTAAAAAATAACCAGTTTCATTATAGGCTTACCTGCAGACACTGGCAATGGCAAAGGAACAGTCTCTTGGTTGCATCCTGGTGGTCTGTTTACAAGCATGGTGATGTAACGTACTGCCCTGTCATTACAAGACTGCTGCTGCATGCACTCTTCCAGGAGGGTAAGTGCATTACTTTTAAAGGAAATATTAATGTTAAATAGGAGCATAGAATAACAAGATGAAACAAAGTAGACAGGTCAATTTAGAATTGTGAAACACAAGTTATATGCAGATTGCAAAATTTCATTATATATGACTGTTTCTAGCTAGTTAAATCTTAAGGATCCTTGAAGGTACTTGATGACAAGCTTTTGGAGATAGATTTTGAAATAGACAATGTATATCTATCAAAATGGAAGTGCAAAGCTCTAGCACACTTATATATATTTTTGTTGATAATATTGTATTTGTCGTCTTCAAACATATGTCTGATCTTTCGGACGTTACTACAGTTTTGCATTTCTGGTATTGTTAATACATGAGATCATATTATCTTTTTATATATATGTATTAGATGAAATGATATATACAATGTAACTCAAATACAGTTATATGATCATATAGTAATTCAACACCATACCAGAACCATACTCTCGCACTTCAATTTAACTAATACAACTAACTATAACAACACAATGTCTGGAACCACTACAGATATATAAGTATACAGGGGAATCTTCATTCATTAAAGCAATAAGCTTTTGCAGAAGCATCTCTGTAATGAGAATGTCAAATCTGCAAGCTGTTATCAAAAATGAATTGTGGCTAATCTATTTGATCACTGTCATAATGGGGTTTGTACTGCAACCAGCCACAACTAAATGGTCTGTTAGATTTTTTACCTGCTTCATATAACCAAGTCAAGACCCACTTGTTTTTCCCTAAAGTAGCCACCTACCTACATTGGGTAGATGCTACATTTGTCATAAATGTTTGATAACATGCAGCAGAACCTTGGCAATTTGCATAATCAACAGCATCTACAAAAAGAAATTATATAACTTTAACACTGTGATGATCAACCTAATAATTGTTGTAAAGATATGGCACAAAATGCGTAGAATGGACGGCAAATTTTTTCCTAATAAATTTGTTGAGTGTACATGTAATTTAAGTTCAAAGTATTTTTTTTCTGATGAAACTTTCTATTAAGTTGACATTACTTAAGAAAAACTTCTGCTTACCTAAATGATTTTTCAAATATATTGAGAATTGTCATACAATTGATTTGTATCTTTATTTTAAATGTTGTTTGTTATAAACCTTAAAAGCTGTATCAAAAGAACATTCAAATCATACACAAAATGTAGAATTCTTTCCTATGTCTAATGAAACAGAACTACTATACATAAAGATACATATTTTTATCTTCCGTTTTGGTCAATTAAATCATAAACTTGATTATCTCACCCTAGATATATGTCCAACAATAATTTCCCATGCGAGTGATTCTAATGTGTCCTAGATCTTAGACCCCTTATGTTAAATGAATGTTGCCAAGCTCTGAAGTGTGTATCAATAAGCAACATTTCACCTAAATATCATTTACAGACTACCCTCAAAATCCACTCATTACAACAATTCAATACAAGCATATTGCATGTTCTGGGTCTGTGAGGGGTATAAATAAACCACCACCACACTTCTTATCAATGTTTTTCTCCTTTAATACATGATTTACCATCATACAAATAACCAAAATTACCTGATCTGGCCTGTTCTGAACAAAGGTACTCAGTGAATGTAATCAGAAGTCCTATTGAAGAAGCTGCAGTTGGTCTTTCATTACTGCACATCACACCTAATGAAGTGGCACAACTAGTCAACTGGCCATTCGGACTGTGAATGGAAATACAAGCACAATTTATTAGGTTCCTTCAATTTTCATGTAAACCATCTATATCATAGGCAAATCAAGGGGGTAGGGGGTTCCAGGGAATCCTGATCTCTCTTTTGGTTAGACCAACATGTGTGTGCACATGAATGTGCACCATTTCGATATAAAAATAGGTCACAACATTTTTTTGACATGTCCTGGAGGTAAGTTGCTAATGTCTTCAAATAAGGTCCATGTTGTATGTCTCATGTGTAGTGTAATACTCTAAATGATGCGATAATGGTACTATATTACTTTGATATACATATTCAAGGTTAGACAGACTGGCACCTGCTCCAGTGATACCAAGTAAGTGTCATAGCGTGATTTGGTAATCATACCATCAGCAATTTTCATTGAGAAGTTTAATGAGGGTTTGAGGCCCTAAACCTACCTGCATATGTTCTGATTGTATTCCGGGCGAACAGCGGAAATCAGGGATAGACATCGATGGTACTCTTGCACACAAAGAACAGCACCATCTGGACAAATTGTAATGTTAAATGAAACAAAAGCAGAATACGATACCACAAGGTCAAGATTGGATAGATTATGAACTTCATAATGCCATTATTTGTACTGTAGAAATAATGTCTGTATTTTTTGCAATTTTCCCCTCCACATTGTACAACTGGTAAGTAAGGAATCATCACTGCTGGATGTCATAATATTTGCCAGCATTGCAATTATAGTTTAATATCAAGCTCACCAACAACAAATGAAACTTTTGAAAAACTAAAAAACATTACAACACTGAGGTTACAACACAAATTTAAAACAAATACAATGATAAAATGACCAGATAATGGTGAGTGTACAGCGTGACAATTTTGTTGTGCTTTTACTAGTACTTTATTGAATGAAAGTAAAAACTACCATTGATACTCATATTTTCATTTTCCTGGTAATACTCTATAGTATCACTATTTATTGAAGGGATTATTTATGTAATATGGGGATCTAGGGATAACAAGATGTTGTGGGAAGGCAAGAACAGTAGGAGACATGAGATGGTTTATTAGACTTTAATGTGGAGAAAGTGAGAAAACAGTAACATTTACCTCCAGGTTGTTCTGTACTGGATGCATTACATTGTGCAAGTCTTAATGACGCTAGTTGTCTGTAAAACTTCTCTGCTTGCATGTTGCAGTCTCTTTGCAGACACTCTAAATACAGTTCAGTAGACCTATTTGAAGGACATCATAATTATATGATGTTTAAATTATAATTGACATTGTTTTTAAATTAAACAATAAGCCCATCCCATTAAACCCAAAAAATTGAGTGTAGTATTAAATATTTTCAAAATAACTTCTTTGCTTATTTGATGAAGACAGTTGCACGAGACGAAATTAACCAAAGTAATTTGTTTGACTAATTCCAAAGCCCCAATAATAAAATGGGCCTTGTATCATGCATATCATATTGAATACAACAAATAGAGAAAATGCTTTCTCGTGTGCTGTTGTATCCCACAATTATGCATTGTACCGGCATTAAAAGTTCTATATCAATATATCGTTCAAGGTTAAATTAGGAACATTGAAGCTAATCTGGGAGAAGTGCAAGCTGATGAGTGCATTATCAGATTCTCATTTATAAAAAAGAAATTACTAACATATCACTTTATTTATTATGTTCCCCAACTGTGTGACAAAAAAGTGACCAGTTTTGGCAA
The DNA here is from genome assembly GCA_936440205.1 of Lepidonotus clava. Lineage (NCBI taxonomy): Eukaryota > Metazoa > Annelida > Polychaeta > Phyllodocida > Polynoidae > Lepidonotus > Lepidonotus clava. The sequence goes on along the minus strand of OW387144.1, from coordinate 41,231,905 downwards.
AATCAGTTGGATGTCGCCCGTAGTGAAACTGAAATATGGCCATTGAGATCAGAAATTGACGATTTTATCAAAAATTGGCTTATTGTTCTATTCAAACCACCCTTAAACCCCAAAGCCTTCTCTAAGTACCTCTAATCTGGCCGGAAAGTCATGCAACTCTCGAGTATTCTGACACAAAAGACCCTTGTTCCAAGCAATTTTTGGGGCTGGCTTGACCATCTGCATCCCATCCTAGCTTCCTGTCTCAGGCTACTATATATTTCTAAAGTGCATTTTAATGTCATCAAGGCAAAATGTTACCCTGTCAAATTTTAAAGATGTGTCAATGCTGCACTGTAAGAGAGTCCAGTGCCATTATTGACACTTCCAATTCTTCAATTGTTGTATCTGACACAGTGTGACTTCCATTGACTTTTTTGTTCAAAGATTGAAGACAGATATCACAATTCTAAGATATTTTTCCCTCAGTTAATCAAAACCTTATAATAGAATAATAGAGTGCTAGAAAGTAAATCTGTTTTCTATCATATAAACTTACTTTTAAACTTTGCAAATTAAAGGTACTCGGTACAGTTCAGAGTGCCATCCAGCTTGGAGGAAAAAGTTCTTGTAGTTTATTTGTAATTTTAGATTAACAAAATGTTGATATAAATATATATATATATATAAAGTTATGATAGGTAAACTACTGACTTGTTAATGCCCGTCTTTATATAAACATCTAATGTTGATACAAAGAATAATGTTTTCATCATAGAAAGAGTGCTTATGCAAAAGTTACTTTAATTTTGAAAGCCCTATTTGGCCAATTAGTGAAAACTTCAGGAAAGTAAGATTTGAGGATATACGTACCTGCATAACCCATATACTTGTTGTGGATAGCTTATAGCACAAGTTGTATCAGAGTTGCAACTGAGAAATCCATCTAACTCTATAAGATAAGTTATAAAATATGCAAACATTTCAATTAATATTTGATAGAATGCTAATCAGTTCGACATTTCAACAACCTTTTATTTTTGGAAGGTCTTTCATTACTACCTTTAATGAAAAACAGAAGAAAATTATTATTTAGAATTCGTTTAATTGCAAACTCTATTGGTTAGTCCCATGGATATATACATTCTTAACTTTTGTGTAATCGCTATGAATTGACACTCTTGTTCAGTAGTGTCTTTTGCCTTGCATAGTCACCGTTAGTGCTATTAGATTTGTGGAATAACCTGCACAAAATCAATAGGTATCAGTATGACTGTTCCCTAGAAACAAAGACACAAGTTAACACATGTTTTTCACGATGCAAAATGAAGTGCCATTCACTAGATTTTGTTAATAACATTTCCGTCATTTTTCACAGGTTTATGTTAATCATGTGTTCCCTGTGGGTTTCTGTAGCTTAAAATCCAATGTAGAACACATATAAAGCACTAGTTTAACGCCAAATCAAAACATGTGTTATAATCTTGTGATTTTCATAGGGAAAACTTGGAGTTTTGTCACCAAACTAGTTTACAACTAATAAAACACGTGTTTAAGTTGAAGAGAACAAGAGCCTTGTTTGCTGGGTTGCCTTAAAGGAAAGCTTGCACATAAGTGCAGCATAGTAATATTTCAATGAACTCAATTCAACATATTATTTTTCAACTTGCACAATCAATAGAAGCAAAATCGCAGGAAAATTCCTATTTCATACAGAGTTATGGGACATTAAAAAACCTCTACTTTATTTATTTTTTTTAGGGAAATTCCCTAATTTGTGACATAGCAAGGGGAGTTATTGGGGAATCCCACCTGCTCTTATAAGGGAATCCCCATACCTGTAGAATTTGTAATAAGGGTTATACTTTCTAAATCGAATTATATATATGTTGCCCAATAAAACTCATGATAACTTAGTATGTATATCAATCTACAACCAATCATTAAAGAGAGAATCCCAAAATAAGATAAGAAGGAATTCCCCTGTCTGTGACGTAGCAAGGGGAGTACTGAGCAGCCCAGCATTAAGGGAATTCCCAAAATTAAATCATTTTCCTGAATAATTCGCTATGAACTCGACTTTTTCAGATTTTGACTTTTGAAATATTTTTAGAGTACTTAAATCACGTTAATAACATAGAAAATAGCATTTAGTGAATTTATGTGCAAGTTTTCCTTTAAGTAGGGCCATTTAGATACTTCCACAGTGACAGGGTGCTGGGACTGACCATATATGTGACCCGTTTTGGCGAATTGAGTCGGATGTCGCATGGGGAAGATTTTTAGTTAGGTATACCATCAGAAAATACTAATTATTAGCTTTAAAACAAGGTATATCATGTCTAGGTCCGATGTCTAGGGCCTGAGATAAAATGCGACGAAAATAAAAAGAACCGCGCCTATGCAGGTATAAGAAACTGAGATAAATGAGTTCAAAGTTTTTCTTACCGCGCGCTACCGCGGTCCTCCGATAGAGCCCTAGCAACGTACACTTGTAATCAATCCTTGGTCCTGAAACTTTACATAGTCATTCTACACTATTCTAGCTAACAAATACCAGTAATTCATGTGTTTATATACAAAACTTTTATTCATGCCGGCGCTGCAAAAAGTGACAAAAATCCGGATCTGAAACAACAACTTAACCTAGAACGGCAAGCATAAAGGATCACAATACCTCATCTTTACTGCTTAAAAACGACTCTGTGATGACCCTAAGTACCCTGGGTATCCATAATGTATCTATAAAAGTTCTTGGAATGTTCATGATTGTCTTTGGTCGTTAAAATGGTGAAAAGCCACCGAGGTAAAAATCTTAAAATCAGAAAAAGTCTTAACAACTAAAAATAAGTTAACAATGTTCAAAACGGATTCTTAATAGTTCTCAGGTGGTCCTGGGCCTGCCACGACCACGTTTAGCACGTTTACTAGGACGGCCCCTGCCCCTAGGTGGGGGTGGGGGGCCTTCCTCCTCTGAGTCAGATGAAGAATTTGATTCCCTCTCCAGCTGTCTGACCAACTCCTCCTCCTCCCCCTCCGATCCTGATGATGTGTCTGGAGTCTGTCCTCTGCCTCTGCCTCTGCCCCTGCCCCTGCCTCTGCCTCTACCTCTGTCTCTGCCCCTGCCCCTGCCCCTGCCTCTGCCCCTGCCCCTGCCTGGCCCATCCCCCTCGCCAGCCTCTGGCTCTGATTCCGCATCTGGTTCCGGCGGAGGTACGGCACGGGGGCCTGGGCCGGGTGCTGGTTCTGGTACAGAGGGCTTAGGGCACATGATGTCCTTCGTGTCCTCAGTACAAAAATCCCGAATGTTCTTGAAGAGATACCACTGTCTTTTGGCCGGGAGGCCAGGGGATTCGGTGGGCTGAGGGCCTTCCTGGGGGACAGCTTCAGGGGCGACAGTCAGCATCTTGAAGGTCTCGGGGGCCGAGTCGGCATACTGCCGGAAGGTGACGTGGCCCTTGTTCTGGTCAGAGAATACAAAGTGATGATACTGCTTAATGCCCTTGACTGGTTTGATGAAAGGGGTCAAAAAAGATTGCCAGTCATACGACTCGACAAACACCTTCCCATTCTCATCCCCCACAAGTTGGACAAGGTTGACACGTTCTTGGGTACTCATCACCACAGTCGCCTCCATCTCCGTGAGGCTCGAGATAGGCTCACGACGAAACTTTTGTTTAAGCAAACCAAAGCACCAGTCCAGGGCAAACTTGGTGTGTGCCCTGTGATCAAAAAGTTTAAGGAAATGGACTGGTGCCGGCCAGTCAGGACCCGCCAGAGAAGATACGCTAGCACAAACTTGTTCTTGTTCTGACCACTACAGTTGTCACAGTGCATGTCCACCGCCTTCTCCCCCAGGGAATATGTTTCAAAATAGTCGTGCAGGTATGAAATAACTGCATTTGACCCCTTACTACCGCAATGGCTTTCGTCGATCAAATAGTTCACCTGTTGGGGGATGGCCTCGGCACAGACACCGAAAATGCCGACCTTGCGGGGGACAAGGAAATACAATGGGCCAGGCTGCATAGGAAAGGAGGGAAGGTGGACCTGCTGGGCATAATCAAAACTGATGTGGACCTTCATGTCAGAAGAACAAGGGGGGTGGGGGCCAAGGGGAGGGGACTCTGCTTCCTTGTAGGCAGCCTTGGCAGACTTGACCATGTCCTGATAAAAGCCCCTCTCCCGAGCCACCACCTCCAGGTGAACTTGTTGCTTTTTCAGCTTGGCCTGTTTCACAATGTCAGGTAGGTTACTAGAGGCAGAGATATCCCTGTTGTTGCGCTGGCATTCCCAGCAGAGGTCAGTCATAGGGCGGGAACACACTATGCGAGGGAGGAGTTGGAGCCACAGGTTTCTACAGGTTGAGTCAGCCACACACCTGAAGTTAGCCTCCTCCATGGCGTTGCTGTACAACCTGTAGATGTCGGCCTTTGTGGAAGAGGAGGGGAGGAGGAGGATGTCATCCCGTTTGTGGGAAGACACACAACCAGGCAGGACGAGGGCGTTGGTCTCGGCATAGGAGTTGATGAAGTCCACGACCCGCCTGATGTCCTCCAGCTGGAGGATCCTTGAAGTCGCCTGTCACCCGCCAGCCTTCCTTTGCCTGGTCACCACCCCGTAGCACTTGTACCACTTGATGATGGACGTCAGCTTGTTCTGGCTGATGCTGGAAAGGTCACAAGGTAAGAGTTACATTAGGCCAATAATTATTGGACACAGGCAACAAGTACAGGTAAGTATTGTAATATTAATATGGACGATTTGTGAAGGTAAGTGCCATGATCAGATTCTGTTATGATTCATTACAGTTCATCTTGTAATTTACCTCAAGTAGTACATTAATAGTAGGGATATCTAGGTAGACCTTAGTTGAGCAAAGAAGTTGAATATCAAAGCTACTCATGCGTACATGAACTTGAAAGTGTCCCTGCAGACTGGCCGAGAACCGACAAGGTAGTGGCTTCTTTGGTGCTGCCTCTCCCCTCTCCCCTTAATCCCCTTCTTCCAGGTGGACAGCCTGTTGCTATTGTCTGTGCAGGTACTGACGGTGCCCAGTAGCAACATGTCCTTCTCGCCTAGAAAACAAAGTAGATTAGGATAATAACAATCTGTACATGATATGCATGTGACTCAAGGAATGAGGTTTCTGGATTGACCCATGAACTAGGTTAACACGCCCTAAATACTACCTTAAAAACGGTCTGGTTGAGTGGTAATAGTTGTCTGTTATACTTCAAGACGTTGTCATGGATTATGGGGTAGTTTTGAGCGAGAAAGACATAGCTACATGGTCGCGGCGACAGGTTTGCATAACATGTATCTCATGAAAAACTTACCTGAGGACAGCTGAAAGACCTCCTGCCGACGTGCGACCAGCTGGGACGTCGTGAACTGTTTACTGCACTCCTTGTCTTTGTAGTGCTTGCAGGAACATCTAAAGACAACAACATACATGATATTAGACTTAGTTCACCTTCCTGAGGGCCACAATGGCATGAGACATGATTGATAACCGTTACAGGCCGGCCGGATCAGCTGACGCCATTAAGTAGGTCACCGGACAACCCCGATGGATCATCCCTGTTTATGGCATGAAATCAACTTTGAAGATTGATAAAAACTAGTTAGGCAGTTAGAATACATACTAGGGCACAATCATAGGCAGTTTCATCAACATTGAAAGGGATTTAGGCACTTTGCGTACTTGTTTCAGAGATACGGGAACCGACCGCATGTCGGCCGTTATAAAGTTTTTTCAAAACTCACATGAAGCGTTCGCAGTCATCCCACTCCGTCTGTAGAAGGTCGTCCGTGGGGTCAGGGATGACCAGTGGCTCATCCTCATCGTCCTCAGCATCCTCCGGTTCCCCTAGATCCTCCTGAACATCTTCTTGTTCCTCGGGGGGATCGTCTTGCCCCTCCTCCCCGTCGGCGAAGAGAAAGTACTCGTCGACCAAAGTCCGCCATTCCACATCAAAATCCAGCAGTGATCCAGGATTAAAACAGCTAAATCTGTCGGAGAAGTGATGTCGCACGTCCGTCCTGCTCGCCATGCGTCCCTTTAAATTTCCACAACAACTGAAACCAGAAGGAACGCGAGGCCTCTCAGCCAATCAGCGCGCCGCATTCTGCACACGTGACCTCCTTGACGACGATTGTTTACGGGACGACGATCGGGAAAACACGTTCTGATTGGTCCTTGCAGGCGCGAATTCAAAATACGAGGCTGTCATTGGCCAGTTCACTTCGCGCCCTTTCAGCAGGTACCTGGAACATGTGGCTGGGATGGGATCTAGACCGACAAGCGAGCCGCGAAGTTAGGGAAAAATGGCGTGAATTGAGGGTCTTTTGTTTCAGATCACTGAGGCGTTGCGCGTCTTTGGGGCTTATTTAGAGGGACTAAGAGATGGCTTTGGGACCTAAATTTTTTTTGGGGAAGACTTCTGATATAGGAGATATGAATAAAAGAAAAAAAACATTTTCGATAAAAAATGAAAAATGCGACTTCAGAGCCCCATATCTCAGTTCGACTTTCTGCGACATCCGACTCATTTCGCCAAAACGGGTCACATATGGTCAGTATCCAGGCTATAACACTTTTGATAACAGACAGGTAATTCTAACTTATGTGACAGAAGTGTGATTGAAGGGTAGGCAGAGGGGTATGTCACTCTCCACCTAGTGTGTGATACATCAACTATAGATAATCCTTCGGACTGATATTAAAGTTATATATATTATAAAATAACAAAAACGATCTGGCTGCCATTGACATTAGGAAGGGGATGCAGGGAGGAGGATCTCCTCAGTTCATAATTTTTCATAGTTTTTCCGTAATCCTGATTTCTCCTCAGGGGTACTTCAATAAATACCCCTGTCAGGCCTCTGACCAATTTTACCCATTATGTAATACATTCATGCTGCTTTCTCCCCTGTAGTGGTCAACTCGCAATTATAAAATAATTTAGAACCAACTGATGCTGGAACAATGTGTGTTGCACATCAGTACGCTTATTGCCAAGAACTGATGCGTACTCACACCTGGTATATGAAATACTATTGATGCACACTGATACCCAAGTGAGCATTACAGTGCCCGTCACCATGATAATTCTCCCTACCACAGATAGCCAATTTCTTACAATTTACCTGCAGGTTAGCCCAAATCAAGGTGCATGCTGGGTAATATAGCCACAAGTTGCAATGCTTCAGTATAGGAATTTGCAGTAATTAAGGTATCATTTGTAGTTGAACATAAAAACTAGAATTTAATGTTGTTCAGTTTGTATCTCTATATTTTCTGAGTTGCTTTGAAAATAAATTCATTACAGGTCAATTCACAACAAATAAATCTATATTTCCTATATTTCAAGTGGGTTAGTTGACAAAATTGGTAGATATTAGCCTGCAGATACAAAAACTGGAATAAATCAACTATCCATGGTAGGGTGAATTCTAGCATAAGACAGGCCTGGATCCATCCCATGTAGGTTTTTAATGCTGCTCATTTTGTTTACAGTATATAATATAAACAGCATAATCAACGATGGGCATAATTGTATACAACTTTCCATTTAGTATATAGGCACATTTTCAACAGTTTCAGACTCCAGCCCCCCTTGATCTAAATCATGTATTAGATTTGTACAGGAACATACCCCTATCTTACAAAATGTCTTTCCCCAACTCCCACACTTATGATATGGCCCTTATGATAAACTGTTCACTATGTGTTTAATTTATTGATGAAATGCTTACATTATAAAAAAAATACAAAAGCATATCTATCATACCAAAACAGGTGACTTAAACTTGAAAGAACAACATAAGAAAATCAGCTTACCTGACATGCCCAGCGGTGTACAAACATATTCAATTACCATCCTCAAAGCCATTACATGATCCCCCACAGATTCACTTGCACATGCTGTTTCCAGCATACCGATACATTCCCTTAGTTCATTCCCAGGACTGTTCAGATGTTCAAATTGCAAAGAAGTCAATTAATTATTATGATGTCCACTGTTATGTAATGTAGAAGGCATTTCAATTCAAAAGAAGTTTATAAAATGCTTATATCATTATCATGATAGGGTTTGGTTTTTTCCATTATACTTCCTGAAATAGTTGTAGTTCTCAGGTTTGGCTGCTAGTGATTGTAAAGCCTGGGTTAAGATTATGACATGCTTTGTAAAACAGTTATAGATTCATTTGGGGCTTTCACATTATGACAAAACCTAATATCTATGTTGCTTAGAAATACTGATCAGGTAAGGTTGAGACAACATATAAATAGAAAATCCTTGTGGCATTAATTTTAGTCAGGGCTGTGTCCATGCTAAAATTGAATGTGATGAATTCATTCAAACGTATCAGTATCTTATCACATAGTTGAACAACAAAAGTCCTGTCTTACATTGAAGCAAACAGTCTGAGAAATTTGATTGAAAGTCATATTATTGAAAGAAATAATTTTGTCTGCCTGAACTATAATTATAGCCCAAAATGAATATGCCCCTGCGTCTGTTGTTTACATGGTTGCAAAGATGTATGCCCATAAAACAAATCAATTTTCCTCCTATTGAAATTAGGATTAATTTGGGCTAGCAGAAGATGCATGATGCAAAAAGCCTTTCTGAACAATTGAATAAATAGACAAATCAATAATTAGAACAGGACAATCAGGAATGGAATACAGAATATATCTAGATACCCTTGTGGTCAAAACCAGGAGCAAAATATTAACATTGAATGGGACATGCTGCTTTGAAATGTTGGTTTTCAATATCATATTATGTCAAAATATTTTTAATCAAATATTTCATATTGAGAAACAAAGGCATTAATGATGCTTTTACCGAATCATAAAATGATTTACATAATTAAATATATCAATTAACATATATAGAAGACAGAGAAAATGATATGATTAACAAATAAAAGAGGTTGGGTATATCTTTGGCTGGTGGTGACTAAATTCAAATTGACTCTACACCATATTCAAGTCACATGACCTGATGGGTAATTAATTTGAAGTTATTTACCTTGACACATTCCAAAGAAATACATATTTAGATAACAAGTAAACCGTTATTATGTCATAAAAAAAATCATACCTGCAGGTTAAGGATAAGGCATCAGGATTTGAAAACAACCCCTTCAATGAACCCCTGCATCTTATATACGCGGAGTTGCATGTTTGACCATTGACCTCAACAGTTGCCAGGAAACCTGGAGAATGAAGAACAAAACACTATAACACAAACTCTGGAGTAATGTCCTAGCCAAGGATGCGATTTTATTTCAATGTTGCAGCGACATTCTGGTTGGTTAAGCATTTGGTTGTTGTTACATTCTTTCGATGACTTCCAACTATGTCCCTGCAATATACTGCCGTGACGTTGCAATGTGACATTATTACAACATTCTGGTTACATTCTTCAACTCAAACAGAATGATCTTATCACATTCTGCCTTGGTTTCATCCTTACCTCACCACAAATAATCATGTTATAGTCACATTCTGATTTGGTGAGGTTGAAACATCACCAGCAATAACATAATTGTTATGCGCTATCTTAGTAAGTAACAAACTGACTGAAAAAGTATTATTATTATTATTGTCATTTTTTAAGAATCACAAATCTGAAAAACTGTCCAGTAAATGTCCATGAATATATTAGTGGAGTTAATTCATTATAGAAAAAACATTCATAATCATATCACATTCCATGCTAATTATGTGAAATCAGTATGTTAATGTGTGAGGTCAGCTGCGATGGATCGAGGGGTCCACATCGCTTCTAGTTAGAGGCAAAAACTCTGGAAACACTTGTGGTTCCCGACGGAGATATTAAGATCCTCTACTGTCTGTGTCCGAATCGTGCTCGGTCAACTGAGGCACAAATTGGACAGAGTTTCACGAACAGTTGTCTGGACCCATGATGGGGTGATCTGGGGATGGATGGTCGAGAGTGTCTCAGAAAATGTGGTCGGTGGTGAACGTGGTCTTGTCAGGGGGCTTCGGCTCATGGAAAGGATGGCTAACAAGACTCTCGTGGGGGCAGAAGCTCAGGATGGGCCGGCTTCAGGTATCTCAAACGGGAGCTCTAACACTCACAACACGGACCATGCCCAAAAAATTAAAAAGGTGGTAGCAATAAGGCCGAGGTCCCATCATCCGATTGTCTTACCCGCTAACTTCCTCGCATTCAACTTTCAGATTTCTTTGTAGTTTTAGCCATCCTGACTTTATTACTATGCACTTACGACCATCTTAATGGGTGTCTTATTTGCCCCTTGCATACCCTGTCTGCGATGATTTTATGAGTGTGCCAGAGACTTGCAATGGTTTATCATTAATTGGAGAAAGGGGGTTCAATAGATTCATAGATTCGACCCCTTCATTTGATACCTTAGAACCAAATGATTGTATAAATTAGTGATGAATGACATACTACCTACTATACGACCTATTACGCATACCATATGGCACATTGAAACTCAGCCCAGGCTCAGGCCTGTAGCCGGTGGAGGGGGGGGAGACATAACCTGATTGATTACCTTACCCGGACTTTGCGCCGTCAGGGCTAACTGGCCATGGACATTAATTTTTCTTGCATGCAATCTTTACATTGCAGTACAAAATTGTCCACAGCCAATAGGGCGTAAAGCCACATTTACCCTGGTCTTTGTTTCAGTCGCAGAGACCCAAGAAAATTTAACCTTATGGATTCGCAAACAACCTCTGGTGCAACAAAATGATCGCAAGCTAAAGAAATTTATTGTATAGCATTCTGACTGAGAAGGCAGTTGCTTACAATCATTTTCTCCATCAATCTTGTCTTGAATCACACAAAATCTCTACTAAAATATTAAACATGTTGAATAATTTCACAAGGGATCAGGTCTTACAGTGCTACAAAAGTCCATTTCCAACATTTGCAGACCGCAAAGGCATACAACAAACCACGTTCACTAGGGTGAATGAGGCTTCACATAATGGGGCTAGTGTGCATGTGTGTGGAGGGTAGGAGGAGGGGGAGGAGGAGCACGTTAAGGGCATGACACAAGTTCCATAATTTTGAGAAGCTGTATCCTTTCCATAATATTTTTACATGTAAAACGCTACTGTTAAAGGGATATGGGACTGACCACACCAGCTCCACCTGGTGTGAAAATCTTAGGGGCTTGAAATTGTATTTATGTATAAAATATATTTTCTTTCCAAAGAAATACCAACTTTTCTACCAAAATTTTTACTTAAAATGGGATAATGAGAGATTTAAAGAGAAATTGTTTACATACACTGTTAAAAAAACCCGTAACTTTAACAGTTATATACTGTAAACCTCAACAGTATAATACCATATTTTATTTTACGGTTATCTACCATAATATCATTGCAATTTACAGTATATAACTGTATTTATTACGGAATTTTAGCCTCACAGTAATATACCATATCTGGGAATTGTATACTGTATGGAAAAGGAAAATGGACACTTTGGGATTAGAACCCACATTCTGCACATTCAAGGCAGAAGCCTAACCAACTGAGCTAACTTGGACTGCATGAGGTGAACACTGTCATAGTCAGCACCAATGAGTAGGATCAGTACTACTATACAGGTGTTCAACATTAGACAGACATTAAGTCATTAGTTTCATACCCCTACTTATTCAGTTAAGTAGCAAAACTGGGCTCTGTGTACCTACAGGCCTCCATAGCTCAGTGGTAGAGCACAGGCTTCATATGTGAGAGATCCCGGGTTCAAACCTCGGCTAACCATGTTATCAAATTACTACTATGCAGTAATGATACTATGCCCTCTGTATTTTTGGCCATGATTAATAAAATATCTTTTTCATACATTTAGGAATTTGGAACTTTGTGATTAAAAATGTTAGATTTTTAGGTTTTTATAGTGTTATTAAGGTAATCACCTCATTGGCCTGCTATTTTTGGTATGGCCAACCAACCAGAACACCCTAAAACATTTACAAGATGTTTTAAAACACCTTTTCAGTAGGATTAACATGTAGACACCTTTTTGGTACAAGAGCTCAGCTATAGCCCTGTAGGTTTTACCTCCAACAGTCAAACAACCCATGCAAGGCTAAACTAAGAGAAAAAGGATATACTTGGTTATTGGCTAAATTATCCTTTAGTGTGATTACAGGAAAAATAAAACTTTTATTGCTGCTAAAATTACATCCAGTGTAAACTGTATGGCATTTTATTATAGTATGTATTACAGTATATTATTGTTGAACTTAAACGGTTTTGATCCTTAAGAATGAAAGTCCGACGTATGTATTACAGTATATTACTGTTCAACTTAAATGGTTTCGATCAGTAAGAATGAAAGTCCACTGTACATATTACGGTATATTACTGTTAAACTTAAACGGTGTTCACCTGTAAAAAAATACGGTTACACAGAATTACAGTCACCCGTTAAATTAACGGTAAAAGTTCGGCAACATAGTTGCCTGTACTTTACCGTAAATTTGACGGGATTTTTTTAACAGTGTAGGAATATACAGGAATTACCATATTATTCTGTTTCTAAGGGTTGTAGCTCTTTAATTAGCATGGTGACCCCCACTTTTTTTTGCTGAAATATATTGGTACAGGTTCACAGATGATATCAAACCATGTTTGATTAATATATGGTGGTTGAATTTTTCAGGAGATAAAGAACTAGTGTTTTCCCATAGAAACCTATAGTAAAACCTACTTTTTACAAGCCCATTTATCTTGAAAACGAATACGGTGACATATGATTTTTATCATGGTTATTTATTCCCATAATATTGGTCTAACCTCACAAGCAGTATTAAGACTATATGCTGGTTCATTTAGAAACCTTCCAGACAGTCCTTAATCCCTTTAAGTTGATAGGGAAACATTGATAAGAGGATTTACAATAAAGAGTTTTACAGTAGAAACTACCGGACATTCCTGCCTCATAAAACCTCCCCCTCCTTCTGCCATGGTTGGCCGGCCACACAAGCCATACTCCCACCATTGACTAGGAGACGGGCAGGGCCCTGCGGTGAAATCACCACTCGGGATAGGGCTTGGTAGTGAATAGACAAGAGTCAAGATGGTGGTTGGAATTAGGCTTTGCCAGTATAGGCATCATATTGATCACCTCAAACCATAAATTATCTGATGTTTATGACATTTAGTACAAGCTTGTAAAGTACCTTGGAGGCATATACTATGGAACCTCTCTGGCTGGCACCTCAGAGATCATATAGCATAACCTACGTCTCTGTGGCTATTTACCTTCACTGAACCGTAGGACCTACTTTCCTGGGCGGAGCTGAGTAATAGTGACGGGGAGGGGCGCTAAACAATTTATTAAAGTTTTCAAAATATGGATGATCCAATGCCTTTACTATGTTGATTTAATGCATATTATGAGCATATTTTGATGCATTTCATGAGCTATTAACACATTAAATCAACATGTTAGGTATAAGTATTAACTGAGTATTAGGGACAGATCATGATTCCTTTTTAACATAACATCCTATGAGTAAACTATAATTTCCTGTTTTAAACAAATCAGTATAATTATAAGATCAAAAGATCTAAATGTTCAGAATCCTATGCATATCTACAAGGTTTAGATGTACATTTCACTGGCTTACTGCTCATGGTTTGGATATATAAAGGGAGGGCCCAGTGACAATACAAAAATATATAGTTATGATCCGTACTTGTCAGGGAGCGTGCATACCAATTTTTATATGAATACCTATGTTATTTTGTTTTTATGAACATTTTCCTAAATTTTTCTGAATGGTTTCAGCTTGCAAGTGGTACACCTTGCACAGTGTACCTGTGTATGACATCACAAACAGACAAAAAATACTTTCAAAAATGTAGAAATAACATAATGTAATTTTACCAACCTTACTTTAGTCAATCCTACAAAGTTGTATATCATAATATAAACCAATTCATAGCAAAATTTGCCATGAAAATGCATTTAAAAGAAATTCTGATTTAAAAAGTTGAAAATAAAGTCTGTCATGTGTGACATCACAAGCAAACTTGTGTTATCTTGAGGATCAGAGGATCAGACGTTTTTTAAGATTGAATTACATTTGTCATAATTATGATAAATTCAATCAATTGCATAGACACTTGGCATACTTCTATTTTGGCATTAAATCTCCCATATAAATGTTAAATAACCAAAATTGAAATTTCACTGGCCCCTTTCTTTTAATAAGTTATATGCAAAAGCTTAGAAAAAAGGCTGAACCAATGTTCCAGAGGTGAAGGTGCAGGGTGCCTCAGCATTATGTGAAGGCAATCCGCTCCACTGGTGAACTATACTGTATGAGCATGGCCTACTCCTATTGTTCTCACCATCAGTCATGGTTTAAACTTGTTTAGTCCACAGGGAGGCAGTTTAAAAAATACATTCCTGGCTAAACCCATATAGGAACATAAAACTGTATGGGCTATCAACGCTTCAAATTGATCGCAATCAAAAACTGATTTTGAAGTAACATGACCAGGCCTGTAGCCAGCTTTTTTCGAAGGGGAGTTCGTTTTTTTGACCAAAAGCTTTTTTCAGAGGAGGTTTTTTTTTTTTACTAACGGGGCTAAAATATATATTTTTGGGAGATTTGTAGTCATATTATGAAGGAGGATTCATCTAAGGGGGGGGGGGGTTCGTACAAACCTCCGAACCCCCCCTGGGTAGGGGCATGATGACAACATAAAATTGCTAGCTGGGTATACATGTTTTTTTAATAATCATTGGCTGAGTAACCATTGGTGGTATCTCATGATTGGGAACTAGTATTTTATCATCTAAATCTTTTATTATCCCCCTGGGTCATATAGATAATTTGAAATTTTTGTTCCTATTCTAATGAGCAACCAAAGGTCGTATCTGGTTATATAAAGGGTTAAAACATGTACCTCGTACATTATTTCCAAAGACCATTTGTCAAATCAGACAGATACCACTTTGGGGCCTTCCATTTAGTACGTACGCAAATTTTCATAAATTCTAGACCCCTCCACCCCTCATTGGACTAAAATACGCATTGGAATTGTACAGGAACGTACGCAAATTTTCAAAGATCTCAGACCCCCCCACCCCCCTTGGTGCGTACATACTTTATGGAAGGCCCCTTTGATGATCTTTAATATAAAAGATATCTATATAATAGTAAAACACCTGAGGAGGAAGGATCATACATACTCAACACAATAGGGGAAACATCAGATAACACTTTTGTTACTGAACAAGTGATTTGGATGTTGAGTAACCAAAGGTCGTATTCAACACTTACATCAAGTTTTTCTCATCATAAATGATCATAAAAATACTTCAATTGTGATGTATATATCATGAAATGAATAAGAATAGTATGTTACCGTTGCAAATTAAACATTATTTCATATCTATGAAGTCAAATCAGTGACATAAATTCACTTTTGATTGAAAATATTGTTTACTGAAAAAAAAAACACCTTTGGTTGCTAACTTTTCATATTCTATCTGAAATATTAAGTAACCAAAAGTCGTATCTCCATTAATTTCTATTGATATTACAATTGCAACTCTAACCTAAAACTTGTTATTTGCAAAATTCTCTTTTGAAGTTTGAAACATAATGTCCATTCAAGAAATGGAAACATAATGCTTTAATAAATATATAACCTTTCATGGACAGTTAAAGTCAAATAAATTTCTATAACTACTTTTTACTCAAATCTTGATTCGTCAGATAAAACCTTTGGTTACTCAAAGGACAATATATATCTGTATGTTGTCACTTACCAATAACCATAAAGATGATAGTCCATGGAGGGTATGATCTTTGCATGGTGATCTTTTTGCACCGAATGTTGTGAAGATCTGAAGAATAATATTTTAATTAGATGTACTATGAATTTCTGTTATAAGCTTTGAAATATAAATATTAAGTATTAATTTGATATATAATCAAAAGAAATACTTGAAAGTAAACAAAATTGTAAATACTCTAGAAGTAATTGATGCATGACAATACTTGAATATGTCAAATTACACAGAATTGTTAACAATTGAAAAGTAACTTGTACTTAAGAATACCCAAATAGTTTTAATGTCTCCTTCGCTAATCACTAATGGTTTATTCCTCAGCCTTTTAAAAGGGGACTTGTTAAAACAACATAAATTAGCGTCTTCTTTAGCACTCACCTCTATAATAAGGACTTCTATATACCCGATCCTCACTAGTAAAATCTAATTTAAACTTCAATTTTTCCGTATTACGTAAATTCCTGTCCCCGCGTTTACATCCCAGATTTTTTTTCATTTCCAGTTAATTTATACATCATTTTCAGCAATATCAATTTCCTCCTTTTTTCTAATATATCAAGCCTTAATTCAGCATGCAAACCATTCATCTCCTGCGTTGATACATATCCATTTCTCAACAGTATACATCTGATAGCTCTATTTTGCAATGGCTGTAATTTATCAAGTTTTCTTTGATTTCCAGAATCACAGACAAAACCAGTACAGTCGAACAATGGCAAAATCATCTGTCTATATAACAAAAGAGCAGTAGACCTATCAATAAATTTTCTTATTTTTGATAAGGTAACCAATCTATGATTGACCTTAGATATCAGATCAGAAACCAAACGATCATACACTAGATGATGGTCTATATACATACCCAAATATTTATACGATTCTGCATTATGCAAGATTCTGCCTCTCTACTCTCTAACCTTTCCTTAGGGACCAGAAAACATAAGTTTTGTTTTACCAGTATTCAATGTTATCTTATTTTTTGTACACCATCCCCATACTTTCCTTAGCTGATGTACACTTTTCTCCACCGCTTCCTTCTGAGTACTACCACTACAAACTATAACGGTATCGTCTTCATACATATTACTATATACATCACCTACTGTGTTACAAATATCATTAATGTATATTATAAACAATAGCGGTCCTAAAGGACTACCTTGATAGACCCCCACAATTTACACTACATTCAGTTGATGAAATATTACCAAACCTTGTTATGTTAGCTGCGGACCGGTAGTAATGATAACTGGTAGAATGCACAAGTGTCACCTGCTTTCAAGGGCTGACAATTCTATTACAATTTAACCAGTCCTTGATGGTGTGATGAACGGCTATTCAGCCAAAATACATAGAGGTTAAAATAATAGAAATAAGGTAATAATAGAAATAGATGTAAAGAACGAATATGTAAAGAACGAAGAACGAAATAGATGTAAAGAACGAATATGTAAAGAACGAATAACGAATATGTAAAGAACGAATAACGAATATGTAAAGAACGAATAACGAAAACGTAATGGAACGAAACCCGGAAATATGTAAACCGGAAGTGAAATGTAAACCGGAAACGGAATATATAAACCGGAAGTGACGTCAGTTGTAGGTCACGTGACCGAAGGCAGCCAATCAGGGCTGACCTCTCTAGTATATAAAGGGGCGGTGAGGCCCGAATAAACAGAGTTCTTTAACAGTTCTCCTGGTGTCCAGACGTGTCCTCTTTCCTGAAACAACCGCTAAAGATGAGCCGAACAGAGTAATTAAGCCGAAGTTAGGACAAAACAGTCGAAGTTCGAGATAGGTAGTAGAAACATAGGGTAAGGGGCCCGATGGCCCGAAGAACGAGGAACGAGGGAACGGAGTAGGGCACGAAGGCCCGAAGTAGTACCGGAAACCGAGGCGTAGTATGGTACGAAGACATGGGGAGCGGAACGAGGGAGCGAAGTCCGCGGGGACGAGGGCGCGGCATGCTCGGCCCCACGCTACCAAACAATAGGCGACCGTCGGCCCGTCGCCCCCGCGGACCGGAACTCAGGGGTGGACCGCCCCCCGGCCGACCCGTACCCCTACCATAATTTCCCTCCCCCGCAGTCCTCCGTCGACATCGAGTGCCGATTCCCGATCGATTCGCTCAGCCCCCCCTCGTGCGCGAGGCACGACTCTAGAAACACATCTCGGTTCTTGGCCCGGATTCCCCGTCCGCCCCGAGACCCGAACAACCCCCACGTTCCTCTGTTGTAAGAATCGGCAACCCCGACTTACCAGAGAACGTCACAATATCTTTTCAAATCGTTGCCTCTATTTCAAATGGGAAAAGTACACATTTCTCTGTTGTAAATTCTCAAATACACCTGATAAAATTCAGTAAAGAGAAAGGCGATATACCTGTACAGCTACCTCTGTATGAGTCCATTGGTGTTTAAAACTAGGCTGTAAAGCGAACAACTGACTGGTACAGAGGGTCCCAGTATAAAAGTTTAAAAAAACGTGATTGATTATTTGGAGGTGGGTGACACTCCTTGCCTGTGGACATTCACTTGTTGTATGTCATGCTGGCTTTGGGTGTTCTACTCTAGATATCAACAGGGTGACTACTAATTTTTCTAATTATAATAATGTATTTTTCTCAGAGATATGCTTTTCTTGGGAATGACTTCTCAATTTAATTTAAAGGTTTTTCTTGTCATGGAAAGATTGATATATTGCAAGGTGTTCTGTACAATCATTGATGTCATAGTCATATTATAAGTGGGGTAAATCTATATAGGGAATTTATCAAAATGCAATACTGTGATATTAAATCACCGTTTCTCACCTCTCAAAAGGACACAGTTACTATTTTGGCCATTCTTTTTCTATAAGAAAACATGCCTTCTACTCTAACCAAAATAGCCTGTTCCATTTTCAATGAATGGGTAGCTGTATATTCTAGTTTATGCTATACATAATAAGTAGTGCATGGCCATGTCCTCGATAGTTAAAAGTAGAATTAGATCAATATAATACTAACACTAGTGGTTTACACTATGAAAGCACACCTACGTTCTCAATAAATGAAGATAAATAAATCTATTTTGTATATAGCATGTCAAAGCATGCTAATCTAGTTCCAAAGAAATGTTATATTTTTGAGGCACATGATATTCACCTACTTTTTTAATGTGAATGTGCTAATTAGTACTTGGGATGTGTGATGACTCTAGATGAGTTTATTGATTATTGGGGTTTGGTCATCTCTTGACAAGAACAAGGTTTAACAATCCCATCTTTGGTGATCGAACGTATGAAATTATCAAATCTATGAGCAGGGAGAAAACATACCCCGACACATTTACCATGGCAGGTGTTCTTTAACATGCAGGGTCTAACTGACAGGGCCCTCCATAGAATGACCGATTATTGTAGACCTTTGATACCACTACATACTACAGAGGGGTGCAACAGACAGCCGAGCACGACACAGGACCAAAGCTAGTCCACATGTCAGATATTCTGGTAAACCACTTTACCACTCTACAGACCTTATGTTCTGAATCATCCACCCAATCATTCAGCTAATTATGTCTGTGGCAGCAATGTATGGGCAACCGATTATAACTAGTCTTCATAGTGAGACGTTGACAAGGTGGCATCGGGGGCGTTTCACTAAGTATGTAGTAAACAAGGGGGAGGAGGAGGAGGTGGGGGGTCCGAAATTCTTGAAACTGTGCATATGATATAGTAAAAATCAAATGATTTTTTTGTAGTGGTGAGGGGGGGTCCGAGACTTTTGAAAATGTGCGTATGTAATAAATGGAAGGTGCCTTACCTTTGTTATGCAGTGGGAGATTTACGGGTCGGGGGCGCAGTCGCATTGAACAGCCTGCGGTGTGTGATCTGGTACTGTCCTATACAGTTACTACCACTAAAATGTCACACATTTGAAGTATAAAGGTGGGTGCGTAAATTCAAGCAAATAGAGCATTTCGTAAGCCCGCCCATGGCCATTTTCAACCTTTAGCCTGGTTTCCACAAAACGACCAAGTTTAAAAAATAAGGTGGGTCGGTTGACCCATTGTATTAACCCTTTCACAACACAGAGACTAAGGCTACTTATGGGCTTTAGTTGGGAACAATGGGAAGAGTTAACACCTTCCAAGTTTAATCAGCAGCACTTTGTCGTTCTGTGGGAACCAGGCTTTTCTCACCTCATGGCTGTTGCTGTGTCTCCACTTGAGTGACGAAGCATGACATCAGAGAGTAATATAATAAGAAGAACTGCAGGGGGCGTCCAAGGGTGGCTGTATGACCAATAGGGGATCGTTACAAACCAAGGGCAAAGCCCGAGGTATGTACAATCCCTATGGGTGGTAAAGCCACCCGAGGATGACCCCAAAGGTTCTTCTTTATTTTATCACCAAAATATTCATCAAAATGGTTAGAAAATAGTGGGAATGCAGAGCGGTGTGTATGGCCTGTCAATACGCCCTGCCCACAATATGCACCACTCAGCGACAAACCTCCTATGTCACCACCACTTTGGTTGCCCAGCATATCTCAACATGGTGATACATTTTTCCGTAAGGCCGTGTCTCCACTTGGGCGACATAGAATTCCGTCGCCGGGCGACGAGTGTTAACCCTTTCCAAACCATGGCGACCAGTGCTATAATTGGTCTTGATCGCCGTTTTTGCAAAGAGTTAACACTCGTCGCCCGACGACATACCTCTGTCGCCGGCGTTGTCGCTCAAGTGGAGACACGGTTTTGAACTGGGTGACGCAAATGATGTGGCATGTGACGGAATTACGATGCCGGACGATGGAAAAAAAGTCTCGCCTCATTGAGACAAGCCGCAGACCAACTCTTTCTTTATCTGTATCATTACATAGTGATGATTCAATCAATGTTTTTTTGGTAAGCTTTCATGTGGTTGCTTACACAATTTGAAACCAATATCAATTCGGATGTTTTTGTTTTTTCCACTTAGAGGACTCAATTGAACCAAATGGTTTATATGGCTTTCAGACTCTGTTTTCAGGGAAAAAAAACAAGTTACAGAATGGATAACCTTTGTCTGACGGTGGGGTCAGGTGTGGTGTAGTGGGTAGCATGACCGACAACCAATAACCAACCAACCAACCATACTACAAGAGATTGGGTGGGGCATCTGAGGGTGGTCGCCCGACCCATAGGGGAACAACATATACCATAGGGGAACAACATATACCAAAGGGGAACAACATTTACCATAGGGGGACAACATATACCATAGGGGAACAACATATACCATAGGGGGACAACATATACCATAGGGGAACAACATATACCATAGGGGGACAACATATACCATAGGGGAACAACATATACCATAGGGGGACAACATATACCATAGGGGAACAACATATACCATAGGGGGACAACATATACCATAGGGGAACAACATATACCATAGGGGAACAACATATACCATAGGTGAACAATGTATACCATAGGGGAACAACATATACCATAGGGGAACAACATATACCATAGGGGGACAACATATACCATAGGGGGACAACATATACCAGAGGGGAACAACATATACCATAGGGGGACAACATATACCATAGGGGAACAACATATACCATAGGGGGACAACATATACCATAGGTGAACAACGTATACCATAGGGGAACAACATATATACCGAGGGCAAAGCCCATGGTTTGTAAAATCCCTAAGGATTATACAGGCACCTGCGGACGACCTAAAAGGTTCTTTTGTATTTCTATCATCCAAACAAGTTCCATTTATTATGTTAAAAAACATGAATTTTGTGAGAGGGACGTATGGTCTCCCGTGATATGCACTGCTCGTCAACCATGCGGAGGATGAAGTCAGCATAGGCTGAATGTATTCCCAATGAATGTTGTCATAAAATCCACAATGAGTACGATTGAGACTTGTTTAAACTGATGATATTAGATATTGTGCAAATTGTTCTTTTTAGAGTATATTTTGTATTTCTAGTGCCGTCCCTTCCTGTTCTTAGCCAAATTTTATCATTCAAAAAGGTCATTTAACTTCGATTTCATCATATTTCAAACTGACCTAGCATTAATTTATTGAGGTTTTCTCTGAGTTTAGGTTGAGTAATATCTTTTGGTAAATATGGGTGTTTGGGGTGATTTTTAAACAACCGTGACAACATTCTGAAAACCACAGGATAGTTAGGTGTATGTATGAGGAACATAGAGAAACTTTAAAAATCACATGTCACTTTAAAAATCATGTGTCACTGCGAGGGAGTCTATACCTTATTCCAATCCGTCTCCCCCACACGTTGTTTGACATAACCACTTACCCCCGGGTTCGTCATTTTTAGTTCTGGTCAGGACTTCCCCCCCAAATTATCGAGTGAGTTTATTTCATGTGACTAGTCTGTGTTTGGGAACATATTAAACCCCAGATTCAAGGCTTCGTCACAAACCTATGGCCCATTGCGCAATACCAATCATAACAATGAAAATCAATTAAACAACAGAACTTGTTGTTATTACTTGTATCATAACAACAATTGTTTTGACACTAAAAAAGGTATTTAGAATGCCGTCAATGACCTGTAAATTTTACGATTTCTTTAAAGTATTACTCTTCTACCAAGATCTAATTCCATGCCAGTCTAAACATTGAGACTACTGCACCCACTCTGGCTTTTCTCCAACTATTACCTCACTACATTGGATCTTCAAAGTACAGAAGTGCATATTTTAACTTAAGGCCATATTCCACGTGCACATACCGATTTCGATACTGCCGATTTTGTATTTATTTGATTTTCTGTGAGAATATGACATGACACCTTACATCCCATATTAAATTCAAAAGAGGATTTTAAGATCTTTCTATTGATGTATAATATGAGTATATTAAACCTTTATTTCAACTGCCAATTTTCAAAATCGGCAGCAAAATCGGTATGTGGAATACGGCCTTTAGAGTGGCTTAATTAGATCATGTAAAATATATATATATAGACATAGGCCTATAGCCTCTTCCTTTGCATACTTTACATAACTAAAAATACCAATGTAAGAAAACCCGTGGAGGATGGCCAAGGATGGCCGAACGACCCGTAGGAAGCCATGACGGCCTAAGGGTGAAGAGGAGGACGTCCCCTAAGGGTTTTCTATATGTTCATTACCCAAGAAAAATGCAAGTTACCACACAACAATGAAAAAAATCAACAGACTCATTCATCCCCATGATCGGCCTTTGGCGCGACGCACTGAACTTTGCGGAGTCCCTGATTGAATATTCCTACGCGCATTCTTCCCTCAACAGAACCACTCACTTTTTCTTTTTTTTGAAAAAAAAAAACATTCAATAATTGTTCTTCTCCCTTGCTGCTGCCCACCGCCCGCATCGCCTGCCCCGAGCCTGCCGCATTTGAAGAGCTTGGGTTGCTTCACTTTCCTACCAGAGATGTTGAGGGTCTCTGCTATATGAATTATACAATACACAATCTCCATGGCATTCCTCTCACTGGCAGTACGTACAGGCTCATAGTACATACCGCATTGGTACAAGAGGGTAATGATATCTCTTTTAACATGATGCAATTTAAACTATACTTTAACACACGTCTACTACCATTACTTCTACAAATACTATTAACACTACATATACATGGGCAATTCTAGAGAGATACATTGTATGTGCATATACATATATGTATTATTCTATTCGATAAGAAAAAACATTATTGCTATAGTGGTTACCAAAAGATAGTATAAGCTCATGAAACAGCCTGAAGACATTAATCTCAAATATCCAATATACTTTTTTTCAGGGTTTTGTATAAGTACTAGTGCGTCACAGCAACATTCTGTTTATGTCTCTCAGATCATTACCAGAAAGTATCAATTATAGAATGTTATGTAACTATGGGATGTTTTATCCTTACCTTTATTGTACATACAAATAACAATGTTTATTTTGGGGAAGACATCAATTTCATTAAAATAAATGATGCTGTGATCATTTTCAGTTTTCTTTAGGTCACCACCTCAGCAAAAAATAACACTGCAATGATGTTTCATTTTTGTTCTTTTGGGACCTCACCAGAAAAAATATCCCTCCTAATGTTTACATAATATTACTCTATTCAAAGTGTGGAAGCTACATCGAACCCAACTCCGGTTGTTTTTGAGTTATTGTGTTTATTATAATAGTAGACATAGATTATGGCGAATCAACTAGTTTCGGCATGTTACTGCCTTCATCAGGATTGCATAATAATTATTACTCTATATACCAGGATACGAGGCAAATGGCACTTAGTTTTAAAATATCTAAAGAAAGAAGACTGGACATAGAAAACGCCCTTAACCCAATTGTGAGGCCCCCCTCTCCTTATTTGAGCAAGGATGAGCATTTTCATGTCCTGCCTCCTATTTCCTGCACTGGACCTGATCAGTTCCCTCTGTTATAGTGTACCCCCTATTCTATATCATTGATGACCAGTCCCTTATCCCACATTACCAAATGTATATCCCAAATAGTCTAATAATTAACAAGAAACCAAAGTAATACTTTAAAGGTTCATAAAAGCATAGAAATGCAGTTTATTAGATGCTATTTTTATCAAACAAAGAACAGTTTTTGAGGTTTAGATAATTAGGATTACACAGACTAAAAATCCAAAGAAACATGTATATTGTGTTGTTGCATCATAGTACACTTGTTTAGTTCTGTTGCTTGATTGTATAAGGGAAAGCCTTGAATATGATATCTGTTCATTGATTAAAAATGCATATTGAATGTATTGTCATATTTGTCACAACCAAATGTTTAGTTCTTACTAGGATATCTTATAAAAAACAAATGCTCTCAACTATTTATATCTCCAGGCATTAATCTTAAAGATTCAGCCATTGTGTTGTCATCACTTTGCTTTGTTTTTTGATCTCTACTGTCTCAAGCTGATGATCCTTGTAGTGATATTTTCCAAACTGACGAAAAAAACGACGAAAAAACCATGATCCATAGTACACATGAAAACCAATAGTTTCCTTGTACTCTAGACTACAAATTGATAGTAAAACAATGACAAAAAATAGGTTGGGTTATCTTATTATTTGCGAAAAATAAAGATCATTTCACACTTAAATAAGTTAATTACAACCAGAAATATAAATTGTGTAGCCTGTAGTATTAAAAAAATGTGATATAGAAAAATACTTAACAAAAAACATTAAAAAATATATCACATGAAAGAAGATTCATTCTAATATATTTCAATAAAATTTGCCGGTTGGTCCAGAATCGGTCCAAAAAATTTAAACATGATTAATAATTTTGTCAGACCAACATAGTTTCAAAATCGGTTGGGACTATTTTTCATTTCCCTTGTCAGATCCAAAATATTTTTTATCTGACTATCAGTCCACTGTCGGATGCACATCATGGATCACCGCCTTAAGCATCTTACTAGAATGGCATAGGTATTGGACACAGGTCTATCTTGGGTATGTATTTCTACATGCACTACAAATGCAAATACCATCATTGGTAATGTGTTTGACATGAGTTGCTTTGTTCTTCAAGTTTAAGGTCTTGGGCCAATGGCCACCACCAGGAAAGTGCAGATCAATACCATTTGCAGGAGGCCAGAATTCTCTAGAAAAGGAAAAGGAAACTTCTTTAAAGTATGTACTGTACATGTTCAGTTTGTTATATCCTTTGCTGAAAAAGATTTATTCAGGCTAGTCAAGTTAAGATCAGCAGGGTGGTAACCAAAGTGTTTTGACCCTTTGGAATGATAAATAAAGCAGTCATAGTCAGAGACAATAATATTCTTTTTGTGAAATAGGTTGAGGGTTAAAGATTTATTTTGATATCATGGGAGGGTATCAATCCTCATTGCATTAGGAATATCAGCCTAAAGGCACAGCCAAATTAATCAAAGTAATAAGCTAATGACAAGAGAGTTGAGGTTTCTATTAATTGTTTCTTTAAAATTAATGATAAAAAATGTGTATGTTTGTCGATAACAACAATAAGTCTATATAATCTGCATTGTACTTGGGTAGAGTGGAACTCTAATGAAACCCACCTGCAGTTCCTGATGTTACTGTACTTGTTCGTCTAGGTTGGACTGTTGTAGTAGTTGTAGTAGTTGTAGGTTCTATCGGTGCTATAGGTATTATCGGTTCTGTAGGTACCGTTGGTCTTATAGGTCCTGTGATGATTATTACAAAGTCAGTTTATATCTACTGTCCATGAAATAATACTTTGAATATTTATCTTAACAATAGGTGGAAGGATCTTGGTTAAAACAATTTTGCAGGCTAATACTAATGTGGTCGGGTGCACAATGGGTTTCGTAGCAATGAAAATAATATTATTAACGAAAATAATATTTTTGTAACAACGATCATTTTACAACAACTTTTTTCTATATTTAGAATGCCCCCAGAGAGCTGTGACTTGTACTGAATTTTCTCTAATTTTTCCTCTATTTACATCAATTTACAGAATTCAATTTCATTCATGAAAACCAGAGATTTTACTTTTTTTTGTAAAATCATGACAATGAAAGATATCTTAACTTGATCCTCAGGTTCCCTCACAACTAAATTCTATTGTGCAATGGGCCACTGACCAATTATGACTTTAACTTAGAGGATTTATTTAGAATTGTTTCTTTTTTTCTACATTGTTTTACATTGTAATTTATTCATAATTTATTAATGTATGATAGCATAGATATGCACGTACCGGGACACATTAAGGCTGGTCGGATGGTTTTCAGAACTCTATTGATGAATCGTCCTGCAGCCTGGTTACAGCGTGTAGTTACACAACTTTCATACCTATTTACATGCCTTTTACAAATAAAAAATCATATAAACATTTATAAAGCAAGATCTTCCATGTTTTGAATCACACAAAAGTTAGTCACAAACCTGCCTTATGTACATCATAAATAATTGAAGTGCACAGGCCTTAAATGTAAGCTCTAACTTAATAAAAATCATATCAAGGGGTTGATTTTAAAGGAAGTATTAGATACATATTTTCACCGGAACCTGTGTGCCACACGTTTCCATTCTATTTTAAGGATGGGCAACACCTTTTAGTGTGTTATTTACAGTAATACAGATTGTGGGTAATTTTTAACTCTACAATGATACATAGGATATCAATCTATAGCTATTGAGCAATTACTTCTGTCTCTTGATATAAAGTATACTATCTTCACTTAAGAATGCAAGGAGAAAATGGTAAAAAAACTGAGATTTCCTTTTCTTTTTATAAACATGTGTTTATCCCAACTACTGATCAATGCATGGTGATGGAACTTTACTGATTGTCAATAATGTTTGTATTAAACAATAGTATCTCAGATGTTTTATTTAAGTGATAGTTTTAATTATGCTTCAGAGAAGGGAAAACTGAGGTCAACAGTAAAGGCTTCATAAATATAAAGGAAAATGGTCACAAGACAAAGTAAGAACAGAATTTTGATAACAGTAAAGGCCTATTGAGATGAGGGAGATAAGACGGTCATAAGAACATTGTCTAGACAGCAGTCTCACCTACCAGCGGCAGCACTGTACTGGGGGTATATAGTGATAATGGCTAATGTATAGAACTCAGACCGACCAGAAAGGAGCGAGCTAGAAAGGAATTGGAGCTTGGATGAACCTTTAGGTTCAGGAGCTAGGTGGAAATAACCTAACTTGGTTCGGTGGCATTATATGGTGACCATACATTAAACTACCAATGCCTTGAGCAGCTTAGTGATAGGGAAACCTATAGACTGTGCATGGTGAACTCCTGGGATGGTTAAGGACATACTACACCCTGTATAGCTGGACTGTATTGCGAATGACAGTGCATATCTCCTAGCTGTGTTGGATTTAATAAAACAAAGCTCTACAGAGTGAGTGTCTGTGCTTGGATTTGAAGTACCCAAGTGGAGAACTACCTCTATCCTTGGCTAGCATCAATGAAGAATATTGACTAGTAATGACTCACAATATGAATGAAGATAGCCTTTAGTGGTTCCCCATTATAACATTAATACATAACAACACGTAAGTTCACTTTCATCATATCTTATAAACAGAGAACTAGGCACTAAACATATCTAATACAGACTTGTCTCCGAATAACTTTTATCTACATGCAGTGAAAATTCCTTGTCTCTGTATGTAATAATAAGCAAGATATATACGTTGAACCAAAGCTGAAAGTACACTATTTCAATTTTTGGCATAAGTACAAAAGCAGGCATTTTTCGAACTGCTATTTCATGATTTAAGGTATATGATTAGTCTGTAATTTACATTTGCCAAATGACAAGGAGTCCTGTGAACTGTGGCAACTGTGAAGTATCTGTAGGGAAAAGTGCAGGTCAAGTTTTGAGGTAAATTCAAGAACACATATGCATTTTAACATGCCAATAAAAACTGATTGAATCAGGGGTAGATCCAGGAATTCTAGAAAAACCAGGTTCCCTTATTAAAACCTGCCAAGCCAACCCACCCTTGAACCTGTCCCTGAGAAGTAAACAAGTATAAAAGGTCTAAAATAGAGTGGTTAGTTTGTCTAGAAAAACCAGGTTCCCTTATCAAAACCTGCCAAGCCAACCCACCCTTGAACCTGTGCCTGAGAAGTAAACAAGTAAAAAAGGTCTAAAATAGAGTGGTTAGTTTTTAAAAAATATAGTGTTTCACATACCCGCATATTTCTGTGGTAGTTCTGGCAGATCTCAATCCAATAATATAAACAGACAAACATCTGCCTGTGGCAGATGAACACTGTCCATATGAAATTGCATCTAAAAACGAAAAACCAAACATTTCATATCTTACTCAGAGCTAAAAGCACCATACCCACTAAGCAAATGCGAGGAAAATAGGTGGACTGATTAGTGCTACTGATTCAACTTAAATATAATTGGCTAATTCTAGCAGACACTTATACCAAACATGTAAAATTTGATTCAGTCTGGCGGGTATGGGGTTTAAAGGGGTTTGTACAGAGTTTGAAGACTGACACATTATTATGTTGAACCTCATACTGGGTGCACACTGAAACCCATTTAACCTCCATCTCAACAATGGTGATGGATTTGCTCAACCATACACATTGAAGTAGCCAAATCCTATGACTCAGAGGATAAGGTAGGTTCTGGCAACCCTTCTATAAGGAAGGCAATTATAAAGCTATCACTAGTTAATGCTATGATCAGACTCTACAACTCAAACTAACAACCATTATGTAAATTTTTGTACATAAATAAAAGTGCTCCAGGCAAAATCAGAGGGGCTTACCTTGCATGCCTTGTGTTGTGCAAAGATATGCATAAAATGATTTCAAAGCTTCAATCATACGTCGGGACACACTGTCAGTACACACTTGGTCTAGATCACGTATGCACATGTTGATGTCTCCTGCACCGCTGTAAAATGTGTTTAGTTCAACAAATATGAATTATGTGTAAATGTGATGAAAATATATACACTTAGTCCCATTGCACATTAATGATTGATCCTAAAGACATGTACTTTGAGTCCACCTGAACCACATGTAATGAAATAACAGTGATGACTTAACATCATAGGCGGAGCAGTGAGGCAACAACAACAACCTAGGACTGACTTGACTGAAATTTGTGTAAAGGAATAACTGATGTTATACTGAACCAATTAAAATGGTGTAAAGGGTTATTTGATAAAACAGCTGATGCCTAAATGTCTTAAAAACTTCACCTCAAAATCATGAATTCTAAACAGTTTTTTACAGGTGTCAAAAATGGCCAAACAACAATAGCTTTGGACAAGGACAAGCTTTATTGTTGACAGACCATTCACTGTTAAAGGGTTCCTTGCACATAATATTCAAGAGGCTATTTTTTTTTATCAACTTCTCTTGAGCATTCTGAAAATATATCAAAAGACAAATTTGGAAAATGTCAAAGTATTGGTGAAATAAAAAGGAAAGAAAATAAAATCGGGGAATTCCCTAACTTCTAGGCTTTTTAGTACTCCCAGTGCTACGTCATCAATATGGGAATTCCCCTAATAAATAACTTGGGAATTCCATGTTTATAAATAATTACAGATTAATAAATGTTATAATCAATAGTAGCCTATATGCTGCCAAATAGGCATTTCTAGTTTTCATGTAAATATTCCCTACTCTTTATAATTTAAGATCGGGAAATCCCTTTGATGGATAAATGGGGTTCCCCAATTTACTCACCATATTACGTCATTAATTGGGGATCTACCTTAAAAAATGAAATAAAATACAAGTTTTTAAATCTCCCCTATTCGTACCCATATTAGGGATTTTCCTTAGATTTCTGTCGGATTAATAGTACTGAATGTGAATACCATAGGACATCAATTTCATTAAAAAATAACTACCCTATACTTATATGTAACATTTCCTTTAAAATCAGTGTCTAATCTATATGGAAGACATAGTTAATCCTGGACATGTTGATATGTTGACATGTTGATAGCCAGAGGTCATCCTTGTGGTTGCAGCTGCGCTCACTGTCATCTTCTTACTATATCAACAATTTTACCTACCTCAAATTTCTATGTTGGCAGATTTTCAAAGCTAAAGGAAAACTAAATACATGTTCGGTGTGCAAAGGTGTTGATAATGGAGAATGATTGATAAGTCAATTAGATAAACGGTCCAATCATTTCAACTATTTTTGATTTTCTTTTTTAATCAGATTTTGTTTAAAAGAATTCAGTACGTCAGCAGCTCGGTAGATACACATACATCAAATATAGGCTGGTGTTTGATAATAAAAAGAATATAACTCAGAAAAACTAAATGATATGAAAACAACATTGATTAAGTAGGTGATGTATTAGTTGCATTTTTCA
Organism: Lepidonotus clava; assembly: GCA_936440205.1. NCBI lineage: Eukaryota > Metazoa > Annelida > Polychaeta > Phyllodocida > Polynoidae > Lepidonotus > Lepidonotus clava. The sequence goes on along the minus strand of OW387144.1, from coordinate 41,201,195 downwards.
CAACTTGATTGTACAATGTTTCTTATGTTTCAACAATACATCTTTCTATCTGAAGAGCTTTCTGAATGATATATACTTGTCCATAGGTCATAGTCCATAGGTCATGCTATTAGTAGGGTCTATGGACTTACAAGACATATAATACTTTTGATTAATTATCCAAACGAATTTGCCAGCTGTAGACGTATGATTCATGCACACATTCCTAAACATGTATTTAAAAGGAAATTAAAATTGTACCTGCAAAGCCTGTCTATTGCTACTTGATTAAACATTCCCATGGCAGAGGCAGAACATTGCTTGAGTTCATTCGTACAGCTTTGAGCAGACAAAGTAGGCAGGAGTCCTGAAACATTGGAGCGTAGAGATATCTATGCAGTCTCGTTCTATTGCCTATTCAGCAGCATCACTTTCAATGGCCACTTTTAGTCGATAGGGACAATTAACTGCCTTTGGTAGATTTTAGGGACAATTAACTGCCCTTGATAAAATGCAATGTGGTCTTGATAAAGTATATTTATGGTACATTAAAAAAAAATTAACAATGGATTGTAAGAAACCAAAATATTGTATTTATGGTATGAGATCCTTAGTTAAAGTCAATAAACCTTGAACTTAAGTTTATCCCTGAACACAGTCTTAGATTTTGTTCGTATGGATGTCTTGGTTTTATTTTCATCAATTAGGACCCTCCTTGGAACTAATGCCAATACTATAACCCCCCCCCCCCCACATCATCAACTGATGATGTCACTAGTCATAATCTGGAAACATAACATCTTAATATGTTAACATGACATGTAACCACAATATAACCATGGGTACCTCTGAGTTGTCATAGAAGACTCTGACAGCATCAACTGTCACTTCTCAAGCAGTTGCTGAAGGAGTAACATCTTGCCTCATCCTATCTTTCAAATATCTTGGTTTTATTTTAGATGAACATTTTAATTCTAACAAGCATGTATGTGAACTTGTTCAAATTGTGTCTCATAGGCTGCACTATTTACGGATATTTATGGAAATATTTAAATTTAAGCAACTATTTAGTGTTTAAAAGTAGGTTTTTACCTTCTATTGAATATAGGGATAGTATTTACTAAATTACAAGTATTGTTAACTTAGAAATGATAAATAAGTTATTCTATAGAGGTTTAATTTAATTAAAAGCTGATTTCTGTCAAAATGCAAACCTTGCTAAATTAGAAGATCGTAGAGAAATGCATTTTGCTGAATTTGATGTTTAATTACTGTGCAAATAAGGAAATGATCTGTGATATTAAGGTGCTTACTAGAAGACGAGATACTCCTGTGTTTTTAGGTAAATAAACCTAACCGAAAAGGTTAAAAAGAAAAAGATTATACAGAGGTGCTATACATTATGGAATATGCAGATGACTGATTTAAGGAATCTACCTGATCTTAACAGTTTTAAAACCAAACTGAAAAAAGGTATGAGTGTTAAAATTGATAATTATTGATGTATGCAATTTACCTCTGTAAATAATTTTCAGAAATGACATATGTCAGGGTTTTTTCCACATAAACTTTTTTCATATTATTTATGATATATGAATAATATGATACCAGTTAAATGAACTAAATGAATGAAATAAGTTGAATAACAAGTTAAATACAATAAATGAACTATAGTTGTACATCCATCATAATTTGGTAATATAAAAATGAATTAAGTCATACAATCAAACATATTTATATATGCTTGATTGCATATGACTTTATTTTTATATTACCAAATGACTTTTATATAATTATAGTGGATTTCATTAATTTGATATAGATATAATATACTTCACATTGGTATGATGCTTATATCATGCATCTCAGAAGTGCAAGGAAAACAAATGTAACAGCCTATTTCACATATGATTAAATAAATGATTTTTTAAAAAAAACATGTAATGCTTGAAATGGCTTTCCAAAATTATGTAGTTACTTCATTGAAGAATAAAAAAAGCTTCAAAATGTGCAAAGATCTGTATTGAATCAAAATGTCTGCATGTCGCTTCGGTTTGTTTACATCATGTGATATAAATGATGAATTCCTTTTGGAATAAAAGAAGAAAATAAATGTTAATGACATTCAACTCAGTGGAAATTCTTGTAATTATCATTCAGATCGATTATTCATATTATGTTCTTGACCCTAAAGGTCTTCTATATTTTATTACCCAAGAAGAAAAGAAATTAACCACAGTCATGAAAAAAACCCAAATAATTCATTCCCTCCAAGTACTGGCCAGGGTGTGATATGCTGAGCTTCCTAGGCTGGTGGTCATTCCAATCTCATGTCCGAGAGGCATTGCAACAACCATGACTTTCGAGTGCACTTCAGATGCAGATCAGACAGCCACTGAGAAAGGCTATAGGCTCAGATTATCTTGGTGTGGAGGCTAGTGTATTTGTTAAGTTAATATTGTTTTGTTTTGGGTTAAATATATATGTTTCGACTGTAGCTTTGGGAGGTCTATCGTAAGGTGGTAACTGAATGACACTGAAAGCGCTAGCCCTTCTACATACTGCCAATAAGAGGATAAACATCGATGAGAGCCGTGACTGTCCTTTCCTATTTCTCTGTATCCATCTATAGCTTACAGCGGATTGGACAGTAGAGCTTTGGAAGCTGAGATAGTTCTAGAAAAAAATTACCTGCTTCTCCCAAAGTCGATGCACTTCCTAGGAAGACAAAAAGAAACACAATTGAACAACAATTGGACATCCTCCATATTCAGTGAAATACAACTTTTTTAACATTTATTTTTTTAAAGTGTCATAATTTAGAATAAAGGATAGATTTCAAAAGGTTTTTGGTTTTGGTGACATAGGTAATTTGCTTAATTGCTGTACATTTATACTTGCAACAATTATATTTCTGTAATCTATTCATTCTACATATAACCACTTTTCTTTCACAATTGTTAGTAAAAACCTAATGAATAAGGTTGGTAGAATAAAGAACAAAATCATATGAAAAACATGAATCTTAATTATCATTAAATCAAGTCATTTGCAAATATAGATTGATTATTTTTCACATTGATTTCAACTTCTTAAAATATTATGATGACTTACTTATAAGAAGAGAGTAGTACAGCAAGTCTAATCGGTTTCTAATAACTGCTCTCAGGAAAATGCACTGTGGTAACATGTGGTGATATTTATTTACATTTTTGTAGAGACTCTCCTGCCATTGTCTGTAGCATTAGGCTTTATCTGTTACTGGTTGGTCTTTACCAGTGTTGATGTTTGCTATTATTTGAAAAAGTATTTTGAATTTTACCATATCCTACATTAAAAGAAAAGGTTGATAATTGTTAGACTTACCTGTGACAGGTGCGCGGGTGGTGGTGGCCGAAGGGGGTGTTGTTGTTGAGGGTCCGGTTGGGGGAAAACCATCAGATAGATTGTTACAATTTGTTCTTATTCATTCCATTAAGTTAATGGTTGTCCTAGGAAGTGGTCATAACAGTAGGAATACACCTTGAGGTACATACTAAATTCATAATAGTAGAAATTAGAATATAAAACAGTATCACTCTTACATCATTAAGTCTCTGCAGTACCTTAGTATTTGTTATAACTTTATCTCCAGTTACACAAACAAAAATGTAATAGAATATTTTCTTTTCTGCCCCTCTCTAAACGACAAGCTAAGAGCAGGTACCTCTGGTCAGCTCGGATGTCGGTGTGCTGGGGGGAGGGGCAGGTGTGGACACCCCTGGCCAGGGAATAGGGGACACCACCTCACAGGACCACTTGATGACATCGCTCAGTATCCCCGTCAGCTGGGAGAAATTGGATGACCTGAAGACGTGGGTGCTGTCAGGGTCAGAGGCGATCACATTCAGCTGGTGCACATCCACGTCGTCCGTGATGCCCACAGCAAACAGCTTTATGCCAGCCGCCCGGGCTTCTGCTGCTGCTGGCCATACCTGGTTGGTTTCCCGGTTGGCAGTGCCATCAGTAATGATGATGGCAACATTCTTGACATCGGGCCTATCCCCCCTCGAGGCAGTGAAGACATCCCTGCTCGCTAGCCGCAGGGCAGCAGCAATGTTGGTCTCTCCTCCATAGTGCACCATGCCCTGGATGGCTGCTGATACGGTCTGGTTGTTGGTGTAGCTGTCCAGGTAGAACTGTACAGCGGCTGACTCGTTGAACCTGATGACAGCCACGCGCACCTGGTCAGGCGAGATGGGGAAGGCCTGGCTGATGCGGTCCACAAAGTCCCTCAGCAGCTGCCAGTTGGCGCGCTGGGTAAAGGTGATGGAGGAGGACTCATCCACAAGGAAAGCGAGGTCCACCATGCCATTACACACTATAACAAGAGGTTTGAGAGTAATATTCTTTGCTGTAAAGCACATGATAAATGTAAACGTTACATGCTGTAACAAAGAGGTTAGAGGGTAATCTTACACATTGTAACAAGAGGTTAGAGGTAATTTAACATGATGTAACATACACGTTAAAGGTTAATGTAACATGCTGTAACAAAGATACTGGGAATTTACATTCCGAGAAAACATTCCTTAATATTTGGAATGTTTGGAATGGCTTCTAAAATTTGCCAAAATTTTTCAATTTACTGACAACCTGAAAATTCTAAATAGAATGCAGAAAGAATTTTGAAATTATTTTTTTTAGAGAATTTAATTTGCAATCTAATGATATATAATATGACTATATATGCATGCTGAAAATGAGTATGGAATAAACTCCGTTGGAAGGCTGAGGTGAAATTCCATAATTTTGACACATTTGGTCGTTTGCATACATTTTCTGATCAGTGAATAACATCATGAGTAGTTCTATAGTTGAATAACTTTTGTTTCACTGCCTCATTAATAACATTAATTCAATCTTGTAAAGAGAATCTGTTTGCTACTTAATTTATATGACCTGGCTATGCACTACGCCCATATTATCATACATGAAGTGTGGGTGCCATATCCAGCACTCACAGTCATAATTCAATGCCTATTTTTAGTTTTTTAAAGTAAAGTTATTAAGATGAATATGAATTGTGACCACATTTTACTAAATGAGGCATAAGTAGCTCAGATCAACTATGAGTAAATAGCAAAACAAGGCAAAATAGTCAAAAAATGAAAATTGAGTTTCCTACAGAAATGACCTGGGAAACACCCAAATGTTATATTTTAGTCACAAATCTAATGAAATATTGGTGTCAATATGTATAATTCATAGGTTGTCCTTGTGGCTTTTATTAGGGTCTATGAGAATTTGCACAACCATTAAAACGGTGCTATCTTTAAAGTTGTTTTTCCAAAAGCATGGTAGTCCAAGTTTTACGATAGTTATCTACAAACATTAGTTCAAAAATTAAAGCTACAGGGAAGAGTGACAATGTTTCTCATATGTTTTTATATGTTTGTAGTAAGCATATTATGGATTGCCATTTTTCACATTGTCACACATACTTTTAACTAATTAAACATCAAGTACTTATGGTAAATCATATTCACCATTTCATGTAATTATCTGAAAACTAGGGCAACCCCAAAGATTATTGCAATAAAGCACTTTAAAAACAACAATAACCAACATGTGCCTTACCTGGAATAGGAGGCTTGCAGGTCTCCTCCACTAAGGTCTTAACCAATGCCTCCAGCCCACGATAGTCGTTGGTGGAAAACACGGTCTGCACGTTCCGCAGATTGGAGGCGATTGTGTCCAGAGTGTTCCTGTTGATGGAGTGGGTCACCCCCACAGCAAACACAGTGACCTCCTGCCGCACCAGCTGGGCCTCGGCCTGCCACAGTTTCACCCTCATCGTGGGCACGCCGTCTGTGATGACAATGGCCATGTTACGGCTGCCCGGCCGGTCACCCGACCCGGGCCCAAAGCAAGAGGTGCGCAGGGTGCGCAGGCCCTCGAAGGTGTTGGTGAAGCCACCCTCATAGGGCAGGCGGCTGATGGCCGCCTTAAGCTGATCCTTGTTGCTGTACTGGTCAAGGCGGATCACATGCTGTGCCTGGTTGGAGAAAATGACCACACCCACCTGCACTGCATGCGTGCCAATATCGAACTGATTAATGATGAGGCGCACAAAGCGCAGGAGGAGGTCCCAGTTGTCATAGCTGCCGTCGGATGGGTTGTTGTCCCGTATACTGCCCGAGTCATCAAGAAGGAAGCACAGGTCGGCCACTGTCGTGCACCCTACAACCAAGGAAAGAGTGTGCCGGGTGTGGCCGTGTGTACAGGGGTGGTGGTATGTACAGGGGTGGCATGTGTTTAGGAGCATCATCACAACTTCCAGTTAGTGGTCACACCTTCAAACTTTGCACCCTTTACACTTACTCTGGCATACCCAATAACGGAAATCTTGTGTCATAGTTTAGGGGTTGCTGGTTTATTTGCAATAAAACTAGTGGACCTAATATATTATAGTTTTCTTTTGGTGGTACTTTCAAGTCAGACTTCTGAAGTCACAAATAGGCCCCGGTTTATATGTCAAATTGAAGGTCTGATATTTTTCAAAGGCCTCTACTTATGTACCAATCTATAGTTTTAAGACCATTAATTTTAGAGAGGTATATATTTATTCCAGAGCATCAATCAATATTGTGGTCCAGGCAAATATGCGCCCACTTCCTACATACAAAAATGGGTACTTGGGATATCTCTGAAATTTAGTGTATTTTGGTGTACCTCTGAAAATAAATGAGGTTTAGGTAACTTGTGGTCTATGCTACTCCCTGTAAAACCAAAACAAGGAGGACTAAGGTTTATTTTTCTATTTTCGGTTATTAAATATATACATCTTCCCTATCTAATTATATACTATGAACCCTCTATCCCATCACAGTGTGGAGCTATATATGTATGTTTCCGATGTATAAACCCCTGAAATTGCAAATTTGGCATCTCTAAGGGCCTCAAAGTAGCTCTAATGCATTTTACTGTCCTTATTTACACTTCAGTGGTGTGGGGGGCTATCAGGTAATAGTTTCGAACTGGAAATATTTTGGCCGTTTCTCATTCATGCATCCGTTATGGACTAGCCTCAAATACCATCATACAGTCATTACATACACACTGCCTAGCCTGTAAAAAGGGTGTAAGATTGGTGAAAGATATGCCTCGGGTTCTGGTACTCGTATATCAGTCATGAGCAGACCTTAAAGTCTGAAAAACATGACCCACTTCTTTTCTCGGACATCTTATTTGAGCTCAATGTTCCACGACAATAGATTTAATTAGCACAATACACTTTTTTTAATGGTTTTATTTGGGATAAGCCAAAGTAGATTTTATCCTTAATTTAAGAATAAATCATGACAATATTGATTGGTATTAATTTACTGCAGATTTATCTTAATACACTAGCTTATGTTGGCATATTATAAGGATCCAAATGTGCATTTATAGGTATATATGATTAACACCAATGCAACCATACAATTGCCCAAAATTACATTAAAAGCAAAACAAAAACTACTGGAAATAGACATGATGATCAATCAACTAGTTTGTGATTTTCGTAAATCTTGATAAGGATAGTCATGTTTCATTGTCAATATCATACATGAAGGTATTAGGGGTTAATTGATATCATAAACCACATTACCTTGGTCTTGTGCCACTGCTGGTATGATGAATAGGCCAACTAAGACCATGAGGGCTTTCGATATTTGTGCCATTCTGTTTTACTACCTGGAAATAGAAACCAAAAGAAGATGTACAACGATTCCAACACAGTCTTTATGTGAACAGCTGCCCCCAGACCCCCCACTGAGCTGCTGCTGAGGCTTTGGGATGTTTCCTAGTCACAAGTAACTGGGCAGATAATGTGGACTACCCATTGGATGACTATTTAGTCTTGGACTACTTAAACTATGCCTAGTGCAATGAACTATGACCCAGTGCAGAGTGTTATTTACTGGCTCTTTTATTGATGTAAATTGTAATTAAGGGCAATCGTGCCATTTGTTACTGCGCACCACAGAGCACGCAGCCTACAGGTATGGGTGTGCAGTGGACCATGACAACCAGTGGTCCCCATATAGGTCACGATGTGAGGTGGGGGAGGGGCTAGTCTGTTTATGGATATAAGTTTGTTACTATTCATCCAATCACCATACAGTAAGTGACAAAGTTGTACCCCAAACGTTAGTAATTCATATGTTTATTCGATTTCATAAATTCTCTCTTGTTAATTCATTATGAATTTATTTGTAATCAAAGTATTATTTTCATCCTTAAATCTATTGATAGATAAGTGGATTTTCTGAAAAAGTTAGAATGGTGACCCCCAATCATTTTTCCAGAAAATGATAGATAACACCTTTGTCTACATTATGTATAATTTTAGAGAATTTCCTAAGGTTGGATTTTGTGTGTGGACATTTTGATCAGAAATGTGATATTTTATTTAATTAATGTAACAATTTATTGAAGATAAAAGATATATTCTATTCTAATAAATGCCATATTATTTTCATATTGGTGCATGGGTTTTGTGTATATATGTCTTAGGTTTAGATTTCAATGATTTTATTATTGATTTTAGGATTATTATGAAATCTATCATGAAAACTCTACATGGGCATATTTTTTATCAAAAATGTTCAATTTTGAAGGAATTTTGCCCACATTCTCTAACAAAAAAGGTTTCCATGGTGACCCCCCCCCCATTTCTTTAATATTTTTATGATGCATATATATGTTTTACTCTTCTTTCCTAAAGTTTCATGAAAATCTGAAGGTTGGATCTATAATAGGGCCATTGTCTTTAAATGAATGAATTTTTAAAAGAAATATACAGCAGGTTGGGAAACTTCCAGAAATATATATCTAAATAACAATAAAATTAATATTATCATATATATCATAAAATGATCAAATAACATAGGTGCCAACCAAAACTATTCTCTTAGTCAGAAGACTTCCATCGGGAAATGGGCGCTCCTTTTGGCTGTTTTTTTATCTAAAGAATGAAAAAATAAATAGAATGTGAAAAAAGGTTCATCCTTGTATATAAATCAACATGCACCCTTTGAACAATTTTGTTCTAAAGGATGAAGGCAAGTACCTGATTATTATCTTGTTCACCATATATCATTCATAGCTGAGAACATATGTTCGATCCGTTTTTTCTCGAAATAGCAAAGTCACAGAAAAGACAATCATTTGTTTATTTGAATATTAGAAGTTTATAATTTATAAACATTATGATAAGTTGTTTGTTAATCATAATGGGTTTGACGCCCTGTGTATTGCCGAGATTTGGTTGCAAAAAAAAATACTGACTTCACTGATAGACCATGCGGATTATACTTTATCACCCACATGGCCGGTGCGTATAAGTTCATATAAGGGGAAGGGGCGTTGAGTATTGACTGGCTGTACATACCTCTCGTTGTGTTGAAGGATTTGAACATTAATGTGTATTTTGCTTGGGAGATAAAATATAGAAAAACCTTAGGGGTCTTCCTCTGGTGACTGTTTGACTCATGTGGATTGTACCTTGGGCTTCGCCCGCAGTACATATGATACCCCATGGGTTGTACAGGCACCCTCTGACAGCGCCTGCAGATCTTCTTATATTAGTATTCAGATTAGATACACAACTTACCCAGTAAAAGGGGGGATAGTCTTGTGACTTATATATCAGATGTATACAGTAGATGTGCATGCATATCGACTGAGTTTTCTAAATGACCATGTTATTTGAACAATTATGGGTTGAAATTGTTCGACCTGATCATTGGTAACAATTAATAGTAAATGTGACATTCCATGGGATTTTGGGGCTTAATGACATGATGAAGAATGTAGAAAAAGTCTCGAACTTTCTATCAATGAAAACCGCTTTTGAATATTCCAAGTAGAAGCTGAGATATATTGGTTTCTGATTATGGTAAATAGATAACAAAGAGTACCAAGCGAGATACAAAGGGTTAGATATAGAACAAAATGTGAGTAGTGTGACACATAACTAAAATGAAATACTATATTTTGTTTCTGATTAAGATATCTTTAAGCTATCTTTTGTACAATGTAGCTTGGAAATCCTTCTTTTCTGTTTTCCTAATTTTAGAATTTTTGTCACATTACCTAGTTTCCATGGCAACCAATTACTTAATCTAAGCACCCTATATACGTTTTGACGGTCTTTTAACATCCAGGTTACCATGGCAACAATATGAAAAAATTTGTGAAAATGTTACCTATCTAATAAAACTAGAAAAAAATTCACTTTTAGATTAATTTTAGCTTATTTTACTATTTTTGGTAATTTTCTATGTAAATATTGACTGTAGACCTATCAAAGCATATGTCAATAAGCTTGGAATGTCACAAATGTATATAGGCCCCCTTAAGCCAAGGATATTCGTAAATATGAGATCATAGTGATGGGTTATTTTAATGTGAATTTAGCAAAATGTCCCAGAAGTGATCATAAAAGCACTGAAGTTGATCACTGAAGAGGACAGGGCTTACTGTCCATCCATACTTCCATTCTTTATTCTTTATTTGTAGGATGACACCTAATCAAGATGAGTGTTTCTATGGTGACAAGTGATGCAACATTTCTGTTTCCAGGGTAACGATACCTTGTTGACATGCCAGTTTACATAGAGGTAATTGAAATTGCACTGAGGTCAATAGCTCATGCATGGCAAAAATTGTAAGGATTCAACTATTTCAAAATAGTTTTAAGTATTAGAAGACTCACAATAAAGCTATTTAATTTTAAGAAAGGAGAATGATCACTAGACTGCATTAAACTAAAACAAATATAACAGATCTTTAAAGGGAATTCAAAATAATAAGTAAGCCTATTGATGGCTATAAGCAGTGTCAACAACAGGTGAGACAACCTTAGGACCAGTGTCCACACAGGGGCCTTGTCTGCCAGTGGCAGCACTGCAGAGGGAATACAGGTATGCATAAAATTGACAAAGGGTTGGTATAAAGGATCCAGCAGGAACCTGGAAAGGGCAGAGAGCAAGAAACAGTTTAGACTTGGATGAACCCTTTAGGTCTAGGAGCTGGGTGGATATTACTTACACTATTCAGTGGTGACATCTGGTGACCATACATTGAACTGTATAAAGCCTTGGAAAGCATAGGACTGAATAGGTCGACTAGCAATAGGGAAGCTTATAGGTCTGAGCACGGTGGACTCTCAGAGTGTTATGAGGCACGTTGTACTCACTGTGACTGAATTGCTTCCTTCCGACTGCAAATATCTTTTACATGTTTAAACTTCAATAAACTGAGAAACCTCTGCAAAGTGAGTGTCTTGCGTTTGGATTTGAACGACACGAGCAGAGATGTACCTTTACTCTGGGCTAGCAATGACGAAGAAACTTCAATAGCAACGACTTGTAGTATGACGTATAAAAGCTCCATTGCAATTGATTTCCCATTCAAATAACAATATGTTTATAAATACTTTTGTTCAAAATGATGATTTTAATTATTTAGAGTTTAATATACACTTTTTTTTTTGGTTCAATTTATTTATTTCTGTTAACAGTTTGTACATGAAGTTCGGTTTTCTCCTATTACCAGCATAAATTTTACAGACCTTCGCTGGTTTATAATACCACTAGAGGTTTTGGTGAATTATCACACTGACACAGTTGTCAATATTCACCTATAAAAGTTTTACAAAAAAGAAACACAATGCAAAAAATAAATCAGGTTTGCACTCAAGTGTGCAGTACTAACTATTAATTAGCAACAATATCCGGTTAACCAAAACAACAGTTAACTTCCAATGAAAGCTGTCAACAGTACAGGGCTTATATTATCTTAATCCATAGATGCATAGGACATGATTTACATTATCACTCCAAAATCGTTGCTAACTGAGTTTTCATTTTAGCCTTAAAGCTCACAAACGTAGGTATATTACGTACCATACTTGGTAAATTATTCCAACCAGTAGCTATAGCACCCCGATACTGAACACTTTTCTTGTAGGTTTCATTATTAGGGAACGGTACAAATAAAGTTGGTGCATCATACATACGTGTTCTTCCTACCTCTCCTTGCAAATAGGTTGGATCATTCAATCTTTTATACATTAGTTTGTATAAGTGGGCCCCTGCGCGGTTTTCAAGTCTATTTACACCAGTTAGCCTATACACATCATCTCTATTGCATTGGTAGTTATTAGGTAGGCATCTTTTCAAACATCGTCTCTGTAGATTAACCAACCGTTGTTTAAATCGTGCCTGTGTAACCATCAAAAAGATATCATTATAATCGAAATACGGTTGTATAAACGATTTATACAATTTAATCATTGTATTGGTGTCAACATATCTTTTAATTTTGGTTAGACAATATAGTTTATGAGATACTAATCATATAGTTTCTTTAGCTTGCTTAATGAAATTACATTCTACATCAATATATGTACCTAGGTACTTATAAAATGGAACACTTTCTAATACAGTATTATCAAGTGTAAGCAATGGTGTATTGGCAATCTTTACACGCTGGCGGGTTCCAATGCACATGATTTTAGTTTTTTTGACATATTGTAATAGTATTAATAGAGCACCACTCAGAAATATTATCTAAATCATGCTGCAACATATTACACTTCTCTCTTTCAGGGTAATCAGAAGATCTCGTTTACACAATGGTGTCAGCTGCATAAAGTTTATAATTATTATTACTGATTACTTTACCAAGATCATTTATAAAGAGCAAAAATAAGAGTGGTCCGTGGACTGAGCCTTGGGGGACCCCACAATTAACAGGAGCAGTATTAGAAACCAACTTATTCACAACTGTCTTTTGAGACCGTTTACCCAAGTATGAAGAGAACCAAGAAATGCAATCAGGGGCAAACCCTAAACAGCTTAATTTTTCTAACAAAATCTTATGATTAATAGAATCAAATGCTTTACGAAAGTCAATAACATATGTCACCTGGGCATTATTAATGTTCATAAAAACATCATCCAGAAATTCACAAGTTGTGGCAGTAGTAGAGTGTTCTTTATGGAAACCACCCTGGTTAACATCAAGTATATCATGATCGTCAAGATATTTCACTACCTGAGTATGCACAATATGTTCCAATAATTTTAGAACTTGTTGTTCATCTACCATATGGAGGTTAAAGACATTTGGAAATATTTGTCCATGAAATCTCCAAGTTGCTTTTACATTACATTGTCCACCAGATAAGGCTTCACCAATACCAGTAAAATATTGATTTATAAAATCAGGTGTTTCTGTATCAGACATAATTTCCTGTGTCATAGGATTTTGCAAATAAGTATGTGTTGATCCCTTATTTTCCGGAAATAAATCATCAATATTTTTCCAAAACCTAGTTGGGTTATTGTTACAATTTTCAATGCGGTCAGTCATAAAGCCTTGTTTAGCGTTTTTAACAACATTTCTACATAATTTCTAGAAGTCCTAGCCGCATTCCAGTCCTCCTCTATATCAGTAGTTTTTGCCTTCTTAAGGAGATAATCTTTATCATGAATTAATTCTAAAAGCTCATCAGTAATCCAGGGATCCTTTAGTTTCTTAACCACTATTTCTTTAACAGGACAGATCTGGTCCAGTACATCAGTAATTCTATCCTCCATAAGCTGTCAAGCTTGATTAATATTATCTTGTTCGTAGAAATCAGTCCAGTCATATTGAAGTAGTTCTCTACGAAATTGGTCAAAATCATAGTTGCGATAAGAACGACCTTTGAAAGTAGTTTTTATTTTAACATGCTTTCCTTTCTTTCTATTCACAAAGATCAGTTCATGGTCACTTAAGTTAAGGGTTAGAACTCCAGAATCAGCTACAATATCAGAATTTGCATAAATATGATCAATTAATGTTGGTTGGTTGTTCCTCGAGTAGTGTGTTGGGGTAGATAAAATTTGCAATAATCCCTGGTTTCTAAGCAAGAGATCAAATTTTTAGCTCTTTCATTTGTATCATCCAAGAGGTTTACGTTAAAATCCCCCATGACAAATATTTTCACAGTCCAGATCTATACCTGGCTTGTCAAATGCATCATTCAAATAATCAATTGCTAATTGGAGATCTCCATTTGGCGGTCTATAGACTCCCAAAACTACTATACGTTTCTGATTTGGTGGACAAAGCATGAGCCATTGAGATTCTATGTCAGGCGTACAGCAGTTTAGATCAGCAAGTAAGTTATGATCAACTCGTATATTTTGATCAATATAAGCACATAGGCCACCACCTTTCTTCGGTTGTTGGGTATTTAAATCTAGGTAATTTCGATCTCTTCTATAAAGATTATAGTCTTGGATTTGAATTAAGTTATCCGTAAGTTGAGTTTTCAACCAAGTTTCAGAAAAAATTGCACAGGAAATTTTATTATCATGTAGAAGTGAACGTACTTCATCGATTTTAGGCCACAGGCTTCTAATGTTAACATGAGTAAAAGTAATACCACACTTGTTTTTGAGCTGTTCAGTTACTATAAATTGGGTAAGAATAGAAATTCCCAAAATCTATGCAAACATCTGAGTTAAATACTAAATACACTACAAAAGTACCAGCAACAGGTTTCATTCACCAATCTTCAGTTCTTTTGACTGATCAAGGGCTTGGAACCCATAAGATACAATATTTATATATTTACACAAATAACTCAGAAATTATTTAAAACAACAGTTAAACCATAGAGTTTGCCCCTTGGGCTATTAACTTCATATTCAGTGTTAAATAACAAAACCCCATGGGTCATGTAGAAAAGTAAACATGTTGCCCCATGGGCTATGTAATCACGCACAGAAAAAAAGTGATTTGTTTCATCATATAGACATTTTTACCCCATGGGTTATATTAATAATAAGTTTGGAAAAATACAACACACCATGGGCTAGGCATAGTTTAAGATGAACCTAGAAAGGATATAGGAAATTGTGGTTCTTGATCAACAATTTGTGAATTAACTCTGCCCACACTACTATTAGTCCTTTGCTAGGATTGAAGCCATCATATAGTTTATGATACTTGTGGAAGCGTTGCTTTTTGTATAAACAATGTGCCGAATCCTGGAGCAGGGGTGTAGCCAGTTCATCTTCAGCATTTATCGAGATGATTGCTTGGTTCAGGTAGATAATGGCTTCGTTTATCACTACTTGGGCACATTTGTAGTCAGTGGTGTACCTGTTAAACCTGTCAAGATCCAGACCAACAACATGGGAAAGAACAATATGGTTACACACAGGTTTAAGAAGTTCTTTGGCTTTCTCAAAGCGATCAACTAGGATTTCAACCAGATTCCCTACTTCACAGAAACAGGAGAGAAGTGTCCATTCAAATGAGCATGAACAAGGTCATAGACACCAAGAGTGACTACTATCATATCGTATTGAGATTTTTTGATTAACTCCAGGGCTTTCAGAATACCATATATAATATCAGTTTTTACCAGGGGTAGTACAAAGTATTTTACTGGGATATACTGGTCTTGGTCATCTTGAAGCAGAGTAAATACTCCCCCATTTCTTTACATCGTTCATCACCCAGGATCAGAATTCGGTACGTGCTCATATTGAATATCGACAACAGTTTATTCAGGGAGATTTTCTTAGACAGGGGTCAGCTCAGTACGAACTTGTACGAGAATTTTGCCACAGATATTTTGGCCGGGACAGTTCTTGTCAATGGTATGTGCAAGTGACAGTGGGATACCACAGGCAAAATGCAGGTCACGGGTGGCTTCGTTTATCAGCAGATCTTCGTATGCAAGATACTCAGGGTTTTGTGACAACTTAGCTTTGATGATCTCGTAGAGGATTTGGTCACACTGTTCCTCCCACTCCTTTGTCGTCTGGATATGTCTAGATAGGGCCTTGATGCAGAAGGGATCATCAATCGTGCGGATGCAGGCTACAATTGCCAAAGAACCACAAATAAGAGCACGCATGTAGACAAGGGCTTGCTCAACAGAAGTAAATTGTAGGCCAGCATACAGGAACTTTACTCGGTTGAGATTGGAGAGCATTGATGCTTGGCCTTGAAAGGCAATCCCGTCTTTGGTTTTAACCTCCTTAGCTTCACGCAATGTAAGTGATTTAGGTAGTTTTGCAATGTCACGGTGCAAGAACTTTTGACCATCGACGAACAACGCATTCCCACTAACCTTCGACTCGATCTGTTTGCCTTTTGCCAGCGCAGCGATATCCTTGAGATCTTGCCTATTGTGGTTTTCTTGTGGAGTAAGATCATCACTTATCGAAATACGCTTCCACTCCGGCTTCTCCTTTAGATTTCGAATCCGTTTGTACAGCTCTCCCTTGTTGTACTTCCGGGTCAACTCGCAAAAAATGGGACGTGGTAACTGGTTTTTACCTTGCTTTTTCGGGCCAATCCGGTAGATGGCATCTGTAGCTTCCAACCCATAGGGGAGATCAAGATCAGAAAACAATTGCTGCACTATTTCTCTTGGTGATTTTTGCAGATCCTCCTTTACGTCATGAATAACTAAGTTATATTTGCGTTTTTCAGATTTCAATTGTTCAAGATCAGAACGGTTTTTATATACCGTTGAAATTGTACCGTCGACTCGCAAGTCTGCACCCAAGCGGTTAACTCTTCAATTTGTTTACCTTGTTTGGATATTTGGTCCTTCAACTTTGCGTTTTCAGTCGTCAATCGAGCTTCGAGTGTAATGGCATCGTCATTAACCTTAGCAAATTGCTTGTTTAAGTCGGTTTTGAGGTCCAAGGTCAGCTTATACAGATCGTTTAAAGTAATGTCGTTACCTTCTCCATGATCTGGTTGCTGGACGTCTTCTTTACCCATGTCCGCCATCTTTGTGTCTCAGGGAGTTGTATTTTTGCCGGCTTTACGCATTGTTACCCCAACTGGTTTCAACATTCTACTTCAGTTTCCTTCCAGTTCGGTTCCAGGCTCATTCAAATTTTGCAGGGCACAATCTTCTACCCCATTTGTGTTTTGTGTTCACCAATTTAAGCAGATGTTTGTGAGCACCTAGGGCCGCGTGTCCAACTCAGTCAGCCATGTTTTCTATCTGAAGGATTTGTATATAAATCATGTATTTCATGATATTTGTGTATAGAATTTTGAAATAGGATAATACCAGGTTTGAAACAATATAATTATGAGTGATGCTCTGTGAGGGATGTGGCCTACCACCCCCATCTACATACTCCCCTTGGTTGGCCAATTAATTTCTTATTGTTTCAAATGCTTAATTTTCATGTTAATTCGCTACATGCACCCAGCTGGGGTGCCACTGTTGGACATAACTCAGAACGAGGCATAGTGCTATTGGCACAAATGGACAGGCTTGGAAGCCTAACTAATGATAGGCATACCCACACAGGCAAAATTCTGTATTTTGACTATCATTCTATTAATGGATTAGGCTGAAGCTGATTGCACATACTTTCCATTACTAGTTGTACTTTAAAAAATCATTAGGAAGATTTTAGAAATATGACAGGATACATTTGTGTCCTGTATCATGGTTTCTACTCATAAATCATATGTGCGAAAAATCAACTAAAACCATTTTTCTAAATCAAGAATGAACATGTCCCTATAGAGAATCCAAGAGCAGTGACAAGAAATGAGGCTTGAAGCATTAGACAAAACCAAAATGAAAGGGATGGCACATGTTACAGTGGATTCACACTAGGCATATCTGTTTTCCTCTTTTTTCTACCGTAACTAAACCAACCATATATCTATGACATTTAACCAATTTGTGTTCTGAATCATTGTATCTATTGTATCTATTGTATCTATTGTATCTATCATTTAATGATATGTGATACAAATGGACTGAAGCCTGTTTTCTTAATCAAGAATGAACATGTCCCTATAGAGAATCACTAGAGGATTCAGACTAGGCATATCCGTTTTTCCTCTACATTCTACTGTTACTGAACCAACCATACTACCTACAACATTCAACTAATATGTCAAATCCTTGCATTATAAGCGATAGTTCTAAAATTACACATCAAACTAAAGGACAATATTTTAGGTAAATAACTTTTTAGGGGGATTCCTATCCTAGGTATTATCAAAGGTAGGCTTTGCGTCGATTATAACACTAGGTTAACCTCGTTTTGATGTGTGAAGTTTTCCAACATGGCGGATGCATGCACGTAGCAAATGAAAAGGCCCAACTTATTTCAATATTTGTCATGGATAGGCCTCCGTGTAGGAATCACAATGATTTGTCGTGCCTAGATGTTTGTTTAAAGAAACATAAACCTTTCCATTTGTATGCTGGGGTTTCTCCAGGGTCAGACCAGTGTTGACCTACTCCGTACAACATTTTAATGAGTCTTGTCCCAAATTCCCTGCCCCATGAGATTGTAGTATTTCAATTTGTATGTAGAAGCCTAATTGAGATACATCCCAGCAAACAGGACACTTGTATTTACCAGATTGCTATGTGTTAAATTCATGTTATACTAGTGTTGTGCTGATCTTGAAGTAAAACCCCATACCCACTAGGTGATTTTACTGTCAATGGGCGACAGGTGACTGGGAGAATCGTTGTCGTCATCTCTGGACGCTGGGCAACTCCCTGTGGGTATGGTGCAAATTCTGGGCGACAGGTGATGCGATCGCAGGGAAAATTTTCTTAAAAAATTGCCAGAAAATTAACAAACATGCCTGACATTACAGTTGCCTGGCGACAACGACAATTATCCTCCCGGTCACCTGTCGCCCATCGCTGCTGCAGTCACTTAGTGGGTATGGCCCTTTAGGTCTTTATCTTAGTAGGGTTTACAATGGGTCTTCAAATAGAAATACACTTATGTCAACATCCTAAATGAATTGTTCTATTTCATCAAGAAATACAAGACCAGCTGAAAAATCCTAATACTGGTTAATGATTTTCTGTAAATCAATCTTGAAATTATTTTCATACTATTTCTGGGTTGAATATACTTTTTTTTTGTTCATTACGATTGGCCCATGGTATCTCATGATAACAATAATTAGAATATTTTCAAAATTATGTTGGCATCCTTTTTGCATTGAATATTACCCATGGTCAAACAACATTATCAGACTGTGAATTGAGCTTCTGTGAATTGAAAGAACCAATAGATTCTCCAGGGTGTGCAAAATTATAGAAAAAAGAAAAGCTAGATGGAGGGGGAACAACAATAATGCACAAATTAGATAAGCAACAGAAATAAAGACATCTTGTATTATTGATGATACTTACTTTATAATTACTAAATTATGAAAAAAAGATCATCTCATCTAAAGCAGATCCCAGAGTGGGGTATGGGATTCCTGACAGTGCCCCCCCCCCCTCACCCAACTTTTGGGGGACACCTAAACTGCAAAAAGAGGAGGAAATGCTGAATATGTGCATGGAAATCCATATCATTTAACACTTAACTTTAAGTCTGACACCCTTCTCCCTATTTTCAGTAATAGTACGTGGTAAGAAGTGAATTACCAATTACTGTGTAGAAATATTAAAGAATCATATTTGTTGGAGGATAATTATGGACATATCCTTATGTATACATATATTGTTTCTAGACAAAATCACTCAATAGGTAGCCCTCTTTAGTCTATGAGGATATTCAATTGTCATTTGCCATACAATGTGTTCCTTGATTGCATAAAAGATTATAAGAGTGCTAGAATAGGGCCTTCCATTTAGTATTGAAAGCAGAATACATATTTTAAGAAGTGAAAAGATTACACTTGTATTTAAATTGAAACACAAGTTAAAAATGTCTGAATTAGAATAACATCGAAGATGCAATCTCTGGTATTAATAAAGCAAAAATCTACATGGTTTAACTAATTCCACCATTGAAAAATATGTTGTGCATATCATACATAATCATTTATTTCAAAAGATTATACATTTTTAGATGAAGTGTTATTTCGGTGAACTCCAAGAATTACTTACTTTGAATCTCTGGAAAGCTTGTTCTGTCTGTTGTTGAAACAGGAAAGATGTTTGAACTGTTTGGTTGGCTGACACTAAATGTAGAGTATTTAAGAAGAGAGCAGGGAAGTGAACATCCCATATGTCAAATAAAGACCGACACCTTCCCACTCTTGTTGTCCTAGTGGCATCCTTCTGTATATTTGCAAAGTGTAAACACTAGTCCTGAGGTCAGAATAAAGGAACTCTGTGTTAATAACATGAATATACCTGGTTATAAAGCAGGTGTCTAAAAATGGCTTGGTTAATTGTTTATAAATGTGTGTCAATATGTACAGATATTTATTCCCAGTGGCTGGGCTTGCATTGGGTTTGTGTTGACCAAGGATTTCAAACGTTTAGTGTTAGTTTAGGTTTAGTTGAGAAGTGTGCTGGGAAATTAAACGTCACATATGTCAAATAAAGACAGAACACCCTCCCCCTCTTGCTCTCCTAGTGGCATACTTCTGTTTATTTGCAACCCCAGTCTGTCAACTCATAATGTAAAAGGAAACGCATCATTGTTCTAAAAAAACGTGAAGAAAGGGTCTTTTTTAAAAAATTCACATGTCCACATTTCTGGAGATGTTGTGAGGGCGGCCTGGGTTTAATCCTGGGCTGGGGTGGGCTGGTTGCTACTCCCCTCTACATGTCTCCCAGTGGCAACGCCTGGGTTATCAAAGGCTCCTAGAGGGCCACCGGCTGTTGTGTGTAGGGCCCTGCCTATGGGACCCTGCACATACGGTCTCTACCTTTTCATAGATGTGATCATCAAACAGACAGCATTGTCAAGACCTTGTTCTCACTGTGATATGACCATAGTTGTCGATACGGTGTACAACCCCAATAACCAACCAACCATTTCTGGGGGAAAGCACTTTTTGGACTGAGATATCAGTGATATGGAGAAAAAGGGACGTACTCTCCTTGAAGGTATGTAATTTCAGGGGAAAAGGGTAATTTTTAGCAGAAAAGGTCAGTATTTTGAAAAAAAAGTGTACTTTTTGGCGTATAGAAATCAGTGGAAAGTAGGTGTGAAGCACTTTTTATAGAGTCTAAACTGGGCTCATAAATCATAGAATTCGGGCCATTTCTCAAACAACTTCCAATTATTTATATTTTTTTTTATTGAATCATCATCACATAATATACTTTGTGCTATTCTTGATGACATATATACACCTACATTACTATGTACAATTTTATACAATAAATACATTATATCACAGCTAAATGTTCATATTTTTCGTATAAATCTCTCACAAATGATGTTGTTAGCAATTTGCCAAATCCAGTTTTATCTTTTATACATTATATTTTATATGTAATTTCCGATAGGGATACGCACAACACAATATATGTTTCGCCTATATATAGTCCAGGAGCCAAATCTGAAAATCCTGATTTACCCTCCGCGGTGAGCCCCCTGGATTTTCTTGATTTTTTTCATCTTATAGCATCCTAGGGACCATGAATCAAGACGGTTCCGAAAAATTTAGGTATGCGAACACTGTCTAATTACGCGATTTGTGCTTAATTAGCAAAAAATGAAAAAAGCGTTATTTCTAAATTTCTCTGAAACTATGTAAGATATGATAACATGCTATATGTCATCTGAAAGGTAATTTTTTTCCTGATTTTTTGATATATTGTTTGCTATTGTCATTAATCATGGCAATGAGTAATTAAAGAAAAACTGTTGTTTCAGTCAAAATCATTAGAACTTAAGGATCCAAGGTTAAACTCTGGAATTGATAAACCAAGTCCTAGGTATACTTAAAGGGGATCTTTAAGCAGTTTTTAAAGAAGGTTGCATCTGATTTCATTGGAAATATAATGTAGAAATCATTTTTTGCTGATTAAATTCTAACCGACTACAGGCTCATTTTGCACTTATATTTAAAAAGGAGAGATGATATCATGAAAATAACACAATATATCATAAAGAGATGTGGAAATGATGATCACTATCTCTCTAGGCTGGTATTTCAGTGCTTTCATAGCCATTTGGGCACATTGTATACAACATTGGAGCTGTGAAATAAGTAAACATTAGCAAGAAATATGTGTCCATGTATTTTGCAGACAAGCTCATCTTTGTTGCCTGATCAAACTTGTATAGTCATTGATTTATTTACTCAAAATGGTATGGATGGCTCCTTATATTGCCAAAGATTCACACATTGACAATATGCAGCAAACAATATACTGCAAACTTCTATTTACATACCCCTGTACCGACTGATCTTTAAAAAGCATGTTCCTATAGGGAGAGTGGGAGTTGTAGGCTGTAATAATCTTTTAAATCCCCCCATTGCTGGCCCCAAGATCTAATGTTTACCACACCCTGGTAACAGGCCTGAGGCCTGGAGAGACAGAGGAATGATAAAGATGGCAGACTAGGCTTCTTATCTCCCTGTTGTGTGAGTTAACCCATTGGTAAGACACTGTGCTTAAAACCTAATAAAAGTTCCCTCAGAGAGAGGGGCAGGCTTAAAATTTGGCTACTTATGACTATCTTATTATTTAATTTTATCACATAATTCCACAAGGAGCATGGGGTTCATCACTGCAGCTGGTTAGATAAAATGATAAAGTTAAATGGTTAGACAATGTTGCCTTCCAGCAGTAAAATGTAGGTAGTGGATCTTCAGAACCTTATCAGTGGTGGAGAGGTCTAGCCTTTCCCCTGAGCAACCTGAGCTGGGGGATAAGGGCAGCCTCCCATGGTGCAACACATTGCAGGACTATATATATAGTGTGCCATAAATTGTGGGATTGCTGACCACCTACTGTACTTTTGTTAACATCCTACCGCCAATCTGCCAAATTAAACTTTGTTACCCTTTTGCTACTAGAGGGTTTACAGTTCCAGGTTGTATGGGTTCATTGCTCACTTAGCTTTATACCCTTTTGTATAATAGACTAAGTATTCAGTGTTGTATTATAAGAACTGATCATAGACTAGAGGATTATTCATATATTTGAATAATGACTCCCTTAGTTGTGGGTCTCTGAGTATTTACCATATTGACCTTTCCCTTAGTATCTAACTATAAGCTGTCTCTTGCTGTTGGTTAGGGAAATTGGATCCTTATTCATAGCAGTTGAGAAATGAAAATGGTCAGTTATATTTTGATAAGGGAATAATGTTGTTTCTGAGATTTATATAACAGAAAATTTGATGTTACAACCAGAATCACAGCAATTTGTTGCTCTTGTACATTCTACTAATACCGCACTACCTTGGTTATGGTCCCACAGCAAGTGCACATGCTGCTCAATGTGGTAATGCTACAAGATAGTATTGGGAAACCATTAATGGCTATACCAAAAATTTGTAATTTTGAAATAGAAAGATATATCAGGAACTTCTGTGTTGTTTCAGGTTTTGATATTTGTTTGAGGTCTTGCCAATGATATTGATATGTATGTACACACACAGGGGTCTCAGTTCCTCTGGTACACTTCCTAATAAAATTGGATATTATGGCAAAATCCTGTTAGTTGATAGGATGAATCTCAGTGAAGCATGACCAAAGGCTGGTCATAACTTGTATTGGTAATTTGGGAGGATTGGAAGTTTGGCTCTTAGAAATGAACTGTGACCATGATCATATTTTAATCTCTAATTACTAATACCAGTAACCCATATATAGAATAAAATATAAGATATCCATTTTGTGTATGGTCAAGCTAAGTTACTCATTTATATAAGCACATGGGTCTAGATTCCAATAGTGCAATCTAGTAATTTATTAAAACCAACAATTTGGCAAAGGTAGCACACCTATCAAGTTTACAAGTTTAACAGATAGCACACTTGGTCTTTTTGCAGTTGGCATATTGATACAAGGACTCTTTTCTAAATTCAGAACCTTTGATATATGACAGCATACTTTTTGGGATTCATCTCTTCTTTAAAGTAGTATACCCTCAGAAATCTGGATTGGGGTCAGGTAATGGGTGAGTCTGCTACAAGCTATTATTTTCTTTATGTAAACAAGAAGTAGAGGAAACTATAAGGGGCCTTCCATTTAATAAGTACACACATTTTCAAAGATCTCAGGTCCCCACCCCTTTGGTCATAAATATGCATTGGATCTGTACTAGAAAGTACACACATTTTCAAAGGTTTCATACCTCTCTCCCCGCCTTGATGCATACAAACTTAATGCAAGGGCCCTAATAAGATGGTTTGTAATCAAACTGAAACATTACCGTGGTATTATGCTGAGGAAAGAAAATCTGACTCAAACCATAGTTTTATTGTGACACATCTTTTACTGTGATCCAAAATGCTCTCCAAACAGCTACCATATTATATACATGTGCCCAAATGGCTGTGAAAGCACTGAAATACCAGCCTAGGGAGATAGTGATCATCATTTCCACATCTCTTTATGATATATTGTGTTATTTTCATGATATCCTCTCTCCTTTTGAAATAAAAGTGCAAAATCTGCCTGTAGTCGGTTAGAATTTAATCAGCAAAAAATGATTTCTACATTATATTTCCAATGAAATCAGATGCAACCTTCTTTAAAAACTGACTAAAGATCCCCTTTAAGTATACCTAGGACTTGGTTTATCAATTCCAGAGTTTAATCTTGGATCCTGAAGTTCTAATGATTTTGACTGAAACAACAGTTTTTCTTTAATAACTCATTGCCATGACTAATGACAATAGCAAACAATATATCAAAAAATCAGAAAAAAAATTACCTTTCAGATGACATATAGCATGTTATCATATCTTACATAGTCCCAGAGAAATTTAGAAATAACGCGTTTTTCATTTTTTGCTAATTAAGCACAAATCGCGTAATTAGACAGTGTTCGCATACCTAAATTCTTCGGAACCGTCTTGATTCATGGTCCCTAGGATGCTATAAGATGAATAAAATCAAGAAAATCCAGGGGGCTCACCGCGGAGGGTAAATCCTTATTTTGACTGATTTCAGGATTTGGCTCCTGGACTAATACATCAATATTTGTTTTTTCAGGTCAATCTGTTTCCCTTCATCACTCTTATGAACCCGCACTTCAGTTTAAATTTGTAACTGAAACAAATCAGTAAATTTTACATTTTATGCTGTAGTTTTTCAAAACCACAAAGAGCAAACTATTTTTCTCAAAACCATCAAAACTTAAGTGGGTCACATCATATTTATCTAACCACTGTTCAAATAACCTTTGTAACCATCAAAACAGAATTTAATTATTTTTTTGTATTTCGCAATAAGCAGTTAAACAATTCTCAACGCTAAGCACTGGTTTTCAGAATTATACACTGGTTTCTATCAAAGGTTAAATATAACTGTAACATTAGTGGCCACAGGTGTTTAACAATATAAAAATTGATATACAATTTAATTATACATTTAAAGAAATAAGGAAAATGGAGGAAGGGGGGGATGGGACATGGGTGATACATCTATACAGTTTATGTTATACCAATATATGCCTTACGTCGAAATTTGAATTCGATGTAGGAACCTGATTGTTGCATTACAATGGAAGCTTCATTCCACATAGTGCTACCAGCATAGATAGGTGATGAGAATGACTTTCTTCAGACCACATCAGGGACCTTCAAGACTGATTTAGCAAATTGCCTTTTAGGTAGATCACGATCATCAATATAAAGGGGATCAGAACATTCTTTATACATTAGTTCCAACAAAATAATGTAAAGATCTTCTTTGCTCGAGATTGCTCATACCAACTCGACATATCTTCTCCACTTTGTTCAATTTATTTTTCTTGGCAGTATGTTTTGATAACCCATGAACATTTCGGTCAGCATGGCAACAATATGAAAAAAATGCAATGAAATCACTATTCACATAAACAGCAAAAAAGTAGCCTTTAGCTAAATGTTGGCTATAGCTATCCTATACTGATCTCTTGAGATTGAGTAAAACATTTGCCCTTTGTTTATCTTTAATTATAAGAAATTATAGATTCAAACAAAATAAGGTGAAAGTATTAGTGTTGTATTGTATGTTTCATTGGTGTCGTATAAACTTTTCTTGTGTGCAGATAGAAGGGGAAATTACTGTACAAATCAGGCATGTGTTTCAAAGAGGCAGTTTTTGGAATGATTTGCACAAGGCCTCCTTTGGATCCCACAGTGTTTTATAGAGAGCCTAACAATATGTTATATATATATATATAATAGACTCTTAGAGCTCCCTTATTAAACAATCACACAACACAGTAGGCTGGCTGATGCCGGCATCAGTTGACGCCCCAGTAAAGAACAAATTTATTGTAACAAACAAACATGAGTACAAATTGAGTGAATAATGAGGAGCTGATTTGTAACACACCTGTACCTGCTGGGATCTATGGGAGTTCTGATAGCGAGTCTCCTAGATGACCACACAACAACATAGTTCACCCAATATCCTCTAGGTGGCAGCATTGAATAGTAGTGGTGATGTAGTCTCCAGCTCACCCAGCAAGTATATATTGATATTGATGGACATCAATATAAAAGGTATATAACGTATCATATATAAAATGGGGTCCTTAATCTAAGAATAGTAGTTATGATTTTTTTTATTTTCATTTTGTTTTCGACTTTGTCTATGATCTGGAAACTAGTGTACATGGAATGAATACTGGGAAAGGAATTATCTGTTGTCTAATAATACACAATCTCCTTGGCAGAGAGTTCCACTCCGGTCCCCTACGTTAGAATCTCTGCAACAACCTGCTTGTTTGGGACAGAATCTGTCCCGTACGCACAAATATATAAATAGGTGTTCTTACTTGAAATAAAGTTTTCAAATATATTTCATATATGTAAAATAAAAGATTTTGTCTAATAACATAAATATATTTCATTTTATAATGCCACAACTCATCATTTCTTGGGACTATTTTTTGTGGACTTATACCTTTACCAGTGTGATGGGGTTTGTTCCTTCTGAACATTTCTCTCAATCTAAGTGTATTGAACACCTGTCTCTATAGCCTAGTGGTTAGGACACTGAGATTGTATGCAAAGGCACACAGGTTCGAATCCCTCAGCAAGCAAAAATGTTTAGGGCTTCAGTGAATTACAATTTTGAAACCTTTCTAGATAAAAACCTAAAGGTAGGCCTAGTTGTTATAAACCCAAATTCTGACATTTTCTAAGTTTATTTCTTTAGCAATACAGCCTTTATAGTTAGATTTGCAATACATTATGTCTGTATTTCCTTTCCTTTTTTTCTCAATAATATGAATAATACATTGATTAATAGTTGCATTTCATTATAGTCCATTTATAGACATATCACCTTTCTTGATACCTCTAACCTCCAAAAAGCAAAAGGCCATAGAAGACTTACACATAGAGCTCTATGTTGGGTTTACACTTGCATTGGGCATGGACATCCATTGACATAAGTGAGGATGTAGTTCTACAAAAAAGGTGTTTCTAATGACTTGTACCAAAAAGGTGTCTACACCAACGTTTTTCACACAACCAGGAATGGATCCAGGGATTCCACAAAAGGGGGCCACCTTACATAAAGATTTAAAAGGACTAGACTTTTACATTAAACTAGTATGAGTTTGGTAAACATTAAGGGGTGGTACATGCCTCTGTTGACCTTTTCTTAGTCTAGCCCTGATTAGGATACATATTAGAAAGTAGATCCAAAATGGCGGGAGGTTGTGGCAGAGATACAAAACGTTGTGGAGTGAACTGCTTGGAGAGTGAATAATACATACTGAAAACGAGTAGAAGACACCAGGTGGCAGCACTGAGTTACCTGTCCCAATGTTTATCACCAGTAAAGGTTACACATATATATATATATAGAGACATGAAACTTTCTCTCCGTTCCTATGTGACTAGAACTAACGTGATGAGTTATTACCACAGTCTGAGCATTCACAATGTACTTTGGAACAGCTAGTCCTATGGAGGTTATCTTCAAATAGGGAGAGTGGGAAACCTATCTACCAGACTTTTATAATAATTGACTTGTTTTCAGTGTATTCTTATTTCAATATCAGTATTATCTTTTTGTTAGTACCTGTTACAAAATGCACTGGAATGAATTTACTGAAATTTCTTATCTTCATCAACATTCCTTAGTCTTAAACAGAGGTGGAAAATAACAATACCCAGTCTCATGTTTATCCATAGTAAAAACCTGATGTATTTTTTGGAATGGGGTCAAAACCATTTTAGAAAATTTAATCAAAATAAAAACCTGATGTATGCCTTCAACCAGCTAGGCTAGCCAGACAAAACAATAGATTTGTATTTGAGACCGTGAAATATATGGGAAAATTATTAAGAAATCGAAATATGGAATTCCCTATCAACTGATGTGCAACAGTCTGCTAATATCTTTGAATCTAAACAGCATCTTTTTAACACTGTTTAAAATATTAGATTTGACATCTCTTATGTGTTGCTATACATATTCTTTATATGGTTAAATAACCTGTTTTAAATACTCCTATATTAAGACCAAGGGGTTACCCAGAGCCAGATGTTTGAAATTAAGAAAAAAAATTAACCCAAACCTTACACATTCATTTCATCTATAAAGAATTTACAGTAATTGAATATGGCCATTGTCGTTGACATTCCCAGCCTGAAGCCAAACTGTTCCTTATATAACATGTCATTATCAATCAAGTTTTACATGTAAACGTGTGGAATTTCATAAGGGTTCGGGGCCTTCCATTTAGTATGTACGCAAATTTTCCAAAATCTTAGACCCCTCACCCCCTCTTGGACTAAAGTACCCATTGGAATTGTACAGGAACATACACAAATTTTCTAGAATCTCAGACCCCCCACCCCCCTTGCTGCGTATGTACTTAATGGAAGGCCCCTTCTGATCCTCCTGACAATATTTCGAACAGTATATTATGTTCTTATCTTGGGATTACAATATATTTGGTAATTCTGTCCTGGTTCTTCCCTGTTAAAGGGAGATTTACAAAAGCAATCAAAATCCTTACAATACTGTTCCGGACAACCATATTATGATAGGTTGTACATCAGGCTTGATGTAAGGCTCATGACATTTCTAACAACATAATAACCCGTTAAGAATATCATTGTCTTAAGCCTGTCTTAAAACTAATGTTGACTTATCAAGGGTTTTTTCTTGCGGGAATTTCAGACACATTTGAAATTTATTGGCAAAAGCTTGGATCAACTGGCTAACAATAATGAAATTTAGTTTATGATGCTGATGTACATTGTCTCAAGAAGTTAAACTCTGTAAATGTCAGCCTGTGTAAACAACCCTGCTTTATGTCAGAGAATCTATTTCGATATGTATCTTTTGAATACATGTCATTTGTAGGTATTATCTGAATGCCTTGCTATATTAACGGGCTGCTTAAACCCTTCAGGACCATTGAGGCTTAGGATAATTTTTACTGATAAAATGACCTACAAA
Organism: Lepidonotus clava; assembly: GCA_936440205.1. Lineage (NCBI taxonomy): Eukaryota > Metazoa > Annelida > Polychaeta > Phyllodocida > Polynoidae > Lepidonotus > Lepidonotus clava. Next base: position 41,171,825 of record OW387144.1, on the reverse strand, counting down.
CACTTTAAATTCTTTCAAATATTTCATAAACATAAGGCCTAGAACAATGTGTTTTCGCAAGGATACGTTGACTGACTGTGCAAACCTGGCATTAGCTTGGGTTATACAGTTGACAGACTAGTATCGCAGGAGAATAAGGCAATGTTTTTAGGTATTCTAAGTAATATAAACCCTTTATTTGAACATAATAGGGTTTGAAAAAAATGTCTGGGCTGTCATAAATGCTGTCTAGACTCTCATAAGGCTTAGGGTAACTGTTAGCATAAAGATTTTCACGGCCTTTGTAAACCCTACTTTACCATCATGATTAATGACATGAGTGTGGTTATAGGGCTGTATAAACTGGGCTAAAGCTACACTGCCCTCCCAGGTGGAGACATACTAGTACCTGAGCAGGGGTTAAAGCCCTAGTACACCACATGACATGAGCTGCGATATTGCAATGTCACAGAGAAACCACACATATCCTTTGTTACACATCTGTAAAATACTCCAAATTCCCAATATCAAACAATCATATTACTTTTATGTGAGAAATTATGGCAATATCATAATATCAAGATGATATTGCAGCTCAAAGTCATGTAGTGTAATAGGGATCTTACACCTGTAGGGGTCACCTGCGGGGACTGTTGTTGTCATGGTGTTGTCAAGCAGAAACCTGACCCACCTCTGGATAACCCATAGGGGCTGAATAATGGGCTCTTCCCGGCTACCGCCAGTTCCCGCGGTCTGATGGCACTACCGACATAACTACTCCGTTCCAAGCCAATTGTCATCTGTTACACTCATGAAGAGCGTGTGTGTGTCTGAGCTGGGAATCAATTCAAGGTAGGTCATATCAGAAGGGGTGTATGCAGAGACCTTATTTGTATACATATACAAGGTCTCTGGTGTTTTAATGTGAGTGTTTTACCTCTGTTGATCTTGTGATGTTCTACATTGTTGTTATTGTTGTTGTTGTGCATTGTTGTTGCTGTTTTCTATGATTATGATGTTGTTGATGGAGAAAGTAATGTTGTTTTAATTTATATTTTTCTTGTATTTTATACTAATCATCAGGAAAGCCTCTCATTTGCATAAAATAATATCATTGCATATTATATGTATATGAAGTATTATATATACATACATACATACATACATACATAGCAGGGGCTGATATATTATTCCCGAAAAGGGGTGGGGGTAGGGGGATAGGTAAGCACACAGGCACCAAAATGTTGCAATTTGAATGCATTTCCCCAATTTGAGTCTTTGAGGGGCCCTCCAGAGAGAGAGGGTGGGAGTCAGGACCCGGGTATATATTAGAAATGATGAAATGCAAGGTGAAATAGTTTTAATTCTCCCTTGTAAGGCAAGGTGAAATTGTTCTAATTATGTTTGAAATGCTCATTGGGTCACAGATGGTCTTAAGCGTTTCTCTATAAAGTTGTAAAATGGACAATAGCTGTCTTATTTTTGTAGTATATCAGGGGCGGATACAGAATTTCTAAATTTGGGGTTAGCAGATAGGCTAGGTACTAAAACAGCATGCATTTGCTCGCACACAAGTGACATTTTCTCCTTCTTTTTATAGTTTAGGGTCAATCAAAAAGGGGAAGGATCAGGGACTCCTGGAGGCTCCCACCCTTCCCACACAATCCGCCCTAGTATACAATAGGCCTCCACCTCACAGTAGGCGGAATAGTTAAGACAATAAACACAATATGGATCCATTCTAAGGGATCTCTTTAAAAGTAAGTCCCCATTTATTTTAGTGGGACTCTATACACTTTGTTGTGGTACACCCAGGAATGTAAAGGCAAAGAAATCGTGGCCCATTTTCATGAATGTCTTGGTAAAAAAAGTAAACACGGAAGGCTTAACGGCGCTACACCACATGCAAGCCCACCTGGCAGAGGGGTAGGGAGACACAGGGGGAGAGTCACACAGCCACCTCTAGTAAGTAAACACCCTGTTATACACTTCATATACTGTTTTCTCACAATAGTTTTGCAAATATTTAGATATTTTGGTTAACATTTTACCTATAAATTCAATATAATATTCAAGATGTTTGCTCTTAATGTACAACAAGTCTGTCGTGCATGTGGTTATACAAGTTGAGTAGTTAATGTTTAGGCCTAATGCCTCACTCAAACAGGGCAGTCGATGATCAAATCGTTATCAAGTTGGAAGGTGGAAATAATACAGATAAGTAGTTCTGGCAGGTTCTGGCAGAAAAGCAGTTCTGGTGGTTTAGTCACCAAAACTGGCTGATATTTTTGACACACCTATGGTTGATAACCCATTGCATACCCTCTCCTTGAGTAGCTTTATATATACATATTTATATCAAGAGAATCCATTGTATATTAGTTATCACCTCCGTGCAACCAAAGATTGTATTTATCGGCAGAGTTTACAGCCTAGGGGATAGACAACTGTTGATAAGATGGGTCTAGACCCCTAAATTCGACACAGTGACACAGCCCATTTTCAGCTTAGTGAAATGTAACAGGGCTTTTCTTAAATTCAACATTGCCGTTTCTTAAAATTGACAAGGGACAAATCATGATTTCACGGTAGGACGACTGATGCAGACAAGACTCTAGATCTCTGTAGGCCTAGTAGTGAGTACAGTTTGGTCCCCCACCATCATGTCGTTAGGCTTACACCGGCGGACCTGCGGCCTAACTAGGCCTAGATCTAGAGGAGCATGAGACAGTGGCTTTAAAGGTATAATAAATACATAACCAATCTGGAAGAGAACACTCGGCTGGACCCCGATATCAGCCTGCAGGCAGCCCTGCACGCCCTGCCTTTAGGCTGATATCTGGGTCCAGCCTCGGGCTGCTAACCTCCCCCACCCCGTATCATCTTCTCAGTTGGTTATAATTATGTATTTATTCTCCTGCTTTCTGCAGTTAGCAGTTTATATCAGGGGAATTTCATTTTTGTTATTCCCCTAGTCGGGTAATGTGAGATTTAGATAGGAATTATATGAGCACTACCTAATTTGTGGTGAAATAAGGCTAGTTTACATGCATTGAAGTTAAAATTGTCATCAATCAGAAACCTACCAGACTGTTACGTTTTGTGGCATTATAAAGGTTAGATTGTTCGTTACTATATCAAATATGTTTCCTATGTTTATGTGGTATAAAAGGGGGCCTCTGAATCACGTCTATGGTAATGTTCAACCATGAAGTATTTCAATGTCTGTAAGTTTTGGTTATAATTAGGTAATAATGTACAATTGTGAAAAGAAACAGAATGAGGTAAGAGTCATGATGACGCTTATTTCATGCACACTTAAAGTAGATCATTTACAATTTGGTTCATGATTGTCGAAGGAATTTCAAGCAACATATAAAATGGGATGATTTAGGATTTCTGAGACGGTTGTGGGGAGTAGGGATAGGGATAAGAGAGTCCCATCCAGCGAATCAGAGAAACTAAGAAGTTTGTAACAAGAACTAGTTCATGAAACTCCTACATTATCTTAACAGGAACTATAATTTACACCTATAATATAGTTTATAAAGCAACTCTAAGATACTAATGATTATGTTGATAGCTATAAGAAGAAAATGAGATTACAAATGTAAAATAGCTGTCTTTGGATCTAAGCTTTATAATAGGTGTGAACATAGTATCCCTCTCTTTCACAAATTTGGAAACAACATAACATTTTAAATATTTAAGCTAGTGGAACCCGCCTTAGTCCTATACCTTACGATCTGCGTAATCTATATTCCATGTTCACCCCTCTCACTCAGGCAGAACCAATTTTCCGTTAGTGCAGCGGGGAAAAAACTGTTGTTATGAGTGGTTGGTCGCTGTCTGACTGCCTGGCCTTAGTCTGCCGAGCTCGACCCGTGGCCTCTCAAAGTGAGTCTGTGTATAGCCAACCATTTCATATGGGAATTCCACCTTAAATTACAGCATCCTTTTGGGCCACTGGTTTGTTGCAGATAGAGTCATGAAAGGGGGATCTCACACAAATCTATCAAAGGGGAATCCCATACAAATCATAGAGACCCAATAACAACTTTTTAGAAATATTCAAAGTGACCAATGAAAGCCATAGACTCGTGTAGGTGTACAGACTCATTATCTATGAATCAATCTAGGTCAGAAAGGAGGAGGCATGCCTCAGATGTCCCGGGGCCACAAATGGGGAGAGCAGGGCAGCAGGGGGACAGAGACAGGTAGGTTTTATCACCACATTCTACCATATAGGGGCCCGTAAAACATGTCTAACTACTTGACTTCTTTTATGATCACCTGCTTTGGAAGCTATAGGAGAGTTTTTAAAACACGACAGAGTTTAAGTTCTGACCTAGTATGACTGCAGGGGACACGGAGAGATGGCATAGGATTGAAAACTCAGATATTTGGATCTCATCAAGGTAAAAGGAAATAATCATATGTACTACATATAATACATTTTATGTATATATAGCAAAGTATGTAATATATGTTATATGAATATGATTCTCATGGTTGTATATATATATATATATATGTATATATATGTGTGTGTGTGTGTGTGTGTGTGTTTGTGTGTGGCCCTATATGTTGACTTAACATTCTATTAGAATCTGATAAACGCAGTGTTTTTGTCTTTAAACATATGATTATGGGCAATTGACATATTTCTAGGAGTACACTGTATAAAGTTACACATGCCTCGGAGCTGTATCTATGTCAATTCTCCCAACCATGTATAGTCAGTTTCTTGAGTTTTACCTGCAGTTAGCCCAAAACAGGATCTATGATGGGTAAATTGTTGACAAACTCATAGTTTTATTACATGGATTTTCATGAATTGTATCATCATTTATAGATATCATTATATTGTGAAAAACTAGCCATAGACACTTTTTGAATTAGTATCCTACATTCAGTATCTTTAGACTTGTTTAGAAATTCATTCATGGGAGATGGATATAGAATAATCAGATGCTTTTCAGCTTTTTAGGAATTTCATAATTAGCTTGCAGGTCCTTCAAATACTGTAAATTATCGATTACATTATGTACATGTATGTATGTCATCAGGACCATGACTGTAAGGGGATATAAGAAGTATTTAATGACATGTATGAAAAGGAGTTTAATGTTTTCAGTGTTTGAACGTTTGTCTATCTGATATAAATCAGGGGCAGATACATTGGAATCGGGGTCCATTAATCAGTGTGGCTGTTACCACAGCCATCAACGTGGCCATCAATACAGCCATTGGCTGACTCTGAAGGCTGTATTTCACATAGCAAAATTGTGCTGCCGATAAATTTTCACTACTGCCAATATATTATTGGTTGCACTGCCGATAACATTTATCAAACATTGGTAAATTGTTCCTGCTGATTATATGCTGGCATCCAATTTTTACACTCAAAATTGGTAACACTCAAAATTGGCACACTTTCAGTACGCTGAATGCTGAAAGTGTACTGAAAGTACAGTCTGCCGATGATTATAGAATGTTACAAGGAGGTGCCCATTATAGGTAGCGCATAATTTCAGTGAAGGCTCATTCACCCTGGCCGACGCGGTGCATCCTATCTGTTGCGACAATTGTCATTCACAGTTCCCGGTCCCACCGACAATGTGATCGGTGGGGTTCAACCGATCCGATCCAACATGTTGGATCAAATCATTTGGATTCCAGCCGACTGCAGGGTACTTGAAGTGGTTCTTGAAGTACTTAAGTACTTGAAAAATTATCGGTTGCAATCATCACGGTCCTCTTTTGTCAGTGTGAATGCTAATTGGGAGATTTCAGGGGGCAAGCGATCATTTTATCGGTCCCAAAGTCATCGTCTCCTCCAAACGATACACTTGTCGGAACCACCAGCGACACAATCATCGGCCAGGGCGAAAGGGGCTTAAGTGGGATACAGTCTTAACTGGACAAGGCATACCCACACACAATCTGCGAGGCTGTTAGAGTGGGCGTCGGCCACACCGACAGCTAGAGTAGTGGAGAGTATCATCAGCAGTCTTGTATTATCGGCACCCCTGACACTTAAAGGTAAATGCGGGTGTCTGGCATGATTTCTTAAAAACCGTGCAAATTTTTTTAAAACCAAAAGGTCGTTAGGGGGACACATAAGAAACTTACAGAAAATTACAAAATCATATGTCACTGTATGAATTTAAGAGATATGAGCATCTGAAAAAATCATTGTTTACTATTAAAGCCAATGGTGAAAACTACATTTTTCAATATTCAAAACTAAATAACCGTGACTTTTACTTCAAATGCTGAAAATATATTCCGAGGACCCCAATGAGTATTTTATGTCAAAGAAAACATTAGGTCACTGTGGAAAATTAATTAGCCTCTGGATAACGAACATAGATGTATCAAATTCATTTGTGGAGCTCAAAAGTAAGTATAATAATTCAATTTTGATTTGTATGAGCCCCTTATTTTCTCCACCTCTGCCAGATGTCCTGAACGCCTCAGGCCCGACAAAACGTCACACTCCCCTACCATCCGAGAATACCGATTCCCCAACTGTCCCCCTCACGAGCAAGGCATGACTCTTAATCGTACACCTCTCAAACTCTTCATTCGGCTCGAGACCAAAAAAAACCCACGTCCCTCTGTTGTAGGAATCTGATACCCCGACCTACCGAGGAACATCATACATGTTTGATTACATAGTTGCCGAAAATACACTCGATCCATTCTAAGTGCATGTCTTGTATTATCGTCATTATAATGTAAATCAATAAGCAATATGTAAAAACATAAATAATGATAAAGAAGTAAAATAAGATTTGAGGTAAGGTGGTATTCAATGATATTAGGCATCAAAATACTCTTGCTAAAATTCATCCAAAATAAACTGGTGCTTAGGCTGTTTTTAAAGTTGCATCTAATATAGTTTCTTTAGTTTTCTTTTAAAGTTCATTCATTATAGATAGACATATAACAATTATTATTATCTTTCTATAGTTTTCTAGGTGTTTTGTCTAAAAGATCTATCAAAGTATAAGCCTGCAGGTGCTGAAGATACCATTTACAAGTTATCTATGGTAGAGAGAATTATATATGATTCTAGACCTCCCCCCCTGCCCCATTCTTGTCACACTCACAGATAATTGCGAAGACCTCTGTACATTATGAACGCTACTTATGTACATTGTATCCATTGGATACGTGACTTCTCAAGTTCAACCCTCAATAATGAAGTCTCAGAACAAAATGTGCCTGTCACGCCTCAACAAAGCCCCCCTGTCTAGGCTCGCATGATTTGCCCTCATCACTCTGGGTCCGTTCCTTTGACCCCATTCATGTGCACCCTGTGCAGTAACTCCTTAAGGTGGTGTTACACTACATGACTTGAGCTGCATTATGACAATGTCATAGAGAAATAGCCCATAATATAGTATGCGTTCTGTATTACACATATGTAACATGCCAAATTGCCAATTCTTAATAATCATACGAATCCTGTTTGCTAATTTGTCTGTAATATCACCATTTCACATCAGTATTGTGGTCCAAGTTGTGTAGTATAATACCGCCTTCATAGTATACTTTCACAAAAAGTCCAGAGTCCTATTTGCCCTAGCCGACAGGGGTCCCTGCGATCTTGGAACATTAAGAATATTAGATTATTGCAGCACCCGATCAGCAATGTGGAACCAAGCAAAATTACTCAACATGTTGAATATTCTCGGAGCCCACCTTGCTTCTTAAATCATTACATCTAATTATAAAATTACCCTCTGTCTCAGTGTGAATGCTATTTGTTCAATTTTGCCATCCTGCAATCTTTTCCCCCCCGAGCAAGAAGATATGTTTTTACCAGTCACTTGTGACAGAACAATGTGCTTTCATAAAGAGATATCCTGGGAGAGAAAATGATTGCAATTAAAGTTTAAAAAATTGAAATAAATTCCGTTCATATTGTAAAACAAGTAGCCGTAGGATTAGGAACAATTGTTTTTACAGTGGATGTCCTCCTTAAACACAAGGCCATAGCAAAAACAAATCAAACATGTTTGGTACTAGGTTCATTATTATTTGACTACCCATGAGGCAATTGCCATGACAATGTAAAATCATAGTTTGACAGGAATACACAACATTTGTTTTACTTATATATAATGCATTCCCCTTTGACATAGTATCTACTTATTTTGTCTGATTTATTGCAGGTTCAGTTGACAGACGGTAGTTATTAGGTATACCATAACACCTTGCCTAAACAGCACCTGCAATGAAATTCAAGTCAGGACCGGTAAAACTGAGTAACATTGCCTTTAATGTGGCAAAGAGGAACCAAAGTCAGAGGTGGCTGCATGGAAAACATACCCGATGACTAACTCAACAGGAATGCAATGGCCTGAATAATAGCAGCATAAGAAAAGTTTATATAAATATAGCATACTTTAAAACATATCAATGATACAACAAGGACACAGTGGCTGTGGTAGTAATATCAAGCAACTTTTGTGATGGATATACATTTAACTGATTCTTGTGCAAAAGACATTTTAGCAGCAGGATGCTGCTCTTCCACGTGTTCAATTGACAACAATGACAGTGACACAGACACATTGAAGAAACATCTAAGATCTACAAGGATTGTCCATGCACAAAAAGTACCTTTTCCATAAGATGCAGCTGTTTCACTGAACTGGATTGTCTACAATGGTTTTATCATATCACGTCACTGGATGGGTGGTGCTGCTGTCACTCTCCATCCTGAGCCTTGGTACTGCCATCATTTCAATCACTCTCCGACGCAGTGTTCTTCGGAGCTTAGACATATTTATTCTTGCTATACTTACCTCACTACTTCTGAATGCATCTATATCAGTAGGTATTCACATTTATGTGGATACCAACAACAAAATCTGGACCACAACCATGTGTAACATGTACATCTGGATGTCATTCTCCTTTAATGCTGTGGAACTGCTCTTTTTGACTGCCCTCAGCATTGACCGCATCACCATCTTTCACACATCTGGGAACTATAGTTTCCGAGCATCTCCTGTGGTGGCACTGGTGGTTGCCTCTATGTGCCTGGTATCTGTCCTCCTAGGTTCCATCCCTGTTCTGGGAATGTCCAAATTTCGAACAATGGATGCCAACAACAGGTGCACCTACCTAGCTGACGAAATTCATCTTGGTTTTGCAATTGGTGTCATAATATTTTCTCTGACTTTCATGATTGTATGTGTTATAATACTGATAGATACTCTGATACAATGGAGACATATCAAAAGGAGTTCTATGTTCAGTGTCCCTCCAGCAGCTTCTGATTTTCCAGTGGCCTCCGTCGGTGTCATAAAATGTCAGGTTGATGTACAGCATATGTCACGTGACATCCCAATGGCCTTTGAAAACTGCCGAATAGTTTGTGTTATTGCTGCTTTACTTATGATTATCAATCACCTCCCATACATAGTAAGTTGCCAAGATTATATGTTGGTGTAAGTGTGAACATGATTGATTCTCCACTCATGATCAATTAGAGTAACATCAAGTTGTCATGAAAACATCTTTGAAACATCTTTACAATATCAACATGCATTGTAATCTTTTCATATAAATTCCAAAAGATCTGTCAGTCATTGATAACTGATATGGAAGCTTTGATAATTATTACCTGTTGTAAGCTAAGTTCACAGTATGAGCAAAGTAGCCTTGGTACAATTCATAGCATACTATAGCGTCCTTGTTACAAGCAATATGATTCATAACGATTAGGTTACAAATTACAACATTCAATTCTTAAAAACCATACAAACACCTGTAGCACACTATAATCTGTGATGTTCTGAAGGTACCCCTTCCTGTGTCACCTGTGCTCTGTCGCATAACGGGTTTGGCAACAGCGAGGGTTTGCACCCTCTCGCTGTTGCGAGAGGTGTCCCTGTTGCGATGGTTCCCCCTGTTGATTTGCGGCTGTTCTGCTGAATCAATTTTAATTCTGGAAAAAGTTCTGGAAACTAGACATTTAGATCTAAAATCCCTGAATTTTTCAGCCCGGAAAAATGATTAGAAATGGGTGGAAATTGATGCTGAATTTTGCGTATAACAGCGAGACTTTGCCAAACCCCTGCTGTTTTAAAGAGCGATATCGCTCCTTCCGTTATGCAACAGAGCACTGATGCAATAGTGGAATGGGGTGAGCCGCATATGAGTGGCTTACCACAGGATAGTCAAGCAGGTGGTTTGGGGCCTCGTAATGCTATTGATAAATTGAGAAGTACTATCATGATGGCAAAGTACAGGTATAATTGAGTAAGGTTAAACATCAAGGAACTGTACTTAGCTATGTGTCAAAAAAGAAATTTGTGACACATCGAAGTGAACTTTTCCCTTTCCTATCAAATGCCAATACAAAGACAAATTGTTCTTACAGGTACTTTCATTTATGGGGATCATCAATAGTGATGTTCCTGCTGAAACCAGGAGGCAAATTGTTGTCTGGCTCCAGCTTTTGGTGGGATTCCTTGTTCCCAACTGCTTGTGGCTTTGTAATGCGCAATATAGGGCAGCTTACAAAGGCTTGGCAGGACGGGTCTTCTGCTTAGATACTGCTGGTAAGTTTGTGAAGCTAATTATCATCACATTAGGTCATGTCTCCATTTGGGTAATGAAGATTTAAGTCCCCTGACAACCAGTGTTAACCCTATCCAAGCAATGTGACCAATGCTGCAACAAGCACTTGTCTATGTCACCACTGATTGAAAGGGGTAATAGAAAAGTAATACCGATTGCATTCTTTAATGCAATCCTCAACACACATTTGTTGAGAATTCATACTTCTTTTCAAATGATCATGAACTATGTACTTTTCATGTGCTTGAATAGATTTTACAACTGCACCTTTTATTTGAAGCACTGTAGACCTCACCTATTTCACATTATTGCAATTACCAATGACCTTTCAAAATGTAGGAACTGTACACATAATTTTTGTGAGAATCTATTTTTCTTATCTCATTAAATGAGAAGTTTTCATGCATTTGATACCATTCTCTTTGATCCTCTTTTTACAATAGGACGTCAGGTGGTACACCTTGAGTCTTACACAAGGCGGGACACCACAGATGTGTGCAGAAGCCGAACGCCGTCTGCCATATCATCATTCGTTTCACTGTCCTCCAGATGCTACCCAGACATACCTCAGCAGAACAGTTTCGTCCCTGAAACCATAGAATATGTGGGGAACATATGGAGGCCAGTTTGCCCCAGCAAGGTCAAGGAAGGTCAAGAAAGAGCTTTGGAGAGTTTTCCGAGTTTGGGAAACAATGATACTAAATATGGTGAGTCTATTTATGAACCTTGGAGTCGGGAGCCCCCAGACGGAAGTTCCCGTACTTCTCTAAATGAACGCCTGATGGTGCCACATGAGGATTATGGGGCAATGTGCGCCCCAACAGAGAAATATGAAACTAATATTGTATCTAAATGTGGCAAATTAGAGATGGAATTAGATGAAAATATGAAGCGTTTGGGGGAACATCAAGATGTACTCTACATTCAGGGGTTTCACTGGGAAGAAACTGCATCCTCCAGTCATACAGAAAGAGACATTACTGCCAATACACAAATCATCGATAGGTTGTCTGGAGAAGAACTTAGAAATAAGGCAGCGACAGGGCAGGAAGCAAACAGTGTTTACCTAGAGACACACACATACAGTATTCCTGAATGCCCAGATTCTGGAGATAGTCAAGTTATCTTATATCCAAAGATTCAACCTCAAAATAAGGAGAATCACTCCAATGACTTGCAAATAACAAAATCTTTGCCTTCTATGCCATTACTAGATAAAAGCAAACCATTATTGTCTCCCCAAACAAGTGAAACTTTTCAGCAAAAGAGAACTGATAGTCATATAAAACAGAAACCTTCTCAAAATCTATATAAGTCTGTTAAGAACTTGCCTCGGGACGGACACAAATTGGCTTTAGCATCCAAGCGTCAGCAATGGCTAGAGCACATGCGCTCACAGTGTCTTCCGGCCCCTTTCCTGGAGAGTATAACATCAGGAGAGGACCTCTCTCCCATGGGCTTCATACGCATGCGCTACAGGAACATCCGGAGACGTCTCCATAGGCGGACAAAAAGTGACGGTGATTCTCAATCTTACCCAAATAAGGCGTTCAACTGGGAAAATGAGGAGGTTCTTGAAATGGATGCTTTTAAAAACTACAGAAATACAATTGTCAGAAAAGGTCGCATAAAGTTCAGAAGAGGTAGAAGAGTAACAATACCGATGGATACCAAGGACAGCTTAGATAACTGCTGAATATCACAATAAAAGCAGTATTATACTACATGGCTTGAGCTGTGCTATGACCATGTTATAAAGGCCTTGCACATAGAAATGCAACTCTTAGTTTCACATATGTAACATGTCCCAAATTGCCAATTTTTGACAGATATACTATCATAACCCCTTTATACAAATTTGTCAGTAAAATCATCATGTCACACTGATGCCACAACCCAAGTCGTGTAGTGTGATAGGGCCTTTAGTCTATCCCACATTTATTGTATTTTGAGGGTGGGACAAGGCCTGGGGTTCGACAAAAAGCTTCATATAAGCCATCCCAGTCTTCATGAGATTGATCACTTAGATATAAACAAGAAAAGTAAGGGGCCTTCCATAAAGTACAATTACACATTTTTCAAAAATGTCCCCATGCCCTCCTGTGCATAAATACACATTGGATTTGTACTAAAACATATGCAAATTTTAAAAAAACAAACTTCAATCTCCCTCTCCCCCACCATTGATGCATATAATACTTTACGGAAGACCCCTAACCTAAGCAATTTTCAGTGAGGTATGTCGAGAACTATTGACAAAGTAGCATTGGTGAATAAGTCCATAGCAATTAATGCCCTGGTCTAAACCAGAGGTTTTTAGCCAGTGAATTAGAATTAATCATTGTCAAAGTATCTTATGTTAAAATGTCCAATGTTTTTGAGTAAATTGCAGAAATGCTTTGGTGAAATGTAAATGAAAATATACTTTTGCAATTGTGTTATTAGGATGAGAATATGCTGCACTTTTTCTTTTTAAATTAACTTTCCATTAAGGATAGACATGGGTTATCATGGTGTAATTTGCAGGAGTTGCTTCTTTTGTTCTTTCGTGATTCATTTTTAGGAATATCTGGCCAATAGTTTTGATATCTAAACTTGAATATGCCCTCTACATGGCCATGCACAATATATATATTGATTTGTTGAAACTTGCCCGAGTAAATGTATCATGAAAACAATTTTTTTATTCTAACTTTTATTTTTTGAAAGTGGATATCTCACCTAATTCTTTAAGTATTCAGTTGAAACTTTGAATGTACATTTAAAACATTCTTATGCAGGGAACTGTGTCTCAGAATTTGTATATAAGTCCTGGTTAACTTTTCAGAAAATAATGAAAAAAAATGTTAAAAAGTTTTTAAAAAGTTACCCGTTTTTTCAAATAAAATATAACCCAGGACCTATAACACAAAATTGAGACACAGTTCCCTCCATTTTAAAGTTCTTGTACTGCATGTATAGTTTCAGAGCTCAGGAGAAATTATTTATGAAGATATCGACATTCAAAAAATAAAAGTGAAAATTTCACTTTTTAATAACCTTTTTTTTCTATTTTACACTTTACTAAAGAACTATGGACACCATTAGATCGGAGTCTGTGCCCTACTTTATTAGCTAAAGGTTTCCACGGTGACCCATACAAAAAAAAAATAGGTCGTTGTGGAAACTTGTTAGTTAATAAAGTCTAGTTATACGGTGATTATTCAAAAATTGAGTTGCAAAATAAATGATGAAATTTTGTTCAATTTGCTAATTATTTTGATAAAACTAATAAATTATTATTACCATTTTAATACTTTTAATAAATGCGATCATATATTCTCAAGTGAGGAAGAAATGAGTTTGTAAATTCATATGATGTAATATATTCTTTTATCTCTAAAGTATTCAAATAAACTATATTTAAAATACAAAAATTCAAAAATAAAGTTCCAAGCAAAAAAGTTTAAAATTGAAAATTGCCTTAAAGGTTGATATAACATGTATATGAATGTTAGCTATCATATCCAGCCCTAAACAAAGGGGATCACCATACTTATTCGGACAGCAGAACTGATTACCTATTTTAAAAACAGAAAATGGCTACAAACAAATGTATTTGTTTGTTTTTCATAAATTTATTGAAATATTTATTTCAAAAGTATTTGATTACTCCATGATATTTCTGACATCCTTACCAGAAAACATTGATTTCCACATGATAATATATGTAAGGAAGATTGAAGAACCTTCAATTTTCAGACGACAGGAAAATGACACAATTGTCCTTAAAGTAATCAAAAAGTCAGCTTTACAAATCTTCAAGTAGACAATTACAAGACTGTCAAACGAGTATTTCAGGTGACCTTTTTCTGGAAAGATATCACCTTCAGATCTCATTAGTTTTACAAAACACAAAGGTCAATAAATGTCCATTGTTCACTCACTGATATAAGGCATACAGAAATAGAAAGATACGGTACAATGTCCTGATATCCTATTCCGAAGGAAATGGAAAATCACATTCAGGTTTGATGGTTACAATGTCATAATAAAACATCACCGCAATTCACAACAATACTCCCAGCTACAAATAGCCAATTGTAATTTCTTTAGTTATACCTGCAGGTTAGCCTAGATCAGGATGCATTACAAATTACAAGACTTTTGCATAATATAGATTTTCATAAATCGTATCATTATTTGTAGCTGAACATGATGAAAAATTGGTGGTCATTTATTTCAAATTGGTAATCGAAACGTTCATTAACGATTGATGAATAACAATAGGTTGTTTATTTACTTTAGTATTCCCAAGGATTTCCTCAAGAAAATGTGTTTAGATTAACATGCAGGTGCTCACAATTCTCGTAACCAGCTATCCGTGATAGGTAAAATTCACGAATAACAGTTTCAAAAGCCTTCTCCAAACTGTGGCATGCTGGTATCTTTCATGACACTCTTCTTGACACTACGATCTTGACAGTTTATAACAATCTTAATACACATTCTCTGTCTAGCCTGGAAACAAGTATAATTATAAGAGGACAAAAATGATAATTGACTTTGACTCGATACCCGTCTTGTTCTATTATCCAGGCCCTATTACATTGGTTTCCATTTCTTTCATTTCTTTTTATGACAAAGGATATTTGCTTAGGTGCTATGTGAAGTTGCAGATAATTAGGGAAATCTCTCCAAATGAAATATTCAAAAGATAGTATGAAATATATACTTAGGATCATCATGTTACCATAGACAGTACATTGTCATTCATAGTTGAACCATGGAATTCCAGCATGATATAAATAATAAACCTAAACAGAGTATCTAATGGATAGATACATGAATATCAATTTTTTTTTATTCACAGCACTTACAGTTGAAAACAGTACTTGGGAGAATCCATGGCCAGATTCAGTATGGGAGAGTAGTTGAAAATTTTAGTAATTCAAAGAGTGGGGCCACTGACTTTAACCATTCATTGTCTCGACATCCTTCCCACCCAAGGAATTACAACATCAAATGCTATGGCTTAATATATTAAAGTTATAATTTTATGGCCATTTTAAGATTACTGGTAAATAATGCCTCCAAGCACCTGCTGCACCTTGAACACTGTATTTTACTGAGTGTGACATCAGAAACAGTAGATATGGATCATAGAATATTGAATAAAAATAATAAAATAATTGTGTTAAGTTCTCTTATTTAGTCCTAAATTGCTTAATGTGATACATTTGAAAGGTTTAAGAAAATTTTACATTTCTAGGTTTTATTTCAGAATATAAGATTTTGAAATTTGAAAATAACGTCTGTTTTGTGTGATATCACACACAGACAGGTGTTTTCCCTGTATGTCAGAAGATAAATCAATGAATTTTACATACAAAATATATTATCAACCAACATAAAAATACTTCTATGTTACTATTGAAACTAAAATTTTAAAATATAACACTACAAAAATTGAAAATTCATGGGCTCTTCCCTTTAGAAAGTCTCCCAAAATTTGGGTTGACTTGAAAGTCTCCATTTGATAATTTGCAATTCTTAATAATTTTCTTAATATCGCTGGTAATAGTTGTTAATGTGCTCGTAGCGCCCCCTGGTAGACAGTGGTGAAGACGGCGAGGAAGAAGAGGACGTGGGGGACAACACGATGGCCTGTGGCGCCACCTGGAGAAGGAAATAAGAACAGTTTTTAACGATAAATAACCTAGAGACCAAAGTATAGGGTCACTATTACATAAGGCTAAATTGGTTAAGTTAAAAACCTGACGAAAGTAGCATTTCTTGGACCTCATGCATGCATTAAAACAGCATTCTATGTATTTAAACAAAATCAAGTGAAAAGGACCAGGAATCAAGAGCATAAACAGTTTCTCATTCCTAAGCCAAGAACCGAATTTGCAAAAAATATTCACCATTTTATAGAGGTGCAAAGTTATGGATCAGAATTTCAACACTATTAAGATGCTGGAAAGTAGTCATGCCTTTAAAAAGGCTGTGAAAAGACATTTTTCATGACTACTTTTGTGCCTCCCTTTAACCATGTTTAAACTAAAACATTGCACTAAAACATGATAAAAGTTAAGGGGTGCTTAAACTAAAGCATCAATACTCACTTGTGGATAAACTATTTAACCTTGGTACTGACATGGTGTATAGATATTATTAAACATAATGACCACATAGATACAGTCTACTTCATCAGTATTGCACATTACTCATCACAATCTATTTATAGGATATCATCACCAATTTTAGTAGGTCCAAGATATGTGAATTAATTATCTTAATTCTTATCGACTGTATCATCTGGAAGATCAGACAATGCTGAATATAATCAATATTAAGTCAATACAAGGTTATCAAGTTTCTTCCCCTTTGCAAACTGTGGAATAGGGATGAGCTAGCCATTTCACCGCCAATCCTGATAGTCACTGGTGATGGGCAATGGGCAACTAGGAGAATCGGCCGATTCTTATGATCCCCTGTCAATATGCATGTTTGATCTGAATCGGTGCTCTAATCGGCCGATTCTGTGAGAACAATCGACCGACTCAGGCAAAATGGCCTAGTGGGTATGGGGCTTAAGTGATTTTATCAGTGTAGCCCGTCGCTGATGACATTTCTTAGTGGGTATGGTGTTAGGACGCTATCCCACAAACAGATGCTATCCTACAAATAGTGGTCACTTTGTGGGATAGCATCACCACAAGATGCTAACCCACAAACAACTGCTAAGTCACAAATATTTGGGGGATAGTGCCTGTGGTATAATTGATGCTAAGCTGCAAATATTTGTAACTTAGCAGCTGTTTGTTGGATAGTGTCCCTACAAGAGACTAAGATACAAACAGTTGCTAAGTGACAAATATTTTAGGATAGCGCCTCCAATCAGAATTTTCTTATCATCAAAAACTGATGCGAACCCAAATGGAATCATAAAAGAAACACAACCCAAAATGATGGTCTTTAAGATTATGTCATCCAAAATTTGGGTCAATGTCAATGGGGACTTCATTTTTACCAATTTTAGAAATAGTCATTTTTGGTACTGTAGCTGTTGCCACCAGGTGGGGTGAGAAGATGATTATCAGATTATTATTTGAATCAAAAATTTTGTTGATGTCATTTTTGTTAATTACATCATTGTGGCACCCTACTTTTTGACAATATAATTTTTGGCAACATCAATTTTTGATTATAATGTCATGTATGACCCTTTGAAACCCATCCTGAACCTTTTTGTTTATGCTTAACTATGGTCACCAAATAAAAAT
This sequence comes from Lepidonotus clava, assembly GCA_936440205.1. Classification (NCBI taxonomy): domain Eukaryota; kingdom Metazoa; phylum Annelida; class Polychaeta; order Phyllodocida; family Polynoidae; genus Lepidonotus; species Lepidonotus clava. The sequence continues at coordinate 41,153,973 of OW387144.1, read as the reverse complement.
TAAATTTCCCTATTGTCGACCTATTCCAACCAATATTGACTGACATGGCCTATTCTTATTGTTCTTGATACCAAAGGAAGCATTTTCAGGGATAGGGTCCATTTGTGGGATAGCAATCTGGTTGTGGGATAGCATCTTCATGATGCTGCTATCCCACAAACCAATTTGAAGGATAGCATCAGTTTGTGGGATAACATCTCGATGTGGATGCTATCCCACAAATCCTGAATATTTGTGGGATAGCATCCATTTGTGGGATAGCGTCCTAACATATGGCCCTTTAGTTACACATGTATCATATTCTGATAATAACCAATTTCAAACAATTACATTATGATATCCTAACCCCCCTCCTCCTCCCCTGGACATTGACTGGTACAGATGGGTCCCTTGGGGAAGTACCCCTTGGAGCAGTAGCACTTCTCCCTGACTCCCTTCCCTCCTCGCCCCTGGAGCTTGGCCTCCATTACATATTACCCTGACCACCCCCCTCCCCTGGAGGTTAACGTTGACTTACTGGTACAGATGGGTCCCTTGGGGAAGTACCCCTTGGAGCAGTAGCACTTCTCCCTGACTCCCTTCCCTCCTCGCCCCTGGAGCTTGGCCTCCATTACATATTACCCTGACCACCCCCCTCCCCTGGAGGTTAACGTTGACTTACTGGTACAGATGGGTCCCTTGGGGAAGTACCCCTTGGAGCAGTAGCACTTCTCCCTGACTCCCTTCCCTCCTCGCCCCTGGAGCTTGGCCTCCATTACATATTACCCTGACCACCCCCCTCCCCTGGAGGTTAACGTTGACTTACTGGTACAGATGGGTCCCTTGGGGAAGTACCCCTTGGAGCAGTAGCACTTCTCCCTGACTCCCTTCCCTCCTCGCCCCTGGAGCTTGGCCTCCATTACATATTACCCTGACCACCCCCCTCCCCTGGAGGTTAACGTTGACTTACTGGTACAGATGGGTCCCTTGGGGAAGTACCCCTTGGAGCAGTAGCACTTCTCCCTGACTCCCTTCCCTCCTCGCCCCTGGAGCTTGGCCTCCATTACATATTACCCTGACCACCCCCCTCCCCTGGAGGTTAACGTTGACTTACTGGTACAGATGGGTCCCTTGGGGAAGTACCCCTTGGAGCAGTAGCACTTCTCCCTGACTCCCTTCCCTCCTCGCCCCTGGAGCTTGGCCTCCATTACATATTACCCTGACCACCCCCCTCCCCTGGAGGTTAACGTTGACTTACTGGTACAGATGGGTCCCTTGGGGAAGTACCCCTTGGAGCAGTAGCACTTCTCCCTGACTCCCTTCCCTCCTCGCCCCTGGAGCTTGGCCTCCATTACATATTACCCTGACCACCCCCCTCCCCTGGAGGTTAACGTTGACTTACTGGTACAGATGGGTCCCTTGGGGAAGTACCCCTTGGAGCAGTAGCAATTCTTCTCCCTGACTCCCCCTGCCTCCCTCTCCCCTGGAGCTTGGCCTCCATTACATATTACCCTGACCACCCCCCTCCCCTGGAGGTTAACGTTGACTTACTGGTACAGATGGGTCCCTTGGGGAAGTACCCCTTGGAGCAGTAGCAATTCTTCTCCCTGACTCCCCCTGCCTCCCTCTCCCCTGGAGCTTGGCCTCCATTACATATTACCCTGACCACCCCCCTCCCCTGGAGGTTAACGTTGACTTACTGGTACAGATGGGTCCCTTGGGGAAGTACCCCTTGGAGCAGTAGCACTTCTCCCTGACTCCCTTCCCTCCTCGCCCCTGGAGCTTGGCCTCCATTACATATTACCCTGACCTCCCTCCCCCCCCCCCCCCGGCTGGGGTTATATGCGCGGGCACGGCAACAGATACCCACGCACATAGAGCTGCTTGTGTACGCGGGGGTCAGGTCCGTGCATACTAGTGGCCCTGTACGTGTGGGGTTGTGCCTGCGTATATTGATTAAAATTATACACGCTGACTTGTTATTATAAATCGGGGGCTGTGCTCCCGAACCCCATTTTTTCGTTTTAATTTGCTTTTATACTTTTCTAAAATAATGGATAATGATTTGGTTTTGTAAATACAATAATAATACAACTGCCATATACTCAGATAAATATATGTCCGCGTGTATAAGGAGACCTATATGCGCGGACATTGCGTCTGCATATCTAAGAAGATCAGTATGCGTGCACTTTATGTCCGCATATATATAAGAAATTTTATATGAGAGAGGTCCACGCCGCGGGGTCCACGCATATAACCAGTCCCTCCCCTAGAGGTAGACATTGACTTACTGGTACAGATGGGTCCCTTGGGGAAGTACCCCTTGGAGCAGTAGCACTTCTTCTCCCTGACTCCTGCCCGGTACTTAAGGCCTCCTTTCACTGAGGCCATGGTCCGGGTCTGGGTACGACACTCCATCTTTACCAAGGACTGCAACAACAAGATACAATTCATGAGACTAAATGATTTTTTGTTCATTAAATATAAGTGCTCATGATATAGTAAATCAATAAACCCATCCCACATCAGGGGAGTAGCCTGCCCTAAAATGAAAGAGGGTTCCATGTATAAGTGAGGCAATTCCCAGGAAATTTAAGGGGGTTCAACCTACACTTTTCACTATTTTCTTATGATTTACTTATATTTTCGGAAACCAAAGGGGGTTCCAGACACCCAGGACCCCCCCTGGCTACGCAACTGCACATTGGGTGTATCCTGAGGCTGGACAGGGGTTGGGCAAAATAACTGTATAAGTCATCTTTGACCAGGAATATTAATTCATACTAGTGTATGTTATTTCATCTAACCTCAGATTAATTACGTCAAGCTTAAAACATTATCTGTCCATTTCATATTGAAAATGATTAAGTGATTTTACAATATATTGAATATCAATAATGATTGGTTTGACAGTTAAACTCAGACTGTCACTGCGTTTGTACTTAATGTTAAATGAGAGTTATTTGTGTTAGTACAACCTCACGTTCTAAAGAAATGTGTAATATGGGTGAAATTATTCTCATAATAAGAAGAGTTGAACGGTTGGACAGCGAGGTCAGGAGGCTTGTTCTGCTCCAGTGCACTTCCCTGATCACACTAAGGACTCTGCTTACTGTTTGTGTGCTAAAGACGAATGAGGATATCTGCTAGGATATACCTTGAACGTTTAAAATTTACTTTCGCGCCGTACATATTTTCGTGCGTTTTGCGCATTGGCAATAATGCGTAAAAATATAAGTTGAATGAAAAATGTGTTTATTTTTGATCAAATAGAAATAGCAACAAAATGTGCGAATTTTCGACTGCACGAAAATGTGTCAAATGCGCGAAAATTAAGTAGCGCGAAAATATAAATGTTTACAGTAGCCTGGTGCGTCCAAAAATGAACGTTTTTATTTAACCTGGCATAAGATTGTTTCCCAATATTCTTCTTATTAGCCAGCCATAACTTAATTATTACATCAATGTTTGCATAGTTGATCTAATATTGAATGCTGAAAGATATTAACTTAGTACAATTGATGTAAATCTTGCCATCAAATATAACAGTACCTTAGTGGTGATTAATGGGATGAGATGAGATGGGACATATTATTACAATTTACTTTATAATTTTATGGCAGATACTCAGTCCATCATAACCCCTGCCCATAATCGAGCCATCTCAGCTTGCTCATATTCTTGTTGGAGTTGGTCTTTGATTACTTTTTTGAAATTATCTAAATCTATTATAGTTCTAGTACCAGCATCAAGATTGTTCCACCAGCTCCTGGCCTTGTACACGGGGGTATTAGATTGGCCAACATTTAGTGGTACACCTCCTTGACAACAGGTGCTTGTGTTAGTCTTGTAAAGTGCATAGGTTGGATCACTGTAATAATTGCCCGATCTAATCAAACGATAAATTATTGTCAAAAGGAATTATGTCCTCCTATATTCCAATGGTAATAGGTTAGCTTTGAGGTAAAGTTCCAGCCAATGAGTGGTTCTGGGGATCTGAATATTGTACACAGATCTCAAGGCTGTGTTAAGAATTATGTCTAATCTATCTTTATCTAGTTTAGTTCTTTGAGTAAAATAAAATATTTCCCATATCCAAGTAAGGAAGTAACATTGTTTTAACTATTGTAAGTGCAGTATGTTCATCAACAAATGGTCATATTCTTTTTAACATAAGTAATTTGTGGGAGGATAATTTCACCATTTCATTTAATTGATGCTGGCATGTAAGTTGCTCATCTAAATGGATCCCTAGATATTTATAGGTATTAAATCTTGATATTGCATCCATACCAAGAGTAATCACCCTCTGTTCCAGAAATGGTAGTTCCTAGAAGTGATAACGCTAGGTCCGAAGTGCCGATGTGGCTGTGATAAAAGAGTTGTGGTATGGTTTTCCTATGGCGCTGCATCTGATGTCTTGGGGACACTCTGCGGGGAATCACCCTCCGTCCCAGAATTTTCACCCGTGAGAGATGATTCGACTTAGCGAGCATCGAAGTTGCAGAGTGGGCACAAATGGGTGAATCATGATCAACTGCGCCAACACGCGAAAAGGGTGCATAGAAACTCTTCTTACCCTTGATATTCTGGGACAGGACTTGAAGAAGTGCGGACACACTGGTCGGGTGTTGTGGCCCTGTATACAGTCGTCTGTCCGCCTGCACCCCATCCCGAACACCCGCTGAGGTTTGTCCTTCACTGGAAAAACATTAAAAAAAGTATTTTACTACAGATATCATGGGCAGCAAGAACCACTCATTTTGTATTTATTTCCTTGTGACGTGGAAATAGTCTTCATTACATTTTACTTAAAGTTGTATGAAGAGTTGTGCATTGACAGAATACTTCCAGTATACTTGAAGCGTCCAATGTGTCTTTAGAGTTGCAATTTCTTAACATGAAAGAATATAGAAATTAATTATTATCTCCAGGTGAGAAATATGTTTAGTTTTCGTTTGTGGTTTCTTGTGTTCCGGGTCTATTGAAACCATTATGAGTCAATGGAACTGTTCTTCACTTTTCACCCGCGCCCTCTGGGTGCAAGAATTTTACATAAACCAAATTCAACTTTGACCCCCAAGAAGGGGCAGGGGGTGCATGCCTGGCACGCCACCCCCCCCCCCCCCCGACCTCACCCCCCCCCCCCCCCGTAATCCGCGCCTGATTGAATTTGAAACAACTTTGCATGTTCTTTGGAATGGTGTATAAGGTATAGAAATACTAAAGCGCCATACCCACTAGGCAATTTTTGTGAGAATTGACGCCAACGTCAGCGCAGCCGTTGACACTGATCACTTGCAAAGCCCATACCCACACATAATCGGCACTGATGTTGGCATCGGCGCCAACCATCAGCACCGACCTTCGGCGCCAATCATGCCGATCCTTACTAAACATGTTTACAAATTTTACGCCCACGTCGATTTTGACCGTTGGTAGTTACAGAGATATCCTTTTTCAAAATTTATAAGTAAAAAATACATTTTTTCACTTCCCGGTCTGGCTACAAGGGCAGAGTTCTTTACATCCTAATATAACTTATATCATTGAATAGGGTTCTGCATTGGCTTTTAAAATATATGTGATTATCTTGATGTCATTAATAGTGAAAAATTAATTCCAAAAGAAATGGAGCGCAGCACATTGGCCGCTGAGAGGTGTTGTCTATCCTTAAGATGATTCTCACCGAGCTTGACGTTGCAGCGAGACCTGTCGCAGCAGAAGTTCCAGGGGTGGGCCCACTCGGGTTTGTTGGCCAGGGCGTCCTTACAATACTTGATCTTCTTACACCCCTTCTCCACCGTGTAGCTCTCCCAACCCGTCTTCTTAGCCACGCTGTAGCAGAAGTGCTGTGGGGGAGACCGAGTAAAAGTATTGGTCATTTTTACGAGTGGCTGAGCCAAATTGAGGATAGATAGACGTGTTAAAGGTGCCCCCCCACCACCAGAGACCTTGTATGTATATATCTATAGGATATATCGAGACTGAAAAGCCAGGGGTAAACCTGTTATGCACTACAGGTCTGCAAAATAGCCAGTGTGGTGCCACTGGTTATTCCACAATTACATTGCTAATGACCAGACCCTGATGATAGTTGATCCTACCAGCCACCAGGGGAATGGGCACATTGGGCCAAAGAGAAGCTTTCCAGTCTCCATATATCATATATATATATATATATATATATATATATATATATATATATATAAGGTCTCTGCCACCACCACCACGCCTCCCACACTCAAATGAATCCACCAGTAGTGGCTAGAATTATAGCTTGAACCATTGGTTTTATGACAGATTTTTCTTCTTTTTTTGTAAGATGAAAGAAATGTTTTCCCATCAAAGTCACAATTTGTAGATATTTATGCAATCTTATTTGGTCTGACATTAGTCAGCAGGTATGCTTTTGCATAAAAAAGACAAAAGTGGCGGACCTAGAGGAAAGGGGCACGCCCCCCTACTTTTGATCAATCTGGACTTGCTCCCGAATTTTTTTTCAAAAATGCAAATGTTGAGAAATGGTACAAATTAGATAGATATATATATATAGAATACATCTCATGATTAACTGTTCACTGAAGGTTGTAGGTGTATGGCAATTTGTATAGCCATTGAAATAGCACCATATTAGTATATGTACTGTAACTTAATTTACCATATAAACAAATTTTCAAATACCTTTTGGTTTGCATTCTGTAGTTCGTAGATCATTCACAAATTACAAAGGGGCATTACATTTAGTACGTACGCAAAATATAAAAAAAGACCTCCCGACCCCCTTAGGAATCCCAAGGGGTTATAGTCAGCCCTAAAGTGAAAGGAGGTTCCTACCTACATTTTTGACAAGATTGTTTATATTTTATTTATATTTTGGGAAATCAAAGAGGGTTCAAGACACCCAGTAACCCCTCCTGGCTAAGCCACAACCCCCCCCCCCCCCTCCCCGTAGTCCATACGTACTTAAAGGGAGCCTAAAGTAATCGTGTGTCAAAATCTGACAACATTTTGGAAACTCAAATAACTATGAAAATACATCCCAATGATCCATCTTTAGCCACTGATATCAATTGGTACAGTATAGATTATGACAACTAGCAATAACTTTACTTGAATCCCATAATACTCATGTCATGTATGCCTGTCGACAGCAATGTTTTTAAACAAACCAATTGTAGGGGTCACCAAAATTGACCTGGCACAAGTTGTATTTCAATGTAAATCAACTCTGTATTCACAGTCCAAAGTTTACCCAAGCCCTAGGCTATAGCCAAAGAATATGTTTCAACAACTAACAGAATTTACATCATTTTGATCCTTCATTGGTTTTGGCTCCCTCTAATGGAAGGGCCCTAATTAACCTAGGACTTCTCACCTCGGGTTTGGCCGGCGGTTTGGCCGTGGTCGCAGACACTGTAGTCGTCGGTTCTTCAGTGGTCGTAGTTTCCTCCTCCTCGTACTCGTAATACTCGTAATCGTCGTCCCTGCCCCTGCCCCTGCCCCGCCCCCTACTCCTCCCCCTGCCCCGCCCCCGCCCCCGCCCCCTCCCGCGGCCACGCCCCCGACCACGCCCCCTTTTACGGTCGCCGTCTCTGCTATCATCATCTTCATCATAGTCGTAATCTTCATCATAATCGTCGTAGTAGTAGTTGTCATCGTCGTCGTCCCGTCGCCGACTGTCGTCCTTTGAGTCGTCGTCCGTCTCGGAACTGGAAGTGCTGTTGGGTGCGAGCGCATCGTCAGCTTGTCGCTTCCGGCGGCGGACCTGGAGCGGACGGCCGGCGGCCAGGGGGGCGCCGGGGGGAACTACAACGGAAGATTAGGTCACGATTTTTTAAAATCTAAGACTAAAAGAGAGCTATTACCATTGTATAAAGATTGCCGGAGGGGCGTTAATCGTTGATCGTTGGTGTGCCATGGCCAATACACGACACATACTCGAAGGCTGTGTCCATTATCAGTTTTGTTTAAAGGTTTTTATTAGTAATAATCATCAAGATTTCCCTTGGTTTTCAGAGTTATTACACTTACGAATGTGAAAAATATATACAGGATCACATTAAATCACTACAACATGGCTCATTTTACGTAAATTTCAAGTAATTTTTAGTTTATGACAATAACAATATCTAAAATAGATCCTTGTCAATCAACATCAAGTACATTGTTGGTGTCCATAACTTGTCGAATCGCAAGAATGAATATATTATGCTCTAATCATGCCCCCCCCCCTCCCATATTTAGTTTTAATTCAATGTAAAATTATAGCCCCTGGACGGGCGCCTGAGATTCTTATATAAGGGCGCCCCCTATTGAAATTCTCTGGATCCCTAGGCCTATTTGCCATTATAAAGGATTTTGAATTAACTTTCAAATGATATGTAACATGCATGGTCTATTGCAATATTTCTGATCACAATTAGGAAAGTACAAAATTCTCAGTAGTTAAAATCGCCTAGTGGAATACAGACTTCATTGGTATACACCTTTCCCATGAGCCTGCGCAGTGAGCGCCCCCCCCCCCCCCCTCCCCCTAGATAGAAGAATGGTTCCCAACAATCCCAAATTGACGCCATATCCTAATCGATTGTTCAGGCTTTTTGTGCTAGCAGGGCACCACTCTATCAGTGACCAGTGATCACCACGTGGTTACTGTAACCACGTGTCTAAAACTGAAATTCATGAATTCTAAATAATAATAATTGATTATCTTGATGTCACGAATCTTTATGAGGTAAATTTGGTTAAGATTTTTCTGGTAAATGTTTGTTCCAGCTATTTCAAAACTGATCACCAATAATGCGATCCAATACGCCCTTTTTTAATAGCATGGCACCCTGCTAGCGGATAGACCTCAGGTCCATTTTATTCAGGTCCTGAACAAAATGGATGGGGTATGGTTTCCTATGGGACCAGCCTCAAACAGTTAGGTACAAGGTGTCTATATGGGAGAACTCACTGTGCAGGTTCGTGGGAAAGGTGTATATATGATCACCAATTATGTGGTCATCTGACGTCATCTGCACAACGTCTATTGAAACAGGTCCATATACAATAACACATCTACCTACCTAGGTTGCAAGTATCTTTAATGAGAAGGACGTATAATAACACATCTACCTACCTACACCAGGTGGGTGCTGTACCGTCTGTACCCCTGGAGACTGGGCGTTCCCTACTCCAGGGTCGTTCTGCCCTCCAGCCAGGGCGGCGCCACCCTCTGCCCCCACCATCCCGACCCCCTCAGTGGTCCCCTCCTCTTCGTCGTCGTCAAAGTTGTAGTAGTAGTCGTACAGTTCCTCCTCTACATCATTGTAGTAATTGTAGAACTCGTCACAGGCCTCCAGGTAGGCCTTTTCCAAACAGCGGATGTTAGCGTCCATCTCATTGGCTCCCGACGCCTTGCAGGAGTAGCACTGGAGGCTGCCTGGATGGGTTTGGAATAGTTTTGTTAATGGTGATGATTTACAATACAAAATATATATGCACGTATGTATATATACACAACTATAAGCGCAAATATATGCACACAGGCTTGTGTGTATGGATACTTACGTACATACACACATACACACATACACACATACACACATACACACATACACACATACACACATATACACATACATACACACACATACATACAGACAGACAGACAGACAGACAGACAGACAGACAGACAGACAGACAGACAGACAGACAGACAGACAGACAGACAGACAGACAGACAGAAACAGATACATACACACAGACACAGACACAGACACATAGACACAGACACACATACATACATACATACATACATACATACATACATACATACATACATACATACATACATACATACATACATGCCTAACCTGTGCATACATGCACACGCTCATACACACATATTCATAAGAATCTCCGGAGGTACAGAGCTATAATGCGTTCCTGCTTTATTTATTTTTTACATTATTCCAAATTGTCAATACAGATACAATGTAGACTGTAATCAAAAACACTGCCTAGCGTTGATTCGGATGATATATCCATGTATTGAATTGGGCACGGGTTCTGAGGCATATGGTGAAATGTGACAGTTTTATTGGTGATGACAGCTGAGGACCATAGCTGTTTCTTAGAATCGATGGGACTTGATTCAAGCAACAAAGACATGCGACATGCATATGGCCACTTCATGAATCACCCCCTCCCCCCAAGAAAAAAAATCAAAAAAAATCCATAAAACTAGAAATACGGATATTTACCTAAAAGGAGAAATTAGTATTCGTCATTATTATAGCAATAATCTAGGATAATTTTACACTATAAAATCCGGTGGGGGTGGTGGGGGTGTGGGTGTTAAAAGAGGTGGGGTTAAGTTGATATTTTGAGAATAGGCTATACCCATTCGCGTTTTTTTTTCGTCACGGTGGATACGCTTATGGCAGTTACAGGAGTGAGATGATGGTCACCTACTGAGAGGTCCTACCTATCGAATCGAAGGGTCTAGACCCGTAATTGGTCTGGACCACTAAATTTGACACAGCGACATGATCATTTCTTAAAATCAACATACAACATGGAACCTAAACGACATGACAGACAGTTTTAAAACCTTACATGAGACGCAACAGAGACATGCGGCATTGCCGATTTTTAAATTTGACACGTGACATCAGGACCCCCCATCCGTAGTCCCCTTTTTTAGGACTGATAAAACGAGGATGGATAGATACAGAGGGCTGCCTAACCTAAATAAAAAAGGCCCGTTTTTTGAAAATCTACATAATGTCCTTCTGGATCCAAAAATGCAAATATTGGTCATCTAGGATAATTAGTGACATTAGAGGTCATCTTATATATTATATATACATATATATACATATATATGTATACATACACACACACATATATATATACATATATATATACATATATATACATATATATATACATATATATATACATATATATATACATATATACATACATACACACACACATTATATATATAATATATATATATATATATATATATATATATATATATATATATATATACGTGCCCCGTCAGGCCCAGTATAGGGCGTCACGTGACCTTTGGGCCCAGCTGCTGTCACGTGATTACCGTCCCAGGTTGTCGACGCGCCACCTGTCGGGAAGGAGAGGAATGTAGACACAGAACTATGTCGGCAATTACCACAATAAGGTCGCCACTTGGGCTGGACTTCCAGGCCATGTTTCCACCAAATAATACTTTGCTAACGACCATAAACGACCGTCAACGATTTCTAATCCCTTGTGGTTGTAAGTATAGTTGTTCAATGGAAACACAAGAACATAATTATTTACATATAGAATAATGTAAACATACAGAGCCCTTTCCATAATCTCCGGCGCTTTCCCTTTTCATGTAGATTAGGTCCCTACCAAATTTCTATAGGTATCAGACATAACTAGACACCAATCCCTGACCACGGGATCTACTACTTCTGCTAGAATCTATTGCACTGGCAATATAGATTACTAGTATTATTATACCTTAGGGTGATACAGGTTTAGTAGTTAAGAGTTTAACACAGGGCAATACAAACTTGGGTGATAATCAGCCTTGTATCGCCCTGCAGGGTGATACACAAACTTTTTATTTTTCTAAAATAATAAAAAAATGAAATCATTAAGAACAAAGAAAATCTAACATTTGCATTATCTGCACAAAATTCCTAGCTACATTTTACTTGCTTACTGTTTGTGGATTTGATGGAAATAAAAAATGTTGTATGACAAAAGATAAAAAAAATGTGCAGGATGACAGCCCCACCATCACTGATTGCTGTGCATCCTTCCTCGGGAGCGCAGGTCTAACAGAAAAGGTGTAATATATCCATAACCAACCTCAAAGGGAGTACTTGGGCAGTTATCACCCCAAGCCGGGAGTCAATATCAGCCCTCGGCCGGGTCTTGGGGCCCTGGCCTCAGGCTAATATTGGGTTCCCCGCTTAGGGTGATAACCGCCCTCATACTCCCTTCTGAATCTCAGTTGGTTATATGTATATATTTCACTCCTAATCAACGAAGCAGCACTAGACTTACTCTCACCTGACCAGGAATAACATAGCATGGAGGTATATTCCACTATGATTGATTTCTTAGTGCTTATTCAATTGTAACTTTTATAAACATTGGATATTATAGGAAAACGTACAGAGGTTGACAGTACAACCCTGAATACGAGGTGGGTGTTGAAAAATTACTGCCCTCGGCCTAACGGCTAAAGTAATTTTTCTGACATCCCACCGAGTATTCAGGGTTGTACTGTCAACCTCTATGTTTTCCTTATAATATGTACCATATTTTGTAAGTTATAAGCAAAAGAGAAAGGAAATTACCAGTGGAGCAAAGTGGACAGTATTCCAATGTATTGATTATGCACACACTCTGACTGGTGTCAAGCAGTTTCCCTAATATTCATTATTTTCTCTTAAATTAGGATTCTATCACTATCTCCATTTAATAAGACTGCATTATTTTACCTGAAATTAAAAGAATAATCATGCAAATCCATTCAGAATTCACAAAATAAGGAGAAAATCATTTTACAAAGTAAAGCAAGGTGGACAGTATACACGAATACTGCCCACTGTGCCAATACACCAAAAATACTGAATGCCAGTGTCCAGTTAGTATTCATCATGTATTTTGGCATTGGTATATAATATTATGAACACTGGGTGCGAGGAGCTGCAGCAAGTCAGAAGAAGCATCGATGGGGCATCTATCCAAGAGGCACCCTTTATTTGCAGTGAAATAGTTGATTCGTATCGGAACCATTACATGGGCTGATTGTATATGTTAATGGGAGGGAAAGGAAGATCAACTATGGTGAAGCCTAGTACCCGGATAAAAGCTATCACGGCTGATTGTAGGGGCTCTGGAAGGGGATGGGATCCAAATGTCGGGTGTCAAATTTTTAAAATGCTGATGTCGCATATCTTTTTCACTTATTTTGCCCAATTTCGTGTGTAGAATTCAAATAATACCTATGTCGCATGTCACTATATTTTTAACCCTCCCCGTCATGTCATTAAGCTTCCATGTCACATGTCAAAATTAAGAAATGCCCCTGTTCCACCCCTATATTGTACATTTTCAAGCATTTTGAGTCGTCAAAATGAGCAGCATGAATATTACAAAATCCCTATCTCGTGACCCTAATCTATCCAGTGCTGGTCATGCTGCTGCCATACCTAAGTTTAGGCATGGCATATCCTCCCACTAATAATTACAAGTATTTACCAAATCTATTATATAAAATATTTCAATATCATACTTTCCTAAATAATAATCAAAATATATATTAAATATGTATAAGAGTTTATGGTAATCAATCATACAGAATATTTGTTAGCACTCCCCCTCCCCCTAGTGGTCAAAAGGCCTAATTAATGTAATTGGGTCAGAGGCCAAAGGTGAGGTGGGGAAGTGCAGGTATGCTGTGGGGGGCACTCTGGGTCCAGCAGCAGAACAGACAACATGTAATCACCAAACAACAACAGGCCTTTAGGCCCACTCTCCTGGTTCTGTAGAGAAATATATTAAACATCAACAACATCTCCTGCCTTCAAGTCTTCCCTTCATTTATACCACACTAAACCCAATGTTCACACTGCCTTACTTGACACTCCAGCCCCCACCCCCCCACCCCCCAGGCTCCTGGCGGACGTTCCCTACTGTCAAACAGCTGTTACGTAGAGAGACAGAAACCGGGGACAGAAAACACTCTACCGCACGAGACCTCCTGAAGGTAGAGATGGCTTTTATTTCTGGGTAGGCGACTTGATATATATATATATATATATATATATATATATATCTATATATATAATTATATAAAAGTTTATATATATATATATATATATACATATGTCGAGATATGTGTGTTTGGGATTAATTGGGGAGGACTTTGCCCATGCAAAAAATGTACCCATACTGAAGTGATCACACAACTAAGACACCCTTAGCAGCTTAGAGAAGGACTATAAACCATAATATCTTGAGAGAAAATCCTTAGGTTACACGTACTTCTGATAGAGCCTGTTATGCTTATAATAATAACAGATGAAGTACGGTGTTGTTTGCGAAACACACTGAGCCATGCATTAGCGATCAATAACTATATCATTATTGAATATTTTTAAGCCCGTCATTTTCGGTATAATTTCTTGTTGCTTTTCTCAAAGGGAACGTCGTTTCTGGTCAGTTCAACCATTTCTGATCGTTTTGGATGATTCCTGATCGCTTGGATGGTGAGATTCGACCAAATAGTCAGGTGCATCACTCACTGAGGGCCCACCTCTAGATTGCAAAGAAAAGTTCTGAATTTTAACAGTAAAAGTCAACTTACCCACAAGGCCCACTTGGAGGGTGCAGAAGGCCAGTGCCACCAGGGGTAGGAGGGGGGTGTCCATGGTAACCTACAGGAGTCCCACCCTGGAGGAGACCTAATCCCGGAGAGCTGTGGTCGTCAAGGAGACGGTGGTCCGGAGGAGCAGGAGGGACTGTGACCAACAGGAGGTGGTGTTTTTGGGGAGGGGAGGCAGGGGGAGGGGAGAGGGGGGAGGACAATCTGCCGCCTCAACTATCTCAGTGATGGGGCCCTACAGGTCTGGGACACAAGAAACAATTCAAAAACCTGAACATTTTCTGTCACCTCCTGTTAATTCTACTTTTCCTATATTCTTGTAAATTTACCAAAATGTTACTCTAATGGCACATTCAAAGTGTAACTACAATATGTGTCCTGTAAATGCACAACACTTCATATGAAATAACATTTATAATATCTAGTCAGAACTTTTAAATCATTGCTATGTCACAATAAAAGGAACACAAAATGAGTTGTTTCTTGCTAACCAGACCTTATAGATGGGGCGTACCCATGTCACATGTTGAATTTGAGAAATGGTCATGTCCCTCGTCAATAAAGAAAGATTCATGTCGCCAATGTCACCTTTATTAAGGGCCTTACATTCAGTACGTACGCATCAAGGAGGGGAGGGGGGTCTGAGATTGTTTTTAAATGTGCATACGTTTAAGTACATATCCACTGCGTATTTTTTCCCAAGGGGGTGGGGGGTCTGAGACCTTTTAAAATGTGCGAACATACTAATTGGAAGGCCCCTTAGGTAGTATTCTGTAACTTACCATTATAACTTTTCAAATTAGGACTGGATTGAAGGGGACTTACACTATTCTGAACAGTTTCTCATGTCACTAGGCTCCATGTCACATGTCGCATTTAAGAAATAGCAATGTCGCTGTATGGAATTTAAGAAATGGCCGTGTCGCCATGTCAAATTTAGGGAATTCAGTGATCTCTTCTCTGTAGGTGGTCGGCCCCAGTAGCCCAGATACTACCAGCGAAAACCGCCGGACTACTTTTGGGCATTCAGGCGTAGTAATCTTATCCTTCTAATGGAGAGTTCCATACCATATGGCCCTAGACCACTAACATCGATCCAGCGACAGCAACATTTCTTGAAATTGACATGCGACATGGGCCTTTAGTGACTTGAAAATAATAAACGACATGACATGGCCTTCTCCTTTAATCAGTCATAGGACAAAAGGGTCTTTAGAGGTGACCTGGGACACAGAGAGTTAAGTTTCCCATATTCAACATGGGACGCTGCATGGGGACACCCCAATCAAGGGCCCTACATTGTTGATGTAGAGTCTACTCTCATGGACTCATTTTCCAAGATACAACAAGATACAAGATATTTTATTGACTAACATACAAGTATACATGTCATCACAAGTTTTTCAATCAGACAAAGATAAAACACTTACAATACAAATACATCACATATAAAAGCACAGATTGCATTTGTTGCTTTCTCTTTTAGGTCCTGGAGGTATATACCTAGACTGTAGTTACGTCCATGTCCATGAAAGGACTAGTATAGACCGTTTGCCAGTTTGGCCGGGAAGTTGTTGACTTCCGCTGTATGCTTTAGCATTGCAGGGCCAAACAAATAGATGTTCTGTTCTTTCTCCCAATATTGCTGGGTTATTTAGTAATATATAATGGTTTTTGGATCTGTTTGTTTGTTAGTATGCATATTTTCGCCGGGAGTTGGGTTTAAAAGATAAAGGACAAAAACACGATTATTTTGCATTGTACCTATGGGCCGGAAGTCTCAAATTCGCTGTCTGTCATTACCTATTCCGCGCGATTGATCGGGGTGGCACCGCTTCTGGCAGGAGGTCTATAAATCTTAATCAGAATGGAGAGGTTGGACAGTAGGTCTATAGATCTTGATGCAGAATGTAGAGGGGGGGGGTAAGGAGTAAGCCGGAAGTGGTCAGTACAGAGCCACCTGGTGGCGCATGCCGGACCTAACAATGTGGGCGTCTCACACAGACTCTGTCGGAGGATAGCATGCCACATGCTGTGGGGCTGTAGGAATGGTATGTTGTCCCCAACATCATTGACCCTCCTGTTACTACCATTTGCCAATATACTGGGTCTTGACCACTGAAATCGACAGCGCGAAACAACCATTTCTTAAATTCATCATGTGACATGCACTGTTAAAAAAGACCGTCAAATTTATGGTAAAGTACTGGCAACTATGTTGTCAAACTTTTACTGTAAATATAACAGGTGACCGTAATTCTGTGTGACCATATCTTTTCAGGTGAACACCGTTTAACTCAAATGGTAATATACCGTAATATGTACAGTGTACTTTCATACTTGAGGATGAAATTTAAAACCGTTTTAGATTTAACAATAATATACTGTAGTATATAAAAAACACATAGATTTTACATGTAAAACACTGCTATGGTACTATGCCATATAGTTTACACCAGATGTAATGTTAACAGCAAGTTTTACAGCAAAGTTTTATTTTTCCTGTAATCACACTACAGGATCATTGAGCCAATAACCAATCGCCTGGGCCAAGTACGTCCTCCCTTCTTGGTTTAGCCTTGCATGGGTTGTTTGATTGTTGGAGGTAAAACCCTCAGGGGTATAGCTGATAAAGTTCTTGTACTAAAAAGGTGTTTACATATTGATCCTACTGAAAAGGTATTTTAAAACATTTTGTAAATGTTTAAGGGGTGTTCTGGTTGGTTGACCATACCATGGTATATTACTGTGGGGTAATTTCAGTAATAAATACAGTGATATAATGTTAATTGCAATGATATTGTAAATAAAGTTGATATCTTCAATTTTTTATCATTGTTGACACCCAGTGTCACCCCTCATCATATACCCACCAATACCTCCTACTACAGTCTAGTGTCATTCCCTCACACCACCTCACTCACTCCCTCCCGCACTCCTTCCTCAGCCCATTTCCACTTCCTGTCCTCACTCTCCAAGCACCTCTACTTATAAATACCCCCTCCAACCTTTACTTGCCCTCATTCTCTCCCCTTCACCTCCTACAACACAACTTTAAACCCACTCACCCACTTCCCAATCTTCATTTTCATCATGTCTCATATTCAATTTTGTCAATTCTCTATATCTTATAACTTAACTCAATCAAATCACAAATACATTTTATTTTATATATACTACTTTTACCTTTACCTTTTTATCAAAATAAAAATAAAATTTATTTGCCAACTGCCTTCACTATCATTTCTCCCAACACTGGTGGTTTAGCAATGATGGTAGATAGCTGTAAAATAAAATACGGTATAATACTGTTGAGCTTTACTGTCAAAGTTACAGTTTTCTTTAACAATAACAGTGTGGGGCTTAAAGGGCCATACCCAATAGGCGATTAGCCCTGAGTTGGCTGACTGATCGGTGCTAAAGTCGGCCGTTTCTATCAGAAGAATGGACCGACTTTACCAGCAACTCATATTAAACATGCATATTTCAATACTACATACTGACGGTGATCTGATAAGGTGACACTTTTACCAGCGATTCTGCCAGTCACCCTTGCTGGTTGCCGGGAAAATTGCCTAGTGGATATGGGGCTTAACAACATCAGGGGCGGATCCAGAACTTTTCAAAAGTAGGGGCGCCCTGTCTGTAGTAAAATTTTCCACCAGACTCAATATTTTGCCAAAAAAAAAAGGGGGCGGGGCGGGCGGGCCCTGGGCACCACCCCCTAAATCTTCCACTGGGCATGACAGACAGGTTCAAAACCTTGGTGCCATGCAACATGGACATCTCTTAAAGGTAGCCAAAACCAATTGATTAAATGAAATTTTCCAAACCCAAATAATCATGGAAATCCATTCCTCGAGCCTATTCCTAGCCTATGTTAAACCATGAAATATGGTAAAAAATGTTTTAAAACACGTTCTTCTTGCTCAAATCAATTAATGTGGATCTGCAAAAATAGGGTTTGTTTACAAATACATGTAAATGCAAATATTACCATCTCTTGTGGCATTCTACATCAGTTTGAGCTAGTTTTCACAGCTAATACTTTACCACTGTCCTTAACTGGACTCATCTGACATGTTTCTATACTTATCTCAGTTTTGAATTTTTTTTCCATTATATTGGTTTTGGCTCCCTTTAAATGTGACAGGCATATGCAACATTGAGAAAAATAAAGGACAGAAACATTTGACATTGCCATATTTTATATTCAACATTCGACATCAGGACCCCCTGTCCAGAGCCCCAGTAAATTTGATATAGGATGGAGCTAGCTTCACTCTTCACATTAGTATGGTCGCTCAGATTTTAACACCTTGCACAGATTCTAACATTGTGGTAGGTTGATAGACCGAGGCAGATTTTTTCTAATCACTTTCCTGAGGAAGATCTTAATTGATCAAAACGTGTAATCTATAGTCTCATATGAATAAAAAGAACTGTTCACCAAATGTTTGGAAATTGAGCTTGGTATAAACAGATAAAACCTGGTTTCCACCAGCGGATTTTGACTGCTTATATTTGGTAATTTATTACTTTTAACTAGTAGTATGATAAAATATTCTATATCTTACATACCATTTGAAAGAGAACTAAAAAACCCTTTCAAATTGTATATAACATGTTCGTAATGAACCAATATTCTCACTGCCGACTCTTGAAATCAATAGTAAAATTGGCTAGTGGAAATAAGGCTTAAGGCTCTTGATATGCAATTTGTGTGTGTTTTAGGCAGACCTTTCGAATCTTGGAAATGCTGTTTTTTCCAGAATGGTGTGATAAATAGAGATTCATCAGGTATCAAAGCAAGAATGTGAATGTAAATTGATGCGGTAGATCTTTAAGTATATTGTTATGTAACGGGAACGAAACCCGAAACCCGAGGCCCGAGGCCCGAAACCCGAGGCCCGAGAAATAATGTAAACCGGAAATTACGTCAGTACGACTGTGTGACATCACTATGATCACGTGATATGAAATAGCCAATCAGAGCTGACCACTAAGGTATAAAAGGGGCGGTGAGGCTCGAGAATAAAAGAGTTCCTTCATAGTACTCCCGGTGTTCACACGTGTCTTCTTCCTCTAATAGCTCCTTAGGAGGACTTCAGTCGATAGGATGACCTAATATGAACTAAGTTAATAGGAAATCAAGGTAATATTGGTAAGGTTCTATAAAATAAGGCTTAACCTAGAGCGGGGCCCGAAGGCCCGAGGGACCGAAAACCATGGCACGAAGGCCCGAAACTGCCCGTTTGGTGACCCGAGGAAGGAAGACTGGACAGACGAAGAAGCCCGAAATAGTTAGCGGCAACCCCCCGACCGGAGGCATCAAGGCGCAACAGGCTCGGCCCCACACTACCAAAACATAGGCGACCATTGGCCCGAGACTCCCGGTCAGGGAACGAGGGAGTCGAGCTCCCCTAATTCCAGCCCGGAAGACGAACAGAGGCTCCAATTTGGACCCCTCCCATAACCACAATTCTGCCCTCTGCCATCCTCCACGCTTGATGGCTGCAACCCCCCGGCCCATTCTGACCGACATACCCTCCCCCCTTCAACGAATACCAATCCCCCGACCGACCCACTCAGCCCCCCTCGTATGCGAGGCACGACTCTTAATCTCACACCTCGGCTTCTTGCTCGGCCTCCGTGCTCAGCTAAGAACCGAAATCAACCCCCCGTCCCTCGGCGGTAGAAACCGGAAACCCCGAACTACCGAGGAACGTCACAATACCCATCAGAACATGAAACATATATATACATAATCATAATGTGATTGATATTGTCATCCACTCATAATAATGAAATCATCAATCCAACTTAGTTTTCTAACACGATCATTGAAAGCTTATTCTAACAAAATGCCAGGTTTGGATAAGGGATGGACAAAACTACCGTATATGCAATCCTTCTCTCCCAGAGTTAATGAAACTGAGTCGTCAGGAAGCCCCAAAAAGGTCGTCAAAAGGTCGTTATACACGGCCAAATGACAACTTTTGGGTCGTCATAGGTCTATTGTACCTCATCAAAGATAAGTGACGACCCTATAACGACCTTGGAAGGTCGTCACAAGGTCGTCAGTGGATATTTTATGGTCTCCTGACGACCATGGAGTCGTCACATCTGACTAACAACTTTTGGCCAAAAAGGTCGTCAGAGAAATATGTGTGAATTTATCTAGATTAGAGCCATTACTCAAATTTATCCTTAAAGCCTGTATTCCCCATACCGATTTTTATACTGCCGATTTTGTATTTTTTTAATTTTCTCTGAGATTATGAAATAATACCTTAATCTCATATACCATTGAAAAGAGTATTGTAAGACCTTTCTATTGATGTATAACATATCTATATTTGACCTTTATTTCCACTGCTGATTTTCAAATTTGGCAGCAAAATCGGTATGTGGAATATGGCCTTAACTTAAACATGGGCCTAATTATAATTTATTCAGGTTTTTAGCAAAGATTGTCACAAGGTCGTCATATACATATAGACTATAGAGATAGAGCTATAGGCATATATCAGTGAATATGTTAGGGTTGCACCATGCATTAAAAAGTAAAATGTAACATCAAAACATGGATTTATGCACCCCTGGAACATTGAGATTGTAAGAGATAAAGCAATATCCAAAATGGCGCATTTTAATTGAAATATGTCTCATTTACTTCATCAATGGTTGCACCATTGTCACATCTCATTTTCGTCCGACATTATCACTGTATATTGAGGTTTGTAGGTTGTACGTGGGGGGGGGGGGGGGGGGGGTCTTCATCAGGAGGTATATTGAGGTTTGTAATGTCCATGGAAATTGTGAGTTAAGGTAAATCATTGTGCATGTATCAGGCTGCCCAATACACGCGGGAATGTCAGGAGATCCCTCATAGTTCAGTTGTCAAGTGTGCTCATCACCTATATGAAGGGTCCTGGGTTCGAATCCCGGAATAACCAACAAAAAATGTCAGCCTCTGTGACAGTGTGAGGGTTATCATTGGGTTGTCACTGAGGCATGTGACAACCCAGTTGGATTTTCTGACGACCAAGGGTTTTTGGTTTTGGCACCATTCACTGACGGCCCTATAGGGTCGTCAGAAAGCTCCCTCAAGGTCGTCAGAGGGTTGTGGGTTTTGGCACCATTCACTGACAACCCTAGGGTCGTCAGAAAGCTCCCTCAAGGTCGTCAGAGGGTTGTGGGTTTTGACACCAATAAAGTTGTCATCCTGACGACCTTGTGTTTTCAGTGTAGGGTTATATTTTTCTATATCCACAAGTACCGATAAAACAAAAAAGATTTGTAGGTTTGCCACCTAATTAAAATACTGTATTTCATGGCAAATTAGGTTTGGACATAGGTTGGAATGACAAGCGTTTACATTGGATCGTATGCAAACAAAAACTAATATACATGTATGAAGCAGCATTTTACAAATTTTGGGAACAATTCCTCAACCAAATTGCTTTAATTTTGTATTATGTAACTGTATTCATGAAGTAAGCATGGAGGCAATTTTGAAAATATTTCATAGTAAACTGTCATGTTGGCGAAAAGTGGGATGGGCTTATAAATTCCTAGAGGGGATGCTAATAAAAAGACGGGCAAAAATGTAATTTATCACATAGTTCCACCTGAGACGGAAAGCCGAGGTCACACAGACAGAAACATCGCCGTCATAACAATGTCAAGCTGTATGTCCTAAGCCAAGGAGGTAGAGTAATCTGATGACGTTGACGTGAAGATGAAATAGAAAATCTGAGTAGGAGGGTTCAAAGACAGCCTAAATATATAGGAAGGCCAATGTGGACTACATTGCCAATAGATAGCAAAACATGATCTAGGAAGATGGAAACGCGCTCGACGATAAGATAAAAAGATATGCTTTCACATAGATTCTTCCCATGATTTGCATGATATCCAGCCCATGATACATTATGCATATATATATATATGTTATATAATATATTTCCCTGCCTATGGGACACGGCATATAAAAGAACACCTGCTTCGGTAAATGTGAAGGGGGATGGTCTCTATCTTCTCATAGATTCGTTCATTCCATAGATACAATTATCCAAGACAGAATTGTCAAAACTTGTTCTCACCATGATATGACCTTAATTGATGTTGCTATGGCGTGAGACCAAAGTAACCAACCATGATATACGTATGGTTGGCAGAACGGGGGGAAATTGGTGTATTAAAAGGTATGGAAGATATGAGTTGTAAACACTATAAATACAGAAATCATGATATAATAACCAACGGAATTATGTATTGACATAAAAGTCCAAATTATATGAAATATCGATTGATGAACTGATATAAAATTGAAGGCTATTGCAATTTGAATCTAGTGAAAGATGAAATTGTTTTTAAATCTGATATAGCCGTTGCTTAGATTTGATACACGGTAGCCTCAAGATAGGTCTTTGTAAATATACAGAATGAGATAATCCATGCACACCCATTTTTATCACCCGCACAGCCGACGAGCGGTACATATAATGGGCAGTTCGTATTTACCGGCTGTACGTACCGCTCCTTGTATCTATGGGTTTCAACACTATTTTGTATTGTTCTTGGGTGATAAGAAAACCAGATTCGCCCTCGGTACGTACAATCCCCTCTAGGTCATACAGGCACCCAAGCACAACCCCCTCGGGTCTTCTTATATTAATATGTCCCTGTTAAGAAACAGAAGTGAGGTAATACACTAGCAATATGTCCCTGTGTATCAGGAGACGTGATATAGTGCACACATGATTAACAGTCCTGTGAGTTTACAGAAAAGAGAAAACAAACAGTGAATGGTAGGTCCCTGTCCACCAAATGCACCCCTGTCAATAAACCAAAGTGAGATAATGCAAACCTAATTCTCCCAACCACGGATAGACAATTTCTTGAGTTGTACCCACAGGTTAGCCTAAATCAGGATACATGCTGGTAATATGTCGGCAAATCAAAAGGCTTTAGTGTATACATTTTCATGAATTCTACCATGATTTGAAGATTAACATTGAATAAAACTAACCATCATTGTTTTTTTAAATTATCATGTATTTGTTCCTAAACATGATGACAAAACTATTGACCATTACTTTTTACATCTATATACATATACATTAAATAGTTTCTAGGTTGCTTGAGAGTTGTTTCATTCTCAGACTTTCATACTATAGACCTTGTCAAGCTCCAATTGAGACATAACCATTAGGAAATATCCCATTCAGTATAACACCAAACAAAACAATATAAACTTTACATTGGTGGACATAACCCGGGCATTGAGTGACACCACATGAATGCTAAGGTACCTTCACAAGCAGTTAGTTGGCTAAGAACCTTTGCGGGAGACCAACCATATCCAAT
Source organism: Lepidonotus clava (assembly GCA_936440205.1). Taxonomy (NCBI): domain Eukaryota; kingdom Metazoa; phylum Annelida; class Polychaeta; order Phyllodocida; family Polynoidae; genus Lepidonotus; species Lepidonotus clava. Next base: position 41,130,206 of record OW387144.1, on the reverse strand, counting down.
CTTGAATTACAACCTTTTCAACCTACCCCCAAGGGAGTCGAGCTGCAACAACTACCCTTCTTCAACGGTAACTTTCCAATTCATCCTGCGAAGGTGAGACAAATCACTCAAAAATCAGTCAGAAACTTTGGAGGAGTCGGGTCAGGAGGTAACCATGGCAGAAGGGAGGCCATGAGGCACGTGGATGCAGCAAAAAGAGTGTATAAACAATTGCCTAGTACTTTTCCATCAAATGAGCTTGATCATAATCCCGTGGGTAGCCAATTCTCCCTACCACGGATAGCCAATTTCTTGAGTCTTACCTGCAGGTAAGCCTTGATCAAAATGCATGCTGGAAAATATGTCGACAAACCACAAGGCTTAAGTATATATAATTTCACTAATCATGCCATTATATGTAGTTTGAGATGGTGGACATCAATATCAACTATGTTTTGATTTGTTATTTGTACATTTTTATCATATTTTGAGTTGGTTTGAAAAATCATTACACATAGAAATATGGCAAATCTCAGTATGTTTCCTATATATTTTCACATACTTTTGCCGACAAAATTAGCCAAAATTAACTTTCAGGTACTTGAAATACTGTTAATCAGCTATTCGTGGTAGGGAGAATTATGAGGAATATATAAGGAGGGTGTATGGGGAGAATAACACTAAGCTAAACAACAACATAGAGGTTGGGTTCCCCTGTAGTTGAATGTTGAAATTGGAAAGGCAATCATTTTCAGATAGGTTACCCTCTTCTACCACCCCACACAGAAGAGGAGGAGGAGCTGTTCAGAGGCCAACGATGATGAGGCAATGGTAGTGGGAACTTTAAGCCCCATACCCACTAGGCGATTTTGATCCGAGTCAGCCGACTCATGTGCCCTAAAATCAGCCGATTCTGCTAATAGATTCAGCCGATTCTAGGGCTGACTGGTATCAAACATGTACATTTCAATATACTATACTAGCAGGCGATTATAAGAATCAGCAGATTCTCCCAGTTGCCCGTCCCCCATCACTGATAAAATCACCTAATGGGTATGGGGCTAAACTAGGCGATTTTACCAGCAACCAGCGATGGGCAACTGGGAGAATCGCTGATAAAATAGTCACAGATTCAGATCACCAGTTAGTAGATCTATGTATTATTGAAATAAACATGTTTGATATGAGTCATAATCAACATCAGGTAATATCCCACATCCCAGGGATGGTACAATCTAGGTGGCGGTTTCAATGGTGGATGGCAGAATTAACAAGGGGGACAATATTCTAATCAGCAAGTGTTCCAAGGTTATGGACCTAGGGATGGAAACATACAGCCAGCTGGTCTTTTTGAGAATGGTCAATCTGGTTTATTAACAAACGAACAATGTGTGGAAGTAGCCAAAATTAATGATGTTGAGCACGTCAAACCAGGGAAACTGAATTGGGGTCCCCAGAATGACATCCTGTGTTCTGAGAGGCACACCTCAGACTGTGCTTTAGATAATTGAACACATACCTCTCATCCACCTGAGAGAATAATAGTGGAACTCGGTTTGATTGAAGTATTTGGTAACAGGGAGCAACCTGGGGTAGTTCAGAGATAGAACAGGCAGAGAATCAAGGGAGTGGCTATACGCGCGACAGTCGCGCACGCGGACGTAGCGTATATATAATTGTTTATACACGCGGACATGAATTCCGCGCGTGCATATCTGCTTATATACGCGGATGTAGGGTAAGATGGATTGCATTGTATTTTTAACATTCCTATACGTGCTGAAATGAGATGAAACATTGTAATAATAAAAGAAAAGGGGGTTCGGGGGCTTAGCCCCCGATTTACAAATAATATAATGATGAACTAAAGAGGGACGTCCGCGTATATTACTGTACTTGTATACGCGATCACAACGTCCGCGTATATAAGCAGATCTGTTCTCGCGGACTTCACGTCCGCGTATACAAGGAATTCCGTATACGCGGCCATTTGCTCCTATGTCCGCGTGTATAACTCCAGCCGAGAATCAACCCATACACAACAACAAAACATAATTATAGACCAAACATTGGGTACAGTTGACTCTTCTTATTATGACACACTATACTTATTCCAAGGACTGGATAAGACATTTTCATGCCTGTCATCTATAACATTCATTCATTCAATATACATTTGTCATATATGTGACCTAATGAGGGGAAAGGATGCTCCGAGGTTTCTATATTTTCTATCATAAGACTTATATTTAAGGAGATATGGGTAGATTTATGAAAAATAGTGAAAATATTTCAATAGACCAACTTTTTGTGTAGAATTCAGTAATCATACTCAAAACATTCCATTTAGATGGAATATTCCCTTTTTTGGAATGTCAATGGAACGTTTATAGATTTTAAGAATTTACATTATTCCTTTTATTTGGTTTCCATGGAAACTAGACTTTAGAAATGTTAAATTAGATAAAGCCACAAACCAAAAACTATTCCTTTAGGATTGTCACATTGAAAACAGAATGGGAATATCATTTCTAGATCAAAATTGATCAATGTAATTGTTTTCATGACAATTTGTTTCATAATTATCATAATTTATAAAAATTGTTATAATTTGTTGGTAAACAATGGATATTAGGGATTTTACCCATTTTCATGTATTATGACTATGGCATATGCAAGGGGATACAACTCCCTTAATAATTATCACATTCAGACATGTTTAGTATCATTTGAAGGCTAAGAACATGCTCTACAAGACTGAAATTTAAGGAAATCCCGCCTAATTATATATACATACATATATATAATATATATATATATATATATATTATAACCATCTCTATTATCTCTGTTTGAAGAGCACTGTATTTGTGAAACGCATTAGTTTATTAAAGTGAAAAAAAAATATACAGAGTATTGGTGACACAGAAAAGGCCACTCCGATGCACATTCGTGCATGAGAAAGTCAACCTAGAAAGTTATTCAGACCGTGAACAACTGGAGGGTATGGGACAAAAAGGTCGTTTGGCTATGGGTTGCTTTACTCAGCGATAGTATTAAAATAAAATTTGATGTACCGTTCAGTAATAAGGAAAGAGTGCTTAGAAGCCCGTATTATACAGGGGTATCAAAATGGAATAGCCTTGGAGTGGGTATACAGAAAGCATCAAATGTATATGAGTTTAAGAAATTGGTAAATGCGATATGACGAAATATATGTGCTAATATTACTTTATTCTTGTGTATCTGAAACTCGGTAACTGACAGTATGTTATGGGAGAAAGAGATATGGCGATGTGATATATATATGTATATATATGTGTAATTTTTTCATCTATGTTCATATTCATCATGATCATGTATATACAATGTTTGTCAAACTCATCGGAAGAACTTTGTATGAACGAAGAGATGTTTAATAAAAAAAAAAAAAAAATATTCGCCACGGTCATATCTAGGGCGGTGATGGTGATCGGATCTATGAGGAGATAGAGACCTTTTATAATCCTGTCGTTGTCACAGGGGGACATGCAGAGGGGACAAGAAGATACAATGTAAAGGCCGTATTCCACATACCGAAAGTACTTGCTGCAAATATTAGGCATTTGCCTGGTAACGCTCTATGTCGGGATCAACAATTTTCGGTACACTTTCCATACACGTTCGGGGGTGAAAGTGTACCAAACTTAGCCCCTGCAGGTTTTAATTGTGAAAATCGCCTGCATGCCCAAAATCGGCAGGAAGATTTTACCAACATGTTGTTAAATTTTATCGGCAACACGGCCAATTATATATCAACAGTGCTGAAAGTATGGAGCTGAAAATTGGCAACACACTTTCGGAATGTGGAATACGGCCTTAACCCAATGCGAGCTCCTACCTATCTGGGCTGCTCCACAGTACCTAATGATAGGCCCTACCCAGCAAACACACAACGTGAATGCAATGTTGTGTTTAGGTTATATTTTGGTAATGTTGTGGGAGTACCTCCCGGCAACGTTGCTACAACCTCAAAGGACAACGTTATATTACAACGTGATAATAACATGGTAAAATAACGTTGCCTGCCCGTTGCAAAATTACCTTTTAACAACTTCAAATAGAAAACGTGGTAGCAACGTTCCCAGTATGAGTCAACTATGAGTCAAAACTGACTCTGAGCTTGTAGCCCCGACTAAGAATGACCATTATAAACTAGTCAGGAAACTGTGAGACTAATAAAACATTTTCTAGAAATTTAGACAGATTTTTACCTTAATTCTTACAGTGAAAACCCCAACCAATGGATTTTGCTAAAAACTTGCATAAATGATATCTAGGCCTATCTCATGCCAACAACATTGTCGAATATAATATAGGCAGCAAATTGTCTGGGGGGCAACTCATGGGTTAAGGATGGGTGCAGGTGGCCAGCCTAATACATCATAGTGGGATTGGATGTGTCCTTCTGGTAGGCCTGAGCCTCAAATCAACAAAGAAACAATACAGGAGTGGGGACGGTAGGTAACCAACCTATCCCCTCACCTGAGGCTCGGAAATATGAAAAATGATTTCCATCAAATTGGGGACATTTTTGGCATAAGATGGGCCTAATTATCATTTATGCAAGTTTTTAGCAAAATCCATTGGTTGAGTCTTTCAATATAAAAATAAGGTGAAAAACCTTTCTAAATTTCTAGATAATGTTGTAATCATCATAGAATTTTCTGACATGTATAGAATTGTCATTCTCACTCGGGGCTACAACTTTAGAGTCAGTTTTGACTCATAGTTGACTCATACTGGGAGTCATAAATGTTTCAAATTTGAAAAGTTTTCGAAGTGCTCAAATCGGCATGAAAACCCTACTAGAAGGTTCTTTTCTTCCACAAGTCATCAGGTAATTGCATTCCCGTCAGAATGCCCCAACAACCTTAACTCCATCAAATAGGGGAAGCTGAGGGGAATGGCTGGAGGCCGGGAAATATGTAAAATGATTTCCATTAAATAGGAGACATTTTTGGCATGAGATAGGCCTAGATATCATTTATGCAAGTTTTTAGCAAAATCCATTGGTTGGGGTTTTCACTGTAAGAATTAAGTTAAAAATCTGTCTAAATTTCTAGAAAATGTTTTATTAGTCTCACAGTTTCCTGACTAGTTTACAATGGTCATTCTTACTCGGGGCTACAACCTTAGAGTCAGTTTTGAACCATAGTTGACTCATACTGGGAGTCATAAATGTTTCAAATTTGGAAATTTTTCAAAGTGCTCAAATCGGCATGAAAACCCTCTCAAAAGGTTCTTTTCTTCCACCGCCCCCCACTCCCCCTAACCCCGTCAGCATCACAGAGCAACGCACGGGGAGACCAGGGCTATTCCCCTGACCTCTTCCCGGCCCCCTACTCCCCCTAACCCCGTCAGCATCACAGAGCAACGCACGGGGAGCCCAGGGCCGTCCCCCTGACCTCTTCCCGGCCCCCTACTCCCCCTAATCCCGTCAGCACCACAGAGCAACGCACGGGGAGACCAGGGCCGTCCCCCTGACCTCTTCCCGGCCCCCTACTCCCCCTAACCCCGTCAGCATCACAGAGCAACGCACTGGGAGACCAGGGCCGTCCCCCTGACCTCTTCCCGGCCCTCTACTCCCCCTAACCCCGTCAGCATCACAGAGCAACGCACGGGGAGACCAGGGCCGTCCCCCTGACCTCTTCCCGGCCCTCTACTCCCCCTAATCCCGTCAGCACCACAGAGCAATGCACGGGGAGACCAGGGCCGTGCCCCTGTCCTCTTCCCGGCCCCCTACTCCCCCTAATCCCGTCCTAACCTTTCTGTTTTTCAACAAAATTTAGAATGCAAAGGATACCCAAAGAATACCAAAGAGTATACCTTACCTTTATTTGCTTTTGCTATGGAATTTTGTAAGCTAAATATTGATTATATTTGATTCTTGATTTCTTGTTTTTTTTGCTATATTATCTGGGTCATTGGGTCAACTTAAGGAGGTGAAAGTTTAGTGGCAGCTCCAGGGTTACAGGCAAGGTGGGGGGGGACCCCCTGTGAGACACTTATGTAATGGGCCATACCATTTACACTGCAAGAGTGTGAACACATCCCTTACACTTCTTGACACGGTTTATAGCAAAGTAATTCAAACAGGGCAAAGTCTATTAGTGTATGAGATCAAAAATTTGCCGTGCCAGGTATGGCGACCAAAAAACTTTCACGAATATTCGTGATAATAATTTTGTGCCTCACGAACCTAGGGTATGTCCAGAAAACATTTACGAATATCCAAGAGCATTCATGAACATTTTCAATCATTGAAAAAAGAGTTCATAAAGTGCATATATTTGTTTATAATAAATCCCTGTATATAACAGAATACCTTTTAAGTGTTATGAAATAATTTGGAAGTGGAAAAAATAGGAAAAAATGACAAATACAAGAGCATGAGATTCGTGACCACGAATCCGTCACGAACCCAAAATTTGGAATCGTTTTTTTTATTGAATTTGGGATTCGTGAAAGTTTTTTGGTCATACCCCGAAGTTATTTTCTTTTCTAAATTAAAAGTAGTTTCTACCTGAAACCCTTATTAATAATCATTCTGCTGTCATGTCTTATTAATAACAAGTGATTCCGTCATTTGAATACTGCCGGCTGTAGGGAGGGGTGACAGGTGCACTGTTTCCCAAGCTACCCATCCTAGTCTGTTGAGCTCCGGTCCACTGTTTAAAGTGAAGAAGTTATCTGGGTCAAAACAGACTAACCAATCCTCGCCAAACAGCCTGCCCCTCCTCAGCCGCTATAGAGCACAGGAGGTAGAGCGGAATTGCCGACAGGACTCGATGTTAATCTACAAATAATGATACAATTTATGAAAATTTGCATAGTAAAGCCATGAGTTTTGTCGACATATTACCCAGCATGCATCCTGTTTGAGGCTAACCCGCAGGTAAAACTCACAAAACTGGCTATCCGTGGTTGTGAGAATCGGACTTACACGGCTGATCACATATAGGCGTGACAACACACAGTCTTATTAGAATTTCCTACTTGCTATTTAGCATTATAAACTTGCATCTCCTGTCTATGGTAATACATAGATGAGACTGTAGTTTTACAGTTGATGTGTAATATACATATGCACGGGAAGAATTTGATCTCATACATTAGACAGACTCGGCCGTGTCTGAATCCACTTGCTCTAAACCGTGTCAAGGAGTGTAAGTCTTACTCCACCATTATCCCTGACACAGCAAAGTATCATCATACCACCAATAGCAGTGGGCGTGTTAGGTAATATTTTTGCGCCCACCTCAAAGTTTCCCTTCCCCTTCTGGCGTGTATATAAGTGTAAGTCAGGGGGTGTTAACTATATTGTGTCACAATAGTCCCGTCCGCTCATAGTTCTCTTAACACGCCCAACCTTCTCGGCGTCTTAACGTACCTACCCTCCATTCAGGCACCAATATAATTGCCAGCAGTGGCGTACCCAGTCCCCCCCCCCCCCTCAGGGCGGGAGTGGGGGGGGGGGGGTGAGGGGTTCCCATGTTCGGTGGACCCCCCTCAGATTTCTCAAATTTTACGCAATTAAACTACCAATAAAGGGAATTATCCAAATTAGGGGTCTCTGGAACCCCTCAGATTTAGCAAAGTTTCTATGCCTATAGGGGGAATGTGGGTTGTATTTGATGGCCGCGCTTTACCAGTGTTCTACTCTCACTGTACTTAGAAGTTAGTTAGACATTAAAAGACTGTGATTCACTCTGATCTAGTATATTTGTAAATTTAGATTAAACGTATATTAAGACTCACATTATCTGTTCAATACTCTGTACGATCGGCCGTAGACTGCCAAGTACACACAAAAACATAGTTTAGCGTGAAGCTGTTATTTAAGGTAAATTCTAACCTATAGCTATCATGCTCCCGAGGTTAACTAGTGTTACTATATAAAAATAAAAATAAAAGGACATTTCACACAAAGTGTAGTTAAAATCTAGTGTACTATTTTATTGCTGAATCGATTATATATATTAATCTTTATCCTCGGCGCACCACTCGCACAACACCTCGGAGCACATGATGCTGGCAGGCTCGCCCCCCTCACAGTCGGCGTGGTAGCACCGGCCGCAGTAGTTGCAGACCAAGTACATTCTGAAATATTACGGAGGCATGTTTAAATACACATTTGTTTAAATTGTGTGCACGAACTAATCGGACCATCATCAATCACAATTTTTAGTAACCGTACGAAATTCGGCGTTCACTCCAACGTCAACATTAAGATTCTATGCCCTCGTTATTTTTTGCCTATTAGCATCATCGAAAATCATTGCCGCTATATAATATTATTTGTTATGAAAAAAAAACGGCGTACCTGTAGTTGCCATCCAAGAATATGGCCTGCGGTTGTGTGGCGTGTTGGTCTTCGGCAAACGTTTCCATCGCCTTCCACCTTTGGTCCGTTAAGTACTCCTCCTGCTCCTGAAAAAAATTGTGTGGTTATAGTTAAATGTGCAAAAGTCAATTTTGCACTTACTACATACCAGCGTGTCCCTCGTAATATTGGCAAATTTCAGAACAATTGTACTCGTGAAATCGCCCCACTCATCATTTTGTTTTGTTTGTACATATTTCCCTTCATACGCTTACATGTTTTATTTCCCTCTTAGCTTCATCGTGTAAATACAAATGTACCAACCTGGGTCGGATCCTCCGAACAGTAGACGCACGTCCACTCTGATGGGCCGTTCGGGAGCTGCTGTTGGTCGTGAGTCCTGGAAAAAAATTCAAAAATCATCACACCGTCCATCATTTCAACATAGGTGGTCGAAACTACCAAATCATCGGCATCTCAATTTTTCTCATCCAATCTCTGTTTCATGTTATTGTGCCAGTCTGATAAATTTGCAATTTTTAAATTGTCAAAAAAAGAGCCTGTTGTTTCAGCATGTTACATGAATTCGAGCGACCACAACCATGTCCGATCGCGAGTCCGTCGTCGGGTTTTAGACAGTGTGCATTATTTGGCATGAAGATAGTCATCCTACCAGATAGTAAGTTAATAATTTTTATCCATGCTTCTCTTCCATCCCTGTCCATCAACAGTGTTGAACAATTTAAACCTACTTAGGGGTGAACAGGGGCGCCCACTCGGTCCATTGGGGTTCCGTCCAGATCGTTTCCTCCTCTTCAATATTTTTCTCCTCACGCGGTGTCCATGCCTGGGATTCCTCTTCCTCCTCCGACAGCACATGGTTGCTTGAATGAGCCAAAAAAACAACCTTTAAGTGTCTGGAATTGGTTATCTACGTGTATGGGGAGAAAACGAAAAAAATTGGAAAATATGTACCAAACGTAACAGCTATTATCCACACCCTTATACATTTGTTAACAAACACTCTATATATGGAAGTGTAACCCTCAAGTCATTTTCCCGCAAAGCCTGAAAAAACACTACTTCTCTATATAGGCATGTTATCTTATCAAATTATAGGCAAGTTATCTCATTCACCTACCGGGTTTTCTGCGCAGTCGCCATTGTTCACAATGTGGCGCTTGTGTTAATATCAGCAAACTTCTGCGTACGTCTTTTATGGTCGTGAGGCTGGCGCGGGACTGTGTGTGTGCACGTGCACGTGGTGGGCACCTCCTTATAAAGCTGGTGCCCCCCCCCCCCCGGGGGGCAGGTTAATGAGGGGCGATCTAGGTCAGCCGAGCAGCCTGAGCGACCGGTGTCAGGTGTTACATAAGGTGTCGCTCGCGCAGCGCAGCCCTGGCAGGAGGTGCACGTCCTGACACCTGACTCAAGAAACCACCCGTAAATGCACACAGCCCCATACCCCCAGCCTGTGAAATAACTTCAGAAAACGTACCTCAAAGTCGCACATCCTGGCACCGTAACCTTGTGAAGTAATTTCCTACCTTTTATTTTAAATTTGAAAGTAGTCACATTATAAGGTTTAGGGCGTAATATAATTATTCCTGCCATGAATACACTACTTAAAGACGAATTTTTAATAAAAAAATGTTGCTTTTGTTGGCAAAAGCGTCTAAAACACATAATCCTAACAATGCATATAAAACACCGGACAGTGTCCGAAATTAAGCTGCTGCGCCCTATAGGCCGGGCCTATAGGCCTGCAACCGGGGTGCACACTCACACTCGTGAGTCTGCACACTCACACTCGTGATTCTGCACACGCACGGCCAGGTGCGCTTCTTTGAGTTTTGCACTTTTTTTTTATACATGTGCACACTTCTCATGGAATTTTTTCATTCCCATATATCGGGGGGTGCATATCCAAAATTTGTGGTGCACAATCTCATTAATTCTGCATACGTTTTCAGCTTAATTTCGGACACCACGTGCACGAGTTCGATATATCTATAGGTCCTCTAGATCTACAAGAAGTCGTGGCGCCGAAGGGGACATACGATCATATTTTCTTTTTCAACCACATATCCAAAATGTCCACTTATCCGCATAACAGGCAGGAAAGATGCCCATGAAGGTTGCTCGAACTTTTCCTTGTGCCACATTGTATAAGGACTTATGTATCTGGATGTGACGGTGCTGTGTTGGTACCACTTCACAGCTGCAAACATATGTTGCCTCTTCTTCCCGGTTGCATTACATTGTACGTAATGTTTCACGTAGTGGGTGGCGATGCACGGTCGCTCCCGGGGGTCATTCTGTCCGTCTTCGTACCAATTGGCCATTAGTCTAGACAACTTTTTACCACTGCTGGAATTTGTGCTGGAATAAGTTATGGGGCCATATTTTACGACTTTAGACTTCACGTAAAATGAAGGCAGAAATGACTTCTCTAGGATCTCCTGTTCTGTGGGGTACATCTTTTTGTATGTTTCTTTGAGCAGCTCAAGATCGTCCGAGTCGATCCACACCTTTTCTTCTCTAAATGTCTCGAAGCCGTCGGGGAGACTCCATAGGCTCTCGCACTGCGCCAAATCTCGCTCATTGGGTACATCGAGTGTTTCCAGGACCGTTCTTGCTTTCTTCTCTCCTTCTCCCAGCCGGCAGTGTTTGCCAAATTTCCCCTCGTGTTTGGACGGCATTTCGGCGCGTGCCTGACTGACACGACTCATCCGGTGAAACCTCTCAAACAATTGTTTCTCTATCTGGCGATTGTTAGTCGGCACATCCCCCAAGTAACCATTATACCGCTCAAAACTGAACAGCCAAGTACTGGGAGCTGGACCATACTCCCGGAGACACTCCTTTAAATGGAGATGTAGATGCATGTTTGGGGTAATGAAATCAGAACCGAACTGGACCTCTGTGCTCCTGCAAAAGTACAATAGTTTCCTGTGTGCCTGTTCTATCTCGTGGTATGTAATACAAGGCTTGCACAGAAGTCGAGTGGCTTCTACGAAACGCTGCCAGCTATGAAGCATATTATCCGGCAAAAGGCCCTGGAGGCAGTATCCAGACGAGACTGTAACCCAATTCTTCCACTCCTTTGCCGTCCACATCCCAGCGTTCGATTTGATGTTAGTTACCACGCAGTCATCCGGTAGTCCCTCTTTAAACTGATTCAGACGAGCATCAATAGTCAACACCTGATTAGCGCTTAGTACAACGTCATCTGTTGAATTCTTCTTCTTCTTTGACAACTCTTTGTCGGTCCACCTCTTCCACATTCGCTTGGCAGTCCCTGAATCCCAATAATAAAAGCACATATGTGAAATCGGTATTGAAACCCCAATGAACTTAATAGTCCAAATTAAAGGCAAATGCAAGTTCCATTTCAAACACATTATCAGTGCTAAACATTAATTAACGTTAGGTCAAGCTTCAACACTTACCCAACAGTACATTATGCATCACATCGATCGAGAGGAACCTGAAAAAATGAATGTCAAGCGTCTAAGTAAAAACATATAATATAGTTACTGCTAATGGAAACATTTTTATTAATGAATGTCAAGCGTCTAAGTAAAAACATATAATATAGTTACTGCTAATGGAAACATTTGTATTAATGTTTATTCAAATGTCAAATTAAAATTTTTAATATTTTGGTATAATTCTGTGTAAGTTTGGCCTCTAAATTGGTTCGGCCTGGAGATTGAACTTACTTGATGGGATTGAAGTAGGGCAATTCTAGGAGGACACAGGAACGAGCTCCATACTGTTTCTCAAGTTTACTTTTCTCTCTCGGGGTGGATGCAGCTGTAATCTCACTCACTCTCTCCTTGTGTTGGTCCAGAGTACGAGGAGTCCAATTCGCCATGTTGAATCCTCCACGGTTTGAATTCTTGAATTCCTTCAGACATTTTGAACAACCCATGATAGCATTAGGTAGCAGGAAACCGCAGGTCTTCCTCCCTGCAGGCAGGTCGGCAGCAACGTTCAAAAGCGCCAACTTAACGGTCTTGCCATTTGGGCAATCGTTGGTTATAAGCCTTTTTCCCTGATGCCAGAATTCCTTGAGTTCGTTGACTAGGGGCCTCAGAAAACTGGTAAGGTCGGCAGGTTCTTTACTTAAGTTTGGAATGATACCGTATAGTATGACGTTCTCAAGTCTGTACCGCTCATTTCTGGGTAGGTTAAGTATTGTTAGGTAAATGCCCCCTACTGACATCGAAGCTTTCCGAGAGAATGGTTGAAACCAATCGATATTCATCTGAAGAGCCAAGTTGTTTTCATTATCAAGAAAGCCCTCGTTGTTCGCGTTAAAGTCTTTCCATACCAAACCGTCGTAAATGTCAGCATACACTCTGTCGGGTATCCTCCTTCCCTTCCATTCTATACATTTCAGCTCAAAACCTCAACGTTTCATCATAACCTGCAAACTCTTCTCGAGCGACTGGTAACAGAATGTCCTGACTGGAAGGAAGGTAATTTCCCCACTAATCTTGGCCTCAGAAAACAATTTCCTGTTGCAACGTTTTAAATCATCACCGATGGTTGTGCACCTAATGGGTTGCTGAATACCATTACGATCCGTGTAAAAGCCTCGACCTCGCACACGCTCAGTGGTGGACAACACAGAATGCGACAACGTATAACAGGTCGGGCAGCATGCACTCATAGAGTAATTAGTCATCGTTAGGTCTGTACCCAACCATTTGTACATCATCCGCATCGTTTTGGGGAATACTGCCTCCGCTGCTTGTGAAACCCGGTCATTACCTGCTACCGTCAATAATTCACAAATGAAGCACATAACTTTAGCCATTTGCGTATCACTGGTGAAGGTGTGGATCTGCCACTGCAAAAGAAAGAACAGAACCCATGAAAATAGGCTTTGGATATTCTTATTAGGGGTACCACTAACAAGCCTTGCCAATGGGCTAGGAAGACCCGTCCCGTCACCGAAAACCACTTTTAAGTGACGGATGGCCCTGTTGCGAATCTTGACTGCCTCTGGATGAAGCTTATCATTTTCATCCGATTCTTGGAAATCTTCCATTGTACCGTAATAGTTTTCCATATCATCACCTGACTCCTCATCGGCTTCCATGGGTACCGCCTCTTCAACAGGCTGATTGCGACCCACCGGCTGACTGTCTGCTTCTCCCGGATTCCCGACTTCAGCCTGCCGCTGATTAGCAGCTGCAGCTGCAGCCCGAATACCAGCTCCAACCTGGATACCACCTTCAGCCCGAATACCCGCTTCAACCTGCATACCACCTTCAGCCTCAATACTCGCTTCAGCCTGGTTACCTGCCTCAGCCTGAAAACCTGCTTCAGCCTGGTTACCTGCCTCAGCCTGAAAACCTGCTTCAGCCTGGTTACCTGCCTCAGCCTGAAAACCTGCTTCAGCCTGGTTACCTGCCTCAGCCTGAAAACCTGCTTCAGCCTGGTTAACTGCCTCAGCCTGAAAACCTGCTTCAGCCTGGTTACCTGCCTCAGCCTGAATATCTGCAGCTTCGGCCTCAAGACCCACTTCTGCCTGATTGCCAGCGTGTTGAGGTAAACCAAATGGGGTTGGTTCTGCAAGACACATGTATAAGAATAAATTAAATGTACAGTAGGGTTTCAGAGTACAGACTATCCCACCCAATGTTGTTTCTCTGACTCAAAAGCTATGATAGAAAGATGCATGGAGGAATACATATATATAACGTCCATTGTTTAAGTCATTCATTATTTGAACAATTGTTTAATTGTCAAGAAAAGATTTAGGCTGCCGATAATTTTCCAAACACTAACTGATCATTAAGAGTATAGTAGGTATTTGAAAATAATATCTATGCGCGCAAGCTAGCAGGTACTCACCATGCTCCATACGATGCTTCCTGTTATATGTACTTTTTGAAACTGGACGTTTACATGTGTCGCACCATCGGTTTCGGCTAGTGTCCATATTTCTTCTGGTTTCTGCCTGGTCACTGACCCTTGAAACACCACGAGCTCGAGGCCATGGCGAACTTGAGTTAGACAGCAGCACTTCAGGGCGATGAACCTTCCCCATTTGCGACCGCGACCCAAGTATTTATATATGGTACAGACCGATGCCTAGAGTCCCACCAGCTGAAAGCCGCGAATTGCCGCGACATGCCACAGCCCCGACCCAGGGGTAGCTGCACTCGAGCTCCTAACCTCAGACACCCGTGTGAAATTAAAGCCGAGAACAGCTGCCACAGTATTACCAGGAGATTACTGTCGCCTCCAGCCTGGCCGTCACGGTAGCGCGTTGTCGTGATTTGTCGGGCGCGTGAAGTTTCTTCAGCTTCCGAAACGCATCGTCCGCCGTCTGGACTGGTGAGGGCATGACACCTGCCATTAAAAACTAGGGTCTACCCATTAAAGGGCGGGGAAGTTTCCTCAGCTTCCGAAACGCATCGGCCGCCGTCAGGTCGACTGGTGATAGGATTTCATCTGCCTTGAAAACCGAGCTCGAAGGTCAAACCTTAAGCTTTCTGCTACTACTTAGGGCCAGCTTATTTCGTTATATATTGCGTTTGGTGTACGGCTACGTGAATATCATGAGTGTCAAAATCTTGAGTGCCACCCTTGGTGAGAATCTTCTTAATTACTTTTGTTCTACAAGTGATACGAGTCGATGGCCGACTTTCCAAATTATTCAAAATAGGTAAAACATATGCATTCATTCTGGGGGTCGCCCTTCCTAATTAATTAATATGGCCAGTTTTCTGAATTCTAGGGTGTGGCCATATGGCAGTTATATTTTATTCTGTCTGTTTGAATAGCCTGGCCATGGTAATTTGGAAGGAAGGTGTTTGTTTAAAGTTGAGATGACAACCTTCATGTTCTCTTCTTTCTTTTTTTTCAATATATAGCTGCCGCGTACTTGGTTCTTGTATCATGCGTGGAATTTGTTCGAGCTGCCAGTGGCGGATACTGGCCTAGGGTCGTTCACAATAAGCCTGGAGTAACCCGTACCCGGTTGGTCAACCTCACTGCTCCAATTACCGGTCACCCTCCACCAAAACACGATGCGATGACCGGCCTCACCTTTCATGACACCCTGCAAGCCTTGTTGGACCAGGACCATACCGTAACTGACACTGGATCTGAAGCCAACCCAGGAGACGGAAACATTAAAGAATTCCCAACTGTGGTACTTCTCTCTTCGTACACTCTTCTTGTTATCCTCGCCGTAGCCATAATTATTAGCATATTCTTTGTTTGCTCCGGAATTAATCGCATCTTCGCAGACGCTCGTTTTCGTGTATACTTGCTTGTCTCGGGCAATCACAGTGTATGGCTTAAAATAGGCACGTTCCCTGGACATTTTGGAGATTATATCTTTCAAACAGACGATCCTATCACACTGACTAAAGCCGAAAATATATGCCTAGGCGCACGATACACATTTAACTGTGTCATCCAAATGACCGACTGCTATACCGGCACATCGACACGACTGCCCACACATTTAAAGGTTAATAAACTGAAGGACATCATGTTGACAAGATTGATGACTAAGGACATTATACGCTACCAGTTGGTTACCATGGGTATAGGCATAGGAGAGCCTGTTCTTTTGGGGAAATACCGGCCCGGTGAGCTTGCAATTAGTACTAATACTTCAGTCGACTTAAGCCGTGTTGACCTTGATTAAGTCTTGTGTGAAAAATGTTGTATTTTTGTGTGTTTACTACCAATATGCTGCCGAACGTGCGTGCAATCGATACAAGTGTTATGGTCATAAATTGAATTTGTAGCTAAATAAAATTTCGGTTTTGGAAAGAGCAGTATGACGCTGACAAGAGCGCTTTTACTCTGGCTCGGGCTAGGGTCAACCCCTTATGTAATCTGTGAGACAGGCCCCTAAGTTAGGGGCCTGAGGCTAAACTAGGTCTGCAACCTAAACTAGTAGTGGAATTAAATGTGGTTAACGCCACAATCTGGCTATCGGGCTCCAACCGAAATTATGGCTATAGCTAATTAAGCTATCGTCCCTTAATAAATCTCGACACCTAAATCGACTTGTTCGTTTTTTAAATTATTAATTTTGCAATGACACAGAAGCTCCAAGTTACCAATACATAACTCCAGGAGAACTCCCACTTTAAAGGGTTACAATATGCATGAGGTTTTTTTATTCTCTCACAGAAAGAATATAGGTCACCGTGTCATACAAATCCTAGAAAGTATTTCGGGTTCATCAGGAGACTACATGGTCACGTGTAAATTATTATAGGTCCTACTGGCAGTGATGTATTTGATCATAATAAAATTTCTGAAAAATTACTTTTGCAACTTACTGCATGAAATCTAACTAAAAAGGATCCACTAGAAAAGAAGTAACAGTTCTGAAAACCGGCTTCATGTCAACATTATTTTTTCATGACTGCGAAATAAGTACGAAGAGATGATTCATGTCGCATCATTTTAAAAATCTTATATCGAGCTTATGTTTGTTTAAAATACACTTTTTATGAGTGATTTATGCTATTATTGATAACAGGCCTAGGTGTCATTCCATTGCTCTTCTAATGGTAGAGACCTTGTACCATAACACTCTCCAAAAAAGTGTTGTATTGTAATCGATTTCAAGTTCGTGGTCTATCTTCAAGAAATAGCACATTCGGGTTTTCAACAAAATGACACGTCATTATAGTTAAATGCGTTTCCTATCATAAATAAAAAGTATTCATAAATTTAAGATTCACTTATTAGAAGGACCTCGATAACGCGTACGGTTTTAGACTAATATAACTATAAGGCGAGTCTTAGGCAACCAACATATCTATATAAATACTTCCCTGCTTATCGAGCATGCCATAATCAAAACAAGAAGCGCAAAGTTCTTTGATAAAAGTTTATAAAACGACTATACAATTGAAGAAAGTACAAAGACCTAACATACAGCGTGACACAGACCATACAATTAAACGTAGTGTAAAGAAAACATAAAGACGATAAACATAAACATCACATAACATAGAGCATTAAACAGACCCGTTAGAAATAAGTTAAATTGGCTGTGCATCGGCGATACCCGACCGATACGCGGGCTTCACCGCCCAGTCTGGGGTGTTGGGAGGAGGCTGTTGGCGTTTTGGATTATCGTCGGGGACATTTTTCCGCTTCTTTCCAATCTAACGCCCCGCTGACGGCCGCTAATTTCTTTAAACTCAATTTCGTCCAGGTGGGCTTTGTAGCCACTCAGCTCGTCGCTCTCCCACACGAACGGTTTGATGAGGCAGTGGTATCGCTCGGTGGTCTTCCCGTTTTTGTCGACCGGAAAATAAAGTCCGCGCTCCTCGTCGCTCGTGTAGTCGGGGGTGAGGAGGCGCCTCACGGAACTCTTACGAGTTTCGTCCCACGTTGTGACGATTCTTTCCACCCCCACTATCCGTCTTTTGAGCTTCTGCAAAGTTAAAAAGACACTTTTTATTTTAATACAGTTACGACATACTTGGTCAAGAACATCAAATAAACACAAACAAGTTTTTCAATATTTCAGTTGCCTTAATTTAAAAGCTGGTCACTGCAGTTAATTTCAAAAGCGTTGCTCTATCCTTGGTCTCTATAACATACAGGCACTTTTTTTTAATTGTGTCATATCCATTCTAATTGTATGTCAAGATTATTGTCCAAGGAAGCAAGTAAGGTTACAGTGCTCTATATAAATTCATAATGTAAAAAAATGATAATTGTTTTCCAAGTTTCAGTGTTACAACCATAAGGCACATCCGGAGAGGGGGGGGGGGGCACTCACTCTTTGATAGTAGATACTTTTTTTGAATACGTATAGATCAACTCTGACAGCCCCCCCTTTTCAGGCCTCCAAAAAGGCATTTGTTGACAAATTTAGTGGCCATTATTTGATTTTGGTACTAAAAAGTTGATTAAGAAGCATTATGAAGTGACGTGGTTGAATGACATAAAATAAACTGTTGATATAATATAATGGACAATACATTATTGAAAGCTCCCCATGATCATTTCACAGCCCCCTGTTTTAAGCCAAATTGGCGATTCACAGCTACAGCCCCCGGTATAGTTCCGACCGCAGTTCGTACATATACCCTTTTTTGAACCGAGTGGGTCCCCGGGAAGTCACACACCCTATACCATAGACATTACTCTTTCTCCTCGGCTTTGCACTTTTCCTGAAAAAAAAAATTTAACGGAATATGTTTGAAAAGTGTAAAATTTCGGCCTGCCTGAATCGAACTACGTCAACAATGTTGAGAACAATAGAGGAAGTCTGTAACAAAAAATTATTTACCTCGTTGACGTGGTGACGGATGATAGACTTTTCATTGTTGTCCTTGATTTGGTCGTTCCGGATTTTGCTGGCCCAAACAATATAATAAGCCAATAATTAATAGTGGACTTCTAACTATATGTCAGTGTACGAAATCATTACGGATTTTCGTTGTTTTCCGGGATGTTCCCTGGCGGCGCGGCAAAAGAGAAGAACATCAGGGCTATACTAGGAATGAGATCATTTCTAAACAAACCGAGAACTATATTAAACGGTAACGTTTTCAAGGTGAGATTAGTAGTTAATTATAAGCTGTAAAAACAAACTTTAGAACTTACACATATTTCATTGCGTGGGCGCAGTTTGGGTCGTTTGTCAGCTGGCTTCGCTTGGTTCACGAGCACCTCCACCTGGGTCTTTGCCGCAGCCGCTTCAGCCTCCGCCCTTCGGCACTTCTTCTCCAGCTCCTCCATCCTGGCCAGCAAATCGGCCATGGACGGTTCAGCTGTAGACGTGGAGGGGCCGGACGAGGACGAGTTTTCGGGCGTGAACAACCTTTGGGACGTCGTCGACGAGAACGACCCTTGCGATGTCAAGGGCCCGGGCGTGGACGACTTTTGGGACAAGGTCGACGTGAACGACGCTTGAGACGTCAAGGGCCCGGGCGTGGACGACGTTCTGGACGTGGAGGTGGTGAACCATGGATGGGTTTGAGACGTGGAGGGCGTCATCCCCCAGGGCGTGGATCCGGAGGGCGTGGAGGGCGTGGAGGGCGTGGACGAGGATGCGGATGCAGTACCGCCTTGGGAACCACCAAGGCTAAGCTCCACGTCGTTGAGGGTGGATCCTTCGTCCGCGTACAGGGAGTCCTGAAGAGACTGATCCGCAGAGAGATCCTGAAACCCATTCTGAGACCCATACTGACGCGCATCCTCAGACATATCCAACATCAGGGTACCTACGCCTGCTGATGAATCATGATCTGTTATTTGCGCGCCACCCGATTTTGGGCTGCTGGTCAAGATCCTGCATGAGCTCGTAGACGGGTTTGACAGGACAGAGTCACTATAGTCAGTTGATCCGTTCATGGTGGCAGCAAGTTTTCAAGTGATCTATATAGCCATATGCCACGCCGTATTTATACATGCCGGGCAGGCCCCCCTGTGGATACATGATCTGGTGAAAGCGATCTTTTATCGATGAGGCAAGACTTTGAACATAAGTTACGTGGTAGACGTGACGGGGTGTGGACGGGGTAAGAGACACTTTTACCATAAGTTACGTGCTAGCCGTGACGGGGAGTACATGGGGTATCAGCGACACCCTCACCGCCGCCCCTTGTGAGGCCTGTTACGTGTCAAGAAGTGTTAAGACTACCCCGCGGGCCGCGTGCCGCGGTACTCCTGTGAGGGACCTGACACAGAAGCTAGTTGACATGCGCCGCCTCAGATGGCCAACAGCTGGACGCGGTCATCATAGACGCGTGTCCCGGTGTCAAACGCGACAGAAGTCATTTCAGATGAACCCCCTGTCGATCGGCTCTCTGAAGAAAATAGCGGCCTATTAGACGTGCTTCGCGCTACCCAGTGTAAAAACTTGTGAAGCCCCCGGCTAGAAGAAGTTGTTTTAGTTGTACCTTACCTAGCGTTTAAGTTGTCGACCGAGGGTTAACTTTTCGCTAAAAACTAGACGAAGCCCTTACAGTACCTGGGGGGTTGTGATGTCGTGGGGGGTGGGGGGTATAAGTATGTGCCTGTACTAGACACTGGTTCAGAACAGCCACTTGATGGCCATGGACATCGAGCGACTGTTAAACGCAAGTCTGCGTCTGCGTACTGTTCGGGAGGAAAGGCCAGTGGTGAGACCGGGGGTGAGACCTAGTCACCTCCAACCCGCGGACCAATCCGACCATCAGTGGCTGCTTCTCTTGTTAGTGATATACCTGGGGTGGAAATTTATCGGTATCTTCTGGAAATTGGCAGCAGGCTGTCGCTCGTTGGCGCAGGGTCAACGTCGGAGGGCTACAGTGCAGTGCTGTCTGAGAATCTACTGCCGATGGGAAACGCTCCTATTTCCACTGGCTCCCATTCCCGCCGAAATGGAAGCCGTAGGAAGTGCTGCCTGCCCACGAATGATCATCCAAAGACCGAGCATCCTGTCCAAGGCCCTGACCGTCGCCTGGTCGGGCCCACTCACGGTCCATCTGAATGGCAGTGACGAACCCTTGACGTTGGAACTCCCGCAAGAAGTCAAGATTACTCGTTGGGAGCGCGTGCGCCTGAACAAATTTTTCAGGCACAGACTTTGTAGAGCGAGCGTTTGCCTGATAAACAACAGGAACAACATGGCCCAAGAACTACTCCCAGCCGAAAAACTGGGCTGCATGCCTGACGTAGACTCTTGGGTGTGATGAACAGTTATATAAAAGTGTACGATATGTTTGAAGTAGATATGGGAAAATTTTAATTGTGAAATGCATATGTTCACGAAGCTTTCGAGTTACATATGTACATTAGTGTATGTTCAGTAAATACAATTATGGGAAAATAGGCGAAACGTTGACACATGGACATCCTAAAACCTTTTCCGCATGCATAACAATAAAACATTTTGATATCATGAACGTGTGTAGTCTTATGTGGCTGTGACTAATTATAAATGGGAATTCATGAGGGCGACAATGAAATCGGAACTGGTCCTTAACGAATTTTGATAATGGGAAATGAATTGCTGCTGTGTGACGAAATTATGAGGGCGAGTATATATTCTAAACAACAAAAATCGAACATGAATGAGAACTGATAACTTTTGAGCTGCAATAAAAGGAAGAGTTAATAGCTAATGTATATATAACCAACTCAATTTAAAGTCAAGCGTCTGCATGCGCTTTGAATCCTACGTTGTCTGAAATACAGAATTGAGATGAAAACAAAAAGTGCTGGTACCATTATAAAAGTAAGTCCAATGTTCAACAGGTAAACAGTACCGTGCACACTGGGGGGGAGGAATGGTACGTGGGGAAGATGCAAGTCACCACGAAGTTTCTTGTATTCGACCTCATTCAGTCGAATCTCTTTCATGTATGTACGGAGGGAAAGGAAATTGTCTTTTGCTCGCTTAAAAATATCCTCTTGGCGGACTCGCATTTGCGGGCTAAGAGGTAAAATTGGGAATGGTTTATCGTACGAAAAATCCGGGTTCACAAGTCGGCTAAGTGACAGGTTGAGGTGTTGAAGACTAGCAAGGTTGACGGGGAAAACTGTTCTTAAGGGGCCTGCTGTAGAAGGCAAACAGTTAACACTTGAGACGGGAATTTCCCATTCTTTGGCGGACACAGAACAACCACATTCAAAGGCACGAACGCACGATTCACATCCAGGATGGGTTGTTGTTCGGTTGGGGCAGCGCACAACGACCTCGTCTATGTGAGAGAACAAATAGGTCCCTGTTGCAATGACTTGGATGTTCGACCTTCTGAAATTAGACTGAATGAGTATTTTGAAATCACAATAACGTTTGACAGACTCATGATCACGTAGATAGATAGAAATGAGGCACGACGAGGGAGAAAGCCTGCGAATTGGTAGGTCATAATGACAAAACAGAGAATGGCAATTATCCAGATCTGGGTTGGAGGATACCGTGTATTGGGTTGCGGACACCAATAAATAAGCCGGTGTGTTGGAGAGGCGAGTATAATGCCCATGGAAGGCTAGAGGGAAGGTGTTCACTTTTAGAACCGTAAATATTTTGTCTAAGGAAATAACGGGAATCTTCAAAATAGTTTTCAGAACATTTCGCTGTAAAACCGGGGGGACTAAAACAGTTACACTTCTATACATGTCGCGAGTGTTTGGAATATAAATATTTGAATGATTGGACTTGGAAAGGAAAAGGTACCGAATCTTCCTCATATCAGTCTCCGATATCAAAGAGTTACTCAGCCTGTTCTCCGTTAGGTCGCGAATAGCCTGTAGCAAGACATCAAGGGAATAGTCCAGTTTAAAATCCAGTAGACACAATTCTTGCAAATCTTGCATCAACCTGACCATCAATTCCCGGTTACTAATGTAAGCCTGGAGTCCTCGGGACAAATTGTATATGGAATGAGTGTTCTCTATGATGGCCTGGAGTTGGATTTCCAAAGTGGAGTCAACTACCTTTAGGACTGCATTTATTTTGCCATCGAGGAAGCCAATTTCATCGGCATTTACCTGGTCAGCACGAGTCTGTTGCTTCAAGTCATCGAGTGTGGCCGTTCCAAATAAAGTCTCGGAGAACTTGCCGATTTCTGGAATCAGAGCCCGCTGCTTCCTGGATTTGGCTGATGGAGGTGTTGGCTGGGCCGTCGATTCCAAAATTGATTGCACTTCCCGGAGTCCGTTGGTGACCTTCGCTGCTATAGTCTTCCCAATAGATGTTATGTTATTCAACATAAGTTGGATTTTTCGACACTGTTCCATTGAACCGGCTGCCAGGGTAGCGCCGTGTCTACAATTTAGTGCGGCTGCCTGTTTGGGAGAAGGAGGAAGTGGTAAAATGATATCGACTTCGGTAGTGAAGTACTCATTACCTATGTGGATCGAATACTACACCATAGTTGGTACGAAAACGGTTTACCGTACTGGTGCATAGGCATGGCTTAGCTGAGACAGTGCCCAGGATAAAGAGTCCACGAAGGAGCAGTACGGATACTGTTGGAGCCATGTCTGATGCAGGCTAGAGACCACTCTAGTCTTTTATTACTTTTTCCCAGTCACGGGAAGGAGTAGACAGACAGTGGCCACATGCACCTGGGATCTAAAGGTTTCGACCTCCGTGCAGAAACCTTACGTTAATGCCAAAAGAAAAGCTGTGCGAAGAGTATAAGCTTAGGCGTATGCTTGCTAGTAAGCTTTCGTTGGTTAGGGTGTCGGCTTGTTCTAATTGAATTGGAAGGCAGACTTCAAAATGAATTGTTGGCATGGGGTTCCTTAACTTGTGGATGAGAAGTGAGAAAGCCTGTAAATGCCATTACTGCCCGATATTTATAGGTTTTATTTGCAGGTGGTTTATATGGAGTTCAGGCCGATTTAAGTCATGCACTGGCTGAAATTAGTCTCAAACCTTAAGGTCGGCTTTATATCTAACCAGCTTAGACCCAGTTTAAGGTGAATTATTTAGGGTAGTTATATAGGCCGGGAGGTACCTTTTATCCATACAGAAAATGTTTAATGAATTTTTAATGACTCTCATCTCTCACAGATGACTTCAAAAGAAGTTAATTTCAAACACTTTTAATACTCCATCTATGGATGGTAAGGGTAAATGGTTTTCCGGGTGGGAGGGGCGATGGATGGTAGGGTGAAATAGGCCTGTCAAAGATTTAGCTACATGTGCTTTGCAGGCGAACGTAGGTTGGGTATGGAAGTGCCCGACCCAGCAGGTTCCCTGGGGCAACTCTGGCCCGTGTTAACTCGATAACTAACCCCTGATAATGGCGGGGAGTCCTTCAGATGACACCCAGCATGAGAGCTGTGTCGCTCTTGAGTCGGTTTGGTGTGAGTTATGTGATTACCAAGACTGTGCCCCTGCCCTTGTCAGATGTCAGAGGGGGGTACAGATTAGATGGGGTGCTTCCGGGTACTTATGGGTGTTAATGGATTAAGGCCGGCCATGATGGACGCTTCCAAACTTTGCCGCCGTTAGGAATGGACCTGATTTATTATGAAATGTTATGCACAAGGGAACAGGGGAGCGAGGGATAGCTGCAGAATCGCGAAAATGCTTTCTGTCATGTTACTTAAAAAGTACATGGAACTTGTTAACTAATGGTCATATTTAACTGAGACAATTAATTTAAATGAAGTGTGATGCCCAGTGTCTCCTGTTTATTCAGATGCTAAGATCGGGAAAGAAGGTTATTTAGAATGTTTGCAAGAAGTATATATAATAAATTTATAATATTCGGAATTTCAGCCGGATCAGTCTCATTACCATTAGGACTATCATGTTTAAAAGTAGTAGTTGAGGAGAGGGCGGGTTCGAGCAGTTTTTTTTTTTTAATTTTCCATTTTTTTTTTAGGGTCTTTTTGATTTAACAACTTTTTGATTACAAATGGAGAGTTCGCCTGTAAAAAGCGTAACGTCCCGATCCTGTTTAAAATAAGTTAACAATCAACCTCCTCTCTTGACATGACGATTAGGGTTGAGAGTAGTCCTATCCTTATCATTAAATTGAGGGAATACTGTTACATACAACAGACGCTTCTTCATATTGTGCGGGTAAAAAAAGTCACTTTTAATTAAAGTTAAACATATGAACATGATCTAGATGGATGAATTAACATTCGCGCAATTCAAGAATACTCAAAAAGAAACAAGACGTACGGAGGGACACTTACAGGATAATTTAACAAATCCAAGTTTTCTGTACATAGTAGTGAGATCATTCTGGGATATAATAGGTTAGGTAGGTATGACACTAAACTGTGGGCTTACAAAGCCTAAACAAATCCGCCAGGTAACATCATAGTATGAGACACTAGCTGAATATACATCAGTTACAGTTAATGTTATTGAGTTATCTAAGGTAGTCAAATGATATGAACTAATGTATATTTATCTGAAGGAAATATAACAGGCCTAGGTACGTACTTCTTGGGCAAACTAGGAAACAGGTTAGCTATAGGGCTTCCGTATAGCAGGATGCATGGTTAGGGCATCGCAAGAAGCCAAGGAAACTAAAAAAATTGCATTTGTTGGCCACTATACCCGGTGTTCTACATCGATGTTGAGTAGTATTCACAATATATTATGTTTAAATAAACATAGGTCAACTCTAGTAATTATAAGGCACAAGATGATTCTACATGAGATTACATTTACATGAGGTAGTAACAATGTAATAACAATGTGAACAGAACGGTATTAACTCTCAACTCAAGGAATCAGTGGACTGAAACATGTTCATTAGGTTCCTATACTAGTACTGGTCTATAGTAAGCTTAAGGCTGCAGTTCTTGAGTGCACTTGGCCTGGGCCAGCCTTAAAATAATGTTTGTTTCCTGTTTACCGCCCGAGTGACTATTTTAGGGCCGACTGGAAACTTTTTTTATCATTTTTTGATTTTTTTTTTTTTTATCAAAGTTTTCAGTTAAAGCCTTACCAACAAAAAAAAAATTTGGAAAAAAAACAGATTGTCCGTATTTATCTGGTCACCCGCTGGACAGGAAACAATTTTTTTTTTTAGGTTGGCCTTGTGCTACAATACCTGTTAAATGATGACCCGTAGGGGACCGAGTGCATTTTGGGTTATTTTCATCAAACCTCTTAAATTGGTTAAACTAGTGAAATAATAAAAAGTACATGATTTCTATAAACTATTTGAGTCAGTCTTGCATCCTATACCTTAATTATTTTCTCCGTATTGAAGTACTATATGATAGCCACAGCCAAATAAAGACATCCGGAAATTAAGGAAATCTCAAGGTGACATCTCCAAATCTCATACGTTTTTTTAATATTTGGGGTAGACAGAATATTTTGAAACCACTGAATTGCAGTACCTGAGCTATGTTTAGATTTAACAAACGTTAATCAGAGGGTCCATATAAAGTTTTGGAACTGACTAGGAGAACCGGAGGTCTGCAAGATACCAGCAGAGGCTATAAGTTATGTGTATAAATCACAAGCTAGTCAACGCTTAAAACGGGGAATTTACCAGGCCCAGCAGCCACTGTAATGTTCCCAAAAACTTGTCCTAGGTTATTCAAACATTAGGTTACAGGTAATTAGGTGAGTAATATAAGAAGAAAAAGTTCTTGTGTGGGGGTGTTTACGAGCATTGGTGGCCCAGGTGGGAAAGTTGCTTAGCCCACTTTTCCAAGAGTTGGGGACTAGGACGGAAGCCGTCGGCTAGCAGCTGGTACCTGTGCGACCAAAAGTGGCTCCGCCCACGTTTGGTACGCCTCAGTTTGTGAACCCATTTTCCTAGGAACAAGGACGGTAGCCAGTTGCGTTTGTTGATGGCTGTAATCTCCTGATTCAGTTTTATAATGGCAGCGTTAAGAGTTCTCTGGTGTTGTGGGTCTGTGTCTTGGACGAACGGACAACGGCTCAGGTTACACCCGGTAAAGTCCGCGAACAAGATGTTGGCTGTCGGAAAGTTCCTATGGAAGGCAATGTCAGCGTCGTTTAAATGTCCCAGGATACGGTCGACAGCCTGATCGGCGGACTCCCGTGTGAAGTGATACTTCTTGACAATGTTGTCCCAAAGAAGGAAATCAAACGGACCTCCCATAACTACTACTAGATCGTGAGGGTGGGTGGTTGTATGGATCCACGCTAGTGAAACCAGGTTATTTACCGTTGCATCCGGCAAGTGTGACACGTCTATCTGCGAGTCCGAAAGGTTCAGCTTGTCCACCTGAGCCTGCAGGTCCATGGCCCTCTCGTCGGCAAAAACCCTGATGATCGTCATTGCAAAATTGAAATTAAATGAACGAAAAACGTAGAGCATGAAGGGGACTCGAACCGGGGTCCGACCGAGTTAGCTGGTACCCAAAGATCCACTGGGTCGAATAATACGATGACGTCGGAAACCAGCGAAAGCCGTCTAGAGGTCCTTCCGGTCGCAGGACCAAATACGTCGAAACTACGTTGGGGAAAACGATCATGGGCGATGTAAATTGAAGTTGATAAACTTGCCTTTCCGCCGAAAGAGACACATCAGTGACAATTGAGGGCGATCAAAATTAATAACTTGTGGTATTGCTTGTTTTCCAAATCAGAAAACCCACTGAAACACAAGGACCGAAATTACAAAGTGTCTCTTTTTGGTAAACACCTTTCTCGTTGCCCCGATTACACCCACGGTATATATATGTCGCAAACTCTATACGTAATTGGGTCTGGTTGTGCAAACTAATGAAATGAAATGAACTGAATAATGGCACAGATGAATTCGCCAGACCTGGGTGGTAGGAGCTAATCGAACTTCATGCACTCGATTACCACCTGCCACTCCAAATTTTTTTTGGGGAAGTTATATTTGTAATAATGGTATTGAAATGAAAAGATGGCCCACGGGCCAGTCCGGAGGGATGCAGGGGCGGACCCAGGCATTTCTAGGGGGGAGGGGGGGGGAGGGGCTAATGCATTAATCTACGTGGGAGGGGCCCCTTTTTAAACAACATTATTTAACAGGGGAGGGGGGGGAGGGGGGGCATGGCCCGTCAGGCTAATATAGCGCATTTATCATTTCTTATGTCGAGAGTTAAATAAGGGTAAAAACTTGAAATCACACAAAATAATAGTTTTATGTGTAGTCAAGGTTATTTAATATTATCATTTTAAGTGAAGACCATTTGCGCTTTCATGCCTTTCACCCTGTATTTCCAAGAAGTTTAAGAATCTGGTTTAGGCAGCCTGGTTTAACTCCTAAATAATGTGTTTCAAGAAAATCTGTTTTAAAAATGCTATATTTCTACCTGTTTTAGTTAAACTAGTACTGTATCTAATTAAGGGACAGGGGTGGACCCAGGAATTTGTAGAGGGGGGGGGGGGGGGCCCAAAAACATGAATGTACGGGGGGGTCACGCAGGGGCGGATCCAGGGGGGGGGCCGGACGGGCCTTGGCCCCCCCCCCTTGCCCTGTTAAATCATGTTTGATGGGGGGCCCAGGGGGGGGGGGGGGGGGCGGACGGGCCTGGGCCCCCCCCCCCCCTTGCCCTGTTAAATCATGTTTGATGGGGGGCCCACCCCCCTGTACATTCATGTTTTTGGGCCCCCCCCTCTACAAATTCCCGGGTCCGCCCCTGGGGTGGGCCCCCCATCAAACATGATTTAACAGGGGAGGGGGGGGGGGGGGGGCAAAGCCCGTCTGCCCCCCCCCCCCTGGATCTGCCCCTGAAGGACCTTAAAACAAAGTTAAGGGGGGGAGTTCTAGTTGAAATGGTAAACAATAAATAGGGCGAAATACAAATTTAGAATAGGTTTATGAGGCTATAACTTGTGAATTGTATTAGTTATACAGGTTTTATTCTGTTACTGAGTTCAGTAGCTAGGTTGGGAAAGGTTAACGTTGGGACCAAATTATTTTTGCCTTATAATGCTTACACGAGTCTCACAAGCGAGTTTAAGAAATCTGGTTTAAAACAGGCTTAAACCATATTTGCTTTTTGGAAATACGCTCTTAAAACTTTTAGCTACAAGTTTGGTTGAACTAACCCTATTTTTTTTTAGAAATAGGCCTATTGGACATCACTTTCATGGGATGGAAAACCATTATTGATATGATATGTGATAAGATTTCTCAAAAATATTACTTTCATTTAATGATAAGGGTTGTACCCAACATCATGGGAAGACAATTGTTTCATTATTAAGTAATCATATAGAGGTTATAAAGTTAAATCACGCTTTATCGCTGTTTTTACGCATTTGATTAATTATTATGAATTATTTTTGATTTTATATAACTTTTGTTTCTATATGTAAGGGCTATTAAAACTAAATGCGCTAATGATATACCAATGTGAGCGATACAACCCTGTTTTACCCTAGTTGTGTGCACACTATAGGCTACTCCTTCTGCGCTTCAGCCTCATCTATTCTTATTAGGTCAGGAAACTGAGTATTATTTTTGTTGAGCTTGGAAACCCATATCAACCTGCGTTTATAGATTATATGACGCAAATGTGGGAAGGCCGGTGTAGATAAATAATAGTGTAGTGTAATAATTGTGGAGCCAAATTGCTTAATCCAATCGTCAGAATAGATATTAGCAAAAAAAAAAAAATGAAGTCATGATTGAATTTTAGATGAATGACATATTGTCCCATGTGATAATTGCAAAAAGTATGAAAATTATGATGATCGAATTAATCGAAGCTATTTCATAAGCATTAAAGTGTAGATGCGTGATACAACCCACTTGCGGGATACAACCCACATTCCCCCTATAGGTCTATAGGCATAGAAACTTTGCTAAATCTGAGGGGGTTCCAGAGACCCCTAATTTGGATAATTCCCTTTATTGGTAGTTTAATTGCGTACAATTTGAGAAATCTGAGGGGGGTCCACCGAACATGGGAACCCCTCACCCCCCCCCCCCCCCCCCCCCCCCCCCACTGGGGACTGGGTACGCCACTGCTGGCAATTATATTGGTGCCTGAATGGAGGGTAGGTACGTTAAGACGCCGAGAAGGTTGGGCGTGTTAAGAGAACTATGAGCGGACGGGACTATTGTGACACAATATAGTTAACACCCCCTGACTTACACTTATATACACGCAAGAAGGGGAAGGGAAACTTTGAGGTGGGCGCAAAAATATTACCTAACACGCCCACTGCTATGGGTGGTATAATGATACTTTGCTTTTTCAGGGATAATGGTGGAGTAAGACTTACACTCCTTGACACGGTTTAGAGCAAGTGGATTCAGACACGGCCGAGTCTGTTTAATGTATGAGTTCAAAAATTTGCCGTGATGACCCGTAGCCAGGGGGGGTTCGGGGAGTTCAAATGTACCCCCCTTGGAGGAACCCTCCTCTAATTTTTTAATGTAAAACATGACAATAAATCAAAAAAATATCTAGTTTAGCCCTTTTATTCAAAAAACGACCCGCCCTCCACTGGAAAAAAAATACTGGTCAAAAAACGTCCCCCCCCCTCCCCTCTGAGAAAAGCTGGCTACTGGCCTGTGCAGCATTGGTGTTTCTATCGAACAGTTGATTAGAACATGGGGTGGTAGGGGGAGTCCCCTGTGACATCATCATGATAGTTATCTAAAAGGCCATCAGCTGACAAAAGACTTCAAGGTACACATGCTATATCATCCTGATTACACGGTTACAGCCCGAGCATACACTTTACTGATGCTACATCAACCAGTAGTCTGCTAAAGGCCATTTTCATCAAGACAGACTAAGACAGGGAAAGATTTAGAAATTAATGGTCATTCACTATTTGTTCAGTGGAAACCACAAATCACTATTAAAGTCAACATTAAACGAATGCAAATGACAGTAATTGACCGCAGAAATGGAAATATTTATGGACGACCAAATATCTAAATTGTTAAATATTTCCTGATAACTGTAGAAAATGATTTCTTCCAGCTGCAATTAAAAGCAATTAGGGTATTTTTTTCGACCTCTAGTGAAAGACCTATTTGTAGAATTCTCATATCATATTGTAGATCCAATGATTCAGCAGGCGTATAAAACATTATTATGAGTGTATCAGGATCCTTTACAAAAGAAGTCCTGTCTTCATACAGTTCACACATTGAATGTCATGTACACCCGACACAGGACTTCTGTGTTTGACATCACAAAAAACAAACTGTTATATTTGATTTTCAAATTTCAAATTCCTTAGTTTACTATTTTCTTACTATTTTTAAATTTGTTATAAATAATTGTTGCTTTTGCCTGTGTAAGTGAATACAAACAGTACATCCTAAACTCTGAAACAGTAATATATATTGTAAGTGTTGTAGCCTGTCTGGGGTAAAAGCAAACAAGAATCTTGAAAAGTCTTTTGATAATAATTAAAGGTGAGGCACTAAAGAATTGCCAATAACCATCCACAAAAGTGAATTAAATAAGTTACTTTTTTATGAATTAAAACAATAACATTAAAATATGTGCATCTTACTATTCCTATTCAGAGTTCAATGTGGTACGAAGATGGACGCACACAAAGATTCAGATAGAGCTGACAGCCAAGGTGAGGCTTTTTATCTTAAATTAATTAAGCGCCGTGATTATAATACAGGTGATCATATGCATATTCCGTAGAATAAAGCCAAGCTGGGCCCTGTATACTTAATATTGAGAGTTGTATTGTGTACAACTGCCCGTCGTATTTAAGAACATTTAAAAAAAAGTCAGACCCCCACCACCCCTTGGGCTAAAGTATGCATTAGTTGGATTTGTACCAGAATGTACGCACATTTTCAAACTTTCCAACACCCGGTCTTCCCCCATTGGTGTGTGTATACATGTAAGGGGGGGGGGATTTATTTAAATATCTTTAACTTTCTTTGAATATTTCAGTGTTCCATTTAGATGTGGCTGGTTGGTTGGTGTTTGGTTGCTAAGGCATTGCGTTTGGCTCAACAACTTATTGACCAAAAAGGAATATAAAGTATAAATATGTGTATTCATCATGAAGGAACATATTGGGATATTTTAAGGGTTAGGTTGTGATATCTGAGGTAACCGGGGATCTTTGTTATAGCCGACTTACTGCTGTGTCAAGGTTGCTAAGCACCCAGAGGCACATATTCCACAGAGACAACCCAACAGCAATTTAATCATAAATCCTATTTATTTCCTTTCTACATACTGTAACCATAATAATAATCTCGCTAATTGATAGCAACAGATTGGCTATAATGCCTATTATAACACAAATAACAATATAACATTAACTTTGGCCAGCCTGCCATAATATACACATTTTAGAGCTTTATACCACCCAGGCCTTATGCCTGACTCATAAATACTCATAAATTCCTTTAAAATACCTATTCAACCACCTTAATTAATACTACCCCAAATAATGCCTGACTAACCACTTCATAACCTAACAAATTATAACAATTCCATGATACCTTATACAATGTACTCCAGCCATATGCAGGCTACAAATTAATCAACAAATAACCATTCTATAGATCCCCATACCTAGCTGACACTCCCACCTTAAAACTGCCTATTATTGGCAAGGCTAACCCTACCCCTATGCTATAATGACCAGGAGTTGGAAGTTACATTTTTAAGCCCTGCCCAGAAATGACACAATAGAACCATAAAATATAGGTACAGACCTGGTTTGCTCAGTCAGTGGGTGAGGTGAAAGGGGAAAGGATCCTAGGGGAGACATGGTGAGATATGTGTGTCTCACAGGGAGGCCAGTTTAGGAGTGTGTTGTATATGGTTGCCCTGCAGTTACCCGTTGTAAAGCCCTCATACGGGGAGTGTGACCCGGTTCTATTTAACTCTGGATTAGCCCAGGGCTTAGTGCTTATGCAACTGGCTGAAAACACATACTCCAACTCCTACACTAGTACTGCTATACCAATGCATTCTATATACCACATTGAATCATTAAATTGTATATGTATTCCCTATAATATAACATTAGGATATAACTTCCTTTCATACCACATGATACAATACCAAACTTTAACTTTCATATACAAATATATTGAAACACTTTGTCAACCTAGTGAAAGTGGAACTTATAATATGCTACTATCTAAACCTAAATATTTATTCATATATGCTCATTACCTAACATACGCCACCCACATTGGACAAGATGGTGTCTCCACTCACCATGTAACTCATGAGTATTCCATTTTATAAATTTAGAAAAGAGGCAAAACTATTTCATCAATACCTCGTAAAAAGAGAAAAAATTTCATCAACCTATATATACATTCATCATATTACAAAACACCCGAGGCTGGTCTTGATCCCATTACGCCAGACGGACCATCTGTAGGTGCCCAGAGCTGTCCTCACTCGTATCACTGTGAAGTTTGTTCTGGACCTGCCCGGACACTTGGTTGATCTCCTGGTTTTGGCGGCCCACCTAGGACTGTGAATGGTTGGCTGTGGCACCTGCCTGGACAGCCTTCTCATCTACTCCCAGTCAACTCTGTTATATTTAATGAAAGAAGATATGATCATAGTCAGTCAATTGTAAACAGGTTATCTCGAGAGCGGTAACAGAAACCTGGCTGGCTCCCTTGACAGAGCAAGACCCTCAAGCAAACTTACTGACAAACCATCCCTTGATTCAATCAATCTACTAGTGATGATTTTGCTCATTACTTCTTTAATAGACTGATATCTTTATGATGACCAACAACTATAATTCCACATGACTAGGATATATGTTTGCCATGCCTTACCGCCATCCTTATATCTATACATTATTAGTAGCTCCTAATGATCTTTCCTTGATAGTATCACTCTTCAATTCACACTTAGTTCCTATTTCCTTAAATCGTTAGCTAGGTAATCCACAAACACTGTTAGAACTTAATATGTAAATATTCCTTTATTTTAACTTCTACCCTCTTACATCTAGTGCGTTTAACAAACTTACCTTTGGTGTTTTCTTTAAGTATACTTATCTTAATCTTACCTTGCCTATTCTCACCTTGTCTGAGTCAAAGTACTGGAGTATTGCGGCACCAGTGAATCAACCTCATTGACTTGTGGCTTTGATACAACTGTTGAACCAATGCTTCAGTACCTCAATACCAATATCTCAAATGCCTTGTAATATATCCCATTACTTTCAGTACCCAAAATCTTCTGTAACAGTTTCCAAGTTCATTTCTGAAATCTAGGATCCTCTTAAATCTTAGTGAGCCCTCTAGCCTATTTTCTCAATCACCTGACTCTTGTATAATCCATAGTCCTTCCTTTTTATCATAGCTTGATCCTCATCCATCTTATCAAATATTGCAAGCTACTAAAATAATACAAGTCACTTATTTCTCATACACTCATTCATCCAGGGTTCCTTTGGTTTCTTGAACTCCAACTTATCTCTGATCATCTTCATTGCCTAAGATTCTTTGCCATGCAAAATATGTTTATCCACTTCAGTAGTCCTAATGCCCTGAGCCTTTTCTTTAACATTTTCAGACATGTTCAAACCATTTTCTCTGCTTCATGTTGCATACGTAAATCTCACCCGTAACTGTATAAACCTTGACCGTACGTTCATTCTTAAATCGAAACTGGTATCCCCTTCTAACAAAATATTGCTTCCACTGCAATATGCCTTGAGCCACTTTTTCATTAACTGGTCCTATAACTCAAAATCGTTCCTTACACTCTTCAGCTTTCCTAACTTTTATTTGACCTTTTCTAGTACCTTTCCAATACCCACAAAGACTTAGTCATCTGTTTTAGCTTAATATTGCACAGCAGCATGCAGCACAATGGCCCCTCACTAGAAAATTGGTCAGCCGTAAAATAGGCGGGCGGCCCTGCAGAAGCCGGTTTCCCGCCAATAATACAGCCAATCCCTAATGTTCCGTCAGAGCTCATTCTGCTTATATTTCTCCAGTACCTCCAGCCTCTTCAGCCTGATCCTTACCACACTAAACCGTGCTCCAATTTTCCTGCCCTCTCCGGACAATCCTTATCACCCAACCAATCTTGTACCTTGGTATACCACCATTATCCTTAATTCTGGCTAGTCCCGGCCTACACTAATGTGCTCCATTGTTTTTTAGCCTATCATTCCTTTTGTCTGAACTAATCAAGTAGCCTTATTCCAAGCATCATACCTTCCATACATGAAAATCCAATGCGGATCCATGTGGATAATTTATATGGTATGCCTGTCAGAAGTCTAGCCGACTAGAATATCCTTTGTCATAAATTTCTGCTATCTCCTAAACATCTAGCAGCCTATATTTCAATATCTCTTATAATTCCTTGTATTACAACCTCACCGGTTTCATGTAATACTCCATTATTTCTAACTCCACTAACCTGTGGCATCTCCTGGAATACCTTCCTGTTCCCTTATCTATCCACCATGTCACATGGTCCCAATAACCTCACTTATCCATACCCACAAATGCTACTGCCCGTAGTTTCTCTACATCTTCTCTCTCTTCCTTAAGTTTCAGTCAAGTCGCAATAATCTTTTATGCTAACCATCATGCCATCATTATACACCCTATTAACCTACACAAACCTATGTGCAGTATACCAGTCACTTTCATACTGCATATCAAATCCCACTTAAAAAAAAACAGCATATTTCATCTTTAGTCCTAGCTTTTTATAATATCACTCAATTTTTAAGATTACAGTCAAAACAATGACTATCTAATCTGAATAGTGTCAGCTATGACACACCATGTGACGTCCCAATCACCCTTTATACTTCTCCTATGCATTGGGCGTGCACTTTCCCAATGCCAAGAGGGATAGGACGATGGGGAGACCACATGTGCGCCGTGTTGACCATTTTTATAATATCTTTTTGGAAGAAGACAAATACTATCACCGTACCAGCAGCAATCATATTTATCATGAGTATCCCTTTCCTATTTATTCAGTGTTGGAACTATTTACCCACCTGAAAAGACCAAGCCCCACTAGAATACAGACTCTATCTCAGTCAACACACAATAACCATAAACAAGACTAACACACTTGCATACCGTCTGACTTGACTTGCGTGCATATCAACATAGCTGTAAGGTTCATTCTGTTCAATCTTTTATACTGTTCTTCCCTCAGGAACCCTCATTTCCTTCTCACCATCCACACAAGTCAACCACAATCCTTTGCTTACTTCCCTATCATGGCCTTACCTTGTTTATTTTATTAAGTACTTGCGATGTCAACCATTAAATATGAGATCAACATAATTGTGGCGCTTTCATAATGCCATCACAATAATCTGACTATTACCCTTGAATTCCCAATACTAACCTATAGTCAAATTACTTATGCCTAGGGTGTGATTTAGGCATTTCCCTCACAGAATCATCTGCTGAAAGCAATTCCTTCTGCACTGTTTCGTTCAGGTATGTCATTGGAACCCACATTACCAACAATCAGCAAAACGTACTTTAACATGCATTTCAACCCTTATCTTAGCTACATCTTCAACATCTTTTACTAAACGAAGACTAACTGATTTCCCACCATTGTTTACCTTGTAGCACAATGGAGTACGGGAGATACATGAGCGATCTCATGTTTTATGTCCTGCTCATCCTTTTCCTTATGCCCACAGATTAACGATCCATAAACATTATCAACTTTAGGGTCTCCAGGAGTAGGATCATTACCCCTGCCCTCTATTCCATCAACAGTACCTACCGTGTTACTATCACCTGCCTTCCGCTCTGTGTCTACTGGCACCGTGTCCAAACAGGTTTTTGAGTGGTGTCCGGAATGACACTGTCTAGTGGCATATCCCCAAATTCCCACGAATCCTGTCTGTCATCAACTTCCTGACTAATCTGTTCCTGAATACGAATATTGTTCTTACTCACCTTCTTTAATCTTGCAATGGCCACCGGCTTAAGAACAAACTTGCCTGACCTCATGTCCTTCAGATACACCGTGGTTGCTGTATGGAACTTAACAATGGCAAATGGACCATTGTACAACTTGGCCAACTTTGTCGTCAAGGCCTGGCACTTTGTACGAGGCATGTACACAAAGACAATGTCTTCAGGACTCAGATTTGGCGTGCAAACATGCCTACCTTTCATCTGCACTGCATTTGCATCCCTGGCCATAACAGACACTGAATGCTCAACCGCCCTTTCAACTGGAATGGCAACTGCCTGCTTGGCCATTTCCTTTGGCCCAGACCTTGCAGTCTTCTTGCTAGGTGTATACAGAGGCGTACGATCCTTGTCTACTGGTACATATATTCGTGACATAAAGTCTGGAACTACATTTTCTGACCCAGCCACATATTGTATCGAGAACTGAAACCGTTGCAAGAATTCCACCCACCTTAACACAAGCGTAGAACTGTCTAGGCTCTTTTTCATAATCCTGTTGATCAAGGGCTTATGATCTGTGTGGATTTCAAATGGTGCCCCCTCAAGATATACTCGCCAGTGAAGAACCGCAAAATAGATCGCTGCCATCTCCTTGTCACCTACAGAATAGTTCAACTGGGATCCTTTAAAAGGTGCAGCCCAGAATGCTACTGGTCTCAACTTACCATCATCTGCTTTTTGGCAAAGGGAGGCACCCATTCCCCAGTCACTGCTGTCCGTGGATACAATGAACGTCTCGCTAAAATCCGGATAAAGTAGCAAATTGGAGCTTGTGAGCATTGTCCGTAAAGACTGGAAGGCCTTTTCCTGTGGTGGACCCCACTGAAAGTCATCACTTACCTGCTTCTTTGTCATGTCATACAATGGTTGGGCTATTAGCCCATAGGCTGGACAGAATTTTCTGTAATACGCTGCTATATTCAGAAAACGACGAACCTGCTGCACTGTTGTGGGGCGTGGCAACTCTGCCAACTTCTGGATGTTCACCGGGGTTGGGAAGATTCCCTCCGGTGTCAAAATGTGGCCAAGAAACTGAACGCAATCTTTCCCTATTTCAGCCTTCGATGGCTTCAAGGTTAACCCGGCATCAATAATCCTGTCCAAAACCTCTTGTAAATCCTGCATGTGTTCTTCAAAGGTCCGACTCCAAATAATGATATCGTCTAGATATGCGAGGGCAGATTTAAACCGGATTCCTGACAATACCACGTCCATCATTCTTTGAAAGGTGGCTGCAGAGTTTTTCAAGCCCTTGTTCATCTTTGTGTATCGGTACTTACCTGAGTTCGTAATGAAGCTAGTGTATTCCTTGCTGTCTTCTTCCATTTCAATCTGTTGAAATCCCATTTCCAGATTCAGTACAGAAAAATATTTAGGCTTGGTTTCACCCACCGTATCTATCAATTGATCCATCCTTGGAATACACATAGCTTGAGGAATAGTAGCTGCATTCAAAGCTCGGAAATCTAATACCAGCCTGTAACGAATGAGGTCGCTGGGGGCCTTCCTCTGCTTGGGAACCAAAAATGCTGGGGATGCCCAAGGGCCATCACCTGCCGGCTCTATAATACCCTTCGAAGTTTGCTCCTTGATAACCTTCTTGAGCTCCCTTTGCATAGGCGGGGCCATGCGACATGGCTGGGCATGCAAGGGTATGTTCCCTGGAACTACATCTATTCGGTGTTTCACCAGATGAGTCAAGCCAAGACTCCCTGGTGTGACAAATGCTTCTCGGTGGCTTTGCAAAAGTTCATTGCAGATCGCCTTCTGCTCTTCCGTAAAAATTGACCCTGAGAGATCAAATTCAAAGGTGTCTGAGGGTCCCTGTAATGATGTAGCTTGCCCTTGGTCCTCCCCTACTATCGTGCCTATGTCCTCCTGTTCCCCAGACATATAAGTTACTTTGTTATCAGTCACTTCTCCTTGAGAGACTTTTGGAGAAACCTCCCTGACATTTATAGCACTCAGAATTGCATCTGAAATGAAATTGGTATATGTACCCAACACTGTACCTCGCTTCAATATTTGTGCCTGGTCTGTTATGTTTATAAGGCAGACCGGAATGAGACCAGAATTTACAGTTACGAGGGACATGTTAGTCGCACGCATTTGTTGACGCAAGGAAGGAGATGCATGAAACACTCCTTCTTGTCTATCCCATACACCTACCTCCAAAGGCAACTGTGCCGACACACAAACCTCTGCCTTACCTGGTACTTGGACGTCACATGCCAAACGTGCGGCTACTGTTCTACTAGGTGGGTTAGACATGGTGAAATCCAAAGTCGTGGAAAATTTCTGTAGGAAAGATCTTCCCAGAATTATACTGTTGGTCAAACCCTCCATTACATGAAAAAGCACACTATACCTTTTACCATCAAATTGGATAGGGATGGTTATGTCACATATTGCCTTCTGTTTTGCGCCATTTGCCATTATGCAATGTACCCGAGAACCTGTTACCACAGCATCTGTCCCATTCAGCTCGAGAGACCAGAAACAATCAGCAGACATACATGAATCACAAGCTCCTGTATCAACTAAAGCATCATACAATTTTTCACATATTTGAATCTGTACTGTCCCTTTATCCGACAAAACATGTGTCACTTCACTTGCAGGTAACCTAGAACTATCTATGTTATGCGACATCGTTATTACATTCAGTTCATTTTGTTGAAGATCCATCGGCCGTTTATAGTATTGATCACAGACTACTGAATATAGCATCCGTGTTTGAGGCATTAAGTCAAAGTCATGGCTAATCAGCAGTGACGATATCTCCTCTGGATGCACCAAATGACAGCCATCTGTCCTACATCCTGGTCTCCTGTCACATCGTGGCCTAACCTCGTAATGAGTGAGTCCAAGTGACAAGTCTCGTGCATTCTGTTCAATACAACTGTCAGACCCTGTACAGTCGCTACCACACTGTCTCTTACAGTGCCGTTCTGTAGCCTTGCGGATACACTGTAATATTTTGTAACGAAGTCCCTTAATACACATACCATCCTCCATCAGACAGTCACACTCAGGAACCACAACATTGTCATCTGATAGCCTCGCCGGACAAATACAAGAGTTTTCACAATGTTTGCAATCAAATAACACACCTGCCTCTGGGCCTACAGTGTCACTTGAAATTGGTGATAAATGTCTATTCTTGTTAGATGTCCTAGTATTGTGCCATGGATATGCCTTCCACAGTGTATCTAGCAGAAGTCTCTCGCCCTTATACCCATGTTGCTCTTCCGCCGTACTATATCCTCTGTCTACATCTGGTCCACACCATAAATTATGAATACCCAACACATCGTTAGAACTATCAGCAAATATCTCCTCTGTAATAAAAGTATCTACACCACTCTCCTCTTTTGGACTGCCTCCCAGACATCCAGTGTGGTCCTCTTCTGACAAGTCAACTGTTTGCTCAGTCACAGATAACTGATTCAACAGCTGAGTAGACATATTCCACGTCTGGTCTGACTCATCTTCTCTCACACCTATTACAGGGGAAAATGTCACGCTTTTCTTTGTCCTTATGCTACCAGTTCCTATATCACACTGCACACTAGCGTCCCTAAAAGACCTTTTTACACAACCATAATTTCCCGCCGGTGTCTCAGCCTGTGCAACCGTCCTATTTGCAGCACAAAAATGTCCACGCTGGTCCACAAAACTTGACACACCACTGCTGAAGGGCCTCCCAATTGGCGGGGGACTCTGAGGGCCCTCACTCAGTTTCCCCGATGTAGATTGATGACGTCAACCATGGCCTGGATCATCCTTTCGCTCCTATTGGCCTGAGCATGTGGACAATAAGGCCCTGTGTTGTAACCCCGCGGCTGAAATTGATACTGGGAACCATATCCATCCCTGTTTGGGTTGCCATAGCCACCTTGTTGCGTGTCATAACCCTGACATGGGCTGTTTGCATAACCACCTCCCCAATCCGAACTAATTGGCGGGTCGTCGTGGGAGCCTGCGGGACGTAATTATTATATAAACGACCTCCCCATGAAGAGCCACCTGAGCCCCGCGCCTGTTTTGTGATCCTCGGAAGGTGAGGACACCCAGACTTGTAGTGATCCCCGCCGCAGTTCCAACACCGGACGATCGCCCTCTGCTGCCGCGGTGTGAACTGAGCCAACTGAAAGCCAGACGAAGATGGCTCCAGAGAATATGTCGCCTGTGAACCTGCTGTTGCGTGCCCAGGTACCTGGATGCTGTTGACATACGTCATTGGCCCCAGAGCTGTATCTGCAGGTTGAAGAGGAGCCGGAGCCTGCGTCTTCGGAGATTCTTGCACCGCCAACACAGACACTAACTGTTCCATCTGCTTCGCGCTGTTCTCCCCCATCTGCTTGATCAGTCGGGCCTCCAACGCATTTAGTCTCTCACTGTTATCGCAGCTTAACCTGAAAGACTGGTAGGCGGCCTGGGCTTGAGAAACAATGTCGTTGATGTCCTGAAGCTGCTCCAGATTCGTTATCTTCTCACGTACCCCTGACAACAGTCCATTTTTGTAGATATTCACTATCTCCAAGTTGTTCTTCTTTCCCACCTTTTCGCATGTCTCCAAAACACGCTGACAGAACTTGTGTGGGTCCTCGGTTGGCTCTTGGTTTAACTTCTTGATTATAGTTAGAACGGTTTCTGCGCTAGGACCGGTCAAATTCAAAATGGCCGCTTTCATTTCCCGCCAACTGTTCAGATTCAAAATGAACCCTTGCACTCGCGGTGGTACATGAGTCCTAATGTTCTCTACCTTATGTTGATCACCCTCCCCATGTAGGTGGGTAATATACTCCTCATACTTGTTTACCCAGGGGATCACTTCTAGTTCGTCTTTCGGAAAATCGGCCGGATGCAAGCTTTTGTAAACTCGCTTTGCGGCATCAAGCCTGGCGATTCGCCTAAATTCAGCCTCCTCCATGATTGAAGTGTGTAAGGTAGAGTCACATTAACTAGAGTCACTTTCCCTTTGGAAACCAAGATGGCTGCCAACTGTATATGAGGTGTTGCCTTCCAATTCCCCCTCACCGAACTCCATAGAGTTCTCACCGTCACTGCAAGTTATCGGCTGTACCCAGAAGCATTTAGCCACTGCCCAAGCTTACTGATCTAAAGTGTCCCTTATCTGGCTGATGTAATCAGAAAGCTCTAACACTGTAACCTCCTTTCTCCTGGCCATGTTCTGACCCCTTTTTGACCCTTTTTACCAAACAATTAAATTTACTTTTGCTTTCCCAGGCAAGCAGTAACAGGAATGTTCTGTGAATGTACTTTTTCGGTCTGTTTGAAACCTGCCAAATTTTGATATAACAATCAACGTCATTTCAGGTAAAGATATGTTATAAAAAGGAACGTTATAATAACATCATGTTCTTGTAGGGTTGACACCTAACTAATAAGGAATGTTGTAATAACATCATCATAATGTGAAAAACATTACGAGAACGTCACAATAACGCTACAGTGCAACGTTGCAACGTTAGGTTCTAAAAACATATATAAAAAAAAATTTCGATGCCATCAAAATAATGTAACAAGAGCCAAAGCAGAACCAACCATAACGTTGTCGTAACGTTACTATAACTTCACATTCCTACCTGGGTCGCATTGTCCTGCAGAAAATGCCCTCATTTGCATATGCAACCCTAACACAAAATGTGGCGGCTAAAGGTCACGGGTTCTCGACCAGTGTAAGGGGGGGGGGGGGGGGTTTATTTAAATATCTTTAACTTTCTTTGAATATTTCAGTGTTCCATTTAGATGTGGCTGGTTGGTTGGTGTTTGGTTGCTAAGGCATTGCGTTTGGCTCAACAACTTATTGACCAAAAAGGAATATAAAGTATAAATATGTGTATTCATCATGAAGGAACATATTGGGATATTTTAAGGGTTAGGTTGTGATATCTGAGGTAACCGGGGATCTTTGTTATAGCCGACTTACTGCTGTGTCAAGGTTGCTAAGCACCCAGAGGCACATATTCCACAGAGACAACCCAACAGCAATTTAATCATAAATCCTATTTATTTCCTTTCTACATACTGTAACCATAATAATAATCTCGCTAATTGATAGCAACAGATTGGCTATAATGCCTATTATAACACAAATAACAATATAACATTAACTTTGGCCAGCCTGCCATAATATACACATTTTAGAGCTTTATACCACCCAGGCCTTATGCCTGACTCATAAATACTCATAAATTCCTTTAAAATACCTATTCAACCACCTTAATTAATACTACCCCAAATAATGCCTGACTAACCACTTCATAACCTAACAAATTATAACAATTCCATGATACCTTATACAATGTACTCCAGCCATATGCAGGCTACAAATTAATCAACAAATAACCATTCTATAGATCCCCATACCTAGCTGACACTCCCACCTTAAAACTGCCTATTATTGGCAAGGCTAACCCTACCCCTATGCTATAATGACCAGGAGTTGGAAGTTACATTTTTAAGCCCTGCCCAGAAATGACACAATAGAACCATAAAATATAGGTACAGACCTGGTTTGCTCAGTCAGTGGGTGAGGTGAAAGGGGAAAGGATCCTAGGGGAGACATGGTGAGATATGTGTGTCTCACAGGGAGGCCAGTTTAGGAGTGTGTTGTATATGGTTGCCCTGCAGTTACCCGTTGTAAAGCCCTCATACGGGGAGTGTGACCCGGTTCTATTTAACTCTGGATTAGCCCAGGGCTTAGTGCTTATGCAACTGGCTGAAAACACGTACTCCAACTCCTACACTAGTACTGCTATACCAATGCATTCTATATACCACATTGAATCATTAAATTGTATATGTATTCCCTATAATATAACATTAGGATATAACTTCCTTTCATACCACATGATACAATACCAAACTTTAACTTTCATATACAAATATATTGAAACACTTTGTCAACCTAGTGAAAGTGGAACTTATAATATGCTACTATCTAAACCTAAATATTTATTCATATATGCTCATTACCTAACATACATAATGGAAGACCCCTTTTAGTATAACTGAGTTATAGAGTGGACGATTTATGTTCTTGCTATCTCTTTAAGAATTGTTGATTTGCTTATTAAATAACGGAGTTGATTCACATTCAGAGTTTAAAAACTGCAACCAAAAATTT
This sequence comes from Lepidonotus clava, assembly GCA_936440205.1. Taxonomy (NCBI): domain Eukaryota; kingdom Metazoa; phylum Annelida; class Polychaeta; order Phyllodocida; family Polynoidae; genus Lepidonotus; species Lepidonotus clava. Next base: position 41,086,369 of record OW387144.1, on the reverse strand, counting down.
GTCAAAACTTTCAAAGGTGATCCATATTAATCATGCCATTTCTTGCATACATAATTTTGATATCAAAATCAGACATAAGAACTCATATGATACTCATCTCATCTCATCAAGTTCAAGTACATGTCTTGCTGAAAAGTTACTTACATATCAACTTTAATTACTGAAACGTTTTTGTATTTGATTTCAGTTACTAGCCGGCTTTCCCTAGAAAGAACCGGAACACACAACTCCGATGACAATTTAGCACCTTCCAGAATATGTGGATATGTTCTGGCTACAACCTTTCTTCTGTCCTTTGGCCTGGGATCCTGCTCTGCCCAAGCACTTCAAGGGTCCGTACCTGACACACAACTTGCAGTGTTCAGATATACACTCATGACCCCTTCCTTATTGTTATTTGCATGCTGTAAGGGGCAAAGTATTGAGATAAGGACCCCCAAACTCATGTGTATGATTATAGCAAGTATAGTGCTCTCTCCAGCCTGGACTCTGACCTACTATGGGGCAACTTCTGTCCTGCCCTTAGCAGAGGTCAATGGTATCGTGGCCATTGTGACCCTGCTCTCGTCGGTTGTATTGGCATACTTCGCTTTCCAGTAAGACATTACAAGATACATTATGATTGCGTTAACTTTGTGCAGTCTTGGCTGCCTCTTTGTTGTGCAACCTTGGATGGGATTCTCCTCCCCACAGAGAAAATGGATGACCAACTCATCTGACTATCTGACTGAGACTATTCCAAAAGGTCATACTTTGGAAAGGCAACATGAGGGCAGTCCCCATAGGCTTATAGTGGGTTATATCTTTGTTTCCATTGCTGGTGTTGCCAATGGAATCCTCTATAACATTTACGGTGCAGGGTTACACACCGTAAACCCCCTAGTTACAGCATGTTTCACGGCAGCCTTTGGATTAATCATTTCTGTACTTCTAAATCTCTATATTGAATCATTCCTCATCACATTTACAATTGAGCAAATGATATACATATTGGGCCATTGCGTAGGATCCTGTGTGGATTTGATCACCGTTATTTATGCTTCTCAAATGATAGGGGGAGTGCAGACCAGTCTAATGCACAGTTTGCAGGTACTTGTGATGCTTATTTTGCAATACACAGTAATGAAATCTGTAGAGCCTGGCCACCATAACTGGGAGGAGGTGGTCGGGGCAGTCCTCCTCACACTAGGGTGTGTGCTTTGTCCCATAGTGGATCTGGTGAAAGATTGCCGGGGCTCTTCCCTTCTGCCATGACTTAAGAGGTATTTACACATACCCTCAAATGCTTATTGTAGCTTTCGTTGGAGGCATTATGACCTTTCGCCTGAGTTTATACACGCAGACTTACCCGCAGCAATTAGCACCCATGTATGTGTGGACCCAAAGTTCATGCGAGTTATATACTCTAACTATACTTTATGTGCAGACTTAAGGGTATATTTCACTTTGCGGCGGGGGGCTGTTTGCGGTGACCACCAGCTGCCACCGCAAGCAATTTGCATTTCAGAAACGAACATGTTGGTTTCTGCCACTGCAAGCAATCAATAGAAAACTCTATAGAATCATTATATACTATAGATATAAAATCATAAAAAGATCATAAAAATCATAAAAAAATCATAAAAAAATCATAAAAAAGTCAAAATTCTTTTTTTTACATCATATAAATAAATATCAAATCATTTGCGGTGGTGCTTGCGGTGGTGCTTGTGGTGACCAGATTTACTTGTGGTGGGGCAAATCACCGCTAGTAAAATGCCCACTGCAAGTAAAATGCCGCAAAGTGGAATATGGCCTTTAGACCCCATACCCACTAGGTGATTTTACAGCCGCCGAGCGACGGGCGACTAGGGGAATAGGCGGTGAAATTGCTGGGCGACTGCAGATCGCCGGGCGACTTCCGTTGGTATGGTGCATTTTTTTGGTGACTGGTGATGGACTACGTAATCGCTGGGAAAATCATCCGGAAAATTGCCAGTAAATCATCAAACTTACTTGATATTAACCCCATCGGCAGTCGCGAGTCAACAGTGAGATTGCCTAGTGGGTAAAGGGCTTTAGCCTTTGCACATACAATGTTCCTTGTATACGCAGACATTATATATTAAGTCATCAAATGATTCAGAAAATTATTTTGAATTAGAGTCATGCCCTGGACCCCCGTTTTTCTGTTCTTTCTGTCGTCATTCTCGTATTATGCTTTCTTTTATTGATTTCTAGAAGGTCCACGTGGATAAGCATTTCCGATATATGAGATAGCCACGGCGCAAGGTCTGTGTGTAACTCACCGCTCCCCTGAAAGGGGTACCCATTCAGCAATTCACCCTACCACGAATAGACGATTTCTTCAGTATTGCCTGCAGGTTAGCCTTAAGCAGGGTGCATGCTGGGTAATATGTCGACTGAATTGAGGTGCCATAGAAATTACACCAGCTGTCTGATCATTATACTTGTGTCCAGTGACTTTACAGTCCATATGAAAATATTGTTTGTGTGTGTATGAGAATATCGATTGACTACTTCCAAATACTGATCACCGTACTGCGATATCTCACCACTATGGGGTAGACAGTCAAAACGCCATGTTGTTGATATAATGTATTATGAACCCAATTCAGCATAATATTGTATGTATTATCATCTTTGTAACAATTTATTTGTTAACTAAATATCTCTGTTATTCATTGTTCACCTACATGAAAGATCATTGTACCACCAATGAATGTGGTTCAATAAAAAAAAAGAAGAAAATCACAAGGTTTTACTAAAGACATTTTCATTAATCATGTTAGTATTTTAGTTTGACATTAACAAATCCTAGCCAGCATTATCTTAAAAATCTGTATCCATATACATTGCATATTTCCCAAGTTCTTTGAAAATTCATTCATTATAGATGGAAATATAACAATATTTCATCAATTTTCTATAGTTTTACCAAGGGCTTTGTCGAAAAGATTGATCAAAATTAGCCTGCAAGTGCTCAAAATCCTATAAATCAGCTAACGGTGGTAGGGAGAATTCAGCTAAATGTGAGAGACCAGAACTGGTTGAGGAAGACCAGAACTGTTCGAAAACAACCAGAACTGGTGTGCCCACTAAGCGGTGTGACCATAAATCTACCAGCAAATTGTAGATTACCTGCAAAATATCTAACAATGATAGAAATTGGTTGCTACTGATATGTAGTTTGACCAGAATTTAAGGATAGACACCAGTGGTGGGCAGCCTTTTTAGGAAACTATCCATGGATTCCTTCATATCGCTCCTATCCCAACATACTATATATCATTTGAAAGCTTATATTTTTCTCTATCTATACATATAAATAATATGTGAATAAAGTTCAAAATAAAGAGCTCGTGAATTTCTATTTAATTTTTTCACTTTTATTTTTTGAACATCCATATCTTGGTAAATATTCAACTGGAGTAAGATTTTAGAAATACCTTTATAACATTCCTATCTAGAAAAGCGTGTCTCAGATTTCTCATTTAAGTCTTAGTTTTAATTCTATTGCTAAAAATGTGAAAAAACGGGAAACATTTTACGATTTTTCTGAAACCTCATTTTCTTGATTTAACAAAACAATAACCAGGAACTATATAAAAAGTCTGAGACAGAGTTCCCTGCGTTTATATGTCAAGAATATGTACTAGAAATTTCAGATCTCTAGGTTGAATAGTAAGTGAGATATTGATGTTCAAAAAATATATTTAGATATCAAGAATTTAATATTTCTGGCTCACCTACACAGCTGGTGCTGTAGCTATTTCTATATAATTTATATTAATAGATATAGTTATCTATTGGCTATCTTATGGTGTCTTCTATAAAGCAAACAGAAAAGAAACAAATCTTATGGTTATGAAGAAGGGGAGTAGCGCCATTCACAGCCTCATCACTGGTGTCTATCCTTAACTGACATCGCTCATCGGGTAACTCCCTTCGCGGGGATACCCATTGAGCACTGAGATTGGAATTCTGATCGATTTAGAGACCAACATCTAACATGTAATATTTTCTGATTGTTTCAATTAGTTCTGGTTGATTTTTTTTCCTGTTCTAGTGGGTTAAGTGACCGGATTTTTAAAACAACTAAAATATTTGTTGAATCTTTCAATGAGTACCCCACTTTATAATATTAAAACAGCCTTATGACAGTCCCTACAAAATTTATAAAAATACATATTCTTATGAAGGGTTTACATCTATGTGGTAGATAGTACACGAGTGAGTTGGGTTACGTGAAATAACACACGAGGCGTCAGTCGAGTGGGTATTTCAAGTAGCCCAACTCACGAGGGTGCTATCTGACATAAAACACGGGAATTCTATTGCATTTTTGATCATAACTTGTTTAATGATCATTGAATTACCAAACATTATGCATGTACAGAAAGCTAAGAACCTTGTAAAGCTATTCGTGTTTCAGATATTTGATTTCTAAAAGTATTTAGATTTTTGTATGATTTAATGAAAAATGAAAATAATGGAATGGACATACTTTTATTTTTCAGTTAATCTTAAAAAATAGAAGCCCTTTTGAAAGTGGAGATTTGAGCTATGGGTTATCTCAGGAAGATTCCTAGCTACATTTACCCACATACTAATTTTGATTTTGTAGAATGTTAAAAAAAATTATATGCAAAAATGTAACAGATAAATGCACAGCACAGCACCTGAGTCCTGTAGAAGCGCGGTGTGTGCCATGAGATTATAGCGTTCCGCTCCACTGCACCCACTACGTGATATAACCACAGCCTAGTTTCTTTGTTCTCCCCGTCTACCGTGTTTTATGTTTTTGATATTCTATCTCATTTGTTCTTTTGATATCATCAAAATCATCGGATGAAGGGTGGCTATTTTTATGTGAAAGCCTGGTTGTAGAGTAAAACGGTTTATGCATTAGAGGGGCAAATCCAGAAATTTTCAAAAAAAGGGGCGGAGGGGCGCCCTTTTGTAAAATGTTATTGACTTGGATCTCCAGATGCGAAATTCTACATTAAAGAGAGGGGTGAGTCAAATCTAAACGTAGTGTATTTTACAGGTTAGATTTAATGCTATCTTAAACAACCATTATGCTTCCATGACTTTGGATAGCTCTTTTTGCTGTGCCATTTGGTTTTCTTTTTAGAAGGTGTAATGAGTGTTCTGTGCATCCAAAACTGGACGTGTGTGATTTGTACTCACACAGAATCTAGTACTGCTATATTTGGAATTTAAAAATGTCTAATTAATAAGGGAGCTAATCAGGGCCGTGCGCAGGGTTGGTGGCGGGGGAGGGGTGAGTTCCAAAAAATGGAACTCTTCTATATTTTGGGGCAAGTAATATTGGGAGAATACTTCATAAGTTCCAAGTACAATTTTAATGTATAAATGGGGTTAGAGCATGTCCCATGTATACATAAAGTCATAACAATAATGCATCAAGCAATTTCAGATTTGGATATGAAAATGGTGTTGCAACCCCAATGGTAGGGGATGTACATTCATCAAACGTCACAGTTATTCCATTTTTCATCAATATGAAACTCGGACCAAGATAGATGATTTTGTTGTACAGTATATGTCTACTGAATCATTTGATTAATTATTCAATTATACCTACATGGAAGAACATTTTTCTGTAAATGAATGTGGTTAAAAAAAAATCAGCTTTTCTTTAGTATACATAACACATACATTGATTGGAGCTCTTGACTGTTTTCCTCTAGTTTTTGGATATAAAAGATTTTGAAGAAGGAAATATTCCCCCCTGGGTGGAACTAATTATGACTTGTACTCTGTGGGGGGGGGGGGGTGGCCCACCACCCCCACCTCCCCCCCTGGGTACGGGCCTGGACTAATTATATAAATATAGATCTGGGCTGCATTCCCAACTCAGACTTGTGGACTCACAAGTATTCCATAAGTGGTTTTGTGGAAAATTTATCATGAAGATGTGGGTAAAATGTGGGTTTGTAAGGTTACCTTTTCTAACTTGTGGTCTAAGGTACAATTGTGGGACAAATGTGGTATTCTAAGTAGTCACATGATATTTGTGTGTTAAATGTGGAATTTTCCAGTTTACCAATCACTTGTGGAACAAATGTGGGGCATTTATGGAAATGCCTTTCCCAACCTGTGGAAAAGGGGACTTGTGGGCCCACAAGTACACATTTTTTGTGGAAGAGTTATAAGTGCTCAGAGCACCTATAAGTGTTCCACAATTCAACAAAATTCAACAAAAACAGAGTCTATACATAGAGATGCCAGCATGAATATAGGAAAAAACTGTTTCAATGATATATGCCATCTGACACGGCCTTTTCTTAAAGTCAGCATGCCTATTGGGGACTGCCCCACCCCTGTCTGCACACTTACGTGTGGCCTGTAAGTATTCCATATATACACCACAATAGGCCTGCATCATTCTGGCAAAACTAAAATTTGCTATTGCACTATTTTACAATGATAGTCCATCACAATTGATTTAAATTACAACAATATAGGATATATATCTAATTATCAATGTTATATCCTTGCAAGAATAAACCCAAGTCCTATTGAATCCACATTTACCATGTGGGATACCTACTGAGTTTTCCAGTATGCCCCACATGTAGGGGAGGTAAGTTAGAAATAGGTTTAATTGTGGAGGCTGGACGGACTGAGAGTATCGTAGGAGTTACGGAAAAGTCGTCCACAAAGTTGGAAACGCGGCCCTGGTCAGCAAGAAACAGCTCATTTTGTGTTCCTTTAGTTGTGACATAGCGATAGTTAGTAGGTCTGGCAAGATATTATAGATGTTATTTTATATGAACTGTTGTAAATGAATGGGATACATATTGTCATTACACTTTGAATGTGTCATTAGAGTTGCATTTTGGTGAATTTACGAGAACCTAGGAAAGGACAAACTAACAAGAGGTGACAGAAAATGTTCAGGATTTTGAGTTGTTTCTTGTATCCCAGATCTATAGCTGCACTAGGTTTGGTTAACGTTATTACAAGGGTGGGACCAATTATGACAGTATCTGCATTTATAATCACTGGCCCCTCCCTTTAAAAAAGTTAATATTTGGCCGCAGATTGACAGGAGGAGGGCTCCCTGCATCCCTTCTAAAGGTTATATTCTGCTTTGCAGTTGTTAGCTTTTGTGCCAGCTTCAACAAGGTACCGCAAGCCATTTGTGGTTTTGATACCAACATGTTGGCATCTACAACTGCAAGCAAACCATAGAAAACCTGTATAAAATGGCAAGTACTGCAAGCAAGTACCACAGGCAAGTGCCACAAATACCTCGGTTTTAAGTGTAAAAGATTTAAAAAAAAGCCCAGATTGCAACGGATCTCATTGACAACTACAGCACTGTTTTCACTATTATTTCACTGTCATCTTCATGGTGGACGCTCAGCAACGTTTCAGGGCACATAGATTTGCAATTTGCGTCTCTCACAGCGGACGTCCCAATGGTGGTGCCCCCTAGGAGAGTCCGTGAGAACCATTTAAAGGTGTCATCATGAGATGTAGCTGTCTGACCAACGGCTACTCCTATTATGTTTACTTTGGGATGGTCGACTCTCGGCTCTTGTTTCTTTAATGATTGGATGGGGCCCTTAATGGTGGGTTCCATTAAGGGACCATGTTGAATTCAAAGATATATAATGAATTTAAGATATATAATATAATTCCACACAGGAACTGAGGAATAAAGATGAGTTAGCCTTTTATGTATGAATCCTAAAGATCTATCAGAAAAGAGGGATATATATTTAGTTTCTTCCCCATTAAAAACTGTGGAATATATAGAGATGAGTTAGCCATTTAGGTATGAATTCTAAAGATCTATCAGAAGAGAGGGATATAGATATTTAGTTTCCTAAATAAAAAAAATGAGGGGGCGCCACAATTGTAAATATCAAAGAAAATGTGTAGACAATAGTCAGAGCTTCAAATCTTGGTTAAAACTTAACCTTTTTGGTAAGACTGTCTGCATTGACATTCTGATGGTGCATGCATTTGTATATTATGATGTTTATGGTGTATGTGTTTGTACATAACCGTATTGGCAGTGTTGGTGTTTGTTCAATTATTTCTGTATGGTGTGTGTATTTGTACCTTGTTGCTATACTATATCATCATCTATCTATTCAATGGTAACAGGAGAATTGGGGCTGCTGGAGAACTCAGTCCTAGAGAACTCACGCTGCCATAGAACTCAGCCCAATGATGTTTTGGCAGTTCATAAACCACAAACTTTGGAATAGAGTTAGCAATTTTGGTATGAATTCTAGATATCGATTAAAAGAGAGGGACATATATTTGGTTAGCTTTCCATAAAAAAGATGTTCAAGCCACAGCGGATCAAGTTCTCCAATGGCCCAAGTTCACCCTGCCCGAGTTCATTGGTGGTCCTTCGCATAATCAAACCTTCACAACAGCAAGAGTATAGAGAACTTAGATATGGGTCTCACAACAGCGATCTCCTTCTGGTTTTAAAAATCGCAACCCTTGCAACGGTGATGGGTTTGTACATATTTTGAACATATTTATTTGAATGATGAATACATTTCCGCCACTTACCTTCTATGTTATTATTTTGTGCGTTGTCAGACACAGCTATAAATTGCTGAAAACAGAACATTGTAATATTGATGCCAAAATGTCACATTTAAAAAACTAGTGTGCAAACCATTGTTGTTATTGGCGAAGTTGGATACACTCACTATTCAACAGGGATGGGTCTTGCTGTGCCAACCCTTGCAACAACGAGACCCGTTATGTGATGGGGCACTGCGGCCCAAGTTCTTATTTTTGTTATGCAACGGGGCACAGTGCCCCGTCGCATAACAAAAATAAGGAACAATTTTTGGCACATGGTCAAACTCTCCCTGTTGTGCCAAAATTCAGCATCGATTTTCACCCATTTCTTATCATTTTTCTGGGCTGAGAATTTCAGGAATTTAAGATCTAAATGTCTTTTTTCCATAACCCTTTACGGAATCAAAATCAGCCCAGTAGAACAGCCACAATTCAACAGCGGGACCCATCGCTACAGGGACGTCCTTGTTTAAGGACGTCCTTGTTGCGACAGTTTGGTTATGCGACGCGCCACAGTATTCTACTTTACCTTGTTTGTGTTTATGTTTGTACAATGTGACATGTGTTTGTAAACTGCTGCTTTAAAGATGTCTGAGTATGTATTCTTTTGCTGATTTAATGATGCATAAATGTAAATAGCGGTATATATGTGTTTGTAATGGTTTATTACCCCCTTGCACATGGAGCAGTACGTATAATGATTCCGCATATGAAAAATCTGTGCGTACCGCTCCGCGTATTGAAAAAGATAGATCCGGCAGGTAGAAACACCAACTGTCTGTTTGGAGATCTTACTACTACTACTCTATAGCCGCACACTCTTTGTGCAAAGGTGGATAAAACAAGTCATTGCAGAATGCATGATTCAGCCAAATAGCCAGTACCTGCCGGAGACTCAATTTGTGAAACAAAAGGTTCTTATTCGGAAACTGGAAACCATATTTAGGAAAGATGGTAACATCATATTGTTAAAGCCATTTTAAACGAAGTTTATAACATCATAAAAAAAGAATGTTTTTGACTTGATTAGACATCTTTATTAATTAACCGTTCCCCGTATAATTCACTATAATTCTTTCTTCCAGAGCTAATGATTATTTTCAAAGTTCTTACGCATTATTGACATAGACAACCACTATATTTGGTCTCAAAAACGTTTGATTACAAATTAATATTAATAGAAAGATTATCTACATCAATCATAAGGAATTTGGTAAGGTGATGTTAAAGGAGTCTATTTCAAGTGGTGAGGTCGACGGTTCAACACACACGTCAGCGAGGGTTTTGGTGTTTGTACGAACCCCCCTTGGGTAAACCCCCCTCTAAAACACCCAAACCGCCCCCCTCCTTAGGATTAAATAATTGATTTATGAGAATCCTAAAATTTATGTAACTAATCTTCCGACCACAACGTCAATAAATCATTCTAAAGCTTGGGATTTTCTCCATCCACAACCCGTTCACAAGGATATTTGAGCCCTATTACTAAAGAAACGAACCCCCTCTAACAAAAGCTGGCTACGGACCTGTATGTGTACCGTTGCTGCCTGTGATTGTGTGTAGTTGACAGAAAGCTAGGCAAATTATTGCCTAAACCATCTTAGTTACCTCTCATCGTCTGTAAGTATAACTTAGCAGGATGAGAACCACCTCATATTAAGTCTCCCCCTTTTCATTACTTCACCCATGTTACCCCATGCCTCGAGATGATCTATAGCCTTCTGTTTCCTGCACGGGTTCCCTGATCAGCAACTTGCGTGGGTATTGCTATTCTTTACAATATGTGTGTCAACTACATACGTGACGTAAGTTGTTTGCGTGATACGTGTACCCAGTCTCGTTTGATGCGGCTACCCGAATCATCATCTCTTTGTGTTGCAAATGACAAACTTGTGTATTTGATCTTCTTCACAGTCCAGGATTAAGCTGTGCCATAGGGTGTCATTTGTGGAAGTCTTTCTTGCCAACTCAGGTATATACTAACAGGTGGGTTCCCCCACCGCAAGCATTTTATACATAGAAAACCTATATAAATTACTTGTGGTGGTACTTGCGTTGATTCAATGCAAGTTCCAATGCAAGCGAGTCCCTATAGACGTTCTGCAGATGGCGTCACACCTCTTAAAATGAACCATCCGCCATATTGATGATCAACTTATTTTCATCATTATTCAGAATTCTAAAACATTTAGAGTACCCCAAAATCTTCAGACAAGTTCAGTTCATTAACAATTCTAAAGTAAATAATGGTTGATTCTGAATATATTTTCTATCCATGTGGTCTTGATCACCACGTGGTGATAACCAAAATGTGATCACGTGACCACATCTGCAAAAGGTCTATATTCCACCATGTGGTGTCTCCCAGGCAAGAAGCAATGTAACAGAACCATTCTGCGACCGTTAGAATAATATATATCAAAATGCATAGTGCAGCGTCAATACGATGTCAAGTCTATTGAGTATGTGACATTCCTCGGTAGTTTGAGGTTTCCGAATTCTACAGTCAGGCAGTATTCGGTGATGCGGGGTGGGGGATGTCTCGGTCGGCCGGGACCGAGGTATTTCGGACATCGGGACCGGGGGACTGGGACTTCTGTTAACCGGCGGAAGACACGGGGGATGAAGACAATTGGGATGGATTTGGGCGAGTTTCTCAGCAGTCGCCGTCCTTTCTCGTGTGTCTCTCGGGTGTGCCAGCTCTTTCCCTGTTAAGCAAAAGTTTGTTATGCTATCTTTATTTGATCCTCACAAGGAAATTCTATTGTGCAACGGGCCACTGATTTTAAGCCCCATACCCACTAGGCGATTTTGCATGGATCGGCGTACGCGTCGGCGTACGCGTCGGTGTACGCGTCGGCGTACACGTCGGCGCACACGTCAGCCGACTCTGATGGACAGGCCATACCCACACACAATTGGCACTGCCGTCGGCGTCAGCTGTCGGCGTGGCCATCGGCGCTGACGGCCGATCCATATTAAGCATGTTTGATAATTTTACGTCGACGCATACGCCGTCACTGATTGCCGTCGGCCGACCCGAAGTCGCTAAGTGGGTATGGCCCTTAAGCCATCCAGAAAAAGGAGACCTCCTGATCCCCTATACATGTGGCTATGGTGTTTATCCAAAATGTATAGGTAATAATTATTTTTTATGATTTTATAAGAATTCCCTTGATAAAATATAAAAAAATGTACAGTATAATTGCTTTAGAATGGTCAATAGTAACATATTTGAGTTAATCACCAATATGGCGCCCACCCGATTTTGGGAGGTGTGACGTCATGTGCACAAGATTTATAGGACTAAGTACATGTGCGGGCTTGCTGAGTAGCGACCCCTACCGGACTACCCCTGTATCTGCTGACACAGACCCACCGGAAGTCCTACATGGAATCATCACGTGACCGGAAGTACGGTAAGACACACGTGTTGGTAAAAAACGTGTCCATTGTTATTGGGCCCGTACCCGTTGACCCTGGTTCGGCCCCCACCTCACCGCTAGATGGCAGCACGCCCTGGCCAGGCCCCGGATGAGGCCGGGTTGTCAGGGACGCCGCGTTCTGTATCCAAGGTTACAATGGCCGCCCACTGGGGGGGGGGGGGGTGGGGAGGCCCCAGTGTCCATCTAGACTGGGGTGTCTAGTTGCCTAGTGCGAAGGCAACTCATAACAGATACATGAGACACTTACATTTATATAAAACAGACGCAGTGAATGTGCGCGATAATATTGTACATATACCTTCAGGTTATCAATCATGTACAAATGCAAGCCTTGAGTTTACCATGGCTGACCATTCATCTTTTGTAAACACAAATCTCATAAGATCTGAGAGTCCTGTTCACTAACAATGGTTGGTTGGTTGATAAGAACTATTCAGTTCATCCTAACCCTTCCCCAACAAAACTCTACCGCCTATGCCTGATGGCAGGGGTGGGTTTAGGACGACAGGGGTACATTTATCTTACTTTTTATTGACAAAAATCCTGAATCCCCCTCAGTTTATGTTATATCAACAACAACAACAACAACAACAACAACAACAACAACATCTACACACATCTACGTCAAGTCATCACTGATAATGTGCATCACAATGCATCTCGCTCAATAAAATTGTGAAACAAAACAATCTTTCACAACAAGGTTGTCCCTGTTCCGATGAGTTCCTCCGTTGAATTATGCCTGTTCTACTGGCCTATTTTAATTCTGTAAAAAGCTCTAAACAATAGCTATTATGATCTAAAAACCTGGAATTTTTAGCTTAGAGAAACCATTATTAATTCGTGAACTTTGATGCTGGATAGTTGCACAACAGTGCGCGATTATTATATTAATTATTATAAGACCATTATAATCTGTTACATGTGTCATTATTCAATGGGCCATTGCAAAATTAATAATGAGGCCATCGTGTAAACCATGTCTCTGTTGTAACAAACTGTTTTGTTTCATAGCTGTTTTATGCTGCGGGCAAAAAAGGTAGCCTTAAGGTAGAACCTTCACCCCTTCCCCTTCCCTCTCTCCCTTCCCCTCTCCCCCCGTCCCCCTGCGCCCCAGAACCCCCAGCACCCCCTGGTGAGATCACAGGGTACTGACCACCTGGACTGGTTCCCACGGTCACGTTGACAAAGACCAACACCAGCAAACATCGACATGATCTTTCTGGAAAACAAATAATATATGAGATTACATGCTGGGTGTGTCGTTCTGTTTATCTTTGCAATAATGTTGGTTCGTTATTGGGGTTTAACACAATATCAATGATAATGGTCACATCAAGGTGAGAACGAGATTTTTGACAAGCGAATCTATCCGTTAGTATTGAAGAGCCCGTCACGGGGAATACTATAGATCCAGTTATCAAATAGCCAGGCTAAACTTTAAGTTTCCTTGACTTGATTTACAAAAATGATGACAATTCTTCAACTATTTAACAAATTTCAGACATCTTGGTACTACTTTGTAGCTAAGAATAAGTACAAAATTTCATGAAATTTATCGTTTTTATTGACTTACAACCAGGGAATTATAAATAGAATGCACAAAAATAACTTCTAAAGAATTCTGAGAAGATTGATTTCCTTTTAGAGAATTGAATTTTCAATCTAAAAACATGATGCATAACATGACTTTATGCTGAGAACAAGTACAGTATGACCCAACTTGTAAGGCTCACGTGAAATTTCTTAATTTTCACATTATTTGTCGCTTGCTGATTTTCTGATTTTACTATACCACTATAAGTATTTCTTTAATGGATTTTTTTTACTGCCCGTTTCTCATAAATAAGATTAATTCAAACTTGTTAAGACACTCTCTTTACTATGTGAGATAAATCATAAAAAGATATGTTCCACAAGGTCTTCAACCCTCCAAAATGACTCATCCTAGCTAGATGGTCGAGCTAAGCAAGGTGCCTTGGAAGTGTAAGTGTCATATCCTGCACTTACATGTGGTCAAAGTTCATAAACCATTGCCAATTTTTACGTTTTTTAAAAGTACAAACAGTTATTTTGATGAATATGAACTGTATATAGTTAGTGATTGTTTTTTTCAGGAAGTGAATGATTATTGCACATTAAAATGCACTGATCTGGCCTAGTAAATGGATCTTGTGAAATTATTCAACATGTTTTATGTTTTCGTAGAGATCCTGTGAAATTCATCACGAGGGTGCATCCTTCTAAGCGCGAATGCTACACAATCTATATCCTCAGCTTGCAAGCATTTTCTGCTCCTGAAATTATTTGCAAATGCATGAGATTGTGATGAATGTCTATTCATCACGTGTCAAAGCAAATGCGGTAGAGTTAAAAGTGTATTTTGGTAACGGGCCCGAAAGCCCGAAATTGTAAGCCCGAAAGGAACGAAATGATATGTAAACCGGATATGACGTCATAGTGACCACGTGATAACCACGTGACAGCGAATAGCCAATCAGAGTTGACCTGTAGACTATAAAAGGGGCGGTGAGGCCCGAAAATAAAGGAGTTCTTTCATAGTACTCATGGTGTTCGGATGTGTCTTCTTCACTTAGCAGCGCCCCGAAGAGGGATTCCAGTCAATAAGATGATTCAGTAGGACTAGTAGACAGAGAAATAGATGTAATATTGCGAAGTTATTGGAAAACTTAGATAAAAATAGTAGTAGGCCTGAAGGCCCGAGAGACCAAAACATGGCCCGAAAGTCCGGTGCGGCACGACATATGGCCCGGGAACGGAAGACCGGACAGGTACGGAAGTCCGAAATAGTCAGCGGTGGCCCGAAAGCGGGAGGCATTAAGGCGCGACCGGCTCGGCCCCATGCTACCAAACAATAGGCGACCGTCGGCCCGAGACCTCCGATAGAGAACGAGCAGAGAAAGGAACGGCACGAAGCAGAGTAACGGACCCGGACCCCCCCTACAGAAACACTGTCTATTTTCGCCCCTGCCATCCTCCGCTTGATGGCCGAAACCCCCCGGTCCCATCCGACCAACCCTCCCCCTCCCTTGCAACGAATACCGGTCCCCCGACCGACCCACTCAACCCCCCTCGTGCGCGAGGCACGACTCTTGATCTCACATCTCGGCTTCTTGCTCGGCCTCCGTGCCCAGCTGAGAACCGAAATAACCCCCACGTCCCCCGATCGCAGCCCCCGGCAACCCCGAGCGACCGAGGAAAGTCACAAGATCATTCTTTCCCAGGACTTTGCGACACAAACATTGACCAGGACAAATGGGTCTTAAGTTGGTATAGGACTTTAGTGATGAGAATTGTGAATTTCATGATCACCAATATTTGGGTCAGCACATATTAGGAGATTTGCCATCCTCTACACTGCGTTTATAGATTACATTTATTTGCCGACACATAACAAAATGTAAACATAGCTTGTTTACCATATAATTAATATTCGTTCAACAGAGAATCTCACTTTTGGCACATAAAGTGACTTAAATGGCCCGAAATCGAAACTGTAATTGTATTACTACACCACATTCCGTGCACTGAAAAATGCATAAGTGCAGCACACCTCACTGGCGAAATTACTGCCACCTAACGAAGATTTAAATTCTAAATAAACAACACTCATTTAAGGGTAAAATGAGGGTTAGACATCACTTCTATAGCTGCTTATTAGCTCTCCCAAAACATTTAAATAAGGCCGTCAGTCAAATTCCCTTATTCAAAGGTTAGTCAGGTAGGTCTCTCTTCTTCTACCCCGCCCTGCAGACCTGAGACCTCATTCAAAGCACATGTTTACAACAGTCCAATTTCAGAGTCATAATTGTACAGATATTTCCTGATATATCCTATATATCTTATATATTAAGAAATGCATACATTTAGCTTTGAACACTTCATATTTTCTCAAACACAATTTAATGACAATGCAATGATAGCTATACAGTGCTAAACACCTTTTATACGATATTGAAGGTAGTTTATTTAACCAATTTAAGTATTAATGACTGACATGGCAACTGAAAGGAATGTTTTGAAAGCACGGCTTCTCTCTCCAAATAATCTCAAGAAAGGGAAAGTGTTTGGAATTGTAGGCCGATTTTGTTAGCAGTGCATTTGAATAATGTTAATGGTTTAAGATTGATGATTGTTATAACCGCCCATATCACAAATACTGTGTATAAACAACTAATACTGCCTCTGTTTGATTATGGTAACTTCCTGAGAGAAAGTGGACCGAAGATTAAGATAGATGTGTGTGGTTAAGTTGCACAAAAAGGCTGTATTCACCATACATAATTGATTCGGGATGTGACACTTTTTATGTCAAAATATGGATTGGAATCTCTGCGACAACACGGCCCCAGTCACCATTGTAGTATTATGTTTAGCCATAGCAAGGCCCCACGGTTGCTTGAAATATCCAGACCAAAAATTCATCTAAGAAGCCAAAAGAAAATTTAAATTTAGGCCTCGAAAGGGGTAAACATTCCATACATCAAAAATGTCCCATGTGTAAACAAATATCCATACAGGACCACATCCTGCGTGATATTCAGCGTTCAACATCAAAATTTGAATTTAAAAATGGTATAAAGCAAATTAGATTTTATTTTCTTGTATAATAAAGAATGTTACTGTAAGTGTGGCTTGAAGTAAGAACCTATCGTTGCCAATCTGTGAAACACATCTCATACACCAGACACACACTGCGCTCATCCTTGCATTAGGTTGGAAGAACATGTATTTATATGAAGCCTTTGGACCATTAAAGAAAAAAAATGGACCCTGCCTTGCAAACTGAGAGCTGGAGACCCATCTATAAGTCCCTCCGACACTGATTATTTCTTGGCAGAGGAGGCTTAGTAACACATGGCTATGTTACCGTAGTTAAATTGTGTGCACTTTTTTATTATTATAAATTTTATTATCCTGAGAAAATACAGATAGGCCCATAGTCTGTTTTCACCGCACTCTTAGCGTCAGATGTAATTTATCAACATATGATTCAGAACAGGTAAACTATTAAATACATATCAAAAATGTTACATTCTTTTTATTGAGCCTGAAATCAAATCACAACAATTTATTGTAAAACTTGTTTTTCATTTTCGGCTTCTGGCTATAAATGGAACATTTCCAATATTTGATAAACCAGTCTAGATTACTTGTACAATATGAAAGATATTTTAGAAACCCCATCAGATTTTAGGGCAGGGTGCCGCCCCGACAGCTCTGAGTGGAGGCAGTGTGAGGGCCACGCCTCCTGCACCTGACACAGCCTCTTTGATGTGATTTGATGTGACCAAAGATTACCCCTAGTTACACATAATACCTACCCCTCCCAGAACTATTATACTACACCTTAAGACTTATTTGGAACCACTCATATCTATAACTAATATGGTTACAAAGAATCATCAGGAACTACCTTAGATTTTATCTGAACCCATTCGAAGTACATGAAACCCCTCAGATCTGATTGAAACCCTTCTGATGTACAGCAATCTCCTGAAAATGACATGAAACCCTCTAATATCTGCTTGACATGCCATCATATTAAATATTACCCCCGAGGAGTCCTGACCCCACAACCCCTTCCCCACACTGCCCGTTTTGTTGGTCACTAGAATGTGACAAAGCGAAAGACCATATGGTGTGTACATGCTAATGCATGACATTTCAGTGCTTATCCTATATGCAGACCCCTCCAGCTTTTTCTTTTTATTCTTTTAGAATCTTGTATCGGCCCCTGTTAGGTGTAGCTCTGACAACTCTGAGTGGCGTCCCAGGCAAGCAGTGAGGTAACAAGCACATTCTACGACTGTTCTTCTTTGCTAAAGCCTGGTTCACACCTTACGAATTTTACCATTACGACAGGAGTTACAACAGCATCGGCAATAAATATGGGAAGAATCGGAACAGTATCCCACAATTATAGTGTGAACCCTTTATAGGAATTCATACTGTTGAACTGCTGTCGGCAGTAACGTAACAGAATCGGAATTAAATTTCTGTTACGATCCTGTTACGATGCTGCCGTAACCCTCATCGTAACAGGATGAATCGTGAGATGTGAACGGCCCTTTAGTCTGCGACCTGCCTAATTTTCAAGTAACAGTTACATTATTTTAAGTAAAGTTGAAACTTACTAAAAGAAAGAATGTTTTAATAACATTGTATTTTAGCAAAGTTGAGACCTTACTGATAAAGAATGTTGTAATAATGTCATTTTAACATGAAAGAACATTACAAGAACGTCACAATAATGTTACAATGCCACGTCACAGCAGCAGGTTCTAAAGACGTTTTCAGGTGCCATCAAAATAACATAACAAGAACCAAAGCAGAACTAAACAAAACATTCCTTCAACGTTATAATAACGTCATATTCTTGCTTGGGGTGAGCGTGAGGGGGCTGGCTATACGCGCGACAGTGGCGCACGCGGATGTCTCGCAGATATAATTTCTTATTTACGTGGACACAAAGTCCGCACATACAGATGTCTTAACATACATGGACATAGGGTGGGTGAATGTAAAGATGTACATATATGCTAAGAATTTAGATTAGACAAAGAAATAAGAAAACAGAATAAAAAGGGGGTTCGGGGGCATAGCCCCGGATTCAAAAACAACTGAAAAATGATATATAATAATGAAAAAAATCTGCGTATGTAATCCACCCTAAGTATGCAGGCACATACCCGCGTATACAAAGAATACACGGGCTCAAAGTCCGCGCGCATAGATATCATCATAAACGCGGCCGAGTGTGAGGGCCACACTTCCCGCACCAGGTGGGTGCCTGGCGCAGCCTCTTTGATGTAAGTGACCAAACATTACCCCCAAGTACACATATACCCACTCCTCCCAGCCCGATCAATAGGGGGCAGGGCGGTGGGAAAAGGACCCACTGAACAAGCCCTGGGAGTGTGGATATTCACAGGTACCAATATTGAGATACACCAACACTTATTTAATCAGGGCCGTCCAGCTGGCCATTATGTGCCGTGTGGGGTGCACCTCCCGGACAGATTCAATGTTTGGACCAACATGAGATGTTTGTTGTCATTGATTCTGGATAGAAATTCACGCCCATTGTAATTAGAAGGCTTAGAAAAGTGTTAATTAGATCATTAAGTTACTGCTAATCTCAACTATGAGGATGTTACAGCTTGAATGTATTAGGAAGAGATTGTAAGAAACAGTCACTGATAATCGATTAATAGCTGAAAGTTGATCAGTTATAAAGCTACATTCTATGAAATTCGAGGGGGGGGGGCAGTGTAGTGGCTAAACTCATCGCATGGGGCCGGCCCAGGTTTGGGCCCATTTGTTGCCTGCTACACTGCCTTGCCTTGCCATGATGTCCACCCCTATTGATTCGATCACAGTACTTTGTATGAACCAAAAACTGTGAGTTGGTCCTGATTTAGCTTAAATACTGCTGAGTGGACCTTAAACTGCAACAATCATTATCATCTATGAAATTTGACATCAGTATAATTATATTGAGCTGGACTGTTGTTATTTATCTTTAGTTAATTCCAAGGATGTTTCGTTGTTAAAGTTCGTATTTATTAACAGCCCATACCAGGACGTAGGATCGTTGTTCGACTGCGTGATGTTTTATCGCTTATCATTTACATTTTACTTATTCGAAGATATCAATAAATGTTCGTTATTTGAAGTAAAGGGGAGTTCTTCATTATTAATCATCAAATTAACTAGCTTAGTCCAGGTAGATCTTCATCCTGGATAATAGTTCATTCTTTAGTGGTAGAGATTCTAAGTAAAGGGGCTCAGACCTATACAAAGAACACGCGCTTGGCAAGAGGTAATTTTATTATATCCATGTAGACATTCTGAAGATACAAGTATATAGTTCTTCAATCCATACAATACATGCCATCCATCTCACAATACTAACACATCAGTAACGTTCCAACCAGGTATAGCTATGGTTCAGCTTCCCCATTCGTAAGGTATATACACTCCGCAACTGTTGAGAGAGTCACCTCCCGTCTACCAGGGTCGGAGACCATCGGTAGGATATCCCAATCCTTACTATCACCTAATCGTAGTGGTTACTACCATCTCAGCACTACCCGTCTTGATCCGTATGTTAGACTATTGCTCCCATGTGTTCTGATCGAACTCTATCTTAGTCTGCTCGTCCATCTCAAGTCTCATACTGCTTATATAGCGACAGCCAAAGGCTTGGCGCTTTACTCATATACTCTAACACCTATAACAGTGTTCCCTCTATCTTTCATACTTCCCATTCTTACTTACATCGACTAATTCTATTTCTGACTATGTGCAAACTATTGTAGATGACAAGGCCCGTTATCCACAGTGTTCTTTAACTAGGTATTTAACTCATAACGTTCCCAAACAGGTTCTCCATTGCACGAGTGTCCCTTTTCGTACCTGTGCATACCTGCAGGAGGGTAAGCCAACCCAGTTACAGCCTTTTACGCCTGAAGGCGTTATTATTCTCCCATACATTCTACGTAAGCCATGAGACAGTGGCGCCGCTTGGCGTCAAGCACACGTATCAGCGTTGCATGTTTCACTATGAACCCTTGGCAGTACTAACGAACTTACAATACTTACTACCAATTCCTAAAGTCTATAATAATTCTTTTGCACTGGACTTCAGTGCAATATATGTAGCTTTAGTTTGTATTTTGTAAGATTATTCAAAGAATGCTTTACCATTTTAAACATAACACATGTCGGTCTTTAGCAGGTTCCATCTTATAGGTTTTTAATTACTTTTGAGTTTTACCTTATTCAAAACTTCGAAACTCATTCAAAATGGAACTTTGGTTTAGAGACTAGAACAAAAAAACTGTTTCGACCTATTAACAAATGCGCACCTCTGACCTAGCCTGTTGACGGTATCATACCCCCTTCAAGCTAGCCTCAATAATTAGAATACAGATTGTCAAATATATACAATAACATTACTGAATAGCTATAATAAAAGGTGGTTGAACTGTATAGAACGCAACTCTCAGCTTTTGGTGAACATTTTTTTATGAGAAAACCGATAGTTGTTAAGACCTATATTATGTTTCAGCTCGTCAAAACCTTCATCATATAATATGCCTACACGGAAGATCACATGTG
Organism: Lepidonotus clava; assembly: GCA_936440205.1. Taxonomy (NCBI): domain Eukaryota; kingdom Metazoa; phylum Annelida; class Polychaeta; order Phyllodocida; family Polynoidae; genus Lepidonotus; species Lepidonotus clava. The sequence continues at coordinate 41,065,190 of OW387144.1, read as the reverse complement.
TAGGAACGTGCTTCAATATTAAAATAGATATCCAGTTTTAAAACACATACAGGAAGAACATTTAGGGTCAATACATGAAAACAACGTTACTAGCTTTAGAAAACCCTACCTCAAGTGCACAATCAATTTATGTTGCTCCACTTGTAGTGTTATCGTAATCCCTTTTCCATCATGGCCCATCTGATTTTTTACCCACAAATATAGGGCTATTGAATGTGCAATGACTAAAAATAGAAACATATTTACATAATGTAACGTGCATACTCTCAAACCGTGATCCTTCTTGTCAACACTGAACCAAAGATTTATTGATCACCATCCCGAGACCTTCCGCACTCCTTCCCCCCTCCCCCGGCCATGTGACTTTCGTTCAGGGTTGCCTCATTGTCTCCTGTTAGTATGCAGACCTCAGCTTTAATCTCATTAAGTAACCCATGATGAACCTTAGATCCCGTGATTAAACCAAGAGTTCCGGGTATGGAGTTGGACAAAGTAAGTTTGAAAGCACTTTAGAGGGGCTAATTGCGGCTAATATAAGTTGAATACTGAGATAATCTCACAAGTTTGAATGATGGATGATGTAAACTCCATGTTTCCACACCATCAAACTGTTTGTTTGGACCTGAAGGAGTTTACTAAAATTAGGTACCTTGAGCTTGAATTCCAAAATGCGACACACGCCATTGTAAGACAAACATATCACTCGCTTGTTTTGTTATTTGAATGGCTCGTATTAAAAAAATGTGAGAAAATGCATTCATAATAAATCCGCATTTCCTTTTCAGTCATGATATTATCAAATAATTAAAAAAAGTCATTATTACATGCATCCCTATAAAGATTGGACTGTGTAGCTATGAAACATGTACGCATAATGGTCACTGCAATAACTTATAATAGGCATATCACATACCACATGGATATGACCACATTATGGGTAGTGTTTGAATAGGGTTTTTTTCTGGTTCCTAGCATTTCCCCTAGTTCATTATACTGGCTTGTACGGTTTGATATACCTCTTTATATCTCGATATCATAATACTGGCTTTTGTTTATTCGTTTAAATATCATTCAAGAATGGTAAGAAATGGTAATAGAATGGCTAGAGATGGAAAAGCAATGGCTAGAATTAAAAAGGTAAAGCTTGGGTGAAGGTTCGAAGCTCTGCCATTTTAACACAGGCATGGAAACAAGCTGATTTCATACCAGAATACGTATGATAGCTCTAGGTCTAGTTGCGCCATAGCTAAGTATCGGTCGTTGTGGAAAGTTATGTTCAATACTGCTGGATCACTAGAAACTATTGCCCCTTGCTCTTTTTGCGTTTTTAGTTTTACATTAGTAAACAACTTTAGATTGGAGTAGCTATTAAACCAAACGCAATCAGTTTCATATAATGGTATTGTTTTTCCACGGCATAAGGTGCCATCTGAAATACCTAAATTAAGGTAGTATTCCTCCTTTTTGTTATATTAACAATTGCAATGTCTTTGACCAGGTTGAAAATGTAAATATTAATATTGTATTGATAGTGTTTTACATTACTCTGCCAGAAAATGTCTCTTGATACATGTTAATTACTATGTATGCAAACAGATAAAGCTCGTATCGTAGCTAACACAATTTTGATTATGAAGCTAATCATGCTACAGCAATTTCATGTCGGTTATAAACAAAATTAATTTAGTTTCTTGCACATTATACTTATCTAAGTATTTGGTTTTTAGACCCTTTATTTAAGTCACTTAAGTTTACCCTGGTTTTGTCAGGAACTGCCGGACAACTAACAAGAAGTAAAAAGAGTGACGTGGAGATATACGTTACTGTACTTGAATATAAAAGATAACTTCTGCTTTGAATAAAAATACAAGTATCACATTTAAACTTTGGTATTGATGCACCTGTTTCCAAACAGCCCTTATTACAGCGTCAAGACCAGAGTCAATAGCTAAATCTTTCAACTTGTTAAATCTAAGTTTCTGGTGATTAACTGAAAATTGATGAATGTTTGGTCACATGGTGGAATACCAGCTTTCAAGATGCCGTGTATTCATAGACTGTAGTTCCGACCAAAGTCCGCTGTGCCCCGTCACATAACAGGTCTCGCTGTAGCGAACATTGGCACATTTCAAAAGACCTCTCCCTGTTCCACAGGGAGCGAATCCACCTTTCATCCTTACAGGGATGGTTTGACCACCCTTTTTCTTTCATGTCCCGGGGGGACATTTTGGGGTGTTAATTTTAAATAATAGCAGTGTCCCTCATCTTATAAAATATAATTATAGGAGGTAAGTGGCGGAAATGTATTTATCAATCAATTAAATTAACTTCAAAGTGTGTGCAAAACCATCGCAACAGGGACAATTGGCACATTCCAAAAACAAGGAGAGAAAAAAACAGCGAGAAAAAAACAAATCCATCCTTAATCGCTCCCTCTTGCGAGAGTTTGGTTATGCGACGGGCCACTGGCTGCTTAAACTAATGTGCCAGAGGTAACACAAATTACAATTAAAGAACCTGAACATTTTTGTCACCTCCTGTTAGTTTGTCTTTGTTCTACATTCTCGTAAATTCACCAAAATACAACTGTAATGACACATTCAAAGTGTAATGACAATACATGTGTCCTGTTAATGTACAATACTTCACATAAAACATGTTTAATAATATCTGGCCAGAACTATTTAACTATTGCTATGTCACAACAAAATGAGCTGTTTGTTGTTGACCAGGTCATGGAAGGACTACTGTACACTGGCCCCCATATCTCAGGCCTTAGTTCCGTTCCTTGACGTTGGGGGCGCCACCAGCCACCTGAGGCGAGCAGTAGGTGAAAAGTGACCTACTCCCCAGGGTCGGCCATACCCAGGTGGGCAGGCGGGCAGTACCCACGTCAGTACGCACCGCTCACTCCCATACTCACCGCTCACACCAGCGGGATACGCTACCCCGTCCTAACCCACGAACTGATATACCGGTTTACAACTACAGGAATTGTAGCGTTTTATTAGGACTTGAGGTTTTGAGGGAGTTAAGGAGAGTCTCTTGTCCACTGTACGGATATATACACACAGAGAGTCAGGAGAGGAGAGAGGGACTGAGTTGTAGGAGGCGAGATACGGCCTACCCCATCCCCGAAATGGGCGGGAAATGTGCAAAAGGAGCGACCATAAGGGTGCAGCCTGAGTAAGTATATATTTCAACACTTTCATTAATTGGTCGGTATCTTTGAAAGTCATTAAATATTTCCGTTAAGTACGTATACATTAAGGGGAAGGGGATAGGTAAAACATTCAGGGAAAACTACAAATGTATCCAACTGAAGCCCCCAGTTCGATACATAGAAACATTTTGAAGTGTTCTCTCTTACAATGATAGACAGGAGATTAGACGTAGGTTTTTGGAAAATTAACATTAACATTAACATGGAGAATTTTCACATATCTTAAAGTTAGATGTAAAAACTAGCTTTTCATAGATTTGATTGGTTTCTGTTTTACTAAAAGCATACCCTTGAGGCTGCCTAACCGAATTGAATACGACAACTTTCACAACAAATTGATCTAAGCTTACTTCTAGAATTCAGTGTACGTAGAACAACAGCAGATACAAGTTGCGTTGATTAAGGGTCCTTCAATTAGATACGTACGCGTATTTAAAAGATTCAACTCCCCCCTCCCCCATATCCAGACCGAAACACGCATTGGATTCGTACAGGAATATACGTACACACATTTGAAAACAAAGGAATCCTCTCCGCCCCTCCTTGGTACAATTGAGAGACCCCTAAGCTAAACTTGTGGAGGATAATCCTATGGTTTCCCTACAAAGTATCTCAATAAGCCCATCCCAGTATACATCAACATCACAATTTACCATGAAAGTACACAGCAATTTCTTTCTGATTTAATCCCTAAAGATCGAAGTGTAAAACAAAATGAACCATGGTGGTTTAATTGACAAATTACTTCTAAAATTTGTAAAATGCAGCTTTATATATTGGCCTTTTTCTCATAGGAACCAATGTTAAAGCCCATAAGCCCAACCTATAATGTCCAACCCTATTTTCCCTAAAATGCAGCATTTTGATTGGCTGGCAAACCTGCAAATCTGCCAATTGGTACAATGTAAGAAATCATAACATTTTATCAGTACTTGGGGAAATAGAAAAACATAATTATTATTCATTCCAGTAATCCCAACTCTAGGTGACAAGGATGACTTATACGTCTATATTGTCCAACCCTTGTCCGACCCTGGGATATACCCAATCTGGGATGGGCTTATTGCAGCTCCTCGTGTTTGATATTAATGGTTCTCTGACAAGTGGCAGGCAGGTGGAAGAACAATCAGTGTATGAAGGATCAAGGGGATGATCCATGACGCGATTTTGGTTTGATTTTGAACCGAATTTGAAAATTGGTTTGTTAAATAATTGTTTTTCTCACAAAATATACAATATTCCAAATAATTTTGAATAGTCCATTTAAGAAAAATCGTATTTTCATAGGGAAAAATCATTCCAAATATGCACCAAAAAGAATGCATCGGAAGCAAATCGGTTGGCGTTTTGTCGCAGCATTGATCATTGCCTTGGGTTTCTCTTTAATAATCCCTACCACGTACGGATAGCTGATATAAAGTATTTCAAGTACCTGCAGGCTAATTGTTTAGACAAAGCTCCTAGGAAAACTATAGAAAATTATCAAATAATTGTTATATATCCATCTACAATGAATTCATTTTCAAATAACTGATAAATAATAAATGTATATGGATACTAATTCGAAAAATAGTGACAGCTATTTTTTCACAATTTAATTTTTTTTAAATTATAAAATTCTTGAAAATGTCTATACTTAAGCATTGGTTTTTATCGACATTTTACCCAGCATGCATCCTGTTTTAGGCTAACCTGCAGGTTAAACTCAAGAAACTGGCTCTCCGTGGTTGGAAGAATTCATTCATCATACATAATCTGTTCTCTTTCTTTCCCTTTCTTCCGAAAACATAAGATTGAAAACATTTCTTACGATGTCTATTGATTATAATATATTTCATATAATTTTACCCAATTTCCATATCTATACCATAGCAGGGGCTGGCTTCTCATCTCATTGTTTGGATTAATGGTGTGTAATATTATTAACCGGTAATAATATTAAAAATATAATTATAATCAGGGGCGGGTCCTGAAATTTGAAAAGGAGGGGGGGCGTGCTATAGCAAAACCTTTCCGCACGCCCTCCAGGCGCAAGACTTTTACAATAAAAAAATTAGCAATTGGGCAAAAAAAATGGGCGTGCAGGGCGCACGCCCCCTAATTTGCGCCTTATATTAGCTTACTCTCACCACTGACCATGAAAAAGGAGGATCCGTAAAAGAGAACGATAGAGGCAGTCTCCTTGCTAGTTCCATAATACTGAAGATGATTTGGCCATTAACAAAAAGTCAGATGATTAGAGATTGTCACTCGCCAACATCCTTCCCAAAACGGACCTTGATTTGAAGTCTTCAGGTAAACCAGGATTTATGCTGTAGCGGGGAGAATATGTGTTGCTTTTCTGTTATGCTTTATTCGTTGTCTTGGCGCCTGGAGTGTAAAAACAAATCCTGTATGCAAATACTGTAGCACCGCTGTCTCTCCAGGAAAGATGCTGAGCTTGGTCCCAGTTTCCCCCCTCCACAGGGCAGGCCCTCTCCCGTCCTCCACGGCCGGTCAAGCACCACTGTCACTCCTGGGAAGACAGCAGTGCCGGGTCCACTGCTGTCAGTCCCGGGAAGATGCTGGGCTTGTTCCCACGTTCCCACGTTCCCCCGTCCTCGGGCGGCCTGCCCCAGGCCTTCAGCCCCCCCCCCCCCCCATAATTTATGCAGGACATAATTTATGCTGGTTCCCTCAGTACCCTTGATACACTGTTTAAAAATCCGTAGTACAGATGGTCTGGCTGGTCCAACCCACCACCGCTGGTTCCTGGTAGTACACAGTGTGTAGTAACAGGTCTGCTCGTGCTGTCGAAGCAAGAACGATTTAGAACAAGTAGGGTAATAACAACGAGCTGGCCGGGTAATATTTTTTAAAAAAAGGAAAAGTATTAGGAAAAGTACCTGACACTTCGTTCCCTCTCCAAGAAGCCTAATTTTCTACAGGTGGAGGAAATCTGGGACCAAAATAAACCTTGGGCGCCTGGAACCTGTTCTGCGCGTGATCTTCTGGGGAGGATTAATATTGAAATAATCCACTTCAGGGAAGTCTAACAGATTTAGTTGTTTAGGTCTAACGCAAGTATGGGCAATCGACCACTTTCTCTGTTATCAACGTTTCTCAGCGACTACCACATGCATATCACATAGTTACAACTTTGCTTTATGAATGGAAAATTACAAAGCTGGTTCATTATGACATCATCGTATAGATCAAATGAGCTATAATCAATATGGATTCTGACCAATTTCTTTTTAAGGTGAATGATTATGAATTTAGATCAAACGCCAATAGTGCGGCTAGTCTGTGTATTGTGACGATGTACTATACAACGTTAATACTAAAATAATGCTTAGGGGCCTTCCGTTTAGTATTTATGAACAGTTTCAAATCTCTCAGAACCCCAACCCCCTTTGGGCTAAAGTGTGGGTTATTTTTATGCAGGAGCGTTTGGACCCTTTGATGCGTACTTACTTATTGGAAGGCCCCCTTAAAGGAGAATGATAAAACCTTACGCAAACGATTGCGTTATATGGCTTTGGATAATTAAGGGAACGGTCCACAACTCATATGGCAGTAAAAGAAAAAGGGGTTGATCTTCATAGAAATAAATGACGAAAGTACGGGGTTGGTCAGAGGGTGGCCATACGACCCAAACAGGCTCGTATCCATGAATTTCTGTGAGGGAGTGACCATATCAAAAAATTGACCTTTTTCAATAACAGAATTTAAAGTGTAGGAAGAGGATAAAGGGGAACAAAATGGTTGTGTTCAGGTAACATAGGTAAAAGAAAATTAGAGTAGGTCGATCCTGTTTTTACTTTCCAATGGATCCGGGCAGTGTTGAAAAAGACCTCTAAAATCATCTTAAACAAATTTACACCATCTAAATTACATGCCCTGAACATCTATATGCTGTCCCATTCTGTTCCAAACTGTTTTGGTCAATTCTTTTGTATTTGGGCAGATCTAAGGGCCCTGATGTGAATAGATCTTTTATAACTTTCCAAGTTCGGCACACTACGCCTTATATAACCCAATAAGCTCATCCCACTTTTGGTATATCCTGGGGTTGGATAAGGGTTGGACAAAATAGACATATAAGCTATCCTTGTTAGCAAGACTTGGAATTATTTAAATGGGCAAGAATTGTGTTTTTCTATATCCCCAAGCACTGCTTAAACATAATCATTTTTTAAATCGTTTCAATTGACAGATTTTCAGGTTTGCCAGCCAATCAAAATACTGTATTTCAGGGGAAAAAAAGGGTTGGACATTAAAGGGTGGACTAACAGGCTTTACCATTGGTTCCTATTAGGAAAAGTCAGAAATGTAAGATCACATTTTAGAAATTTTAAGAGCAATCTTTCAACTAAATTGCTTTGGTTAATTTATATTTTGCATAATATCTTCAGGGACTAAGCCTGAAAATATTTTCATGATAAACTCCAATGTTGGTGTAAACTGGGATGGGCTTATTGTCGGCCATGCAGGAGATACATAATGTTGAACACCTTTTCACCTCATATTTATATTCCATGTCAAATTCAAATTAATCATATTGTTCTATATAATCGTAAGCTTTCTCGTAGATGTTGTAAACATATCAATCACATAAATAGAAAAGTATCAACAGTGCTTAGATGACCATCTTTTTTAAAGTCGGTATTATGTATACACTACATGACATGAGCTGCGTTATCGGCATGATAATGTTTATATCACAGACAAATTTGCAGGTAGGAGCCAAATAATTGTTAAGAAATTGTAATCGGAGAATGTCATATATATCTCTTATATTGGTGTACTACCAAAATAGTCATTTTCAAAAATTAACTCCGTTAGCTCAAGTTAGCAAGTTAGCGGGAGGCGTGACATGTGTGAGTTGATATACCAGTGTCTAATTCGACAACCTGTTGCAAATTGTAATACATTGCAAATTTTCATAACTCGGCCCATACAATTTTGGTGGTGAGTGAAGCGTACTTGTCAAATTAAAGAAGGTAGGAAAATATCACTCCTATGTGTGGATCTTCTGTGATATCCTTATATCACACTGATATCACTTCTCAAGTTACATATAGGTGTAAAACCTTACCAGCCAGTTGTGTGACATTTTAATAGCATTGCAGCAACGTTCTGTGTTGGTTCTTGTTACGTTCTTTTATGACTCCCAATTACGTCGCTGCCAACTACTGCTAGTGCTGTGACGTTACACTGTGACATTATAATAACACTCTGGTTATGTTCTTCAGCCTAAACAGAATGTTCTTATAATGTTCTGATTGGTTTCATCTTAACCTCATCAAAAGATAATAATATAATACCATTCTAATTTGGTGAGGTTTCAACCTCACCTTCTATAACATAATTGTTACATGCAATCTTAGTAAGTAACAAACTGACTAAAAAAACATATGGTTGCAGAACGTTTCTGTTATGTCACAAGCTGGCTGAGTTCACCCTTCACCCTCTCCCATCTGAGATGCACTGCTGCCAAAGGTAGAGAGAACTGGCACAGATCTCATGGCGGCTTTTAAAGTCTGGAGCTCAGGGTCGGAGACGGGATGCCGGAAAGGGGTGGGATCACCAAGTAGGCTACAGCCTGTATTCCACTAGACGATTTTGATGAATAGGAATTTGTTGAATTTTAATTTTCTGTTAGAAATATTGCAAGAACCCCTTCATGTTACATACCATTTGAAAGGTAATTCGAACCCCTTTCTAATAGTGTATAACATGCCTATGATTATCACTTATTTCGTCTCACGATTTTTCGAAATCAGAAGTACATTTGGATGGTGGAATCTAGCCTTACGTAATAGCACGGCATTCATTCCTACACACGTGCGTAGCATTTTCCCTCTTGTAGTAGTTTGGGTCAACCAAGTGGGGGAGGTAAAGACCCCCTACAGGTCTGCTGGCCAAGAAAGGACCTAGAAACCTTAAACCTTTGGTGCGTTATGGGACATAATAAGGGGTATTAACCAATTTTTAAGTCATTTCTTTGAATATCTAATCCATATCATAAAGATAACAAATGTATTTTCCTGGTAACTATTTTACCTTATCTCACATTGAAACACTCATGGCGTTTATAGACTGCCTGTAATTCTATGAAAAATAAGGCAATGATCACGAAGCGGTCCTTTCATAACCAGCTGTTTTACAGATTCAAGGGGGGGGTCCAGATCTTAAATGCGTGTACTTAAAAAGTGCAATTTCGTCTCATCTCATCTAATGCATATTAACAAATGATAAGCCCATCCCACACTGGGTATATCCCAGGGTTGGACAAGGGTCGGGCAAAATCACAGTATAAGCCATCCTTGTCTCCCATAGTTGAGGTTACTGAAATAAGCAACAATTATATTTTTTTATCCCCAAGTGTTGCTAAAACATTATGATTTATTCAATTTCATCAATTGACAGATTTGCAGGCTTGCCAGCCAATCAAATTGTTGTATTTCAGTGCAAAATAGGGTTGGACATTATAGGCTGGGCTGACAGGCTTTGATATTGGTTCCTATGGGGAAAAGGCCAATATATAAAGCTCAGTTTAACTAATTTTAGGAGCATTAGTTAACCAAATTGCTTTGGTTAATTTTGTAGTTTGCAACTGTCTTCATGAAATAAGCACAGAAGCAACTTTGTAAATATTTAATTATAAAATGTTACTGTTTAATGTTAGTGCAAACTGGAAAGGGCTTATTATATAGTACTAGTAATATCGACTATCTGAGATGCATTGTAGAGAGGTAGCTTTGATTGAATGTAAGAAAAAAGAAAAATAGCCAGTATTAATTGGTCCCTGGGCTCTCAACCTGATTACGTGCTGACAGACATTGATGATGAAATGGGTCGTACATGCATATAGGTGAGTGTAGGTTGGTTGGTTTTTGGGATTAATACTGTAGCAACATCTATGGTCATAATATTATAGCGAGATCAAGGTTTCTGTTTTTGACAATACCGTTTAAATCTATGGAATGATCAAATCTATGAGGAGGTATAGACCAGGTATGCATTCCATAAAAAAATGGCAATAATTATCACAAGTTAAAGCACATCCATAAAAGATTTGCAATACTCAAAATATTATCGCCAAGGTCTCGAATCAGTATTGTGATGATAATTACAAAGTATTGCGGTTTTGAATATATATATATATATATATATATATATATATCAATATATCAATATCAATATATCAATATATCAATATCAATATATCAATATTATTTATCTGTGACCAAGGAAGAAGGATTTATAGTTTAAGTTTGATTGAAAAGAAATTTAAACAATAAAAACAAAAACAAAAACTTCATGTGGCAATAACATTTGTTGGTATTGTGGTATCTCTTCAAACTGGATTATCGCGGAATTTTTATGGAATTCACCCCCGACCCCTAAGCATTTACAGAGGCAGGTGTTCTTGAACATGCACATTGTCTCATAGATAAGATCATACGCCTTTATGGTTCCCCATAATCCTTCATGGATAGCGGTTTTGGAACAGTTTCCGGTTGTATGCTGGTAGTGTTAACATTTTTTGGTATGGATCTAGTGATCAAAATTCCCATACACTTAGGTAAAATAGGATCTTTATGGCAACATATATGTCTCATCTATGAAATACTGAAAAAAGAATGTTTAATCTGCAGATTATTGTGACTGTCTGCTGCAGTTCAAAAGATATTGAGGAAAGAAGGACGCCCCCATGCTAAAAAATAGACGGGAGCCTAATTCTACCAGGCGGTGTCATGCGCGATAGTTGCCTGTCACAGTGAACTGTAATATGCTCCCAGCCAAGGTTGTGAAGATATTATAATGTTGGTTCTGGTTGGTTCTTTATTTGGTTCTTGTTACGTTCTTTTGATGACTCCCAATTAAGTCGCTGCAACTTACTGATGTGATGTTGCACTGCGACATTCTTGTTACCTTCTTCAACCCAAACAGAATTTTCTTATAATGTTCTGTTTTGGTTACGTCCTAACCTCACCAAAACATAATGTTCTAATGAGATTCTGATTTGGTGAGGCTTCAACCTCAACGTCAATAACGTAATTTTTACGTGTCATCTCAGTAAGTAATAAACTGACTAAAAAGTATGGTCGCAGAATGTTTCTGTTACATCACAAGCTGGCTTTGGTGAATATTTATACAGCAGTTCCTGTTGTTAGATAGCACAGGAGGAAACCATGCCCTGCTAGTGTGAGAAACCACACCAGGCACTTTACCATGGCCATCCCACACCCCCAAAAGTATGTGTATGATATAGCTATAAACGCTGACCTTATATATATATAGCTGTAAACTCTGCCTATATGCTGACCTTTCCCTTTCAAAAATGCTGCATTTGTCCCTGACTGGCTGTCTGCTTGCTTCGCTATCCATAGATGATATTGACTGGTGTAATTTGAGTAAGGAAAGTATGAGATAACACAACTATGTTGTGTCAGTTTGTGCTGTACCCTCTTCGAGATATGGACAGACAGCCTGACTTCTGTATATTATAAATGACCATCTCATTGATTGGTTTTAAGACCCTGGGGCCACTCTATTAAATGTTACAGACATTTCAGATTCATTATTATTTCGGTCTAGAAACAAGATATGCATAAAACATGTATCGCTGCGTACTGTATGCAGGTATGTAAAAGTTAGCGTATATCAATATAATCTGTGACAGGTAACAGAGTGTTCCTAAGTCATTTTTAATATTCATATTTTTTTTCTGCATCATGATTCTTTTTTTCTTCTTCATTATCTCCAGAAAACTAATCCTTGAGTGACACCTATTTGGTGTAACTTTTCCCTTCTGCCCATGTATGAGACTGACATATCATGGTTTCAATGAAAAGGACAATCCAACACTAGCTTAAGCATTACTTTTATTTGAATCTGTGATTTCTCATTTGAATGACTAAATGCCCTATTAGATCTATAACCCTTTAGACGCCATGGGTTGCATTCATGAATTGCTGGATTTCACAATGATTTCCACCGATTTCCTTCCAGAATTCCAGAATTTCCCATTTTTTTTAAGTTTAAGGCGTCACTCATGCTTAGCAATTGAAGATATTAAAATATGGTCTGTGGCATAGATTAGGGAATCAAATCACATTTAAAACGATATAATTATTGATAGGCTTTGTATGTTAAGTACTTATCTAAGTGTCCCACTTGGAAAAACATGGAAAAGTCATGGAAAAACAGGCATTTTTCCGGGCGGCTACAGCTGGATTGGGGAGTAGACCATCAGACGGCCATGGCCAGATTGGGGTCTAAAGGGTTAAAACGTTATCCTCTTTTCTCTGAGATTAGCACAGACAACAATGGATAGGTAAGGGGCCTTCCAATAAGTACGTACGCAGCAAGGGAGGGTGGGGGGTCTGAGATTTCTGAAAAATTGCGTACATTCCTGTACTATTCCAATGCATACTTTGACCCAAGGGGGGATGGGGGGGTCTGAAATTTTGGAAAATTTGCGTACGTACTAAATAGAATGCCCCTAACAACCGTGATCAAAAAGCTTTAATACAATCATGTCCTTTTCCTACCTTCAGTGCTGACACCAACGGGCATGTGACGGTGGAGGTGGACAGTAAACATGAGGGCAGTAAGGACCAACTGAAACCAATGGAAGTCGATCCACGGCCAATGACGCCCATGTCGATGGTCTCTAACACCACCGCGGGCAGCGGTTCTACGGTAATGGGCGGGGACGACATCACCTTCTCTGCGGCCCTCTGCAACGCCGACCCGGCCACCAAGATGGGGCAGAAGGTTCAGATGATGCGAGTGCTGATCGTCCTGTTCCTGCCCATCATTGGTGTGGCCAGCTATGCCGCGAGCACCCTGAACAGGGCGGTATCAGTGGAGATCCGACTGAAGGACATGAGGAATCAGATCGTTGATACGCACACTATTGGCACTCTGGTGCATGCAATTCAGATGGAGCGTGCAGAGACTGTGCTGTATCTTGTGACCAACACGTCCTTCCTGACCGTTGCCACCCTACAGCAGTACTACGAGAACACCAACACACGCATCAGGGAGGTAGCTTACTGGCCCGAAGGCGAGCTGACGGCCAGGTTCAAAACAAAGCTCCACTTCAGGCAGTATCTGGACTTTGAGCGGCAGCTGGTCGTGACCAGCAACACCACCGTCCACCATGGGATCACCTTCTACAACAATGCCAACTCCGTGTTCATCGAGCTGCTGACGGGAGCCCTCACCGACCTGGTACATAGTACCCTCTGGAAGCTCCTGGTCGCCTACAAGATGCTCACCAGGGCCAAGGAGAACCTTGGAGTGACCATCGCAATCGGCATCGAGTACTACATGTTCTGCAGCATGACCGAGGCAGAACGAATCCTGTTTATCCGGAATGACGTGCTCGGGGAAGACCATCTCAAAACGGCAGAGCACTACGACCCCTTGATTGAGCCGAAGCTGACCGCCGACATTGCCAAGGTGAACAATCTGGAGCTCCACCTGAAAGAGAGCCAGTACGGCATAACCAACGGCATCTACCAGAACTGCTCCCACAACAAGGGCATCGAGTTCTTTGAGGAGACGTTGCTGTATCTGGAGATACTTAAGGCAGTAGCACAGGATGTGGAGGACCGCCTGCTGAGGGACATCGATGCTGAGATCACCCTGGCCACCACCGACATGATCGTCGCCGTCGCCATATTTGTCATCCTTCTCGTGATCTCACCGTTTCTCGTCATCATCGTCCACAGGATGACATCTGCTGTCCAGGCTTTCGCTGTCCACGTCAAAGAACAGTCGGTGGCCCTGTCCATCGAGAAGAAGCGTGCCAATAAACTCCTACACACCATGCTGCCCAAAGAAGTCGCCAACGCCCTCATCAACAACGTTGCCGTAGAACCGACCTACTTCGACGACGTCACAGTATACTTCAGCGACATCGTGGGCTTCACGAAACTCTCCTCCATCAGCACTCCACTGCAGATTGTCAACTTCCTGAACTCCATGTACACCTTCTTCGACGAGAAGATCGACATGTTTGATGTCTACAAGGTGGAGACCATAGGAGACGCCTACATGGTGGCTTCAGGGTTACCCAAGCGGAACGGGCGTCGTCACGCCGGGGAGATCGGGGGGCTGGCCCTTACCCTACTGGAGGGGATCGAGTCCTTCGTCATCCCGCATCTACCCAAAGAGAGGCTGCGGCTGCGCGTTGGGCTACATACGGGTATGTATATATATATATATATATATTTAAAAAAGATAATTTATTATTTACCCTGGGAGTGAATTGGATTTCTCCAGTATTCTTCCACTCCCAGCCATAACTTAACTAGTACATCAAATCATTTCCTCATATGTATGTATATAAAATTCACCCTACCACATATAGCTGATTTCCTGTGTTTTGCCTGTAGACTGTCCCTCATCATGATGCATCATGGGAAATATGTAGACAAAACACAAGGCTTAACTACGGAACGTTTCATCAATCATGGCTCAATTTGTTGTTAAATGGAAAATTATCATTGACTATTTATCATTTTCTATCAGTATAGGTTTAGTACTATTTAACTTGGTTTGAAAATCCATTTATTATAAATTGATATATAGCACTCTTTTTGTATTTCCTAAAGGTTTTCTTAGGTTTTTGTCAGCGAAATTGGGCCAAATTAAATTAATATCACCCGTCCGTGGTAGGGAGAATTCAAATCTACTATACATCTTTCTCATAAACCTACGCAGTCACCCGTTTTGCCGACTTTTTGGAATTTTGGAATAACTGGGTCACTTCATTTCATATAGTTTAAATTTGGGAAACCCCCAAAGAATTGTTTCCAAATTATAACACAAGGGTGGCGCCACCTTTTTATAAAAGGTGCAGAGAGTACTTTTAAGGGAACCTGAAACAATAAGAAAACTCTCAACCTTTTTATATTCTCTACCTGCATTCTGGTACATATCTCAAATTTAGCTTTTTTGTCAACACCGTTTGGATTCTTTTTTACTTTTTCTTAATGGCCTTATTAGATAAGTCTGACAGGTTATTCTCCTAACATATTGTGATCAATACCATATACATACATATATGCTGAGCCTCTAAATTAACGCCCGTAATCGGATTCCTATTCCACAGTTGTTTCCACTATACTGTGCCCTCTAAATAAAATAAAACTCAACCAAAAAATGGGATTTCACTTGAGCAACAGTATTGGTATACCATGTCTTCAGTTAAACCCGATACACATTAATATAATTATTAAAGTGAATTCCCACTACCATGGATAACATATATTTCCCTGCAGACTAGTTTAGATTTAGGTGCATGCCCAGAAATATGTTGATAAGTCATAATGCTTAAGTATGGAAATATTCAGTTCTATGTCATAATCAAGTTTGTGGTTTATAACAATGGAAAACTACCAGTGACTCTTTTTTCTTTATTCTGTATCTTTGTATACCTAATATTTTTCAAGTTGGTTTGAAAATTCAATCTTTACAAATAGAAATGCTAAATATTTGTGTGTTGTCTATAGTTCTTATGATTCTGTCCCAGAAGACTGATCGAATTAGTTTGTAGGTGTCAAAAATACTGAATTTGAACTGTGGTAGGGAGAATTGACGTACAGATCAGCCGATTCTACCAAAACGATGGGAGGGCCTTGCACTGATTCAGATTAAACATTTAAAAACTGCATACTGACTGACAATCAATCGAAAGCACAAAACACCCTAGTGGAAAAGGAGCTATAGATAACGATTTCTCATTGAAAGAAGGCACTTTGTGTGGTGTTGCCAGTCTACTTTCCATACCATATTGACCGGGCCCACCTAAACTGACGCACTGAATTATCAAACGGTATCTAACGTAAAAGTTGTTTTGTTTTTGTTTTTGTTTTCTTTTAAGTCCAGTCACAGGATAATCTATTCCACTCAAATCTTCCTTCCTCCATAGAAGCACGTTCAAAATCCGAATAATATTCTAACTAAATTTTATTTCGTAATAAGCTCCAGTGTTTCACCAGGTTTTCAGATATATTGCATGAACATATAGATACTGATATACGTTTTTATTGAAATGATATTATCCGAAACAGTTTTCAAAAATTGACACAACATTTGCATCATCAAATTTCAGGAGCACTTACCCTAAAGATTTATATTCAACGTGTTCAATTATGCTAACATGGCAATGAACTATCTGTGAAGAATTAAATAATTTTATGGTTAAGTACCATCTAAAGCCCTTACTTGGTTAAGTCTCACATTTTCTGGTTTGCCCCAGTATAGGATATCATAAGTTGTAATCATCGGTTTTCACTGAGAAAAGTTACTGCGGTTGGAGTCCATACTCTTCCTCCTGAGATACTAAAGGCCGTATTCCACTATGCGTTTAGGGTGGCCGCAAACGCACCAGTGTGGCCGCAAACACATCTAGGGTGGCTGCAAACGCGTCTAGGCTGGCCGCAAACGTGTCTAGGGTGGCCACAAACGCGTCTAGGGTGGCTGCAAATGCGTTTGCGGTAGGGTCCCTACTGTTATATTCCACTTGTTTGCGACCAGACGCAAGCAAACGGCCGCAAACGGCGGCCACAAACGAGTTTGTGGCCGCCACAAACAAGGTGGAATATAGGTGTTTGCAGCCACTGTTTGCGGCCACTGCTTGCGGCCACTGCTTGCAGCCACTGTTTGGGGATACCATCATGTTGGTATCAAAGCCGCAAATTGCTTGCGGCCACCTAAGATAGCGGCCGCAAACGGGACCTGACGCAAAGTGGAATATGGCCTTAAAGGTGATGTTCCACGATGTGATTTTGAAGAGATTTTGAAGAGATTTTGAAAATTGTTTTGTCAAATACTTCTTAGGATATATATAATTTTCCAAAGAGTTCGGAACAATCCTTATCAGGAAAGTAATATCATGACCGGAAAATGTAATTCCAAATAACCGGAAGATGCATGATAGGAAAATCAGTTGGTGTTTTGTCGCATCATGGGCTTTAATACCAACATGGAGTACAAAATAGACGAGAAATAATCGGAAACAAAAAATTGAATTTAAGGTTTTCTTTTCCTTTGTTTCCTTCTTTATAGATATTCTTTTCTAGATTTTTTCATTAGGTAGGGCAAAATGTGGCCTTTCACTTTATATATCAATTAAATAAACAGTTTGATATTTCATACTGGACTTGACTCTGGGCGACAAACAACGTCAATAGTCAATATTAATAGCCTACACCAGCAACCAAGAGCAAAAATCTAATCGCCAGGCAACTATCTAATCGCCGGACTACTGAGAAAAAATCTCCAAGTTTGGATGCTCTTGCTATATTCTGCTGGTGACTTGAGGATACGTTAGTATCTAGTTCAGGAATTCTCCCAACCACAGATAGCAATTTTTATGAGTTTTACCTGCAGGTTAGCCTAAAACAGGGTGCATGCTGGGTAATATGTCGACAAAACTCAAGGCATTTGCATATAAAGTTTAATGAATTTTATCATTATTCTTAGATCAATATTGTTAAAAACAAGCTATCATTATATTTTAAATTATTATCCATATCCATTAATTTTTCCTGAGTCAACTGAAAATTCATTCATTGTAGATGGATTTATAACAATTATATTTTCTTATTTTCTATAGGTTTTCCTGGTGATTTGTCGACAAATTCAGTCCAAATTAGCCTGCAGGTCCTTAAAATACTATGAATCAGCTTTCCTTGGTAGGGAAATTTAATCGCTCTAATCGCCAGCAACTACAGGGAAATATTAAACATGTGCATTATCACCTGCACGGCCGCTGAGTGCTGGTAAAGAGGCCAGTGTGTATTGAGGGACCTTACGTACTGCTCTTTGTTTTGAGTATTTTCATTGGATTTTCAATCTCGTTTGGGTGATAGAATATAGAAGACCCTTTGGGGTCGTCCTCGGGTGTCTGTACAACCCATGGGGATCGTACGTACCTCAGGCTTTACTCTCGGTACGTGACAGTCCCCTCGGGGTCGTACAGACACCCTCTGACGACCCCCACGGGTCTTCTTATATTAATATTTCATCACAAAACAACTTTGACTAAATTATCTAGTCACCAGACATTACGATTCCATTGTGTAACTATAATTGCCAGAACCTTTAAGCCCAGTCCCCATGTGGCCTGCCACCCACACTGCCAAACAAATATATGTTAACAGGGTTGCACAAACAAAGCCAAAAAATAGCTGCAATAATGCATACAGCAATCAGGGAAGTGGGCGTCACATGTGGTAACGTTAGAGCCGTTTTCCGGCCGGTCAGGATATCCTTTCTACGACACAATTAACTTTGTTTGATCAGGTTATGATACTATTAATCTGTAATAAATATAAATTATGCATTGTTGTGCGTTCGATGACTGAATTATATAACAAAAAAGACGTCCAAGATGTAGGTTTACGTGGTCGGGGTATGTTTATACTTATTTATATATGTGAAGATATTCAACAAATAAATGTTTATCATCACAAAGTACAGAGTTACATCCACGATTTGCTTTCCATTATGACAGGTGACACAATATATTATAAGTGTCAAAATTATAATTTTGTGTCTTATTCCTTGACAACAGGGACCAAAAAAAAACATATAATTATGGAGACATGGCTTAATTGAACAAGTGGAACTATTTTCCTCTGACAAAACTACTCCCCTGTATCACCCTATAGATGGTGATAACACTTAAGATATCACCCTCTAGGGGGGGGGGGGGGGGGTCCAGGGCCGGGGGGTCCAGGGGTACTGCCCCCATTCCCCTTTTGGTGGACCTCTAAAGTATAAAAAGCGGGGGAAATTTCTCACACATGTGCGTTAATGCATGCAGCTTTAGTGGTTAGCCTTTATGTTGAACCCCGACCCCCCCGACCCCTTTTCAAAAATACTATATCCACCCCTGCCCTCCCTTTTCCGCAATACGTTGAACTCTTAATTTCCAAACCTGTATCGCCCTAGGGTATGATAAATACATAATTATAGCCAACTGAGAAGGGGGTACAAGGCGGGTTAGCACTCGGAGACTGGGCCCAGATATCAGCCTAAGGGCAGTGCCCGAAGGGCCGCCCGAAGGCTGATACAAGGCTAGTTATCACCCAGGGTCAATATGTCATAATGTTCAACTCTTAACTACTAAAGGTATATCACCCTAAGGTATAACACAATATTTTAATGTATGTGTGTGATGTAAGTATCAATTCATATAACAGTCCTTTTGTAATACTTCTGTAAGATCAGGGAAACCTAAAGATGTGATAACATCAATTAAAAAAAAAATATTGTTATACCCCTGTTCTTCCCCTGTCCCCTTTGCAGGTCCGGTGTGCGCGGGCGTGGTGGGGCTGAAGATGCCTCGGTACTGCCTGTTCGGGGACACGGTCAACACGGCCTCCAGGATGGAGTCTCACGGCCTGCGTAAGTAGTATACTTTAACCATTCTACAGGATCACATGTTGTCAGGGACTTGATTTAGTAAAGAATATCAGGGTTACCCTTGTTATCAGTCTTTTTGCAAAATGTATCACAGGTGATGTAAAAATGATTTTATACAAAAATACACTAAAACCGAATGGCGCTGAATATTTAGATATCATTTGATAGACCACTTCAAATCAAGTAATTTAAACGAATCGTATTCTTCATTAACGTCTTAACTATATGTTCTCCAAGGTGTTAAGTGGAAGATAATTATATACACAGGCATGCACACACACACACACACCCCTATTATGTAGGACTATAGTTATATAGAAGAAATTAGATAAATTATTGCACTATGACAAAACAAATTGGTGGAAATTCTTACAGGAGGTTTTCTGTATATACAGTTGAATTTTTTTTTATGGAAGATGCTGTATTTGCATTTACTTAGCCTTTAATGTTGGTTATAAAACTAAAGGTTATTTTCTATTCCTTACCGGTTCATTCTTTCTGTAGGCATGAATTAACATCCAACTGGGTCATTTGGGGTTTTCTGGTAAAATAAAAGAGTGATACTGGGAGAACTACTGATTGGAATATATCTACAAACGTTGATGAAAAATGATAATGATAAATGATAATATCGTTATTCTTACTGTGAAAGAAATACGTTATCCAAGTACATAATTATGCTTTGTACAAATTCTATTCGAATACTTACAGTTCTAACAGAATTCTACTTCATTTGTCATAAACATATCAATTAATCGATTTCAGCCCTTCGGATCCACATAAGCCCTTCCTGTAAGACGGCCCTGGACAGTCTGGGAGGGTTCAGATGTGCCCCAAGGGGATCCATCGAAGTCAAGGTGAGTGGTTGTCTTTTTTTTCTGTGGATTCAGAACCCTGTAGGTCCCTAGACCACCGCAGGCTTTGTAGCTTCCATTCAGAACATAAGCATTAATTCAGTAGGTGGGTGAGTAGGCATAGGATTCAATGTGTACTGTGGCTGAAGTGGGGGTGGGGGTGGCATTTGCTAAAACAGAAAGTTATATTAATTGTTTTACCTGGTCGAATTCTTCCAATCCTACCACAGATAGCTGCAGGCTGATTTTGGCTGATTTTGTCGACAAAAACCATTAAAAAAAATATAGAAAATAACAGGGACGGATCCAGAGATTTCCAAAAGGGGGGGGGGGGGGCTTATAATATAAATACCTGAGGTGCCCATCCAGGGGCTAGAATTTTACAGACCTCGCCCGCACGCGCCTCAGGCGCCCCCCTCTAAATCCGTCCCTGAATAAACAAATAATTGCTCTTTGGCCATCTATAATGAATGGGTTTTCAAGCAGCTCATGATATAATACATGTTTATGGATGCTAATGCAAAAATTATGGTAGCTAGTTTTTTGTCAATGTTAATCTCCAAATAATGGTTTGTCGACATACTGCCCAAGATGCATCCTGTTCTTGGCTAACCTGAAGGTAAAACTCAAGAGACTGGCTATCCGGGCACGTGGTTGAGAGAATTCTTTCTTGTCATTTATTAAAACAATGAACGAGTTTGAGTTTATATTCCATTATACATCAATGTAAAAGAGCAATGTTTCTGGTTTCAGGGAAAAGGGATCATGGATACGTTCTGGCTGGACGCCAAGGACCCCTCAGTCAAACCCAGGAAGATCCGCGTTGATTTGAATTAGGGAACTTTATATAGTAACCCGTAATCATTGTGAAAACACTGGTCGGCAGAGCTTCGGCCTCACACTATCACAAGCTGAACTCTAGGGGTAGGAAGCTCCACTGTATCCTGATAAGTATCTTTAAGCCTCTATTCCAAGCGGAAATTCTTTCCTCCGAAAATCGAGTAATTTATCACTATTCTACTATAATATGGAAAATATGCATCCTACATATCATTTGAAAGAGAATTTAAAACCGTTTCTAGTGATATGAAGTATGTTTATGATTGATCCCTATTCCCAATGCCGATTTATGAAATAGGAGTAAATTAGGCTAGTGGGATAAATGCTCTACAATCTAGTGACCTACCCCTTAAGGGTGAAATCTCAACACAATATGAATGTTTCTCTGATATAATTTGCTCTCGTTATTGTATAACCCAAATATAGGTCTACCTACTGTATATTTTCCTCAATGTATACTGAATAATACTGATGTTATGGCATGAAGAATCATCCACGATACATCGTGGACTTAAAACGTATGTGATAAATCATAATAAAACCATTCACAATAATATAATACTCTATAATGTTTGTTTGAAGGACATTGGAACAATTTAGAACTAGAAAAAGTCGGAAAATATCAAAAGAAAAATCCATGAAATATCGAGGCTCACTAAAATTCGAAGATCACAAACTTTGCAATCATGGCTATTCTATTGTATTGTGGCGATAAAATATCATGGATGTTTTTCAGTTGGCACCCCATGAGACTGTCTCTAGCTCTTGCAGAAAAATATTATTTTTCAAATGCCTCAAAATTGTAGATAATGATGATTGTAAAATTGATCACCAATATGACAGCCAGCCTATTCTGCGCACTTGTGACGTCATCTGTAGAACGTCTATATACAACACTGTGAGTATGACTGGTTATTATACAACAGGAAATTGATTTCAGTATTAATCATTATGATATATAGACAGAACGGTCTGGTGACCATGCCTTATTAAACGGTCAACAATATAGTGCTCGAAACGTGCCGCGGAATGTGCCCCAGAACTGGAGGCCAACTAGTTACTGAAACAGTTCCTATAAAGGGAAAATTTCTCAAAGCAAAGGATGTCACTTTCTATTAGATCTAATTTGTAAAATAGGTGCAATATATATGGATTTCGATGACTCCTTTTATGCATATATGTATACATACATGTGTGTAAATCATAACAAGAGTAACAGTAATGAAGCAGAACACAAGTTTCAATTTTCTAAATATAATTATGTCAATGTCAGGAACTACACAAAGGCCTGAGTGAAAAGGTGGTAAACCTACCCTGAATACATGTAGATAGTTAGAAAATATCAGGACCATATTTCTCATTCAAGTGCCTTTAAACCTAACATGTACCCATACCCCTTTAACACTATTTGGGGAACGTAAGGTCGATCAGTAGTGTGATTCACATCAATTTTCCCATTTCTACTAACACCAACTGCACATGGCTTTAGTATAATCTTAAGCAATGCTTTAATTATGGGCCTATGTTCCTGTAACTAATAAGGGTAATCACATGTATATTATATAAGCATCCCATTACTAATAATTATGTCAACGACAACAAATATCTAAATTTAACAATCCCTCTTATGGGTAGATTGCAATGACATCAGAATATTTCATAAGATAAAGAATCCTGAAGAATATGACTCTAACCCGGTCAACATAGACTTGTTGACAGCTGTAAAGTTAAGATACGTGTATTAATCCATGTATTGTGTTTATCTATATGAATATGGTAATATGTACGCCGTATTTGTGAAATCTGTACATGTTTCACAAAAACAGAATCAACAATAATTATTGTTACCATCCTGATGAAGATCATAATTGATCGAAACATGTTGATTTAACCCTGTATAATCCTTCATAATAAAACTAATCCTGGACCAGTGGTGATCCACGACGCGATTTTGGGCCGATTTCAGAAATCGGTTTGACAAATAATTATTATTCTTGTACAATATGTAATTTCTTATAAACTTTGCCTCAGTTGCTGTGACATACTTGGAATCTTTACCCTAAAATAGATTTCTAAATATGTGAATCTGGTAAGAAAATCGGTTGGCATTTTGTCGCATCGTGGATCACATGTTGGACACTGTCCACCAATAACCTTTTAAAGTTGAGTGTGGTACAGTCCCCTCACGGGTTATAATTATTTATTGTTAGGCAATACTAATTGTTGTATGCTGTGATTTTTAACAATCCTAGAAAGGTGACATACAGATTATTGTTTTGTATTCATTATAGACAACTGTCTTACTTTGAAATGTCACTATTATGGCAGCACCGTGATCTCAGTATAACAGCAGATAAAGTTAGTGAAAAGGCACGAAAATAAGTCTTTGAGAGGAATTAATTTTCTTCCCCCTTATATAAAACTATTGTGCCAATCTGCCTTGTGTTGTGCCAAACACGTGTCTATCTAAATAAAGTCATCAAGTAACAAGAACACTGAAGATCACTAAGATTCTATCAAAGGTTTAAGGCTATATTCCACATACCAATTCTGCTGCCGATTTTGAAAATCTCCAGTGGAAATAAGGGCCAAATATGGATATTTCATACAACAATAGAAATGTCTTATAATTCGCTTTTGAATAGTGTATAAGATGGAAGGTCTCATGTCAAATTCTCAGAGAAAATCAAACAGATACACATTAGGCAGCATTAAAATCGGTATGTGGAATACAGGCTTTAGACTTTATCTAAGAGGTGGTCACATGACCACTTTTTGGTGATCACTGTGTGGTCAATATTTACAATGTATTTATGTATTATATCTTATATCTATAAAGCTTGACTTACGATCATTGTGGATCATGATCCTTTGTGTTTCTATTAGGTAAAAATCTGATTCTCATGTGTTCTAGATGAATCTTATTTGTGAGTGATACTTGTGAATTGATCACAAATATGGAGGGAAGTACATTTTGGGAGTTTTGACGTCATCTGCACAACGTTTCTACTCATGTGCCTTTCTATAAATATGTGTTGTTATGACTTAGTCTCAGGTCGTTTCATAATGGGACTTGGAAGTTTGTAATATTTTGCATGTCGAAACAAATTCTGCAAATTCTGTAGATATTTGTGTATGTCGACTTTCCCTTCTGCTATATGATGCGCTATATGAACAAAACGTATGCCTTGACATTATTTAATTTCGGGCCATTCAAATTGTCTATATATATCTTATGCTATTTGGAATCGAGAGAAATATATCTCACATTTAAAACCATTCTTATTATTTATGCAATGTTAAATTAGTGGACTTTAAACTATCCTAGAAAACCACTCTTTCATAATACGGGTTTTGGTTCAGCATCCGGTTTATGTTGTACCATGAATTTACAGGGTATCGTTAACTCTTAAACGTTGCAAAAAACTCGAGAACCAGAAAAAAAAACATACAAAAGGTGGTACAGTATCTCGTGTAAACCCATGATAAATACATTTAAACACGAGAGTTTGTTGATTGTGATTTGATTACTATACATAGGTGGGTCTTTTGTCCCAAACGTAGAATATATCTCTGTACTAGTATGGTCCTAACACAATTGTATATTACTATAGGGTATCGAGTTATGTCCTTCGAAAATGATGCCTTTACTTTTGACCTGAATAAACTCGTTTTTCCGTTTCTTGATGTCAGTCTCCCATGTACTTACAAAGGATTTCAGAAAAGGGGGGATTCAGCATGTAGGTTAAGTATTAACACGGCTTGCATTCACATGCACACACACGACATTTTCCCTTTATGTATAGTTTAGTGGTCCACCAAAAGGAGGGGAGATGGGGTTTAGGGCCTCCTGGACCCCCCTGATTCCGCCCCTGGGCCCCTACAAAATAATCCTTTTATATTTTCAGCTCTAACACCAAACACACACGTGTGGTACCATAGGCTAACTTATTTGCTACGAAACTCAATGAAGAAAACCAAATCTAAACCGGTTAAAAACTGAGAGAGTTATCAAGGAAAGCTGAAAAAAGAAATTAGGTATGAAAGGGGGTTTCTTGTTTCTTTGAGCTCCTTTACTAAGTTTGCAGACTGATCAGCACCAAAATAGACCAATTTTACAAGGATAATTGTCTGATTCATATGCTAAATCATCAATCAGTATGCAATATTGAAACGGTCATGTTTGATATGAATTTGTACTAAGATCGGTCGATTCTTTTAGTAGAATCTGCAGATTTAATCAATGATCAGTTGGCCGACTTGGTCAGAGTTGCCCAATGGGTATGGGGCTCCACACTCTCCTTGATATCAACAGATTAAACTGTGTTTCCACTGAACGATTTTGGTTTAAAGACAATGAAGAAAATGGTGATCTGTCAAAATCTTTTATAAGTGAAAGATTTGTTGTTTTCAATGGACAATGCTATTGGGACGATTCTGGGACGTAGTGAACGGTTATTTCCAATGACTAGTGCTAGAGGTAGAAAACAGAGAACAATGGATCTAATTGCTTTTAATTGCATTGGAAAGAAGCTGTGAGTAACGGTCATCCAAAAATACATAAAAGGTTAAATATACGGTCTTTCGCGAATCTTTTCTTTTCTACAGTCATTTACTGTCAGTTGCAGTCGTTTACAGATGTCTTAATCACCAATTTGTTGTTTCCACTCACCAATTCTGTCAATGATTACAAAATCTTTCACTGTTGTCCATGGTGGGTCGCATAATGTCGTTGGGTGAAAGCCCGTCTTTACGTGTCTTTCTACCAATAACCAAGGCAATTACCAAGAGCAGCGTTTCAGACTAAAAGGGACAGCCCTTGCAATCTTTGCTATCTATTAGTAATCAATACAGTTCACCAATGATCAAGCAACCTGCTTATTTTGGGACTTGCACCAAAGTAAGCTAAATGTCCCTAATCTTAGCCACATCAGCATATTGACCCAGAACGTACTTGTTTGACCACTATTATCTTTTTCTCTTTGAAAATCAGGTTTAGGTCTTGTGAATCTCCCACGACTAAGCATCAAGGACAGTTTAAATTAGAAAATGTGTGTTATACAAAGTGTACAACTTGTTGATATTCATCCCTCGCCCCTTTCTTTCAGCACAAAAAAGTCCAGTGAAGAGGGTAAAGACGACAATGTTAATTTGTCCATACTTTATTCTCTCTTTTTTTCTCTAGTACCTGCAAGCTAAATAGGGGAAGAAGAGAGGGATATATATCTAGTTTACTCCCCATTATTAGAAACTGAGGAAAATAGTGACTAGGAATAGGGACGAGTTAGCTTTTTATGTATGAATCCTAAAGAACTATCAGAAGAGAGGGATATATATCCCTATCTTCTGATAGTTCTATATCTAGTTTACTCCCCATTATTAAAAACTGTGGAAAATAGCGACTATTTAGGAATAGGGACAAGTTAGCCTTTTAGGTATGAATCCTAAAGAACTATCAGAAGAGAGGGATATATATATATATATATATATATATATATATATATATATATATATATATAGTTTACTCCCCATTATTGAAAACTATGGAAAATAGTGACTAGGAATAGGATATATTTAGTTAACTTCGCATTATTAAAAACTGTGGAAGTGGGGCCCATGGGACCCACCCCTCAGGAGCCCAATTAAGACTGGGGCCACCGGCCCTAAGTGCTTGCATAACAGGATTACAATTAGCTGGACGTCCACATGGGTGGCACGCCTAAATAGAGTGTAAAGGGGATCACCTCAGTAGTCAATGTGTTGGTCAAAGATAATCCCCTCTTGTTTATCTTAGGTCGGTCATTGTTTATGGAGCAATTCACAAGAACATTGGAAAATAGAAAACAGAAAAGAAAAAGGGGGTCCGGGGGCACAACCCCCAATTTTTAGCCAGTATTTACAATGTGTATTTAATAAAACCCGAAAAAAATTCAGTTGTGTTAGGTTTACTAGTGGATGGTAGCCGTGTAAAGTGTTTATAAGTTATTTTTCTTTTCCACAACTCGTCAGCATTTAGCATTCTATCATGCGTACAATAAGGGCAAATTCAGAATTTTAGAAAGCATGTAAGGTACGGGGACTGTAGTAATACAGCTTCACACATTTGAAGTGTTAAGGTAAATACATTTCCAGAAAAAGGCCGATATGAGTCAGGACCCCTTAACAGCCTTCTGGATCCGCCACATGGATCCGCCGCACGGATCTGCCCCTCAAGTGAGGTGCTTTCTGAGAAAAATTCAGAGAAATTTTGGGATTGCATGGAACCATATTACCAGAAATCTTTTCAAGTCATGGTCAGAAAATTCGAAACTATTTGTTCCGATGTTTTATGAGGAGGCCGCTTACATATGTACTGAATTACATCAACCCGAAAACCTGACAAACAACATCTTGAACACTCAAAATTGGCAAATAATTCTGCCTACTCCCTTTGCTTTGTTTTCCTGCATCAGACTGACTAAGGTAATGATTAGTGTTATGACAAGTACTATAGAGTCGTGTAATGACAAGTTCTAGAGACCTTCCTACCCAACTAGTATTCCGACCTGTCCTACCCCCAAGCACCCTACCTTCTAAACTCTTCCTCTGCGTTCCGTCCCCGCCCTCCCCTCCCTCCCTTCTCCTCCTCGCCTACTCACCCCTCCCACCCCCTCTTCAGAGGCGCCACGTCTCTCAGAACTAAGGGAGGTCTCCCGACTTTGGTATATTCTCCCGTTCTCTTGCATCGGATCTAGACTATTCTGGAATTTCATCATCTTCAAAAGTCTATCTATTCACTTTTAAACTTTGTGCGCCAACAATTATCGATCTTTTTAAATTCAAACAACACCTATTTCATATTTGAAAGTTTTTTTTAGCGTCTATGAATATAAAATAGAGTATCTTGGCGCCTT
This sequence comes from Lepidonotus clava, assembly GCA_936440205.1. Classification (NCBI taxonomy): domain Eukaryota; kingdom Metazoa; phylum Annelida; class Polychaeta; order Phyllodocida; family Polynoidae; genus Lepidonotus; species Lepidonotus clava. Next base: position 41,036,940 of record OW387144.1, on the reverse strand, counting down.
TGCCTCCGTTAGCTTCCTCCCCACACTCTCTCTATCCTCCCCTCTTGGCTCTCTTCCCCTCTTACACCTCCCCGCTTTCCCTGTACCGCTCCCTATCCCCTCCCTTCCCCCTCCTATCCCATCCCACTCCTCCCTGCCCCCTACTCCAGTTGCGGATCAAGGGGGTGGGGGCTAAAGGGGCAATTGCCCCCCCCCCCCGACCCAAGGGACACATTTTTGGCATCTTAAGATTAAAAGATCTGCGAAAATCAGGTGTCTTTATTTTGTATTTTTACAAGGGGGAGGGGCAGGGTCTGCCCCCCCCCCCCTCCCCACTCACCCAGACAACTGTACTCCATTCTCACTTCTAAAGGTCCACTGGTTAAGAAAGGGCTGTAAAACTAGGAGTGCTTAAATATACCACTAGCACAAAATGTCACGAGGAAAATATGTTTGAAAATTCTCAGATATAGTTTAGACATAAATAACACATTTGAAGTTTTAAGTTTTTCAGTCCTTTCTTGGTCAGCAGACCTATACTTTCCCCCTATTCATCCCACCTCATCTCCTCCCATCCCACCTCCCTCCTCTAACTCCCGGCCCCCTTCCCCCTCCCCCCTCCCCCTCCCCCTCCCCACCCACCCCCCACCCCCTTTGAAGTCCCCGGTCCGGCCGGCCGACCTTGCCTCCCCCTGCCAACCCGTACCAACGGCTTTGATGTCTCGGGTCGACGGCCAAGGTAAAAGTTTCAGCCGGACTCTAAAAGGGTGCGCATCATGTCGGTCCACTCGGGGAGTCGGGTGCAAAGTCATCTCAGCCGGGGGTATTGTATGACTGTGGCAGGTAGGACTACTCGATGACTTGGACCAGTCAGTCGATGACTAGTATAAACACTCGATGATTACGGTACAAACAATTCACCGCCGGAATAGTGTCACCAAGGACACCAAGTCGGCACAAATACACACAAAATTATGGCAGTTATGGGATAGAATTATCGAAAGTAACAACCACATTTCATTGAGACAACTATATTTAGGAAAGCCTCCTATCAGAGAATAATTTTAACCCTCATTATGCCCTTATTAACTATCATAATCTTCATAAAGGTTTCTTTAATATTGATTTCATATTGTGATGAATTGTCCATTCATGTTTTGAAGCACCAACTATGGAACAAGAAATCAGGTATAATCAATTTGTATTGTGAAATAATTGAATAATATAGCAGGTGCCGGCTAATAATGAAATAATGTAATCGAATGAAATGGGTATGAAATGGAACGAAACTTGTAATCAGATACGAGAGCCCGAAAAACTATGTTGAGCCAATATGACGTCACAACGGTCACATGGTCAAGAGTGACCAATCCGAATTGACTTATAAAAGGGACTGTTATGGTCCGGAATAAACAGTTCCTTATTGGTACTCACCGTGTTCACGGGTCTCTTCTTTAAGATGTCCTGCCTTCAAGCTAGCCTTAGCTTAAGATCTCCAAGAGTAGCAGCGAATAATTGAGTAGAATTCAAGAATTAAAGATGAGTTAGACCATAGTCCAAAAGGTTTGAAGATGGCGCAAAAGTCCAAAATGGCCGAGAAGTGAGCCGAGCCAAAAGCCCAGCATAGTACGGAAGCCCAAAATAATAAGCAGGCGGCCCAGCACAACAGGAATGGTTGACCCGCTCTGCCTCAAGCTAGCGACCTCTAACTGCAAGTGACTGCCAGACTTCCTAGGCAGATGGACTGGCTGGTACAACGCCCAAATGGCCAAAACTGTCTTAAGCCGTGAACCCATATGCATCCCAGTCCAATCATCAAGAACTCCACCCAAAACGTCGGGTCCATTTACCCTTGTGTACGTGGCACGACTCTTGATCTTGCAAATCGGTCTACTGCTCAAACTCCTCTTTCAGCCTCAGACTGATAAACTAGTGCTGGTACCCAAAGGCCTAGGAAATTAAGTAGTTCTTCTCCTCATTAATACTTCCTATTTTTCCTTTTCTATGTGTAGTCATGCATTAATAAATTGTTTTTTACTATTCAATTTGATGTTATGTAATATCTTAGACGGACATTCTTGTCCTTGAGCTGAATGAGATACATCCGCAGATGTTAGCCTGACGACGCAATGGCCAGCGACGTGTTTTCTACTTTTGGAACGTAATCCTGCAACGTTATTGGTCACGTCACAAATTTAGCGCCCTTTTGGGATAGTTACAACACGGATAGCGGCGACGTCCCTTTAAGCCTCACGCGTTATCACACAATGGAGGTTCTCAGATAGCCTCAGGTACATGATATTTTTTGTCAAGCACATTTGTGTAAAGATTGTTTATACACGTTGTTCCGGGTGACATATATGCATATATTTGAAACAAATGTGAACTAGATGAGTAATAGATTGTGAAATTCCGTGTCACCATATTCATTATCTATTTTACAGCAAACGGTGGTTTTGTTAAATCATGCACGGTTAAATCATGCAAAAGTCTGGCATCACATTGCACTAACTTGTAAGGATTTGTTTCAGCTGAAATCTCAAGATTTTTAAATTCAAATATATATGGCTACTTTCATTCTTTGTGGATCCTCCAGGAAATGTGTTTAACCAAAAAAAATGTAAATTGAATTGTAATAATAGTATGTTCATCTGTGCCCAGAATCTTAAATGTGGATGCATATGTATTCTTTTTTGATAAAACATGTTTTAGAAAAGATACCTGAACAATGTATTTCATCCTACTACATCATAAAAATACTTCTGCAAGTTTAGAGAAAACTTGAAGTACTTTCATTTTATGAACATCTGGTAAATGGCGCCGTTGTCTTTAGGGTTCCCACTTCTACCTGTCCTACCCTTGGTCCCTTTTCAAAGTGACATGCTCATCTCATGAGTGGCTACCAATATCTTTGACACGCACAACTAACGCCGCATAGTGGTGTATGGCCTTAATGCATTAGACATCAGTAGAGGGCGAAACTACGTGGATGAGGAGAATCCCGTATATTTGTATATTTCAATAAGCAACAAGTTGGTACCTGGATCTGCAAAAGATGTTACAACTTTGATAAAATTTCTTACCCTAGAACCAAAACGTTTCATTCTTAACTGAGAACAAAATGCAACCCTGGCGGATCCAGCATTTAACAAAGAGCGGGGGGCCCCTATATCAAAAAGGTCTCAGTGCTTCCCTCTTAAGTAAAATGTAACCTTTGACGAAAAGAAAAGGGAGGGAGGGAGGGGGCACACGGGGTGAACGCCACCTATTTTTAAGTCAAATATTACCATGGATCCGTCCCTGAAATGCAAACATTGGCATTCTCTGATCAGAGTTGTGTATAACTTCATTAAAGCTTACATATATCATACAAATAACAAAATTTTTAAAACCCAGACTTTTCAAGGTCGTTCCAGAATCGGCCAAAATCGCGTCGTTGATCCCCCCTTTCGGTGCCACAGAGGTCCATTATGTTGGTTTTCAACTGGGGTGGCATCCTCATTACCTGGCCTTCCTTGGATTGGCTCGTTGCGTGTTGGTACTCTGAGGCACCATTAGGGTCCCGAGTCTTTACTTAAACCCCAGAGTCTTATGATCTCACACAATACAGACAGAGGTTCACCAGTGTCCTTGGTTACAAGGAGGGATACCAACCCTTAGATCTGTAGGGGTTCCCAGCAAATATGACAGGGTTGGGGACCAAACCTATATATATATATATATATATATATATATATCTTCCCTTCTTTGTTAAGTCATTATGACCCAGGTGAGTTATGATCCACTGCATAGTCGGTATGGGCCAGGGTACTCATGAACCACTAATCTTTACCAGTGGCGTACTAAGTGGGGAGGGGGGTGCTTCTGAGGTTGTCTGGAGCCCCCTCAGATTTCTCAAAGTTTATGTGATGTAACTAGAAATATAGGAAACTTACTGTTTAGAATTTCTTCACTTTTGCATGGTACTCACTTGAATTACCCACTCATATTTTAGGGATGGGTATGCCCCTGTATACAGTCATTTCATCTCCTGCATGACCGGCGAGTGATTAAATAGTTTACAATAGTCATTAGCGACACCAATGTCATCTGGTGTTCTTACAACTACACAAGCTTTACCAATCCACAATGTTTTCTTGTTCAATTTTAGAGTATTACAATACCTATATATGATTTAAAAAAAAGTATAAATTCGTTTTGACTTCAATGCAGTCTGACCAACAGGTGGCCTGATCTGACCTGTGCGCAGATCAGGCCCTCCTGAGTGACTCAGAGCACACATGTATAACTAGGCCCAGGCAAGAATATGATGTTATTATAACCTTATTATCATGTTCTATCTGGTCCTGGTTTGGTTCTTGTTACGTCATTTTCATGGCACCCAATAATATCTTTAGAACCTCATATTGCAGCGTTGCATTGTGACATTATGATAACGTTCTGTTTACAATAATTCATGTAAAAATTATGTTATTATAACATTCTGTTTTGGTAAGGTCTAAGCATCGCCAGAAAATAACGTTATTATATATGAATTTTTTCTTCATTAAGTAATAAGTATTCGCATATATGGTCGATTCTCAAAAAAGTGGGCCAAAACTCTGAGATTTTTCTATGAGAAAAGTGTAATTGCTCAGATCCTTTTCATATTTTACATTATCAAGAGCTATCGGTTGGGGAATGATGCCCATATAAAAGGTAACACTAATTATACTTATTAGAGAAAATTGAACTGCTTAACCATGATCAATCAATGTATCAATATTTAGGGCGTGTCTGTACCTAGGGGGCTTTTGATATGTCATTTATTATCATACATTCACTGTAGATGTCCAGAATAATGCATATGTCTTGGTGCAAGTCATGGCTATGATACCTGATAAATCATTTGCGGAAAACTTCAATTGATTTGACTACAATTAAAAATTATACTTAATTTTTACCTAGATACAGACACCTATATTTTTATGATAGCGTTTCTGAGAAATTCAGAGATCAGGCTGCATGAATATTTCTTCATGTGGTTACCACTTTGGTTATATTTCATTTTTCATTTCATTTGTTATCACATATATCAAGAAATAATAAAGCCTAGATACGGACATGTCGTCTAGATGCGGACATGTTTATACTGATTGATCTATGATACAACTACTTGTAATATTATAATATATCATTAATACCTTTATTGATTGGCTGATACTCAACTTGCATTTTTAGATTCAAGTGCATTCAATCCGACGAAAAATTTTTAATGTGAATTTAGGAAAGAGTATCTTACTCCCTCGATAGTGTATATAGCAACAAATAAAGAAAGATTTCTAGTGAATGAAATCAGTGTTTTTGGTCACATTCTGTTAATAACAATGACACTGTTAATTCAGACCTTAAGTTTTTGCTTATATAAATAAAATAATAGGGTCTCCCTAGATACGGACACCCCCCTAGATACAGGCACAGAAAACCTTATAACCTTCTTATAAATACTAGAAATAAGTATCAATTTCATATATTGTTAAATTGGTATGACTGGATATTAGTTTGTGATAGAATATCTTTCATTAATTTTTATTTGCTGAGACAGTATCACAAACAAGTCTCCTAGATACGGACACGTCCCTGACTTCCCCAAACTATTGAAACTGGATTTATTGTACCCTATCTTCTTATGTTTTTCATTTCCTGATGATAAATATATCTAATCTATTGGATATTTACATATAAAACAATTAGAATAGCTAGAAATAATTATACATAGGCAATCATAAAAATAACTGTTTTAAGTTTAAATGAATGCATGATTATTAGTGTAAGTGTCATTAATTTTGATGCTTAAAACTAATTTTCAGTATTACACTGAGCTCCAGTGCAAAAGAATTATAATATTCTTTAGAGTTAGAACTAAGTATTGTTATTTGTTATGTATTGGCAGGAGTACGTTGTGAATCAGTCAAGCTAGTGTAGTAGAAACACTCTGAGTGGTGCTCCTGTCTGTGGCTAGGTATAGAGTATAGGGTTGCTGTAAATGGTGGCGCCCCCATGCTGGGAAGATTGTAACTGAGTTAGTTCATTCCTAGACAGGTACGCACAGGTATCCACGGGACATAAGTGCAATAAGGAAGACTGATAAGGACATCATGATCATGATGTATGAAGAAATCAGCTTTGGAGGACATCATGAGATCAATGGTATTATGTCTTGAGAGTGGATATATGGAGAAGTAGACTCAGGTTATGGTCAATCTAAATGGAGAGGTTTTATTCCTTGGATCTTCATACATGGATCTTGGCTGAGAAAAAGGGCTTCTTAACATAATAGGGGGTGGAGCCCACTCAGAGTGAGGCTGGGCCCTGAACATGTATAAATAATACCAATGGGGTAAGAACATGTATAACTGGGCACATTTAGTATAAGACATTACATCCCTCCTTTTCTGAATATAGACTTTCAAACAAACATACAAAAAGTTATGTCATAGTCATACATGTTAGAACGTCAACAATACAGAAACATATGAGTATTTCAAATTACAGACCATTCTATTTAGAAACATATTCACCAAACCATTTTGGTGGTCGCCTGGTATGACTTGGTAGCACACGCTTTTTTGGTGTGGCAGGAGTACTTGGACGCTCCTTTCTTGGACTAGAGCTAGGGCTGGATCTAGGACTAGGACCAGCATGCACAGGATTTTCTGTGGGACTAATAGGTTTGCCTGAGTACTAGTTTCTAAAATATCTTCGTCGATATTGTCTGCTAAGTTCGGGTTCACAGCAGTGTTTTTAAAGCGGGAACTGTTTCGTGTCACTACGTGTCCGTCTGATGTGGCAGTGATCATGTTGCCGTTTTTCGAGGTTACAACGCATTGCTTGGGAACGTAAGCAGGTGTTATCTTGTAATGCTTCGTTTCAGCTCGAACCAACACTGCGTCACCAATTTTGATGTTCGATTGTTGCGCACAGTTACAGGAATCAGCATACATTTTCATTTTCTGTTTCGCTTGTTGGTCATTGCGCTTTGCTGTCAGATGAAGTAGGTCATCTGATTTCCTCGGAATCTCTGGTAGTTTCGTGATTGGGTCTCAACCTAACAATAGACGGTACGGTGTAAAACCGGTAGAAGGGTGCGGCGTGGCACGGTACTGACGTAGGAGTTCCTGTTTCCAGGTCTTTCGTTCCACTACTGCTGCACGAACAGCTTTCATAAGTGGTTTGTTGAACGCTTCAGCTTGTGCATTGGCTCTTGGCCAACGTGGTGTTATTTTTCGGTGGTGAAAACCAGAATGCTTGGCAAACTCTGCAAATGCATGCGAGTTAAATGGACTACCGTTATCAGTTTTTATTTGTTTTACCCCACCCCATTCCCACAAAACTTTGTCTAGCACGGGGATAGTTGTGCTAGCCGAAACAGATTTTACTATTTCTACAAAGGGGTATCTTGAATATTCATCTGTGATAACGAATAGATAGTCACCTGATGGTAGGGGACCACAAAAATCAGCACTCAGATTTTCCCATGGACCATTTGGAAGGTCCGACATGCACAATGATTCCAAACGAATAGGATTATCATGTACAAGTTGGCATGCAGTACAATTTCTGATGGTGTTCTCTATGTTTTCGTTTATACCTGGAAATCACACCTTTGATCTTATGAACGATTTTGTTCGGTTCATGCCTTGATGACCTTCATGTGCAATAGATATTGCTCGATCATGCAAGCTTTGTGGTAAGACTATTTTAGTACCTTTCAACAGAATACTCGATGGGTGTGACGTAAGTTCTTCGCGAACTGAACAAATTTCTTTTAGTTCAACAACATCAATATTGGGGTCACGCACATCTTTTGTCAGGTACCACTTACCCGTTTGGGCAAATTCGAACGCCTTACAGTATGTTTTGTCACTTGCGGCGGCATCACAGACATCACTTAAAGTCAGTGCGTCTGAACTAGACGATTCGGCTATAAAGTTGACATAGAGCTCTTCACGAGAACTTTTCGAGTTCACCGCTGGATGACGAGACATCCAATCTGCTGGATTCTGTGATCCTGGCAGGTGTTTTATTGTCAGATTGTAGGACTGAAGTCGGAGTCCCCGTCTTCCGATGCGTAAAGAGGGCGGTTTGGCTTTCTTCCAAATTGTCACCAAAGGTTTATGATCAGACCATACAACAAAGTTCAGAGCACCACGGAGGTACATATCAAAATGTTCACAAGCCCACACTATAGCAAGAGCTTCTCGCTCGGTCTGGCTATAGCGGGATTCGGTCTGACTTAACAAACGGCTAGCGTATTCAACCACTTGGTTGTTCTGACAAAGGATAGCACCAAGTCCAACGGGAATGGCATCGACTATTACCTCGATATCCTTACTAGGATCAAAATATTGTAGCACTGTTTCATCGGATAGTCTTGACTTCAGTTGTTGAAGTGCTTCTTCTTGTTCGCTTGACCATACAAATTCGACATCGTTGTGAATCAAACGGCGAATAGGTTCGCTCACGGTCGCAAAATCCGGAATAAAACGTGCACATTAAGTGAGCATACCAATTAGGCTTCTCACCTCAGAAACATTTGTAGGTGCGGGAATGTTTCGGACCGCATTGACCTTTTTGGGGTCAGGGGAAATACCTTTAGCACTAAACTGTAGACCATAGAAGTTTACTTCTTCTTTGTAATACTCATTTTTCGAACTGTTTACAGTTCGACCAGCTTTTTCAAGCGCTGCTAAGGTGTCGGAAAGAGCTTTCTCATGCATTTTCTTAGCATCTTTCCCTTTTCCATAGACTAAAATATCGTCACTAACATTTTTGGCATGCGGAATGTCCTGAATGATGTTTTCGAATGTGTTCATTAAAAATTTCAGACGCTGAAGAAATACCAAAAAAGAGTCTTTTGTATCTGAACAGACCTTTGTGGGTCGAGAATGTAGTGATATATCTAGATTCAGGGTGCAGTTCCAACTGGTGATAGCCAGCTTTTAGGTCAATTTTGCTAAAAATAGAAGCACCTTTCAAATCACTAATCAGTTCCTCAGTCGTTGGTAACAAATGTCTATCTCGGAGAATAGCTTTGTTTGCTTCACGCATGTCCACACAAATTCGAATTTCATCTTTGTTCCTTTTTGGAACGACAACTATGGGGCTTACCCATGGAGTCGGTTCTCCTTCGACTTTCTCAATGATATCTTCATCCAAAAGTTGTTCAAGCTCCTTTTCGACCTTGTCCCTCAGGTGAAAGGGCGTACGCCGATGGCGTTGGGCCACAGGCTTCACAGAACTGTCTATGTGCAACTTTACCTGTGTCCCTTTCAACTTACCTATACCTTTAAAAAGGCTCAGGAATTTAGATTTCACATTTTCGGCCTGACTAGTCTCCCTAATAGAGTTCAACGTAACCTTAACAAGACCTAGCTCAGAAGCGCTGTCAAATCCAAGCAAAGCACCATAGCTACCTGCTACTACCTCAAATTTGTGTACTTGGATCACTTCTTTGGTCTCTACCGAGAGGCTACAACTACCTAAGATCTTTAGTGGCTTGTTACCACCATAGGGAAGTTACCACAAGAGAGTTCACGACACTACCATTATCTAACATTACTTTGCAAGAAGTTTCGTTAATTTTGACTGACGCAACCGGAAGTCCTGAATTTACAAAGTTCACATTCACACAGGTTCCGTCACAAATGTGGTTAACACATCCTTTGGGGCGTCATCTTTCATCATAACTGTCGTTGCTCGAATCGGAGTCGCGCTCGGCAACAGCGTTGACCTTGCTTTTACTCGAGCGCTGCTCCTCCTTCCTCTGATGTTTTCGACACATAAATTTGAAGTGACCTTCCTGTTTGCAATAATTGCACGATCTCCCAATGGCAGGACACTTCTTATAGTTCGAATGTGGCCTGTCACTACCGCATCGTTGACAAATTGACAGCTTGTCGGAACGGCCCGTTTTGCGGGGAGCAGACCGTTTGCCACAATTCAGGACCCTGCGATGTTGGACGGCGTTGACAGAAGCCTCCTGGCGACTGTCTTTCTCCATGAGCGATGCCTAGGCATCAGCCAGCTCCAGGGTGCGACCAAGCTCAAGGATATTGGCGAGTGACCTGTCTGGTTCACGAAGTGCTCGTCTTCTGAGTCGGTTAGACCTACAGAGCTGGGTCAACTGACACAAAATTTCGTGGTCAACTTTGGCAAAATTACAGTTCCTAGACAAAGTGCGAAGTTCGGTGACGTACTCGTCCAAATTTTGTCCCGGCTTTTGAACACAATTGCGGAAAGTGTAGATTTCCATCTAGACATTCGTCTTCGGTTCAAAATATTTGGTGAGGGTCTCACTGGGTTCCTTATAGGATCGTGTGCCTTCTGATTTCTCAGCGTCGTAAATGTCAAAAACTTTTTCGCCTGCATAGTGCAAAAGCAGTGCGCGGCGCCGAACGTTATCATCCTCACCATTCAAATCCATGGCTACAAACAAATTTTCTAACCTACCCAACCACTTCTTCCATCTTGGGCCTGCACTGGCCTTATCAGTGTCATAGTCAAAACTTGGAAAAACAGGTAACATGCCATCCATGTTTGCAAATGTTCACAAACACTGATAAATGGATTGTCAATAATTCAAACTTGCCATACAAAATGTTTTTTCAAAAGAAATAAAATTTTTGTCAAAATGACTTGTGCAAGTCTGTTTCAAAAACAAATAAAGTTTTCTCTGTGAGTCTTGTGCAAGTCTGTTTCAAAAATCAAAAATCAAAATATTCCCCTCCTGGGGTCTTTGACTAGTCTATGCACAACAAAAAATGTTACTCAAGACAGAGACCTGGGCAAGTCTACTAAGGGTGGTGGTGGAATAGGGTTTCAGGGCTTTTGTTTTGGGATCCAACTCAATGCCCTATATAGTATACCAGACTGGGTCAAACTTTTAAAGTGATTCAAACGTCAAAATTCACAGTTTATGCATGCTAAATGCATCAAACCTTGTTCCAGTGTCCTCCAATAATTAAATCAGGGATATTCAAACCACTGTAGAAGGTCTAGTGAGCAAATGTGAGCAAATAGATCCTTTTTTTGTGAATCCAGTAGCATTGTCTATTTAAATCCTCCAAATCTCCATTGTTCCAATTCAAAGTTTCAAACTCCTGTTGCAAATCCACTCAAACTGTACCAAACTGTCCAAAAGGCACATCAAAGGGTTCACAAGATCCTCGTCGCCATTATTATGTCTTGAGAGTGGATATATGGAGAAGTAGACTCAGGTTATGGTCAATCTAAATGGAGAGGTTTTATTCTTTGGATCTTCATACATGGATCTTGGCTGAGAAAAAGGGCTTCTTAACATAATAGGGGGTGGAGCCCACTCAGAGTGAGGCTGGGCCCTGAACATGTATAAATAATACCAATGGGGTAAGAACATGTATAACTGGGCACATGTAGTATAAGACATTGCAAATGGCTTTACCATTTGCTATAGCTTTAGTATAGAATTAGCAATAGGATTAGTTTAATATAAGTGAGAATGGGAAGTATGTAAGGTTAAAAGAAAGAGAATCTGATGACAGGAGGAGAAGCTCCCACTAGCCGTCAGGTATCATAGACCTCGAACAGGAAAGCTTGTCCATAGCTATACCTGGTTGTAAAGATACTGATGTTGTTAGCTTACGAGATGGATGGCATGTATTGTATGGATGGAATGACTATTTACTTGTATCTTTGTGAAAACAAGTCAAGTGTGGACTTTGATGTATTCAGGATATAAAGTGCTGTAACTTTTTTCATTATCATAATTTGATACCATTGTTTGATTTGCTAATTTATTCATATAAAAGTCAATCTTTGCATATAGAATTTATTTTTGTAGAAAATTATTAATTATTAGATATTTAGAGGTAAAAAAGGCCTATACCCAATAAATACTATGTCCACAGGGAGAGTTAAAATTTCATTTTTATCAAAATATGCTTTAAAATACAATATGAACAAAAGAAATGACTTTTGTTACAATCTATGTATTATTCCTTTTAGATGATCATTTTTGCAAATTTATATCTATAATTTTTCATCTTGATTTAAATCGCTGAAATGTGTCCACAGGTATCTACAAGACTTTTTCATTGAATAAAGCATTTTTATTGAAAAGAAATTAAAGTATAGGACATTTTTGTGTCAATAATAAGAATTAACCAGGACCTTCCAACTTAAAACTTCAAAATATCCAGAATACTATATTATAATGGTAATCCAGGGGTGCAAAATGCATTTTTTGATTATTTAAGAGGGTATCTACAAGACCATGCATATCTCCCAACATAAAAAGAGATTTTAACATTTTCTACTAACAAAGCCGTGACCTCCAGCAAAGTAGACAGTTTACCAATTTTTAAGCCAATGGATACATTATTAAGGGTCCTAGAGGCAAATATGAAGTAAAAAGTATCTACAAGATGGTATCTACAAGACTTTTACGGTATCTACAAGACTTTCATTTTAACCCTTTTTATCCTGAAATAAAAGAACCTAATAATCATTGTGCAGTTGCCAAGGGAAGCTTCTATCAAAATATTGCAAAATTACCTTTATTGTAAGATAAATATTAGAATGTTAACAACTTATCTTGGAAACAGTGCCAAATTTGTCAATATTCACCATAAGCAAAGGTTTGAAATTTACAGTACAAGCCCAAAATTGATAATGTTTGCGCCCTTGAAGTTTAGAGTAGTAAAATCTCAGTATCTCTGCAACATAATATCCAATTTAAACATTCTAGATATCATCTGAAAGATAGTTTCGTATTCTATCAGGTGCAATACACATCCTTACATTTGCTTAGAAAGCTTATTATTTGTATCCAATAGAATACTATTGATTCACTTTATTTCTATTAGAAAAAGTTATGAAAGAATGAGTGAAAATGTTGAAAAAAAGGACCTGATTTTAAATCATCACTTTTTAATGAAAAAACTTAACGTTCTAATTTTTTAGAATAAGTTTGGTCTTAACTTGTATATTTGGGAAATACAATCATTGGTTCAATAACTCGAATTCTATTTTTTGACTTTTTTAACACTTAAAGTCCACACTTTACGTGGTTTGACCCATCTTCAAAATGTCTCAATGGATATAATAAAATCGCCTCTTGCCAATAGCATGTTCTTTGTATAGGAATGCAACCCTTTACCTAGACTCTCTACCACTGATGAACATACGAACATTCGAAATAAGATCTAATCTGATTCATAATGAAGAGCTACTTAATAAAACGAACAATAATGGAGAACTCCCCCAATTTCTTTAGTAATCAGCTTTATTGAATTATCATCAAGTTGCAAGCGAGTAAATGACATGTGATCGACATCACACAGTCTCACGAAATATTGAACATATCCCCATAAGAAGCAAGTGAGACTAAGAACTATATCGATGAAATACCATATGAATCAACAACATATAAATACCAACAGTCTAGCTCAATATGTCCCAGGCCTATCCAATTAATAGAATACCAGAAGAGGTTGATTTACTAATTTTCAGTTTATCCACTTTTGATATTTTGATTTCAAACAAATATGACCCTTTATGAGCTTCTTATAATCTGACTTAAGGCCATATTCCACTATACATTGGGTAATCACTAGTGGTTATCTGTTTTGCCACTCAAACAATTTGAGTTTCAGAAACAAACATGGTGGCTTCTGCTACCCCAAGCATTCGATAGAAAACCTATATAAATCACTTGGAACCTATAATAAATAACCGCAAGTACCACTGCACCAGGATCCATATATTCGATAATGCGGTGCTTGGTTTTACTAGCAGTTGTGGTCAAAATCACTAGGAACGCGCCCACTGTGAGCTAAATGCCACAAAGAGGAATATGGCCTTTAGATTCTGCATGTAGTACATTACTCTTCAGTTTATTATATAACGTAGTTGTTCTTACAAATGGGGATTTCTTATGCCCACTGCTGGCTAGTTAAGGTAGTTTGAATACACATGTGGACTTTTATATTCACATCAATGATTTTAAATACTGTTGGTACATCAATAACAATTGTTCTTGGCACATCCTATCTTAAAAAGTGTGTGCTACACATTAGTAATAGAACAAAGCGAACGAAGATTAGTCATTGGTGCATGCCCATATGGCAATTAAAAGAGGGAAACTGCATGCTTAGGTAAATTGAATTCTATTTTTGATAACATTTATATAGATATATATTTAATCATGAAGAGGTAAAAATAACGCTTTAAGAAGATATAAAATTTAAATATGAGGTATGGGTGGGTGGGATTTGACATAGGAGTTGAGGTAATGGTGGAGAAGCTGGTAATGGAGGAAGGTGAGGATGGAGGAAGTGGAATTGTACATGTGGGTAGGTGTGTATGGACTGAGGTGGGTTGTAATGTTTGAGTGGAGTGTGATGGGTTGCCTGTAGGTGACACCAATGACACAGCCAGGGCAAATTAGATACTTATTTTTTCTCCAATTCGTCAAGCTTTTTTTATAATTGAATGGTTCTTCTATTGCAAGACTTGATCAAATATTAAAAGAATAAATCAATAGGTAATTGCTGGGGCCTTGGAGGGCTGATGTACAATCCAATTTCAATCATACCAAGTTGTAATTAGGTTGATATCTGCAGTACTGGACCTGGCATAACAACATTCTTTTCTAGATAAAGAAGGATTTTGAAAGCTTTCCTAAACTCCTTGCTCTTCCAGGCGTAGATTAATGGATTAACACAGCTCCCAGTCCAAAAAAGGAGTGTAGTAACCTACAGGGAGAATAGTAGTTAATCAATAAGGTGGTTCAACCCTAATTTTATGTTAATAGTTTCTTCATACTGTTACAATAAAGAAAACAATTTAAATGCAGGTACAAGAAATAGTCGATATTTATCTCTTTGTCCAGATGATTAGGATATTATGTATTCACTTTAGTCATACTACTCTATTTAGAAATGTAGATGAAATCAAAGTCACATGCAATGGAATAAAACCCTTCCCTATCGTTTTCACTTTTACCATAAAAATCACTCAATAAAATTATATTTTTATCATCTCTGATCTCATAAAAAGAGTGAAGCTTCAACTGATGCAGTGAAATAACTCTAAAAAGGACAATCATTCAACTTAAGTAACTGATTTCAGACATTGATTTGCATAGGGGACCTCCATTAAAGGGGAAAGGGTACATATATACAGGGCAGAACAGCCTTTATCGCAGTGGGAAAGGTCATCATTTTAATATCAACCTCTCAGATATTTTTTGAAAATTTGAAAATCTTTAATAAGAAGTCAACAATAAAGTTTCAGATACCTTTTCCATCTGCAGGATAAAAATGGTCGGATACCGGGCGAAGGCCAAGGAGACACCTATACCTGGCAGGTAGGTGATGATATAGATACCTATAACCAGAGACATCATCTTGGCCACTTTATGATCTGTGCCACTGTCCCCAGTGCTTGACACACCAGGTAAGGATCCCTCTGTCGCCTTTCTCTGAAATGTTGATGTTTTTATCAGGGCATCAGTATAACCAGTGACAGTGGGACATATAGATCTAAATGAAGCCTGGTCCCCACTAGGCAAACCCTTCTCTCTTTGACTAAATTGACTTAATGGTCTGTTAAAATTCATGTTCAGGTGCTAGGTTGGTATGCAGCAAAGATTATTGATGATATATCTTTTATAGTTGACTTACAAAATGTCTAACTCAACCAAAGGAATTGTGATAATGCATCATACACAAAATCATATTTGTTAGGGTATTTATAAAAAAACAAAATACCACAATGGAAGAAAGAGATTCGGAAAAGTTTGTATACTTTCAGCAATTTGATGTTTTTGTCAGAAGGCCTTACTAGTACCAAACAATTTTATTAGAATCAATGAATTCCAATATAAAAAGATCCTTTAAATCACTTATTTCATAGGTGAATAAGAGGTTTCCCAAGTTAGCCAAGTGTAAACAATAATTATTGTCAGTGAATTGGCAAACCTACCTGTCTTATTGCAATCATGATATAGAGCATTATGGTTCCCGTGAGAAATATTGCTACTTGAGGGACTATGTATCTTCTGAAAATGACTCCCAGAAAGACGAAATATTTACACACCCTACCAGCTGCTTGTTGGTCACTGCCAAAGGCAAAAAACAATGGAGTCTCTACCAGGATCCAGAACCAGGTTACAGCAATAACCAACCAGGTCCTTGTTCGTGTAGCAAGCTGATTGTAGTGTAGCGGTCGGCTGATGTACAAGTAGCAGTCAGCAGCCAACAAGAACAAAGTCATGTAGTGGCCACGAGAGGAAATAAGGCTGATACACTTCTCTGTGAGACATAGCGCTATGTAGGAGGGGTGGTCATACAGCACCGCCTGGTGGAGGATTAACATAGGTGTGAGCAGCGAACCCAACAGATCTGCCATACTTAGACTACAAACCAGGAAGTTGGCTGGTGTGTGCAGAAGCTGGAAATGTGCAACAGCAGCTACGGTTAGCATGTTTCCAGCAAGCCCGATGATAGAAAGGACAACTCTTCCAGCATAATAAACTGCCATGAAGGTAAGGGACAGCTGGAGGTTTGTGGTGTTAGCTAGAGGCAAGAAGGTGGAGGAGTTTGATGGTTCCATTACTGACCAAGATATATTAGGTTCCCCTGTCATAATGAGAATGATGGTTTGCTTGACCTCTGCTATCTTCAAATACTGTTTCTGGCAAAAGAAAATATAAACATTTTGAAATGACTTTGAAAAACTTTACCGGTATTTCAATGCTTGAAATATTGCAAGTCATTGTATAGACAAATGTACATAGTGGTAAAAGCCAAGGAGCTAAGTCTTGAATTCAGTCAAAATAGCACTTTAGCCTTCACAGCAAGCCCCCTAGACTTTCTTTTTTTTTATCTAATTGCTTCCTTTGGTCCATGAATCAAGATAGTTGAGAATAATTTGGGTAATTGAATACTGTCAAATTATGTGATATTGACAAACATTGAAACTTGCATTCCTTCTTGAATTTCAAGCATATAATTTTCTGTTGTCATCTATAGTGTCTTTGAGCAAATACAGAACTTTTCTTTTAGCAAAATCATCTTAAGTATCAGAGTCTGAACTTTGAGATTGATCAAATTGTAAATATACATTCTTTTTTGCAGTTTTCAGTTTTATACAAATATAGCAACTAAAGTTCATGTTTCCACCCTTGATTAAGATAAAGAATTTATTGTTTGTGGCAGACTGATATCAATAATTATGTTTATTAACTTCCTTATTGGAAAACAAGCGTGTCATTTAGCATAATTTGTGATTCCAGTTGTAGCCCAAATTTTATATTCTGGAAACCTTAGATACAACATCTTTTACTCATCAAAAACAGAACTGATCATTCTGATTTCTAAGTTACTAAAGGTCTGCAAGATAAAAAAAAAGAACCAAAAATTTGAAACCTTTAATGAGTTCTAGGATTACACAAGGGTAATTGTAGTTTCAGAACCAATTTCTTTGAATATCTAATGTATTCTGATAATTCACAAATATATCTTCCTTGTAATAATTTCGTCTTATCATGCATTTATGTACCCACACTGTTAAATAAGATCCTTTGATTGTTCGTGATATAAAGTCACAATCCCAAAATCAGTTCTTCAGGATCCTATTTACCTCTCTGTAAAAAGCAATACACAGATAGTTGTTGTACTCTGAGTAGGGGATTGCATCGATACAGTTTGTTAGATACAAAGAAAAAAGGGATGACAAAATATAATTTTGCAGAGTGGCTGTAGACTCGATCTCCCCATCCTACCCTCAATCTTACCACCATGCCCTCCCTTTCCCCATCCTGTCCTTCCTCACTCTACTTTGCCCTCTTTCTCTCTATCCTGTCCTCCCTAACCTCTTCTCCCTCTCAACGTACTCTACTCTCTCCAACCACCATGTCTTCCCTACCCCCACCCTGTTCTCCCTCACCCTATTTGCCCTCACACTCTCTATCCAGTCCTCCTTAACCATTGCTCCCCTTCCTCATCCTGTTTTCTCTGTCAAAACCCTATCCTCCATCCACCCTCTTTCTGTTACCCTCTCTCACCCATGCTATCATCCTTCTTTCCCCTCTCTTCCCTCTCTATCCTCAACCTGTCCTTCCTCCCCCTTCCTTGTCCTCTTTGACCCATCTTGTCATGTCTTTTGCTCACATTTGCTATCCCTTTCCCGACCACTAACCTGTATTATATTTTGATCTGTTCTTTTCATTTCCATCCTTATCTTCCTTTCTAAGCTATATCCTCCATCTCCCCAGTTTGTCCTTTCTCTACCTTCCCATCCCTCTCTTCCCACCAATCCCTCTCCCCACCCTCTCCTCTTTTTCTAGATACATAAATATTAATATTTTATGGATGTGTTT
The DNA here is from genome assembly GCA_936440205.1 of Lepidonotus clava. Classification (NCBI taxonomy): domain Eukaryota; kingdom Metazoa; phylum Annelida; class Polychaeta; order Phyllodocida; family Polynoidae; genus Lepidonotus; species Lepidonotus clava. The sequence continues at coordinate 41,018,558 of OW387144.1, read as the reverse complement.
GATTTTATCATGTGAGCTAAAATTGACTGTTCTGGGCTAGCCTGCATCCCATGTACCTTACCTTGTATTTGAGAGCCTATGTTACCTCTGACAATTAACAGGCCTTACCAGATGGACCTCTCCAAGGAGCCTGGTGTCAGAGTCTGTTTGAGTGCTTTACTTATTAAGTAGGGCCTGTGTCTATCATACATGTCTGGGCAATCAATGACTGTCTACCCAGACATAAGTTTTTATCTTTCACTTGTCTGGTTGTTGTGTAAACTAATGCAGACACACCATAATTGTTGGTTTCCAATAGTCTCTTAAAAGATACATGCTCATCGGGTATCAGATGAAATCTGAATCCTGTTCTTCCACATGGCTGATCTTTGCATCCATTGGTATATTTATGGTAAGGTTCCAATAACTGTTTTGCTATTAAACTATCTGTATTGTTATAGTAGCTGTAAATAATACTGTGCATGAACATTTCAGTTTATATGGAATTATAAATCAGTTAGCATAATTAATAGATGAGTTGCCTGAGTGATAGAAATGGTCAGTGGTTTAAGGTGAGGTTCCAATATCAGAGAAACATATAAAACAACATGTTGTGTTGATTAAATGCTTAACTGGAGACCTCCTGCTCCACTCTTTCTTACCAGTTATCTGAGAGTTATGCCTCATGAGAGAGTCGATCCTAACTTTGTTATGGATCACGTTACTTCAGTAGAATATTGATGATGTGAGGCACCTCATTATGTGTACTTTAGTTCTCTGATAAAACGAAGGAAACATCCTGATTTTGAGCCACTCTCTGTTTTATAAGACTATCTGAAATTCTGAAATACCAGACTTTAAAGGGATAATGGACTGTTTAATAACAATTCATAATCCATTACTGTGTCCCAAAACCAGAAATTTATGTTAGACCTTTAAAAGAAGATCAAGTCCAAACAAAATACATATAATTATGTGCTACTATACTTATCCAAATCTTAGGAATATGTATTTTAATCTTTAGTAAATTCCTAAAGTAAAAATAAAGGGAGTCACCAATGTTATTTGATTGCTGGAGGTTGATGAAACTTTGATAGTTGATTATTTCTGTATAATTCTTTATGAATCTATTTCAACTGTTTCTCTACATTTTGTCCTAGAATAACTAAAATCTATCCATCTTATTTCAAATCGAACGAGTGATCATATAAAAAGAGAGATTCCTAAAACTCTAGGCATCTCATTTTTGTCACTATGGGGTACATACATGTATGCTTGATTCATTTGACTTTACTTAACCCTTTGATTATCATCAAGAATTTCAGATTTTCTTGTTTGTTTTAAATCAACTGTCATAAATTTATATAAAATTTCACGATTTAAGGGGGTACCTGTGAACATCCCTTTAAAGGGATAATTTGCCTTAGAAACAACAAGAAAATGATTTTTATATGGTTCAAAGTATTTATGTGCAGGTACAAAAGGACAATATTTATTGTGCAGTGTGTATAATTAATTCCAATAAAACGTCCTAAATCCGAGCTTCCTATCTCACCATACTCTGCCTTCTGGTGGCCTTTCAGGGTGATGATATCACACCTGCACTGTACATTATGCTAATTACCCTTCCACCTCCACCTCCCAATCCCCTGAATCTGGCCACTCAGGTTGTGCTGTGACCGGTGAACTGTGATCTCCAGTCTTGTACATTTCACATCACTGGGCCGCTCAGCCTTGCTGCTCAGGGCCCATCATGTACATTTCACTCTATGAAGCTCAGTCTGGCCACTTAGGGTCAATCATGTACATTTCATGTCGTGCCCTAAGTATATATGTGGAGGGGGGAGGGGCAACAAAGGGGGAGGGGCAAGAGGGTAATTAGCATAAATGGTTCAGGTGTGATGACATCACTCTAAAAGACCACCAGGGGGCATTATTAGACAGTATAGTGGTACAGGAAGCTGGGCTTTAGAGGGTATTTATCATTATTATTTATAAACCCTGCACAATTTTACGCTTTATCCCCACTTATGTTAAGTACTTTAGATACCTTTATCATCTTATTCAAGTTGTTTTTGTCATCACATTCATTTTATTTCATTTATAAATTAGTGCTCTGAGAGGGGGGCACCATTAGGGTCCCGAGTCTTTACTTAAACCCAATTAAGAGTCTTATGATCTCACACAATACAGACAGATGTTCACCAGTGTCCTTAAGCTTAATGTAAAGAAAATGAAGAAGATGCCTTCAAGTTTTCTGTCCTCTCTCTTCAATATTCTAACCAAAGTGCCCGTTCTCCCCTGGCTACAGTAGATGGTGGTTGGATGAAATTCTTCCGTGTTATTGAGTAAATGGCAAATAAAACATAATTTCAAAAGTATGCTTATACATGTTATTTATTGAACATAACATGAAGAATACAAATCATGATAAGATTATGTGTTATCAGAATTGAAGAGAAGGAGAACTAGAATGGCATCATGCATTCTGATGCATTTTCGCATATTTTTGTGGTTTAGGAGTCAACCAAAATAGGGGGGGTATCAGGACCCTAAAACTCCTGATCTGCCACTGGCTAGTAACACCTGGTGGTTGAAATGGGTGATGAGGAATATATCTATCTACCAATACAAAAACAAGGCATCCCTTCTAGCAAAGATAAGTTTTTTCACGTTTTATTCCAAAGCAAAACTTTCAGGACATAACCTGATCTTAAAATCACAGTTATAAATGCAATCACTGACATTAATGTAGGCAATCATTAAAATGATTGCTTTAAGGTTACTGGTTTGTTGGTTCAAACTATTTTTCAGTCTGTCCCAGGACTTCCAAATTGATAGAATACCAGAATAGATCAATCTATTAATTTTGTGTTTTTTCAACTTTTAATATATGTCAAAGCACTGGTTTACTGGTTTGTTGATTTGAACTATTTTTCAGTCTGTCCCAGGCCTACCCAATTAATAGAATACCAGAATAAGTCGATCTACAAACTTTTTGTTTATCCACTTTTAATGTATGTCAAACTATTTCTGTAACAGGCAAAGGTGTGAACAATTATTGATATATGCAAGATATGACTTTTTATAAGCTTCCTGGAATCAGACTCAGATTCTTACATATGGGAATTTATCATACCTACTGCTGACTCGTTTAGGTAGTTTGAATTGTACTTTGTTTGCTGTGCAGGTTTTGTGAATGGGAACCTTCACATTCACATCAATATAATGACTGTTGATACATCAATAATTGTTCCTAACACATACTATCTTAAAAAGCGTGTTTAACACATAAGTAATAAAACAGGACGAACAAAGATTACTAATAATATATCAGGAATATTTAGCCAGGGCAAATACAATAATAAGTTTTTCTCTCCAATTCATCAAGCTTTCACATAATTCAATGGTTCTTCTTTTACTAGACTTGATCAAATCTTAAAAGAATAAATGGATCCGTAATTGCTGGGCCTAGTGAGGGTTGATGCACAACAATTTCAATCATACCAAGTCATAATCAGGTTGATACGGAGTTGTATTCAGGTTGATATCTGCATTGCTGGATCTGGCATAACAACACTCTTTTCTAGATGAAGAAGGATTTTGAAAGCCTTCCTAAACTCTTTGTTCTTCCAGGTGTAGATGAATGGATTCACGCAGCTCCCAGTCCAAAGAAGAACTGTAGTAACCTGCAGGGTGAAAAGTTCTTATAATGATGATTGTTGAAGTTTAAGGTGTACTCAAAAATTTTTCAGCTATATCAACACCAACTCTCGTTCATGGTTTTGTACAAAGTAGTAATGATGACCATATTTGTGTGGGTGAGAACCATGGCTGGGCAAGATGGTATAGCTGGCACAGCCTAGGGTTGAACCCAGTCTGGCCACAAGCAAGCTCTCTACCCACTATGACATCCCACCCCCTTCTTTGATATTTTGATTAGGAGTACATAGGAGTATTTGTAAATAAAAGATATGAAAATCCAGTTTGTGATAAAAAATATTGTTCTTAAAAGATCAAGGATAAACCATTTGTTTCATTGAGAAGTAATCAATAAAATTTACAGAGTGAAAACATTGTAATGCTTTCTGTTGAGACTTGAAGAATAATGTTCAAGATTATTAAACACATTTATCATAAGAATTTTTGAAAAGAGGGCTTACTGCATATGTAGTGTTTCATTACTGAATTTAAAAGTCATAAAGGGATGTTTAAATTATAAAGTTTCATCTTGATACCTCAGTACTTCTAAAATGTTAAGAATAAAAGGAAACAAAAATCCTTTTAGTTTCTGATTGTTTACTTAGAGAGTGCCCTCAACATTGTAGTGTATCTTTAGTGGTGGCAACCTATATTATAGCGAATATGAAATTGGTTTATAGAGATAAAAGTTTGAACATACATGTATATCTGTAGAATACAAAAATTAAGAAAACTATTCAAATACAGGTAAAACTAATAGTAGATATGTATCTCTTTGTCTAGATGATTAGGACTTTATGTTTTCGATTTAGTTACACTACTTTATTTTGATGTGAAGATAAAAACAAAGTCACACTCTTTTGTATGTCACACTCTTCTGTATATCACACTCTTCTGTATCTTTTTCAATTATTTTTCTACAAAAAATCATTCAATGAAATTTCATATCTATTATCAGCAATCCTGTGAAAAGAGTGAAGCTTCAACTTGTGTAGTGTAATAACTCTTAAAAGGACAAACATTAAATTCAAGTAATTTATTCTAGTCGTTGGTTTACATAGGGGCCCTCCATTAATGGGGAAAAGGTGCATGGTGTGATGAATGCCTATTCATCCAAATATGTAAAGAGACCAAAATAAGAAAAGTAAGGTAATATGACAAAGAGTATATATGTTAAAGGGATAGTTTTCTAAAGAAACAAATCAAATAAGATGAAAAAGTGATCCAAAGTACCTCTTATGAGCAGGGGTAAGGTGTAAAATGGTGCAGGTTTTATAACTAATTCTGATGAATTACCCCTAAAGCCTAACTACCTGTCTCACCATACTGGCCACTAATGCCCCCTGGTGGCTTTTCAGGGTGGTGACATTACACCTGAACCATATATGCTAATTACCCTCCCACCTCTCCCTCCCCCCTCCCCCTCTACTGCCCCCTCCACCCTCTACATGAAATGTACAAGATTGACCATTAGTGGCCAGGCTGAGCTATAGAGTGAAATGTACAAGATGGGCCCTGACCAGCCAGGTTGAGTGGCCCAGTGATGTGAAATGTACAAGACTGGGTCTCGGTTCACCAGTCACAGCACAACCTGAGTGACCACACTTAGGGGATATGGGGAGGAGGAAGGGGAGTGGGGAGGGGGGAGGGTAATTAGCATATATGGTTCAGGTGTGATGTCATCACACTGAAAGGCCATCAGAGGGCATGAGGGCAGAGTATGGTGAGGCAGGAAGCTTGGAATTAGGATGTTTTATTGGAATTAATTATACACCCTGCACAATTCTTTTATATCTGCATATGATGAACACTTTGAGTCATGTGAACAACATATTCTTGTTGTTTCTATAGCAAACTGTCCCTTTAATAAAAGGAACGAAAGTGTAAAGGAACGAAAGTGTAAAGGAATGAAAGTGTAAAAGAACGGAAGTGTAAAAGCCCGAAAAAGAGGCCCGAATATGTAAGTAGGAACGAAAGTGTAAAGGAACGAAAGTGTAAAGGAACGAAACCCGAAAGATGTAAACTGGAAGTGATATGTAAACCGGAATCGGCAACCCCGACCTACCAGAGAACGTCACAATATAAAGGGCAGAACAGCCTTTATCTCAGTCGGGGGTCATCATTTTAATATCAACCTCCCAGACTTTTTTTGAAAATTTGAAAATCCTTGATAGAAGGTAAAAAATTCTCATGAGAAAACGTTTCGGTGTTGTGTATCATAACACCACCCCCAGCTATAAAGTATCCAGAAAGGCAGGATACTTGCAAACTCTACTAAGTACTTGCTGGTCACTACCAAAGGCAAAAAGCAATGGGGTCTCTACCAGGATCCAGAACCAGGTTATAGAAATCACCAACCAGGTCCTTGTTGGCGTGGCAAGCTGATGGTAGCGTAACGGTCGGCTGATGTACAAGTAGCGGTCAGCAGCCAACAAGAACAAACTCATGTAGTTGCCACGAGAGCAAGTGAGGCTCAAACATTTCTCTGTGAGACATACCGCTACATAGAAGGGGTGGTCATTCAGCACCGCCTGGTGGAGGATTAATAGTGGTGTAAGTAGCGAACCCAACAGATCTGCCATACTAAGACTACACACCAGGAAGTTGGCTGGTGTGTGCAGGAACTGGAAATGTGCAACAGCAACTAGGGTCATTGTGTTTCCAGCAAGTCCAAGGATAGACACGACAGCCCTTCCAGCATAATAAACTGCCATGAAGGTAGGGGATAGTTGGAGGTTCGTGGTGTTAGCTAGAGGCAGGAAGGTAGAGGAGTTTGACGGATCCATTACTGGCCAAGATGTGTTAGGTTCCCCTGTCATCATGAGAATGATGGTTTGCTTGACCTCCAAATACAGCTTTTGGCAATAGAAAATTTCAACATTTAAAATGACTTTATAAAAAGTAACTCAATATTTCAAGTGCTTGAATTGATGGAAATTGTATAGACAAGTTTCTATAGTGGTAAATTCAAGCCCAGGAGCCAAGTCATGAATTTAGTCAAAAAAACACTTTACCCTTCACAGCTAGCCCCTATTTTTTTCTTTAATTTTTTGATCTAATTAACCCCTTCAGACTAAGAATCAAGATAGTAAAGTAGAATTCAGGTATTTGAACATTGTCAAAGTATGTGATATTGAAAAAATTGAAACTTGCATTCCTTCTTGAAATTTGAGCATAGAATTTTTGTTTGTTATCAATAGTGTCTTTGAGCAAATACAGAACTGTAATTGAAAACAAGGGACAACCCTGAAGTGATTTACTTGATAATAATAAGTCTAACAAAACCATTTTAAGTATCAAAGTTAAACTTTGGAAACGTTCATGTTTCCACTCTTGACTAGAGAATAATTTGTGGATGACTGATATCACTGTCCAATCCATTTTGAGAAAATAAATTCCTATATCAAATTTCTACTTTAGGGTTTAGACTTGTTTGTTAACTTCCTTCTCGGAAAACAAGCTTTTCATTCAGTTTAACTTGTGATTCCAGTTGTATCCCAAATTTTCTATTTGAGAAACCTTAGATACAACAACCTTTACCTATGAAAAACAGAACTTATCATTCTGATTTCTAAGTTACTAAAGCTCGGTAAGAAAAAATAGGAACCACAAACTTGAAACTTTCAATGATTTCTAAGAGTTAATAAAGGGTAATTGTTATCTTATAACCTATTTCTTTGAATATCTAATGCATTCTTATAATTTACAAATATATTTTCCTTGTACTAATTTTACCTCACTGTACATTTATGCACCCACACTTTTATAATAAAACGCCATTGATTCTTCATAAAATAAGTTCACAATCCCAAAATCTGTTCTTTCTTAACCAAAGGACCTTTGGTAAAAAGGATTCCATTAAATTTCCCTCTCTGTCCAAAGCAATGCACAGTTAGTTGTTATACTGAGAGTAGGGGATTGCATTGACTGAGTTTGTTAAGTACAAAGGAAAATGCATAGGACCGATATGGTAAATATTCGAGACACAACAGGCCTAGGAAGTCATTTTTCAGAGCAATATATATAATCATCTATTTTATTATCACCTCTAGTAATGAATCACTACACACAAAATCACAAAGACTAAGTAGTATTTTATTGTAAATGATATAGTTATTTAACAACTTGAATAGTTTAATGAATTTACCATGTTCTATGATTTTTTGAATAATACATCTTAAAATCCAACTACTAGATGGTATGAATTTGACTGAGCTCTGATCTCATACAACCTAGACTTTATGCACTGTATGCATGATTTTACTGTGCAGCTACGGACAGTTTAAAAAGATGTATAATTATTGGACTCCTACGATACTCCATCTCCCCATCCTACCTCAATCCCACCAACATATCCTCCCTTTCCCCATCCTGTCCTCCCTCACTCTATCCTGTTCTCCCTAAGCTTTTCCTCCTCTCCTCATCCTGATCCAAAACCACCCTGCTCTCTATCCCCCCATCCTGTCCTTCCTCATCTTATTCTGTCCTCCCCCTCCCTATTGTTTATTCCCTAACCTCTCCCCTCATCCTGTTTTCCCTCTTAACGCCCTTTCCTCCCTCTCCACAACTGCTACCCCTCTCTCACCTGTGCTATCATCCCTCTTCCCCTAATTTATACTCTCTATCCCCTCCCTGTCCTTCCTTTCCCTACATTGTACTCTTTGTCCCTGTCCTGTCATGACTTTTTGTCAAGTTTTCAATCCTCTTCTCTACAACCAACCTGTATTCAACCTGTCCTTCTCATTTCCACCTTAGTCCCTCCCCCTATCCTTTCTCTCATTGAATTATATCTTCCTATCTCAACTACATCCCCCATCTCCCAAATTTGCCCTTTCTCTACCTTCCCGCACCCCCCTCTACTTACCCAGCCCTCTCCCCAACCTCTCCTCTTTCTCTAAATACATAAATATTCTATTGATGTGTTTGATTTTATCATGTATGCTAAAATTGACTGTTCTGGCCTAGCCTGCATCCCATGAACTTACCTTGTATTTTATCTGAGAGCCTAGGTTACCTCTGACAATTAATGGGCCTTACCAGATCGACCTCTCCAAGGAGTCTGTTGTCAGAGTATGTTCGAGTTATTCATTTATTAAGTGGTGCCTGTGACTATCATACATATCTGGACAATCAATGACTGCCTTTTTTGTCTTTCACTTGTTTGGTTGATGTGTAAACTAATGCAGACATACCATAATTGTTGGGTTCCAATAGTTTCTTAGAAGACACATGCTCATGGGGTATCAGATGAAATCTGAATCCTGTTCTTCCACATGCCTGATCTTTGCATCACATTGGTATATTTATGTTAAGGTTCCAATAACTGTTTTGCTATTAAACTATCTTTGTTGTTGTATTAACTGTCAATAATACTGTACATGAACATTTCAGTTTATATGGAACTATAAATCAGTTAGCATAATTAATAGATGAGTTGTCTGAGCGATAGAAATGGTAAGTGGTTTAAGGTGAGGTTCCAATATCAGAGAAACATAAAACAACATGTTGTGTTGACAGTGCCTTGATTAAATGCTGAACTTGATACCTCCTGCTTCCTTCCATCTCCACTGTTTCTTTAAGCTACCAGTTATCTGAGACTTATGTCTCATTACAGAGTCGATCCTAACTTTGTTGTGGATCATGTTACTTCTGTAGAATATTGGTGATGTGAGGCATCTCATTACGCGTACTTTAGTTCTCTGATAAAACAAAGGAAATGTCCTGATTTTGAGCCACTCTCTATTCTATAAGACTATATAGAATTCTAAAATACCAGACTTTAAAGGGATTATGGACTGTTTAACAACAATTCATAATTATTTATTGTGTCCAAAAACCAGAAATTTATGTAAAATCTATACAATAAGATAACGTCCAAACAAAATACATTATATGTGCTACTAAGTTTATCCAAATCCTATGAATATGTACTTTAGGTCTAAAGTAACTTTCTAAAGTAAAAAAAAAAGGTGTCACTGAGCTAGACTGGTCTTATTTTATCTTTAGTTAATTCCAATGATGTTTCGTTAATATTGTTCTTGCTTGTTCATATCATATGTAAGTATGTAGGAATTTTAAGGGGAGTTCCTCATTATTATTCATTATATTAGCTAGCTTTCATTCTTAATCCAGGTAGATCTTTATTCTGGATATTCGTTCGTTTTTCAGTGGTAGAGATTCTAAGTAAAGGGGCTCATTCCTATACAAAGAACACACGCTTGGCAAGAGGTAATTTTTATTATATCCATTTAGACATTCTGAAGATACAAGTACATAGTTCTTCCACCCATACGGTGCATGCTTTCCATCTCACAATACTAACAACATCAGTAGCATTCCAACCAGGTATAGCTGTGGTTAAGCTTCCCCTTTCTTAAGGTCTATACACTCCGCAACTGTTTAGAGAGTCACCTCCCATCTACCGGTGCTGGAGACCATCGGTAGGGTCTCCGTCAGGTCCAGTACTCCGTCTGTAAGGCTAAGCCTAAGCCGTAACAATCCTTATGTGATGAACGGCTATTCAGCCAAAATACATAGAGGTTAAAGTAATAGAAATAAGGTAATAATGGAAATAGATGTAAAGAACGAATATGTAAAGAACGAATAACGAATATGTAAAGAACGAAGAACGAAATAGATGTAAAGAACGAATATGTAAAGAACGAATAACGAATATGTAAAGAACGAATAACGAAAACGTAATGGAACGAAACCCGGAAATATGTAAACCGGAAGTGAAATGTAAACCGGAAACGGAATATATAAACCGGAAGTGACCGAAGGCAGCCAATCAGGGCTGACCTCTCTAGTATATAAAGGGGCGGTGAGGCCCGAATAAACAGAGTTCTTCAACAGTTCTCCTGGTGTCCAGACGTGTCCTCTTTCCTGAAACAACCACTAAAGATGAGCCGAATAGAGTAATTAAGTCGAAGTTAGGACAAAACAGTCGAAGTCCGAGATAGGTAGTCGAAACATAGGGTAAGGGGCCCGAAGGCCCGAAGAACGAGGAACGAGGGAACGAAGTAGGGCACGAAGGCCCGAAGTAGTACCGGAAACCGAGGCGTAGTATGGTACGAAGACATGGGGAGCGGAACGAGGGAGCGAAGTCCGCGGGGACGAGGGCGCGGCGTGCTCGGCCCCACGCTACCAAACAATAGGCGACCGTCGGCCCGTCGCCCCCGCGGACCGGAACTCAGGGGTGGACCGTTCCCCGGCCGACCCGTACCCCTACCATAATTTCCCTCCCCCGCAGTCCTCCGTCGACATCGAGTGCCGATCGATTCGCTCAGCCCCCCCTCGTGCGCGAGGCACGACTCTAGAAACACATCTCGGTTCTTGGCCCGGATTCCCCGTCCGCCCCGAGACCCGAACAACCCCCACGTTCCTCTGTCGTAAGAATCGGCAACCCCGACTTACCAGAGAACGTCACACTGGTGGCAGCGGTGGTGCTGAAATAGGCACATACGGACTTGTGGATCTTGGGTGTTTCATCGGTATTGGATACTCATGGCGACTGCGGCAGTCTTCGAGCAGATGGATTCTGACGTCGCCTTCAAGGAAGGTGGGGAGGAGAAAGGAGGTGCGAAAACCGAGACCAAAGGGGAGGACACGACCATCATGGGTAGGCAGTTTAATTTTATGGGAACGTCCACCCCGACGGATGAGCAGAATGTGCGGGCTCAACAACAACAGACCGGTCAGGAAGGAGCGAGTTTGAAGAAGTTCAGTTTACGACCAGAGAAGTATGACGGTAAACCGGATTTCGAGGGATGGATCAACCAGTTTGAGGAGTACGCAACATTGGGACGCTGGACGGCCGAGGAAAAAGCGGCGATGCTTTTCCTCTCGCTGACGGGAACGGCACGAATGTACTTTGTCGGACTCCCGGACAGGGAACGACTCCGTTACTCGGCGAGGGTGGATGCGTTGCGCCGGAGGTTCGGTCAGGAGAAGGACACGTGTAATGCTCTGCAAGAGTTGGCGGGCTTGAAACGTGTAAAGAACCAGACAGCGAAGGAGTTGGCTGATAATGCCCGGCGACTGGCATCGAGAGCCTACTTCTCCAACGACTACGCTAGCCAGGAAAAAGCAGCATTACATGCGTTCCAGGCTGCAGTTGGGGAAGACCTTCAGCTGAAGTGTGCAGAGAAAGGATGCAAGACACTAGAGGAGGCGGTAGAGGTGGTAGAAATACAGGAACGATACTCACGCCGCCTCCTGCGGGCAGTGAAGCCCGAGGAGGACGCCAATACACAGATCATGGCCTTGAACGGTAAGTTGGAGGAGATGATGAAAGAATTGGCAGAGGAACGGGAAGCTAGAAGACAAGCAACGGCCCGGAGGGAGGCGTTTAAGAAGCGAAAAGAAGATTTAGAGTGTCATCACTGTCACCAGAAGGGCCATTTCGCAAGAGAGTGTTCTCAGCGTCAGGGAAACGGACAGTCGCCGTCGCAGTAAGCGCGGGGCCCCCTTCGGGCGCGGCGAGAGAAGTAATAGGCATGGGAGAATGTGGACTTTATGTGGCCGGGACGGTGGGAGAGAATGTCGTCCGTTTTTTGGTTGATACCGGATCTATGATCAGTCTGCTGTCGGAACGCCTCTGGAGAGAGTGGGGACGAAAAAGAGAAGAACTGGATGGATATGAAGGACGTCTCTGCTCGGTAGATGGTAGTCCGTTGCGGTGCTATGGATGCACGAACTTGCCAGTGAAATTGGGAACACGCGTGTTGAAGTGGACGTTCATGGTGGCAGACATCGGTAGAGATGAAGGGATCCTGGGAAACGACTTCGCGGTGAAATACCGGCTGACAGTTAAGCCCCACGCGAGTGCCATCTTCCTGCCCGCCGAGGGGGAGGGAGAGGGGGAACGAATCCCGGGAGTAGAACAGAGAACGGATGGGATTCGGGCAGTTACCGTCGGAGGACAGGTCGTGCGAATCGAGAAAACGACGGAAATACCCCCACTCCAAGTGACCCGAGTAACAGTAGTAACGAGAATGGACATAAGACAGGGTGGACAGCTGGCTGTCATCACCGGCGCTGGATTACCTATGGGACTGGAGGTGATCCCAGGAACGGTGACATTGGGAGAAGAAAATGAAGTTTGGGTGGCCAACCGAGGGACCGAGAGCGCGAAATTGGAAACCGGCGGGGTACTCGGAGAAGCCACCTTCGTACAAGAGGTACGAGGAGTAGGAAGTGAAGCAAAAGAACCCCCAGGAGCGCTCGCTGAAATGATAGGGGAGGCTAAGAAAGACCTGACCACGAAGGAGGGCGAAGAGCTGGAGAAAGCCATCATGGCCCGGGAACAAATGTTTGCGACCTCGAAACATGAGTTAGGACGGACAGATTTAGTACAACATCGAATTAAAACGGGAGATCAGATGCCGATCAAGCAGAGGGTCAGACGGTATCGGGCCACCAGGAGAGAGGAAGAACGAGCACTGGTGGAGGATATGTTAAATTTAGGGATTATCCAAGAGAGCGGGAGTGCGTGGAGTAGCCCGACCGTTCTAGTCAAAAAGAAGGACGGAGGAACGAGGTTCTGTATTGACTACCGAAAACTGAACCAGGCTACGAAAGTGGACGCCTATCCGCTCCCGCGGATAGAGGACAGCCTCAACACTTTGGGAGGAAGCCTATTCTTCTGCAGTCTGGATCTCGCAAGCGGATATTGGCAGGTGGAGATGGCACCGGAGGACCAAGAAAAGACGGCCTTCGTGACTCAAGGAGGATTGTATGAGTTTAAAGTGATGCCATTCGGGCTAGTGAACGCCCCAGCCACCTTCGAGAGACTGATGGAAAGAATCCTCAGAGGAATCGTGTGGGAGGAGTGTCTGGTATACTTAGATGATATACTGGTCTTTGGACCAACGTTCAAAGTGACTCTGGAAAGATTGGTACGGGTTCTGGACCGACTGAACGCTGCAGGACTGAAGTTAAAGGCGCGAAAATGTAAGCTGTTCCAGAAGAAGATTCCGTTCTTGGGGCACGTTGTCTCGTTCAACGGGATCGAACCCGACCCCGAAAAGTGTCGGCAAGTAACCGAGTGGCCGGTCCCGCGGGATCTCCACGAGGTACGAGCCTTCGTGGGATTATGTTCGTACTACAGAAGGCATATAAACGGCTTCACGGAGTTGGCTGCCCCCTTGTATGAATTGGCAACGAAGGAGGAACCATTCGTGTGGAGCGCGAGACGACAAGAGGCATTTGATGCGATGAAGAAGGCGCTAACGGAGGCCCCGGTGTTGGGATTCCCGGAGGAAGAAGGACAATGGTGGCTTGACACAGACGCCAGTGACGTGGGAACGGGAGCCGTGCTATCACAAGAGCAGAGAGGGGAGGAACGGGTGATAGCTTACACGAGCAAAACCCTGGAGTCAAACGAACGAAAGTATTGCACCACGCGGAAAGAACTGTTGGCGGTGGTGCGAGCTTTGAAGCATTTTCGGTGCTACATCTATGGTCAACGCGTGATAGTCCGGACGGATAACAGCGCGGTTAGTTGGCTGCAGAGAAGTAAGGAACCGATGGGGCAGGCTGCTCGGTGGATTGAGATTATCGACTCGCATGATGTGTCGTTCCAACACCGACCGGGCAGGAAGCATGGGAACGCTGACGCGTTGTCCCGGTATCCGTGCAAACAATGTGGAGAGGAGCACGAGAATACCGAACAAGTGAGAGTAGTGACGCGGGCCCGGGGGTACGAGCCCGGATGGTCCCCGCAGGAGATGAGAGCAGCGCAGAGGAGGGATCGAGATATAGGGCCGATTGTCGCACGGATGGAAAAAGATGCGGACCGGCCAGGTTGGGAGGCCATATCTCCGGAATCCCGGGAAACAAAGATCCTATGGAGGCAATGGGAACGATTAAGCCTCAGGGATGGCGTGCTGCATCGGAAGTACTGGGAACTAGAAGGACATGGTTGGAGGAACCAGTTGGTCGTTCCCCGAGGGGAACGGGCCAAGCTGGTAAGGGAATACCATGGAGGCGCGGCAGGAGCGCATTTAGGAGTCGCCAGGACGACGGCCCTGTTGGAACAAGGGTTTTACTGGCCGGGACTCCGGGAAGACGTGCGGAAGGAATGTCGAGAATGTGATTGCGCGTTGCTGAAAAAGGGGAGAGGAAGACGGGAGCCGCTACATCAGTACATAATGGGGGAGCCGATGGAACGGCTGGCCATGGATGTTTCGGGCCCGTACCCAGTCACCAAACGAGGAAATAAGTATTGCCTGATGGTGGGATGCTATTTCACCAAATGGTTGGAGTGTTTCCCGATCCCGGATCAAAAGGCAACGACAGTGGCGAACAAACTGGTTGAAGAAGTAGTAGCACGGTACGGCGCGTTTCGGGAACTACACTCGGATCAAGGCACGAATTTCGAATCCGAGGTGGTGGCTCAGGTCTGTGCACTATTCGGGATTCACAAAACAAGAACGACGCCGTACCACCCCAGGAGTGACGGGTACATAGAACGAAGTTTCCGTACTTTGGGGTGTTGTTTGAAAGCCAGCTGCCGAGCGACAGGTCGGGAAGGGGACGAGATGGTCCCGCTCGTGATGATGAGTTATAGAGCAACGCCGCAAGCCAGCACGGGAGTGACACCGAACATGATGATGCTGGGCCGACAGACCATGATGCCGCGACAGGCGATTTATGGGAGACCTCTAGGACCAGAGGAGGAACCCCGACGGGTAGGCGACTATGTGGAAAGCCTGGAGGAAGGGCTAGTCGCGGCCTATCGGGAGGCCCGGGCGGGGCTGAAACGAGCCGCCATCCATCAGAAACACGAGTATGATGGGAAGGTGACTCGACGGGAATACCACGCCGGAGAACTGGTCTGGGTGCACGATACGGTAGTGGATAGGGACAAGGGAACGAAGTTGCGATTTCCATGGATAGGCCCTGCACTGATCGTCAAGGTGCTTGACCGAGGACGGGTGGTAGTACGGAAGAAACGAGGGAAACCGGGGGGGGTGGTCCATGTGGACCGCCTGGAACCCTACCGAGGACACGCTGCGCCAGCTTGGATGGTAGCTGACCAGCAAGGATACGAGGCTGCACAGTAAATGCTTGGGGTGGGGCGCGCTAGGGCACGTAAGGAAACGGGGTACCCCCTTTTTGTGATGAAGTCGTTTTCGTGTCTCGATTCCGCAGGTGGAAGAGGACCAAGGGAACGACCAAATCGGCGCTACACAGAAAGGCTTTGGCCAAAAAGGACTGATCAACCTGGGGCCATTGAGTCGGGGCGGTGCGTTGACCACTACAGTAGGAGTGCAGGTCGTTAGGCTGTAGAGATTCGCTACCTAGCTGAAGATTGGTTCTCTTGCGGATGTAATATAGGTGGGAAATGCGGGGTTGGAACGAAAAACGGCGTTCGGGAGCCACGACGGCCCGAATGTCTAAAGTAGTCCCACGGAGCCGCTTTCCGGTCAGTTCGGAGGAACCACAGCGTGGAAAAGATGGTTGGATTACAACGGAAGACAGACCCGGTGGCAAGCTGGTGAAGACTTCTGAAGTAATGCCGACTTGGTAATACCGCTTTACAGCGTCCAGGAGACCGGAGGAGAGTAGATGCGGCACTCTCGGGAACGCCGGAGGAACGAACGGACGGCTGTAAAAGGCGAGGCCTGAAACGAGGACGGGCTTTAAAGTAGGTCGTAAAAGGAATAAAAGAGGACAAAGAGAACGGGGCGGCGGCGAGGAGATGATAACGCCGAGCCCCTGTGTTCTCCGGGAAGTGTGCGGAAGCACTGTGAGGGCCAAGATGAAAAAGGCAAGAAAAGGCGAAGAGGGATGAAAGGACCGAGGGCGTCCGGTGGAGCAATAAAAGGCCTAGGAAAAACGCGAGGATGGGCGAAGGGCCGCGAGGTAAAGAAAACAGGCGAGGCGGTGACCAGCGGCGGGCCCCGGGGACCGGAAAATAGTAGGGGGCGCCACCGTAGAAGTGGATGGTGAGTCTGACGCTAGGGGTCGCTAGTGCAGGCCACGCCCACTTCCGCCTGCGGCGGCTATAAAAGGCAGAGCGCTCGCCGGAGCAGGTCATTCTGGTCAGCCGACCAGGATTCATCGAATCGCAGACGAGCAGACTGAGCTAAGGAGAAGAAAACAAGAAGAAAAAGCAGAGAAGCGAGACGAGCAGCATCACCACGAGACAAAAACGGAAACGGCTGACGGGACGAGCTTCAAGATTGGAACGAGCCCCGAAAGCCCGGAAAACAGACACGATGAGCGGACAGTGCTGGGAAGGACATTGTCACGGAAAGGAGTTTAAGCACTTGGCCAAGCATATTAAAGGCCAGCACGATGGATTACGGAAGCAGTACTACATGTGCCCGGTGTGTTCGAGTCGAGCCTATTCGACACACCAAGACTGGAGAAAGCACATGACGGAATCACACGAAGGGAACCTGCAGAGGGGGATGCCGAAGCAAGACCCCCTTCTGAGGCTGGAGTATGCTGCGGCGTTCGCCTTGGACCCGAAAGGACGACCGCCGTACACCAGTTTCGCTACTGGGGATGAAACGGCGGCCCGGGTAGCCAACATGGAACGGGACTACGCGGTGCGCCATCCAGAGGGGTTTCAACCCCCTGAGAGGGCGGTGGATAAGGAGGCACCGGAGAGGCCGCGACGGCAGATCCGCATCCCTTACTACCCGAGGGCGTCAAGAGGATCCGAGGACAGCGACGCCGAGCAGCTGGAGCAGGTAGCAACCGAAGAAGGATCAGAGGCCGACGAGGCCGGCGAGGGAGCCCAAGCAGCCAAAGCAGCAGGGAAGGGACCCCTGGCCGAGGTGGCGGAACGATCAACACCCACGCGTCGTTCCCCTCGGAGGGCCGCGAAAGGAGTACGGAAGGAAGACACCGAGTCGCCGCGAAGCGCGAGCCGGGCCGTGGTCAACCCGAAGCCACTCCTGACACCAGACCAGGGGGCCATTCCATAAAAAGTTACGAACATTTTAGATTTTATATTTCGTTCCAGATAAAAGATACGCACAAAAATACATTCCTGCGTACCGTGTGTAGCATTACAAATGTGTACGTAGGTCCCAATTATGTACGACATATAATTTAGGCTTCGTAACTCATTTTTAAAATTCAAATATTTTTTTCGACGTGAAGTAATTTCGCTACGATAATGTGCAGGATATCATTAAAAAACATATTTTATAAGGAATTTATTGATGAAAACCAAATTAAAATCGGATAAGAACTCACGCAGCTATCAAAGAAAAGGGAGAAAAAACATCATTTTTTTGGTCATAATATTATGTGCACATTTGTGTACGTAAGTGTATGTAAGTGTACGTAAGTTACGTTACGAACACCTTTCCTTACTTACACTATTTGCGCACATTTCAAAGAGAAAACGCATCACCTACGAACATGTTTTGTGGAACGGCGCCCAAATATCAGGGTTAGTACAGAGCCGAATTAAGAAGTTAAACGCCCAGGGAGAACCACGGGAACCGAGAGGACGAGGACTCCCAGGCAGAGGAAAAGGACGGACATCCACACCCACCCCGAAGCCGGGTTGCTCAGGAATACCACCGGGGGCTGAGGTGGTGGAATTGGTGAGCTCGTCCGACGACCAACGACCAAAAGTCAAGGAAGAAGAGGAGCCGCTCGCTTTCAAGAGGCCCCCGACGCAGGGATGCCAGACGGAGGAGCCGTCGCGAAAGAAGAAGTGGAAAAAGGTCAAGAAAGTCCCGAGAGAATTGGAGGAGGGAACGAGTTCGGACCAGTCGGAGTCAGGCAGGAGTATGTCGGCCCGAAGCGATCGGTCTTTGATTATCGCTGAGTCTAGCAGCACGGGAGAGCTGGGACCATCACAGCCTGAGACCTCGACAGGAGTCAAACGGACCACGGGACTAGAACCACCTTGTAGCGACGCACAATTTACTATGATGACAGTTCATAAGAAATCGGTGATATACGAATCACGACACCCGAGGTACCCCGGGTATTTAAAAGGAACAATGAACCGGGAGGGATCGTTCAGGGGTTACCACGAGGCGAGATCCGACCGGGAGCTGGAGGACAGCATTCGGGAAGCACAGGGAGGTCGGCTGGTGGAAAGAGAAGCATTGTACCTAGGGAGGTTTCTACGCGAGATGGCAGAAAGGCAGGGACTCAAACCGTCGGGGCGAGTGGAGAAAGTAAAGTATGTTCGGCATGCGGCCAGGCCGGAGGACACGGCGTCGACGGCCTCGACACAGCCGCTGTTCTCTACCCCTACCCCGACGAAAGCAGATTCACCCCTGGAGAAGATGGTATGTAAGCAGCCGATAGTGCCGCCCCCAGGATTGAAACGAATGAGAGACATTACGGTAGCACCAGACACGCCAGAAACACGGGCGGCGGTTGACAACCTGACTCGGGCCAGTTTGGGGAGCTCGTTTTTCGGGTCGCAAGGATCGGAAGAGACCCCGGGACCACCGTCACCCGAACGCATGGGATCGCCGCCAGGACCGGATACCCCACTCAAGGACGAGGACAAACACGGGCGGGCGCTACAACCGCGGGTTGTGATACACAGATTACAAATGCCGGCTGCCCAGTCCATGGACGAGGAGGTGGAAGACTCAGAGGACATGGAGTTGGGGCAGGCCGAGACCAGAGGATACGAGCCGGAGAAACAAGAATTGGACGAGTCGGGAGCGGATTCAGTGTTCGGGTCTATCGGAACGGAGATGCCGACGGCAGGACCATCTAGAGAAACACCGAGACTCAAATTATTACGGACACAGGCCGTTCACCAGGTCTTACAGGGACACTTTCCGGTAACGGCGCGAGCGGTACGAGACTGGGACGCGGAAAAGGCCATTCGGGTGCAACTGACGTGGCCCCCGAGAGAGGTGCGAGGAATGACGGCCAAGACAAGAGCAATGGCTTCGGCGTCTATGGCGTTCCTGATGGCACTAGAAACGGGCCGCAAGCCAGAGACATTTGAAGAAGCGATGGCGCAGTTCCCGACGGCGGCACTGGGGCCGTTGACCAGGGAGTTCCCGGGGGTCGACCAGCTAGTTAACGAACACAACCGGACCGTCCAATTGGCTCAGACCCTAGTGATGCACAAAAACGAGGATCAACTGGATGACTTGTTGAAGGCGACAAGAGAGGCGGAAAAACAGAGCGGAATGGTGGATCAGCTTCTCGAGCTCCCCGCTAGGGAGGAGAGACTGTTGCTGCCGATCCGACGCCAAGAAGAAGGGTGAAGTAGATGCTGCTCGAGGTCTTGCACGGAAGAAAAACAGCGCGACGGAACCAGAGGCGGAAGATGGCGCGTCGCGAGTCGGGTGGGGAGGGATTACGGGGCGTTGGCTCCTCACCCATAGTGTCAAACCCCCAGGGAGAGAACCGGGCCGAGGCGGAGGTACCTGAGCCGCACAGGAGGCCGAAGCCTGGATAAAAGACTCTCCTGGAGACCGCTGGACGGGCCTGAAAACTTTACTTAAACTCATCGGGAACGGACTGGCGGGCTCGAACATTTTTATCTTAATTTATTCTTATTAGTTTCTTTATGGAAACCTTCTTGCGGAAGTGAACGAAACCACATGTGTTAGGAGGTGTTGAGCGTAATCAGCGAGCTGGAGGGTCCATGACTGGAATGAACTTACCAAGCCTGCGGGGCGAATACGGGACGGAAGGAGGCGCTAGGAGGAAAAACAAGTTTGTAGCTGTTCCTCTTCTTCCCTGGAGCCCGCTGCGTTGGTTGGGACCGAGCAGATGGAACGGGATCGTCCGGTCGCGGAAATGGATAACGGGCCGGGCGACCCGGGAGCGAGAGTGAAAGCTGGGAGGCGGAATCGAGGAAAGGAAATCAGAAAGGACGGATAGTGTTGTCATTGTAGTCTTTGAGTCGACGGTCGTGCCGGGGTAAATAAGGTACCGGTGGGCCGGCGACTCGCCGCTGGAGGAAAGGCTGGCGCGGGCCAAGACTGAAAACCCTTCTCCCGCGCTGCCTTGAGCGATCTGGAGGCGAGGAAGAGACGACCTCTGTCCTCTAGCGGCACTTCTACTTCCTGCAACCTTGTCTTCTTGATCTTGGATGGATCGATCAGAATGTGGATGAACCCGGATTCATGTACCATCATCTTCTGAGTTTCCTTGTCTTCAGCCTCTTACCGCATACGAAGAGCGGCAAAATGGAACTTCTCGACCTGAATGCTGGTTTTATCGTGCCAGAGTTGATGCAGCGAGTCGTGAAAGGATTGCGGCGTGTCGTAGATGTCTCCCGGAGGACCAAGGCACGAGCAGGGACGATAACTTAGGGGCCCTGGCTCGTGACCGACCGTAATATATAGTAAAAGTAATACATGAACGAGAAACGAAAATTAATAGACTTACTAAAAACTTATATTAATCTCTCACCTGCTGTAACGACAGAGACTCCTTCCATGTCGTATTTCCTGATGTCTTCTTCCCGAGGAACGAAACAAAATAGTCTTTGAAACATATAGGGAAGTAATCTTTGC
Source organism: Lepidonotus clava (assembly GCA_936440205.1). Taxonomy (NCBI): domain Eukaryota; kingdom Metazoa; phylum Annelida; class Polychaeta; order Phyllodocida; family Polynoidae; genus Lepidonotus; species Lepidonotus clava. The sequence continues at coordinate 40,997,400 of OW387144.1, read as the reverse complement.
AATATACAGGGAGGTGGTGCTTGGAACGTCGGCTGCGGATGCCCTGATAGACAAATCAAGAGGTCTGCAAAGAGCGACGAGGAGCGATCCTTCTTGGAGTTCGACATCGGATGAGTTCTTCTTTATATATGCTATTTTATTGTGAATGGGCCCGTTCCGGATCTCAAACGTTGACGTTGGGTGCAGGTCCCAGTTGATGTCGTCCATCTTCACTTTCTACGGCTTCTTCTTCTCCTTCTCACTAATATCTTCAACTTACCAACTTCGAACCGTCGTACCTAGGAGCAGCCCGGAACGGCTCGGAGCTGTTGTCTCGGCGTTCGTCATAGGCATAGTGTCTCCATGCAATGTGACATGGCACCATGGACGACTGTGGCCTTACTCCAAAATCAAACCAGACCGGATCTTAAACTTACCTCTATTAACGAATTATTTGTTGGTATTACAGTCTTAAGAAAATCGTCTATAAGCACGGCCCTCCGGGAGGACGAAGAGACAAACTTAGCAAAAGGAGCGAGAGCCTAGGAAACGAACGAGGGCCCGAGTGCCCGAAACAGGAATCCTCTTCTTAGGAAAATCATCTCATCAGTAGAACGAAGGAGCCTCCCTCTCGCCCCAAAGAGGACTGTCTTCCTGCCGTTGCTTACGGGGGGGGGGAGGGATGAGAGGCACCGGCTCCTGTCATCAAAAAAAGAAACTTCATCAAAACTATCTTCTTAATCAGGTCTCCGTTCCGGTTGTTGTCATGCCACTTGGGCCCGGAACGGTGACGGAAATACTTTATTATGGTGGACTCTCTCCGACATCTCTTTCTGAAATCCTGAAATCTTCAAATGTGTCGACGTGGTCGAGGACGGAACATCTTGATGCTGGGTTAACCACGAGGACATGTGTCGTAAAAGTCAAACTTCAGTTCCTGTACGGAAAACGGACACTTCATCAATAATTAATGATTCTAATCTTCTCAGTCTCACCTTCACCCGAACTCCATCTCAAAGCTTCACCATGACAAGTAGCACGAAACCCGCGACGTCGTCTGCTGAAGCTTCCACTCTAAGCTTTAATGAATGAAGTTAAGTTCCTTTCCACATACAACGCCATCTTCTTCTTTGGGTACCTTGGCCTCTGGCTCGAACATGTTGTCCTTGCCAACCGTGAAAAAGTCACTGGGGGGCTCTGAATGCCGAGGCGACCGAGGGTGCGAAGTCCAAAAAGAACATTCTATCTACAAAAGCTTCAGTCTTTCTTCTTCAACTCATCCTTAAAATCATCATCATCACCTAAGAGAACGCAGAGAAGAGTAACAATTACGGAAGAACGAGGGGTCACGACCGACCGGGTAGGAGAATCACGACCGATTCTCTACCCAAAAACAAGGGAGAACGTCTGGACGACGGCAGAACGGACCGAGGGTCGAGAGGACTAAGGGTCACGACCGACCCTGGCCTCTGGGTGGGAGAGTCGCGACCGATTCTCCACCCGAACTAGGGGAGAACGTCTGGACGACGAAAAACGAAGGGGACGGGGGCACTGCGGGTCACGACCGACCCATGGCCCCGGGCAGGAGGACCACGACCGGTCCCTCTGTCCTAATGAGGGTAAAGAAAAGGCGAGGAAAAACGCGCCGAGGGGCTAAGTAAACAGAGCCCAGAGGAGAGGAGCGGGGGCGACGGGGTCACGACCGATCCCCAGTCCCGGGTGGGAGAGCCACGACCGGCTCGCTCATCCTAAAAGACGAGAAAAACAGGAGGTCCTAAATAGATCAAGGATAAGAGAACTCTGACGAAGATAAAAAGAGACTAAGATATATAAAAATGAATTATATGAACTTTTAAAAACGAAGAGAGAAAAACGAAGAAAGAAAAACGAAGAAAGAAGAGAAATAATAATTAGCCGGATAGGCCCCGGGGGCCCTCCGAAGTTGACCGGGGAGGACAGAGGGTGACACCTCCTCCTCTGCCGATAAGGAGCGTAGGATTGAAATGTTTCTGGTTCTAGAGTATGTTCTGTTGTCGTTGCTGTATGAACTGTGTTGAAATTTTGTATAACGTGTTTTCCCACCTTTCAAGAAGGTGCGGGAGGGTGTGATGAACGGCTATTCAGCCAAAATACATAGAGGTTAAAGTAATAGAAATAAGGTAATAATGGAAATAGATGTAAAGAACGAATATGTAAAGAACGAATAACGAATATGTAAAGAACGAAGAACGAAATAGATGTAAAGAACGAATATGTAAAGAACGAATAACGAATATGTAAAGAACGAATAACGAAAACGTAATGGAACGAAACCCGGAAATATGTAAACCGGAAGTGAAATGTAAACCGGAAACGGAATATATAAACCGGAAGTGACCGAAGGCAGCCAATCAGGGCTGACCTCTCTAGTATATAAAGGGGCGGTGAGGCCCGAATAAACAGAGTTCTTCAACAGTTCTCCTGGTGTCCAGACGTGTCCTCTTTCCTGAAACAACCACTAAAGATGAGCCGAATAGAGTAATTAAGTCGAAGTTAGGACAAAACAGTCGAAGTCCGAGATAGGTAGTCGAAACATAGGGTAAGGGGCCCGAAGGCCCGAAGAACGAGGAACGAGGGAACGAAGTAGGGCACGAAGGCCCGAAGTAGTACCGGAAACCGAGGCGTAGTATGGTACGAAGACATGGGGAGCGGAACGAGGGAGCGAAGTCCGCGGGGACGAGGGCGCGGCGTGCTCGGCCCCACGCTACCAAACAATAGGCGACCGTCGGCCCGTCGCCCCCGCGGACCGGAACTCAGGGGTGGACCGTTCCCCGGCCGACCCGTACCCCTACCATAATTTCCCTCCCCCGCAGTCCTCCGTCGACATCGAGTGCCGATCGATTCGCTCAGCCCCCCCTCGTGCGCGAGGCACGACTCTAGAAACACATCTCGGTTCTTGGCCCGGATTCCCCGTCCGCCCCGAGACCCGAACAACCCCCACGTTCCTCTGTCGTAAGAATCGGCAACCCCGACTTACCAGAGAACGTCACACTTACTATCACCTAATCCTAGCAGTTACTACAGTCTCAGCATTACCCGTCATGATCCGTTTGTTAGATTATTGCTCCCATGTGTTCTGATCGAAGTCTATCTTGGTCTGCTCGTCTATCCTAAGTTTCATACTGCTGATATAGCACCAGCCAAAGGCTTGGCGATTATACTCTTAACACCTATGACAGTGTTCCCTCTTTCATACCTCTCATTCTCACTTACATTAAACTAATTCTATTTCTAATTCAATGTAAAAGGTATCGTAGATGACAAGAACCTTTATCCATTAGTACTCTCTTAAACTGGGTATTTTGTACACCGAACTCATAACGCTCCCTAACAGTCTTTCTTATTGCACTAGTGTCCCTTTCGTACCTGTGTGTACCTGTAGAAGAGTGAACTAACTCAGTTACCATCTTTTCTGCGTGAGGGCGCCATCATTCACGACAACTCTATACACTATACCTAAGCCACAGGACAGTGGCACCGCTCGGCACCTAGTGTTACACATTAGCATTACTTGTTTCATGATGTACCCTTGCCAGTATTAACGAGTTTAGAATAATTTCTATTAATTTCTAAAGAATATAATAATTCTTTTGCACTGGACCTCAGTGCATCACTAATGTTATTTGATTGCTGGAGGTTGATAAAACTTTGAAAGGTGTTTATTTCTGTATAATTGTATTTCTCTGTTCCTCTACATTTTATCCTAGAACAATTAAAATCTATCTGTCTTAATTCACATCGAACCCCTGATCATAATTATCAAAAGAGAGATTCCTCAAATTTGAAGCATTTCACTATGGGGTGTATGTATGCTTGATTCATTTAGCATTAATTAACCATTCAATTATCATCAAGAATTCCAGATTTTCTTGTTTGTTTTAAGTCAACTGTCATAAATTCATATACAATTTCAGATTTAATGGGTATGTGTGAACAGTTTGATATCCCCTTAATGTAATAATCAGATACCTCTGCTTCTGAAATTCTATTGTAGTACCAGCATTTGAAGGTTCAAGGCCAGGGAATTAAATGATCTGTCTACAGAATCTATGCAAAAGACCTAATTCAAAGATGACCCACAGATTTTTTTGAGTACCTATGAAAATCACATCTAGATAAAGTGGTTTACAGTGGCATCTATTTCATCTTAGAAAATACAATATATAATTACATTAAACAATATCTCGATACAGTTATGGAATTATTTGATTACTATTTTGTGAAACAAAGTTTGAATGTGGGCAACAGCAAATCACAGCAGAATGACCCACTTTCGCATTTCATATCAACGACGTTCCTAGGATAACAATGTCAAAGACGTGCATCAATCGGCAAGACAAGTGTATATTCTACAACCATTGAATCGGTTCTTGATAATTGATAATTAATATCCCCACCAACTGGCCGTCAGGCCAGCTACTGGTTCCCAGTATTCGTGTGGATCTGTAAGTGTTAGCAAATCCCTGTTTTAAAGTTATATTCGACAATGATTCTCCAAGTAGCATCATGAAGTTCTTGGTTAATATGTTCCTGTTGTTACATCACATTTCCCTATCAATGTATCAATGTATAGGGAAGCATGACATAACCACATGGATGTTAACATGCAATTAACGACAACAGAGTACTTTCCATCAAATGCGGTATTACGACAGTACAGACCCAGCTAACAATTTCACGTTGCTACAACGTATCCTTTTGGTTGTAAAAACGTTACAAATTTACGTCGTTACAACATAAATTTGTGGACTCCCAGAAAGGTTGTAGCAACGTTATTCACCACGTTGTACTGCAACCATTTCACAACCTTTTCACAACCTTAAAGATTTATTTTTGTAGTCCCTCTATTTTGTCTTAGATCATGTACTTTCCATTTAAGATTATTATTTAGGTTGTGTAATTCATTTTTACTGCCACATCCCATTCTCTACTGATACTGATGTTATTCCATATTTTGAGTTGTCTCTAGACTGTTAATAGGAACCATTAAATAAAAAAATACCAAAAGTAATTTTAGGAATATTAAAGGTTCAAACCATCTTTATTTATGATCCCATTTCAGACTGCATTTTGCATCTAAAACCTAACTTCATTTATGTTAGATCATGTCAGGTTAATGAGCCATTGCATTTACAATTTGATGCTCTCAAGGCTGAATGGGCTATACTATGCTCACCAAATAGAAATGGTGTTTAACTTGATTTTTATATTCACTGTCTTTTCTTTTATAACAATAATTAACATTATGATTATAGATAATGTTCCTTCATCTAGCACACCTTATTAAAGCATTGTATTTCAAAATAAATATACAATGCTTATCTTAAATGACTAAATCTAAAAACGTTTTTAAAATATTGCACATTTTTGACAGTGGTGCCACCTGTATGTTGTTTTTAAGTTGTCCCACAATGTTGTTACAATGTTGTGAAATTAACGTTGGCACAACATTGTGAAATTGACATTGTCACAACTAAATTCTTAAATATTGTGTGAATGTTGCAATGCAACATTATATATTTGGTTGTAGCAACGTTGCTGCAACGTTGCTAGATATACGTTGCAATTACACACCTCAACAACGTGCTTACAATGTTGTATTTGGTGGTTGTATTCATGTTGCACAACAACATTGGTCTGGTAGGTTGTAGCAATGTTGTAGGCATGCAACATCACAACATTACCGAACTGCAACCAAAAGCTAAAGTTGTATTTACGTTGTGTGTTAGCTGGGGAGGGTGTAGATGGGGGGGAGCGAATTTAAAAAAGCAGCCCTGTTGTCTTTGGCTATAACTCAATCAACACGTATGCCCATGTCAAATTTAAGAAACATTGGACATCTTTTTAAAGCTCATGAGTCATGTCGTATGTCGGATTTAATTTCAAGAAAAGAGCAATGTCATTTGTCACTAAATTGCCATGCCGTGTCAATATCAAATTTAAGAAATGGCCTATATATTTTAAATATTCATGTAAATATTATAAAATTCATTCAGCTAATGTCACAGGTTGAATTTAAAGGGAGCTACGAGCCAGTGACTGTAAATCAATATATTGTCCTGATTGTCACCGTCTGAGTATAGTCACCATGCCAATTTTCATACAATTATTGACAGTTTTGATTTTATTCAACATTAATTTTTCTGAATGATAGTGAGTCTCTCAGTGTGCATCCTGATGTACCTTGCACTGGGCATTATTTGTGTGTGAAATCACAAACAGAATAGCTGAAAAATTATAAAACTAAAAACAATCCAATAAGAAATGTATTAAATGTACTTTATTAGTCTAAAATAAATTAGAATCACCAAATCAAATTATTTATAAAAGAAGATTTGACAAAATATGTGTTAGTATGGAATTTAGGAATTTAGGAATTTAGGAATTTAGGAATTCAAAATTTGAATATAACTGTCATTTTGTGTGACGTCACACACATACATCCACTCTTAGGTGCACAGAGCACTCAATATGTTTTCTTAAAAGAGTCCCACATGCAGAGCAATAAGAACGTAATTCTGAAGTGTGAAATGGGAATTGAATGAAATTCAAATAACACTGGTTCTTCCCTTTAAGAAATGCCCTGAGGCATCGTATTCATGTTTTCCTTCATGTTACTAAGCTCAATGACACATGTCGAATAAGAAAAATGGCCATATTACCCTGTAGATTTTAAGGGTCTGTATCCATGAGTATCTGCATAATGTGCAATATTAGTGACACTCCGTGGAAAATCCTAGTTTACTGTAGGTATAGATGAGCTTGGATTTAGGCCAATACTAGCATGCTAGATTAGTAGCCTATATCTATTTTGGCTAAAATTCTCTGGTGACTAATTTTTTTCTGGGGTGATTTTCCCATTTTCTTGTTTAGTCTTTTTAAGCATTCCTTTTTTCATAAGACATATGGAGATAATGATATCCAATCAAGTTGATTAAATTCCCTATGCATGGCTCTGGCCAGATTAAGGGGGTAGGAATTTGTCCTAGTTGAAGATAAACAGCAAACAATTTTACATGTTGATTTTGTGGCTACGAGGTTATCTTTAAGTTTTGACGATATTGTTAACTTACTTTGTGAAAATGCAAATTTGTATACACCCAGCAACATTGCAGCAACATTGTGAACAACATTATAGTGTTATCAACTGTTGAACAACTAATGTATATATATGATATAGTTGTTTGTCTTGGTCTAGAAAAATTAGTACTTCATAGTGTTGTTCACTTTAGTGTTGTTAATCGAGGATCTCAGATGTGGACATTAGATACAAATTTTATCAATCTTTCCTTATCATAATATTGTATACGTACATGGTATAATATTTGTTGATCGCTAATTCATCTCAGAGTTTGCTTTCTGATCAGGTTGACAGCAATGACCCACTGGCCCGGGCAGAAGATGTAACGGTTCACATCAACAAATCGGAATCCGTCGATTTTTCGCGACTTATTAGAGCAGTCTTTTTAGATACCCCACCGTTAGACAATGTCATTAATCTTTCGGACTACAACCTCATGCCAGAGGAGAGAAAGGTACTAAAGAACAGCCTGAAATTCTGCCCTACGCCAGGTGCGCCGGAGCTGGGCGACATCAGACGGGATCTAGACAGGTTCCATCGCCCCCTTCGCATTAGCTGTCATTTCAACAAAAGTAAGAACATGATAGCCGAGGAAGAAAAGATCAGTACAGGTCCCTTCTCTGACTTATCAAAAATTAAACTCAAATCAAACTCTACCTGGGCTCCACCAAATGGCCCAACCAATCTAGAGAATATTATAAGCATAAATGAGTTAGGTATTCTAAATGCAAAAATCGATTCGCCCAAAACCTTTAACCTTCCTCATGACGAACGAAACTGCATTCCGCGGTCTAGCACAAAACTCCCAAATTGTCATTTAACAGGCAGACAAAGGGGGTGCCGTTCTCATCCAAAACAGGAAGGACTACATCCAGGAAGGAGAACGACAACTGAGCGATTTTCGCTTCTACAAAGAAACCGCAACAGATTTAACAACTAACCACAGCGAACAAGTCCGTCACCAGTTAGAACAGATGAGAAAATGCGGCGAAATAACTGAGAGAGTCAAACGTTTTTTAACGACAAGGGAAGCACGTACATCGCAACTGTACCTACTCCCTAAAATTCATAAAGGAACAACTCCTGTCCCTGGTCGTCCAATCGTCTCCGCCAACGAAAGTCCAACACAGAGAGTATCTGCCTTCGTCGACCATTTCTTAGCCCCAATTGTCCAAACTGGCAAATCTTTTCTACGCGATACGACAGACTTCCTTAAGAAACTGAACGTTTTAGATAACCTAACTGGTTCTGAAATCCTCCTGACATTAGATGTAACCTCACTTTACACCAATATTCCCAACGAGGACGGCGGCAATGCGGTTTACAGAGCGCCGACCACTTGGGGACCAGCCCAGTAACCTATCCTTACTAGAGCTGCTGGCCCAAGTCTTGACCCTAAATAATTTCCAATTCAACAACGGAAACTTCCTACAGATAGGAGGGACCGCGATGGGAACCAAAGTCGCACCCTCCTATGCGAATATCTTTATTGTTTATAGCTACCAACTTCAGCCAAAAATCTGGTTGTGCTGCATAGACGATATTTTCTGTATCTGGCAACATGGGGAACATGAGCCCGAACAATTCATTGACCACTTGAATCGTGTCCATGACACTATAAAATTCAACGCCGAAAAATTGACTACAAGTATAAACTTCCTTGACACAACTGTCCATCTCAATGAAGGCAATCTGACGACCACCCTTTATTGCAAACCAATTTTGTCCCCAATTGTGCAAAGAAAGCCGCTCTTCTGATTCAGAAAGGTTATCCGGAAAAACTACTGGTAGAAGCCTTTGACAGAGCCAATGAAATAGATAGACTGACACTGCTCAATAAGATGGCGACAAAGAAACAGACTGAAAGAGAGACCCCCTTCTTTCTAACGACAACCTACGATCCGACATCAACGGTCCTACGCGATCAATTGCAAGTGTGCAGAACATGGAACCTCCTGGATCGCTCCGCGTCCACTCGCCATCTATTTGACGAGAGCTACATGACGGGCTATCGGAAGCCAAAAAGCCTAAGGGATATCCTAGTACGGGTCAAACTGCCAGAGGAGTCCCCAAATACACCGGCCTTGGACAGACAACAGAAAGTAATATGCAATAACAAAAATTGCCGCTATTGTCCACGACTGAATAGGAGTGGCACAATAAAATCTCATATCACCAAGTGTGGTTACTATACTAGACAGAATGTTGACTGTAATAGTAACAACTTGATCTATGCGATCGAGTGCAAGAAGTGCAGGAAACAATATGTGGGCCAGACCAAAAAAAAACTTAAGACCAGGTTTAAAGCCCATTTCTACTGCATCACTAGAGATCCCAGTAAGACCGAAGTTTCTCGACATTTTAACTTGCCCGGACATGACGGTCTGGACGACGTGGAAATTTACGTCCTCCAATTCTGCAACCTAGCAATAGACAGGGACCTCTCCCTCAATCGGAAGCTGAATGCAGAATTCCAGTGGATCCATAGGCTCTGTAGCCAAATCCCAATGGGTCTCAACCATTGACAACAGTTATTAACAAGCCCCGTTGTCGGACACTGGATCACTTGAAATTACGTCTAAACCCATGACTCACCCAGTCACCCAAATCGTGATCTTGTGCCGACAACATGCTAACAAAGGATGGAACGTCAAACTGCCTAGTTTCTTAACACATATATCCACATCTGGAATTTTGGTCAATCAGCTCATTATGTTCTACCATTTGTTTGAGGATTGCGTGTATGTCACGCTCCAAACCAAAGATCCTGTGTGGACGCCGTGTAATTCAACCCTATATACGGCCTGATGAGGTGTTTACCGAAACCGTGCACACCACCCAATGACCCCACTTCTTCTCTCTGTTTTTTCCAACCCGGACTGTATAAGACGGGTTTGGGGTTGCAGATTAATTCTGCTGGTCAACCTTAATAAGATATCGGCTAGTTGCCTCGTTCCGAGACTTTCTCATTAAGTGGACCGTGTAGGACACTGTGGGGCTAGCCTATAAATACATCTGATATCTTAGGCGATCACCCGGACCGCGTAGGACGAGTGACTCTCCGTTTTTACCAATATAGGCCATCTCATCAAAACTTGGATAGGTGGATCAGGAAGAACCTCCTAAGTCTTTCTCATACCGACGCTTGTAGCAGAGTGGCCCCTGCTGCCGCTACACTCCACTAAGACTGCCCAGTGTGGCCCCTGCCACTGGCAGTCCCCCTCTCAAACCCCACCAATCCAGGTCCCAATACCCCTTACCAACCCCAGAAGTTGGCGGGAGCGGAAATGAATATTGATGACACATGACCAACAATCACCAATCAGATGAGCCACTAGGCAGAGTGCAGTGTTGAACAGTGGGGAGTCCCCCACTACACGGTTGCCGTCAGAAGGGAAAGGACCTTTTCGTCTCTACAGTTTTGTTGATCAGAGTTCCTTGCAAGTAAGGTTGGCAGGGGGCTTTTGGACAGTCCAGCTCACAGGATGTAAGTATTCAGAGATCCATACCAATAGCTCACTGCACGAAAAAAGACCTTTTAAGACCTTTAAGTTTCTGTAATTGGAGCCATTGAGGTGTGCTAAAGGGAATGAAAAGGTCACCTTTACAAGACCTTTCCAAAACTTTTTCAGGACACCTTTAAAAATTCATCAAAGATCTTGCAAAGGTATTGGAAAGGTGACATTTCATATGCCTTTAATGAACCTCATGATCAATGGCTCCATTTACAAAATTAAAGGTCACTCTAGGTCTTATTTCGCGCAGTGTATATAGTCCAGAGAAAATTTGCAGTATTGATTGAGGACAAGGTGAGCCATGCCAGACATTGTAAAGAGTTGAGGTGGAGCATCCCCGGAAGAAATAGCAGGAAGTCAATAACCCTCTACCAGCAATCATCCACCATTTTCAATAGGATACGATGTCCCATTTATGTATTTTAAGCATTGGTTCTCTTTTTAATTTATATATATACATATACATATATATATATATATATATATAGATAATATATCATATATATGCAGAATTTCAAAGCTATTTTTATGATTCATTGGCCTGCCAGAAACATGTAGATGCTACAAAAAGGCCTACCAAAAGCCTTTTATCAAGCTGAATAATGAATCCAGGATCATGTTTCACTTGATATCTCTCAATGCTTAGACCTTCTATCATATCAAACATTATAATCTCCAGAAAAGTATCTTATATATATATAGATTGTTATAATTCCCTTCTTGTATGTTCATTTCATTATATATTGGTGCTCTGAGAGGGAGGCACCATGAGGGTCCCTAGTCTTTATTTAAACCCCAGAGTCTTATGATCTCACACATTACAGACAGGGGTTCACCAGTGTCTGTGGTTACAAGGGGGGGTATCAAGCTGTCAAATTTGTAGGGGTTCCCAGCAAATATTACAGGGTTTGGGACCAGACCTGCACATAATTATATATACTGAGGATCTTCCCAACGGTTTTGAGTCATTATGGGCCAGTGCAGTTGTGACCCAGGTCAGTTATGATCTGCATATATATAGGTAGAGCATTAGATATCATAATTTTTGGCATATTCTTTGTTCAATTCAATGTTAAGTTCAGAAATTGAAGAAGATAGCCTTCAGGTTTTCTGTTCTCTCTCTTCAGTATTCTAACCAAAGTGCCCATTATCCCTTTGACACTGGCTACAGTAGATGATGGTTGGATGAATTTCTTCAGTGTTATTGGGTTAATGGCAAAAATAACTTATTTCAAAAGTATGCTTTTAACATGTTATTTATTGAACATACATGAACATTACAAATCGTGATGAGGTTATGTGTTATCAGAATTGAAGAGAAAGAAAATTTAAATGGCATCATGCATTCTGATGCATTTTCCCTATTTGTGTGGTTTATGAGCAACCAATATGTCGGGGGATCAGGACAACTAAAAGTCCTGATCTGCCACTGGCTAGGGACAACTGGTAGAAATAGGTGAAGTGGAATATATCTAACTACCAATACACAGAAGAAGGCATCTCTTCTTGCAAAAATACATGTATTTAATGTTTCTTTCCAAAACAAAACTTTCAGGACATAACCTGATCTTCAAATTGTGCCTCAATAAATTCAATCATTGACATTAATGTAGGCAATCATAAAAATGATTGCTTTAAGTTTACACACGTATAAAAATATTAGTATAAAGGCCATTTGTTGGTTCAAACTATTTTTCAGTCTGTCCCAGGCCTACACAATTAATATAACACCAGAATAGGTTGATCTACTAATATTCTAATTTATCCACTTTTAATATATGTCAAAAAATGTCTGCAAATGGTGTGGACAATCTATGATATATGCAAGATATGACCTTTTATCAGCTTCTTGAAAACTGAATCAGATACTGTATGTTGTACATTACTTTTCAGTTTATTATATATTATAGGTCCTCTTACATATGGGGATTTCACTTACCGCTGACTAGCATAGGTAGGTTGCATTCCTTTTTGTTACCGGTTTTGCACTCCAGGACATATATATTCACATCAACATTATGACTGTTGATAGATCAATAATTGTTCTTTACACACACTATCTCAAAAAGCGTGTGCTACACATAAATAATAGAACAAGGCAAACTAAGATTAGTAATGATATATCAGGAATATTAAGCCAGGGCAAATACAATAATAAGTTTTTTCTCACCAATTTGTCAAGCTTTCTCATAATTCAATGGTTCTTCTTTTGCTAGACTTGATCAAATCTTAAAAGAATAAATGGATCCGTAATTGCTGGGCCCAGTGAGGGCTGACACAAAAGAATTTCAATCATACCAAGTTGTATTCAGATTGATACCAAGTTGTATTCAGGTTGATATCTGCATTACTGGATCTGGCATAGCGGCACTCTTTTCTAAATGAAGAAGGATTTTGAAAGCCTTCCTAAACTCTTTGTTCTTCCAGGCATAGATGAATGGATTCACACAGCTCCCAGTCCATAGAAGGACTGTAGTAACCTACAGGGGGAAAAGTAGTTATAATATGATGATTGTTGAAGTTTAAGGTGTACTCAGCAATTTTTCAGCTATATCGACACCAACTCATGTTCATGGTTTTGTACAAAGTAGTAATGATGACCATATTTGTGGTGGTGAGAACTATGGCTGGGCAAGATGGTATAGCTGGCATAGCCTAGGCTTGAACTTAGTCTGGCCATAAGGTGAGCTCTCTACCCACTATGACATCCCACCCCATGCTTTGATATCTTGATTAGGAGTACATATGAGTATGTGTGAATAAACAATATGAAAATCCACAGTTTGTGATAAAAATATTGTTCTCAAAAGATCAAGGATTAACCGTTTGTTTCATTGAGAAGTAATCAATAAAATTTACAGAGTGAAAACATAGTAATGCTTTCTCTTGAGACTTAAAGAATAATGTTCAAGATTGTTAAAAAAAAGTTACCATGAGAATTTTTGAAAAGAGGGCTTACTGCATATGTAGTGTTTCATTACTGAATTTAAAAGTCATAAAGGGATGTTTAGAATATAAAGTTTCATCTTAATACCAAGGGGCCTTCCATTAAGTATGTATGCACCAAGGGGGGGCGGGGGGGTCTGAGATTTTAGGAATTTTGCGTACGTTCCTATACAAATCCAATGCGTATTTTAGCCTAAGGGGGGTGGGGGGGTCTAGAATTTGTGAATTGTTGCGTACATACTAAATGGAAGGCCCCCAAGGCACTTCTAAAATGTTTAGAATAAAAGGAAACAAAAATCCTTTTAGTTTCTGATTGTTTACGCAGATAGTGCCCTCAACATTGAAGTGTATCTTTAGAGGTGGTAACCTATATTATAGCGAATATGAACTTGGTTTAAAGAGATAAAAGTTTTAATTTACATGTATATCAGTAGAATACCAAAATAAAGAAAACAGTTTAATTGCAGGTAAAACTAATAGTACATATGTATCTCTTTGTCTAGATGATTAGGACATTATGTTTTCACTTTAGTTATACTACTTTTGTGTCACACCACTCTTTTGTATGTCACATTCTTCTGTATGTCACACTCTTCTGTATCTTTTTCAATTATTTTTCTATAAAAATCACTCAATGAAATTTCATATCTATTATCTGCAATCCCATGAAAAGAGTGAAGCTTCAACTTGTGTAGTACAATAACTCTAAAAAGGACAAACATTCAATTCAATTCAACTGATTTTAGATGTTGGTTTACATAGGGTCCCTCCATTAATGGGGAAAGGGTGCATATAAAAGGGCAGAACAGGGGTCATCATTTAATATCAACCTCCCAGACTTTTTTGAAAATTTGATGGAAGGTAAAAAATTCTCATGAGAAAATGTTTGGGTGTTGTGTATCATAACACCACCCCCAGCTATAAAGTATTGAAATACCTTGTCCATCTGTAGGATAAAGATGGTCGGATACCAGGCAATGACTATGGAGACACCTATACCTGGCAGGTAGGTCATGATGTAGATACCTAATACCAGAGACATCATCTTGGCCACTTTATGATCTCCAGCGTTATTCCCAGTGTTCGGCACATCAGGTAAAGTTCCCTCTATGGCCTTTCTCTGAAAAATTGATGTTTTTATGAGAGCATCTATAGATACAGTGACGATGGGACATGTAGATCTGAATGATTCTTGGTCCCCACTGAGCAAACCCTTCTTTCTATGACTTAATTGACTTAATTGTACACTAAATAAATGTCCAGTTGCCAGATTGACAGGCCAGAAAGCTTATTTAATTGATGTTATATTTTTTATAGTTAACTTATAAACTAATGATCACTGGGCTAACGCACCTAAAGAAAATTCCAATGGTGCATCATACACAAAATCGCATTTTTAGTCTATTTGTGAAATAACAAAATACCTCAATGGAAGAAATAGGTTCGGAAAAAGATTGTGTACTTTCAACAATTAAGTGTCAGAAGGCTTAACCTTTACCAAACAATGTTATGAAAATCTAAGTAAAAAGATCCTTTAAATCATTTATTTCATTGCTGCATAATTGTGCACTTATATTGATCTGAATTATGGATACAAATTATGTTATCACTGTATCTTGGCTGCATTCAAGACAAATTTCAATCCCCTATCTAGATGTAACTGGGGCGCAATGAAAAATGGCCTATATTTGCTAAATTGTAACTACCAGTATAAATAAAATATTTAAAAGAAAAAAAGAATAATATGTTTCGCAAGTTAACCAAGTCTAAGCAAATGTCAGTGAATTGACATACACACCTGTCTTATTGCAATTTTAGCAATCATTATATAGAGTATAATGGTTCCTGTGAGAAATATCGCAAATTGAGGGACCAAGTATCTTCTAAAGATGACTCCCAGAAAGGCAGCATACTTGCAAACTCTACTAAGTACTTGCTGGTCACTGCCAAAGGTGAAGATCAATGGGGTCTCTACCAGGATCCAGAACCAGGTTACAGCAATCACCAACCAGGTCCTTGTTGGCGTGGCAAGCTGATGGTAGCGTAATGGTCGGCTGATGTACAAGTAGCGGTCAGCAGCCAACAAGAACAAACTCATGTAGTTGCCACGAGAGCAAGTGAGGCTCAAACATTTCTCTGTGAGACATACTGCTACATAGAAGGGGTGGTCATTCAGCACTGCCTGGTGGAGGATTAATAGTGGTGTAAGCAGCGAACCCAACAGGTCTGCCATACTAAGACTACACACCAGGAAGTTGGCTGGTGTGTGCAGGAACTGGAAATGTGCAACAGCAACTAGGGTCATTGTGTTTCCAGCAAGTCCAAGGATAGACACGGCAGCCCTTCCAGCATAATAACCTGCCATGAAGGTAGGGGACAGCTGGGGGTTCGTGGTGTTAGCTAGAGGCAGGAAGGTGGAGGAGTTTGATGGCTCCATTAACAGCCAAGATGTGTTAGGTTCCCCTGTCATCATGAGAACAATGGATTGCTTGACTTCTCAAAGTACCGTTTCTGTAAATAGAAAATGTCAGCATTTAAAATGAGTTTGAAAAAAGCTACCCAATATGTAAAGTGCTTGAAATTATGCAAATCTTTGTATAGACAAATTTATATAGTGGTAAGAGCCCAGGAGTTCTGAGTCCTGAGTTCAGTCCTGAGTTCAGTCAAAATAGCAAAATCTAAACTTTTGGAACTGATTAATCAAATTGTAAATATACTTTGGGGTCTTGAGGCAGCTTTAAAACAGGTTAGATTCAAGATGATCAAGAAGATCTAGAACTATATGTTTGTCAACTCCCTAATTGGAAAACAAGCTTGACATTAAGTTTAACTAGCTGTTGTAGCACAAATTATCTATTCCTGAAACCTTTGATACAACAACCTCTTCTTATCAAAAAATAAAACTGATCATTCTGAGTTTCAAATTGCTAAATGTCTGCAAGATAATAATGGATCTAAAAACTTGAAACTTTCATTGAGTTCTAGGAGTAAATAAAAGGTAAATGTAATTTCTTAACCTATTTCTTTGAATATCTAATGTATTCTGAGTATTTGCAAATATATCTTTCTCGTAATAATTTTGCCTTATTGCACATTTATGAACCCACACCAAAAAAACACCTTTGATTCTTTGTAACATAAAGTCCAAATCCCAAAATCAGTCCTTTCTTAGCCAAAATACCTGTGAGCCCCATACCCAATAGGCGATTTTGCCTGTGACAGGCGACAGCACAAGGGTCAAACCTCCCAGCAACTCTGATAGCTGGGCAATTCCCAATGGGTATGGTATATTGGACGTTATATGTTTGATCTGGATCAGTGCTAAAATCGGCCGATGCTATCCCTAGAATCAGCCGAATTTAGCGCCGATCCGTTTCCCAATTCTGTAAAAGTTGCTTAGTGAGTATGGGGCTTTAGTAACAAGGATCCTATTTCCCTCTCTCTAAAGCAATACACAGTTAGTTGTCATACTTAGAGTACATGCATATGGGGGGTTTCATTGATAGTTTGTTAGGTACAAAAGGAAAAGTGTTGGATCAATATGGTAAATACTCAGAGATACAACAGGAAGTCATTATTCAGAGAGGTATATATAATCGGCTATTGTATGATCACTTCTAGTAACATACCACTATATATAAAATCACAAAGTCTAACAGTAGTACTTTATTGTAAATAACTTAGTCATTTAACAACTTGAATAGCTTAATGAATTCTCCCAGACGCGGTTCTCTGCTTAGTAGTATTTTGGCCTACCTCCAGGCTTAATTAAGGTGCATGGTCGGAAATATGTTGACAACTCCATTTCCTGTTATAAACCTTCAACATATCATAATTATTCATAATGATATTTTCCTTTGTGTGAGGTTATAAAAAGGTAGGATTTATTCACGTTTTCTTTTTGTTGCTCTATATACTTCAGTCAACCTAGACTATATGCGCCCTAATTAGTGACAAAAGGGATGACAAAATATAATTTTGCAGAGTGGTTGCAGATTGTTTAAAAAAGTATGATTATTGGACTGATATCATACTCCATCTCCCCATCCTATCCTCAATCCCACTACCATTTCCTCCCTTTCCCCATCATGTCCTCCCTCATCTACTCTGCCGTCTTTCTCTCTATCCTTCCTCCCTAACCTCTCCTCCTTCTCCCCATACTGTACTCTCTCCAACCACCCTGTCCTCCCTTCCCCATCCTGTTCTCCCTCATCCTATTCTGCCCTCCCTCTCTCTATCCTATCCTCCCTAGCCCTTCCTCCCTTTTCCCCCTCAACGTCCTTTCCTCCCTCTCCACAACTATTACCCCACTCTCACCCACACTCTCATCCTTCTTCTCTCCCTCTACCCTCTCCATCCCCACCCTATCCTTCCTCTCCCTACTTTGTCCTCTTTGTCCCCGTCCTGTCATGATTTTTGCTTAAGTTTTCTCCCCCACCACCAACCTGTATTTAACCTGTTCTTCTCATTTCCACCCTTAGTCCCTGCCCCTATCCTTCCTCTACTTGAACCATAATCTTCCTTTCCAACTATGTCCTCCATCTCAGCTTACCCTTTCTCTACCTTCCTGCCTCCCCCCACCCCCCTCTTCCAACCCAGCCCTCCCCCCCCCCTCTCTTCATTCTTTAAATAGATGAATATCCTATGACTGTGTATGATTTTATAATGTGAGCTAAAATTGACTTTTCTAGGCTAGCCTACATCCCATGCACTTACCTTGTACTTTATCTGAGAGCCTATGTTACCTCTGACAATTAACAAGCCTTACCAAATAGACTTCTCCAAGGAACCTGTTGTCAGAGTATGTCCGATTTATTCATTTATTAAGTAGGGCCTGTGTCTATTATACATGTCTGGGCAATCAATGACTGCCTACCCAGACCTGACTTTTTTGTCTGTCACTTGTCTGGTTGTTGTGTAAAGTAATGCAGACATGCCATTATTGTTGGTTTCCAGTAGTTTCTTAAAAGACACATGCTTATGGGGTATCAGATGAAATCTGAATCCCGTTCTTCCACAGAGTTTGTGCATGTTCTTAATTACTTATCAAGTTGAGCCCACATCAATGACAAATGTCTTAGCAATCAATGACTGCCTCTTTCATCTTTAGCTTGTGTGGTTGTTGTTTAAACTAATGAAGACATTCCATAATTGTTGGTTTCCAATAGTTCTTTTAAGGGACACATTCGCTTGGAGTATCACTTGAAATCTGAATCCTGTTCTTCCACATGCCTGATCTGTGAACTGGTATATTTGGGGCTTTCTATTTAGTATGTACATGCATTTTCAAAGATTTCAGAAGCTCTATCCCACCTTGGGTAAAAATATACATTAAATCTGTCCTTAAACTTATGCACATTTTCAAAAAGACCCACCTCCCCCCCTTGATGTATACATACTTAATTGAAGGCCCCTTTATGTTTCAGGTTCATCTATTTTTGTTGTTATGACAGCTGTAAATTGTGCTGTTTATGGCCATTTCAGTACTATATGAGATTAGAAATCAGCAAGCTCAATTAATAGGTGAGTTGTCTGGGCTATCAAATCTAATAAATAAAAATGAGTGTTGTTTTAAGATGAGGCTCCAATATCAGAGAAGCCTATGAAACACCACATTGGGTTGACAGTGCCTTGATTAAAGCTTAACTGGATATCTCCTGCTCCCTTCTATCTCTACTGTTTCTTTTAGTTAACAGTTATTTGATGGTTTTGCCTAATGGCAGATTTGGTCCCAACTTTGTTATGGATCATGTTACTTCAGTTACGGATCATGTTACTTTAGTAGAATGTCTCAGATCAGTATGTGTACTTTTTTTCTCCTATAGATAAAGGCAACGTTGAACGCTAGTTGTTGTTATGGGTATTTACTTATTAACTGGGGAACTGCCATCACTTATTGGTCGAATCATCTTAGTTAACTTCCTTTATGATTGCTAGTCAAGTGGTAGACTGATCCACGAGATGGGCCCACATATCCATGACACAGACAACACTTGGTTGAGAGTCAAGTTTTATTAGTGGATACATTAATTGCATACAATTGCCAATGTAGTTGTAGCCCATATAATCCTAGGTTCACAAGTAATGTTACACAAAGGCAAGTTTCCTCACTAGAGTCCGCCTGGCTTTGTGCATTCATGCAACAGGATAGTTATACCACTAGTCACCAGATGTCTGTATGTGTGGCTATCCAAACCCCCAAATCCTTAAGACTTGTTCTGTTCCAAACGGTACCTAATAATGTTCTCTCCTTTAACCATAGGTTCCCACATATATAAATATATATATGAGTCTGATTATTGATTTTATCCCAAGCAGTGGAGCTCACTAGGAGATGCAACCTCTCTGCTATAGCCAAACAGGTATATTACACCTACCAGAAACCCATGCTGTATTTACATTATGTAATGTAGTAACTGATATAATTTCGAATGCCTTTATGATATTTCATTTGCAGTCTGGTCATTACTTTATTCATATACAACTGATTGTATGCGTAAGGTGTTTTACTAATTACCTTTGTGCAGTGTCCTGATTTTGAGCCACGCTCCTTCCTATAAGACTAACTAAAATTCTGAAATGACAGTCTTCAAACTATAAGACTAACTAAAATTCTGAAATGACAGTCTTCAAAGGGATAACGGTCTGATGAACAGCAATTCAAAATCCATTACAGTGTCTGGAAACCAGAAATTTATGTTAGACCTATACAAGAAGATCACATTCGAACAAATTAATATGTAATGTTAATGTGCTTATTTTTGAGTGAGAGCTTAAGAAAGATGACGGGCTTGACTATAGATGTCTATGGGGAAAATATATTTACTGATAGTCAACTGGCCTTAGAACATTCAAAATCCAAAACAGCTGTACCAAATTCTAGGAATATGTACCTGAGGTATATAGTAAATTTTTAAAGTAAACAAAAAATAGGAGTCACCATTGTTATTAAATTGCCGGAGGTTGATGATTAAGGTTCACTCTTTAGCTAATTATTTCTGTTTAATTCTTTATCAAACTATTTTATCTGTCCCCATAAATTCTTGAACCAACTAAAATCTATCTATTTTTTTTCAAATCCAACCCCTGATCATTCCTATGAGGGATTCCTAAATTGTTAGGCATTTCATTTTTGTCACTATGGTGCACATGTGTACCTGATTCATTTAACACTAATTACCCCTTCAATTATCATCTATTTTAAGATTTAAGGATTTTGGATTGTTTCCACCAAGAGACATATGTGAACTATATGTCATCCTCTTAATGTAATAATCCTTTATCTCTGCTTCCAAAATGCCTAGAAAGAGATTGCTAGTATTAACATTGGAACATTAAAGGCCAACGAATTAAATGATTCGTCTTCAGAATCTACATAAAAGACCTTATTTAAAGATGGCCTACAGGTTTTGTTGAATATCAATGATTTCAAATGCTTAAAGCACATCTAGATTAGGTTAAAATGATTACAATGGCATCTTTGATATAATATAACTAATCTTCAATTTAGACTATTCTGGCATGTTATTCACATTAAGCCTTATCAATACGATACAATTCTTAGTAAAAATGCAACTTTACACATACGTATGGGACCTGTTTATTTTGTCATATCATTTGTGATTTTCACCGAGAACTATTTGGGGAATCCACTATTCAATGAAAGGGAATCCCCAACTCTGATAGGTTTGAAGTAAGAAAAATGTTCTTTAACATGAAACTTTCATAATAAGCCCATCCCACACTGGGTACATCCAAGGGTTGGACATGGGTTGGACAAAATAGACGTGTAAGCCATCCTTGTCACTTAAAGTAGGAATTGCTTGAATAACCAAGAAGTATATTTTTCTATACCACAAAGTTCTGATAAAATGTTATTGATTTTTAAATTTGACCCTTTTGACAGATTTGCAGGTTTGCCAGCGAATCAAAATGCTCCATTTTAGGAAAAATATGGTTGGATATTATAGGTTGGGCTGACAGGCTTTAACCCTTTGCTAATGGCACCAAAAAGGCTTATATGAAAGTGAATGAGCATACACAATTTTGTTTCTAAATTTTGATATTCTATGAAAGGGTTTCATTAAAAAGTTTTATATCATCATATAGCGAATTATGACAGGGTTTAGAGACCATATTCAAATGTCAAATATTAATTTAATGGGAAAAATAAATATTAGAAAGTTGTTCTCCATGTCATTTCCTATAATTCCTATAATATAGGTATGTCATGCTCCAAAAATAGGGGTACTTCCATTATTTCAAGTAATTCTTGATAAAATACAACAAAAATCCTATCAAATTAATGAAAATGCAAATTTTGACAGAAGAATGTTTAAAATTATTATTGAGATCAGTTTTAGGAAATGATGAAAATAATGATAAAAACTATGAAATGTGAAAACTTAAGGGCGGCCATCTTGAATCTGCATGAATATGGCTCATTTATTAGCAATTTCTCAGAATAGAAGTGTTATTTTGAAATGAGTTAGTGAGGAACTCAGGCATGGACATTGGATACAAATGTTATCACTCTTGTCCTTTCATAATAAGGTAGAACACATGGTATATGCGTTTTCTGCAAGTGCTGGGGCCTCTAGAGGGTCCTGTTCACAGGATGTAACTATTCAGAGATTCATACCACTGGTCCAATGGTGAACCATCCAGTTTAAAAGGGTGTGGCAGATGAGTTAGCACAGCGGAGAGAATGGCATAGTGTGGATTGAGGACAAGGAGAGCCATGCCAGGCACTATAAAGAGTTGGAGCACCCCCTGGTGAAATACCAAGAAGTCAACACACACTCTACCAGCAATCATCTACTATTTCCAATAGGATACAATGTCCCACCAAAATGTTTAAGGGATGTTTCTTTTAAAATTTGTATAAGAATATATACATGCAGAGTTTCAAGGCTAGTTTTAAGGTTTATTGGTTTGTCAAAAAACAAACAAAAGTCCCACCCAAAACCTTTTATCAAACTGGATAATGTATCAAGAATACTTTTTTTTACAAAATATCTCTTAAGGCTTAGACATCTATGATATCAAAAATTACAATCTCCAGAAAATGGGCTTAACATGATTATAAGATTTTTTTAATTACCTCCTTATATGTTCATCTCATTAGATAAATTACTTATGATATCTATCCCACATTTCCTGTCCCTGGGCTGTACCTGTTAAACAACCTCATTTCAATCCCTACAGAACTTTGAACTGGTTCAAAAAAACATGAAAAACCATGGAAAAATGTGAGTGGTCCTGATATAACTGAAATATTGTTGAGCGAATGTTAAACTCTAATCATCATCATTTAATTTGTTGCCTTATAGTTTTTGGTTGTATTTCTCAAGATGCGACACATTCCAGTGATGTCCTAACAACCTAAGAGAACAACGTTGTGGTGTGATGTGAATGCAGCCATCAAATAGTATGTAAACCTCTTGTATAAGTTGGCAATTACGATGGAATTTTACAATGTTGTAGCAACTTTGTAGCCATGTTATATTCTTTTGTGAGAGGAAATGATTACAAAAATTTCTGCCTTCTGTGAGTTAAAAAATGTCAGGGTACATCAAAGGGGTTAGTGTTCAGGGGCATAGGATGGCCCTGATAAGGGTGAGGTGAGGCTTATGAGGTACAGGAACCATCAGTAGGTTAGTACATTCAAAAGTGTTAAAGGGAATGGACAAGTCTTAAGTCAGGTCATGAACACAAGTGATAATGATCTTTCTTTATTATATCTTTAGATTGTTCTGTTTTCAGATCCATGTTGTATCAATATGGACTTAATATTTTTGACTTCATCAATTAAGGAGCTGGATTCTAGAGATAGAGAAATCAAACAAATCCAAATTTGGCAGTTTCAAAAACAGTATTTGAATACAAGGTTGAGGTTATCCTAAGGTTATAAACATTGTGCAGATAGCGTCACATCCAACAAAATGGGTTGGCCACAATATTGGCAATCAATTACTAATTATTGTTTTATTATTTCTGAATTACTTGAAGAGAGGGGCCTGGGAAATTTGAATTTTGTTAAATCCCTGCATAATGATTTCAGTTTGGTTTTCAAGTATAGTTTCATCATATTGTTAAAATCATTGTTAGCTCCCTTTTTAATAAAATTGTTCCTTTTCGCAGATAACATATTAAATCCCTTGTCAGTCCCATGATTTCTAACCTTGTCTGTCTGACCTCACAAACAAAAACTTGCATGGTGCAAGCTACATAAGGTGTAGACAGCTTCTCCACTTTAAATTAGGAAAATGTCTCTGAAATATAAATTAATGAACACAGACATGAGATTTGGCACAGTGAGTACTATTTAGATCATGGGAATCAAATCTCTACAATAACTGAGTCACTGGCCCCTCTCTTTATAACAATATCACCAAATCATACTCAACGATGAAGATACTACCACCGTTTCACAGGGTCTATTCATACACAGTTGCTGAGATGAGCTATTGATTATCTACAGTGAACTTGGTGTTGAGGAAAGGTCTGTTTATATTGCTAACATTCAGTATATATGCATGTATTTGTATATGCATAGTATATAGAATAAAGAATACTATATTTAGTGCCAAATACAAATATTATATTATGTGATGTAAGATAAACAAATGGTATGTATAATATGTAAGGTAGAAGACACGCATTTTCAGATTTCAATCATTCAAGTTCACTTTTTTGCTATGCTAATTATTGTGTATTATATTTGGTACTGTAGGTAGATACCAGGGTGAGGTCACTACTAACATTCTCTTCTAGAACTTATTTAATTGGTTATATTGCAAAGGGATATTGGTGATCATTTGATGAATTTCCTTAGTATTTCATCTTGAAATCCTCCTGCTATGGTAATCTTTCCAATTCATAATATCTGGGTCTTAAACCCTATAATTATAGAAAATAAAACTATTTAGTTTTTTTAATATTTTATTAAAAGATGTATTAGGTGTTGGGTTAAGGAAGATACTATCAACTTGCTGTAATCTCTTTCTAAATTGCAATTATAGAAATATTAATGGTGGATAAAGATAATCTTTCACAAGTATGCTTATCACATGTATTTTATTGAACGTAAGATAAACAATATCTTGAATACAAACCTAAGTTGTAACTAGATCTTTTCTATCCAGAATTGGAGAGAATGAAATCTAGGCCAGCAAAGACCTAGGGTCAACTACAGTAAATCATTGTTTATGATTGATTATTCCTATTGCATGTACAATTTCTTCCAACCGCTTTACTTGTTTGATTCATACACTTATTAATATGGCATCAAAGCACAAATAAGGTGGCGTGAAACTTTTCTCGTTACTGGAAAAGCAGAAGGATGCATCACAGCAAGCAAGGATCTATTTCTTTTCTAACATATTCAACCTTCAAAAGTGTGTGCTACATGTAAACATGAGTAATTGTACAAGGTCAACAAAGATTTCCAATGATATACAAGGAGCACCTAGAAAACCTAAAATTAAAAGTATGTTTTTCTCCAATTTGTCAACCTATTCCAACATTCAATTATGCTGTCCACCAGTTTGGGCTGGTGCATAATGTCATTTCAATCATACTGAGTTGTATTCAGGTTGTTGCAGGATCTGGCATAACAATGTTTTTCTCAAGATGAAGAAGGATTTGGAACGCCTTCCTAAATTCCTTGCTCTTCCAGGCGTAGATGAAAGGATTTACACAAATCCCAGTCCAAAAAAGGAGTGTAGTGGCCTGCAGGGGAGAGGTATTTAAGCATTGATTATGAAGGTCAATCCACCCATTTCCATGTATAAACAAGAAAAATCAATATTCAGGGAATGTAATAAAAGCTTGGTCCTGAAAAAGATTATGGGTTAACAATTGATTTTTTTTTTTAAATCAATAATACCTACATAGTAAGATACTTATATTAGTGTTTTGCTCTTTGTCTCTTTTTTCTCGTTTTCCTCTTTTTTATTTACTGAGGGGGTTAAGCTATAAATATCTACAACAGAGGGGCGTTTTAAAGACAGGATGGTGTACAACATGCGCAGCAAGTTGTAGGTCATTTGCCGCACGGACAACATACTCGGCACGCCTCACTGAACAGGTCGTCAGCCCCTGCCACAACAGCCACTCGGGCCTCGCACACTGCGCAGAATACATGCGTTTTCACCGGGCAGCCGTCCGCGGCCAGCTGACCTCATCCTACGCTCAGGGGTGCCCTAAAGGAGGTCTATACACTACGGACGCTATGCAAACTCCCCCGGGATCCAACTCCAAACTGATATCAGTTCCTTCATCCATTCCTGTGGGCATACCTAAGACCTGCCTGGAACCCACCTACACAACCTACCTGTTACCCTGGTGAGTGTGTGCTGTGTGAGACGTGGTGTGGGTGAGACTAGCGACCTGTGGGCCTCCCAGGCCTGTAGGAACCCCTGTAACTTTGCCCCCTCACCTGGAGGACAGGTAAAACACCTAGAGTATGCATGTCACACCCTGGAGGACTTACCTGTTACACCCTGGAGGACGTACCTGAGACCTGCCTGGAACTCACCTACACAACCTACCTGTTACCCTGGTGAGTGTGTGCTGTGTTAGACGTGGTGTGGGTGAGACTGACGACCAGAGGGCCTCCCAGACCTGTAAGGACCCTGTCTATAAGGTCCCACCTGTAGGGTCCTACATGTAACCCTGGGAACCCCTGTACCTTTACCCCCGACCTGGAGGACAGGTAACACACCTGGAGTACCATCTCACACCCTGGAGGACTTACCTAAGACCTACCTGGAAGTCACCTGCACAACCTACCTGTCGCCCGGGTGACCAACTGGGAGAAACAGAGGGGATACACTTTATCAAACCTCTGATATTGAACACTTGTACCCACACCTAGGATACGAGATTCAAGATGCCAGGAGGGGCAGGCCGTGTTACTACCAGGTCGGGATACGCTACGAAGTCCCCGAAGAAGACACCGAAAGGGAAGCCCCCCCAGAAAGGGAGGGTCTCACCTCAGAGCCCACAGTCACCCCTGACACCCAAGTCAAAGAACAAAGAGGCTGGTAACAAGAAAAAGAACAAGAATGCCCAGCGCATGGAGACGATGGAGGTGCAAATAGCAGCCCTTACGTCGCTGATCACCACCCACCTCTCAGTTCCGGCGCCTCAAGTACCCGGGGTGGCCCCGGTGCCACCCGCTGTGCTGACTGCGGACCCTCAGGTCCCCATCAACACCGGCCAGCCGGCAGCATTATGCCTGACTAACCCGGACAAGCCACGGCGAGACAAAGCCTTCCCACCACCCCCAGAGGCCATCACTGAGGAGCCGGGAATTCCGGATCAGATAGCAGAGGCCCTGAAGCGACTGGACCCTACGTACAAGCAGACAGGAGGTAAGAAAACGACTGCTACTTTGAAGCCACACCTCTTCATCCCAAAGCGTCATCGCCCAACGAAGGCAAGTGAGCAGGAGGATATACCTTTCCCCCACTTTGTGAATGGCATGGCTGGCATGGTCCTGTCCCTTCTCCCTGACCAATCTACTCCTGCCGCTGCGGCATGCTGCCACTTACGGGAGGCAGCTGAGGATCATATCACCCGCCCGTGGCAGGCGGTGAGGGAATGGTCAAAGGCGGTCTTTGACCGCCTCTCCCGGAATGAGATTACATGGGAGGATTACGAGGAGATGCAGCGGGATAGGGTCAAGATCTGCTTTAGCGCTCCCCCGAGAAGCGCTACCATAGCTCCATGCCCCCACTTTAGCGCGGGCACCTGTGAGTTTACATCATCTCATGACGAGGGCGACCTATCACTCCGTCACATTTGCCCCTTCTGCTACGCCTCAGGTGCGGGCCGCCAAGATCATCCGATCTTTAGATGCAACTCCAAGAAGGCTTATGCAGCGGCACCCAAACCCCAGTTTAACAAGCAGCAGGCCCGCCAGAAGACGGACCAGCCACCAAAAAACTGAGGAACGGCCCCCTTCCAGGTACCGGGGACGCCTGGACGGGGGCGGGTGGGAGGGACAATGTCAGGACGTCCACCCCCATCTCTATGTGTATAGGTGGGTTCCAAGGACCAGGTCACGACGACCTACCAAGCCCAATCATGGCTTCCTTGGATACTCCCACCAAAGAAGCGCTGGTCGATGAGAGTGCACTCTCCTCCCCTCAGCATGCGGTTAGCTCCGATAATCCCCCTATTGTAGGTGATGACCACCGCCCCCCTGCTATCCGCTCTAGTGCCCACGACGGGCCTACACAACCCGACATAGGCGACAACCGCCTACGATTACCTATTGACGTCACTGCCCCGATCAGCTAACGTCACCCCCGAGACCTAGCCCAAGCCAGGAAACACGAGTGGCCTAGCCCTCTGGCAGTCGCGGACGACTACCCTCACCTCGCCAGCATTTACACCACGGTGGTGGCCACTGGATTACCTAATTCTCTGGCGGCTAGGGTCCCCCTCCCAACCAGCTTACAAGTCCCAATGTGGGAGGCTATAGCTACTGGCCATCCGGACGACATGATGGTCCTGGATGGTATACGCTTTGGCTTCTACTCACAGTACTGGGGCCCCCTACGCCCTACAAGCAATGACGGCTACAATCACACATCAGCCGTCGCTTATCCAGAGCAGGTGATGGCCTATATCAGCAAGGAGCTGGGTGAATCAGCCCTTATAGGCCCATTTGCCTCACCCCCCTTCGAGTGGGTCCACTATTCCCCCCTCATGACCAGGCCGAAATCCAGCACGGATAGCTGGGCTCGCCGGGTCATAGTGGACCTCTCGTTCCCGGCATCAAATGACATAAATTCATGCATATCTAAGAATGTCTTTGATGGCAGGGAACTACCTCACAGACTCCCCACTGTTGACGACCTGGTGGACATAGTGGACACAATGGATAACGTTCCCCACTTGTATTTCATCGATATAGCCAGAGCGTACAGGAACTTTCATAGTGACCCCCTGGATTGGCCACTCATGGCCATCTCCTATGCTGGTATGGCTCTCATAGACACAGCCCTACCGTTTGGAGCCCGAAATAGTTCCTTCTTCATGCAGAGGATAGCGGAATTCCTCTCACGAGCTCTCCGCCAGAGGGGGGCGTGCGTCCTCATCTACTTTGACGACATAGTTGGCATCGCCCCATCCTTGGAGTTGGCGGTGGACCACTATACTATGGCTATAGAGCTTCTGGGAGACCTAGGCCTCCCCTTGGCCACTAAGAAGCTCTCTCCCCCAGCAAGGGCCATACAGTGGCTGGGCATTAAGTGTGACCTGGACACCCGTACGCTCTCCATACCTGACGACAAGATAAAGGAAACCCTCAAGGTGATAGGCGCTCTCTACAACAGGACAGCCATGTCCAGACGAGAGGTCCAGAGCCTGGCGGGCAAGATCAACTTTATCTCCAGAGTCTGCAGACCTGCCCGCCTATTCATGGCGCGCATACTGAGTTATCTCAGGGCACACCCCCAAGGGTATACAAGGATTTCCCAAGGGGCGAGGGCAGACATGCGCTGGTTCCTGGAATTCCTGCCCACATACAACGGTGTCTCCCTCATTCCGGAGGCCACCCCATCGGGCCTCATAGAGGCCGACAGCTGCATGGTGGGCGGCGGTGCTGTCTCGGGACGACGCTGCTACATCTACGCCTACCCAGACGCCCTCGCGACCGACCACCATATCAGTCAGTTAGAAGCGGTCAATTGCATGGGCGCCATCAGAACGCTCATCTCAAAGGAGGACCAGGGCCGCCTCTTTGAGGTTCATTGTGATAATGCTGCAGCCATAGCCATCTACACCAAGGGGAGGGGTAGAGATCCTGTCATCCTGGCCTGCGCTAGGGCCATATGGGCCCATGCGGCAGCCACGGACTGCTCAGTTGCCTTCAGACACATACCGGGAATACACATGGAGGTGGCGGATGTGCTTAGCAGGGCCCCCATATCGGGTACCAATGCCAGCAAGGCGCGCCGCATCATTGCCGACCTCTGCCTTACCAAGGTTACCCCGGATGATAATGCATTTATGTATTCTGATTATTTGTAGTCCCTTCCTACGATGCCCTCCTTAGCCTGGCAGCTACAGGACAGGCCCAGGCATACCGCCCGGGCACCCAGGCCGCCCACAAGAGGGCACTTAGGATGTTCGTGGCATTCTCGGCGTACTACTCCATGGACTATGAGGCCCCATCAGCTCATCATATCCTGGCCTTCATTCAGTACATCAGGGCCCACGTCAAGACCCCAGCCTCCATCAAGAACTTGATTGGTTCCCTCTCTACTGCATTTAAGCGCATGGGGCTGGACTCTACCGTCTTCGCCTCATTCCAGGTACACACGGCTCTACGCTCCATAGACGTTAACTCTAGGTATGTCCCATCCCCTAAGCTCCCGGTTACCCCCCAACAGCTCGAGGCAGTCATTACCCTTATGAGGGCCCGGGATGAGGACCCGGCCATCATCTGTGCACTAACATTTGCCTTCACCGGCTTCTTCAGGCAGTCGAACCTTGTACCCCCTGCAGAGACCAAGTTCGACCCGACTAGACATATAACGCGGGGGGATGTTACTAGAGTCCCTGGCGGCGTTAGGGTCCATGTAAAATGGTCCAAGACTATTCAGAGGGCCTGCGATTCTACACACATCACGCTCCCTGCCATCCCGGGCAGGCTCTTCTGCCCTGTCATGGCGCTGGACTGCTTACTTATGACAGCACCGAATCCCGACCCAGCGGCCCCCCTTCTCATCACCAGAGAGGGTCGCACCCTTCCCCTCACCTACCTCAAGAGAGCCTGGAACTCGGCCCTCACAACCTTGGGCCTCCCACCGGACAGACTCTCCCTCCATAGCCTTCGTAGGGGAGGGGCCACGGCTGCCTGGAGTACGGGCCAGGTCACTGAACTTGACCTGATGAGACATGGAACATGGGCTAGCACAGCCTGGAAGTCCTACGTCCACACTACTCAGGAGTCGACCATTTCCACGGCCCTCAGGGCTCTCAAAAACTAAACATTACAGGTGACTTGGGCTTGGTTCTCTATTACTATTTAGCCCACTGTTAGGGCAGATATGTTCATATACTTATTCACAATTTCACTAATTAGCCCACTGTTAAGGGCAAGTAATTCTTACTATAAATAGTAATAAAAATTTCCTAAAATTTTCCCAAGTCACCTCGCTCACATTGTCATTATATAATTATTATGGTGGGTTAGTACGTAGACTGCTAATGACAAATTATTTGTAAATTTACCATAGAAAAAACCCTTTGGTAAAGCAAAAGTTGAACTTAAGACAGGATACAAATTTTTCGGTCGAGCTTAAGAGAAATGTCCCAAATTTACATATTTTTGGTAAATATTTACAAATGGAAAAATCGTTGGTAAACGCCAAAATTTACAGATGGTGCAATGAGCAATGGTAAATTTTTTTGGGCGGGAAATATTGACCTTTGGGCACCAAAACGTCATTTGGCGGATCGGCGGAGACGTTGGTGATATGCCTTTTTTTTTTTTTTTAGCGTTCTGAGATGATTAGGACCATTTTCAGACGTATTTGTTTTTTTCACTTTTTCTCACGAAAATATGTACAAATAAGGTGTCACATTTCTACTTTCTTATGTCAAGTTATTTCATACAGAATCTGCAAATGTTGTACTGGGTATGCTTTTTTAATTTTTTAGCATGGTGAAGCTTCCCGTCAGTCAGTTTGCTTGGAGCATGCCACTGCGATTCTGGCTCCACCCCAGTGCTTTGAGACATCCCAAATGCCTTAGACAGGGTATAGGAAGGAGACGAGGTAGGGCTCAATGCGTCATCAGGCCAAGAAATGGCCCCTGTATGTTGTGGCCTCCCAGCCGGGAGTTTGAGAAAAGGCACTGGCTTACACCTGAAATGGTCGAGTACCTGGCTGGTGAATTCTTTAGAAGCTCAATCTATGTCACCCAGGGGGGTCCGAAGGGGAGGGGAAAACCCCTTCCTGTTTTCCAGAAAGTATATACAGTAGAGACCCATTTAAAGACCACTTCAATAAGGAGACCACCTTTCTCAAAGACCACTCTTTGGTCAGACCAGAATATTTCTCTTTATTTCATGTTTAATTTAGCTTCAATAATGGGACCGGTCTCTTAGTGAGGGTCTCACTAAAAGACCACCCAAAGTCCAGTCCCAAATGATGATTTACCCCCTATAATACAACCACTGCACACCTCCTAAAGGCCTTTATGGGTCTTCTAAAAGGCCTTTATGGGTCTTCATATCACTCACTTCTGGCCTCCTCTGATTCTATGATAAATGCGCGATATTAGGCGTAATAAATGCGCGATATTAGCCTGACATGCACGATATAAGCCTTAAGGTATATATATTGTTTTATGTGTACCTAATTGTGATGAATGGGTATTCATCAGGTGTCAAAGCAAGAATGTGAATGTAAATCGATGCGGTAGATCTTTAAGTATATTGTTATGTAACGGGAACAAAACCCGAAACCCGAAGCCCGAGAAATAATGTAAACCGGAAATGACGTCAGTATGACTGCGTGACGTCACTATGATCACGTGATATGAAATAGCCAATCAGAGCTGACCGCTAAGGTATAAAAGGGGCAGTGAGGCCCGAAAATAAAGAGTTCCTTCATAGTACTCCTGGTGTTCACAAGTGTCTTCTTCCTCTAATGAGGACTTCAATCGATCAGATGATCTAATATGGACTAAATAACTAGGAAATCGAGATAATATTGGTAAAGTTCTGTAAAACTAAGGCTTAAACTAGTACGGGGTCCGAAGGCCCGAGGGACCGAAAACCATGGCCCGAAGGCCTGAAACTGCCCGACCGGCGACGCGAGGAAGGAAGATCGGCCAGACAAAGAAGCCCGAAATAGTTAGCAGCAATCCCCTGACCGGAGGCATTAAGGCGCAACCGGCTCGGCCCCACGCTACCAAAACATAGGTGACCGTTGGCCCGGTACTCCCGGTCAGGGAACGAAGGAGTGGAGCTCCCTCAGTTCCGGCCTGAGAGACGAGTAGAAGCACTGGCCTGGACCCCTACCATGACAACAATCCTGCCCTCCGCCATCCTCCACGCTTGATGGGCTGGGAGGCACATCTTTCTCTTTCCTTCTGTTCTCTTCCCTTCCTTCCTTCCTTCCTTTCTCCTTTTTCCATAGGGCCAGCATGGGAAAGAAAGGGCCAGTAGGGGAAGGAAAGGGACTGCAGGGGAAAGAAGGGGCCGGGAGGGGAAAGAAAGGGCCAGGAGGTAAAAGAAAGGAATGGGAGGGAAAAGAAAGGGGCGGGAGGGAGAAGTAAGGGCTGGGAGGGGAAAGAAAGGGCTGGGAGGGGAAAGAAAGGGCTGGGAGGGAAAAGTAAGGGCCGGGAGGGAAAATTAAGGGCAGGGAGGTGAAAGAAAGGCCTGGGAACTAGGGCTCTCTCCTTCTCTTCTCACTTACGTCCCATTTTTCGGTAGTATCCACAACCTGATTATAAAATCCACTTTTGGAGGGTCCAAAAACATTGCATGGTCTATGTTCTTATTTGGAATATTTTCATGATCTATAGGTGTTGAGGTCATATAGGAACTTTTTTTTACAAATAATTTGTAAATTTAACTACAGATGGTTTCCGGCACATGATATAGCATTTCCTATGTGTCCAGCCAACTACCAGCGAAATTCTAGGAATTTCTAGGAACTTTTTTATTAAAATTTGTAAATTTACAAATAAATTGGTATATTTACCCCCCAAAAAAAGAAAAATATTCAGAATTTTTTTTTACATATACAAATCGAAAAAACCCTGTCTTAAGCTCTACTTGGCAATATTTTTCATTTGTATATGTAAAATATTTTTTGAAATAATTTATTTACCAAATTTTGGTATCCTGTCTTTAAAACGGCCCCCAGTTATGTTTTAGATTATAATACAATTATTTTTCATAATGCCAATATGTGCCAAGTGATAATACATGGATTCAGCTAGAATTTTCTCTTGTGCTACTTTATATACTAAACTATGCTTGTTTAATAACCAAGGTTTAGTTAAGTTTGAATTGCATGTAGTCAATATCGTCTTTTTAAAAAGGGCGATAAAATATGTAATGTTGTTATGTTACCATGACAACAGAAAAAGGAATATTCAGATTGTATAGAATATCATTATTAATTTTGCTATGCTCCCTCTTGAGAAACATGAATTAGTTTTCTTTAAAGGGAATTTCACTGCATGTATACATTCTTGTATAAATCCAATTTGTATTTTAGCCTGGGGGTTAGGGTCTTCTGTTGTTCTAAATGTGTGTATGCACTTAACTAAAGGCCCCAAATGTTAAATGAATAACACATTGGTGTCATAATTATAGGACAACCCCATTTCCTACTACAAAGTACACAGATACCTTTTCCATGTGCAGGACAAAGATGGTGGGATTCTGGGCGAAGGTGACTCCGATCGCCACACTTGGCAGGTAGGTCAGAAGGTAGATACCTAGAACCAGACACATCATTTTGGCTACTTTATGATCCCAACCACTGTTCCCAGTGCTTTGCACACCAACTGAGGTTCCCTGTATGGCCTTTCTCTGAAAGATTTATGTTTTTGTCACAATCAGAGTATCAATAGTTAAGTTAATACAGTGAACATGTAGATCAAATTTGTATGCGTCCTGTCTTCTAATCATTGTTGTCCCAGCCAAGGTGTGACGTGACAATCATATCATGCAACCATACTTTTTCGGTTTCTCTGTTCCTTAATAAAATGTCACATAACTATTACATTATTTTTCTGGGAGGTTGAAACATAACTAAAACAGAATGTTATTATAGCAATCTTAAGAGGTAATGTTAACACTAATTATAAATCAAAACAGAACACCATTGTGACTTCTGATTAGGTGAGGTCCAGACCTCACTTAAGCAGAACATATTTGTGACCTCCTCACCATAGTAGGTCCTAACCTCACCTAAACAAAACGTTCTTGTTACTTTCTGATCTGGTCAGGTCTTAAACTTGCCTTAACAGAATGTCACTGTGACCACCTTATAAGTTTAAGTGTCAACCTGACCTAAACAGAACATTATTGTGGCATTCTCTTTAAGTGAGGTCTCAACTACACCTAAAAAGAATTTTAGTTTGACATTCTTACTGAGAGAGGTGATAATATTAGCCTCATAAATAACATTACAAGAATATTATCAGAACATCACAATGTAACGTTGCAAAGGTTGGTTGCAGTGATGCCATCGGGAGTAATAATTGAAAGGATGTTGCTGCAACCTTACAATGTGAGGTAACAATCCAGAACGTTGCTGCAATGCTATTAGGACATCATATCCTTGGCTGGGATTATAGCATGATTGAGGTCTCAGGTGACTGGTGAAGGTTAGAATGTAAAACCAAAGATTGAGACTTTGTGCTTAGCCATTTTACATGAATCTGTGCCTACTGCATGACCATATTAAATTTGATGTCATTGAAAAAAATTGTATATCTTTTTGAATTGTACTCAATACTTTTGTGATAATTTATTGTACTTTTTGACTGAAAGTTGATTGCTACCATAAGGTAGTTAAGGAAACCAATGAATGCCAATACATTAGTTCTTAAGTTTACTTATTTCAGAAAACCGCTGTCAAAAGTATTTTGCAAGATAATTGAGTGTGAACAATTGTCTCTGAATTGACCTACCAACCTGTCTCACTGCAATTCTGGCAATCATGATATATAACACAATAGTTCCTGTGAGAAATATTATAAATTGAGGGATGAAGTAGTTTCTATAGATGACTCTCAGAAAGGCAAAGTGCTTGCACACCCTAGCAGCTGCTATCTGATCACTGCCAAGGGCAAAAAGCAACGGGGTCTCCACCAGAATCCAACACCAGGTGGCAGCAATCACCAACCAGGTCCTCACATGGGTGGCCAGCTGATGGTAACGTAATGGTCGGCTGATGTACAGGTAGCGGTCGGCAGCCAGCCAGAGCAGAGTCATGCAGTTG
The DNA here is from genome assembly GCA_936440205.1 of Lepidonotus clava. NCBI lineage: Eukaryota > Metazoa > Annelida > Polychaeta > Phyllodocida > Polynoidae > Lepidonotus > Lepidonotus clava. Next base: position 40,961,851 of record OW387144.1, on the reverse strand, counting down.
CCCTTTGAAGCCATTATGCTGAAACACTTCTCTGTCAGACACAGTGTTACATAGGAGGGGTGGTCATACAGCACCCCCTGATGGAGGATTACCATTGGTGTCAGCAGCGAACCAATGAGATCCGACACACTCAGACTACACACCAGGAAGTTGGCTGGCGTGTGCAGAAACTGAAAACGTGCAACAGCCACGAGGGTTAAAGTATTTCCAGCAAGCCCAAGGACAGACAGGATAACCCTTCCAGCATAGTAAACTGCCATGAAGGTCATGGAGAGCCGGATGTTTGTGGTGTTGGCTAGAGGCAGGAAGGTGGAGGAGTTTGATGCTTCCATTATTGACTAGGATGTGTTAGGTTCCTCTGTCATCATGAAAGTGATAGTTTGCTTGACCTCTGCTTGGTGTAATGTATGTTTCTGTCAAAAGAAAATGTTAATGTTAAAGAATGAAAAATAAAGAGGTGGCAATGCAATGAAACTATGCCATAGTAGCTTGGTTTTTAATCACAATCGTTCGACATTTTTCAATACATAGCACCTCACACCCGCAATATATGGGTTACCTTCTCTCTTGCTCTGACTTCAAAATCTTCACAGACATACAAGAACTGCTGGAAGAATTGCTCCCTCGCCCATCTTGATATCTTTAGAACTCTTTCTTTGCTCCTCAGCCTGTCCTAACCCTACACTGCCATTCTGCCTGTCTTCTGTCTCTACCCCCTGTCTTCCCTTTCCCCACCTGTCTTCCATTTACCCATCCTGTCATCTATTTTTTCACCTTATCCTCCCATTTCACCCACCCTGTCTTCCCTCTCCCTACCCTGAATGCCTTCTCCCCACTGTTGCTCATCTCTCAACACTCCACCCTGTCTCCCCTCTCCCCATCTGTCATCCCTCCCCCATTCTTGTGCTCCAACTTTTCACCCAGTTCTCACTCTCCCAGTCCTAGGTTGCCAACCAAAAAACACCATGAGATTATGGCAATGATTTTAGATCCAAAAGAAGAAATATTTCACCCAAAAAACATCCACGAGGTTTTGTGGATGTTTCTTGGAAAATTATACTAAAATCATCCCTAAATATACTTTCTTACATATACTACATTTCAAAGTGTGTTGGAAGGACATTGGAACAGTTTTAGGTTTAAAAAAATCAAAACAATTAAAAAATCCAAGAAATTTTGTGTACACTTAAATACCCACGAGAGTTAATTCTGCCATTGGGGGTATTTTAACTTCTCACTGGTACAGAATTCTCATGGATGTTTTTTGTCAGCACCCCTAGTGTTTTTAAGATATTGAGGCCTTGTTAAAAATATTCAATGGATAGGTTTGAACTACTGTCAGCTAGACGTAAAAGTCCTAAGTACTTACCTTGTAATCTATCTGGGAGCTAGCAAACCTCTGTAACCTAGGACTTAATAGCAGATATATCCTCCATGGAGTACATTGTCAGTGTTTGTACAAGCTTGTGTTCTTTTGAGTAGGCCGTGCTTCAAGGACACATGTTTGTGCAATCAAAAACTGTCCGACTAGAGATGACTGTATTGGTCTTCGACAGCTGGTTCTTATAAAAAACAATCAAGACATAAGAATTGGTGGTTGCCAATGTTCCTTTTTAAAGGACACATGCTCTTGGTGTATTGTTTGAAATCTGACCCCTGTTCTTCCACATGCTGGATTTTTTCATTATATATTCATGTTTTAGGCAACATTTTTGTTTTACTATACATTTACCATACACTATATCTGTATGTACAGGATTATGTAAACACAATTAATAGGTGAATTGGCTGGATTATCAAATCCAATAAAAAGAATGTTTTTTGTTGCAAGGTGAGGGTCAAATATCAAAGAAGCTGATAAAAAGGCAAAGACAGTTGACAGTGTCTTGATTAAATGCTTAACCGGACGCCATCAGCATCCCCTCCGTTTCACCTTCTTTAAGTCACGAATTACCTGGTCATTAAGTTATGTTTTTGACTAATGACAGACCTGTTACCAACTATGTTGTGAATATCATTTTACTTCAGTAGGATGTTGGTGGTGTAAAGCATCTCATTATGCCTCCAGACAGCAATTAACCCTTTAGACCCCAATCTGGCCATAGCCGCCCGTGGGTGTGGTCCCCAATCTGGCCGTAGCCGCCTGGAAAAATGGCTGTTTTCCCATAATTTTTCCATATTTTTCCATAGGAAACACTTTTGTTAATATTCAATATGGAAAATCGACCAATATGTCATTTTAGTGCTAATTAAAATTCCCATCCAATGCTACAAACCTCATTTCTATAACATTAATTGATAAGGATTGGTTAGCCTTTGAACTTCTCTGATTGCAAGCAATTCTGGAGGGAAATCCATGGAAATCCTGGGGAAATCAAGCAATTCATGAATGCAAACTGTGGGGTCTAAAGGGTTAACTGACTGTTCACATGCATTTTTTACCTTTTGTGTTAACCCATTTCTAGTCCTGTTTATTCTAATATGGATCTGTATAAATATTCTAGTATCTCTATCTTAGATAACATTTCAATTGGGATGTAAAATGAATAACATATGCACATTATATGTTAGAGTTTTACATTTCTGTGTTCATCCAACGCTACTCAATCAGCTAAGTCATCTGTGAACCCCTGTCCCACACCACTGAATGAGGCCTGAATTGTCCTGTACAATTATAGGAAAATTGCAAACCAAGAGGAAAGATTCTACAAAAATCAAAATACAAAACACAATATTTCAATCATTCATAACTTAAAATATCTTAATGTTAGAAACAAAAATTGACGATCCTTTAGATTGTCAAGTATGGAGAGCTAAAAGATATCTTGTAATTCTAATATTTCAAAAGTTGTCCCCTTGTTTGTTAATGTACGCATTGGGAGAGGGAGGTTATCATTTGGATTGACAGCAAAATGTAATGTCATTTTGATGTCTTCTACTTTAGGTTCTCCTGCCAAACAACTGGTGAACATTCCGAGGACAATTTTTGATACCCTAGAAAGAACTTCTATGACAAATTAAGTTAAAGACAATAGTATGTAAACTACAAAACTGTGGAATGTGTATGTGGCAGCTACTTGAAAATTCACACTATAAACAATCATTGATACTATATGGTCACCTCAGATTAGAAAACCATATAAAATTGAATATCACAGTTCAATTTGTGTGAGGTTAATGTACATAATTAACCTTAAAATGAATGCATGAAGCTGTTTTGTACAACACTATATGGATATAAATTTGCAATGAAATCATGACTATCTCAACTTGGCTGTTTAAAACTAACCTAAATCCAATATACTCACCTTGTATTTTATCAGTGAGCCTAGACTATCTCTGATATACAGAAGGCCTTATGTGATGGGAAATTCCTCCAGGAGCATAATCATCATTGTCAGTGTCGGTTTATTGAGTGCAGCCTTTGTCTATGAAATGGATCCAAGCAATTGACAACTGCACCCCCAACTGGCCTTGAGTGTGGGCATTTGACTCGTGTAAGCCAACATAGATTTTTCTCCAGTTTCTAAATCTTTGTCCTATGCCAGAGAAGCATTGAACGCTAGTTGTTGTTATGGGTATTACTTAATAATTGGGGAACTGTTCTCACTTCTCAGTCGAATCGTCTTGAATACTAAGTTCACAATCACAGTTCATAAAGACAAGTTTCCTCTGCAGAGTCTGCCTGGCCCCACGCGTTCATGCAACGATGTTAGTTATGTTACTAGTCACCAGATGTCCTTATACGTAAACTCAAACCCCCGAATCCTCAACCCAGGTAACAAGGGCACATGTTGTACATGTTACTACCTCGGGATCCAGGGTGCCAAACTTGTGATTTAAACACATGTTTTACTCGGGATTCTGTGGACCTCATTTCTGGTGTTTCACATGTTTTAAACACGAGTTCTGAACACGAGTTTTCAAATATAAAACTTGTGTTTATTATGTTTAGTAAAATAAAAGGTTGAGGGATCAAACCCTGGACCCCTCACATACAATGCCAGTGCTCTACCATTGAGTTATACACAATCTGCATGAGAGAACAGACAATTATATGGTATTTAAACCATATAGAAATTAAGTATTTTTGCAAAATCTTTTCATAAAACTCTTAACTCATTAAAATGCATCAGAAAAACCACTCCTGTTTTCAAGGAGTGTACACAGAGACATTCTGGTGTAAAGATATACAACTACATAGAGTGTCTTTGTGATTTTTCAATGAAAACTCAGGGAAAACTCGGAAAAAACCTGAATAAAATACATGGTTTTCTCTTAGATTACATGTATTAAAAACTGGTGCCTAAGAAAGACAGTTTTCCCATGTTTTACTGCTAGATTTACACAACACCAGTATTACATGATAATAACACGTGTTTAAACTAATGTGATTTACATGGTTTACATGGAGTTTGTCACAACACCAGAATGTTACCAAAATAAATTAAAATGAAAAAATATCAAATAGATAAGATAATGTAAGTTTCAACTTGCCATGATAAATAACAGCATGTCACTCACATAAATAATGCTGCATGCATGAAATTGATATACATGTATAACTGTGTGAAAACTCATGGTAAAACATACTTATATTCTGACATTACATAGAGATTACCTAAAAAAACCAGTATTACACAAATTGAACATGTGGTAAACTGGTTAATACACATGTCCTGTTTGCTAGGAAAATTCGTACTGTTCCAAACGGTATCTAATAATGTTCTCCGCTTTAACCATAGGTTCCCACCTTTATAAATCACTCTGGTTATTGACTTTATACTGGGCAGTGGTACTCGCTAGATGTAACCTGTCTGCTATAGCTAAACAGGTATATTACGCCTACCAGAAGTCCATGCTGTATTTACATTATTTATTACCCGCATGGCCGAGCAGCGGGCCATAGAAGGAAGTAGCGTATGGCCGCACTGTACGCGGCTCGGACCGCTGCTCGGACCCGAAAATGTAGATCCGGCACGATCAAAAAATGTTCATTTCGTTGGGAAATCTTTGATATTGGATGGAAAATTCTGAAATTCAAACTGAGTACATCTAAAATATGAAAGAAAATTATGGCATTGTCAAAAAAAATTTAGGATTTTTTTTTTCTTGAAGGCATATGAATACGGGTACCTTCTCCGCGAAGCTCGTCACACTACACATGGCCGTAGCGCTATGTAAGGAGAATGAGTCCTTTGTTTTTTTCTATAATTTTGTGGTTATTTCACTTTTGTTTGGGTAATAAAATATAGAAGACCCTTAGGGGCCGTCCTCGGGTCCCAGGACAAACCTCCGGGCCCCAGGATGGCCCGCAGGCTTCGCCTTTGGGCCGTCCTCGGCCCCTGCGGTTCGTCCAAGGACCCTCGGACTTCCCCAACATGATAAATCTTTAAATAATTAGCTCATGATTTGCAAATTGTTGAAATTTCATGGGTTCACTGCCTATAATGTGGAATAGTATTTGTTCAATGCCAGTGTTTGTCCGTGCATCTGTCCATTTGTGCGCTTGGCTTCAGCCCTAGCTGGCTTCCCACCATGCCTGCCCAGCCAACTTGTGACGTAACAGAAATGTTCAGCAACCATACTTTTTTAGTCAGTTTGTTACTTACTAAGATGGCACGTAACAATAACGTTATTGATGGTGAGGTTGAAATCAAAATTCAATTATAGTGTTAGTTTTTGGTGCGGTTAAGGTGAAACCAAAGCAGAACATCATAAGAACATTCTGTTTAGGTCAAAGAACATAACCAGCACGTTATAAATATGTAGTGGGAGTCATCAAAATGAACGTAACAAGAACCAAACCAGAACCAAATAAAATGTTACTGCGACGTTATCATAATGTCACACCTCCAGCTGGGTGTCTTCCACCCCTATGGTCAGCCCTTCCATTAGAAAACAGGTCATCTCAAACCCTGGGCTCCCACCTGGGCACCAACGGGTTACAACCCATCCTCAGTCTGGTATCTGCCCGACCTCCATCTGCCCTCTTGCCGAGACTACTACTATCTGAAAGGTGGTACTGAGTTAAGAGGTTGATGGGGCTTCCTTTCCCACTCATTAGTTTACAGTATACTTAATATATCCTTACTTTGATGGTTCTCAAGAAGCAAATTATACACCCCTTTTAATTGTATATAATATTTCTGTACTTAACTTTTATTTCCAGTGTTTATTTTCAAAAAAGACAGGAAAGTCAGTCTGTACATGTGTGGATAAAGGCGTAAGTAATATTCAAAAAGTCACTTAGATTATGGTGTTGTGATTTTGTCCAGGGAACATGTGAATGCTTCTGTGACATTCCTCGGTAGTTCAGGGTTCCCGATATCTACGACGAAGGGACGTGGGAGTTGTTTTGGCTTTGAGTCAGACGAAAAGCCTGAGCAAGAAGCCGAGATGTGCCGTCAAGAGCCGTGCCTCGCGCTTGAGGGGGGATGAGTGGATCGGTCGAGAAATCGGTATTGGTTGAAAGAGGAATGAGCATCGATCGGTCGGGCCTGGGGTGTTCCGTACATCGGGCACGGTAGACCGGGGGTCTCTGTTACCAGGCTGAGGGTAATGAAAAATGGTGGGGATGGGCCCGAGAGGGCCGCATGGATTTTTCACTAATCAGGAGAAGGGGGGGTGTTACACTTCAAATCTCTCGTGGGGTGTCAGGCCGACACTCGCCTAAAGGTTGGTAGCATGGGGCCGAGCTCATCGCGCTTTCATGCCCACAGTGACAGGATGGCCGCTGACTATTTCGGACTTTCATACTTGTCCAGTTTTCCTATTCTGTGTCACCTCTTGGGTGAATCCGGTCCTTCTTGCCATGTTTCGGTCCTTCGGGCTCTCGGACCATCGTTTCCTTATCCTCTTAATTACTTGTGAACTTTACCTTAATTACTTCGCTTTTCTAGGGAACTATATGTTATTCAACCATATTATGGATCTTGACCCCTACGAGGGCTATTCTAATATAAGAAGACACATGTGAACACAAGAAGTACCAATAAGGAACTGTTTATTCTGGGCCTCACTGCCCCTTTTTATACCCTCATACTCGGCTCTGATTGGCCATCTCAAGTCACGTGATCATACTGACATCACATCCTGTTTACATTGTTTTCGGGTTTTCGAGTTTCGGGTTTTCGGGCCCTTACATAAAATACACTTTTGATAGTTTTCTGTTATTCTGTGCCATATTTTGAACGTTCTGTCAAGTTGCGAAAATTGTGGTGGGAAATAGGCTATACTACGCATTTGTTGGAGGAAAATTTAAAAATCTTGTCTTTTTATCTGCCAGTGGCATAAACATATTTGTAGATATATTTATCTACAGTCACCATGACACCTTACTGGTATTAGCTTATTTTGTTTAAATGGTAAATAACATAATAATATCATGTTTAAGGCATGCTAATCACATGTTTTTTTTATTCAACACAACATACATGATACTTTAAATAATTATTTCAAAGTAGAAAAACTAGGTCATTGAGATCCAGGGTCACCTGGCTGGTAATCCCTTTCATATTTGCTTCTGTTTCACATACTTAACATTGTTCCAACAGTTAAGTTTATTTGGTTGACACTTTTACAACTCTGAGTCCAAGTCCAAAAATTGTGACTTGCCGCTTTTCATGTAACTGTGAAAACAGAAACAGTCATCACGACAAGCAAAAGTCTTTCTTGCTTTAACCTGTCCAACCTAAGAAATTGAGTGCTACACATAAATACTTGAACAATGTAAAGAAAGACTTATAATGCTTTATAATGAATATAAGCCAAGCCAAATAAGGTGTGTTATTCTTGAACTAGTCAGGCTACTTGATAACTCAATTGTGTAAGTTACAAGCCATTACTAAACTTGCCTTTATTCTTGATGAGCATTTGTTGAGTGAGGCTGGTGCATGACACCATTTTGATTATACTAAGTCATATCAGTTAGCTATCTGAGACACTTCATCCGGCATTACAGTACTCTTTTCTAGATGAAGAAGGATTTTGAAAGCCTTTCTAATCTCCTTGCTTTTCCAGGCATATATAAATGGATTCACCCATATTCCAGTCCAATAGACAAGTGTAGTGACCTACAGGGGGAAAAATATCAATTACATAAGGTAAATGACCCTGCATTCATGTTCAAAGGTATACGATACAATTCAACATAACTCATTCTGGAATATGTTATGATCTAGCATGTGCTTTCTTTTACGATTTGTGTATGCCTATAAGGGATGATAATAAACAGGAAAACTCAATATTAGATATTGATCAATTAATTGATAGATTTTATCAATTGTGATAAAAATATTGTCCTTCATAAAAATCAAGTCTTAAAGGGAGGGGCCAGTGAAATTTAATTTTCTTTCAATTTGTATTTAGTATGTTAGATTGAAAGCTAACAAAGACGTACATAACATTTGTATTGTTATAGAGAGTGTTTTTTGATACTTTATGAAGTGTTTATGTCAGAGAAGATCTTGAGTCCCCTGTCAGCCTGGAAATGGACATCTGTGTGTGACGTCACACACAAAAACCGTTATTTTCAATTTTCAAAAATGTAAAATCCATATAAATTACTCATTAGCATATTTTTTTTGCATAAATCATTCAACTTTATTGTTTGAACAATATTACACTGATTAAAAGAGAGAGGGAAAGTTACATTTGGTTATTTCTTGAGTTTCCTATTTTTCAACTTGTCTGTGTGTGACGTCACACACAGATAATTGCACTGTGCAAGCTGCACAAGCTGCAGACAGGGATAATTATTTTTGATAAGATAATTCTGTATAAAATTTAAACTAACAAAGATAATCGTGTCAAATTTGGCATAGTGACTACTTGGATGGTGGGGATCATGACACTATTAGAATTTATGTTCACTGGCTCCTCTCTTTAACTAATGATTTCAAAGAAAGAATTCAATCAAATTTACATCGTGAAAGCAATACTAATGGTTTTCTCTTTAACCTGATTTACATGGTTTTTTTAATTGTGAGATCAAACTACACACTGAACACTAAGAAGAAAAGTTTCTACAGTTGTAAAAGTTAACTGTGTATTGAAGAAAAGAAAAATGGCAAAAAAAGTACCAAATGGCAAATGGGGGGGGGGGGGGGGGGTTAGAATTGTTACAAATGTATATGCAGATGTACATCCTCATTTGTATTTAAGTGCAAGTAAGGTGTCAAGTAGTTTTTTAAATGTGCCCAAATTATTTTACAATACCATGTTGTGATATATATGACAACACCATTGCCTACTACAAAGAGCTCTGATACCTTTTCAATTTGTTGGACAAAGATGGTGGGATGCAGGGAAAAGGCAATTGCAACCCCTGTAGCTGGTATGTAGGTCAGGACGTAGATACCTAGGACCAGAGACATCATCTTGGCCACTTTATGATCTCCACCACTATTCCCAGTGCTCAACGTGACAGCTGTGGTTTCCTCTATGGCCTTCCTCTGAAATATTGATGATTTTGTCATGATCAGAGCATCAATAGAAAATAGATAGTTTCATGTGTCCTCGATACTAATCATTGTTATTATGGCATGACTGAGGTCTCAGATGTCTGGTGAAGATGATAATGTTTAACCAAAGACTAATATTTTTATATATTTAGCCACTGTATATAAACCTATGCTTTCTGCATGACCATATATTACATGATTGGGAAAAAAGAACTGGAAAAGTCATTGTCTATTTTATTGTACTTAATGCTTCTGTGGTAATTTTGTGCACTTCTCTCTGAAGAAGGATTATTACCATAAGGAAGTACATTAAATCAATAAATACCGTTAGATACTGGATCTTAAAATCACTAGATTCATTGCTTTCATGAGTGGTTTTGCAAGTTAATGAAGTGTAATCAATTGTCAGTAAATTGATATACGCACCTGTCTTATTGCGATTTTGGCAATCATAATGTAGAGCACAATGGTTCCAGTGAGACATACTATCACTTGAGGCATCACATAGTTTCTATAAATGCCTGCAAGAAAGGCAAAATACTTGCAAACCCTAGCAGCTGCTTGTTTGTCACTGCCAAAGGCGAAGAGCAATGGGGTCTCTACCAGGATCCAGACCCAGGTTACAGCAATCACTAACCAGGTCCTTGTGGGCGTGGCAAGCTGATGGTAGCGTAACGGTCGGCTGATGTACAAGTAGCGGTCAGCAGCCAACAAGAGCAGAGTCATGTTGTTGCCACGAGTGGTAATAAGGCTGAAACACTTTTCTGCGAGACACAGTGTTACATAGGAGGGGTGGTCATACAGCACCACTTGGTGGAGGAGAACCAGTGGTGTCAGCAGCGAACCAATCAGATCCGCCATACTCAGACTGCACACCAGAAAGTTGGCAGGTGTCTGTAGGAACTTGAAATGCGCGACAGCAACCAGGGTCAACGTATTTCCAGTGAGCCCAAGGATAGATATGACAACCCTTAGAGTATAGTAAACTGCCATTAATGTAGGGGACAGCTTGGGGTCCGTAGTGTTCGCTAGAGGCAGAGTGGTAGAAAAGTTTGATGCCTCCATTATTGACCAGGATGTGTTAGGTTCCCCTGTCATTATGAGAGTGATTGTTCGCTTGACCTCTGCTATCTCAAAATAGCCGTGTATGTTTCTGGCAATAGAAAATGTCAACATTTTGAAATGACTTTTAAAAGTGGTACTCAATATTTAGAAAATTTATTATCACATAGAAAACATTTTTTGCTGATTAGATTAGATCGTATTATTCATTCATTTTGGACTTGAACAACAAGTCATTTACATTTGATCTAATTTGTCAATAAATGTAGGTAGTATAAAGTATTACATAAAACGTCAAATTTTTATGTGACAAGTAGCACCTTTAAGTGGAGCTTGATAATAGAACCAGAGTATTGCTTTGTTTTGGTTATGAAATAGTTTGTTAACACTTTACTTCAGTACACACTACACTACAACTAAGGCTATTAAGACTACATCCAACTCTTCACAAGTGGCAAACAATGTATGTTCTATCAGTGTTACATAGAAGACGGATCAAATTATTGTACCTTGACTAGTCGATCTTGTGTTAATGCATCGTTGGTTTAACAATAATTCTGACTAGTGCACAAAGGTAGTTAGTAAAACACCTTGCGCATGTTTGTGCATGTAATTTGTAGAAGTATGTAAATAAAAGAAACAGTCATCAGATTGTAGAAGATATATTATAAACGGTATCTAAAATTATTCAATTTACCTTATTATATAGTGTTATTATGGTGGGCGCTTCTGGTAGGTGTAATAAACCTGTTCAGTTATGGCAGACAAGCTTAAGTCTACCAGTAGCAGCACTACTTGGGAGTAAATCAATATCCAGCTAAACTATAAGGATTGTGGTTGGTAGCTAGAGGCAGAGCAAGCCAATACACATTTTGATCAATTCGAATCTTAAGGATTCAGGGGTTTGGATAGCTACTCATAGCATTTGGTGGCATCTGGTGACTAAAGGAAGAACAATATACTGTTTGTGAAGCCGTACGGAAATAGGTGAACTATATTGAGGAACTTACCTCCGGACAATGATTACCTGTATACATGTATAGGATTAAGGCATATTGTTAATACAACGGCAATTGCTTAACTCTCAACCAAGTGTTGTCTGTGTTTTAGATATAAGCGCCCATATCATGGACTAGTTCTACCACTTAACTAGCGAAGATAAAGATGATTAAGTAACGACATCTCAGAGAGTAAAGTGAAATAATTCCACACTCTGGTGGTTAATACCCTAAACAAACACTAGTGTTTACTAGTATCTCCTGATTTAAAGAGAGTTTGAATAAGGTATGTATAGATATTGAAGAAGGTATGCATATGTGGCTCCTCTGGGCCATTTTGGGAATTGTTTACAATATGGTAGATGTATAGTCAGCAAAAATGAAAGGTGTGTTAATATACAACTATGGCTTCAGAAAGATTTCTTTCCTTAAAAAGTATTGTGAAAGTATTTCAGTTTGTTAACAAATATCCTAACTAAAGTTCATTTCTATATATGACAACCTTACTTTTCAAAAATAGAACTGATCATTCTGATTTCTAAGTTACTATAGGTCTATTAGCCAAGAAAGGACCTACAAACTTGAAAATGTTGATGAGTGATAAGATTAGATAAAATGCACTTGCAATTTCATAACCCATTTCTTTGAATATCAAATGTGTTCTACAAATTCAAAAATGTATCTAATCATCTTTCTTATTGAACATTATGCATCCATTGTTTTAGAATGAAATTCTATTGACTCTTTGTAAAATAAGGCCACAATCACAAAATTAGTCCTTTCATAACTAAAATACCTTTAGCAGCAAGGATCCCATTTCCCTTTCTCTAAAGCGATATATACACAGCTAGTTGTCATACTAAGAGTAGGGGATTGAATTAATGGAGTATGTTAGGTACAAAGGGAAAAGTGTTAGATTAATATGGTAAATACTCAGGGACACAAAAAGGAGTTATTATTCAGATCCATAGATAATGCTGTATTCTATGATAACCTCTAGTTATGTACCACTACACAAACTCACAAAGTCTAATAGTAGTATCACAATGAAAATACTGTAGTTGTCTGACAACTTGAATTGTTTGATAAATTTACCATGTACTATTGTTGTTAAATCTTTTCATTCTTATTTGAAATTCTTTGGCCAGAGTGTAATTATATTGGCCATCTTGGAAGATCAAGAACTATGATAAAAGACTTGCTCTGGAATGATAAGCTCTAAAGTCTGCACTACTACAGGGTATAAATTTGACTGAGCTCTGAGCCCATACAACCTAGGCCTTATGCACCCTAAGGAAATAACACAAATAATAGAAAAAATTATGTAGAGCAGCTGTAGACTGTTTACAGAAGTGTGATTATTGGATTCCTATCTCATTCTCAAGTGATACAATATACAATAGTAGTCTCTGATATTCACTTGACATAACACAAGTAGTATTACAATGGTAATGGTTGTACAATGATGAAATATGGTAATATGAACAGTATGATGTAACAATTAACCAGATGATAGTATTGGTGGAAAGGGTGTGATCAGACAGTTGACTGATATTAAATGCATAACATATTGACTGACACCATATGGATATGATGTTATGTGGTAACACTTGATGTAATCAAACGACATTAGGTTATGGCCTTTGTGGTGATATCAATATTGTAGTTCATATTATAATTATACCTTGCCCTTATCTCATTTAGTTGAAATGTATTTGGACAGCCTCTTTAAATGTGCCCATCCTGTTATGCTTTTTGCTCAAGTTCTCCTATCCCTTTCCTTTCCTCCCTGCTCACACCCTATATCTATTGAATCCTTCTCATTGTTACCCACTATGTCCTCCCTCTCCCTTCTTATTCCCACCTCTATATCCTGCCACTATCTTTCCTCTCCTCAACCCCCACCATAATCGCTCTCTCCCCACTTTGCCCTCCGTCTCCCTTTATTGTCCTCTTTGTCCCCATTCTGTCATGCCTTTTGCTTAATTTTTCATATCCCTTCCTTCCCGCTGCCACCTGATGACTACCCTGTCCTTTTTATACCCACCCTTACATCTCTGTCCCTATCCTTCCCCTCCTCAGACCATATCTCCCTTTCTCCACCATCTCCTCCCTGATCCCATCTCACTAATCTTCTCTTGCTCTACCTCCTGCCCCCCTCTTCCCACGCAGCCCTCTCCCAATCCTGTCCTCTTTCTATTATTACATAAATATTCTATTCATGAGTTTAATTTTATACTCTGAGCTAAACCTTACTGTTTTGAGCTACCCTACATCCCATATACTTACTTTGTAGTTTATTCGAGATCCTAGGTTACCTATGAAAATTAATGGACCTTACCAGTTAGACCTCTCCAGGGAGCCTGTTGTCAGAGCTTGTTTGAGATCTCACTTATAAAGTAGGGCCTGCGTCATTGATACATGTCTGGGAAATCAATGACTGTCTACCCAGACATAAGTTTTTGTCTTGAACTTGTCTGGTTGTGGTGTAAACTAATGCAGACATACCATAATTGTTGGTTTCCAATAGTTTCTTGAAGGACACAAGTCATGTTCTTGGAGTATCAATTGAAATCTGAATCCTGTTCTTCCACATGCCTGATCTTTCCGTTAGTTTATCTATGTTTAGGGTCAAACTATTGTTTTACTATTTATCTATCTATCTATCTATCTAACTATATATATATATATATAATAGCTGTAAATTATGCTGTATATGAATATTTCAGTTTAAATGGGATAATAAATCAGTTAGCCTAATTAACATATGAGTTGCCTGAGTTAAAGAATCCAATGAATAGTAATGGTTATTGTTTTAAGGATAGACAACTGTTGATTAGGGGTATTTTGTTGATGTCGCAGTAATATTCTCATTTTGTTGTAAAATTCCTGGCATCATACATATATCATATATCATTCAATAGCACATTGAAACCCCTACCTGTTGATATAAACGATATAGACATATTATGATTGAAAAAGGTGTAATAGGGCCGGAAATTTTAAAAACTCATTTTTTCTACAATTTTTTTAACACAGATTTCTAAGCTAATACTCCATCTATATACTTGAAATTTTCAATGCATGAAGATTATACCCATGCAGAGGGAACCGTGTCTCAGAATTTTGATTTTCATCCTAGATTTTATTTTATGAAATCTAGAAAATCATGTTGCAAAAATTGGTAAAAAGTTACCCGTTTTTTGACATAAAATAAAAACTAAGGCCTTAATCAATATTTTGAGACACGGTTCCCTCTGAAAGAACATTATTGACAGCTGGGGGAAATTGTATGACTGTATCTCTTTTATTAAGTGAGAAATCTGTGTTCAAAAAATAAAAGTGAAAAAAATGCGTTTTTATTGATAATTGTTTTATTTTGCATGTCATCAAAATAATATTGATACCAATAGGCAGAGAAAAATATTGTCTTTCATTTGATATATAATATGCTGTTGTAGCTTGTGTATGTACTGAGTGAAGCGAGATTATCTGAAATACGCTGTATCAACAGTTGTCTATCCTTAAGGTGGGTCCAATATCAGAGAAGCTTGTAAAACACCAGGTTGGGTTGACAGTGCCTAATTAGTTGCTTTACTGGATATTTCTTGCCTCCTACCATGTTTTAGTTACCAGATACCTAAGAGTTATGGCTGATAACAGATTTGTTCCCAGCTGTATTGTAGATCATATTACTTTGGTAGAACGTTGGTGATGTGTGACATCTCAGTACGTGTACTTTATTTCTGTAATAAGACCAAGGAAATGTCCTCAAACTAGTCCCTTCTAGATCTATAAGACTAACCAGCCAGAGACATTAAAACTTAAACTAAGAGGCATAGAGGCCAGGATAAGTAAATAAAAAAAACAGTGGTCAGGGCAATACACTTGCCCTGTCATGATAATGTAGAAATTCAAAGGATGTAACAATTCACAAATCCATACTGCTGGTCCAATGGTGAACCATCCAGTTTAAAAAGGATGTGGTAGGTGAGTTAGCACACTGGAGAGAATTTGTCATAGTAAAGACAAGGAGAGCTGAGAATTATAAAGAGGTGGAGTGCTCCCTGGTGAAATAGCAGGAAGTCAATGTGACCTCTACTAGCAATCACCTGCCATTTTCAATTGGATACTTCAATTTGTATATGAACATAATTATATATATATATATATTATATAAGCTCAAGGTTAGTCTTAAAATTCATTGGTCTGCCGAAAATGTGTAGGTACTATGTATACCAAAAGACCTACCCAAAGCAATGTAATTTAGCAAAGTTGTAGCAACGTTGTAGCAAAATTATTTTCTTTTGTGAAAGGACATGTTTACACAACTTCCTGCCCTCTGTGAAGTTAGACTTCTTAGGTGTCAGGGTACATCAACTGGATTAGTGTTCAGGGGCACGGTGTGTCCCTGATAAATTTGAGGTTAGGCTTATATGAGGTACAGGAACCAATATTAGGTTAATACATTCAAAAATATTTAATGGAATGGACAAGTCTTAAGTTGGGTCATGAATACAGGTGTGAAATATGAATTCTCCTAAATTCTTAGATAATGCCTTCAGCTTTTTGTCAATGTATGATATCATTATGTTAAGATTATTGGAAGCTCCCTTTCAAAGAAAATGTGTTTTTTTTTGCAAATAACACTTTGTATATTCCTTGTCCACCCCAGGACAGATATCTGTGTGACACCACACACGGTAGGTGTTTAACTCTCTATTACAGTTTTGATGATCTTTTTTTATTTTTTATTTCTAACCTTGTCTGTCTGACCTCACAAAAGAAAAATGCAGTGTGCAAACAACAAAATGAGCAGACAGTATCTCTCACTTTGAAGGAGAAAAATGTCTCTGAAATATAAATTAATAAACATAGACATATGAAATTTGGCATGGTGACTATTTGAATGGTGCGAATTATACCTGTACAATAATTAGATAGTTACTGGCCCCTCCCACTAAAACAATATCACCAAATCATAATCAACATAGCAATTATTTACAATTAATGAATTTCAATTTTACACCCAAGGGACATAGTAATACAAAAGTGATCATACTACCATAGTAGATGCAGTGAAAATGGAACATGTAGACCAATCTTTTTATGTGTTCTAGATTCTAATCATCATGACATATTATGGTTTCAGGTGTCTGGTGAAGATAAGAATGTAAAACCAAAGACTATAATAGCAGTTAACATTACACACTGCCTGCAATAGATCCAATCACCAAATAGAATGGTTGTGTTTAGCTACTGTACATAGACCTGTGCTTTCTGCATGACCATATTAAATGTTATCTCATTAAAAATATAAAAAAATAGAAGAGTTTATGTATTCTCTTGAATTATGATCAATACTTTTGTGTGGCCTTTTTGTGTACTTTTTTCAGTCAAGGTGGATTGTTACAATAAGAAAGTAGTATATTTGCAAGATAACTGAGAGTAAACAATTGTCTCTGAATTGTTCTGTGCAAGCTTATCATCTATTCAGTAAGGTCTAAATTAAGGACACACATTTGAGCAATGAATGACTTTCTGCTTGACATGACTTTTTAGAGCTAGGTCTTTAAAACAAATCCAGACATCACAACAGTTGGTGGTTGCCAGGGTTGTTTTTTAAAGGACATCTGCTCTTCGAGTATTGGTTGTAATCATATTCCTCTTCTTCAATGTGCTTGATCTTTCCATGGTACATCCTTTTTTTGCGACACCATTCGTTTGACTATACATTTCTTTTTATCATCATTGTTATAGCTGTAAATCATGTGACCACTTCAGTATATATCTATACAGGATTATAAATGGGCAAACCTTATTGATAGGTGATTTGTCTGGATTATCAAATCCAATAAAAGTGAATGGTCATTTTTGTATGAATGTTTGAAGAAGCTTTGAAGTATTTTACATTCATAAACCAAGTTAAAATAATAATAGAAAATAAAATGCTTTCACAATTTTAACATAATGTAATTCCCCAGACAAAACCGAATTACATCCTGCTTTTCAGCCATCTCTAACCCGTTATCAATATTAAACAAATAGAAATGCAATTCTAAAGCTTAATACATGGCAATGGATGAGAAGTAAACCTGAAGAACATTTTGAAGGTTGTGCCCTAAGTTGGTAATGGACACACAAGAATCATCTCTCAAAAAATTAAAGAATTAAACAACATGAGGGGAAGGAGGACATCATTTGGACCAGCAGCAGTCATTTTATTGTCTTGAGGATGTCCTGGCAACCAAAACAGACATTTTGCAGACGTGGTCACGTGATCCCTTTTTGGTGATCATCACGTGGTGATTATAGCCATATGGTTCCTCTTTAAAACTGTAATCCATGATGAATATACACAATCCTCTCACTCAAATCAAAAATATTGTAGCTACACAAAGATGGTCAAGTGCGGGCCGTCGCCTACGGGAATTTTGTGACGTCGTCATTAGTGGCGCCCCCTACGAGAGTCCATACAACCAGATATGACGTGACGTCTTTTTGCCCTTTTCGTGATGTCATCGATAAACAATGAGGTGATGACGTCACAAAAAGGGCAAAAAGACGTCATGTCATAACTTGTCACACGGACTCTCGCAGGGGGCGCCACTAACGACGACGTCACGAAAAATATAATCCAGTCATTAATCTTTCCTTTGTACTATCGTTTCTCAAATCCTTAATGACTGCTAATAATACCAAATCTATTTTGGACAAGTGTGACGCAATCTGCACAACGTCTATACTTATATCCTGAGGACATCATATTAATGCCTTGGAAAGAAACACTAGGACTTGCATGTACATGCCATAAACAATAGTTACACTGATCATCTGCCTTCCTATTGTATAATGCTGATGTGGCAGCCAATTGAAAATTCACAGTCCTTACATGTCATTGATCCTATGGTCACCTCAGTTTTTTCAGAAAATTAAATGAAATCACAAGTTACGGGTTTATTTTTGTGGACTGTGTGTGAACAATCAACCTTAAAATCCAGTCACACTTTTTATCATATGAAGATGTTTTGTACAATGCATTATGGATATAGTTTGCCATAAAACTGTGATTTCAAATAGACTGTTTAAACTAGTACAAAATGTACTTACCTTATTCTCTATCTGAAGGCCTAGAGCACTCTGACACCCAGCAGCCCTTACCTGGTAAGGATTTCTTCCAGGAGCGAAAATTATTTTGGTCAGTGTCTAAGGAGCTTTATTCAGTGGAGCCTTGGTCTATGAAATGGATCTGAGCAATTGACAACTACCTCACCAACTGGCCTTGATTGTTTTTTTGCCTGATACTTGTGTAACCCAACATAGACATTCCTTCAGATACTAGATCTTTGTCCATTGCCAAAGAAACTAATAAAATATAAAGTAGACTTGATAGTTTGACAGCTTTAATTGTCATCTGGAACACCCCTCCAAAACTGTTAATTACCAGTTATCTGAGCAGTCTGTGCTATGACTATTGATGGGGCCTCTACAAGGAAAACCTTAAGGCATGCATAGTCAATAGTTGTGCTATATGGTGTTGTTTTCTATGTCATAATTAAACAATGTGACAAAACATACCCAATAAAAGGAAGGTAAAGTAGTTTGTTAAACCTATATGGTCCTCAAATTTTAGCAATTAGTGTTGTATTAGACACTTATTAGTAGTTTTATCATTACAAATGATATTTAAATAGTTAAATTAGGCTGGTATACCATGTCATGAATAACAGAATGTAGCTATTACACGTAAATCATTATTATTCTAAAGTTAAAAAAATGTAAACCAAAACCAAAATTTTAGGTAGGATACAATTGTGTAATATTTTCAATTAATAATACCAGTTTTGGCAGTGAAGTTGTCCTGCATGGACCCAACGTGAGCCCTAATCCAATCCGGCCTTCCACCATGCCTGCCTTCCAACTCCATGGCCCAGCCCTGCCATCAACAAGAAAATGGGGTAAAATGGAGTAAAAAATGTAATCAACCCAGACAGAGAGTGTGAGATTTTTTTTTTTTCATGATTATTGCATTTGTCATCAAAATCACTAATTTACTATGGTATTGGCCGTATTTCAGCGTATTGGTACGGGCTTTGTGACATTGTGTGGGAAAAGATCAAATTCTGCTCTGAGAGTGCAGCGATGATGTTGTGTACAGCATTCTCCAAGCAGGTACTGCTGACGCAGTTGCTAAGGGCAACAACGAAACCGGTGGAGTGAAAGACTTCTGCTAGGCTGTCCTAGTCTAAAGCGGCATACCCACTAGGCGACGGCCCACAGCGCCGACGCCGACGGCCATGTTTAATAAGGATCGGCGGTCCCGTCGGCGGTCCCGTCGGCGGTCCCGTCGGCGGTCCCGTCGGCGGTCCCGTCGGCGGTCCCGTCGGCGGTCCCGTCGGCGGTCCCGTCGGCGGTCCCGTCGGCGGTCCCGTCGGCGGTCCCGTCGGCGGTCCGCCGACATTAACAAAGTTGATATTTTGCCCAAAATAGGTGGGGTTGCGTGCCTTATGTGCCCTCCACTTGTCCACACAAGGCTTTATAAAACTATAATATTCTAAGCATATTAAGTCATATTGTCATATTGTCTAGCATAGTAAGTTTATATATATCATGGAATTTCGGCAGTCTTTCATAATCAACTATTGAAACTTCAAAGTGACAGGCCAGGGGCAACTGCACGGCAGGGGTGATTAAAACACATGTCATCTCAAACCCAAGGCTCCAGTCTAGTTAACCCACAGGTACATCTAGCCTTCATAAGTTCTCTTGACAGACTCTGTCCATCCTTCCGTCTCAACTACGATCATCAAGAAATTATAAAAAGCATAATATATTTAAACTGATTTTAGGCTTGAAGCCTACGGAACCCTTGGGGTTGTTTGCACACTCATAGAGGACATGCTTTTGATACCTCATTAGGCTTCTAATGCTAGTCATGGTGTTTACCTTAAAGCATGGGTCATAAGCTACGTTGTGGCTTGTTGGCCAGACGATGAGAGGATCAGTGCAAAATGATATTAGAACATTGGTAGGCAGTACTTAGAAAAGAGATAAATGACGCTCCATCTCTTGTTTTAATATATTATAGCCAAATGGTCATGAAGAAGGGATCACGTGTACGTTATTGCATCTGTACAAGATCCACAGACTAAAGGTCTGCTGGTTAAGAAAGGACCAATTTTGTTCCCCCGACTTTATTTTATGAAAAATCAGGAGGATTTAAATTATAACACTATGAGTACTTAAACATGCCACGAGGCCAAAAATCGACAAGGGAAACCTGTTTAAAAAATCTCAGGTATGGATTAGATATTCACAGAAGCATATCATGACATTGCAATTAGCTGTTTTCATTGGGAATAACACATAGAAAGTTTTAAGTTTTTGGGTCTTTTCTTGGTCAGCAGACCTTTGGTGGTTGTCTTGCGAAGGTATCAATTGGCTGAAGTGTTTAACAATTCTTAAAGGAAACCTTGCACATAATCAAGGAATAGATATTTGTCAATGAAATACTTTTTGCATGGAATATGCATCAAGAACTAATATTTCTAGAAATATCTAATGGATATTGCAAATGTAGCCACTATTGTGGGACTTTGACATTTGGTCTATTCTAATGGATTTTTATGCGAAATCCCCTAATTTGTGATGCTACAAGGACTGTAATTGGGATTCCCCAGCTTTGAAAAAAAGGGAATCCCCAACTGTCAATAGTGTGTGGAAAGGAATTTAGCTGTACATGTAGTATTGAATATTTATATAAGGCCATGTGCAGGCTATAGATACTTGTATCCTTTATTCACCAACATTGATTCAATTACCTGAGATTTCCAAGCTATTTTGAAAGGGATTTCCCTGCATTATGACAAAAATCTGTCCCCAGAAATAAGGGAATTTTCATATTTTTTCATTTCCTTTATAGTTACATAACAGTTCGAAATTTTTTCTATTGAAACATTTTAAGAATGCCAAAGAGAAGTTAACTAAATGAATAATAGCTGTTTGAAAATTTATGTGCAAGGAACCCTTTGAGAAATAATTTGTGAACTTGACATTCAGAATAAGTACATTTGCCTTGAAACCCTACTTTAGCACGAAATACCAGCATGGTACGGAAGCCCGAAATTGCAGCACTCACAGAGGGCAGAGTTTCAGTAAATACCTTATCAAGCTACTAACCCTGGTTAGTGTGTCAACCTGGGATCTTAAGACAATGTCCCAGCTTGTTGGTCAGACAATGGGAAGAATGCTGCCTACAGTATACTTAACATATCCTTTCTTTGATTGTTCTCAAGAAGCACATTATACACCCCTTTTATTTGTATATAATATTTCTGTAATTAACTTTTATTTCTAGTGTTGATTTTCAAAATAGACAGGAAAGTCAGTCTGTACATGTGTGGATAAAGGCATCAGTAATATTTAAAAAGTCCAGGAAACATCTGAATGCTGCACTCAAAATGGATTGGAATCACATTTCTTCTTATTTTTAATGTATAGTTTGCTACATTATTTCAGATATATCCAAATTCCAAATGCCAAATTTGCTATTGATTTCCCCCCTTCAAACCTTTGTTGAGGTGCATTTCTGCAACTAAAGAGAGACCTGTCCTTTGAGACCATGAAAACCAATTCAAAATATTTCCATTTTTAGCTGAGATATTGCATCTTGATGTTTCCAAATCAATATATTTGTAAAGCCCAAATTATACTACACGTTGGTAGTCTGGTCACGTTGGGTCGTGTTGCCCAACGCGTCTGACACGTGTTGGGGGTGAATTAAGCCTATATCACACTATGCCGTTCGGTCCTAACACAAAGTATATTATACTGCATGTTTTAACACGTTTTGGGTCATGTTGGTCCGTGTTGGGTGTTGTATTGTAGAGGCGTCTATATTATACTTAGCGTTGGGTACATTGCTACGTGTTAAATACTCACGGTGGGCTAAAATACCCCCAACTCCTCCCAACCGACGCGTAGTGTAATATGGCCTTAACATCCTTCAGTTTATTGTGTCTGCCTGTGTTATGGCAGATTGAGGGGCGCTAACCTTAGTTTAAAAGCTTGGTCTCATTTTTGCCATTTTTGTTTATTCTTATACTAATTGATGTACGTTGTAAAAGTCTAGTTTTAATCATAAAGAAGTCCTATTCAGTGAAAATATAATTCTTCATATTACCATTGCAATTTGCTCACCTTAACTATTCTGAAAACATATTGTAGATTTCTCATGATGCATTGCCAACAGAAAATCCAGAAAAGTATTAATCTCTTGACAACTTCTGCCAAAAGGCAAATTGTTTCAACAATACACGTCTAAACTATTTCAAATAATTACATTTTAACAGGATCCAAAGAGTATTTGTGAGCAGACCCTGTGTCATTACCTGAGGTTCAAGATTGTAACATAGATTCAGAGAGAACTAAACAAAAGAAAGTAATAATGTAAGGACTAGGGAACTTGCTAGGACTTCAGGAATATGAGATTGCAAATGTCACAGCTTTATATTAGAGGCTAGTTATTGAATGAGCAAATAACCCACAAATATTGTCCACTTTGTGGAAGGGTTGAGTATTTAAAGTGAAATAATTATAGAAATGCCAATAGAAAAGTTTAAGAGTTCTCCTCCAAATGGTACATAGCATTTACCTAAAACAATATCCCCAAGCCATAATCAATAATCAATAATAAGATTGTTTAGAAGCTTTATATCATACCTATGTGGTCATGAAGAACTGATCAACTGACCATATCTGCACAAGGTAATTGGTTACTGGTAATTTTGATAAGATATCGATAGGATACATCATTTAACAGTACTTTGGAAATGATGTATTTATTTTATTTCATTTTTTTATTTCAAAAAGTCATCCTCAGGGTAACCCCTGGGCTTCCAAATGATACATGGCAGTGTATATACAAGTTAAAATTTATGAATTTGCCAAGAATAAGTACATTTGCCTATATAGTTATATATCAATGTGTGTGTATAATTGTTATATATATATAAGATATATTACATATGATAATATTATGATGCAAAATAGATATAAATGTGCTAGATAAGAATGTACAGTATAAACAGTATAAACAATCTGTTCTTTATATCACATAATTCTGGTGGCAAATGTAAAAAAAAAAAACTTTTCCTCCCCTGAATAAGAACAAACATATTATCAGTTTTTGAGATTTCCAGGAGGCATTTTAGCTGTTTTCTCTATCATATTTGGTACTGTTGGTAGCCATTTCCAAATTATCTCACCTTGGACTTTTTTTTCTACATTTGTGAACTTTCTAATTTGTAGTGCAATGGACATTCAACCCAATTTAAAATAAGGACAGATTTTTTTTTATTCTGTGCCATATTTTGGTGTTCTATCAAGCTGCAAAATTTTGGTTGGAAATTATACTGGGCATTGGTTGGAGGAAAATGTATAAATCTTGTCTTTTTTTCTGTTGGTTGCATAAACATATATGTAGATATATTTATCCAAAGACACCATGACACCTTACTGGTATTAGCTTGTTTTGTTTAAATGGTAAATAATATAATATCACAGTCTAAGTATAATCACATGTTTTTTTATTCAACCCAACATACATGATACTTTGAATAAATATTTAAGAGAAGAAATACTAGGTCAGTGAGATCCAGGGTCATCTAGTTGGTAATCCCTTTCATATAAGATCCTGTTTTATGTACTAAACATTGTTCCAACAGTAAAGTTTATTTGGTTGCAACTTTTACAACTCTGAGTCTGAGTACAAAAAAGGTGACTTGCCACATTTCATGTAACTGAAAAAACAGAAGCAGTCATCACGGCAAGCAAAAATCTCTTTTGTTTTATTGCATCCCACCTTACAAATTGAGTGCTTCAAATAAATACTTGAACAATGTAAAAAAAGACTGATAATGATAAACTATAATAAAAAATAATAAGCCAACCCAAATAAAGGTGTATTATTCTCAAATTTGTCAGGCTACTGTATGATTCTCCCTGCCATGGATAGCTTATTTACTGTAGTTGACCTGCAGACTAGCCAAAATCAAGATGTATACTGGGAAATAATATGTAGACAAGTCACAAGGCTTAAGTATGGGTATTTTCAATAATCATGACATAATCTATGCTTTTATATGATGGGAAACTAACATTGACTATTTTTCCATTTTATACTTACATGTACCTAATATTATTCAAGTTGGTTTGAAAGTTCATTCATTTCAGAAAGATATATGGCAGACGCTTTAAATTTTCTAAACGTTATCTACAATCAGTCAAAGTTAACTTACAGGTGGCTAATTACAGCAAATAAGCTATTTGTGGTAGCGAGAATTCAATTGTGTAAGTCACAATCCATTACTAGACTTGCCTTTATTCTTAAAGAGAAAAACGAGTGCTTATGGAGTAAGGCTGGTGCATAACATAATTTTGATTATACCGAATCATATTTAGTTTGCTATCTGAGTCACTGCATCTGGCATAACAATACTCTTCTTTAGGTGAAGAAGTATTTTGAACGCCTTCCTAATCTCCTTGCTTTTCCAGGCATAGATAAATGGATTCACCCAAATCCCAGTCCAAAAAAGGAGCGTAGTAACCTACAGGGAGAAAAGTATTATATCAATTACATAACGTAAATGAACACATATTCATGTTCAAAGGTATAATACTGTTCAACATAATTCATTTTTGGAATGACCAATAATTGATCTAGGATGTGTTTTCTTTAGGATTTTTATGTCTATAAAGCATGATTATAAACAGCAAAAAAACAATGTTCATTAATTGCGATAAAAAATATTGTCCTTCACAAATTTAAGTCTTAACTAATGATTCCAAAGAAAAAAATCAATCGAATTTACATAGTCAAAGCAATCCTCTATTTAAACTGATAAACATGCTTTTTTACAATGGGATAAAAGCTCACACTGAACACTAAAAGAGAAGTGTCTACAGTTGTTAAAAAAAGAGTTAACTCTGTATTTAAAAAAAAGCATGTACTAAATTGCAAATGGGGGGTTACAATTCCTTTTAAATGTGTATCCCTATATAAATCCAATTTGTATCTAAGTGCAAGGGAGGTATCTAACAGTCTTTTAAATGTACCCAAATATTTATACAATACCATGGTGTATTATATATGATAACACCATTGCCTACTACAAAGTACTCTGATACCTTTTCTGTGTGTTGGACAAAGATGGTGGGATGTAGGGAGAAGATGATTGCGACCACTGTAGCTGGCAGGTAGGTCAGAAGGTAGATACCTAGAACCAGAGACATCATCTTGGCCACTTTATGATCCCCACCACTATTCCCAGAGGTTGGCATACCAACTGAGGTTCCCTGTATGGCTTTTCTCTGAAATATTGATGATTTTGTCATGACCAGAGCATCAATAGAAAAATAGATACAGTTAAAAAGAAAATGTTGATTAAAATTGTACCCAATGCTTTCGTGGTAATTTAGTGCACTTTTTTCTGAAGAAGGAACATTTCCATAAGGAAGTAAATAATACCAATAGACACTGGTTCTTAAAATCACTTGTTTCATTGCTTTCATTAATGGTTTTGCACTTCAACTAAGTATAAACAATTGTATGTTAATTGACATACGAACCTGTCTTATTGCAATTTTGGCAATCATGATGTAGAGCACAATGGTTCCCGTGAGAAATACTGACATGTGGGGTATCACATAGTTTCTATAAATGACTCCAAGAAAGGTGAAATACTTGCACACCCTAGCAGCTGCCTGCCTGTCACTGCCAAAGGCAAAGAGCAATGGGGTCTCTCCAAGGATCCAGAACCAGGTTACAGCAATCACCAACCAGGTCCTTGTGGGCGTGGCATGCTGGTGGTAGTGTAAGGGTCGACTGATGTAGAAATAGCGGTCAGCAGCCAACAAGAACAGAGTCATGTAGTTGCCACGAGAGGAAATAAGGCTGATACACTTTTCTGCGAGACATAGTGTTACATAGGAGGGGTGGTCATACAGCACCACCTGGTGGAGGAGAACCAGTGGTGTCAGCAGCGAACCAAACAGATCCGCCATACTTAGACTGCACACCAGGAAGTTGGCCGGTGTGTGAAGGAACTTGAAATGCGCAACAGCAACCAAGGTCAACGTGTTTCCAGTGAGCCCAAGGATAGATATGGCAACCCTTCCAACATAGTAAACTGCCATAAATGTAGGGGACAGCTCGAGGTTCGTGGTGTTAGATAGAGGCAGGGAGGTGGAGGAGTTTGATACCTCCATTTCCAAAGAGGATGAGTTAGGTTCCCCTGTTATTATGAGAGCGATATAGTTTGCTTGACATCTTCTATCTCACATTACCAATGTATGCTTCTGGCAATAGAAAACGTCAACATTTTGAAATGACTTTGAAAAGAGTTACCCAATATTTGAAATGTTCAAAATGATGCAAATCATTGTATAGACAATGGTGATATCAATATTAATATTGCAGTTTATTTTATAATTATACCTGGCCCTTATTTCATTTAATTGAAATATGTTTTTGACAGCCTCTTCAAATTTGCCTATTTCCTATTCCCTTCCGGCCCTCCCTGCTCCCTATATCTACCCTGTTCTTCTTATTCCAACCCTTGCGTCCCTTCCCTTATCCTTCCCCTCCTTAGACCCCATCTCCTTTCTCCAACATGTCGTCCAGCTCCCTAATTTTCCCTCACTCTACCTTCCTGCCCCTCTCTTCCCATCCAGCCCCCTCTCCACCCTGTCATCTTTCTCTTGTTACATAAACATTCTATGGATGTGTTTCATTTTACACTCTGAGCTGAAACTGACTGCTTTGGGCTATCCTAATGTGCTTACCTTGTTCTTTATCTGAGAGCCAAGGTTACCCCTGACAATTAATGGGCCTTACCAGATGGACCTATCCAAGGAGCCTGTTGTCAGAGTCTGTTCGAGTGCTTTACTTATTAAGTAGGGCCTGCATCTATTATACATGTCTGGGCAATCAATGAATCCCTACCCAGACATGACTTTTTTTATCTTTCGCTTGTCTGGTTGTTGTGTAAATTAATGCAGACATACCATCTTTGTTGGTTTCCAATAGTTTCTAGATCTCAAAAGACACGTGTTCCTGGAGTATCAGTTGAAATGTGAATCCTGTTCTTCCACATGCCTGATCTTTGCATTGCATTGGTATATTTGGTTTCAATAACTGTTTTTATTTATCTTTATTTTCATAATAGCTGTGAATAATGCTGTAACATGAACATTTCAGTTTATATGGGATTATAAATCAGTAAGCATAATCAATAGATAAGTTGCCTGAGTTATAGAATCCAATAGATAGAAATGGTTATTGTTTTAAGGTGAGGCTCCAATATCAGAGAAGCTTGTAAAACACCAGGTTGGGTTGACAGTGCCTTATTTAGTGCTTAACTGGATACATCTCACCTCCTTCCATCTTTTAGTTACCAGATACCTAAGAGTTATGGCTAATGACAGATTCCAATTCGTTCCTAGCTATATTCTGGATCATGTTACTTCAGTAGAATGTTGGTGATGTGAGGCATCTTATTGTGTATACTTTATTTGTCTGATAAGAAAGTGTCCTGAAATGTGCCACTCTTCCTTGTATAAGACTAACTAGGCTGCATGAATACACAAAAAGGTACAATTCTGCTTGGTCTCCATGCAGAAATACACTAAATTTTCTAACATAAATATTTTTGTAAGAGAAAAACCCCAAAAATTGTGAGAATAAAGTTATATTTGCTTTATGTGATTATAGGAAGATTTCAACGGAGTGATCGAATTCAACACAACATAAATCAAGATTGCTGAATTGATTTTCATATTACCTTTGATTATGATTAATATAATTATTCAGAAATAAATCTTTGCAATTTGAAAAGAGAGCCAGCTTGAAATTTAAACACTACTCCCATAAAGAACAAAATTCCAAACACACAGATTTTAAGAGTTATAATTCTATATCTCATCTTCAGAAATGCCTAGAAAGAGATTGTTAGCATCAACATTGGGAGATTCAAGGCCAAGAAATTAAATTAATTGTCTTCATGATCTACACAAAAGACCTCTATCAAAGATAACCAACAGATTTTGTTAAATACCTTTGATTTTAACTGTTCGAAGCATATATAGATTAAGTGCAAATATTTATGGCATTTGTTTACATCTAAGAAATTCCAATGTATACAATTTTTTAGATTTCTTCACCATTTCATAGGATATAGATATGATGATATTTATTTTAATTGATTATATTCCTTATACATAGCTCTGCCCAAATTCAAGGCTCAGGTACTATATGCCTAGTTAGGCTATATAGAAGAAACTGTTGGAATCCATAAGTGGGCCGTGTGCAAATCTCCCAAATAACTGACCAAATTTGCCTCCATGGAATACATGCTTGAATGAGACCATTTTGGGTGCGTACTTTCCATTCTGTCTATGTATGAAATAAGCACACCAAGATGTTGATGAATAATTCAATGTAACACTTATCTTCTCCAAATTTTTGTTTAGATTAATTATTTCTTATTTAGATAGATAAAGGCCAAATCTTTTTGCTTAATTTCAAGAGGTCAGTATCAACTATATGCAGGTTGGTCTATGTTACACTGAATGTTAGCCATCCACAGAATGCAGCAATCTGATTGGCTGAGGTGCACTCCACTCCATGTTACTCCATCTAAATCTGCTAGGTGGCAGCACCAGTATTAGCCTGTACAGTAGCCACTGTGCAGATATATCTCTGTGCAGTAACCACTATGTAGACATACATGTACAAGGTCTATAGACTAGCAATCCTTATGAGGATGGATCTATCAGAGAATTCATTTATTAATCTCATTGTAGTCATCACATCTGACAAATTTAAAAGGAGTCTATTTCGATTACAACTGACTTTTGTCAAATTTGCCGAAGGCACTTGTTTACATTATAAATACCCACCAAACAATCTCACATTGTGATAATGTTACTACTTTTTGGCTGTAACTTTACCTTGTGAAAATGTAAATTTGTATATGAAGCAATAGAACTCATAATCTTATTTATTTTAATGTTGTTAATTAAGTAACTCAGACATGGACATTGGATATAATATTTATCACCAACCACACACATGGCAAACTGAAACTAAGAGGCATAGAGGCCAGGATAAGTCCTAAAAAACAGTGGTTACGGCAACACTCTTGCCCTGTCATAATAATGTAATTATAAAAAACATGGAATATGTTGGTCAGAGTCTCTTGCAAGTGAGGTCAGGGGGTCCTTTGGAGGGTCGGTTTCACAGGATGTAACAATTCACAGATTGATACCACGAGCATTGAGTGAGGTTGAGCAGAGCCATACTGGGCATTATTAAGAGTTGAGGTGGACTGCCCCCTGGTGAAACAGCAGGGAGTCAACACGACCTTTACCAGCCAATCACCTGTATCAATTTAGGAAACAATGTCCACCCAATATTAAGGTTATTTCTTTTTAATTTGCATTTGCATTTAAATATATACATATATATGGAAAGTTCAAGGCTAGTTTCAAAATTCTTTGGTCTGCCAAAAATGTGTAGGTGCTTCCAAAAGTCCAACCCAAAGCAATGTAATTTAGCAACGTTGTAGCAAAATTATAGCAAAATAATATTACTTTGTGAAAGGAAATGTTTACACAACTTCCTGCCTAGTTTAAAGTTAGACCTTTAAAGAGTCAGGGTACATCAAGAGGATTAGTGTTCAGAGGCACAGTATGGCCCTGATAAGGGTGAGGTGAGGCTTAGCTTAAGATGTACAGGAACCAACATTAGGTTAACCCTTTAGACCCTATAGATTACGAGGATGAATTGCTGGATTCCCCAAGGATTTCCCGGGATTTCCCTCAGAAATACTTTAGATTTATTTTAGTAGAGATGGTTCAAAGGGTTACCCACCTTTAAATATCAAAATTATTGAAATCATATATGAAGCATGAAATAAGGACAAAATCAGCTTTTAAATGATATATTTGCTATTTCTGTGCGCTGAATACAAATTAAAGTGTCCTCTTTTGGAAAATATGGAAAAAATTACAGAAAAATGGCCATTTTTCCGGGCGGACACGGCTGGATCAGGGAGCACACTATCGGGCGGCCATGGCCGGATTGGGGTCTAAAGGGTTAACACATTCAAAAATACTTAAGGGAATGGACAAGTCTTAAGATGGGTCATGAATACTGGTGAAAATATGAATTTTCTTAAATTATTAGATAATGCCTTCAGTTTGTTGTCAATGTATAATTTCATTATGTTAAGATTATGGGAAGCTCCCTTTCAAAGAAAATGTGTTCTTTTTAGCAAATTATCCTTTGCGTCCCTTGTCCACCCCAGGATTAATATATATGTCACACAGACAGGTGCTAAGCTCTTTAAGACTCATAAAATGAAAATGGACACATCAGAGTTTGTTTCTTTTTTTTACCTTTTATTTCTAACCTCGTCTTTCCGACCTCACAAACAAAAGAATGCACATTTCAAACTCTACAAAGTGCAGACAGTGCATCTTACTTTAAATGAGAAAATGTCTCTGAAATAAAGATGTTGTGCAAATAACGTCACACTGCATCGAAACTGTCTGGACGCCATTTTGGTGATCAATTTCACATCATTAGTGTCCATAATTCAAAAACATAAAGAACATTTATTTATGCTAAATTCATCTTAAATGATCTACTCCAGTCAAAATCTACCATTTGTATTACCCAGAACTAATAGATTGTAGATTTTTCTGATAGCCACATGGTTGTGCTGAGAACATGGTGATCACCAAAAAGTGATCATGTGACCACTTCTGCACAAGGTCTATAAATTAATGAACACAGACATGAACTTTGGCATGATGACATTTTGGATGGTGAGAATCACACCTCTGCAATAATTAATAGTTACTGGCCCCTACTTTTTAACAATATCTCCAAATCATAATCAACAGTAAAGATCATGTAGAATTCATCAATTTCAGTTTCACATCGAAGCGACATAGTTGTGCAAAAGTGATCATACTACCATAATAGATGTCATTTGAATGTCTTGAGGATGTACTGGCAACCAATATATGGACATCCTGAGGACATCATTTTGATGCCTTGGAAAGAAACACTAGGACTTGCCAGTAGTTATGCTGATCATATGTCTACCTATTGTAGAATGCCAATTGAATATTCACAATACTAACAGTTATTTATTCTATATGGTCACCTCAGTTATTTCAGTTAAATCACAAGTTACAGTTTAATTTGTTAGGACTTCATGTAAATAATCAACCTCAACATTCATGCACTCATTTTATCATTAGCCCTTACCTGGTAGGGATTTCTTAGAGGAGCGTAATTATTAGGGTCTGTGTCTATAGAGCTTGTCTCATATAGCCTTGGTCTATGAAAGGGATCTGGGCAATTGACAACTATCTCCCCAGCTGGCCTTGATTGTTGTGTTTTGGCTGCAACTTGTGGTAGCCAACATAAACATTAATCCAGATACTAGATCTTTGTCCAATACCAAAGAAACTAATCAAATATAAGGTAGACTTGATAGTTTCATAGCTTTATTTGTCTTCTGGAACACCTCTTCACAACTTTTAATCACCAGTTATTTGAGCAGTATTGTCTGTGCTATGACTATTGATTAGCTTAAGGCATCTAAAAGATGAAGAATAAGGCATGTACATCGATATGTTTTGGTAGAAGGTGCTGTTTTCCATGTCATAATTAGATAATGTGACAAAACCTACCCAATAAAAGGAAGGTAAAGTAGTTAAAGTGTTAAAACTATAGTAATCATAGTTCTCAAATTTTAGCAATTAGGGTTGTATCTGACACATACTTGTATCATTATAAATGATAAAATATTGTAGAGAACATCTAACTCAACGACGGCTTGTTGTAGACTGTATTGTAGACATTCAAAGCTGGTCAATTCACATGTTTCGAATAGTTACATCCTTCAATAGAATTGATTAGAACCGTGTAATTAGGGGGGTATATCAATAATCAACAGTGTGAATTTTAACAGGGGAAAAATTTATATTCTATTTCTAAAGTTAAAATTGTAACATTGTAATGCTTTTATAAACAATCACCTTTATTGACAGTTTAAATGATACAAATCTATAAGATTTGCAATTACCCACATCAGTTTTGGCTGTGCAGTTGTCCTGCATGGACCCAACCTGAGCCCTAATGCCATCAGGCTTTCCACTATACCTGCCTCCAAACCCCATGGCCATCCCTACCATCAACAAATACTGCAAATTCATTTTTTTATAATTATTGCACTTGTTATGAGTAGACGATGGTATTGGCCGCATTTCAGCATACTGGTACGGGCTTTGTGACTCATTCTGCATCATGTAGGAAAGATCAAATTCTGCTCCGAGAGTGCAGTGAAGATGACCGGTACAGCATTCTCCAAGGAGGTACTGCTGACGCAGTTGCTAAGGGCAACAACAAAACCAGTGGGGTAAGAAACTTCAGCTATGCTGTCCTAGTCTAAGAATTTTACATTAACAAAGTTTATATTTTGCCCAAAATAGGAGGGGTTTGAGTGCCCTATGTGCCCCCATAAAATCTGGCACTGTCATTGTGTTGACGCAAAGGGTTGCTAAGCGGCACATAGAAACAACAGCACTTAGGAACAGCATAAAGCCATAATTTGCCGATGCATCTGTATTACAACATGCTCAGGGATCATATTCAATTACTGGCTTTCCTTCAAACTTGTCCACACAAGGCTTTATACAACTAAGATATTCTAAGCATGTTAAGTCATATTGCCATTAAGTCATAGTAAGTTTATCTATATCATGGAATTTCGACAGTCTGTCGTAATCAACTATTGAAAATTCAAAGTGACGGGCCAGGGGCAACTGTATGGCAGTGGTGATTAAAACACATGTCATCTTAAACCCAAGGATCCAGCATAGTTAACCCACATTTACATGTAGCCTTAATTAGTTCTTTTCACAGGCCCTGTCCATCCTTCCGTCTCAACTACTATCATCAAGAAATGATACAAAGTATAATGTATTTATGCTGATTTGCTTGAGGTATACAGAACCCTTGAGGGTTGTTTGCACACTCACTGTGACTCAGAGAGGACATGATTTTTGTACCTCATTAGGCTGCTAATGCTAGTCATGGTTTTCACCTTAAAGCTTGGGTCATAAGCTACATTGTGGCTTGTTGGCTGGATGATGGGAGGAACAGTGCTGGCATGATCTTAGAACATTGATAGGCAGTACTTAGATAAGAGATCACATTCCATGCGAATTCTAAGCTTATTGTCATACACTTTGGTAGGTCTACAGTAAATATTTACATAGAAAATGACCAAACAAGTAAAATAAGATTAAATTAATCTAAAAATAAAATTTTGTGTAGTTTTATTTGATAGGTGACATTTTCACAAATTGTGCATATTGTTGCCATGGTTACAGGAATGTTGAAAGAGTGCAAAACATACATATGGTGCTAAGATAAAGTTATTGATTGCCATGGAAACCAGATCATGTGACAAAAGATTTTCAAGCTACACAGCCTAAAGATATCTTAATTAGAATAAAAAATCAAGAGCTGTTTTCATTGATTGAAAGTTTGAGACATCTTCTACATTCATCATCTATGTCATTAAGCCCCAAAATCCCATGGAACGGAAATGGTCATGAAGAAGGGATCAAATGTAAGGGATTTCATCTGCACAACATCCACAGACTAGTTGTTGTCTTGAGAAGGTATGAATTGGCTGAAGTGTTTAACAATTCATGAAGGAAACTTTGCACATAATCAAGGAATATATATTTGTCAATGAAATACTTTGTGCATGGAATATGCATCAAGAACTAATATTTCTAGAAATATCTTAAAGATATTCCAAATGCAGCCACTGTTGTGGGACTTTGACATTTGGTCTATTTTAATGGGTTTTTTCATGGGAAATCCCTTATTTAGGAGGTCTCAAGGACTGTTATTGGGATTCCCCAGCTTTCAAAAAAGGGAATCCCCAACTGTCAATAGTGTGTGGAAAGGAATTTTAGCTGTAGTATTAAAAATTTATATTAGGCCATGTGCAGGCTATAAATACTTGTACCCTTTATTCACCAATATCAATTCAATTACCTGAGATTCCCAAGCTATTTTGAAAGGGATTTCCCTGCATTATGACATAGCAAGGACAGAAATGTATCCCTAGAAATTAGGGAATTCCCTTTTTTTTTTTAACTAAATGAAAAATAGCTGTTTGAAAATGTATGTGCAAGGAACGCTTTAAGAAATGATTTGTGAACTTGTTTAATAATAAGTACATTTGCCTATGCTGCAAACTTTCATAATAGGCATGTATGATTATATTCATGTCTATATAAATCCATAAAGACATAAACTGTTGCCTTCCCCCACATACCTGGCCTCTCAGATGAAGAGTGAGTGTAGGCCATGTGGTTACCTTATATAGGTCTGCCTATATGGTAAGGGAGGATTTGATTGGTCAGTGTGTCTAGTGTCAGTATAAACACCTACCATAGGCTGGTTGGCATTGATCTCCATGCATACAGGTACAGGTGGGGTCACCCAGGTATAACCCTGCTGGTAAAGACAGACTAATATTATATACCAATGCCAAAATATATTACGAATACCAACTGGACAAAGCCAGGCAATATTTTCTTTGTATCTGCACACTGGTCAGTATTTCATCGCACGGCCCACCCTCCTCTGCACTCTCAACGGATTTGCTTGTGCTGCTGCAGGCTTGTGGGGAAACATTCTCTTCATTCAAACTTAATAAAGAACATATAAAACTAATTTCTGATGAGGTAAGGAGGAAGAATACATCAAATTTAACATTTGCCTCGCTTACCGTATTAGGTTATGATGACTGTGAACAAAGATACAGGTCAAAATGCAATGTTGTCTGCTGCACTCAGGGACTGTCAATGCTCAGCGTGGGACCATTCTGTCCCGGCTCCCAGCTGGTCCGCACGCTACGGGGGGCCTCAGGGAGAATGCTTTCACGTTGGAAGCGCGGACCTGGGAGTAAGCACCTAATCATTCTGTCCCTGTTCCCAGCAAGTCTGCGCACTACGGGAACCCTCAGGGAGAATAGTACTGCAGCAGCTCAGGCAGTCCGCCGGCCCGGTACGGCCCACTTTGCTCCGCTCGTAAAACGCACTTATTTGTTGAATTACACATTAATTATGATATATAATATAAGGAAAACATCCATCGGTTGATCGTACGACCCTGAATACTCTGTGGGTCGTCAGAAAAAGTACTGCCCTCGGCCTAAAGGCCTCGAGTAGTACTTTTCCGACACCCACCTCGTATTCAGGGTCGTACGATCAACCTCTGTAAGTTTTCCTATAGAACCAAACAATTAGAATTAGTAAATAGTATATAATGATATAACAATACCCCTGAGGACTTTTTGTCAACCATAATACGTAATGCAAAGTACATAGATACAAAGGTAATATCAGATATAAATGTTATGTTGTCTGCAGCACACTACATATGTATGTTATGATACAGTGTATTTAATCTGTTATACCTTTATATGAACACATGGTAACAGATGTAAAAAGAACTTTTCCAGCCTTGAATAAGAAGAAACACTTTGTTCAGATTTCAAAATTTCAAGGAGGCATTATAGCTGTTTTGTCATATTTGGTATTGTTGGTAGTCTACTAGGTCAGCGTAACATTCTCATCATGAACTTAATAAATGGGTTTGAATGCAAAAGGGTGGAAGTTTTTTCTCATTATCTTACGAAGTTTCTGATTATTTCATCTTGAAGTTTTATTTGCATTGGTCAACTCTCTAATTTGTATTGTATGGACCCTCAATCCAATTTAGAAGGTAAGACAGATTTCAGGATTATGTATCATATTTTGAAAATTGTATCAAGTTGCCAAATTTCTGTGCCAACCAAACAGTACTTTTTCTCAGTTGCATAAACATATCTATGTAGACATATTTATCCAAAGGCACCATCACAATTTGCTGGTATCTGCTTGTTCTGTTTAAATGATATAATATTTCAAAACCTGGTTGGTAATTTTCTTTTTATTTGATCCTGTTTTACATACATTAATCCTACAGTTTAGTTTATTCAATTCACACTCTTGTAATTCTAAGTTCAAGAACAAAAAGCGGTGACTTGCCACTTATCGCACAACTGAAAAAAATAGATGCAATCATCATAGCAAGCAAAAATCTTTTTCTTTTTAAGCCATCACATCTTATAAGACAGTGCTACACTTAAATATTTTGACAATGTCAAGAACGATTGATATAAATAATGTATAATAGATATAAGCCAAGCCTAAAAATAGTGTTTTTCTCAGTCAAGCTGTTTCAAAATTCGATTGCGTAAGTCACTGTGACTTAAAGTAAATTTTTCATTACATATCTGCCTCTCTTACTCAAAGAGGAAATGAATGTCTGTTGAGTGAGGGCTGGTGCACAAGTTGTATTCAGGTTGACATCTGAGTCACTGCATCTGGGATAATGATGCTCTTTTCTAGGTGAAGAAGGATTTTGAAAGCCTTCCTAAACTCCTTGCTTTTCCAGGCATAGATGAATGGATTCACACAAATCCCACTCCAAAAAATGAGCGCAGCAGCCTACAGGGGGAAAAGTATTCAGTCAAACATATAATGTAAATCGAATTATATTGATGTTGAAAGGTACACGATATTGTTCAACAGAATATGGAATAACAAAAATATTATCTTGGATGTGTTTTCTTTCAGAACAATTGTATGCCTGTAAGAATTAATTATAAACAAGAGAAATTGATATTCATGAATAATTATTGTGATAAAAGATATTGTCCTTAAAAAAGTCTTAGCCAATGATTTTAAAGAGAAAGGTCAATCAAATTTGCATAGTGAAAGCAATACTAATGTTTGTCCCTTTAATCTGAAATACATGTTATTTTATAGTGAGATAAAGGCACATACTGAACACTTAAAGAGTAAGTCTACAGTTTAAAAAAGTTAGACTGTAAAAAAGTTGGCGATTCACAAATTTTAGAAAATTTGTATGTGTATATATATACCTGAATAAATGTAATTTGTATATTTATCAAACTTGTAATGTGTCCATATACTTATGGAATAACCTTTTGGTGTTATTGTATATAACACCAACAAGTTGTTCCATACCACAAAGTACTCAGATACATTTTCCATCTGTAGGGTAAATATGGTGGGATACCAGGCAAAGGCAATTGTAACACCTGCACTTGGCAGGTAAGTCAGGAGGTAGACACCTAGAACCAGAGACATCATCTTGACCACTTTATGATCTCCACCACTGTTCCCAGTGCTTGACACTATAGCAGAGGTTCCTTCTATGGCCTTTCTCTGAAATGTTAAAATCTTTGTTAGCAGCAGACTATAGACGTTGTGCAGATGACGTCACAACTCCCAAAATAGGCTGGCCGCCATGTTGATGATCAATCTATCATCAATATTAT
This sequence comes from Lepidonotus clava, assembly GCA_936440205.1. NCBI lineage: Eukaryota > Metazoa > Annelida > Polychaeta > Phyllodocida > Polynoidae > Lepidonotus > Lepidonotus clava. Next base: position 40,923,817 of record OW387144.1, on the reverse strand, counting down.
TCTAAAATCTGAATCATTTAGAACAAATATTTCTGCTAAATTTTATCATAACTAACCAAGTCAATCATAAACAACAATACTCATGCTTTATGATTCATGAATTTTGTAGCCACATGGTCATGATCACCACGTGGTGATCACCAAAAAGTGATGACGTGACCACGTTTGAGGGGTATACTTAGCTGAGAGACAAAATATTTAAGATATATTCATATTGGGGGTGTTTAGGCAACCTGATGCTTGAATTTAGTCAAGGTGAATATTTCACCTCAGTTAACAAACCAATTCACCTTTCAACAGGGGGGAGTTGCATAACATTCCGCTAAAGTTATCCGCTATACATCTCCGTTAACAATGAATAATGAGCATAGTGTTGCAAAATTTGCTATTGGGAAATCTGTTAAATAATGATAAGTTAAATCCGTTAACATTTAACTATAACGGAAATGTATTAACAGATTTTATAACACCTGGGTCTCCGTTATCTATTCAGGGAATAACGCACGGAGGGGCGGGGTCGAGGCCTTCTGGTGACTGGCTAGAGCACTGGGGCAGAGGGCTCCTCGCCGCATGCCGTAGGCTTGCGGCGAGGAGCCCGAAGCCCCAGTGCTCTAGCCAGTCACCAGAAGGTCGAGACCCCACCCCGAGTGCGTTATTCCCGTTATAACACAGAGAATTGTATCAGAATTGTTGCAAAATGTGTCTAAATAATCTTAATATTGATACATATGAACCAACACTTTCATACATTTGTTACAACGTTTGTAAACTTACTTTTAATATTTCCTCAGGATTTCCTTCTATTCTGTTTAATATTGTACAATGGAATCTGAAAATTTTGTGATATTCATGTAGCATAAATCCATACAAGCATCTCTCTCGCTTACTGTATATGAATTAGATGAACACAAACAAAGATATGGCCAAGATTGTAAAGAAAGTTGATAAAAAAAAATCCACCCAGTGCTTCTCCATGCAACCTGGCAACGCAACCTGGCAACGCATGGCAACCTGACCTAATTATCTTAATACTGTGCTGTGATTGGATGTTATCTATGTATCTATGGAGAGGTGTTTTCTAGCTCAGGATAGATGCACAGCAAGGTGGCAACCAGAAAATCATTTCAAAAGGCCTTTATTCAGAATAAATAATCATTCTGAAATATATTTCATTATTAGTACATCATTACACATCTGTTTACAAAGTTTGGTGAAGATTGAGCCGTTTACACTGCTTTTACAACGTTGTTTACAACCTGCGGACGTCTAGATCGGCACGTTGCTACCCACTTGCCGTGTTATAATTTGCAACAGTCTGGATCCTTAAGCATCCAGTAAATATACTGGAAAGTTATGCATCCCCTCCAGGCCAGTGTAATGTATATAGCTTGTTCTCAGATGTATGTTCAACATCACAAGTCTATTAGTCTATTATCCATAGCTGTAGTTGTATTAATGTTTATAATGAAATGAGACTTCCAATGTCATTTACATTCTTTACAATTAACTTATTTACAGACAATTCTTGGGCTAATTCACATAAATAAATAAAAACGTTTGTAGATCTATTTGTAACTCACCCATTGGTTTTAATGATAGTTATTATAGCATCACCTGGTCTCAAGTCTCAGGTGCCATTTTATAGTGTCAAAACAAAGTTTACGTATTCTCATGAACCTTCAAAAATACAGGTTTAGAACAGTTTGTGTATTTTCTTGAATTGTTCCTAATAATTTAAGGCAATTAACTGTGTTTTGTTGGAAGGTGGAATATCTACCACTACAAAGTTACAGAAATCAGTAAAATTAATGCTGATAGAGCTGTTGCAAGTTAATTGAGTGCAAAAATTGTCTTTTTGTTAAATACCAACCTGTTTTATTGCAATTTTGGCAATCATTGTATATAAGACAGTGGTTCCCATGAGAAATATTGCCAATTGAGGGATCAAGTAGTTTCTATAAATGAACCCCAAGAAGGCAAAATACACGCACACCCTAGCAGCGGCTTTCTGATCACTGCCAAGGGCAACAAGCAACGGGGTCTCCACCAGAATCCAACACCAGGTGGCAGCAATCACCAACCAGGTCCTCAGATGGGTAGCAAGCTGGTGGTAGCGTAACGGTCGGCTGATGTATAAATAGCGGTCAGCAGCCAGCAAGAACAGAGTCATGAAGTTGCCTCGTGAAGCAATGATGCTGAAACACTTCTCTGTCAAACACAGTGTTACATAGGAGGGATGGTCATACAGCCCTGCTTGGTGGAGGAGAACCAGTGGTGTCAGTAGCGAACCAATGAGATCTGCCACACTCAGACTACACACCAGGAAGTTGGCTGGCGCATGCAGGAACTGAAAGTATGCAACAGCCACAAGGGTTAGGGTATTCCCAGCAAGCCCAAGGACAGACAGGATGATCCTTCCAGCATAGTAAACTGCCATAAAGGTAGTGGTCAGCCGAAGATTTGTCGTGTTGGCTAGAGGAAGGAAGGTGGAGGAGTTTGATGCCTCCATTATTGACCAGGACATATTAGGTTCCCCTGACATCATGAGAGCGATAGTTTTCCTGCAGCAATGTAAGTTTCTGGAAATAGAAAAACAACAAAGATTGAGAGTGATATTCCAGGGATGAATTAAAGACTTTGAAAAGGGAGATTTAACATGTGATGTTCAATGGCAAATCCAAGCTAATTTTAGGTATAGGTAAACTTGGATTTCCCGTGAAGCATCACATATTTTGAAGTTCGTGAAATTATACATTTATATGTGCGCTATATTACAAATTATGTTATTATTACTATTATAATCATGTATTCCCTATATGACTGGAAGAACTTTTCTTGTAAAGGTGATGGTTTGAAGAATGATTTTTTTTTAAAATGGTTGTTATATAAGGTGTTTAATGGTCCAAATACTGAATTCAGTCAAAATAATACTTCATTCTACATGGTAAGCCCCTGGTTTTTCTAATGGCATTCTAGAGACCATGACTGAAGATGGTTTCAAAGAATGAAAATATCATTAGTATGCAAATACTGTCCTAGCACATAATTTTGCTTGATTTACAAAAATTGAAAAACATGTTATTTCTTTCCCAGGAACTATTTAAGTTATGAAAACATGCAATATGTCATCTGAAAGGTAAAATGTTTCTCGCATGTGTGGCATATCATGTCATATTGTCAATATTAATATCTATGAGATAATACAGATATACATTTTGGGAATCTTATGGCAGGTTTTGAAACAGGTTGCATATCATTGCATAAGAACTATAGGTTTAACCAACAGTTTTTCCTGATTAAATTCTAACCAATTATTCATAACTTTTGACATCATGAAAATACAATAATTCATCCTACAATAATATATTGAAACATCAAGTTTATGCTGGAAGACCTATATCATATCTACATTCCAGGTACTTACCTTTTACTTTAGCTGAGAGCCTGGGTTATCTCTGACAGCTACCAGGCCTTACTATGGGAACTTCTCCAAGAAGCCTGTTGTCATTGTTTGTGTGAGTTCTTCACTTATCAAGTAGGCCCCGTGTCAGTGAAACACCTCTGCTGCTTGGCAATCAATCACTGCCTACCCAGACATGACATTTTTGTCTTCAGCTTGTCTGGTTCTTTGGTAAACCAATGCAGCCATAGCATAACTGTTGGTTTCAAACAGTTTTTGAAGGACACGCGCTATAGGAATATTGGTTGAAACCTGATTCCTGTAATTCTGCATGTTTGGATTGATATTTTTATATTATAGGCACTATGTCTTACTATTCATGTACTGTTTTATTAGAGTAATAAGGAGAGAAATAGCTGTAACTAAGGTCCAATATCAAAGAGGGTGATAAAACATCAGGTTGATTAGACAGTGCCTTGATTAAATGCTTAACAGGATACCTCCAGCACCACTCAGTCTTTTAGTCACCAGTTACCTGAAGAGTAGCTTCAGTGTTATGCATAATCACAGATTTGTTCCTAACTATGTTGTGACCCATTTTACCTCTGTAAACTGTAGGTAGTGTAAGGCATTGCAGTATGACTCCAGACAACAATCAACAGAACGCTAATGTTCAGTATCTACTATTGTATTAACCTTATTCCAACCATATATATTCCAAAACATGAATATGTATGAATATGCTATCAATTTCTCTTCATTTTTAAGTAGTTTTCTTTAATTAGAATAATAGGGTATCAAATTACCATAATATAGATACCCAAAATAGCTCGACTACTTTTAGTATAATATTTCTCACAAACAGTGAACATTTGATATTTTGGTTTAAATAGTTGCTTTCAGGTAAATGTTAAATAGTAAGAAGTTTCATGCGAACTCCAATGGTAGTTCTTTTCCACAGAAAAAGAATACCTATACTTCCCATATAAATCAATGGCCAAAATTAATAAGAAATTAGAATAATAGGATATAAATTTACCGAGTATAAATTCCCAAAATACCTCGATCTTTTTCTGTTTTTAAGTATAATCTTTCACACAACTTGTCAACATTTGATATTTTTGTTTAAATATTTGCTTTCATGTAATTAAATGCTAAATATTTTACAAGTTTCATGAGAATTCCAATGATTTTTTCCACAGAAAAAAAACCCTCATATTTCCCATTGAAATCAATAGTCAAAATTAATGTAACTTCTTGATCAGGCTCTAGTTCGTATCACAAGCAGTGAAAAATTTAATATTGTTCTATATAATTCTCTCTATATAATTTTATAAAAACTAAATTGCTAAACTAATATTTGTACACACAATCTGATATTTTTTGGGAGTCGGGATTTCCGTGCTCCACGTCTCAGGCTTAGGCCAGTCTCGGGCGTTCTGCCTGTCTACCAGTTGATCAAGATGCCAGGGAATTTAGGCCGTCGCTGATAGTTTAAGGGTGGTATCAGGAGTGGGTTGCACCTTGGTTCCTTTTGTTGGCCCACTGCCTACGATTTCGGGCTTCCGTACCATGCCGTAGCCAGGGCAGGTTTTTGTGCCATTTCGGGCTTTCGGGCCTTTTCGGTCCATCGGACTAACAGCTAAACTTCTATGTAATTCGGGAACCCTGGCTAGGCTTTTACTCATCTATGAACTTCTGCTCTTCAAGGTCTCTGGCTCAGGCTAAAGGCCATGATCCACGTTGCGATTTTGGGCCGACCGATTTTCTTCCCGTGCATTTTTCACATATTTGGAATCAATTTTCCTGATGGAAATCTTTTTTTTTCTGTTATGTATTGTTCTAAACTCTTTGGAAAAGTGTATGTTGTATAAGTTAAATGATAATTTAAGAAACTGATTTTCAAAATCGGTTCAAAATCGGCCAAAAATCGCAATGTGGATCATGGCCTATAGTGGAAAGGCGGTCCATCCCAAAGAAGAGGTGTGTGAACACAAAGAGTACCATAAGGGAACTGTTTATTTCGGGCCATACTGCCCCTTTCTATAGCTTGAGGTCATCTCTCATTGGTCAATTCAATCACTTGACTTACATGACATCATTTGTGGTCAATACCGTTTTTCAGTCTTTTCGGGCTCAATTACAGAGTTTGGTCCACTTTTCGTTCCCATTTTGTTCTGTTACATCATTTCATTATTAGCCGGCAATTACCACATTATTAGATAATTTCACATTTCAAGTTGATTCTGCATGATAATTATACCCGATTTCTAGCTTTATAGTTTTTTGTACCATAAGGATGGAATGGAAAATTAATAACATACACGTTTTTAATGAATTTGCTCTAGATGTATTTCAAGAAAATTCAAAACATATATGTTCATGAATGTATTACTTAATAAACTCTAACCACCAAGAACTAAATAAATGACAATTTCACAAATATTGCTCAGACGCTTGCTTCGAGCATTAAGCCATTGACTTGAATGGAACAAAGTGCATTGGATATAGATGCTAATGATACAGATGATATTGCTGGTGAGATTAAAACACCACAAATACATGCTTTTACCCTCAATCAATTGGAAAATGTACTGAAAGACATGACATCTACAAATCTTTGGGATGCCAATTTCTTTAAGACTAAAGTTTTACTTGTCTTAAATTATAATATATTCACTATATATCTTTAATCCTTCAATTTCAGTATCAGTGTATCCAAATGCATGAAAGGTAGGCACAGTGATCCCTATTCCAGATTAATGGATAATTAGGAGATGGGAAGGACAATAATCATTGTATCTACACATGATAATATCATCATTTAACCCGCTTTCATTTAACCTTGGTCAAATACGGAGCTTTGTTGGCAAAATGACTGTTATAAGACTGTCAGAGACACCTGGTATGAAAATACAAACTAACCATCTCATAAGAAACTATACAGTTGGTCTTTGTTTCCCAAAAGAACCGTCCCCACACCTTTTCCTAGTAGCTGGCATGTGGACGAGGCCCTGGTAAAAATGAAAGATACGCACGAGGATCCTAGCTGGCACTGGGCAGTACAAGCAGCAATGGACCTGACTGTGTAGGTGCCCAGATGACTGACATAGTCCGCTGATGACAAGTTCGGTACCACTGACCAATAACACTCCAATAATGATCCATTAGGGTTATCTGGAAAACAAAATATATGTATACCCTTTTGAAGAGGGCTCGCATTTCGAGGTAGTCATTGTAAATGAATAGTGCATCTTTTGAATACCCGATGATGAGAGTACAAGAATATAAATACTTACTTTCTATTACTTTTCTTCTCTAATATGTTAAGTAATTATATTGATTATTTCTGTAACAATTACATATTAAAGGTGTGTGTGCGTGTCTGTGTCCATGTGTCTGAGTGTGTCTGAGTGTGTGTCTGTGTCTGTGTGTGTGACTCTGTGGTTGAGTAGCATCTTTCATTATCAATCCTATCAGTCCTTGATCCTGGGCTCTGGATGTAGAGTCTCAATGTCGTGTGTTGAATTTTAAAAATGCCGACATCATATTTCTTTGTTACTTATTTTTCCCAATTGTGTCAGGACTGCAACCAGTCCCAAACACAGAATGCCTAGAACCCTACTTTTGCAGACACAACCAAAGATAATGCCAAATCTATTATCAAAAGGAGCTTTTCAAAGTCATGGGAATCTGACGGACTTGTTAGTTAGCATCTAAAGTGTAAAAGGTAAATTATAGGAAAGTTAAATTTCACTGGCCCCTCTTTTAGAAATGCCCCTATTACTATGTCTCTTTGAGTGGTCCATCCCCATTATCCTACTGAAGCAACTACTTTTGTCCAGAATGTGCAAAAACTTTAAATTTTGAAAATATGACCTGTCATTCATGCAATCTGAGGCACTCTAAGGTACTTTGGTGACCTGAAGTAATAAGTTTTTCCCCAATATTTTAATCTATCTTGGTATGGGATTCAGGGTAAGGGTGGGACCCTCCCATTGGGGGGTATGGGGGGCCACCCCCAGGAAGATTTCTGAAAATATGACCTGTCAATTTTGAGACATTCTAAGTTACTTTGGTGACCTGAAGTAATAATAGTTTTTTTCCCTAATATATTGAATCTGTCTGGGTAGATCTATGGGATCCAGGGTAAGGGTGGGGGTTCCCCTCTCATTGGGGGGTTTGGAGGGCCACCCTGTCATTCATGCAATCTTAGGCATTCTAATGTACTTTGGTGGCCTGAAGTGATAAGTTTCTTCCCTAATATTTTGAATTTCTCTAGGTGTGGGAGTCAGGGTAAGGGTGGGGTTCATCGCCCATTTGGGGGGGGGGGGGGAGGCACCCTCAGGAAGATTTTGAAAATATGACCTGTCATTCATGCAATCTTAGGCAGTCTACACAGAGAAAACTAAACAAGTCATAATGACTCTAAAACGGAGCCCAGCACATGTCAGCAGAATAACAAGCTTTTGGAGTCAATAATTTGACTCCCTTTCATAAAGGAGTCATATTGACTCCCTTAGTAAGAGAGTCAAATCATTTGATTTGACCCTCTTTGAAATGGAGCCAAACTATTTTGACTCTGTTTTAAAGGGTGTCATCTCGATATGGCTCTTTTTTATTTAGAGTCAAAAGATTTTAACTTTTGATTAAAGAATAGTCATTCCCTCCTTATATGCTGTTACTCAGTGCAATACGTGCTGGACTCCCATGCAAACCCGTCATGTTGCTAAAAAATATAACAAGATATGATATACATATCATATTCATATAGAGTAGAGTCGCACCTTGTGGTCGGACCAGATAATTAAGGTCACATTTTGAAAGAACAAAAACAATAAATCCAGTACTTCTTATATTCAGAATAATGGTCAACCCCTCATTAAGGCCACTTTTGGAAAGAACCAAGGGTGACCTTAATTCTGAGACTCTACTCACCTGCTACATATGTTTGCCACACTGAAACAATGGGCCAGACAGGAAATGACTAGTATATTCAAAAGTTGGTAACATAACCTTGAATTTTGACTCTCTTCCAGAGTCATTTGACTCGGCCTTTGTAATGATGAATGAAACTGGTAGTTTTGCCCTAAATCAGAGTCAGTTTAGGTCAAAAACTACACTCATTGGGGGGGAGTCAAAATATGACATTTTTAGGAGGTGCTGGACGTGAATTTGGGGTACTTTGGATGCGTTTAGTTTTCTCTGTGTAAGATACAGGGAGGGAAAGCACAGGGCTGGGAAGGAAAGTACTGGGCCAGGAGGGGAAGCACAGGGCCAGGAGGAGAAGCACTGGACCAGGAGGGGAAGCACAGGGCTGGGAGGGGAAGCACAGGGACGGTAGGGGAAGCACTGGGCTGGGAGGGGAAGCACAGAGCCAGGAGGGGATGCACTGGGCTGGGAGGGGAAGCAATTGGTCAGGAGGGGGAGCACTGGGCTTGGAGGGGAAGCACAGGGCCAAGAGGGGAAGCACAGGGCCGGTCGGGGAAGCACTTGGTCAGGAGGGGAAGCACTGGGCTGGGAGAGGAAGCACTGGGCCGGGAGGGGAAGCACTGGGCCGGGAGGGGAAGCACTGGGCCAAGAGGGGAAGCACAGGTATAAGAGTATAAGAGATGGATCTAAAGTCTCTTGGGACTGCCATTCCGAACCCTCTGAACGGGTCCTGATCCCCTTTGTCTTGGTTCCTGCGCCCAAATCAACCCGCGTGGGGTCAACGTCCTCAGCTCTTAGGTCAGGTAAATACAACATGTAATCGGAACAAGAAATTCCCAAATCCACACATATTGCAACAGCCAACTTGAGATACTCACACCATGTGTTAATTGGTCTCCTGTGCCAATGCTTACAGGCATTACAGTCCGCAAAACCCATGGTAAAGACAAAATTATCCAGTCAGTTCCTTCCAGCTCCAAGGCCAGATGCAATCTGACCTCTCTCTCAGTGTCAGGTAGAGGAGGTGAGAATGAGGGTACAACTACTGTGGCACCCCATGGTGGATCCTAAAAGGTGTGAGTGAATGTCTATCTCAAACCATAGGTGGTGACACTGAGTCTGGCTGGCCTTGGACTCTCTATTGATACTTTGATAATTGTGGGTCCATTTATCATCCCATTTGAAAGAGAGGGCCATCTTTCTCTTTCCTTATCTCCTCCCTTCCTTTTTCCTTTTACCACAGGACTAGGAGTGTAAACAAAGGGTCTAGAGGGGAAAGGAAGGGCTGGAAGGGGAAAGAAAGGGCCAGGAGGGGAAAGAAAGGGCCAGGAGGGGAAAGAAAGGGCCGGGAGGGGAAAGAAAGGGCCAGGAGAGGAAAGAAAAGGCCGGGAGGGGAAAGAAAGAGTTGATATTTGAAAGAGAGGGCCGGGAGGGATATCTTTCTCTTTCCTTCGCTCCTCCCTTCCTTTTTCCTTTTCCCACAGGACTAGCAGGGGAAAGAAAGGGCCTAGAGGGGAAAGAAAGGGCCGGGAGGGGAAAGAGAGGACCGAGAGGGAAAAGAAAGGGCCTCGAGGGAAAAAAAAGGGCCGGGGGGAACTAGTTTTTTTCCCTTCTTTTCTCCCCCTTCCTCCCTCTCTCTTTCCTTTTATTTTTTTTTATTGGGGGGGGGGGCAAGGCCCGCCCCCCCCCCCAAAAAAAAAAAAAAAAAAAAAAAAACGCCACTGATGATAGGCTGTTTTGGTCAATTTTTGGGGAATCAGCAACATGACCTTGGCTAGATTTGCACATGGTCAACCCATATATTCCCACAGTTTCATATATTCTCTAATAAGAATTGGTCCTTCGAGTATCTAAACACCTAAAATGCCTCATAGAATGGCGTATGTATAATTACAAAATATTCTAACTCAGTTTACCACCTATACCAATAATAATACTACATAATATGGTCTAATAATAAATACTATTTTGATGAACTAAGCAGCCAAAGTGGCTCATTGAATGATGCATATGAATACAAACTATTCTAACTCAGCTTACCATCTTGGACTTGAAGCATTTTTGTTGGGGCCAGGTTTGCTGTTTCTGGGGCTGGTGGCATTGTCGCTGGGGCCAGTGGCACTGTCACTGGGGCCGGTGGAATTATTGCCAGGGCCGGTTGCACTGTCGCTGGGGCAGGTTGAACTGTTGCTGGGGGTGGTGGCACTGTCGGTGGGGACGGTGGCATTGTCGCTGGGGCCGGTGGCACTGTCGCTGGGGGCGATGGAATTATTGCCGGGGCCGGTAGTGGTGTCACTGGGGCCGGTAGTGGTGTCACTGTGGCCGATAGTGGTGTCACTGTGGCCGGTAGTGGTGTCACTGTGGCCGGTAGTGGTGTCACTGGGGCCGGTAGTGGTGTCACTGGGGCCGGTAGTGGTGTCACTGGGGCCGGTAGTGGTGTCACTGGGGCCGGTAGTGGTGTCACTGGGGCCGGTAGTGGTGTCACTGTGGCCGGTAGTGGTGTCACTGAGGCCGGTAGTGGTGTCACTGGGGCCGGTAGTGGTGTCACTGGGGCCGGTAGTGGTGTCACTGTGGCCGGTAGTGGTGTCACTGGGGCCGGTAGTGGTGTCACTGTGGCCGGTAGTGGTGTCACTGTGGCCGGTAGTGGTGTCACTGGGGCCGGTAGTGGTGTCACTGTGGCCGGTAGTGGTGTCACTGTGGCCGGTAGTGGTGTCACTGTGGCCGGTAGTGGTGTCACTGGGGCCGGTAGTGGTGTCACTGGGGCCGGTAGTGGTGTCACTGGGGCCGGTAGTGGTGTCACTGGGGCCGGTAGTGGTGTCACTGGGGCCGGTAGTGGTGTCACTGGGGACGGTAGTGGTGTCACTGGGGCCGGTAGTGGTGTCACTGGGGCCGGTAGTGGTGTCACTGGGGCCGGTAGTGGTGTCACTGGGGCCGGTAGTGGTGTCACTGGGGCCGGTAGTGGTGTCACTTGGGCCGGTAGTGGTGTCACTGGGGCCGGTAGTGGTGTCACTGGGGCCGGTAGTGGTGTCACTGGGGCCGGTAGTGGTGTCACTGGGGCCGGTAGTGGTGTCACTGGGGCCGGTAGTGGTGTAACTGGGGCCGGTAGTGGTGTCACTGGGGCCGGTAGTGGTGTCACTGGGGCCGGTAGTGGTGTCACTGGGGCTGGTGGCATTGTTGCCGGGGTAGGTGCAGCTGATGATGCTGCACTGGTTCTCTTGGTGGTCACTTTGCTCATACTTGTTACCCCTAGGATGTTAGAAATATTCAAATTTTAAAAGGATAATAATTATTATAATTGATTTGAAATAAACAGAAGGTCGCACCATTTTGGATTGTTAGCTGTGAGCTTCATGAAGCCCCATTCGCCCTGTGGCCCGTCGCATAACCAAAAGCTCGCAAGAGGGAGCGATTAAGGATGGATTTGTTTTTTCTCCCTGTTTTTTTCTCTCCTTGTTTTGGGGGTGTGCCAATGCTCCCTGTTGCGATGGTTTTGTACACACTTTGAATTTAATTTAATTGGCTAATAAATCATTTCCGCCACTTGCCTCCTATACAAATTATAAGCTGAAGGACACATCTAACATTTACTGAAAACAAAATCTTTAAATGTTAACCCCAAAATGTCCCCCTGATAAATTGAAAAATCAGGTGTGCAAACCATCCCTGTAAGGATGAAAGGTACATTGCTCCCTGTTGAACAGGGAGAGGTCTTTTGAAATGTGCCAATGTTCGCAACAGCGAGACCCGTTATGCAACGGGGCACTGGGCACATATCTTTGTAATTTATTTTAGTGGTTAGGCTAATCAGGTGAAATTTGATAAGTGTCTCATTTGTTCTTTGTATATCACCTAAAAATCCTTTTCAGTTCTATTTTCAAATGACATCACTTCTTTAAAGCTCCATACCCACTAGGCGATTTTACTGGTGATGGGCAACGGGCAACTGGGAGAATCGGCCAATTCTTAAGGTTGTCCAGTAGTATGGTGCATTGAAATGTGCATGTTTGATCTGAATCGGCACTGAAATCAGCCAATCAGGGGTAGAATCGGCTGATTCAGCACCGATCCGTTGCCCGACTCTGCAAAAGTTGCTTAGTGGGTATGGGGCTTTAGTGACAAGACAGAATATGGTATTTTGCAACACTGATCAATTTTTAACAGATTAGCCTAATCACTAAAAACAGTTATGAAGATATGGATCCTGGTCATTGATGATGCAACCTAGGAACGGTGTGACAGCTCTCAGTAATGTGGTGCTTTGCGAAATTATTCAACATGTTGAATATTTCCATAGCCTTCCTGTGTGATTCTAGATGAGGTTGCATGTGAAAATAAGCACAAGGGAGCTTCCTTCCCAGTGTGAATGCTATTTGTTTAATTTCACTAGCCTCTCTCCCATGGGATATTTTTGCTGGTTTCAGTGACAGGAAAAAAAGCCAGGCCGAAGTGGGCTTCAGTGAAGCCCCATTCCCCCTGGCTGATGTTCCTGTCACAGAGACCAGCGAAGATTTTATCTCATGCATTCCCAAATAATCTAAGGTATGACAGAATTATCACAAGCCAGAAAATTGATCGCATAATATTTGCAAAGAGAAGAAAACTCCCTTGCAATCATTTTCACGCGCAATCTCATCTGGAATCGCACAGATTCTCTACAGAAATATCAATGAGGTTCTCTACCAAAAATCTCACAGATCGGAGAACCCACATCCACCATGGTGAATGGGGCTTGAATGCATGCAAGGAAATCGCCCTACCAGAAGAGCGCTCTGTAATGATCTCTTATTTCATTAAAGGCCCATTCGTGCTACGTGAAGATGTTTGCTGAAATCTTGGAACAATGGCAATGTTACTTTATCACAGCTCTTGTCTCAGCATGAGACAAGATAATATCCAACCTGGTTGATCTTTTTTTATCTCATCCATAAGATTTTATCGCAAAATCTATTGTGAAAATAATAAATCATTTATTGCATCTAATCACAAGGGTCCTTGTCTAATGGGATGAACGCTACTTCATGGTTTTCTCTTGTTTGCAACAAACATTGCATCCATGCAATCATTTATTGCAGCAAGGATACAACATGTGACAGAAATATTGCAGTAAAATTGCATAACGCGAATGCACTTTAAGATAGCATTGAAAATTTCTGGCTCACCACCAACAAGCAAAATATCCATGAAAACATTAATTCAACTACACTATCGATTTTATTTACCCTTTAGACCCCACAGATTACGATCATGCATTGCTGGATTCCCCCAAGGTTTCCATGGATTTCCCTCAGAAATTCCTTAAATTTATTGTAACTGGGGAATTCAAAGGTTGACCAATCCCTACCAACTAGTATTATAGAAATATGAATTGAAGCATAGATTAGGGAGTTAAATCAGCTTTTAAACGATATAATTGCTATTTTTAAATCTTGTAAACTCTTTACAATCTTTTCTTTGGAAAAATGTGGAAAAATTATGAAAAAAAACAGCCGTTTTTCTAGGCTGCTATGGCCGGATTGGGGAGTACACCCTCGGGCGGCCATGGCTGGATTGGGGGCTAAACGGTTAAGCGTTTAAGTAATTTCTTCAATTCATAGAACCAAGTATGATAAGCGGGTTTCATTTATTTTACCAAGAATGTCCATATATAGTAAATTATTTTCATTTTACCTGTTGTTCTGCTGATGGTGTCTGCTCCCAAAGCCAGGGTTGTAGTCTGAGTTGTCTTCGTATCTTTGATCGTTTTAGTTTTCTTTGTTTTTTCTTACAAAATAAAATCATAAAAGTATTGATTCTTCAACATTTACTCAACATCGCGATGCCCTACAATTCTTTATAATAACTGTTGGAAAAAAAACTTCCAAAATTAAACTATCATGGTTCATGTGAACAGTTCCGGGTAGGAACAATGCACGATGGATTATTATGATTATTCCATAACATTAACAGTATTTTCCAAAATTTCCTTTCATTTCTCTAGGATACACAACATCTGGCTCTCCACCAACAAGAACAATGTCCTTGAAAAACTAAGTTTGCATGCAAATCACACAGTCTATTTGGTTGAACATTTTAAGCAAGGTCTTCACTTTATTCGTTGGGTTGGTAATCCGGTCACTTTGGTGTAGGTGGTGTAGCGACATCATTGGTGAAAACAACCCCATAACCACAATGCTTAAGAATCAGATGTTAGGCCCTGAAGGTTAATAGGGATAACCTGCAACTATCTTTCAAAATGAGGATATTCTGCAATATATCTGTGGCCAGGATTATGTAAAATGTTGTGAATCATACTTTCTTTGAGAGGCACTTTTTTATAATTTTGTGTTTCCTGCACATTCTCTCCATAGGCTTATCATGGGTAGTTAGCGAGTTGTTGTCACCGACAATGGTGCATTTGGAAAGTCGTCACATGTGAGAAGTCGCTGCTGGGCGATAATAGGCATAGTAAGGGCTCTGCGCATGTGCACAGGAAGTCCCATTGGCTGGAACTAAATAGCCTCAACAGGTACTTCTTCCAAAAACTGTGGAGTAGGGATGAGTTAGCCTTTTGAATATGAGTTCTAGATATGTAAAAAATGAGAGGGATATTTGGTTTGCTGCCAATTACAACTTTTGATGGATCCATTGACATATCATTGTTTGAGACGTTCCAGCGCATGCGCTATGTTCATTTTAGTCATCAGCGACTTCTCACATGCAGCGACTTTCCAGATCTGACAGCAGTTTAATAAGGTCCCGTACCTAGTAACAGCCAATGCCAACTCAACCAATAAAACCATGTGGGACAGCGGGTTACTCAAAATGTCAATAGAAAAATCAGTTGTAATCATATCAACTGCATCGGAAGAACTTCGTGTATGTGAAGAGATGTTTAATAAAAGAAATATTTTACCTGTTGTCGTAATAACCGCTGCTCCCAAAGCAAGGGTCGTAGGCTGAGTAGTCACATTTTTGTTTTTACCTGCTTTTGCATTGACTAGGGAAATGAGAAAATGATATTACCACATATACTCAACCTCGTTATGCCATACAATCGCAATAACCTTAGCAAAAACTTTCAAAATCCAAATATTGTCGATCAGGTGGAAAGTGTGGTGTTTTCCTTACGATGTACGATTTATCATCTCAATTATTCCATAACATAAAAAATATTTTTAATTCCCTGTAGAGATTGATTCGGGTTTTTTTCATTTCATTTCTCATACTAATCTTCTTTAACTTACAAAATTAGAGTTATTTCTACTACTATTAACTTCAGCCTCAATATCATGTTTTGTGTTCTTGAGAGGGAGGGGAATTAAAATCGTCAATGATAAATCCCTTATCCCTAAATGAAAAATAAACCAAAAAAATATTGTGTAATAAAACTAAAAACCTTGGAAGACGTTTATTATTGAATAAAATCCAAACAACAAAGATTACCTCCAGATGAAAGCTTGAATGTTATGAATATCAACAATAAGAACAGCCAGGGCCCTAACCGCAGGTGGAGTATGGTCACCATCCTCTGATATGATCTGTATCGACACTGCTCTCAGTCTCACCTACGGTTGCCATCCACTGGTCAACCTAACACAACACCCAGAGATTAGGGTCGGGTGGCAGTGCTGGCCAAAGTGTACACAAGAATTAAAACAATGCTTTTCAGTCACAGATATCAATTTGATTGTCAGATTTGTTGAATATTTGTTATGAATATTGGTAAGAAATTAGGGGTTGTACCCCAAGACCCCCTTTTTCTTTTCTTTTTTTCGTTTTTCCAATTTTCTTATCAATAATTACACCATAAACAATGACCAACATAGCGGCTGGAGTTATACGTGCAGACATAGCAGCAGATGGTCGCGCCCACAGAATTTATTGTATGTGCGGGCTTGACGTCCACGCACATAGATCTGCTTACATTCACGGACGTTGTGGCCGCGTATACAATTATAGTAATATACGCGGATGTACCCTATTTTTCATCTTATTATCATTTGTAAATGAAAAAAGCCACCGAACCCCTTTTTCTTGTCTTATTTCTATGTTTTTTCTAATTTCTGTACATATAGGATTTTAAAAATACAATACATGCTACCTTACCTTATGTCCTCGTATGTAAGCAAATATGTATGCGCTCACTTTGTGTCCGTGTGTGTAATAAATTCTATGTATGTTACGTCACATGCACGACTATTATGCAAATAGCCACTCCTCAACATAGCTGGTATTCCAGCTGACCTTAGACAAACAATAGGGGATTATCTTCTACCAATATGTTGATTACTAAGGGGATCCCTCACCTACTACTGACAAGAACATGACACCATAGATATTTATTCATTTCAAACATTCCAATTCTTTTTTTCCAAGAAGTGTTTTGTTTCTGTGGTTTATTTCCAAGGGTGCTCTTCCATCCCCTCTTCCCTTAACATTATATGTCCAGGTACCATGATCCAGTCGTTGGTAGCATTACAGATTATTACTGGGGCCTGAGTACATAGGGTGAAAGCACATTCTGTGAAATCCATTAATGAGTCAGATGACAATGTTGCACAGTGTTGCCAACTTTTTGAGCTGTTGAAGGGTGTCCTGCCTTGAGAGATAATAATTGTAGCATCGGAATAGTTGTCTTACGGTGAGGGTAGCTGTCCTACCTAAAAGGATCATATTATAAATGTAGTTGACTTACCCATTGGGTAGTTATATATACCCCTATATGTAGGGGTAATTGTCCTAAATATTAGGATATGTCCTAATCAAGAATGGTATCTCTAGTTGTGTCCCTACCAGTGAGGTTGTATTCTTATCATGCATACATTTTCATACAGACCCTGTCCAACTTTAAACGTATGATTTCTTGTTAAGGATAGACACCAGTGGTTGGAGCGTGAATGGCACTACTCCCTTTCATCACAACCATAAGATTGATTTCTCATCTTTTTCCTTTATAGAAGACACCATTATCTATTCATATAACTTATATAAAAATAACTACCACACCAGCTGTGTAGGTGAGTCATAAATGTAAAAATATTATTTTTCAAATATATTTTTTGAACATGAATATCTCACTTAATATTCAACATAGAGATCTGAAATTTCTAGTACATATTCTTGACATATGAACGCAGGGAAGTGTGTAGGGGCCGGCCCGCACAACCCGGGCGGGTAACCCTGCTCGGGTATACCAGCCGGCTCCCAGGCCAACTCTGGCTCAATGTGGTCAGAGTTGGTCCTTTTATAATGGTGGGTGGCCTTAGTGGCCTTGGCCTGGGTGAGACCTTGAGGAAAACCCAAGGAAGAGGACAGTGCAAGGCCTGTTCAAGGCCCTGAGGTGACTGGGTCAGATCAACAACATGACCCTCAAGGACCCAATGCCTTCGGGTTAGGGTCATGGCCCGGGTCACCTACTGTCACCTGGGAAAACCCAAGGTAAAGGACACCCAAGGTTCAAGTCGGAAAGGCCATGCCCCCAATCTGACCGGGTCATCTCGGGAGCGGCCTCTGGGGTCTCAATGCCTTTGGGTCAAGGTCAGGGGTCACATACTGAGTATAAAGACTGAGCTCCACTGGAGCTCAGAGAGTCTGATCAGGAGATCAAGCTCACCTCACCACCGTCAACAAGCCCACCTGCAGGCCTAACCACCAGGAAACCAACTACAACCGTTAGATACCGAAGTGAACTCTGTGCCACGAGGTAGGCGATTCTGTATTCTGTGTCATCCCTGATTGTGTTTTGTCTGTACCGGCTGTGGCCTTGTTGATTTGTTTGTACCGTCTAGCTCATTAAAAGGTTTGAAACTGTATTTGGATTGGTGTGGCTTATCTTTGGACTTAATACTTGTATTAAGGCCAAGAAGTACCTCTGTGCTCAACAAATACCCTTTAACTAGCTTTCAAGTCGGAGAGGTTCCTTATTCGCATATCACCACACAACATCTGAAGATCGAGCGACAAGCGACTATTAACTTAACACCTAATGATAGTCGTCCAAAATACCTTTCCGGCACAGAAGGATGTCTCAGATTTTTAATATAGGTCCTAGTTGTGATTTTATTAAATGTAGAAAATGAAATTTTACAAAAATTTTTTAAAAGTTTCCCGTTTTTGGAAGTTTTTGTCCATAAAATAAAATTGAAGACCTAAATAAAAAATCTGAGACATGCTTCCCTGCATCTGATTGTCATGAAGGGGTATGGAAAATTTTATTCATGTAGGTTAAGTATTAAATGAGATATTGATGTTCAAAAAATAAAAGTAAAAAAAAACAGTTTAAAATTTACTAAATCTCGATTTTTAATCTCTTCATAATAATTTCAAATGATGCATAATGTGTTTGAATCAGAGCGAAATTAAAAAATTCATTAAGGATTTCCTGAATTGGCCGTTGACCACTGGTGTCTATCCTTAAGCAATGGGAATGAACAAATAACACATCTACCACAAATACAAGGTCACTTTATTTAGATACTGCCTGAACTCTATGTTGTATGACTTAACGATAATGAGTATTCCGCTCCTTCTAAACTGAGCTCAAACAAGAATGGGATATATAATCAAACATCTTCCAAAAAAGAAACTTCCCATTCAGATAAAACAGTTGCGGTAAAAGCTTAAATTGTTTGTGGATGAATTCTCCCTACCACAAATAGCTGATTTATGATATTTCAGGATCATGCAGGTTATTATATCCTTAGGGAGTTCATGAATTTTCAAACCAACTTGAAAAATATCAAATAGATATGGGCATGAAATGAAAAAATAGTCAATGGTAGTTTTCCATCATATCAAACCACAAATTATTCCATCATTCTTGAAAAATTCTGTACATAAGGCTTATTTATTAACTGTGACCTGTCTATAAATTTCCAATTCACCTTGATTTAGGCTAGTCTGCTGGTGAAAGACAAATAAATAAGTTATCGGTTGTAGGGAGATTTGATAGTAGTGTAAAGTAAGTAAGTCAACTTACCAACTTCCCGAGAGGCCTTTCTTGTGGTAGACGTTGGCCATGGGCGTGATGTTCTGAGTCTTGGATGGATCTTAGAGTGCCAAGGTTCCTGTGACCAACAACATCTGGACAGGGTATTGATCTCTATCCCCTCACTATTTGAGACATATAATAAGGAATTATAAAGATAGTTGCAAGCAAGCCTTAATGTCTACACTGGTACATTGATTAGGTTTGATACTCCGGTTGTTGCCAGCCCCCAGTGGTCAACATAGATGATGGGGAAATTAAAAATGCATCATCAATGTATGGATGAAGTCTCCTTGGGTCAGCAGTGGGGCTCTTGACTTCCTGTGTCAAATCTAAGTCTCCTGTCGATTTTAAGAAATTGCATTATAGCACGGTTGAACGCACAGCTCTAGATAGGGGTGTTCCATTGTTGCATGTTGAATTAAAGAAATGCCGATGTGATATCAAAGTCACTTATTTGATTGCCCTGCCACCTGTATACTTTAAGAAAATGTTAACATTGCACGTCCCTATCACATATCTATTGCGCTGTTGCTTGTCAACTAAGAAATGCCAATGTCACATGTCCCTATAGCTTATTGATTTTATTGTGCTCCAGCCTGTCCATGCCCTTGTAGAATGTCCCTTTCACTTATCTATTGCCTTGTCTCCTGTAGAATCTAGGAAATTGCTGTTACACTGTCAAATTCAGTGGTCTTTTCCCATGAAGCTTACTTCTGGTCATATAGCTATCAATGTAATACCCCAGTTGGAATGGAGAACATGTTTTCATATCTGCTCAAAAAGTACCTGGGTGTGCCAAAGTCTATAGTAGGCACATAGTGGTAATCATAAATGTAAATTGAGATAAGCATCCAGCAAATGACGTTGACTCAAGCAGCAGCGAAGGAATACTGGTATATTGGAGTACGAGTGTTATAAAACAATTATGTATGCCCAAGTGAGATTGGGATGTTACCAGGCCCGTAACCAGGGGGGTGGGGGTGGCGGGCCCCCACAGAGGATTTTTTTCCCATAAGTTCCACCTTTCCTTCCAAAATTTAGTGTAAAAACCCCTGAAATTCAGTAGGAAAGTATTGAAAGTTCCACTTTGGGAACCTCGCCACAATCCTTTTTAAGTTCAAATTATTGAAAATACAGGCAAAAGTTCCACTTGTGAAACCTCACCACCCCCCACAGCAGAAGCTGGGTATGGGCCTGAGTTACTATAATGTTGCACCAATGATCTGATTAGTTCTGCTTTGGTTCTTGTAACGTTATTTTGATGGCACCCATAAATGCCTTTAGAACCTAACAATGCAACACAGCAGTGCAACATTATTCTGACATTCTTTCACATAAAAATAACATTTCTATGACAGTCTATATTAGCAAGGTTTCGACTTTGCTAAAATGTAATGTTGTCATATTAACAACCTTTTTAGGTCTCAGCCCAGCCTAAAATCATATAACTGTTACATAGAAAAATCAACAAGCAACAGACTGACCAAAAGAGTATGACTTTTCATACACAAACATTGATGTTACTATCATTTGGTTTTGTTAAATGTAAGTTGTAAATATTGGTTAGAAATCGGGAGTTGCGCCCCTGCACCCCCTTTCTTTTCTATTTGTTTAAGTCTCTCATATATTGCTCTATAAACGATGACCTTACACAAACAAAGAGAGATTATCATCCATCAACATATTGACTACTGACATGATGCTGATCATGTCCATGTGACTATGATAGAAATCACTTTTTAAGCAATATGACATATTGATAATGCTTTCAGTGATATTGTTTTGAGTAAATGTGGTATGAATACTTCTTGTTAGTGCTCCTGAAATGTAACTGATAAGATTTGTGAATGTTGGCCAGATCGTATAGTGGTGAACAAAGACCGGTTGATGGTGAAATTAGTTTCTTTATTTTCCAGGTTCTCTAGTACTTCAGTCTGATGTAAGAGTACACTGCCCCCACACTGGGCTCTGCTGTTGAGTGACCTGTCCATTCCCTCTCCCTGCCGCTGCACCTCTGCCCATCCAGAGACAGGACCCGGCAAGTAGAGTGATGCTAGGTGACGTGGGGATCCCTAATCAATATGCTTGCATGGATCCCCACACCCCTGGCATATCGAGCTGAAAAAATGTTATATTATAGAAAACACAATAAAACATACACTGTGTAATATGAATAATCCTGAATATGGTAGAAAGCCCATATACTAAGGAGATGGGCCATAATTTGTATAAGGTGTATAGACGTCACATGTCCCAAAATGAGTTGGCCAGCATATTGGTGATCCATTTTTGATGATTATAAATGTTGAATCATCATTTAGAATAGATTTAAAAATCGAACTAAAACATAATTAACCATGAAGTATTGTGCAGGATAATACATGTTTTATTCATTTCATAGCCACGTGATTGTGATTGCCACATGGTAGTAAAAATCATCATCAATGCAAACCCTGGTCTTCCTAACAATACATGCCTTCATATATATATAGTTGTAATACATCTACAATTACATTATACATTTCAGATAAATTGATATAAGTTATGCAAATAGTATGCACTTCATTGCAATCAGATTACATTAATTCTTGTTGACGCCCAACTGGGTCTTCTGCAGCAATCCTCCTCAATCTGCGGCGAATAACCCCTCCGCGCCAGAATCGACATCCGTGAGAGGTGACTCTGCTATGTAGGGCATTAACTATACACCCCTGTATATTATTCCTACGCCTGTGACCTACTTAACTATGACCAAAAATAGTCCGCGGTTTTCGCTGGTGCTAAGTAGGTCACAGGGGCCGGCACCCAGTGGTCGCTACAGTGCAGAGATGATTCGCCGATAGCGAGCGTCGAAGTTGCAGATTGCAATCCTCCTCTGGTGCTATCAAGTGGCGGCCTCTGGTGTATAGTCCCTTAAACGTTGTCATAAAGCTAACCTGACTAAAGGGACTCAGTAACCAATTGGGACCCTCAAAATTGTAGGGTAGATTGACCTTGACAATTTTTCACAAGAGTCCCAGATGTTGACTCACCCTCACTTAAGCAGTTTTGCAGTGACCAAATTCATGGAGCACAGGGCCCATTTTAAAACCCTACTGACATTTACCAAACACCCCATATCGTGGATTCTTTTTTATGGAATAGCTCAGAAATAGTACGGTGTATCATGTGAACTTAAATTCAGCATCATTTTATATTATACCATTTTCAGCCACTCAGAGACTGACATCCCCTTCACCTTGAGACATAAAGTTGTAGGACACTGGCAGATGGTACCACATTTAGTTCCTTGAGACCTTAATCTGAGCCATAGGAATCCATACCCTAACTCATTCGCGAGTTAGGCGTTACTCTAATGCAAAAGATTATGTCATACTTATACTATGATATGTGATCCTAAAATTTGAAATATTTGCTTTATCGTATTGTGCATCACTGAATACATATAGTTATGTTTACTAATTATCATATATGCTCATGTAGCCATACCGGTTTGTAATGAAAAGTAGCATTCAGTTGTTTAGCATATCTTACCAGGATAAATAAACAAAGTTGCAGGTATATATATATAAATATATACACATCCATGCTATATATATATATATATATATATATATATATATATATATAGAATGTGCAGTTTTATCACAAATCCCTAATCAAGAATATACATGTGCCTTCATTATAAAAAACAAGGCCCCTAGTTTTAATGACGAGCAGACCTGTCCTCATGTGCAACGTTGTTTTAAAGGGAGGGGCCAGTGTCTGTAAAACAATATATTGTCATGATCCCTACGGACCAGGGAGTGCTCATGCCAATTTTTATATCCATGCCTATGATACTTTCTATTTTATCTATATGACATATGAGACTGGATCCTGCCTGCATCTGATGCACCTTGCACAGTGCATCAGTCTGTGTGTGACGTCACAAACAGACTAGAGATAAATTTTCAAAATGCAGAAATAACACAATCTGATTATCTTACTGGTTTTTACTCGTTACTATAGCATTTTATATATTGAAATGCATCAATTTATACCAAAAATTTGCAATCCAAAGTCTTTTAATGAATATTATAAATTTTAAATTTGAAAGTAACGTCTGTTTTATGTGACGTCACAAACAGACTTGTATTTTCCTCAGGACCAGAGGAATTAGACGTTGCTTGAAATTAAATCACATTAATCACTTGAAGAACTCAATCACTGACAGGGAAAGATTGCATACTTCTATATTATCATGTAACCAAAGGTATAGGGCATAAAAGAAGAAGAATTGAAATTTCACTGGCCCCTCTCTTTAACACAGTCGTTGATATTGAGGACAATATCAGTCTTAAGCCCCATCCCTGCTAAGCAACTTTTAGAGAGTTGAGCAACAGATCCGTGCTAAAACCAGCCAATTCTACCCTTAGAATCGGTAGATTTTAGCACCAATTCAGATCAAACACGTATATTTCAATATACTCTACTAACAGCCAATCACAAGAATCTTTGAATCCTCGATATACTGAAAGGTAGGGGCTCCTTGAGTGATAGTAAAGGCAGTGATCTCTCTAGGTCTCAACAATAGATTGTGTATATATAGTAGCAGGCTCTTAAAAAGAAAATGGGGTAATCACCCCGTAAAAAATTTAATCAACCCAGAAAACTATTGTAAAATTTATAGTTAATTAATTTGGATTGATCCGAATGTCGCTTGTCATCTAACTTCCCATGACTACAGCATAATCCCCCTGGTGGCTGCTTCGCGACAGGGGTGATTAAAAGAATCTGGCATTAAATAATTTGTTTTCAGTGGCAGTATCAACAATGGGCAGGTTAAAGTAACAGAAATAAAACCTTATCTGTATAAGCTGCAAATATATATGCATGCTACTTACAATAATAAATAATGGTAAACGGAATTTAATTTTTAGCTATGTATGGCTAACATGGTTTGTATGTTTTGTATTTTTTGGGAAACAAAAAGTAACTTTAAGAAAAGAAACAGCTATGAAGTAATTCGAATTTTCGGTGGTCTACTGGTGCATGATAGTATATGCAGTGACACAATAATCTGTGGTATCAGTGATGAGTGAGTGAGTGAACGAGTGAGTGAGTGAGTGAGTGAGTGAGTGAGTGAGTGAGTGAGTGAGTGAGTGAGTGAGTGAGTGAGTGAGTGAGTGAGTGAGTGAGTGAGTGAGTGAGTGAGTGAGTGAGTGAGTGAGTGAGTGAGTGAGTGAGTGAGTGAGTGAGTGAGTGAGTGAGTGAGTGAGTGAGTGAGTGAGTGAGTGAGTGAGTGAGTGA
The DNA here is from genome assembly GCA_936440205.1 of Lepidonotus clava. Lineage (NCBI taxonomy): Eukaryota > Metazoa > Annelida > Polychaeta > Phyllodocida > Polynoidae > Lepidonotus > Lepidonotus clava. The sequence continues at coordinate 40,899,224 of OW387144.1, read as the reverse complement.
GTGAGTGAGTGAGTGAGTGAGTGAGTGAGTGAGTGAGTGAGTGAGTGAGTGAGTGATAAAGATAACTCTCAGACCTATACAGTAAATAGCCATGTTACGGCAAGAAGTGAGAGAAGGCACTAAGTGACAAAATTTGGCCTTTTCAAATACGTTTGTCATTATTTTTTTTTTTTTTTTTTTTTTTTTTATTTCTGAGTTCCTGTGATTACAAGTTCTTCCATCAGATTTTTGTGTTTTTATATAACCAAACAATGTTGTACAATCAAACATATACGCAGCATATCCCTGTTTTACATAATATCTTTACAATCATACACATTATTTACATTTAATGCAACAATGTCATTCTAATTCATAAGAACGAATACTTTTTTATAGCAGATCTAAATGTATGTAGATTGTCCATTTTCTGCAAATCATTCGGTAGATTTTCCCATAATTTTACCCCTCTCATATAGGGGCTTTTCTGGAATTTAGTATATTTTGAAAACTTGCATTTCATTTTTACCTTGGTTGTACTACGCAGTACTTTACTGTGTACTGGTACTTGAAGGTTACATTCATCATTGGATTGTTTATACATAATTTTAAGGAGATTTCGTTTTCTCCTTGTACTTAGATATTCCATCTTGTACTCTGTAAACAATTCAGAGATACACCTTCTATTTTGTCGTGAATAAACATTTTCAATAATACGGATGGCCCTTTCGTGTATTCTTTCTAGTTTTCGCACTGATTCTGTATTCCCTGAGTCGATTAGGAAGTCACCATAATCATAGTGGCACAAAATCATGGTCTTATAAATCTTGAAAGCAGTTGATTCTGTTATGAATTTTCTTATTTTAGACAAAACAGCTAATTTTGTTTGGCCCTTTTTGTATATGTGATCAATGTGCGTTGACATATCTAATCTATCATCAAGATGTACACCTAGGTACTCATAGGTGTGTATTTGTTTTAGGACACCGCCTTTTACATACAACTTTTCCAGGCCTATTTCCTGGTCACATTTACGCGAACAAATTACCATATATTTAGTGTTGTCCCTGTTTACTGTTAACTTATTTAAGTCACACCAGTGCATAAGGGAATTCATGTTACCTTGAGCTACGTTTATTGACGATGCTAAAGAGGTACCACTATTCAAAAGTAAAGTATCATCCGCGTACATGATACAACATTTATCCTGTTCAAAAATACCAAAGATATCATTTACATAAATTATAAAAAATAACGGTCCGAGAATCGAGCCCTGGGCAGTTCCGTAGGTCAGGGGTTTTGGGGTAGAAATACTGTCTAATATTTTAGTCTGTTGTTCCCGATTTGTAATGTAATTTTCTGTTAACTTCATGGCTTTATCATTAAAGCCATACACCCTTAATTTTCTGTTGAGAATGTTATGATCAAGCAAGTCAAATGCACGCGAAAAGTCAATGAATATCCCGGTAGTAATGAGGTTTAAATTCCAATTATCATACACACTTTTCATCATTTCAAAAATAGCATCAGACGTTCCCTTTCCTTTCAAAAATCCATATTGGTTCTTATAAAATAACTCATTTGTTTCAAAATATTCATAAATCTGATCATGCATGATTTTTTCCATCAACTTACTTGGTAAATTAATTTGGGTAATAGGTCTCCAATCCTTTGGATTTTTGGTTTTATATTTAGTCTTGGGGATAGGGGTAACATAGCCCATATACCAAACTTTAGGGAATTTTCCCTTTTCAAGACACATATTGAATAAATATGTAAGTTCATTGATACATACCTCAAATGCATCCTTTATAATTCTAGTGCTTAAATCACCACAGGCAGATGATTTTGATATGTTAATATCTTTTACCAATTTATACACTTGGTTTTCCGTGACATTTTGGTATTCAAACTCGAAATCACCATCGAAGTTCATTGAGGCCTCATCCCAGTTATCCTCAAATTCTTTAGCCAAATTTGGCCCTGCATTTACATAATAGGTATTCATAAATTCTGCTAATGGTTCACCCACTAAGGTACTGCCATCCACTAACAATTCAGTTAATTTGCCATTATTGACATTTTTACCCAGACCGGTCATTCTATTTATTTGACGCCAAAACTTTCTAGGATTGCCCTCTAGGTAATCAAGTTAATTTTTAATATAGTCCTCTTTGGCCCATTTTAATAGGCCTTTCAATTCATTTTTCTTCGACTTAAAATTTACCCAATCTTCACTGACCCCACTAACTTTTGCCTTTTTGAATAGGTAATCTTTATATGTTATTTCTTCGAGAATTTCCCTATTTAACCATATAGGACAGTCTTCACGGATTTTCATTTGAATTATTGGGCAGTGGATGTCAGCATAACATGTCAAAATGTTCAAAAATATTTCCCATAGAATATCTGGGTCATTTTCTAACCAGAAATCTGACCATTGCACATCTGAGACTATATCAAACTGAAAATTTTCCTTATTATAGTACCGATATGATCTACCCATGGTGTAGTTATGGGTTTTAATATTTCTCTCCTTTTTCCTAATTAGATAAACTGGTTGATGATCGCTAATCGATATATCAAGGGTACCACATGTTTTAATATGATCAAAATCAGTAAATATCAAATCTATCAGACTAGAAGTAGTGTCTGTTACACGTGTATGCTTTTTAATTATTTGATTAAGCATATTGTCTTTCTCGAAACACTTCAATAATTCAAAACTGGTTGTATGTCTCTTATTATAGTTAATATTGAGATCTCCTAATAATGCAATTTCACCGCGGGAAATATCCCTGATCTGATCAACGGAGTTCTGCAACTCCATTAAACAGGCATCAACTTTACCACTGGGCGGTCTGTATGCGCATCCGATGAATTTACATTTTACATTTGGACATTTTAAATTTATCCATAGCTGCTCAACGTCATAAGAAATACAAGAAGCAATACTAACAATTTCTGTGAAATCGGCATATCGATTCTTAACATATATACAGATACCACCACCTCGTTTTAGATCATTATTGTAGTTTCTGATATTCCCTGCTTCGCGGTCCAGTCTGTACAATTTATAACCTGCGATGGAAATCATTTCATCAGTCACAGAACAGTTAAGCCAGGATTCACAGATGCATATTACACCGAAATCATTGAAGCAATGTCTAACTTCTTCAATATTCGGCCACAAACTACGTACATTTAACATCAACAAAGTAAACCCTTTCAAGTCCATGATTTACAATAAAGTAATTATACCGAGTATACCTGCTTTGCACCAAGGAGTATATACCCATCTAGACCTAGTATTTTGTACAAAAACCTGACTAGGTAAAGATAATCGCGATTAGTACCAAACATTTAATTCATATGTCTAAGAATGTCCAGTTAGTAAGTTTTGTTTGAGCAACGTCAGCGGGCAAGCAGCACTCAAACCATTTACCTCAGAAAATAAGTTTATTTTTCGCGTTCTAGCTCTTCTACTAGGAAATTACGTACCTTTACTAGGAGTTTGCCGAGGTTGTTTTGGCCCGGCCATTCACCTTCGCTCAGTGCAATCGAGCCTAGTCTGCATCCAATACCCCAGTATTCGCACAACGTGCTCTCAAAGAGCTCTAAAGGTCTGGTGTTAATTAAACGGTAGTACAACTCTTTATTTTGCCTGAATTTACAAAGGAGTAGCTCCTCCATGACTACTAATTTTATTTTCTCCCACTTTTCGCATGTTAATATCCTATTTCCTATTTTTTTTGCTTCAGCAGGGGTCTTGGATTGCATGATGGCTTGATATGCAATGAGGTTTTCATTTATGTCTGCTTTTATTGCCTGGTAGCCTTGCTCGACAGAGGAATACTTAACACCTCTATGTTCTAACTCGCATTGGTAGAAATTGCTGAGGAAGCACGCGGCAGAGAAAAAAGCTAAACCACGTGGAATACGTTGAAGAGCATGTCCTACCATCTGTACATCGGGTGCTTGTATCCTGCATTTATCGAAAAGAGTTAACCTTCTAGTATTTAAGGGTGGAATTTCATTACGTGATCTGGGATCCCTGGACTTCAGATATCCATCCGGAATTTCTGTTGTGGTTGCTAGATCATACTCTTTCCCATTTATTCTTACCATCCCGGGTTTTACCTGCACATCATGTCCAAGTTTGCGTGCTAACTCTGCCGCTTGACGTAGTATTGCCCTATTTTTCCGGGTTTCTTTACTTTCTTCCCCACTGATTTTTAGCTCACGAAAGGTCAGAGATAGACGTAGCCTAGATTTCAAGTGGAAGACCTGGTCCCGAATCACACTATCTCTAAAAACTATTTTTACCGGTCTGGGACTTGACCGGTGTGGGTTATAGGGACCCATCCTAGTTACGGAAACAATGTCAACAGGATCCAACCTAATGCCCATATCGTTAACGAAATGCAGGGTAATGTGTGACAAGTTCTCATATAAATTTTCACGCATACAATCAACAATTATGGAACAGTCGGCATCTGGACTCACAGTTTCAGTATTGAGTTGTACATTTACTCTTTCTTGAAGTCCCTGAGAAGGGGCTGACATGTCACTACCACTATCGTCACTGTCTTTATAATTTTTTAGCAGGTCGATAGAGACCTTTAGATACTCTATTTCTTTTTTGAAGAGATTGTGCTGAAGTTCCATGATTTTACTGAACTCCTGAAATTTTGAATTTGCTTCAGACAAGTTTTCTGAATGTTCGCCTAATTTGACCTCTATGTTCCCTTTTACTTGCTCGATATCAGCGGCCAGGTCAGTTTCAACCTTACTTACTTGGTCCGCCATCTGAACCATCCCATCAGTTACACGTTTACGCACAATAAATAGTTCATCTTCAGTTTCATCAATTTTTCTGTCAAGATCAATGAATTTAGCGTCATTTAATTTACTGCTGGATACTAGTTTACACAGTTGATCATCATGTTCATTTACTGACTTTTTGACAGCACTAAGTTCTTGCCCCAAATTTATGTCCAATTTGTTGAGTTTCTCATCAATGGTGTTAATCATGCGTTCTTGGTTATCTAGCTGATCTTCCTTCACATTCGTAATATCCTGTTTAATTTCAAGTAATATACTTAGAATGTCATTGTCTTGGGTTTTTACAGTTGGGTCTACACTAAGGGCCCGTCTTCTGGGTCTTCCCCGCCTGGCGTAGCCCTTACCTGTCTTCTTAATGTTGCCCTCGGAGGATTCCAGCTTTTCAGCCAGATTGATCACGACCCCATCACACCCCGCCTTGCTGGAACCATTTACCGGCGCGTTCTGTACCGGAGTAGCATGGTCATCGCATAGAGCCGTTGTTGTGACCCTATTATCGCTCACCTTAGGTTGATCCACGCTGTCTGCAACACCTGTGCAGGCTTCCTTTACCATACCTTTGGCTGCCCTGTGCTTTATTGGACGTTTTTTGGGCTCAGGTCGTTCAGTCCCATCCTTGGATATTAACGTTTCAGCCGACGTTTCACCATTTGCTGGTGGGGTTGCACTGTGAACCCGCTTCCTACCAGTTTGAGGAGTGTCCGCCATCTTTGAAACTTGGTTGCCGGCTTCATCGACACGTTCTTCACAGTTTTCCTCACTGTTCTCCATCGTAACTATTGGAAATACAGGGGTTTCCTGATCAGAGCACCTTTACTAACAAAGTTAACACAAGAGTCCGTTCTATAAGACGTTTTAGCTGCCTGCCCGCTGCGTTTTCGTCAGGACCGCTTGTTTACCTTACAACCACCAGCGGTGGCGCCATCTGTTAATATTTCATTTAATTTGTAACTATTATCATTTATTGATTAATTATTCTCATTTATCAATTATGTTTTGATCAATAAAACTTTAATTACCAAGTTAATTTTTTTACTTATTCAACAATTAAGTATTATTGATTAATTACTTGTTATGGTTTAATTGTATAATCATGTATTTGATTATTCATACATTAAATCATTTATTATCAATGATAATTACTTTTTATTTATACAGTAATTAGTTTTTATTTCATCATTATTCATTTAATAATTAACTAGTTTTATTACTAATTTCTGGAACATGAATTGTTCATTTTCATTTTTATTTATTAATTTTCATTCATGAATTACTAACTATTTTGAATGATTTTATTCATTACCAATAATTCATTGCCTTTTTCACATTGTCGATTATATAACATCTTCTTGTAATAAATCGTAACAAAATTATAATAAAGAGAACACGTTGTCATTAGTGTCTTGAGGGTGGCACTAAGTGACAAAAAAGACACTAAGTGGCAAAATTCTGTCACTTACTACCCTAACAAACATAGCTTTGACACCAAATGACAACATACAATGTCGCTTAGTACCTTAAGGCAGACACTAAGAGACGAACATTCTGATTTTGTAATATAGGGCCTCTCTGATTTTGTAATTTAGTGCTTTTTTGGCCTGAACTGCATTTCTAAAATTACTAACCTGATGAATACAGCCAAACATCTAAACATGTTTGTCTATTTTCTAAAGTCAATGGCGCCATCATACACATGATCAAAAAATCAAAGTCCTTCAATTCTTATGGAAATTGGCTAGAATGTACATTAGTATAGATGGGCAATTCATAAATGCAAAAGAAAAATGTGGCACTATTTTAGTTTTGGACCTACATGTGTTCAAATGTGGCTAATTTTATTAACATTTTGAAACTGCTGAAAACAACTTTAGGTGAAAATGAAAACATTTTTGCTTATATATTTTTTTCTAGATATACTACATTTAAGAAGTAAATATCCATGGTTCCATATCAATCTCAGGGATAAAAAAGACTTGTTGCTTTCTTTATGGCATTATTTTAAAATTGGTTTAAACCAAAAAATTCATAGGTACCCACATAAAACGATTTTTCCATATTTGAACAGATATGTAGCTTTCTTGACCAAGTAAGCGTGGTGACCCCCAGTTTTCTTTCCAGAAAATGATAGATAACACCTATGTCTACATTATGTATAATTTTAGAGAATTTCTTAAGGTTGAATTTTTGGGGGGGAACATTTCTATCAGAAATTTTATATTTTATTTAATTAGTTTAATAATTTTTTTAAAATAAAAGATATATTCTATTGCAATAAAAGCTATATAATTTTCTAACTGGTGCATGGATTTTATGTATATGTCTTAGGTTTAGATTTCAATGATTTTATAATTGATTTGAGGATTATTATGAAATTTATCATGAAAACTCTACTTGAGCATATTTTTATCAAAAATGTTAATTTTAAAGGAATTATGCTCACATTGGTATATCTCTAGCACAAGAGTTTCCATGGTGACCCCCTATTTGTTACATTTTTAGAATGCATATAATTATGCTCAACTCTTATTTCCTAACATTACATAAAATTCTTAAGGTTGGATCTATAATGGCACCATTGTCTTTCAATATCACTTAAGAATTAATATATCAAACATAAACACTGGCAGTTAGTTGAGTATTTTCAACATCTTTATTACTATATAGTTGTATCTGCTGACATCAGATTATTTGAGCCTCTTCTTTGGCCCGTTCCACAATGGATTTTCGTTGTGAGGATCAAACAATGAAAGCATAAAGAACTTTTGCTTAGTAACGAAATGTTTTGTTGTAACGAAAATGCAATATCTCTGGTTCTAATGAATGAAATTGAAATCTGTAAACTGTTATAAAAAGGGGAAAAATTAGGAAAAATTAAGTTAAAGTTACAGGTCTTTGATGGCATTCTAAATATAGAAAAAAAATGTCATAATGTTCATTGTTATGATAAAAGTAACAAGTAAATGTTTTGTTGTCTTTTTTTATTTCTTTGTTACGAAAATCATTGTGCAACGGGCCACTTAAAGGTAAATATGGGTATTCAACATGATTTCTTGATTACCATAATAAGATTATCAAACTTACACAGCTGTTAGATGAATGCATAGGAACTGTAATGAAACTTTAAAAACCATAATATTGTTATTATGTCACCATATCCATTTACAAGATATTAGCATTTGCAAAAATGACAGTTTACCATTGGCTTCAATGGGAAAAATCACATTTTTCCCAATAAAAAAATATCTATCCATAATTCTGACATCAAAAGCTGCAAATGTTTAGATAGGAAAAGGATATACATTTTAAGATTCAAAAAACATTAAAATTCAAAATATATTCCTGAAAATACCAAAACTTGACCCCCAAATGCCACAAAAATAGTCTATTCTTGTTTAAGAAATTAACAATACATCTTTTAGGCAAATTATTGTAATATTTTGAGTTTATGATAATTAGATCACATTTTGGTAACATTTTAAAGAGTTTGAGAATTGAAAAACTATTAACACTAGGTGGCGCTGCAGTGAATACCCATATTTACCTTTAAGTTGTAGGGGAAGCAAAAATCATTTTTCACTATTGTACTTCGATTTTTGCATTGGTATCTGATAAAGTTAACACCCTTTGAATTTGTGGTTGTTTCGTCCAAAATCTTGTCGATGCTTGTTTAGAAAAGTACGATTTGTGGAAAGGGATATATCATACAAGAATAAATGAACGATAAATAAATGGGAAGGATGATCATGATTGTACCTATGCATGGATCCACCCCTGGTTTAAGAAACTGAAATGGGATGTCATACAAGGTCATTGCCATTAACACCCTCTCTAAATAGATGATTTTAAGAGAAATGCCTTTTTTTTAATTGATTCTACTTCCTGTATACACAAGATCTTCCAGCAGAGGGTTGCTTGTTAATTATTTAGATTAAAAGTTACCATTTTCCAATACATTTAAGGATGAACTTAATTGCTGTAATGCCATTTAGAATGCTTAGTATTGATCTTATTAGAAGCATATGTACCTGTTTTTCTTTAACTATTATAAGGCTATCAGAGTACACCTGGTATGAAAATACAAACTGACCATCTCATCAACAACTATACAGTTGGTCTTTGTTGCTCAAGAAAACCTTGCCCACACCTTTTGTTAATAACTGGCATGTGGAGGTCACCCTGGTGAAAATAAAAGATACGCAAGAGGACTCTAGCTGGCACTGGGCAGTACAAGCAGCAATGGACCTGACTGTGTAGGTGCCCAGATGACTGACAGAGTCCACTGATGACATGTTCGGTACCACTGACCAATAACACTCCAATAATGATCCATTAGGGTTATCTGGAAAAAACATGTATGAATACCTTTCAGAAGAAGGCTTGCATTACAGGGTAGTCATCGTAAATTGCATTGTACAGCTTTTAAATACCCCATAATGAGAGTACAAGAATATGAATACTTACTTTCTACCAAGTACTATTCGTTTCCAATATTGAAAGACATTATATCGATTATCTCTTATGTGTAACAATTTCAGATTGAAGGTAATCATTAATTTTTCAAACATGTAAGTCTAGCAACTTAACTGCCCTAATCCTGGAGCTAATTTGAGGTAAAATGGATGCATTTTTGAACAATTGTATTCCTTATAGTTTTCCACTGATGGCCATGTTATACCACATCATTCTTTAGCTTATGATCTAAGAAAAAATTATGAAACTGCAAAAATATGAATTTTTGGATGTCATGGCAACCATATTGTAGATTTTTCTTCATATAACATTAAATTATGAAAGTGATCATAAAATATTTGGCCAAAATATCAAAATTCCAATAAAAGCATCATGAAACAAAAGCCCAATGCAATCCTCTGTATTATGATATATTAACTGCCACAATAGCAGCTTTATGTCACAAGATATGACACGTTGAAAAATGCATGTATTTTTCTCGAAAAATGCATCAAAATGCACAAAATTAGCAACAATGATTTCTTCAGAATTAGCTATATTTCTGTACATTTTAGTTTCTTATGGGTTGTTCTATAATTTTAAGCAAAAATAAAGTTCTTATAACACTGTTACCATGGTAACCATGCCATTTTGTGCGTTTCTTCAATTAGATTGAATATCCATTTTAATCTGAAAGCGAAAAATGACTAAAAATGGGTATTTATTTGTTTTCCATGAATTCACTAAGATAATATCTTTACAATTATTTTGAATATTCTATGTTATTCACAAGAACCTCACAATAATTTGCATGTATAGTACACCTATATATAATGTTGACTAAAAGAGATACAGGAGAAATTCAGTTTTTACTGCCTAAATCATCGTACAGTGTTTGCAGAATTTCCACAAAACTACTTATAATTAACCATTTCTAGCACCAAAACTATTGATTTTGAATTATTTTTCTTTCATTTATGAATTACACATATATTAAGAAACAGATTTTTGGGATAACTGAATAATGACGGGATTGTCCTTGAGTGTCGTCCCTGCTGTTGTGGTATTAGCCATCCTCCCTGTCGTCAACTACAGGGTTCAATATCACTAGAGGATCAGGGATTTTGGGGGCAGGCATTGAACACAATCTCTTTTTAGTGCTTCTTGGGCAAAATAATTCCATTCTGAAAAGGGGAGGAACACATTACACAAAAGTTGTTGTATCTGGTGCCCTGTGTATGGGACACTGTGTACAAGAAAACAAGGTTAAAAAACAAAACGGACATACCAAATGTAATACAGACAACATCTGCTTTATCATCAGTGCAGTGCTTGGTCCACCATAGGCGGGTGTCCGCATCAAACACAGTACAGTGATAACTGTTGACAGGGTGCCCTGACTTCCACCTCTGGTAGCTGTCTGCTGTGACAATACTGCCGTTCGTCCACTGACGTAGGTGCCCTGTGGTCTTCGTATTGCCCAGCCACACATCAGCATCATGTGCATTACTGAAGGTTAAAGAGATTGATTCATTTACAGGGAGGTCGTGCAATAATTGTAACATATCAGAACTTATATATGGAGACTTACAGGGATGGTTCCAGAGATTTCAAAGGGGAGGGGAGGGGTCTCCCTAATGTAGGATTTGAGGCGCTGCATCTGAGGTTAATAGTTTTTCAATATGTTAAACTATAAATAATACCATGATTAAAGAAAACTCATGTGCTTGAGGCCTTTAATTTCATACTATGATTCTTTGTATTTAGAACAACTGTAAATCTACCTTTAAGATCAATACATGGAGCAAGGTTCTTGTGAGGGGAGCAAGATTGTTTACATAAAACGATTATTATGTTACCCGGTTCGGGCTACCCCAGTGATACAGCCTATAGGTTGGCTAAACCTCCTGTGCTGTTATATCAGGATGGGTAGTGGCCCGAGATATCAGGCAATGGGTTATTTCCTGGTTTTACTAAGTTCTTAGAAGAAAAATTGCTAAAATAAAAATTATGGTTTTATCATAATCTGTTATCTCAGCTTCAACTTTATCAATGTATTTTCATAGCTTTTTGATGTATTTTTGAAGTTATCAGCCTCTAAAACCCTTCTATGGTTAGGGGCCTTCCATTTAGTACGTACGCAAAATTTCTGAAATTCTAGACCCCCCCACCCCCCCTAGAGCTAAAATATGCATTGAATTTGTACAGGTATGTACGCAAATTTTCAAAACTTTGAGACCCCCCACCCCCCCTTGGTGCGTACGTACTTAATGGAAGGCCCCTTAAACAAATGGGGAGGCACGGAAGGAAGTAGTATCTAGTGGAGGAGGGTGGGAGGGGGTGTGACCCAGACAGGGGCAGAGACACTCCCTTAGTAGTGATATTTATAGATACATCCACCTAGTGACAGGAATCCTAGGCCTCACAGGGTGGTCAAACACAGCAATAAAAGCACGCGGAATAGCAATTAGCCCGACTCATCAGGACAGTTTAATATCCCAGGACATCCAATTTAATCAGGTCGAACCAAGATTTTGGGAAGTGCCAGCTTTTCTATGTTAGCCCCAACCTGGTTACTGTAGTTTAGTGGTTACCTTCAGGTGATTTCTAGAACCAAAAATTTATGAATTATATTATGCAGAGTTTATAAAATCAAAGGATTTTCTCTATTTTCATTTACCAACAGTAACTTGTTCTATTTCAATTAATTATAGAATGTATAGAAGAATTGTTGTTACTTACACAATTGAATTGACAAAATCGTTGTCATATTGATTGAATATTGAAGGTAGTTCAGCTTCCAAATTATCACATCTACCAAATGCAGCGTGCCAATTCTCATCGACATCAAAGTACTTGTAACACCGGTTGTATGAAGATGTGAATCCGGTAGGGCAACCTGAAAGGATATAATTATAAGAAAAACAGGTGATGATGGGAATATGAGGTATGATATCAACAAGGGATAAATCAATTCTCCCTTCTAAGGATGGCTAAAACACAGTATGCTAAGTACACTGTAAGAAGTAACTACTGTAAATGTACAGCAAAGGTTGCTGGCAGTGAAGGTTCCAGCAACTTTTGCTGTAGATTTACAGCACTCTTTCTGCAGTAAATTTACAGTATAATGTACTGTTAATTTCTCACAACAAAATATGCTGTAGATTCACAACAGAGAAGTTCTGTACCTTTACAGCAAAAGTTGCCAATAGCAAAGGTTTCAGCAATTTTGCTGTAAATTTACAGTACTGGTATTGGAGTATTGGATTGTTGGCTGTGAGCTTCAAGAACCCCTAGTCATTGGTTGTCTCTGCAATCTGTGAGCATTCGAATGTTGGATTACCACAGATCTTAGTGGCGTGGTGATCTGCAAATTATTCAACATGTTGAATATTTCCATAGCCTGCCTCTGTGGTTCTAGATGAGAATGCTTGCTAATAAATCACAAGGGAACTTCCTTCCCAGTGTGAATGCTATTTGTTCAATTTCGCAAGCCTGCAGTAAGCTTCTCTCCCATGAGATTATTCTTGAATGCATTCATGAGATATTGTCGCTGGTTTCAGTGAAATAGCAATATGCCAGACCTAGGGTGAAGTGGGCTTGAAGCCCCATTCACCCTGGTGGGTGTGGTTTGTTGTATGTTTCTGTGATCTAGGAACATTGGAAATGTTGGACTATCACAGCCCTCTGCGACCTGTTGCCTTGCGAAATTATTCAAAGTGTTGAATACTTTTGTACTTTTTTGTACCAGCGTGATTCCAGATGAGATTGCTTGTGAAAATTATCATAATGGACCTCTATTTTCAGTGTGGAAGCTATTTGTTCAATTTTGCTAGCTTGCAATCATTTTGTCGTACCTGAAACTATTTGCAAATGCTTGAGAATGTTTATTGGGCTCTGTGACAGGAACATACTGTACTGACACAGATGGTCAGTCCATGCTCTTTAGGCTTAGCATTGTTATGTTTACATCAGTGCACGCTTTAGCAGTAACTCCTTGTCAATGTGAGGGGGTTGGAGGAGTCTATGTGTGACGTATCATAATAAAGGGGCACGCAGCGCTCAAGCTCAGTCAGAGTTTAGATGAATGTTGTTGTGAGTAACTATCCTGGAAAGGTCTTAGAAGCTGAGTCCTGGATTTGGAATAGAAGCTGAAATAGACTGTATAGAAAGGCGGGAGCATTGACTGAGTATGTTTGAGGGGATTCCATCCTTGGAGCTGTTCATTGTCATTGAGATATTGTCATGGAACGATAATACACAGGAGATGAATAAATAAAGAACATCCTGTCATGTGAGTGTCACGTCTTACATGATGTGGAACTAGAGTTCAATACACCAGAGCAAACGGGGCTTCAGTGAATGCATGCAAGGAAAGTGTCCTACCAGAAGAGGGCCTTGTAATCATCAAATGTCTCGTTTAATCAACGGCCAATTACCACTAAGTAACGTGGTTTGCTGCGATCTTGGAACATTGGCAATGTTACTTTATTACAGCTCTTGTCTCAACATGAGACAAAATAATGACCAACATGGTGGATATTATTGCGACTTTATTGTGAAGTCTATAGTGAAGTAATCTCATTTGATCTTAGTTGTCCTTGTCTCATGAATGAATGCTATTACTTCTTTTGCTCATGTCTCCGACAAGAATCACACCATGCGATCATTTATTGCAGTGAGGATACATTAGTCTCATCCATGAGACAGTAAACATTGCAGCAAAAATGCATAGTGAGAATGTCCCTTGACAGTTTCTGGATCCTCACCAAAAATTTTAATATCCTTGAAAACCTGACCTAAACTCCACTATCGATTTTATCAAGCATTTAAAGGAAAGCTAGCATATAATCAAGTGTTAGATATTTGTCAATGAAATTTAGGGTGCATGGAATATGCATCTAATGATGCTAGAAATATTTTAAGCATATTCCAATTGTAGCCACTGTTGTGTGACTTGGATATTTGGTCTATTTGATGGGTTTTTAGGGGAAATCCCCTAATTTGTGACGTCACAAGGACTAAATTTGGGATTCCCAAGCTTTTAAAAAAGGGAATCCCCAATTCTCAATAGTGTATACAAAGGATGTTTTGCTGTGGTATCAATTTTTTATATTAAGCTATGTGCAGGCTATACATACTTATATCTTTTACTCACCTAAATTCATTCAGTTGCCTAAGATTCCAAAGCTATTTTGAAAGGGATTCCCCTTCATTATGACGTAGCAAGGACAGAATTGTAACCCCAGAAATTAGGGAATTCCCAAATTTTATTTTATTTCTTCTATAATTCATTAATATTTTGACTTTTTCCATTTTTCCCTTTGAAATAGTTTTAGAATACTCACAAGCAGCTAAATAATCAAGAAATAGGCTTGTGAAAAATTATGTGCAAGGTTTCCTTTAAGTCATTTTTTCAGTTTATAGATACATGTATATAATTACCCAAAATATTCATACAAAGTATATTATTTTTGTTTTCCCTGTGGCCCTTTGCACAAAGAATTTCGTAACAATGAAAATCAATTAAACAAAGAACCCTTTCCTTGTTACTTTTATCATATTCTAACAATTGAAAAAAGTTGTCTGAGTTGTCTTCATATCTTGAGTCTTTAGAGTTTTCTTAGTTTTTCCTTACTAAACAAATTTATAAAAGTAGTGATTCTGCAACATTAACTCAAACAGGTGATGCCGTACAATTTTTTCCATAATCTTTGGAAAAAACTTTAAAAATCAAATTTTTATGCTTCATGTGGAGAGTTCCAGGTAGGAATGATGTACCATGCATTATCATGATTACTCCACAATATTAACAGACATTTTGAATTCTGCATAATGAATGCATAAATACAACACCATGGGAAAGATGCCAGCTGCATAATGCATGTAAAAATCTTCAAAATACACATGAAAAGCTAAACAATTTGCAAAATTTACAGATTTCTTGTTTATATGTGTCAAATCATGCCTGGTTTGATTTGCTGAACGATTTTTGTTAATTTTGACCATAAATTATCTTTTTTGCTGTAACATGATATATTAATCTGCATACAAATCACACAGTCAATTTGATTAAGCATTTCAAGCCATGTCTTCAATGTATTTTTTGGGTCAGTAATATAGGAACTTTGGCATAGGTGGCGCTGGCATAGGGAGAAAGGTGCATAGCTACGGGAGTTTATGTGTGCTTACAGACACTGTACAGGAGTTTGAAACTCCCGTAAGTGGCCATTTGATAGCAAACTCATGCAAATTCACCCCAAACCCAAGTAAATCTACCCAAAACTTATGTAACTACTCTCAAACTCATGTCTGCAAAAACAAAACTCTAATAGTGATGATGACAAAAAACGTTAACCTTATGACACACAAAACTCACATAGTCATGCATAGGTTTGTTATGAAACCGTACGTAACAACAGCCAATGCTGACCTAACCAATAGAACTATCGTGATAGCGTTTTACTCAGAATGTCCATGCTGTAAACCTCAGTATGTCATACAATTCTGCCAACTACGGATAGCAAATTTCTTGGATTGTACCTGCAGGTTAGCCTAGATCAGATTCCATGCTGTGTTATTTGTCGAAAAGAGCCTTGGCTTTAGTATAGAGATTTTCATAAATCTGATCATTATTTGAAGGTAACCATGATGAACAATTTGCAAACTTAAGTTTTTAAATTTGTATCCACATACATTTAATATTTTCTAGGTTGTTTGAAAATGTACTAATCATTGGTGGATATATGACAATTATTTATTTATTTTCTATAGTTTTTCCAGGGGTTTTGTTGACAAAATCAGCCCAAATTAGCCTGCAGGTGCTAAATATACTGTAACTCAGCTATCTGTGGTAGGATGATGCAATAACCTTAGCAACAACTTTCAAAACCCTAATATCATCAAATAGGTGGAGAGTGCCTTGTTTAGATTAATGTGTGATTCATTATCTTAATTATTTCATAACAAAACAAATATTTCAATTTCCTGTAAAGTTTGATTCAGCTTTTTTGATTTCATTTTTCATATAAATGTTTTTACAAAGCCAATGTAATTTCTGTTACTATCGATTTCAACCTTAATACCTTGAGTAGACTTCCTTGTTTAATAACAAATATAAAATATCCTTTAAAGATAATTACCTCCAGATGAATGTGCGACTGTTATAGATATCAGCAGATACAACAGCCAGGGCCCTAACTGCAGGTGGAGTATGGTCACCATCCTCTGATCTATTCTGCATCAACTCTCCAAGTTCACCTACAAATGGCAAGAACATAGTGAACATAGAGATTTATTAATTCAAAACATTTGATTGATTTTTCTATGTATTTTTTATTTCATGTTATAGGGTTCACCATGGGTGATGTTCAATCCCCTCCCTTAACATCATACATTCAGGTACCACGATCAAGTCGTTGGTAGTATTACAGATTATTACTGGGTCCTGAGTACATGGGTTGAAAGCACATTTTGTGAAATCCATTGATGCATTTTTAAATAAGTTATATCAGTAAATAATGGTATCTATTGGTTATCTTATGGTTTGTTCTGTTTTCTGATACTTTAAGAAACAAGTACGATGATCATAATTAAAGGCAGCCACCCCATTCACACTCCCATCACTGGGGTCTAAAGATGAGCATACAATGAGTATGAAGATAAGTAAGACATCCTAACTCATGTAATTATGCTTATGGAAACCATTAATTTGAGGTTTAAAGTACGAATTAACATATTATGTAAGTATGTATGTCTTAAGCCCCATACCCACTAGACAATTTTACAGATGCCAGGCACCTACAGACGACACATCACTTGGTGACTGAAATCACCAGGCAACTGTGCTAGCAATTAACAGTGGCGGGCGACAGGATCGCTGGACAAAATATCAAACTTGCTTGATATTACAGTCATCCGACAACTTTACCAGCCATGCTCCAAATCCCCCGTTGCACATCAATGGTAAATTCTCCTTAATGGGTATGGGCCCTAAGACCTTTCTCTTAAATTATGTAATTCAACAGGTAATACATTCTAAATAGTGTACATCCCCAGTACAGAGGCCTTTGCTGATACTTATTGTTTACAAGCTTCGAGACTTTCCCAGCCAAGGATGCAACATTATCATAACGTCACTGCAACCTACTGCTGTGATGTCACATTGTGACATTATTACAACATTCTGGTTACATTCTTCAACACAAACAGAAAGTTCTTAAAATGTTCTGTTATAATTTCGTCCTAACCTCATCAAAAAGTAATGTTATTGTAACATTCTCATTTGTTGAGGTCTAACCTCACCATCAATAGTGTAATTGTTACGTGCCATCTTAGTAAGTAACAAACTAACTAAAGAAGTATGGTTTCAGCACGTTTCCGTTATGTCGCAGGTTGGCTGAGTTCAGCAGTACCCCATTATGAGCAAGTGTATGAAGTGTAGCCTGTTGAGCAATAAACCTCCGTAGCTAGGGAGGTTAATGTGTGCTTACAAAAACTCTACAAGAGTTTGAAAATGAGAATTTGAAAATGCTCATGAAAGTCTCATGAATCCAGCCGAAACTCTCATATGTCCAGCCCAAATTTACGTAAATCCAGCCTTTACTCTTGTAAATCATCTCCAAACTCAAATAAGCAAATTCAAACTCTTGTAGCTACAATGAATGTGAAAGAGGGTTTTTATAACAATAATGAAATATCTTCCAAAACTTGCAAACTTACCTGTTCGGATAAAACAGTCCGGTGGTATATGTAGGCAGCTGGCGTGATGCTCTGACTCTTAGATGGATCTAAGCGTGCCAAGTTTCCTGTGACCAACAGCTGGACAGAGTATTGATCTCTGTCCTCTAGCCATTTGAGACGTATAAAGATTTATGAAGTTAGTTGCGAGCAAGCCTTGATGTCAACACTATTACATAGATCAGGTTTGATTCTTATGTTGTTGCCAAGCCCCAGTGGTCAACAAAGACCATAGGGAAATTAGAAATACATCATCAAGATATGGATTACCAGAGGTGCAAAGAGGATTTTCGAAAGAGGGGTCAGTATAAAGGCTATGTACTGAAACCGAGTGCATTTGTGCACATAGGCCCAGCATTTTTCCCTCTATTTTAGTTTAGGAACTTTAAGTTTAGAATTACCAATGTTGCATGTCCATATCACTAATTTATTGCCCTGTCACCTGTCACAAAGAGAGGAGCCAGTGAAATTTCAATTTTGATTCTTTTTCAATTATTTGTATGGTAGATTAAATGCTTATATAGAAGTATGTCAAGTTTCATTTTCAATAATTAACTCCTTCATGTGATATGTGGGATTCAACTTTAAGAAACCACATATTCCTCTGACCATCAGGAAATTACACATCTGTGTGTGACTTCACACAAAAGACGTTATTTTCAAATTTTGAAATTTGAATATTCCTAGAAAAACATTGGAGTTGCAAACTTTGTTCATAACTTATTTTATTTTATAATTCAAAATGTTTTAGAGCTAGGAAAAAATGATTAAGATAATCAAAAGGTGTTATTTCTCCATTTGAAATTTGTTATCTGATCTGTGTGTGACGTCACACACAGACGTATGCTGTATACAAGGTGGACGAGCTGCACACAGGAACCAGTCAGTAGAATTTAGAAAAACATTAATAAAAAAGAAAATATTATAGGTACAGATGTAAAAAATGGTATGGCAACTCCCTGGATGTTAAGGATCATAACAGTACACTATATATCTATAATCATTACTGGCTCCTCCCTTTAAAGGTAAATGCGGGTGTCTGGGGTGATTTCTTAAAAAACGTAACAAATTTATCAAACTCATAGGGTAGTTAGGGGGATGGATAGGGAACGTATAGAAACTTTAAAAATCCTAGGTCACCGTATTAATTTCAGATATATTAGCATCTGAAAAAATGGCATTTCATCATTGGAGTCTATGAGAAAAAGTACATTAATCAACATTCAAAGATAAATAACCATGAGATTTACCTTAAATGCTGAAAATGTGTGGGTATGACCCCAATAAGTATTTTAGGCCAAAGAAAACCATATGTCACCGTGGAAAATCTAATCATATCCTTAAAATATGGGAAATTATGAAGGAAAATGGAGTTTAATCAACCATGTTTGATTAATTATCATCCTTTTATTATTCACAAATTCACATTCATAATTCCCAACTGCACCATGAAATATCTGCAAAATGTTTTTAAAATCCTGCAACAAGAATAAAATCATACAAGGTGGCGCTGCTGTAGTCACCTGTATTTACCTTTAAGAAAAATGTCAACATCTCATGTCCCTGTTTCTTATTTATCGCCCTATTGCTTGTCATCTTTAAAGCCAGGGTATTGTCTGTGGATTGTGAAGGGCTACACCCTTTAACCCTAGTGGCGCCAGAGCCAGCGACATGTTTGGTGACATTAGAACGTAATCCAGCAATATTATTGGTCATGTCATGAACTTGGTGTGGCTGTAAGGGAGTTACATTATTACATCCGCCACACAGACGATACACTAGTACTGGCTTTAAGAAATACCAATTATGTATGTCCTTATCAGTTTTTTTATTGCCCTTCCACCTGTTGATGCCCTTGTAACATTTCCCATGTATCTATTGCCTTGTCAAATTCAAAAATTCACACTGTCAAATTTAAGGGTCTTTTCCCATCAAGCTTACTTCGGGTCCTAGCTATTGATGAAATACCCCAGTTGTAGTGGAGAACAGGTTTTCATGTCTGCTCAAAAAGTACTTGGGTGTGCCAACCCAGCAGGAGGTGTAACGTTATAATAATGTTAGAGAAACGTTCTGAGTTGGTTATTGTTATCTTCTTTTGATGACTCCCAATTACGTTGCTGCAAACAAATTGCTGTACATGTGATGTTGCACTGTGACATTTTATAACCTTCTGGTTATGTTCTTCAACCTAAACAGAATGTTTTTAT
The DNA here is from genome assembly GCA_936440205.1 of Lepidonotus clava. Taxonomy (NCBI): domain Eukaryota; kingdom Metazoa; phylum Annelida; class Polychaeta; order Phyllodocida; family Polynoidae; genus Lepidonotus; species Lepidonotus clava. The sequence goes on along the minus strand of OW387144.1, from coordinate 40,879,005 downwards.
GACGTTCTGTTTTGGGTTCATCCTAACCTCACAAAAAAATAATGTTATAACAACGTTTTAATTTGTTGAGGTTTCAACCTCACCATCAATAAAATAATTTTTATGGGGCATCTTAGTAAGTAACAAACTGACTAAAAAAGTATGGTTGCAGAACGTTTCTGTTGAAGGTAAATCTGGGTATTCACTGCAGCACCACCTGGTGATAATACTTTTTCATTTTTCAAATTCTTTAAAATGTTAACAAAATATGATCTAATTATCATAAACTCAAAACATTTACATTCATTTACCCAGAAAATATATCAAATTTTTAAACAACAATAGGCTATTTTTGTGGGTGAGGGTCAAATTTTGGTATTTGAAGGAATAAATTTTGATTTTGATGGTGACCCCATGTTTTCTTTATCTTAGAATGTATACTTTGTTCTTGTCTAAACTTTTGCAGCTTTTGGAGCCAAAACTGTGAATATTGTTTTTTGAGCTGGGGAAAATGTGCCAACCCAGCAGGAGGCCCGTTAATGTTTGTAATATTTGTGAATGATCTATTTTATGAAATTCCTGTTGAAAATACCTCAATTGTAATGTATGCGGATGATACGTTGTTGACGTCAGTGGATAAATCATTGTTTGATTTGCAGTTGAAAACGCAGGAATCATTGAATATATTAGATAACTGGTGTAGTCTCAACAAATTAACTATTAATACTGACAAAACAAAGTGTATGTTTATTACTAATAAAAAGCTGTTAGAGGATCCAATTATAGAGATTAATGGAAATAAGCTAGGGGAATCGTACTCTTCGAATAATTGAGAATACTGGTGGTATGTATAAGCATACTAATTATGATGTTTTGATGCAGAAACGTCAAATTGAATCATTATTGATAAGATGTAAACGACATTTGTGTCATATGATGTATACAGAGAGTAAAGATCAGAATAATATTGAGGCAAGAAGATATTCAATGTCTTTACGAGATGAGGAGAAAACTAAATTTAAAATGAAAACAACTAAATTTTCAAAGGTGATGAACAGCCCATATTATCGTGGTATAAAATTATGGAATGAAATACCAGCTAACGTACAAAAATTATCTACGCTGCTACAATTTAAAAAGGAATTGAGGTTGTTTGATCAATAGATATAATAATGTAAAAGTTGAGTAAGAATTTTCTTTTATTTCATATTTTGTAAATATTTACTAACCAATTATATTATATCATATTATATTATTGTACTAATTATTAATAGGACTTATACGGTGTTTACTGTTGTCCTATATATGTATTACTAATCCTTATACTGCTGGAAGATCATACTTGTATGAAGTGGTTTTGAAATAAAAAAAAAAAAAAAAAAAGTGATTTTTCCCATTGGAGCCAATGGTAATCAATCATTTTTCCCAATGCTAATACCTTGTAAATGGATACGATGACATATGGTTTTTAAAGTTTTATTACAGTCCCTATGCATTCATCTAACCACAGTGTGAGTTTTGAAGTCGGAAGCTGGCTGGGAAAGTCTAAAGTAGGCACACAGTAGTAATCACAAGTGTCAATCTTAGAAAAGCTACCAGCATGTGACTCAAACAGCACTTAAGGGAATACTGGAGTAGGAGCAATGATTCTGTAGGCAGGCAAGGAGCAATGATTCTGTAGGCAGGCAAACATATGTACTATTCATGACGTTTCAGTGCGAATGTCTCAATGCTAACGCCCACGATGAGAGTGGAAACCATCATAATGGTTCGTCGTAAAGAGACAAGTGTAGTTTTGTTTGAAACGGTTTCCAAGGACTCCCATAAGGTCTGCCACTTACAACGTCATTACGAAAAAATTAGGCATTTGACTGAGTCGAATAGCGTAGTTATAATATTTTTGGTATGAGCGTCAAACAATTATGTATATCCAAACAAGTATGCGACATTACAATAACACTGCAGCAACTATAATTATGTTTAGTTATGCTTTGGTTCTTGTTACATTATTTTGATGGCACCTATAAACGCCTTTCGAGCCTAACACTGCAACATTGCAGTTTAACATTATTGTGACATTATTCTTACATTATTTCAAATGAAAATAACATTATTACAACAGTCTATATTAGCCATGTCTCAACTTTGCTAAAATGTAATGTTATTATAACAACCTATTTTAGTCTCAACCCAGGCTAAATTGATATAACTGTTAATTATAAATATCAACACAAACCGAAACATGTTGATTGTGTAAGCCTTTAATTCAACCCGTAATAAAAAATACCAGTCCACCACTTGGACCATTGAGTATGATACACTTCTATTTATTCAGCCTGCATTATAAGTGGTGAATGCAGTATTATAGAGTCATTGTGATGAGCTTAATGTATGTATTCACACGCTTCATCATCAGTTCAAGGTCAAGTCAAAATACAAAGTGCATACACAGTCGCATCCATCAAATATTGTTACAAGTTCAGTAACTTAATTGCAGTTTTAGATTCAAAATTTGTGGTCGATCACTGGTTACCCTTCCATATAAAGCACCATACCCACCAACCAATTTTGGGATGGATCAGCACTGACGTCAGCAAGGCCGATGGCCAATTCTGCATGGACAAAGTACACTGTTAAAATGGTGTTTAGAATTTAAATATGTTTAGGGTATAAACATGTTTATAATCTAAATACATTAAACCATATCTGTTTAAAACCTAAACACTTGTAACTTCTAAACATGTGTTGGGTTAACAATGCTTAAAATCTAAACGCATAACATCAGTTGTGTTTAAAAGCTAAACACTTGTAACCTCTAACCATATTTGAATGGGACATGTTTAGAATCTAAACACATAATATCAATTGTATACTATGGAAAAGAAAAATGGACACTTTGGGATTAGAACCCACATTCTCTACATTCAAGGTAGAAGCCTAACCAACTGAGCTAACTTGGACTGTATGCAGTGCACACTGGCAGAGTCAGCACCAATGAGTAGGATCTGTACTACTATACAGGTACTCAACATTAGACAGACAATAGTTTAATACCCTCATACCCTTACTTATTCAGTTAAGTAGCAAAGCTGGGCTGTGTCTACCTACAGGCCTCCATAGCTCAGTGGTAGAGCATAGGCTTCATATGTGAGGGGCCCTGGATTCAAATCTTGGCTACTGAAGTTATCAAATTACTACTTTGAAGTAGTTGTACTTTTAGTGGTTTGCAACATGCCGTCCAAATTTTTGGCCATGATTAGTAAAATGTTTTTTTCATACACTTAGGAATTTGGAACTTTGTGATTAAAAATGTTAGATTGTTAAGTTTTTGTAGCGTCATTAAGATAATCACTTCATTGGCCTGCTATTCTAGGTACGGTCAACCAACCAGAATACCTCTAAAACATTTACAAAACGTTTTAAAACACCTTTTCAGTAGGATTAACATGTAGACACCTTTTTAGTTCAAGAACTTTATTAGCTATACCCTGAAGGTTTTACCTCCAACAATCAAACAACCCATGCAATGCTAAACCAAGAAGGAAGGACATACTTCATGGGTAAACAGCTAAACATCACACATTTCTAAACACTTACCCCTAAATACCAATAATTCTAAACATGTTTAGGGAAATAAAGTGTTCCAAAACTGGATGCGCCGAAGTGTTTAGGAAAGTGTTTAGGTTCTAAACACTTGTTTTAACAGTGTATACCCACACATAATCGGTGCTGCCAACAGCCACGCTGACAGGACCACCGATCCATATTAAACATGTTTAATAATTTTTATGACAACGCTGATGCCAACGCCGACCACCAACAGCCGTCGTCGTCAGTCCGTCAGTTAGTGGGTATGGGACTTAAGTATTCAACATTTACTATACCATTGCATGTATAAAAAAGTATATGACTATCGAACATCTTAAATTGTACCGGAACATTCTTGAAACAAGAATTTACATAATGAACCGTTTTAAGACCTTATGGGTTATCTTTTGGAAGTTCCCAAAATCCCCAAACCTTTGACGTCACATGGAGAGTGAAAGGGAAATCCTATTTTTCCACAAAAGGGAATCTCCGATTCTAAAACATCTGTACGAATGGATCTGTGCCTTAACACCATAATGTATATGTTTGGCCAAATACAGGTTTCATTATACCATTTACTCATCAACCATTCATTTACATGGAAATCCCAAGTTAATTGACATAATTCCCATCATACTGACGTACCAAGGGGAGCGCTGTAAAGCCCGGAAATTAGGGAATCCTCCTTTTTTTCTAATCTACTGATACCTAAATATTTCCCCTTTTTCAGAATAATTATGCTAACAATACTATCTAGAACTAGCTCCCACCCTCCCTAATACCCCTTTGAACCCCATCTGGGGGGCCCAGAGCCCAAATCGTGAATATTGATGAGACACCACATGACCCCGATAGACCAATCAGGTGAGCCATACTAGGCAGAGTGCTGTGTTGGAAAGTGGATTACCTCCCACTTTACTGTTACCGTCTGAGGATGTAGGAGCTTTTCGTTTACAACATACTATTGGCGGGTAAACTTTGAGATGAAAGTCCGGAGTTTACACCAGACAGGAATCCAATTTGATGGTTAAAAGAGCAGCCTTTTTACCTTTGAAATATGTTAACAATACTTACGATTACACACAAGGTAAAAGTTTAGAAATGTATGTTTAAGGGACCCTTTGATGTTTTGTTATATAACTCGAGTCCATGCACGGGCGCCACTAGTCTTCAGCGGCAAAGTTCAGAACTATTATGCAATGTTCCTTACACCAAGACTTAACTCAAATACCCTCTGACATGTAAACAACACCGTTTTCCGTAGCCACCTTGCTGATAGTTTAGTCAAACAGACCTAATTATAAAACAACACTAGTATATGCAATGCTGCAATGTGTCAGTTACATCACATTATAAAGAGTATTTTAGTTGTTTACCATGCTAGACGTAAAACATTTTGATATATATTCTGTACCACAAATAGCCAATTCACAGTATAAACTTGCAGGCTGAATTTGTAGACAAAACTTCTAGAAAACCTAAATAGATTATTCAAAAAAATGTATTCATCTGTAATGAATGAATTTTCAAAAAACTTAATAACTATTGAATGTATGTGTCTGTATATATGTATGTATGTATGTGTATAAGTATGTATGTATGTATGTATGTATGTATGTATGTATGTATGTATGTATGTATGTATGTATGTATGTATGTATGTGTGTATGTATACATATTAACGTGTCTATAAATTTAGAAAAGAAAAATCTCGAGTTTTACATCATAATAAACTTTTGATAAACAAATGGTTCATGCAAAATCCTATAATAAATCGTTTTTACTTGTCTGCATAATATTATTATCCAGTATGGAGGCCAACCTGCAGGCAAATCTCAAGAAATTGGCTCTCCGCGATTGGAAAATTCGAGTACATAATATAAAATCCCCGAGTGCCCAACTCTACTCCTTAACACATCGCCCAGGGATGGAGCCAGACATAACGTCAAAGGGGGTTCCAACCGAAATTGAGGGGATTCCTGGTGAATTCAAAAGGGTTCCGACCTAGATTTCTCACCAAACTTCTTTTATCTTACCTATATTTTGGAAAGTCATAGGGGGTTCCAGACACCCGAAAACCCTCCCTGGCTACGCCACTGACTGACGCCTCATTGTCGGGTTGCATGGGTGAGATATCCCCTTGACCAGGGGGCCATTCCATAAAAAGTTACGAACATACATTGCATTCCAGGAAAAATATACGCACAAAAATATAACCCTACGTACTGTACATAGCCCAACAAATATGTACGTAAATCCAAATTATCTGCGACAGGTATTTCAGTGTTCGTAAATTATTTTTATTGTTCAAACATCTTTTTCATCATGAAGTTATAAGACAATAATAACATATGAGCTATCATTGAAAAGCTTATTTTATGAGAAATCCGTTGGTGAAATCCAATTGAGAATCGGTTGAGAACTCATGGAATTATCGCAGAAAAACTGAAAAATATTTGAAATCCCATCTTTTCTAATTTGTGATTATTTCTGTACATAGCATGCTATTTTTGACACTACGTACACTTTTTCTTACGAACACTATTTGCGAACAAATTCCTTACACTTACGAACAGTTTTTTGTGGAACAGCGCCCTGTACAATGACACCTATAAATCGGTACAAAGTGGTGTCTACGATGTCCCCTGTCAGTGGTACTGCCCGTCTCACGGCCTGGGAGCGTGCCTCGCCCCTATTCCGACCAATGAGGCCCACTCCCACAGGCCTTATTACACTACACGACATGAGCAGCGAGTTGATAGTCATTTGACGGCGATAGGACTGTTTTATGGTCATGCTGTACTCTCCTAGATGACTTTCCATTAAGTACGTACGCACATTTTAAAATATCTCAGATCCCCCTTGTCCCATGAGTTAAAGTACGTATTGGATTCTTATCACCTGCACGGCCGAGCAGTGGTCTGTACAGAGGCCAGTGCGTATTGAGCTGATGTACGTACTGCTCCTCATTTTCACAATTTTTAACATATTTGGAGCTTTGTTTGGGTGATAAAATATAAGAGAACCTTAGGGTTCATTTTAGGATGCATGTACGACCCCTGGGGATCGTAGGTACCTCGGGCTTCGCCCTCTTTATGTGACTCTCCTATTGGTCGTACAGGCACCCTTCGACGACCCCCATGGTTCTTCTTATATTAGTGCTATATTATAATAAGAAGGCCCGTGGGGCTGTACGGCCCGGAGACCTGGTGACAGCCCAAGCCCACAGGGCGAGGGCCGTCCTAGGTCCTAGGACCGTCCTGACACCCGAGGACGGCCCCTTTGGGCCTTCTTTATTTTATTACCCGACCCTAATGAAGTAAAATATTGTGATTTTTAGTAAAATCTACGTGCCTGTGTACATCGCTTCTGCTGGTTGTCTATGGGAACACTGCCTACTGCGGCAACAAGTTTACTTGGCAAAACGGAAATGATGCGGTGCGTACGGCCTGGCAATATGCCTGGTCCACAATATGCAATATGTCGATCCAGAGGGTAATAATAGAACGGATGCACATTTTGAAACATTTCCAACCCCCCTCCCAAACCGTTAATGGAAGGCCGCTATGGTAGTATTGTATTACTGTAAAAGGGTAAGATAACTGGTAATGTTATGTCATGCGATTTTGGATAAGGAAAATGAGTGAAAACAATGAATATCCATCAGAGAGCAATTTCCTTAGATTAAAGGATACATTGCACATAATTGCTTGATGAATATTTTCCAATGAAATCCTGTGAACATAGCCTTTGCACCAAGAGCTAATAATGTCCGAGATTTTTTAAAGAATATTCCAATGATAAACAGGGTTATGAGGGTTTAAAGATTTGTCTATTTTTTTTATGATTTTTGGGGAAGTTCCCAAATTTGTGACGTCACAAGGACACTAATTGGGAATCCCCAGCTTTCAAAAAAGGGAATCCCCAACCCTCAAAAGTGTACGGAAAGAAATGTTAGCTATAGCGCTAAATATTTATATTAGGCCACATACAGGCTATACATATTTGTATCCTTTACTCACCTAAAATTATTCAGTTGCATGAAATTTCCAACTTATTTTTAAAGGGATTCCCCTTTATTATGACGTAGCAAGGACAGAAATGAAAGGGCAGAAACTAAGGAATTCCCAAATTTTATTTTATTACCCTTATAATTCACTAATACTTCAACATTTTCAATTTTTTTCCTTTGAAATACTTTTAGAATACCAACGAGAACTTAATTAGACAAGAAATAGGCTTTTCAAAATTTATGTGCAAGAAACTCTTACCCAGTTACGGCATCACTTGCATAAGGCACTTCCAGTTGACCGTACATGTTAGAATCCAGTGACAAATTAAACCAGAAAGAGCTGCTCACCAACTACAAGCGGGGTTGGTGTGACCACATTGTGCACAAACCATCTCAGGGAGCATCTGAGCAGAATAAGGGTATCAATGGAAAATGTGATGCAGAGTGTTGGTTGGTGGTATGAATGACATGACTCTGCGCACCCACAAGAATGGAAAACACCATGCAGAGTGTTTCCTTGGCAATTGTATAAGATGAAATGGGGGCTGGTTGGAGAGTGAGGGATTCCAATCCATGCAACCCTATGATGTAAGACTCAACACTGTGGTGCCTTGTTCCTCCTATGTTAATGAGGTCCCGTGCCCGGATTAGTTAATTCTCCTTACCACGGATGGCTGATTTACAGTTTTCTAGGCACCTGAAGGCAAATTTTGAGCAATTATGTCGATAGAAACAAATAAAAAAAAATCTAGAGAATATACGAAAATTTGTTACATATCAATTTATGATAAATGAATTTTCAAACCATCTCAAAAAATCATCAACATATACAAATTGTAAATCAAAATATAGGTGACATTGATTTCCATAATCTTTACTACACTATATATCATGATTATTGAAAATGTCTATACTAAAGCCTTATGGCGTTGTTGACATATTTCCTATAGATCTGAGACACAAGAAACGACTCAAAAACCTGAACATTTTCTGTCACCTCCTGTTAGTTCGTCTGTTCCTATTTTCTTGAAAATTCACCAAAATGCAAGTCTAATGCATGGTACATTCAACGTGTGATGACAATATTTGTTCTGTAAATTGTACAGCGCTTATAATATCTAGTCAGAACTCTTAACTATTGCTATGTCACAATAAGATGATCTCAAAATGAGCTGTTTCTTGCTGACCAGATCTATAGCACGCACACTGTTTAGGGCTAGTCTGCAGGTAAACCACAAGAAAGATGCTATCCGTGGTAGGGAGAATTGAGTCGCATGACATCCAGATTAATCCGGTCATCATCACCTAACATCATCCTCTGATTGAATGTCATGCGATATTCAAATTATGTAGGTTGTCATAACCTAGTACACTGAACCTAAGTGCAGGCTATGAATCTTTGCAATATATGTAGATGTAGTGTATCGTGATCACACCAGGCGGCAACAGTGAAGAACAATAAGGAATGACTAGTGGCACCCAATGGGCTTTATGAGAAGTAGATGTAGATCAGGTTGACTAATGAGATTCCTATAGTAAGCAGGTGAGAGGAAGGATTAGTCATCGCATGAGTCGTCACGCTAACACCTGTAGATATGAGCAAAATATGTGAGATAATTTACCTAAATAAAAGAAGCTTTAGATTAAAGAATCTATGTCTTGTAATATAAAGGGTTTTGGCACTATGAGTAAGAATCTGAAGTGAAACCTTTAATGGATCAAAAAGCTTGATTTCAACCTTAAAATTGTTGTACTTTTAGGCACTGTTTAGGTGTAGCAATAGTGGTCAGTATACAAGGGGAAAGACCCCGCTGAACAAGGAGAAGTTAACTTTGAGTACGAATGGGAGCTTGATAGTGATATAGACATTGTGCACATGATGTCACACTTCCCTAATTGGGATTGGTGCCATCTTTGTGATCAAGTTAAATCTACTTATATTTACAATTCTAAAGCACCTATAGTTTGGATTTTTGACTATTTGTTCAAAATCAATCTTATTGAATCATAATTAGCAATTGTTACCTATACATTTTGGATTTATCAAATATCCACGTGGATGTGTCAACCACGTGGTGATCACCAAAATCTGATCATGTTACCCTATCTACACAAGGTCTATAGACCAACAAGTGTAGGCTTGGATTGGTGAACAATAACAGAACTCAGAATACAGTCTAAGGAACGCAGTGGGATAGGGAACGTAGACTAATCGAATAACTAAGCTACCGATAACTCCCCATCTTTATTTTACAAATAGACATATTTGCATATGAACAATATGCAAATACCATACACATATATAAATCAACTACTAGTTCACTTGTCTCTGTTTCTTAGTTTAAGCAATGAACTTAGTTTTAACCTAGGGAGGGGATAGGGGGGGTTTGGAGAGGGGGGTGGCAAACTCTGACCCCACTAAATTAATGCAAAAAGAATACCGTTACTGATTATAATTCAGGTTCCTTATGAAAAGCAAGCAAGTACTGAAACAATAACGAATTCATTTAACAGTATATCCTGATGACGACAGTTAAATGTCAACATGTTAGTAAGCTTTTATTTTCAATGTCATTAATATTTGATAAACAAAGCAATTGTTCATCAACACTGCCAATGAGTTAGGTATTGTCAACATCTTTATTCAAGAAACAGTGCATTGAGATGAAATTCATCAATTGGGCTTATTTTAGTGGGAATTGACCATATATTCATTCTTATCATATCCAAACATTTCATGCTCTTCTGTATACTGTTCCATTATTAATTGTCCTAGGTATTTTGGGACATTTTTGAATGATTTCATGGTTGCATCTTTTCCTGAGTAAGACCGAAAAGGCATTGTTGGAGTTGTGACAGTCTTATTAAAGAGATGTGAGAAGAGGAACTGTGAGTCCTCATCAAAACTGTAATGTTTTCCAATGAAGTCATACCTAATAGCACATGGACTACATAGGGGTGTATAGTTCTCAAAGTGTGCATCATGTCGCAAAGCATTCTTCGTAGAGAGAAGATATGAAAGAAACTCTGTAAAAGTTAAGTTGTAATGTGAAGGACCTCTTCTATCCACTTTCCTACCTGTATGTTTCAGAATCTTTGGACCCCAACTCTTTAGAAATGGTGATGTCACGTCTTTGACGAATTTGTTTTGAAAACCAGATAACAATCGTGTGAATGGGTGACGAACAAACAAAAACTTGTAATATTGCTGAATACGGGCAACAATCTCTATTGTGGTGTAGCTGGTGAGTTTCCGTATTCCATGCCTGAAAAAATATTGATAAAATGTGTACACTTATTCCTTTTTATCATTTTTATGATTTTCTTTACGCAGAATTATTCATTACAATGTATGATAATTTCCTCTCTCAAACCCTTGGACATAGTAATTAAAAATTTCCCCTTTGGATATGGGTAGCTTACCTCTAATATAAGTGTTCACCTAAATAAATAGCTTTCCTCCGCTCTTGATTAATTTTGAAATCCATCCATAACTGATTCCGTACAAGAGAATGTTAATTTCTGAGTAATGTTCGAATACTCACCGTTGAAGGAATTTAGGATCATGAACATGACTACTAGCTTTTATTGAAGTGTTATTTGTATTCATGGCCATAAGGTTCCATTTCCAAGCAGAACAACCTGCCTTGGGGATGGCACAGTACAGAACTTTGTGTTTGTCATCTACAAAGATATTATTCAGGGTGTGAACCTGGTGAGGAGCTTGTTTATTACAGATCATTTGAAGGTGATCTAAGCGTTCTTGTTGAACTACCATGGTTCTTGTTTTATCTCTGAGACGATTCAAGTATTGTTGGTGGTTAACATTTCTGCTTGTCTCCATGATAGGCATTGTCCTTGGCACCATGTTTGGCCAAACTAATTCAATTCAAAAGAAAATTATAATGAAAATAATGTGTATGTGTATGTGATGTGTACATGATTGCAATTTGGAAACAAAGTTTAAATGGGATAAGTAGGGGATATGACAAAATATTTGTTTCTTCATCTTCCTGTTATCTTTATGAAAACAATAGATTTGATGAGTAGTATGGATCACACATGCTCAAATTCTGTCCAAACGGTTCCTGTACATCTAGTAACAAAACATTTTTAATTTCTTTTTTTTAATTTCTGTTTTATTAAATTAAACATCTTCACATTCCTGTGCTTTTCATGATGTCTTTACAATGTTATTTAACAGAACTTGTAACAAGTTAACTCATATTCAATATGGCAATTACATATCATTATAAATTATATAAAAATCACGTCTTATATACCAGTATGTATATACATACAAAATAATACAAATCAAGTTACTCCACATTCGTGTACCTTTTTCCAAATACCATTCAGCAATTCAGTAGTTAGTTGTTTCTTGAAATCCAGTTTTGATTCTAAGTTCTGAATATTTACAGCTGCAGGTAATTTAGTCCATATACTATGCCCTATACATCCAGTTTTTCCTATAGACCGCTAATATAGGTTTTTGAAAATACAATTTGTTGCCTCGATCACTCTGTAACCTCTGTTCAATATTACCTTTATTCACATTATCATGAGTGTTATTTATGACATTATACAATCCCAGCAATAATCTACGCATCCTTCTGATATACAATAAATCTACTTTACATTCACGATGTGCCAAATATTCATCCTCCTGTTTTATACACCTATTTTCTATTTGGTAGATTTTAATCAATTTTTAAACCTCTAAATTACAATTTTTGTAATTGAAAAATCAGCGATTTCTTTCCACTATCTATTAAAATATCCAAATAATCAAAGAAGGGGAGTACCATTTGTTTATATACTTGTAGTGCAGCTACTTCCGTTAGTGAGTATCTGATCCTACTAAACATATATAATTTATATGATACATTTTTAATTATTGCATTCAGAAAATTGATCACCTGTGGCCCATTCCAATATGACTATCTAAACAATGATCTTTTCTGTAACAAGGACACCCATTGTAGTCAAGTTTTAACACCTATCTAAAATGCTGTTAATGAGCTGTAGTTCTTTTTACATGATATAGTCCTACAGTGTCACTCCATATATATCAATTTATAGAATTCAATTTGATCCAGTAGAAAAAAAGACATAGGGGTTGTGTAACAAATGTCATGCCTAAGAAATCTTTGTAATGGTATTGATCTTAAAGTTATCTTTAAGTTGTTGTTGTTGTTGTTGTTGTTGTTGTTGTTGTTACAATCAGTCATTGTGCAATAAACCACTGAATCTTACATTCTCATCAAAATGTGAAGAACAGTAGATTAACATTTCCACAATGGGATTACCATGAAAAGTGTACCAAGAAATATTTCAGATGCACTCTACTTACAATATATGATTACAACCAATCCAGCAGCAATCAAAGGCATTACAAGCACATGGTGGGATTTCATCTCAGTCTCTTTTCGGTAATTGATCAACCACAGCTTGCATTACCATGTGTCCTTCTTTGAAAAATACAATGTTAAAAGTCTCCAAGTCTTTTCTCTAAATTGTTTTCATTCAGGTTAATTGTCAAATCACATCCTCATTCAGATTTTGTGTTACAATGTCATGTCATGAGTGGTCAGTAGAATGTAGGTTATGAGTAACCTAAGCACCAGAAGCTCCTTAAGCATACAGAAACCATTTAAAAATGACTCTCCTTTCATATTCAATAAATAGGCGACAGGGATGAACATATTAAATGACAGGATGATATGTATTAATATCATAAAGTCTATATCTTTTCATTTTGAATAACATGTATATTCAATGCTCATTACTAAAGGCATTACCTAGTGAATTACAAGAACGGTGTTTTTTAGGAAAAAATGAATTTCTTTGTATGATAATGAATTTGTCATTATTGAGTCCTAGTTTTAAGAAACCCTTCTTTTTTCTTTGTTCAAAACCTTCAGACCATGTAAGAGCAGTCTGACTGACACACTCAGATCGAATTGGGAAATTGTCAGTTGCAAAAGAAGCTACAGAAGCCAACTCATATGCAGCTTCAAGAAAACAAGATCAATAAGAGATCATCTGGTATGTGCACAGACAGACAGAAAAATACAGAGAAATCAGACACCAAGATGCTAAACCACACGAGTAAGATCACCGACAAAGCAAAAATCACCGAAAATCATCATCTTTATCAGAAAACACTATGAATAGAATCAGAATTTTGTTGTAGAAATTGAAACAAAATGCTAAGGTCTAAAGTGTACATACAAAAGGTTAAGGTATTACTGGTGTTGGCAGTTTTATTAGAAACAGTCATATAAACTAACAGTACTGAGCAATTTATCAAAACTGTTTGCATGGCATGTAATCAGCCATGGAAGGTATAGATCTAATAATAGATTAATGAAAGGTTTTGTGGTGTAAATTATAGATGTATCTTATTTATATGAAAAAATAACATCAAAAAGATATAATAATAAAATCTACCTGCTTGGCCAGTGATATTCCTAGTACAAATGTTTCAAGAATGGAATGAATGTTTATGAAAATAAGGGAGACAATAATGCTGTACATCAGGGACATTTACATATATAATTATGGAAAAAAATAGATGACAGCCCATAAATAAAACAAAGGAGCCCCACCTAGTTAATAGGTACGTACTGTCCTTGCTTATCGCCTGTGCCGCATCGCATAACCAAACTGTTCCAACAGTGTGTGAACAGGGAGAGTTTACGGGTCTTGCTAAGCAATATCTAATACCAATACCTGTTGTGCTACACGACACTGTGGAGCATTACACAATACCAATCATAACAGTGAACAGTAGCTAATCAACAAATGCATTTTGTTGTCCACTTTGATTGCTTTTAGGCCATTTTCACCCACATGAAAAAACTATAATTATTATTGAAATTATTGAAGTTTAATGAATTGCTTACCTACGTTTTTTTCCCTCCTGTCTCAAGTTTTCACTGAGCAGGCCCCTCTCTGAGGATGATATCAACCATCACATTGCATTGGATCTTTAAGGATAGACATTGGTTAACTAATCATAAACTCAATCTTGTTGAAAACGAAAGACTCTTACATCCTCCAAACGGCAACCGTGAAGTGGGGGTAGTCCACTTTCCAACACAGCGCTCTGCCTAGTATGGCACACCTGATTGGTCATGGGGGCTCATCAATATTCATGAGTGGGGCTCTGAGTTCTGTGGGGGGTCCGAAGTGGTATCCGTCAGGCGCGGTGGTGTTTTCTTAAAATGGGGGTATAAAAGGGGGCTGTTGCATGTCGGCCTGAGCAGTGTATTTTCCAAAGCCGATTAAGATAAAAGCAGGTGGCAGGGGCCACACTGTTCTTAATATATTTGGAGGGATTGATACAGGTGTCAAGCGACACACCGTTATATTGGAATTGGCTTATTGGATAAAATATATGGTTCAGCGGCGGCAAGGGCCACTCTGCATGAACGTGACTAATTTTATCCATGGTGGTTTTGGGGTTAGGGGTGAACTCAGATTTAATGTTTTTGGGGTATTGACGAGTGAGTATGTGAGGGTATTTTCACCATGTGTGAATCTAAAGGTGTAAGTCCTACACGGTCCTTATTAGCACCTAGAGATAGATGTTTTGCTGTCCCCTTACTGTCCTACACGGTCCAAGTAAGAGCTGGGGTCCCCCTAGATGGGCTGACCGACAGATCGGTGAAAAATATTCGGGGTATGGAGACCAATGCATCGACCCAAAGCCTGTCTTACACAGTCCGGACTTTTTGGGAATGGATGATGTCAGGTGGCTGTCACGATTTCGGTAAAAACCTCATCAGGCCGTATATGTTTGGATTTCATGGTGTCCACACAGGATCTTTTTGGTAATAAGAGTGACTGGCAAGATTGGCTAGAGTAGGCCAAAGAATCCATGTCCGAATTACTAAAAGTCCAATGGGTTGTACTAGGCAGTGCGTCGTTTCCATCCTCTTATTGGTTAAATATGTATCGACTTAGTCGCTCCATCGGTGTATGGCTGACAGATTAGGTCAAGAGTGAGACATATGATGTGAAAGGACCAATGTAGTCGATTGACGGGGTTTAGTAGCTGTTGTCGATGGAGTTGAGGCCCATCGGTATTTGGCTACGTAGGCGATGGATCCAGTCAAACTCAGCATTGATCTTATGAGTCAGGGCCATCGGCTTGTCGCGGGTGATCTTACAGAATTGTAAGACCAAAATCTCTAGATCATCCAAACGGTTGTGACCTATTGAGTTGAAATCTCTAGAGACTTCCGTTTTTGTCGGGTTGTTCATAATGTAGTGGAAGTGGGCCTGAAAGCGTTTCTTGATGCTGTTCTTGGTTTGTCCCACATATTGTTTACCACATTTCTTACAACCTACGGCATAGATCAGGTTGTTGCTGGTGCAATCTACCTTCTGTCTAGGGTAGAACTCATAAACTCAATCTTATTATAGAAATCATAATTATAGAGTGATGGGAGTTAGAAAAAGAGCATTCTACCGCTATCTGTCTTTCTGTTCATGGATGCAGTCAGCACCTGGAGAACTACTTTTCTGGGCCTTTGGGTACCAGCACTACGTTATCAGTGTACCTCACCGGAAACTTTCTTTGTCAAAGAAATAAGTTTCAGATATCGTTAAAAAGTTTGTTTCTGACATGGAAATAAACTGGGACCTAAATGAGAAATAGGTTTCTCCCAACTTCACCAAAATTAGTAGATTACTATACATGTTTTAACGTAGGAAATGATACTCTATTTTAAGTTTGGAAAGGACAGTAGATGATTACTATCCAGTTGCCTGTTGTTGATCATTAAGTTAATCTGTGTCTCAAGTGGTTCTATTTGCAAGACATTGCAATAATGTCAGGTTCTAAATGAATGTGCAAAAATAAAGGTTTTAAAATAAGGAGGAAAACGAATATTCTAGGCCACTGACTAGCCATAGGCTGTTATTGTAGACACCAGGCTCCAGCAGCCCAGAAAGTTACCAGCATGCTACACTGATACCTTTAGCTGGTGCCCATTGGCCCAGGAAAGTAAATCTCTTCCTAATTACAGTTTTTGGAATGTTCAGCAGAGGTTTAGAAGAGCATAATTATAGAAATAATGAATAACAGCAAAATTGTGGATGTGAATCCTCAAGGGATATTTCCTCAATCGTTGATCATCTCACCGTTGTCACAATTACCTCAGGACAGAAAACTCATGGTAAACATGGCATTCAAGTGTCTGGCTTAATGATCAATTATTCATCAGTGCACTATAATATTCACAGTCGCAATAAAGCCTGGGCCAACTTTGCATTGAAGTGTCTACTTTTTTGTACTCTGCAGTCCATGGGTATTTAATTCATATCCTTAGAGCAGCCAGTGCATTTTGTCTATAAATATATGAGTTCCAAAAACATACTGAAGTGTGTTGTAAAATGTGGGCCCAAAACGTGTTGATGCATTTTAGCAATTTTGTACAAAAAATAGACACGTAGTACTCATCATCCTGGTATGCCTTCAGTTGGTATACACATTGAAGCATACTGGCAGGCTACAAAAGACATCAGATGTTTAACAAAGATAACTAAAATCTACACAGCACAGACATATTGGTGTTTTCTTGAGAATTAACTGGCAATTACACATTAGATCTGGTTTGAAAATTAAAATAGCAATTACACTTTAGATCTGGTTTGAAAAACTTTGGTCTGGCTTAATTATACTATGGAATGTTTTACCAAACTAAATTTTAACATAGTTTAGCTTGTCACTATTATTTCATTACACAATGAGGCGTATTGGGTGAAAGTTGAGATTAACAAACTTAAAATGCATAATGAAAAACAGCGTCATTATCATTGATATTAACTTTCTTTAAGATGATCTGAAAGGTTTCCTGTCTAGGACATATGTGACCCGATCTGACATAATGAGTCGCAAGTCGCGGAGATACGAATTTGAGTTAGTAAGATATGTTCCTCACCTCGAAAAGAGCTTCATTTTGATACCAAGATTGTGTTCGTACGATGATTAGGGCCAAAGTTAGGTTTTTCCCTATACGCGGTAGGCTGGAAACTTGATTCTGAGAAAAACGCGTTTGAAGTTTTTATGTGCGGTTTTGGTTAGACTCGGTCGGAATTTCTTGGATACCACTAGAAGTTTATCTCCCACCGACTTGAGACTTGGAATATACATTCTAGACTAGTTGAACTACAAAATACTGTGAAGTCATGCTTTAGAAATGGAAACTTTAATCATGCCGGCCTTGTAAAGATAGAGTACAATTCCTGTAAATCTGCACCTGAAAATGAAAAACTGAAGCAAGAGGGCAAGCTCAAACAGTCACAATACCTGTTCTAGAAGGCTGAATTGAAGTCACAACGACTTGTAAAGAGTCTATGGGAATGTTCAAGTGTATTTCAGCCTGTTTTGCCATAAATAATAAGTGTCATAGTTCCAGGTAAGTTGGATAAAAGTTCCATAAAGTTGAAAGATCACAAAACGTCAGTAAACTGTGAGTCTAAAACAACTGAAAAGGCACAAAAGTACCAATAAAATATTAAAATTCGAACTATATACAGGTATTCTAGTCTATGATTCTAGTTGCTAGAGGATGTAGACCGACCACGCCCCCGCCCCCGACTTTGGCTGCGTTTACGTTTGGGTGGGGGAGTGATCTCAGGGGAAGTGTCTGAGTCTGAGTCTGTTTCCATTTCACGTCGCATTTGGGCTGCTGTCTCTCTGTCTGAGTCCTCTGAGCCCGAGTCAGGGGTTTTTCCTCGACCCCGACCGCGACCTCGACCCCGACCTCGCCCCCGACCTCGCCCCCGACCTCGGCCTCGCCCCCGACCTCGCCCCCTTACTCTACCACGTCCCCTTCCTCGCGCCTCCTCCTCCTCCTCCTCCTCCCCTGCATCTCCACCTCCACCTGCTCCTGAGGGCCCTGGACCTGGATCTGGCGATGGGTCCCGCCGCCTTGGTGCCTCTGCTGCAGGCTCAGGTTCCGTGGGCTTGGGGCACGTAATGTCTTTGGTTTCCTCTGTGCAGAAGTCTCTGATGTTTTTGAAGAGGTACCACTGCCGACGAAGGGGAAGCCCAGGGGAAGGTGTGGCCGGTGGTAGGACCTTTGGGACGGCTCCAGGGTCCACAGTGAGCACATCCACTTCCTCTGGCTCAGAGTCAATGTACTGTCGGACGGTTACCTTCCCGGGGCTGTTTGATGAGAAGATAAAGTGGTGATACTGCTTGATCCCTTTTATTGGCCGGGTGAACGGGGTCAGGAAGGCTTGCCAGTTATAGGTTGGGACAAAGACGGCCCCATCTTCTGACCCACACAGCTGAGGGATGTTGACTTCTTTTTGGGTGCTGTCCCGGACCGTCTTGGCTAGGTCAGCAAGGCAGGACACCTCGGCACGGCGAAACCGCTGCTTGAGGAGACCGAAGCACCAGTCGGGGGCAAACTTGGTGTGGCCGGTTATAAGAAAGTTCAGAGTGATCTGCTTATGCAGACCAGTCAGGACCCGCCACATGAGATAGCCAATCACGTACTTGTTCTTGTTTTGCCCACTGCAGTTGTCACAGTGGAGGTCAAGGAGGCGTTCACCGAGGGAGTAGTTGGCAAAGTAGTGGTGGAGGTAGGAGATGACAGCGTTTGAACCCTTGCTGCCGCAGTGGGACTCATCAATAAGATAGTTTACTTGACGGGGGATGGCTTCAGCACACACGCCAAAGATGCCTACTTTGCGTGGGACGAGGAAGTAGAGGGGCCCTGGCTGCATGGGGGAGGAGGGGAGGTGGACCTGCTGTGCGTAGTCGAAAGATACATGCACCCGGATGTCAGAGGAACAGGGAGTGTGTGGCCCGAGCGCCGGCCGGCCTGCCTCGGCATACGCCTGCTTGGCAGCGGTAGTCAGTTCCTGGTAGAACTCCCGTTCCTTGGCCACCACCTCCAGGTGCTTCTGCTGCTTCTTTAACTTTGCCTGCTTAACTACTTCGGGGAGGTTAGAGGAGTAGGAGATGTCACGGTTGTTCCTCTGACACTCCCAGCATAGGTCAGTCATGGGGCGAGAACACACAATACGGGGTAGCAACTGGCGCCAGAGGTTACGGAAGGTGGTGACGGCAACCTGACGGTGGGCGTCCCCGATGGCCTGTAGATAACGTTTATGCACATCTACCTTCCTTGTGCTGGAGGGGAGGAGGAGGATGTCGTCGCGTTTGTGCGTGGAGACTCGGCCGGGGAGGACGAGGGCATAGGTTTCGGCGTAGGAGTTGATGAAGTCGACCACGCGGCGGATGTCTGCGAGGTCGAGGGAATGGGTGTTGGCCTTGCGTCCGCCTGACCTCTTAGAACGGGGTACGACCCCGTTCTCCCGATACCACTGGCTGATGGCGGTCATCTTGTTGATACTGCAGCTAAAAAACAAGAACACACAACTTACAATTGGAAATGGAATAATGTTGGACATACCAGGTTCGGTTACATAAAAATAATGTTTGGTTACATAAAATAATTATTGTGTACATGTTAATAAGTTACAGCAGGAGACAGGTTTAGGAACTACTTAGACAGAGAATGTTAGCTGCAGAGATGAATAATTACCTGTAGAGAAAGAGCAGGGTGTCCCGGCAGACCTTCCTGCCCCCGGCGGTGTAGTGGCTCCGTTGGTGCTGCCTGGCCCCCTTGCCCTTTTTCCCCTTCTTCCAGGTCGACAGCTGTACCGAGGTGTCAGTACAGGCACTTGTAACGCCCAACAGGAGCATGTCCTTCTCCCCTGGAATGGAAATCCGACACAGAACTTTAGTGATGTACGAGCGACTGACTTTGTGAAAAAAAAAAAAAAAAGTTTAAGAAAGTTTACGAACATTACTCTCGGCTGGGTCTACCCCCGCGGTCACTGAGGTTACTTGGCCGAAAATCGTATGTCAATGCCACAGAGGAAAAGTTACAGCCTCCAGGAGGTCATACAGGTATTATAGATGACAAACTATCTTCATTTACGACGGTTAATAGGATGGTTATTGGCCGCACCTGGAGTCAGCTGGGCGACCTCCTGCCGTTTGTCCAGACGCTCCGCCGTTGAGAACTGGACACAACACGGGCCGTCGTTGTGGTACTTACACGAGCACCTAAACATGACGAAAGTCCACATTAATGTCAAAGATATGTGAGGGCACCCCTATAGATTGAATTAGGTTCATTAGATGGCCGCTAAGAACTTTTAATTAGGCCTGAGAGAGCATAACGGTCAAGGCCGTCCATCGTTCAAGTGCGAGACGCCATTAAGTAGGTCACGGCGGCATACTTTCAGCAAATGTCGATTTTGAACATAAAGACAGATAGAAACATGAAAATAATTACGGGATATCTTAGAAAACATGTTTGGGCAACTTCTGATGGCCGGACAGGTCTAACGGTTTGGTATTTATAGGAATTTTCAAACGACACAACTTGGGCAATTTCGATCGCAAGTCGCAAACAAGCATGGCCTACCTAAATTTCTGGCAACTGTCACTTTCCTCCTGCAGCAGTTGGTCCGTCGGATCAGTGATAACCAGGGGCTCATCCTCGTCCTCCTGTGACTCCTCAGCCTCCTCCAAATCCTCTATGTCCTTTTCCGACAGGGTAGCATCCTCCTCCCCCTCCGATAAGTCCCCATCGTCCTCGGCGAAGACGAAGTAATCCTCGACAAGTTCTCGCCATTGCTCGTCGTTGGCGCCGCCATGAAGATTAGTCCGAACAATTGTATTTAGCGCGGCTGCCACGGCCTCCTCACGCTCCTTGGGGGTAGCCATGTAATCCTAACAATGTTTGGATCCAAACTGCACTTGCAGTTCAAGAAATAACACGCTAATTAACACGTTAGGCCTCATTGAACGCGCACCTGCTTCTGTCGGTCGGACCTTTAAATTTTACAAACAGTGGCGCTTCCGGCACGCCGAGGGGGTCTCAGCCAATCAGAGCGCTCGGATCGCAACACGTGACCTCCTTGACAACGATTGTTTACGGCGACGGCTTTCGCGATCCGCCTTCTGATTGGTCCATCCCCGTCCCAATTCAAAATCCGACGATGCGATTGGCTAGAAGAGGTCCCGCGCTTTTCGGCGGTACCAAAAGTTCTTGGGTTGTCGACTCCTAAAAGCGGCTCGCAAGTCGGCAAAGTTGATAAAAATCGGCGTCTCAGGAGCCTTTTGTTTTAACTCACTGAAGCAGAAGAACGACTTTGGGGGCCATTCTAACACACTAAGAATATTAATTTCATCAAAATATTTTGGGAAATGAAAGTCCTGATATAAAAGATTAAGAAAATGCAAGAAAGTCATTTTCGATGGTGGGGCCGATTTCCGACTTCAGAGGCCCATATCTCAGTTTGACCGCGCGCGACTTGCAACTCATTTTGTCGGATCGGGTCACATATTCATGGATCAGTAAATGGCAGATACAAATAACTTAACAGGTTTACAGCCTACAAAGAAGAGTCTGGTTCAATTAACATGCGTCTAGCCTTTGTTCTCAAGATTCTGGGTATGTTGGTTCATAGTCAGTGAGCCAAAATATTAAAAAAAAAGTCAAAAAGGATCTGCACCGAGTCGCTAAAGAAAATGGATCAAAATCTTAAGGAGCTAGGTGGAGAGCAAGAGAAAACGCCACCTCTATCAATCCCATAAGAAACACCATCAGAAGCTGAGAAATAATAATCAATAATAAATTAATGTGACATTCCATGGGATTTTTGGGTTTGATGACATAGATAATGAATGTAGAAGAAGTCTCAAACTTTCTCTCAATGAAAACAGCTTTTGAATATTCCAAGTAGAAGCTGAGGTATTTGTTTCTGAATATGATAGGGTCGGACACCATAAATCTATCAGAAATAGAAAACAAAGAGTAGCGCCCCATACACCTAGACCCTTTCTCTTTAAGGAGAAGAGAAGGGTTTCGCTCATCAGCTTGAAGCACACCTTTAACTCTCTATTATACTTATGTTTGGCTCATTTGGTGAGGGATTTCGCTTTAAAGAGAGGAGCCAGTGAAATTTCAATTCTGGTTATTTTACACTTTAAATGTTAGATTTAATGCTTATTTAGTAGTATACCAAGTTTCAGTGTGATTAATTGACTATTTCATGTTAAAAATGGGCTTCAACTTTTAATAATCCTCATTTCCCTCTGACCATCAGGAAAACACACATCGGTGTGTGAAGTCAAACTAACTGACAGTTATTTTCTAATTTCAAATTTCTAAATTCCATATAAGCTATATTTTTTCACATTTTCTTGTATAAATCATTTAATTTTGTGATTTTAATCTCCTTTAGACTGACAAAGAACAGTTAACATAATTCTTTTTGCATTTATTTTAGGTTTATAATTTTTCAACTGTCCTGCTTGTGACATCACACACAGACAAATGCACTGTGCAGGCTCCACCAGGTGCAAGGCAGGGCCACTGATTTTGATTCAGAACAAAAACTACTAAAGATATCTGTATAAAATTTTGCATGATTATTCCATGAGTGGTGGGGATCACGGCAATATACGTTTTTAGAGTCACTGGCCCCTCCCTTTAAGAAAAAGAGGACATACATGCACCCCTGTGGTATACAACAATACTAAACCTCTATGTCTCAAGGAAAAAACCTCACCTTATAAGCCTCATGTGAGATATATCAGGGAGAATGTTTGCTCTTAAAGAGGAAGAGGCTATACCTTCCTCTTCCTCTTAAATAAGAAGAAAGTAGGTGTATGGGGTGTGAGTATCAAGCAAGATACAAAGGGTTAAAAAAAATATTTTTTTTACTGGTTTTTATTTAGGGTTTAGGGTTCATCATAGACGATTTTCATTCCCCTCCCTCCAAAGTTACAATACAAGGCTTATTGATTCCATACTCAGTACTCCAATAAGCCCATCCCACATTGGGTATATCTCAGGGTTGGACAAGGGTTAGACAAAATAACAATATGTCCCATCCTTGTCTCCTAGAATTGGGATTACTGAAATAAGCAACACTTATGTTTTTCTATATCCCCAAGTCCAGATAAAATATTATGATTTCTACAATTTTACCCATTGACAGATTTACAGGTTTGCCAGCCAATCAGAATGCTGCATTTTAGGGCAAAACAGGGTTGGACATTATAGGTTGGGCTGACAGGCTTTAACATTGGTTCCTATGGGAAAAAGGCAAATATATTTTTTTTTTTTTTTTTTTTATTAACCACAATCATTTAGAATAATGTTCTTCCATGTAGGTGAAGGTACAGGACATATGTATGATATAATATCACATACCTGTAATAACTATATTACACTGAGTACGGTGACATCATATGAAAATACCATAGTTTTCAACTAATTGACACCATTACTATAAATACCATAGTCTCATAACAAGTCTTTCTAAATTATATACATCAGAAGATAGGTTGTTACAATGTCTTATGACCATACTCATATAAGTGCTGGTCTTATAGTAATTCATCATCTAAACAGAAACCAAACAATAAATCAACAGGTTATGTATGTTGTTGGGCCATGATCGTATACTGTCGATCAACTCAATTTGCAGGGAAACATGTTATAATATGATTAGTCAAAATCGGAGTGAACAATTCAACTAGGCGAGGCTAGATTAAGCGCTGGCCATACATTCAAACACAGTTAGCCATCTCATTTTTCTGGACCTTCTTATATGCTTGTTGGAAGTCAACTTTAGTTGTAATACAATCAAAACGATCTGGCATACCATTCCAAGTTGTTGCACCAATATAATATGGGCTTCTCCTATATATCTCTAACTTAACCAAGTTAATTCTAAATTTAACTTTGGTTGACTCACGCGTGTCTCTACGTTTCTCTCTCAGCCAATCATCCCTGTCCCTATATTTATGCATCATTGACATTAGGTGCAGTTTTCGTCGTTCCTCTAAGGTATCCAATCTACATATAGTGTGCAGTTCAGTTATACTTCTATCACGAGGGTCAAATATGTCCAGACATATTCGCAGCGCCCTGTTTTGCATTCGTTGTAATTTAGTTGTATCATGCTTTCGGCATAAATATAACATTACATCACAGTATTCTACAACAGGTAGTACTGTTTGTTTGTAAATTAATACTCTTGTTTGTACATTGATGTATTTCCTTAATTTACTTAACTTATAAATACGTTCTGAAAACCTCCTGCATATTACTGAAAAATGATGTTTTAGACTCATACAACCATCTAGATTAATTCCCAGATAACAGTATGAGCTACATGTCTGAAGAGGCGTGCTATTGATTACCACTGGAATTTCGGACTGTCTTTTGAGCATGCTTTTTGTACCGTACAGGCATATCTTAGATTTTCGAGCATTAATTACCAATCCATTCGCTACACACCACCTACTTATGCGTAATGCAACATCCTGTAATTCTGATTGAATAACTTTTACATCATGGTGTTGAACGTACAGCGCAGCATCATCTGCATATAAGAGTAACTTCACAGGGGTATTAGCGATACATTCAACAATATCATTTAAATACGCGATAAACAATAGTGGCCCACAGGTGGATCCCTGGGGGACACCAATGTTAATTGGAATGTGAGATGAATATTGACTGTTAAATTTTGTTCGTATTCTTCTGTTTCCCAGATAGCTAGCCAACCATTTGATTAACTTTCTATCCACGCCCAACATTGCCAACTTAGATAATAACAGCTCAACATTAATGCAGTCGAACGCCTTAGCCAGATCAAGATACAACACACCAGTATCAATCCGATCATTAGTTGCGTCCAAAATATCTTTAGAAATTTCAAATACTGCATCCACGGTAGACCGTCCCTTCCTAAATCCATATTGGTGATCTGATAAAATTTGTTCATCCTCAAAATAATTACTTAAACGTTTATGTACATATTTCTCCAGAAGCTTACCAGGTAGTGGCTGTATTGTAATAGGCCTCCAATTTTCACATTTGGTAAGATCTCCATCTTTTGGTATTGGGGTTACAGTTGATATTCCCCACTGTGAAGGAAATACCCCACTACTAAGGGAACTATTAAATAAATCAAACATTTGTTCAAAGAGAATGGTAAATACATCTTTGAGTATAAATGATGGTAACTCATCCAGGCCTGAGTTTTTATGGATGTTGATACCCTTAATCAGTTTGATTAGTTCCTCTTTATCCATAAGCAACTCATTTTCATTGAGAGTCTCATTTTCAGTGGTACATGGCATCTTGATATTACAAGAGTCTGTTAATTTTGTACCAATTGAGGCAAAATGTAAGTTCAGATGATCGGCACAGTCATCTGGAGCAACCGTAATGCCGTCAGCATCCTGTAATGTAGCAGTGTTACTATATGTCGATGCAGGCTTTGGAAGTCTATTTATACTACGCCAGAACTTTTTAGGATCTGATTTATTCTCAGTAATTGTTTGCTCCACATAGTTCTCCCGTGCTGCGTTGATTAATTTCTTTACCTTACTCCTATATATAAAGCTGCATTTTAAAAATGTTAGGAGCAATTTGTCAACCAAATCACCATGATTCATTTTGTTTTACATCTCTATCTTTAAGCATTAAAGCAGGAAGAAATTGTTATGTAATTTCATGATAAAATTTGATGTTGGTGTATACTGGGATGGGCTTATTACATAGTTCCCGATATACAAAATGATGGAGCCGGGACCCCAATATCAGCCCGAGGCCAGGGCCCAAAGGGCCGGCCGAGGGCTGATATTGGGGTCCCGGCTCGGGGTGATAACCACCCTCGTACTCCCTTCTCAGTTGGTTATATGTATATACTACATGTTTTGGCATGCGTTTGGGTCGTGTTGGGTCCCATTGGCACGTGTTGGAGTCACATTGGCATGGGTTGGGTCACGTTGACATGCATTGGCACGCGTTTTTTTATGAACCTGGTGGTAAAATAACTCAAATCAGACGCGTTGGACAACGTGAACGTGACCCGACGCAAAGTGTAATATGGCCTTTAGACTAGTGCAGATGTGAATAACATCACAATATCACAATACTGCTGCTCATTTTCAGTATTTTCAATATATTTGGGAAATTGCTTGGATCATGAAATATAATATAACCTTTTAGGTTGTGTTCAGGAAGCCATACAAAAGGAATCAGCAGAACCTCAGGCTTTATCACCGGTTCATAAGTGACCCCTATGGGTTGTACAGCAACCCTAGGCCTCAGACGCCCACCACAATTCTTTATACTAAATATATACTACCCCATAAACTCATAAGGTAGCTTTTCTTGGGATATAATGTTGTAATACTAAATGACATGTGTACTTACATGAAAGATCATCACTTCTGAGGGTTGAAGTTGAAGAAATACATTTAAAAGAAGATTAATGCAGACCCAAGACAGTCTCTTAACCCCAACCTGGTTAAGGATAGACAACACCTCATATCTTTTAATAGCTATGGCATGAATATGTGTTTTATCATTAGATACCTTTTATCAGCCCTGTCTTCTCATATATCTCACATTTTGATGTATAGATATATGCCTGTATGAGCATGTGGGAAATACAAACAACTCATTTTTAACCTTTATTTTTTTAACATAAATATCTCACTTAATATTCACTTGAAAAGCATGACATTTTTACAGGATATAAACAACAGTCTCGTGGAGGGAAAAGTGTCTCATAAGTTTTTATTTATGTCTTAGTTTGGGTTTTATAACATCTAGAAAATAATATTGAATAAATATACAGAAAGTTTCCCGTTTTTTGACATAAAGTGAAAACTAGGACCTAAATTAGAAATCTGAGACACACTTTCCTGCATAAAAATGTGTTCACAGAGATCCCAAATTTTAGAGACAATCCATGAGTGGTTGCAGAGATATCCATGTTCAAAAAATAAAAGTGAAAAACGCGGCCTGTAATTTCAAAAGTTTCAACACTACAACTATATATTATAAATCAAAAGATAGAGAAAAATTTGTTCTATCATTTGATGTATACCACATAACTGTATCCTTATTACCGACAACACAATAAAAATTACTGTAAATGGGGCGCTGAGAGGTGTTGTCTATCCTTAAACCAAGTGACACGTTCTATAGAGATGCTCCTTCATTCAATTATTTATGATCCTTACCCATATGAACATATTAAAATATTAAATGTTAACGTTCTTCATTATCTTACATTCAGCCCAGGAAGGTGCAAGTCAGTGGTGCATAAGAAAACCTTTAGTGGCAGACTCAACATTAATGAATATTTATGAAAGGTGGAAGTCAGCATAATTATAGACTGAATACTAAAACAGTGCATATTTGGGTTCACACACAACAGTTTTGCCTCTCAGACTAGTGCAGGTGTCCACCATAAAAGGGGAAGAGGGGTCAGGACCCCCTTGATTCTCCCAGCCCCTGGATTCTCCCTCCCTTGACCACAATTAAGGCAGACTTAGTTCCATGTTTTCCTCTATTTTATGCACCTACAGGCTAATTTGGCATATTTTGTAGACAAAATCATGGGAAAACCAATAGAAATAATGCATCTTTTGGCAAAATAAAACGTAAGGAAAATATTATTAAATTGAAGAAATTGAAGTACATACAGTAACAAAAAAAGAAAGTTCCTAATTCCACCTTTGTATAATCTCAAACGAAGGAAAATCTCATAGATGACTTATAATGATATGTTAAAGGCTTGTAAAAGAAAATGGACTTGTCAACATAATAATTATTACCAACAATGCACCTTGAATTAGCCTGCAGGTAGGCCAAAATACTTCTAACTAGAGAACCGTGTCCGGGAGAATTGAGCCTATCCTTGCACATATCTATCTTAAAATATGTAGGACATAAAATGAGCAAGGATCATAGGAAATAATTCACAATATTTTCATATCTTATATACATATGTAACGTAGATATTTGATATTAAGATTATAAAACTGTTGTATAAAAAACTAAACTATACCCTTAAAGTAGTGTCCAACTACTCTCATAATGTCCAGGTGGAGCCACCTGTCCCACATTACAGAGCCAGGTAAATTTGAATGCTCCACTGAGCAGTGGGAGCCCGGACACTGAGGAGGACACATTTTCTTTGTGTAAGAGCCAGGGCTTTTGCCAACACTCTCTAACCCGTGATTGAAGAAACAATACAATAACATCTCCAAACTACTCCTGTCTTCAACTCTTCATTACTCCCCTAAATAACACCAATAATCAGAATGTACTACCACAAAACGCAAAGTACTTTACACTCATACATACATGTATGATTTTCTGTGCCAAATTGCCTATAAAATAATTGTAATGCATAGAAAATGTGTTTGTGATTATTTGCTTAAGTATAATTAAAATCTTATTACATTACATTTTGGTTAAAGGGAGACAAAAGAAACATTGGGTCAGAACTATTGAAAGATATTTTACAGCTATAGCCTAGGCCTTCGAGAAAATATGGACTGTGAATAAAGACTTTAAAAACTACATCAAAGTACATAAAAACTCCTCCCTGGTCAATTTTGGTGACCCACCAAAATTTGTTTGTTTACAAAAGTTGCTGTCTCATATCCAATATTACTCAAGTGGGTGTTTAACCCAAGACATTCTGTAATGATTAAAATAGGCCTACAGAGCACATTTTAGGGATAATCAATATAGACGTTAATGGTGTAGACCCCAAGTTCAAATTAATAGGGTAACATGGCCATTTCTTAAATTCGTCCTATTGCACACATTTCTTCCAGACCCTTTTGGATCCAAGAATTTTATATTAAAAGAGTCAACATTTGGCAACAATTAAAAATTAGGGGGGGAAATCTGCCACTGGCATAAAACAACCTTCTATGCTTTGTTTAACATCAGGGTCAGACAATCAGACTGCATGCTCGTAGACAGGAAGAGGCAGGGGAGTGGTATGAACCCTCCTCTAAAGATATCCGGCCCCCGTAGGATGAAATGTAAATTTTAGTATTTATGTGACAGACGCTGACTTTCCATCAATAGCTATGCTAATATGATAATATAGGAGGAATATGATTTTGTCTTATTTCTTTTGAGGAGAAAGCAAACTGAGACTTTTAGAATGTAAGATTCTAGGTAAAGGGGGTGGAGGGCCACCTTCAAAAATACTAACTCCAGGTTAACTATAACAGCTGAAGCCCCATCACAGTGAAAAGATGATGAAATAATTATTTTGTATACAACAACTTAAAGGAAAGGGAAGCAGAGGTAAATCACAGAGGATTTCATATAAACTTCACCCTACAACGTATCAACATGTACTGTATAGTTTAAAACTCATTAAAGCAAAAATAGAACCAGTTTGTTATCAATACTGACCATGAAATATGTATATTACAGACATCCAAATAAATCTTACGGATGTTCGCTCGCAGTATAAACACTACAACACACATGGCAGTGAAAAAGAACCACACTCTGTCAGTTTCAAACCATGGGTAATCATGTTTTACACCTTCAAATGTCAACTTTCCTTACATCTGTGTAATCCCTGGATGTAGGCTACTTCTGCCATTTAATATACAGGCCCGCCAATGAATTGCTTACATACAAACTTTTAATAAATATTAGGGACGTTCTTTTTTTTCTGCTGGCTGGCTCTTAATACCAGGAGGCAAAATCTGTCACATAGAGTAAAATTTGTGATTTTCATACATTTTTAGAGTATAAGTGATAGTAAACCGCCGCGGAGGTGTGGGTTATGGTATATAACCTCCGAGGCGAAATAAACCTTCTCAGGAGGTATATGTGACCAAACACTGTAGGTTACGTCTAGAAACCTACTGTGGACACAATAGGAGTGTGGTCTGGGAGTAGTATAATGATGAATATATGATGAAAAAAGTTGCGTGTTTACGTCCGAGCCAGGTGGTGCCCAGTGTACTTCTGAAGGCCCTGCTGTCCTGCTTACAGTCACTGTGCCACAACACCAGGTGGCAGGCAGGGACCCCCCAGTGGCACCCCGGCCCATGTGCTCGGATTGATACATAAATATAGTCCATGTCCATATTTCCCCATAATGATGAATATCTCCATTAATATAGACTGAACATAAACAAAAGTATATATATATTTTCTAATAGCCTATATGTGTTCCCTCCTAAATGATACCAAGAAAAAGAAAATCAGTACACTGGTAAGTACTCTGTCGCCTCTAGAAGCTGAAATGGCCTGAAAATGGCAAATTGTACATCTGTAGAAAAGTTGACCCATCTACATATATATGGTCTTTTACCATACGGAATAGATTCATATCCACACCCTTGTCTGCCGTCACGCTTCATTGGAACCTGGACAAACAAACCCACGTGGTGGGGGTAGCGCGACACCTGATTGGCAGGGGGTGATTACATAATGCTGATAAGACCTCTGAGGAGCAATCCCATTGGCTAGAATTAAATCAAAACTTTTATTATTGAAAAATTTTGAAAAATGCACGTGCACAGCTAATACATATATCAGAAAAAAGATTTCACTTATTGATACATATAATCACCATTCCGCAACTATGTATAAATCAAAATCTACAGGCTGTCTAATACGGACAATCTACACATGCTCAAAGAGGAAATAACTCCAAGCTTGTCTGGGTACCATGTGTGAGGACTACGTCACACACTAGGTGGCGTGGTCCGGATACTCATTTATTTGTTTCGCTTGCATAGGGTTGAAAAGAGTGGAAACGTGTTAACTGGGATTTTCAATCGTCTCTTACAGATTTTGCAAACCATTCTAAGGTATCATATAAAACTATATTTTCGTGTAAATGATAATATCCTTTGAAAAAAAAACGAGAATGTCCCTGGAAAACCCTAGCCCAGATGATACTGCCACCTGGTGTATACGTAGCTTACCAATAGGTTTGGATGTCTGTCTTCAGCTCCGTGCCAACTTGGTCGACTGAGTGCGTAAAGGTAGATTTATACCTAAATCAGAGCAGAGGTACTCAAACAACTATCCCCCTTATCAGAATATTGACCATACCTTCAGTCTTATTACACAGAGCAAGAAGGAAAACGGAAAGTCTGGAATGGAATTTTAATATATAAATAAAAAGGACTGAGATATGCTTGATTGTGTATCTCTGCTCTGGTACACCGAACCATCCCTGATCTAGCCCATCTGTTCAATTTCTATTCTATAGTTAGTTT
Source organism: Lepidonotus clava (assembly GCA_936440205.1). Lineage (NCBI taxonomy): Eukaryota > Metazoa > Annelida > Polychaeta > Phyllodocida > Polynoidae > Lepidonotus > Lepidonotus clava. The sequence goes on along the minus strand of OW387144.1, from coordinate 40,847,293 downwards.
GACCAAACCAATAATTGGTGTCCTTACAAACAAAACTCATGCAAGCTCAATACGCTTTACCTGGTACTACTATTACTGCTTATTCTCAAATTAGCACCCGTATTTTGAACATTTCATGTCGAATTTCCTATAATGTAATTTCAATGAATAGATGTAATTTGATTATCATGATCGTAATTTATTGGAAGTTCTACCAGGGTACAAAGCTCTATGAAAATATGCACCATTAACGTTTTTATCACTAACACACTTAAAAATGCGTTTAGAACGAATTAACCAAAACCTCAAGGCCTCGAGGTTACATATCATTTGACTAATCTGTTGCGACCCTTACACTGCTGTGAATACACAGGAAGAACTGAGCCTCGTGTCGTTTTCGCTATTTGCTGCGCAACAGCACATTATGTACACTGTGCATCAGCATGCGTCATTACTATTGATGCACAAGTTTAAAGTATGACTGATGCCAGAATGGCATAAATACTACTACCCAGCAGCAGGCAAAGTTTGGGCAAAGTTTACCTGTGCCCCCCCTCCCCCTTCCCCTCCCCCCCCCTCCCCCCCCCCTCCCCCGCCCAGCCGCGCCAGGTTACATAACACCCTGGTCGCGGCCAGACCTCTACCCCTGTCCCAGTGAATTGTCCACTAATCTTTCACCTCCTTAAGTTGACCCAATGACCTAGATAATATTGTATTGTATATGTCTATATGTATGTATGTATGTATGTATACATGTATACATGTATGCCATCCCCCCTCCTGTATGGTTTAATAACACCTGGAGGCCGGGAAATGAGTAAAATAACTTTAATTAAAGAGGGGAAACCGGGGGCATTGAGTGGAGGCCGGGAAATGAGTAAAATAACTTTACATATACAGTGTGGGGGCCGGGATATGACAGGGATATGTCCAGGTAGGTCCCAATAATGTAACAGGCCGGGTGGTAGTAGGGTAAGGGTGTGGGGGCCGGGATATGACAGGGATAGGTCAGGAGTGACTGGAATGACTTCCCAGAAACAGTTGAGGCTGGTGCTCCCCATCCCTCGAGCAGATGACTTGTGGAAGAAAAGAATCATTTAGAAGGGTTTTTAGGCCGATCTGAGCAATTTGAAAAAATTTCAAATTTGAAATATTTTTGGCTCCCATACAAAGTGAACTATGGGTAAAAAATGAATTTGAGGTTATAGCCCCGAGTGAGAACAACCATTCTATACATGTCAGAAAATTCTGTGATGATTACAACATTATATGGAAAATAACACAGATTTTTGACATTTTTTCCATACAGAAAAACTCAGCCAATAGATTTTCCTAAAAACTTCCAGAAAAAATAATTAGGTCCAGCTAATGCCAAAAATATCCCCTAATTGATGGAAATATTTTTACATATTTCCCAGCCTTTACTCCATGTCCCTGGCCATCCCTCTATGAAAAGCCGCCCCTAGCACCCTGATATTCTCAGGTTACAAAGAGCTGATGACTTGTGGAAGAAAAGAATCATTTAATAGGGGTTTTATGCCGATTTGAGCACTTTGAACAATTTCCAAATTTGAAACATTTATGACTCCCAGTATGAGTCAACTATGGTTCAAAACTGACTCTGAGGTTGTAGCCCCGAGTGAGAAGGACAATTCTATACATTTCAGAAAATTCTGTGATGATTACAACATTATCTAGAAATTTAGAAAGATTTTTCACCTTATTTTTATATTGAAAGACTCAACCAATGGATTTTGCTAAAAACTTTCATAAATGATAATTAGGCCCGTCTTATGCCAAAAATGTCCCCAATTTGATGGAAATCATTTTTCATATTTCCGAGCCTCAGGTGAGGGGATAGGTTGGGGGGGGGGGTTACTGGAAAGACTTCCAATAAAAGTGCTGAGGCCGTCAGGTTAGAGGACAGAAACCCCTCAAAAACCCCAACCCCGGCCTCCCCTACTCACCCCAGTTTGCAGTCAGTAGTAGCAGGGTTCTCCAACTGTTAGGCCCTGGGGAAAACCCTGAACTGAGGCCGGTGCTCCCCACCCCTCCAGCAGAGGACTTGTGGATGAAAAGAATCATTTAGAAGGGTTTTTAGGCCGATTTGAGCACTTTGAAAAATTTTCAAATTTGAAATATTTATTGCTCCCATAAAAAGTGAACTATGGGTGAAAAATGAATTTGAGGTTGTAGCCCCGACTGAGAACGACCATTCTATACATGTCAGAAAATTCTGTGATGATTACAACATTATGTAGAAAATCACAATGATTTTTACTGTTTTTTTCACACAAAAAAACTCAACCAGTAGATTTTGCTAAAACCTTCCAGGAATAATAATTAGGCCTATCTAATGCCAAAAATGTGGTTGAATTTATGGGCATTGAATTATCAGGGGGCCACCTCAGGAACCAAGGATAGGTGCAGGTAACTGGCCCATTACATTATAGTGGTGGTTGGTTACCTGCCGTCCAACCTCCTATATTGTTTCTATGCCAATTTGAGGCTCACACCTACCAGAAGTACCCATTCAATCCCACTATGATGTATTAGGCTGGGCACCTGTATCCATCCTTAACCCATGAGATGCCCCCCCAGACATTTTGATGCCCATAAATCCAACAATGTTTTTGGCATTAGATAGGCCTAGATATCATTTATGCAAGTTTTTAGCAAAATCCATTGGTTGGGTTTTTCAGTGTAAGAATTAAGGTAAAATTCTGTCTAAATTTCTAGATAATGTTATATTAGTCACACAGTTTCCTGAATAGTTTATAATGGTCATTCTCATTCGGGGCTACAAGCTCAGAGTCAGTTTTGACTCATAGTTGACTCATACTGGGAGTCATAAATGTTTCAAATTCGAAATTTTTTTAAAGTGCCCGAATCGGCATGAAAACCCTACTAAAAGGTTCAATTCTTCCACAAGTCATCAGGTAATTGCATTCCCGTCAGAATGCCACAAGAACCTTAACTCCATCAAATAGGGGAAGCTGAGGGGAATGGCTGGAGGCCGGGAAATATGTAAAATGATTTCCATTAAATAGGGGACATTTTTGGCATGAGATAGGCCTAGATATCATTTATGCAAGTTTTTAGCAAAATCCATTGGTTGGGGTTTTCACTGTAAGAATTAAGTTAAAAATCTGTCTAAATTTCTAGAAAATGTTTTATTAGTCTCACAGTTTCCTGACTAGTTTACAATGGTCATTCTCACTCGGGGCTACAACCTTAGAGTCAGTTTTGAACCATAGTTGACTCATACTGGGAGTCATAAATGTTTCAAATTTGGAAATTTTTCAAAGTGCTCAATTCGGCATGAAAACCCTCTCAAAAGGTTCTTTTCTTCCACAAGTCATCTGTGAGGTCAGAGGTTAAGGGCATGGACTGGAGGCCGGGAAATGAATAAAGTGACTTCCGCCTGCCCCCTGAGGCCCTGGGCCGGCCCCTACTCCTCCTAATCCCGTCAGCATGCCACAACAACGCACGGGAAGGCCAGGGGAACTGCCCTGAACCCTACCCGGCCTCTACCCCTCCTAATCCCGTCAGCATGCCACAACCACGCACGGGGAGGCCAGGGGAGGCTGGGATTGGGGTTGTGGAGGCCGAGGGGAGGCCAAGAAATTACCACAGGTTTAATACAGGCCCAGGTTAAATATAGATACTGCCTGACACCCACAGGTAAAAGGCCGGGAAGGGCTGGTTCTGGCCGCGACCCTGGTGTTATGTAACCTGGCGCAGCTGGGTGGGAAATGCCTGCTCAGTGGGCGGGCCGGGTGGGTGAGGGGGGGTTATGTAACCTGCGCGAAAAGACCCTTCACGCTGCAGTGGTGAGAGCTGCGCATCAATACAATTTACGCACAGTAATTTACGCACAATCCAGCACAATTGAGCACAGTGTGACTGACAAAACTTTGCTTGTTTGTACAGAATGTGCTGATCCGCAGCAGATCTCGAAAAAGACACAAGGCTCATTTATTCCCGTGATATTTATCATATTATGATAAATATTCACAGTGTATGGCAGTGTAAAGGACCATACCCACTTAGCGACTCTAGCGGCGACGGTTGACGGGCGACGGAGATAAACTCCGTCGTCGTCACCGGGCGACTAGCATATCAAGCAAGTTTGATAATTTCCCGGTGATTCTATGGGCGATTTTCCCGGCGATGCTGTCGCCCGTCGCCCGTCGCCCAGGAAACACACCATACCAACGGCGAATCGCCCAGCGACTATGCTTGCCGGGCGACGGGCCACCACCAATTATGTAATAACCCCTCGTCGCCGGTCGCCGGCCAACGGTAAAATCGCCTAGTGGGTATGGGGCTTAAGGGTCTGAGGAACTAAAATGAACAGTCAAAATACTTTTAATATAAGTGTTTCAATAGGTTTCAGGAGGAAGTACATGGCAACCCATGTTGGCTATTTCTTCACGAGTAAATATATTTGAAAAGTGGATTTATAAGTGCACCATTCCTTTCAATACACATTCAGGCGCTCTCTCAAGTATGTGTATGTGCTTTTACAGATGCAAAACTGCTGCATCCAATACCATGCACTCTCGTCTCCATGGCTGATTCACTATGCACAGGAGGTTTTCCCAACATACACCCTCTGTACTACTAGTAGTACTTAAATGTTCCTAGTCCTTCGTGTATAATCCCCACCCCCCTGAGGGCATTTACCCCTGCGTTTACTTCATCGTGGGCCCGCCCCTGACAGGACCGGTCCCCAGCAGACCCATCCTTAGGATGTAGTTACGTCCAAGTCCGCTAGTCGCTCAAACTAGGACTGTTAGCCAGCAACCATTTTAGGTGAGAATTCCACCCTGCATGCCTGCATGCTTTGGGGCTGCTGGTTATGGCAGGGAGGACTATAAACCTGCCAGCAGCTCAACAACCATCAAAGGGGTCACCCATGCTGTAGATAGAGGACCGATAAAAAACTTCTTTACAAATTCAAAGTGACCAGTAGTTGCCATGAACTGTTGTGCGTGTAAGGACCTATTTTGCAAGAAGCATCTAAGTCATGTAACAACTAACCCATCCCTAGTCTGTTCTGACCCAGGTTTAAGGTTACATAATGGGTGGGTACATCCATACTAAGCACATGGGCCTCAGTGGTCAGTTGAAAAATCTGCATGTTATGGCAGGATTATTTTTATTAGGTAGTCCATCTATATCTTGGAATACCTCTTCACTGAAGATGTAATTGATGGCTCTTTATCGTCCCATCCTGCCATAAGCCAGCGGCTGCAAAGCACTCTGGGATACAGGGTGGAATTCTCACATAAAATGGCTGCTCGTTTACTGACCCACTTTGGGAAACAGCGGCCCTGACTCCACAGACTGGCCCCTCCCCCCCCCCCCCCCTGTGGCTACTCCCCTCTCCCTCAGGGACCTCCCCAACCCCTCCACACCAGATAACAGACCGGCCAGTAGATTAACAGCCCATTTAAAAAGAAGCTGACATTTAATATGCGATGGCTTTTTTCGGTAGCTGTACCAACATGGGGTAGGATGTATATTAATACTGAAATAGGTACGGTATAAACCAATTTTTGATCATATGTATGTACGGTTAACATGGTTTGTATGTTACATTACCATGTACTTACTCAGAAGGTGACATTTATCTGATGATCTGTCCAAGAGGAAGACTGTGTATTTATGTGATATTGGCAATCGTTTAACAAAAAATGTGGGAGTGGTTTAGGAAATAAAAACGAACTTTAAGAAAAAGGGAAATTTGAATTCTTGGCGGGTCTACTGGGACATAATGGTATATGCAGTATTCTAACCTGAACATGCCGGAACAATGGCCATTGTATGTGTGGAACAGGCGGCAACCGAGAGGTCATCAGACTTCCAAATCCCAGAATATACTACCGTTTAGGGTGAAGTGGGTTAATTGCCACAAGTTGGTAAAAATGGTAATTGTACAGTTGTAGATGTATTATGATCCCAAATGGAAATCTTCATTCCATGCAGTTGTTGAGGAACTGTTTACACACTCCTTTGTACCTACACATCGATATGCATTTTTCACTTTTGCTAATACTAAATCACATAATTCAGCTACGTTCGCAAAACTAGATTCTTTGGAACCATCTTGATTCATGGTTCCTGGGAAGCGTTAAGACGTAGGGTATGATTTGGCTCTTGGATTAATTCTTAAAGGATCCTTTGTGGATACACCAAAGCCAACCGACTACCTTATAGTTGAACAGCAAACCGTATGGGTCACATTCTTACAAAAATTTGCAGATATCAGTTTTCCGTAGATTTCCTGCCCTTTTTTTGGTTATTTGTTGCTTTATGCCGTATTTAATTGCCAGGGTCATATCAAGGGTGGCGATAGTGATCAAATCTATGATAACTGAGGCAGGTAAGTGTGCATGGTCCCATAGACAAGGCCACACACACAACAGCTGGTGGTCCCCTAGGGACTTTTGATAACTCGGTCATTGTCACAGGGAGACATACAGAGGGGTGAAGCAGCCACCTTGACTCAGTCCAGACTCGAACCCGGGCCATCCGTGCACCAGAGGGTTGTGATAACCACTTCACCAACCTGCACACCCTTTTTTTGTAATGTCATGAAATATTAGATAACTTCACTTAAAGAGTGGTGTCTGAAGGGGGGAAACACAGCCTCATCATTTGATTGGCCACTGATCAAAAGTTAGTCTCGGGGTCAACGCCAGCATGGCTCATGGAAAACACAAATTTATTGGATGTCTAATATGTGAGATAGTTAGTCAGATCAATGGTGATCTTTAGTCACCCAACAATGAGTTTTACCTTGCTCCTCTGACCAAATTACCTTTGGTGGCCCTGTGAGAACCTAGCTTTAATTTCAAAAGGGCTACACAGCCATGTCTTAAAATCAACATAAAAAGCCAGGATCCCCCTACTTCAAGCGCCCCCTTGTTGCATGTCAGTCAGTAGGGTAGAGGGGTGGCTCCAGTGACTCCCTACAGAGTGGTGCACTCTGTGAACTTTGGACCATTACCCCCACTCAACTATCAGAAGTGGGAACCCTTCAGTGTTTTCAAACGTTGACAACACACTATCTTTGCCAGAAAAAGACCATCAATTTTTTTATGAACACATATTTGTTGGCCCCAATTTGGCCCCAATTGTACCCCTTTTTTCAAACATTGGTGGTAAAGAAAGTAACTTTGTGTACATAAAAGAACCTGCTAAGATACTGCCTCTCACATCATTCACTTGAAAAAGTTAAATGTAAGTATGCTAACTACTGTAAAATATCATTTCATAAGTTTCACTGGGTAGGTTTTTTATGATCATGTAAGAAAATACCTAATTTTTTGCCACAGTGGCCCATTGCACAATACCGATTGTAACAACGATAATCAATTAAACAACGAAACCTTTCGTTAGTACTTTTATCATAACAATGATCGTTTTGACACTAAAAAAAATCATTTATAATGCTCTCAGTGACCTGTAACTTTTACTAATTTTGTTCTTATGTTTTCCCTTCATATATCAATCTACATAATTTAATTTCATCCAGTAGAAACAGAGATATTAGGGTGTTGTTCTTACAATAACTGTTGTTGTTACAAAAACAATCTTAAAGTTATCGTTGTTACAAAAATCCATTGCGCAACAGGCAACAGGGGCAATTCTTAAATTCATGGGTTTTCTAAAAGGTGGTCAGCATAAAGGTTAAGTAGGATCCCCGTGACCACATGGCTTGTACCTGGGCGAGCAGCGACGTAATAAGCACATTCTGCGACCATACTTTTTTGGTCAGTCTGTTACCTGCCCAGTTTTCACAAAACAGTTACTTCTCTTTACATTAAATTGAGACTCTCCAACACAATGTATCACAATAAAATTATATTCTGGTGAAGTTGAGACCTTATCAATACAGAATGTTATAATAGTGTTATAATTACATGAAATAACATGACTAGAATGTTATAATAATGTCACAGTGCAACATCGCAATGTTCTAAAGTTCTAAATACATTATTGGGTGTGATCAAAATGACATAACAAGAATCAAACCAGAACTACATAAAATTGTACTGCAACATTATAATAACGTTACATTCTTGCCTGGGCATGTTTTCAGACCAACCTGAAAGGTAGCCCATTGTGTATGATAGTGTGATGAGGGTCTGATCCTGGTTCTAGTTCTGTTGCTGTGAGCAGAAATTCTTGAGTTAGCCAAGAGCGGTCAAAGTCAGCCAGTTATTTTAGTACTGTTTTGAAGGCCGACTCGAGAAAGATAAAAAAGACGCACTGTGTTATTTGTATCATGGGTGCCAACCAAAAGAAGTTCACAATATTTCATGTCCATGACATTTGAATAGCCACGATTGTGAAAATTGTGATCGCAGGATTTTAGTGGTCCACGATATTTCGTCCATAAAGTTCTTTTCATTTTATTTCATTTGTTTCTAATGACGCATTGTTCCAATGTCCCTTAAAAATATATTAGAAAGTATTTACATACATTGTGAATGATTCTATCAAGATTTATCACATAATTTTCATGTCCTAAATGTATCATGGATTCTTTCTGGGCAGGGTTTTTGTACCATGGGCCTTAAAATCCCCACCACAACAAATGTTCATGTATCGTGAACGTTTTTTGGTTGGCACTCCTGGTATCATGGACTCTCGTAGGCGTTCCAGGAACATTGACATCAGAAAAACCGTTATGAATAAGTCGATTATTACCAGACTACTTCTAAAATTGTGTCCTTTGGTATGTAACAGCCTACAAACTGAACATACTTCAGGCCATACCAAGAACCAACAAAATAGGCTGCTTCAAACCAGTCTATTTGGTTGCTGATTTGTTAAACAGCTTTTTAAAGGACCTTTGGGAACCAGCAAATTAGGTCATGACATCATTATTTAGTTCCCCTCTAATCCTCTATGTGGCCTCATAGTGTGAGGGTTAGCAAACACATAACTTGTGTGTTAGAATCCTGGAGGGACTTGAACCAGGATATAAATCAAGCTATTTTTGCACTGAATCAAATCAGCAATCACAAGACAATATTGACATGTACGTGTGATATGCATTTTGCTAAAATAGGTACATTTTTCTGGTAGAATCGGTCGATTTTAGCACTGATAAGTCAGCCGACTTTGTCAAAATCACCTAGTAATTGTTGGGCTTAAGCTTATATTCCACATGCCGATTTTGCTGCCGATTTTAAAAATCAGCAGTGGAAATAAAGTTCAAATAATTATAGACATGTTATACATCATTAGAAAGGTCTTGCAATTCTCTTCCAAATGATATATAGTATGTAAGGTGTCATGCCATATTATTAGAGAAAATCTTCCAAATGCAAAATCGGCAGCAACAAAATCGGTATGTGGAATACGGCCTTTAAGCTAGTTGCTTAGCACAGATGGCGTGTGGCTGGGGCCCAAACTAACGAGTACCCAGGCATGGTGGCATGGCCTTACCACCAGTACCCGTAAACAATGGAAGCTGTGGGCGAGGATTGATGCCTGCTCTCACTGACTTCTCAACCATAGGCTATGGAGGGACCGTCTTCTGGGTTATACTTTCCCACGAACCTGCGCAGTCTACTTTTGGGGCCTACTTTTGGGGCCTTTGGTGACTATGTCACCTCACTTCGTATTGGTTAACTATTGGGAAAACCCTAAAAGGTTGTTTCAAATTGAATACACCAGGGCGGCGCCACTTTAATTAAAAAGATGTATAGTATTGGTTTTCTTTCATTGTCAACCCTACCCGCAGATTTCACATCAGTTGTGAAATTCAAATCAAGACTCACAGATTATGTGAGTCCAGACTCAACACATTATAAGAATATGTTATAACTCCCAGGAACCAGTCAATCTTGACATATTCCGTTTAGCATATGAAACTTGTAATGGAAGGACTGAAACTTCTAATTTCTTTTTATTCGTCAGTATTACTATGTCAACAACAGCCAATAATAAGTCTTTCTTTGAGTGTAAGAATCATCAAAACATCTTTTGTATTAGACATCCCCTCCATAAGACAAGTTTCCATATAAAACAGCAGGCTTGGCTCTATTCTCACACACAGCACCTTCTGATCAAAGTGACAATTAAGTCTCCGTCCGTCTGCCAGCCCTCCTGAGTGGCCCCTGCTCATGACATTAACCCATAAAGTTGGACGTCCGTCCTTACCAGCAATATACTGTACATTGTCCTTACACCCTTTGGATGGGCCCATATTGGAAGGGTTGGGTCCAACTAGTAGGCCCCTTGGGGATCAAGGAACCGTACCCCCCACCTTCCCGCTTTTGATGAGGATTTAAACATGAAATAGAGAAAATAAAGCCGCATGCGTGTGTGCGCAAAGATGTGACATTGGACTACTTTGCCTACCTGTAAACCATTCAGAAATCTTGTACCCAATCCATATTGGTACAAAAACTGATCTATGTACTCCCATTTTTTGAAAGACTAATAATAGATTTTCTTCTTTATATTTCATTGTTTTCATGTACATAGTAACATATATACAAACATTCTGTGTAAAATATACTCGGTAGTATAAGAAAAGATATATTTGATTTTCATTGCGTACATGGCATTCTCTTATACAGGCGACGTCATGCAAACATTGTCTTTAATGTAAACGACATCGCATGTAACCGCTTTGCAAGCGTAAGGGCACAGGAGTTTACAGACATTGTCACCTACTCTGACCCTGTTATACACGCAACGTGTTAGTAGTATATGGGAATGGGAATTTGCGAATGGTTTCATTGTTGTAAGGTGTATAGTTTGTCTAATACAAGCGACATCGAGTATATACACTGTCGCACGTATAAACGACGTCGCATACGTGACGTCAAGCCGGTTTGGTGTGGGTGCGGTCGGCGACACGGTCATGATAATAATATGGCATAGTGTAGTACCTCCCTCAGTCCTAGCTAAGGTCAGGACCTGACTATTTCCTCCACAAGAGAAACAATATACAAAGTTTGATTGATTTTTTTAACTGGTCTTTATTCAGGTAAATGATCTCGGTATGGCCGATCTCCCAACCAGTCCTTATTCAAGTTTTTATTTTACAATCAACATAGGGAGTGATCAGCAGTGTTTACAATATTTACATTTTTACATTATAATATAGGATAGATGGATGAGTAATAAGATGGTAATGAAACGGTAAGTCTTTTCTTATTTCCGTATGGTCACCACAAAATAATAGTAAACTATAATTCAAATAAAGACTTAAATATTCATAACCTGAATGTCGCTTGTATAATAGACTCAATCCAGGCAACAGTGTCGCTTACTTTGTGAACCAAATTTTAGTGACGTCGCGTGTATAATAGAGCTATTCACGCTATACGCTTCAAATTCCTAGTTCTATATACTACTTACACACTTGTCCTCAAAGCCCTATTCTCTCTGGTTGTCGTAGATCTCTGCGATCCGTAAACGTCTGGAGAGTTGGATTAACACAACCCTCAGCAGTGTGCTGCTATGAGAAATTATTCAACATGTTGAATAGTTTCATTAAAATCCTGTGATTCTGAGGAGATTGTTTCTGAAAATGTTCACAAGGGATCTTTCTTCTTAGTGCGAATGCTTTGCGTTCAATTGCACTAGCTCGCAATCATTTTCTCTTATATGAGATCATTTTTGCATGCATGAGATGATATTTTCGCTTGTCTCTTCAACAAGACCATAGACCAGGGTGAATGGGGCTTGGTTTAGCTACATTAATTCAGGCGAAATTATCGTGTAAAATAGTGAAGCCTATTGAGGCAACGTCGTGCATAAAATGAGTACAATGTGGGCGACGAGTACCGAATTCCCATTTCTGTGTACTACTAGCAAGTCGGGTGGATGATAGAACCAATCTAGGCGACAATGTCGCGTAAATAGTGGAGCCTATTGGGGCGACGTCGCACGTAACTATGGGCAAAGTCAATACACGAACATGAAAAACAAATACTCTTCAGCACATGTAAGCGTAAATCTATAATCCTTATTTCCAAGTTTAAAACAATTACATTGCTCCTTTATATGAAATGTCTGTGATAGTATTGTATCACTCCGATATCGCAGCTCAAGTCACACAGTGTAATATGTCCTTAATTTACGGCTGTTTAATATAGTGCGGGTGTAGGCCTATGATGTGAATTTGAAGGCTAGTCCTCAAGATAGAATCTAATAATAACACCCGTGAGACTTGTACCATAGGGTTAGTCTCCCTTGGGACTCAGATAAGTAGATGTTCCCCCAGCAACTGGTCCGTGCTATACTAAACAGGGACGGATTATTGAGTCTAAATACACCGTTTTAATAGTGTGGCTCCCTGTAAGAGGATAGACCTGAACCAAACTATTGGGATATGGGCTCCTATTGGCTAAGGATTAAACGCTTGGGAACAAGGCGTCTATGGGATGGTCCACTGCGCAGCCTCATGGAAATGGTTTATAGGAGAGTATGAGGTGATGTGTGAGACGGATATTTTGTATTATTTGAAAGGTAATGAGGTCATCCTGGGCGGGCGGAAGTCTCACGCGATCTCGTGCAACCTCGCGCGATCTGTCGGATTAAAGCACCTGCTCACGATAGATGGTCTAACCCACTGTTTCAATCTACTGCACGCAACGCTTATAACACATGCATGCCCCACAATAATAAGCCTCTATGACGATAATAAAAGCATTCGCGTACGTAGGAGGGGTCATGGGCTATAATGGTCATAGTGACGTAGCCAGGGGGGTTCTTAGGGGTCTTTAATTTCCCAAAATATAAGCAAATAATTACAAGATTTCTTTATTTAAAAGTAGGTCGGAATCTTATTAAAATTTACATGTAACCTCCGACTTTATGCCTGGCTATGTCCATACTGCCTTTCATACCTTGTCCATCGTTCTTTCTTTTTTTGTTTCTTTTTTTTTTGGATTTTGATTCCCGCGGTACAAGTTTCTCAATCATACATTTGCAAACACATTACAAACTTCTGGTTTTAAGAAATTGATTTTTATTTTGTGGGGGTGCACTAAAATCAATATTATAGCACTAAACAGTTGTGCAATACACTAAATGTAGTTGCGCCGAAGGTCATGTCAAGTATCCATACAGTATGTTTAGTCTGGTGGTATCAAATAATCCGAGTACCACCTGCCACCACAGACCATTCACAGTCTATGCCGCCAAGTACTGTGGGAATATGTAGAGCCACAGTCACTTTTAAGAGCCGCCTAAATACATTAGTCGAATTTACATTGCAATGCAATCATGTCCGTATATTCTCTTCTTTACAGAAGGCCCGGTCTATATAGATCTTCTGAAAGGCGCATTTTGAACTCTCTAGCCCAATAATAGATATTTATTGTACATTGGTGGAATATTCTTTGTCCGTTAATGTAAAATTTGAATGAGAGTATGAGACTAGATGGTTTATTGAAACATAGATTAACAATATATATGATGGTAAGCACGTTAAAACCCTATCGATTATTGCGTGTGCATGGGCCATGATAGCTTTAATGTGATTGCTTTTCGCATTTTGCATGAATGTTATTGAGCATGTATAGCAGCCTATTCACTCTTCTAAACGTATGTTACTCCACAGTAAAAAGGTCCACTCAGGCGGAATGATACACGAGCAGACGATTCAAATTCATGGACTCCCCCTACCGGACGGATCGGGCGGGCGGTCAATCCGCAGGTTCCCGGCGGCACACATGACGCGCACATACAAACCGCCGAGGAACCAGCGGCAGCATTGCATGCCGGGAGGGACGCCGCCCGCCACTTGGCCCTGGCGGCACCGGCGGGAACTAGGTATACATAATAGATAACGATATAGAACATTAATCGCCCTGGGACGAGCCCATTGTTGACCATAACCATAGCAACCATCGATCTCGGCCAAGGTGGCGAGACGCCCCGAGATTTGGGGAGCAGTGGCGGCGTCGGCTTCGGACTGTGAGGAGGAGGACGAGAGAGGACCGCGGGATAGCTGCCTCTGGCACCCATTGTGTGTATGCTATACAGCATTCACCCCTTACCCCCCGGAACCCTGGAGGCCGTGCAGCGCCCATACACCAACACGGAGCGGGAGGAGGAGGAGTAGGAGGGGCAGGACCGACCTGCTGAGAGCTCACACCCTGGAGAAGTAGGGGAGTACACGAGCACTGACAGGGATGGGAGGCAACAGGAGGTCCGTGGATAGAGCCTGAATGGAGAGGGCGGATTGTAAGAGGTGAGTGGTGGGCCGGAGGGATGGAAGTGACAACAGGTACTGTGGTGGGGTATGGGGAAATTCAGGGGTACAGGGGCGGATACAGGATTTTCAAAAGGGTGTCAGCATAATGGTTAAGTACTAAAACGGTGTGCATTCGCACATACTCGTGTGACATTTTCCCTTCTTTCTGTAGTTTAGGGGTCCATCGAAAGGGAGGGGTCATGACCCCCAGGACACACACCCCCGCACTGGATCCGCCCCTGGGGTATGATTAACCATGTGATCCACTAGGCCATTTCACTACCGAAAAGATGCTTATTTCCAGTTTTTAGGAATAGGCAGTGAACAATTTTGTGTGAAACGGTACATCAAGATATGTAATGTTTTCCTTGATGTGAGAATGAATGCATCCCTATATATGTCTGCTTGTTCCTTAGAGTTTTTGGCTGGACGTCAGTATATATAATAGGGTTTTCTACTCAAATGTTCAAAATTGTATGTAAGAGTTGGTCATCATGGAAAACGAAGCTGTCGGCATAGAGAACAGATTTTTTCAACAGACCCCGAGATCAAATAGATCTTGGAGAGAGATAGGTCCAATGTCGTGTCACGAACTCTGCGAAACCTATGCCAATATATTTATGTACTGAACTTGATTATACTCGGAACCGCCCCTACCCTCCTTGTTCCTTTACTGTTTTGATTGAACATAATGGTGATAATTGGTATTTAACCTACCGTATTCGAAGGCTTGCGATTGAGAGTTGTTCAACCAGAACTACAAATACATCACAGACTCTAAAAATAAGTTTTATGTATCAGACCTACCAAGAGGGAAATAATGATAAAAGATGATGTGTCACAGTCCTTGGTATGCCTACAATGTATCATGTCTGGATGTCTGCCACCTAAAAGCTGTAATCCACGAGCAGATTTTAATCCCGATTACAAAATTCGGCAGTGGAAATATTAGTTAATCATAGACATGTTTACACGTCATTGTAAAAGGGGTTTAATTCCCTTTCAAATGATACTTAAGGCCATATTCCACTTTGCGATAGGTCGCATTTGCATTCGCTATTTTGAGGTGCCACAAGCAATCTGTGGTTCTGATATCAACATGTTGGTATCCCAAACCACAAGCAATCCATAAAAACACCTATATAAAATAGCAGGTCCTGCAAGTACCTATATTCCACCTTGCTGCACCTACCACAATCAGGTTTGTATGCATCTTTTCAAGGTGCCGCAAGCAAATACCGTATAGTGGAATATAGCCTTTAGGATTCATGATATTTTGCCAAATGTCTGAAAAGTCGTCCTAAATTACCAGATGACCGTCAGACAGGATGTCCTAGTGCAACTGGCTGTACACAACAAGCTGACTGTTGCTGGTTGATCACATGGGGGTTAAACGTACATATGGTGTAGGGGGTGGAGGACGCGGAGAGGGGGAGGTGGGAGGAGGGGGGCAGCTCACGACGACTCATGGCGTAGGGGGTGGTGACAGAGTAAAGGCTGTATTCCAATAGGCTTTTTTACTCTGGTTTTCCTACATATCTTTCAAATGATTTCTTTCAAACGATATGTAGGACGCAGGGTCTTGAACTGTATACCTGGAGAAAAGTATTGCATTTCCAAATTACGGGCAGTCAGAATCGCTTAGTGGAATACAGGCTTTAAGGCTGTATTCCAATAGGCGATTCTGACTACATGTATTTGTATTTGGTAATTCATACGCTATTACAGTCATGTTGTCAAAGACAACACATCCCACATATCACTTGAAAGAGAATTTAAAGGCCTTTCTAATGGTATGCAACCTGCGTATGGGATTCGCCAATATTCCCATCACCTAATTTTTGTTACCAGGAGTAAATTCGCCAAGTGTAATGTGGTCTATAGACCTTGTGCAGACATGGTCACGTGACCACATTTTGGTGATCACCATGTGCTTTTTATGACCACATGGCCATTACAAAAGCCTAGAAATCTTGCATTTTAAAATATGTAAATTGTTCATTGAGATTTAATACAATCATTTCAGATATATTATGTTGAAATAACTATTCTAGATTTTTTAAAATGTTAATAACAAGATTTCTAAAATGATCACCAAGATGGCTCCCAGGCCTATTTGAAGAGGTGTGACGTCATGTGCTAACGTCTTATAGAGGGTGGATTGAGAGCAGGGTATCACTGGAATAACAATGCCTTTTTGCACTTGCCACAAATTAAGGATATCCTAACTGTAGCATTAGTTTAATCTAATTGTTTTCTCGGCAGTTCTGGTCTATAGTAGTTTCTTTTTTCTATTTTAATACTAATGAAAATAATTGTACCACGTAAAGGTACTGGATTGTAGTGATTAGCAATCATGTAGCTAGTTGGACGAGCTTTCTCTCCGACACACATTTATGTGGGTAAAGACTTTGTGGAGATCTGGTCGCGTGATCAGATTTTGTTGATCACCATGTGGTTCCCAATACCACGTGACTATAAAACTAACAGCATTTTACATCTAAATGATCGACATTATTCATTATGATTCAGGGGGTTATTGAGAAGTGAATATGTCTAAAAGAGTTCTTCTAAATGTTTTAGGATGGTAAATACATGTGATTTAAGATTGATCACCAATATGGCGACCTATCTTGAGTGATATACACACCGTGTATATAAATTGCCTTTACATTATCAATATAGATATCATTACAGAAGGTAAACTAAGAACGTCTTAACTCTGAACACTATCTGAATGTACCAGTACAGTTAAAATGATATTGTAAAGAAAAAAATAATATATTACTACCTATCGACCCTACCTTTTTGGGGGAGGAGGGGGCATGAAACCTGAATACATCAATTTACTCTGGGCCTCATTCTATTGTTGATACTCTCCACATTAGACCTAACTCTAACCCCCCCCCCCCTCCCGGAGTCAGTGCCCCACCTTCCGGCGTCTCCCAGGTGAGTTGAGTAACTCCAATCAGCGTCCCTGCAGCGTCCATACAGCGTCCGTACCAATTAGTCATATTGGTGCTTTAATTAGGCCTAGGTGAGCCTAGTCATAATAATCAATAGGCCCGGCCTGCTCCCTAACGTCCGGGCCGGATCTAGAGGTCCAATAACAATTAGCACCAGGCCGGAAGGGATTGGGGGCTGAACCGAGTCAGTACTAACGACGTATGCTATATAAGACCGTTATTGGTATTGAATTATCACTATTTTGATATGTTTGGTATGGCCGATGTGAAGGGGGTTGCAGCAATGGTATGCAGCTCCTAGCCAGCTTGCGACGTAACAGAAACTTTCTGAAACCATACTGTTTAGTAACTTTGTTACTTACTAAGATGGCAAGTAACAATTACATCATTGATGGCGAGGCTGAAACCTCCCCAATTTAGAACATTATTATAACAATACTTTTTGGTGAGGTTAGAATGCAACCAAAACAGAACGTTATAAGATCATTCTGTTTAGGTTGAAGAACATAACCAGAATGTTATAATAATGTGACGGTGCAATGTCACCGCAGTAAGTTGCAGCAACGTTATTGGGAGCCTTCAAAATATTGTAACAAGAACCAATACAGAACGTTGCTGCAATGTAATCATAACACCACACTTCTAGCTGGGCTGTGGCTTATCTCATTTGTTTTATTACACGAGCACTCAGAATATGCTTATCTTTCAGCATTTTAAAGTTGGTGAGATAAAGTGTTCTTATTTAAAAAGATTATGACGATAATAACAATTGTTTGTGAGAATGTATTATAATCAACGTTCATAAATATGCCTCCACGAATCACTATCTGGAAATATTGTCACATGTTAAACCAGCTAAAGAGCACTGGGAGAGAACCAAAAAAGTGCCATACCCGCTAGGCGATTTTACCATCGCTGGGCGACGGGCGACTGGGATAATCGGCGATGAAAATGCTGGGTGACTGCAGATCGCCGGGTGACTTCCGTCGGTATGGTGTATTTTTTGGGCGACTGGCGACAGCTGACAGGATTGCCGGGAAAATTGCTGGGAAAATCGCTGGGAAAATATCAAAATTGCTTGATATGACAGTCGCCCAATCGTCCAGTTGGCCGTCGCCCGGCAATGGTAAAATTGCCCAGTGGGTATGGGGCTTTAGTATCTGGGATTATCTACCTGGTCGTTACTAAAATGCCAGAAAATACATATTTCAAGGGTCTACCGATTGGGATATCTTGTTGCATGATTTCAATACATCTTTTAGAATTGAATGTACATACTTATTCATTTTGCCATTCTATCTTTCAATAGATTTTAGATTCAATAGTAATGTTACAATTTTTTGATAAATGAGTGTACAGAGCTTGCTTTTTTGGGTCATTTTAGCTAGATAGCTGCGCCAATGCATATATATATATAATATAGTGTCTGCACCAAGTCTATAGGGGATTGTACAGTGTGTGAATTAACATCAGAACCATCCCCAGATGACTGTTTGAAATACTAGCAGTGTGAAAAGCGCTCGGTAACAGACTGGTCCTGAAACAACCAACCGGGGGAGGCATCAACGCTCTCAATTGTTCCCATGCAGACCCATTAATCTTTCATGGTAAAAATTCTGGGCAATTAGGTTTTACCCGGCCGGTCCATTATGGAGTGTGAACTAGACACGGAAGTTTGGGGGCAGCGTCAATAGTCAGGTTTTATTTCTGAATGAAGACTGATTCATAATCTGATGGAGCCATCCCAGGCAAGCAGTGACGTAACGAGAACGTTCTGCGACCATGCCCTTTATTGTCAGTCTGTTACTTGCTAAATTTTCATGTAACAATTAAATTATTTTAGGTTAGGTTGAGACTCATTGAACAACAGTGTTATGATAACATTATTTGAGTGAAGTTGAGACCTTACCGATACAGAATGCTATAATAATGTTGTAATAACATTAAAGAATGTAGCTAAAATTTTACAATAATATTGCAGCACAATATTGTAAGTTCAGTTTCTAAAGACGTTTTTGGGTGTCATTAAAATAACACAACAAGAACCGAAAAAGAACTAAATCAAACATAACTGCAATGTTCTAATAATGTTGCATTCATGCCTGGGCTTTGGTATGTTTGATACATGTACGAGTTACACCATTCAGACTAAACACATCGAATGATTTATGGTATGCGTTATGGCTACCTCCTGAAAGATGTAGTGAGTGTAGTCGGTAAAACTACCCCTGACATGCAGTTTCCAACTGAAATATGACATTGGCTATGATCCTGGAATGTGAAGAAACAAACAGGGGGAAATGCTTTATGAGAGGGAGGTGAGAGGCTCTAGAAGGGGGGTCCTAATTTTCGTGAATCCAAGAAATGCCTTATCTATGTTGTTTATGTGTATTTACTCCGATTTCCTTTATCAAATTAAAGAAATGTCCATGTCACATGTCACTTTAATTGTGTGTGTCTATTCCTGTCATTTTATTAATTAACTATGTCGCTTGTTGAATGTTTTTGTTCTTTTTTTTAGTATTTATTAGCATCTCTTCATACATATATCATACATGTTATATCCCTGTATACTTCCTTCGATTTTAGGGTTTTTTAACCATATTTTTGGCTTAAACCTCATAATGTCGTCCATATTTGACGCCTTCTCCTGACCTAATTTAAACATCACAGGGGCTCTATTCTAACAACAGCACTGAAAAAATGAAAAAAGATACATAAAAAGTGTCTTCTGTTCACAAAAAAAAACTAAGCTTTTCTAAATTACCTTTTATTTCGCATCGTGATTAAGCCTTAATATTTAGGGAAATTGGTGATGATATAGCCTGGATAGCTCTAATTCGAGGGTACATCAGCAGCCCAAATCACCAGTTTTACAGTAAATGAGATCTGTGTTAATGAACCCCTTTTATGTGGAGCATAATGCCAACACTGCAAATGAAGACTGAGCTTAGAGCGAGAACATAATGGAATTTGAGGAAACCAATAAGAGAAAGGTCCCACGATTAGAAGGCTCATAAGAAAGTATGGTAATGAGTTTAACTTGAAGGGTTCCATTCTATCTACTGCCATTTAGAATCCAATCCATCATAATACATTGACGCCTCACCCTCCCCTCCTTACACCCCCACCTCCCCATCACAACCTCACCCGCTCTCCTCCACTCCCACAGTGCTGTTGACTTCGCCCACAGCCCACCACCAGCACACACAGTACACACATATTGATGGCACAATGCCTGAACCATTGACTGCACGGTGCCTCTTTCATACTGGGCCACTTAATGTAGGGGCCGATTCATCGGGGGTCCAGGGGGTCCTACCTCCCCCAGGCCCAGCAAGCCCATCAACTTATCCCCCAACCCCACCTATACGTCCCATACACCCATACACCACACACACACACGCACACACACACACATACACACATATATATATATATATATATATATATATATATATACCCACCCACACCCACACAAACACACACCCACACCCGTCCACACATCCACACACACACATGCAAATCCACACACCCAAACACGCACGCACACTCACACGCACACACACTCACATACACACTGACACACACACACACATGCACCCCCCCACACACACACACCCACACACACACACCGCACACACACACCACACACCACACACCACACACCACACACCACACACCACACACCACACACACAAACACACACACATTCACATGCACACACACCACGCACACACCACGCACACACCCGACCCTGCCCCCAAATTTGACATGAGAAAAAAATGTGCAAATGTATGACATTTAGTACTTAGCCTATATGCGGAACTCCCCCAACGCCCCCTCACCTTTTTATTGGGTCCTGTAATGTACATTGAATTTTACTTACGGGAATCAATTCCCGTGTATTTGAGGCTCTACCACAATACTCACCAGAAAAAGTCCTTATCTGAAAACTGTGGACTCATTCCACCAAAGTAAAAAGTGCAGAATTATCGATCTTAATGATTCTGTATTCTTTGTTATTCTTGTTGCCACAAAACGTCAAACTATGCATGTGATCTCCCAAGATATTGTTATACCGCATACGGGAGATTGGCCCTGGGAACGGCCATGTTCCTATGCGACAAGACTAACTAAGGTGGACAAGGAGGCACTCCTCATTGGCTAAAAGTAGCGCTTGACCACCAACAGTTAGTGGTACATGAAACAAGGAGTGGAGTACACATTGAGCTGTTTCTTGCTGACCAGATATATAGTATAAAAGTGCTAAGTACTGAAACACTGCACGTTTATTTATACGCCCATGAGGTATTACTCTCTTTTTCAAGTTAAATATTCCACCAAAAAGGATGGGGTCAGGAACCTCTGGGCCCTGCCCCCCCACCTGTATCTGGCCCTGTAATTCACCCTCAGCAGGGTGCAAATGACTCAGTCAATGAGCAGTTCACCCCACCACTCACTTCTGGAGCAGCTCCTAAAGCCCCGGCCACACTGCCAAACTCAGTTCAACTTGACCGTTGTAGATCTTGATGATACCAGATTCTGTGACAGTCTAGTATTGGCAAAGGAACTCCAACATGCCATAGAATGTGACTAGATAGCCTTAGAGTTAGACATTATCAATTTTGACATGATATGTCACTTCATAGATAAACCTAAGATAAACCTAAGGGAAATCCCACTCCGAACCATTTTCACTTTTACAACATGTAGGACTCAATTCAGCTGTCGTTGGTGCAACTACGACTGAGCCCAACTGAAGGCAAATATTTTCTTATGACATTACTATAACATTCTGTATTAGTAAAATCTCAACTTCACCGAAATTTAATATTATGAAACTCTTTTTTAGAAAGTCTGAACCTAACCCTGAAGTAACATAATTGTTACGTGAAAATCTAACAAGTAACAGACTGACCAAAAAAAGTATGGTCACAGAACAAGCCTGTTACGCTGCTGCTTGCCTGGGTTGGGCAGTGTAACTGGACCTTTATCTGCCTACCCCCCTCACCTCCCCCCCTTTCCCTACACCTGGATCTAGGCCAAGTAGTCTCAGTGGGCAGGAGGAGGGGCAAAAGCCAACACCTATTGAAACCATAATAGGGGTGTTGTGAACTCCACCCAAGCCAGGCAAACCAAACCACGCAACCTCGGGGTGGTAGTTCACACTGTGTTATGACTGAGAGGTCTGAGTCCTTTAGGGGTTGGTCGGTTGGTCGGTTGGTTGGTTGGTTGGTTTGAGCTACCAGAATTAGTAGGTTTGGAGCATTCCCAGCCAAGCTGTGACGTAACAGAAACTTTCTGCAACCATACTTTTTTAGTCAGTCTGTTATTTACTAAGATGGCACGTAACAATTACCTTATTACGTTATTTTTTGGTGAAACCAAAACAGAACGTTATAAGAATGTCCTGATTAGGTTGAAGAACGTAACCAGAACGTTATAATAACGTCGCAGTGACACGTCACAACATTATGTTGCAGCAATGTTATTGGAAGCCATCAAAATAACGTAACAAGAACCAGTACAGAACTAAACAGAACGTTGCTGCAACATTATAATAACGTCACATGCTTGCCTGGGTTGGACACTTCACCTAGCTATAAAGGGTCATACACACTATAAGTGGCTTTAGCAGCAACGGGCGACTGGGAGAATCAGCATCGCCGTCATCGAGCAACTGAGTTATCAAGCAATTTTGATAATTTACCGGCGATTCCATCAACAGTGACCCTTCACTAAGAATATACACATCATACCCACAAGGAGGTGCCTGGCAATTTCATTGATAACCCAGTCACCCCACCCAATGATTTTACCGCCCATTCATCCAGTCGGCCATCACCCGTTAATGGTAACATCGCCGAGTGGGTATGGAGCTTTAGATGATCGAATCTATGAGAATGTAGGAATGCAGCCACTACACTTTTACCGAACAAGAACTCTGTTATATTCAACGTCACAAGGGCACCACATATAAGAGCTTTTGGTACTAGGTCTTTGATGAGCCTGCCATTGACCTCAGAGAGAATGTCTAAAACCACAGCAATAGGACCAAGACTTGAACCGCCAACCTTCGGATGGCAAATCCAACACCCTATAAAAAAAAACCTCTGCTGACCAAGAAAGGACTGAAAAACTTAAAACTTAAAATGGTTTATGGCCTATAATAATAGCTGATTGCAATGTCATAATGTATTTCTGTGAATATCTAATCTATATCTGAGAATTTTCAAACATATTTTCCTCGTGACATTTTGTCCTGATGGTATATTTAAGAGCTTATAGTTTTATAATCAGATCTCTTTGATTATTTATAAAATAAAGTCACATGAACAAAATCGGCCCTTTCTTAACCAGCAGACCTATACCATTTGCCACATGAACACGCTCACTGGGGAGCAGGTGTTCCCAGCTATTTATAGGCTCCTGATTAGAGCAAACACCCAGACCTGATGGTCCATGCCGATAGGACAGGCCATGCACTCAGATGTGGGGTTTGCATGTGAAGACAGCAGCCCGGCCGGGGTACGATAGTGTTTAAAAAGATTGACCAGGAATACAGCAGGTAGGGATTCAGTATATAATTGGCTGAGAAGACATGCAAACCCTCTGTGAATTCTGCCTGATGTAGCCCTTTTTTACTGTTTTCAATTTGTTGATCAGGTTACGAATCCCAGAGGCGGTGTAAACTTTACGAGAAACAGGTATTGGGAATATGTGCGCAGTCAGCTGATACAACTGATACGGGCCTGCTACACTCAGTACCAGAACCATAGTACGTCTCGATACATCAACATATAGAGCTTGTGCAGACGTGGTCATGTGATCACTTTTTGGTGATCACCACGTGGTGATCCTGACCATGTGGCTTTTAAACAAATGTAGACTGTATGGATTCTAAGCAACAGAAATAGTTAATTATGACATATCATAATCATTTTTGCTTAAATATAATTTTGGCCATTTTGGCTAAATATAACATAAATATGTTCCTAGATCTTTGTTGAAAAGTGAACAATGATAAGTGTCAATTGAACACCAATATGACGCCATGTCCCATTATGGACGTTATGACGTCATATGCACAAGGTCTATATCTCTAGTTTATACTGACTCATATTCAGGGCTAACAGTGCAAAAGTTGGTAAGCATAGCTAAATGGCCTTTTTAGCTGATAGGTTTATACCTATTTTCTTTCAAATATTTTAAAATGTAGACCACTGTAAGTAAAATAGCTCATGTAGACCCACGACCTGTACGTTTCCTTTCATACTTTATAGAGCAATGACACATGGAATAATGTATGTGCCTCTAAAGAGCCATACCCACTAGTTGATTTTACCATCAACGGGCGACATGCGACTGGGGGAATTGGCAGTGAAATCGGCAGGCATGTAAATTATCAATAGATTGCCGGGCAATTCCCTATGAGTATGGTATGTGTTCTGGACGACGGGCGACAGCGGACAGGGGAAAGAATCACCAGTAAAATCACTGGTAAAATATCAAACTTGCTTTATATTTCAGTCGCCCAGCGATTTTACCACCAATTCTCCCATTCGCCTTTCACCCGGCGCTGGCAAGCTCACTTAGTGGGTATGGGGCTTTAATGTCTCTCTCCCTGTATGTCTGGGAACAGCAGCATTAAAATGTTTTAGATGCACTTTTTTGATGTATGGACAAACCGACATGTATGCTGACATATGTCGGCCCCAGTACAAAGCCATGGCTGATACATGCAGTTTGGCTCTTTTGAAATTGGGAGGTGTATTCCACCATGACTGCCTTCAATGCCCCCGTGTAGTCCACAGTCCCACGATACATCCCGATGGCTGCAGCTGCCCGACTGTATGGGGCACCAGTCGTGAATGACTCTGTTTACCTTCCTTACATTGAAACGTCACTGCTTCCAATCTTCACTGAACCGCACCTGTTCAATACAAGCTACCATTTGACACAGGGTAGTCAGAGCCAGAGCAAGAGTGCCAGTTGAGATAAATGCTGGTATCTCAACTCACAGAAATCAATGGGAAATAAAGGGGATAACACCAGCACCCAGCGAAATTACATTCACTTCCCATATATGGTGAGCCCCTCCTAAGGGTCATACCAGTGGTAGGGTAGGGGTAGAGTGTCTGCCTGGAGTGTGAGGGGCCCTGGGTTCACCTCCCAGTCTCGGCGGCAGAGCCCACTTGTCATGTATAAAGTAATGCTTTGGTAAATTTATGTCAAGAAAACCAAAATTAGTAGGGCAACCGTTTCACAGGATAAAACTTGTGATACAGGACAAAGTTTCTTCAGAACATTTGAAATAAAATAATGTTTTCACATCCAATGTTATTGTAGGAGATCTGAATGGGGGGGTCCCGATGTTGTGTATCAAATTTTTAAAAAACGTCAATGTTGCATTTCTTTGTCGCTTATTCATCCCAATGTCGCATAATGAACCTATGAAATACCTAAGTCGTATGTCACTATGTTTTTTTACCCTTTCTGTCATGTCGCATGTTGAATTTAAGAAATGTCTCTGTTGCTTTGTTGGTTTTAGTGGTCTACCCCTATATATCATAAGTTACACAGTGGGATCAATGGATGGGGGGTTCAGATCATGACCCATCCCCTTTTTGGTGGACACCCTAAACTACACGAAAAAACAGTAAATCATCTTAAATGAATTGAACTGGTTTTTAAGTTGTTTACATTCAGCACCCCAAACGCCCATGCCGTCCTAGTGAAGGGAGCTGTTGCCCAGCCTCAGCCATATTTCTCTTGGTGTTGATGCGGGGACCAGCGGACAGACGCATTACTCTATTATCGCCCATTATAGCCGCCATTTGCATTTGCCACCGATATGATTAATGCAGAGGTAGCCAAACAGTGGCTGCAACAAAGAGAACATTACCACTTATCTGACGCTTTCAGGGTGGGAACTGACTGAGAATAACAAAGTTTTAATGGGATTACCAGTATATCTGTCATTTATTATATGAAAATGTTAATCTGAATATAGTTATAAATCGTTACAAGTATGCATTGGGCCTACCACCCATATAGGTATAGCCATATAATTAAAGTTTCTTTTCTTTCAGTTACTATTGAAATACTAAATTATAGGAATTTTATACCTGACCTTTTGGGATTAATTCAACTAGAGTCGATAGAAATGTATGAGAATATTGAGGTGAATTATGGTGAGAATATTTCCGTAGATGAATATAGCAGTTGCCTAATCCATTATGAAACCGGACCTAAATGCGCTAGAAGTGGGGTGGTGAAGGCTTTCAGCAGTGATGATGATGTGTCCCATAACTATTCTGTCAGCCACGGCTAATTCACATGAACTTTGAGGCATAAGGATTATGATGGGTAGCAAACTCTGCTCATTCCTCTTTTTTGATTTCCACAAAAACTTTCATAAGATAAATGTCAGAACCTTTGGTCACAAATGAAAATACATATTGTTTGTGCGATACGTTTTTGAAAATGTGTGTACCTCCCTGTGTAAATAGTATACAATGCGTACTTTTGCCCAAGGAGGTGGTGGTGGTGGTGGTGGTGGTGGGGGGGGGGGGGGTTCGGAATGAGAGATATTTGAAAATGTATATAGTCTATAATATGATGCTGTATGTACTTGATAAAAGGTCCAAAAATGGAGTAGCCTAACTGAAATCATTATGATTGTGTCCTATAATATGCCAATTATAAGGACCAGTCACCCCATTACCATTGCCATATCCAGACATTTACCAATCAGTCAGTTGATTAATCCTCACTAATACCTGCAATAAAAAAGAGAAATGAGCAGCGTTTTGCCAGCCATCATAATCCTTATCCCACAACATTCATGAATAAGCCATGGCTGACAGAATAGTTATAGTACATATTATCATCACTATTCCTGAAAGCCTGCAGCACCCTGCTTTTAGCTCATTACATCCAGTTTCATGGTGGACTAGGCAACTGCTATATCTATCTTTGGAAATTACCTCACCAAAATATAAAATTTCAATCAACTCTAGTTGAATCATTTCCAAAGTGTCCGATGTAAAGTTCCTATGTATATCAAATATATCAATAGCAACTTGCAACCTTTGAAATGTTTTTTTTTTCTAGGGAAAAGAAACTTTAATTGTATGACTATAAATTTTGGGTGGTTTACATACTTATTACTTTATATAACTATACATTCAGATAAACCTGTCTATATTATAAATGACAGATATCGGTAATCCCATTAAAACTTTGTGATTCTGAGTCAGTTCCCACCCTGAATGTGCCAGATATGTGGTAAAGTTCCCTTTGTTGTAGCCACTGTTTGGCTACCTGTGCTTGACGTGTTCTATAATATGCCAGTAGGCAGGACCAGTCAGCCTATTACTATTGCCAGACCCCGACATTTCCCAATCAGTCAGTTGATTAATTCGCACTAATACCTGCACGCTAACAAGGGACGATTTAAAGTTATGCCGGAACATGATCATGACTTGCGGAATTCCGCTGCCTGTGGCTTCATTAGTAACTCTGAGCCCCGGCCATTGATTGGTGGATCAATATGTAAATCACCCCTCACCTGGCAACCCTACACCCCCTCCCCCTCACAGACCCCCCTCCCCTCCCCCGCCCCTGAGCTCAGCGGGGCCCTTGATAAAGGGGAGCCCGGGGGGCTGATAGAGGATTTCAAAAAGAGGTGCTCTTTAATTATTTACCTAAAAATTGAGAATTTTGAAAATGGAGGGCACTATTGGACAAAAATTCTTTAATTACATTTTGACCCAATTTTACATTAAAAAATCTAAATTTGCCCAATAAAGGGGAGGGTACCCCCGCACCCCTATCTAAATCCATCACCACATAGGCTAAGAAGTAAAATGTCACACATTCGCACATGCATAATTATGAAGTGTAGGTCTCCACCAAAAAGGGCTTGGAGGTGGGGATGGAGGGAATGTATCAGGACCCCCTAAACCTCCCTCCATGGATCAACCCCTGAAACATTATTTGTCGCACTTTTAAACATGTCGCTGCAGCGAACATAGTTATAAAGATGCCCGAGTCGGTGTGTTGATTTTAGGGGTCATGGGCCTTCTCTGCATCAGCGGCTCCATGGTAGCAACCTATCAAATATTTAAGGGACTTTCTGAAAATCTCTCACTTTCTCACTGTGTACTGAACCATTAGACCAAGCCATTGTTGGGTGCAGTGAACCACCACACACCTTGGGTTATAGCAACTCTGTTTGCCAGGTCGATTTTTCAATCAAACAATGGACAATAACATTAAGCAGTTTCCGATGTTGTGTAGGCTTAGTGACGGCAGTAGGTCTTTAGTGAGTGAGTGAGTGAGTGATGGATGTTTTACATCATACAGACAGCCAGGGTCATTTTTCGCAGCGAAAACAAGTTAGAAAAAATTCTGACTTTTCGGACACGAGTTTTGGCTTGGTCAGTCTTTAGTGATCATATCTTTGAGATGAAGGTGACAGGGTGGGCAAACAGCAGGGTATCAAAACCTTTCAATCATTTTTGCTTCATCTCATCTCTTAAGCCCCATACCCACTAGGCGATTTTACTGGCGACGGGCAACAGCAGAATCACTAATACAATCAATACGAATTTAGCTCAGATGTTAGTTTATAACATTGAAATGTTACATACTAACATTTGAGCTAAATTCGTAATGATTGTACAAGTCATTCTGCTGTTGCCCGTCACCAGTCGCTGGTAAAATCGCCTAGTGGGTATGGGGCTTTAGTGAATGCGGACACCAACCGGGAATTGAAACCAAAGGTCCACTTTTTGCTTATGCGAGTTTGGGTGGATTTATGTGAGTTTGGATTGGATTTACCAGAGTTTAGGGTGTAATTATGTGGATTTGGTTATGGTTATGTTTCAAACTCGCATACAGTTTCCGTAAGCTCGTTTTCACTGTGAAAGTTATATAGTCCTGTCCTTAGTAAATCAATGTTAATTACGAAATGAATATGTATATAATGAGCTAGATGTATGTATGTAAATGCTGAAGATGGGGGGGAGAACAGGCGAAAGCTTGACCCCTTTCAGGGTAATGCTGAATTTTTAAAAAAAGAAAAAGCTAACACAAACTCACGTTGCTACGGACGTTTGTTATGAAACCAGGCACCTGGTCCCTGATGCACCATCATGGTGGTCTCGGGGAAAGGGCACCCCTTCACTGCCTCATATTGTTGGCCGTGTCATGTTGGGAAAACAGCCACAATAACCTGAGTCTTTGCCTATTTTCCCTATACTGCTATGCCTGATGGTCAGTATGCAATGTCAGTTCCAGATGAAACTTTAGAAAACACCCGGCATCTTTTCTGATATTTTCATTTTCATATAATGGTCACGATTTTCAGGAAAGGGCAGGTTGTCATTGTGTCGCGTTGGCCTATTGAAGGTCAACTCAATGTCATTGCAACTGAATTACCCTGGGTCTGTGTCCGATTTCCCTATACTACTATGTCTGATGGCCCACGTGTTCTGAGGTTTTAGGCATCAGGATCCAGTAGAGTCAGAACTAACAAAGAGCAACCAATTTAACAGGTTTATTATAAAAAGCATTTGTACTCTATCTATATAACAAATTACCTTTTCATTATCTCAAGCCTATGATATTAAACTCATGTTAAACATTCTGCAATTCTCCCCACCACGGATAGCATATTTATTGCAGTTGACCTGTATACTAGCCTTAATCAAGGTGAATGCTAAGAAATATGCAAATAAGTCACAAGGCTTAAAGCTCACACGAAAAGAGAATGATTTAAATTCAGAGAATTTTTCATACTGTTCCACTAATGTTTGATTTTATCTAGCACCAGTGTAGGTGGACCAATCGTGGACAAAACAAACTACAAACTAATTCAAACTAATTCAATGGGGTTTCCGCCAATGATTTTCTATAATATTTCTAATATTTAACTGATATTTTGGGTAATCAAAGGGGGTTCCAGACCCCCAGGAAGCCCCCTGGCTACGCCACTGATGGTCAAAAATCACAGAAAGTGTGCATATAGGGCTCCAAGGGGTTTTTGGGGGGTTTGAAAAAAAACTTTGAGTATCTCAAAGATATTTTTTGTGAATAATGTATAGGTGGTGGGGTAACTGCTCACGGAATATTATGAGTTAAATATAAAATTTGTTGCCATGGCAACACCTGGAACCTACATACCCTGGAAACCTTGTCCTCCCGAGTGACTTTTGGGGTTTTTTACACCTTAGGGTAGCCAAATGAGATCTAAAATGTTTGTGGTCCACTGTTATATAGTTTTTCTTGTAGAACTGGGTCTAAGGGTTGGGTTTGGGGTGTAGTAGGCAGACTTCATGTGCTTTTTGCCTTGCCCTAAGGTAATTTTCCTATGGGGCCTAGCATGGATTTCACATAAATCTCGGGTCCTAAAATATTCATTTCTTCCTATTGTACATAAAGGAGGAACTGACTTAGGTATGAACTATCAAATGTATGGAAGACAATGCCCGCGGCATGTATTTTCAGTTGGTATATAAGTTTACAGGTGGAAAAATTTGTCTGTACCTTAGAATTTCTATGAGAAGCATGTGTTAAATACCCCAAATATCACTCGGGAGGACACTTTTCACAGGAAATGCTATATATCCATTTGTGGTTTTTGCAGTGTTTCAGAATGTATCTGTTATGAGGAAATAATTTTTTATGTAACACATATATGCTCCTCTCTTGTCTGGACATAATTTTTATGCACTATAATCCTGTTAAGGTCACTCGCCCAGACATTTTCCTTATTATTTCACATATAAATGTCAGACTGTATACTAAGGGATGTTATCCATGTTACTATGTTACTTTCCATAGCGTTTCTCTTCTGGTTGACTTATATAGCTTCTAATCTTTTGTTTCTATGCAAAAGGGATATTTGCTAATGATGTATAGGAGCTAGGGGTGTGGGGAGAGATAGAGAGCTAAGGTCACTCGGGAGGACATTCTTTTCCTCAACACTATATCTCCATCTATGGTTACTGTAGTGGGTGAGGATTTGTCAACTGATACAGCACTGATATACCATGATATGAAAGGCCTTTACTAGTTAATTCATGCCCTCATAGTAGAATTAGTACAGTAGGATACAGTTTAATTTGTATACCGGTATAAATCCATGTAACACAAATCTTTTTTTCTAATGAGATAATGGTGATGATAATTCCATCTCCTCATAATATACTGCTCAGTACAAACATATATACAACATTCAAATTTATTGTTATTCTACATTTGTTCATTGTTGAAATCACTCGGAAGGAATGCATTATATAGGTATAAATGGAATACCAGGTCACTCGCCCAGACATTCTACATGTATACATACTTTTAATGTTTTTGAGGTATAAAGAGAAAACCATGTCACTCGCCCAGACATTCTACATGTATGCATACTTTTAATATATTTGAGGGGTAAAGAGAAAACCTGGTCACTCGGCCAGACAGTACAGGTAAAAGCATGCACATGCAATGTGTTTGAGATCACTGGGGAGGAAATGAGTGTGGGTCTTAAGTGTACAACAGGTCACTCGCCTGCACGTAATACATGCATGCATACAATAATATTTGAGATCACTTGCCGAGACATATAATCAGTGTTAACAAATACAATGACTTAATCAAACTAATTATGCAAAAGAGGGTTATGCCCACCAAAAGTACAAAATGGAGGATGAAGCCCACACTTATAACCTAATGCATCTAGAAGGAATATGTACATCTCAGTGCTGTAGTTTGGATGAGGGGGCGCAGCGGGCACCCCCAAGCAGGTAATCCCATGCTTTCTATAGAACAAGGTGCTCTATGTATACAGTACAGAAGCAGATGTTAGTTTAATTTTTTCCTTTTCTTGATTATTTTTTTGGCAGTTCTTTGGCAGGCTCTAGAGGTGGACGTATAGGAGTAAAAAGGAGCAGGTCTTGCTTCTTCTTCGTCCGTGTTTGGCTCTATGACCTTGTGCGGAAAAGGAATCTCGTTTTGAAGGACCTCTTCATTTAGCAGATATGGAACATTGTCCTGGTCTTCCTCTTCTTCATCGTCACTGTAGGATACCCCTAAGCTTGGAACAGGGTTCCATCTTGGCACCCCTTCAGCATATGCCCATCCTCTCGCATGCAGCATTCTTTGAAGCAAGAAAGATCTCTAATATGTAAGACACCATTTATCACGATGGCCTGGTGGGCCTTGGATATGCCATCTACAGAGGGAGCTCCCCTGGTCTTCCTGCATTTCCCAGACTCTCTGTTTCTTTGGATGTCTTCTTAACTTTTGTACATCAGCTCGATCTTTTCAGACCTTACGTTGGTAGCAAAGTCCTCAGCACATTGGATTATGACATCCGTTTTTGTTTCCCTGCTTGCTATTCATTTGACTGTGCCACTTACCCTGTCGCATGGGCCTTTTCCGTGCCCTGCCTCTAATCACATCCATGAGCATCTGATGCTGAAAAGGCTTTTACTACCTATTAACATGTAGTAAATGTATCTATTGTGGTATTGGCTTGATTGAGAGTTGCTGAAAGTATATGTGCTGGAGATTAGGATGCTTCTGTGTTAATTTCTTTGTGATCAGTTCCTCGATAAAGGTGAAGGTTAACTCAAAGCCATGTGTGTGATCGTCCATCACACCTACAAAATTATAGTGAGACAAAGTTCCTACATCCCCTTCCTCTGGTACAAACTCTGGGTCATTTGGATCACTCGGTAAGACAGAAAAATCACAGACTTTGGCAACTCCCCCAGTTCTCTGCATAATCAACTTGTACTACACGTGATCTGTTGTCGTCTGGTAAGGGAAGCATCCGTACAGCCAAACTGGGTGGTCACATGATCGCTATCAGCCAATGGCAGGCCGAGCGCTCTGTTAGTTCCTAAATGAAACACCAGGTGTCACTCGGGAGGACGCACAGTTCGCCCGGACATAAAGAGTTTCCCGCTCACTGCTGGAGAGACAAAGGCAGTAAGGGCTATCCTATGTGCTGGCCACTTAGGGATGTTGGGGTGGAGGGATAAATAACTGTCATAGTCAATATATCTAATATATTAATTAAGAACAGGGGGGCTAAAACAATTTTTCAGGTGTCACTCGGGAGGACGGGCAGTTCGCCCGGACATAAAGAGTTTCCCGCTCACTGCTGGAGAGACAAAGGCAGTACGGGCTATCCTATGTGCTGGCCACTTAGGGACGTTAGGGGGGGTAAATAACTGTCATAGTCAATATAGTTAAATATATAAATTAAGAACAGGGGGGCTGAAACAATTTTTCAGGTGTCACTCGGGAGGACGCACTGTTCGCCCGGACAAAAAGAGTTTCCCACTCACTGCTGGAGAGACAAAGGCAGTAGGGGCTACCCTATGTGCTGGCCACTTGGGGAGGTTGGGGGGGTAAATAACTGTAATAGTCAATATAGTTAAATATATTAATTAAGAGCAGGGGGGGTTTAAATAATTTTTCAGTGTCCGGGCGAATTTTAGGGGTACTTTTCTGTAAAATCACTCATGGCCTGCTCACAGCCAAGATATTAGAGGAATTCTAATTATTTTTTTTAAACATAACACATACTACCTAGCTCTAGCTTTTAGTGACATTTTTTAACCCAACTGCCTTACAGGTATTAAGGAGGGGGGTCTATAGGGCCTTTCTGTTCGGGAGGACAAAGCATTTCCCCAAATTAAAAAATTCTCCAGGATATATAAAAAATTGGCCCTGGTAAGCAATTATGGGCCCAAATTTTCTGTATTCCTCTACTCTATAGGGAAAAACTATGAACCAACAAATATCTAGTCCTTCTTTCTCAAAATTTTATCAAATATATTGATTTTATGGATTTTTTCATGAATTTTGGATAAAAAATGGCCTGTTTTAGGGTCCTGGAGGCCAAAAAATCAATATTTCACCAGTAAAACCCATATGTAACATGAAGATCTCATTGAGCCTGACAATTTGGGCCCAAAAAAATGGGGAAAAAATTAATATCCTAGGGCTAGGGGCTGGAATACCTCCAAATTTTCTATCTGCACACTTTCTGTGATTTTTGACCTGATACCTATCCTTAACTGGAACGAAAACCGTGAAACGGAAACCGCGCGGGTCAGGCAGGTGTCATTATAGCTGCTGAGAGCACCTGACAAATACAACAGGGGCCTCTCAAATATTGAACTACGTGGTGGGAGAGTCGGGTCTAATACGGGGGGACAAACACACTGTGTGTATGGGTTCACCGCCACCCGACCTATCGGTAAACCTACCGGGGACTCGTGAGCGGAGAGGGGGGTTCGATGTACCTGTGAGGGGGTGGGGGGGGGGGGGGGGTGGAAAGGGTGTTCAGGAGGATATATTTGAAGTAGACAACAAAGATGAAGAGTGCAGGTTAAGTGCCGAATCAGGAAGATAAACGTCGGCCCTTTTATTAATTTCAAATAATAAACACAATAATAAAGAAAAAAATACAAAGACTGGAGAACATGTGAGGCTTATGGCGTCCAGCAGACAGTGGATTTGGCGCCAAATATCATGTGACCTAGCATGTAATGAATATTAATTATTGCCTCCAATACAAGTACCATGTTCTCAAAAATATATATTAATATAATAAGTAATAATTATATTACACGATACCCAGGCAAGCAGCAACGTAACAAGTAGTTGAGTAGCCTGCCCAATTTTCACGTAACAGTTACATTTTTTTGGGTAAAGTTGAGACTTGCTAAAAAAAGAATGTTATAATACCATTATATTTTAGTGAAGTTGAGACCTTACTAGCAAAGAATGTTATAATAATGTTCTTATAATATGAAAGAACATTACAATAATGTCATAATGTCGTCACAGTGTGACATCACAATGTTAGGTTCTAAGGACATTTTTAGGTGCCATCAAAATAGCGTAACAAGAACCAAAGCAGACCTAAACAGAACATTATAATACATAATAACATCATATTCTTGCTTGGGGAGGAGGTAGGGGCGGACCCAGCTGCAGAGGGGGGTCCAGGGGATCCTGACCCACTCCCCTAGTTTTTGGTTTGGGGAGGGGTGACTTCAACTTGACAACGAGAATAAAACATTGCATGCAAGTATGGAAATGCACAACATTTTAGTACTTACCTATATGGGCGCCCCCGACCCCCTACTCAGACTGTCAAACCCTATATGAAATCCTGTATCTAACCTTAGGTCAAAGGGTAAAAGGCACGAAGGAGACGCACTACATTCCTGTTTAACTCTCTATATTCCTATATAACTCTCAAAGTTGGTATACACAGACTCATAAATTGACTTCCTAATGTTCACCCGTTATATATTGGCTTTGCGAAGTTACAACTCGGACTTTAATTTTTTTATCAACCAGTACAGATGAGTTTCATGTGGACTATAAAGCAGCCCAGGGGAAATCATATAGAACCATCATATTATACTTACATCAGTGAATTGAAAAAAATAGAAATTCAACCATTTATTACGGAAATGGCATGGCAAGCAGATGTATCCTTGTAGGGAATCATGAGAGATTCATTTTGTATTGGTCAGATATAAACTTAGGAAGGAAATTCACATGACGTATGCCCAATGACATCTCCTGTGAAAGTTTTTGTTCTTTTATTTTCCTTCCCGAGAAAAAAAAAAGTATACACTCATCACATATGTATTCATATTCTTACCATGCGTTGCTCAAGTGAGACTTTAGGGATCTTGTATGCCAGGGCATGGGGACTTGTGGTGCATTGGGTCAAGCTCCTTGAGGACTAGAGAAATAACATACCAAACGATGTATGAATTCCCAGTTCATGAGCCAGTACGCTAACTGTAGGACCAACACATATAAAATGACATTAAGATACTAAAACAAAGTTGTACTTGTAAGTCCTTTCCTTGATGCTTAGACGGAAGTCTGTGGTCGAAGGAAAAAGGGAAAAGGGAAAAGGGGGTCGAGGGGGTCGAGGGGGTCGAGGGGGTCGAGGGGGTCCCCCCCCCCATTTTGGGTGGAGACTAAGGGTGCGTTTCACCCTGTCCAATATCGTATCGTAATTTTATATACGATCTTAAGTCGAAAGTTAAGAGAGTTGCATTTCACCCCAGCCATGTTGAGATCTTATGTTGTATTTGGGCAGTTTAAAACCGTTTCACACCACGTAATTTGGTATCGTATTTTACAGAAAAAAGGCTTCTTAAGGTCTTAAGTGTACGACAGGTCCTCAGGTGTCATAAATATTTTCATGTTTAATAAACCCCCTTAATAACTATCAATACTTTCAAAAAACGTTATAATAAGTATAGCACACTAAACTTTAGATATTAAACAATAAAACATAATATGTGGTATTTTTTAAAAATACCTGTAAGTATGATAATTTTGTGTTACAAAAAGTGTCATAAAATTGTGTTATTTTCTTAAATAGTTAAGATAATCGGGTTTCCCTACTTTTAAGTATCTTAACTGCTGTTGTCTTAAAAAATGGTTTAAGACTGTTTTGGAAATGAAAGCATTCGATAGATTGTGTTGTCATACTTCATGTCACTATTGGGTTGGATTGGCGTCATGCACTTGTGTATACTTCTCAATGAACGTGCTATAGCATTTGTTTTGACACGTGGCTCTACACTGAGAAATTTCAGAAATGGTTGTTGCTTTTCTTTGGTATTTACAGGGGCAAGCAAATATAGGTGTTTCCTAATGGGTATGTGTAGTATGGTATAAATTTACAACACGCCCTGCGAGCACATGAAGGTTACATTACAAAATTTCAACTTTGCTCCATTATTCGTGTGGCGGGGCTGTGCTTTTACCGTGTTGGTATTTGGTTTCATGAAAACAGTGCATGCGATGTGGGTGGGACTGTAAGGTGGCGACATCTGGTAGCTAAAGTGTACAGCAGGGTTCTAGAACCTGTAAAATATTGTCCTTCGATTGCTTTTTCTGAGTATTTATTTTAATTTAAAACTCACTATCCAAGCTCATTTACCTATGTTACTATACAAGCTTGTTCTAAAATTAATGATTTGATACCATTTGTCTGATTGTAATGTAACATATAGGAATAAATTCAACATTCAATTTTAATGATATTGAAAATGTTACACGGGCAGTATCCGTATAGACACCCATTAGGTTCGCACCAGTTTGGTCTGATATGGGATAGTTACATAGCAATCCCCTAACCTACTATTCCTATGGGACTGTGTACTAGGTCAAATCAGCGGTCTCTATAGTCCAGTGTATAGAGCATAGGCTTTGAAATTGGAGGTTCAAGGGGTCGAACCCTACCTGTGACTTTGCTTTTTTTCAACAATGAATAATGGATGTAGACCTCTCAAATCTACAGGGCGACATGGCCTTTTTTGAGCTTACTCACAGCAGGCCTTTACCTAGGGTCTGCTCTGGGTGGGTGGCGATGTTCCATAAGAGGAACGTTTGCCTATATTTCAAATAATTTGAACTTTGAAAGGGGGCGTTGGCGAGTAGTAGAAAGTGGAACTTTTCAATATTTGTCTGCGATTTCTAGGGGTTTTTACATTATATTTTAGAAGGAAAATAATTTTTGAAAAATTTACTTGAAAAGGGGTTGGGAAGTAGTAAAAAGTGGAAGTTTTCAAAAAACGTTCCTCTGTGGGGGCCACCAACAAACAAAAAATATAGAAAAAATTGACCACTGGTCTGACTGGTAAGCAGCCATGTGTAACAGTTAGGTACAATAACCTCCGTTCCTATTATATTCAATGACGCTGCAGTTTCCAATTTAGATCCTGCTAACCCTCATATAGGATATGGTATGTTACTGGTGTATGGCTCCCGGCGAAACAAAATATCTGGGAGCAGTATAATGTTAATCTAACTAGTTGCCTCTAGTTATATCTGTCCATCATGCACATGGCCTATGTGTTACTCTACAAATAACCTATTTTTCACATACTATAAGCTAAGGTTCTTGTTTGTAATGTAACTTTTCCAGTGTATCGATAAATAGGCGTATCTAAATATAAAAATCATTGTCAATCTATATCAAGTTCTATTGACGAGGTGTCATTTCTAGCCACATAAACCATATAATAACAAAACCTTAGGACCGTGGCACATGATTATTGATTTCATCATTTTAATTATATATGGGTATTAGAAGGACGCCAACGTAAGGTGGTGTAAGAGGTTCAGCCAAGCGTCTAACCTAAAAAATCCTGTTTTGAACTGAAGCAATGCAACGTCGCTAATAACTTTTTTAATGTTTATGCAAAATGTTCTTATCGTGTTTACGAGGAGGTGCTACTTTCAAGTTATGAAAACATTTGCCAACCTCGTATCTGAACCCGGGACCTCTTGAAAACAAGCCCTATAGCTTACCCCTACACTACTGAGGGAGCTAATACAAGGGGGCTTGCTTGATGATCTCGTACCAGCAGGCCCCACACAGGGGTGTTGGTTGGCGGCCCTCACAATACTGGTGACATTCGAGGATCTCATGCTCACACTATTGTGTACTGTGAACGTATATATTTTCGCGATGCTCAATTTTGGAACATCTAAGAAAAATAATAATTTTTTTCAATTTATTATATGGCACTTTTTCTAGTTTATTCTTTTTTCGAGTTCATTTATTTGTGAAAACCTTGAGACTATAGATTGATCACCACTTAACTCAACTATTGATTTGAGTCGCGTACTGTGGTTGTGACTATATAGAGGGCGTCACCAAATACACCGGAATGCGCTATTGGACCATTGACCCAGCTACGCCAGCTCTGCGCTCCCAAGGTAAAGTAACTGTTGTAGGAACTTTTCAAATTTTCTCTTTTGTTTAATTTGGTTTCAATATATACCAAAAACTGTATTTATATGTGTTATACAACTATGCCACGGGCGCATCCACACATTTTCCAAGGCAAGGTGGGAGGGGGGGCCGCCTATTCAACAAATTAACTTTTATATGAAAATAGTTTGCCTCACGTATCTAACTTTCAGATAAAACTCAACCTGCTGCTTGTACTCATGCAGAGCTGCATGTGGTATGAAAACAATCGTAAGGCGCGTTTTAATGCTGCAGGCCTATGTACATTGATGCAAACAAACCGACTCGAAAATGTAGACAGTATTTTGGGGCCGTCTATAAATGACATCATGCTATTTTTTACCATTTTTGAACCACCCTCCCCCCCCCCCCTTGTCATGTTTTTTCATGCGTCCCTTGAACCCCCTCTAAAAATAACATCATACGAATAGGACCCCCCCTCCCCCCTCCAATCACTGATAAAATATAAGCAGGGATGGACATAAATAAGGAACCAAAGACCTTAACAAGCAACTTTGTTGTCGAGGAAGCAATCTGACCCTTAAAAATAAATTTTGACATTGAAAAATCCCAACTTTACCTAAAGTTTTCGTCATAAATTTTAAAAATTATAATTTTTCTAACATGATGTCATGCAGCACATGACCCCTCCTCCCCCCCTTTGACATGTTTGATTATGGAAGCATCAACCCACCCTCCCCCCCTGCTGCATGACATCATTTATGGACGGCCCCTTTCAAATAAATAATGTGCAAAATCCCTTGAAAGGTATAACAAATAAAACCACATCTACTGTACCTTACTTGTACTGTACTTGGGGAGACTGTGGATGCACCAGAACAAATAATCCTTGCGCCGTTTCACAATCATCATAATTCTAAGATAGTATTTTCAGTTAATATATTTTTCATTTTTCAAGTATGTATTTGTGGCTTATGATCGTATATTACTATTGTTGTTAAGTATAGCTTTAATACTAATGTCTTTTAAAATAGCCAAGTACACTTTGAAATCCATTTTTGGTTTAGAATATTTGCGAAGCAAATAAACATAATTATTAGACGTATATCTAGAGTCCTATCATGTTTTAACCTTATTATAGTTATCACAACCCACTCGTCTATTCTTCTGTCAGGTTTCTGGTCGTAACCTACAGTCTTCTCCTCTGGCGGAGCTTTATTGGGGGGAACCTCCGGAGGTTATCTAGTAAACCTCCGCAGGTTATGTGATCCCTATGCAGAATGTGTGAGACGTTTCCACTTAGTCAAATTTATAAATTTGAACACTTTTATTTTGCTATGAGTACGTCTATCCAGTATTAGGGTAGGGTGGGGCAAGACGCCCACCTTAAGAAAAGAGTCTCATATTTTTGTTAGAGATTGTACGATCAAAAACGAAAATAAATAATATCAGTCCTAGTGACTTTTTGTCAAATAAAACAAAAATTATTGATTTTACTTGAATATGGTTAAGATAAAACCAAATTAATATAAAGTGGGCCTTTTGTCCCACACCTATAGGGTAAAAAGGCCCACATAAAAATACTGTATATTGTAAGAGGGCAAAAAAACCCATATGGAGCAAGATGCCCATGGGCCTTTTGCCCCATATGGGCCTTTTGACCCTCTTACAATATATAGTAATTTAGTTGCATGTTCAGGGTGGGCCTTTTGGCCCACAGTTAAGAAAATTCTTTAACCTGTAATAACATTTGTAGATACAAAAAACGTGGGTTGTTCTCTGTGAAATACTTTTTTAATCATTGATTGCGTGAAGGTAAACCTTCACAAACGACCCCTTATGTTCAGTAAACCTGTGAGTGTAATAACATTTGTAGATAACATCTTCCTCAAGTTATGTATATCCCATGATTAACAGTTATGGTAAACCTTACCTAATACAAACAGTTTTTCTATGAGAATGTGACCTTTAACAGTACAGAAATGATTATCTAAGACCAAAAAATAAGAACTTAAGGGTTTGAAAACTAAAGACTGTCCTAATTCTCTTAATTAAATATCTTTTCATTCAAATGCTACATTACAAGAGTAATTTAGCCTACTGAAGTTTATTTCACATTGAACTTTTGTTGTAATAGGATATTTTGCCAAATTAGAAAGGGTGGGCCTTTTGCCCCAAATGGGCATCTTGCCCCAACCTACCCTACAAACCTGTACCCTTGGATGTGAAGTCCGAGAGGCTAACCACTATCCTATTGAGGCAGGTTCATAGGGGAGGGACCCGGGTGAAGCCAACGCTTGCCCAAACCCTCCCCTTGTACTCTGCATGTATTTTAGGTAGCACAGGTACCACAAAATCAGAGTATTGATGTGCACAGTGATCTCACATATATTGGTGTTGTGGGGCTTCTGATTTTTACATACTTTTCCATTTCATGGCTTTTATGTTGATCAAAAGTAAAAACAATTCATGATGGAAATGTACTTCTCAATCTTGTGCATGGATCCCATTTATTTGTTCTGTATAATTGTGAGGGTTTGTCTTAAATCAAACATCTTATCTTAACACTTAAGATCGTAACTATGGTCTAGTCTGAAAGGCCCCCTTGGTTCATATTTATCCAATATTTACAATACATCTCTAAGTAGAATATGAATATGGTGGCCTACTTCTGCCATATTTTGATGTGGTAGTATAATTTTGTAAACGGCCTTGGATGACTATATGCTATATAGTATATCCTCCTCATCTGCGGTGGTTTACCTTGACGTAATCAATGAATAAAAAAACATCTTGTTCTCTAGTGTTTCAGTAAAACAATAAAACATATTACAACTTGATTTTTTTAAAATTTTAATTCTTTAACGTTCTTTAACACACTCATACGGATTGTTTTACCATCTAAACAATTAAACTACTTTGGTCCATCTATTATGCACATTAAACTGTTTCTGTAAACATGAGTATCTGTTACAAATCCGTTCAATTGAAAACTAATTGAACAATACTTTTGCTTGGCTTTTAGGTAAACACTTCCAACCAATGATATATTTTTTAAAGTTTTTAATTATTTCACTAAAATATCCAATAGATTAATTTCTGTTATCTAAAATATGTAAACCTGGTTAAAATACTAACAACCTTGGTAGATTACAATCTCAAGTAAAGCGTACACATGTCATTTCTTTCAAACATCCAGATGTGCTAACAATAATCAATTATTGCAAATAGGTTATACATTCTAAAAACAAAATAACATTTCTCCTATGATCATATTTCTCCTATGTCTGTAGGTTACATTAAACTTCTATCAACAATTTTTTTTTTGCCCATTTGGGGTTATCTTAGCATTGACAAAGCAAACAATCTAAAATCTTAATTTTTTCAATAAGCATCACACCTTTCTTGATTTTTTGTTACTCTTTTCAACAGCGTAGTTGTTGTTATTTTCAGTCAATACTAAGTGGCACCATTGAATCTGATAAGTGTTTACTAGGTGGGGGTGGGGGTTGGTTCACCATTCTCAGCATTTTTGTAATGTTCCTATTGTTGCTTTAAATATTGAGTCATCCCTGCAGCGTATCATAACCAAATGTAAACATTGGTTTAAATTAGTTAAAACATCATTTTCAATATCAAGACAATAAAAAATCAGGATAAATAAAAAACGTTCGAAATTGGTTCGTGAAATGTATCATTGTCACGTTTACCCTTATCCAGACATTAGTATGTCACAACATTCAACATAATACAAGAAATCTTAGTTGGATTCTTTGAGATAATAAATTATTCCTACATTATCACAGGTTCTTATGGCAATATATTGTAACAATCACAGCCTTTGGCTTTCATGCTTTACTGTTATAGTATTCTTCACTGTCCATAAACTTCTAATGTAACATATTAATCAATTTGTTGACATTTCGTCTGTGAAGTGTTGTGCGTTGTGCAACCTCAGCATACTGCACTTATGACTATCCGGACGTCCTCTATGTTCCACAATTAAAGATGAGATGTCTCTTTATCAGTGTTGTCAACGTCTGGAACGTCTGCAAATATCAATGTACAACAAAATGTGGGTGTGACTAGATAAAACACATCTAATGAATTAGATAACTATGCATATTTCATTGAAAAAATTTGACTTCAATCCTAGTCAATATCAAGTCCACCTGGATGAGCATGCACAAATACACATAGATTCACAAATTGATTTTATTCTAATTAAAATAACTTCAGGGGTCGTCAGACGGTGGCTGTAGGACCCATGGCTCCACCCCAAGGTTTTGGTTTACTTTATCACCCAAATATAACTAAAATTTAAAACAAATCTGCCAGAATGTTGAGTGGTCAGTATGCCTTGCCTCCTGTAAGCATCGCTCAATGGCCGTGCGTGTCATAAATCTCTATACCATTTTTAATCAATAGAAACAACGTTATTTGAATTCTATATAAATTATACAAAGTTTATGTGACCAAAATTATCAATGAAGTCGTTCATGGCTCACCGTATGACAAATTATTGTTACCTAACTATTTGTGTAAATTACGTTACAATATGATCCTACAATAAAATTGAGGGTGACGTACTATCATGTGTGAATCTCTCTTTGCCTCGCGAGACGTGGTTGTAAATGCGTCCATTGAACAGCCAGTGTATGGTCTTTTTGTAGTGAATGTCTGTTGAAAAATAAAAGTAAGATTAATTAAGTGTGTGACCAATTAAGCTTCCTATAGGGACAGGGACGGTTATGAAATGTGCTCTTACAGTCATTCAATAATCAAAGTGGCCTTTACTTCCAACTACTATGATTAATAGATGATGATGATTGTTGGAGTTTAATGTCCACTCAGCAATTTTTTAGCTATATCGGGACCAGCTCCGGTTTTGTGTTTGTACCATTTGGTATGAACGAATCTATGTGGATGGAAACGACGGCAAATACACCTCCGCGGCGGTTTACTATCACTTATACTACTCCCGGTCCACACTTCTATGGTGGACACAGTAGGTTTCTGAGCGTAACCTCCTATGTGTGACCAGCTAAACCTCCGGCGGAGGTTTATTGGGTAAAGCTCCGGAGGTTATGTGATAAACCTCCGCAAGTTTTTTGAGAAATTTGTGCAACCCAGTACTATGTACTATTTTCTAATTTTTGAAAAGTTTCAGCTAAGGCTTTGAGCAGCCGAGGATCGAACCAATGACCATGCGATTGACAGTCCCAGACCCTAACCACTACTCCATTGAGACGGACGTTTTCACCGCAGACCCCAATCTGGCCGTACCCACCTGTGAGTGGGGGTTATAAGCTTTGCAACATAGGCCTACGTGGGTCTATGAACGAGTGTACACAAGCATGTTATAATGCTTGTCTATTGAAATAAAGAATCTAGACTTCTTCCATGGCATGGAATTCACACGCAAATAATTTTTAAAACACATTTAAAAAGAGAAAAAAATATAACTATTGTAAGTGGATTCGAAGCTGGGACCTTTTGAAGTGAAGACAATAATTCTACCCATTATATCAACGAGTAGAGACTTCAGTCTATACTTGTGA
The DNA here is from genome assembly GCA_936440205.1 of Lepidonotus clava. NCBI lineage: Eukaryota > Metazoa > Annelida > Polychaeta > Phyllodocida > Polynoidae > Lepidonotus > Lepidonotus clava. The sequence goes on along the minus strand of OW387144.1, from coordinate 40,802,770 downwards.
TTAAATTATCAAAATCGTTGGGCATTGCGAATCAAGGAATTATGCAGAAATATACCTATGGACTACATGGTCAGTAGGGACAGTATAATGATCAGGGGCAGATCCAGGATTTTGGAAAAGAGGGGTGCATGCTATAGCAACATTTTACATTACAAAATTTTATATTTGGTAAAAAATAGGGGGGGGGGGGGGCGCACGCTTGGCATGCCCCCCCCCCTAAATCCGAGCCTGATTATTGTATGGTAAAACGGCTGTAGGCCTATACCTGAGAGACGTAATATTATATAGAATAAAAAGTAAGGGATTCTTGGGGATTCGTACCCAGTACCTCTTGCATGCGAGGCGTCCACTCAAAACAATATACTAAAGAGACCACCTGGTGGAGTAGTGCAGAAGATTTACTAGTGTATACGCCCCATAATTAAACAATAGTCTATACTATAATATACATATATAAATATATATATGTATAATTTAAATCTCGCCATCCATAGAGGTTCTGCTCACATAAAAACATATATCTGATGGTTATAATCTTATGTTCACTGCTTAGAAACAGTCCGTGTGTAGCATTTGGTGTATTGCATCAGCCCACATCAGGAACAAAACTCAAATGTGACAGTCTGAAATCAAGTGTGCCTCAGTGGACCAGCGGTTAGAGCTGGTCCTCTGAAGTACACTTATCCTCTTCAGATCGTTCAGGGCCTACCTTTTTTTTTTTCCTTTTGCCTGAAACCGATGTTCCCGGCCTTCCTGACACTGTTCCAGGTTTCCTAGTATTTATAATACCCATAGAACTCGTGTAAATTTCCCTTTTTAGCTCAAAAGTCCCTGTAAGTTGCTGTAGAGTGCTTAGAAGTGGTGCAGTGTTACTCGCCAAGCTCACAAAGCCGCCGGGAGGATTCGAACCCACGTCCTCTTGCACTCTGCCGCAATCGACACCACTCTGCCACTTCGACGCTCGCTTAATTTTAAGTGAAGGTAAACCGCCGCGGAGGCGGAGTTTATCCTAGCATAGACTCTGCCTCCAAGGCGGTTTACAAACTTATACTACGTCCCATAACCATCAGATATATGTTTTTATGTGAGCAGAACCTCTATGGATGGCGAGATTTAAATTATACATATATATATTTATATATCTATATTATAGTATAGACTATTGTTTAATTATGGGGCACAGTGTATTACATTAAAAAAATACATTACCTGCCTCAGTTTTCTATTGGATCATCTCATCTCAGGCACCAAACCCCAATTTGTCAGTCCCCAAGGAGGTCAGTCCCAGTGTGGCGGCTTCTATAGAAGCTGGCACACTGGCACTGACTTTCTGCTGTTTCTAGTATCAATTCCCTTCTTTTTGCCTCAATTTTGTGTTTAAAAGTGTCCGCTAGTCCAGGAAACACATATAAATGTACTTTATAACTTATAAAATGATCTAAATTGGTAATACAAGCCTTATAACTCCTAAATTGGTACTAGCCACAGTGCCAAGTCCCGTCGGGATTCGAACCCGCGCGGGGACAGTAGATCTCCTTCCGTCGTTCCACAATCTATTTATAGCATTTTCAAGTCATTAAACCCATTTTCAACCGATTTTGAGCATTTTTGACTTTTTTGAAATTTGAATCATTTTTCATGTATTGAAAACAAAATATTGGAATTTACTGTTTACATTCATTCGATAGCCCCGAGTAAGAGCTACCGGAAGTCGTTTACAGATCTCCGATATCTTGATTCTGTGGCGAGTAAACACATGTTTTGTAAACGGTCCCTAATGTCAGTTCCCAAGTAACTGGTGGTTGGATTGACTCTAAACTTCATAATATGTCATGACATGACCTCATGACTTTGTGTGTCACTTTGTTTTCATTTCGGAGAATCTTTGTTTACATGTCCAAATATGGTTAGTTTCTATGTTCGGGTACCAAAACTTGTTTATAATGGGGTCTAGTTACTATTTTCTATCTTCTTGTATATGTATTTACTTATTTTTCGGGGTCCGGTTGAACTGTGGTACCGTTTGGTACACCCTATACCTTAACCACGGTCACCTAATACTCTAACCCACTTTGCTGTGCTTCACTTGACAAACAGCCAGCCCCCCTTTCACATCTAACTTCCACCAAGAAATTAGGTCAAATTAATCAAGCCTTTTCCCCATCACTTGGGGCCAGCCACTTGGTCACCGTCTACTATTCACACTTTCACATTTTTCCGAGGCAGTTCTTCCATACTAGAGTAGGCCTGAACTCGGACAAACTTACCCGTAGTATTCTACCCCACTTACTTTTTACCATTAGGTTACGAAAATTACTTATTTTGTGAGTGCAATCTCGTCCTATGGGGAACTCAGAATTAACATGTGTCGTCTTTAAAAAATTGAGTGGGTCGTATAATCGGTCCTCAACATTCCCCTGAAAACCCTGTCTTTCTATCTTTTTTCGTTGGCCCGTAACAATTTGTCAAAGTTTTTTCTCATTAACTTTTTCATGTATCAAAGTGACTTGGATTTCCTTGGGATTCCTCACAATTCCTTCGTTTTCCTATAATTCGCCGTCCGGTTGAACTGGGGTACCTTTTCCGTACACCACATACCTTGACCACGGTCACCTAATACTCTAACCCACTTTGCTGTGCTTCACTTGACAAACAGCCAGCCCCCCTTTCACATCTAACTTCCACCAAGAAATTAGGTCAAATTAATCAAGCCTTTTCCCCATCACTTGGGGCCAGCCACTTGGTCACCGTCTACTATTCACACTTTCACATTTTTCCGAGGCAGTTCTTCCATACTAGAGTAGGCCTGAACTCGGACAAACTTACCCGTAGTATTCTACCCCACTTACTTTTTACCATTAGGTTACGAAAATTACTTATTTTGTGAGTGCAATCTCGTCCTATGGGGAACTCAGAATTAACATGTGTCGTCTTTAAAAAATTGAGTGGGTCGTATAATCGGTCCTCAACATTCCCCTGAAAACCCTGTCTTTCTATCTTTTTTCGTTGGCCCGTAACAATTTGTCAAAGTTTTTTCTCATTAACTTTTTCATGTATCAAAGTGACTTGGATTTCCTTGGGATTCCTCACAATTCCTTCGTTTTCCTATAATTCGCCGTCCGGTTGAACTGGGGTACCTTTTCCGTACACCACATACCTTGACCACGGTCACCTAATACTCTAACCCACTTTGCTGTGCTTCACTTGACAAACAGCCAGCCCCCCTTTCACATCTAACTTCCACCAAGAAATTAGGTCAAATTAATCAAGCCTTTTCCCCATCACTTGGGGCCAGCCACTTGGTCACCGTCTACTATTCACACTTTCACATTTTTCCGAGGCAGTTCTTCCATACTAGAGTAGGCCTGAACTCGGACAAACTTACCCGTAGTATTCTACCCCACTTACTTTTTACCATTAGGTTACGAAAATTACTTATTTTGTGAGTGCAATCTCGTCCTATGGGGAACTCAGAATTAACATGTGTCGTCTTTAAAAAATTGAGTGGGTCGTATAATCGGTCCTCAACATTCCCCTGAAAACCCTGTCTTTCTATCTTTTTTCGTTGGCCCGTAACAATTTGTCAAAGTTTTTTCTCATTAACTTTTTCATGTATCAAAGTGACTTGGATTTCCTTGGGATTCCTCACAATTCCTTCGTTTTCCTATAATTCGCCGTCCGGTTGAACTGGGGTACCTTTTCCGTACACCACATACCTTGACCACGGTCACCTAATACTCTAACCCACTTTGCTGTGCTTCACTTGACAAACAGCCAGCCCCCCTTTCACATCTAACTTCCACCAAGAAATTAGGTCAAATTAATCAAGCCTTTTCCCCATCACTTGGGGCCAGCCACTTGGTCACCGTCTACTATTCACACTTTCACATTTTTCCGAGGCAGTTCTTCCATACTAGAGTAGGCCTGAACTCGGACAAACTTACCCGTAGTATTCTACCCCACTTACTTTTTACCATTAGGTTACGAAAATTACTTATTTTGTGAGTGCAATCTCGTCCTATGGGGAACTCAGAATTAACATGTGTCGTCTTTAAAAAATTGAGTGGGTCGTATAATCGGTCCTCAACATTCCCCTGAAAACCCTGTCTTTCTATCTTTTTTCGTTGGCCCGTAACAATTTGTCAAAGTTTTTTCTCATTAACTTTTTCATGTATCAAAGTGACTTGGATTTCCTTGGGATTCCTCACAATTCCTTCGTTTTCCTATAATTCGCCGTCCGGTTGAACTGGGGTACCTTTTCCGTACACCACATACCTTGACCACGGTCACCTAATACTCTAACCCACTTTGCTGTGCTTCACTTGACAAACAGCCAGCCCCCCTTTCACATCTAACTTCCACCAAGAAATTAGGTCAAATTAATCAAGCCTTTTCCCCATCACTTGGGGCCAGCCACTTGGTCACCGTCTACTATTCACACTTTCACATTTTTCCGAGGCAGTTCTTCCATACTAGAGTAGGCCTGAACTCGGACAAACTTACCCGTAGTATTCTACCCCACTTACTTTTTACCATTAGGTTACGAAAATTACTTATTTTGTGAGTGCAATCTCGTCCTATGGGGAACTCAGAATTAACATGTGTCGTCTTTAAAAAATTGAGTGGGTCGTATAATCGGTCCTCAACATTCCCCTGAAAACCCTGTCTTTCTATCTTTTTTCGTTGGCCCGTAACAATTTGTCAAAGTTTTTTCTCATTAACTTTTTCATGTATCAAAGTGACTTGGATTTCCTTGGGATTCCTCACAATTCCTTCGTTTTCCTATAATTCGCCGTCCGGTTGAACTGGGGTACCTTTTCCGTACACCACATACCTTGACCACGGTCACCTAATACTCTAACCCACTTTGCTGTGCTTCACTTGACAAACAGCCAGCCCCCCTTTCACATCTAACTTCCACCAAGAAATTAGGTCAAATTAATCAAGCCTTTTCCCCATCACTTGGGGCCAGCCACTTGGTCACCGTCTACTATTCACACTTTCACATTTTTCCGAGGCAGTTCTTCCATACTAGAGTAGGCCTGAACTCGGACAAACTTACCCGTAGTATTCTACCCCACTTACTTTTTACCATTAGGTTACGAAAATTACTTATTTTGTGAGTGCAATCTCGTCCTATGGGGAACTCAGAATTAACATGTGTCGTCTTTAAAAAATTGAGTGGGTCGTATAATCGGTCCTCAACATTCCCCTGAAAACCCTGTCTTTCTATCTTTTTTCGTTGGCCCGTAACAATTTGTCAAAGTTTTTTCTCATTAACTTTTTCATGTATCAAAGTGACTTGGATTTCCTTGGGATTCCTCACAATTCCTTCGTTTTCCTATAATTCGCCGTCCGGTTGAACTGGGGTACCTTTTCCGTACACCACATACCTTGACCACGGTCACCTAATACTCTAACCCACTTTGCTGTGCTTCACTTGACAAACAGCCAGCCCCCCTTTCACATCTAACTTCCACCAAGAAATTAGGTCAAATTAATCAAGCCTTTTCCCCATCACTTGGGGCCAGCCACTTGGTCACCGTCTACTATTCACACTTTCACATTTTTCCGAGGCAGTTCTTCCATACTAGAGTAGGCCTGAACTCGGACAAACTTACCCGTAGTATTCTACCCCACTTACTTTTTACCATTAGGTTACGAAAATTACTTATTTTGTGAGTGCAATCTCGTCCTATGGGGAACTCAGAATTAACATGTGTCGTCTTTAAAAAATTGAGTGGGTCGTATAATCGGTCCTCAACATTCCCCTGAAAACCCTGTCTTTCTATCTTTTTTCGTTGGCCCGTAACAATTTGTCAAAGTTTTTTCTCATTAACTTTTTCATGTATCAAAGTGACTTGGATTTCCTTGGGATTCCTCACAATTCCTTCGTTTTCCTATAATTCGCCGTCCGGTTGAACTGGGGTACCTTTTCCGTACACCACATACCTTGACCACGGTCACCTAATACTCTAACCCACTTTGCTGTGCTTCACTTGACAAACAGCCAGCCCCCCTTTCACATCTAACTTCCACCAAGAAATTAGGTCAAATTAATCAAGCCTTTTCCCCATCACTTGGGGCCAGCCACTTGGTCACCGTCTACTATTCACACTTTCACATTTCTCCGGGGCAGTTCTTCCATACTAGAGTAGGCCTGATCTTGGACAAACTTACCCGTAGTATTCTACCCCGCTTACTTTTTACCATTAGGTTACGAAAATTACTTATTTTGTGAGTGCAATCTCGTCCTATTTGTCAAATTTTTTTCTCATTAACTTTTTCATGTATCAAAGTGACTTGGATTTCCTTGGGATTTCTCACAATTCCTCGGTTTTCCTATAATTGGTGGTCCGGTTGAACTGTCGTACCGTTTCGGTACACCCCATACCTCGACCACCGTCACCTAATACTCTAACCCACTTTGCTGTGCTTCACTTGACAAACAGCCAGCCCCCCTTTCACATCTAACTTCCACCAAGAAATTAGGTCAAATTAATCAAGCCGTTTCCCCATCACTTGGGGACAGCAACTTGGTCACCGTCTACTCTCCACACTTTCACATTTCTCAGAGGCAGCGATTTTTTTTCACACAATGGTCATGACCAAAGTACACTAGGCTTGAACTCGGACAAAGTTATCCATAGTATTGTACAGTCTTTAATTTTTACCATCAAGTTTGCAAAACTGAGGTTTCAAGTCAGTGCAATGTCCTCTTATGGCTAACTCATACTTAACATGTGTGTTCTTTACAAGGTTGAGTGTAGGCTATAGGAGTGGACACAAACCGCTCGTCCGACTTTTGGCGCCACCCATCTCCACTCCCCAAGCAGACCAGGATTTTCTGTGTCCAACTATCTGCTTGGAGACTGATAAAGCGTAGCGTCACGGACACGGCGATCTGTTGCAGAAACTTCAAAGATCTGTTGAAGATTATTACTTTGTGACAGTGTACCGTGACTCAGCCCAAACAAAATAGGCGAATTCGTTTCATCGGTCGTCCTAAGTTTGGCAAAAAAAACAAAAAAACAAACAGGGTTAAAAATTCAGGGCTGCTCCAAAATTCGCGACATTTGGCAGGCCTGCCCTGTCTGTGTAGTGTAGAGGCGGGAACGGCCGCCGGATAACATGACCTGGGTCAAAGGTCAGAGGTCACTTCCTGTGGATCGGGGAACCGGGAATGGCGTCCTGACGAAGTGAGATCGGGAGACTTTCAGAAACTGTACAACAGCGGGAGATCTCACGGAAAATCGGGAGACTTGGAGCCTCTGTTATATTATTTGCCTGGTGGAGATCCAGTGGTGCTGTACCCAGCTTATGGTTCGTAGCTTTGTTTTCTTTGCTCGGGCTCGTCGCTATGACGATGCTCATATCATGGCGACGCTCATCACCGTGACAACACTTGTAGCGTAACGTCACTTACACGGCTATCATTTTGACAACATTTCTTTGTTTGTGAAATACCATCATATTCGTATTGAAATGTAAATTGCTAAATCATATAAGTAGAGGAAATATAGCTTGAATTGAAAAACCAATCTCCTTCTACTGTGAGTTCCTGCCGCTGGATGCAGTGCGGCAGTTGGGATCTTCCAAGCTAAAAGGCATTAGGGAAGGCTGAAACCAGCATAAAAACATGGCGGCTCATGGAGCAAATCTCGTTTTCATGCCGTTTTATATAAGAGTGTAATAATAATCCATACATATAATCCATGAAATAATAAGTATGAATAAATCATGGCTAAAAATCTCTATTATATTCATAATATTATTCAGCCAGCCCCGGACAGCGACAAAGGCGGAAAAACACATACTCCGTGGAATCACAATCACACGCCGCCAACAAATCCAGCTTCCGGGACCAACACCAAGGTCAGTATTATTTTTATTGTACGGCTTTAGCATTTTTTTCAACAAATTCCACTGCGTACCACACTACACTGTCCTACATAGAAGCGTGTTACATTACAACTGTTACTTTTGAACTTGTGCTTGTGCTTGGAGAAATGCCTTCTGCTCTTATGGCTGTTCAACGACTTCGACACCCCCCTACGACTTCCACACAAGCATAGATAAGTGGCGGGAAGACCTATCAAGGTTATCCGGCGACTAGTGGCGCCTCTTGTGAGTGCTTATGGTACTAGGCCAATTCATACACGGATACACTCATTCACCGTGGCTGATTAAATTACTATAGCGGCTGGCGTGGGTACCAGAGTAATACACGGAGAGCCGAGACACGCAAACAAACCCACCACCACCCCACAACCTCGAAGACGACAGACCCTCCTTGACGCTCCTCTGTACTCAAACACAGTACGTACAACCATCAGACCTAATTTATTGACTCAGGGACGACCTACAACTTCTCAGACTCGTCCACACCGGCCGTTTATAAGTGGCGATGGTCGTTCCTAAGTGACTGCCGCCCTTAGCAACGGCGAACCTTGTCCAATTCTCAATATTTTTTTTTCGATTGCAGTACTTATAGTTGGCTGACATTTACAATCTTGTTTATCAAATTGATCAGAAAACTAATTCTGTGTTTATTTTCTTAGCTTCTACTGCATCAATTTTGCTAAATAAAAATTAAACGTCATTTTTCATGTAATATTACCATCATTAGTAGTTCTGTTACCATACAAAGGGCTGCACAAGGCAGATATCAGGCTGCAAATTATTTACTCTGTCGGAGTATTTTCCCAGAGCAGAGGTTTCACCAAACTCAAAGTGGGGGGGGGGGGGTCCCTCACATTGAAATAGGTATCGTGGCCGTGGTGCCTAAACCCCTCGTATCATATTCTCTGTTGACATACTGAAAATATGTAGAATCTTGTGCAGGTCACTCAAACATAATTAGTATGGTGATTTTTTTTTAAACATACAATGCAGATATACAATCTATAAAGTAAAATAATCATCATTATTAGAAATGTATGATAACAGTATATATAACATTATTTATTATTTCTTTATTGACAGTGGTTTCTGCAGATGTCAAGGTCGCGAATCTCCTGATATCAGTGGAAATTATGAAATAAATGACAGTGTCCCCTATCCTCGCAAACCCTAATCTTTTTCCCCTACCCTACCTTTTTTTGTTTTTTTTTTGTTTTTTTTCAATCTAAAATAAAAGGCTGGAACATTTTCTAGGCCTTGCGATCTAATGTTATTTCATGTCTCATAGATTTGACATTGAATATATGAAGGAAAGGTGGAACCTTGTTAAAAATATTTTCTTTGTAGGGGGGTGGCGACAGACCCATTATTAGTATTGTAACTGCATTTCTTACCATACAATCTAGGAGGCCGGTAGGGCTCCAGATTTTTTTATTTATTTTTTTAAACTTGGGACATATGGAACCAGGGAGTTTACCAATTAACCAAAATAACCAAAAGATGCTAAATAATAAATTTTAGCCTGGGAAATACATGTCCTGATCATCTATTTGTTCTTCGTTGTTGTTTTGGTCTATTGTATTTTCATAATTATGAAAAGAAAATTGCAAAATCCATGAAAAACTATTAGGCTAGGGCAACAAATTCAGGGTAGGTGGTATTACCTTAGGGTCGCCTGTATCCCAACCACAGGAGAACCACTTCCATCTACATATATAACTTAAAATAATAACTAGGGGGCGGGGCTTACTGGTATGTCCCTCATGCATATTAATGACGTAACATCTCCTGGACTGTGTACTTTCCCAGGATAGTGCACAAGGATAGTGAATGCAGGAAAAGGGCAGCTTAGTGGGCTTGTAAACTTTAACATGTTTTCAGAACAAACTAGGCAATGTCACTTTATGAAACTATTTCAGTATAATGCATAGAGGGTATACGGAGTGGACAGCACTTTTATTGAACAAGGTTCAATCACTTTTATTCTTGAGCGCCTAGTGGACTTGGATGTAACTACAGTCTACCGACAACTCAAGGCGAGGGGTTTGGGGTGTGAGGCTGTGGTCCTCGACTTTATCATCGCCATCTCCCCCTCCCCTTGGGCCCTACACCAGTTGAGTCGAGAGCGGGGGTGGGGTGGAGCGGAGCAGGGAGTGTGCCTGCTCGGGCGGTGCTGCTGAGGCCCCGGCCGTGTGAAAGTTGACAGTGCGGGACGGCCCGGTAAGACAGGGGTTCATTAATTTATTTGGCTCGTTTCTGTCCGATTATTTCGATCTGAGAGTATGACTGTTTGCCCCTTAGTGGGCATTTCAAGTGCCCTATGGATCATATCTGAATGCTCGAGATGGTCATTGACGGCCATGACGACCGGACGGCCTGTAGACCACCTTTTGCCTGCCCGGGCTGCTGAGGCACCGGCCCTGTCACTCTTCAGTTGACAGTACCAGTGGGGGTGATGCGGCGGGGCAGGGCAGGCAGCCCGGGCACGCGGGTTCAATCATCTTTGATTTATGCGAAAATATAAATGAAAATATAAAAAAGTCAAATGAACTATGCTTCCCAGCTATGTTTCACATCAAATTATCTGGGTTATATATCCGTGTCTTCTGTGAATGTTGAGAAAAAAGGGCGGACAGGCCAAACAATCACAAATTTCAAAAATAAATGCGGGTTTCTGGCGTCCATGATTTCAACTTATGTCTTTGGTCCATGTTCGCTGATAACCAACGTAAAAGGTCTACCTTCTCGAGTATTTAGACGAAATTCATTTCGCCTAAAAACAATCAGCCTGGGCCTGACGGGCTGACGTTAATTTCGAACCCTGTCACATCTAATATTTTATAGGCCTGTACCCCAACCACATTATTTAAAAAAATCATGATATGTTATTTGTTCATATCTGTGGTTTGTAGGGCACGTGCCATAGTAGGAATTGATGAATCCGTAAAAAGTATCACCCAATCTGAATGCACTAGACAGTGGTGACCCAGGATTAGTTACAATACAAACTAGGTGGTGGCGGTGGTGGTCCTGCTGGTGGTGACGGTCTTGGGTATGAAATAAGGAGCTGTCTACCACACGAGTTCTATATTGTTAGCATACAATAACAAATAATCATGATCATTTTATGGATTATATCATAACAAATCAGACATTCCCCACCCACAGAATATTTTATAGGCGTTGGGATATAATGTTATTTCATGTCTGATAGACTTTACATTGAATATTTGAAGTCTCAAGAAAAAGAAATTGTTGCCCTTTTTTTTTTCTTTTTTTTTTCTTTTTTTCTTTTTTTTTTTTTTTTTGGGGGGGGGGGGGGGGGGGGGAGGGCCACACAACCTATGATTACTATTGAAACTGTTTTGTTACCATACAATCTCTAGATACAAACCATAAAATAATCACCATTATCATTAATGTATTACAAGGAGCGGCGTGAGTTGTCCAGGCCCTCAAACATGGTTTGTAGACAGTAATTCTGAACTCACACTCTGTGGATGTTACACTACAATTTTTATATATTTTTTAATATTATTTATACCACGGATGGGACAGACCACGGACAGTGACTGACCATGATCATTGTGGCCACACGGTTACATGGAGGCTCATATCTGGGTCCGGTCGAGGGGTGCTTATTCCCCGAGGATTACCTTCTAGGTTGGTTATGGCTTGATTATAGCTTGAGAATCACCTTGGCAATTCTCAAGGACAGGGTAGGTGGAATCCCTGGCATTTGTTACCATACAATCTACATGCATGGAGGTGTGCTCTCCCCCGTCGCGTCTGATTACATTGTATTCTTTCTTTCTTTGTTGCCTATGGGACTAAATGGACAAATAAAGGCAGTAGTACAGTCAATTTATATAGGCCCCAATCATAGGACTTACTCTATTAATCTGAGTTGGTTAGAAGTCTCTATGAATACAATATCAAGTGTAATGGTGAGTTTTCTAAATCGCTTGTGTGAGGGGTCTGATAGGGGATCTGGAAATTTCACTACTCCAGCGAGCGTAGGTTCTGACTTGTGAGGGACCCGACCCAGCAGGGTCCCTGGCAGGGCCCTGGCCCGTGGTCAGATTGAGAATCAGACAAATAACCCCTGATAAGGGCCGGGAGTCCCTCAGATGAGGGCCGGCCTCAGAGCTGTGTTTCTCTTCTGTCTATACTCCTTGGTGACACGGACGGACGCGGGAAACGCAGGGAAACGCGTAGACTCGCGAACGGCCGCACCTCCGACGGACAACTTTTTCTCATGAACGCCATCATTTCTAGCAGACCGCACTGCCGATCTCCATGTGCGACGTGTCCAGGTTAGTCAAATGATCGAGTCTCTACTCCTAACTTCTTGCACTGCTTGCCGTCATAGAAGGATCCATAGAGCTATGTCCAGGTGGGAACTAGGGTACATCAGCAGCGAATATAACACTATTTTTCTAGAGCAGATCCGGACAGGGAGGGGGAATGGGGAGCACCTAATTTTTTTGGCCAAATTTCGGCCTACATGTAAAATTTTAGACCACGGGTGGGTGCCTCAAATTAGTACATAAGGGTCCCTACTTATGTTGCCCAACACGCCCCACTTGTATTCCACTCGACCCCAGCACCTTGCCCTGACGGGCAAGGTGGCCGCTGCGAGGCGGGGGTGATGAAACAATATTTGATTCAATTTTAATATGTTAATATATTCTGTGAGGTCCGGTGTTTAGTACATGTATGGAAACTTATCTATGCTTTCAAATGATGTTGGCAATGGCATCTAGAAATTATGCCTCAAAGTGTCTATTGTTTTGTTCATATTATTCAGTCAGCCAAGGACAGCGACAACGGCGGAAAAAGACACAGACACCGTGTAATCACAACCATACCCCGAGACCAAATACATCTCCCTGGACTAAGACCAAGGTCAGTATTAATTTTAATTTACCTACTTACACATTAATTTAATTTTATTGTTTGAATTTGGATTTGATTTTTTTTAGACAAATTCCACTGCGTACCAACGGCGCCACCTAGCGTACTTACGGTGCCCTGCTGGCACACAAGCAATTTCATTGAATGACAGTGTCCCTAGGCCATTATTTAGGTACATTGGACGCCCGGGGTATGTTCCCATAGCTAGTCAGCGGTATCAGGTATGATAACTTGGGGGTGCCACTCTAGTCACTTTGCACTAAAAAATATGACTTTTCATAATTTACTTTCTTTTTTTTTAAAGTACTCCAATCCACTCAATTGTAACACTCTTTAAAATGTTTGTCTCCACATGGATCCAAGTCACTGAGGTAGGGTATGAGAATTATAAGGGAAATACAGGGCTTGACAAATCTGCTATCCAGTGACCCAGCACCACCAAAAAATGTTACTGGTCAACTAAACTAAGGTCCTTGCCTAATGGTAAAGTTCATTATATAGGGGAATAAACCCAAAATCCACCACTGGGCAACCATATCTTAAAATGATTTGTCAATCCCTGGAAATAAGTTAGCAGCATATTTACTAAGGACTCACAAGAGAGCTGGGGTCAGGGGGTCAGGGGGTCAGGGGTCAGACTATTCAGTCCACCACACACAACCCTGGGCCCTCTGGGCGGGAAAACTACCAAAATTATGCTTGCACATTGAACTAACTGCTTGGACACACCGACTCCAGCGAAGCCAGTTGCATACGCTGTAAAAATGCAATAAATTATAAAATATATTGGAAGATAAGAATACTCTCGGATAGAAAACGCATCATTTGTGCCTGTATAGGCCTACTGCCTCTCCCACCAGGGGAAGGGCTTGCGGGACACGCCGGGGGCGGCCCCGGGGCTGATCGGGGGCTAGGGCTCAGGGTGCAGGTAGGCAGCCGGTGGGCGTCACGCCAAGTTACAAGTTGTGGGGTTTTACCAACATGTTTATCGGCTAGCCTCATGTTTCTTTATACAGAGATGCCACTCCCACCTGATGAAAAAGTATTTTTCTCCAGAACCAAGTAGGAGCGAAATAACCCTTAGAAATAGAAAGCTGACGTTAACTTTGTATTTGAATAGCTTAAAACTAACACAAAAATACCCTAAAACAGATATCAAAGTTACGTAGGAAAATCAGTTGTGCAATCCAAAATCGTCAAAAAGTAGGAAATCCTACAAAAGTAGTAAAATTGGCATCTCTGTTTATATCTGACTGAGATAGTAAGTGACGTTGAGGGTGGAAGGGGCGGGCTTGCCGGCCGCCGTATTGTATCATAACATTAATGTTATGATACAATACGTATCCTTTTCTTACTCCTTTTGTTACCATACAATGTAGTAGGCCGGAGCGCGTGAGGGCTAAGGAAGGCTCCTAATATTATCAGGTTGCAAATCAGCCGCCATAGAATGTCACACTGCGCGGGTGCTTACTGCCAGGTCCGCGCTTTTGAGGACATGTGCACTGAACGGCGAATTGGGAATGTTGGAGGTTGTCTTTAGAACAATTTGGCCACTGTACAACACATTTGTATGAATTTTTTATTAAAGATTGAAAAAATATTCCATGTACTAAGGTATAAGTTGCCTTCAACAATGCATTTCAAAGTACGCCGGGCCAACTGAGACTGCGCCCAGGCTAAACTAGGCACTTTCACACGTTCTGAGGGGGCGGGGCTAACCATAGGGGAGACGGCAACATCACGTGACTTCATTTGCATGCGCGGAGAGGCTATGCATGTTCTTTAAGTTTAATTGATTCATTTCTCCTAAGTAACATCAGGTATTATCAAAATATGGAATTATTGATATAATAAAAATAATAATAAAAATGACTCTATCAAATGTATGGACATGACTTTAAAATTTATTCCCCTATTAGCTAGCCAATTTGGTTTCTAGATTAGCACTCCGCCATTGTCGCTATTAGCGCCAACCAGAGCCAAAAGCTAGGTATAGCTGGCGTGGGTACCAGAGTATAGTACAGTTTGCTATAGGCCAGTTTGGGCGCCACTGACAAGCGGACGTGCGTATCGTATCGCCTGTTTTACGAGTCCATACAAGGTAGGAAAAAGCCTAAACTAAGCAAAAACAAGCCCCTACATGTAGAAAACAAAGCAAAAGCTGAAAATGAACGTTCCAATAGGCTAGCTGTCCGCCGCCGCGGACGATAAGGGAAAGTTTTTGCAAAGCCTAGTGTGGTAGATTGACAGTCACTTAAGTCCCATAACCACTAGGCTATTTTGCCGGCGACGGGCTACAGCCGACTGGGAGAATCGGCCGACTCTTACGATCACCTGTTAGTATCATATATTGAAATGTACATGTTTGATGTGAATCTGCGCTAAAATCGGCACATTCTAGGGGCACAATGGGCGGATTTCAGTTGTCATGAGTCGTCCGATTGTGTAAAAATCGCCTAGTGCTCCAACACTTACAGCAGTGGGCCTAAGTGACGGGGCCAAAGTGACAAGGAGCCTAAAGCAATCCACACGCATCTCATTTCCCAGATCATTATTCCAATTATTTTTATTAGGTAGTCTTGAAAATGCCAGCTAACTGAGTGAGGCTAGGCCTACTATTCTAGTCATTCTTATTTTGGTCTTTGGCATTGGGCAGGAAATCTAAAAGAACCCTCCTTCTCAGATTATGTTACATAAGCAGTTCCTAGTTATTTTTTGCAAACGGAGAGGTAGATCAGTAGGGGCACTCTGGTCAGCTGGGTCAGGTCTGGGGCCTCCCCTATTAAAAAATTTTAGATTTTAAAAATAAACCTACGTGTCATTTGGTAATCAATTTTTTTTACTGACAATGGATACATAAACATTATTTTCTTTTTTTTTTAATTCTCCTTATTTTGGACACAACATATCAGTTAGAATGGGGCACCAGATCCGTCTACCTGTGTGTGCCTCATCAGTGGACCCACATTTGGGAGCAGTGGGCCATGACCATGGGCCAGCTAGGATTTTTTGGGGGCCACTTGGGCCCCCGGAATATGAAATCTAGGGGCCCTACAGATTATTTAGGGGCCTCGGGCCTGTGCTATTGCGACCACTGGGCAGCCAACGGTGGGGAGGTCAACCAATAAATTAAATACTACAGGGAGAAAAACATGCATGTGAGTACCAAACAAACTTCACCCCCTCCCCCACCGAGTATATTTTGTAGCCTTGGGATCTAATGATATTTCGTGTCTGATAGACGATAGTATGCGTCACAGTGAGGCAGGCGGGTTGTTCTTCCAATAACACCCTACTTCCAGCATCTCAAAGCCTTTTTCAAGTAGGATCTTCCAGTCAGCCAGCAAATGCAAACTTAAAGAGTGTAATGGTTTCTACATAACTAGCATTTCAATGCTACACCACAGAAAACATTTCATTTCCACACGCCAAGTCCAAAACCCTACTGCAGGTTGTCTTTAAGCATTCTGATTGCCTGTCATACATAAGTTTAACCCGGCCCGCCCCCTTTTCCTCCCTACCCCACTTCCCCCCCCCCCCCTCCCCACCTGCGCTACAGTACTCCCTTAGGTAGGGGGGCGTGGCTTAGTGCTGCGCGCCTCATGCATATTAATAAGTTCGCACCTTCTCGGACGGCGTAGCTTTGCAGCATGCATCCTCTTGCTGGAACCCCAGTTAGGCTGGTTCCCGCCCCTGTCCGCTCCGCTATACTAGTATATCTAGATTACCATGGGGAACCAGTGTAGAACCCCCGTCAACAAGCATACTACCCGTTGCTTCTGATTCCTACAAAATCATAGTTTCACGGTAAGGCCGATGGTGCGGAAAGGAGCTCTTTAGTACAGTTTGGTCAACAAGGTTAAAAAGCAGTCCCGCACTTTACCCCATTTCCGGCCGTCTGCGAGAGATCTTTAGTAAAGTTTGCGGCGCCACTGACAAGCGGACGTGGGTATCACAGCTCCCGTTTGACGAGTCAATACAAGGTAGGAAAAAGCCTAAACTAAGCAAAAACAAGCCCCTACACGAACAAAACCAACCAAAAGCTTATCTTTGTGCTTCGTTATAGAGGAAACAAGATGAATGTCTCAATAGGCTAGCTGTCCGCCGCTGTGGACGATAATAGAGAGTTTTTGTAACCCATACAGTACAGAGATGCCACTCCCGACTGATGAAAAAGTAGGAAACAACTAGGAGGGAAAGAACCTTTAGGAACAGAGATCTGACATCTCTGCAGACAGAGATCTGACATTGATTTTGTATTTGAATGGGTGGAAACTACCAACACGGGGAGCAAAGGGTTATTGATATCTGTTATGTTAGACAACTACTGTGTTCATACATCAAAGCACTCGCTTATATTTAGTAAATTTGGCCTTGCTTCAAACTTGGTAAAACTGACATTGACATTGGCAGGTATAAAAAGAAACAAAATTATTTTACCTGGCCTGGCTAGTGGTACCATCTTTCCGCTGTGTTTGGTGGCAAAAGGCAGTTGGATCATACGAACGTCACCCTGGTCTACCGGACATTCAGTCTCTGCATCATAAAAAATACACTTGTTACATTATTTTCGAATAACACGATGCCATCTAGACAAATACAATATCCATATGTCTTGGTATTAGTAAATGACAATTGTATAAATGCTGGCATACAGTATTTAAAACTTACAATTTTATTGTACATTTTAAATAGAAATTTAATTGATTTCAACATTTTCTAAAATATTTCAGGCTAGGAAAACTCGTTCAATTTGTTGGTCGTCAGAGGACAACCAATATTGACAATCTGGTCGTCAAAAAACATCAATAGCATGTCTTCATTGTTAGGACACATGTAAAGCTTACAAACAAAATATTTAAATTGGGCAAGACTCAAAAATTGTCACGAAACACTTCAATTATTTTTCTCATCATATGTCTTTCTCCAGACGACTAACATAAATCATTTTCTGTTGTCTCCACTCAATTTTAGTCAACTGAAATCTCAAAATGTCCTTTATTGTCATTTATCCCATTTTTGGAAGAGCTCCTCATTATTGATGTAAAAATGACCTGTCACAGTTGTGGCCTCTGCCTGAAGTGATGGTAGACAGTAGTTAGATGAATTTGGCGCCACATCCACTGCATCCGAATAACCGTCACTCGTCAACCTGGTTGGGGACTGGTCGATGGCTGTTAAAACATAAATTTATTGGAATTAATTTATTGATCATTTAACAATATTGTACCATATAAAAGAACGGTCATTCAAAATTAATTATTTGGATACTTAAGTAAACACTCATAATATACATAGTGAATTGAAAAAAAAAAACACCATGCCGGGTGACCAAAAAAAGCCTATAAGTTTTATACACTACATTAAAGTGTAGAAGGCGTAGGGAATGATCTAATAAGCCATCCAGTAGTATACAAACTTTCAATCAAAATTTTGTAAATAATTTTTTATCCTGCGTGGGGGTTGTGGTTGCATATATTCATACTATGATTCCCCACCGTGCCACATGGGGGCTCTGCCCAAGGCGAGGGAAGGGGAAGCAACAGTTGACAGTTATTAGACCGGGTAGTAAGGTAAATTACAGATTAGATTCAGTGGGCTTACTTTTTATAACAGCTTTCATAGACAGTACAAAGCTTTCATACACAGTAAAACCTAACGAGTGCAAGATAACACCAAAATAATTTTTAAAAATATTTTCTAGTTGTCAAAATGAAATTTGGAAGGAAAGTTTGAAAAACCTGTATGAGTTCCATGCTTATGGTAGTTATGGTCTTCATGAACATCAGCGTTATCCACCACTTCCACTTCATGATGCACGTTCAGGTCATCTTCAGGTAAAGTATGAGTAGGAGACATGGCCATATAGACAACACTCGATCTGCGACATTGCTTCCATGAACTTGGGGATGAGGTATTGGACAGTGACGCATTCTGTTGCACATTAATGTTTTCTTCACATTCTTTTGGCAACCATCGTTTCCGTTTCTTTCCTATTGTGTTATCTATAATGTGGGCGTTCAATGATGCACTGCGTTTGCGGCCACCCTTTACTAAGTCCAAATAACCATCTTCACTGAAATTAATATTTGGACTTTGAAGCAAAGTGGGTGCTGATGTAGAACGTATGAACCCACACACACCTTCTTTCAGTGCTGGCACTTCAGGGGAACAAGGACACTTTGTCTCTCCAGGTACTTTATGGGAACACACGGGAGTACTTGAATTTAACGAATCCCATGAATCTTGGCTGTTCTGTGGTGGTGAAGGCCAACTGAGTGGCGATGGAGAAGGACGGGATATGTGGCTACCTAGCCTTCCATGTTCTCCTTCTTGCGAACAGTCATAGGGTTCCAAATGTATGGAATCCAATGAAGTGTTATTGTTCTGTGGTGGTGTATGCCAACTCAGTGGCGATGGAGAGGGATGGGAGATGGGGCTACCTTGCCTTCCATGTGATTCTTGCAAACAGTCATATGCTTCCAAATGTATGGAATCCCATGAGGTGTCATTGTTCTGTGGTGGTGTATACCAACTCAGTGGCGATTGAGAGGGACTGGAGACAGGGTTACCTAGTATCACATCTGGTGATTCCACAGAACATTCACGGCCTGTCATATGTACACATTCGGCCGGAGTCTCCCTCATGTTCTCTGTCTCATCTAAAGTGTTTTTGGGTCCTGATGGAGAAGCACGGGGGACAGGGCTATGGGGTGGAACATCTCCTGCTTCTGGGGGACACTCATTGCCTGGTATATGTACGGATTGGCCTCCACCCTCCCTCATGTCTCCTGTCTCCTGTAAACTCATTTCCTGTCCCGATGGAGAAGCACGGGGGACAGGGCTATGTGTGACGACATCTCCTGCTTCCGGGGGGCACTCATTGCCATGGGACTGTATGTATTGGCCTGGAGGCTCACTTATGTTCTCTGTCTCCTCTAAAGTCATTCCCTGTCCTGCTTGAAAAAATTGGGGGACAGGGCTAAGCGGCACCACATCTCCTGTTTCCGGTGGACACTTATTGGCTGTCAACTGTATGGATTGGATTGGGGCCTGCCTGATGTCCCCTGTCTCTTGTAAAGTCATTGCCTGTCCCGATGGACAAGCACGGGGGACAGGGCTATGTGTGATGACATCTCCTGCTTCCGGGGGACACTCATTGCCTGCTATTTGAGCGGATTGGGCTGGAGCCTCACTCATGTCCTCTGTCTCCTCTAAAGTCACTTCCTGTCCCGATGGACAAGCACGGAGGACAGGGCTATGTGTGATGACATCTCCTGCTTCCGGGGGACACTCATTGCCTGGTATTTGTGTGGATTGGCCTGGAGCCTCACTCATGTCCTCTGTCTCCTCTAAATTCACTTCCTGTCCCGATGGACAAGCACGGGGGACAGGGCTATGTGTGATGACATCTCCTGCTTCCGGGGGACACTCATTGCCTGCTATTTGAGCGGATTGGCCTGCAGCCTCACTCATGTCCTCTGTCTCCTCTAAAGTCACTTCCTGTCCCGATGGACAAGCACGGGGGACAGGGCTATGTGTGATGACATCTCCTGCTTCCGGGGGACACTCATTGCCTGGTATTTGTGTGGATTGGCCTGGGGCCTCCCTCATGTCCTCTGTGCCACCTAAAGTCATTTCCTGGTCCCACGGAGAAACTTGGGGGATAGGGCTAAATGGCATCACATCTGCTTCTGGGGGAGACTCATTGACTGGCAACTGTATGGATTGGCCTGGGGCCTCCCTCATGTCCTCTGTGTCACCTAAGGTCATTTCCTGGTCCCATGGAGAAACTTGGGGGACAGGGCTACTTGGGACGACATCTGCTGCTTCTGGGGAACAGTCGTTGTCTGGCAACTGTAAGCATACGCCTGGAGCCTCGTTGATGTCCTCTGTTTCGTCTAAACTCATTTCCTGTCCCCATGTAGAAGCACGGGGGACAGGGCTATGTGGGATGACATGTGCTGCTTCCAGGGGGCACTCATTGCTGGACAAATGTATGGACGCAAGGTTAGGTGGTGTTACATCTGCTGCTTCAGGATAACCTACAGGGGATCTGGCATGATGAGAGCATGAGGAACTGTCAGTGATGTGTGCTGCTTCATTGAAATGTGATGGTATTTTAATTTTGATGGATCGACCCCTTCCTTCAATAGTTCCACCCACTACCTCAATCTCAATCACAAGTGACGTGGAATTTGGTCTGTCACTTGTTTGACCAGAAGCCGGTGCCCTTGTACAACGAGGCATGACGGATGGAAGTGGTATGATATGTTCTCCCTCAGAGGTTACACGGTACATCCTCTGAGGAGACAAGTTGTCTGTCTCTCTTACGACTGTTGCTTGAGGCAAAGGGGCCATATGTCTGTCAGAGATGGAGGCACATGGATTGTTAACCACACCTGTTATTGCAACACAACTCCTGTCTATGTTGCAATCATCCTGTTTACAGGCCCCTTTGACAACCTGTACGATTTCAGCTGAAGGTGATGAAGAATCAGCAGAGGCATGGCAAGACTGACCTGTCTCCTGCTTTTCATTACAACTGACCCGATCGTGGCAGGGAGAACCATTTGGAAAAGGTTTTCGTGCTTTCCCTGAAGTGGCTGCTGATGCACAATGAGGGGATGCAGGGGAATACTGGTTTGTGTTATGACAAGGAGAGTCTGGTGAAGATGGTGTACATTCTTGTGCTACGTCCAAAGTTGCAGGGACCAGTGACGTTGAATGTAGGGAGGGATGTGAAGACTGGCTCGTTTCCTGGCCCATCCCCACATTACCCAAATCCATCAAATCATGCAAAGTAGATGTGTTTTCTGTCGCCTCTACTGTTTTGTCACAATTGGGCACTGATGAACAACATGGAGTTGGAAGGGAAGGCTGTGTTGTCTCGTGTCCTGCATACAAAATACCACAGTGACGGAAATGCTGGGAGGGTGGATTGTTTTCAATAGTAGAACGTGGGGAGGGAGAGCAAGACTGTGACATGTCCTGTTGTATGTCCAAACTGTGACTGTCAATGTTATCTTCGCAACTAGATGCATTTTCAATAAAGTCTAGTGTTTCTCCTGAACTGGTTGGTGATGGGCTGTGCATAGAGGAATGGCAAGACTGCCTTGTGTGCTCTACTACGTCACAACTCCCACTGACAGTGTAATCATGGGAGGGTGAGACATTTTCCACAAATTGTACTCTTTCATCTGAAGTGCTTGGTGATGTAGAGTCTGGGGAGGCAGGGCCAGAATGCCTCGTCTCCTGTCCTCCATCAGCAGTCACAATGTCTGTTGTATGAGACCATTCTGACAAAGTGTCATTAACATTTGATCCTTCAGGGTCACTCCCCCTGTATGTCATAGCAGTGGAGGCACACGTTGATGGAGTTGTATCTGGTTTGTCTGGGCAGGTAACAGTATTGTCCTTGTCAATTTCTTCCATTGGTGATGGTGGTTGGGGGACCGGGAAGTACATCATTAGACATGATTGTAAGTCTGGCAATTCTTCTGTCTCCACACCTGAAACGATAAGTAAATGAAAATTTGTTAGACAATGAGGATACTTTATTGAATGTTAATTGACAACATTTCCATAGGATTAATATTACACAAAAAGCAGGCTTCTACAAATTTATAAATAGGGTGGGTGTCCATCAGGCTTTCAGGCTGACCCTAACCCTAACCCTAGGATTTTTTACTGGCCCCCCATAACGCATTTTGAGCCGCCGAAAACGCACTTTCCGCCGCCAAAAGTACGGGCCAGCAGTATACAATGTTTGAATTTGGAGGGCCAGTATCGGCAGCACACACTTTTGGTATGTGGAATACAGCCTTTCTTTTAAAAAAAAGGTTAAAAACAAAAACATTTTTACGGAAATTAGCATTTTTGGCACTTAAAAATCCTTTTGCCCAATGTAACCATAATATATACATAT
Organism: Lepidonotus clava; assembly: GCA_936440205.1. NCBI lineage: Eukaryota > Metazoa > Annelida > Polychaeta > Phyllodocida > Polynoidae > Lepidonotus > Lepidonotus clava. Next base: position 40,780,023 of record OW387144.1, on the reverse strand, counting down.
ACAGGGATGTAAGTCAGGGTTGATGAACAAATATGAAACCCCAGAGAGAAATTTAAAAATAATCTGAAAATGCAACAAAACGTCATGTAAGGAATTCATTTTTAAAAATATTATTTGAGGTGATGATGTGAAAAAATCTTAAATCACATTAAAATGTGAAAACTTGCATCCCTGCAGATATAGCCCAGTGACCAAAAACATTATAATTTCAGCTTCAATCTGGTACCAAACTTTTCTATGTTGATGAAAAAGAAGTCCTTCCAAATTTCAATGCAAAAACAGCTAATTTTTTTGTAAAATAAATTAATGATTTCTTTATGCAGAATTGACAAAGACGTATAAAATAAAAATGTTAATGAATAGCAATTACATTTTGGAGTTGGAGGCAAACAGAACTTTAATTTGATATCAAATGTGTGTATGTATCTGCTATAAAAGTATCTTTCAATCTAAAAACATAATAGGCCAAAAAGTTAAGAGGAAAATCAGGCTCTATTGTTGTACCTACTAACTTTCTAAAAATCTCTGTACATACTAAATGGAACGCCCGAAAAGAAATAGCCTGGAGGGGAAACAAAGCAATCGGTGCGGACACACAGGGCGTGGAGGGGACCCGTAGGGCCATGAGGGGAAAGAAAGGGCTGGGAAGGGAAAGAATTAAAGGGCTAGAGGGGAAACAAGATCTACGTGATCGCCTTTATAGAAAGATTGATCGTTCAAGGAAACGAGAATTTCGCCCATTGGAATTATTGCAATTTAGTTAATAGTTAAGCTTTAAAAGTAGACTTCATAAAGATTTAAGAATAGGAATGCCACTCTGGAGAAATGAAAAATGCGTAAAGTAGGAAGTACATTTGTATTTTTGGAATGAAAGGAAAAAATTAACCTGTAACACACAAATCGGCTGGCAATGAAGCGTGGGATGAGGGGTGTGAGGGGCAATGAAGCCAGCCTAAATCACGCCCAAAATATTTTCTTCAAAGTAGTTGGATCAAAAGAGTGTGTACACCCTAATGTAGTTGTAGTCAAAATCGGCATTCAGACCTAGAAACAATCTATCAAAGACAGCAGACCCAGGCAGCAAGAGCCAGCCTGTGCAAAATAGCCCTAAACCACTGTCAAGGACGGCAAAAGAAAAGCCTGTCTAGGCCTAGCCTGGGCCAATAAGCCTAAAACAGTGGGAGGGGCGGCAGAAGCCTGTCCGATCTGTTCCCATTTCACCATCTCAATTATTATCTACGTATTGAAGATAGATTTAATAAAGTTTGGGGCGTTTCTCAGATGGTTTTAGGTCTAAACAAGACGCTCCGCGTCTAGGCCCACACATTATTATCAGGAGTTTTACATTTAACAAAATTAAATTTGTGCACGCCTGGCATGCCCCACCCTAAATCCGCGCCTGTATAATAGATCTACTACGGTACTCTACCGAATTTCTTTTGGCGCCACAAAATTGCACTCTCCAAGCACACCAGGGTTTTGTAGGCAGTTCTCTGTTTGAAGAGTGACGACGAGGTCACGTTGGGCCACAGGCCAGGCTGCGAGTTTTCTCAAACTTGAAGGTAAACATTTCACCGTCGCTCTCCCCCCCTACTTATAATATAGACTTCAGCTTCAGATATATTTCAAGTATAGATTGTTGAAAAATTCCCGCTAGAAGTGACATTTCTGACGGGTTTTCAAAATCCCAGCACTTGGGCGTGACAGATCTAGTGTCTAGCTACAATGACGCAGCCGTCACTATGTACGTTGCCATGACAACATTGCCATGTCGCACGGCGACGCTCGTCGACGTAACGACGCTCGTCGACGTAATGGTATTCCACCCTTAGTATTATTGTGCTATTTTACTCTATTCCTTTTTATAATTGAAAGTAAACCCTATAATATCTATTGAACAGAAAAAATATTTCGTAATTCTGATTTAAATCTCATTTTGGCGTGAGTTCCTTCCGCTGGATACAATGCGGCAGTTGGATCAGTTTAGGCCTTAAGATATTATGGGAGGCAGAAACCAGCGAAAAAACATGGCGGTGCATGCAGCAAATCTCGTTTCCACAGCGTTTTTATGAAGGGGTAATAAGTGGCCGACGTGTGACGAACAGTTTTGTGTTGATTCAGGGTATCTCCGCCGTTTATAGCCCATGAATAACGCTATGATTAGGAATCTCCAAATATCTTACTAAAATTCCGAACTAGAAGTCGTAGAACCAGTTGAGAAATTGTGTTTTCATTTGTGAAGGTTTTCAACCGACTATTACAGCTAGGACTTGGCAGTTTGCCAGCTCCGACTATCAAGTGTTATCCGGTGGTTCTAGGCTGGCTGTTGCTGCCTGACGGTGACCTCAGGCTCAGGTTTAGGCCTAAGCCTACGGCGTGGAGAAAGGTAGTCCATAGCCGCTAATCTCCGCCGTTCCTAACGCAAAATAACGTCCCAGACCCTCAGATTTCCAATCACAATTATTGTATACGTATTAGAGATCTAGGTGATCAGGTTTGGATTTTTTTTTGGCTGTCATTACTGTGACAAACTCGCCGACGGCGACGAGAAGTTTTCAGTTGATTCGGCGGAGAAACAGCCGCCACTGACATGGGTCTGGACCACTAAATTCGACACGGCCACACGGCCCTTTTTCAGCTTAGTGACATGCGACAGGGGCTCTTCTTAAATTCGACATGGCGACATGGCTTATTCTAAGGATCGACATGGTGACATAGCCTTTAGTGACATCTGACAGGGCTTATTCTTAAATTTGACATAGCGACATAGTCATTTCTTAAATTCGACATTCGACATGGGGACCCCCCCCATCATAGTCCACGGCTGTAGACTCTCTCCGGCAGGCTGCGTAGCACCATCATACTTAACCTGGCTACGTCGGACTACCCCATCAAGGACAAGGGCCCAACTGACGGCCGATCCCCGTGGTTTTGATCGTAAGATAAACCCTCAAGATCCCCGATTAATACTTTGGCCTTGCTACCCACGTGTTGAGGATAGTTTATCATCATTTGTCAATCAGCGGAGGTCGGCGGCCAGTGGCGGCCGTCTCTCCGCGGAGGTCGTGGGCGATAATAGGGCCAACCAGACGGGGTACCGTTTTTTCATGGAATACCGGAAGATTGACTGAAACTTGTTCCCCTGTCTTTGGTAAAAGCATTAGAATTACATAGGATCACTACTGGTATGATTGCAGCGAAGGTTTTCGCTGGATACGGCGTCCAAGAAACGAACATTGATTTTAAGGGAGCTGGTAGACGTCTGTGCAGATGTACGAACAACATCCTTAAGGAAGATTTCGCCCATCCGCCTCGATAGCCTTGATGGCCTTGATTACGGTGGGCGAAAAATAAAGGGTTGGGAGCCCCATCTTCCCCTCTCCTTTTTTTCTCATCAACCTATCCAGTCCTGCCAAGTGTCCCGACTTTGCTGAGACAGTCACAAATTGTCAACCTTTTTTTCCTTTCTGGAATGTTTTTTTGGAGGGGAGGGGTGTTCTGATTTTTGTAACTTATACTTTGGCAGGCCTTATCACCCGCCCTGTAATGTAATTATGTGAGGAAAGAATTCTTATAGGTTTACACAACCTTCCGTTACATAGTGCAGTAGAACCAACTAATGGACACCTGATCTTTATAATTGAAGAAATGGGCGATCTATGACTAAATTTTACCTTCTATACACCCTATTTATTCTCAGGTTAGGAAAACTTTTTCAGAATTTTGATCGTTAGAGGAGAACCACTACGAAAATCTGGTTCGTGACGTACTGCTTTAGGTTCTCAACAATTTAGACAACTTTCTTTAATTAAAAGAAGCCATTTGAATAGTTAAAAAACAATATTTCACCGAAAAATATTGTTAGTGATTGATTCACAATATCTGGTGGTTAGAAGGACGGGCAAAACAGATTTTCTGGTACACAACAATTTTCTCCTCGTCGAGCACTCGTCGACACAAACATTTTCATAGCGTGCCTTGTATAAAAACTTTCAAACAAACAAGAGGCTCGGCCTCCAGGCTTTTCAAGTTTGGGATCCCTTTTGATGGAAATTTATCTGCTTTCAAGGTATCTGTATGGTACTTTTACACGCTGGTGTTATGAGAAATAACAGTGAATTTAGGCCAAACAAAAAAAAAAAGTGGAATTCAGGTTTCATGCCTCCAAAAAATTAGGGTAGGTAGGTCGTGATTTTATTTATATATATATATTTTGTTTATTCAATAGCAACGATAGAATCAGAGAATTTCGAAAATTAATAATTACCTACAAACATTTACACTGTAATGGATTTGAACATCTAGATTGCATGTTTCGATAGAGGATATTACATGTTAAATTAATTTTTTTATTTCTATTTAATTTTACCTTTTTCTTACAATTTTGCTTTAAAATATTTTTTTTTTTTTTTTTTTTGGTATCGATCAGCGTAGGCCCCACTATAATATATCCACATGCATCTCTGGGGGAAACTTTCCCCACAGAGATAAAGTCTGTCATCAACTTCCCAGGAAGTTCTCCCAAAGAAAGCCCTTGATCTTTCAAATTTCCTAAATTATTTTCTACATCAGAAAATGATTTTTTCCACAAACATTGTGGTACCGCTGTAACTGTGCAACTTTTCAGGATGCCTGAAGATCCTCTAAGGTGAAACCGTGATTGAAGGTGGTTCCTGCTTCAGCCCTTGGAACAGGACACCAACCATCTTCTCTGGACTTGTTAGTCCTCCCAAATATTAAAAGTAACCCCTCCCTGCCTCAGGGACTTTAGTTTTACCAGGTTGCTAAGACTCTTTTGTCTCTATGACAACCCCCCATTGTTGTTGACCATCTCCATGGAGAGGATGACAGACTGACCAATCAGGGAATAGCCCCCAGAGGGCCCCCCCTCACATTGCGGTAGCATCAGCAGAGAGAACTGGCCACGTTTTGCATAATTTTGCTTGAAAATAGTTAGGGTCGGGGCAAATAAACCTATTTTGGCCTTATGTACCCTGCTTTTCAAAAAACGGCTCCGAGATTAGCATTATCGGCGCTGAGGTATGCATTTTCTAGGTATCACATCCAGAAGTACCATCATCTGTCCACCCTTTCATTGTAGGACAATCCCGAATAGATTTGGCGCCACACATCGTCACTCTCTAAGCGGTTCACAGTGTCAACTTCTGTTCTGAGAGTGACGCACTCAAGTGACTGTGCAGCTGTCATGGCGACGAGTATAACGACACCATTAAAGAGACTGTCATGACCAAACTCATTACAGGACCAGTAAATGAATAACATTGTCGGATTACATTACATTCAGCTGTTGCAAGGTGTGTGGCTTTAGAATCAAGTAATTCTTCACACGAGTTGGGGATAGGGTAATCTCTAACTTTTGCCATGATCAAGATCGACGCTCGTCGACGTGACGATGCTCGTCGACGTAACTAGATGCACAGCTCAAGAATTGTTGTAGAAATCAATTTTCTTTTGAACCAATCTTTTGGAAGGGTATGTCCCTGCCAAATCCAGATACTAGCCTTACATAAAAAAAAATTTTAAATTCATATATAATTTTCACTCGAGTTCCTTCCGCTGGATTCAATTGGGGAAAGTATATGTTTTACATTACAAGAGGCTCCGCCTCGAGGCTTGACTTGAGGGAAATGTGTCAACATCTTTAGCCTAAGTTTAGGCTTCGGGGAAACATTGTAGGATGAGATGTGGGACCCCTCCCACCTTGTATCTCTAGATCTACACCGCCTTGTTGGTTGTAGTGTAGTGGCGGCAACGGCCGCCGGTTAACATAGCCTGACCTGCCGATCGGGGTCAAAGGTCAGGGGTCACTTCCGGTGTGCCGTGAAAAACGGTTCCCCCGTGAAAATCTGGCTTCCTGACAAAGCAGAGTTTTTGAGCGTCACACCGTGATTATCAAGTAATCCTAGCCTTCCTTATACTTAATTTGACGTCTGGAGTTATAACATATCAGATGCCGTCCATCACATGTACGAGAATGCCGCTTGGGTCGTTCTGTTTGGACAAAGCTGATTCCTTTTGTGGCATCATAAATCCGTCTTTTGCCTCCAGAATATGGCGTTATTTCCGCTTCCTCTTATAGTCTTCAATCCGGGCACTTTCATGTTTCGCTGGTCGGGAATCAACCTCAGAGATCAAATAGTAAGACGGGGCAACAGGCTAACTCATCCGGGACGTTGAATTTGGCACCCTTTTTATTTGTGTAGTGGAAAAAGGAATAGCTTTCAGATGCTGAAACCAGTCACAAAACATGGCGGCTCATGGGGCAATTCTCGTTTTCGTGCAGTATTATATAAGAGTGTAATTATCATTCATTAATCAGTTACTTACCAGGGGGTGTTCCTAGACTGATGTCGTCATCAGTCTCTGGTGGTCTGTAGAACATGAGGTCGTACTTGATGATTTCCTGCATTGATTCACCCACACTTCTTGAAACAAGTAACAACTGATCTGCAAGTAATGTTCAAGAAGTTCATTCAATACATTTATTTCAATCAATTATTAATACAAAGTTTATAATTAATCTATTAAAATAAACTTCAGTATCACAATCGCTCCCTTGTGCCCCTACAAATCTGCAGTAAAACACTTAAGCTAAAAATTAAAATATTCGGTTCAGGTAACCTGACTTGCCACAAATTTGTGACACTATAAACCTATCAATATGCACTGCTGTACTGTAGTGGTGGTTCAAGATACAGTGTTTGCCAAAATAATTTGAAAATGTCGATCAGCTTTTTTGTCACATTTGCTATGTGTATGTATTTATATGATAAACAAAACTCAGAAGGGGCCTTGCATTTAGTATGTATGTATGCATATTTCTAAAAAATCAACATACACACATACGTCCACTTGGGCAAAAATAGCCATTGCATACGTACCAAAATGTAAGCACATTTTGTAAAACAAAAATCCCCTTCCCCCACTTGATGCGTATATACTTGATGGATGCCCTGTAATTTAATATTGCTAACCAGGTGTTCGAGGTTCTGTTGAGGAATCCAATTGTTGACGAGCTCTATGTAAGCGCATTCGGTCCCTGCACTTCAAATTGTAGTCTGTTAATTCTTGTTCGGTTTTTAAGTCTTTAGGAATGTAGTAGGCCTGTAAATAAATAACATCATAGTTAATATACATTTAAACCAACTACTTGGAGATGATCACATTGAATAACTATTCTGACTAAACTAATGAAGGTATAAACCTGTGCGAGTATTGGCTAGAATTTCATAGAATTCACGGCCATTCCCTTTTTCACCATATGCAGAGATGCCACTGTGGACTGATGGAAAAGTAGGTTAACTAGAAACGACTTTTCCTACTTTTTTCCTAGAAGTAACTAGAATTGAAAAAACCTTTAGGAATCGAGACCTGACAGTGCAGTTGTATTTCATTAGCTTCAAACCAAACAAATAATGCTCTAAAACAGATGTTAAAGTCATGTAAAACAAAAAAATTGTGCAATCAAAAATATAAAAAAAGTAGCAAAATGGCATCTCTGCATATGCTGCAATGCTAAAGGATTTCGGACGACAACAATTCTCCTAACGATATTCACAGCGCGATGAGAAAATGGCCACAAATTCCCAGTAAGTTTGCACACTCATTTTGTCTGTATGGAACTTTGAAACCTTTACTTGGTCTCAGGGCTTCACGGCAACGGGCAGTGACCAGATTTGGCGCCACCCGCCTCCAGTGTGCAAGCACATCCAGGGCTCAACATTAAGCATTGCCCGCCTGCCCGGGGCAGGTAAAACTTGAGAAGGTGCAGGTAGATTTGGACTTGTACCTGCCGGAAGGGCAGGAAATAATCCGGTGATATCATAATAATCTTTTAAATCTGGGCAGGTTAATTTGAGGGTTTGGCAGGTAAAATTGGACCCACACCTGCCCGAGGAGCAGCCAAGTTCAAACCCTAAATGTTGAGCCCTCACATCAGATTGTAACCTATCTGTGCTGGGCCTCAGCTTACAGACCTATGATGAATTCGACGCATACACAGAGATGGCACTCCTGACTTAATAAAATGCGGCTTGATGGTCTAGAAATGGCACTCTTTAAACCGGAAAAATCAGGAAATGCATTTTTGTATTTTAATACGGAAAAAAAAAAAGACTGCCCACAGTCTAGTCTAATGTTTATATGTAGACCTTACACTTAGGCAGGGTTCTCCCTAGACGTGCGGGATGCGGGATTCCCGCATCATGATTTTTATTGCCGCACTGAGCTCCTTTACAGTGGGCCATTCCCGCATCAGACCTACTGCCGACCCTGTGCCTCCCCTCCCTGCTCTGTACCTCCCCTCCCGGCCCTGTACCTCCTCTCCCGGCCCTGTGCCTCCCCTCCCGGCCCTGTGCTTCTTAAACCAGCTAACAAATTTTCTTGGAGGACCTCCCTATGTGAGGGGAGATAACTGGCTAAAGCAACCACTGGGGGGGTCTGAGGCAAAAGTGGTCTTTAACTTTCCTGATATTTGAATATTTCCATATTGAAAGTAAAAGCTTATAAAGTTTAGTTTTGGGTAATAGAACTGGAAAATTACTGTGAATCAAGTATGATGAATTTTTTTCTAAAAATGGTGATATCATAGAAATAAGGTGTGGTTAGGTTCGCACTAAGCCCCTTTTTAAAATCACCAAATTGGCGAATCCGTGACAATTTGGATTAGCCAAATATTATATTGATAAGCAAACTTTTCTACCATATACAACTATTTTAAATACGTGTAGATTTTTGATAGGAAATGAGGTATAATTTGCCTTGACTCTTGACAAATTTTACCCAAAACAATTCGCCAAATCTTTCTAATTTGGCTAAGTTATCATGAAATCAAGTCGCCATATTGATTCTGCATTTGCCGTTGGTGATTTGGAGATTGGTTAGCACGAACTCAGGGTGGGCTATCTGGCAAAGTGGACAGGCCTATATTGTATATGGACAACAAGATTTTGCTTCTGGTTGTGAGAGGACGACCAGAACTTTGCTCAAATTTTCTTAGCCTGACCCTAGGTCTTGGTAAGGGATGACAATTTTAGGCAAAAATAACCTAAATGGCTGACGTTCTTGGGGCAAAATATCAATTGATTCCTAATTTTTGTTGGTATCTTACTATTATACTGTTCTAATAGATGTCTCACTTCTGGGGATATTTATTTTTTATGGCCCATCATTTTTCAAAATGGCCCCCTGAAATTTGCCACAATGGGCCATTTGATACTCAAGAAAAATTTCTAGGGAGAACCCTGCTTAGGCCAGGCTTAAACAAATATTTGTTTCCTGTCCAGCGCGATACGAGGTTAGGAGTAGAGAGTCCATCATTTGGCTAGCCGTCCCCCTGTGGGCACAGTGGTGATTCACATGTATATACATGGGTATTTTGTTTCTTTATGGCACTGATGTATTTTGGGATGAAATCTACTAGAAAATAAAGAATTACATTTCTTTCACACCACGAAATTGACCAAGAGCGGCACTAACAATAAGTAACATTAACCCAACACAAAAAATGGTTGTCTTCAGGTAACATAGGGAGGTAATGTTTTTTCTTGACTAATTACCACACATACCGAAACAATCTTGGAAACAAAGAAAAATACTATCAATATTCCCCCAAAAAATATTTAGAACATACAAAATACATTCGTTGAGCATCTGCAGTGTTTGAAATTAACTTTTTTTTAAGTCAGCCATCAGGGCTGACATTTATGAAAAAATGCGAGCCCTGACAAAAAATTGTCATCCCAGATTTTGTATGGTGAAAAATGTTAAAATATGACCATTAGATTTACAACTAGGTAAAAATTTCACAACAGGGTTAGGTTGATAACCAGCAAATTATCTATTCGCATAAAATGGAAAACATTGATAAAAATGCATATTTTATTTACAAAAAACCTGTCAGCCATTCAGGCTGATAACTTGATATTTTTGCCAAAAATTGTCAGCCATGATCAGGAAATGTCAGCCTGGGTCTGACAGGCTGACGTTAATTTCAAACACTGATTTGAGTGCTATTCCATGCTCTTCAATGTTTTTATTGTCATTTTAAAACAAATGTTGCCCAAAAAATAAAAAATCCTATTTAGGGTAGGGCCACAAAATTAGGGTAGGTGTGTTTTTTTGTAGGTCTAAACACTATTAAATAACAGCCTTACCGAAACACGTGCAACTTCTCGCTGTCTATGGTTAGGATCTCCTATCGCCAATAACGTCCGATAACGTACGCCATCCAGATAGGCCTGTAACAGTGGGTCTCTAAAAGGAAGCCATGACATTTTGGCACCTGAAATAACAAATATCAAAAATAATCATGAGCCATGACACTCTTCACTGAGGCCAGCCTGCCTGGGGCAGGTAAAACTTGAGGTGGGGCAGGTATATTTGGACACTCACCTGCCCAAAGGGCAGGTAAAATTTTCATATAGAATCATTACCCAATAATATAGAAGGGCAGGTAAATTAAAGGGATGGGCAGCTAAAACTTTACTTACACCTGCCCGACGGGCAGCCAAGTCCTAAACTGTAAATGTTGAGCCGCGTCAATGATGAAAAAAAAGGGAAATCACAAAACAGTTTTTGGAATTTCTTTCTTACAAACAACTAAGTGTTACAATAGAATAAACAGTAACAAGATCTACTAACGTTAGTGCCTTTTTGTAAATACCAAGATATGTAATCTAAGTCTAACTGAAATTCAGTGAAAACAAATAATAGTCCCAGGGCGACACAAATGAATTTCAAAGGTGGTTGCTCACTGCATAACTACACTCATGAATGTGTTTGCCCAGTTACATATCTGGTTGCCCAGTAACATTTTAAGAGAATAAACTAAAATCGATGACAAATAAACTTAATCACCCACGATTTGTTTTGCACGGATGTTTGGCAACACTGTAAACGTGCATCGTCGGTACACTAGCTTCCATAAATATGCACATTTTCTACATGACGTAATTACTGGACATTATGTTGTTTGTGTGGACTCCCGGCATAAGATCCAAAGTTCGGGTCTGTCAAGGAAATTTCTGGACACTTGGCAGGCCTGCAAATCACAGGCAGGCACGTCAACAAGCGAACCTTTACTGGTTTTAGTGTACTGACAGACCCCCGTGCCAGCCTGTGGCTAGACTCCAAAATGGCGCCTGTCCTACCGAACCACGAGACTGTATTGGTTAAACATTATTTCATACATGTTACGCATCTACATTACATTTAATTCCGTCCAATGAAACACACATTCATTAAGTAACACATTAATGTATGAATATCATCTAACTTACTCGAATTTTATGTGTCCAAACCGACAAATGCACGCACAAGGGCCATGTTCACTCACGAAGTCACATCGCAACCGGTGAAGATGTTGGTGAGAACTAGCGAAAACTTGCCGTCACTCTCCAGGCATAGGAGCTAGTAAATCCTCTCAGTAAATTGCGCTTGTGCTTGAAGAGCGTTCCCGCCACATTTTTCCCGAACGCAAGAGTTCAGCCGAGATGGAAATATACTACAAACATCATTGATGTAGAGTATGATGTATAACACATTGTCATTGACGGTGAGGAACAACATCAAATCTTTTATGAGAGTAAGTGAAAAAATAATTTTGGGAACAACTATTTGGGTGCTAACGCTCAGTACGGCTACTCATTGAGTTGAGAGAGTTGGCCGCGCTCTAACTTACGGTGGCCCTCAAGTACAAAAACGGCAGTACCCTACACAATTTAGTAATTTTGGGGGGCCAGTCGGGCCCCTTTTACTTGAACTCTAGGGGCCTTACAGATTATTTAGGGGCCCTCCCGGGAAATGGGTCCCTCATTTTAAATTTGGTTTACAAATTTGGCCCTAACTTTTGCAGTTCAATATGTCTGCCAATATTCAATTAAGGTCTTTTTTTTTAATTGCCAAAGAGACCCGGCCAGTGTTGGAAATAAAAAAGATATTCTAAATATCCTCCTAAACCATTTTTAACATCTAAAATATATGCCCTGACCATCCATGTGCTGTTTTATGGTTTTCCATGCTATTTTAGGTCAATTCTTTGGATTTTGAAAAAAAATAAGTAAAAATTTCCAGAAAAAAAATTAGGGTAGGGCCAAAAATTTAAGGTACGTAGGGTTACCTGAACACAACAATTTTTTTTGTTTGGCCTAATTACCATCTATTAACAAAATTTAATCCCGGTATCTGAAAACGGATAAAGCGCGTCGGTGAGTGTCAAGTTTTAAGCATTAAGTGTGTTATACAAAAGGGATCATTGATCAAATTTGGGCATTGGTCAAAGTAACCGTTTCATCTTCTTTCACAGATGGCTGACCAGGACCTTGAGAAGACAGTGGAGGATCTCGAGATGACAGAGCAGTACCTCGAGATGACAGGGGAGCACCTCGAGATGACACGGGAGGACCTCGAGATGACTGGGGAGGACCTGGAGACAACAGGGGAGGAGGAGCAGCTCAGTGACCCCGGTAGCCCCGCGCCACTGAGCGCCGGGGTCTCAGACATGGAAGTGAGCTCCGACGCCTGTAAGTACAACCATGGAAAATTTTAATTTTTCTTTTTTATCATCTACTTTGCACAATGCTTCATCACAATAACCATCCCATCTTTGCACTGGGCAGAAGCTAAATTTGATTTACTCACACTGAACTTGATATTTCACACTGTAACACATCCATCACAGTTGGCAAGTGCTGACTTGTTAGTATCACAATCTCTGTGTGGTTGTGTGTTGCACATTATTGCCCCAACTGTTCAACAGATTTATTTCTTGTGCAGCTAGCGGCGTGGACTTGTACGACGACGAGGACGGGGTTGAGCTCCCACCTCCGAAACTCAACGTCCCAGGACGTTGTAAGTGGATTAAATAAGTGATTGGCTATGAGCGTTTTCACATACAAAAGCACTAATCATTAAGTTACATCCACTCTGCAGTTTCTTTACATGTTTCAGACCGCATGGCTTGTTAAGATATGAGTATCACTGGCGCATTCAGACTTTTGAAAGGGGGGGGGGGGGCGCGCTATAGGAAAAAAAATTCTTTAATTGCTTTTTGGGTGAGTTTTACATTAAAAAAATTCAAAAATTTCTGGGAAAACGGAGGGGCGCGCGCCCCCGGCCCCCCCCCCTCTGGATCTGCCACTGAGTATGATGTGCAAGACCTCAGTGTTTGTCAAAAATTTAATGCTGTTTTTGCGGGACGTGTCCGACGTTTACTGTAGTATATTCAATGTTTTGACCTAAAACATTGGACATCTTGTCCACCCAAAATGTCTTATAGTATTGGTAATAAAAGTAAATCAGCAAGCAATATCTAGTGACTTTAACTATGACCTGACTGAGGTATAACGTGGCAAACGACCTCCTGCGGAGGTTCAGCTACTTAAATGCCTGCCTAAGGAGATGGTTGAACTGTTCATTGTTACCCACGTTAATGTTCAATGTTCATTTTTCCATTCGTTCTGACTATCCATGGATGACTACTGCTGTTGGGATATGAAGAAGTGAAAGGTAGTGCTTATGCAGGAGACTTACTTCAAATAACTGAATTTATGAATTTGCTTCAGTATAATTTAGTGGCACAGTGCAACATCTCAGGATCTCACTATACCATTTTGTTTTTCTTTCAGTGTCCATGGTGGATCGAGTTGAGAGCTGGATGGAGGAGGTTGAGCAGTTCCAGCTGCCTCCCAAAGAAACAGACCCACAGGAGTAAGGGCTTGCCAGGCAGCATGATGCACGGGCCACTTTTTTTATTAGTTTGTTTGTAAGTTAGTAGAGTTAGTAAAGTTGAAACTTTGAACTGTTGTTTGTGTCATTTGTGCCTATTAAACAAATAGATGTACACTGATACATTCAAAGGTACCGGGTAACTAAATACCGATACCACAGCTCCTGTTCAATCTAGGTAAAAACCAGAAAATCCATTATTTTACCTGGGCCCCAGGTAAAATAATTGATTTCCTGGTTTTTAAAAATAATACTAATATTTAGAATCTACAAAAAATATGATCACATCATCATAAAACCTCAAATTTATTAACTTATAACCTTGTCTTGTATCTTGGAGCATAATAATATTTGTCAGATCACTACCCTTGGCACTAGACTGCTGGTTTATTACTCTTATAAGGGTGGGTAGAGGTGTATGCCAGGAACTGCACGAACACTACAACTACATAAAAAAATGCAGGTGCCAATCTGTCTCCCCTGTTAAATCTTTTTTTTTTTTTTTTTTTTTTTTTTTTTTTGGGGGGGGGGGGGGGCGCCCTCCCTAGTACATTCATGTTTTTGCCCCTCCCCCCCCTCCCAGAGATTGCTGGATCCGCCCCTGATGAAATGCATACATAAACTAGTGATGCGCGAGCAACATTTCAGTAATTTTAGGGTAAATAATTCAAAACCTCGGTAATTAAATTTTAATTAAAAAATGGCAGTTGACAAATTTTCTCGCCTAGAATACACCTTGACCCCTCCTAGTATTTCGATTTAAAAGCACTCATTTATATGTACGTATTTTTGACTTTCAAACATTTGGCAACACTCGTAATATGTCAACAGAAGTCAAGTGTTTACTGTAGGAATTTTGCGTAAATATATAAGTATTTTTAGAGTAACATTGGCAAACATAAGTCATAACTATTTTGAAAATAAGTATCCATATACATTTAATATTCCTGAGTTGTTTGAAACTTCATTAATTATGGATGGATATATAAAAAAAATTTGATTATTTTATATTATTTTTCCTTTGGTTTTGACAATAGAATTAGCACAAATTAAGCTCCATAAATCAGCTATCCGTGGTACGGTGAAGTTATGAGCCGTTAGGGCCGGGCTCCCCTGGCACTGTTTATCGGGGCACTTTCTCACAAATTATTCTTACTGAACCTGCCAAATCGTCACCGTACTAGGTATCAAAGTATTCAAATTAACTTGTGTAATTCTGGGCCACCATATCACCTAGACCGCATCGACCAATCAACATCCTCGGTTGTTACTGTGCTTGAAGAGCTTATGATCGAGTTGATGCGACTGAACACAGAAGAATTAACAAAGTTTTTGTCCACAAAACATGGATTTCTCTACTGAACAGTATGGCATAGCATGTGCCCTAGTCGGTTTAGCTGGTGTAGGTTGTTGGGCCATCCGGAAGATGTTGTTCAGGCGATGGAATGTCGACAAGCACAGCCCTAATCATCGCAACGAAGAATCGTCGGTAGAGTTGGTAAACCCTCCACCTATCAAAAGGATTATGGGACCGCCTAAGTGCATCGTACACAGTGTAAAATGTCACGATTGTGGGAATCGGGTTCCACTTAGTTGCAGCGATTGTCATACACCGAAACCAAGTGAAACCCTCACTCTGGGACGTGCGGTTTTGCCATCTCCAAGTGTTAATGTAAAGGCGGCAGCTTCACCTCGAAGAAGGCAAACTAAACGGCAGTTGAAATGGTAAATAAATTATTAATTACTATTTTCTGTGTGTGACATCTATGTATTACCAAGTGTGCCGATTTTCCCGGGAGAGTAAAGCCCCATACCCACTAGGCGATTTTACCGGCGACTGGAGATGGGCAACAGCAGAATCTCTGGTAAAATCGTCACCAATTCAGATCACCTGTTAGATTTAATGTTGAAATGTCACATGCTTACATGTGATCTGATTTGGTGACGATTTTACCAGTGATACTGCTGTTGCCCATCTCCAGTCGCCGGTAAAATCGCCTAGTGGGTATGGGGCTTACCGATTTTAACAGCCTGTCCTGGGCGTCTGGATTTAATAAAAAAAAAATGTCTCAATTTGCATAAAGCGATCTAATATTTATTATTTATAAATTACAAAGTCCCGATTTCCAGGCGTCTAGGGTTGGTAGCCCTGTGTATATATTTTACTTTTTATTAGATCACAAACCACTCACACTCGAATTTCCTTTCTTGTACTTGTACCAGCCAAATATTGGATTAGGCTTTCAAACATGTATGTTCTCAAGATGGGGGGGAGTGGGAGAGGAAAATTTTGGTATACTCAACTTTTTATTGCAAGCCTCGCCTTTTCTATGTGTCTTGTTCAGCTAATTTTATGAGAAAATCCAATGTCGTCTGTAGCCTGCACCGCAAGCCCCTCGCCTGGTCGGGGCTTGCCTGTAGCCCCGCTTCCATCATCTAGTGGCCTAAACATTACCGCGGGGTACCGCGGAGCAGACAGCAGGATGGGAAATTCACTAACCCAGCTTTATTTTCTCAAAAATGAATGGCGGGGCACCGATTTTTGAGGAACTTATACAAACATTTATCTAGCCCCAGCAGGTTAAATTTTTGAATCGATCTGTTTTCAAGCATGGTGCCTGTTCAGTTTCAATGCATCCATCTGTCACCTACCCGTTGCCATGGGAATTTTACTCCCGGTTTTTCAACAGGGTTCTGTTCGTCTCTGGAATGGCAATACAGGCCCGTAGCCAGCTTTTCTCAGAGGGGGGTTCGTTTTTTGAGAAGCAGTTTGATTTTTTCCAGGGGGGGTTCGTTTTTTGAAAAAATACATATTTTTGGGATTTATTGTTATATTTTACATTAAACATTAAAGAAAATATCCTCCAAGGGGGGGTTCGTACGAACCCCCCGAACCCCCCCTGGCTACGGGCCTGCAATATCCAGAGGTGAATGCTTTGTCTATGTCGTCTGCTGCATTGGGGTGATCAGTGGTAAGCGGTGAACCACTCTGTCCCTGTTTCTACCCTGACTGCGCGCTATGGGTTTTTGTTTTTGTTTTTGTTGATTTTTTTGTTTTTTGTTTTGGGTTTGGAGAGCGCATGGCTCTCCTGGAGCCCTGGTGCTTTTACCTAGCTCCTGAAAGAAAGGTAGGGAAGAGTATCCCCTAGTCCGGAGTCTAGGAGGTTCTTTAATAGGCTTAGAGGACAGGAGGGCGGGGGGGACTGGACGGTGGCAATTGAGAACGCGGACCTGGGAGTAAGCACCTCTTCACTGTGTCCCCGCTCTGAGACGGACCATGTGCTAATCTAGCCTAATGTTTACTTTAGGTCGGTCGACCGGTAGGTCTCCCCAGGGAGGGGGCTCTCAAGGGTGAGGTCCACATGCGCATATTGAATTTAAGTATATATGGACGGCCCCAAATAAGAGAGGTGTCAAGTAAAATCTTGCCCAAAACGGTACAACTCCCGTTTTGAAGAGGTAAAAAACGGTAGATTCAGGATTGATAGTTAGTAGTATAAAAAAAATTAATTTTTGGACGGCATAGCCTTCTAGGGGGAGGCTATGGTAGGGGTCTCCCCTTCCCTTCCCATAAATTTGTAAAAGTTAACCTCTCATTCATGCAATCTGAGGCATTCTGGGGTAGTTATTTAAGGTATGATAGATTTCTTGTAATCTTTAAAATCTCCATATCCATTGCTCCACTTCAACTTATATCAATAGAATGACTTCTAACACTGATATTTGGCACCTCTGAATTACATACACTAGTGGATAACAACCCATGAATACATAGGCCCTTTACTTTTACCTACCAAACAAGTATTTTAGAGAGTTATTTGTGTATACAAGATGACTAATATTTCGTAGGCCCCACGAGCACATTATGAATATTCAGTTTATATGAAACAGATTCTTCATAATTTGCAAGTAAAAAACAATTGATGCTATTAATCAGAATGCTTACAGTTGTGTTTTTACATTAAAGCATGATGAATTCACCCAGGCGTTCACCGAGATTAAGCATGTCACCGAGGAGATACGGATTAGAGTAAGTTGAAGAAGGTGAGACTTTATTCTTGTAATTGTTCTAAATTATTTTATTTCATTTGGATGTGAAACAAAAATCAACAAATGTGGGCCAAATGACCACACCAATCCCATTTCTCATTAAATTAACTTAAACCAATCGTTTGATAATAAAAAAGTAATTACATGGCCATGAAACCTAGTGATTGTTTTGTCTCAATGTTCTACCGATTATTTAGGTTACTTATTGTACTAAGAAGTGTGTGTATATTAAATTTTAATCAATAATATACTTTGCTATTTTGTCCACATTTTTCTTTTTTTAATTTTGAACATGTCATTGAACACAGTCCCACCACTTGTATTTCACAGGATGACTAAAGACAACCAACGGTGTGAGGATGGTTAGAGAAATGCTTTGGCCATAGCAAATTGCAGCGTGGACCACAGATAACGTATCGTCAGCAACAAAATATGTTGTCAGGTCGTTGGGACACGAGAAATGATGAAACTACTGACCATCAATAGGTGCCACACTGGCGTACGATAACGCCCTTTATCGTCGTCCTTTTATACCAAAACACATATTATAACCTAATCATAACCTCATCATAAGAATTTTTTTATTACGCCTTATTCTCAGTCACTTTTGCTCAAACTGTATCCCCCGTGGTCACACGGATTTAGTATGTTTAACATGTGATTTACCATGTGATGTATCTTTCTAATGACAATGTTATAATATTCAAGGTGTATAATTTTTCTTTCTTTTATGCATAGATTGTGATCAGGCAATAATGAAAAAAAATATGTTTCTGGTCCAGCGGGTGTCGTACATAAAGATGGGCCGGGCGGCCTGGATTTTTAGAATTTGTCTCAAATTTGTTTTTGCCTTGTTAAAAATATGTAGGCAAAAATTTTGAAAACTGATTTCATGGGGAAAAATTAACCAAATTCTCCAAACCCAGCCCGGAAATGGCCACCCGGCCAGGCGAACGGACAACAATTTTTTTTTTAAAGGACGGCCTCAATGTTAATGATTTATTTTAATGTAACCTATCAACATGTTGCTAGTATGTGTGTTTACATGTTTTAAAGATAAAAACTATTCAATACAATAATTTAGATAATTACACTTTGTATTTTCATGTTACTCTTGTTATGAGAAGGATAAATATAATTTATGCTCAATTTACATTGACCTTTTAAAACTGATACGTACGTATTCCCAGTTGGGAACAATAATTATGCCTTGACATTAAGAAAAGGGTCTTTCATAACTTTTAATTGTATAATCGTTTATTTTGTTGTTTATTTTGATTGTATGTCATGCTGTAGGTTACTATTACGTTCATAATCCTACTGATAGTTGGTGGAGTATTGCCGCCACAACACACAACTCTCTGCTTTGTATTCTTTGTTGTCATAAAATTAATTATTTATCAAATAATTGCTAGTGCCATACCTATGTCGCTGTATGTGTGGGAAAGCTACACAAATAAGGTGGCACACCGTACGTTTTAGAACAATAACAAATACATTATAAATTACAGATCATTGATTGTTAAATTGTTTGTAAAAACAATCACAATAATATGTTTTGGTTCTTTTTAACATGTTGTTTGTAATTATGGAGTGATGCAAATTGTTTGTTTACGTCAGACATAAATAAAAGTTTGGTTCTTAAGAAATAAAACGTAATATGAGTGATTATTTGCAATGTTCATTGTTTTCTTCACTACAATATAAGACCTTGTGCACACAGGGTCAAAATCCAAATTTGGGGTGTGACATTGTGAGGTCATGTGCACAACGTCTATACATTTTGGCTAACCCAAACTACTCATGAACTATCTATACTTCATACGTTGGCTCACAGGTTGCCAGCCTTGGTATGCTACTGTGAACGTACACATTTTCAAGCTCTGCATATATTCTTGCTTTCCCTTAAATGCGCGAAAATATGTAAGCGAAAACAATTGATTATGTGGTAGATACAGAACGAGTGTGGGGCTGTACGCGTTATAATCACGAGGCACTAGCCGAGAGATTATATCAAGTACTGCCCAACATGAGTTCTGTATCTGACATAAAGCACGAGTCTTTTTTGTGTGTTTCTGATTATAACTTGTTTAATATTGATTGAATTACCATACGCTTTGCGCGTAGCTGTAGCCAAGAACCATAGCAAGTTTATCCATGTGTCAAATATTTAATTTCTAGAAGGTTTTGATTTTTCATGATTTAATGAAAAATAAAAGTAAATCATTTCCATAGGGTTCAGGCTTGCACCACTCTAGCTAGAGTCCTGAAATATGGCCATGGGTGCTTGCACAGGTTCATCCATAATATTCAAGTAAAAAGCAGGGATGAAGCACATTTTTACTAGGCTTAATTTAATACATATCATGAGCTATCGACCAACAAAATTTGGCACATAGGGTATACATATTAGCTGAGATATTACAGGTCGAAAATCAAGATTTTTAACATTGAAACCTACGGGCAAAAATTTTTTTTTTTTTCAATTAAATCATTAAAAAATGAAAACAAACATTTAGAAATTCTCTAAGCAGTGTCTGATGCACAACGTTCAGATGCACATTTCACTCACTTACTATATTGGGGTTTGATGTACATCAAGAAAGTTATATGCAAAAGTATAAAAATAAATCAGTCTGAAGACTCCAGTGCGACCACTGTGTTCTGTGACATTATATGGTTCCGCTTCACTGCTTCCACCAATACGTGATATATTCACGGCCTAGTTCCTTTGTTCTCCCTGTCAACCGTGGATAACATAAATATTTAGAAAATCAAAAATATTAGGATTACGCGAAAATTACACTAAGTACCGAATGCGGGAAAATTGAGCAACGCCAAAATCTAAAGGTTTAAAGTATTTCGCCACCAAAGTCCCCCGGGCAAACAAGGGTGATCAACTATTTTGCTTAGTGGCCTACACTTATCATATACTGAGCATTTAGTGTATATTAAATGTCGAAAGAATAACAACACTTTAATGTTGTAGGAAAAAAAAGATCCTTCTGGGAATTATAGTGTGAAATTATTCATGTGGATAGGTATCTTATTGTTTAAATTTATAAACAAACAAATACATGGCCTGATAATGATTGCAATTGAAGACTTGCACCAGAGTACCCCACTTAAACATAATGAAGATATTCACACCAAGGCACCTCGAGAAGGTGCTCATGTATATTTACATAACCAATGAAGGTGACATCCAGGCACCAAAGCAGGCCTGTAGCCAGGGGGGTCGGGTGGCTCCGATTTGTTCTTCAACCCGGATTTCCACCCCTGATTACTTAACACACGACCCACCCACCCCCCACCCCCTTTGAAAAGAAGGTGCCTATGGAATGGGTGTAGACCCTTAAAATCGACAGGGCGACATGGCCATTTCTTAAATTCGACATGCGACATGGAGCTTAGTGACATGAAGAAAAAAATAAACGACATGACATAGGGTATTTCTTAAATTCGACATGCGACATGGAAGGTTCTTAAATTCGACATGGAAATTTAAAAAATAGTGACAGGGGACATGGTCATTTCTTAAATTCGACACGCGACATAGGGACCCCCCCATCTACACCCCTTATGGACCTCAAAAACCTATTTCCAATTACTACTCACAATTCCCGCCAAAACTAATTATGGAGGCTTGCAGGCACGCACAGCAATGGCCATTTGGGGCTCATGATTGGGGGGGGGGGGTGACATGTCAAATTTAGTAAATCATAATGTTGCATTTTGTTATAGGTTATATTTTCATATGTCCGCTATCACTATATATTTAAAGGGTCAGGTGCAAGTGTCGAACACAAAATGAATAGTTAAAACTAGCAAATAATGCGCCTTGGATCCTTCAAGCCCTATTTGATACATGCAGAACATGCGTCTTTTATACATGCAATAGTTAATGGTTAAATTATCTTAAACACCTATTATACATTATTCTAAATTGTATTACAGTAACAATTTTATCAGAATCATCCATCGTCCATCTCATGTCATTATATTTTCATAAACTGTATAACATAAGCCTCACAAAGACGTTTTGTTTAACATAAGCCTCACAAAGACGCTTTGCTTAAGTATTTCCTATGTCCTAAATGCAACAAGAGACAAAAGCAGACAAATATACAAATAAAATAAAACCCAATCTTGCCCTGTGCAACTTAGAGCACTTAGGGGTCTAAGGCCATTGACGCATACTGTAAATGTATCAATTTTCGCGCTGTACATATTTTCGCGCATTTCGCGCACCACTATAAGTCCGTGAAAATATGATGTGAGTGAAATTTATCAGTATTATAGCACAAATATGAATAACTATCAAACACGCGAAATTAAGAATGCGCGGACATTCTTATCATTGCTTGGTTTGCGAAAATTTAGCAGCGCAAAAATATATACGTTCAGAGTAGTAGGAGCGCATGCGCACAAGTTGAAGTGGACCACCAAGACTTTTGATAAGATCTCATTCCTGCTAGATCCATCCAAGAGAAAGGAAGTAAGTATTACCGTATCATTTTGGTTACTTTACATTTTAGGAGAAATTATGGGGTGGTAACATAATGCAAATACCCGCCTATGCCTAAAGCAAAACACAACGTTCCACGCTTAACCATTTATTTGTAAAATTATTATTCATTATTCCAATACTTTGCTTAAAATAGGGAACAATTGTTAAAAAACAATTGAACAAACATAGTGCACCGGCATAACTTCTCAGTTTACAATACATGTGTTACGGAAACTATCTGTGGCGGATTTAGAGGGGGTCGCGGAGGCGCGCGGGGTCCCCCCCCCCCCCTTTTTTTTTTTTTTTTTTTTGCCAAATTTCTATGTTTTTAATGTAAAATTCGCCGAAATTTTTTTTTTTTTTTTTCAATAACGCGCCCCCCCTTTCAAAATGCTGGATCCGCCACTGACTATAGCTTCTTCTTTAGCAGGGGCGTACCCAGCACTAAAATTTAGGGAGTTTCAGAGGTAGCTGCAGAGCTCGGGTCGGGGACAAACTCGGGCCGGGAGAACTGGGGCCAACAGGCAGTTTTAGCAACCAGGGCGCAACTCGATACGTTGACGTATCTCAAAACTTTGGAGCCACAACACAGACTACCAGTGCAAGATTTATGAGAGGCAAACGTCTAATTATTGATATCATTGACAATGGAATGTACCTGCAATGAAATAATTTAGGCAAGATTCATTACAGCATATATAACACATAGGTTGCGTTTGCGTTAGGGGATGCGTTGGAGTTGCTAAAACTCCCCAAGTGTTAAGTTCCAACCCCCCCCCCCCCCTCCCCCCGCCCGCTCTACCAGTGTCAGTTTGTCCACTGCTTGTGTAAAAAGATAACCATCACTGTTCTTAAAAACGCAAAGAAAGGGTCTATTCTTTTTTACAATACCTACATATTAACATACATGTTGTTTTTTTTACAGTAATGTCAAGACCAAGAGCCTTGAATTTTACTCCCCGGGAAACGCAGGCCCTGCTAGAAGAAGTTCTCAAAAGGCGATCAAGCGTCTACGGGAAACTCTCGGATAATACATCGCACAGAAAGCGGCAGTTTGCTTGGCGAAAAATTCGTGGTTAGTATATTAAACACTATTGTATAGGCTTGTAGTGTGCTCAATTAACCTGCGCTCATGCTAATGCTAATGTGGGGCGCACCAATTCGACCCTCATACATGATAGACTGATGCATGATTTCACTCTCTTGATTTATGATATACAGGTTTCGTTGGCTCCGTATGACTCCAACCACTATTGAATGGTTCTAGACCCAGAAATTGGACATGGTGAATTGAATTTACAGTGGCGGATCTATTATTTTGAAGAGGGCGGGGGGGGGGGTGCTTTATTGAAAAAAATCTTTTGGTCCCAATTAAAAAAGAAAGGGGGAACGGGAGGCGCCCCCCCCCCCCACTCTTAATCCGCCACATAAGCACATAAGGGACGAGGTTTATTTTGCCCTCGTGCTTATGGACGGTAGGATTAAAAATACCATTTATGCATTGGAATAAACCATTTTCAATTAACTATTTCATATATTTAATATTGAACATCCTATATATACTAAATATTTAATGGTTCAGGTGCCCAATTCCCTAGACAATACCTATGTCAGGTTCTATTTATGTGTTAATAGATGGTAATTAGGCCAAACCAATTGTATCCTCGTAAAAAAATGTAATCCCGGTATCTGAAAACGGATAAAGCGCGTCAGTGAGTGTCAACTTTTAAGCATTAAGTGTGTATGTGGCCAAACATTCACGTTCGCGTGTGACACTAAATAGGTTTAGATCATTCAAATCCGTCTCTGCTGTGATATGCATGAGTGCACCTAAGTGCGATGTCATCACTCGGCTACGCGGGGATATAGTTCAAATTACCCCCGGCCGTGGTCACTACGGGACCAGGGGAGGTCCTGAGTGTAGGGGTGTAGGCACATTTGGAACATTGAAATACTGTATTTTCCGAGAATGTCATGAATATGTAAGGCTGTATTAAACTTTCTGTTACTCTGATTTACATGATTCATATAATATGATATTTCGTAATTTTTTTTTTCATACCTTTATATGACATGAAACTTTGGCAACGAAATGCAGTTAATCCTCATTACATTTGTTTACATTTTTCGAGTGATTCATCCACCCACATATATTCACAAGTATCAATATGTAATACATTAGACAGTGCTAAATATCCCCATGAGTCTACAAAAATATAGGCACAATGGTCATTGAAACTCAGGGTTTGCAAGAGTAAGTAGTACCTAATTTTGAGCTAAATTTTGTTAAGTGGTTAGGGTGTGTGTGCTGTCCCTGGCCGTTGTACCCACCCCTCCTCCAGGCGGCCCTTTGATAAGCTAGAAACCATGGGTAGTATGTATGTGTGAAAGGGCAGCAGGAGAGGAGGGGACAGCCCCTCCCCCCACTTCCCCCACCCCCGCTCACCCTCCCTCTGCCCCTAGACCAGGTAACCCAGTTACCGAAAAAAGATGAGGCCAATAAACAAAAGCAGATTGGGTATCAATTAGACGTATGAACGAGTTTAGACAGAACAGACACACAGCTCGGGGGCCGCAATTCATCGGAGAGTGACCAACGAGCATAGACTGAAGAGAGACGTGCATGGCTAATCATTTTAAATGTTTCCGCATCGATTACACTATACATCAATACAAAATTGATTGAACAATTGGCCCGTGGTCAGGGTGTGAATCAGATAAATAGCCCCTGATAAGGGCTGGGACCCTCTCACATGAATACCGCCCTGCAAGGTGTGTCTCTCTTCAGTCTATATTCGTTGGAGTGACCAAGCCCTTATCAGGGGCTACTTATCTATAGTTGACCGCTGACCACTGAGCAGGGCTCTGACAGGGACCCTGCTGGGTGTGGTCCCTTAGAAGTCCAAACTTACATTCGCTAGATGAGTGAGATTTAAAAATAGCCGTTCACACCCCTGACCCATATGATTTATATAAAGTAATTATACTCGTTCGACATATTTAGGAAATGAACGTCGGACCCATTATGAAAAAGCTAATGTGGGTGAGAAGGAACTAGCCTAAAATAACCCCCCCTCCTTTTTTTAAATTTTTTTTTTACAAAACGCGAACCTTAGCCTTCTATAATGCAAAATGATTACCTTCTCAATTACATATAGTACTTTAAGATAAACTTTCATTCTGATGTGTTTTTTTTTCAATTGTTTAGATAACAACTATTTTGTACAGACACATCACTGCATACTAACAAAGAGGTGATAATGACCAGAGTATAATGTTACAGAGGGGACAGCGGCGCTGTTTCAAAGTCTAGTCTACTTGAAATCATAGGAAGGTGCCTTGATAGAGGGGACTTTTAATATATTTTCTATTCATTGTTCATGAGATAATAAAATTTATTCTATGGTCTACTTACAGAGGAAGTTAACTCGTACAGTAAAACTAACCGCTCCGTTCGCGAGTTGGTCAGGAAGTTGTCCAACTTCACGTCCGAAGCGCGAAAAAGGGTAAGTTTTATGTGTAAATTTTTTTTTTTTTTGATAAATCATTGAATATTCCATTAAAACAGAGTAATGCAATACCAATTCACTTCTCTATATTGCTACTGTGTAAATAACTTTTTTAGTTGGACGTCCATTGGAAGACACCCCCATAAGGGCTTGGTATAAACATGGAGAGTACTGTCCGTGGTATACGTATTTGGAAGGTGTTTACTACTAAATCATATGTTTAGGCTTCGGAAATACCAGTGGTGTTTCAAGGGAAAGGGGAGGGAGAGGGGGCTCCAGGGGGCTCCTTCATATTGATGCGGATAAACTTGACAAACATAACAAAATGTTGCATGCTTGTGCGTAAATACATGTGCTATCAGGACTGCACCCCCTTTCACAAAATCTTATTTATGTGTGTACAAATGAACAATAAATGAGAGCCAACAGAATAATGTTGCCTGTATATTTTATGTCCTATTTATTATTACAGGAAAAGGTGAGAACAAACAGCATGACCAAGACAGGGGGTGGGCCGTCCAGGGTCAAGCCCATCAGCAAAAACGACAGGCTGGCCCTCCAGATCACAGGGCCTGTATTGAGGCGAGGGGTGCCAGGGGCACCCAAGTCCAAACAGACTCGCCTCATGCGTAAGTTCAAATTAATTCTATTTACTGAATATCTCATCATTTATACAAAAATAACCTTCAAGGAGGGGTATCACCCCCAAGCCCGTATCCGGGGGGGGGGGGGGGGGGCGCTACATTCCCGATATGGTCGGTACAATCCGGATTTTTATTTTTTGCCTTTGTCTCGACTGTCTCGGTCACACTGAAAAATGTCCTGATAAATAGGCCTATACTAAATAAATCTGTAAGTGGAGTACCATTCTGAGATCATGTTTGTGGCCACACACCCCCCCCCCCGACCCCCCGACCCCCCCCCCGTACATTGAATTCATGTTTATTGTGTCACCCCTCTTTCAATTGCTGAATCCACCCCAGGGGTCGAAATAACATACAAGAATTCTGGGGCCAGTCGCACCTGCAGTCTATTGTATTTAGGAGCACACAACAAGTTTTAGGGGCTTTTTCCTTTTTAAAAAATCAAAAAATGGTGCCGTCCATAAATGACGTCATGCAGCAGGGGGGGAGGGGGGGTTCATGCTTCCATGACGAAACATGACAAGGGGAGGAGGGGGGGTCATGTGGTGTATTACATCATGTTTAAAAAATTCTAATTTCAAAAAATTCAGGGGGAAAATGTCTGTTAAAATGCTCTTTTTCAATGTGGAAATTTCTTTTTAAGGGTCCCATTGCCTCCTAGGCATGCAAATATGCTTTTTAATGTCTTTGGGTCCTTGGTTATGTCCATTCCTGCTTATAATTTATCTGTAATTGGAGGGGGGGGGGGTCCTCTTCATATGATGTCATTTTTAGAGGGGGGTCAATGGGCGCATGACAAAACATGACAAGGGGGGTAGGGGGGGTCAAAAATGTTCACAAATAGCATGACGTCATTTATCGACGGCCCCAATTCAGATTTAATGGTGGCCAGTCGGGCTCCCTGAACCTGAAATCTAGGGGCCCCACAGATTATTTAGGGGCCTCGGTCCCCTAAGCCGGTGCTATTTCGACCCCTAGTGATCCCTGGTGTTTTTTACCCATTTAATGGTCATTATATGATGTAGGCCCTATTACTGTTCTAAAATTTGTGCCAATTTTAAGGGTAATGTCCTGATTTTTATTTTATTTGGAAACCAATGTCCCGTTCTGGGCCATTGGAATGTTGGCAGCCCCCCCACCCCCCTTGGCTAGGTTAGGTCCACTTTTTGAAAAACAAGAAAAGGTTCTCATCACTTGTTTCTCCCTTTACACCCCAATCCCACCATAGCTACTCGAGGTTGTACCCCCTGATCCAGCCATAGCTGACCAGAACAACTTAAATTTTACCATTATTTTCCAATATATTTCCAATGGTAACGTTGTAATGATTAGTCAACTTACAAAAATGACAAATACATAATTTATAAACTTATTTAATTCCCTATTCGATACCAACAATCGGATTTCTACAACTCTAATTAATATAGGATGGTCAGCCTTTCATTGTTCTCCAATATCAGTAATTTAACGAAATCATAATTTTTGCATGTGAATGAGGTTGAACTCTGGGTGAAATTGGCATACCTTAATGTAGCAGAAAAAAATTATGCATACCTTATTGTGGTAGGCTATATTAATTTTTTTAGAAAAGCCTATATCCTCATCATATACTTTGAATTGCATTATTGAAAAAGGTTCACTTTTGGGATATGGTTACCTGCCCACCGAAATTCCTGTGTACGGGCCTTTATCCCTTAATTTGTCTGTCCTTCCAGTGCCTAGACCCCCACAGCTGGATTATGGGGAGGCAAAGGGTCATCTCTGTTGTCAGTGGTTCCCCCAGCCCCGGTCAGTGTGCGGCCCTGGAGCAAAATTCCCCGTTTTTGTCAGGATCGTGCGGTTTTTTAGCCCCTGTGCCAGCTGAGGGATAACATAGAAATGTGCCTGGAGTAGTATAATCATGTATAACATAAATTATATTTTCAGAGGCCCTGCGGTCTACCGCCCAGAAAAGGAGGGTGCAGGACCAGCAGGAGGAGGAGGTAGAGGAGTGGGAGGAAGTGGAGGAGGTGGAGGAGGAGGGGTTGGAGCAGGAGGGGGAGGAGGAGGTTGAGTGGACCCCACCAAAAAAAAAAAAAAAAAAAACAAGTGGGCCAAAAACCAGCGCCAAACAACAAGTAACAAGGGGCTCGCAGCCGCCCCCCCAACCAAAAAAAATCACGCCCCCGAAAAAAAAAACACAAACAGCTTCAAGGGCAGGAAAGACGACAGTCGAAAAAAGGCCGCCCACCAAGACCAACAACAAAAACGGTTCCAGGGCAGGAAAGAGCACCTCGCTAAGCAGCGACAAAAGGCCGCCCCCGCAGACCAACCAAACAAAATCTCTCACCAAAGAAACGCCTCAACCAAAGAAGAGCAAAAAAGCAACTGCAGCCACCACACAACCATCAAGGCCCGGGGGCAACACTGAGCCTTCCAGGGTACGTACCAATTGCAAAACTACAGCACCCCCCTTTTAGCGGATGGGAAACTTCTGACAGCCCCCCTTTTCAGGGGAAAACTCTTGACAGCCCCCTCTTTTTAGGCTATATCAAGGACAGCCCCTATAAAATGCATTTGATGGTAAAGTTTGCAGTCATTGTTTGATTTATAAAGTCAATAATTTTTCTTTTTGAAGCATTATGATGTAAATGAATTGCATACAATACATTGTTTATATAGTACAAAATATAATACATCATTGACAGCCCCCTAAAATATGGTCTGTTTATTTGACAACCCCTGTTTTTTTTTAATATCGGCGATTCACCATTTGCAGACCGAGTCACCCCCCCAGACATCGAGGGCCACAAGCAGGAGGGACTTGTGCGGCCCCTCCAGCTCCACAGAAAGGGCCACAAGCTGGAGGGACTCGTGCGGCCCCTCCTGCTCGACACAGAGCAAGGCCCACACCGACACTGAACATGGTATGAATATTTTTATCATAAGACTTTAAATCTATTGTTTGTTATTAAAATTTGGAACACAATTATTAGTTTAGTTTCAACCAATATGTATATGCATATACTTAAAACATACGTAAAATGTTTTTAAACGTAACAGCCCGTGTCAGGCCCGTAAGTAGGGGTGGGGTGGGGGTGGTGGCGGTGGTGGTGCGTCACTCCCCCATAGAGGATTTTTTGAAAAAGTTGCACCTTTTCTTTTAAAATTAAATGTAAATCCCCTAAAATAATGTGAGAAAACATTGAAAAGTTCCAGTTTAGTTTGTCAATGAAATATGTCTCTGTTAAATTCATTGTTTTATCTTGAACTGTCTGAAACTCCTCACACACAGGAAAAACACAAGTCTGTTTGTGACGTAATGTGGAGGAAATCAAGCAATTTATTAATGCAAACGGTGGGGTGTAAAGGGTTAACTATTAAAAAACACAGTGTTTAACACACTGATAGACCCATTTCATATAATATATTACTTTACTATCCATGGACGCATGAAACTCGCGGCCTCACGGGTGACAACCCATCTTTATTTGTTAACATTGTTTATCTAAGTACAATGTATACTGTTTGAAAAATTATCATATATAGTATAGGTCACATCAAGAGTCACCTGTAAATAGTTATTTGAAGATATAGCACGGTAGACGGGTAGAACAATAGAAGTAGGCTCATTGTGTAAAACTTACCTAGTGGGTATGGAGTTAAAGTCCGGGTTAAAGTATACTGTAATGTGTATAATATGAGTATTAGTGTTTTACCTTACACAGACCATCATCACAGAAAGGCTATATATCGCCTATACTCACTGACTCGTGCTATAGCCCATCTACCACTAATACATGTAACAATTTGTTCATTTTATTTCATAAGAAACCGACGAGGAGAACGAAATTGGGCCGACTCAACCGTCTGTTGCACGTAAAAGGGGGAGGGTTCTGCCCCCCTTAGTCCCTGATACGGACGAGGAGGATTACGGTATGAGTTACATCTCCACAATGCCTGATCTTCACGATGACACGAGTGTACACGAGGATGCCCAACACGTGAGCGATTATGACGATGATGACGAAGACATTATGTCTACTACACTCAAATCAATTTCACGTCTCACTCCTCCTAACACATCGTCGGAGGAGCCCATCTTCGAGAACGATCATTACGATCACGTCGAGGAGGCCCACCAATACTCCAAGGAGCAGGAGATGCACCAGGAAGAGGAGGAAGAGGTGGAAGAGGTGGAGCAAGAGGAGGAAGAGGAGCAAGACGAGGAGGAAGAGGAGGAAGAGGTGGACGAAGAGGAGGAAGAGGAGGAAGAGGAGGAAGAGGAGGAGGAGGAGGAAGAACAGGAGGAGGATGGGGGCTATTTAGAAACGCCTCCGAGGCAACGTGCCATGGAGCAGGCAACCATGGCACAGAAAGAAAGAGCCAAACAGACCAACAGCATGCTCAAAATGCAGAAGAAGTTGTTTTTTGAAGTCCAAGATATAAAACTATCCATTCAACAACACAACAAGTACATGAAAACCGTTGCAGAGTACTGCGAATATAAACTAAACGAAGCGGGGGACCAAAGTCCCCGCTTCTAAAAAAGTCATCAAGTTCCTTAGGTCGTTTTTAAAACAATATTTCTTGTAACATTCTGAATAGAAAGAATAATGTTTTAACCATTTTTTGTTAGATCAGTAACAGGGATCATAATTTAAATATTTCTAAACTTTGTCCATTCAAAGTACTCTGCAACCGTTTTCATTTTTCCATTAGAACCGTTTGTTGAAACTATTACACAGCATATGCAAATTTTTCATATTTTTATTTTTTAATTGTGTAACATAGCACTTAAAGTGTGCTTTTTAGTGAAAAAAATGGATTTGTATTGGTTTATTTGTGTGAATGGATAACATTTTGTTCACTTGTAAGGGTCGAACGTCGATCCTTTGTATTCAGTTAAGTACATAACGGAAAGTTGTGTAGTAGTTAGCGCTCTATTGTATGCTCTAATGGGCCAGGGTCGCCACCTCCAAGCCTCACTAGTATCACTGATTGTATCAATTATAGGGGTCCTCTCCTCCTACCCTCCCCCTCCCCACTCCCCTGGAAACTCACTGGTACACTGATCTGTGCACGGTGCTCAGGTGTATACCTCTCTTCTCATTGGTTATTGCTGGTGGTAGCAGAAGAAGTAAGAAGGATGATTTACAGGACGGGTACAGCGTCAAGGGTTTCTGGTCCACCAGCGGGTAACAGCCCCTCCTTCCCCCCCAACCCGACACGCCACCACTTGCCTGCCCACACACAACAGGGTCAGTGCTTGTGTCTGTGGTACTGTGTAAGTTGCATAAATACTAATTAGGCCCATTTATTGCCAAAAATGTCTATTTGGTGGAAATAATTGTACATTTAAAAATTCTTGTTCTTGCATTTTTTTCACACTAGCAATAATAATGCACTAATAAATAAGATCAAAAGAGCTTTCCTATTAATGTTTTTCTCCCTTTCAGTGGGTTACAACACCATGAATCTATGTTGAGCCATTGAAAACTCTCCCAGATACCTAGTTATAGCCCTGCAAGTACATCTGCCCTCACCATTCTATTCAGACCATGACTGAGGTGAACAGACGTGGGGTTAATGTTATAAAGTGTATTTGACACACATAACACTTGCAGGGCAGTTTCAGCCATTTCCCGTTTTGTGTCAAGTTAATGTAGTGTATAATGCACTACTACGAGTACATTATCTATTATGACTTACACTGTAAAAACTTAAGTATTTCTACAGCAAGTTACAAGGTAGATTTACAGTACTTTTTGCTGTCAAAATATTCATTGTGTTTTTAAAGTAACTTTTACTGTATATTCAGTCACCACAGGGGGTGCTAATTAGTGATTTACATCTGTTTTAACTAACCACAGGTAAAATATCATTTAAATAATATGTTCCCGAGCCCGAGATCACACAGCAAATGAAGTGCTGTATTTGTACAGAAAGGTTAACACGAATCGCTCGGCAACTAAAATCTTAGTCGCTCACTTGGGCGACTTGGGCATCTGAGAATGCACAGATAGAAGAAACGAATTGAGAGAGAGAGAGTGGTTTATATAACCAATAATGACGTGAACCCGCAAATTGTCCTTCACTAATATTTGTTTATGTGTGTACATGTAAAAATATTTGGAACAATTCGTGTTCTAAAGTGGGCCCATTTTAAGGCCACTCAGATCAAACGTACACATTTCAATATAGGGTACGTGGTAGTTTATGTACTCATAGGTAATGATAAAAATTTGCCCATTCTGCCACTGGCCCATCGCTCGTTGCTTGTAAAATCCCCTAGTGGGTATGGGCCTTTAGGGAGTTTCCCGGGTGAGTTTCACATTCCACAAACAGTGATGTAAGTTAACATAACTTTTCTCTCACGTTGTACACCATGCTTCAAGAATATTAGTTAATTTATTTTTTTTGTCTTTTTTTTTAACATATCACGTCATGCTCCAAATGCCCCACCCCATACCCATGTTTGGTTATGCAAAAATGAACCCCCTCCCACCCCACCCCACCGTGCTGCATGACGTCATTTCTGGACGGCCCCTTTTCAAATTCAATATGGCTATGTATATTGGAAATACTTCAAGGTATATGTACATGCGCTGTAGTATGTGAACCTGCCTAATGTGAATGTAAACAGCACCTTCATAGGGGTTACCTCCGAGGCTGCACACACTATCTAAGACATGGTAGGCCCGCTATGTTATATGGAGCGTATGGGCGACCCTAGGAGGTTTACTGTTTCATTAAAGTGCAGCCCCCTGGTGCATTTAATTTGAACAAACTTTGTAGTGTTTAGGCGCTATATTGCTAGTCCACACTTTGTTAATTGATTTTTGGGGCCTCTATACCCCTTTCAGACTTACCATGGGAATGAGCATCAAAGTTATTTGGTTCAGTTGGCATTGCCGTGTAATGTGAGAAGGCTGTATCATGTTTAGTATACCTATAGCATAATATTTCAGGTATTGTTCATAAGAAAGTAATCTTCAGTTGATAAATATGAAACAATACCTTGAACAATGTCTACTGTTAATTCTATAAATAAAATATGTTTTTATAAATCATTTATTAATTACTTTTCGTTTCTTTATTGCTTTTCGTTGTATCTTAAGTTTGTTGTATGTCATTATGATAGTATATCCCAATGGATTAAAAGTAACGTTGAAAATAATTAACTATCAAATGGGTTTAATGCTCTTTATTACCTGTCGGAAAAGAATAGGATTCCAGAATGAAATAACTGTGGATTCACTTTCTATGTAAATGAAATCTCTAATATCTATAATTTTCAATGGCCTTCAAATCCAACATCATGCCCATATACACATGGCAAGTATATGACAAAAGAGAAAAGTTCTAACTGAAACATCAAGGATATTGCTTTAAAAATTTTTGATGTAGCAAACGCCCTATTCACTTGAACTGTAGGGGGCCTTCTCTTTTAAACTAAGGGCTATTTTATTAACAAGTATAGGCAAATAATGTGAGGGGCCCATATAGGTCACACCTAAGCACAAAGGGGTTAATGCCGTATCAGCTCACAGGCCTAGAAATGATCGTGCTGGGGATGACCTCAGTAATGAACGTCTTTCTAGAACATATTCCCCTCTTGTCTGTTTTACGTCGGACATTGTTTATGGAGAAATTGATAAGAAAATTTTAAAATCGAAAGAAAAGGGGTGGGGTGGTTTGGTGGGAGAGCCCACGACTTCTAAGCAATATTTCCTACAAATGTACAACAAAACCCAATAATCAATTAAATCTTCTTGCCTAGAAACTATTTATTTTATTCTTGTAGGCCTATACACTTTGACGGGCACTGCCACCCGACCCTAATCACATGATCCCTTTAAGTTGATTATAGGAAAAGTTCCCATTTGTGATATATGTAAAATACATAGTTTATCATAAACCTATAAATCTATTTCAAGTTCCTCTAGGTATATTAAAGTGAATAATGTTTCTTATAGAAATAGTGGTCATAGAATCAATGTAAACATAGTCATATTAAATTCAAAAAGCCAATTTATTTCGACAGATACAAAGTTTGGACATTACTAAGAATACCTACAGACCCGCCAGTTGAGTTGATGATCATCGACATTCATGATTCCCCACCGAACACATCAGTTGGTGATCGCACTGACTATGAAGTTTTAATGCTATTTTATACACATACAACTCAACACATACAAACTCAGCACCATGAAAGCCCGGTCGCCAATCGACCTCCTCCCCGCTCCACGTCCCCGTCGCACACGTTTCCAGTGGGAACATGGCCAAGGGGATCAAACTCGTTCTTCCTAAAATAGCCCACACCCGTTTACAGTCGTACAATATATGTTATAGTTCATCCAAATAACTGATACAAACCAATAAACGTTTCACCTAATGGTATGTACGTAAAAAAAATACATTGTGAAACCCACTTTAACTCATAACATATACATAAAGAAAGAATAAGACTAATGTACAAACTACCTCGTGTTTCAGAATTCCATATGGAGTGATGTTTCAGGATACTCTGTCCTACACGTGTCACATCTTCTATACACCAGAGACTTCTCACTGCAGTAATGCATATCTACATACATTTAGTTGTTTGCACTGTTGGAAAAGGAAAACCTTCAATTCCTGAGGTACGTTTGTGCCTTTTGTCCATAGGATAAGATGAAAGGCAGGAGCTTGTGCGGCCTCCACACCACACAATTGCAACTCCAAGGTTAACGGTACTGGGACCGTTGAGTGTGAGCCAACAGTGGTCTGAAGTGGCACAAACCGGACACCCAACTGCCGGGTGTGGTAATTACAGGTGAAAACAGTGTTCAATGGTGCCATGCCTCACTGCACATACTACAGCCAGAGACCTTGTATGTATATATAGGGGCTATAGACAGGGGTTCCCCATGTCGCGTGTCCAATTTAAAAAAAATGCCCTGTGGACTTTCACTATATCACAGATTACACCCATGTCACATGTCGAATTGAACAAACAGCCCTGTCCCATGTCAAAGCTCATGTCGCATGTCCAATTTAAGAACAGATCAATGTCATTTGTCCCTTAATCACCATGTCGCTTGTTGAATTTAAAAAAAAACACTGTGTCGTCGTGTCCAATTTAAGGGTCTACATCCCCTTATGTCAAGACTGGAAAGCTAGAGGGAAAGCTGTTATGCACTACAGGCCTGCCACCTGGCCTCTGCTTGTATTTCATTTGGATTTACCATTATGCCTATGGTAAAAATGGCATAGGTATACACTGTAAAAAGTAAATGCTGTAAATTTACAGTCCACCAGTATTTTACAGCACTTCAAATTAAAAGCCTTTTACCATCAATTGAACCTAAAATATTACCCATGATTCAAATAAAATGTAAATTCCCAACCACAAACCAATGTTATAGAGGTTGTGGGATGTAATTATGCTACATTTACTAGCACATACATGCATTGGATGATGTTGCAGCAGGTTTGAGAGATCATTACTTACCTATGAATTAAACTTTACACTAAAAAGGTGTCTATGCATACAGTTTATAATTATCGCATAGTACTTACAATTATTACTATGTATTTCATTAACTTAAAATATAAGTGAATTTTGTGTGTATGGTATTCACTTTTGGACATCATTTAATCTAATTAATTCACCTGTAAATATGGTTTGAAGGTAATATGCCAAAAACGTTTTTTTACTTTTTACTTTTGCACTCCTGGTGGTCACTTTATTTTACAGTAAGGTGTACTGTAACAATATATTCTCATCATGTAATTTGAAATTTACAGTACCAATTTTTTAATCCTACAGCAACTTTAACTGTTGATTTTCCAACAGCAAACATTCCTCTAACTTAACTGTACAATTTGCTGTAGAATAACATTAACTTTTTACAGTGTAGTATGGTGTATTAAACAAAATTATTATTTTTTTTTATCTGAATAGCCATGAAAATCAACCCACCATTGGCCCGAGGATTTTATCAAACATGTTCATATCAATATAGCATACTGACGGCGACGAACCCAAAATCGCTATGGGGCTTAAGACGTGCATGAGAGGCCCGTACCAAGGGTCTGCCGTGGGGGGGGGGGGGGGGGGGGGTGGCGAGGTTCCACAAGTGGAACATATGCCTATATTTTCAATAATCTGAACTTGAAAAGGGGGTAGGCGAGGTTCCACAAGTGGAACTTTGCCCTATATTTTCAATAATTTGAATTGGAAAAGGGGGATGGCGAGGTTCCACAAGTGCAACATTTTGGCAATATTTTCAATAACTTGACCTTCAAAAGGGGGGTGGTCATCAGAAAAAAAGTGTAACTTTTCAATATTTTCCTACTAATTTTAGGGGCTTTACAATAAAGTTTTGAAGGGAAGCTGGAAGTTTTGGAAACATTTACTTTGTGGGGGGGTGGCCCGCCACCCCCGCCACCCCCCCTAGTTACGGGCCTGGACTCTGAGTACATGTGCATGGCCGTAATTGTGAGTGGATTTACACACGAAATGTTCTACAATAGTTAACTTTTAGGCAGGCCTTTTGATACCAATGTGCCGTAGATATCATTGTATATGTAATGGGCCACATAGGAAGTCACCTATATAAGACGTATAATCTGAACACTATAGTTGAAATGCAAGGAAAGAATGTTAATTTCCAGCGAATCGTTCACGAACGAGACGATTGCGCACTATATGTCCCAGACGAGTCAGTCTACGAGCATTGTCCACCACTTCATTAACGTCGACTGGTGGATCTTCGTTTAACAGGGGCTGATCGTCCTCCATGTCATCCAAATCCACATCGTGAAATTTGGCTATGTTGTGCAGAACTGCTGTGGCGATGATCATCCGTGTCACTGTGTGTGGGGGTGACTGAAGCATACCTCCAGTTTTGTCCAAACATCTATTGCAAATAATAGTGAAATAGGAAATAAACATTACTTTGAAACATTCAACCAACTGATATAAGTGAAGCTATGCTACTTATGCTGGTATTCTTTTTACTACATACCAAAACTCTATAATGCATAATATTATTTGTATTACTGTTTTAGGGTATGATGGATATTAAGAAAGTTAGAGGTTCAAACATAATGTCGTCTGCTGCATTGGCCATGATCAGTGATATAAGCGCTGAAGCATGCACTCTATCGCTGTTTGCACCGGGACCTTGAAACCTGAACGCTTCGAAGGGATGTAGGCCCTCCGGGAGTATTGGCTTTATGACGTTTTTGTGCTGACCACCAGGACCCCCGCCAGGACCTCAGGGAGAATGCATTAACTTGTCTTTTGAAAATTGATGGATAACAGAATTAACACTTATGTTCATATAGTTCACAATCGCTGGCTCTAGGTACCCCATAGAAAGGGAAGCATGTAAGAACGAACTAATTTACAATTAACTATACATGCTATATTTACCGGAATCGCATTTTCCAGATGCCAATCACACGTTCGATCGTATTCCTAGCTTTCACGTGGGCCCTGTTGTACGCACGTTCCCCATCATTGGCTGGTCTCATAAACGGTGTCATGAGCCATGGTCGAATGGCATAACTGCAATTTGTTGGTTAAATAAATGAGAACTGTTATTCATAAGTTGTAATGAATTACTAAAATCTAGAAAAAAACAAAACACGTACAAATATGTTGACCTTTTTTTTTTCTTTTAATTATCACATTAGACTAGCCCCCGCCCCTGGCTACACCCTACCTATGCTCAGGCGCGGATCCAGGGGGGGGGGGGGGGGGGGCCGACGGGCCTTGGCCCTCCCCCCCCCCTTGCCCTGTTAAATCATGTTTGTATGGGGGGGCCCCCTCCCCCGTACATTCATGTTTTTGGGCCCCCCCTCTAGGAATTCCTGGATCCGCCCCTGTATGCTAATTCCATCATGCCCGATTTAGACCATCAAGAGGTATTCTAGGAAAACTACACTGTCCTACATAATAGCGTGTTACATTACAACTGTTACTTGTGAACCAGTCGCTGTAAAAGATACAACTTCGCCACTGTACGCATCATCATCAATTATTATTTGAGTAAGGAATAGTACTAAAACTGACATACCCGCTATCACCCAAAATGAAGAAGCCGTCCATGAATCTATATCTCTGCATGGCATCTCCTATAGTACTGGCATGCCATATGACCGAATCATGGCAGGAGCCTGGCCAACGTGCTTCTACATCCACAATCCTACCCCATGCATCACACACGACCTGAAGAATAAAATAAATGTTACATTTGTAAAAAAATAATAGACAGTTTATGTAGTCATTGTTACTGACTACTTATATATCAACGAATTAATGTTTCCTTTACACTACTTTTATTGAGAGATATTTTGTTAACACATTTGATAGGTGTACAAACGTAATACATTAGGGCCTTTATAAAGGCAAGAAAATATAAAAATAATTACCTGCACATTGATAGAATAGTACAGCTTGCGGTTACGGTACACATGACTTTCGAAAGAAGGTGCTTTCAGAGCAACATGCGTACAATCCAGAACCGCAGCAACACAGGGGAAGTCGGAATTGAATGCAAATTCCCTAGCATTGTTCCTCTTCTCATATCTGTAACCAATAAAATGACAACAAACATTTCCTATATTTTCTAATTTGATTTCCCTTGTTTGTAGACCTTGTGCAGACGTGGTCACGTGAACACATTTTGTTGATCATCACATGTGTCTGCCCCCACACAGAAAGGATGCTCCATGCGGGAATTAAGCATTATACACCATATTTTAGGGTTTACAAACATACCAAGCACATCAAAATTGGATAATTTTAAAGGAAGTAACAGCCTGTTAAATACCAACATGTCCGTCTTCCTAAAAATTGCAAAAAGCCATAATACCATCATGAGCACGAGTGTCACTAACTTTTTATCTATAAAAGATAATCTATTGTAGTTTGAAGTGATAATATAACGAAGTAGTGTTTATCCAAATGGGTTACAATATGTGACCAAATGCAAAAATTTTTGACACTTCCATGGCAATAAAACACTTAATGTTAGTTAATATATGGGCACAAATCATTCCATTAACATTCCAAATAGAATGTTTTAAAAACTTGATGGAATGTTTAGAGTGGTATAACTGTAATTACTTGAACATTAATGTTTCATTATAAAAACATTATTCATTATAGAAAATACCATTGCTATGCACATAATGAGAGGCAAAAGAAACTCACTCTGTGTATGGAAACTTTATGTACTCCTCTTTGATCAAACAGAGAAGCTTGATAGTTTTCGCCACAGAACGACAGACGGTTCCTCTTGACACATGATGTGAATCACCGACTTCGCGATACATCGATCCAGTTGCTAGGAATCGACAACCAATGCAAACCTACAAATGAATAACACATGTACAATTAAAGTCGCAACACATTGAATAAATGCTCATGCATGCATATATGCATGCATATGCTTTGCCTATGAATAAACACTTGCCAATATTGGCAAAGAGGTTCCCCCCCCCCCCCTTTTTTAAAAATCCTTAATCCGCCCCTGTTATTTGTCTTAGGTCGGCCTGTCCATCAGTCATCATTTATGGAGCAATTGATAAGAAAATATATATAGGTAAACAAAATAGAAAAACTGAGGTTTGGGAGGAAAGGCCCCCATTTATAACCAATATTCATGACAGTTGCACCCACCCCCCTCCCCCCCCCCCCCCCCTTCCCTGTTAAATCAGGAGCCCAGTCCCCAAGTTCAATACTGTCAGTTAATCAATAATTTTAGGGTAATATATGAAAACAATTTTTTGGACAATAAAACGTGGCAAACAGGTAAATGTATAACCCAAAGTACAGTAATATACCTGAAGGACGTGTCTGTGTGGTGGTGCAAAGTAAACTAAGTAAACACAGGCAACCCCAACCAGCCAAAGGAGGGTAGGTGCATCTAACACACACCAGAGGGGAGTACTGCATACAACCAAACCACCACTCCCCCTACCAAAACAACAAAAACAACAACAGACAGGTGTCCAATAATGTCTACATTTATGTTTCATACAATACATAATATACATAGATGCGTCACCACAAACACGCACATTACATGGTTAGTAGAATGATGTAATGTAACATAAAAAAAGGATGAGATACGCGTTTATTGCCCTATTTTTTCGGATAAAATAGAATTTTTTTTTTTCAAATGTGAAATACGCCTGCGTCTAGGGTGAAGCCCACCCTAGGGCCGACTTCACCATGGAGCCGACTTCACTGTGGGGCGGGATTCACTGCTAGGCCGACTTCACCATGGCGCCACTTTGCCATGGGGCAGACTTCACCTATTACCATCTAATATACATTTGAATGTGCTCTATTGAAGTCACCAAACTTTTACAGGCCCGTACCAAGGGTCTCTTGTGGGGGGGGGGGGGGGTGGCGACC
This sequence comes from Lepidonotus clava, assembly GCA_936440205.1. Classification (NCBI taxonomy): domain Eukaryota; kingdom Metazoa; phylum Annelida; class Polychaeta; order Phyllodocida; family Polynoidae; genus Lepidonotus; species Lepidonotus clava. The sequence goes on along the minus strand of OW387144.1, from coordinate 40,739,163 downwards.
AGTAAAAAGTGGAACTTTTAAATATTTCCCTACTATTTGTTAGGTGGTTTTGCATTAGATATAAAAAAAAGAAATGTAACTTTTGGGAACATTTCATTTATGGGGGGTGGGGGAGGGGGGGGGGGGGGTGGCAAGCAAGAAAACCTGCAACTTTTCAATATTTTCCTACTATTTTTATGGGGTTTTACATTAAATTTTTGAAAGAAAGGTGGAACTTTTGGGAATATTTCATTTAGGAGGAGGGGGGGGGGGTTTGGCCCGCCCCCACTACCTACCTCCATAGTTACGGGCCTGCTTTTAAGAATGTAGGCGTACGTTGTTTACACAAACAACGTAATAATCATGCACTTAACTAGGGGGGGGGGATGGTCTGGGTGGCGCACCCATCCCCCAACATAGAAATGTTTTATTCCCAAGTTACACCTTTCACTAAAGAAGGAAATATGAAAACACAAAGAAAATATTGCAAACTTTGGCAACCCCCTTTTTTAGTGAAAATTATTGAACTTATAAAGAAAACATATATTTAATATCATGTTTCGTTACGCCAACTTTCCTTCCTGAAGTTGTCATGTACAGATAAAGATACATAACATTATTGACAGCGGGTATAATTATTTTCAGTATTTTAAATATTGAACATTCATTTAAATTTAAAAGTGTTTTTTTAAAAAATACTTACTGTGAGTACTGCAGAAATGGTCCATCCAATACCTTGCATTGGACCTAACATTTCCAAGTCTAACATTCTTTGAGCCAATTCTGTAACTGCGTCTTTTGGAATTCTGTATCTTTTGACAAATTCACGGTCAGTGTACTCCTCCATAGGGTCAATCCTTCGTCGAAAAACCTTTGGGGCCCGTTGGATAGGCACTCGATTCATACGTTCCTCTTCTTGTTCGTCCTCCCCCAAAAGCAAATGGTGCATCAATAATGCCATGTCAGCGTTGTTCAAATAATGTCAAAATGTCAGTTGATTTTCGGCCACATCACCCTTGCACTCGCTTGTGACTGAAAGACACTAGGCCAGTTGCATGGTCAAACCACCGGTCATGTAAGCTATTCCCTGCCCCTGTCCCAATTACACTGGGGGTATAGACCCTTCAAATAAACAGTGCCACATGGCTATTTTTTAAATTGGACACGGCGACACTGCCCTTTTTTAAATCCGACATGGCACATGACAATTAAGGGACAAATGACATTGCGATATTCTTAAAATCAACAGGAGACAGGGGCTTTTATAACATAGTGATATGCCACATGGCCACTTCTTACATTGGACATCCGACATCATGGGCGGATCCAGGAATTTTCAAAAGGGGGGGGGGGGGGGGGGGGGGGCGTCCTATAGCAAACAAATTTGCCGGGCCCTCCAGGCCCACGAATATTACATTAAAAAATATATATATTTGTCCAAAAATCCGCGCCTGGACATGGGTCTAATATCTGATATAGAGACAGGCGACATGGCTATTTTTGAAATTCTACACGCGACGTGGGACCCCCCATCCATACCCCCTACACTGGTTGCATGTGGTAATTCCGCTACTCTACATATGTGACCCAACGAGGGGAAAGGATTCTCCAAGGTTTCTATACTTCCCATCGTAAGACTGATATTTAAGAAGATATGAGTAGTTTTGTGACAAATAGTGAATATAATTAATTAGAAGGACTTTTTTTTAGAATTTATTGATCAATGATCATTCATGGAATGTGAATGTAATGTATTAATGTTTAAATGGACATTATTCCTTCTAGTTGGTTTGCATGGTAACTAGATCTTAGACAATTGAAATTTAATCCAGCCATAAATTGCAAACTATTCCTTTATCATTGTTACATAGAAAACATAATGATTTTCAAGCAAATGCCGCATGGAACATCGTTTCCCCTCATATGGTCACATATAGCAATGCTATTGAGAAATGTGCGACCTTCAGCCCAGTTGTTTAATGGGCCACCTACCTCTATAGCCTGCAAACCCTTATCTGTATTTGTTAAAATTCACTATTAAAAAAATTATTTCATTCTTAAATGAGCTTGTTGGCGAAAATGACTTGTATAAATTGGATTATGTATAGTGATATATCGTAGGCGCGAGTGTTAACCGGTGGTAACCAGGAACCAGCGACCAGGGGATCCTGCCTCCTGATTGGGCAACATGTAGTGACGTCTGCACCTGGCTGGTACAAAACGATCAAGCCACCGGCGCCAGCTCTCACTCCCTTACACCTGCCGCTGCGCTACCTGTACCTTGATATTTTTTTGAGCCAGCTACCACAGTGTTATGGTGTATTGTAACATATACCTCTATAGCCTGGAAAGCATTATCTAAATTGTTTTAAATTCAGAATGAACACAATTATGTCATTCTTAAATGGGCTTGTTTGCGAAAATGGGGTGGCAGTGGGGGCCTACTATGGTGTTATCGTCAATACGCATTGTTGTGAAAACATAGCGCCTATAGCGCGGGAACACGACCGGATGTTAACCGGGAAAAGACTGTAGATGGTTTTCGGCGTGTTGTATAATTATAATGTGGTAAACGTTGAAACCAGCGTCGTCCGTTTCTAGTCCAGTTCGATTGGTGGGCCCGGCCTTTACATGTGGCTTCACTTGGGAAGCGGAAACCAATGTTAAGATATATGTGCGCATTGCCTCTCGCAAAGCCCCTTTTGAAACCCGGCCGATATTTCAAACTCGCTTGCTGGTATTCGGCGAGGGTCTCTTAGAATGTTATTGGTAGGACCCGTGAATCAGCGATTTTTTCCCCGCGCCCAACCCTTTCGACACGAGGAGCCGGGCGAGGAGCACGTAGGACTCTAGGAGGAGACATTTTTTCCACTAGGTCGAGGACCAAGTGCAACTTTTGCGTGCGTGCATATCGATTGAATTGTGTAGCTCCGTCGGTATTTAGATTCACAAATACAAGGAAAGTAAGCCTAGTCGTAATTGTGCACCATTTACTGATTTATTAATGACGAAATATGTCAAGAGTTAGGCAGTGTGACATCGGGTCTACGAGCCGAGGTGACAAACATGGCGGCAGCGTGCACGGCCCTCCGGCCTCGTGTTTAAACAGGTGCGAATCCAGGGTCTGTATTGTAGGGGGCCGGGGGGAAGGTATCTGGATAGTAAGGTTTTTCTTATTTACCCATGTGTTTTTACTTCCTATGTACTAGAAACCAAATTGTAAGCAAGCTGTGAATGGCCGAACACGTGTCCATTGTACTAAGCCATTACAATGGATATAGACCCATAAATTGGACACTGCGACATGGCCATTTCTTAAATTCGAGTGAAAATGACCCTAGATGTCGGTACGACGTAAAACACACAACACTCACTCACTCTTAAATTCTACATGGCCACATGTCCGTTTTTTAAATTCGATAGGCGACATGGTAAGTTAGTGACAAATTACATTGCTATTTTCTTAAATTTTATATGGGACAGGAGCTCTAAAAAGATGGTGACATGCGACATGGCTATTTATCAAATTCTGGTCTATAGTCTCAGTTTGGTTTGATTCCTGCTCAGTCTCACCCACAATGGTGTAAAGCATCCTTCGCTAACTCATCTTCAAGTTGGATTTGTTTTGAGTTCAAAATAATGATATTCTTGCTTTAATAAGTCTTAATTTCACTCTTGTGATGTTTCCATTTAATAATTGTTCATTTCACTCTCAGTTAATTGGGTTAAACTACGCAAACAAACAAACACTTAATTTGTGTGTTTCCAACTTTAGTCTAGATTAATTTCTAGCAAGGTGCCTTTATAGAAGGGACTTCATAAATTTGCTATTCATTGTTGATCAATTAATAAAGTATTGGCTAGTTGATACAAAAGCTCTCCAACTACACATCGAAGCTAGAAAAAGGCTAAGTTTTATGTGTAAACATTATTTTGTTTGTTTGCTTTCAATTCATGGTGGGTAGTGTCGTTGACTAAGGTATGAGGTACAGCCAAAATGATTTCCTGGTTTTGATCCCCTGCTGTTTGCCTGCCCTGTCACCTTGATCTCATAGATTCAATCACCAAAGACACAATTTGTCCAAACTGTTTTTTAACGTGAACATTAACTTAGCTTTTGGTCCAGCCTAAACCACCCAACACTCACTCAAGGCTACAAGTATGAGAGACAACTTTCATGCTAAAATATGCATAACTAAGAAATAAAGGTTACATTCATGTTGTGCGACATAAACACCATGCCATGGGGATGACAACAACCAATATAGCCACCCAGTGGTGGTAACTTATGTGAAAGTGTGGGGCGAGTCTCTTGCTCTTGGAAACAGGTCCCTAGTAGTCCCTGGTCATAGTAAAAGGCTATCCTATGGCCACACTATTAAGTAGGCCCTGTTCATTGTATAAGTTAACGATAGGTGGTACCTTGCACTCACCAAGAAGTCGTTTCACTGAATAGGAGCTTAGTAGTTGGATCACTTCAGATGAACTACAGCACAAATAATTTACAGGTTTTGATGCCCTCCACTGACCAAGTGGTTGTTTGTGTTGAATTCCCGGTCAGTACTTGGTTGACTAAGGTATAAGGTACACGAAAAAGGATTTTTAGTTTTTGATCCCCTGCTGTTTGCACGCCCTGTCACATTCATTTCCCAGATTCCATCAGCAAACACAGAATTTTAACTGATTTTTGCTTAGAAAATAACCCTCAACACTTACTCGCTCACTTATGTCAACCACCTTAAAATCAATGTCTGCTTACAGGTACTTTTTCTCCTCCTAAGAAAAGGTGATTATCTGTGAGCCAACTATGTTTTCTTTCTCTGGTGGTGTTTCACTGCTCATCGTTGGTTTCCTGAAAAATCTGGCTGAAAGGCTGCGGGCTTGGCCTCTCATTAATTTGCATTCATACTCTGGTCAGTAGTTCATGATTTGACGCTTTAGTTTTAACCATTTAGTACCCCAACAAACAAGCATTTACTTTCCCCTTACATCTTGTATTGTTCCCCTGTGGGGGTCTGGGTAAGAATAGGCCCATGCATTGGATGCTTTTGTACTCCTAAAAAATAGTATGACATGAAAAAGCTATTGGGTATTCACTTGCACCAGTTATGACATTTGGTCACCACCATACACGTCTGTTCCAACTCCAATAAACATACTTTATATATAGATCAGGCCCGTGTGGGTGCGGGGAACAATAGGCCCCCAGTAGCCCCTGATCATACTATCAGGCCACCATAGGGGTGACCCAGCACTGATCAAGTAGTTCTTTGGGTCTAATTGGCGGTTGGTGCTATGTTTCACTAAGGGATGAGGTACAGCCAAAATGATTGCTGGGTTTTGATCCCCTGCTGTTTGCCCGCCCTTTCACCTTCATCTCATAGATACGATCATCCAAAGATAAAATTGGTGGCAACTGGTTTTGTACATGAAAAATATCCTGGCTGTGGGTAGGGCGTCAAACACCCAACACTCACTCACTCACTCCACTTTTCCATCTATTGCTGTTTTGTTGTGGCCCATTTAAAATATGCAATTTTGAATATTGTGTGTCATCAAAGGCTGGGTGTGTGTTGTCCTTTCTATGTATAATATATAAATTTAATTAACTAAGTCCTTCTACTTGTGACGTTTACATTTAATAAGTCTTCATTTCACTCTCACTTAATTGGTGTGTTTCCAAGTCTAGTCTAGTTTAATTTCTAGCAAGGTGCCTTTATAGAAGGGACTTTTCATGAGTTTGGTATTCCTTGTTACCGGGATAAGAAAATTTATCTATGGTTAGCTTACAGAGGAAGTTAACTCGTACAGTCAAACGAGTGAAAGTATTGCCTAGTTGATACGAAAGCTCTCTAACTTTACATGGGAAGCTAGAAAAAGGCTAAGTTTAATATTATCCCCCGTGGGGATCCGGGGTGGGGGTTCCTTCGGGAGCCTCCTGGGAAGAATAGGTCCCCAGCAGCCCCTTGCTGTTCGTAGAAGGCGACAAATGGGGGGACCAGACTAAGTAGCTCTTTGGTAGAGTGCCCGCCCTGAGTCGGGGAGGTCTTGGGATTTATCCCTGGCCGAGTCACACCAAAGACTTTAACAACGGGAGTGGTCTCTGCTTGCCTGGCACTCGGTATAAAGTAAGAACCACGAAACATGACTGGTCGGCCTGGTGTCAGTATAATGTGACTGGGTGGGGTATTGTGTGGGCTTATGACATGATATCTCAGTGTGGCAGCACTATAAAGAGGGCATTGGGTCCCACTGCTACAAATAGGCACCTCATTTCATATTCGGTCACCGCCCCTGTGGCGTAAAACTAGCTGAAAGGCTTTACCTTGTGCAGTCTGGTAAAAGAACCGTGAAGGGTTGGCCGGACGTTAAACTAATCCCACAAACAAACAAAGTAAATGTTATGTTGTTTTCTTTAGGTTCCATTCATGGTGGGTGGTGTGCTTGACTAAGGAATGAGGTAGAGCCAAAATGATTTCTGGGTTTTGATCCCTTGCTGTTTGCCCTCCATTGTCACCCGCATCTCAAAGATTCCTTCACCAAAGATAAGTTCTGTCAGACCTGTTTTTGGCCAGAATATGGCCCTAGTTGTTGAAAGTGTTAAGGTTCCATTACTCACTCACTAAGTTAATAACAACAGATCCAACCACATTGGATGGGCACTCTTCAAGTGGTTCTTAGTGTTGACACACTGATAGACCCATTTCATATAATATATTACTTTACTTTAGGTTCCATTCATGGTGGGTAGTCTGTTTGCCTGCCCTGTCAATAATATTCTTGCATTGTAAAAAAAAAGAAAAGGTTGGCCTCACATTAAAGCACCCCGAAAAACAATAAAACAAATCAACACCGGTCAACAAAAATACGGAAAATTATCAATATATTAATTTAATTAACTAATCACTTAATTGTGTGGGGGCAGACACATGTGGTCATCAACAAAATGTCTTCACGTGACCACATCTGCACAAGGTCTACAAAGAATGCAAATAAAATTAGAAAATATAGAAAATGTGTTTTCTCATTTTATTGGTTAGAGATATGAGAAGAGGAACAATGCTAGGGAATTTGCATTCAATTCCGACTTACCCTATGTTGCTGCTGTTCTTGATTGTATGCATGTTGCTCTGAAAGCACCTTCTTTTGAAAGTCATGTGTACCGTGCACTGACCAAGTCTTTTCTTGTGGTAAAAGACCCAACACTTACCTACTTACTGCCCCGTGGGGGTCCGGGTAAGAATAGGCCCCCAGTAGCCCCTGCTGATCGTACGAGGCGACGATAGGGGGGACCCTGCACTGACCAAGTGGTTCTTGGGTTCAATTCCCGGTTAGTGCTTGGTTCACTAAGGGATGAGGTACAGCAAAAATGATTGCTGGGTTTTGATCCCCTGCTGTTTGCCCGCCCTGTCACCTTCATCTCATAGATTCTATCACCAAAGACAGAATTCGTCCCAACTGGTTTTCGCCGTGAGAATGACCCTGGCTGTCGGTACGGCGTAAAACACCCAACACTCACTCACTTACCTACTTACTGGAACAAGCAACAAGAGCACAGAAGGAAAGAACAGAACAGTCTCTTGACAATGGCAAAAAAGTTTTAAAAGACCCAACAGTCACTCACAAACTCACTGTATTGTTTCTTTTCAAGCGTTGGTACTGGACAAAAGGGGGTACCCAGCACTGACCAAGTGGTTTTTGGGTTCAATTTCCGGTCAGTGCTTGGTTGACTAACACTGCACGAACTTTGGAATTTACTTTGTTTTACAAATTGCTGAAAGGTCATGGAAATGTTGGTTAAGATTCACTCCTACTCTTTAAGCAACTTTAGCTGTCTTTACAAGAAAATCGTATTTAAAGTTTGTCAAAAGGTCATTAAATAATTGAAGGATGTTTTCGATAGTATTTACATTGCTCAGTAAAGTAAATTATTGCATCAGTTTTACTGTGCCACCTAAGAGACCATAGTGGACTCTCAATTCTCGCTGTGATCTTTAGATCCTAAACTAAAGGCTACTCAACAAGAAATTGTATTTAGCTTCATAAAGTTTTTTGCAAAGTTTTATATCATAACATTTACTTTTTCAGTAAAGACCATTTTCTGAGCTTTACATTGTTCCTCTAGAGGGCACCACATGCTTATTTGTGTTTTTTGGCATGTTTTATGCATAAATTTACGTTCATTTTTACAAATAAAGGGCTATTTTGAGAAAAGTATCGGGATAATGATTATAATCATAATATTCCACCTTTAAGAAATGGAGTACTAGATTTAGGTGAACATGATTTTTGAATTGTATCCTAGATCCCTTAGTAATATCATTTCTGCTAAACCTACCAAATATACTAGCACATGCACATGCACATGGACCTTTAGATGTTTTAATGTGCCTATAATCTTCTTTTATCAGATATAGCTTAAATCCAAAAACCATAACATCATTGTTTGGTTGTCAGCCATACCACTGGTGAGATGAATATCAGTAATTTTTGCCAAAAGTAAATAGTAATGGTATCATGTTTACTTTGAGTATTTTTGTGTAAAGCCTAGTAAAGGTAGGTTTCATGACCTTTACATTTTCAGTAAAGATCAGTTTCATAATTTAGATAAAGTCCCATAGGGGGCACCACATACTTATTTCTGCTTTTGAGGGCCCCGTGGGGGTCCGGGTAAGAATAGGCCCTCAGTAGCCCCTGCTGATCGTAAGAGGCGACGATAGGGGGGAACCTGCACTGACCAAGTGGTTTTCGGGTTCAATTCCTGGTCAGTGCTTGGTTCACTAAGGGATGAGGTACAGCAAAAATGATCGCTGGGTTTTGATCCCCTGCTGTTTGCCTGCCCTGTCACCTTCATCTCATAGATTCGATTACCAAAGACAGAATGCGTCCCAACTGGTTTTCGCCGTGAAAATGACCCTGGCTGTCGGTACGGCGTAAAACACCCAACACTCACTCACTCACTCACTCACTCACTCTGCTTTTTAGGAAAAACGTTTTTCTAAAAAAAGCTATTTCATGAAAAAAAAAATTGCATATAGACCAACACAACCTTGGTTTATAAGAACATATATCAAACAATTAATACATAAATATTGGTTGATGAAATGCTAGCAAAAAATAGTTTTACATCAACATTCAGTAATGTGTAGTGAATAAACACCTTTCCTGTCTCAAATGTTGAGTATAGGCTTCCCGCCACAGGCCTGCTACCAGTGTAACCACTGCCTATGCAGTCTGTTCTATATGAACATGGACTGAATCCATCTTGCACCATGGCAAACTTAAATTCAATGGATGGGTTTCATGCACAGAAATTATAATTTTCTGTTGGAAAAAATATTTCCTCAAGAATGGAATCAAATAACATGAAGCTTTGCCTTTCAAAGTAAAGGCCTAAAATGGAGCTTGGGTCCCAAAACCACACTAAACATTTAGTAGCATTTACTGGAATTTATAGGAAACTGATGGTTTGTAAATATGCTTAAAGCTGTCTAAAATGTCTAAATATGTCAGGCTTGTAAAGGTCCTGTACATCTAGTATAAAGTAAATCTGCTTAAACCTGATCTACTCAAGCACATTTACTTGTTTTGAAACATCTTTACTAAGATTTAAAGATCATTAAAGTTAACATTAAAGAAAAGGTCAGTTACCTTTACAAACCTTTACAAAATGATTGTTATGAGCACCTTTATTCATCTTTAAAAAAAAATGCAAGGAGAGCCATTACACCTTTGATTTGCAATTTAAAGGTCTGTAAAGTTTCAACTTTAAGACCTTTACATTTTCAGGCCAAGTTGAAGTAAATGTCTGGTAATGGTCCCTAAATATGGCCATTACTGAGATGTACTGCAAAAGTTCAGGCCTGGTAAATCCCAAAATTCGTGCAGTGTAAGGGATAAGGTACAGCAAAAATGATTTCCAGGTTTTGATCCCCTGCTGTTTGGCTGCCCTGTCACCTTCATCCCAGAGATTGGATCATGAAAGACAGAATTGTCCCAACTGGTTTTGGACGTGAAAATGACCCTTGCTGTGGGTATGGCATAAAAGACCCAACACTTACCTACTTACTGGAACAAGCAACAAGAGCACAGAAGGAAAGAACAGAACAGTCTCTTGACAATGCCAAAAAAGTTTTAAAACACACAACACTCACTCACTCACTAACTCACTGTATTGTTACTTTTCAAGCGTTGGTACTGGACAAAAGGGGGTACCCAGCACTGACCAAGTGGTTTTTGGGTTCAATTCCCGGTCAGTGCTTGGTTCACTAAGGGATGAGGTACACGAAAAATGATTTCCAGGTTTTGATCCCCTGCTGTTTGCCCTCCATTGTCACCCGCATATCATACATTCCTTCACCAAAGATAAGTTCTGTCAGACCTGTTTTTTGACAGAATATGGCCCTAGTTGTTGAAACAGCGTAAAGCTTCCATTACTCACTCACTAAGTTAATAACAACAGATCCAACCAGATTCAATTGGAACTCTCCAAGTGGTTCTTAGAGTTAAATTCCCAATGTGAAAATGAGCCTGCTGTAAAGATTTCTAGGACATAGAATGTTCTCACATTGTTGCACATGGCGTTTATACCAGGGACAGATATTGACATGGAGAGTACGAGTCTACTTGCATATACTGTGCCCCCATTGTAAAAAATGAAGTGGTGATTGGTGTCCTCCCATGGGTGAATAAAGTCTACTTTTGGAGGCGGAGTGTCGCACCATGACTTGAATGGGCTTCTGTAAAGGACACTAAACATAAGTGTCCCATTCCCATTCCATGGGAACTGTTTCGATGGGTTCAATTGCCTATTGGTGCTGTGTTTTACTAAGGAATGAGGTACACCAAAAATGATGTGCAGGTTTTGATCCCCTGGTGTTTTCCTGCCCTGTCACCTTATGACCAAAACAAATGTAATGAAGCAATTATTTTCAAACAAGTTATATCTAAGAGTTTCATTGCCTTGAGAAAAACTTAAGTTTTGGTCTGTTAAGCACCTATGTTGTTTGGTGATCAGTCATTAACGGTTGTCCTTAGGGTTGTCCTAGACGTGGATTGCCTCATGCCCTGTGCTGAGGGTGGAGGTCCCAGCTGGGGCACACCCTCTTATGAGCGCTGATGGTGTGGTTGATCTGGGTCAACTCACTCTTTAGGGTAGTGATCTCAACCCGCAGCTCCTCATTAGTGGTTTTGTATTCCGCCATTTGATGTTATTCCTCACCGTCAATGACAATGTGTTATACATCATACTGTACATCAATGATGATGTGCTCCTCATGCCCTTTATCACCATCCAGGTTTAAGGCCCTTGCCAGTTTTGGCAACCAGTAGGGTATCGCACCCGGTGGCGGGTTTCTCCTAAACCATATCACATATTCGGTCACCGCCCTTGTGGCGTAAAATAAGCTGAAAAGTTTTACCTTGTGCAGTCTGGAAACAACCCATAAGGGTTGGCCGGACGTTAAACTACCCCAACAAACAAACAAACAAAGGCCCCCTAGCCCTGATGAGCCATGTGTTGAAGGTTCATAAATGGGGAAGACCAAAGCAGAGGAGTTGAACTCATTTGGAAAAGGCCCATGCATTGGACGCTTTAGTTGTAACCATTTACTTTGCTCTTGCATCTTGTATTGTTGCACTATGGTCAGTCTGGAAAGAACCCATAACCTGTTCTCACTAAATGCAGACACCTTTCTGCAGTACGCCATCTCATGTACAGTTTCTGTGCATCTTTCTAACGACGTCTCAATTTGGTGGAATTGGCTGGACAACTCACCCGTTTGACTTTGAGGTTTTTCAGTGTAAACACTCGGACTGTGTAGTGCGCCATTTTGTAGGTGTTGAGCAGTTTGACCGAGAGCTGGCCGTACGTCTGCTCGATCCGGGGTGGGGGTTCCTTCGGGAGCCTCCTGGGAAGAATAGGTCCCTAGCAGCCCCTTGCTGTTTGTAGAAGGCGACAAATGGGGGGACCAGACTCAGTAGCTCTTTGGTAGAGTGCCCGCCCTGAGTCTGGGAGGTCTTGGGATTTATCCCTGGCCGAGTCACACCAAAGACTTTAACAATGGGAGTGGTCTCTGCTTGCCTGGCACTCGGTATAAATTAAGAACCACGAACCATAACTGGTCGGCCTGGTGTCAGTATAATGTGACTGGGTGGGGTATTGTGTGGGCCTATGACATGATATCTCAGTGTGGCAGCACTATAAAGAGGACATTGGGTCCCACTGCTACAAATAGGCACCTCATTTCATATTCGGTCACCGCCCCTGTGGCGTAAAACTAGCTGAAAGGCTTTACCTTGTGCAGTCTGGTAAAAGAACCCTGAAGGGTTGGCCGGACGTTAAACTAATCCCACAAACAAACATGTTGTTTCAATGATTATAACATCTGCCTTAGTTTGATGTAGGGTTCTCCGTTCCTGATAAACTCTTTCAGTAGTCAAGGAATTGTATTAATGGTTGAATATTTCCTCCATTGTCCTGTCAAAGAATAAGGTACAGGAAAAATTATTGGTACGTTTTCATCGTCTGTGCCTGCCCTGTCACCTTCATCTCATAGATTGTATCACCAAAGACACAATTCGTCCCAACTGGTTTTCGCCGTGAAAATGACCCTGGCTGTTGGTATGGCGTAAAACACCCAACACTCACTCACTCTTGCATAGACTGTGCTCCCATTGTCAAGAAAGAAATGGTCATTGCTGCCAAAAGTATGAGACACAACATTCATCCTAAAATATGCATAACTAATAAAGGTTACATTCAGGTTGTGTGGGGTAAACGCCATCCCAAGTGGTGCTTACTTATGTACTACCCCAACAAACAAACAAACAAAGCTTACTTATGTGAAAGTCTGGGGTGAGTCTATTGCCCTTGGAAACATTACGTGATTATACTGTAATGTGTATAATATGAGTATTGTCATTTTACGTCAGCGCCCTTGTGGAGTAAAATCAGCTGAAAAGTATTACCTTATGCAGTCTGGAACGAACCCATAAGGGTTGGCCGGACGTTAAACTACCCCAACAAACAAACAAACAAGCACCCGGTGGCAGGTTTCTCCTAAACCATATCATGTATTCAGTCACCGTCCTTGCGCCCTAAAATAAGCTGAAAAGTTTTACCTTGTGCAGTCTGGAAAGAACCCATAAGGGTTGGCCCGACCTTAAACTACGCCAATAAACAAACAACTTTTCAAGCCCTGGTACTGGACAAAAGGGGTACCCAGCACTGACCAAGTGGTTCTTGGGTTCAATTCCCGGTCAGTGCTTGCTTCACTAAGGGATGAGTTGCAGCAAAAATGATTTCTAGGTTTTGATCCCCTGCTGTTTGCGGGCCCTGTCACCTTCATCCCATAGATTCTATCACCAAACATTTAATTTGTACCAACAGGTTTTGGGAATGAAAATTACCCTGGCTGTGGATATGGCGTAAAACAACCAACAGTGACTCGCTCACTTGTTGCACATGGCCTTTATACCAGGGACAGATATTGACATCCAGAGTAGCAGCCTTCTTGCAAAGACTGCTCCCATTTTTCAGAAAGAAATGGTCATTACTGACAAAAGTATGAGACACAACATTCATCCTCAAATATGCATAACTAATAAAGGTTACATTAATTTTTTCTGGCGTAAACGCCATCCCCAGTGGTGCTTACTTATGTGAAAGTGTGGGGTGAGTCTCTTGCCCTTGGAAACATTACGTGCTTATACTGTAATGTGTATGATATGAGTATTGGCGTTTTACGTTACAAAGACCATCACACCAAGGCTATATATAGCGTATACCCACTGACTCGTGCTATATCTACCACTAATACATGTAAAAATGTATTGTTCTTATTTCATAAGTAACAGACGAGGAGGACGAAATTGCCAAAACTCTTACCGTCTCTTCAGCGCAAAGGGTGCTGGTTCTGCCCCCCTCAGTTCCACATACGCACGAGGAGAATGATTATGGTTTCAGCTCCATAAGTCCAATGACTGATGTTTCCGATCACAGTGTACTGGAAGATGCGCAAGACGTCAGTCATTATGACGATGACGACATTCTCTCCAGTACCATTATATCCATGTCATATCTGACTCCTTGTCACACATTGGGAAACACCCAACACTCACTCACTAACTCACTGTATTGTTACTTTTCAAGCCCTGGTACTGGACAAAAGGGAGTACCCAGCACTATCCAAGTGGTTTTTGGGTTCAATTCCCGGTTAGTGCTTGGCACTCTGCGGCCGAATCACCCTCCGCTCCAGAAAGATAGTCCGTGAGAGTGGACTCTGCTATGTAGGGAGAAAACTATACACCCCTGTATATTATTCCTACGCGGCCTAATGCTTAAGGGGCCTATAAATAGTCCCGCGGTTTCCGCTGGTCGCGCTTGACTGGTCGCGGCGGGACCCAGTGGTCGCTACAGTGCAGAGATAACTTTCACTAAAAAGGGGTCGAGGCGGCAGAGTGAGTGCTTGGTTGACTAAGGGATGAGGTGCAGCAAAAATGATTTTTAGGTTTTGATCCCCTGCTGTTTGCCCGCCCTGTCACCTTCATCTCATAGATTCGATCACCAAAGACAGAATCGTCCCAACTGGTTTTTGCCGTGAAAATGACCTTGGCTGTCGGTACGGCGTAAAACACCCAACACTCACTCACTCCATGTCAGCTGTGACTCCTGACAGGGTCATCAAAGGCCTGGTGTGTGGTGTCCTTTCTATGGGACATTGCACACTAAAGATCCCTTGCCACTCTTCGGAACGAGTAGGGTATTGCACCCGGTGGCAGGTTTCTCCTAAAGCATATCATGTATTCAGTCACCGCCCTTGCGCCCTAAAATAAGCTGAAAAGTTTTACCTTGTGCAGTCTGGAAAGAACCCATACGGGTTGGCTGGACGTTAAAATACCCCAACAAACAAACTAACCCGGTTAGTGCAATGTGGAAAGAACCCATAAGGGTTGGCCCGACGTTATACTACCCCAACAAACAAACAAGGAAAAAAAGTTTTTGTTTGAAGTTCAACACATCAAACTCTGTATGCAACAACATACTAAGTATATGGAAAGACCAAAAGAAAGAAAAGTCTCCTCACACACCGTAAAACACCCAATACTCAGTCAGTAACTCACTGTAGTGTAACATTTCAAGCCCCGGGGGCAGTCTGGAAACAACCCATAAGGGTTGGCCGGACATTAAACTACCCCAACAAATCAATCCCTTGTACTGGACAAAAGGGGGTACCCAGCACTGATCAAGTGGTTCTTTGGGTTCAATTCCCGGTCAGTGCTTGGTTCAGTAAGGGATGAGGTGCAGAAAAAATGATTGCCAGCTTTGGATCCCCTGCTGTTTGGTCAGCCTGTCACGTTCATCTCATAGATTGTATAATGAAACACAAAATTTTTGACAACTGGTTTTTGGTGTGATAATGACCCTGGCTGTGGCTAAGGCGTAAAACACCCAACACTCACTCGTTATTTCATAAATTTGTTTATTTTGTTATAAATGAAATGTTGTATTGACAATGCTTTTAACATTTGGATACACCTAGTTATAGATAAAGTGGCAAAGTTGCATTACAAACAAGAAGGTTAGCTCATACTACCTAAGAAATACATTATTTGTAAAGTAACATTTAGTAATGTAACAACATTATTGTTTGAATAACCATATTGTGTAATGTAACCTAGGGGATATTTGAAGAGAATGCCCATTAATGGAGGTAGAAATGTTCAATATACTAACCTGTTATGCAAATCATTATTTTCCACAATAATGAGAGTGATGGCCTGAGGGCTGGGGCTTGGATTAAAATACCTTCATCGTGTGGTCAGTAGTCAAGCACTGTTACTTTAGTTGTAATCATTTACTGTCATCTAACATCTTGTATTCCCCTCCCCCCCCCTTGGGTCTCCCGGTAAGAGTAGGCCACCAATAGCCCCTGATGATTGTAGGAGAAAATAGGGGTGCAGACCCAGCACTTATCAATTGTTTTTGATCCCCTCCTGCAGTCTGGAAAGAACCCATAAGGGTTGGCCGGACGTTAAACTACCCCAACAAACAAACAAAGATCCCCTCGTGTTTTCCTGCACTGTCACCTTATGAACAAAACAAATCCAATGAACCAGTTATTTGTTAACAAGTTATATCTAAGAGTTTAATTTCATTGTACCTTGTGGAGTCTTAAAAGAACCCATAAGGGTTGGCTGGACGTTAAAGTACCCCAACAAACAAACAAATAATTGCGTTGACCAAAACATGATTTTTGGTCCGTTAAGCACCTATGTTGTGAGGTGGTCAGTCGGTAACGATTGTCCTCAGGGTTGTGCTAGACGTGGATAGCCTCATGCCCTGTGATGAGGGTCCAGGTTCCAGCTGGGGCTTCCCGTGGGGGTGCGGGTAAGAATAGGCCCCTAGTAGCCCCTGGTGATGGTACGAGGCGACGATAGGGGTGACCCTGCACTGACCAAGTGGTTTCTGGGTTCAATTCCCGGTCAGTGCTTGCTTCAGTAAGGGATGAGGTACAGGAAAGTATTGTTCTCCAGTGGGCATGTGGGTAACAATTGGCCCGTGTATTGGACGCTTTTGTACTGCTTCAAAATAGTAAGACATGAAAAACCTATTGGTCATTCACTTGCACCAGTTATGGCATTTGGTCACGACCATCCACGTGTGCTCCATCTCCAATAAACATATTAACATAGATGTTTTATGTTACAGTATTTTAATGCCAACAAAACCAACAAAACACCTTGAAAGGCAGGAAATGCAACCTCTCTCAGCAGTGAGAAAAGGCTGGCTCCGAAGCATGCAGCATAACATCTAGACCAAGTTTTTTTTGGTGTTTTTGCAAATTTCCTTTCTTCATAGACAAAGCCTATGCATGCATGACCATTTATTTGGTGTGTTGTGACTTTAATTGTACATGTGTTATTGTTTTTTACATTTGCATTGGTTGTTGATTCCTAGCAACTGGATCGATGTATCGAGAAGTCGGTGATTCACATCATGTGTCGAGAGCAACTGTCTGTCGTTCTGTGGCGTAAACTATCAAGCTTCTCTGTTTGATCAAAGAGGAGTACATAAAGTTTCCATACACAGAGTGAGTTTCTTTATCCTCATATTATGTGCATAGCAATGGTATTGTGTATAATGAATGTTTTGATCCCCTGTTGTTGGCCCACCCTGCCGCCTTCATTTCACAGATTCCATTTTACCTTGTGCAGTCTGCAAACAACCCATAAGGGTTGGCCAAACGTTAAAGTACCCCAACAATCCCCCCCTTCGGTCTCCCGTTAAAAGTAGGCCCCCAATAGCCCCTGCTGATTGTAGGGGACAATAGGGGGGGCGGGGGTTAACCCAGCACTTATCACTTGTTTGTTTTTTGGTTGTAAATATTGGTTGGTGCTATGGTTGACTATGGGATAAGGTACAGCAAAAATTATTTCTGTGTTTCCATCCCTTGCTGTTTGCACTCCATTGTCACCCGTATCTCATAGATTCCTTCACCCAAAAGAACTTGTGTCAGACCTGTTTTAGGCCCGAATATGGCCTTAGTTGTTAAAACAGCGTAAAGCTTCCATTACTGACTCATTAAGTTAATAACAACACATCAAAGCACATTGGATGATCACTCTCCAAGTGGTCGTTAGAGTTCAATTCATAATCTGAAACTCAGCATGCTGTAAAGCTTTCTAGGACATAAGCATATCATATATTCAGTCACCGCCCTTGTGGCGTAAAATAAGCTGAAAAGTTTTACCTTGTGCAGTCTGGAAAGAACCCATAAGGGTTGGCCGGACCTTAAACTACCCCAACAAACAAACAAACAATTCTAGGACATTAAATATTGTGACATTGTTGCACATGGCCTTTATACCAGGGACAGATATTGACATGGAGAGTACAAGTCTACTTGCATAGACTCTGCTGCCATTGTCAAGAAAGAAATGGTCATTGGTGCCCTCCCATGGGTTAATCAAGTCTACTGTTGGAGGCAGGGCATCACACCATGACTTGAATGGGCTTCTGTAAAGGACACTAAACATAAGTGTGCCATTCCCATTCCATGGCAATTCTTTTGATGCATTCAATTCCCTATCGGTGCTGTGTTTTACTAAGGAATGAGGTACAGCAAAAATGATATGCATGTTTTCATCAACTGGTGTTTTCCTGCCCTGTCACCTTATGACCAAAACAAATCCAATGAACCATTTTTTGCTGCCCCGTGGGGGTCCGGGTAAGAATAGGCCCTCAGTAGCCCCTGCTGATCGTATGAGGCGACGATAGGGGGGACCCTGCACTGACCAAGTGGTTTTTGTATTAAATTACCGGTCAGTGCTTGCTTCAGTAAGGGATGAGGTACAGCAAAAATCCCCTGCTGTTTGCCCGCCCTGTCACCTTCAGTGAAAAAACAAAAAAAAATCATGTCATAGATTCAATCACCAAAGACATAATTTGTCCTAACTAGTTTTTGGTGTGAAAATGACCCTGGCTGTTGGTACGGCGTGAAACACCCAACACTCACTCACTCACTGCAGCTTTTTCATCACAAAAGAGTCTGGGATCCAGGGGCCACCCTGTGCTCCCGACAGGGTCATCAAAGGCCGGGTGTGTGGTGTCCTTTCTATGGGACATTGCACACTAAAGACCCCTTACCACTGTTCGCAACAAGTAGGGTATTGCACCCGGTGGCTGGTTTCTCCTAAACCATATTATATATTAGGTCAGCGCCCTTGTGGCGTAAAATAAGCTGAAAAGTATTACCTTGTGCAGTCTGGATAGAACCCATAAGGGTTGGCCGGACGTTAAACTACCCCAACAAACAAACCTTCATCTCATAGATGCGATCACCCAAGACAGAATTGGTCCCAACTGGTTTTTGCCGTGAAAGTGACCGTGGCTGTTGGTACGGCGTAAAACATCGAACACTCACTCCTCTCCTACCACAGCTTGCGGTACTTCTGGTGAAAGTAGCAGTCTTAGGCAGCGCCAAGCAACGGGCAGACACTGTTCTCCTCCACCTCGTCCTTGATGATGATTCGGTCTTCTTCCTCACCGTCAATGATGATGTGTTGTACATCATCCTCTACATCAAGGAGCATGTTCTTGTCATGTCCTTTCTCACCATCAAGGTTTAGGGCCCGCTGGGCCTGGAGGGGAGAGCACCACCAGAGGGGTTGTACGACCTTGAAAACCACCCCGTGGGGGTCTGGGTAACAATATGCCCTGATCATATGAGTCAAGATAGGGGGGACCTTGCACTCACCAAGTGGTTATTGGGTTAAATTCCCGGTCAGTACTTGGTTCACTAAGGGATGAGGTACAGCAAAATTTCCAGGCGAATCCATACAGTTGGCAGTCAATGAGTCTTCCCCAGAAGGAGGAGATGTTGTACCCCATAGCCGTGTCCCCCGTGCTTCTCCATAGCGACAGTAAATGACTTTAGAGGAGACACAGCACATAAGCGAGGCTGGAGGCCAATCCGTACATATACCAGGCAATGAGTGTCCCCCAGAAGCAGCAAATGTCGTCCCACGTATCGCTGTCCACCTGCTGTTTGATGGCCCTGTCACCTTCATCTCATAGATTCAATCACCAAAGAAATAATTTGTCCCAAGTGGTTTTGGCCGTGAAAATGACCCTGGCTGTCAGTATGGGGGAAAAGAACCAACACTTACTTAGTTACTGGAAGAAGCCAAAATGAACTCAATGTATTGTTACTTTTGAAGCCCTGGTACTGGACAAAACGGGGTACCCAGAACTGACCAGTGTGCCAGACCTTAAATTACCCCAACAAACAAACAAACAGTATCATCAAACACAAAATTTTTGACAACTGGTTTTTGGTGTAAAAGTGACCCTGGCTGTGGGTAAGGCGTAAAACACCCAACACTCACTAGTTATTTCATAGATTTGTTTATTTGGTTAAAAATGAAATTTTGTATTGACAATGCTTTTAAGATTTTGATAGACCTAGTTATAAATAAAGTACAAATGTTGCATTACAAACAAGAAGGTTAGCTCATACTACATAAGAAATACATTATTTGTAAAGTAACATTTAGTGAAGTAACAAAATTATTCTTTGAATAAGGTATTGTGTAATGTAACATAGGGGATATTTGAAGAGAATGCCCATTGCTGGAGGTACAAATGTTCAATATAGTGACCTCTTATACAAATCATTATTTTCAAAAAGAATGAGAATGGTGTGGTCAGTAGTCAAGCACTGGTACTTTAGTTTTAACCATTTACTTTCCTCTAACATCTTGTATCTCCCCCCCCCCTTCCCCGTGGGGGTCCGGGTAAGAATAGGCCCTCAGTAGCCCCTGCTGATCGTAAGAGGCGACGATAGGGGGGACCCTGCACTGACCAAGTGGTTTTTGGGTTCAATTCCCGGTCAGTGCTTGGTTCACTAAGGGATGAGGTACAGCAAAAATGATGGCTGGGTTTTGATCCCCTGCTGTTTGCCCGCCCTGTCACCATCATCTCATAGATTGGATCACCAAAGACAGAATGGTCCCAACTGGTTTTTAGCCTTGAATAAGGCCATGGCTGTCGGAACAGCGAGAAAAGCCGGTATTTGAAAGCGATTTGCCCAAGTGCGAACAACTTTCTTGGCGCGTCAGGGTCCTCAAAGTTCTTTATTGCCGCCAGAAGCTCTTTCTTGTTTTTGGCTAGTGGCTGCGTTGAAAGCATCAGACCTGGCACTGTTACGGGGAAGAGCAAACGGGACTGCTCTTTGCCGCCCTCGACCGTCATATCATAGATACGATCGCCATGAACAGACTTAGTCCCAACTCGTGTCAAGTGGGGGGAAAAACCTGCTGTCGGAACCACGAGTAGCGACCCACTACCCATACACTTCTCTACACGTGATTGAACCTCACAATTAATAACCTTGCATTTCGAGCCGTTCTGGGAACGCCTTTCCAGTGCACATTGCTGTGCTAGCTGCAGCAATTGTTGATTTCTTTTCTCTGCGTATTCAAATGCCTTTCCAGTGCACATTCCTGTGCTAGCGGGACCGATTAATGGTATTGCTTTCGCTTCTCTTCGTCTTCAAATGCCTTTCCAGTGCACATTCCTGTGCTAGCGGGACCGATTAATGGTACTGTTTTCGCTTTTCCTCGTATTCAAACGCCTTGCCTGTACACGTGTCCCTGGTGTTGAGCCACAGCGGCAAGCAATTGAAGGAGTGATTACTCCTGATTGCAGACGACATTGTGCATATTCGTGATCGTTTTCGTCGACCACATAGAGTCCAGAGCCCCGTGGGGGGTCCGGGTAAGAATAGGACCCCAGACGATAGAGGGTGGACCCAGCACCGGCCAAACGGTTCTTTAGGTTCAATTCCCGGTTGGTGCTGTGGTTCAGTGATGGGGCGAGGTACAGCAAAAATGATCTCATGGTATAGATACCCTGCTGTTTGCCCGCCCTGTCACCTTCATCTCATAGATACGATCGCCGAAGCCAGATTGATGGCCAACTCGTTTCTGTTGTAAGAGTCATACTCTTGATTGGTATGGCGTACAACGCCCCAAACTCACTCACTCACTCACTCACTCACTCATTCAGTCACTTAGAAAAATGAAAAAAAAAAAAAAATTGCGGACACCCAAAATTCCCCCCCCCCCCCCCAAGACGGCCTTGAAAGGGAAACATGAATATCGCATTCAGTAACTGCGACATAAGAATACTGAAATGACTTTCCAGTGCACTTCACCGTGCTATCAGCACCGATTCCTATGCTTTGTTTTTTACCCGCCTCATTTTCAAATGCTTTGCCAGTGCTCTTTGCTGTGGTACCAGCTGTTTGGTTTTTTGCCAAAGCCTACGTCTTAAAGGTTGTTCTCTATTGCAGAGGACCCGTGGGGGTCCGGGTAAGAATAGGCCCTCAGTAGCCCCTGCTGATCGTAAGAGGCGACGATAGGGGGGACCCTGCACTGACCAAGTGGTTTTCGGCTTCAATTCCTGGTCAGTGCTTGGTTCACTAAGGGATGAGGTACAGCAAAAATGATCGCTGGGTTGTGATCCACTGCTGTTTGCCCGCCCGGTCACCTTCATTTCATAGATTTGATCACCGAAAACAGAATTCCTCCCAACAGGTTTTTGCCATGAAAATGACCCTGGCTGTCCCTATGGCGTAATACACCCAACACTAACTCACTCTATCGCAGAGATCCGCTGGCGTTTGACGACGAGTCGCTTTTAACCATGTACGGGTTTTGAAGGGCTGCTCTCCGTCGGGTGTTCAATAAGCCAGAAACCATATGGTATGCGTACACGCGAACAAGTTAGTCCCCAACGTTAAGAAGTCACTTGCACTAAGTATTGATATGTTTAATCATAAAACTACAGCCAAGGAATGTACAAAGTTCCAGAAATTTAATTTAAAATGCATCCCAACCATTTATTCTAATCCAATGCAATACCAATCTTCAATTATTTCATCTAATATTCATGAAATCGCCTACCAAAAATTACTAACAACGCCTACCCTAGCAGATTAACCACTTACAGCCTGAATGGTCACAGATCAGCTTGTCCCCACAGTTGGTGCAGATACAGCAGTAGTAGGACGACCCGTCTGCCTGCACCTTGAAACGGATCTGCTTCCAATCCTCAAAACATGCCTGACATAGGCGTAACGCCACAAGGGGGTGCTGTTATTAAAGAATGTGATGGCGTACCCACATATCAGGAAAAACTATATAGATGAGGACTGCCTACATATAGATATATATATATATTTAAGAAGAAAACAACTAAAAGAAAATCGCACTATGCTTCCCGAGGAGATGCCAATTATACAGATGAGAAAGAGACATTGAAATTTAGCCCGTAAAATAAGCAAACTACTGTCATAGCTAAGTGCTCCCATTTCCTTACCTGTTATCTGCAACTGCCCCCGTTTCACGCGCTGCAGGTTGGGTTGCTGCTCTGGGATGCTCTCATACCGCAGCTTGCGGTACTTCTGGTGAAAATGGCGGTCTGAGGCAGTGCCGAGCCACAGGCAGTCGCTGTCCTCCTCCACCTCGTCCTCAATGATGATGTGGTCTTCTTCCTCACCGTCAATGATGATGCGTTCTACATCATCCTCTACATCAATGACGATGTGCTTGTCATGCCCTTTCTTACCATCCAGGTTTAGGGCCCGCTGGGCCATGAGGCAAATGGCCTGGAAGGGAGAGCACCACACCACAGGGGTTGTACGACCTTGGAAACCGTCCCAGGCCCACTGGATAAGAACACGTCCGTACCTTTCGCTGGGGGCCAGGATCCGCGCAGCCTGAATCAGTAGCCACTGGCAGTTGTAAGAGGCAACGAGAAAAAAAACAGAAGGGGGGGGGGGTTGTTAAACCAGCACCGGCCAAGTGGTTCTCTAGGTTCAATTCCCGGTTGGTGCTGTGGCTCGGTGACGGCACGAGATACAACAAAAACAATCTCTAGGTTTAGATCCCCTGCTGGTGCAGATACAGCAGTAGTAGGACGACCCGTCTGCCTGCACCTTGAAACGGATCTGCTTCCAATCCTCAAAACATGCCTGACATAGGCCTAACGCCACAAGGGGGTGCTGTTATTAAAGAATGTGATGGCGTACCCACATATCAGCAAAAAATATATAGATGAGGACTGCCTACATATAGATATATATATATATTTAAGAAGAAAAAAAACTAAAAGAAAATCGCACTATGCTTCCCGAGGAGATGCCAATTATACAGATGAGAAAGAGACATTGAAATTTAGCCCGTAAAATAAGCAAACTACTGTCATAGCTAAGTGCTCCCATTTCCTTACCTGTTATCTGCAACTGCCCCCGTTTCACGCGCTGCAGGTTGGGTTGCTGCTCTGGGATGCTCTCATACCGCAGCTTGCGGTACTTCTGGTGAAAATGGCGGTCTGAGGCAGTGCCGAGCCACAGGCAGTCGCTGTCCTCCTCCACCTCGTCCTCAATGATGATGCGGTCTTCTTCCTCACCGTCAATGATGATGTGTTTTACATCATCCATAGGCCTAACGCCACAAGGGGGTGCTATTATTAAAGAATGTGATGACGTACCCACACATCAGAAAAAACTATATAGATGAGGAATGCCTACAAATACATATATATATATTTAAGGAGAAAAACTAAAAGAAAATCGCACTATGCTTCCCGAGGAGATACCAATTATGTCATTCCATACAGTACTATCACATCCATCTCGTAGATACACATCTCATTAACACTTGCCCTGTGAGAGTCCTGGTCTAGCCATATTTTGGAGAAGTCGCAGGAAAATCAAGAAAACGTCTTCTACATCAGTCTTTCCTTTCTCCTTGTCAGAGCAAATCCAAAAAGAGCCTCCACCTGTCTTGGTGGGATCTTCTAAAGATCTATGGGTCTGTTTTTCTGAAAGTGTGCAATTAGCTCAAATCATGAATTTCCAGGATCTGCGCAGCCTGAATCAGTAGCCCATGGTAGTTGTAAAAGGCAAAAAAAAAGGGGGGGGGGGGGGGGGTCGGGGGTTAACCCAGCACCGGCCAAGTGGTTCTGTGGGTTCAATTCCTGGTCGGTGCTGTGGCTCGGTGACGGGGCGAGGTACAACAGAAAAAATCTCTAGGTTTAGATCCCCTGCTTTTTTGCCCACCCTGTCACCTACATCACTGTGGCTCCCCCAAGAAGAAATCCGGAAAAAAATCTGCTGCTGTTGCGCGGATATTGCGACACGGTCAGGCACACCACCAAGTGTCCGGTACGAAAAAAGATCCAAGGTTGCGGGCCCACTGGGCCATGTGGCGAAGGGCCTGAGTGATATGAAGGCCTCGATCACCTCTTTGCCCGCCCTGTCACCTTCATCTCATAGATACGGTCACAAAATACGCGAACGTCACCAGGCTGCATGAGCTTGCAAACATGTACTGTTCAATCAATAAACATGCAGGATGTCATGGTCGTTTGCTTCGAGTCATTAAACATGACCCACAAAAGATGAAAAGCATCCCGCGGAGGTCAGGGTAAGAATAGGCCTCGGATTTTGAGCTCTCACAGTCAGAGAATCTTTTCGGGGAACCTACTCAGCCAACGCCCAAAAAAAAACCCGGAAAAAGAAGGATTATGGAATATAGAATTTACCTGTTGAATTTAATGCCCACAAACGGAAACCGTCCTGTCTGGTGTTGGCAGAGGAAATGACCCGCATTGCCAGTACAGCATTAGACTCCTGATCGATAGCTTTGCTTTTATCAGCCGCTTTGCGCGCATGGACATGCTCCACTGGACAATAGCATGTGTGCCACCCTGTGAAGGGAGACCATTTGAGAAGAAAGTCAGAAATCCGGTGGCGGGTTTCTCCTAAACCATATCATATATTCGGTCACCGCCCTTGTGGCGTAAAATAAGCTGAAAAGCATTACCTTGTGCAGTCTGGAAAGAACCCATAAGGGTTGGCCGGACGTTAAACTACCCCAACAAACACACAGCAACAAATAGGCAACTCTTGTCATAGATTCGGTCACCGCCCCTTTTGCTTTTATCAATTTGAACATGCTTGCCTATGCAGTTAGGTCGGTCGCCCAACTAATCCAACAGTGTCAGGCTCAACAGGAGCCTGCAGCAGACCCCATTATCGTGTAAATCAATAGATTTGTGAAAGACTTTCGTTAAACCGGCCGGGTGAGCTTTGGCAAAGGTCATCATCCGGCAAGGAATTGTTTATTTTATTAAATCGGTCAGAAGTCGGCCAGTACTAAAATAAACTTTATTACACAATTTCAAGGGACGACCGTCACAGTTACAGTAATACACGAAATACCATACGAAAACGGATGCAATGCTAACTTGCGTTACCTTGCATCAAAGAGTCGATTCACTCGCGCATTCAAACGGTTTCTCCACTTCTTCTGCTTCCACCACCTCTTTGTCGCAGTCTCTGGATGTGTCACTCTCACTTGTCACCTCCTCCACCTGCATATGATGCAACGTTTGGAGAATCCAGTGGATAAATCCTGCCATAGCTTAAAAAGGTCTTCAGAATGAATTGTTTCTTGAGTCCGAGCTCTCGTTGCCCTTACCAAAAACATATCTCCCACTCTGGATCTACGAGTGACAAGATCGCGGCGTGAGACACAGAACTTTTGAAAAAACGTTAATTTTTGCATCATCAGCAGTTGTATCATGACCGACCAAATGGTTTTGTTTTTTGGGTACATTTCCCAGTTGTTGCCATGGTGCACTAAGGGATGCCGCACCTTTGCGTCTAGTCATTACTCGGAGGCATTGAGTCGATGGGTGATCTCTGGGCCAGTATAAGTTTATGCGCCTTGATGACGCCATTCAGTCGAAGGGTGATCGCTGGGTGAGAATAATCTTATGCGCCTTCATGATGGCATTGAGTCGATGTGTGACCGCTGCGCAAGGATTAGTTTGTGTGCCTTGATTAGGTTTCCTTTTCCTTCAACCCTGAAGGCAACATTGCATTCAGGAACACTCTACACAGTCCCCTAAGGGTCCTAGTAGGGATAGGCCCTCAGTAGCCGTAACTGATCTAACGAAGCGACGGTAGGGCGGAATCCGCATTGAACAACTGGTTTTGCGTGTACAGTTCAAGATCAGTGCTTGGTTCATTAAGAGAAACGGTTACCCGAAAATTATATCTCATAGATTCGATCAACAAAGTCTGAATTCTTGCCAACAGGTTTTCGGCGAGAAAGTTACACCGGCTGTTTGTACGACGTGAAACACCGAACAGTCACTCACTCGTGTAATACCTCATGGACCAGCCTGGTTTTTGAACACTTGGGTCTAGTCTTTCACAGGTCCCAGTCCTTATTCTTTTGATAGTCCTGCGACTTGCCTATAATACCCTGCTTATTACCCACCATGTCGTCTGTGGTTCCCAACCCAAAACTATTTTTTGGTGTTTGCTAAGAGAGGGTGTGGGAGAATTCAAGCACGCAATCCATAATTCCGGTCCATGAGCTCAAGGTAGCGGGTTACATCTTAACCATAAAATTGAAGGCCGGGTGTGTGGTGTCCTTTCTATGGGACATTGCACACTAAAGACCCCTTGGAGTTGGGTATCGCACCCGGTGACGGGTTTCTCCTAAACCATATCATATATTTGGTCACCGCCCTTGTGGCGTAAAATAAGCTGAAAAGTATTACCTTGTGCAGTCTGGAAAGAACCCATAAGGGTTGGCCGGACGTTAAACTACCCCAACAAACAAACAAACACTGTGAAAAAGACCTTTCCTGTCTGTATGCCGTAAAACATCCAACACTCACTCACTCACTCACTCACTCACTCACTGGAGTCCTGTGGGGGTCCGGGTAAGAATAGGCCCTCAGTAGCCCCTGCTGATTGTATGAGGCGACGATAGGGGGGACCCTGCACTGACCAAGTGTTTTTGGGGTTGAATTCCCGGTCAGTGCTTGGTTGACTAAGGGATGAGGTACAGCAAAAATGATTGCTGGGTTTTGATCCCCTGCTGTTTGGCCGCCCTGTGACCTTCATCTCATAGATTCGATCACCAAAGACAGAATTTGCCCCAACTGGTTTTCGCCCTGAAAATGACCCTGGCTGTCGGTACGGCGTAAAACACCAAACACTCACTCACTCACTCACTCACTCACTGGATCCCATCCCTCGGGAGGCCGGAGATAAACTCACTGACTTATCCCTGTGGGCGTGCGGGTAAGGATAGGCCCTCAGTATTCCCTTCTGATTGTAAAAGGCAACAATGGGGCAACCCAGCACTGATCAAGTGGTTCTCTGGGTTCAATTCCCAGTCAGTGGTTGGTTGACTAAGGGATGAGGTGCATAAAAATTGATTGGCAGGTTTGGATACCCTGCTGTTTGGTGGGCCTGTCACCTTCATCTCATAGATTGTGCAGGGTCTCCAAGGTCATGCTGCAGACATTCTCAAAGAGCCAGAAGAGGGGGTGTCGAGACCACAGCTTCTCCAACTCACACTTAATACGGTAGTATTCCAGTGTGGAAAGAACCCATAAAGGTTGGCCGGACGTTAAACTACCCCAAAAAACAAACAAACAGTATCCTCAAACACAAAATTTTTAACAACTGGTTTTTGGTGTGAAAGTGACCCTGGCTGTGGGTAAGGCGTAAAACACCCAACACTCACTAGTTATTTCAGAGATTTGTTTATTTTGTTAGAAATGAAATTTGGTATTGACAATGCTTTTAAGATTTTGATAGACCTAGTTATAAATAAAGTACAAATGTTGCATTACAAACAAGAAGGTTAGCTCATACTACATAAGAAATACATTATTTGTAAAGTAACATTTAGTGATGTAACAAAATTATTGTTTGAATAACCATATTGTGTAATGTAACCTAGGGGATATTTGAAGAGAATGCCCATTAATGGAGGTAGAAATGTTCAATATAGTGACCTCTTATACAAATCCTTATTTTCAAAAATAATGAGAATGATGGCGTGAGAGCTGGGGCTTTGATTAAAATACCTTCATCGTGTGGTCAGTAGTCAAGCACTGGTACTTTAGTTTTAAGCATTTACTGTGATCTAACATCTTGTATTTGCCTCCCCCCCCCCCCCTTGGGTCTCCCGGTAAGAGTAGGCCCCCAGTAGCCCCTTATGATTGTACAAGGAGACAATAGGGGGGGGAGACCCAGCACTTATCAATTGTTTTTGATCCCCTGCTGTTTTCCTGCACTGTCACCTTATGACCAAAACAAATCCAATGAAGCAGTTATTTGCTAACAAGTTATATGTAAGAGTTTTGTTTCATTCTAGCTTGTGCAGTCTGGAAAGAACCCATAAGGGTTGGCCGGACGTTAAACTACCCCAACAAACAAACAAATCATTGCGTTGACCAAAACATGATTTTTGGTCCGTTAAGCACCTATGTTGTGAGGTGGTCAGTCGGTAACGGTTGTGCTCAAGGTTGTGCTAGACGTTGATAGCCTCACGCCCTGTGGTGAGGGTCCAGGTTCCAGCTGGGGCTTCCCGTGGGGGTGCGGGTAAGAATAGGCCCCTAGTAGCCCCTGCTGATGGTACGAGGCAACGATAGGGGGGACCCTGCACTGACCTAGTGGTTTCTGGGTTCAATTCCCGGTCAGTGCTTGGTTCAGTAAGGGATGAGGTACAGGAAAGTATTGTACCCCTGTGGGGATGTGGGTAACAATCAGCCCGTGTATTGGACGGTTTTGTACTGCTTAAAAATAGTAAGACATGAAAAAGCTATTCGTTATTCACTTGCACCAGTTATGGCATTTGATCACCACCATACACATGTGCTCCATCTCCAATAAACATATTAACATAGATGTTTTATGTTACAGTATTTTAATGCCAACAAAACCAACAAAACACCTTGAAAGGCAGGAAATGCAACCTCTCTCAGCACTGAGAAAAGGCTGGCTCCGAAGGATGCGGCATAACATCTAGAGCAATTTGTTTTTTGTGTTTTTGCAAATTTCCTTTCTTCAGAGACAAACCCTATGCATGCATGACCATTTGTTTGGTGTGTTGTGACTCTAATTGTACATGTGTTACTGTTTTTTAAGTTTGCATTGGTTGTTGATTCCTAGCAACTGGATCGATGTATCGAGAAGTCGGTGATTCACATCATGTGTCAAGAGGAACTGTCTGTCGTTCTGTGGCGAAAACTATCAAGCTTCTCTGTTTGATCAAAGAGGAGTACATAAAGTTTCCATACACAGAGTGAGTTTCTTTATCCTGATATTATGTGCATTGCAATGGTATTGTGTATAATGAATGTTTTGATCCCCTGTTGTTTGCCCGACCTGTCGCCTTCATTTCACAGATTCCATTTTACCTTGTGCAGTATGGAAAGAACCCATAATGGTTGGCCGAACGTTAAAGTACCTTAACAAACAATCCCCCCCTTTGGTCTCCCGGTAAAAGTAGGCACCCAATAGCCCCTGCTGATTGTAGGAGACAATAAGGGGGGGGGGGGGAAACCCAGCACTTAGCAGTTTTTTTTTTTTTGGTTTTAAATATTGGGTGGTTGGTGCTATGGTTGACTATGGGATAAAGTACAGCAAAAATTATTTCTGTGTTTCCATCCCTTGCTGTTTGCACTCCATTGTCACCCGTATCTCGTAGATTCCTTCACCAAAAACAACTTGTGTCAGACGTGTTTTAGGCCAGAATATCGCCTTAGTTGTTAAAACAGCGTAAAGCTTCCAATTCTCACTCACTAAGTTAATAACAACACATCAAAGCACATTGGATGAGCACTCTCCAAGTGGTTGTTAGAGTTCAATTCATAATCTGAAAGTCAGCATGCTGTAAAGCTTTCTAGGACATAAAATATTGTCAGATTGTTGCACATGGCCTTTATACCAGGGACAGATATTGACATGCAGAGTACAAGTCTACTTGCATAGACTCTGCTCCCATTGTCAAGAAAGAAATGGTCATTGGTGCCCTCCCATGAGTTAATCAAGTCTACTGTTGGAGGCAGGGCATCACACCATGACTTGAATGGGCTTCTGTAAAGGACACTAAACATAAGTGTGCCATTCCCATTCCATGCCAATTCTTTTGATGCATTCAATTCACTATCGGTGCTGTGTTTTACTAAGGAATGAGGTACAGCAAAAACGATATGCAGGTTTTCATCAACTGGTGTTTTCCTGCCCTGTCACCTTATGACCAAAACAAATACAATGAACCAGTTGTTTCCGCCCCGTGGGGGTCCGGTTAAGAATAGGCCCTCAGTAGCCCCTGCTGATCGTATGAGGCCACCATAGGGGGGACCCTGCACTGACCAAGTGGTTTTTGTATTCAATTACCGGTCACTGCTTGCTTCAGTAAGGGATGAGGTACAGCAAAAATGATCATTGGGTTTTGATCCCCTGCTGTTTGCCCGCCCTGTCACCTTCATGTCCAAAAAAAAAAGAATTAAAAAAATGAAAAAAAAAAAAATTCATGGCATAGGTTCCATCAGCAAAGACATAATTCGTCCCAACTAGTTTTCGCCGTGAAAATGACCCTTGCTGTTGGTACGGCGTGAAACACCCAACACTCACTCACTCACTCACTCCAGTTTTTTCATCACAACTTATATGTAAGACTTTAATTGCCCTGACAAAAACATGAGTTTTAGTCTGTTAAGAACCTATGTTGTGAGTTTGTCAGTCGGTAACCGTTGTCCTCAGGGTTGTCCTAGATGTGGATCGCCTCGCGCCCTGTGCTGAGGGTGGAGGTCCCAGCTGGGGCACACCCTCTTATGAGCGCTGATGGTGTGGGTGAGCTGCGTCACCTCACTCTTTAGGGTAGTTATCTCAGCCCGCAGCTCCTCATTAGTGGTTTCATATTCCCCCATTTCCTGAATAAAGAGAAAAGGAAATGTAAGAACCACGTAACATAACTGGTCGGCCTGGTGTCAGTATAATGTGACTGGGTGGGGTATTGTGTGGGCCTATGACATGATATCTCAGTGTGGCAGCAACATAAAGAGGGCATTGGGTCCCACTGCTACAAATAGGCACCTCATTTCATATTCGGTCACCGCCCCTGTGGCGTAAAACTAGGTAAAAGGCTTTACCTTGTGCAGTCGGGTAAAAGAACCCTGAAGGGTTGGCCGGACATTAAACTAATGCCACAAACAAACAAACCTTGGAAACATTACGTGCTTATACTGTAATGTCTATAATATGAGTATTGTTGTTTTACGTTACACAGACCATGGTCCCACCAAGGCTATATATCGGTTATACCCACTGACTTGTGCCACATGTAGCACTAATACATGTAACAATTTATTCTTTTTATTTCTTCTGCTTTGAGCTACATAACTCCAATGACTGATGTTCCCAATGAGTGTACTGCAGGATGCGCAAGACGTCACTGATTACGACGATGACGACATTCTCTCCACTACACTTAAATCCATGTGAGCTGTGACTCCTCACGCATCGTAAAACAGCCAACACTCACTCACTAACTCACTGTATTGTTACTTTTGAAGCCCTGGTACTGGACAAAAGGGGGTACCCAGCACTGACCAAGTGATTTTTGTGTTCAATTGCCTGTCAGTGCTTGGTTGACTAAGGGATGAGTTACAGGAAAAAGGATGGCTGGGTTTTGATCCCCTGCTGTTTGCCCGCCCTGTCACCTTCATCTGATAGATTCAATCACCAAAGACCACTTTGCGTATTGGCGTTTTACCTTACACAGACCATGGTCCCACCAAGGCTATATATCGGTTATACCCACTGACTCGTGCCATATCTAGCACTAATACGTGTAACAATTTCTTCTTTTTATTTCTTATGCTTTGAGCTACAGAACTCCAATGCCTGATCTTACCCATCACAGTGTACTGCAGGATGCGCAAGACGTCAGTGATTATGACGATGACGACATTCTCTCCACTAGACTTAAATCCATGTGAGCTCTGACTCCTCACTGACCAAGTGGTTTTTGGGTTCAATTCCCGGTCAGTGCTTGGTTCACCAAGGGATGAGGTACAGCAAAAATGATAGCTGGGTTTTGATCCCCTGCTTTTTGCCCGCCCTGTCACTAAAGACCCCTTGCCACTCTTCGCAACGAGTAGGCTATTGCACCCGGTGGCGGGTTTCTCCTAAACCATATCATATATTAGGTCAGCGCCCTTGTGGCGTAAAATAAGCTGAAAACTATTACCTTGTGCAGTCTGGATAGAACCCATAAGGGTTGGCCGGACGTTAAACTACCCCAACAAACAAACCTTCATCTCATAGATTTGATCACCAAAGACAGAATTGGTCCCGACTGGTTTTCGCCATGAAAATGACCCTGGCTGTTGGTACGGCATAAAACATCCAACACTCACTCACTCCTCTCGTACCACAGCTTGCGGTACTTCTGCTGAAAGTAGCGGTCTTAGGCAGCGCCAAGCAACGGGCAGACACTGTTTTCCTCCACCTCGTCCTCAATGATGATTCGGTCTTCTTCCTCACCGTCAATGATGATGTGTTCTACATCATACTCTACATCAATGACCATGTGCTTGTCATGCCCTTTCTCACCATCAAGGTTTAGGGCCCGCTGGGCGTGGAGGGGAGAGCACCACACCAGAGGGGTTGTACGACCTTGAAAACCACCCCATGGGGGTCTGGGTAAGAATAGGCCCTGAGTAGCCCCTGCTGATCGTATGAGTCAAGATAGGGGGGGCCTTGCACTGACCAAGTGGTTCTTGGGTTCAATTCCCGGTCAGTACTTGGTTCACTAAGGGATGAGGTACAGCAAAATTTCCAGGCGAATCCATACAGTTGCCAGTCAATGAGTCTTCCCCAGAAGCAGGAGATGTTGTACCCCATAGCCCTGTCCCCCGTGCTTCTCCATGGGAACAGGAAATGACTTAAGAGGAGACAAAGGACATGAGCGAGGCTCGAGGCCAATCCGTACATATACCACACAATGAGTGTCCCCCAGAAGCAGCAAATGTCGTCCCACGTATTGCTGTCCCCCTGCTGTTTGGCGGCCCTGTCACCTTCATCTCATAGATTGAATCACCAAAGAAATAATTTGTCCCAAGTGGTTTTCGCCGTGAAAATGACCCTGGCTGTCAGTATGGGGGAAAAGACCCAACACTTACTTACTTACTGGAACAAGCCAACACTAACTCACTGTATTGTTACTTTTGAAGCCCTGGTACTGGACAAAACGGGGTACCCAGAACTGACCAAAAAGTTGTAGATAAGTGCACATAGGTAACCCTTGTAAATGATGTGCAACAGTGTAGCTAAATGTTTGACACAAAGCTGCAAAACATGGGACATAATAGTTCCTCCCCCTCTAAATATTTTTGCCAGAATATGGCCGTGAAAATGACCCTGGCTGTCGGTACGGCGTAAAACACCCAACACTCACTCACTCACTGATACGAGGCGACTATAGTGGGCACCCTGCACTGACCAAGTGGTTATTTGGGTTCAATTCGCGGTCATTGCTTGGTTCACTAATCGATAAAGTATAGCAAAGATCATTTCCAGGTTTTCATTCCCTGCTGTTTGCCTGCCCTGTCCCTTTACCTTGTGAAGTCTGGAAAGAACCCATAAGGGTTGGCCGGATGTTAAACTGCCCCAACAAACAAAGAAACAAACTGTTTTTGGCCAGTACATGGCCCTAGTTGTTGAAACAGCGTAAAGCTTCCATTACTCACTCACTAAGTTAGTAAAAACTTATCCAATCAGATTCGATCGGAACTCTCCAAGTCGTTGTTACAGTTAAATTCCCAATGTGCAAATGAGCCTGCTGTAAAGATTTCTAGCACATAGAATGTTCTCACATTGTTGCACATGGCGTTTATACCAGGGACACATATTGACATCCAGAGTACCAGCCTACTTGCATACACTCTGCCCCCATTGTCAAGAATGAAGTGGTGATTGCTGCCCTCCCATGGGTGAATAAAATCTACTTATGGAGGTGGAGTGTCACACCATGACTTGAATGGGCTTCTGTAAAGGACACTAAACATAAGTGTCCAATTCCCATTCCATGGCAACTGTTTCCATGGGTTCAATTCCCTATTAGTGCTGTGTTTTACTAAGGAATGAGGTACACCAAAAACGATATGCAGGTTTGGATCCCCTGGTGTTTTCCTGCCCTGTCACCTTATGACCAAAACAAATATAATGGACCAGTTATTTCAAAAAAAGTTATATGTAAGTGTTTGATTGCCTTGACAGAAACATGACTTTTGATCTCTTAAGCACCTATGTTGTGAGGTCGTCAGTCGGTAACGGTTGTCCTTAGGGTTGTCCTAGACGTGGATTGCCTCATGCCCTCTGCTGAGGGTCCAGGTCCCAGCTGGGGCACACCCTCTTATGAGCGCTGATGGTGTGGGTGATCTGGGTCACCTCACTCTTTAGGGTAGTTATCTCAACCCGCAGCTCCTCATTTGTGGTTTCCTATTCCGCCATTTGATGTTATTGCTCACCGTCAATGACAATGTGTTATACATCATACTGTACATCAATGATGATGTGCTCCTCATGCCCTTTCTCACCATCCAGGTTTAAGGCCCCCTAGCCCTGATGAGCCATGTGCTGAAGGTGCATAAATGGGGAAGACCAAAGCAGAGGAGTTGAACTCATTTTGAAAAGGCCCATGCATTGGACGCTTTAGTTGTAACCATTTACTTTGCTCTTGCATCTTGTATTGTTGCACTATGGTCAGTCTGGAAAGAACCCATAACCTGTTCTCACTAAATGCACACACCTTTCTGCAGTACACCATCTCATGTACAGTTTCTGTGCATGTTGTTTCAATGATTATCACCTCTTCCTTAGTTTGATCTAGGGTTCTCCGTTCCTGATTAACTCTTTCAGTAGTCAAGGAATTGTATTGATGCTTGAATATTTCCTCCATTGTCCTGTCAAAGAATAAGGTACAGGAAAAATGATTGCTAGGTTTTGATCCTCTGTGCCTGCCCTGTCACCTTCATCTCATAGATTCACTCACCAAAACACAGAATTTTTGCCAACTGGTTTTGTTTGTGATAATCGGGTTTCTCCTAAACCATATCATATATTGAGTCACCGCGCTTGTGGCGTAAAATAAGCTGAAAAGTATTACCTTGTGCAGTCTGGAAAGAACCCATAAGGGTTGGCCGGACATTAAAGTACCCCAACAAACAAAGTTTGTGAGAATGACCTTCGCTGTCGGTATGCCGTAAAACACCAAACACTGAATCACTCAATCACTCACTTGCACGGCATTTCCAGGTGGATGCACTTCTCTACAGCAGCATTCCTTGAGCTCTGACTTTAAATCCGTCTTTCCTACCCTGAAGGCGCCGTCACAATGTACCTGGTGATCCAGTATTACCTTGTGAAGTGTGGAAAGAACCCATGAGGGTTGGCCGGACGTTAAACTACCCCTACAAACAAACAAATCCTAGTCCATAGTGACCTCCTTTTGTGAACCAGTAGATAGAATGTTGTTCCAGGTTGTTGAACCATTAACTTTAGGGATCCCTGCGCTCAGCTCAGACACAATGGGAAGTGGACTTAGATGGGAATGGCGGAATTACTTGTCACTTCTCCTTAATGAAGTTAGACAATATTATCTTACACTGACTTGTTACCTTCCCCAAAACCTCACCAAGGAAGTACTCCAGGAAGTACTGCAGTAAGACAGCTGTTTTGTTGTGCCCCATTGAAAGTATGCAATATTGAATATTGTGTGTTTAGACGGATGGAAATGTCCATAATATTCTTGCATTGTAAATAACAAAAAAATAAGGGTTGGCCTCACATTAAAGCACCCCGAAAAACAATAAAACAAATCAACACCGGTCAACCAAAATACGGAAAATGATAAATATATGAATTTAATTAACTAATTGCTTGTAATGGTCATGTTTACATTTAATAAGTCTTTATTTCACTCTCACTTAATTGTGTGGGGGCAGACACATGTGGTGATCAACAAAATGTGTTCACGTGACCACGTCTGCACAAGGTCTACAAAGAATGCAAATGAAATTAGAAATTATAGAAAACGTTTTTTCTCATTTTATTGGTTACAGATATGAGAAGAGGAACAATGCTAGGGAATTTGCATTCAATTGCGACTTCCCCTGTGTTGCTGCTGTTCTTGATTGTGCGCATGTTGCTCTGAAAGCACCTTCTTTTGAAAGTAATGTGTACTGTGCACTGACCAAGTGGTTTCTTGTTGTTCAATTTCCGGTTAGTGCTTGGTTGACTTAGGGATGAGGTACAGCAAAAATGATTTCCAGCTTTTCATCCCCTGCTGTTTGCCCGCCCTGTC
This sequence comes from Lepidonotus clava, assembly GCA_936440205.1. Lineage (NCBI taxonomy): Eukaryota > Metazoa > Annelida > Polychaeta > Phyllodocida > Polynoidae > Lepidonotus > Lepidonotus clava. The sequence continues at coordinate 40,702,428 of OW387144.1, read as the reverse complement.
ACCTTCATCACATAGATTGTATCACCAAAGACATCATTTATCCCAACTTGTTTTGGGCGTGAAAATGACCATGGCTGTGGGTATGGCGTAAAAGACCCAACACTTACTTACTGGAACAAGCAACAAGGGCACAGAAGGAAAGCAAAACAAACAGTCTCTTGAAAATGCAAAAAAAGTTGTAAAACACCCAACACTCACTCACTAACTCACTGTACATTGCACACTAAAGACCCCTTGCCACTCTTCGCAACGAGTAGGGTATTGCACCCGGTGGCGGGTTTCTCATAAACCATATCATATATTGAGTCACCGCCCTTGTGGCGTAAAATAACCTGAAAAGCATTACCTTGTGCAGTCTGGAAAGAACCCGTAAAGGTTGGCCGGACGTTAAACTACCCCAAGAAACAAATTGGAAGCCCTGGTACTGGACAAAAGGGGGTAACCAGCACTGACCAAGTGTTTTTTGGGTTCAATTCCCGGTCAGTACTTGGTTCACTAAGGGATGAGGTACAGCAAAAATGATGTCTGGGTTTTGATCCCCTGCTGTTTGGCCGCCGTGTCACCTTGATCCCATAGATTGGATCAGCAAAGACAGAATTGGTCCCAACTGGTTTTCGCCGTGAAAATGACCCTGGCTGTCGGTACGGCGTAAAACACCCAACACTCACTCACTAACTTGTTCCACATGGCCTTTATACCAGGGACAGTCTGGAAAGAACCCATGAGGGTTGGCCGTACGTTAAACTACCCAAACAAACAAATACCAGGGACAGATATTGGCATCCAGAGTATCAGCCTTCTTGCATAGACTGTGCTCCCATTGTCAAGAAAGAAATGGTCATTGCTGCCAAAAGTATGAGATACAACATTCATACTAAAATATGCATAACTAATAAAGGTTACATTAAGGTTGTCTGGCGTAAACGCCATCCCCAGTGGTGCTTACTTATGTGAAAGTGTGGGGTGAGTCTATTGCCCTTGGAAACATTACGTCCTTATACTGTAATGTGTATAATATGAGTATTGCCATTTTACCTTACACAGACCATCATCACACCAAGGCTATATATCGCGTATACCCACTGACTGGTCCTATATGTACCACTAATACATGTAACAATTGATTGTTTTTATTTCATAAGTAACAGATGAGGAGAACGAAATGGGCCAAACTCAACCGTCTCTTCTGCGAAAAAGGGGGCAGGTTCTGACCCCCTTAGTTACACATACAGACGAGGAAAATGATTATGGTTTGAGTTACATAACTCCAATGCCTGATCTTCCCCATGACAGTGTACTTGAGGATGCGCAAGTCGTCAGTGATTATGACCATGACGACATTCTCTCCACTACCCTTAGATCCATGTGAGCTGTGACTCCTGACAGGGTCATCAAAGGCAGGGTGTGTGGTGTCCTTTCTATGGGACATTGCACACTAAAGATCCCTTGCCACTCTTCGCAACGAGTAGGGTATTGTACCCGGTGGCAGGTTTCTCCTAAACCATATCATGTATTCAGTCACCGCCCTTGCGCCGTAAAATAAGCTGAAAAGTTTTACCTTGTGCAGTCTGGAAAGAACACATAAGGGTTGGCCAAACGTTAAACTACCCCAACAAACAAACAAACCCGGTTAGTGGAATGTGGAAAGAACCCATAAGGGTTGGCCGGACGTTAAACTACCCCAACAAACAAACAAGCAAAAAAAGTTTTTCTTCGAGGTTCAAGACATCAAAGTCTGTATGCAACAACATACTAAGTATATGGAAAGACCAAAAGAAAGAAAAGTCTCCTCACACACCGTAAAACACCCAATACTCAGTCACTAACTCACTGTATTGTTACATTTCAAGCCCTGCTACTGGACAAAAGGGGGTACCCAGCACTGACCCAGTGGTTATTTGGGTTCAATTCCCGGTGAGTGCTTGGTTTGCCCGCCCTGTCACCTTCATCTCATAGATTGAATCACCAAAGACAGAATTTGTCCCAACTGGTTTTCGCCGTGAAAATGACCCTGGCTGTCGGTACAGCGTAAAACACCCAACACTCACTCACTCACTACCCCAACAAAGAAACAAACAAAATCATGAACAGCCGGGGATGGCCCAAACAGTAGTGTGATTCTCCCTGTCACCTCCATCTGATAGATTTGATCAACAAACACAGAATTTTTCCAAAGTGGTTTTGGCCGTGAAAATAAGCCTGGCTGTCGGTACAGCGTAAAACACCCAACACTCACTGTCACTCACAAGTGTGTGTGAAAAAAAAACGTAACTTCAAGCCTGGGCACTGGGTGGGGTATTGTGTGGGCCTATGACATGATATCTCAGTATGGCAGCACTATAAAGAGGGCATTGTGTCCCACTGGTACAAATAGGCACCTCATTTCATATATTATTTGGTCACCGCCCCTGCGGTGTAAAACTAGCTGAAAGGCTTTACCTTGTGCAGTCTGATAAAAGAACCCTGAAGGGTTGGCCGGACGTTAACTGATCCCACAAACACAAAACCACGGCACCATCTATAAAATCTGGTAATACCCTTGAGCGTTCCTTTGTAATGTAACTTTACATGTTTCTGCCAAAATGTTAGCATGTTTGTCAAACACTTTCTGTTACATCACTTCATGGATACACACCCTAAAGTTCATTTGTGCATAACTTTAATCATTATTTGTAATGACTTTTATTCCCCGTGGGGGTAGGGGTAACAATAGGCCCCCAGGAAACCCTGCTAATAATGAGACAACAAAAGAGAGTACCGAGTACTGACCAAGTGGTTTGGCCCGTGGGGGTCCGGGTAAGAATAGGCCCTCAGTAGCCCCTGCTGATCGTAAGAGGCGACGATAGGGGGGACCCTGCACTGACCAAGTGGTTTTTGGGTTTGATTCCCGGTCAGTGCTTGCTTGACTAAGGGATGACGTACAGCAAAAATGATGGCTGGGTTTGGATCCCCTGCTGTTTGCCCACCCTATCACCTTCATCTCATAGATTCCATCACCAAAGACAGAATTGGTCCCAACTGGTTTTCGCCGTGAAAATGACCCTGGCTGTCGGTATGCCGTAAAACACCCAACACTCACTCACCAAGTGGTTTTTTGGGTTCAATTCCCTGTAGGTGCTATGGTAGACTGAAGATGAATGCCGCCTCAGAGGAGCCTATAAGGGTTGGCCATACGTTAAACTAACATGCAACATGAGCTGCTAACACTGTGCATGCGTCATATCTAGAAAATCATAGTAGCAGTACCTGAAAGAAAAAGAAAGAGAAAGTTTGTGTGGTGTCCTTTCTATGGGACATTGCACACTAAAGACCCCTTGCCACTCTTCACAACGAGTAAGGTATCGCACCCGGTGGTGGGTTTCTCCTAAACCATATCATATGTTGAGTCACCGCCCTTGTGGCGTAAAATAAACTGAGTTTCTGTTACATAAATTCATGGATACACAGCCCAAAGTTCACTTGCCCATAATTTAGTTAAGTATTTATAATTATTTTTGTTCCTGGTGCGGATTGGGGTAACGATAGGCCCTCATTAACCTTTGGTAATAGTATGAAGCCATGATATGGGGGCACCCAGCACTGACCAACTGCTTATTTGGGTTTAATTTGCGGTGCGAACTACCCCAACAAACAAACAAAGCATGGTGTGGTTGACTAAGGGATGAGGTAGAGCCAAATGATTGTTAGGCTTTGATCCCCTCCTGTTTGCCCACCCTGTCACCTTCATCAGATAGATTGTATGTGATAACCAAAGACAGAATTTGTCCAAACTTGGTTTAAAGGTGAATATGAAATTACTTGTCCAAAAGGCGGAAAACATCCATTACTCACTCACTGACTCACTCACTAAAACAACCAAAATTAATGCTCACTTTTTCAAAAAGGCAGAAGAACATGTATCATGAGGTACACAACATCAAACTGTCTAGCTTTTTCAGAAAACTAATTCTTTTGCTTCTTTGACGCCTCGGGGAAGGTCGGATGTGTCAATAACATTCATAAATGCCTACAAATAGCAATACAAAATCTCACTTGTAGACGAAACCTCACCAAGGAAGTACTCCAGGAAGTACTTCAGGAAGACGGCTCGTTGTGAAGCAGCCTCAGCACCAAAACTCTATAACTTTGTCGCCTGTGAGAGACTTGACGTCACTGCCTGTGTTGGCTGTGAGAGACTTGACGTCACCGTCTGTGTCGCCTGTGAGAGACTTGACGTCACCGTCTGTGTCGCCTGTGAGAGGCTTGACTTCACTGGCTGTGTTGTAGGGTATTACACCCGGTGGCGGGTTTCTCCTAAACCATATAATATATTTGGTCACCGCCCTTGTGGCGTAAAATAAGCTGAAAAGTATTACCTTGTGCAGTCTGGAAAGAACCCATAAGGGTTGGCCAGACGTTAAACTACCCCAACAAACAAACAAACTAATGTTCACATTGTGGACTAACTAAACTTCCTGTGTGGGAACCTCTGTATGCACATTAATCACCTCTCTCTGCTACACATAATATAGAAATGCTGTTGCTGGTGGGAGGGGGAAGGATGTCCCTGCACCATCCCTCGGGAGGCCGGGGACAAACTCACTGACTTGCCCCTGTGGGCGTGCGGGTAAGGATAGGCCCTCAGTATCCCCTTCTGATTGTAGAAGGCAACAATGTCAGCTGTGACTCCTCACACGGAGGAGGAGCAACAACAGGAGGAGGATGATGGTTATTTGCAAACACCTCCGAGGCAACGTGTTTTTTGAGGTTCAAGACATCAAACTGTGTATGCAACAACATACTAAGTATATGGAAAGACCAAAAGAAACAAAAGTCTCCTTACACACCGTAAAACACCCAATACTCAATCACTAACTCACTGTATTGTTACATTTCAAGCCCCGGGGGCAGTCTGGAAAGAACCCATAAGGGTTGGCCGGACATTAAACTACCCCAATAAATCAAGCCCTGGTACTGGACAAAAGGGGGTACCCAGCACTGATCAAGTGGTTCTTTGGGTTCAATTCCCGGTCAGTGCTTGGTTCACTAAGGGATGAGGTGCAGAAAAAATGATTGCCAGGTTTAGATCCCCTGCTGTTTGGTCGGCCTGTCACCTTCATCTCATAGATTGTATAATGAAACACCAAATTTGTGACAACTGGTTTTTGGTGTGATAGTGACCCTGGCTGTGGGTAAGGCGTAAAACACCCAACACTCACTCGTTATTTCATAAATTTTTTTATTTTGTTATAAATGAAATGTTGTATTGACAATGCTTTTAACATTTTGATACACCTAGTTATAGATAAAGTGCAAAAGTTGCATTACAAACAAGAAGCTTAGCTCATACTACATAAGAAATACATTATTTGTAAAGTAACATTTAGTAATGTAACAACATTATTCTTTGAATAACCATATTGTGTAATGTAACATAGGGGATATTTGAAGAGAATGCCCATTGATGGAGGTAGAAATGTTCAATATACTAACCTGTTATGCAAATCATTATTTTCCAAAATAATGAGAATGATGGCCTGAGGGCTGGGGCTTTGATTAAAATACCTTCATCGTGTGGTCAGTAGTCAAGCACTGTTACTTTAGTTTTAAGCATTTACTGTAATCTAACATCTTGTATTCCCCTGCCCCCCCCCCTTGGGTCTCCCGGTAAGAGTAGGCCCCCAGTAGCCCCTGATGATTGTAGAAGGAGAAAATAGGGGGGGAGACCCAGCACTTATCAATTGTTTTTGATCCCCTGCTGTTTTCCTGCACTGTCACCTTATGACCCAAACAAATCCAATGAATCAGTTATTTGCTAACAAGTTATATCTAAGAGTTTCATTTCATTCTACCTTGTGCAGTCTGGAAAGAACCCATAAGGGTTGGCCGGACGTTAAACTACCCCAACAAACAAACAAATCATTGCGTTGACCAAAACATGATTTTTGGTCCGTTAAGCACCTATGTTGTGAGGTGGTCAGTCGGTAACGGTTGTCCTCAGGGTTGTGCTAGACGTGGATAGCCTCACGCCCTGTGGTGAGGGTCCAGGTTCCAGCTGGGGCTTCCCGTGGGGGTCCGGGTAAGAATAGGCCCCTAGTAGCCCCTGCTGATGGTACGAGGCGACGATAGGGGGGACCCTGCACTGACCAAGTGGTTTCTGGGTTCAATTCCCGGTCAGTGCTTGGTTCAGTAAGGGATGAGGTACAGGAAAGTATTGTTCCCCTGTGGGGATGTGGGTAAGAATCGGCCCGTGTATTGGACGCTTTTGTACTGCTTAAAAATAGTAAGACATGAAAAAGCTATTGGTTATTCACTTGCACCAGTTATGGCATTTGGTCACCACCATCCACATGTGCTCCATCTCCAATAAACATATTAACATAGATGTTTTATGTTACAGTATTTTAATGCCAACAAAACCAACAAAACACCTTGAAAGGCAGGAAATGCAACCTCTCTCAGCAGTGAGAAAAGGCTGGCTCCGAAGGATGCGGCATAACATCTAGAGCAAGTTGTTTTTGGTGTTTTTGCAAATTTCCTTTCTTCATAGACAAAGCCTATGCATGCATGACCATTTCTTCGGTGTGTTGTGACTTTAATTGTACATGTCTTATTGTTTTTTACGTTTGCATTGGTTGTTGATTCCTAGCAACTGGATCGATGTATCGAGAAGTCGGTGATTCACATCATGTGTCAAGAGGAACTGTCTGTCGTTCTGTGGCGAAAACTATCAAGCTTCTCTGTTTGATCAAAGAGGAGTACATAAAGTTTGAATACACAGAGTGAGTTTCTTTATCCTCATATTATGTGCATAGCAATGGTATTGTGTATAATGAATGTTTTGATCCCCTGTTGTTTGCCCGCCCTGTCGCCTTCATTTCACAGATTCCATTTTACCTTGTGCAGTCTGGAAAGAACCCATAAGGGTTGGCCGAACGTTAAAGTACCCCAACAAACAATCCCCCCCTTCGGTCTGCCGGTAAAAGTAGGCCCCCAATAGCCCCTGCTGATTGTAGGAGACAATAGCGGGGGGGGGAACCCAGCACTTATGACTTGTTTGTTTTTTGGTTGTAAATATTGGTTGGTTGGTGCTATGGTTGACTATGGGATAAGGTACAGCAAAAATGATTTCTGTGTTTCCATCCCTTGCTGTTTGCACTCCATTGTCACCCGTATCTCATAGATTCCTTCACCAAAAATAACTTGTGTCAGACCTGTTTTAGGCCAGAATATGGCCTTAGTTGTTAAAACAGCGTAAAGCTTCCATTACTCACTCACTAAGTTAATAACAACACACCAAACCACATTGGATGAGCACTCTCCAAGTGGTCGTTAGAGTTCAATTCATAATCTGAAACTCAGCATGCTGTAAAGCTTTCTAGGACATAAAATATTGTCACATTGTTGCACATGGCCTTATACCAGGGACAGATATTGACATGGAGAGTACAAGTCTACTTGCATACACTCTGCTCCCATTGTCAAGAAAGAAATGGTCATTGGTGCCCTCCCATGGGTTAATCAAGTCTACTGTTCGAGGCAGGGCATCACACCATGACTTGAATGGGCTTCTGTAAAGGACACTAAACATAAGTGTGCCATTCCCATTCCATGCCAATTCTTTGGATGCATTCAATTCCCTATCGGTGCTGTGTTTTACTAAGGAATGAGGTACAGCAAAAACGATATGCAGGTTTTCATCAACTGGTGTTTTCCTGCCCTGTCACCTTATGACCAAAACAAATCCAATGAAGCAGTTTTTTCCGCCCCGTGGGGGTCCGGGTAAGAATAGGCCCTCAGTAGCCCTTGCTGATCGTATGAGGCGACGATAGGGGGGGACCCTCCACTGACCAAGTGGTTTTTGTATTCAATTACCGGTCACTGCTTGCTTCAGTAAGGGATGAGGTACAGCAAAAATGATCATTGGGTTTTGATCCCCTGCTGTTTGCCCGCCCTGTCACCTTCATGTCAAAAAAAAAAAAAAAGAAAAAAAAGAAAAAAAAAAAAAATTCATGTCATAGATTGGATCACCAAAGACATAATTCGTCCCAACTAGTTTTCGCCGTGAAAATGACCCTGGCTGTTGGTACGGCGTGAAACACCCAACACTCACTCACTCACTCCAGTTTTTTCATCACAACTTATATGTAAGACTTTAATTGCCTTGACAAAAACATGAGTTTTGGTCTGTTAAGAACCTATGTTGTGAGTTTGTCAGTCGGTAACCGTTGTGCTCAGGATTGTCCTAGATGTGGATCGCCTCGCGCCCTGTGCTGAGGGTCCAGGTCCCAGCTGGGGCACACCCTCTTATGAGCGCTGATGGTGTGGGTGAGCTGCGTCACCTCACTCTTTAGGGTAGTTATCTCAGCCCGCAGCTCCTCATTAGTGGTTTCATATTCCCCCATTTCCTGAATAAAGAGAAAAGGAAATGTAAGAACCACGAAACATAACTGGTCGGCCTGGTGTCAGTATAATGTGACTGGGTGGGGTATTGTGTGGGCCTATGACATGATATCTCAGTGTGGCAGCACTATAAAGAGGACATTGGGTCCCACTGCTACAAATAGGCACCTCATTTCATATTCGGTCACCGCCCCTGTGGCGTAAAACTAGCTAAAAGGCTTTACCTTGTGCAATAAAGGACTGTCCACGCTTCAAGGACGAACTAGATATAATGAGAATGATGGCCTGAGGGCTGGGGCTTGGATTAAAATACCTTCATCGTGTGGTCAGTAGTCAAGCACTGGTACTTTAGTTTTAAGCATTTACTTTCCTCTAACATCTTGTATCCCCCCCTTGGGTCTCCCGGTAAGAGTAGGCCCCCAGTAGCCCCTGCTGATTGTAGAAGGAGACAATAGGGGGGACCCAGCACTTTTATCAATTGTTTTTGATCACCTGCTGTTTTCCTGCACTATCACCTTATGACCAAAACAAATCCAATGAACCAGTTATTTGCAAACAAGTTATATCTAAGAGTTTCATTGCCTTGACGAAAACATGATTTTTGGTCTGTTAAGCACCTATGTTGTGAGGTGGTCAGTCGGTAACGGTTGTCCTCAGGGTTGTGCTAGACATGGATCGCCTCACGCCCTGTGCTGAGGGTCCAGGTTCCAGCTGGGGCACACCCTCTTCTATGTGGCAGCACTATAAAGAGGGCATTGGGTCCCACTGTTGCAAATAGCCACCTCATTTCATATATATTCTATCACCGCCCTCTCAGTCTGGAAAGAACCCATAAGGGTTGGCCGGACGTTAAACTACCCCAACAAACAAAAACGATCACCGCCCCATCGTGCAACACCCCATGGGGGTCCCGATAAGAATAGGCCCCGAGTAGCCCCTGCTGATTGTATGAGGGGACGATAGGGGGGACCCTGTACTGACCAAGTGTTTTTTTGGGGTTCAATTCCCGGTTAGTGCTTGGTTGACTAAGGGACGAGGTACAGCAAAAATGATTTCCAGGTTTTGATCCCCTGCTGTTTGCCGGCCCTGTCACCTTCATCTCATAGATTTGATGAGGAAAGACAGAATTTTTCCCAACTGGTTTTCAACGTGAAAATGACCCTGGCTGTCGGTACGGCGTAAAACACCCAACACTAACTCACTCACTCCTCCTCATAGTGACCTCCTTTTATGAACCAGTAGATGGGATGTTGTTCCAGGTCGTTGAAGCATTAACTTTAGGGATACCTGCGCTCTGCTCGGACGGAATTTGAACTGGAGGTAGATCGGAAAGACAGAATTACTTGTCACTCCTCCTTAATGAACTTAGACAATATTATCTTCCACTCACTTCTTACCTTCCCCAAAACCTCACCCAGGAAGTACTCCAGGAAGTACTGCAGGAAGACAGCTGTTTTGTTGTGCCCCATTGAAAGTATGCAATATTGAATATTGTGTTTTTCGATGGATGGAAATTTTCATAATATTCTTCCATTGTTAAAAAAAAATAAATAAGGGTTGGCGTAACATTAAAGCACCCCCCCCCCCAAAAAAAAATCAACAACGCTCAACACAAATAAGTAAAATGATTGATATATGAATTGAATTAACTAATTGGTTGTACTCGTGATGTCTGCATTTAATAAGTCTTCAATTCACTCCCAACTGGTTTTTGCTGTAAAAATTACAGTGGCTGTGGGTACTACGTAAAAAATCAAACAGTTTATTGATTTTACACTGAAGGGTAAAGAAATGCTAGCATTCCCAACTGTCCATTCAGGCGATTTCTTATCCCAGTGGCGACTCTGTTCAAACATTTTGTTGCAATCCTCCAATCAACCAGTACTTGTGTCCCTTTCAGCAGCTGTTGATATTAAAAGGGGTTGAAGGGGCGCACCTGGCACTGAGCAAATGGTTCATTGATGTTTTCTTGACTTCCCTTACATATTGTATTGTTTGCCCCGTGGGGGTGCGGGTAAGAATAGGCCCTGAGTAGCCCCTGCTGATAGTACGAGGCAACGATAGGGGGGGACCCTGCACTGACCAAGTGGTTTTTGGGTTCAATTCCCGGTCATTGCTTGGTTCACTAAGGGATGAGGTACACCAAATTATTGTTGCCGTGTGGGGATGTGGGTAACAATAGGCCCGTGTATTTGACGCTTTTGTACTCCTTCAAATTAGTAAGAGATGAAAAAGGTTTTGGGTATTCATTTGCAGCAGTTATGGCATTTGGTCACCACCATCCACGTCTGCTCCAACTCCAATAAACATAGTTCATATACATGAGCCCCGTGGGAGTGTGGGTAACAATAGGCCCCCAGTAGCATGTGACCCTTGCAACTCTTCGCAACGATTAGGCTATCGCACCCGTTGGCCCGTTTCTCCTAAACCATATCATATATTCAGTCACCGCCCTTGTGGCATCAAATAAGCTGTAAAGTATTACGTTGTGCAGTCTGCAAAGAACCCATAAGGGTTGTCCGGACGTTAAAGTACCCCAACAAACAAAGACTCAGCTACCCTAGGAAAAGTATAAAAACGTAAAAAAAAAAAATCAAATGAATTTGGGGGGCCCCCACTCGTCCCCAAGAACAGCAGGCCGAGCAGAAGCGGGGCGGCCCCAGAGATGAACGCACAGAAAGACCGGGTAAGTTTATTGGTTATATACCTTCCCAATGAAGTAAGTTTATGTTAGACTAGTTTTGAAGACAGCTCTTATAAATCCAACAGTAACCAACAGGAATTGTAATTAGTGTTTCACTGGAAAAGTAACATTCAGTTGCGCCTGAGTAATTATAACAATAGACCATTTGACATAAAATGATTGAATTAATTAACACCAATTTATTGTGTTGTTGCAGAGGAGAAGTACGTACCCAAGCAGAACAAATACCCAGCCCAACGAATGATGAAGAACTACTACAACCGATAGTGGGCGCCGACTTGGGGCCGCCAGGAGTGCAACCCTGCCCACCTCTTCAACAACAGACGTAAGAGTTAACTTTCACATTGTGTTTTATTGTAATAAGGCCGGGATTAAGGCGTGTATCCATGAACACAGACTTTTGTTCAGACGGGGACTACAGATTATAGAATGCCAATGAAAAAACAATTGTATTTAGCCAATTCTTGATCTTTTTCTACACTTTTGGGCCCCCTTAGTACAAAAAATCTGAACTAACCGAGTAAATTTAACAGAGATACCATTTTTCCTTCTTTTTCCGGATTTCCGGATTTTTGGTCTTACCATAGTTCTTCTAAAGTAGGTAGTTATCAGCAGAAAGTATTGCAATATTAAAGATATTTGTTGCCAGGCAATAGCTAGAGTATGTCAAAGTTGATTTTTTAATGTCAGAATGTACATACTATAATATTTTCTTCTTTTAAAATCTTCCTGCTTAAAATCCGGAAAGATGGTTTCACAAATTTCAGGATTTTTCATGTTCATAGAGTGGTATCTCTGATTTAATTATGTTTTAATTGTAGACTTCTTTTTAAATTCAGACAACTAACCATGTGGAGAGACTGTTTGAGACACAGAAAATTAAATGTTGGTGCCTAAACGACAACCTTGTACTTTTCAGGGATACCCAGGTATGAGAGCCCCCTCCTTGCTTATCCCCTCCAAGGGCACCAAGACCAAGAAGCAGGCCGGCCAGAGCACAAGGGCTAAGAAGGCCTCCTCCTCCCACTCAAGTAAGTTTATATCAGACTTTATTTGAAGACCACTCTTAGATACGGACCACTTTAAAGTATGTAATAACAGATTATTCAAACCGTCCATGTAAATATAACTTTAGAGAACTCGTATATGAATTGAAATATCCCAAAGTTGTCTTGAACAGCGGTTAAGTTCCATTTGTATTTCCCAACTGAATTATTGTTGAAATTTTTGCAGGGGAGGTCCCAGCGGAGGAAGAAGAGAAGGTCCCCCGTGAAGGTCAAAAAGGAGGAGGAAGAAGAAGACCTCCCCCACCCACCAACTCGACCCCCCCTCCCGGCACAAAGAGCGGGCGGATGACCAGGAGGGGGCGGGGCGTCCCGGGTCTCAACTATAATAGCTCTTATAACGAAAAAGCTAGTGGTGCGACAATTGTAAATAATTGTAATATAATGTATATATATATGATTTGTTCATATTAAGTAAGTACAGTAATTTGAATACATATATATATTTTTCATATAAAAAATTCAATAATTGGACATAACTATTGACAATTGTAAATGTTTTAAATAATAAAGTATTTGAATTTGAAAGAACTTGTTGTTATTTGTGGCTATACGATCTATCACGTTGTATTCATGAACTTAATATGAAATTCTAATTATGTGGAATGAAGTACTTTTAGATTACTTTTTAAGTACTGTAAAGTTAAGTGATACTTCGAAAGATTTTGATTCCCATGAATTTACGTGAATATTTACTCAAATAACGGGTGATTTCAAACCAGGCCCCCCCACACACACACAAAGGAAATTTTTTCCAAAGATTCCACCTTCCCTTCAAAACTGTAATGTAAAAACCCCTCAAATTAGTAGGAACATCTTGAAAAGTTCCACTTATGGAAGCTCGCAACCCCCCTTTTCAAATTCAAATTATTGAAAAAAGGCCTATAGTCAGAAGTTCCACTTATGGACCCTCGCCACCCCCCTTTTCAACTTCAAATAATTGAAAATATAGTCAGAAGTTCCACTTGTGGAACCTCGCCACCCCCCCACAGCAGACCCTGGGTACGGGCCTGCAAACCCAGTCTAACGCCTAGCCTAGAAAGGAAACGATTGTACAAGGATATTGTGTAATGTAAGAAAATGCACACTTCAAAGCAATGGCCATGAATACACGTAGCCAACCTATATAGACTGCCCTGTTATCATACACTAGAACAAACATTTACCAAAAAAACAAGTGTGTGTAAACTCAATGTTCTGATAGGCACGTCTGACCACCAAGCAGTCTATGTGAGAACTGTGAGTGTCTGAAGGGGGACTGGCTGGTTGAACATAGAATGCCCCCTGGTGGTAACCGTGGTTAATATCCATATAAACCAAACGTTCTATATAACACAACATAAAATTAAAGTACACTTGCCACTTCGACATTTTCAATGGTTTAGTGGCACCGTTCCAGGAATATTATAACCCCCGTATTTCCCTCGGGCCATGCGGCCCTCTTGCGGAAACTGTAATAACGAGATCCCTCCACCAAATGCGGCAGCCACGATACCAGCCCGAGAGGGTAATAAATCAAATTATATTTTTATTTACAGCAATTTACTTCCTTCCAATATTTGTTAATCAATTTGGTTTTCATATAAAAAGTCACCATCCAACGTTCTTTACCAATGTTACTTTACAAAAAAATTTTTAAATCTCTAATTCAATTATATTTGTGCTATTGTAATGTAACAAGGGGCGGATCAAGGAGTTCAATTAAGGGGGGGGGGGGGGGGGGGGGGCAATATTAAGAAAGTCCTGGCGCCCCCTATGGGAGGTTATTTGTGAAATAGTGACAAGTCAATAAATTTGTGGAACATGATTTCGACTTTTTGAAAAGTATTTTTTCATTTTACCAGAGTGTAGATTCGAACTATTGTCCTGAGAATGTAGAGTCCCAAAGGCTAACCACTGCCCTATTGAGGTAGCTGCTAAGGGGAGGGAACAGCTCTCCTTATATGACATGGATAGAAATGGTACAGCATGTACAGAAATGTGCCTTATTTTGTCACAGTACGTATACAAATGGAAAATAATTTAGATAATTGAATAAAAGCGATACATTGGTTTTATGTTTAGGGTAGGTTTTAAAAAAACACTGAGAAAAACCTGACTAATAGGGTACACCTTCAATTTTTTGAGTCTCGAACCTGGTACCTTCGCCAGTTCAGTCGGGTCTCCTAACCACTACACTATAGAGTTCGCTGGGAAGGGAGAGTGGTAATATGAACTAAATATGAATATGTATGTATACACGCATACATATTAAATATATATGTGTTAAAATATCTAAATCATATATATATAGGTTACTGTGTTTATGTGACGAAGTAAATAGGGTGTATATTTAAGGTACCTTTAGAAGAAAAAAAAACGTTAGTGAAAAACAGGAATGAAAAAAATCTGATACCCGGGAGAATTGATCCCGAGACCCTTTGCATAGGAGTTCCACACTCTGAATGCTAGGCTATTGTGACCACTGGTGACGTACCATACATATCATGTTACGATGATAAAATTATTAGCCTAATTAGATATATATATATAATAAATGTAATACACCATAATTATCTAGATATATTTTAAAGATATTGTGTTTATGGGACGTAGTATAACCTGGTAAACCGCCTTGGTGACGGAGTTTATGCTATATAACCTCCTTGGCTGCATATAACATCCTCGCCCTACGGGCTCGGAGGTTGTGTATGCAGCCGCGGAGCTTATATAGCATAAACTCCGCCACCAAGGCGGTTTACCTTCACCTAACCTAACGGGCTTCATTATCTGATTATATTTTAAAGATATTGTGTTTATGGGACGTAGTATAAGCTGGTAAACCGCCTTGGTGAAGGAGTTTATGCTATTTATACTACTCCTGGGCTACATCCCTATTGTGCTACCAGTAGGTTTCTAGACGTAACCTACAGTATCTTACCACATTAACCTCCTCAGGAGGCCTTACCAGAGGTTTATTTGGTAAACCTCCGGAGGAGGTTATCCAGATAACCTCCTAAGGAGGTTATCTGGCTATCTGGATTGAGAAAAATAATTCTTTGAGTATATGATCAATTGAAATTTTTGAAAAGTTTCAGCTCAAATTTGGCAGAGACCAGGATCGAACCATGGACCCTGTGCTTCAAAGTTATATAGCCTAACCACTACCCTACTGAGGCAGCTGTTTGATTCCGGGTCAAGTATAAATGTCATGTGCTAAGAACATTATAACCTTTGATGTTATTGTACAAGTTACAACTAATTATTTTTAAAAACGTATGTATATATAGTTTTGTTGGTGGGAGGTAGTATATAATGTAAACAAAACGTAATATCCTATGGTAAAACATGGACCTTCTGAGGATTGATCCTGGGACCTTCTGCAGTCCAATCAACCGCTCTAACCACTATGCTATAGAGGTCGCTGGTCAGGGAGAAAATAATTATTTACATCACATTGATGTTAGTATGAACATAGGCTTATTCATACATACTAAATGTATATGATACACATATGATTAATAATTCATGCTCTTTACATAAAAATAAATGTGTGCTTCGTATGGTAAGAAATATCTCCAAATTATTTATAGAATCTTAAAAAAATAGGTAGCAAACAGAAAGTATAAGAGAAACCCAAACCTAAATACATGGGGATTCGATCCTGGGACCTTGGGCATGGAAAGCCAACATCCTAACCTCTAGGCCATGAAAACCACTTATTGGGGGGTGGAAGCAATATAGGCCCATATACTGAAATAAACTCGTCACACCTATAGATACAAATTAATTGATATATATATATATATATATTGTTTGGAATACTTAAATATTCAACCCAATAAGGTCCCTTTTACCTCAAAACATGCTTCATGTGGTTATGGAGGTAGTATAAGTTCGTAAACCGCCTTGGAGGTGTAGTTTATGGTATATATATGGTATATATATATGGTTATATACCATAAAGTACACCTCCGCGGCGGTTTACCTTCACCTAACCTATACTGGGATCTCCTACATAAAGTGCGCCTGGAAGGTGGTTTAGAAGCTTATACTACGTCCCATAAGCACATAAACAATCTTTTCATTTGGTTAAAGAAATAAATTTGTTCTCAAATTAAACAAATCTATTCACATTATAACATTCTTAGTCAAATGTATATATAGGCCTCTATAGGCCTTGGATAAATTATCACACAAATGTAATTATTTGCATAGATAGGCCTATGTCAATCTTAAAGTTAACCATTAAGAGAAAACATCTATAATACGTGTATTGTGACATGTCACTATGGTGATGCCTCGAACCTGGGACCCTTCTCGTCGGAAGCATACACTCTACCATTCCCCTAAAGAGGCTTGTGCTAACACAACACCCAGCAGCCTCGATTGGCAGATACTTCTCATGGTACCCATTTAAACTATCGTAAAATACAACCAGTATAGGCCGGTCACCTACGATCGTAAATTAATAGTATAGTAATGTGCAAGGATTCTTAAGATAGTAATGTGCAAGCAATAACTACAGTGCCGTTGAAGCCCCATTCTGCCTATTTTTTCTTAATGTATGTGATATGATAGCAAGTATACTATACCTCTCAGTGTGATTTACATTAATTTGGTTGAATTTCCATGCCATTCGCTGAAGGTCCTTTTTTATTTTATTAACCACGTATGTCTCAAACTTTAGTAAAACAACCTACAATGATTAGCGGTCCGTACGGCCTGGCAATATTGGAGGGGGAAGGGGAGCCACCACCACCACCACCCCCACAGCGGACATTTTAGAGTAAAGTTCCAACTTTCCTTTATATATTGAATGTAAACCCCTAAAAAGAAAAGTGAGAAGATACTAAAAACTTCGCCTTTGGGAACTTGCCCCCCCCCCCCCTTTTTTTTTTTTTTTAGGTTTAAATTAAAAAAATTAGAAAAATAAGTTTCACTTACGAATTCTCGGCCCGCTTCCCCCCCCCCCCCCCCCAGCAGACCCTGGTTACGGGCCTGCTACAAGGGCCTTCTTATTATATGAGGGACGCTCGTCGGCCATGCGGATGATAAATATATGTAATGTAACTCAAGAAAAGGAAAACACTTCCGATTAACCGCATATACACGAGTTACAGCTCGTCGTCGACCATTTACAGCTAGTCGTCGGTACTAGTGGTCCCGTGGGGATGAGCCCTTATATATAAGATTAAGAAAATGAAAATCGTTCCCCCTTAACCCGCGCCTGAAGAAAATGAAATAGGTATCAAAGGGAGGATGAGGGAGGCACAGATAGAAGAAGGGAGAGACGCCAAAAGACAGCTTTATGACGAGGCATTTAGTAATGTAACGAAATTCTTGTTTGAATAACCATATTGTGTAATGTAACATAGGGGATATTTGAAAAGAATGACCATTGATGCAGGTAGGAATCTTCAATAGACTGGCCTGTTATCATACAAATCATTAGTTGTAAGAAAATATGTTATTGTAATAAACACGCACTAAGATTGATTATGCATTGAAGGCATTCAAAGCAACTACCTTGTTGGATTCCCATAGCGAAACTCAAAGTTAACCAGTACCTCCATCTGGTGTTAAAAACATCAACTACACGTTCGAGTTGCAATACAAGGTATGGATATTGCTGCGTTATTGTACATTGTTTCTTTATTATTTCTAATATGACATTTGTGACAAATTTTTGTAATGTAACATATGGAAAATAATCTTTTCCTCATATTTGTACAACTATTATATACATATATGGAAGACTAAGGGGAACAATACACTTAAAGAAACGCTAAAAGTAATCTTAAACTGGAGAGACACCCACGTTGGTAGCCCGCCACTTGAAGTAGGTACTCCAATCAGGAGTACGCTGTCGCTCAGACCATTGGAAAAGAAGGCTCGAGTACCAATGGCAATAGAATAATCTATACTTAGGTTCTCAAGCAGACGACACAAAAAGAAAACGCCTTTCCTAAACGAAATTCATGTTATTCAAACAATTTAAGTAAAGTGATACGGCATTTCTCATAACATTTAATTTTATACATGTTATAGGTCTAATTTTACTACGATTTACACTTTAATAACAAGAATTGAGAAAGAATTGCATGAAAAAAACGTTTAGGTACTATTTTATTTGTGCTAGGGGATAGCAAGTGTAGCAGGTAAATATTGATACTTTGAAGGTTTTTGTATCGTAACTCTTAAGATAAAGATTTCCACTTACGACAGGTGGTGTAGAACGACTTGTCGTAAATGAAACATCTTATCTTAACACTTAAGATCGTAAATATGGCTTGGTGTGAAACGCACCCCTTGACTATGCAGTTATCATACCATAAAATTGGTAGGACATTTCAGTATTATAAAACATTATTTCTAAATATAATTATGTGATAACTAGCATAAAATTATATACACAATATATTCAAAATTAATAAGTACAAAAACTATACCCTTAAAGTAGTGTCTAACTACCCTCACAGACTCCAGGTGGAGCCAACTTCCACCTGGTGCCTGACCAACCAATCAGAGCCCTAGAGGCTCAACCAATCAGAGCCCTGGAGGCTCTGTGGAGTGAATCTTAAATGTTCTACTCTAGGCAGTGGGGGTCTGGACACCAAGGTGAACACATGTCCTTTTTGTAAGAGCCTAGGCTTAGGCCTATGGTTACTAACCTGGGACTGAAGAAATAATACAACATCATCTACAAACTACTCCTGCCTTCATCTTCATTACTTCCCTCAACTCTAATCAGAAGTACTACACCACAAAACTTTAAAGTACTTCATTGGTGGAGAACCCGGGTAGTCACCATTGAAGTACTTTAAAGTTTTGTGGTGTAGCAAAAGCTACTGGTCTACCCAGGCTGCCAACTGAATGAGAGTCTCAACATCTCCCTGGGAAAACAACTGGGACAACACTATGCAGATAACCTAACTCTCCAACATACGGCTCCTGGATCAACTAGATCTTTAGTGATCTATAACTACAACGTTAAGTATTTTGGACCAACTATGCAAGAATTAATGTAACTTTTACTATTCCAAATTTCTCAAACAAGTAGAACAATTTTGCTAAACATAAAAGAAGAATACCTTATTCAAAAAAAAAACTAACGGAGTTCAAACCAGAAACACACAAACAAAATCAATAACTTTAAACCATTCACTACAACCTGCGTTCTTTTATATGCATACCCTGATCCTTCTCAAATTTCTCATTCAAGTTGCTGCGAGACGGTACGTTGGGACGGCAGCAGTCAGCCAACAACCACCCAACACCGATGGAGCAACTCATCGGACAAGCACGACCCGTCTCGCCAAAATACATCTCAACACATCTAACGCAGGACAAACCATGAACTATTCAAACTAAATCAAACAAAACTTTAAAATCAAAATGCATTAGTGCTAACAAACCACACCAGAATGAAACAACTGGCAATCAACAACAACAAAGGATAAGAACAGACGATCAACAACAACTAAGGATGAGCTGTAGGAGCCCACAGCTAAATGAACAATTGTAAAAATCGAAAATCAACTATGAACAATTTCAAAATGTCAAAACTTGTAATTGTGAAATATTACTTTCATGTATTTTTGTATACTAATAATGATTTCAAAACCCTAGTTTCTGTACATATGTTGGACATGCCTCCAAGAGAAAGCAACGTTGATGTCCTTGACATAAACAGTCCCAAAAATACTGCTACTCAAAATTTTCAAAAACCAATGAAATTTAACATCTACCATTTAGTGCTTTAGGCGCAAAGTTCTATTTGGCAAAAAGGAAAGAACATTATAACATTATTACAAAACAAGACCTAATTGTAGAAAATAAGTTTCTTTAGAAATAAGAAAACTATGGTTTTGAAAATTATCAATTGCAGATTAATTATCTACTTTCTTTTTCAGCTAGCTTTAAGTACTTGATGTTGCATTTTCTTTCAGTGATATAGACAGTGAAAACAGTCAGGGATACTAACTCTACTTAATAATCTATACAATTATCATCAAAAGCCTTTTAATTCTAAGGTTAGGTGAAACATATTGTATTAGAATTTATAACCTCGTCAACTGCGACTTGGTTTATATAAACTAAAAGTTAAATTAGAAAAGCTAGATTAGACTATAAAAGTTAAAGCTTTCATTGTTTTATAAATCATATGCTATCATTATATAATTGATATCATTTAGAAGATCGCTATCATTGTTTAGAATACCAAATTTAACATCTACACAAACTTTTTGGGTATAGTGTTTTCGGCATTAAGTATCACCCTACTTTTAGATTTGCGCAGAGGCAAAATTTTGTGGGGAAGGGGGGCATTATGTCATACCATAAAATTGGTAGGACATTTCAGTATTATAAAACATTATTTCTAAATATAATTATGTGATAACTAGCATAAAATTATATACACAATATATTCAAAATTAATAAGTACAAAAACTATACCCTTAAAGTAGTGTCTAACTACCCTCACAGACTCCAGGTGGAGCCAACTTCCACCTGGTGCCTGACCAACCAATCAGAGCCCTAGAGGCTCAACCAATCAGAGCCCTGGAGGCTCTGTGGAGGGAATCTTAAATGTTCTACTCTAGGCAGTGGGGGTCTGGACACCAAGGTGAACACATGTCCTTTTTGTAAGAGCCTAGGCTTAGGCCTATGGTTACTAACCTGTGACTGAAGAAATAATACAACATCATCTACAAACTACTCCTGCCTTCATCTTCATTACTTCCCTCAACTCTAATCAGAAGTACTACACCATAAAACTTTAAAGTACTTCA